>CM061494.1:10015000-15015000 GCA_030867185.1 Tagetes erecta
GTTCTTCATATGTGTGTTAGCTGATAAATATTTCGTTTTAACCAAGTATCATTAAATCAACAAAAACACACACGAGAAATTGGGACATAACCTATCTCAATCTATGAATTTGATAAAAAAAACGAGTATATCAGACTTGCTAACTGGCCTGTGATACACACGTCACAAGAGCAAGACACCGGAGGCAATCAGCTCATAGATCACCCCACAACCAAGGGAGCGAGAATTAACTCGGCGTTCAAATAACACTCAAACCCTGATGTGGTATCTCCACTTATTGCTAGTGACTGACCATCAAAAGATTAACATAGTTTCTCCTCTTAATGCCTCTAATGAGACTAAAACTTGAGTCACTATAGACATCAAACTCTTACACTAACTTCTATTACCCACTAGATCGACCATCTTATGATAATTACCTATGAATTTGATTAAAAACAAAACCACGGAATATAATAACTCCTAAACCCGTATATTTATATAATACACATATCCTAATCCTAAACCAATTTAAATACTATTAAATAATCAAATAAATAAACAAACCCAATCCCTAGTCTAATATAACTCAACAAAATAAATAATAAATTAATAACAACAAAAAATATTCAAATTGAATCCCACACAAATCAAAATTAACTCTTCAGAATATCAACTATTCAACTAGACAAGTAGAGGTGGACATATGGATTTTTTTTCCAAACCGGTTTTATTTTTGTCAACAACTGTCAAAACCGGTTCTTTGTGAAATCATTTGTGCTCAAACCGATTGTAGAGTGGAAGTTGATGGTTCCATTTAAATGTGGTACAATTTTAACCTAATTTCATAAAATTTGGTTTTAAATTGTTTTCAAACTAGTTTAAAGGAGTTAGGTTGGAAACTAATAATAAACCGAGGGTTCAATTTCAACCCAAAATGTTTTTTTTCTCAAACAGGTGTCAAATCAACTCGAGTTCGATTTTCATGTTGGTTTTGGGTTTCAAATCGGGTTTCTTGCTCCCAATAACACATGTGCTTTTAACGAACGCTTTAGGCCATGGGGTGTGGTCTCACATCTCATTAACCTCGTCGATTTAATCTAAAAATAATTATTAAACTAGGTTTAATACCCGTGTGCTACACACGTGTTAAATAAAAATATTTTAAAAAAATTATAATCACTATATTTCAAGATTTGTAAATATTTTTGTAATAATATCATTAATCATAAATGTTTGTCTCCATCAACTTTGTAGTTTAATTATTTTTCCCTCTAAAAGTTTCTTATATAAAACAAATGATTTCCCCCCTTAAAAATATAAGACCTCAAAACCTTGATTTATTAGGTAGATATATTATGTAAATATGTGTGTTTGCACATTGGGTTTCAAAGCCCGTTAAGTAGTTTAAGACTTACAGCAATGCCCTTTACGGCTTTACCCAATGGATAATGGGTTTGGAAATGAATACGAATTTGGCGATAAAATGCGTTAGGCCCATTATAAAATTGGTTTTTATTTAAATGGACTTGGACAAAAGTTTTTTTATTTAAGGTTGAGCTTTGGGCCGCTTGGTTTGAAGTTTGAATTTCGGAGCGAGAAAAAATAACTTTAAAAAGATACTATAAGTTTTTCAACTTGTGGGTAGCCGCTAGCACATCATGGGTCACTAACTTGGTGTAAATGGACAGGGCCGTCTTAAGTTTTTTGGGGGCTTCAATCGGACACAAAAATTGGGGCTCTTATTGCGAGTTATTTATTTTTTTGCTTCGATCTTATTTTATGCCTAAACATCAGTAAAACCCAAAAACTATGTTTTAAATAGTGTACCAGATGGCTATGAGAGCTTGATCTCCAAATAGAATAACTTGTTGAGTTTATTTTTCTAAAATCGTGACCTTTCTTTGCAAACGGTGACCAACAAAATATGATTATCGGTTGAGATTTGAGACCGCTAAGTGTTATATAAGAGGACAAACTTTAGTGTTTTGAATTCTATCAACTACCACCATTTTTCACATTGTTCCTAAGGGACAAATCGGATCTTCTAATAGGATAGTTAGTACAGTTGCTCACCAGGGCCCAAATAACATTACAGTACAAGTTAAATTTGGGGGCCCTCATCAGGTGGGGGCCTAAAACTCTAACATTAATTCACATAACTGTTGAGACGGCCCTGTAAATGGAAGATCAATTTTTTTATCCTATCAGTTATAATACTTGTCATAGACGGTCGCATTTGAGACCTTGGAGTCAATCCAATGCCCTACGTGATCCTTATCTACGTTGGAGAATCGAGCTCATGTGTCTAAGTGGTTTCTCAATTCTCAGTTTTACACCGGGATAGAAGTCATATATGCACGAGAGTAATACACATGAATATGTTTTAAATTTATTAGATGGTACTAAAGACTAAACATGTGTTATATTAGCCTTAAAACTGAAAACATGATAGTCAGTATGAGTTTTTTTATAAAACCAAATGTGTATTTTAATCACTCTCTTTACTTAAAATTCAAACTGTCATCTCTCCCACACAAGTTGCCTTTTGCCTTCATTACGTCTTATTAAATAACAACTAGTTATATTCGTTTGGCTTGCGCGTTGCGCAAGCCTTTGGTTGTCGTCGATTTACTTGTAATGCCAAGTTTCTTGGTCACATTTAACAATAAAATTAATGAGACTTAATATATATATATATATATATTGGCTTAGACAATAAAACCGACTCATCAAAGGTGTATTACAATTACACGCCTAGTTGTCGGTTGTTTACAAATATCATTATAGCTATGTATATATTATCCGTCATACTGAAATACCTGTGAGGCTGTGATTTTTGAATTGTCACAATTTCAAACTTTTGATTTCACACTATTGTAATCTAAATATATTTTTTAAAGTTGTGCATTTTGATATCTTTTAATATGCCAAACAATAACATATCATCAATGACAAACACAACTGTAATAACACTACTTATCAGCACCAGCCAAAAGCCATATTCTATATCAAAATACCACATAAATCAAACAATTAAAACAAATGAAATAACCAACAAACTAAAAACTTTGGCTCAGAGTTTATAAAGAAAAGATAATGCATGATGGCTGCAATGGTGTTTTCACCTTTTCTGCCACGCCATAGCAAAATCTTTACTATTTTTTCAGTATAAACCTTTTTCATCATAGCCAAGCAACAATGTCTATCATAAAGACAACCAACACATTTAACAAATGCCATCATAATAACCATCTTAGGTGAGTTAAAACACACAATCATCAAGTGTAGCAAAAATTTTTATTAGGTAATCAACCAGAACCCAAATCTGCTGGTGATGAACACCAAGAAGCAAAAGTTGATCCATTTAGCACATAATTGCAAAGCAAGTATGTGAAATCACCCATTAAAAATGACAAAAGTACCATCCATGGATGTTGATGGTAAATCAAGTGGCGTATGCATGTTATAACCCCAAAATAATTAAAACCTGCAATTTATTAGAATTTTCCGACATTTAACCTCCACAATCGAACATCAGATCTAACATACGAACCCAAACACCAACGATCACAACACCAGACCAAACATTACCAGATCTGACATCCAAAACAATCACCGACCATCACAAAATATTCGATCTGGCATACAATACCAAACACTGATCATCACAAAACAACAGATCTAACATCCAAAACCAAACACCACCATCCCCACCATCACCACAAAATTTTTCGACATGCAGCAAACAGACACCGACAAACACCAACCACCGTACTCAAAGGCATGAGTAAGTAGCAACGCCACCATCCACCCACATAATCAACATCGACCATCATCCGAAGATGGAAATCGGAGAAACACAAAGGTGGAGGCGACGAACTCAGCCGGAAATAGTGACGGTGAAGAGGCGGCGTCGGTTACTCTGCTTCTCATCTGTGGAAAAGCAAAAGGCAGGTGAAAGGTGGAAAGTAACAGGAAGAGAAAGTACGGTGTAAGGCAATATATAGACATCAATGTGAAATTCCAAAACTACCCAAATGTTTACTGTTCATTTCAACTCTTCTTTCAATATAAAGAAGAATACCTTAAATCTAAGAAATCTAAGAGTGGAAGAAGTGCTTGAACCTCCTCCAAAACTTTAAGAATGTTGTGTGAGATTTCCGTCCCCACTAAATGTTTACTTAATTAGTTAAAACAACATTACATAAAACCTCCATCCCTACCACTTAGGGTAGATGAGGGTTCTTGTGTGTTGACATTTTTTAAAAACGATTAAATTTAATGTGCAATTAATGCTAATAAGAGTTGAAATAATCCTAATTGATTTGTTTATTTTGACCGAGTGTGTGAACAATAATATTTTCAAATGTGTTGGATCACGTTTTGAAGTCACAAGACTATTGATACTTTGCCAAGTTGCGAGCTATATATTCCAGCAATGTGTATACTATTAGGTAATTAATTTGACCAACACTACCATTGCACGATCATTACAAGTGCATACTAAAAAAAATATTGTTAAGCAATGAGAAAACAGAACACATGCATACATACAAGTGCATATTAGTTTTTTTAACGGGAAAATATTAGTTAATTGCCAAAAGCGTTGTTTGCTAATAACAAAATGAAACACACATGCATACATACATATAAGTGGATGCATACTACTTATTTCTCAAATGAAATACATTTATACTACTTAATTTCTCAAATGAAATATATACATATAGTCAAAAGCAAATAAGAAACTATTTTGTCGCCTAAGAATAGTAATTTTTTTTCATTTTAAGCCCCTAAAGAAACTGGGCCAAGACGGTCGACCGTCTTGTCCTCCTTAGGGCTGCGCCTGAAACATACCTGCAAATGCACTAGTTATTATAACATTGTTTTGTAATAAATAAAAGAAACACACACATATATACACTCACAGGACCGGTCCCGAGGAATCGGGTGCCCTGTGCGAGACAAGAAAAAAAGGCCCCCTAACCCGAAGCATTAACACACTAAATTATATAAACTAAATTTTTAACCAATAAACAAACGTTTGATAATTAAACATAAGAAAATCAGAGTATTTGAATTAGTGAAAATCAAAATTATATATAATTTTTTTTTTTAATTTGGTGCCCCCGGTCACGCGAGTGCCCTGTGCTGTCGACTACCCCGCACACCCCTAGGGCCGGCCATGTACATTCATGCATACGTACACACGCACACATGTAGATATACGTACACATATAGCTACTGAGCTACATGCATACATACATACATACATACATACATACATACAAGCAACCACTCATGATGCTTTAGTATATATATTTATAATCTATCACTATAAAGGTTTTTCATATGAATCCAAGTAAATTTGATAAATAAAATGGTAAATGTTGATAACAATTTTTCCTGTTTTCTGATTATTATATAAATTTCAGGTTAATATTATTAAAACTAACAATTTTTGCACTTACCTGGTGAAATATTATCAGATTTTCAAATTATAATTATTATATTCACATAAAACTAAAAAAATGAATCACATTATTGATTCCAATATTATTATTTATATATAATCTAGTTATTTAAAAGGAATGTACGTTGTATATAATATTTTTTTGTATTAGTTGTAAGTTTGTCAAACATAAAATAAAATTTTAGAAATTAATCGGCATGTGTTGGTTTTCAAACCCCACCGTCAAAACATATGAAGCTTAATTCACTCATTTCTCACATCAAATATTCAGTGATTATTTTGTCGTCCTCTCATACTTGACCATTTCAACACGTACAAGACATTAATTAATAAACTAAAGGGTGCATGAGTCACATTAAATTGATAACGATTATGAGCTTCAAAACTAACATATATAAAAATATGTAAGTAGAGTTTAATTTGAATTTTATAGCGCATAATATATTATATATGTGTGATTGACTTTGTTAGACCGATGTAGTTTGTGATCATGTTTCTCAAAGTCTTCTTGTTCACAAAATGGAGTTCATTCATTATTTAAGACGATTTACTATAAAAACACAAGTTGTGTTTAACTAAAGTTGAACATGTCAAATGTTTGCATGTGATGTTATACATACACCTCTTCATAATTTGCACGAACAATATATTGTACAAAACCCTTACAACACATCCTATAAATTTCAAATTCGAGATGCCGTTTTAGGTCAAGCCCGATGTCTTTTTTACTTTAGTCAGCTCGACTCGACTCATGTAGAACCTAACATTCATATGCAACCTAATTGAAAAGGAATAAATGATTAATAACTAATAGTCAACTTTTCATAATTGTTGACTTTAGTTGCATCATCCTAAATATAATTTCATCATGTAAGTCAATAGTGATCATTAGTATATAACAAAATAGCATAATGATTTAATTTATTCATAGGCATCTTTATCTTTATATATACTATACACAATAACTTAAAAACTTATTTGGCTGGATCCTCCCCCAGTTAAACCGTAAACACAACTAGTGTACGTTGTTGATTAAGTTACGCGCTAATATAACATATCGACACATATTAGCCGATTACAACTAGTAATTAAACCACACAAAATCGATGCAAATTAAACCCGTTATTTTTTTGTTTGTTTGTTAATGTATGTGATCATATCTAACAGACCAGTTAAATCGACGAACTGCCAGATCGAGCACTCATTTTGGACTATCTGATTTTCAAAATATTGATTACAGGATTAAGCAACATATATATTAATGAAAGGTCAAAAGTTAAAGGTTTGGTGCCTAACCACCAATTTTATTAGGCTACATATATGTTTTAGTTATCTAACTAACTAATAGCATTATTAAATTTTATTTCCAAATTAACCAATAATTAATTAAGGATAAACAATATCAGATTCTGTATCCAGACAAAAAAGGGTTTTGACATTCACAAAATGTTATTGAAAATATTCATGTATGTATATATGCTTATTCTATTAATATTAGTTAATTATATACTAAAAATCATAATATTTTAAAATAAAACTATTACGAATGCTATACTCCTAAAAATGATTTGAGAAAATTTAATTATTCGTGAATTTTTTATATGCAATTATAAAATTATGCCTTTCTTTTTATTTTCATGGTAATATATGCATGATATTACGACAAGAACCTGTTTTAGTTAGAACTTAGTTTGACGGGAACATGTTTTCGATCACATGTTTTCCAATTTAACCCTTTTGTTTTCTAGACTTAATTACCTACCAATAATAATAATGTTAGAGCACAAAAAGATGCTCTTCGAGTCTTCAAGAAAATCAGTAAACATGTTTGTACGCACTAAATGGTCACGAGTCACTTTGATGAATAAAATTATATGGTAATGTTGTTGGGTGGTGTATAGGCTCGTTAGTGGCAGCCGGTCCTAATGAGTTGTCTACGTGGGCTTGGGCCTACCTTAGGAATTAAGTTTCCTAACCCTAGATTAGTCTCTATAAATTGATGTCATTGTACTTGTAATTCCCTAAGCACCTGAATAATAAAATACCTAGTTGTAGTAGAGTGGACGTAGGTCACGACGACCGAACCACTATAAATCCTTGTGTCTCGTGTTCGTTATTACTCGCGAGTGTCTGTTCAGTTTCATATGTGTGTTTTAGATCCTAACAAATGTATCATGTATGAAACGTCACTCGATCTATAGTCTTTATAGAAGGTGTAATACGACTTAAATATTAAGTGGCAAATGTTTAATTGCATGTAAGTACTCTAGTTGGCCCATTCCCAAGTTGACCATCCATAATATCATTTTACCAACTTCACCGGACACAATCTTAATATTTGAAATATTTTTATATCCACAATATTTTCAATATCTATATTATATCAATATTAGTGGGAAGAATATTGTTAACATGAATTAAAGAATATAAATATAAATAATAAATAAATGTTATAAAAATAAATTCAATTAATTGGTAAGATTATTTTTCAATGTTTTATTATGTGAAGTTTAGTTGCTAGTGCGTTTTACAAAATTATTCTGTATATATTTATAAACTTACTAGGTTATTACCCGTGTACTACACGGGTTAAATAGTTAAACTCATGTAATATTGTAATTAGTAAAATTGACATGCAACAAAGAATTATATAATGTTTGAACACTCCAAATGAAACGAAAGCAAATAACCAAAATGTAAGGTTGTTAAAGCAAATCAATTTTAAAGTTTTTAGGAAATTGATACATCGTTGGACAGCTAAAATAAGGGGGAAGACTACAAGAAAAACATTAAAAAACATTAAGCATACTCAGTTGATGGACAAAAAAATCATGAATATCTATTGTCTACTTTAATGTTGTTTAACAAAGACAAACAAAACATAAAACAAATTCCATAAAATCTCAAATATCAACATTACGTTTCAATTGGTTGATACAGTTTTTCATACGATTTAACGCAACCTGTAAGAGAGGTGCATAGATCTTAAATTTAAGAAGAAAAATGTATTGTTATAGTTTATAAAGATAAGAGAACAATTACTTTACTTTTGGTCAACCGTGTTCACAATCAAAAGGCATTTAGATTATTAAAAAGTCGAGTAAATCTTATCACCCTTATGAATTCTATTCGACAATAGGAAATCTGCCCATCCGGTTAGAGCGAATCGTTTAATCTTATTCGAAAGCTCTGGACACATGCTAACCATATATTTTTTTACTCAAGCATCTCGTATTTATGGGCATCAGTTCCACATGTAGTTTAGCAACATTTGTGGGAAGACGCTAAGTAAAATTGAATTTTATAAAAGTTAACGTTCTTTGAAAAAATAATACAAAAGTGTAGTATGACAAATATAGTTACCAATGGCTTGTTTGCAGTTGTAGTGAACTTGATTAGGTCGGGTTCGGTAGCATCATCTCAACATAAAATGGGGCATGATGGGTCAAAATATAAAAGTTGGGTAATTAAGAAAAAATTATAGAGTAAACATAGATGTTATAATGTAAAAAAGTGTTAATGTACTAAAGTTAATGTAGCCAAAATAACGTAACCTGATGATTAAGAGGTTGATGTACTTTGAATCCCGTTGTTATTATATTTATGCTTTGGTATGACAAGTTTCATTTTGTATCTAAAGCGTCACCTGAAAAGAAACCCGAATTAATTGAATGTTGTCTGAGATCCCAAACTTTACCCTTTATGTCTTTCCTTAGGTGTAGCAAACTAATCACATTAGAGTAGATATTTGATAAGCAGTTATAGGCATAAATGCCAGTAAATAAATAAATAACTCATCCTCCAAAAAAAGCATAGTTTTCATTTTCATCTACTTAATTACAACACAAGACATTACCAGCAGCTTTGAATATCATCATAAATAATGGAGTCAGAATTATAATAGAGATCTCATGGTTGGAATCCTTTTGTCAATCCTTAGGTAAAGAAAAGCTGTAATCCGCTTTTAGTTTATTAATATTAGATCGATAATATAATAGAGTAAAACACAAACCTGCATGTTGATTAAATGCATAACTCACCTAAATCTAACAGTGCATATAATCACAACATTTTAGGACCCATGAACATCTTACATCCTAAAAACACACTCAACTTATACACTCTGAAGGTAATAGAATTATTGTTTTTTAGTCTGATAGTATTATTTTATAAACACCACAATTCAAGCTTGGGCTATTGGTTGAAACATACATGGACAATTCAGTTAGTTCCGGTAAGATAACACCCTAAAGTTCACAAAAACCTAGCTAATAGAAATCACTTTGATCCGTTCTTCAGCAAATGAAATAAAGTCTTACCTATTTTGATCTATTTCCATTTGCTCTTGACGGTTCCATTCAAACAAATAATTAACTTAACAAACCCTAAAAGCGAGAAAATTTTCAAAATACAAATAGGCATACACATACAGTCAAAACATACCTTTTGATAATCACGAGCAGCTGCAACCATTACATTTCCATTAGCTAAAGTTTGTAAAGCAGATTTGACTGAATCCGGATTCATGATTAGAGACAAATTACTTTTCGGTGGTAATTTAGAAAATCCGCCACAGTGGTTTTTAGGAGAGATGATGAGGGGGTGTTTGGGATTGAAAACTGCATAATATAGCAAACACACTCAAAGCAACTAATCACACTGTCTAGCTCCAAACTTTGGCAACGACTTGCACCAACGATCTAAACAACATAACACTAATAGCAAATCATGATTCCTCAATAAGAGCACACAATTACTCTAAAGGCAAAATTAGTGGGATACTTTGCTTCCTACAACTTACAGAACTCTGAGATTTGAATCATACCAAATAGAAATCGATATAATGCAAGTTGGTAAGAATCAAATTAATGTATTGAAATAGAAAGTGATACAATGCATACCTTGATTTTGACGTTTGCAATAACTCTCAAATCAACATCATGTAAGCTCTAGTCACATAAACAAATCAATAAGTACATAAAATTCTTGTCAAAGCTAACCTAGAGTTACCCAGTCGCGATTTAACCCCGCAATCCCTCAAATCACAACGGCTGCTTAAAAAGATGATTATTTTGATTTGATATTGTTGTTAAAAATGAATACGAAGTGAGTAGAATTGATGCTTACCGTTTTCGATTCCTCCATATTTGTAGAATGTATGTTAGGCAAAATCACGTCTTATTAGTTACTGAACCCATTGGTTTGGAGTGTTTCTAAGTTGAATGGATGAATTAAATTAAGGATGGAGATGTAGATGGAAGCGTGAGACGGAAGGTGAAGGGTTTCATAAGTGAATGAGTGAATATAGGTTTCATAAGATACACACCGGGTCATAAAATGGATATCCAGAAAGGTCCGCGTGTTTCTCATCAGTGTGTGTTTTAGGCGGGATTTTTAGATATTAGATTGATGAGAAAGTGACAAGTGTCCACTTTTATACTTGTTTATTATAATTAGAGATTAGAGATGAATTAACAATTTCAATTATGACTTTGCTAATTAGTCTTGATGCGTGGGTTATTTACAAAATCATCATTTACTAATTTTTAAATTTTGTTTTGACTTTAACATATTTATGGTAATTTGTAAGTTTTTGAGTTTAACCACTTATTTTACTTTGACATGTTTACAAATTGAATTCTACGGTTTTGACCTAAAACTTTTGATATTTATTCGTCTTTAATATGTGACACATTACGGCTTTAACGTACGAGACATTAAATTTGTTTATCAATGCATATGATGAAGTCATATACGTGAGACCCAACTGCGTGATTAAACCATGCATTAGACCATCACATCGCGTGATCCGATTAGACTGGTCGATTTTAAATCTAGTTATAACAATGTTGCAATAATATATGCTTAATTGGTCGGTATTCCATATCAAACATTTAGTCATGAAATGGAAGAAGAAAAATTAATTTTAGGAAATTAATATTAATGAAGTTTAGGATTATTCATAATAATAAATGAATTAAGAATGAAAAAAAGAATATATAACACACCAACATGGTGACAACTTTGTCTCTTCTTCTTCTAAACCAAACACCTCGATCCCATGCACACGTTGACTTCCACCTTCATCTAACTTGTATATAAACCCTAACCCTTTACATCCATTTCACCACCATCAATGGCTTCCACCACCACCACCACCATCTTCTTCATCCTCCTCCTCACATACACCGCCTCCGCCGCCACCCCTCCACCGCCATCCATCTGCCAATCCACCCCTTACCCATCCGTCTGCCAAGCATCCCTCCCCATCAACAACAACTCCGCCACCGTATACGACTACGGGCGCCTCTCCATTCGTAAATCGATCTCCGCAGCCTCTAAGTTCATTAACGTGATCGATAAATACCTTAGTAACTCTGCGGGTTTAAGCACTGGAGCCATCCGTGCACTTCAAGATTGCCGGTACTTGGCTGGACTTAACCTTGAGTTTCTTTCAACCACTTTTCAAACCGTTAACCGAACCCAAACTACGATTACCGACGCCAAATCGGAAGACATACAAACGATTCTTAGCGCGGTTTTGACCAACACTGAAACATGCATTGATGGTTTACAGGTGAGTATATATATATGCAAAAACACATTCTTTAACCGACAGGACAGGACCGGACAACCTAACCGGTTAATAACCGAACCAGTTTTATTAGATAATTTTAGAGTAAACAGCAGTTTTGGTCCCTGTATTTTGATAACATTAACAGTTTCGGTCTCACCTTAATAGTTTTGGTTCCTGTGTTTTTATTTTCTAACAGAAATGGTTCTAAACACTAACTCCATCCAATTTTCCCTTAAGTCTCTTATACGCGCCCCCCATCTAAGGGGTAAAAATGCCATTTTTCTCCCTTTTTTATCCAAGTCATCATGTAGGTTAATATTTTTATTCAGCCACATGTCAAAAAGAGGGGGAAAATGACATTTTTATTCCGCATGTGAGAAAGACTTAACGGAAAATTGGATGGAGTTAGTGTTCGAGACATTAACCGAATCAATCCTTTAACACAACCAAATTGTGCACCTCTAATTTACAGGCTAATGCAGCTTCGTGGAGCTCCAAAAGCGGCGCGGTAGCTCCGATCAAGGACGATAACAAACTATACAGTGTTTCATTATCTCTCATCAACAAAGGATGGGGCAATAAACGAACCAGAAAACAAAAGGGTTTCAAGAACACTCAACAGAGTGCCATTTCGGAAACATTTGGGCGGAGAAGGCTTCTCCAGGCGGGTGGTTCGAGCAACCAGGTGGTGGTTAGTCAAGACGGTTCAGGGAACTTTACAACCATCAATGATGCTGTAAACTTTGCACCTAATAACACTGATCCTGCTTCTGGTGGGTATTTTGTGATTCGTGTTAGTGCTGGTGTTTATGAAGAGTATGTTAATATCCCCAAGAATAAAAAGAATTTGAAGATTGTTGGAGATGGGATTAATCAGACGGTGATTACTGGAAATCGAAGTGTTGCTGATGGATGGACCACCTTCAATTCTGCCACTTTTAGTAAGTAAACATATATAATTAGTTAATTAATCAAATTTTAACTTGGATTAACATTGTTAATTATGGTTAAATCTAGAAAGTATGTGTTAACATAGGACTTGTTTGTGGAAATCGAATCGAGCCGAATTAGAAACATTCTTTTTTGTTTTTTAACCAAAAAACTGAATTCACAATTTGTTTCGGTTTTTCAGTTACGTACAAATACGATTTGGTATCATGTATTTTCTAACATGCACGTACCCTCGATCCAAACATGAAACAAACCTGAAAATTGTTTTATGAACACATGAACTAAACACAAGTGTATCAAACGGATCAACTTGTGTGCCAGTCACATCATCCCACACTACAAGAAATTGAAATTGACACTCTGTTGAGAAACCCTTTGCCAACGACATCAATGGTCGGTACAAATAACCCTGTGCCGATGATATGTCGTTTGCATAGGGTTTGACAAGATTATTTACTAGTCAAAGACAACAATGTCAACTAAATGTGCTCACAAATTCAACTTAGATCTAAACCAAACCAAACCAAACCAAACTTATTTAGACTAATCCCATACCCATTAAATCCTATATCACCTTAGAATATTAACACCGACCATAATTTGTAGTTTTGTAATCTTGTATATCTATTTTAAAACAAAAGGCCAAAACGGTGTTTAATTAGGACTTTTAACAAAAACTATGAAAAAAGTCAACGGTTTTTTAAAGTCAACGTCTAACCATAACAATCTATTTTCCAATGTTCTACAGTCGTAGTTGCCCCCAACTTTGTCGCCATCAACCTCACAATCCGCAACACCGCGGGAGCAATCAAGCATCAAGCCGTCGCACTCCGAAACGGTGCGGATCTATCGACGTTCTACAAATGCAGTTTCGAAGGTTATCAAGACACATTATACGCACATTCACTCCGTCAGTTCTACCGAGAATGCGACGTTTATGGGACCGTTGATTTCATATTCGGAAACGCAGCAGCCGTGCTCCAAAACTGCAACTTATACCCCCGGTTACCGATGTCGGGTCAGTTTAACGCTATTACAGCACAAGG
This sequence comes from Tagetes erecta, assembly GCA_030867185.1. Taxonomy (NCBI): domain Eukaryota; kingdom Viridiplantae; phylum Streptophyta; class Magnoliopsida; order Asterales; family Asteraceae; genus Tagetes; species Tagetes erecta. The sequence goes on from CM061494.1 coordinate 10,029,030, forward strand.
AAGAACAGATCCTAATCAAAACACTGGTACATCGATCCAGAAGTGTAATATTGTGGCAGCGGATGATTTGGCGTCAAGTAACGGTAATATTATACCACTATATATGGCTACGTACTAGTATAGTAAATATTTGTTTCCTTGTATAGGCTACAACGTGTTATAAACCTAGGGTAACGTTGTCGAGGAAAACTGCTAAAATGAACGGTTGACGGGTGAGAAGTTAAAATACACGTTCGATTTTTAGCCTACTAAATTTCACTTTTAGATGGGAAGGGGTAGGTGTGTAAATGAATCAAGCCGGCTCGCAAGTTACAAGAGATCGATTCGGTAAAAATTTTCGTTTGAGTTGAGCCTTAACACGCTCAAGCCCGATTTCAAGCCTAAAATAATGTTCGTTTTGTTATCGAGCTCGAGCTTTGCATTTAAAACTCGTCGAGCCTTAACGAACTTTTTGTTTATATGTATTTTTAGTTTTATAAATATATATTTTTAAATAATATGTATTTGTTATATATAAGATGTATGATTATAGATATACATAAATTTAAATATAAAAAATTATAAATAAAATAATTAAATACTAAATGTGCTGAGCTCGAGCCAAGCTCAAGTTTGAAAACATTCTGACGAGCCGAGCTCGATCTTTGGAATTAAAGCTCAGCTCTGTTAAAACTAAAACGAGCTGAGTCTGGGCTCGACTCGGCTCCGACTCGACTCGTTTACACCTTTATAGCAAAGGGCTAGCTAATTTTAGCAGAGTTGGGTGACGTGTTCTATATATGGGTTAAAACTTAAAAGTAGATTTTAGTAGCCTAAAATTCAAACATTTATTTTGACATTTCATATAGTCAACTATTATTTTGGCAATTCACTATAGAAGAGCAAGAGGCATGCAAGTGTTGTAAATATTTGTTTGTTTATATAAGTGTTCTATAACTCTTTATATATATTGATGATCGATCTATACGTAGAGTAATTCTTTCCGCAAACTTGAACAGGCACGACCCAGACGTATCTAGGTCGACCATGGAAGGAGTATTCTCGAACAATTTATATGCAATCGTTCATGGGTTCGTTGATTGCTCCGGCAGGCTGGTCCGTGTGGTCCGGTGACTTTGCGTTGAATACTTCGTATTATGCCGAGTTTAATAACTCTGGGCCGGGATCAAACACTAGCCAAAGAGTTACATGGCCGGGATTTCATATCATCAACGAGACTGATGCGGCTACTTTTACAGTGTCAGCTTTTATCTCCGGCGATGCGTTTATACCTCAGACCGGTGTGCCTTATGACGGTGGATTATGATCATTTAGTGATATATGGAACAAAGAAGTATACAAAAGTTATAAGTGAACTAAAAGTATAAGCAAATGTATCATGTCACAAAACTTATTTGATTTTTTGAAAATTATAATAAGAATTTCATTTGTCTCCTTAGAATTTTATTTTTGTTATATTTGCTTTACAATGTATATTTATGGGATTTGATACTATGTTGAAATTGGTTTTGATTGAAACGGTTAAGTTTCATAGGCTACGGTTATCTAAACGTACAATTATTTAGGTAAACATTTGGCGAGCCATTGAAGGCGAGATTTAGAACAACAAAGAAACTTTCATATACACGTTACTAGTTTAGTGTTTGCACTACGCTCTGGAACATAACACAAAATATTGAGTTATTTAATCGTAGGTTATTAATAACTTTATTCCTAAGTTTCATTATTATAACCTATTCAGGGGCGAAGCTACATGGAGACGGGGGAGAGTCACGGCCCCACCATTTTTTTCCGTCCGAAGTGTTAGTTTGTTGGTCGGTAGTTGATTTTTTATATATATATTGGGTTTGGCCCACATGAAACAAAACGTTTTAAGATTTGGCCCCCCGAAACAAAGCGTTTTAAGATTTAGCCCCCCTTGTCTTCAAATCCTGGCTTCACCACTGAACCTATTAAATATAAGATGACCCATGAACACCCCTAAGAAGAGGGTTCAAAATTCAAATATTTGATAAAATGTATGGCCTAAAATTGCTCTCTAGTTTCCCGGTAAAAAATGGTTTTTTGTTGAACCCTCCCCTATATATATTTGATGATATAGTTGGTTTGTAAATGTGATACAGATCGAACTAGTGTTTCATTTAGGGAATGTTGTTTGCCAAAGGTTGTTTCTAACTTGCTTTTAATTTTTAACTTAGGGGCTGTTTGTTTCATTTTTTACTGGTTCAGTTTAGTGCTTAATTATTCAGATTCAACATTCAGAGCGTTTGTTTCATAAAAAAAACATCTGAATGGTTCAGTTAAGTGCTGAATGGTTAAGAGATTGAAAGATGCTAAATGAAACTGAATGAAGCATTTATCAAATTTAACATCACCTGAAGTTCCACCCCAATATCACTTCTATTGATAGAGTCTCTTAATGGTTCAGACCTCTTAACCATTCAGCACTTAATGATTCAGATTTTGCCAAACAGCCCCTAATGCAACTCTTTCATTTATTTGTGTGATGGTTATGTTGATATACATTAACTTTGTGCTACAATGTTCAACTTCAACCATTCATTTTATATATCACATATTAGTTTGAAATATGTAATTGATTGTTTCTGTTTTTAGTATGATGTTCATAACACAATCGCATATATACTCATTCAACCGAACAGTATTTGTATGCTTATATTTTCGACATGAAGTTATTATAATACCTAACAATAACATAATCTTGATAGTACTAGTTATATGCACTTTAATATGTACATGTTTCGAGGAATAAAACTTTATTGAAGCAACCTTGTTGGAGGCAATTGCATTGCTTATTGACATATATAGAAACCGCTTTCAAAAAAACTCCGCCAACAATAATAATATATGGTGGTTACATCAATGTAAGTGACGGAATATCAAGGTACTCCTAATTAAAACACTTGATAGAGTCGGTTTAATTTAAAAATAATCCGATAGCTTAAAATGATATATGTATCAACTCCTCTTTAATTTTTAAATATTTTCAGAGCTTTATATTTAAATGTTTAAGTCCTACCTATATGTCATTGGGCTTAATTTCCTTGTGAGGATACGAGTTTAATTATTTAACTATAGTAAATTAGTAATAAGTAATAGCTAGTAAGTTGCTTATTAGTGTCTTTTAAAAAATGAAGTTGCTTGTAAGATTGACCGGAGTCGATGTGGGGTGGGTGCGGCCCCGAATCGGCCCCGCACGGGCACACCGCCCCACCCCCCTTCGGGCCCGAACTTTGGGGTCTAATTTGGGGTATGCTTCCCGAGTTCCTCCCCGATGCTTTTAATAATTGCTCTACTATATGGACTTGTACATTGTGCATTTCTACTTGTACCAGACTTAAATAAAAGATTAAAAATGATGTGGGGTGGTGTGGGATGGATTACATGTAATGTGGGGTGAATGTGAGATGAATGTGGGGTGGAGTTAAAAGTGTGGGGTGATGTGGGGTGGTGAGGGGTGGACTCCCCTCACCCTAAGTAATCACAATAACGCGCGAGGGATCGAGCAACATATAATAAATACTTTAAATTAATGATGGATCAAATAGTTGTTTAACCAAACCAAAGGTACAAAAATGTAAATTACTCAACATATATTGATTTATGAAAAATAACATCTATCGTCTTACCCTAGCTAATTCGTTCTTCGTTCATGTTATAGTTTTAATTTTTAATGGCAGAGGTTGTTCATGAAGATGTGGTTGAGCGAATATTGATACGATTAGATGTGAAGGATCTGATCCACTGCAAGAGTGTGTGTAAGTCATGGTATTCTTTAATCACGAGCCGTGGTTTCATTGATCGTCATCTGAACCATAGTTACAACGAAGATCGCTGCAATAGTAATCTTCGCCATAGAAGAATCTTTTTAATACGTACATTATCATGCGAGTGTTGTCGGTGTGATTCTATTTATGGTTCTTGTAACGGCTTGGTTTGCGTTTGTGTTGATTTTAAACTTGTAGTTGGTAATCCGTTGACTCGAGAAATAAGAGAACTACAATGTCCCCCTTGGATTGGCCGGAAACCAATATCGTGTTGTGGTTTTGGTTATGATTCATCTAGAGATGATTATAAGGTTATCGTAGGGGGTCCTAAAGGCGGTGAGAATCAAAGATGTGTCCAGCTTCAGTCGTTGAGTTTGAAATCAAACGAGTGGAGAGTTATTAGAGAAGTGAAGTACGAGTTTAGTTTAAGTTTTGATAATAAAGTTGGTATCTTATGCAATGGCGCGCTTCACTGGATTGTAAGGGATAATGAAAACACAAAGAAATTTATAATTATCTGCTATGATTTATCTAAGGGTTATTGGATTTAATCACCTTCAACTATTGGTTATTGGCCGCTGTCACCCTCAAGTATCACTTTGGCCAATATCACTCCCAACTAAACACTTTGGTGTCTGTATCACCAAAATTTAACAAAAATTAACCAAAAATTAACCAAAAGTGACTTGAATTGGTTAACTTTTGGTGAAACGGTGTCCGTAACACCAAAAGTTAACCAAAAAATAATCAAAAGTTAACCAAAAGTGACTTGAATTGGTTGACTTTTGGTGATACGAACACCAAAGTGTTTAGTTGGGAGTTATATTGGCCAAAGTGATACTTGAGGGTGACAACGGCCAATAATCAATAGTTGGAGGTGATTAAATCCAATAACCCTTTATCTAAAGAAGAGTTTAAAGAAATACGTCAACCTGAACCTGAAGATCATGCAGCATATGAGTGTTGTTCTGATAGTTACCTAAGAATTGACGAAGAATGCCTTTGCATATGTCGATCTTCGTATTCTACTGGTCATGTTTGGTTGATGAGAGAGTACAATGTAAAACAATCGTGGGAACTGGTGGTGCAACATGAACAACAGAGTAAGTATGATACTACACACGAGTTACTTACACCTGAGGTTTTCTTCCATCGTGGCGTTTCATTGATTATGGAACATAGTATGAAGAGCTTTGTTATATTTGTGAAGAGTCTTGTTTCTCCCCATGTTAATAGGAGGCCATTGATCTTTTAGTTAATCGGGGAATGGAGATACACTCGTCTGTTGGGAATAAATATCAGGTGTCACTAAACCAAGAGACTATCGATTTTTTCTGCTTTCATGTTTTTTTTGTCTTTTATGGGCTCAATCATTGTCTTGTCTTATTTCTTCGTTTTAATCTTTTGTTAGTTTACGTTGAATTCAATGTAGGGAACTTGGTCCGGTTTTGATCAACAAAGTCAAGAACCATGTAGAAATTTATAATTATTTCTTATGATTTGTCTAAAGATGAATTTAAAGAAGTTCCCCAACCTGAAACATATGAGTGTACTTTCGATAGCTACCTGGGAATTATTGAAGAATGTTTTTCATATATATATGTCGATCTTTATATTATTCAGTTGAAGTATGGTCGATGAGAGAGTACAATGTAAAGCATTCGTGGCAACTGCTACCAAACGAAAGCAAGAGTAAGTATGATATTGTGCACTACTTGGGAACAACCATATGAGTGCAGAGCCTTATATCTCCTTATGTTAACGGAGGCAAAAGGTGATGGTGTTAAAATTGTAGGCTTATAACATATGGAGTTTGCTTTTTGTTGTTGAATCATATTGATCTGATTTTAAATTTTCATATACACAATTAGCTAGATCACAGATAGTATGATAAGTTATTACGAATATGGTCTAGTTGTGAAAGGTTGTAGGTGTTTAAGATCCATTAATCTCACATTTTATTGCTGAATGCTGACTTTGTATCAAAAATACATTTTGTATTTAAACATCGATCTCTATTAAAAGTAGCATTTTCTTGGTGTTATGTCAAAGAAATATTAGGTTTAAAGCTTTAGAGATACATAAAGACACATGAGACCTTCGGAGCCGAGCAAGAGAATTAGAGAAACATCTAGGAACATAATGTGGCATTCGGTTGGTTTGTTTCCCTGGACGGAAATACCACCACCTGGATCCGGGAGTTTAATTTGCTTTAATGTTGTAACACGTATACACCTAGGGGGAAATGCGAGGAATACGAAGAAAAGTGAGACGACACCCTCAATAACGAGAAAAGATGAAAACTAGAAAACCTTGTGAAAGTTATTATATGACGTTTGTGTGTCATGTTGGGAAGCATGAGGAAAATGAGACCCGGACCTTTGCAATACATGTATAGTATTGTTTAGAAATTGATTGGAACTTTTTGCTGCTCATGTTTAAATTGTTTCTAGTCTCAAATTACATTTCAATTTGAACATGTTTAATTGGTTTTATCTAAAGTTTTATCTAGTCTTTGACTTCATCTCATTATTATCATGTTTACATTTGTTTTTTCTGAAATCAAATAAATTTTCTAGTCTCGATTTACACTTAAATAAAATCATGTTTAAAATGGTTCTAAATTGGTTTTTTTCTAAAGTTGAATCTCTTTTAATGTTTCAATTACATTACAATATGATCATGAATAATACAAAGTTATAAATAACTGTTTATAGAATATAAATAAATTAAATGTTGAGAAAATTGTTCAAGTACCACAAGTTGTATTGTAAGCAAAATGTTGGAACAATAAATAGAAGTGACCACTTTCAATTCTGGTATACTCAACAAAATTTGGTCTACATCATCAGATTGAAACATGCATATGCTTTGGCTTTGTTAGAGGGGAAGTTGTTAACTAAGATTTTTTAAACAAGCTTTTGTTGTAGAGCTCTTTCCTTTTGTTCAATCACCATGTTTCAAAACTCTGTTTTGACTTTTGAATGCGTTTATTCTGGTGAAGAACAATGTGCTTAACAATTTAACCAGTTTTTGTTCGATTTTTTGTATCACTCTGATCTGAGGGTGTTAAATGGGTCATAATTTACACATGTAGCATACAAAATCTCAAGTCATACATGTTACGCGTTTTAAGACAAAGTAGAAAACGCTTCAAGAGGTCATGACTGAAAACCACAAACGAAATCTACCTAATAAATGCTTCAAACTGGTTCAGGTTAGTACTGAAGGCCTTGATAATTGGCGTCAACTTGAGTTCCAGGAGACAAGTTTGGTTCCAGAAACCTTCCCATAGTGATTATTTATTCATAAGGGCAACAATTGAACAAATATCACTTGGGTGTACACAAAAAGGCTTGGGGACTGAACTGATGGTTCGGTTTGGATGAATGACCGACATTAGCTGAAAACTAGCCCACAAAGACTCAACAACAGTACAACATAAGTTACATAGCCAACAACCTACAAAAGCAGTGAAACACCCACCACTGGAATAATGCAATAACTTAACGACTGTTAGCTGAGCTACCATTGATTACCTGAACTTCCTACTGTACTAATATACAAATAATTACATAAATCAATTTGTTAGTATATTTACAGGTAAGCATCCATGCCATGTTCACCACTATAACCATGAGAGACGCAAAATTATTTTTGGGTACATGCTTTATGTTCAATTGTTCACGTACCATAAAAAATGCCATGAACTGTATAAGAACGATCCACCCACCCACATTTTTTACCTTCTTATATGCAAAAAGTTTATTCAGGTGCCAACTTTATGTTCGCGTATACACTTCATTTTCATAACAAGAGAGTCAGATTTGTATTTTCATAGAATTTTCTGATAACACACGTAGTTATAAACAAAAAGCTGATAATTAAATTTGCCTGTGCATCTCATGGCTAAAGACATTAAATCTTGTCTAACATGAACATTACCATAAAGTGTGAAGAATGATTTTTTAGAAAATTTAGCACCAGAAATGTCTCCAAAAGATCAACCATACACCAACGAACATACCGTACATTTTTATAACTAAAAAGCATACAAGTAACTACCCAATTGACAAACCTAAAACAATAACATTACTAGCAAACAGATTCTACAGACTTTTGCACTGTATTGTATATTATGCACGTAAAAGAAAAGATTTTTACAGGGGGTTTCATTGTCAGCAACCTCTCTATCCCATGAAAAGAGATTTGTCCTCATCCCACCCTCCCCAAGACCCGCACCGTACACAAATGGCTATGAACTCTGCTATGAGTGGGATATTACTAGGTGTATTCTACTGAATTTTGCACTTGGTAGTTCAATGTTATAAGCACTTAACATACTCAAACCTATGATATATTCAATAACCTAGTTGTTAGTTCTCTAAAGAATGCAATTACACTAATGCCACCATGAAGCTACAGCATTTGTTGAAATCACATAAAAACTAACCTGGCATTTGATTAGCTCCAAAATGCCGAGTATTGAGTCTCATAAGCTCAAACGAAAAGCAAGAAACATGTAAAGATCTTGTGCTACAAGAACAGTCAAACTCTGCTATAAACTTCCCTTGCATCAAACAGGCATAATAGCATACACTTATTTAAAAACCAAAGAAGATAAAACTTACAATCAGTCTGCATATACTTATTACTTTGCAGGAAAGCAAGGAAACAACAAAAAGCACTACAATCCCCAATCAAACCATCACATCCACCAATTACAGCTTTAAAGTTTGGGAATTCACTGTTTTTTTGGTAAATTTAGTGCTTCACCGAGTGAAGAAGATGAAGAAGAATGAGAGGAACTGACGAATAGCAAATCAGCTCAGTGAATCCGCTAACTCCAAAGAAGAGTTGGTAGAAACTATTGTAAGTGAAGCAAATCAAACCAGTCTTCATGTAGAGAAAGTAGAACAACAAAGCAACACCGGATAGAAACGATGCAGCAATTCTGTTAGAAATGGAAAACATTGAATTTGACTGCGGTTTGTAGATTGAAAGATGAGGAGATAACGGACGAGCATGACTAGTTGCTGGACTTGCAGCAGATGTCGTTGCAGCAGTATAGAATCTAGTAGACATAGGTGACATGAAACGCATCTGTGACTTGTAAGCATTGTTATGCGAAGAGAACGGGTGAATTTGGTTCAAAACAGAGTAAACCTGATTCGATCGAAACTCTGAAGCCCTAGGTATCAATATCGGAGATTCTTCACTTCCTTTCATCACCGTTGCAGCGCCGCCGGAAACTGCACCGCCGTGAGGAGCTGCAGCAACTCCACGCCTGAAAAACGTCATCAAATCCCAACAATCAAACAAATATCTCCGAATACAAGCAAACGAGTAGGATATATAACAAAAACACATTCAGATCTAAGTGCATGACTTCGTTACATGCAAATGATGATAAAACGAAGCAAAATTAGGTATAATTACTTGGAGCTAACAACGGAGCTGAAAAAGATATCAAAACACAATAATCGAACAGTTGTATCCGATTTATAAGTAAACAAACATGAAATGTGACGAATACACATTCAGATCTAACTATATGAGTTTGTGACATGAAACTAATGATAAAAAGAAGCAAAATTAGGTGAAATTACTTGGAGATAGCAACTGAAAGCTGATCACCGAAGAAAGATGAGAGGCGTTTGGCATTTGAGAAGGACCGAGCCATTTTTTCCGATTCGCTGGTGGTTACGGAGATAGAATTGATCGGAGTTACGGGGGATGATCGAAGAGATTGGGGAAGACTGAAGAGGGTTTGCTAAATGGACCGGGCCAATACCATTACCGTTGAATAGGCCCGAATGAAACAAACAAGCATCAACGCATAAGATTCATGGATTCATTTAGAGGTGCACAAATCGGTTTTTTTAAAGAACCGGTTCTGGTTCTTGTTGGCGTTCTAGAACCGGTTTTTGGTGAAAAAACTAGAACCTAGTAACCGGTTTCGGTTCCTAAATAACCAGTTCCGGTTCTCAAAGAACCGGTTCCGGTTCCGAAAAAACCGGTTCAGGTTCTTAAAAAATACCTTTTTTTCTATGATATGGGCCGGAAGTAACATTCAAAATTTTAAATATTACAAGATATATAACTTTTAAAACATTAAGTAAATAACAACACTAAAACATACCAGTTTTTTAAGAACCGGTTCTTCCAGGAACCGGTTTTTCCAAGAACCGGTTTTTTAGGAACCGGTTCCGGTTCTTTTGGAACCTACAATTTGAAAAAAATAATAGAACCTATTCAGAACCTACGGTTCAGTTCCGGTTCCGGTTCGGTTCTTGTAGAACCGGTTCTTCGAAGAACCGGTTTTCGGTTATTTGATCGGTTCCGGTTTTTTTGTGCACCTCTAGATTCATTTAGCATTCGGCGTTTAACATTAATAACTAGCCGTGCACAAAAAAAACCGGTTCCGGAACCGACCCGGTGTACCCGAACCGGAACCGGTCGTATCCGAACCGTAGGGTACACATGGGTTCCGGTTTCTCCAAGAAAGTGGAACCGTACCCGGAACCGAACCGGAACCGCTGGAACCGGTTCCACCTCAACCCGGTCAAAACCGGACCCGAACCTACCCGGAACCGAAAAAAACCCGGTTAAACCGGTAAAAACCCGGTCAAATACCCGATCATACCCGGAACCGAACCCGACACTACCCGGTTCTTGACTTTGTTGACCAAAACCGGAACCGGTTCCTAAAAAAACCCGGTTTGTGCACGGCTATTAATAACGTTTGTTTTATTAAAAAAAACTAGGTTAACACCCATGAGTACTCACGACTTGATCGGTAAAAAAAATTATATAATTTTACATATAAATGAGTAATCAAAAAGTTAACAAATGTAAATGATAAAATATGAATTTATATAAGAGTGATTGTGGTGTTGACAAGTGGCACAGTGTGATGCAATTGATTAGCAATTTATTATAAGAGAAGATTTGTTAATGGTTTGGTTTATTCTTAAGGATTAAGAGACAATGAGATGTTGATAAAACTGAATAAAGTATTTACCAACTTTTTCCTCATCTATACTTCTATCACAACCTTCGTCTCATCAATAAAGTCTCTTAATAGTTTAGGTTAAAATCCACGTGGTTAATAATCAAGATCTTGCAAACAACAATGCTCCTTCCCATATGGAGTTCGGAACCCAAAGGCTTCATCCAATAGTTAAAAAATGCTCAATTCAATCGTTGTGGTTTAAAATCAGTCACAATAAATCATTGACTTCATTTCATGGTCTTATTAAATTTCAAAGATAGATCGGAATACCTTGGATTGTACAATTATATAAATATAAATATATAATATATGTTCACTTGTGCCCTAGTGGTAAGATGACTTAGGTTCTCCACAGGAAGACCAAAGTTCAATCCCACTAGTTTTACTTTTGATGTATATTGGCAATTAAGCTCATTCTAGGCTACCATCGACTGGTTTTGTGTTTGCGCCTAATGATTTTACACGGTATGGTTAAAGGTTTCTGTCCGGTTTTGTCCTGGAATAGTTGGTTGACGGGTTTCGACTCCGATCAACTTGGCCCGTAAAGAGGGTCGTGGTGACTGGTAAGTCTCTGCTGCATTTGCGGTAATAAGAGAGTCTCAATATCAACGAAAAACATCTATCAATGTAAAAGACGGTATTTTAATATCGATTCTTACACCTCTAATACATCAGTCAAAAGCCATCATACCAACTGCTACTTAAAAAAAATTCTATTCCCATCTTATGCAAGTTTAGATAAGCATTTACGTGTTGATCCTTCTAAAAGGTTCGAGCTTAACCGACTTATTCATCATTTCAATGGTCTTATACTCTTATCCCAATTTTTGTTGCGATAGTTATTTTAAAACAATATTCATTCAAACACACTCAACTTATCCTTGATCCGTTAACCAAACAAAACCATCCCGTAAAATCATAACCCGATTTTCAATCAAACAAATCTTCAGATCCAACAAAGGAGCTTTCACTCTGTAAGATCCAATCAAATCAAACCAAACCATCAAAACCCAACAATGTCATCATCAATCATCACCTTCACTCTCACAACAATCCTAATAATCTCACCTCTCTCAATCGCATCCCCACTCTCCGATGACAACCTCACCGTCTACGACGTAATCGAATCGTACGGGTTTCCAAAAGGCATACTCCCAATCGGCGTCACCGGCTACGAACTCGACAAATCCACCGGACAATTCAAAGCGTTTTTCAACGGCACTTGCAGCTTCAATTTAGAAGGTACGTATGATCTGAAATACAAATCGACTATTGAAGGTGTTATATCGAAAGGTAGGTTGAAGAACTTGAGTGGTGTTAGTGTTAAGGTGTTTTTGTTTTGGCTGAATATTGTTGAGGTTTATACGAGTGGTGATGAGCTAGGGTTTTCTGTTGGGATAGCTTCTGCTGGTTTTCCGATTGAGAATTTTGAAATGTGTCCGAGATGTGGATGTGGTATGGATTGTGATGATGTTGATGGTGATCGAGTACGAAAAAGTGGAAGAAATTATTTTGTTTCGTCGGTATAGAGATCGATCGATCGATTGTTTCAGTGTTTGCGATTTGGATCGTTGTTTTGTGTTGTTGAAACTTTGTATGTGTTGAAATCCCACTGCAATTGTTGTTTTTCAGATGAATTATGCTTTCAATTTGTGGTAGTTGTAGGATGTTCATAAAGTTGTCCATATAAAGTAGGTGAGAGTATAAAAAAACGTGTTTTTGACACGCGATAGCCCTCGCCTAAATTTGGGTTGCGCCGCAACTTGTTGCCCGTTTACCAGCCACTATATTGTAACTGTCGTTTCTTCTAATCTAAGTAAGACATATATAGTAAGGTTCTAAGTGCTATCTATATAGTTGTTGTAAAAACTTGAGGCTAGGGGTGTACACGGTTCGGTTTCAAACCGCGAAACCGCCCAAACCGTTCATCTGTTTGGTTTCACGGTTGGTTTATGTTTATACAAAAAACCGTTCGTAAAAAACCGGACCGAACCGTTATGAACGGTTTGGTTTACGGTTTATACCAAAAACCGTTTGTAAAAAACCGGACCGGACCGTATGCGCACGCGTGTGTGTGTGTATATATTAGATATCATATATGAGTTCTTGTAAGTAAGTATTAAAAAATGTATTAGTCTGTTGGTGCTAAAATTGGTCATAACTAGCATATCGATCATATATATATAATATCATTATATTTATCATTATATATATTATATCTTATATATAAGTATCTATCATTATATTGTTACAACACATGTAATCTTACAATATTCAGATATATAATCAATTTTCAATACGGGTACTTTTGAAAGTTTATAAGATTTTGAGATATTTTTAGAGCTCTTAAACTAAGACTACTATAAAGCTCAAACCGCGAAACCAAACCGGACCAAACCGCTCGTATGGTTCGGTTTAGGTTTGGTTTTAACGGTTTGGTTTTGGTTTTTAATGGTAAAAAACCGCAAGTAACGGTTTGGTTACGGTTTTATTCAAAAACCGTAAAAACCGGACCGTGTACACCCCTACTTGAGGCGCGTAGCTCACTCAAAAATAGCTTGAAATTGCTCGGTTTATAAATGAGCTCAACTTAGCTCGGCGAGTTGAGCGGAGTCAAGCTCGTTAAGATAAACCAGCTTGGTTCGGCTTAGTTTGATTTTTTAAACGAGCTAAATCCCACTTTGGTTCGGCTTGTTTACAAGCCTAGCTATCTCCGTCCTACGATCACTTTATACTTTGGTTTTTTCTCCGCTTCTGTCCATGAGCCAGAGACACAAATATAAGTTCAAATCCTATGGATCGAGCTGTATAAATTGAAGACGGGATTAAAAAGACTAAACTTATATCACACAATTAAAAATCTCTCCAAAATAGTAATGTGTATTAAACTATTAGTCGTAAACAAATTTTGAGTTGCAACAATGTGGTGTATATCATATGAACAAAACTAATTAGCTTCATCCATCTTCATATCTTAACACATCCTATCAAATCGTCAACAAATTTAGTTTGAACGGTTCTTCTGTTTCCATAGCAGTTCTCGGAGCTCCGCTGCATCAATTTGGTTTGTTTGGCCCTCTGGCTTGTAGTAACCTGTTACCGGATCGGGAACCCATGGAGTTGATTTCTTCGACTCTTCACTTGCTTTTTTCATCACAACAACTCCACTTCCCCTCACGACTCCAATCACACTTCCTTGTGTCCCGGTTGCAAATCCTCGTCTGTAATTAACCAAACACATAATCATTAGATCATGAATAAAACATGCAATCTCAAAACACGAAAGTCATTAAAAACGATTAAGGACCAAAATGACCAAGTTTGTTCACTTTTTACTAAATTGACCGTTAACTTTTGGTAAATGGTAATTGAGTTTTTGCCTAACTTTTATTAACGGTCAAGATCTAGCAGTGGCGTACCCAGGAATTTTTTTCATGGGGGTCGGAAATTTGATAGTAATCTTTTGAGTATCGATATATAATATTTTTTTCCAATCCGTTTCGATTCGGTTCGGATCGAACCGGGTTGGGTCAAATTAAAAAAATGACAACAACTAAATTTGAGGGGTCAAAATTAAAAAAGTTTCATTTCCCTCCACCTATATTTAAAATTAAAAATTTTCAATTTCCCCCACTTACCTAACTTATTTAATGTCTAACCCTAATTTTTATTTATAAATACCAACTTGGCCCGTAAGGAGGGTTGTGGTGAGCCTCCGCTGCGTTCGCAGTAATGGGGGAGCCCCAATGCCGACGAAAAACACCTATTGGTGTTAGAGGCGGGGTTTCGATCTCGGTCCTTGCACCTCTGAGTGCTTCGGTCATAGACCGTTGCACCAACCGCCGTTCTAAAAAAAAAACCAAATCTCTCTAATTACTTTCATCACTCTAAACTTTCTCTCAAACTCTCTCTTTCATTTTTTTCTTTTTCTTTCATTTTTTTTTCTTTATTTTTATTCCTAAATACTTGAAACATCATCTATGAATTTTACCATATACTTACCAACAATGTAAATAAAGTTTGGTAAATCACCATTTTGAGTTTCAAGTTAGGATTATTTTTTTCAAACTTTATAAAATAAATCTTTTATTTTGTTTCTTAAATTTCATATGCCTCCATTTTACATCTTTTTTAAGCTACTAATTAATCTACAAATAAGAAGTGAATGAAACCAAATCATGTCTCCAAACAAGATTATGTTGGAGTACTTGTGTTATGGTATAAAAATGGTGATGTTGTGAACCTTGGTTCTACAACTAATTTTTCCACCATTCCTCACTTCTCACTTGATTACTTAGCAAAAGTAGTTAGTTTATTTATGTATTTCCTTTCTTGTACTCATGACCATCCAAATCATCAACTATGTTGATGGTTTTGTGCAATGGTGAAAAATACTTGAGGTTATAATACCTTAATGCTTGACTCTACATGACAATATAAATAAATATATATATATATTACTCTTTTCTAACCATTATTTAACCTAATCCATGGTTAAATATTATGTGTCTCATATAGGCTGTTAACTGGGCATTAAACTGAGTTTTCAAGACTATATGGGGGTCGAGGGCTAAACTTTACGGGGGTCGATCGAGAATTTAACATATAAAAACCAAAAAAAAAATTTTCGCAGGGGGAGCGGACGCCACCCACCCTCTAAGGGTGGGTACGCCCCTGAGATCTAGCCTACTTTTTTTTGTATACGTCTAAGGTTTAGCCAACTTTTTAACATATGACTAAAATTTACTGCTGTAATTAAAAGTTATTCAATCTCAAACAAATGTTCTAGCTTGTATCGCAAAATTACCTGGCAATAACATGATCAACGATGAAGGATGAGATACGCTTAACGATAGCCATATTTTGGATTGAGAACTGAATTGATTCGAAAAGCTGGAGCTATAGAAGGTTTGGAGGGTGAAAACTGGGAAGGAAGAGGTGGTAGATGATGATGATGTAGAGAATTAGAAATGCAATGATATTTATAGGGGGTGAGTAGGAAGAAGGGGGGAAATGGTGATGGGTCCGTAAATTGAAAGGGTGAATTAGTGTATGATGCCGGCGGCTATAACGTGTGGTGAAGAGACATTTTCTTTAATAGACTTATGTTATTATCTTCTATAGTATGTCAATTGGCAATTACTTAGTCAACAACTCAACATGTTGGTCTTTGAGTCGTCTAAAAAGCATAGTTATAGACTTGTATATATCTTCGTGGAACTAGTGCATGTGGGAACGTATTTTTGTGGATTTACTATAATTTTTTTGCTTTTTTTTCTCTCTTAAATGAGGAAATCAATTTTACTTCAAATAAAAGGCTAACAAAAAACTAACAAAACACATATAAACAAAAAATGCATCATCAAACAACTTTCAAACCTGAACAAAATTTGAACATAACTACACCCAGTGAGATGAACTACAGACTTGGCTAGACCAACTAATTCTATCTTGAAACCCAATAAAAAAACTTGAACATTGACGATATGCAAGAGGCCATATCCAATCACTATGCCTGGCAATCTTGACCCGGAAAACAATTGGAATAGGTCTCTGTTTTATGTATTTGGGTTGATATGGGCAAAAGGGCAAAGTAGTAACTTAGCTTGACTTTAAACAAGTCAGAATTGGTTGCTCACTGAATCCACACATGTAAGAATTGGTCACATGTCAAACCCCGATCGATGGTGAAAATCTTAAAGCGTACGAAAATGAATATATTTTTCGTAGCTCATTGTATTTAAAATGATTTAAATAATATTAATTTAAAAAATTTCAATATATTCATGTAAAAATAAATGATTCAAATAAGACACCTAACCTAGACATAATTTTCTAGTTTATTAACTAGGTAAAAACTAAAAAGTATGATAGTTGTGAAACATCTTGAAAACTAAAAAAGTCATCTAAAAAACGATTTGTGCACTCTAGACGGTAGCACACTAGTACATACTAGAGTTGTCCAAATCAATCGTCGGTCGCTGCTCTCTAAAAAACTGCTCGCTAGTTTTTTCGCTTGATTGTAAACGAGCCGCTCCGCTCAGTTCGATTTGTAAACGAGCCAAACAACAAGCGAATGTTCGCTCGGTTTAGTTTAGCTCGAATATTTTGATTTTATCTTTATATATAATTATATGTACAGTCTATATATACCACGCTAATAGATTTGTGTTATTATTATATACAAATATAAAATTATAATTATACATACTAGGTCAGTCAATTCAATACGATAAAAAAAACTTTAACATTAAATGTAAAAACAAAATCATAAGCCACTAAGCGATAGTCTTTAATATGAACAGTCCGCTCATCGCCTCATGAGTCGCATCCTCATCATCGGTCAAACTCACACACATTGTCATTAATGAATAATATAACACTATGAAATATGATTAATATTTAAGACATAAAAATCTAAGTTTAATATTATTAGTGTCTCTCATGTATTATAAACGAGATGACACATTGGACAATTGAGATATTCAAAGCGTTCATTGCTCGTCTGCTCTTGGGCTCGACTCATGATTCATGAACATCCCTATAATAATACATAGTAACATAGTGATTTGTGAATTGTGATCGTCTAAAACTCTAAAAGACATAAAACAAAATCAAGCCTTTGATGGGCTGGGCCCGTATTCGAACAAGCACGTTTTACAAGTTCAGCTAATCGGAGACGATCATCTTCATTTCATTCTTCCAATGTTGTAACCAAATCAAATTCTGTTAATCGTTGATTTCACAATGATACACGAACTTCTACTGTCACTGTTAGGCTATACCGGCGACCTAATTATCGACGACAGAGAACGTCAACAATCTGTCGGTTTGTCACCGGACGATTCCATCTCCGATCAATGCACGTTCAAGCTTGCTCCGGATATATCGTTTATTTCACCGGAGGAAAGGTATATATCGCATCATGATGTTCTCTGCATGTTATTCGATTACGTTTTTGATCGCTAGGGTTATTCAATCAGTTAACCTCACATTGATGATTGATCAACTTCCGTATAACTAGGATACGAGCTGAATGTCACTGGTATGATTGATTGTTACTGATCACATATTACGTTACGAAAAAATGCACGATAAGCCTGACATTGGAACGGTGATTACTGATGGTTGATGCTAAAACGAGTGACGATGATTAATTGATTAGGAATGATGATACATGTATTTATCGCCGATTGAGTTTAACTGGAAATTGATTATCTGAGAAAGTGATTGATATTAGAACTAAACGATTAATGGTAGGTGGTTTTATGCTGAATCTAAATGTAAATTTTGTTGTGTTGTGTTGTGTTGCTGATGATGATATGGTAATGCAGAAGAGTGTGTTTATCACTGATTGAATCTGATGTTACCTACATTCAGTATTGGAAGTCTATTATCAGATAAAGTAATTGCTATTAGAAGTAAACAAATAATTTGAACTGAACACACTTGTATGGTTGATCACACCCTATGGGTTAACAGAAAGGCAATTTTCTAGTTATTGTTTTCACCATACAGTCCGATGTAATGATCTGCGTAATTTCATAACGAAATGGAAAAAACTGTGCTATAAGCTTGAAATTCGAATGGTGATTAGTAATGATTAATGCTAAAGCTAGTTACGATGGTTAAGTTATGTTGAATCTAGATGTAAATTTAGTTGTATTACTGATGAGATGCAGGGATATTATTGAGAATATAATTAAGTTGGGGTTTTACTATCGTGAACTTGATCGGTTTGCTACAAAGTCGCGCAACTTAAGCTGGATAAGATCAAGGAACGAGTCTCCATTATCAGAAACTTCTGAGTTATTGAAAGAGAATATTGGTAGTCAAAGTGTTTACAGGAGAGCTATTGCAAATGGCATTATGGAAGTTCTTTCCATTTATAGATCTGCTGTTTTGCATATTGAACAGAAGTTGATGGCAGATTCTCTTCCAATCTTGGCTACTGTTACTCAAGGCCTGGATAAGGTGGAGTTTTTTTAATTTTCTTTTAATTGTAATAATATGTTCTTTGAGTTCTCATTGGTGATTGGTTATTGTAGTTCTTTGTTTTCTTGCAACCTCTTTATGAGTTAATTCTAGAGATTGAGCGTGATGGTATCTATGGTGGGAAGCTTCTTAATCTTCTATATATACGATCCCATTGTGGGGTGCCAGAGCTGCAGACATGCATTAAGAGGTATAGTTTTGTTCTAACATGTAGTTTTGTTTTCTTGCAACTTCTTTATGATGGCTACTGTCTTTGTGCAACTTCTTGCGACTTCTTTACGATTTTTCTAGTCATGCATGCACTGTTTCAAATCTATGCAAGAAAATATTAATTGACTGAACCAACTGTATTCTGTTATTTATGAACACAGACTTCTTTGGCATGGACATCAAGTCATGTATAATCAACTTGCATGTTGGATGGTATATGGGATTCTTCATGATCAATATGGAGAATTTTTCATCGGCAGGTAAGTAATTGCCTGATTGCCTCATGCTGGTCTTTAGGCTACAAGTAGATGATGGTTTTAAATTTTTAATGTTTGTAGGCAGCAAAAAAGAAATTCTGGGCAGGAATCTTCTGATGCTGATAATGGTCAAAAGATGGCACATGTGTCTAGCAATGATCACTCTTTAAGTGATTGGTCCATGGGATTCAGCATCTTCATGGTATGTCATAGTTTGTATACATGATTGCTGAAATTGATATTTGTTATATTCGTATATCAAACTAAATTGAACTTCTCAATTTCCTACAATTTCTTTCAGGAAATGTTGCCAGAATACATTCCAGTATCTGTGGCAGAATCAGTTCTTTTTGCTGGAAAAGCAATTAGGGTTCTACGAAACCCAAGCCCTTCCTTCCAGTCCGTGGATGTGCTGACTCATGAAACAAGGCCACAAACAGTTTTAACAGGAGATGAATTACTGCCACAGTCAGAAGCTGATAAAATTGAATCAAGGCTTAAAAATTTGCAGGTTTTGATCCTTATTAAACTATTATATCATTACCTTCTTGTTATTTCTAAGCCTTCAAGATATTATTTTGTTTCTTACATAATTGTTAGTAATGATTTTATGATAGATTTATTTGTTTGAGTTAAACATAATTTAGGATAGAACAGGAATAAGTTTTAATTGAGATTGGTTTTCTATGTCTATGTGTTCCCTCATTTTGTTTGTTAGTTAATAAAACATAATATTTTAGTTTTCTAAGCCTTCACGAATATCATATCGTTTTTTACAGGAATCATCCGAGTTCCATAAAAGATCATTTGAGGAGGCCATTGGTTCAATCAGAACTATTGCAGCCAGCCATCTCTGGCAGGTAGATTTTTGGCATGCTTTTATACTTCTTTAGTTTATCATTACAGTCAATAAAAGATTAACCTTTCCATCCATATTTGTAGCTTGTAGTTGTTCGGGCTGATTTAGATGGCCATTTGAAGGCCGTTAAAGATTATTTTCTTCTAGCTAAAGGTGATTTTTTCCAGGTAATAATTTATTGTTAATTTACAAATGTATTTCTGTCATCATGTTTTGATAGTTTTTCTAGTGCGTTATTGAAACGGGAGTAGTGTTTCAGAAACTGATTCAAGCAATATCATCATGAATCTGATTGTAAAATTAAATTTATACCCTTTCATTTTGTTGATGGAACTTTATTTTTGTTTCAGAGCTTTCTTGAGGGGAGTCGTGGATTGATGCGTCTACCACCTCGTCAGTCAACTGCGGAAGCTGATCTAATGGTTCCATTTCGGATGGTAATTTAGTTCCATATCAGGTTTATTGTTGTCATGTATGTGTTTGTCATGATCAGATATGCTCCACATGATGTCATACTACTAATGCAGGCCACAACCAAGACTATCACTGATGATAAATATTTTTCAAAAGTGTCATTGCGGTAAAATCCTACAGTTTCCAATATTTTGTTACATGTAAGGTTGTTTGTATGTTACATTCAGTCTAATAGATCTATTACTAACTACTGCTTGCTTTTAGGGTCAACATCAGGTCAAACCAAGTAGATTTGCAAAACTCAAAAGCTTGTGTTGATGGAGGTCTCAGTGCCTTATCTGATACTTCGTTGGATGGCTGGGATGGTATTTCCCTTGAATATTCTATTGATTGGCCCTTACAATTGTTTTTTACAGAAGAGGTTCTCACAAGGTATCGTTCACTTTAATAATTACACATTCCTTTTTTTTTTCCTAGATGCTGTTGAGGAAATCATAAATATGAGCTCTTCGTTAGTGTGTTAAAACATCTAAAGCTATCTTTTATAGACATCAAAATATCAAATTTAAAGATAATGTATGAAAATGATACTTTGGTGGCCTGTTTGTAAATACTTTTAGAGACACAAGTATTCATTACCTACTAATTTTAACCGGAAAACATCTAGTGCTTGTGTTTCCTGAATTAGTCTTTTCATGAGTTAGTACGCTTTAGGTACCAAAGAATCTTTCAATATCTCCTGCGGTTGAAACGGACACAAATGGAATTGGAGAAATCATGGGAGTATGTAATGCAACAAGGTCACTTGGATTTTGCCAAACGTCACGATAATCGCGAAAAAAACAAAATGACATCTCAACAGAGACAACAACACCTGAGACCAATGTGGCGGGTTAGAGAACATATGGTGTTTCTGATACGAAATCTTCAGTTTTATATACAGGTGGATGTGATTGAATCTCAATGGAATATATTACAATCTCATATAAAGGAGTCACGTGATTTCACTGATTTGGTTGACTTTCATCAAGCGTGAGTAAAGATTGAGTTTTCTTGTTAACCTCAATTTCTTTTTCTTCATTAATGAACTACTAGTTTGCTAAAATGTTGGTTCATGTGCTGCAGATACTTGTCAGCTTTAATTTCTCAATCTTTCTTGGATATTGGTTCGGTATCAAGGATTTTGGATGGAATCATGAAGCTTTGCTTGCAGTTCTGCTGGAAGATTGAGAACCAAGAAGATGGAAGCATGGATGAACTGGAGAGTATAAGTGAGGTAACTTGAATAGCTATTATGTTTTTTTTAATAATTTCATAAGAAGTGGCAAAATGGGCGGTTTAGGCAAAAAAAAAAAAACATGTACCTTTGTACCAGTTGGGTTGGTTTGGGTTGACCCTGAACACCGTTTCTCTAATAAGTATAAGTTGTTTTTATTAGTAATTAGGGTGTTTAACCTATAGAAGAATGAAAAATCTCCTTAGATTATAAACCTTGGCTTACTATCTATACGATGGGCCTGGCCGACAATACTAAATATAATGCTAAAATAAACCGCGCGTGATAAATCTAGTATTTCTTTATAGAATGACTTCAAATGTAATGTAATGCAATATAATAACTAAGCTTTTATATAATAAATGTAGTATTTCTTTATAGAATGACTTCAAATGTTTTATTACATTTAAAATATAGTTAGGAGGACTTTCAATGTGTTCAAACCAGTTGACCAACTTCCTTTTTAGTTAGCTTCTTTAGTCTTTAAAGAAGTTGCACTTTTGACCCGTTTGTGATAAAACTTAACCCAAATCAACTAATGTAATTTGGTTAACATTGCACCTGCCAATCATGACCCATTCATAAGTAAATCGGTTGATTCGTGCAACTTAAAATAGATCTATTTATTTTACTGTCTTCTTTTTCTGTCTTTCTAAACGATGGTGCATTTTTGTTTGGTATGCTTGTTATTTTGTACAGGATTATAACAAGAAATCAAATTCCTTATACACTATATTGCGTAGTAGCAGGCTTGCTGGTAGTCAACGAGCTCCATTTCTTAGGCGTTTCCTTTTGCGTTTAAACTTTAATTCCTACTTTGAGGTAATAACTGTATTTATGATTCTTTTAATTTCCATATGATCTGTAATATATGTTATTTTTATTTATTATGAAGGCGACAGCACATGGCGTTATGAACGGCATCAGGTCACAACCACCCATCCCGTCCTTCAAACGGTTGCAGCTTTAAATCTTCCTAACAGGTACAATACTTAGTGGCAGACTGAATGACTAATGAATTCTGTTAGTGTCACTTTTCGTATATTACACATAATAAACTAGTTTTAAATACCTGATTAATACATGAAAGTTTTATTCTCCAGGGTCACTTGACCTCAGACGTTTCTACCTAGGTCCGTCCATAATTGAAATAATCTATAGCTCTTTTTATTAAAAAAAATATATGAAAAAGTTACTTTCTAAGAAGAAAAAAACTCAAAGTAACCTTAAAAGGAAAAAGTGGTTTTGATGCATCATTGACTTAATGTAGTTGTGTTTACTGTTTAGCCAATTAATCATTATAGTTATCATTGATTTCTATCTATTCGTGGCATTACAACTTGTTAAGTTCTTATGTTTGAGTCGTTATTTTTGAAGTATGATTTGAGAATTGTGGGTTTTTTGAATATATTATCTTATAATTGCATTTAGTTATATTTTCAGCAATACAAATCATTTCTAGCCTTTTGACCACTGAGACTTGAAAGTTGAAAACACAACAACTTGCATTACATATATTAATTTTTTTTAAATGATATCAATCAATGAATTTTATAAATTATGAATGAATTTTATAATTATGAATGAATTTTTTTTAAATTATGTTGTCTTAAATTAATACATGTGACATCATAAAACTTTGAAATACAGTTAAAATATTTTATATATACACATAAAAGAGATACGTTAAATAACCTAAAAATCTTAGAAACATGGGAGGTCGTCGTGACTTTGTCATGTCACGTGTCATAAAGGGCGGGGATTCATACTTTTAGTGAAAAATCTGTAACACACGAGTTCGAGCTTAAAATCAAGTCATGATGCACGTTGTACTCACATTAACACTTTTAAAAGGCTAAACAAAATATAACAATACTATAACCAAAAAATATGTAAATCTCAATTTTTTTTGAAGTAATAACATAAAAAAACTATCCGCACACAGTTATGATACAAAAAAAAATAACTGACTGTTAGTATTTTGCATATTTGCTGAATGAATTGTGTTCTTTCTATCTTTGATAAATGGTTGAAATTAAAACAAAGAAATTGTTCTTAAATAAAAAAAATTGTAAATAAAAATTAGTTTGCTCTTTCTAATTTGGTATACTTCCCACAACCACCTACCACCTCCCTCCGATCTCTCTCTCTCACTCACCAACCACACTAAAAAACAAAGCAGACAACACACCACAAAATCCATACCAACCTCCAAATTTGACACCTTTTATTCATCTTCATCTTCATACTCATCTTCAACCTCAACATCCACATTCATCTTCATTCATCAAAAATGAATCCCAAATCTCAAGATTCACAAAACCCAAATGAAGAAGATTCAGAACCTCAATCCCACCTCCCATTCACATCCATCACCCTTTCTCTCCCTAAATCCATCCCCACATATTTCATCCCCCCACCAACAATCTCACCAAACCCACCCAAAGTCCCTGCAACTCTCAAAATCCCATCTCAAATAGCTTCAATTTTCAACCTTTCACTCTCTTCAACTTCCATCCCTCTTACCAAATCCTTATCAAAATCAACCGTTTCTGCAAATCCTCTTTCAAACCCATTATTTTTAAACCCTCGCCGCCCCTCTGACCCATCAAATGCCGCTGCTCTCCGCCGTGTGTCTGTCGTCTGGTTCCGTAACGATCTCCGTGTTCATGATAATGAAGCTTTGAATAGTGCGAACAATGAGTCAATTTCTGTTTTGCCCGTTTATTGCTTTGATTCGAGTGAATTTGGGAATTCGAAGTTAGGGTTTGATAAAACTGGTCCTAATCGGGCTGCGTTTTTGATTGAATCGGTTTCGGATTTGAGAACGAATCTTCGGGCACGAGGGTCGGATCTTGTGGTTAGAATTGGTAAACCGGAAACGGTTTTGAGTGAAATGGTTAAGGAGATTGGGGCGGAAGCGGTGTATATGCACAGAGAGGTGTCTAATGGTGAAGTGAAAGGGGAAAAGAAGATTGAAACTGTGTTGAAAGATGAAGGTGTTGAAGTTAAGTACTTTTGGGGAAGTACATTGTATCATGTTGAAGATTTGCCATTTAAGTTGGAGGAAATGCCGAATAATTATGGCGGGTTTAGGGAGAAAGTGAAGGGTGTTAAAGTAAGGAAGACTATAGAGGTTGTTGATCAGTTGAGAGGTTTGCCATCTGGCGGTAATGTGGAACCGGGTGAAATTCCGTCCTTGGCTGATTTGGGTCTTAATCCTACTGCTAATATGACTCAGGTATGAATTCAAGATGTTGTCTTTTGCTAATGTTTTGTTGATTAAGAATAGGGCTGCAAACAAGTCATGATTTTTTTGTTAATTAAGGATTTGCTAGAATTGCACCTCGGATATGATGAATGATAGGAGCTCCTATAGTTTACGGATAAAGGTTAGGGATTTTAAATTTTTAGGCAGCGTATACAGATGGTCTGTGCTGTGCTGGGGCTTCGTATCGTGTCTCGTACTTCGCTTAGGTTTGCCTTTAGATTAGGAGTAGGTATAGGATAATTTCTAGGTTTGCCTTTAGTTTTAGCCACTTCATATCCTGGCTAGCGCTTTACTTAAGCTTGCCTTTAGGCAGTGTTAGCTAGTTTCTACGCCTTTAATCATATGATTTGCTTTTACTCTTTTAGTCCTAGCCACTTTTGTTGATCTATTGCATTTTTATGTTTTCTTCGATATTGTTTTATGTAGAGTTTTATGTAAACTTCTAAGATTTTGAAGTTTGATTGAGTTATAACTTTCGTGTAGGTCAAACCAGTTATCAATGGTCCTCTTATTGGGGGCGAAACTGAAGCATTAAACAGGCTTAAAAAGTTTGCAATCGAAAGTCAAGCTCAGCCTCCAAAAGAAAGCAAAGACGGAAATAATGATAGTGTTTATGGTGCAAATTTTTCTTGTAAAATATCTCCGTGGCTTGCATTGGGATGTATTTCTCCGCGTGCGGTGTTTGATGAATTTAAAAAATCTGCTTCTAGGTATGCTTGATTTTTATTTATTTTTTGTATGCACACAGACATAAACATACACTGGGATAATGCATTATAAAGGTTGTGGGGCAACCAAGTATTCAACCAAGCATGTGTAGTTGTGTACTAATAAATGATTTTGTCTATATACAAGTTCCAGAAAAAAAATAAACATGTAAGAATAACAAAAACATCTTTATATTTTTCTGAAAAGACAATAATGTTGAAATTGACATATCATCAAAGGCATTTTTGTAATAAATGAAATCAGATATGTATTTCTACTGGCGTATAAAGTAGTTTCAATATATGAATGGCGTTAATGAGTAAACTTGAATACTTGATGGCCTCCATATATATTATCCTTTTTTTATGGGAAGGTTTGCCTTAAAATCTGCATTTTGTATTGACAAAAAGTATAATTTGTAGAACAATTTCTGCTAGCTTGAATGGGAAAGATGGCGGTGAGTCTGGGATGAATTGGCTGATGTATGAGCTCCTATGGAGGGACTTCTTCAGGCAAGTTGTTTTAATTATTCAATAGGTTTCGTTCTTTTTTAGATGTAGCAAAAGTAAACAACCAACTCGTTAAAATGGGTAATTTTTAATACAGTTCGTGTTGAGTCACATTGCTTTATTTCTTTATATCTTCAGTAGAATACAATGCATGGAATATGATTAAAATCTCTACAAACAAGGAAAAGTTATTTTTTTAAAAGTGTTTATAGTGGTTACTTGTATACATTTGAATACAATTTAAACATTTTTTTGAGATTACTTATTTGACGACCTTATTTACTTATTACATATCTTTATAAATAAATAAACAAATAAGCTTTTATCAACATATTTTAGGTAGCTTTTTTAGTAAACAAATTATTTCAAGTTGCTTATTGCCGGAGGATTCAAAATTATTGAAACGAGAAACTGTTCTTTTTTTCTTTTTCTAAATTTCTATATTTTATTGGAGAATGCAGATTCGTCACCAGGAAATGCAGTTCGTCGAAACAACATAGTAATGCTCCGGTCACAGCTTGAGAGTTGATAGTAGTGGTACAACGATTATTCGTCTCAAATTCTTGGGTGCTCATTGGTCTCCAAAAACATTGGTTTATATGATGAAAATAAAAAAGTTCAAGGTACTACATTCATGTTCCTGCAACTGTTCTTTGTAATTTTATTGTAGAGATGAGTTCATGTAATGTTAGAATTTTGGTCTGGTTTGAAAGTGAAGTCAATTTACGTTTGGAACATTATGTTAACTCTTAATTGTTGATGTTAAAAGACAATGTATTATTTGGTTTGTGTAATTTTAGTATCAAACTGCTGCTTTGAACAATGGACATGATCTAGCCATACCCATCAAAATGAGTTTGGTTTGATAAAGTGAATCAAACCCCCCTCTTCAAATCAAACCTAACAGCCACTAAAGTAGATCATATAACCATCTATAAATACCTTGGTACATGGTTCTAAAAACTAGGCTTAATGTGTTACCTTTGGTTAAATCTATCAAGTAATAACATACTTAGTTTCTTATGTGATAGTGTGATTTGTACGAATTCACATGACAGAACTCAAAATTCACTAAATTTGATGGTGGATTTAGTTCATTAGAAGTGAGAGCTAGGCCCCCACATAAGTCAATCAATGGCCATAAAATAGAGATTTTACAAACACCTAAAAAAACCCATAAAATCGTTTTTGCTCATGTAAAAGGGTTAGATTAGTTTCAAACCAAACCCAAAAACATGTTTAGCTAGCTACAAGGGGTTGTAATACAGTAATAGAGTTGGTCTTGTGTCAAGTTAACCGGTTTTAAGGTTCACTTGTTTATTTCATGTTTTTTATCTTAAAATTTATCTTAAACTTTAGACTAGCTGCATAGTTTATGTTGTAACATACAAAAGCCAATATAGAAGTACAGTGACTTGCTTTTGACAGTTATACGATTCTAGAAGATAATCTAGAATTGGGTCAATTATGTTTATTGGACAAACGAGTGATTGTACTAGCCAAAAGTAAACAGTTATACGATTCTGAAAGATAATCTAGAAAATGGGTCAATTAAGTTTATTAGAGCGGACAAAAGAGTGATTCTACTAGCCAAAAGTCATATAAGTATTATTGTAACATCTGTTAATGTACTTCATTAGTGTAAATTGTAATGTATTATTACCTGGTTGATTAATTCAAACCTCTTTTCAGTACAGCAAGAAGTTCACCTGGTTAATGTACTAAGATTTATGGAACTAATCATGCCATTTAGCATGCACCAGAAACGATAGGCTGACTGTTGAGCCTACTTAAACTCAGCCGCACCACGACAGCCAAGGTGTGAGCCACCTATGAAGCAAACTTTTTTTTTATTTTAAGCACAATTGTTTGGTAATTGCAGATTTGTAATTCAAGGATTAAAAATTTTCAATGTTTAAGCACATCTTGTAATTTTACTGCAAAACCTTGAACCGCCCATTTAGCCCTCATTCTAGTGGCAAGGGTTGTGTCAAGGTGAAAGTTCAAACCCTGTAGAGCGCAGACTACGGTTTGTTTATCAACGTCTTAAAAAACCTAAAAGTTTTTGATAAAAAAACATACTAAAAGATTCAGAATAGGACTAGGGAAGTGTGGATAAAGAGAAGCTATGACTTAATAGAGTAAAACAGTAGTTGAAAAATCTATTGTATGCAAAAGCAAACAGACCATAAATTTTTACTGCAAAACAATATCTGGAAATTTGAAACAAAAAACAAACAGTTATAATAAGTTCAAGAATCACATGCCAAAAAAACCTACATAAAACAAAGTAAACAGCTTGCTTAATCTTCCTCCTCGCCCTCGTTCTCAGCAATGTTGAAGTACCGTAGCTCATAAACATTGCGTTCTTTGTTAGAGGCAATTACACGAAGCCAGTCACGCACATTGTGCTTCTTCAAGTACTTCTTTGTCAGGTATTTCAAGTACCTGCAAACAAATCAACAATTATTTCCCCTATAAGAAGTAACATCAATACCAAATACTTGCTGCTTGCTGTCTAATAAAAAACAACACCACTAATCAAACGCATCTAATAAAGATTGTTTGAATTGGAACAAGGAGTCATTCTAATATCCTTATTAATCTACGCAAATTCTACCGAATTAACATCTAGGAATATGATTTTAACATTACATAACAAGTACCAATCGAAGTAAGGGAGCAGAATAAACATGAATGATGTACAGTTAAAAAGTCCAATTGTTTTACACTTTTACTCAGAATATATAACTACGATTTGAATTGGTCTATGTAGTCACCCTAATATCCTTATTAACCAATGCAACTTCCAACCTTCTAAGAGTATTAAACTAAAATTTCAATTTTCATTCAAATATGCCTCTAAACGCTGATTATACAGCATGATAATTAAGATAACTTATCAGGCTCATGAAACAAGATTAATCGCTAAAGAATCATGCAAGACGAAACTTCTAACAAAAGTAAGTACCTTTTAGAGAAGTTGCTATCAGCGGTGACGGAGATCTTGTTCTTTTCGCGAGAAATAGTAACGGAATCACCAAGATTACCAGCTTTACCACCGACCTTAATTCTCTCCTGGAGAAACTTCTCAAGTGACGCGATCTCCATAATCTTGTCCTCGACGGGCTTTCCACAATCGATCACAAATGTCGCGGTTTTCTTCTTCCCTCCCTTTGCTCCAGCACCGGCTGCTCCTCGACTCATCTTTGGTTAAATATTTTTCTCTACAAAAAACCCAAAAATTAACTACCAAGATACTTGATTAGCAGCATTGAATGCATGAAACGGATCACAGACATCATCTTTTAGTACAAATTAAACAAACAAAACCTGAAATTAGCAACCTGGTTACTTAATTAACAGCTTTTAATGTATGAAACTTATCACAAACATCTTTTAGTGCAAATTTAACAAACAAAACCTAATCAGTTACTTGATTAATAGCTTTGAATCTATTAAACCGATCTAAAATATCTTTCACTACGAATTGAACAAACAAAACCTAAAAATAACTAACTAGAAACTGAATTAACAGCTTTAAATGTATGAAACTGATCACAAACATCAAACATCTTTCACCACAAGAAAAAAAAACTAAAATTAACAAAGCCAGTTACTTGATTAACAGATATGAATGCATGAAATTGATCACAGACAGCTTTCGGTACAAACCAAACAAACAAAGCCTAAAATTAACGATCTAGTTACTTGATTACAAGCTTTGAACTTGAATGTATGAAACTGATCATAAACATCAAATAAATTTGACTACGAATTAAACAAACGAAACCTAAAACTAACAATCTAGGTACTTGATTAGCAGCTTTGAATGTACAAAAATGATCACAAACATCTTTCACTACGTATAAAACTAACAATCTAGCTACTTGATTAACAGCTTTAAATATATGAAACTGATCAAAAACAGCTTTCAGTAAGAATTGAACAAACAAAAGATAAAATTAACAATCTAGTTAGTTGATTTGATAATGTATGAAAGTGTTTAAAGATAGTAATTGAAGGTAAAGAGAGATATGGAAGATTGGAAATGTGTACCTGTGGTTTCGAAGACGGCGACCTGCAATTGGAATTGGATTGGGGAAATGTCAAGTATATGAGGAAGAGAAAGTTTTTTTTAGGGTTTTCAACCTTTGAGTTGGGTTGGGCTTTTTCTGATCAAACTTTGGGCCGGACGTATTTAATCATAAGTTAAAAGAGTAGTTGTGAGTTTGTGACCAGAATGAATGTGCACAAGATACCCGGTTTCGGAACCGATCCGAAGTACTCAAACCGTCAGATACACATGGGTTCGGTTCCTCAAAGAAAAATAAATCGGACCCGGAACCACCAGAATTGGTTCCACATCAACCCGGTCAAAACTTAGACCCGACTCTACTCAGAACTGAAAAAACACGGCTAAACCGGTCAAATACCCGATCATACTAGAACCGGACCCGACCCTGCCCGGTTCTTGAATTTGTTGACCAAAACCGGTCTCGGTTCCTATCAGGAACCTGTTTTTATAAAACCTCGCTTTGTGCACCTCTAGTTGAGACCTGTGTACTTGTGTTTGTTTCTTTTGTTAAAGTTGAAAGTGAAAACACCAAATTTTTACGTGTTCATTTGATTCGTTTACTGGCTTGGCTACTATATTTAAAGATTAGTTGTGATTTTTAACATTTACAATATTGTCAACTCCTTAATAGAGTGTTGACAGATGCCTGGAAGTTTGTATTGTTTTTTCGAAAAGCTAAGGTGTTTTGTGTTGAAGTGTAGCAAAAAATCACATATATCATTTTTAATATTCATGTAGTTTTTGTTTTTTAAGATTACAAGTCTAATTCAATACTTATTGTTCTTGTATGGTAGCAATCATGTATTTCATGTGATGAATGTGTTCTACGTGAGTCTAGTGAACTAAAAAAGAATAATCATATTGTTATTATTTAAAAGTTTCATATAAAAGAGAACAAGTTCTCAATACATGATATTTAATTATATATATTATACGATGTTAATGTTTCTTAAGCAATAAGCATGTTTCTCAATACATGATATATATAAGGGTAATTACATAATATATGATGTTAATGTTTCTTAAGCATGTTAAAATATGTTATTTTATAAGTTCAAAAGACGATGCATTATGATCGTTTGTCTGATAACTTGATGTATATCTTTTGCTTTTAACTTTGTATTTTGGATGCTTATTTTAATATGTGCTTCAACATATTTAAAAGCATAGCATTTAAGTATGTTGATTAAATGTGATGTGAAAACCAAATGTGTAGTTTAACTGAATCAAAGTGTGTCGTAGAGATGTTTCTTATTAAGGTTTTAATTTAATTATATAGTAAACAGTGTCACAATGATACATGAAGAAGCAGAATTATAGGATGTGTGTTAGCTACTTCACGCTAAAAAGCTATGCTTATAGCGAACAACTGAATCCACAAGTTCACTTTTAACACGAAGACAGGAACAATTTTCAATCCACAAATTATAAACGGTTCTAAAACTGCTTATAGCGAACAACTAACTTCACGCTAAAAAGCTAGAAAAAAATGTAAGCACTTTACATCATCCAAACACTCGGAAATTCATATATATATTGTCTGATAAGAAGGAATGATGTTTTTTACATGAAACATAAGCAAGATTTAATATGTTGATACCACATATAAGAAAGAAGAAAAAAACAAAGAAGGCACTTAACAACACTTGGTTTATTTGCTATAGAATGGCTTTGTAGTTTGTAATCTTCTCCATGCTTTTTGCTACAAAACCAACAATTTATTTACTTACTCTAAAGAGGGTAAAGTGAAAGAAAAGGGTAGGTTTGCCACAAGGGGCATAATGGTCAAATGGGTATAGTAATATAGTACTATGGCCCAGCTGAAGCAAGTTTAGTAACAAGAGCAAGAGCATTACTAGTGAAATAACTAACTTTTGTAACCTTCCTTGCCAACATCTTTATTTCTTTCCCTTTTTGCCCTTCAAACCCATCTAAACAAGTGTCTTCATCAGTAAGTGCACCACTAATCCAAGTAGTTACATCATCCATTTGGGTAATAAATGAGTCACTACTAATATGTCTAAGCACCCCTAATGCTTTGTGAAGATTATCTAATGCATCTTGAAACTCCTCCACACAATCAAGAACCGCCACTCGGTTTCTTCCCTTCATGGAATTCTTCTTCTTTAGGCCTATTAAGTAACGGATAGTGTTCTTGGTTACACCAATGGTGACCGACACACCGGCCCGGGCCCACTTACTCGGGTCCCGTTTGGCTGTGTTTGAGTATGAAGAAAGGGAGTTGATGCAAATATCTTTATACCTTGTAACACTACAAGCATCTTTAACATAGTTGTTCTCCTTTCTAGATGCCCATGAGCATGATGGAGCGGTAAACCATGATAGTAACAAGAATGTTACTATCATAATTCGAGTGCACACCATTGAAAATATGAAAAAATTGGAAACGGAAGAGAAAAATACGAAAAGAAATTATTTAAAGCTTAGTAGCTTACTCTATGTAGCTATGTAGTTGAATGTAAATATATTATGCAAAAAGTAAAGGGTTTTGTGTGATGTGGAAAGTGTTAAGAAACAAGAAGAGGATGAGAGTATTAAAGAGTGGTAAGTAGGAGGGTAACCTGACATAAATGGGCTCTACATGATCATGTGAAAATGAGGTGGGACCAACATGAATTTTTAAAGTTTTCTATGATATTGTCTTGCCTTGTGTTGAAGGAAGCCCAAAAAGGTGATGAAAATAGGTAGCATAATCCACATCAAGCCAGACTGCACCATGGCAGAAAGATTTGTTCACATGAAAGGTGATATAGTCATATATAGCATTAAATAAGATTGTATCTGCAAGATTATATACAGATACGAGCCGATGTTATAGTCGAAAATTCAAAATTGATAAAAGAATATTAAAAATGGTAAAGGTCAATTTCAAACAGAGTGAGTGTACGGATAGAAAGTAGAAACGCTATTATGAATTAAGAAAAATAAAGTGAATCGAGGAACGATTATGCGAGTTCAGAAATAAAAACCTCAAAAGGATGACGAGTTACAGCATCACTAGCTTCTTGAGTTGTTCATCAAGCAGAATTTTTAAGAATGTCTTCAGAAGGGATTTCAAGTGTTGCCCCTGCATGGTCTTTGCTTGGCTTGACTTCTGCAAAAATAAATGAAAGTTATGTTATGAAACAAGATGATTAGTTTTGGAACATTGATGTGAACAATAATATTATTAGTTTTAAAATTATTTAATCTAAGTACCTAACATGACATTTTTGAAACCATCATGCTTGACACATGCTTTCAAATTAACCATGATACCAAGTTACCAACCCATATCATAAAAACAACATTGTATCTCACAATTGTGAGCACTATTGCCTACACCCCATAATACTTTAAAGCTTTCTGATTTTCGCTTATTGATATATTTTCAATGAAATCTAGTCCGGTGTGGTGATTACAAATAATAAAATAAAAAAATCATCCAATAGTTAAATGGGCTTCCCCTAAAACAAACTAAAAAGGTGTCTGCAAGTATATAACTATATTAGTGAGCTACTATTCCAGAAGAATCAGTAGCAGTCCTGAGACAAATTAAGACCATAAAGCTAGAGCTTTGTTTGGGTAAAGAGGACGATAAGGTGACAAACAACATAAAACTAAAGCTTGAAATAACAATTCAACAGTTAAGGTCATTAAACTTGATTAATAAGTTGTCTACTGACTCATAAACTAGAAAGATGCTTAAAAACTTATGAACTTTTCTAAGATACATGGCATAAATGTCTGTTTTGTATAGTGAAGGAACAATGGACTCACCACAGTATCATTTGAATGACTCAAACAAGCATACACAGGAAAATCTCACTAATAGCAGGGCTATCAGTAGGGGTTTAAAAAGGGTGAGATCACTGAGATGTGGACAAACCTTTCTTCTAAGCCATGGGTAGAGGCTGCTCCCAGTGAGACAAAAAAACCCAAAAAAACTATTTTTCGACGTATGCAGTAAAGTAATCCAGGTACTATAAAATGCGACAAAACCATACAAAGGTACCAATAATGATGTTAGTAAACTATTGCTAGCATCAGGTGGTGATAAAACTATAGTAGCAACATGTACAAATAGCAAAGATCATTTAATGACTGATAAGTAGAAAACTAAAAATGAAAATTATAGGTTTGATTTCAAAGAAGATTTCTTGTTAGAAACTTAGAATTAGAGCATGATCCTCAATAAGCCTAATTTTCAATTGCAAACCCCTAGAAAACCAGTACTTTCGAATTAGAAACGAATGACCTTACTTGGAGCTTCCATAAGTTCCTAAATCAAATCATTTCAATCACTCAAATCCACAAAGATCTCACTGAAACAAGTAAACCTATAATACTGGGCCTCTTAACATTGTAATTTAGGTGCTAAGCATTGAAGCTTCTAGCTGAGCCGTATACAGTGATTTGATGAATAGATTAGAGATCAAAAAATGCACCAGATATTGTGCAAAACACTAATTCATCGCATATATTTACACATTTATATTGGGATATCTCTGGTTAGAAACTTAGAACTAGAGCATGATCATCAATAAGCCTAAAATTTCAATTGCAAACCCTAGAAACCACTACTTTCAAATAGGAAATGATCAAACGAGTGAACTTTTACTTGAAGCGTCATTAAGTTCATTTACCTAATCAAATCATTTCAATCACTCAAATCCATTGAGAACAAAGAACTAACTGAAACAGGTAAACCTATAAAATTAGAGCTCTGAACATTGCAATTTAGAGACCAATCACTTCCGCATCAATAACAAAACCGGCTAACTAAACAACACACAGCAATTCGATATCAAAAATGCACCTGATATAATGCAAAACACTAATTCATACTTCCATAACATATTTATACAAAATGCATAACTAAACAACACACAGCAATTCGATATCAAAAATGCACCTGATATAATGCAAAACACTAATTCATACTTCCATAACATATTTATACAAAATGCATAACGAAAAAGCTGTGTAATCATACCGTAACCGCCTCGGGAATTGAGCTTGGCCTGAACGATCATGTTAGAAATGAAATCGGATGCTTCTCGTGCTTCTTCGAGAAGTTTCCGGATCTCCGGATCCGATGTCAGGTAACGATTCTCCTAGAATTTCTTCCGCACCTCCGCCGTTGATCCTTGCAGCATCACTGTGTCTCCGGCGAATGATTTACGAGTGGCTCTGAGAAGTGATCTGTAAGCTGTTAAATCTTCTCGTGATATTAATCCCCTTGCTGCCATTGTTAGTTAAGCTCTGCAATCACACCGCCGGTTACCGGATGAAGAACAGTTACGATGCCGATTGGCTGTGGCATTTGGCCATTGTTGTACAATATCTACCCTCATGTTTACTAGTATCGGCTATTTTCGCCCCTCAACTCTATGGCTATTCTTGGTCCGTTAGATCTTTTCGTTAGTTAATTGATGAATGACCAAATTTAACTATATTAAACTAGAAACTTCATAAATAATGATTTGTGAGTGTTGTGATGTGATGCATTGGCTATTGGTTTGGTTGGGTGAGATGGATGTATGTTAACGGGTAACAAGTTACGCCGCGATCCTCTTTTGATTCTACGGGACAATGCTCATAAATCGGGAACAAAAGGAAATTACAAACACTATATATTCACTGTAAATCATTTCTTTGTCCAAAAATAATTTATTGTTTTCGGAACTTGAAGGAATTAAGAATTACAAGTCATGTAAATATCATGAATATGTAAGTTCATTCTTGTTGCTTAATGTTTTAATGATGAACGTAGTTAGATAAACCAATTGGGCCGCTGTTCAAAAAAAAAAAAAAAAACCAATTGGGCCATTTAAGCCCAATAAATATAAAACCCAAATCTTTTATGTTTTTAACAGAATAATCCCGCGTTTTCATCTCCCGCGAAAAAAACGTTCTCCGTTAAAATTTTCTTCACCTAAAATCTCTCTTCACCATCCAATAGGAAAAATAACATTTTATCTTCTCAAACACTTTGTTTAATCACCCTAACATTTTTTTCAAATACATAACAAACACAAGATAAAAAAAATCAAGCATCATGACCTACAATGTTGCGAGAACAAGATCTCAAAGGAAACTGTCAGGAGCTAGCGGTGGGGTACGATCATTGAGCTTAGCCATTGTGGTCCCTGTGGGTCTCACCATAACCACCATCTGGTTAGGCGAGAGCGACACGTATAAAAACTTAATTAGACCCTTTTGGATCCCACCCCTATGGGCCATACATCTAACCTCTGTCTCAACAACTTTCTTAATGGGGTTATCAGCTTGGCTTGTGTGGGCTGAGAACGGGTTTCATCAATCACCCATGGCTATCATAATGTATCTGGCTCAACTTGGACTCGGCTTGGCTTGGAACAACATTTTTTTCAAAACGGGTCCGACTCAGATGGGGTTAGCCGTGAGCTTTGGACAATTGGTTACCATTTTCATATGTTCCCAATTGTTCAGCCGGATAAATCCAATATCCGGTGACCTAGTGAAGCTTTGTTTGGTCTGGACAGGATTTTTAACATCAATAAATTTATATTATGTACTTTAGGATAAAATGTTTGATATATAACAAATATATTTGATGGATGTTATAAATGATGTATGTTTTAAGGGTGGTTGGACCCATTTCCCGCCTTGTGTGCATAGACCGATTGGTCAAGTTGTTTCTTTTACTTATGTTGTTGTATGATAGCTTTTGTTTTCTGTTACAAGTTTTTGTCATCAACAAATTACCCTTACGTATGTTATTTGGATATTTGCTCGAGTTGAAGCCTACCCTTCATACATGTATGTTAAGAATAATATATTATTGATTAATACATATGTTTTTTTTTAAATGTTTATTTGATTAGGTTTTCTTTTATTTATCCATGTACCACTAAGGCACTAATACACAATTGTTAGACGAGACGGGTAACGTTATAGAATATTAACCAAGTTTTTTAAGTGTTACACTTGCTCGTCTAAAATCACATGTTTTTCATTAGGTGTTACAACCCTATGTAAATATTGGTCTATTTCATTATTATATTATATTTATTCATTTTGACTTAAATATAAGTGTGGCCGGAGTCGATGTGGGGTGGGTGCGGCCCTGAATCGGCCCCGCACGGGCACACCGCCCCACCCCCCTTCGGGCCCGAATTTTGGGGTCTCATTTGGGGTATGCTCCCCGAGTTTCTCCCCGATGGTTTTAGACATTGCTCTGCTATATAGACTTGTACATTGTGCATTTCTACTTGTACCAGACTTAAATAAAAGATTAAAAAATGATGTGGGGTGGTGTGGGATGGATTACATGTAATGTGGGGTGAATGTGAGATGAATGTGGGGTGGAGTTAAAAGTGTGGGGTGATGTGGGGTGGTGAGGGGTGGACTCCCCTCACCCTAAGAACATTGAAACTCTGTTCCTATGTTGTGAATTTATTTTTTTCACAGTTGATTCATAATTCAACTTAATTGGAAAATTAAACAACTTTTAAATAATTATATTTATATATGTTTCATTTGGCTAATTTAAATTTTAAAAGTATAAACATTTAAAAATATATTACATAAGTTTAGAACACGAAGTGGAAATTTTATGACTTTACAAAGAAAGAAAACCTTTAAATGACTTAAAAGAACATTGACAAACTTGATTATTATTATAATATTGTGTGAAGTTACTATACAAAGGGTACTTGTGTGAGGCTAGAATTTCACATTGCGATCAAACTTTTGTAAATGGAAGAATGACACATTTCTCCGTCTAAAACTTATTTAGTTACATATTTACTCAATATAAAATTGTATATTTATCTAACATAAAAATTTAATTACATATTTCCAACTCAAAACATCTTAATTTACAAATTTACATATTTTAATTTATAGTTAAGTGCAATTTGCACCCCTATGGTTTACACCTAAAGTTACTTTGCATCCCTGTCTGAAAAACTAGACCATTCGCACCCCTATGGTTTTTAAAGTCGGTCATTTGCACCCTTTTCTAACTTTGACCGTTAGTTAACCATCCAAATAATTGTTAAAATACCATTTACCCCTCTTTAAAACTCCCTTTTTCAACCCATTTTAGACTCTCTAACCACTTTTAGGGCAAAACTTTCAACCCAATTTAAAACGGGATGTCCTATTCACACACCTAACAATCTAACCAAACACCCATTTAACGCCCGTTAAGTCTTTAACGCGCCGTTATACTACAAACGTAATTATAAAATTAAAAAAAAAATAAAAAAAAGTAAAAAAAAAATTTCTAAAAAATTCTAACGGCCGTTAGATGCTTAACGGGCCGTTAAAATTATTGGTAATTTTTTTTTAATTTCAAAAATGACTATTTTGTAAAACAATTATATGTATCACTTAGATTATTTACTTGAATCATATGAGAAACTCAAATGCATCCTTATATATATGTTAGAAACGTACTTTATTATTTCTTTTTATTGAAAAGATAAAATAAATACTGCAAAATATACGACCTCAATCGTGGATATTCTCATCCAACATATCTTCTTTACCCTCTTTTTGAATAAGAAAAAAGAAAAGTTAAGCATAAAGAAACTCAAACTTATATATTATCGTCATACATGTCTCATAGAGTTACTTTTAATTTATTTTTATAACCTTATAATTGCATATGGTTATCATAACCTTGTTGTTTTTAGTTTTGAAACACCAAGTAATCGTCACATAAAATTTATAATTATTGCAAATTTCACACTATAACATGTTAGGAACTTTGAACTATTTGATATTATAATAATATGATTTAATTGTCATAATAATTATTGCAAATTTCATTAAAGGCCTAACAAACCGTTATAGTACAAATGCAAAAAAAAAAAAAAAAAAAAAATCTAACGGCCGTTAAAGGCTTAACGGGCAGTTAAATATATTTAATGACCGTTAAGTACTTAACGGGCCGTTAAAAGGGTGGATGGATAGAAAGGTTGAGTGTGTGAATAGATAGAGCCTTTAAAACTTCATGTTTCGTTTTTTTGTGATGTTGTATACAAGAACATAGTATTGTCTAAAAATATGAGAATCCTAAGGATGTAAATTGATAAAATACGTTTTTAAATGCTTAAAAGTCGTTTTTACCCCCTTCAATTAACACTCAACTAACGGAAAAAGTTATGGAGGGGTGCAAATGAGCCGCTTTAAAAACATAGGGGTGCAAACGGTCTAATTTTTCAGACAGTGAAATAAAGTGACTTTAGGTGTAAATCACAGGTGTGCAAATTGCACTTAACTCTTTAATTTATTTTACTAAGAACAATTTATATAATGACTAGTTTACCCATAGGTTTACTAAAACTTTAAAAATTCCATATTTTTTGTGTTTTTACGTGTTTTTTTTTGTAAGATATATTTTTTGTGTTTTGCTAGTTATTTTTTTCTCTCTTCATTTTATTTGTGTTTTTAGTAAGATACTTTTTTTAATGTTTTTTCATTATTTTTTTAATATATAATGAGTTATTCAAGTAACGAAAGTTATAAAGAATAGAGAAAACTACAAATTAGGTTCTTTATGTTTCTGGGTACCTGCAAGTTGGGTCCTTTAGCTAAAATATCTACAAATAACGTCTTTATTTTCGTAGTTTTATACCAATCTGGTCCTTTACACTAACTAAAGTTAAGTTTTTCAGTTAAGTGAATGGCAGTTTTGTCTTTTTACATTAAATGACTATTTTGGTAAATAACATAAAGTACCATTTTTGCAATTTACTCTAAAATGTTATAATAAGTATTATTTTGTAATTAAATATTTAATAGATGAAATACAAAAGTATATATATTTGTAATATTTACGACTTAAACTATATATACTTTAAGTTTAATATTTATTTGGGAAACGAAAATGAGTTTTTTACGGTGGGTCCACCCACTTCCGGGAATACACAATTAAACGTTAAGTGTCAGTACGTCCTCCGAACGAGGTTTCGGAATATAAAAGATAGTGCTTCGTATTTTTTTTGGTAAAGGGTATTTCCCCGGTAACTTTGTATCATCAACCAACCAAATAAAATAAGTAGTTAAGTGTGTTTCCACTAGTTCATAAAAGGGGCATTCCCCAATATGTAAACCAATTTAACCAAGTAACAAGACTACCTAAAAATCGAAAATAATAGTATTCTAAAGCACATAATCAATACAAATCATTAACCCCCATCATCAATAGATTTGGGTATTCATAATGTTATTTCAAAATAGTTGTTATAAAAATAGTTGTTAAAAATAAGATCAAAACTAGAAAAGAAAAAAAACAATTTACTATATATCGGAACACACATGAATAATATATTTTTGGGAAACGAACGCAAATTAGCATGTACAAAACAAAACGTTTATTCTTTCTGCACGGAAACGTAACAAACTAACATGCATAAACTTTTCAAAAAGAATAAGTGTTTTGTTTTGTACATGCTAATCACGTTTTTTTTTTCAATAATATTTTGTTCATGTGTGTTCTGATATATAGTAAATTGATTTTTCTTCCCTATTTTGATCTATATTTAACAACTATATTTTAACCACTATTTTGAAATAACACTATAAATACCCAAATTTGTTCTAATTTTCTGTTACAAATCTGAAATATGTTAAACAAACGAATCAATATTTTTTATATTCGAACCTCATTCGGAGAACGTATCGACACTTGACGTTTAATTTTGTATTATCGGAAGTGTTGGACCCACCATAAAAAACTCATTTTTGTTTCCCAAATAATATATAAAACTTAAAGTATATATAATTTAGGCAAATTGGCCAAAAATAATCCCAACTAACACCTATTGGCAGAAAATAATCCCAACTCAGTTTATTCCCTCCAGTGGTCCCAAATCCAACTTTTTTGGCCTACAGTGGTCCGCCGTTAAGTACACTTAACGGCAGTTAACTTTTTTTCTATTTTTTTCGCATTTCAAACCGATATTTTAAGGATTTTGATCGGGAGGAGAATACGAGTAAGTTGATGTAAACCTTACTTCCAATTGTTGCTCCAAATGGTTTAATTTTGATATCCGGTTAATACACCGTTAGGTTTTAAACACCCGATTGAAGACCGTTTTGTCGTTTGGAACACCAGTTCGAAGTAAGGTTTACATCAATTGAATCGTATACTCCTCCCGATCAATATCCAAAAAACCTTGTTTTGAAATTCGAAAAAAATCAAAAAAAAAAAGTTAACGGCCGTTAAGTGCACTTAACGGCGGACCACTGGAGGCCAAAAAAGTTGGATTTGGGACCACTGGAGGGAATAAACTGAGTTGGGATTATTCTCGGCCAATAGGTGTTAGTTGGGATTATTTTTAGCCAATTTGCCTATAATTTAAGTCGTAAATATTATAAATATATTTACTTTATATTTCATCTATTAAATATTTAATTACAGAATAATACTTATTATAACATTTTAGTGTAAATTGCAAAAATGGTCCTTTATGTTATTTACCAAAATAGTCCTTTAATGTAAAAAGACAAAACTGCCATTCACTTAACTGAAAAACTTAACTTTAGTTAGTGTAAAGGACCAGATCGGTATAAAACTACGAAAATAAGTACGTTATTTGTAGATATTTTAGCTAAAAGACCCAACTTGCAGGTACCTAGAAACATAAAGAACTTGATTTATAGTTTTCTCTAAAGAATACAAGGAACGATCATTAAATTTTAAACCTTGATATGACTATTTAACACTTACTTTTACCGATACTTTAAAAACTATGCGTTAACCCATTTTGATGATTGTCACTCCCGATGTTTATTATTGTTGTGATCGATTAAAAAAATGAAAAATAAAAGTTTCTTAGAAAAAAGCAAGAAACAAGTAAACACACACTAAAAACTAGTTAAATGGGTTAACATGCAATTATTAAAGTTTTGGTGAAATTAACTGTTAAATATTCTTTGGATTGTAAGTCGGGCAACTGGGATTGTTAAAGACTGGGATCAGTGGGTTTTTTTTCTCACTGTCTTTGAAATTTGTTTTAAAACCTGTGTATCTTTGCCCTTAGCTGCTTGCTAGGGTGTTTAATATTAACGTTCAAAAAATATATATTCATTATATAAACTATTTTTAACAAAATAAAAAATCAAAATCGTAAATTTGCAAATTAAGAATGTAGGGCGGAGAAATATACAGTTGAATTTTCTAGTTTGGTAAATATGCAATTAAAGAATATTTAAAAGCAAAAAAAAATGTAATTAAATCTTTTTGTTGAGTAAATATGCAATTAAGAAGGTTTAAGATAGAAAATATTCCATTCATCATTTAAAATTACAAATCATTTTAGTGATGATTTGCAAACATGAAACGAAAGGTGGATCGAGTTTGAATATCGGATGTTCTAGTATTGAGGATTTTGTTTAATAACTTTTTTATAATAAATAACATATATCCTTTAAAACAGATTGTATAATTACAGTCAAAGGATTTTTTTTATTTGACTTGTAATCCTTAGTTATTTGTTAGCTTGTTTGATGATATTAATATAATCATTAGCTATTAAAAACTACGTTTAACACAAACACAATCGATAGAATATGTATAAATAAAAATATTATTTTATTGTACGGGAAATTGTATAAACAAGATGGAGGAATAGAGGATCCCACAACCTCATCACGTGTCAAGATTGTTGCCACACACTGCTTTTTTTGCTCATATAATATTCTACCTCTGTCTCATAGCATTTAGTATTATAT
This sequence comes from Tagetes erecta, assembly GCA_030867185.1. Classification (NCBI taxonomy): domain Eukaryota; kingdom Viridiplantae; phylum Streptophyta; class Magnoliopsida; order Asterales; family Asteraceae; genus Tagetes; species Tagetes erecta. The sequence goes on from CM061494.1 coordinate 10,072,142, forward strand.
ATCAACAGTATAATATAATCTAGGGTTTTCAAAGGCTGAGTCAAATCATATTTGACATATTTGACTCGTTTATAAACTGAATCGAGCCGATTCTCATTTACAAATTGATTCAAAGTCAAATCAAATGTGAATGAGCTAAAGTTGAATCTAGCATTTTTCAAGTAGGCATCAAGCAAATTTTCAAGAATTATTTTTTAAAATTTTCTTTTATCATAGACAAGTTTAAAACTGAATCTAGTATACGTTAATATAAATTAGTAAATTTAAAAAAAAACTAGAAATAGTTTGTAATTTTTCTAGAACTGAAGATTGATGTTGATATAATGTACATAAAACAATTGATAATTCAAAAATACATATGTATATATAACTATATATGGACAAATATATAATTGTTTTTATTGTTAAGTGGAATATTGAATTATTAAATATTATAAATAATTATTTTTAAATTATTAGGTATATGTTTATGATATTTTTAAAAGAGATAAATGACTATTATTTTCAAGTACTTCAAATACAACTAATAATTTTAAAAATATATAATTATAGTAACATATTTATAACAGCATATCATATACTTGTGCATATGTAACTAAATAAAAAATATGTGAGTCGAACCGAACCGAGCGGACCTTCGTAGAGTGGCCCGTTTTCAAACCAAACAGAGCAGAGTGGCTCATTTAGAATCGAGCGAAAAACAAGCAAGCAATTTTCGAGCGAGCGGCAAACGATTTGGACAGCCCTAATAATACAATATGATAATTTAACATATTGTATAACAAATAAATATAGTTTTTATTTATTAATACTTATAACAACCAATTTTTATTTTTTTAAATACAATCAGTTTATAATAACATATCAGGTTATAATTGGAATTTAATACTCTCAACTATAGGATATTGGTCACTTTCACTCCCAACTAACACATTCACTGTCATCACTCTCAACTTAACATTTCACTTGCCGTGTCACTCCGCTTTTATGCCACATAAGCATGCCATGTATGATAATAACGTCACGTGGAAAAAAACGGAGTGACACCGCAAGTAAAATGCTAAGTTATAAATGGTGATCGTGAATGTATTATTGGGTGTGACAGCAACTAATACCTCATAATTGTGAATATTAAAATCAAATAAACGCGAAGTCGTTGTTTCTTTCTATTGAGATTTTTGTCACTTACTAATTGAGTCGGTATATATCATATCCTCGTACGGGTATGTAAAATCTATAATTTGATCAGCATTACACTCTATTAGTTTTATTTTTTTTTTTCAAAATTTCATATCATCTTAAATTATTTATTGTAATTATATGAAAATTGATATCATTTTACAATTCTTATTTTCATGTCATTTTATTGTAAAAGAAATTTATAAATTTTGTAGAAACAATTTCATTTTATTATTAATAATAAATAATAAGTAACTTATGTCGTCACATTTCACATTGTTACCACCGTAACATTTTTTGAAATTTTAATATCAATGCTTGAATATTAGAATATTACTTTGTAGATTTTAAATCTACATTTTTAGTTATTTAAATCAACTTATATACTGTAATATCTACCTAGTTATGTAACCATGTTACACAATGCTGTGAACGGGTTTTAATTGTCACGTTTTGACATTAAAGCGTTGCGTGATGTCTGATCTTAATTGTCACACTAAATTTTTTTTTATCAAAAATAAAAAAATTTAAATTTTTAAACGAAAATGATAATTAAATTAAGAACGGACTTCATAGTTAAAAGTAAGAGAGGTTGTCAAATGACTCAAATCTATTTGCAACGAATATTTCCCGTACTATATAAAAAATTAACTTATTTTTGTAATCAAAGCTTGTTCGTTAAGTAATTGGTTACTCAATTTTATGATACACACCAAGATTAAACCTACAATACAATATGATCATCAAATGCCACGTGTAACAATCTGATGAGAAATTGGGTTTTCATGGAGTTTTCTCGATTATTCCGCAACAGATCCGGGCCCTTGTATTAAAGGCAATTGCTTGCATTTACCTTTAGCATTGAATCAAATTCTACCTCCTATTTTCTCCTCTTATCAAAATCTCCGTCAAACTCTTCAGTCTTCTCGAACCTTCCTTGCAGATCATGGCGGAATCTCAAGCCAATCAGTCTACAGAACCTCTGGTATGCTGTTGTGCACGGTTTTTATTCTTTAATTCGGTTTATAGATGTTGTTATGCTTAAACGACGACGATTATGCTGTAGCTTGTAGTTGATGTGTCGAAACGGCTTTTGATTTCGGAAAAAAGTGATTTTAACATCAATTTGTTGTAATTGCTCGTTAATTCGATTTGTAGATGTTATTATGCTTAAATGATGATGATTTAGCTGTAGATTGTAGTGGATGTGTGTCGAAAATGGATTTTGATTACGGAAAAAGAGTTTTGACATCGATTTGTTTGTTCTGTACAAAAATACCTAAATAAGTGCTCGTTTATTCGATTTTTTTTGTTATTTCTGTTTAAACGGTGAAGATGTTGCTGTAAATTGTAGTTCATAAGTCGAGAAACTGGTTTAAGCATGGATTTGCTTGTTCTGTACTGGAACACGAACGCAGATTGCGTTAATTGCTTCTATGTTTAGAATAGATTCGTCATCAGATGAAAATTGATCTGTTGAATTATTCGGTTTGTTCTTCACAAAATTAAAGCAAAGTATTCACGATAGTTTGCGTTTTTCCTAATTTTTCTGGCTGTTCTAGATCGGATCTGGTTGTTCTACGTTTTAGCTTAACAATTTGTTATAATTTTAAATCAATTGATGTGATTTTGAACCGATTGTGAATTTTTTACAGGTACAACAGAGGGATGGAGTTGAGGAGCATCTGAAGTATCTGGATTTTGTGCAAAACGCAGTGATCTACTTTGTTGTTTGTTTTGCAACCGTTTACGAATACGCCAAGGAAAACGCCGGTTCGTTGAAGCCTGGTGTTCAAACCGTCGAAAACACCGTCAAAACTGTCGTTGGACCGGTTTACGAAAAGTATCATGACCTTCCTCTTGAGGCTCTCAAGTTCCTTGATCTTAAGGTACGCCTTCTCTGTTCCTCAATTTGCTATCATGCGCACCGTGCGCATGACCTCTTTCGGTTAACAATTGCTAAAAATAGATCCTTGGCTATCACGCACCATGTGCATGACCTCTTTCGTTGAACAGTTGCTAAAGTTGGACATTTGCTATCATGTGCATGACCTCATTCGTTGAACAGTAGCTAAAATAAAACATTTGCTATCATGCGCATGACCTTATTCGTTGAACAGTAACTAAAATAAAACATTTGCTATCATGAGCATGACCTCATTCGTTGCACTGCAGCTAAAACATGATATAATAAAGTTTAAATTTGACTTTTTTTTGTGCAAGAAAATTTGTATTTGCACGAAATTGTTACGCAGAGAGATGAAATTATCATGTGAGAACGAGAACACCTTTGTGAATATGTTCTGCATGATCATTTTCATTACTGCTACTCTGTGTGATAATTCTATAATAAAACATTTGCTATATGCCTATAGCACGCGTGAAATTTCACGTGAACTTACATTGTATTGTAATGTTTTACACTAAAACAGATCCTTCACTATTATGACTTATGAGTATGACCTCATCATGCGCACTGTGCGCATGGCCTAATTCGTTGGACGGGTGCTAGGATAGATCTTTGGCTGTTATGCACGCCGTGATATCATTTGTTTAACAGTGGTTAAAATACACCGTGACTTGCAGGTGGGTGACTTGTTAAACGAGCTGAACCGCCGTGTGCCATCATTAATGAAACAGGTTCCGAATGTTACAGAGGTTGCTCGCACAGCTGCATCAGAGGCTTTCAATACCGCTACAAAAGTGGCTAACAATTTGTACGTGAAATACGAGCCCACAGCTAAAGAGCTCTACAAGAACTACGAGCCAGTAGCCGAGAAATATGCCATATCCTCATGGCGGTCAATGAACAAGCTTCCGTTGTTCCCTCAGGTAGCTCAGATCGTGGTCCCTACCGCTGCTTATATGCTTGAGAAATACAACGACACTGTGTGTTACACCGCGGAGAAAGGTTATCTTGTGGCGCAGTATCTACCATTGGTTCCGATTGAGAAAATTGCTAAGGTGTTTGAAGAGAGTGAGAATGAGTCACCGGTTAGTCAAAGTGCTCCGGTCGAGACATGATTTGTGTAATGGTTATAGGTGGCGTATGGTAATGCATGGTTTTACTTTTAGTAGTGTGGTAACTTTTTTCTTTCTTTCTGGGTTTTGTCTTTTTATGTTATTGTGGGTAATTTTCGTATAATATATCAGCAGTTAAGATGTTTTTATTTGGTGTGTGTTTTTGGTAATTTTGGCTAATGGATTTGTAGTGTAGTTAAGTATTTTAAGTGTTTCATTGTTTCAAAGTGTGAAGAACAAATATGTAAATATGTGTATAAATCGATTGTTCTAAAAAATTGTTTTTTTAGAATCATGTAAAGTGAACCTAGTTTAATTTGAATTGGTTTTTAGTACGTACAAATGTACCGTTAAAAAGAGTTTTTGGGTATTGATATGATGTCATAACTTAAGTTTGTGTTAAACTTTTGGGTTTGATGTATCAACCTAATCTACGGACGTGGCCTTTGTGACAGTTTTAACAAGGGCCAGTTGAAAAAAATAAAATGTTAATTTGATGGTATTCAGATGTGTCGTATAGTTCTTGTTTTTAAGAGGTTATTGGTTTTATGTATGTCATAAGTAGAATCAAAGTGGTTGTGAGGTTGTCATTAAAATATAGGGATAAATGTATATTTTTTCCTTTAAAATACTTTAAATACATATTTATCCAGTAAAAAAATCAATTGTATATTTTTTTTATAAACAATTTTAATTTGTAAATATATTTATTTTTAATAAAGTCATTTAGTTAACAATGAGTGTATATGCAATTGATTTTTTTATTTGGAGAAATATACAATTAGAAGATGTTATAAGGATAATTATACAATTGAATAAAAAAATACTGTAGAAAAAAAGGGTAATCTTATATAATATACCAAAACATAAAAATCCTATGTGGCATCTTTTCATACCTTTTAGCTTATGTGTCATTATTTGAGAGATTATCTTACAATAATGATTTTTTATTTAAAATATGTATATAAAATTTATTATAATACAACTAATTACATTTTTGGTCCCCTAATATTTTGAAGAATTCTGAAAAAATTAAGAGTATTTATATTTTTAACCCTTTACTACAAGGGGTGTACGTGAGTCGGTTTATATTTGATAGGGTTTAAAAATGAAACTTATGAATAAAGTTAATAATAATATACAATTAAAGACCTCAATGTTTTATAAAAATATACATAACATTTTTATATGATTTAAAAAAAATAAAGTACACCATAAAACTAAGCACTTTATTCTCTTTAATTTGAGTATAATATTGCTATACTAAAAATCTAATTTTTAAAAATATATCATGCGTTCCGTTTTACCACGGTTTTATCTCAAAACTAAATGGAACATTCATGAACATCCTTAAAACCATCACTTGAATTGTATTCCCGAGCGTAGCGCGGGCACTAAACTAGTGATCTAATATTTAATTTCATATAATTTGACATGCATAAGTTGTCGCTATATGAAAACTTTTAACAAAGTACGTTGTGACCACAAAGTTCGGCAGTAATATAATAAGTTGATAGTGGGGTCAAGATTGTAAGGAACTAAGTAGTGGTTGGTACTTGGTAGCTCTGGTCATCTGCTTATTTACAGCCACTGAGGTTCAATTAGAGGGGCATCACTGGCCCCAAGTCCATTGTCTTGAGGGGTCTTGTTCAACTAAATTGGTGGTGGTTTTAATCATATTTTCTCTTTTACATATTCATCCTACTTAACCTTTTGCCTTGTTTCTTCATCCTTTCATTTTCATTAAATAAAAAACAAACGTACCAATGTTTACTTAATTGTGACAATTTGATTTACTGATATCTTCTCATATGAAAATAAATAAAAGTGTCTATACACTCTTCTTATGTACTTATTACATCCTCTCATTAAAAAATATTTAAAACTTGTTAAAATTTCACCTCTAGTATTTTATTGTTCTTATTATTCGTTAAAAAATTGTGTTTTTTTTATCAAATTAATAATACACGTACATATACAAAAGTTCGATGTGGGTGTTTAGTGGTTTGATGTTTGTTTGATTCGGTTTGTTTACTTTGTTTCATTAGGTTATGAATTCTTTTTGCCTAATTGATTCGATTTCAACCGCTTTAGTATGTTTATTTGCTTAAGATTTTTTTCCTAACCGAACCGAATTTAATTGATTTAGTAGATTTATTCGGTTCAGTAATCCGGTTAAATCGATTACTATACGTTTATTCAGTTAACCAAACCAAATAAACCGTATTTTGTGTAACCAAAAACAAATTTACAATTCGGATATGGTTAGTAATTAAATCGAAAACCAAAATTGCAATTCGTTCGGTTTTTCAGTTACGCATACAATTTGTTTCCTATTATTTTTGCTTTGTTTGAACACCCTTAGAAAACATCTATCGACTCTACATGGAGTGGATTAATACCAACATTATAAGAAATGAAATTTAATTTTAAAAGAAAATTATGCTTTAAAAAAAAGGTTGAAACTCTATTTTGTAAAAACTTTTATAGAAAAATATAATAATGGGGGTGCGTGACTGCGTATCGTAGCACTAAAAAATATGTGGTCTTAACAGTATTTACAAGTAAAAAATCCCAATATCTATCACTAAGATCTTGTTGTCATTATATAACGTGGATTGTCACTGAACTCCTCGGACATCCATGTTAACAATATTTATGAGTTAGTTGGCTTGCTTTAAAAAAGAATTGACGTCATCCTCTAACGTTAAACAAACGGCTAATGGTTGAAATTTCGTTATACATACATAAACTATACATAAAACTATAAAAAGACGTGACGCCGAATCAGTATAATAATTATGGTAAAACAACTTAGCAAGGTTATAATATATACTCGGTAGTAAATCAAATTAAAATAAAAAAAAGTAAATAATATTATAATCACAGATTAGATTCGGTAAGAAAAAAAAAGATTTGTAATTGAATTTAGAGTTTACTAAAAAGGAAAGAGAACAAAAATAAAAGAAACCATATTCGAAGACTATATATAAAATCTTTGGATGTCAATTAACGAAACTAGTCAAACTACCGCCATTAGAGCTTGGTGTAAGGTGTTGGTGATTTTAGATTGATTAGCTGGTAACTATTATCTAATTAAATTTAAACAAACCATTCTTTCTATTACGTATGTAATGTATTAGTTAATGAACGTCGTTAATTATATGAACATGTATCTAAATAGTGTACGTACGTACGTACGTGCTGATCGAGTTTAAATTGTTAGATGAAGCCGAAGCAGATTCGTTTGGATCGGTCATGTTCCCTCTTTATTGTCTGCAAGCTACGAGTCGTTTATCGGTTGCAACTTAGAATCCCTTGATCGGTATCAACGCAATGAGTTGCGTGGGAGACGAATCCGCGCATGTTTGGGTCCTTCTCTCCGATCGTCCTCACAGCCTTCGATGGTCTCTTTTGAACCCACTCAAGAGCATAGGCTGTATAGATGCTTGTAATTTCCTAAAAACTCTTTTAACTTGTTGCAATGGTAAGGCGTATGGCATAGACTGAGACCGTGGATGAAGGTTATAATGCAACCGTCTTATGGGTTGAATTTGTATTTAAAGGTAATAAAGAAGAAGTTGTGGTACGTTTACTACCGCTTGTGACAATCCCTAATGCCAGTGTTAGATACACTCCTTGGCCTAATTTGACTTATGAAAAATGCTGTATATATCTCTTCCTTTTTAAAAGGGTCTCCTGCAGATTTATTCTTCATTACATCATTTTATTGGTATGAATGGAGGATGGGTTACTTTAATTTGTTTAGATTGGTTATGGCTAGTATGATGGCTAGTTGCACCTTGGTTCAACATTTTTTTGGTGTTTGGTCATCTTTTTCTTACTCATGACTAACAACTAACAACACAAATATATACTCCCTCATAATTTCATCTCATCATCTTCAAAGTTCATTTCACAAAATTAAACAGTAAACAAAAGTTTTCAACTGCTTGATATCTGAATAACGTAAATTAAACATAAACATATTATTATTCAATAACACCAAAAACAATAATCTTGAAAATACCAAATAAAGCCCACCATAAAAGCCTAGCTGCTTGCTTAATACGGAGAGTACTTGTCACCATCACCAACACCAGACCACAGTTTCTTGTATGCAGATATAACCGAAGGAATAACCGCTGCCAGTGCAAGCGAAAGATACTCCGAGCTGCTCGTTTTCACCGTTATCTGACCGCTCATTTTATTGTTGATTCCTGCTCGAACCGCCACTTTTGAGTTCCGTCCAGCCGAAAACTGAGCCAAACTGTTGAACCCGAGTGCCAAATCACCCCTCCATTTTATGATTGATAGCCCGATTGTTGACTGAACTTGACCAATAGGGTAATCAAGCTCACGTCGTTGGATCTCGATGTTGGCTCCATAAGCTGAATCTGTTTGGAACCTAACTGTACCTGCACTTCCGATGATGGAGTATTGTCTTCCAAGTGTGATTTGATCCTCGACTTTCAACCCGGTTACAACGTTTTCTCCAAGAAACGTGACTGAAAGCCCTGCAGCGGTTTTGTTTTTCTTCAAGTTCTTGAATTTGGTTTCGCCTCGGACTATGTAAGCAAGCTGTTTCCCTATCGGTTGGATGTCAAAACCGGCCATAGTTGATATGTTCTCCCCGTGTTTAGCGGAAACTGAGGAATCCATATTGATGCTGAAGTCTTTCTTATCTTTAGTGACTTGAACCGAAACCACAGCAGGAAAACGGTTGGCGATGGCTAAGGTTTGTTCAACATTGACTCCGTCATAACCGCAGTCATGGTCCCAACCATGAGTGTCAAGGACGGGTCGGGCCAAAAACTGTGAAGTGGGCTCCAGGAACCGGAAGCGGTAAGCAGGGTTATCACTATCGAAAGATGGTGGTAATGCCATGTCGGGTAACGGAACCGCCACCGGGGCCGGTGCGTCTCCTTCGCCTTCTTCCTCAGGGTAATTTTGACCGGTCAAACCGTCAGGTCCTCTCTTTTTCATCTCTTTAATTCTTTTTACCTCTTCTTTCCATTGTTTCTTCTGCAAAAGCTTCACCCGATAATCATATTCATCAAAGTAAGCTTTTTTCTGTTCTTTACTAAGCTTTGACAATTGAGATCTCTTCAACGGTTTAAAAGGGGGAAGCTGATCATACTCATCTTCATCTTCGTTATCAGAATCGGTCAACTCCGCCAAATCAACATCAGAGTCACCACCATCACCGCCCTGATCTCCCGCCAGCTTTGGATGAGCCCGTGACTGTAACATTGAAGACAACATGTATGGCAGTGGTGGAGACCGCACACGGAACCCGAAAAGCTTCCGGCTGTCAAACGGGTCTTGTGGTTTTGTCAAAGAATTTGCTTCAGCTAAAATCTTCATCGAGTAACATAACATAAGTAGCTGTGGACGCCATGTTTGCCCATTTGGAAGCACCTTTTGACCTTCCCGATTCTTACGACAAGACTGATGGTTTTCAACTAACGAAACTGGGTTCATCAAACCCGGGCTCATCATTCTCAAATCACCAATTGCTTGACCAATGGCTTGTTGAACCACATGTGACCTCTGAGTCACAAACATTTCATAACTCAAAGGAGACCCATTAGACCCCTCTGGTGGAGCCGACGCACCATGAGTGAAAGTAACAATCGCACTCCGCCAGATGGCAGAACCCAGTGAGGTGGTGATGGTTTTCAGCAATGGAATGTCATTATGATCGCGGGTCTGCGCATCCAAACGGTCAACATAAAGAACAATATCTGGTGGGTTTTTCTTCGTGAATTTTTTAGCTGATGCAAGTACACTTCTGTTATACCCTTGTTCCATGACAGAGGTCCGAAGCCCGGGTGTGTCAAAAACCCGAACAGTAACTCCACCCACCTCACCAGTTATCTCCTTCACTGAACCAGTGCCGGTCTGAAAAGCACCGACCGGTGTTTTCTCTTCACCAAAAATGGAGTTTATTGTAGCACTTTTACCAACCCCAGCTTTACCAATGACCAAAATATTGACTGAGAAATCCAGGTCAGCATTTCCATCGGTTTCAAGCTCCATAGCTTTTCGTTTAGCAGCATCAAGACTAAAAGATTGTCCCGTTTGTCGACCTGCAATGAGTGCCAGCCTGTAAAGAACCTGTGCAGCTACTGATTCATCTGGTGAAAGCCCTAATCTTTGAACAAGTCTTAAAAACTTCACCCTGATGGATTGTAATTTCTCAAGTTTCTTCCTTTCCTCTTCACTTAAATTGGGCTCTGTTTCATTTGCACTCATGAGAGTTGACGGGTTAAAAATGTTGGCACGAGGTGGTCTCGGAGCAGCCCTCATGGCCTGGAGTGAAGGCCCTAACCCTGCGGGGCGTTCAACAGTGAAAAGTCTTGAACCGTCTTCTGAAGAGAATGTAATGTTACCACCTTCTGAACCACCATCAGCCGCTGCTTTCAAAAGAGCAGCTAAAGCAGCTGAATCAAAAAGCTCTTTCCCATCTTCTTCATCATCATCCTCATCTGAATCGGTGACAATCTGACCATCTATTTGAGAACGATCTTGAGAGCTCACGCCACCAGTGTTGGAACCACCACCACCACTTTCTAACTCCTCTATGAACTGTTTAGCAGCTTCTGAGCTTTCAAAAATTACCTCCTCTGTGTCCTCTTCATCTGATCGGGAGCCATCCGTATACCCCTGTTCATCAGCATCATCTCTTTCTGCAGAATCTTCTAAAACAAATTTGTCAGCCGACCCATTTTCAATACCATTATCTGCATCACCAGCTATATCTTTGGTCAAAACTTCTGTTGACTGATCCACATCTCCTTCCAAACCAACAACAGAATCACTTTCAACATCATCCAAAGCAGACTTGACCACCACTGGCCCGTTTTCTTGACCCGCATAATCAACTTCCTTCTCTACATCTTCAACATCCAAAGGTGAAAACTTGCTATCAGTCACTCCAACAACCTCCTTATCCACCACTTCTTCCAAAACAGAATTTATCTTCTCAGACAAACCAGACTCGTCAGTTTCCGCCACAACACCACCATCTTCTTCCGCCTTTGTAACCACCACCACCCCTGCCACTCCTGGTAGTGGCAAATCAACATCTATGGCTTTGGCTTCCACAACAGAATCACCTTCAACGGTCTCCTTCACATCTTTTGCATCATCAACAGATTCCGAAACAGGTGTTTCGTCATCAATCTTAGTAACAACAACATCTCTATCATCAACAACAGAATCACCTTCGACGGTCTCCTTTACATCTTTTGCATCAACAGATTCGGATACAGGTGTTTCGTCCTCAATCTTAGTAACAGCATCTCTATCATCCACAACAGATTCACCATCAGGGGTCTCCTTCACATCTTTCGCATCAACAGATTCAGAAACAGGTGTTTCGTCATCAATCTTAGTAACCACAGCAACATTTGCCACTCCTGGTAACGGCAAATCAACCTCTATGGCTTTAGCTTCCACAACAGAATCACCTTCAGGAGTCACCTTCACATCTTTTGCATCAACAGCTTCAACTTCAGGTGTTTCATCTTTCGCGTCAACAGAATCACCTTCAGGAGTCACCTGCACATCACCTGCAACAACAAAACCAAAATCAGTTATTCCATCATAAACCTTATCAACAAAAACAACATCTTAACATCCATAACAAACTCACCTTCAGAAGTAACATTCACATCATCCACAGCAGTTTCACTTCCATCACTCCCACCAACTAACAACACATCCTCATCTTCATCATCATCAATCTCATCCTCAACTTCCACCTCATCCGTACTCGAATTCGTAACAACCGCCACACCCGGTGCAGGCGTATCAACCTTTACCTCCTCCACAATTGCATCACCTTCTGTTGTAGTCCTAACACCATTAGCTACAACCACCTCACTTTTCTCACTAACCTTATCTTCATTCAAATCCAAATTCAACTCAGGTTTCGAATTCGAATCCAGATTTTTAACCTTTTCGGCATCATCATCAACAACACCAGCCTCATCAACTTTCAATAGAGGAAATTCAGAAGGCTCAGAAAAAGTCTCAGTTTCATCAACATTCGCTAGGGTTTCTTTCTTATCATCCAAGAGTGTTTCAAAAGCCTCTTCTTCACCACTAGCAAAACCCTCGTTTTCATCATCGGAAACAACATTCAATCTAGTACTAGTACTATTATTATTGGTATCAATTTTGTTAAGAGAATTAACACTACCATTGACGTCGCTAATTTTATCAGAAGAAACAGAAACTAAACCTGAGAGAGACGCATCTTGGTTTGAATCCATGGAGAAGGGATGATGTAGAAGGTGAAATTGAAAGAAGAGAGAAGATGAAATTGGGGAATTAGGGTTTATGATGAGGAGAAATTGAAGGATAAGGATTTAGATATGGAGCGAGATAAGGTTTTTGGGTAGAAAGGGGATGGATGATGAAATGCTTTGCAGCCGCTACACTGAACAAATATTTGTTCATAGGGGTTTGGTTTGTTGATGGGCTTTTGTGTAGCGTCTTTACATTGACCAATTTGCCCCTGCTTGCCATGTGACTTGGAGAGATATTTTTTAATTTATATATTTATATATACTTTGCTAAAAGCGATGACGGACTAGGTTTGAGCTTTGAAGTTTCGGTCTAACTCTATCTAGTGGGCGTTTAAGAGTTAAAAGTGTAGGAAATGATGTTAGAAATGGTATAAGGCGAGGAGGTCATTTCGTAAGCATGTTATACCATTGGCTTTATAAAAGATTAGCTCATATCTACCACATTCGGCATAATGTTACTGCCATCGGCACCGTGACGAATGTTGCCTCTTTCATTGTCGGTGTCGCCTCCCCCACCATCTTGACATCATTAGTACATCGACAATGTTCACAAACTATCATACGTTGTCTCATTCTTGACGTCGCCACCATCATTGTCATACCGGTCTACCGCAACGCAACCATCGTTGTTGATGTCCTCTATGACACATCTAACCTATTGCCACTAGTCTTCTTAAAAAGTAATGGGTGAGCATACCTTAATCTTTTTTTAATTTTTACCCAAAGTAAATCGAGAAAAAATTAAACATTTTAGAAGGTCCATCTTGACCCGAACCTATTTTGATAAGAACTTGTTTTGATACACCCTTTGATCCAGTCAGTTCATTCTACAAGTATTAAACGTATCTTAAAATTAGGATCATGTAAAACCCAAATATGAATTGGGTTCAATTATATACCTTGATGTTTCCACCATTAGTCTGGTCTTGTTCCTACTTGTGTATATCACCTATTGCTTTTATAACACCCACTATCCTTGCCAATCATTAAAAAAGAGGTATAGTGTAAACAAAATGTTAACTGATAAACAGTAAAAAATGTTTTAAGCATCTGAAATTATTATAGATAATAAATTGTTTAAGGAAATTAAGAATTATAATTATTCTATTACAAAGCTACATTAATAGTATATATTCAAGATATGTTATTGAAAAGACATTGCAAATATTGTTTATTTTAAGATTTTCGTACTTTCTATTGTTTGTTTGGTCCAAACAATGCGTTCACAGCCTAAAAGCCAATTGTTTATCTTTACAAAGCTGTCTGTGACAATAAATATGGGACTGGCAAATATATATACAAAATTATAATCTATCATATATTGCACTAGATGGTGTGTCTATACATTATGTTTGTATTACATACATATGTTAACCCTTAGTTGAATGGTTAACTATTTTAACTGCATCAAAATCAATTTATATTATGTAACTTTTTTTTCCGAATAACATAACTACACAAGAAAAACATTATGTTCTTTTATATGTGTACTTGTAAGCATAGTGTAACTTATAATAGTGTAACCTTTTTGTAGATTATGGTGTAGTTGGTTGTAGCTGAGGAAATTACTCTGATTCAAGTTACACTACGATTGCAAATATAGACAGAAGAATATAATGTTTTTGTTTGTATGATAGTGTTATTTGGGAAAAAAAAATTTAGTGATTTGGATCATTTTAGGTATCTCTCAACTCTAAATGTTTAATTTTATATTTAAGGTATATTGGTTTTCATTGGTCCCAACTATCACATGTTGTCTTCTACCGGTTCCAACTATTGAATTGGCTGTCAACGGTCCCAACTTTTATCATCTTGGTAACCACTAGTCCCGTCGTTAAATTTTTTTAACGCCGTTAAGTTTTTTTCCAAATTCAATACCGATGTTATAAGCCTTTTGAACGGAATGATAATATAAGTCGATTGATGGAAAAGTTACCCCAAAACGGCGCTTCGAACAACGAAATAGTGCTTCAATCGGGTGTTTAAACCTAACGGTGCTTCAACCGGATGTAAAATTTTTATCATTCAGATAGCCTTTTCGAGAAAACTTTTACATCAATCGACACGTATTATCCTTCCAATCAAAAGGTCTAAAACATCGGTCTTGAATTTGGAAAAAACTTAACGGCGTTAAAAAAATTTAACGACGGGACCAGTGGTTACCAAAGTGATCAAAGTTGGGACCGTTGACAACCAATTTAAAAGTTGGGACCGGTAGAAGACAAAATGTGGTAGTTGGGACCAGTGAAAACCAATATACCTATATTTAAGGGTAAAAGAGTCTTTTAAATTGTATACTTGTAACATAATCTGCTTAAACTAACGCTCAGTTAACAATGCTTGATGTCAAGAATAATAATAGTTTGTTTCAATATGACAAAAGAAAAAGATATCTTTGAGGATTGGGTTTTCCTCATTTTGCTTTCAAATACCTCATCTACAAATGCGTGGTTCTTATTTGACTACTCATTATCCTTCAACACTCAATATATTATATATTGTCACTATTTTACGTGGCTTCGATCTACTAGCACTGTTAACACTCAACTACGCGTCGTTAATTAACCTATTACACGTAATTTTGATAATTGTGATTTGTTATAATTTTTAATTAAAAGTCGTTGATGTTTAAAACAATTATTTGAACGTTTAAAACAACTTACGTGGGTTTCATTATGCAACCCGCCTCCTAGTCAGTCTAATATGCTTCCGCCCTTTCTTTTAAAACATTTCTTTTAAGAAACATACTTTTTTGGTTGTTTTTTTTATGTCAGTGATTCTTTGAGAAGTGATTCTTTAAGAGAGTTTGTCTCTCTTAAAGAAACCGGGTTCTCGTCCAGGACTTGACACTAACATTTGTTTACCAATTTAATATAACCTACTTTTAAAATATAAATATAAATTATTAGCTTTTAAAAAGTATATAAAATATTAAAAACCTACACCTTTAAATACTAAATCTGAATGGGTGTAAGTGAAGTATACATATCATATTTTTTAATATTGGTCTAGTGCTTTTAAGATTTGTGATGCTATTCATTGTTGGCTGTAAGTTAGTCATCCAACTTAAATAGGGTCGCATTTTGCTTCTTTAACTGATTTGATTCTCAGTAAATTTCACTACCCATCATCCTTCAAATTACACCATAGATATATATTATTTTTAGCAGCTAAGTTTCACACCACGTATTTACACTCTACATGTCTTAAGTGAGATTATAACTCAACACCTCTTAAATCAGAGTCGTATACTTTTGCCACTAAATCAAGTTAGAGGTTTTACCATATATATATATGATCATTTAACCAACAAAAATAGCACGCCGAATTACAAGATCATCGATCTTTCAAGTTAGAATTTCACGTACGTGACTAGAATGGAGAAAAATTTGGGAATAGTGTATAATTGCCTAATGTGAGAAAGCGTGTAACATTCGAAATCTCATTAGTCATATCAACTAATATTGTTACTTTTTTTACAAAGGTGATGAATTGTAGGGGTATAGCTAGTCTCATTTTTATCTCGTGCATGTGTTCAAAACACTTGGAGGCTATACATTCTGAAATCCCCGATGTTTGTTAACTCGTTGTAGACGACCAGTTTCACGACCATTATTATGAATGGCAAATGAATGCGTCTAATACAATGTGTAACTTTCGACTTTTATGCCAGCTGCTATTGCATGCCAACATTGTCTGCTACGAACCCATGTAATTATTTTCGTTGTTGTCTTTTGGTGAATACTTCATAGGAGGTTATCATTCATGAGATTTATCTCACTCAAACATGTCTAACCGAAGTGTTATTCTCTCACCCGGAACTAGTGCGCCTAAAACCTATCGGAGGTACGTAGTTGAGGTACAACAACATCTCTCTTGAGCTTGTTATTTTTCAATGATTGATGTAAGATTTGGTTAGAGTGTTAAACTTTTTTATGTTTGTTTTCATAACAGTATAAATTACTATGTAAAGTTTATAAACTAGTTTCATGATAGAAAATTTGTATTTTCATCTAATAATACATTCAACTTAGTACACATTAATATGTTTTATTCTAAATTGAAACATCTCTATGTTGTCCAATTGAAAATCTGGGAATGAGTAGATACTTACCCAGAAAACTCTTGAAAACTCTTGTCGAGACAGATACTTTAGGGTTTGACAATTTAGATTGGACATGTTTGCATGATTTTACATTTTAGTTTTTTTTGTCCTTACCCAGAAAACTCTTATCACAACGCTTCGTCGGCTTTTCGTATTAAGACGACCTCAAACATGCATCCATGTGGCATCCACGGCATCCACAATCCCTGAGTGCCGAACCTGGCTACGTGCATCATTTAACTTTTTTTCCTCTCACACAATTAATATTTAACAGATATATATGAATACAGATTAAAGATCAAAATGATTAATTATTCAATAGTGTTGTAGTGTTGTATGATATGTTTGTGAAAAATTGGTTCTCCCTTTACCCGGTTTATCCTCTTTCCAATTGCTTTGCCAATCCATAGGAAGTTCCTCCTTATCTTTTATAGCTCATAAATGATCTTCTTAAGACCCAAGTAAATTGAAAAGTAATATAGAGGTAGGCTTGAGTAGACTAATGTAAATTAGTCTTAATTACTACGTACTTAATCTATGACATCTACGTCATAAGAGCAAGACACATGAAACAATAAACTTAAATACATATAAATAAAATTGGTAATCTTAGGTAAAGAATGATGTAAATTAACTTCTAAACACTTTTACAGCCAAAAATTTGTATTCAGATAAAAAATCACGAGCACGTGAAAGAAGATCATCAAGTATGTAACAAGCTAACGTCAAATAATTTAAATCCTAGTGACTCTATGCAAGCTATAACCGAAAATGAAAAAAACACATTTCTTTGACATGATGCATGGACTCACGACAACCCTATATGCATATTTTCCCTAGTCTATACCGGTTGAAGGAAGTAAAAGATGCCGTGGTATCAAATTGTTTCGAAAACATTACTTGCAACTAGACATGAAGATCACGTTGGAACCTACCACTCATGACCAAAAGGGAAACGTTGGAGTTGCACACAACTTTTGAACACAAAGCAATGGAACAAAAACAAAATAGACAGTGGAAATGAAGTAACTATATTCACCTCGTGTCAAATTATCAACAATTGGTTTAGTTGGCTATTAGCACATGGTTGAAAACCAACCCCATATTTGTCTTTAACTTTGACGACCTTGTAAGAAGAAAACAATTTAAGCCATCATTTGCGCAATAATTTGAAGGGTACGTGTGAAAGAACAGTAACAACAAAGTCTTCCTTCAATTGGCCGGCGAACAAAAAAATCAAACACCATAAACTAGCATCTTGGAAATGGTGTACATAATCAATTAATCATCACTACAAATTTCAAATCAATTCACCGACACAATTTATCAAACACAGTATATATCTATCGATCTTCATTGACACGCGTTTTTTACGATCCAATGTCAGAAATGCAACCGATGACTCACTGTTCATCTTTTTTACTACCACCTCCGGTCACCGGATCTACTCCGACCACGTACGCACTTATAATTCTCAATCAACCTTTACCTCGATTTACACCTTTGCTATGGCAAAACGGTTAGTGTAGCTGCAGTTATTATACTTCTTAATTAAACATATTGTTGTTATGTGTTTTATAATGGTTGTTGTTGACTTGTTGTAAAGCAGCAAAAACTCGTGTGTGTGCTGATGGTGGAGCTAATCGTTTGTTTGATGACATGCCGGAGCTGTTTTCGGATGAACAGGATGCATCTGCTGTTCGTGAAAGGTTTTGTTCCTCGATCAGTTTCATACGCTGTTGTTGATTGCATACAAAGTGTTTGATGTAATGCCTCTGAGAGTGTTGTTTGATTTGAAAGGTTTTTGTTGTTTGTTTAATCTTTACAATACTTTAAAGATCATTTATCTGGTTTACTTTTTGAACAAAGACAAAAGATTAACATATTATAAAAAGATTAAAGTGATTATAAAAAGACTTAGGGTTGATTATATTATCAATCTTTTTAAAACATCTAATAAGTCTCCTATCAACTGGTTAAATCAAATTTAAGAACACATTGTTGTCATAAATATTTTAAATATAATATATATATATATATAAAATTTTAATAATTTCTGAATCTTTTTTCTGGTTCAATCACCCGGTTTTCAAAACATTATATATTATAGTATAGCGTAGCCACCACTATTGTAAATATTTATTTTTAGTGTAGTATAGCGACCATTGCATGTTCCCTCAACGCGCATGTTTCGTCACCAAAGATTTACCATAACTCTTTCTTGACTCTAGATCTGGTCTAAGCATAGAAGAACCTTCAGCAGTCGGTTCGGACTGCGCCCCTATGGTATAGCATAGGGACCACTATTATAAATATTTATTTTTTTCTGTCATTTATATATAATGGCGAATTGGTGATCAATACAAAGCAACCTTAACCGGGGTTCATCGCCTATATTATCTTTAAAAAGTTAACTTGGTGATTTTAAATTTTAATTAGTTTTTGAAGATTTTTGGAATATAATCAGATCTAAGATGTGAATTTTGATAAATTGCACTATATCTTTAAGCTGCTTTGGAGGTTATCAGGTCAACTATCAACCTATTACTTTGACTTTGGGGATACATATATATATGTTGGCAAACAAAAACAGCAGCCTTGTGTTTATGATTGTGTGTATAACAAAACTCCTAAATTCATTAGCTGGGGATTTCTATGTTTGCTATATGGTACAAGTATCGCGATTGATATACATTGCTATATATTGTTTTGGTTATTAAAATCAAAATAAGCATATGATCTAAATACGTACATGTATTGCAGATACAAGCCGGATGTAATAAAAGGAGACATGGATTCAATCAGACCAGATGTTCTAAATTTCTACAGAAATTTGGTAAGCTGACAATAATCTTTGTGTCATAAATATTCTAGCAATCTTTGTATAAGGTTATAAATTTTGTAAGATATGGAAACAGGTTATAAGTGGCAATATGGATCGGGCCGGGTTTATTAAGTAATTTTTCAATTCTTTTAGTAAATCATTCTGTTTGGTAGTAAAAATTTGGTGTGCTTAATTTCAAGTTTCTACCATTTTGATTTTTTTCTCCCATTTATAACATGTATTCTTATAATTATTTGAACGATAACATGTGTTCTTAATCCCTAATCAAATGCAGGGAACGAAGATTGTAGATAACGCTGATGACCAAGACATGACAGATTTACATAAATGCATTGCATATATACTTGATGTTGTGCCTGATGATGAGAAATCAAATGCAAGTCAAATTCATTACATGCTAATGTAGTAATGTTTTATAAGATGGGCTTCTTGGCATTCGCAAAGTTGTAATATTTTGTGTTTTCTTGTGTGACAGTTGTGCATACTTGTTGCTGGAGCGCTTGGTGGTAGGTTTGATCATGAAATGGGAAACGTTAACACGTTGTGTCTCTTCTCAACAACACGGATTGTTCTTTTATCTGATGATTGTCTCATTCAACTTCTCCCTCGTGCCCAAGATCATGAGATCAATGTCATTTCTTCGGTTGAGGGCCCACATTGTGGTCTAATTCCCATTGGCACCCCTTGCGGAAGCTCTACAACTACTGGACTAGAATGGAATCTTAGTAAGTACTCGTTCCACATAATAAATCATTACTATCGTGTCTCATCTCACTCACTCTCAACACATTATGCTCTCTTCGTTTACTTAGTAATACAAGGTGTTACTCGTAACTGGTTTTTTTTCGCTACTACACAATGAGTACATATGACTTCTTTAGTGTTTTAAAAGGCTAATTATAAAATTTAGATGTACACACAAGAGTGAAACTTTGAATATTTTCGAGGATATATATGAAATCACCCCCCCCCCCTCTCTAATTATAAGCTACTTTTAGTTTTTGCCTATTTGACCCATTAGAGATCAAATGCAACATGAATTGACCCATTCATAGTAAATGGGTTACGGATCAATGTCAACTGTTAACTGTGATTCTTGCTATTTTCATCGGACTATTTGTCAAACATTGTAAATGCCACTTCACTTGAAAGAAAAAAGTTGTATATTTTGAAGAATTTCTGAAGGTTATTTTGCAAGTTGATGTTTCTTGACACAATTATAATGTTTACAGATAATACGGAAATGGGATTTGGCGGTTTAGTGAGTACTTCAAACATTGTTAAAGGCGAAACTGTAACCGTCAGGTCTGATTCTGATCTACTGTGGACAATCTCTCTCAAGAAATAGACATGAAGATGAAGAAGGCAAGCTTCTTAATTCTCATTGTCCAATGCTTTTTGTTGGAACAATTGCATGGGTCCTCTAAAGTTATAGTTTTCAATCCTAAGATTTTAGGTTTTATCACATGTTAGGTATGCAAGGGAATTGGATGGATAGTATATTACTTATAATGTTAGTAACTAGAGATGGCAAAATGGGTGGATCAGATAGCCGGGTCGGGTCACAGACTCACTGGCTAACATGGCGATCGATATGGCTCATGTTCAAGTAACTCAAATTTGATTGTAAACAAGTATCGTGCTTCCCTTGTTTGTGACGTCGTCAAACACCTTACAATGGTTTCGACTTTGACATGTCAGGTGTGTTATAGTTTGACATGTGTCCTGCGTTGCGGTAGGCCGGTGGCATATGTTTTTTTTTACTTCGTTACACGCGTTAATAACGTTTTCGACTTCGAACGTGACATTAGCGTAGTTATAAAAAAAAGTTCTTTGACTCGCATGTGTTGCAGCGTAATGACGTAAAACTAATATATAAAGAACCTTTTATTAAGTTTATTAAAAGTTGGAGGTTAAGAGTGTATATAATCAAAGTTATGTGATCAAAAGAGTAAATATGTCAACTTAGGCTTAATATTGTAATTATGTGAAAGATGGGCGGACCTTGTGTATTTTTTTAAATTGTGGTCGTTGTAACGGTCTATAATCGATGCACTAAGAGGAGCAATGATCGAGTTTGAAATTTCGCCTCTAATAACAATGTCTTTTTCCCCATTACTGCAAACGTAGCAAAGGCTCACTACAATCCTCCTTACGGGTCAAGTTGGTCGGTGTCGAAACTCGTCAAACAACTATTCTAGAAAAAAACCAGTCTGGAACATTTAAACCATGACATTAAAAACCTTTAAACTCTAACATGAAGCAGGAGTAGCTCGGGATGAGCTTCATTGCCTAATCCATCAAAATTGAATTAAGTGATGATTGACCGTGTCGATTAGTAGTATATAAAGTAAAAAAAAATATTCTTCAAGAGTGTTATTCTTTTAAATGAGTAGATCTTAATATTCATTTCATCAGTCAATTGAATAAAGGCTACAGTATAAAGTTTTGTTCTGTTTTGTTTTTTGTTATCTTAGTATACTGAATTTTTTTGGAAAGTGAAACTAAATTTACTTCCTTTATTTGTAATTTTTAAAGTAGCTAATGAACATATATGTTTAAAATTTAATATAGTTTTTAATGCCATCTTTTTAGTTGTTTCATATCATCTTTTAATTAACTTCACCAAACTATATAAAAAAGACAAAAAATCTTGTCAGCTCTAATGTTGAGGGATATTGTTCCATTCCCATCACTATCTATAGCAATAGGATCCATTATAAAATTTTATTTCATATAATTAATTGGATTGGCTTTGTTGGAGTAAGCTCTAAACAAGCTGTTGAATGAGCTTGACATATGTATTTTTTTCCAAGTTGTCATTTAGAATTTGTTATTACTAAACTTATAGAATTCGTCACTATCTTGCTAACAAAAATACCAGGTAAATCGTAGCTTGCGCCGAGTATGCGCTCTTTAAGAGATTATGAATTGAGATATCAATACTTTGTTAAAGAATAAGGTAAATTGTAGCTTAAGCTAAGCATGTGACATTCAAAAGGTTATGACAGGAAACCAGTGAAAAACTGAAAGCAAGATTTGAAGTTAGATACCTATATGTACATTTAATAACCAGTCTGACGTAACCATACAAAATTAAACAAAAAATATTCAACTAAACTAGAAAAAAGCGCATTTAAAGTTTAAACAAACAAATAAATATTTTGATAATTGTAAGGGGTTGTATAAATAATTATTATTTTCTAAACTAGTCACATACAAATGTTCTTTTTTTTTTTGGAAATGACAAAACACTTCTTAGACTATTGACATATTTAATAGGACAAGAGAAGTTATGAAACAAATTAATTTTTCAGTTACGTTAAACTAAATAAAAAAAATAGCAACATAAATATGGCTTCGCCCGGGTTCGAACCGGAGACCTTCAGTGTGTTAGACTGACGTGATAACCAACTACACCACGAAACCATTTTGTTGTAAAACCATTTCATTTAATAACTATAATAAAAAGTCGATCCATAGAGAATTATAATTGACTCTATAAGCTATGTTTCTAAATCCTTACAACATCTGGATATCATTGCTCTAGTAAAACTTTTATGTTGTAAAACTTTATAAAAATGTTTAGAAGTAACATGTTAAGGGCATGTTAGATGCAAAACAACCAATGTGGTGAAGAAAACGCATCGTGATCCGAAACCTATTTGAAAACCAGTTTGAAATCAGTTTTAGATATATATAGTTGAAACCGGCTAGTTAGATCCGGTTTTTTCCCATGAAACTGGTTTCTAGTACAATGGAATGTAACCCAGCAGTGGAGAGTTGAAAAACTATCAAGATGCAAGGATTTGTTGACTAAGCAACATCAATGCCATGTCATTTTATGTTACTTATTATTTTTCTGGTTTGTTGTTGAGGTTGCTTAGTCAAAGTAGTGGGAATATGTTACCTGTTTAGCCTGGATTAGTTGATTTTCTATTTGCTATTTAAAGTAGTTGATGTACTTGTTATTAGTATTATCCATCCATCCAGAAATAATTAATAATACAATCTCTTCAGAGAAGCCTTTGGCTAAGTGCTGTGTTCTTGCTTTCATATTTTGTGATCCACTTTGTTCAAGTCTACAAGATTCACTAGGGCATCCAGTCTCCGAAGAGGTGCTCGTTTTTCCTCGACTGCAAACACAGCCCCCGAGTGTTTAAAGACGAAAAGAACTCGTAAGCTTTCCAAGTGAGTGTTTTTCATGTCTTTTATCTTTTTTTTAGTAATGTCAATCAAGCCTCAATGACATGCTTGATTGACACTATGCTTTAGTTTAATGCAAAGGAGTTAAGATATTATGCCATTATGCTATGATATGAGATGCCATAATAACCTCTACTGACATGACACACTACATGTCAATTTAAAAGGAATAGCAAGTAGAAAGTAGAAACCATAGTTCTAGTCAACATCCAAATGTCTTGAAAGCAAAATGGATCGGGTACAAATCATGCAAACAATATCCATACTCAAAACCCTAACCACATTGACCAAGTCAAACCACCACACATGTTGACTAAATAATCTATGTGCTGCTACCTGCTGCTGCTGCTGCTGCTGCAACTTCTGCTTTCTCCTCAGAACCTCCTTCTGCTGTTTTGCTCGTCGAGGTGGCAGCCTTTGTTTCCGCTTCTTGACCTAGAAACAGATCATTAGATTAAAAAAACATCAGATGATTACACGCTCGCCAAAAATACTGGGTTTTCTTGACCCGTATCAGAAATCTGATAATAACAGGTTACAAGTTGATGCTTTTAGTCACTTATACCTTCATCGTCGGTGCCTTCATCTTCACCGCCCATAAAATCACTCATATCTGGCATGCCTTCCATCCCCATGCCGCCCATACCCGGCATACCCATACCTGGCATCCCCATGCCACCCATACCCGGCATCCCCATGCCACCCAAACTGCCCATGTCGCCAAATTTCTGTGCAAACATTTAATATAAAAAAGTCAGTTGAGAGATCAACCAGATATTAAACAGAAGTTTAAGTAACAATTTTCTTACAGAAAAATCCATTCCACTCATGTCAGGGTCAACAGGGCCTGAAACACAAAAGATATATATACATTATACAATCAAAACTGTGAATGCATGATACTACTTTAGTACAAGTTGCATTGTAGATAAATAAAAACAGCTCATTGTTTGTTTCCGATGGGCCAAATAAGTAGATAATCAAAATACGAAACAGTGAATGCAATAAACAATAAATCAGAAAATGAGATGACATACCAACATCATCATCTTCATCTACCCATTTGTCCCAATCAACTTTCACATAATGTGGTGTTTTGACATCTCCAGCAAGGAGTTTATCCCACCATTTCGCCTCTGCTTTCTCCAAAATACAAAATATACTTCTCTCACCTATATTTATTTTGCTTTCCTACATAAAAGCAACAAAAAAAAGTGAACATTAAATTAGCAAAGTAAAAAAATGACAAACAAACAAGAAAAGTATAACTGTAAAATCACTACTTACCTCTACATTAACTTTGTCGAAAAGCTCGAGTTTAAGATCATATGCATGCTGACCAGCTTTTGCAGAGAATGTAAAAACACCTTCAGGGGCAAGATTGACTTTCGCATCTTTTGTATCGGCCAATACCACTGTGAGATAAACTTTGTCCTCCCTCTGGGCCCACTTAACTTCCGGATGGCGACTACAAATATAATAAAGATTTAGCAGTTAGATGGCAAACAAGTAATGAGTCTGGTAAAACTAAAATATAAATGATCAACTTGTAGATACCAAGTCAGATGGTTCCTCAAGTGTTTACAGTCACGTGGAATTGTTTTTATTTAAATTATTACCATTGTGATTTGTAACCATACATATTTTAAAGTTGTTTACAAAACTATAATAAACAGACTAAAAAGTGGTCCGGAAGGGTCAACCAAATTATACCAAACATGATTACAAGTTTTAAATCTATGCCCAAATTGATCCATTATCCAATCCATTCTAGACAACAATACTAATTATCAACAGGATTGGAACACAAAAGAACAAATCATACGAAAACAAGAGTATGAGCTCAAAGTAAGTGTTTTTTTCACAAAAGAAAAATTATTTCCTTACAATAAAAACAGCAACTTTAATTCCAACATAACTATATAGAACATAATTAAACAAACAAGTAAACAACCGGTATGAAACAGATATTCTATGAAACTGTAACTACATGACATAATAAAAAAAAACTCAGACACGTAGACTAATAGGTAAATGAAAAGAAATTTTTTCTGGCACATTAAATCAACACTTTAACTCCCAACAATCAATTTCATCAGGAAAACAAGATAGGCTAAACAAAAAGTGAGACTATGAACCATAATCTAAGCCACAATGATAATCACATAAAAACTATAAAAAAAAGTCAGGCAAAATGTAACACATTAGTAATTAACTATTTTGATCAAACCAGCTACTCAAATCAGTAATGTTCAACACCAAAATGAACATTGAACAAGACGCCTCACAGTTCACTATTCGGACCCGCTAAAAATATATAACAATAGATCATTAACAATGTGAGCAGACTTAAAGTAAAATTAAAAATCTTTAGTTTTTATAGTTATAAACAGATGATAAAATAGTAAAAAAAACAAATAAAAACTTGAAAGCCGGCCTGTTCAAATCAAAGCAGTTCAACTGCCACAATCCAACAAACAATTAAAAAAATAGCTACTAATCAAATATCCAATTCATCACTAAAAACCCTAAATTTAGTCATAACACGAATGATAAACTGGTAATAAAGCATATACAATTTTAAGATGAAATGAATCGTGGAGAAGATAGCAGGTAAATGCAAATAGAAGAAACAACAGAGAAATTGAATTGTAATAATCTGGAAAAATAAATACGATTAGGTTGAAGAGAAGATTTTACCTCATATCTTTTGATGAAAAAAAACCCTAAAAACGATGAAACGAATTGAGGTTCAGTCTGTGTTTTATTAAACCCTTGGGAGAATAGAATATATAATTATTGATAGCGTATGTATAGGTGCACGCAACGCAGACTAAAGTAACCTATATTGGGCTTTTTATGTGGCCTTTTGTGATCATGGGCTTTTAAGAATAACTATTTGGGTTCTAAACCCAAGCTATACGTGATTTTAACTGTCAATCGTTACTTTAACGCTCATAGATATGGTGTTAATCCATTCCAATGCCAACCCTTATTGATGTATTTAAGATTTTTGCTATAGTGATATTTAAGTATTTGACCTTAAGATCACAAAGCTCTTCACTATAGCACTAGGTGCTAGTGGACTATTGGCCCGCTTGTTCGTGAAGTTCACACACAACATCCACGCTTTTTCTCAGTCTCAATTACGAGTTTCATCCAATGGAGATAT
The DNA here is from genome assembly GCA_030867185.1 of Tagetes erecta. Taxonomy (NCBI): domain Eukaryota; kingdom Viridiplantae; phylum Streptophyta; class Magnoliopsida; order Asterales; family Asteraceae; genus Tagetes; species Tagetes erecta. Next base: position 10,098,988 of record CM061494.1, read on the forward strand.
TCAAGAGAACCACTCGAATATTTTCAGTCTAAAGGTGTTTCACACGACTCAAATTATTTGCGTCCGATATCAAATCGACAGAAGAAACCAGACGACCCATACCAAACCGGCTCGAGACCGGATCCGAATAAAAAGAAAATAAATTGGATCGGTTCATATGTTTTCTTTTTCTGGGTTGGCCCGTTATACAGAGCCCATGTATAACACTACATGAGCCCACTCAGATTGTTTAACCAAGAAAAAATTTGACAAAGAGTCAAAGACCATACAAACAGAAAGTTGGTAGACGACAAAAAATTTAAGATGGGAATGGGATGACTACAGAGACAGATGTTTGTGGTTGCCTTAAATTATCAACATTCATGTCAACTATTCTCAGGCCCCGTTTGTTTTTATTAAAAAATATATCATAAAATATGGTCATAGGTGGACCTAAACATTAAGGCTATGCCTAATGACAAGTGATATATAATGACGTTATTGTGCCTATGTGACACATATCACATGGTGTACACCACTCCCTTGCAACTAATGGGGCGTTATGTGAAGCTTGCGTGATTGTAATCGTGGAGGAAAGGGAGGAAATGGCCATGTATATATGCAACTTTAATAATTACAACCTTCAACACTATCACACATTCATTACCATTATTTTTATTATGTATATTGATCTTTATTAAAAGGCATTTTACATCAATTGACTCGTATTCTTCTTTCGATCGAAAGGCCTAAACATCGGTCTTGAACTCGAAATAAACTTAACGACGTTAAAAAAAAATTAAGGACAGACCATTGGTTGCCAAAGTGATAAAAGTTGAGACTCGTTGACATCCAACTCAATAGTTGAGACTGGTAGAAACCAAAAGGATAGTTGGACCGATGGAAACCAATATACCTTTTCATTATCATTCACATGTCTGATTCGGGAGGTTTGAACCATTATGAACATGACCAGCCAACCGGACCAGAAATAAGTGGTTGAACCGGAAAACCAAGTGGTTGAACTGGAAAAATGAGAAATTGGACCATAAAGTTTAAAAGAGTATTGGATATTAACGGACCTAATTATTAGTTTTTGGCCGCTACCGGTCCCAACTTTTGAAATATGTGCTGGCGGTCCCAACTTTTATCATTTTGGCCACTAATGGACCGCCGTTAAAAAAGTTAACGGCGTTGACTTTTTTTTTAATTTCAGGTCGTCGTTTTATGGTTTTTGATCGGAATAAGAATACGAGTCAATTGATATAAAAATTACATTGAAACAATGATCCAAACGACGAAATTTGTACATCCGGTTAAAGAACTATTAGGTTTAAACACCCCGATGAAGCATCGTTTTGTCATTTGGAGCATCGTTTCGATGTAATTTTTATATCAATCGACTCGTATTTTTATTCCGATCAAAAACTATAAAACGTCGACCTGAAATTCAAAAAAAAAAAATTAACGCCATTAACCTTTTTAACGACCGTCCATTAGTGGCCAAAATGATAAAAGTTGGGACCGCCAACGCATATTTCAAAAGTTGGGACCGGTAGCGGTCAAAAACTTAGTTAGGTCCGTTAATATCCAATACTCCAAGTTTAAAAGATTCTCATATATTTTATGTATTTGTAGTTAAAATATTGATGACATCACCCGATTTTTAAATCCAGTCCGACCAATAAACCAAAAAGGAGACCAGCTCAATGTTCGATTCGATTCTGAAAACACTATAGAGTGGACCGGTGGGAGTGTGCATCTATGTGGTCAAAGACTCTCGAGTGATCGAGCAGATTGAAGTGATAAAACTAATCATGGAACTAAAAATCACACGGGTTCAGAAAAGTTAATTCTAAGTTAACCGAATATTTAAAGTTTTCGAAAAATCCAATTAGTGATCTATCTAATAAATCAAACTTTTAGGGGGTAATTTTTGGAGAGATTTTTTTTCTATAATAGGAAGTTTGGGAGGTAAAATTTAGCTAAATTATTCACCATGCATATTGATGGAGCCAACTTCTTAAATGTTATATATTTACAAATTGTTAAATATAATGGTTATAATTTCTTTATAAATATTACTATTTAACCCGTGTGTAATACACGGGTATTAAACCTAGTCTTATCTAATAAATTAGAGTTTTTAGGAGGCAAATTTTTTTGGGGGAAAATATAATTTATTTTATAAAAGGAAGGTTGAGAGGGAAATTGAGTAGGAGGGTTAATAAAGACAAAATTTTGTGATTAATAATAATTTATAAAATTATTTATAAATTTTTAAATATAATAGTTACGGAGTATAATTTTTAAAAATATTTTTATTCAACCCGTGTGTAATACACGGGTGTTAAACCTAGTTACGAATATGGTTGTTTTATTGAAGCAAATATTATCGAATAAGTTTTCTCATGTAATACATAAAGAAAATGCCAAAAGAAAATTACCATATTCCAGTAAGTTAGATATCATCTCAAATGGTCCCCTAATTATATAAATGACAAATTTAATTCAAACGATTGTGACAGGATTCTACGTTTAATCTCACCGTAAATTTAGTTAGTTTTAGTCGAGCGAGGGTGTATTTGTCATTGTACATTTATTCAGTTTGGCAAAAAAATAACAATATTTAAATTCGGTGATTCATGTTACAAACAATTTCTATTATCCAAAGCTTCTTATCTTCCTCCGTCATAACAACCCATGTAAATGAAAATCGGAACTTTTCTTCCTTCACGTAAAAGACACATGACATTAATTTTCTGTTGAAAACTAACTAAAACTAACCGTAAGTATTAATCGTACAACCCTCTCCCACCATGGATTAAATTTATAACTTTTAAAATCTAGGAACAAAACTTACAAATTTTTTTTAGTCAAACCACAATTTTTAGTCAAACCCTCTCCCATATTTTTCTATCAAACGCAAAAAGTCACATATTCATTCAATTCAGTGAAAGCAACTTGTGGAATTTAAGAACCACGTATTTTCTATATAAGGGACTTAGTGTGTTGTTTTGGTCTTCGAGTAGAGTTACGTGTATATATGCAACACAACAATGGCGATTTGAGTTCATCTTCCTAGTTTCAAAGTGATCGAGGTACAACTTTTTTCTTGATATGATTGTTATTTTGTTATTAGTTGCGCGCGTTAATATATAGCTCGTTTTTTAGTTTTATTCGATTTGAGTTTTGAGTGAGCTAATACCAGATAGCTCGATCCCGAGCAAGCATGTTTACGAGCTAGATATTACTATGTATGCATTAGCTATGACTGTTTAATCAAAGGATGTTTGCAGTTTGGTTTTTACAAGTAGGGACAAAAACTGAAAAACTTATAACTAATCCATGAACTTAATTGCGTTTTGAGGACCAACAAATTAAACCAAACTGGTTAGGTTAGGTGGCCCGGGGCTAAACCAACAGTAGTTTAGGTCGTTTTCACGGTTTGATGGTTTAACGATGGCATTTGAGTTGAAACTTAATTTGAATGAGTCCCATACATCAAATAGCGTGTTCACCCTTATTAGGTTATTAATCATGTATAGAGTAATGTGACAGTCGGGTCATAGCTGGCACATTTTCGACTACGATACGTGTTGTGTGTTATGACAACAGAGTAATTTTTTGACTTTTTTTACACACTTCTAGAATCTTTTCGGTCTACTTTGACACATGTTACGCGTTAAGACGGCAAATTCGTTTTACTTAGAGTCGCGTGATGCGACGACAATGTCTTAGTTAAGACGCGGAGCAGTTCTGACATTGTTAAAAGTAGTATTACATATTACACGTTACAGTGCAGTATTATGTTGTTACGGATTAAAGTCATATAGTATTTTACAAAGTTTATTACAAACACAATAATTAAAAAAATAATTAAAAAAACGACAAAACAAAAAAATGATTAAAAAAAATGAACAAAAAAACGACAAAATAAAAAAATAATTAAAAAAATCAACCGACAAGTTGCGTCTGACTAATTAGGTCCACTTTAAAACACGTTATTATTAAGATTCAATCTAATGGGCGTGAAGCCCCTTGGATAACGCCCCTTAACGTCTCGCACATCACTACGCGGGGGCGTTATGTACCGTTGGGCGTTTTTAACATAACGTCGGTGCCCTTGTTGTTGTCCAATCATTGATTTGATTTGTTAATTGATTAATAGTTATTTAATGATTATGGGTATTATAGGGGCATTAACTATTACACCACTTTTTGGTATAATGCCCCCTGCCTAGTCATCGTCCACATGACGGAAAACGCCCCCAAAGAACATTAACCATTACACGTAGTTTAACAAGGTTATAAATTTTATATTATATATGTTACTCGTCCGGGAAAAACAATTTCGGACCTTCATAAAACATGGTATTAATGCGATCGTCCACTCTGCATATCCTCGTAAACAACCCATGGTTGAAGAAATGATAAATATTCTTTTCATGTTTTATTATCTTTGTTGTTTTGTGACATATTGTCGGAGTAGGTGGATAAAATAATCACGGGTGGCTGAATGGTTTTTTATTTTTATGTTTTAAGTCAATAAATAAACGCTAGCAATAAACGAATTATTAAAATTTGTCATGTAAACATCATCAATAACCAATAACGTTACCATAAGATTATATGTAATGGTTAATGTTCTGAAGGGACATTTTCCGTCATGTGGACGGTAACTAGATAAAGAGAATTATATTAAAAAATGACGTAGTGGGATACTGCCCCTTAATTATTACCAAGAGAGAAATGAGAGAGATTGTGTGAGAGAAGTGGAGAAGAGAGAGAGGGACACATACGTTATAAAAGAAACGTGTACGCCTATAACGTCACGCGTAGTGACGTGCGGGGCGTTATGAGGCGTTTTTCAAGAGGGATAATGCCCATTACTAGTCTAATGGCCTTCAAAGTTTAGCCGTTCCTAAAATAGTAAAATGATCATGACCGACTTTCATAAACAAAATCGTCCAAAATTAACGGCTCCATTTTTGCTGTATTTGGCATGTGTTGATGTCATTTACGTGTCAACGTTTTAGTCTCCTTTTTATAATTATGCATGGCTTTGTGTTAGTCTTCGATCTTATATATACTGGAAAACTACATTTGAACCTCTTTAATTACTAAATGAAGCAAGGCTCTATATTAGCCTTTCTATAATTAAGAAAGCTACATTTTAACATCCTTCTTAAATTATGCAAATTTACTTTATCCTTCCTGTCATTTTGAATAGTAGGTTTTATCTTTCTTTGTAAATTATGTAGGAACCGTTCGTACAAAAAACTAAAAATTCTTTATTAATTCAATTACAATACAAAGAAAATAAAGAATACAAGTAAATTACATTATGATTACAACCGAAATGAAACAAGATAAAAGAAATGAGTAGAAACAGAAGCAAAAACATGGCTGAGGATTCGTGTTCAACACGGGTCCCTTAAAACAAATTCCGAGTCTCCCAAGAGAACTCGTTTGTTTCCCAGGGTACAACAGCCGAAGCAGTATGTACTGCCGGGATTGACTCACAACCCAAATTATACCATAAAGAAGAACATGAACATGATCAAGGTTTTGTTAGAAATAATTTTTAAAGAGAGACAATGAGAGATCTTTTAGTATTAGTGAAGTTTTTGGTGTAGTTTGGTGTATCTTCTAACCAAGACTAACCTTGGTATTTATAGGTAAAATGAGTCAAAATCTCATTCATTACCCATAAAATGAATTGAAACACCCCATTAAACATGAGATGAAACATCTCATGTAATAAACTCTCACATTAACTAAAAAATTGAAATAAATCAATATATTATTTTGTATTTTTCACAAATTATTATTGTGTTATACAAAATTTTCCAACAATCCCCCACATGGGAAAAAGACAAAATCTCATTTTCTCAAATGAAAACCTCATTTGCTAATGTGAAAACTCATTTTCACATATTATTCCAACAATCAAGATTGATCGTTACATACAAGTTTCTTAGATATAATTCAGCGGTTGAGTATTGCCGGATAGGTAGGTGTTACCTTTGAACCTTCCGTTGTGATGCATACTTAGTCTCCTAGTGGTTCGGTAGACGTGATGTCCTTGAACCAACCACCATTTATGGAGACGACAATACACTTCACACAACACTCTCCCTGGTTCGGTCAAACCCTCATTGTCGTGTCCGTTATGGTCATGGAACACTAGCCTGGTTCTGCGAAAGCTCTAGGAATTGCGCACCCCACAATTTCATTCGAAGCGACCCCACTTCTCTTTCACATAGGTGATTTATCTAAAAAATCATTAAAAGCATTAAGGTTACTATGATTACGCAAATCATTAACCATATGGTATGCTTAGCCTCACAACGTGTCACTGTTGTTATAGGAATGGACTAGGAAGTATTTAAGCTCCCTTTATAATTTAGAAGGACATATATAAACATTTATACATATTAGCTTATATATCGACTGATATATTAGCTATGCCCCCACAGTGACCACCCTTAGATATATGAGTAGGTTGTCCTATTGAACTTAGATCTTGGGATTTCCAGTCAACTAAGTTAGGTTTTCCTTCATATACCATTTTTCATGGGCTTTAGTCTCATTCCACAACTCCGTCTCTCATCAATTGCATTTGTTGGATCCAAAACCATTATCTATGACTTCGTCAAGTCAATACAGATAATTGTAGTGAGATGAGTTGTTACGATGTGTTATTAACTCACAAGTTAATCTTGCATTTTTACATTTTTAAGGCTATAACCCCAGGTATCAACCCGAACTGAGGTACATTTTGTCTTTAAAAATACATTTCAAGGCTAACATATCCATGCCATTAGTGGTTGGATGTCAAATATAACTAATTGACCTTTGAGTCTAACTAGTAGATTCGGTCATATATTTGCATTATATTTGGCTCAACAAAAGGTTCCCTTTTGATGCGGGTTTGAGAAAGTTTCTCAAATACCATTTCTCAAATGACTTCCCCCCACATTTGTTGCATTTAGATAGAATATGTTTAAATATAGTATTAGACATCCATGATTTGAACAAGATCAACGTCTTTGTATCAATGATGTCATAAATACTTGTTTACCGACTAAAGCAACACATGCCTTGTCATACTTGTTTACCAACTTAAAATTGAGTTCTCTATAAGCCATATGACTTTCCTTAGATTGAATGACAACCGCCACTCACATTGTCTTATACACAATTTTACTTTTATGTTGTATATGAGTTGAATGTTTCACATTAGTAGTCTCCTCAGAGCCCTATAATTAACAAGTACTAGTCTAGCATGCTTTAGACTATAATACTCTAGCATGTGAACAGAAGATGCATCATTCTGATTCTTCACAGCTTTTAAGGAATATCCTAATATTCGTTCACAACATTCATTTCATAGTTTAAACAAACAATGAGAGTTGTTCAACATCCCAAAATCTCAATATTTTAGAAAGTCTAATATGTAAGTTACACAAACATACATATATCATCTTCAATCTAGGATCATAAACTTTTTTTTCAAAAAGTTTCATCCTTGACTCATATGTGCTTTGAACAATCATAAATTGATCTCCCATAGTGGTACTCCCACTTTGAACAATCACAAAATTGATATAAAGCATCATGTTGTTTATATAGTAAATTGTTCAAAAGTATTAGTATTTGAACAATTATATATGTTCATAGCAACAAAGATTTATCTTTTCATCAAATAGTCAACTTGAATCTATTATTGCTTTATGACGTGTTACTTTCCACAAGAGTAACAAACTATATTAACACTTTATGTAAACTTTTGGTTTATTAATTTCATTCTAAACCAAACTTTAGTTTTGCCAAAACATGCACTTAGCAGTTTTGAAATAAACTATTTTAATTTTATGTTTTGATTACGGAAATCAATACCCAAAATTGTAAATAGTTTTATTGAATATATAACTTCTAACGCACACGTTAGAGATAAGATGTTTACATAAAACACTCTTATTTAAGTTCGTCATTAACACACATGTTAAGAATAAACGTCTACATAAGACGCTTTTAGACCATAAAATTTAGGTTATATCTAACAAACATGCTAGATAAGTAAATGTGTTTTAACACGCACATTAGTCAACAAAAGTCTACATCAAACGTTCTAAGCATATGGTTTCATGTAATGAAAGGTTCCAACGAAACGTTTACAAAATGTTTTGAAGCGAAAAAGTTTTATAAAATGATCATTTGTAAAGCACGTAAAATTAATGATCATGATTGTCAACGTTTTCGAGTGAATAATGATTTCTTCATTTAAAAAAAAACGGTTTTAAATTTAAAAGATTAATACTAAATCAATACAAAATTGATTATATTATAAAGAATCTCTTCTAATACTTAATTAGAATAACATTAGGTTTTAACACACATGTTAAAACACAAGTTTCACATAAGAAAGATTTCTTACTCGCAAATAAGAAATACCGGTTTTCATAAGATGCGTACACAAACATAACCATTCTTAAGACTCGTATGAAAACTAATCTTGAAACCGACAAACGGTTAATTCAAAGTTTTAATCTTGAAACCACATAGGTTTCGAAACCTTTGATTTAAAACAAAATTGGATTTTCAACTTTTTGTTTTAACACATTGAACCATTCAACAAAATGGTTGTAATGAAAATAAACACACTTTTGAATGCAATTATGCAAAGAAACTCATAAGAATTTAAAACTCCCAAATAATTGATTCAAGTTTTATGAAAAACTACAAAAGCTTTTAAACATAAGCAAAAATTACACTAAATCAAAACCAACAAATGGTAAAAAAAATTTACCACTTTCTTTGTAAATAAAATCCAATTCTAGAAAAAAGTCAAATGTAAGTTCTCTAAGTCCAACTTTGAGATACGAACAATGACTATATATATTTTTTTAAATACGAACGGTGATTTAAAAAATTTGTTTTAAGATTGTAGGAACCGTTCGTACAAAAAACTAAAAATTCTTTATTAATTCAATTACAATACAAAGAAAATAAAGAATACAAGTAAATTACATTATGATTACAACCGAAATGAAACAAGATAAAAGAAATGAGTAGAAACAGAAGCAAAAACATGGCTGAGGATTCGTGTTCAACACGGGTCCCTTAAAACAAATTCCGAGTCTCCCAAGAGAACTCGTTTGTTTCCCAGGGTACAACAGCCGAAGCAGTATGTACTGCCGGGATTGACTCACAACCCAAATTATACCATAAAGAAGAACATGAACATGATCAAGGTTTTGTTAGAAATAATTTTTAAAGAGAGACAATGAGAGATCTTTTAGTATTAGTGAAGTTTTTGGTGTAGTTTGGTGTATCTTCTAACCAAGACTAACCTTGGTATTTATAGGTAAAATGAGTCAAAATCTCATTCATTACCCATAAAATGAATTGAAACACCCCATTAAACATGAGATGAAACATCTCATGTAATAAACTCTCACATTAACTAAAAAATTGAAATAAATCAATATATTATTTTGTATTTTTCACAAATTATTATTGTGTTATACAAAATTTTCCAACAAATTATACTTGACTTTGTGGTAGCTTTATTATAAGTTTAAGTGTATATTTTAGTCGCTTATAAAATCAGCCCGGTTGTTTATGTTTATATTTATGTTTATAAGGGCTATATATGTACGTTAGTTGTTTATGAACTTTTTATCAACAATTATTTTGTTCACGGTCAATCCTTTTACCTTTAACATTAGACCATGTCAAGTGGGTATGTCACGTGCATATGTCTTCCACATCCCAATGCATATGTCTTCAATCACAATATCTTATTTTTTTTCAGGTTATTGAAGATGAACATTAACAGAAATTAGCACCTTCATTACTCACATCTCTATCATCATCGTCTTCTTCAACCTCAACAATGGCGGAAAACACATCAACAACGTCATTCATCCTCCTCTTAGCTTCCATTGACGCTCTATTTCTCCTCATTTTCATCATCCAAAAGCTCTCTTCAAACTTCTTCTCCAACAACAATAACACTTCCGCCATTAACGAACCTCTAGTTCCAAAAACCCTAGGTTACGTCAAAATCAACCTCTGGTACAAACTATCACTTCTCGTTTCTATAGTTTTAGCTGTTTTAGCCATTGTTTCATCAGTTTTAAGCTTCATAGATGACACTGAGCTTACATTGAAGTTAGTCAATGGAGCCTGTTGGTTAATTCAATCGATTTTGTTTGTTATAATCACTGTGTTAATCATTCACGAGAAGAAATTTCAATCCATAACTCATCCGATCTCGCTTCGTCTTTTCTGGATTTTAAATTTCATCGCGATTGCGTTAATCGGTTCTTCGAGCATCATTAGTATAGTTTCCGACACTCGGTTATTGAATTCGGATTTGATTTCAACAATTTCGCTTCCATTTTCGGCTTTTTTCCTGATTGTATCAGTAACAGGTTCAACTGGAGTTACAATTCAAACAGAATTAAAACCTAATGAGCTTGAAAAACCATTGAATGTAAGTGGATGGTCATCTGCTTCAATCGTATCAAAAACGTTCTGGTTTTGGATGAATCCGTTGCTGAAAAAAGGATACAAAACACCGTTAACAATCGATGATATCCCCACGCTTTCACCGGAGCATCGAGCGGAGAAAATGTCGATAATCTTCGAACAAAACTGGCCAAAAGTTGAAGAAAATTCAAAACATCCTGTTCGAATAACGCTAATTCGTTGTTTCTGGACGCACATTGTGTTCACAGGGTTTCTAGCAACGACGAAGCTAGCAGTCGCATACGTCGGTCCGTTACTGATTCAGCGGTTCGTTAACTTCACGTCGGGGAAGACGAATTCACCGTACGAAGGATACTATTTGGTATTAGTTCTCCTGATAGCTAAATTTATGGAAGTTTTAACGTCGCATCATTTTATTTTCCACTCGCAAAAGCTTGGAATGTTGATCCGATCTACTTTGATCACGTGTTTATATAAAAAGGGTTTGAGACTGTCGTGTTCTGCACGACAGTCTCATGGCGTAGGTCAAATAGTGAACTACATGGCAGTTGATGCTCAACAGTTATCGGATATTATGGTTCAATTGCACGCGATCTGGCTCATGCCGGTTCAAGTCACGGTGGCTTTGGTGATTCTTTATGCTTACCTTGGTGCATCAACGGTGGTTACATTGGTTGCAGTTTTGGTGATTTTGTTGTTTGTGTATTTAGGCACTAAACGAAACAATCGGTACCAGTTTAACATAATGACGAGTCGTGATTCGAGGATGAAAGCTACTAACGAGATGTTGAATTACATGAGGGTGATTAAGTTTCAAGCATGGGAAGATCATTTCAACAATCGGATTCAATCGTTTCGTGAATCGGAATACGGTTGGCTTTGTAAGTTCATGTACTCGATCGGGTCGAACATGATTATTCTATGGAGTACGCCTTTGTTCATCTCGACAGTGACATTCGCAAGCGGGATCTTTCTAGGGGTGAATCTTGATGCGGGGACAGTTTTCACTGCGACGTCGTTGTTTAAGAACTTGCAAGAACCGATTTGGAGCTTTCCCCAGTCGATGATCTCGCTTTCCCAAGCAATGATCTCGTTGGGCCGGTTAGATAAGTATATGATGAGTAACGAGTTGGAAGCAGATTCAGTTGAAAGACATGAAAACAACGACAGTGCAGGTACCGTCGTTGTTGAGGTCCAGAACGGGTCGTTTAGCTGGCACGACGACCCGTCAGAAGGTGAAACAATCAAGAATCTAAATTTTAAAATAAAAAAAGGCGAACTCGCGGTCATTGTTGGGACCGTTGGTTCAGGAAAATCGTCTCTACTTGCATCAGTTATTGGCGAGATGCATAAAACCTCTGGCAGGGTAAAAGTTTTCGGGAGCACAGCATATGTTGCACAAACAGCTTGGATCCAAAACAAGACGATTCAAGAAAACATTTTGTTTGGTTCGCCAATGGATCGACGTAAGTACAAGAATGTAATAACAACTTGTTGTTTGGAGAAGGATTTAGAAATGATGGAATTCGGAGATCAAACCGAGATCGGGGAGCGTGGGATCAATCTTAGTGGAGGCCAAAAGCAACGGATTCAGCTCGCTCGAGCTGTTTATCAAGATTCCGACATCTATCTTCTTGATGATGTGTTTAGTGCAGTTGATGCCCATACAGGTTCAAAAATATTCAAGGTGATTATAAATCTTAAACACTAAACCTTAAAGTTTTTTATCTGGTATCTACAAATTCTTCCAATTTCATTGCAGGAATGTGTTAGGGGCGTCTTAAGAGACAAGACAATCTTACTTGTTACTCACCAAGTCGATTTCCTCCATGACGTGGATCTTATACTAGTAAGTAATTTATCTAATAAATTAAGATTTTTTTACTCTATTTTTATAAGAAAAAAATCAATTATTTTATAAAAGAAAGTTTAAAAAAAAATTAAGTGAGAGAGTTGATTAAGCCAAAACTCGATGATTAATGGTATTTTTATAAAAATATTTACAAATCTTTATATTTTTTTTAAATATTGTTATTTAACTCGTATATAACACAGCTGACACAATGAATTAGCTTTTAGAGGTCACGGTTTGTGAGAAAAACCATTACTTTTGGAAGTGTTCCCGCCAAAAATTATGTTTAAACCCATCCATTTGAACTACTCTAAACTAGACAAAAATTTACACAGGTGATGCGTGATGGGATGATCGTTCAATCAGGAAAATACAATGAACTAATTCAATCAGGGCTCGACTTCAAAGCATTAGTATCCGCTCATGAGAGCTCCATGCAATTAGTACAAGCAGAATCAACCGAAACAAAAACGCTAACGAAATCTCATAGTAATAATTCCAAGGAACACACCGAAGATCAGAGAACTCTAGAGCGATCCCAATCGAGTTCGATAACAAGAACATCGAAGCTGATTGAAGACGAAGAACGGGAAACAGGAAGAGTGAGCCTACACGTCTACAAAGTGTATGCAACAGAGGCTTTTGGGTGGTTCGGAGCTGTTTTAGTTTTGTTGTTATCGGTTTTGTGGCAATCGACACAAATGGCTAGCGATTATTGGTTGGCTTATGAAACGTCAGAAGATCGAGCTGCATCGTTTGATCCTTCGGTGTTCATCGGAGTTTATGCGATTATTGCAGGGGTTGCTTTTGTTTTGGTATTTGGAAGAACTATTTTCTGTATGTTCTTAGGTCTAGAAACTGCACAAAAGTTCTTTAAACAGATTCTTTATAGCATCCTTCATGCTCCAATGTCGTTTTTCGATACCACTCCTTCTGGAAGAATTCTTAGTCGGGTAACATTTCCTTTTATCTGTAACAACCCGTCATCATAAAATCCGCGGGACTCACCAATAACGTACTTATTAATAAATGAAACCATCATGTAATGCGATCTTATAGTACTTGGCTTAACATTTTTCAGGCATCAAGTGATCAAACCAACATTGACATACTTCTTCCGTTCGTGATGAACCTGAGCATCGCTTTGTACATGTCGGTGATTAGTGTTATCATCATAACGTGCCAATATGCTTGGCCGACGGTCTTCCTACTCGTTCCACTTGGATGGCTTAACTTCTGGTATCGCGTAAGTGAGCATAAGAAAACACAAACAAAATGTTCAAAGTATAAAAGTACTGATTTGACATGATGTTATCTAATAAACTCTTCAGGGGTATTACCTTGCATCATCTCGTGAAATAACCCGACTCGACTCGATTACAAAAGCACCTGTTATTCACCATTTCTCAGAGAGCATCTCTGGGGTCATGACGATCCGGTGTTTCAAAAAACAAGACGAGTTTATTCAAGAAAATGTTGATCGTGTGGACGGAAATCTACGGATGGACTTCCACAACAACGCATCAAATGGATGGTTAGGATTTCGTATGGAGTTTCTTGGAAGTTTGTTTCTTTGTGTATCCACTGTATTCATGATCATCTTACCTAGCAACGTCATTAAACCTGGTACAATCTCACTTCTCTATCAAGTACCCTAGTCAATTTCGACCCAAATCCTTAGTTGATTAGTGTTACATTTTATCTTTTTAGGAACTTACAAACTTTGCTAGCATATGGGTAAATATGTTGCATTAAGTGGTAAATAAGTTTATTGCATATGGTGGTGAAATGGTGTATGAATTATGATAGTTGCTTGAACATACACTCAAGGGTGTGCATTTGATCAAAACCCAACCAGCCCATGACTAAAACTGGCCCCAAGGACAGGAATACCTGATCATTAAAGGTTGAGTCGGTATCGGGTTACTCGGGTCGGTCAGTTACTTTTCTTTGTTTTTGGGTTTGGCTCGTTTATGCAAAGCCATGAATATGTTTGTGAGCTACCGACCCATTTCAGCACCTATGCTAGCGAGGTTTCTCGAGAGATAAACTAAATAACTAATGGGCGTTTATACTTTATATGGTCACAGAGTACGTTGGATTGTCACTTTCATACGGGTTATCGCTCAACGGTCTTCTATTTTGGGCTTTATACACCAGTTGCTTTGTTGAAAACCGAATGGTTTCGGTTGAGAGGATAAAACAGTTTACCAACATACCATCAGAAGCAGAATGGGTGAAGAAAGACAAACCCCCTCCTCCAAATTGGCCTACTCATGGGAGTTTGGAGCTCAGAGACTTGCAGGTAAGCTGTAAAATCTATGATCAAGCAACTCGCTCTTTTGTGAGTGTGTTACTTTGGGTTATCGTCTATCTCTAGACTTTAACGGGTCAAATGGGTAAAATCAAGACATAAGGCAAAAAAAGAGCACGTAACTCCTCATACGAGTCGAAGACGTTGAAAGATGCATAGAAAGTATTTTTAATTCATCTGAATTTCTCCTGAATCATTTTATTCAAATAGATGACAAAAAGTGTTTTTGTTTAACTCAACCCGACCAGTTACTGAATATTTGCTTTCAAGCAGGTTAGATATCGTCCAAACACGCCTCTTGTGCTTAAAGGGATTACTCTAAACATTCAAGGGGGGCAAAAGATAGGTGTTGTTGGTAGAACAGGTGGTGGGAAATCAACTTTGATCCAAGTTTTGTTTCGGCTGGTGGAGCCAGCTGCAGGAAGTATTATTATTGATGGTATTGACATCTCAACGCTTGGGCTTCACGATCTTAGGTCCCGATTCGGCATCATTCCCCAAGAACCGATCCTTTTTGAAGGAACCGTGAGAAGCAACATTGACCCAATTGGTGTACATTCTGATGATGAGATATGGAGGGTAAGAATAAGTTTGTTCTTTCTTATACTACTTTTGGATAGGATCTAGAGGCGGCAATTCCATGGGTTAAGCGGGCCATTTTGGCCCGTTATCAACATTCTTTGAATCACCTAACTTAAAAACCTGTTTTGTAGAGTCTCGAACGCTGCCAGCTCAGTGATGTTGTAACTGCAAAACCTGGAAAGCTTGATTCAACAGGTAACTAAAGTGAATCTGGCAACAGTTTATGGTAATAAAAAGGTATTATTCACTTATGTGTTATGGATTTTCTTTATAGTTGTTGATAATGGCGATAACTGGAGTGTGGGACAAAGACAACTTCTTTGTCTGGGAAGGGTGTTGTTGAAACGCAGCAGGTTATTGTTCATGGATGAAGCAACCGCTTCAGTTGATTCACAAACAGATGCTGTAATTCAGAAAATTATAAGAGAAGAATTTTCTGACTGTACTATCATTAGCATTGCTCACAGGATTCCTACTGTCATGGACTGTGATCGGGTTCTAGTCATTGATGCAGGTAATTTCTTGTATATTGGTAGGACGAGTGGATAGGTAATGGGTCAAATTGGGTTCGGGTCACATGGGTAATACTTAGTGTAGGCCAAAATAATCGGGTCAGGTTTGATCACCCTGACAACTCTTATTTGTCTGCTTTTTGGCTTTTGTAAATAATTAATGTAGTAAATATGACTAAAAAAGTTAAAGCAATAAATAATATATAATATAAAAAAATATTGCATATTATATTTTTCCCATTTTTTTCAGGTTTTATATTTAGTATTTAAATTTTATATTTGTCTATATTTGAGCCAATTTTATATATATCCTTCTAAAAGTTTAGATTTTCATACATATCCTTCAAAGCTATATACTCAACTTTTTTCTTTAAAAACACCAAAATCACCATATTTAACATTTAGAAATATTAAAACAGATTATGTGTAACATATTATATTATGAGATATTAAAGGATATAAAGACAATTTAAACTTATAGAAAGATGTTCTGAAATTAATCCTGTATTGTACCCATTTGACTCGTTATCAATAAACTACAACCCGATTGGTCTCGTTTCTATATACGTTGCTTCTTAAGTTGACATCATTCACCAGTCATTGAGGTCAAGTTGGTTACTTTGAAGGTGAACTAATAACCAACCTATTCTATGTGTTGTAACAGGGTATGCAAAAGAATTTGACGAACCTTCGCGCCTGATTCAGAAGCCTTCACTATTTGGTGCATTGGTTCAGGAATATGCAAACCGATCATCTGGTTTATGATCAGAGTGAAATGGTAATGCACTGAATATCCTAGATACCAAATGTATTGTGTATACACCAGTCAAATTATTATTAGATATTATACTCCTATGAAGGGGTTTATCTTTTGTTTCGAATATGATCATCTTCTTTCACAAGAATAGAAGTCTATCTAGATCCCCAAATAATGCACACAGCTGCAAAAATTCTTAAAATATTGGTTCGTATTTTGTAGAGGTGGAAAAAATGACGGTCTGAATGACTTGGTTAATGTTATTATAGGTTTGCATCTAGAAGTTAAATTTTAGTTGCATATCTAAACAGATTATGTTGGGTCAAAGTGTAAGTATTTGGTTAGTATTGTGCACCTTGACTTTGTAGGTTGACCATCACATATGTGCACTTAAATAGTTAACTATCTTTCAATTATTTTGATTGTTAACTTAGTGAACTTGAGTTACATGGCATAGGATATGCAGTTAATAAATGAGCATCCTTATCTGTAAAGAGTTTTGTTCAAGATTATTATTAGCAAGTGTACAAAGTTAAAGTTGATATTGTATAAGTGTATAACTACAAAAAGTAAAGATTACTAGACACCACAACAACTTCCTTAGTATCTATCACACCTAAGTATCAATAGACATGCATAACCAAAAGCATACTACAAATTATTTAACTTTTTACTTGATTGTAAAAGTAAAACAAACCTTTATGTTATACAAGATTGTCTCTAGATTCCCAAGAATGCACGAGACTGTGATTCCCAATGTTCCTTTGCTTGCCGAATCCTTTCCGCTCTCTCAGTCTTAAGCCTTTCTTCCCAATACTCAGGACAGCTGCACAAGTTTATAAAATTTCAGTTCATATCACATAGAGGTAGCAAAAATGGGTTGGTTGGGTTACTTGGATAGCGGGTCAAAAGGCTTCGGGTCAAAACAGGTAAATTTCTAGTGCATGTCAAAATAGATGGTCACCGAACAGTTTTATATTTTGTTGAAGTTTATGTCTAGATAATGATATAACTGGTAAAAGAAAACAAGGAGGCTTTACTGTTTTACTACACTATTGGACAACTTTCGACCCATTTAACCTTCTTCCTATTTAGCCGGTTTTTCTTTTCTTTTTTTCAAAATTAAGTTACTCATTTGAGATCGAATGTAACATAATTTGACTCCTTTTTAGGTAAATCGGTTGTAGTTGAGCATGTTTATAAATAGTAAAATGAACTTGCCTTCGACCAAGTAAAATGTTAAGCTCGTCTAAATGAAGAGATCCCTGATAAACTCCTGCCTGTGAAACAACAAAAACACTAGTGTTTATGATGAAAATAAATTTCAAGATATACACACACAGAATGAGAAATGAAAGAAATAAGGTATATACTTCTCTACAAAGAGGACATTTTGCTGTAGGTAGTGTTGCCTTTAGTCCATCTACAATTGTCACTGATCCAGATTTGCAAGCACACATGAAGCAAAAGATGTGTCCACAAGTCAAACATACAGGGTCAAATACAGTGTCCTGGATAAAACAAATACAAAAAATTGAATAAATAATCCATCTTTCAATAAGAGTGCATCCATAAAGCAAAAATGTGAGCAAAGAGGTGGTAATTTCAACACTTTTACCTAAAAATGAATCAAATTGGAAAAACTGAAAAGATTAGCCGGAAATGAAACGTGTCAAAAATGTCAAATGGGTTGACGATGTCCAAAGTGTATTAAAATGCTTACTATCTCCTAATACAGTCATTATTATTTCATAGAATAGTTTTTGTTATCATATTTATTACATTAATAGCATCAGTGTATTAGTCAAATCTAAACCCAATCAGTATTAAATATATAGCTCCTTTTGACCCGTTGTACAACCAGCTCGCTCTGCTATGCTCATTTTCTCATCTCTATGCAATGCCCAACCGTGCTAATATTAAGTGGTTGGAGTCAATTCAGGATAATCTAACGGTCATGATTCGTTTTATCAATACTGGAGTTTTTTTTTCTTGAAAATAAAAGAGTTAGATAAAAAATGCATGAAGAACTCACCAAGCATATAGAGCAAGTCAAATCTATCTCGAGCTTGAAAGCATCAGAGAGCTCACAAGAAAGTGATGGTTTCCCATCATTAAATATGAGAAAACAACCCTCAAATAATTCAGAATCATTTCCCATTATACCCTTTGTTTCCCTTAAGTTAATGTGTAAAGCAATAAGCTCACAAAGCCATGGAGACTGAAGGATGTCCATGTGCATACTCTGGACTTGTGACCTAAATGCTTGACCTTGATTGGAGTCATGTATCTGCAACAGAGAGTAAAAAAAGTTCACGTCGAAGATGAGAAAACATAGTGGTGGTGCGGATTAGTTAAAGGGTCAAAACAAGTTCAAGTTATAAACATATCATTTTTGGTACAAGGTTGGGTGAACCTGCAAACATTTCTTGTCCATTTGTTAAACAAATTATAGATAATTAAGAGCTAGCGTGGGAGAATAGCAACATGCTTAGCTTTGTAATTTATTTTGGTAATTATTGTCAATACTGACTACTGAGTTAGTATGATAAAATAGTATATATTAAAGTCAGATATATTATATACAGGCCAGGGATGGCTTTTAGTTTAATTGACCCGTTCCCCTTTAATCTAAATATTTTGTTTGGGGACGTTACCCAAGCTTCTAACTGAGGGGTCATTATAAGATCATTTCTTTACCAACTACAATTAAGGGGTCCACTTCATGCTTACTTAATACAGATAAAGCTTTTATATATAGAAAAATCGATAATTATGATGACTGGGGTCAGCGAACCCGTTCATAAGGGGCAAACAAACAAACCTTATCATATTTTTTAAGAATTTTGCGCATAGCAATGGCATTAATAATTGCATAGCCAACAAGATCCTTTCCTTCTTGAATTAAAGTCCCATGGTTCCCTTGAAACTTGTCTCTACACCACACAAAGTACTTTCGGAATCCTGTTGCTAGATGAACATCAAGCACCTTTTGTGCACGCTCGTTAAAACATCCAACAACCATAAACATCTCCTTCATGAGTGAAGGAAAGAAACTTCCATCACAAACTACATAAAGATTAACAGAATCAAACAACAATTACGTGAAAACCATGTGAAACACACCAACAAACAGAAAATCATGAAGTAACATCAAAGAATGAGATTTTTTTTAAATACCACAGGTATTTTATTGGGTTTTTTTTACATATATTAAATTATTACAATAAAATAAAAAGTATGCAATAACTATGTAAAATGCACTAACAAACACAAAATCATGAAAAAAACATCAATAAATAGGACTTTTTATGAACATCACTAGGTGATTTTCTCAGTTTTCTTACATAAATATTAATATCCAATGAGAAGTATGCAAAAACTATATTAATAACACTGACAAACACAAACATATGAAATAGCATCAACAAATGCAATTTTATGAACACCACTAGGTAATGTTTATTTGTTTTCTTACATACATTGGATTATTAAAATCCAATGAAAAGTATGCAAAAAGTCAAAAAAAACATGTGAACTGAACTAACAAACACAAAATCATGAAATAACATCAACAAATGGGATTAAATTTTATGAATATCACAAGGTGATTATATAAAATCCAATAAAAAGTAAGCAAAAACTATGTGAATTGAAGTAACAACACAAAATCATGAATTTAGCATATGAATATCACTCACTAGCTAGCTAGGTGATTTAATTGATTTTCTAACATACCTTTGATCATTAAAATTCAATGAAAAGTTTGTAAAACTGAAGTAAGAAACACAAAATCATGAAATAAGATGAATAAAGGTTTCTTAGTGACATTACATCAAACACCTTAAAGGCAAGCAAACTGGATCAAGTATTGAAGCAAACAGATATTAAATAAACAGCTAGAAACACATAATAATTGAGATAAGTAGTATATATACCAGGGCAAGAGTGAGTGCAACTCGTTGAAGTTTTATCATCATGAACCGATGATGACGATTGTGATTGCAATGAATTGGATGAAGAACGAGTCATGTCCTTACGACATCGTTTCAAAATCTTCTTCAGGTTTTTAAAACCTACACCTGGTAGCTTATTTTGATCCTGTGTTTGCATGTACTCTTCGTATTTTTTGCAGAATTTCATGGTGTGTTGTTGATTGATACAATCGAAACAAACAATTATTCAATCATATATTCAATGTGTGGTTTATTTGAAGGATTTGATTTGGATATTGGGCGATGAAGGGGAAATTGATTGTTTGTTAAAGTGAATGAATGCGATTTATGATTTATTATTCTTCCGTTTGTTTGTAAAAGAAGTGTATGTATAGGTGGAAGCACCTGGCACTTGCGTGTTGCCGTTTCTGGTGATAAATACGACAATTTCTCGCTAATTTCTCCTACATTTAAAACTTAAGACCGTGTCTTAACTAAAAATTAAATTAAATTAAATTAAATTAAATTAAATTAAATTAAAGGGATTAATTTGTAAAAGACAAAACTGCACTTTTGGTCCTTTATGTTTATATAAACATGTACTTTCAGTCCTTTAAGTATAAAAGTCATAATTAACATTCTTTGTCTTTAAATTTGTTGTATTATTAGTCCTTTATCACTAACGGAGTTAAATATTCCAGTTAAGTCAAGGGTAAATTAGTCTTTTTACCCTTAAAGGACTATTTCTGTAATTTTAAACTTAAAGGACTATTTCTGTAATTTTAAACTTAAAGGACTATTTTGGTAATATTAATATCTTTTAACTAAAATATTAGTTTATTATTTTTTTCTAAAACTTTTATGAATATTATCATATAATTAAAATGTAGACTATTTATATATATATATATATATATATATATATTAAAAAATTAAATTTTTATGAATATTATCATTTAATTAAAATGTAGATTATATATATATATATATATATATATATATATATATATATATATATATTGAATAACCAAAATTTGAATTAACATATGTGTATATTTTTCGAATAACAAAAATATTATCATATAATTAAAATGTACATATTAAAGTAACATATGTGTATATTTTTTAGTAACAAAAATTTTACAATACTGTTTACGTTGTTCATAAAATTTTGAACTAACCGAAAAGTTTTGAAAATTCTCAAAAAATCGCGTTGATTTTTAAATGTATTTGTAGATTATAGTGATATTAACAATATTACATCCGTATCATAAGAAATATTTAATAAAACACAAAAACTAAATTTATAAAAAATGTAATCGTTAACTTCACATTACTTTAACGTTTTATACTAAAATATACAAAAAAAATGTGTAATTACGTAAATGTTATAGATTATGTACTTAGTAAAGACATAATAACTCCATTATGTTGAGTAAACAACATGCTTAATATACTATCGGTTATAGCCATTGTATAAACATATGCGTATGTTGAACATAAATTATGATGAACGAACTAATTTCTTTTCGTAATTGTTCTCTCAAGTTTATGATAATAAATACATTAATATATATATATATATATGTGTGTATAAATAGTCTATATAATATATATATATATATATATATATATATATATATATATATATATATATATATATAATAGTCTACATTTTAATTATATGATAATATTCTAAAAAGTTTAAAAAAAAACTAATGTTTTAGTTAAAAAATATTAATATTACAAAAATAGTTATTTAAGTTTAAAATTACAGAAATAGTCCTTTAAGTTTAAATTACATAAATAGTCCTTTAAGGGTAAAAAGACTAATTTACCCTTGACTTAACTGAAATATTTAACTCCGTTAGTGATAAAGGACCAATAATACAACAAATTTAAAGACAAAGGATGTTAATTATGACGTTTATACTTAAAGGACTGAAAGTGCATGTTTGTATAAACATAAAGGACCAAAAGTGCAGTTTTGTCTTTGTAAAAACATAAGTAAGTTTCAGTTTTGTTTCAATTAAATCATTTAAAGTTTATTTTGTTCCAATTTAATAACTTAACTTTAAAAAGTGTTCTAATCCTAGGTATTTAACTTGATTAATAGGTTAACATTGATTTTTATTTTAGATATTCAATTTAAAGTAAAAAAATATTGGGGTGGTTAATTGCGAGATAATGAAATGTGAGTTTAATTGATCAATGTAATAGAATAGATCATTATAAAGTATTGGGGTGTAAACAAAAATATTATTAGTTTATATATACAAACATTCATGGCATGTAAAATTCTTTGTCATGTTTTACTCTAACATTTACCTGCGCGTAAAGGGGTGCAATTTGGTTCGAATTCTTGCGACGCTCGCGCGACCTGCGGACACGAATGAAACTCTGAAAACCCAGGCCCGTGCGAGGGGAGTTTTTTTACTGGTTTTTTTTAAGCAGTAGCTACTTTTGTTTTTTTTAGCCGTTTCAAGTTCAGATTTCATTCAAACTTTTTTCAAGTCTGATTCGCCCAGACCATTCAAGCCTATATCTATGATAACCATGGTATTGAGGATTTGAGATTGCCTAAAACTAAAAGGTGAGACTGTTATTATCAAAATTGTTAGTATAGCTATTATAGACTGACGAGTCATAGTTTGGGTAATAATAATCCAAATCGAACAAATTAAAATATATAACATGTTTTTATGTCATAGTTGCGAATGTAATAATTAATATCAAAACGTGTTTAATATAAAACCAATTATGTGTAAAAGAATTACGGGAGATAAGTAAAATGACAGGTAGAATGTCGTCTTATGTATTGTTTTTTATAGTTTAAATGCATCAACCATAATTTTTTTAGAACGGCATCTCCACCATAACTAAATGACATGTTAGCCATAACAAAAATGCTTTAAATCGATTTTAATGAACCAGATCCATATATTATCCATTGATCAAGTATGTTTTTCATTTTATTGCCAAGGAACTCTCATTTAGTAACCATCATATATTTACATTTTCTTGTTCGCAAAATGAAGCAACAATGTTATAAATGACATTATTAAGTTTATTCACTATACATTATCACCCATCATGTATAATAGTTTAAATTCATATTAGTATATTACAACTTAAAAAACACAATTTTTAGTATTTAAACAAAATATAATATATTAACATGAATTGTTTTTGAAACTTTCTATCTAATTTAAAAGGTCAATGATTCCAATCTTATAAATTATAAGTTTTCCCTTAATTAGTTTTTAGTTTTAGTAATTTTTTTTGTAATATTTATAAGTTTAGTCTCACTTCTCAACTTAATTTATTATTATTTGAAACCTAATAACTTAGAGGCTGTTTGTTTACTTCTTAATGGTTCAGTTCAGTGCTTAATCATTCAACATTCAGCATTCAGAGCGTTTGTTTCAGAAAAAAAAAAATCCTCTGAATGATTCAGTTAAGTGCTGAATGGTTAAGAGACTGAGAAATGCTGAATGAAACTGAATGGAGCATATGGTAACTTTATACTCATCTCTTAACCATTCAGCACTTTAAAGTTACCATATGCTCCATTCAGTTTCATTCAGCATTTCTCATTTTCTTAACCATTCAGCACTTAATGATTCAGATTTTGCCAAACAGCCTCTTAGTCACTTAATCACTTTGACTCCTTACTCTATTTTAACATGCTTATGGCTTTAACCCTCTCGTTTTGACTTAATTCTCATTTTGACCTATAAATTTTGAATATTTCTTAATCTTCTGATATATGACACATTATGATTCTACAACATAAAGTATAAGACATACTTTTTATTATTATGCGTGATAAATTTACATATGTGAAACTTCAACCATCACATCACATGACCGTGTTTTTAATCTAGTTGATGGAAAATCTCTGAGTCAAACGAGTTTTACCGCTAACTTGTTGTCGTGCCTACGAGCGGACGAGTTAGTGAGTTTCCCCCGAATTGAGTTGGGTTTTCCCCGAGATAGATGGGCTTCCTAGCACTGTCTGCGTTCATAGAATATTTAGGGCTACCTTTCGCCATTTAATTATCGTGATACTTTATTCGTTTTGTTGTAAAAAAATACATAAAATCACCGTAAGCAGCTTTTGACTTTGAAAAATCTCACATCCTTTCGTCATTCCGTGTATTTTGACTATTTAAATAATACTCCGTACTTGATAAGTGACATAAAATGTTAAATACCTTAATTATTTTATTCTATCAACATTTGCATGATTTTATTATTATTTTGAAATTCGGTATTCAGATAAAAACAGTTAAAAGAAAAAAAAAATTGGTGCCTTTTACTACAAGTGCCGTTTCCAAGGAAAAATGGAAAACACAATATTACTTTTGTGGCATGTCACGTACTTTTTATATTTTAACTTTTTTAACGTGATAAATAAAATTGATCATGGTTAAAACTGGTTATTTAAATGATCGTTTGATTTGCTTTAGAAAGAGTCTGTGTTGCATTAAAAACTAGGGTTTCCAGTTTAAGTAACTTTATTAAGATTATGGATTGGTTAAAGTAATTTAAGGAGTCAAAGATATTTTTATTAACACAAATACATTGGAAATGTTTGGATTGCTATATACACCCTCATTTTCAAGGTTTTTACTTGTCACACCCCCTCTCTAAAGTTTTAAAAAATTACAATTTCAACATTTTTTTACAAAATTATATTTTTCTCTTAAATTAAGATTCTATTTCTTATAATGTTGGATTAAGCTATTGCATTTAGTTGGTGAGTATCGACTATGAGCGTCAAAACTAACCGAAACAAAAAAGAGTCGGAATAAATCGTATCTGTAACCGAAAAAATGAACCAAATTGCAAATTTGGTTTTTGGTTCGGTTACTAAAAGTTTCCAAATTGTGAATTTGGTTTTCGGTAACAAAAAACATGATTTATTCGGTTCGGTTATCTGAATAAACCGTATAATAATTGGTTTCATCGTATAACCGGATCGAATAATCATGCTAAAGTTGATCAATACGGTTTGATCAAGCAAAAAAAAACTCCATAACCAAATAAACATACTAAAGGGGTTTAATTCGGTTAAGTTATGCAAAGAAAAATGATTTCACGACCAAATAAAAAGATTTTACAATCGAATGAATCGGACCGAACAAAAAGTTAACCACACCTTTAAATACCGACATCAAACATTTTTTTTTATATACTATACTTCTAAGAAATAAGGACAATAAAAATTTCGGGACATATTTTAATAAGTTTCAAAAGTTTTTTAAAAAAGGCGTAACAAGTAAGAAGAGAGGATGTGTATAAACACACCCATAAAAATTTTGAATGTAAAAGAGTTAATGATCTAATATACGTACTAATAAAGCACCAAGTCAATGTCATATGTTAATCTTTGAGGATCCCTACACAGACAAAAACACCCAAAAATGATACTGAAGCTGTGATTTCGATTTTGATTCGCATTGTACCCAATACACAAACCACCGTCCTAAAAAAAACTAAACTATTGAATGATCGATGTTATTCCCTTACTAGGTTTAACACCCGTGTTTTACACACGGGTTGAATAAAAATATTTTTTAAAAATTATAACTATTATATTTAAAAATTATAAATAATTTTGTAAATTATTATTAATTAATCATAAAGTTTTTTCTTTATTAACTCTTCTACTCAATTTCTCTCTCAACCTTCCTTTTATAAAAAAAAATTATGTTTTCCCCTAAAAAATTACCCCTAAAAACTCTAATTTATTAGATAGATACTACTAAGTTTGATGGTAGGTGCATGGGTGGTGCCGATGGCTGACACGTGCCAACATATGAGTGGACTAGAAACAGTTTGTTTATTCTTTTTTTTTTCGGTTTAGTTCCACAAAGTTTGGCTTGGGTGGACCGATAACAAGCACACATAGTTTGCTTCATATAGTTTGCTCCTGAGATCAGGGATTTGAGTCTCTTGACCTCTAGTTTTTTTTCTTGTCTATAAAATTCAATGTACTCTTAAAGGTATTAGAGAGATTAGTGAGGTTAAGGGTTCAAACTTTTTAGCATACTTATTCTTCTATTTTTTTAATTTCTTTTTAGACATTTTTTCTATTTATATTCTTTTCTTTCAATTGATTTCTAAACTACTTTAACGACTTTAAGGTGTAACGTGCGAGACCAATGACACATCCTAATGGGAGCCGGAATGGGCACTGGCCCATGCGCTTTTTTTTACTAAAAGTATCGATTTTTACCTCATACCTTAAATTTTTATCTATATATTGATCTCGCCCTGTGTAAAAACGTACATGTGTTATATATTTATTAAGCTCGCCCCCGTTAATAATAATCGCCTTGTCGATAATGGTCGCCCCCGTCAATAATAAACGACATATATTATACATATATCAGTTGAGTACTTGAGCTAGCCCAAACCTCAAAGTTTAAAGACTCGTTAGTCATTACTTATTTAATTTGTTAAACGTACTTATAATCTCCCCGTCAATAATACTTGGCCCAAGCAAAACCTAGTTGTAATGAACACACAACTTTAAATCCTTAATTATGTATTATTATATTCTATCTCTACTATCTATGTTTTCATTTTTGTTTCCCAAACTAATATCAACTTTTATTCTTTTAAGTGTATGAACTTATGGATCAAGCATCTCTTGTTAAATGTTGTGCATTTATTTAGTTTTTTTTAAACAACCGCAGTTTATAATTATTTACATTAAATATATCAATGTCTGATTCATGACCTAAAAAAGACAAAGCCTCTTACCTTCCTTTTAACCACTAGACTAAAAAATCATTGGCTGTCCATTCAGTTAGTGTATTATGTAAAACCATAATTAATGCTTTATGTCAAAAATTAAGAAAAGAGTGATTCTTGTGATTTTGTACCAAGATTTCACCAAAGTATATACATACAGACATGGTTCACGTGACAAAAAGAAAATGACTGCATAATTAAAAGTATAAAGAAAAAATTGATCGGTTTTATACATTCCAAATATTCAATGCATGAATTGAATTTATTTTTTATTTTGTTTTGTTTTGTTTTTTAAAATGGCTAACTATCACTCTTAAATTAAGTTTCATACATTTATTCTTATTTATGTTTGAACCCAAAACCTTCATAAATAATGTTCCTAAATCCTAAAGACAAAACTTTTTTACTCTACCACCAAGCCTGATGTTACAATATATGCATTATTGATGATACATATATATGAAAGATGATACATTAAAATATATAATTAAATAGATATTAAAAGGTATATTGGTTTTCATTGGTCCCAACTATCACATGTTGTCTTCTACCGGTCCCAACTATTGAATTGGCTGTCAACGGTCCCAACTTTTATCACCTTGGTAACCACTGGTCCCGTCGTTAAATTTTTTTAACGCCGTTAAGTTTTTTCCAAATTCAATACTGATGTGATAAGCCTTTTTATCGGAACGATAATATAAGTCGATTGATGGAAAAGTTACCTCAAAACGGCGCTTCGAATAACGAAATAGTGCTTCAATCGGGTGTTTAAACCTAACAGTGCTTCAATCGGATGTAAAAATTTTATCGTTCAGAGAGCCTTTTCGAGAAAACTTTTACATCAATCGACACGTATTATCCTTCCGATCAAAATGTCTAAAACATCGGTCTTGAATTTGAAAAAAAACTTAACGGCGTTAAAAAAACTTAACGGCGTTAAAAGAATTTAACGACGGGACCAGTGGTTATCAAAGTGATAAAAATTGGGACCGTTGACAACCATTTTAAAAGTTAGGACCAGTAGTTGACAAAAGGTGATAGTTGGGACCAGTGAAAACCAATATATCATATTAAAATAATTTTACATATTTTATGTATATAACGGTGAAATAATTTAACCTTTAAAACGAATGAAAGTTCATATAAACACAAAGTATATATAAAACTAGTTATAGACAAAAGATATAGATATAATAATTATAATAATTACGTACGTTGTCAACTCAAAATATAGATATTATATACTTCCGTGTAAAATTTAGCTTGTATTTTACTTGACAAATTTGATTGACTTTAAATTGTTTTTAGTTTATAAATTAGTCCTTGATTCATTATCTATTATATTTTATTGAAAGTTGTAAGATAACTTTATAATCGAGACGTCTATGGGGAAATGATTTCACCAACCCAATTGAGTGATGGTGGCCATTTTCAACAAATATGAATCCTAGCTTTCTACTTTTAATGATAAAAAATAATAAAACTTTAAAACAAGTGGGATTTTCACATACATTTTGTCCGCCAATAGTAAATATCTTCTTCTTTTTAAATTGTAGTGGAGCTTTCACATTAAAAAAAAATATTATAGATTCATGCTTATAATCATTTTTACATGTTGTTGGTGACAATTTGGTTCAAGGACATCTCCTGGAACGGTAAAAGTTATGAGTTTAAATCTTTTCAGCGATAAAATATTATAATCATTAAGAGAGGTTGTCATTAGCTTTGTAGACATATGCAAGTCATAGATTTTACGTGCTAGTTAGTTTACTTCTGAAACAGGTTGGCTTTATCATCGAGCGTCAGAATAACAATTGACGGTTGAAATCCCGTCTAAAGTATGTACATATTTGGGCTATACGAAAAAGTTTATGTACATCGATCTTTTGTACATGTTCATAACTCCACCGATGTTGTTTCCGACGACTCCAAGTTTTGTTCTTTAGGATCAGAATTACCCAAGGCTAAAGATTACAATAACTTGACCTTGAGCACATTTGATTAGAACTATTAGTCGTTTTATAAATGATCAATTTTAAGTACACAACTACAATAATTAACGATATAAATATTTGAGCTTTTTCTTTAAATTGGATATAAGACATTTTTCATTCTCTTTTACATCTATATCCTTTATTATTATTCTTATTATTATTATTTATGAATGCATACACTTGCTTTGTTGCTTGTCCAATATAATTGTGTTTACTTATAATATATTGGGTTGTATATTTTTCTTAACAACTAAACGTTTCATATATAAAACCCGCCTAGCAGATGACTTCATGAGATAGAAACTAGTTACAAGTAACATAGGATTTTGCAACCAATCGACCCAGGAAACACAAGCCTTACTATTTCTTTTAGAGTATCGTAAGGGCGAATAACTAAAAATATAATAAAAAACCGTCTCTTTCATATACTTGTTAGTTTGAAAAACCGTCTTTTTTGTATACTTTGGTTGTATTGAACGCACCTATATTCGCTTAACTGCTTGTCTTTTTGTGGTTTTCAATTTCATATTTTTGGTCTCTATACTTTTTCATTTTACGTCTTTGGTCTACTTGACATATTTAGAACTCTCACCGCCTACTTTGATCTAATTATCATTTTGACTTTTAACTTTATATGCTTACACTTTAAACAAAAAAATTTTCTTTATCAACATGTGGTGGCTAAGTCGCAAACGCAATACCTCGCCGCATCTGTCGCTCAACGCATGAGACATAAAAAATGAAACGTGACAACTAAGTTCTAATCGCGATTTGATTTCTTATTAAACTAACTATCAATATTCATTATTAAATGTATAAAAATAATATTGTCATAGGATGACTCTTTTGTTTATCATATTTTTTTAAAGGTTTTTTTACATATTTCCCCCTCCTAAGTCCATCAATTACATATTTACCCAAGCCTAAAGTTTAATTAAATATATCCCCTTTGACATATTAAATTACTTATTTACCCCTTATTTTACACAAACCATAAGAAAATATAAAAATATATTTATGAAGATCATTAAGGGTAAAATAGTAAATCAAAAGGCTATTTTAAAGAAATTGGGTAAATATGTAATATATATGGTTTAGGAATGAGAAATATGTAATTGAATTTAAGGAGTGAGTAAATACGTAATAAATAATCTTAAGAATGGGATATATGTAAATGTCCTTTTTTTAACTAGAATTTAAATAAGGTAAATTTTATTTGTTAAAGTTCATTTGATTAAAGTAGAATTATTTATTGTTTTAAAATTATTGTTTTGTCGTATGTATTTTGTCTTTATTTGAATTTTACTCACCCAATGGATGGTTGTTAAGCGCAGATAATTAAAAAAGTCGAATATCATCGTCTATTCGTCACCGATAGAAACTGATACATTTATTGTGGGCGCTGCTAACTACTTTTGATGAAATACATATGGTTACTTTTTATTTTTTAAAAGCAATTCGATTATTAATAAGAATCACATAAATGCCATTACTAATCAACCTCACACCAAAACATTGTGTCACGGAGTCGTCTTTTAACTCGTGTGTGGCATACCGGGTTACCTCGATCATGTTTAACTATGATAGTATGTCAAGGAGACGATCACAACCCTCTACCAGTGCCACGTAAAACTTTCCTTTGATGACTATGGTTCTCCTAGTGAAAACAATAGAAGTAACTGCTTAATCTAAACGTTGAAACACAACACTAATAAACATTTGATCCGTGACAATAGTAATTAAACATGTAATCACACACACCTCACACCACACCATGCATAAGAGTCCTAAAAATAGAAACAATTAAGTCCACCGGATTAAACACAACCTCCCAATTTATTAAAACCAAGAAAAACTGAAAAGTGAAAACTCAATCCAAATAACTTTTAACTTGATTACAATGACACATAACATAACAGAAGTTTATATAGACTAGCATAACACATCAATCACTAATATGAATTGCTTAAATAAAACATTTACGTAACTCACAACCATCTGGTCGTCTTCCTTGGTTCAAAGTTGTCGGGAAAAGTGTGTGATGCATACAATCAATAAACTATGGTCAAAGTGAAAATGCGTATAACTTTACTATATTACTGTTTAAAACCTATGGTTTTCATTTTTTTAATATTAAGAAGAATGTCTCCTAATCCTACACGACTTGACTTAAGATACTTTTAACGGTAATTTGGATCGCTTACTGGTCATTGACCAGGGATCTTAGGTCTCTTATTAGGAGGAAACCCATCTTGGATGAGAAACCACATGACCAAACCTGAAATCCTATTTTTTTAGATGAAACTAAAACTCATAAACTATTTGATTGAAAGTCATACACATTTACTATTAGATCAAACTGATTGTTGTTTGTGAGAATGAAATTTGGAGAGGAAAAAGTTACCTTCATTTATGTTTGTTACATCTATATATACACTGATGGATAGATCACTTAACCATCTAACTAACTACCAAACTTTCTAACAAATCATACTAACCAATATGTACAAGATAATATGCAGAAAGTACAAGTAAATGAGTATACACTAACACCCCCCCTCAAGTTGGAGACCAATGAAGTCCCAACTTGGACACTAAAGCTTCATGTTGCTTAGTTGATAAACTCTTGGTCAGAATGTCAGCTGGTTATGATTGAGATGAGATATGAGACAATGAAATAAGACCATCTTGAAATTTTTCTCTGACAAAATGGCAGTCCAAATCAATGTGCTTTGTTCGTTCATGATATACAGGATTCTTGGCAATATGGATGGCAGCCTGACTATCACATTTGACAGGAATTGGTTTGATATCTGGTACATCAAACTCAGATAAAAGACGAGATAACCAAGTTAATTCAGCTGTTACTCGTCTCATAGAGCGATATTCAGCTTCAGCTGAACTTAAGGAGATTGTGTGTTGTTTCTTTGACTTCCATGAGATTGGGCTGCCACCTAGTAGAACAATATAACCAGAAACAGATTTTCGTGTATTTGGACAGGATGCCCAGTCAGAATCACAAAAAGCCTCAAGCTTGTAGTCTGCAGTGTTATTAAAGAACAAACCATGGTCATGAGTTCCTTGAACATAACTGAGAGTGTGTAGAGCAGCCTCCCAGTGAGGAATATGAGGTGTTTGCATGAACTGACTTAAAAATTGAACAGCAAATGATAAATCAGGACGAGTGTGGGTGAGATAGTTTAACTTTCCAACCAACCTTCGATATTGTAACGGATCATGAAACAGCTGTCCAGTCTCTGTCAACAATTGTAAATTGGGTGGTAAAGGAGATGCCTTTGTTGGGAAGATCAGAAATTCTTGAAACTCTGAAATAAGGTCTTTTGCAAACTTTCTTTGAGTAAGGACAGTACCATTAGTGGTTTTTAAGACCTCAATTCCTAAGAAATAATTCAAAGAACCCAAATCCTTGATTTTGAAAGTTTGATGAAGAAAATCTTTCAAAGCTGCAATTTCTTCATCATTGTTGCCTGTTAATAGAATATCATCCACATACACTGCTAGATGTACTTCAGAGGAACCCATATGTTTAGAAAATAATGAATGGTCATTGGGTGATCTTGTGTAACCTCTAGACTTCAAGGCATCAGATAACTTTCCATACCATTGCCTTGAAGCTTGTTTTAAGCCATATAAAGATTTTTGCAGTTTAAGAACCATGTTAGGAGCAGGTAAAAACATACCAGGAGGTGGAAGCATATATATATCTTCATCAAGATCACCATGTAGAAAAGCATTGTTGACATCTAATTGAGATAAAGACCAATTTTTCTTTGTGGCTGTTGCTATAAGACTTCTTATTGTAGTCATCTTTACAACTGGGGAAAAAGTTTCATGATAATCAATCCCAAGTTGTTGAGTATCTCCTCGAATAACAAGTCTAGCCTTGCATCTTTCCAAAGTACCATCAACCTTATATTTAACCTTGTAGACCCATTTACATTTAATTGCTTTCTTACCAGGTGGTAGATCAGTTATTATCCAAGTGTTGGTGTCTTGTAAAGCATCAAGTTCTTTATTCATGGCTGCTTGCCATTCAGGAGAGTTAGCAGCCTCTTTATAAGATGATGGTTCAACAAAAGTTTGTAAATTTTGAGAAAGGACATGGGAAGATGATGAAATATCAGAATGTGGAATTTGATGAGTGGCATGAAAAGCTGTAACTGTATGATGACAAGTAGATGCTGAATTACATTGATAATCAGCCAAGTAAGAAGGTTTAGAAGTTTGTCTACTAGATCTTCTGAGATCATTAGTAGAGGGTTGGGGTGTTGAAGCAGTAGGATTAATGGTGGGTTGATCAGTGGGAGATGATGGATTGGATGAAATATTATATTGAATGTTATCAAAAAAATCCAAAGAAACAGATGGAAAAAGACTGGAAGTGTTTTGTTGGATTGATGGAAAGAGATGTTCAAAAAAAACAACATCTCTAGAATAGAAAATGTGTTTGGTATGAAGATTATAAAGTTTGTAAGCTTTCTTTCCTGGAGGATATCCAATGAATAAGCATGGGTTGGCTCTAGGTTGGAATTTATCTCTTCCTTGAGATAAGGTGGAAGCATAACATAGGCATCCAAAACTTCTGAGGTGTGTGTAAGAAGGAGCAGAACCATATAAAACCTCATGAGGTGATTTATTTTGCAGAAGTGCTGTAGGAAACAGATTTATAAGATAGGTTGCAGTAAGAACACACTCTCCCCAGAAATGAATTGGCAGTTTGGATTGAAATAAAAGAGCTCTAGATGTTTCTAAAAGATGCTTGTGCTTCCTTTCAACCACACCATTCTGCTGTGGAGTAGCCACACAGCTGGTGTGATGTATAATACCTTTGGATAACAAATATTGAGCATTTGCAACTGAAGTACCTAGCTCAAAGGCATTATCAGACCTTATACATTTGATTGTTTTGCCAAATTGTGTTTCAACCATGCTAATGAAATTTTGCAAAACATTGAAAGCATTTCCTTTGGTTGAAAGTAAATGAGTCCAAGTGAATCTACTAAAGTCATCTACAATGGTTAAAAAATATTTGAAACCATTATGTGTAGAGACATTATATGGTCCCCATACATCAACATGTATTAGATCAAAAACATGAGATGTTTCTTTAGAGCTATGACCAAATGGCAATCGTTGTTGCCTAGCTTTAGGACATATATCACAACATGATAATTGATTATCAATAATAGGTGTAGTAATAGACAATTGTTTGAGTTTATACAATGGCAAATGCCCAAGTCTAATATGCCAAGTCTTATTACTTACAACACTATTACAACTGGGCTGCTTTATTCTACTATTAAGAGCAGTTCTACCAGATAGAAGAATATCATGTGTGTTGAGAAGATATAACCCATCAAGCATTCTACCAAGTTCCACTGGCCTCTTCAGAGAAGGGGCCTGCAACGTACATGTTCTATTAGAAAAAGATACCAATCCATTTGTTTGTAAACACAATCTTCCAATGGATAAAAGATTGTGTTTAAATTGTGGTATTAGAAGAACATGTTGCAAAGATAAATCAGCTGTTAGTTTAACAGTCCCATATTTAACAGCCATAAGAATATTACCATTAGGAATTGAGATAGAAATGGGTCTTGGTAAAAACTTAATGTCTGTCAACAGATTTTCATCAAAACACATGTGCTCATTTGCACCAGAATCTAAAATCCAGTTAGAAGAATATTTAGAAGTGCAACAAGCCATTATACCTGCAAAATTTGCTTGCCTGATTACTTGTGGTTCTTGTGTAGTTGATTGATTGTTCTGAGATTGTTGTAAGAGTTGAATGATTTGTTGACATTGTTCATGAGTGAAACTACTGCCAGAGTTCAATGGATGCATGTTTGAAGCAGGATTTTCATCATTGATGGATGCATGAGCAGCAACATTCTTAGATCTTGTGAATTTAAAATCCTTTAGGAATCCAATTAGCCTATAACATTTGTTGACAGAGTGGCCTGTTTTCTTACAATTGCTGCATACAGGCTTTTTGTAATCTGCTGGAACTGAAGGTTTAGTTTGAACATGCATTGATGATATATCTGGAAATGGCTGAACATTAGAATGAATTTCTCTTTGTTTCTCGTCTTGAATGAGAATAGAATAAGCTTTACTAACACTTGGCAATGGATCCATCATTAATATGTTTCCTCTTACTTGATCATATACACCATTTAATCCCATGAGAAATTGAATTAGACGTTGCTCTTCTTCTTTCTTTGTAATTGTTGCAGCAGCAGCACATGAACAAGTAACAATTGTGGAGGATGATTGTATCTCGTCCCAAATACTCTTAATTTTTGAAAAATAAACTGCAATGCTGCTGCTTCCTTGAGCAATTTCACATAAACTCTTTTGTAGCTGATACGTTTTAGCTCCGTTTCCTTGACCATATCGATCACTCAATTCCTTCCAAAGTTGTTTCACAGTTTTGACATATAAAACACTATCTCTAATGTCAGGTGATAAAGTGTTGAAAATCCAGGAAATGACCATGTCATTGCATCTATTCCATTGATTACTAGTAGCTGAAGAAGAAACAACAGTACCGTCAACAAATCCAAGCTTGTTTTTGGCAGATAAAGCAATTGTTATAGATCGCTTCCATGATTCAAATCCATTTCCATCAAATTGCTTTGAAACAATCAACATTCCAGGATTATCAGAAGGATGCAAATACAGAGGATTAGTAGCATCAATTACTACAGAATTAGAACTAGAATTGGAATTTGGTTGAGTCATGATGATTAGGTTGAACTAGAAATCAATTGTTTGAAACGAATTGATGAATTGAATGAACAAATTGAATCAATTATGATATTGAGATTGAAATCGAGAGCTAGATCTGAACTAGCTCTGATACCATGTTGTTTGTGAGAATGAAATTTGGAGAGGAAAAAGTTACCTTCATTTATGTTTGTTACATCTATATATACACTGATGGATAGATCACTTAACCATCTAACTAACTACCAAACTTTCTAACAAATCATACTAACCAATATGTACAAGATAATATGCAGAAAGTACAAGTAAATGAGTATACACTAACACTGATGGCTGTATGATTTCAGACCATTAACCATGTGAAAATTATTTCATCCTTGTATCGTAATGCTAACTTTATTAAGAAGCCAACTCCCAACTCCACCGTAAACCTTGTGAGTTAAGTAACTTGGAACCTCCAACAAAATCAAGGTTTAAAAAAACAATTTAATTAGTTACCGTTTAAAGAAATTATTTCTCAAAAGTTTCTACAATTTCTTGTAACAACCGTTTGTCAAAATGAATAAAAATATTTTGTAAATTTTCAAACTACAATAATCAAAGAAAGTGGTAATTTACAATATGGTTATTACAACTTAAATAAAAGCAAAGGACGAGTACAATAGAAGAAGTTGGTGGCATAGGCTTCGTGTAATGAAACGAGTCTTTTAAAACAAATTCCAAATCTCTTAAGAGAACTCGAATTTTCTTAAGATATAACAATTGAAGCTGAGTGTATAATTGAGGTGCACTCAAGCACCTGAAAATATACATTGAGAAAAAGATAGCAGAAACTTTTGATTGCTTGAAAGCTTTGTTGAGTGTTTGCAAACTCAAATGAGTTCGGGTCTATCAACCAACTAATTAATGAGCCCTTGGTATTTATGCTAAAACTAATATGTAATATCTCTTTAAAATTCAAAAATGAAATAATAAAAGATTATTAAATGTTTTCAATGCTTTTTATTAGAATTTTAACTTAAAACTGTCAAGAACTAGTCTTCATTTAGGTTTGATTGCTAGTCAGTAGTCACGTATGACTTGCAACCGGATTCAATTTTAGATACCGATCAAGCGTGTCGCGTGCGACTTGCACCAAACTTGCGTGCGGGTAAGGCTTAGCACCCATAGGCAACCTATTAGTTCCTTTGAAACAACTTACCGTTGTTCATGAGTGGCTCCCTTATATACCAATGGTATGTTAGCCCACCGATGTGGGATAAGGTTCCATAACTTTTCTACCAAAACAAGCTTGATTTCCGCAACTCTTAAGAACATGAAACACCCAACTTTGAGCATTAATATCTCATTTATCTTAACTCAGTTTTGGAAACGGTTTGGTTTGTAACGAAGCTCTCACATAATAGAATACAATCCCATAAGATATGAGAATATTAAACTTGATTACATTTATTTATTTATTTATTCCAAAATTTGCAAAACTCATTTTGCAAGTTAGTGAAAACTCACTTTTTACCCCAAATTTTCAAAAAAATTTCAACTAATACGTATTTAGCTTAAACAGTAAGGGTGTTCAAACTTGCAACATTCCTATAATTTGGTCACAAAATTGCCAATTTAAGCTACAATAACGATTTTTTTTCACAATCTTCATACTATTAGTCTTATTATCCACGAGGATTACCACCCATACATGATTCAGTGGGTATGGTTTTTATCATATGTAAAAAGGTAATTGTGATTTAAATGGAAAGTTTGCATAAAATCACATAATAATTGTAAGACAATTTGAATCACTCACAGGCCATTAGCCCATCGGATCATATCCTTTGTCGAGTACGTAACATTAGGGCTCTCGGCTGACACTTCCTCGAATGAAAGTTTGTATATAAATCTATCCCGAACCAGAAATTAGTCTCAGAAGAAAACACACCTTCAAACTCGGACCCACATGAAATTCAATTGTCACGTGTGAGATTTGAAAAAAAAAATCTTTCCATTTTGATGAAGTTTTAAATACACATCTTAACCACCTAGGTTGAGAATCACTAACCACATAATTTATTAACATTGACCACATGAGTTATGTACTAGATGAGAACTTCTTGCCTTCTTGGGTTTGGATAGTTGGGCTTATCTTTTTGAATGATCAGAAAATTATGTGAGGTTTTTGGGCCAAATAAATAAGCCTTTAAGCTGAACCGATAAGATATGATTTGGGCAAGTTGGGTTAGTGGGACACTAACTCAAAGTACTAGTTAGTGACATTGTGACATTACCCCAAGACGATAAAAAGGACCAAAACCATCAACCCTGTTCTATTTTATCTCTTCTTTATATCCCCAATCGCAAATGCAAATTGCATTCCCACTTTTAGCCTCCAACACGCGTCTTTTAAACGTGTTTCTTATTCATATGTATTTCGATACTTTCATCTTCTATATGTCCTCTATGAAAAAAATAAATTTAAGTTTGACGGAACTTGCTACTTGGGGTTTTCAGGAGTACTTGATATCGGCTTGCCAAAATATTTAATGGTTTTGAGACTCAAGTGAGCTCTAACCTAAACTCGAAGCTCGTTTAGCAAACGAACTCAAGCTTCACACACTAACCTAATTAGGCTCGCTAGCCTATTAGTTACATAAATACGATAACATTGGTCTCATATTAAATCACAAATTATAAAACTATGATAAAAATAACTAATATTATATCAAACAAACAAATGTATCTAGTAAATTTCATTCATACTATTGACAAAGTTCAGGGAGGGGATTGAGGACATACCTAGAGGTTGCTCCCAATGAGACTCTCGACAACTTTTTTTTTTCTGGTTTGTAGACCGATAGTGATCCAAATATGTAACACACGTTAATGAAGCTAAAGAAATCAAGTTGTAGGAACAAGCTAGAGCAAAATTAAGATAACACAACACATAAAGACCAAACCCGTCAAGACAGATCTACTAACTACGATTGAATTAACATTAATCCGGTGTCTACTAGAACTCATATTTCTATAACGTCCTCTAAGATGTATAACACATAATCACGTCTATAAGACACATTTAACATTTATTTATACTATCACGTTTGAGAAAAAAACATACATTTAATCGTTACTAAAACAGTAAAAC
Organism: Tagetes erecta; assembly: GCA_030867185.1. NCBI lineage: Eukaryota > Viridiplantae > Streptophyta > Magnoliopsida > Asterales > Asteraceae > Tagetes > Tagetes erecta. The sequence goes on from CM061494.1 coordinate 10,138,067, forward strand.
CAACTTTTTTGCATACGTAGAAACTAACGGCGTTAATAACCGTCCGAATCAGTTCCCCCCACTTTTCTCTTCTATATAAACCAACAGTTTCTGAAAACTGATACAATATAAACTGTACACTACACACACACACACTCACAATTCATCATCCATAACAATGGCAGCAACAAGCACAAAACCAGTGATGATCATCGGAGTTGATGAAAGCGAGCAAAGTTTCTACGCACTTGAATGGACACTCGATCACTTTTTGGTACCGTCTGCACCAAATCCTCCGTTTAACTTAATCATTGTTCATTCAAAACCTAATCCGGCTTCTTCCATGGGATTTGCGGTTCCAGGTTAGTGATGTTAAGGTTACGGTGATGTTGTTGTTGTCCGGCGGTGTTGAGTTTGTGATTTTGTTGTTGATTTTATGAATGCAGGAGTGGATGTGTTGTCGCATGTGGATGAGGATTTGAAGAAGATTGCTAATCGAGTTGTGGAGAGAGCGAAGGAACTTTGTGTTTCGAAATCGGTTAGTGATTTTAGTTTGTGTATTAGGATGAAATTAGATCGAGAATTGAGGAAATGAAGTTTTAATCGGTTTTTATTTTGATTTTGTTATCGAATTTGAATGTTGTGTGCTTCAGATCCAATCTAGAAGTAACGTTTTGTTTCTAAATCGGTTTGTGACTTTGAATTGTGAATGAATTAGAATGAATTTGGACTGTGAATTGAGTTTTAGTCGGTTTTTGAGTTTGATTTGGTTATTGAATTTGAATGTTGTTTGTTTGTGATTTTGAATTGTGAATTAGGATGAAATTAGACCGTGAATTGAATTTTTGGCGGTTTTTGAACTTGATTTTGTAATCGGATTTGAATGATGTTTCAGATCTAATTTAGAAGGAACTTTGTGTTTTTAAATCGGTTTGTCAATATTATTTTGTTATCAGATTAGAATGATGTTTGTTGTTTCACATGTGATTTAGTATAATGTGAACTATTGATGACAGGTGAATGATGCGACAATTGAGATAGTTGAAGGTGATGCTAGAAATGTGTTATGCGATGCGGTTGAGAGGCATCATGCTACCATACTGGCTGTTGGTAGCCATGGCCATGGAGCAATCAAGCGGTAATATATGTTTGTACCGCGATTGATACTGAACAATTCTAAGTATAAAAAGAGACTACACAGTAACATGATAGTTAAAAGGAGTATATATGACATTGGTATCAAAAATGTTTTTGTAGGGCGGTTTTGGGGAGCGTAAGTGATTATGTTACTCATCATGCTCACTGCACTGTGATGGTGGTGAAGAAGCCAAAAGCTAAACACGATGGCGCACATCATTAGTGGTTGATCACGGCAGTTAATCTTTCCCTTATTACCACTAGCTATGAAAAGTCGACACGTGTTTTCATTTCCTTTGTTTGTGTAACTTTGTTATCTAGTTGTTTTCGATCTTGCAACTTGTAACTTGCGTGTTTTGTTTTATATTAATTAAATAAAAATGTTACTCAAAATTTAAAAAGTTTTTTTAAGAACAAGATGCCAAAGTAACCCTAAAAATGACACATGAAACTGATGCAATTTTGGGAACTAAGATACTAAAGTAGAGAATATCAAACAACTTGATTGATAATACACAGTTTGTGCGTGTTCTAGGAATCGAACAATATTATCTTGTCAAAATTGTGTGACAATAAAATGTGAAGTAATAAAAAAGGATAATCTTTAACGGAATCAAGAACATGAATGATTCCATTGATGCCAGCTCTTTCAGAATTTGGTTCCAATCAATCAGTCTACGAGAGAACACATCATTTGTCAAGCAGAAATGAGCAGTTTGACCTTAAAAGTCAAACTAATCGACTTATATGCACAAGTGATTAACTTGTTTACTCATACTTGGCTTTTCGTTGCAAATCCGTTGGTAAAATATAAGTTACATGTTAAGTTGTTTAAAGAAAAAAGACACATGGTTATTGTTAGAGGAAGGCAAGTAATATAATTAACATTTTGAGGGTTTATGCGTCCCTTAAGTTTTGAAAACTAAGTTAAAAAGGTTTAGAGGTGATTCATATCTAAAAAAAATTATGTAAAAAGACTGAGACAACTTAATATTGTACGTTTTTTAATAGTAGCAATGACCTTTTGTTGAAAAAGCTAGCTAAAAACTAACATAATGTTCTTGAGCTATAGGTCATCGAATGAAAATATGGTTTACATTTATTTCGAACGAGCATAGCGAGCACAAAGCTGGAAGGTTATTGATGCCCTTAATATATAAATTTGCAACCACCAGAGCACAACCAAGATCCAATTAATTTGCTATCCCGTAATGGTTCAGAACTCTTACTGGTTAACTATTCAGACGTTACCAAACAGCCTCTAATTTTAAGCTATTTATGTCACTTGTTAGATTAAGGAGTATTTGATATATTAACAGACTCAACTATTTGTTTTTTATCGCTACCGGTTCCAACTACTAAAATATGTGCTACTTGTCATAACTTTTATCATTTTTACCACCAATGGACCGCTGTTAAAAATTTTTAACGGCGTTAACTTTTTTTCGAATTCCAAACCGAAGTTTATGACTTTTGATTGGAAGAGGAATACGAGTTGATTTATATAAAAGTTACCTCAAAACGGTGCTTCACCAGGGTATTCAAACATAATGGTGCTTCAATCGGATGTAAAAAATTTATCGTTGGAGTAGTATTTCAAGATAACTTTTGCATCAACCGAGTCGTATTCTCATTCTGATCAAAAGCCCTAAAACGTTGCTCTGAAATTTAAAAAAACTTGGCGCCTTTAAATTTTTTTACGGTGGTCCATTAGTGACAAAAATGATAAAAGTTGAGATCACCAGCATATATTTCGATAACTGAGACCAATAACGACCAAAAACATATAGTTGCGTCTGTTAATATTCAATACTCTTTATATTAATAGATTTTCAATCAATTTATTTAATAGGTTAGATTTTTTTGATATAAAAATATCTTAATTTTAGTTAGCAACCATTAAATTAAATAATTTACTCATTCAATTAGTATAAAACACAAGTTTTTTACTAGTTTCCAAATAAAAAAAATGAGTATACCGGACTCGCTAACCGGTCTGTGACACCCACGTCACAAGAGCAAGACACAGGAAGCAATCAGCTCATGGGTCACCCACAACCAAGGGAGCGAGAATTAACCCGACATTCGCATAACACTCAAACCCTGGTGTGGTCTCTCCATTCATTGCTGGTGACTAGCCATCACAAGATAACCCACAACCAAGAGAGCGAGAATTAACCCGACATTCGCATAACACTCAAACTCTGGTGTGGTCTCTCCATTCATTGCTGGTGACTGGCCATCACAAGATAATCTGGTTTTCCCCCTTAATGTCTCAAGTGAGACTAGAACTTAAGTCACTTTAGAAACCAAGCTTTTACACTAACTCTTTTTACCACTTGACCATCCTATGATGGTTAGTAGTTTCCAAATAAAGCGTAACGCATTTGATGAAATCCAATTTAACAAGTGATAGTTTCATTTACTGTTTGGATGTTTCACAACCTCTCCTTACCCATGTATCATTCTAATTACGAAAATAATAATATTGGATAAAAATATGAACACTATTATCGTTGCCCCAATTGCTCCGTTTTCGCTGAACCTACCCTCATCTGCTTCGTTTATACTGAAACCTTATTGTCAAAACTGCACACCACTCACCGTCTCTCTGTCCACAGTTACTCCTCTCAAACCGACTTTAAACAGCCTCAATCTAGCTGTTTGAAACCTTATGCCGGGACGTTGTCACAGTCTTTTTCAAAAACTTTATAAGTGATAATAATTGCTTAAATTAGATACTGACTTATCATAGTTGTAAAACATCTTGCAAATAGTGAACACTTTACTTAGTGTACTCACCATAACAACTTTAAAATCAGTTTTCAACATATCTATCACAGCCGGTAATAGATTTAACAAACAAAACTTAAAACTTAAACTTTTCTTTCGATTTTGTTATTTCTCATTGTGTTCAATTTTTAAGATGGGATTGAGGAAGACACAATTAAAAGGGTGGTAGAGGGGTTTTTATGTAAAATCAGTAAATATGGTGTTTAATGTAAAAAAATTTTGTTAGTGTACTATTATGCTAAAGTTTACTCGAATAAACACACATAAGTTAAATTTAGTTTTTATTATGTGACCTGATCTAAAAAGAGTCAAATCGAATGTCTTACAATATTTAGCAATATACAACCGAACCCAATAATTTCCGACCTCCACTAACAAAATTCATTGTTCGCCAATGTATAATTGTAAGTTTTGATATCTAACAATTTCATCAATGAAAAGTACATTCATTAAAAACCCATTATTGAAAAACAGAACATAAACAATACTCTTAATACATAACCAAAAGTAAAAATCAGACGACAAAAACATTACAACACCGGTGACAAACTAAGATCATAATGTAGCAATGACACGTTTAGCACCATCCAACGTGTTTTTAAGGAGCATTGCTACAGTCATGGGTCCTACACCTCCTGGGACAGGTGTAATACATCCAGCCACTTTGCATGCTTCCACAAAATCCACGTCACCCACAAGCCTGTATCCTGATTTCCTACTACAATCATCAACTGCATTTGTTCCCACATCAATAACTGCAGCACCAGGTTTTATCCAACTACCTTTTATCTGCATACATATGACCAAATTATAGATTGTTTAAAAATAGTTATTATAAAGATACTTGACCATTTCTTTAGAGTTTAGACATATATCTATCAATACCATCAGATTATACGTGACGATAATGATGGAGTGAGTAACGGATCTAAACGGTTTGGTCTATCCCGAAAGTATAAGTGACTAACAACTAACAATGCCACTTATGTTTCTTGCCAAAGAGTAGAAGTTACTAACGGTGGGTTGAATAACGGGTCAAAACAAAATGATCGTTCCCAAAAGCAGGTGAGACTAAGAATGCCCCTTTTTTCATAGAAACGGATCTAACCCAAAAACTAAACTTTACTTTTGCTGGGTTGAATAACGGATCAGAATGGTCTGCTCTATACTATTGGTCGGTTTAATGAGTCCTTAATGAGTCAAATGTCTGAATCAATTAGAGGTAGGCGTGACTAGATTGTAGGTAGGATAACGGGTCAAAAACAATTACCTAAGAATGCTCCTTTTGTTTCTAGAAATGAAATCTAATTGATCTAACCGAAAAAGTAGGCGTGACTAGATTGTGACTAGATTGCAGGTTGGATAATGGGTCAAAAGAATTTGGATTAGGTTGAAATAAGTGCTTTAAGCACAGGTTGAAATGGACAGTGTCAGGTTGAGCTTACCCGCTGATACTTTGTTTCCCCTTATAAAAGTTTTTGGTTTATAAATAGTGAATGCGTTGATAGATTTTGAAAATTTTGATTTTTTAGCATCTGACCCTTAAAAGATGGATCATAACCCAAATCGACCCATTTACGCATAAACGGTTCAAAATCAACACCTCTGTTGTAACTATTAAACTTTAACCTATAAATTTATGAACAACAAACCATTCTTACCATCATAGCTTGTCCTGCTGCAGCAATAACAATGTCTGCCTCACAAATAATATTTTCTGGGTCGGCTGTACGTGAGTGCACTACAGTAACTGTAGCGTCTTCTTTTAGTAGTAGTAATGAAACCGGTAACCCGACAATGTTACTTCTACCAACAACCACGGCCCGTTTTCCCTTTATGGTAATTCCACTGCGCTTCAGAAGTTCAATACATCCCTGTTGGAACAAAACATTAAAAAAATATATTTTAGCTTATATTCATTTAATAACCATATACTTTTCCTTTTGATTTTCCATTCTTACACATAAAAGCACTAGAGAGAGGTGGCAATTTCGACCCATTAAGTATAACTATGTTCAATCTCTAACGGGTCATATAAGAAAGAGATTAGCTGAAACGAAAGGCCCAAATTATTGATATAATAAAATTATATGACTAATTTTGACACTAACTGTTTAAATACAGTAAACTTTATGGACAAAAAAGTTCTTGGAGTCAACCCAACCTGACCCACACCAGAGTTAACCATTGCACAGCCTGTCGTTTTGTCACCTCTAATAAAGAAAAAACCAACAAAATGAAAGATGTGAGATGGTAAGCTTAAGAAAATAAAAATAATATATTGCCTTTGGGGTGCAAGGAAGAAAAAGTGGGTCTCTGCCTTTCATAGCAAGTTTTCCAATGTTGAGAGGATGAAAGCCATCAACATCCTTTTCAATGCTGATTTCAGTTAAAACTTTTTCTTCATTTATGTGTTTTGGCAAAGGAAGTTGAACCAATATGCCTGCATCATATAATAATCACAAATAATTTAAAACTTAATTAATAAAAGGTGTTTAGAGGATATGTCAAGTAAAACACCATACATATCCTTCTAAAGTTTCATATATATGGAATTGCCAAAATCATTTATTGATAGGATATGAGAGAAGTTTTGTTTTAAAGTTGTTTGTAAATCGTTAGAATGAGGTCTACCATAACAAGGTACATAATATGGCATACGACATGATTATGATATAAAATAAAGGGGGCGCAGATTTTGTGTCGAAGATATAATCAAACTTATATTATATATTATGATGATTAATACAAATTCACTGACCATGTACATTGGGATCTGCATTTAATTCATGAACTTTTGCGATCAATTCAGCTTGGGGTACTTCTTCTGGAAGGTCAATGTCAATTGACTTGATTCCGACCTCAGCACACGCTTTTCTCTTCATATTAACGTAACTTTGAGAATCCTTTCTATTTCCAACAATAACTACAGCAAGTCCAGGTGCCTGAAAGAAATATAGAAGATATATTATAGGTTTATGATTTTGACTTGTCAAGTGTCAACAAAGAATTATTTGCTAGGCAAGATTAACATTTAGTTAAATGTTGACCTCAAAGAATCATGCTTTCAATCGGCTTTTCAACTCATTGTTGAAGGTGTTATGAGTGGGTCAAATCAGGTTTATCTTTATCTTTAACGGATTAACCAGATAAAATCAAAAACAAAATGAAAAACAGGAAACAAGTCTAAATGGCTTGACGTGTACTACTATTCATAAAAAAAAGCTCCTATTTTTTTTAATAAAACTAGTTTTTTTTCATAGATAGAATGGATTATAAGTTCGACTTTGTGAACACAGAATTATGTTAAGGCAAATGTTCTCATATAGTGCTAAAAGCTTTGAACATGAAGCCGATGAAATCTGAAAGTACTAACTCAGTTTCTTAGTATTTGAAACCAATTTCTGTTTCTTTTTTCAATGCCAAAATAATAAAGTTTGGATAAAATGGGCTCTATACTTGGTTAGCCCTGCCATTTACATAATGATTCTTACGCCACTACTTAGGTTATTCATCAAATCGTGTGCAACGGATTAAGATGATTTCTAAACTCAACGGTTACACTACAAACTCGGATACTATGCTAAAATACCTTGCCATATTTCTCAACCAAGTTACTGACTTCAGAGGCGATTTCAGAACGAATTGTCTGTGCAATTACTTTTCCATCAATGATGTTTGCTTTATGATCTACAGGCAATGCCATGTCGGTTATAACCAAGATTTCACCGACCCTGTGACACAATAAAATCTCAACATTCCAAACCGGTAAATCAAGAAAACTAACCACATTCAACGGTAGCATCTAGAAAAATTTAATGCAAGGCATATTATTCAACCAACTTATTATGCTTAAGCAGATAATCATCTTATTTCACCCGAACGATAAACTAGTGATTTTGAATCCATCAAATGTAATCAACTTCAACCAACTTACAGAAAACAACTTATTTCACCCTAAAATAAATTCCTTCATCCAAACACTCAAAAGTCAAAAGTGTCTATATAATAAGATAAGATATTTAAGTAACCATCATATTTGTTGAAACACTGACTACAAACACAAATAAAAAATTAGATCAATGCTCTATTATAATCATATCCAGATTAAGCATAAGCAGTTTTGCAAATCTAATGATGATTATGATTTCTAAATACTTTAGTAACTGTATAATCAATCATATATTCAGAGGCTGATTAGGTAATTATAAAATTAAACAACAACAAGCTTAAGTTGAATCGTATTTGCTTAAAAATATCATCCAAAGACAAGTTATTTAGAAATTACAAAAGGATGAATGATTGAATTCGAATTAGATGAAAGTAGTATACAATCACGTCTTAATTTGGGAATGAAAATGAACAAGAGTGAAGAAACTTACTGATTAATAGCACAAATCTAGGGCTTAATGGTATCAATTTTGATAAATAGTTTTGATCCAGTAACAGTGAGATGCTGGTGGTGATTGAGATTTTTTAAAGCTCAAGCTTCTTTTGTCGTGTATCGTCGTTGCCGATGGGCCGGTTCAGATAACTTTTGCTTAACGGGTCGGGTTGTTTCAGTTCGGATAGTTACAATAAACCACGTTAAAAATTGATATCACCTGGTTTAACGGGAAGATACAAGTTCAATCTTCTCTAGTGTCACTTTTATGGATATTGGTAATAAAGCTTATCCCGAGCTACTATCCGTCTTCGTGTCTGAGGTTAAGGGTTTTGCGTGGCATGGTTAAAGTTTAATGTCCGGGTTTTCTATGCAACAATTGGTATACGAGTTTCGACTCCGATAAACTTAGCCCGTAAAAAGGGTTGTTGTGAGTCTCCACTACGTATGTAGTAATGGGAGCCTTAATGCCGATGAAAAACAACGATTGGTGTTAGAGATGAGGTTTTAATATCGGTCTTTACACATCTGAGTGCTTTGATTATAGGCCTTTATACCAACTGCTATTTTAAAAAAATAAAAATAAATAATACCAGTATTAATGTTAGGATTAGAACTCAAAACCTTCAATTTAGAGCGGTAGAAAATTGAAATAATTGACTGTTTGGATAGTTATGTAAATGGTTCTGTGTTTTAAACAAAATCACACGTTCAAGTTATAGGTTTAAGAGTTTTATTTTATTTAAATCAAGATTTTGAGAATAGTTTTTTAAAAATATGTTGAGTTTGTGTAAAATACTTGCTTGTTTTTTTTTAAATGAAGACATGAAAGGTTCTTTTTTTTTTATTATGGCAGAGCATTTCTCTTTTTCAGTAGATAAAATTTTGTTTTTGGTTTATGTGATTTCTAAGTTATAATGATTTTGGTTAATTTTTTCAATATTTAAAAAGCACACTTAAAATTATTTATAGTTTTTCTTTTCTTTCAAATTTAAAAATATTGTGAATACTTTTATGAATATTTTATTTTCTCTCTTTTACTTGCAATTATTTTTAAAAAATATTAAAATTTAATAAGGGTAAATAGTCAATTCCTTAAATATACCAATGAATAAGGAATTTCTTATAAATTTATCTCTCTTTCACGTACAATCGCTTAAAACAAATATTAAAATTTATGAGGGTAAATAGTGGATTCCTCTTATATACCACTAAACGGTAAATTTTCATAAATTTTATATTTATTTCACTCACAACCACTTACAAACCCCTTCATAAATATACTAATCCCCTCACAACACTTACCAAACCAAATGTAAATACTCTCAAGTGGATTGTACATAGTTTCCTAAGTTGTAACAGTGCCAGCTCTGAGGGGGTAAGGCGGGCGACCGCTTAGGGCACGATCGCTCGAGGGGTCCGAAAAATTTAAAAATAATTTATATAGTATTTTTAGCGGTGAAATAAAATACCTTTAATGACAACAAGTAGCCGCTAAAGGCTTGTTCTTAATTTACTTTCTTTGACTGTATACTTTTAGGGTTAAGAGTTAACATCAATAGTGGTTGTGGTCATATTATATGGGCTTATCTTTTGATCTCGCCCCGCGCCAAAGGATTGTTTGAGATTCTCAGGATTGGTCCTGGGTTGTAAATGTGTAAGAGTCGTGTTTTTAAAACTTAATAGACTTTTTAAGACCTTTTAGTACAAGAGCATGAATATTTTTTAGTAACTATGCATATATTGACAAACGAGAAGGACTAGCAAGATGCTATTGTAGATATGCATATAAAACGACAGAACTTTGAAAACACAACTTTATAAGTTTCAATATCTCAAAGATGTGACATTAGTAAAAACGTATTAATACAAGTGTTTGTTATCACAACACTAAGGCTGGTTGGTAGGCTATGAATAACATCTGAATAGATAGTAATAATCTACCTTTTAATGGTTTAAAAATTCATTATAATGTAAGTGTTAAAAATATGATGAATGGGATGAGGTCTTACCATTCAGATGTTACCTCTTAATCATTTAGCATATTTTTATCGTTTAACGATTCAGAAGTTTTATACTATTAAGATGGTAAGCCTCTGAATAACCATTAAAAAATATAGAATCATCTATTATACTTTATGAGTGAGTTGATTTTAAATTTTCTTAATTAATAGTTGATGTTAAATTGAGATTATCTTCTAACATTCATATTTAATTTTTCTAGACTACAAAATAATATCTTATCACACTACCACTTTTGTGATACTTAGATAAAGATATGCAAACCGTATAAAAAGTATAATAATTATTTTTCTACTTTTACATTTTAAGATAATATATTATGATTTGTGACAGTAAACCTACACCGCTATGCATGATATTAACATGTACACTTAATGAACATCTTGGAATGTTTTATATATCTCCCATGTCAAAACTAGTAAACATTTAACCATAAACTTTATATTGTGATCTCACTTGATAATAATACACATCATTTTTTGTAAATATCAACGTTTCTAAGTAAGAAATTCAAAAACACAAATTATGAGTTAGTCATGAATTAATTATCAAATTTAGATATATATTTTCAAAATTAATCATTTTGAAAGCAACTTATGTTTAACATATGGGTTTTGTTTTCGTTTTAAATTAATAAAGCAAAAAAAGAACATATTAATCCTTATAGTATATTATCAAAGTAATAAGAGTAGATGAAAAGATTCAAACAAAGGTATAATAATACTAATAATCTTTTATTTAATTACGGATGTTTCATTATACGAATGATTTGACTTATGATTTTTAAATCAAATAATTCTGATCAATTGATCAACTAGTCATATAATACATGACATATACATAGACCATCAATCAACATACACAAACAATCATGATTATAGTTATGTATGACTCCATGATCCCAAGAACATGATTGTTCTAATTGGATCCTCTGTGTTCACTCTTCGATTACTTCTTTTAACATTTTCGGTATAATAAACTTTTGAATCTGAATCTAAACTTTTGTTACTATCATCGACAACGGTTGTGGTAGCTTGAAACACTTGTCGAAGTCTCCCTCCGACCACTCTTTTACACTCGTGAATCGCGGGGCTATCACAAGAGATAGGTTGGGGCTTCATTGTTTGAGATTTTAGTATAGATTTTTGAGTTGTAGTGAGATTAAGAGAGTGAAGCTTGATAGAAGAACATAGGTATTTATAGAAATTTGTAAGATGATTAGGGCCCACAAAGGGGCCCAACAATGGCCCATTGGAAGTATTGGGATAGAGTTGATGCTTTGTGTTTAGTGGCATACAGATAAGCTTTTTAGGTAGTTGTTTTGTTTGGGCCTTCTAAAGTGGGGATTTTACTTTTTTCCTTTTTGTTGCTTTTTAGTCTTTTTTTTATAACTTTTATTAGAAAATAGATTTTGTATATAGTTGATTAATGTATCAAAGAGACAAAGAATCACCAAAGGGCATTTTAAACTTATGGTTTAAATAGCATTGGGTAATATTCTTTTGAGTGTTTAATTTAAGTATTTATATTATTTTTTTATTTTTAAGAAAAAAGGCATTATTCGGTTCGAGTGTGGATAGTAGTGCACTCGAATTCAATGTATCAACTCGATTATATTATTTTTAGAGAATATTAAAATATGTTTAATTGTAAACAAATTTAGATGTTCTACTTGAACTATATTGCTTTAGTTATACTTATTAAATGTTTTAAACGTAAATACATTAACGTTAATAAGGTAGAGTGTGAACTTATAACACGGCATGAACTAAACACATAGTTCTTGAGTTTTGGTTTATTATAAACATGTTTTGGATATTTTTGAGTTGAACCTGTTTAGCTAGTCGGTTTGTGTTTAACCCGGTTGGTTCACATGATGACTCGGTTAACCCAATTTAGTTTATTTTTATTTTTTTATTATGTTTTAAGTCATAATAATTTTTTTTAGTTTATTTCAAAATTGAATATATTTTAGTTATACGTCTTTGGCTATTTTTTATATTTTTCTTAAAATATTCAGATATGTCATCAACTTTCCCAAAAAAAAAGTAACACAAACAAACTATAAAAACTATAATTTCTTCCAAAAGGTTTAATAAAAAGTATATTTTAAATGGTTTGGGCACTAAATAAATGGGCATTCCACTCTATAATGTACGTGTTTAGTTAGGATTTGTCACCAATTGAATTGAAAGTCGGAAGGTGCACTATACCAACAAACTAATTTGAGTAACCAACTAGTGTCTTCATTGGTACAAACATAAACCTACCAAAGCCAAATCAAAACTAAAAACTTAAAATATAGCAACTAGAACCATAAAGAGTTAAACATGAGTATTAAAGCTTCACCAAAATGTTTATAATTATGCCCGAGCCATTTTGGTGTCGGTTCTGTTAATGTATATAAATGTTGGCTGAAAAAAAAACATACACATCAAAAATCTCATGTGTCAACAAAAAAATGAAACCACGGAAAACTCAAACGCACTATGTGGTGTGACTGTGTTCAGTTTCCTGACGTTATACGACGTGACTTTGATCGTTACCATCTTGGTCGCCTTATCGGAAATCATCAACGTGTGGAGCAACCACCCATGCTATGAAAAATTACTTGTACTATATGCATGAATCACTTATAATTTTTTTATTTTGGTTACTACTTACACTAAATGAATAAATTAGTTGTAAATTTTAGTTACTATTCATTTTAACTACTCCAACGATATAAAGGAGAATGTGAAAATGACAAATAGCTTTTTATAAGTTACCATACAATTAATTTAGTATTTGGGTATAAGTTTATCCACTTAAGATGCCAACATACGATAAACGTGTCGTCTTTAATACTAAGCATGGAAAAGAAACAACTTTTATTCTTAGCAATGGAGATCTACTCATATAGTTGCTTTAAACTTATCAGACGACAACATATTTGTATCGAAAACGGTTCTTATTAACAATGTTGCTAACTTAAGATAATGATATGTTTTTTTTTCTTTTTAACAGTTATTCATTTAAACAAATACTAGCAAGAAGCTAGAATATCTGATCATATACAATATCATCAGCTAACGATACGTAGCAGAGATATAAGTATATAAGTACTTTTAGAAGCTAACAAATATTCAACACACCTTTTTAATACACTTTAAACAAGTTTATTACTTATAGAATATGTTTTACCATAAAAAATTCAATTACGGTGTACAAACACAATTAGATTTTAACAGCATATTTAAATATAAATAATTTGTTATTGCATTAATAATTCCCATGACCTATGGCCACAACCACATACATCAGTTACATGTACCATTAATTTCATGATTTTTAAATAAAATAATAATCATGGGCACTTACATGCCCACATTGATCATCCTTAAACATACACATGGAGCTTGATTTGCAACTATGTATGGCACCATGATCCCAAGAACATGATAGTTCGAATCGAATCCTCTTTATTTAGTTTTTGGTTCAATCGTTTAACATTTTCAGTATAAGAAACTCTTGAATCTGAATTTTTATTTCCAATTCTATTATCATCAACTGCTGCCATAGTAGCTCGAAACAATTGTTGAAGTCTTTTCCCCACCATTCTTTCGCACTTGTGCATCGTGGTGGTATCAACAGAAAGATGTTGAGGCTTCATTGCTAGAACAAACTCAAGTGTTTGAATGTTTGTCAAGAGGAAGTGAGTGAAGCAAAATACAAGTATATTGTTTGGCATTTATACAAGTATACAACACTTGAAGTTTGTGGTGGGCCATAAAGAAGCCCAATAAGGGCCCATTAGAAATATTGGGATGGTCCATTATTTTTTGTGGAAGTATGGGCACACAGATTAGCTTTTATATGTAGTTGTTTTGTTGGGCTTCTAAAGTGGGGATCTCACTTTTACTTTTTCTTTTAACTTCTCTACTTTAGTTTTTCTTTTAACATTTATTATTTAAATTTTTTTTTAACATTTATTATTTTTAAATTTTTTTAACATTTACTATACTAACAAACTAACCATAACTAGTTTGAAAAGTTGAAAAAAACACTAAAACTAGATATCAAAATGATCTAAATAGATTCGTATATGATTTTAGTTCTATTAGAGCGTATGCGATGTTAATATATCTGTCAACATGCCTTTAACTCTTGTAACACATAATCTATGTATTAGTTACGCGGATGAGATGTTAACATATCTGTCAACGTGCCTTCTATAATAAGAAAACTATGAACGGTCAAAAGACGCGTTGAAAAGAAACCGACTTTTATTTCCACAATGGGGATCTAGTCGATCATGTATTTGCTTTTGAAACAAAGTGATGTAATAAAAAGAGAGATTCGTATCAAGCGGGGATTTGCTACATTAAAGGAGAGATGTTGGACATATTAATTAGTTGTTACAACTTTTTATATGTACGTGCAAAATGTATTAATGTGATATCATATCATATTATATCATATAGACTGTGTAATTTTATTATCTTTATTTCTAAACCATCGTAATATTTAGCTCGATCAATAACTCTTCTAAACCACCGGATGTTTGATAACCAACAAATTATGCTCACAAAAGATCTTGTAAGAATGTTCTATGGCATGTTCGACTCCCTTAGACTCTGCTTTGTATTTGGCTTCTCCGATCTTTAATTGCGTTTGTTGTCCGTATTGAATGGTCTCGCCACCTCTTCAACTTTTATTATATTTTTGTTTGTAACGACGGTTGGTGCCTTCATATGTATGTATGGCTAAAATTAAAACTCGACAAGTAATGAAGTTACATAGATATCTCGTAAGCTTTAGATCAATTTGAACTCCACGCAGCTAGACTTTAGTTCTTTCAACAATATTCATAATTTAATTTCTTTTGTGATCGTAGCTTCTCACATGAGCTCGCTTGATTTCATTCATCCCGATGAAAAAATTGTGAGAGGCTAGTGAATCGGAATTGTATGGAATGTCCTACTCCTGCCCAAGCTTTCCGATCAACCAAGAGATCACTGATTAGTCAAATGAGCCCATCGCTTTGGCCTATCATTTGTTACTTTGTTAGTCAATCCTAGACGTGCACAAACCGGGTTTTTTTTTGACCCGGAACCGGGTACAAACCGGGTACGGTAGACCAAAACCCGATCGGGTCCGGGTACACTATGGAACCGGGTACGAACCGGGTACGGGTAGGGTGGGGGTAAAACCCTACCCTGTGGAACCGGGTAGGGTCGGGTTC
Organism: Tagetes erecta; assembly: GCA_030867185.1. Lineage (NCBI taxonomy): Eukaryota > Viridiplantae > Streptophyta > Magnoliopsida > Asterales > Asteraceae > Tagetes > Tagetes erecta. Next base: position 10,153,606 of record CM061494.1, read on the forward strand.
GGGTCCGGTTCCTACCCGGGTCGGGTCCAAACCGGGTATGCCGTGTAATTTTTTTTTCTTTTTTTTTACTTTTTTTTTGGTTTTGTGTACAATATAAAGTTACTAAATAAATACGATTTATTTCAACTGAAAAGAGTTAACCAAATACAAGATATTGACGTTACGATGCAAAAAAACTACTATTTTTAAACAAAGTCAATATATATTTTTTTGAAATCTAAGCTTCTTCATTTTTTTCCTCTTCTTTTTTCGTCTTCTTTGAGTTCTTCATCGGATATTCCGGTTGATAGTCTCTCCTCAACCTCTTCATCATGTATTTTTGACTCCGGTTCGATGTCGTCTTCTAAGCTCGTTAGGTGTTGTTTGCGATCAATTGCGTCCAAGTGATCTTTGAGACAAATGCACATCTCCACAGCCTCCGGAGAAAGTCGGGTCCTCCGTAAAGATATTACCCTGCCACAAGTAGAAAAAGCCGATTCCGAAGCTACCGTAGAAGCTTGGGAGCTTAGTAAATCACGGGCCATGGCGGAAAGAACCGGAAATTCCATTTCTCTTCCTTTCCACCAAGCCAATATATCAAAACTCTCAATGTCATCGGCCGACATAGTGGAAGTATAATCCGTTCCACTATATCTACCTAGCTCGCTACTCGGAGCGGCACCCTTTTGTTTTTTTGCCACAGATTCCCGAACGACATTCAAAAAGTTTTTCTTCGGGTCCTTCATCGGCTTACTTGAGCTAGCCTCCGATTGTGAAAATGGTGTAACCGTTGTTGGCCCGTATCTTAAGTGATAAACATAAAAAAGTCTTTGAAAATCGTGATTAAATTTTGCTTTTGCTTCCGATGCGTGATTTGGGTTATCCATATGGATATCCAAATTGTCAAAAATTTCTTGAATTAAACATTCGACTCCCGTAATATTATAAAACGGGTTTAAAGCGGCGGCACAAGTAAAAACCGAAGGGAGCTCTAAAAAATATTTTTTAAATTTTTCTTTCATCGCCGATGTCATTTCTTTAAAAAAATTTATTTTCAAAAGTTTTAATATTAAGAGACATTAAATATAATTCGTAAAACACCAAACTACTAGTCGGGTAATAAACCCCCGATAAGTTTTTAGTTGAATTTTTAAAAACGCCAAGAAATTCAACAAATTTTGGTATAAATTTCCAACAATGTTTCGAAAACACGTCGGCTAACCCGGCCGACACAAGACTACTATGAAAAACTTTCAAGCCATCCCGTTGTTTCAAGGCACTCTCTAACATGTCGCATGTCGAGTTCCAACGATGAGGTGTATCCCAATTCGCACCTAAATATATCGAATTCGTATCTCTACAAAATTGTTTATAATCTTGACAAATTTGCCTTTTAGCTTTAAAAATCGAATAAAGCATACATTTAAACGAATATATATATTGGGAACATAATTCGGACCCTAGCCCGTCTTTCATTACCAAATTAATAATATGTGCGACACATCGACTGTGAAAAAAATCACCGTTGCAAATCGGTTTATATTTTACCATAAGTTTATCAACCGCATTAGTATTATTTGAAGCGTTGTCAAAAGCCATTGAAAATATTTTGTTTTGTAAACCATAAGTTTGTATTACGTTATCTATAAGCTCAAACAAATCATCTCCGCTATGTGGAATCGGAAAAAGATCAAAAGCAATGGTACGTTTCATCATTTGCCACGAATCGGGATCCACCCAATGAGCGGTTACACAAAGATAAGACTCAATGCAACCGTGTGGAGCCGACCATACGTTGCTAGTTAAATTAACACCGGTTTGTAAGTTTTGGAAAAATACAATTAAATCTTTTTTACAACCTCCCCACAATTTCAAACAATATCGTCTTAGGGTCATACGACTTACATGGGTGTAACGAGGTTGAAGTGTTTCCCGAATCAAAGCCGTCAATTGCGGGTTATCGAAGTGGTTGAATGGCAAACATATTTGAATCACGAACTTCGCCATACGATATTGGACCATATCGACGTTATAATGAAATATTTCGCCACCACCCCCCATATCGGCTTGATCGGACTCGGGGGCATTTTTCAACACCGGACAAAACTTCTTTGTAATATGCTTGTCCAAAGTCGAGTTTGAAGCCGCCCCCAACAAAGCTCCACAATACTTGCAACGAGCTTTGTGTGACCCGTCACTCATTTCAACTAAATCCCAATGTTGCCACACTCTTTGGCTTCGGTTATGTTGAAGAACTTGAACAACATTGGGGGCTTGAGAAGAACCGGTTGCGGATTGTGATGCCATTTCGAGATTAACGAAAATGAAAGAGATGAAAAGAGAGAGTTTTTTTTGCGTTTTTTGCTTGCGGTTTTTGCGTTTTCGAGTGTTGTAATCAACCTAAACATCAAACATATATTTATACTCATCAAAGGGGGTCTAGGGGTGATAAAATACCAAAAAAACGGCCAAAAAACAGCCCCAAACGGTCATATAGCCGTTTGCCAACGGCTAGTTTCGAAGTGAGGGCAAAATTCCAAAAAAAAACGGTCAAAACCGGGTTGGAACCGGGTACAACCGGGTCGGGTACAAGGCGGGTCCAAACCGGTTCCGGGTAGGAACCGGTTCTTGCAGAAAATCAAGGAACCGGGTGGGAACCGGCGGGTACGAACTCGGGTAGGCCGGGTGTTGCTACAATCGGGTAGGAACCGGTTCCGGTTCCGGGTTGAACCCGGTGGGTCGGGTATGGAACCGGTTTTTATGTTCATGACTAGTCAATCCGGCTGGTGGCGGCTTTTCACTGCATTTGACTACATAACAATATAAAACTTAATAAAATAATTTTGTTTTAAACATTGACATGTCTTCCAACAACTTATTTGATTTTGTTTTAAAGTTCAAATTCATATTTTAATTTAGATAAACGATTTTGATCATTTGTTGGTCTTAAATTTATCTAAAATAATAAAAAAGTGTAAGAAATATTCATGTAAGACCACATCAATCTATTAAGTACAACTTTAACTAATAAAAATACATTATATAATAATAAAAACAATCCAAGAGTTAACCTATAAAAAAAAATTTCAAAAGTACTTGATTTTCCAATACAAATTTTTTTTAAATAAAACTGATCAATTAGTTTATTTCATGTATGATACTTACAAATGAGAAAACTAAAAAAATAACCTCAATATAGAAACCTTTTATGGGGGAAAACTCAAAAATTAGTCGAGTGAAAACTGAAACCAATAAATACGATATTGAATTTCAAAATTAATCGGTTGTTGGTCATGTATACCAAACCAACAAGGTGATTGATAGCCGATAGATATGCGTGGTTATTCCTTGGTGTTTCATATGAATATTAACCGGTTTAAACGGAACATTACTTTCGACAATTCGATATAAATGCCGGCTATCCAAAATACCGCCAAAATCGTACCGGTCAAGTCCATGATCACGTACCGGTTGGTTTGAACCGGTTTTTAAAACACTGGTTAGATGAGTACTAATTTATTTACTGAATCAATTTATATTCCACTGTACGAAAACCTACAAAGTACAAACGGTAAAAAAAACGAGCCGAAAATAAGCCATAGCAACCGAAAAGCGTGAAAAATAAATCGACTTTTGTTCTTGCGACTACTGATTCATATCGATAGGGATATGTAAGTGTCAACAGTATTGCAAGTTAAGTGTTTTGTCAACTACATGTAAATGTATCATACTTTTGAAGTCTTTTTTTTAATACATGCAATGTGTTTTTTTTTATACATTTTAAGTCAGTTTAATTACTTATACATGTTTATGATTTAGAAATTCGGTGATTTTAGATGTAAAGTATATATTAAGATCAATTATAAGGAGTTTAGGACGTGTAATCTCCTCTTCTAATAAATTGCTAAGCCTTGCCTTCACACAATGCCACTTGTCACCACCATATTCATCCTCACATTTTTTCATGTTAAGCACTTTATTTGATGTGTTGCCATTACTAACTTTTTCATTATAAAACAATATTAATATTTTTTTACTGATCAACCCATGTGGGTACCCACAGGGTCTAACCTAGTGTTATATAAAAATGTCACAAATATGGTGTAAAAGTAAAAGTATATATTTACACGTATATCTTATTTTAAAGCAATATATATAAATGAAAATATTATAAAGAACATTGTAAATTTGTGACAAATGATAAATCAAAGTACTAACAATTTGTAATTGCATTAATATATATTTCATTATTTCTGGTGGCCTATGGCACAACCACTTACATGCACCATGATATTTGAATAAAATAATCATGATCATTTACATGATCATAGCTAAACATATAAATACAACCATAATATTGTAACTATGTATGCCCCCATGATCCCAAAAACATCACTGTTCTAATTGAATCCTCGGATTTTACTCGTCGGTTTAGTTTTTTTACTTCTTCGGTATAAGAAACTCTTGCATTTGAGTCAGTATTTTTAACTCTGTTATCTTCTACAGCTGCCATGGTAGCTTGAAAAAGCTGTCGAAGTCTTTTCCCCACCACTCTTTCGCACTTGTGAATCGCGGTGGTGTCAACTGAAAGATGTTGTGGCTTCATTGCTAGAACCAAATTGAGATGTGTGAATGTTTGTTGAGAATTAGATGAAGAATTAAATAAGTGAACTAGTGAAGTGAAGTGTTATACAAAAATATTGATTGGTATTTATAGAAATATATAAGCTTGTGGTGGCCCAAAAATATGCCCAATAAAGGCCATTAGAAGTGTTAGGATTAGGTGGTCCTTTATGTTTTATGGAGTACAGATCAGTTTTATACTTTTATATGTAATTTTTTTTTTGCTTAGGATCTCACTTTTTTCCTTTTTTTTTTTTTGCTTTTAACTCCTTAAATTTTTAAAAATAAAAATAAAAAAAGACTTTAATGTGTCCTCCATTTGTTTTTCCATAAATAGTTCGTTAATGAATTTGTTCAATTCCAAACTGATAAGTTTTGCTATCAGAAAAAAAAAAGATAACTATTGCATAACGCCACAAGCAACTTCATACTCTTAAAAAAGTAAAAACTTCATTTTAGTTACCGGCAACATTAACTACTCGACTAACAAAATAAAAAAATATACATTTTAACACTTCTAATATATATTGAACCTATATATATACCGTTACACGTATGATATGTGAACGTATAATCAATGTGCCAGCTTATATAATAAGAAAACGATGAACGGTCAAAAGAAACCAACTTTTATTTCGACAATGGGGATCTACTCATGTCGATGCTTTTGAAATTAAAGGATACATGCATAATGCCAAGATAGATTCACATCAAAAAGAGACGTTGGATGTATTAATTGTTACAACATTAATTTATATGCATGTGTGAAACTAAAGATGTTAATTAATGTACCTATCATAACGATTGTGTAAATATATTATATATTATATTTATTTTTACACCATCAAATATATAACTCTTCGATCTAATGTTAACATTAATTAATACAAACTCAATTTGTTAAATAAGAAAACTAGACACGAGGTTCGATTAATTATGATATGAACGACCATGGATCTGTTGCCCCAGTTTAATTGTGATACAATTAAACAAAACGTTTATGAACTGCTTTGTTTGATTAACCTAAATTAGAATTAGAACTAGAACATTTTAGTTATATATATATGCATCTTGAACGCACGCACATTTATAAATAAAACTTAGAAAGTTATACTTACGATTGCAAAAGCAAGAGGCGTTATAAGAAAACATTGTAATAAAACTAATTTTAGTAGTGTTGAGAGCAAAGTTATATAAAAAAATTAGTTTGCAAGTATATAATGTAGTTTTAACTTTGTTTTCAAAGGATATAGTAAAAAATCAAATTTTTAAAGCCATTTCAACATGACTTAAATAGAATTATAAATAAATAGAAATTGGTTATGTATTGTCCGACCTGATTCAACTAGGTTTTTTGTTACAACAAAGTTAAAACGTGATACACATGAAATAATCAAAAGCAAAATACATACATTTGAACTAATGTCTATTAACTATATAAATCCTATGTAATTCGTTGTGTTTTTTTAAAAACAGAAGCATAATATCAACATTACTAATGTGCCTTTTATAATAAGAATAGTATAGACGGTCAATGACGCGTTGGAAACAGCCAGCTTTTATTCGCGTTGTGCGGATCTACTCATGTAGTTGCTTTGAAATTAAAGGATACGACACAAAAGAGTTGCATGAAAAGAAATTTGCTAGATGGTGGACGTATCTATTGTTACAACTTTTATGTACATGTGCACAAAGTGTTAATGTACCTATCATAATGATTGTGTAATTTTACTATTTTATTTGTTAACCATTCTAGTGTTAAACAACAATGCTTAGATTTTTAATTAATTGTAAGGTGTAAATTTATGTTATAATCTTGTTTCTTGTTTATGAATTTCGGCCATTATACTCGTCTTATTCACGAGTATAGATTTGTGTGTATTTTGTATGTTTTATCTTGGTGCATGTAAGAACATTTAAGAATGATTATGTTACATCAAAGCCCTACGTGTAAGGATAGCAAAGTGGAACAATAGGTCTCGTTTCAAGTTAGTATACGTCTAAACATACTCACCAATCCAAATCGTTGTTTATTTTTTTTATAACGACGGTTGACGCAACGACCTATGACCGAAGCACTAAAAGGTGCAAGGATCGAGATCGAAACCCCGCCTCTAACACCAATAAGTATTTTTCGTCGGCATTAGAGTTTCCTCATGTGTACGCAGCGGAGACTCACCACATCCCTTCTTACTGCATTAGGGCTCCCTCATTCTAGTTGATCAGAATCAAAACTCGTCAACCAACTGTTCCAGAAAAAACCGGTTAGAACCCTTTAACTATGTCACATAAAACCCTTAAATTCAGACATAAAACTAGATGGTAACCCGGGACGAACTTCTTTTCCAATATCCTAATATCACTGTGTACTATAACACTTAAACCCGTGTGTTTTAAAAGCAACAACATTCAAACACCTACTTACCATTCATTAAACCCCAACAAATAGCAAAAGCTATAAATCTAAAGCATTTTAGCCTACAATAACAACTATACACTAACTAAAAAGAACGACTACATATTCAAACTAAGGAGCTGTTTGTTTCACATCTTAATGGTTCAGTTCAGTGCTTAATCATTCAGATTTAGCATTCAGAGCGTTTGTTTCATAAAAAAAAAAAGCCTCTGAATGGTTCAGTTAAGTACTGAATGGTTAAGAGATTGAAAGATGCTGAATGGAACTGAATGAAGCATATACCAAACTTACCATCATCTAAAGTTCTACCTCAATATCCTCTCATTGATAGAGCCTCTTAACCATTCAGACCTCTTAACCATTCAGCACTTAATCATTCAGCAGTTGCCAAACAGCCCATAAGTTAGACCTACACCATTTCTGATCTATAAAGAATGACCTAAGTATAAAAAAAAACCAAGTGACTGAGTGTGCCAATAAATAAAACACAAAGATCGTGTTAGCATAACACATCATATGGGTGGTATGAGTTGGTAGTTTAGGTTAGTTGCTAATTGATAACACTTGTATTGGGAGCACTATGTATTGAATTCGAATACTGCTATGAACATATGTGGTGTATTTCTCTTTGAAAATCAATATGTTGCTGTTAAACAAAAATTAAACACAAAAGTGTGTGCAGTAACAGTGTGCGTGTGAGAGACTGTATTTTTTAGGAAGCACAAGCAATTTTTGAAGTCAGAAAGTAGCTTATAAATGTGAAGTAAATATTTACAAAATTATTTACTATTTATGCAGGCAGACAACGAATATACATATATTTTGTTCATTGTTTTTTTAACTTCCATTTAGAAAGATTCTTCAGGCTTCATGAAATTACGATACTCCAGTTGTGTCATCTCCCCACCGGTTGTAGGATCAAACTTGCATCTATAAAAACTGCATTTCAAGAAAATTAAAAATAAAAAGACCATTAAATCTAAATATCTAATAATAATGTAATGCCAACACAATTTGGTATACACCCCTTCATAACATCCAAAGAGAAAATTACGTGCTGAGATGATTTAAGTAATAGTATCTTTGTTTTCTAATTCGTTTATTCATTGAAATAGAAACCGATTATATATGTTACTATGGAACGAGCAAATATGATACTTTGTGTTAACAAACGGTAATTATGATATTATTAAGTTTAACATAGTCATCAGAAGTTTCTTAATAGTTCATAGTAAAAACAATGTCAAACTAGAGAACTTGTTTAAACATCAAAGATTTAAAGTCGAACTGAATTTTTTTCTGAAACAAATAATGATCAGTATGCAATTTGCATAAACGTGTTAATAAAAGAAGCAGCTTAAATAACTCACCTTCCATCCATGCCAAGAATAACCACAGTATTCTTTTGGTGACCAAATGCAACGATGTATTGTGAACCTTCAACCAAACGAAATTGGGCCACTGACCACTCCGAGCTGAAGTACTTGGGCAACACTCCTGAATGTTTTTTTCTTTTGTTAGCCACAAAAGCTTAAAATAAACATTTTATGAAGTTTGATATCAAATTGATACCAAATTAAGGTATGTAAAGAAAAACTGCCAAAAATTTAGCACTGAAGGTTTGAGCAATTCTATCTCATCAAAAGGAGTAAAAGTTCAAAATATTTAATGATGATAAGCTTTGCCAAAAATTAACTGTAATTGAGTCTCTAAATTTTGTCAAAATTGAAGTCACTCCTATATTTGCCAAAAAATAACCATTCACTCCTACATGTCAGCATTTAAACTCATTTTTTAGGCCTAAAGATGTCAAAAAAATAATAATTTAATGCACTCCTTATGAGAAAACATTTATGCCCATCTTGTCAGATTTAGGAATTTTGGTTACTTCTCTTAGCAATTTTCCCAAATATTCATAATAAAGAATTTCTATTTCAATTTTGCAGGACTAGACCTAACCTTAATATGTTCGATACCTACCAAGTCACCAACCTGTTCAGATCTAGAATATAGAAAATACTAATGAGGTCAAGCAATACAACCTGCCAACCTGCTTTCATTTAAGCTCTTTTTGTTTTTCCTTTTATAACAACTTGATGTGCTATTCCATTTAACTCATCTAAACAATTGGGTTATATGGGTCATGTTTGTTTTTCCTTCCAAAACAACTTGATCTACTATCCAATTTTACCCGTTCAGATAATTGGGTTACATAGGTCATGTACATAGTTATCAAAAGCGTGAGGCGCATTTAAGGCAGAAGGCTTCACCTAGGGCGAGAGTAAAAAGAAGTGTGTTCATAAACATACTATTTTTAGGAACTTTAGACATGTTATAAGCTTCTATATGACTATAAAAGGTTTATTTTAATAAATACATACAACCACATAAGCTATATGCATAGTAAAAGAAGTTATATTTTAAACTAATAAACCTAAAGAAACAAAACAAGTTTGAGTTAGGATTACAGAGATTGTTAAATTTCTTACGTGACCATAGTTGTTAAAAGCCATCGCTTCAGGCTAAAGAAACAAAACAAGCTATATGCATATTGTAAACCTAAAGAAACAAAACAAGCTATATGCATAAGCTATATGCATATTGTAACTCTTACGTGACCATAGTTGTTAAAAGCCATCGCTTCAGGCTATAGTTCCTAGGTTATAAATCTCAGGCCATTACAGAGATTGTTAAATTTAGGATCAATTTAATTGTGCATGGCCTGAGATTTATAACCTAGGAACTATAGCCTGAAGCGATGGCTTTTAACAACTATGGTCACGTAAGAGTTACAATATGTCAGCAAGTTGTAACATGTCAAGTCAGGGTCCATGAGTCCAACATCTTGGAATAAACAGTTAGTCGGCTCGGGTTCAGGTTGGGTTATACAAACCCGTCAATCCAACCCTGCAATTCCTAAACCGAAGGGAACTGCAACCCTAGTTTATAAGATCACTATACCTTTAATGAAAGAAAGGGATGAGCTTGATGAGGAAACATGGGTATGCTGGTTGGATGATTCAACAGCCTTATCAACACCTTGGCTTCCATGACCGGGCTTTAGATTGAAAACATGAACAGTACCCTTGTCACTTGACACAGCTAGCCACTGGATACTAGATGAAAATGCCAGGCTATATATTTCTGCTCTATCTGCACCTCTTCTTACCTAAACCAAAATATTCAATGCTTTTAGCATTATACAAGAATGAAACTAAAACTTCATAACACATGCTTTTCTAAATATTCTGCTAATTACTATGCTATGAGAAAGAATGTAAATTAGACATTTAGACCATTCATAAAGGTAAAGAGAATTGCCTGCATAAGTAAGCAGCCCCTAAGAAACATATTTTCATATTTCCACTTTCAACAATGCTTATTTTTCTATAATCTTTCATTGAAGCAAACATTAGCCGTGTTGATTTTTATATTCTTTTTACCAAAATCTGTATTCTTCTTTGCAATCTTTCATTTCATAAACATGTAATCTCAAAAATGCAAATCTCAATCAAAAACTTGTTCAGAAATCTTTTATAAAAAAGCTACAATTATATTGTGTGTGATGATGCAAACACATATAAACAACAATATAAATTTAATGTAACACCACCAAAATGCATCAAAACAGATAAACTTCATATACTGAGTGTGATGATGCAAACATATAACACTCATAATAATCATCAACATAACATAGACTTCATGTAAAAACATCAAACTGCATAACCGAATAAAAAAATGTCTAGACAAAGTTTCTAGCACATTACTAGTTCTAATTCAAAATGCCCAATAAACAAAATAAAATCAAATCATACCTCCTGCAACAGAGTCCCATCATGAGTATCAAAAATCCGAATCAGCGTTCCCTTGCTGCTGGCAGTAGCAATTATATGTCCATCCTGTGCTAAAGTAAAACAAGCAATCCTAGAATCATGAGCTAGAATAAACTTTGTTTTCTTCGAAGCATAATGCTCCACCCTAACTTGCCCTTTCTGCAAACCAGGACAAACAAGAACAAAATTACTGGACCCTTGTGAAACCTCACAAAGCCCCTTCGGATTCGCAAACGTCTCAATCTGATGCAACAGCTTCAAATCCGTGAAATTATACACCAGTATCTTCTGTTCCAACACAACAATAATCCGATCTCGTCTTAACCTAACTCCACGAACTTCAGACCTAAACGAAAGCTCACCTATACACCGACTCTTATGATCGTCCCAAATCATAACCTTATTAGGAGGATACTGCGGTTCAGAACCGCCTCCGACTAACGCAAGTATATTGCAACGAAATAGCATCTCCACCGTCCCAATTCCACCTCCGTTTTCAAAATCTCGCCGGAAAAGCTCGCGAAACGGATCACAGTTATAGATTCTAAATCCATGATTAAAACCACAAGCAAAACAACCGTGATCTTGATTAAACGAAACATGGAGGAGCGAAATCGGTACCTGAGGCGACACATGTTTGCTAAAATCCGTTGTTTTCATCTGAGGAGTCGGAATTAGGGTACCATCATCAACCGGAGCAGAATCCGTTACCTGAATTGGATCCGGAACCGGATCTGAAACCGGATCGTGAACGTCTTCGGTATCCGGAAGAAACTGATTGAGCCAATCGCGAACATTATCGCCGTGTTGTTCGTGGTTGTGTTGAGCTTGTTGTTGCTTATCGGAGTTTAATCGGACCGGCGATAGGAGTGATGCGAGATCGTCGCCGGCATCGGCAGTGGAGAGAGATGAGTGATCGTTAGAGTTAGGGTTGGGGTTAGGGTTAGAGTTAGGGTTTGGCCATGACGGAGAAGAGAATGGGGAAACGGTTGCCATAATTGATGATCGGAAATTGTTGTTTAGTTTATGGAGACTTTTATCCATATCCAAAGTTTTGTATTTGATAAATATTTACAATTTGCTTCCTTGTATACTTACAATTGCACCCCTATAGTTTACTCTTCGACAACGCAGATCGTCAAATCAACGATTGATTGTCAGGCTACACCGTTTGCAAGCCCAAGCTAGCTCGTTACCGGAAATTACATAGAATGGAGAAAGATAGATCGAAAAGTAGATAGACAAACAACCACACGACAACGTTGTACACGAGAAATTGAAAAATTGTTGTACGATACCAAACAACTTCGAGGTCAAAGTTGGAAAACAAAAAGAAACTATTCCCTTTCTTTCAATAACCTTTTTTTTCTTTTAATATGTCTTTGATTGAAAAAAAAGGTCTAAAACGTGCAATCACAATGGTCAATTATTCAGAAAGGTAATAACTACGGTGATATATGTAACCTTTTGAATCATTTCGATAGCTCGTAAAGAATGGATATTCAAAAAACGGAAGAGATCGATGGGTAGCTTATTCAAAGAGGTGAACATAACCTCATTTAACCGGGCTTTCAATAGGGGTTCGAGAATAACATTTGATTGGGAGAATTGGTGCAAGAGACCACATGGAGTCAAAAGAGTTAGATAGCTATAGTCCTATAGGCTATAGGTCCTGATATATATTTTGGTTGGTTTTTAGTTTTCTTTTTAGTACTCGTCTTTGCTTTGACTTTGTTGGTTTTGTATTTTGGTCGGTTGGTTATTTTCACCATCTACCATTAGATAGATTTAAGGTATATTGGTTTTCATTGGTCCCAACTATTACATCTTGTCTTCTACCAGTCTCAACTATTGAATTGGCTGTCAACGGTCCCAACTTTTATCACATTGGTAACCACTGGTTCCGTTGTTAAATTTTTTTAACGCCGTTAAGTTTTTTCCAAATTCAATACCGATGTTATAAGCCTTTTGATCGGAACGATAATATAAGTCGTTGATGGAAAGGTTACCTCAAAACGGCGCTCCGAACAACGAAATAGTGCTTCAATCGAGTGTTTAAACCTAACGGTGCTTCAATCGGATGTAAAAATTTTATCGTATAATATAGTATTGTTGGTTCCCTATTTTTTTTTACCAATGAAATAAATCACTAAAGGTAAATGATTTTATAATAAATAACAAAAGACGCAAATATGATATTTTGATTTTTGACTGCTTGTTGCTATCTTTGGAAGACTAGAATGAGAAAATCTTTTCTAATGGGGAGGTTTCAGTGGACACTATCTGGAAAAACATAAAGTCGATACCTTTGGATAAAAAATAAGACATCTCTTAGATTAATGTCATGGAAAAACTGATGTTCCTTTGATTTGTAATCATTTAGGGGCTTCTTATTTTTAGTTTCTTGTTAGTCATGGCCTTTTTCTTAATGAAATTTGACGTTTATAAAAATACAAATAAATCTCTCTAAAATTTTAGGAAACCACCTTCACAATTGCAAGTTGCAAGTTGCAACACAACAATACTTGTACAAAGTAACAGCCCGTACAATAAAAATGTTAGGGGCAAAAGTTGATTTAAAAAAATAGAAGAGGGACCTAAGAGAGCTTTTCTTGTGGAAACAATATTCGGTGATTGGAGTACACGAAACGCCAAAAGGAATCGAGATGCTTTGGGTTGACTCCATTTATGCTGCTGCATCTATTACTTGTACCTTGTCCTTTTAATGCTGCATCTCTGACTTGTACCTTGTTTTTATGCTCACTTTTACAACTTAGCATCTTCCCTTTCTAATTAACAAATTTGACTTTTGATTAAGAAATATATGCCTTTCAATCTAGTCCCTAATTCTAAAGAAGATTACATATTCAACAGTAACATGGGTAATAATTCTAACCCTGTTACGTTTTATTTTTCAATCTACGCCTATTAATTAGTACCACCAAGCCTGCACACTTTAAGATTTGAACCCTCACTAGCGATGTGTGTTGCTCAAATCTGAGAGAAATAGGTACATAAAATCACACCCCTATTGTACCCTTTTAGGTTTACTTCTTTCCTGAAGTAAAAAATTAAGAGGATATTAAAAAAAGCACCAAAGATATGAAAACTTGAATTGCATGCATAAGGTAGTGATTTAGTAGAGGTGGCAATTTTAGCCTGTTTATTTATAAATGGGTGGTCGAACGTGTCGAATGGGTTGGAAGTCTCCCAAGTCTAATTTTAATGCATCAAGGCCTTTACATTAGTTATTAAAAATAATAATTAAATAAAACGGTTTTGGTAATTATAATCAAACAAGTAACTAGTTTCAACTTCTTTTAAAATGGACAATATAGCCGATCAAATTTTTTTTTTTTGGACAGCGAAACGAATAAAGCCCGGCTACCCGGGATAACCCAATGACGAAAGGCAACCTCAAACGCTCTGCGAACACAGACAACGCTGGGTAGCCGAAACCCACCTATTAACCGGACTCCAATTCGGGGGAAACCCACTAACCCGTCCGCCCGTAGGCACGACGACAAGCTAATGGTAAAACCCGTTTGGCTCAGAGATCGAACTTGTGTTGCCACAAGTCTCCCTTCATTGCCCCCATTTGCCCCTTCCAAAGTGGTGGTAGTGGGACTAGAACTTGGGTCTCTTTTGGAGAATCCAATCCTCTTACCACTACACCACATTGGAAGTTGCATATAGCCAATCAAATGAAGTCATCTTTTATATCTTAGATAAGTTAACGGGTCATATGGGCTGAGAGTCCGCCACCCTTATTTTAATGCACTTTAGTTTAAGTTGTAGATTACTATTAAAATGATACTTAGCCAAATAATCATTATCTAGAAATCGAGCAAAAGGGTGTTAGTGGGTAAGCCCAAACCAACCCAGCCTGCTTCGACCCTTTTCAGCGTATTATCCAACTAAACGTACCAGGGAGGGTGAACTCGAACCAGTGATCCAACATCAAGCTCTACATCAGTACATATTCTTGAACTAAAGATGATAGTCATGTTCTTCCTTTCTATAATGTTTAAGGGGTTATCTGTACATGTTGAACCCTGCAGAAGCACACAATACTTTTTTAATCACACAAAATAATGGTCAGTTTATAAGTACAGGGTTACCAGGTTGATGTGGGTTTACATTTTATTTGTAACGGGTTAAACATGTGAAATTTGAATTTAGCTCAAAATATCTGTAACGGCCAGACATTTAACAAAGTAATTAGCTATAAAGAAGTAAACGCACAAGCAAAGTTTTGGGCCGACCCAACATGCCTCAATACATACAAACTCCTAAATCATTTTATTCAGATATCAAGATTGTTATTGTAATAATATTGTTTTTGTGAGCTTAATAAGCACATGAAATTTTTTAAGGGAACAAAAAGTGTTTGAAGGTCACCTGAGCCTGCCCGTTTCAAAAGTAGTAAAACGATCCATCCGACCCCAACATGTTTGACCCATTACCCAAATACCCCACCCGCAAATCTTGCCACCTGTGTATATATCATAGTCAGAAACAGACCTCATCATTTTCAATGAAAGAACATAAACAAACAGTCAGCTTTCCTTCAAGAGCCGTTGACAGTATTTTCACATCCAAACAACTTGCTTCATCTGTATTCAAAAAGAACCCACGCTGGTCACTGTCCACATTTGGATAAACAGATTCTATTTCTGAGTATCTAATCAAATTATCAATTTCATATATGCTGCATCAGGGAAAAACAACATCACATATATACCGTGTCGTTTAACATAATTTGAAAGACTTTTATTCCAATTTCACAGAATGTCTCCTTTTTTCAAGTAAAACGTCTTCTTGGTCATATGACCCTATTAGTTTCTTTAATAACCAGAATTTCCGAAACTCCAACATTTGATTATTACAACTTAAAATAGCACACACATGTCCAAGCACTCTTTTATTTAGTTCTTTCTATTACAACTTATGACCAGACTCCAGAGTCTGTTTGCTACTTAAAGTTGGTGCATCTTTTTTCACCAATAGAATCTCAAAGCAACAAGCATGTATGCTTTAAAGTACCTTCTTTTTGTAAATTGTTCAAAAAGATTGAATCTTTTTCCTTCTCACTCCGCATTACTCGCTGCAACTTTCCAAACAAACCAAAACTGCAATTTTGACATTGTAGAATTTTTTTTTTAATAAATATCATATAGACAATAGAAATCTTCAAGACAACATAAATTTCAAATTAAGATCACCTACCCTTTATGATGAGGAACTGCATACATAGGCCCCTCTTCATTTGTACAAGCAGCACCTAAGGCTTCATGAAACTGATCAGCTATAGTCTTCTGTTTTGATTCTGGCATGATAAGCTCTTGAAGTTGATGGGTATGCTAGAAGCAAAGCAAAACATTAAATATCCACTCGATGGTAAACAGTTATACTAAAAAAACTAGAGGTGGCAAGATGGGCTGCCCTGCGAAACACTTTTTGTCCAATTTATTTTCTATAAAGGGTAGGTGATGCATTGAAAATAGACTTTGGGGTTACATTGTCTGAAGTTCCTCTGTTAGCTAATCATCTTTAGCCAATGAGGCCTATATCAATTGGTTTGGGAGGACGCACCCCATGGCTTTTCAATGTGGAGGTCATGGGTTCGAGTCTCATTTTGGGCAATATGCTCTAGGTGGGCCAGGGGTTTTACCACATGGCCTTTGGGTGGTGGTTTTCCCCTGGAATGGTGGGCGGGCCGAGTCATGAATGTTGTCTGTGTTTGCGGCCATGGGTGGCCTTTCGCCAATGGGTTTACCCATGTGGCCGGGCTTAAAAGCATTTCGTTGGCCGTATAAAAAAAGCGAATTTATCTTTAACTATCCCATTTCTAATAAACACAGCCTAAAATGGTGAAGCACATGGAAAATTGCCACCTCTTAAGAAAATGGTGAAGCATGGATAAATTACAAACCTCGTTTTCTTCTGATGAATCACTGTCCAAACAATCAGGATCATCATCTGTCTCACAATGACCCATTGATAATATATTTCTCTTGACAGCTTGTTCTTTGGACTTGCCTTCTGTTTTATTGAACTGCAAATAGAATGTAGAAGCGTGACGTATAAAGTTACAGGTTGCAAAATGGGCAGATGATGGGTCAGGCAACAGGTAAAGTGACGTCTGGTTGAAAAGGGCAATTTTTAGTATGTTCAGGTTGGGTTGACCCGAAATCATTTTATTTGTCATTTTTAATTAAACACTTGATACATTAAATATATTATTATTAATAAAACTAAACTATTACAATAATTATATAAACTTATGAATCAAAATGATTTACGGGGTTGTAGGCATTAAAAACACATCACTATTGACCTGTTTGACTCAAAATATAACCCATTTGAGATAAAATGTAACCCAGATTGACTCCTTTATAAAAAGATAATGGTCGAAATCACCAACTCTAAGTAAAGCAAAAGAGCAAAGAAATATATATGCTTACATGAGCCACATTCAGAGTACTTCCTTCTGGTTTAGCATGTTCATCTTGAACCCGTAAAAAGAGCTCTGCCATTGAAGTTGTGGAATGAGCATGTGAAACAGGAAATCCAGCTACCATCATATGATTTGTCATCCCATCCATCTCTTTCCCCTGGAAAACTTTAGGAAATTGGGATGACTACTATATTGTTGTATAAAAATGGACTCAGTTACATCACATGAAGGACCAACCTTAAATGATGTGTGACTTTCATACACTTGACATAAATCTTTACATACATTATCATTATCTGATTGTCTTCGAATAGAAAACTTGGGTTTGGTTTTGTTTTGGCCACCTGACAGCACAGATTGAGCATAATGAGAAACTGTAATTAACTTTTAGCAATGAGATGCAAGTATCTTCTGATTATAGGAAACTTTTAAAACATTAATAAGTGCACTAGCTTTATTGTTCTGATACTCAAGCAGAAAAAAGAAGAAACAGAAATAGAAAAGAGATTAGAGGTGGACAGATCACAGATATGCGGATCTGTAGGTTGGATAACAAGTCAAAACAGGGTAGGTCAGACCCATCCGAATTTGACCTGTTCTCCTTTTAGCTAAAAAAATTATCAGCACACTTGACCCTGTTTGGATAAAACACAGCCCAAATAGACTCCTTCATAAGTAAATGGTTCAAATCTGCCACCTCGAGTAGTGAGAAGCAAGATTCACACATCCATATAAATAACTTTAAGCAATTACCTTTAGATGAACTCTTTAGTTTGGAAGATAGAGATTGGAATGAAAAATCAGAATAATCATTAGCACTAACTAATGCATCTGCCTCTGCATTTTCTGCAAGCCAAGTGCATACTCCATTTATATTTCCTCCAGAACTAAAAGGGTTCAGTTTCTGGTTGTTATCAGCCTCAGAAGTGAAGCATTTACTCAACTGCATGCAGTTCCCTGTCACCTTAAAATCACAAAGTAACACTGTTAGGGGTGTTTGGTTTTAGGGTACGGATATGATAGTCTTTTTGTATGTTTGCTTTAAAGATACAGGTTTGATACCCATAAAGGGTTTGGTTTTGAAATCCATACCCATTCCCATTCTACTTTGCTATCAAAACCATACCGACGGTGATTCCTGACTTCAAATGAAAAGCAGCATTATATGTGTACCTCATTATCAGAGAGAATTTCTTCATCTGAGTTGCATGCAGAAGCCTTCCATGACCGGTATGTGACTTCGTCCTTGTTTCCAAAAACTGGGAATTCGACATCATCTTCAACACATATCTGATTACAACAAGAGGAGAAAATCAGAAATGAAACCTCCTTGTACGCCATGAAACTATCATGTTCTAATCAACCAGAATCAATGCTAGAGGTGGAAAATTGAGCAGGACGGAGAAGTTGGTAACTGGACACAATGGGTTTGGGTTGACGTGGAACAGTATGTTTCCAACATTAATAAATAACTTGCGAGTTAAATATGATTATAGAAAACACATTACGACAAAAGTAATCTAGTATATAAAGCTATTGAAAGTTGCATACATATAAAATGAGGTTTGGGAGACTTTCAACGCGTTCAGATCATTTCCTTAGAAAAATACATACATATCCCAAAGTACCCGTTCTAAGTAAATGGGCTGAAACTTCCACCTCTATTTAATACAAAGCCATAGCAATACCACACATGATAAATGAACAATATATAAAACTGCTGTTCCACTTCAACAAACTACGATAATATTCTACTGGCCCAACATACTTATTTCCTTCATTCTGCTCCTTCGGTGTGCCAAATTGTATATTAGATTTTTATAGAAGCGATATTATAGCTACAGTAGGACATGAGATGTATTCTTGGAAGACATACCTTATGAGGTAAACTAGTTTGATTTCTTTCCTGAGCAACTTCATTAGCATCTGCATCAAATCGCAATATAGTTCTTTAGAGCACTTTTAATGAATAATTCCAAGTTAACAACTATAAGCATTGTAATCAACAGTAAATGAAAGATTGAATAACCAGTACCTCTAAGCCTATCAAGTTGAGAAAGAATTTGTACTTCACCCTGTCCATGTCCAATAGTACATATAATGAGCTCACATGACAAAATAACTTCACATCATTGTCTCACACAGTCACATGAAGATACAGTTTCTTTTCCCTTAGAGATGATATAAAGTTCCAACATGTGGCCATGTGGGTATGCATAATTATAAAATTGTTGACATTATTGGCAATCATGGGTGGTAATGTATAACAAACTAAAATGTGATCGGATCAAAGTAGAATCTTAAATGACTCAAACCATGTATATCTTTCAAGGACGGTTCTAGCTAAACATGTGGACAACTTATCTTCAAAAACGCTTAGTCATAACTTTAACCTATCTTGTATTCTCCAAAATCACAGCATACCATAACCAAACCCCGTAATATACAGAGGCTGCTTCCAGCAAGAACCCCCCCCCCCCCTGGATTCCAACACACACCATAGGACCAAAGCGTAGACCACAAAACGGCCACCATAATAAAAAAAAATAAGCACACAATGACAATCACAGCAGATGTGTTTAAAACTAATTAAATCTACAAACTGGTTTAAAGAAATAACTACATACAGAAGAATGTAAACCTTTATTTCAGATGGATTGCCCAATGAGACAAGATCTTCTAACAACTCTTCATTCAAATCATCATCCTCTTCAAGCAAACAACAAATCCAAATTAACATTCACATTTCAAAAACTTCTAACAAGTTCTCACAAACGAAATCAGCTTACGATAGCTAAAACTCGAACAGTTGCATAGCTAATAAACATTACCTGATATACTCTGATCAGAATTTTCATTCTCCTGCAATCAACAAGCTATCACTTATTCACTCGCAACAATAAATTCAAAACTCAACAACTGTTCAAACATCAAACGTCCTTTTGAGCAAACTACTACTTAACCTAGAATTAAAAACAAATCTCGATTTATTCAATATTATCGTTTCGTATAGCATCAAACTATCTCAAATGTAACTTTTAGTTCGGATAAATCGAGACTGTCTAATCACAAAACAGGTCAAAATTAACGTAAATTACCGGAAATACATTGCTCCGCCACATTTCTGCTTCCGGAGAAGATGAAGAACGAAGGCGACGGTGCTCCGCCGCTTCACGGCGGACCTTCTGCTATCGGCAGCTCAACCGGTGAGTGTTTGCCACGTCACCACAATCTCGGCACAAAGTTTGGTTACCTTCATGAAGTGAGCTAGAACTATAAGTTGGGCCTATGGTTACTCGAATAAAGCCCACACAAGCCCATTTTAGAAAGTAAAAAAGGGCCCATATATATAAGTATTGGATCGGAATTAGTGTTAATCTTTTTTTTTACCATCAAATGTCGAAGACCGGCACGTCACCGAAGAAAACTCATACAAGTGTACAACAGTCGTATTATGTGTTACTTGTCCAAGAGAAAATTCACCACTGTAATAAGTTAGGATCAAACTTCTGACCTAAAAGGCTAAAAGACCTAAGAACAACATACATGTGTGTTGAAGGATTTTTACTCATAACAAAACATCTTACCAATAGAATGTCTTTTAGGGATTGTTGGCATTGTGTATTGACACCACACAAACATTAAACGAATGCGAAAGTCGTCTTTTTTATAAGTGGAATGTGTGATTTAACATATGTAAGTTTATCATAACAAGTTTACAACTTGACTATAACACATCACCTTTTTTTAACTCAGAAATCTTGTTTTGACTTACAAACTCGTTTGATGTATAAATAAAAACATGTTATCCAAGTCAATTTGGGTTCGAGTTACATAATTTAATATGCATACAAGTCATGATGTTCGGGCTCCTTACTTACAACTTGATAGCTTTCTAACTTGCTAGGGGTGGTTAATGGTTCGTTTAATAGTTTATCGATAGTTATTATTTTTTGCCATATACGTTAACTAAACTGAATTAGAAACACGAGTAGCCAAACTAAATAAAACTAATCTTAATTATCTAAAAATATACTTCTTTTAATATAATAATATCATTGTTATCTAATATCTTCATTTAATATGAGAGGGAGGAGGAAAAAATAGTGTTGGGAGGTCACGTAACATTATATATTTTAGGTTTTTTTACATATTTTACCTTTCTAAGCCCATCAATTACATATTTACCTAAGCCTAAAGTTTAATTACATATATCCCCTTTGACATAATAAATTACTCATTTACCCCTTCTTTTACACAAAACATAAGAAAATATAAAAATATATTTATGAAGATCATTAAGGGTAAAATAGTAAATCAAAAGGCTATTTTAAAGAAATTGGGTAAATATGTAATATATGTGATTAGGAAGGGGAAATATGTAATTGAATTTAAGGATTGGGTAAATACGTAATAAATGATCTTATGAGGGGGATATATGTAAATACGTAATAAGGATTGGGTCTAGTTATACTAGATTGTTTTTTATGATGCGACGAAAAGTACAACATTTAACTAACACAATTTTGACTCATAAGTTCATGTATCAAATACTGTATTATAAACATAAAAGTTTGTAATTCACTCAAGTTCATGTAAAAAGAAGAATAAAAATATCTTTATATAATATAGGAAAATAAAAAAAGCTTAAGTGTCATCTTTTTAAAGACTCTTCGCTTATGTGGCATCATTTGAGAGTTTTACTCACAATATGTTATTTTATTTAAAAGATATATATAAAAAATATATTATAATAACACTAATTACATTTTGGTCCCCTAATACGTAGGATAATTTTGAAAAATTTAAGAGTAGTTACATTTTGAACCCCTCCTACTAGGGGCGTACACAAGTCGGTTTGTATTTGATAGGGTATAAAATTTAAACTTAGGGATAAGCTTGATAATAACATACAATTAAAACCTCAGTGTTTTAGAAACATACATAATTTTTTTATACAAAATTATTTTAAAAAGTAAACTACACCATAAAAACAATATTGTCAACCCTTCCTACTAAAGGTGTACACAAGTTGGTTTGTATTTGATAGGGTATAAAAATAAAACTTAGGAATAAACTTGATAATAACATACAATTAAAGACCTCAGTGTTTTAGAAACATACATAACCTTTTCATACAAAATTATTTTAAAAAATAAATTACACAAAAAAAACGAGCACTAAATTATTTTAATTTGAGTATAATATTGTTATAATAAAAAAAATTTAAAATATATCTTGTGTTACGGTTAACCACGATTTTGTCTCAAAATTTATTCGAAACGTCATGAATATCGTTAAAATCACCACTTGAATGTTATATTCCCGAACGTAGCGCGGGCCCTAAACTAGTATTTTACTATAGTAAATCGAATTAAAAAAAACAATTTTTATGGTGTTAGCTATTATAAAAACACTGAGAAATTTGTTTTGAAAAAGAAAATTATCAGAGTTTTATTAAGTCAAACTGTGGTGGGAGTTTTATTAAAGTTGAAAATGTAATTACTCTTAAAATTTTCAAGATTTTCTTAAATATTATGGGAACAAGTTTGTAATTGCTTTCATTGACAAGTAGTAAAAAATACATTTTTTATATTATAATAGAGATTATAAAAAAATTAAGCGAATACAATGTAACGTAGCTTTAAATTTTGTGGAAGCTTTTATTATGTATTATATAAATTAAAACTAGGTTAGACTATGTGTGTTACATGGGTTAGAGTCATTATTCATCATATATTAGCGAAAAGATAAAGACTTTAAATTATGTAATTTAAATATTTGATTCTGTCATAAAAGGAACCAAACTTTATTTGTTTTTATATTTTGTGGAAAAAACCTCAAATGTAGTAAGTGATCACAACATATAACCCTTAATCATAATACATAAATATATTCATTAAAAGCTCCATACTTCTCAATACTCCAACTTGATCTCCTACTTATCGTAAAAAAATGTTGAGAAAATGATGAAATGGGTGACCCTCACACACTTAGTCAAATTGACTTTTGTTTAACACATTCCAATAAAAGAATTAATGACAAAGTTAGCCCAAGACTCGTGATACCTGTCTGAACTCCACAATAGTGGATAAAGTTGAATACGTACATGAGTTGTAGAACTATAGAAGTCATATAGTAAGAACTCAGAGATATGTATCATGAAATTTCAAAACTAAGAGCTTTTATAAAATTGTCAAATGGGAACACACGGTTAAACGAAACTTGTATATCGTAATAGATAGATAAATAGATAGACATATAGATATACAGATTGTGTAGGAACCGTTCGTACAAAAACATAGAATTCCTCTATAAATTCATTTACAATACAAAGAAAATAAAGGAAACAAGTACATTACAATACGATTACAACTGAAAATTGATAAATACAAGAAAAGAGTAGAAACATAAGCATAATTGTGGCTGAGGATTCGTGTTCAACACGGGTCCCTTAAAACAAATTCCGAGTCTCCCAAGAGAACTCGTTTGTTTCCCAGGGTACAACAGCCGAAGCAGTATGTACTGCCGGGATTGACTCACAACCCAAATTATACTTCTAAGAAAATAGAAGAAGAAGGTCAACTACATGTTAGAAAAATTAGAAGAGAAAGAATGAGAGAACTTTTCATAGTTAGAGTTCTTTAATGTTGTCTTTTTTTGTGTGTTTTCAACCAAGGTTCACCTTGGTATTTATAGGACAAAAAGAGTTCAAACATCCTATTCAATGTCCATAAACATGAGTTGAAACATCCAATTAAAGATGAATAATGAGATGAAACATCTCAAGTAATAAATTACCCACATTGAATAAAAAGTTGAAACACCAATAAATTATTATTTTGTATTTTTCACAAATTAATATTTGTACTTTACAAAATATTCCAACAATCCCCCACATGGGAAAAAGACAAAATCTCATTTTCTCAAATGAAAAACATATTTTCTCATGTGAAAACTCATTTTCACATATTATTCCAACAATCCAGATTGATCGTTACATACAAGTTTCTTAGATATAATTTAACGGTTGAGTACTGCCGGATAAGTAGGTGTTACCTTTGAACCTTCCGTTGTGATGCATACTTAGTCTCCTAGTGGTTCGGTAGACGTGATGTCCTTGAACCAACCACCATTTATGAAGACGATAATACACTTCACACAACACTCTCCCTGGTTCGGTCAAACCCTCATTGTCGTGTCCGTTATGGTCATGGAACACTAGCCTGGTTCTGCGAAAGCTCTAGGAATTGCGCACCCCACAATTTCATTCGAAGCGACCCCACTTCTCTTTCACATAGGTGATTTATCTAAAAAATCATTAAAAGCATTAAGGTTACTATGATTACGCAAATCATTAACCATATGGTATGCTTAGCCTCACAACGTGTCACTGTTGTTATAGGAATGGACTAGGAAGTATTTAAGCTCCCTTTATAATTTAGGAGGACATGTATAAACATTTATATTAGCTTATATATCGACTTGTATATTAGCTATGCCCCCACAGTGACCACCCTTAGATATATGGGTAGGTTGTCCTATTGAACTTAGATCTTGGGATCTCCAGTCAACTAAGTTAGGTTTTCCTTCATATACCATCTTTCATGGGCTTTAGTCTCATTCCACAACTCCATCTCTCATGTTGTTGGATCCAAAACCATTATCTATGACTCCGTCGAGTCAATATAGATAATTGCAGTTGAGATGAGTTGTTATGATATGTTATTAACTCACAAGTTAATCTTGCCTTTTGTCATTTTTTAAGACTATAACCCCGAGTATCAACTCGAACTGAGGTACATTTTTGTCTTTAAAATGCATTTCAAGCCTAGCATATCCATGCCATTAGTAATTAGATGTTAAATCTAACCAATTGATCTTCGAGTCTAGCTTGTAGATTCGGTCACATAGTTGCATTATATTTGGCTCAACAAAAAGTTCTCTTTTGATACGGGTTTGAGAAAACTTCTCAAATACCATTTCTCAAATGGCTTCCCCCCACATTTCTTGCATTTAGATAGAAAATGTTTAAATATACGATTAGACATCCATGATTTGAACAAGATCAACGTCTTGTATCAAAGATGTCGTCAATGCTTGTTTGCCGACTAAAGCAACGCATGCCTTGTCATAAGTTGTTATCAACCATCTCAAACTTAAATACTTTTAAGTTATCATCTAGGTTAAATCTAGAAAATTGAGTTCTCCATGAGTTATATGACTTTTCTTAGATTGAATGACAACCGTCATTCAAATTGTCTTATACACAACTTACTTTTATGTTGTATATGAGTTGAATGTTTCACATTAATAGTCTCCTCAGAGCACCATAATTAACAAGTACTAGTCTAGCATGCTTTAGACTACAATACTCTAGCATGTGAACAGAAGATGCATCATTCTGATTCTTCACAGCTTTTAAGGAATATCCTAATATTCGTTCACAACATTCATTTCATAGTTTAAACAAACAATGAGAGTTGTTTAACATCCCAAAATCTCAATTTTTAGAAAGTCTAATATGTAAGTTACACAAACATACATATATCATCATTCAATTTAGGATCATAAACTTTTTTCCTTCTTTTTCTCAAAAGGTTTCATCCTTGACTCATATGGGCTTTGAACAATCATAAATTGATCTCCCATAGTGGTACTCCCACTTTGAACAATCACAAAATTAATATAAAACATCATGTTGTTTATATAGTAAATTGTTCACAAGTATTAGTATTTGAACAATTATATATGTTCATAGCAACAAAGATTTATCTTTTCATCAAATAGTCAACTTGAATTTATTATTGCTTTATGACGTGTTACTTTCCACAAGAGTAACAAACTATATTAACACATTATGTAAACTTTTGGTTTATTTCATTCTAAACCAAATCTTAGTTTTGCCAAAACATGCACTTAGCAGTTTCGAAATAAACTATTTTAATTTTATGTTTTGATTACGGAAATCAATAACCAAAATTGTAAATAGTTTTATTGAATAAATATCTTCTAACGCACACGTTAGAGATAAGATGTTTACATAAAACACTCTTATTTAAATTTATCATTAACACATATGTTAAGAATAAACGCCTACATAAGACGCTTTTAGACCATAAAATTTAGGTAATATCTAACACAATTGCCAGATAAGTAAATGGGTTCTAACACGCACAATAGTCAACAAAAAGTCTACATCAAACGTTCTAAGCATATGGTTTCATGTAGTGAAAGGTTCCAACAAAACATTAGCAAAATGTTTTAAAGGCATTTTTTTTTTGTTTTATAAAATAATCATTTGTAAATCACACATAATTAATGATCATGTTTGTCAACGTTTTCGAGTGAATAATGATTTCATCATTTGTTTAAAATAACGGTTTTAAATTTAAAAGATTAATACTAAATCAATACAAAATTGATTATATTATAAAGAATCTCTTCTAATACTTAATTAGAATAACATTAGGTTTTAACACACATGTTAAAACACAAGTTTCACATAAGAAAGATTTCTTACTCGCAAATAAGAAATACCGGTTTTCATAAGATGCGTACACAAACATAACCATTCTTAAGACGCATATGAAAACTAATCTTGAAACCGACAAACGGTTAATTCAAAGTTTTAATCTTGAAACCACATAAGGTTTCGAAACCTTTGAGGTAAAACAAAATTGGATTTTCAACCTTTTTGTTTTAATACCTTGAACCATTCAACAAAATGGTTGTAATGAAAATAAACCCACTTTTGAATTCTAAAGTAATTGGGTCAAGTTTTATGAAAACTACAAAAGCTTTTATACATAAACAAAATTACATTCAATCAAAACCAACGAATGGTAAAAAGCGAACCATTTTCTTTGTAAATAAAATCCGGTTCTAGAAAAAAGTCAAGTGTAAGTTCTCTAAGTCCAACTTTGAGAGACGAACAATGACTATATACTTTTTTTTTAAATACGAACGGTAATTTAAAAAAAATTTGTTTTAAGATTGTAGGAACCGTTCGTACAAAAACATAGAATTCCTCTATAAATTCATTTACAATACAAAGAAAATAAAGGAAACAAGTACATTACAATACGATTACAACTGAAAATTGATAAATACAAGAAAAGAGTAGAAACATAAGCATAATTGTGGCTGAGGATTCGTGTTCAACACGGGTCCCTTAAAACAAATTCCGAGTCTCCCAAGAGAACTCGTTTGTTTCCCAGGGTACAACAGCCGAAGCAGTATGTACTGCCGGGATTGACTCACAACCCAAATTATACTTCTAAGAAAATAGAAGAAGAAGGTCAACTACATGTTAGAAAAATTAGAAGAGAAAGAATGAGAGAACTTTTCATAGTTAGAGTTCTTTAATGTTGTCTTTTTTTGTGTGTTTTCAACCAAGGTTCACCTTGGTATTTATAGGACAAAAAGAGTTCAAACATCCTATTCAATGTCCATAAACATGAGTTGAAACATCCAATTAAAGATGAATAATGAGATGAAACATCTCAAGTAATAAATTACCCACATTGAATAAAAAGTTGAAACACCAATAAATTATTATTTTGTATTTTTCACAAATTAATATTTGTACTTTACAAAATATTCCAACAGATTGTATCATAAGCATAACAAATTTTAATTACTTAAGTTTATGTAAAATCTTTTAGAATTAATAAAAAAAAATCTATAATAATTTTATACTCAAAATTAAGAAGAAAAAATACTTGTTTTTATGATGTATTTTTTTTAAATAATAACATATAAATGTATTTTGTAACGATACAATCATTTCTAGCTTTGGTAACTTGGTTTGTAAATTTGTAACGATATATGGGACTTGTGAACCCTCTTTGCCTCTGTGTTTCTAGACAATGAAGCATACGTGTTACAAGAAAATATATATATATATATGACCATAGTGTTGTTTTAAAATTAAAGAGTTAATGTATAATAAAACTATTTTTCTATGTGTAAATGTGTTATCGACCATATAATTGTATTTAACTTATTATTTGTCGGAATTGAAGATTAGTTTCTCAGTTTCTCATCCTACATATCTAAAATTGGCATTTTTGGTTATCTTTTACATATTAAACAGTCGATAATGTTAAAATTAGCTAGTGACAACTTTATATATATATTTTAATCAGTGGCGTACCTAGGAATTTTTTTTATGGGGGTCGAAAATTTGATAGGAATCGTTTGAGTATAGATATATAACATTTTTTTTCAATCCGGTTCGACTCGGTTCGGGTTGAACCAGGTCGGGTCAAATTAAAAAATGACAAAAAACTAAATTTGAGGGGTTAAAAAATTGAATTTTTTTCATTTACCTCCACTTATATTTAAAATTGAAAATTTTCAATTTCCCTCTACTTAACTAATTTTTTTAATGTCAAACCCTAATTTTTATCTATAAATACTAAGCAAAATCTCTCTAATCACCTTTACCACTCTAAACTTTTTCTCAAACTCTCTCAATCTATCTAAGAACTTCATACTTTTGCAACAAATTTTTAATAGCAGATTGTGAGTTTTTTTTTCTTTCTTTCATCTTTTTCTTTTTCCTTTCATTTTTTTAACATTATTTTTTTCCTAAATACTTGAAGTATCCTCTACGAATTTACCATATATTTACCAAGGTAAATAAAGTTTGGTAAATCACCATTTTGAGGTTCGAGTTAGGATTGTTTTTTCTTAAATCTTATAAAATAAATTCTTTATTTTGCTTCTTAAACTTCACATGTCTCCATTCTACATCTTTCTTAAGTCATTATTTAATATACAAATAAGAAGTGAATGAAACCAAACCATGTTTCCATACAAGACTATGTTGGATGACTTGTATTATGGTATAAAAATGGTGATGTTGAGAACCTTGGTTTACAACTAAACTTTCAACCATTCCTTACTTCTCACTTGATTACTTAGCTAAATTAGTTAATTTATTTATATATTTCTCTTCTTGTTCATGACCATCCGAATCATTAACTATGTTGATGGTTTTGTGCAATGGTGAAACACTTGAGGTTATAATACCTCAATGCTTGACTATACATGACAATATAAATACATATATATTACTATCCTTCTAACCATAATTTAACCTTATACATGGTTAAATATTATGTGTTTCATATGGGCTGTGGATTGGGCATCAAACTGAGTTTTCAAGACTGGACGGGGGACGAAAGTTAAATTTTACGGGGGTCGATCGAGAATTTAACATATAAAAAACAAAAAAAAAAAATTTCGTAGGGGGAGCGGGCGCCCCCCACCCACTCTATGTGGGTACGCCCCTGATTTTAATTACAAAGTTCCAAAAGTAGACCAAAAATTGTATGATACGAGAACACGTAAGAGAATATCCTAAATACTATTTAACTGATATAATAAAATGTCATTAGAAATCAATGATCATAAATAATTGAGTTTAATAATGTTGTTAAAAGTTACGTGTTTGTTATTAATTAATTAAATAAATCAACAACCATGGATGCGGGGTGTCAATTATTTATAGGTTGCTGGTTAATTATACTGCCGATTGGAATCTAAAACTTTCAAAGTTATTTTAAGTTTTTAACATCGAGTCAGTATCACCTAAAGTAATTTTATACCGAGTCATTCAAGCCTAATATATAAGAGCATTCACAGTAGAGTAATCAAAATTTTGTGAGTGCGGTTTTTATATTTTAAGGGGTTGTTGTTGGTTATTGTGAGTGGAGAAAGAGAAAATTTGATGGTGGAGGAGAGAGAAACTCTATATATGAAAAGTTACTGTTCATCCCTATAATTTTTTAATAATTTTAGAAAGTGATTGTGAGTGTAGGAGAGAGAAACTGTAATGATAAAGGTAAAAAGAATTATTATTTAATTAGAAAGAGAGAGAAAAGATAGTTGTTTTTAGTGTAATTATAGGGATGAAGATAGTTCTTCTACTGTGAATGCTCTAAGATAATTAACTATAAACAAACATATGATCTAAATGTATTATTTAGAAACAAGTTTATATATATATGATCATCGTCGATTTAGATCGTCAAAGTTTGACTTTTTTTGACTTCATAACAAAAAAACACTCGAAATAATCGTTTGTACGTACCTTGTGCTAGAAAAACACTATGACAGTTTTTTGGTTGTTCTTGATAACGAAATTGAAAGTTAAAAGCAGGTATATTGGTTTTCGCTGGTCCCAACTATCACATTTTGTCTTTTAGCTACCGGTCCCAACTATTACAATGTAACTTTTACATCAATCGACTTGTATTATCCTTCTGATCAAAATGCTTAAAACATCGGTATCGAATTTGGAAAAAACTTAACGGCTTAAAAAAAATTTAACGACGGACCGGTGGTTACCAAAGTGATAAAAGTTGGAACTGTTGACAACCAAATTTAATAGTTGGGACTGGTAGAAGACAAAATGTGATTATTGAAACCAATGAAAACCAATATATCTTAAAAGTACCATTTGTTGTGGGCTGACTCTGAGTATCCTCGAGAATCCCAGGGCCCAGGGCGTGATTTAAAAAATGGGCCCCTATAATGTAAACCTTGGAAAAAAATTGCTATAACACTCCCGATTTGAAATGTCATGTGTTAAGCGATCATCAAAGTGGTATGATAAATGGGTTAATTAATTGGGCTGTTTAAATTGGTTAATCGGGTCCCTATATAATATGTATCATGGCAAGTTAAGAAATTTGACGTTACAAAAATATAAAAATATAAAATATGTCTTCGCAACATGCTAGTAGCCATGGGCCATTGATTTGGAACTTCGTGAATGAGTTAGTTTATATATATTTGATTTTGTAAAGTATATAATGATGTGGACTAAAATGTTTTTATTTGCTTTTTAAAGGATATAATAATAATGATACAATCCAGAATAGCGAGATTTTCGTAAATACTATGCTTTTTCTAAATAAGGGGCTGTTTGATAGCATCTGAATAACCTCTTAAATGATCAGTAAGAATCCATCTTTTAATGGTTTAAAATCCTTTATAAGGTAAGTTTTAAATTTTAAAAATATGATGAATCGGGTGAGGTTTACCATTCAAAGGTTACCTCTTAACCATTCAGCATATTTTTATCACTTAATGGTTCAGAGATTTTAAACCATTAAAAGGCTATCAAACACTCCTTAAGTGACATGCAGCGAGATTTTATAAGTTTGTTTAAATATATGATATTTTTTAATTGATTATCTAGGAAAAAAAGTTAGAAAAAAATCTAAAAGCAAATTCCATTCACTTTTTCTTTCGCAATCAAACGTAATTTGTTACCCTCTCTATATCTATGTTATTTTTTTTCTCTACATCTCAACACATCCATTAAACTGGCCTGCAATTCAAAACATCAATCAAACATTAAACTTAACATCTTCATGAAACCTGCGACTAAAGACCTCACACACTACAACAAAACATATACAAGAATCTTTAAGACGGAATCCTGGGTGATCGACTGATCGTCCACCTTGTCTCGATCCCTTTGTGTCGGCCCTGACTAGTCGAATAGTTGATACAAATTATTATAAGTCAATAAGTTAAAAGCTTAAATTAATGAAGAACAAATACTATAAAAACCAATACATACATACTTTGTGGTATTTCTTATATAAGTCTTTCAATAATGATCTCCTAATCAAAAATCTATATATAGAGTTAGTCACCCTTAATATACATATAAAATTGAGATATATTGTTAATTTATGCATGAAAAAAGCTAGGTAGATCTATGGCACGTTATATTAATCAAATCCCAAACTCATAAGTTCCTTCGATAATCTATGTTGATTGTCAACTAATCAAAGGTTGACTACATATATATCTTCATATAATACCCCAATAATGGAGTTATGATTTACATACGATGAATGACAACAACAACAATAACATTTCAACTAAAAAAATCAATTATTGAAGATAGTCAACACAAAAAGTAGTTTGCATTTTTTTTTAATTATTTTTTTGAACGGCAAAAAGTAGTTTGTATTTGAAACACGAAACGCACACGGTGTGCCCAGAAAAACGGACTTGTCATAAACATATATGCTTATTAACTGAAAACTTTATGCCATCGATCAGCACTCTAGCTAGTGGTATATATTGGGTTTGAGTATCTAGATCGCCAAACTAATAACAGACATTTGAAATTTTCTATCACGTCTCGAACTCTGGTATTATTGATGATTGATGGGCTTAATGGCTTGTCACGGAGTCAAAACGCTCTTCAAAAAATTAAAACCGTATATTAAATACTAAGTATGAGGTAATGATAGTTCACTTCTTGAGTCATATAGATTTTGCAATCCCATACTTGATTTCTTTTTCTTTTAATTTTTTTTAACAACCGCAAATAAATTACACGCCTTACTTGTGAGATTTAAACCCGCCTTAAGCATAATTGTATTATTAATGAACCACCAACCGTATTAACATGTATGTTTCTTTTATATATTGATAGTTAAGTAATGTATTATGTACTACTTGTATGATCTTATAATGTTGTTACCTTATTATTTAAGACACGTATAAAGGGAACTGTACTAATCATGGCAACTAAGAAAAAAACTGAAGTCACAAAGCAAAAGTAAGAATGATAAGAAATATCACCTATACTCAATTGCATTTCTAACATTCTACAATTTTAATAATTTTAATTGCTATTTATTTATTTATTATTATTATTACTATTATTATTATTATATTATTATTATTATTATTATTATTATTATTATTGTAATTGAAAATTTCATTTAAGTTGCTAATTAATTCAAGTATATATTCAACCATATATATGGTGTTACATAATAAAAAGCAATGAAAAAAAAGATTTCATTGACATTGTTATTTTTTTAGTTTGTTGATAGGAAGACTAAGCTACTGGTGAAGCCAGGATTTGTAGCCTGGGGGCAAAGTAAAAAAACCCATAAATTTTTTTTAATGCTTTGTTTCGGGGGGTCAAACCCAATATATTTATAAAAAAATCAACTACCGACCAACAAAACAACACTTCAGACGAAAAAAAAAGGAGGGGGAGGGATGTGACCCTCCCCCGTCTCCTTTATTTTGATTAGCCGTTGGATTCAACAACAAGTAATTCTAAAAAGCGTTATGATGACTAAAGTCAACGAATTAGGACGAACAATGATGCAGGGAAACTCAGTGTCCATTGAAACGAATTAGGAAGTGATGCTGAATTTGGTTTTGAAATTGCTTATGATGTTTAACGATTTATAGATATTAAGTATATCGAATGGATGATAATGAGAACACAAGAAGCATGCGACTGTGACAATGATCTAAGAAGACGTGTAGGTGTTTTAAAAGTGAAATTGGACGTTTAAGGAGATTATAAGAATGTAGGTGAAGGTTTTACATGAATAATGAATTAGATACAATCAATATTTTGATGTATAACAAACATGGTATGAGTACGTAATAGTGCAAAGATAATTGGATTGATTGATACTAGACCTGGCAAAACGGGCGGGTCGGGTCGGGTCAGATGCACGGGTCAGAACGGGTCCGGGTCAAGATGGGTTGTTATAAAAACGGGTCAGAACGGGTCGGGTCAGGATGGGTGCGGGTCAAAACGGGTCGGGTCAGAACCGGTCGGGTAAAAATAATCAATTCACAACTAATAAATATATTTAAACTTCTAAACACTACCCAAAAACTATTATCCATATAGAATCAATCCCAAATGAAAAACAAAAACTTTGAATCAAAATCCAGCAACAATCGAATATTTTTGAAGAGACACTTATATATCTTTTAAACTTTTACACTAAGACGGATATTACCTAAACATTTCAACCAACGAAAGTCAGGATGCTTCGATATCTTGAACACAGAAATGTTTAGACAGTTGCTTCAAACACACAAAATCAGCCGCAAAACATATAAAGTATAAACTAGCAATAAAGTTAAATGGCAACAGGATAGTCTTGCAGCAAAACTCATATATGATACCATAAAGCATTTTGTGTAGAGTAATAATAATACAGTGCATTTATTTATCATCAAAGAAATAAGTAAAATGCTATTAAAGTAATAATCATAAAACATCCATCGGAATAATCACATAAACATCAAAATAAGCAACCAACAACAAAAACATAATAGCTGTATAATGGTAATGACTAATGATACATAATCTGAATAATCATAGTAGAAGGTTACATTGTTCTCAAATTGCAATGGTTTCTAACAAGATTGATTTAATCACGCAAAACATAAGCTTTAACCAGTTCGCCGGAGCTGTATGGTTCGCCGGACAGTTTTACGCTTTAACAGTCAATCGTGTAATTATTTTTAGGGATGATGAATCGATTGAAACCCTAACCCCGTTTAAGTCACGTATGAGAAGAACTTTGTTCACCGGAGACGAAGAAGTGTTCACCGGAGACGAAGAAGACGAGTTCGTCGGAGTAATGTGAGTAGAAGCCTAAACCCGTTCAAATTGCCTGAGTCGGCTAATGATATGAACTTTTAGGTCTGACCCATTTTGACCCGCAGGGTATTTTAACCGATCCATTCTGACCCGTGATTTCTTTTCATCAGCCCACTGGGTCGATTTTTAACCCACTAATGGATTTTAAAGGGCCCAAACTAACCCAACATGAAACAAAAATTAACCCAAAATGACCCAAAACCACTAAAATGGGTCATCTTTGCCAGGCCTAATTGATACCCCGTTATTATATATAGTCTGAATAGATTAGGTTGTTTCATTCAAAATGATTAGAGATACAATTTGATAATTCTAATAGAGTAGGTTTTACATGGTAATGTGATTGTGAGACATAGATATCAGTTCGAACCTCACCTTTAAATCTAGACTAACATCTGCATTGGCTCTCATGTCTTGCTTTGAAGCGGGATATATCATAGGACCATTCGGCATGTCTGGTATACACATTTCTTTTACAAAACTCGTAAACCACAAATTCTCCACACGAGCTAACACCTTTTAAAAAACACATACGTGCTTTTACAGATTGTTTCGGCAAACCCCCTAACTTTACCAAAACAATTCAATAGTGGAACGTGTTTGAATGATTTTTTAAAAGGGACAATGACCTATTTTTTTAAAAGACTTTAAATGCTCATTTAACCATATATATAATATAATTAATTACACATTTTCTTTTTGAACACACACCTTAAACGCATAGTTTTCATGTAAAAAAATTGATTGCATACTTCTCCACATCAACCTATATTTAATTTGCAAATATACCAATTTTGAATTATTTTACAAAAAATAGTTTATATAATTACTATTATACTCTTAAATGTACTAAAACTTAAAAAAATGCATATATACTCAATTTAACTTGTTTTTTATTTGTTTATACTCGTTTTTTACGCTTTTCTAATATTTTTTTTTCTATTTTTTTTCGAGTAACACCAATCACAAACAAAATACCAAATTTTTTTCGAGTAACATCAATCAAGAAACATCTAACCATAAAACTTTGGTATTTGTACGTTATTTATAGTTACTTGAAAAACTAACTATGGAAACGAAAAAACTTAAAAAAACACAAAAAAACGTGTAAAACAAATTAATCAAAGAACAAGTTAAAATGAATAAATATGCAGATTTTAAAGTTTTTAATTACATGTAAGAGTAAAATAGTCATTACTTTTAGTAAAATACTCAATGAGTATATTTGAAAATTAAATAAGTTTATAGCAGAAGTTTTCAATTTTGATTGTTCTTTTAAGAATAATGGTTGGTGCAACGTTTTATGACTGATGCACTCAAAGGTGTAATGATCGATATAGATACTCCACCTCTAACACAATAGGTGTTTTTGTCGGCATTGGGGCTCCCCCATTACTGCGAACTCAGCATAGAGGCTCACCACAACTCTTCTTATGGCCTAGGTATCGGATCCGAAACTCGTCAACCAAATGTTCCACGGAAAAACCGGGCATGAACTTTTGACCATGTCACGTATTTAAAACCCTTAGGGTCGAACACGAAACGAGGTGGTAGCCCGAGAAGAGTTTCATTGCCATAATCCACCAAGAGCTTCTTTTGTACTAGTGAGATTAAACTTAGGTCTCCTATGAAGAACCCAAGTCATCTTACCAACAGATAACAAGCGAGGATTATGCAATTGATTGTTTAGATGAGCAAATATTCAATTAAGGTACGTGTGTCTAATGTCGAAATATGAAACTAACCTATTAAAAATCTTTTTAAAATGATATATACATAAACTAACTTAACATGTTCTTATTTTATGTGTAGAACGGTTTAGAAAAGTTGTACGTCTTGCCAAATTAATATAGTTGATGCCAAATGTAAATGTAGTTATTATTCAATAATATGTTTTTTTTAATGGCCAAACTAAAAAGCAAACTAAAGTTGGCTACTTTCGTACGTTAAATATTGCTTGGATTGAAATGAAAGAATCACATCTATAAGTAAATTAACAACTTTAGTTTTCACATGTAACACATCAAAAGCAATCAAATGAATTTGTTTCCTAGAAAGAAAAAACAAGAGGAAAATAGTAATAGTGATGTTCACAAAGACATGGTGAACATAGCCAAACATTGGAAAACACTAAGCGGAGAGACCAACTGGAAGGGGTTATTAGACCCTCTCGGACCCGATCTCCGCAACTACATCATCCACTATGGCGAAATGGCTCAAGCCACTTACGACGCTTTTAACTCTGTTAAGGTGTCTAAGTACGCTGGAAGCAGTCGCTATGCACGCAAGGATTTGTTGTCTAGGGTGGGTGTTAGCCAAGGGAGACCATTGAACAAGTACCAAGTGACTAAATACATATACGCGGCCTCTTCTATCGCGCTTCCTGATGCTTTCATTGTCAAGTCGTTGTCTCGTGAGGCTTGGAGCAAGGAGTCGAATTGGATGGGGTTTGTCGCGGTGGCTACTGACGATGGGAAGATGGTATTGGGGAGGAGAGAAATTGTAGTTGCTTGGAGAGGGACTATTAGGACCTTAGAGTGGGTTAATGATTTGGATTTCACCATGGTTTCGGGTCCTGAGATATTTGGCTTAAACAACGATAATGATCCGAAAATACACCAAGGATGGTACTCTATCTACACCAGCGCAGATCAACGCTCGCCTTATAATAAAACTAGTGCAAGAGATCAGGTCTGTACATATTCCACATGAGTACGTTTATAATTATAAAAGTTTATGTCAAGAGTCGACACTCGTAATAACGAGCAATTAATAAGAAGGATAAATTCATAAATCAGTATCAATATATACCATAAAGGATAAATAGTAAACACATCCACATGTTGTAGGTTTATATGAATTAAGTTGCGGAGAAAAAAAAACATAGGTCAAACTTTAAAGTACAAAAGTCTTGTGGATGATTTAAAAAGAAAAACAAGTATTAAAAATACAAGTT
This sequence comes from Tagetes erecta, assembly GCA_030867185.1. Classification (NCBI taxonomy): domain Eukaryota; kingdom Viridiplantae; phylum Streptophyta; class Magnoliopsida; order Asterales; family Asteraceae; genus Tagetes; species Tagetes erecta. The sequence goes on from CM061494.1 coordinate 10,191,340, forward strand.
GATAAATGCATATTGTAAGTTTGATTAATGTTGAGGGGGGATATATGATAATTTTTCAAAATTTAGAAAAATAAACTTAATCGTGGCCAAACTCCAAAATATAGAAGTTTTGTATTTAAATTATAATGGATAAAGTCAAATTTTGTAACAGACACTTTGAGACCATAATTTGAAGTGTAAAAGTTTTGTGGTTAATTTATTTATTTATAAAAAATGAACTTAAAACAAAAAAAAAAAAACTTTGTGGCCAAACTTTGAAGTAAAAGTATTAATTGCTTGACGTTGCATTTTCTTATTTAGGTACTGGCCGAGGTTAAGAGACTAGTGGAACAATACAAGAATGAAGAGGTTAGCTTGACCATAACCGGTCACAGTTTAGGGTCAGCTATCGCGACACTAAACGCGATAGACATAGTCTTAAATGGTGTGAACAAGCCAAAAGGCATGCCTAGTGACCACATTCGTGTTTGCTAGTCCTCGTGTGGGGGACTCGGGTTTCAAGAAGGTTTTCAGCTCACAAAAGGATCTTCATGCTCTACGCATTCGCAATGCATTAGATGTGGTACCAAATTACCCGCTAATAGGGTATTCAGATGTTGGGGCCGAGTTGGTGATCGATACGACTAAGTCTGATTATTTAAAAAGTCCGGGGAGTTTGTCTAGTTGGCATAGCTTGGAGGTTTATATGCACGGGGTTGCAGGGACGCAAGGCGGCAAGGGAGGGTTTACGCTCGAAGTTGATCGCGATATATCGCTTGTGAACAAACATTTGGATTGTTTGAAGGATGAATATGGTGTTCCTGCTTCTTGGTGGTGTGAGAAGAACAATAGTATGGTTCAACAAGAGGATGGTTCTTGGGTGTTGATGGATCATGAAGATGATGATTTTAGTCCATGAGCTAGTTTGGCATTTAATTTTTTCTTTTTAATGCATTATTATTATATTGCTTTTGTGTTGCATGTGTTTAATTTCATATATACTCTTTTTAATGCATTATTATTATATTGCTTTTTAATGCATTATTATTATATTGCTTTTGTGTTTGTATGAGTGTACGTAAAAGAGTTATTTGTACGAGTACGTGTAGGGCAAATTTTTTTAGAAATACCTATAATATTTTAAGGTAGCTTCGCTACTGTTTATAATTATCATTAATCTTGTTATGTTTTTTTTAAACTAAGGTTGTTGACGGGTAAACTCATGCATGGTTGACTAAGGTCCTTTTATTCATTTACGGAAAGTAATATTCTTATAGTGTCTAGCTAGGTGATTAAAGGGTATAGATAATATCTTTACTTTTTAGTTGTTTTTGCAACTTTAGGGGATGTGCGTTTCAGCTTTTTTTAATTGTTCAGTATTTAATAGTTTAGATTTTTTGTTTCATGAGGAGATGTCTAAATGGTTTAGACATTTGTCTCTGAATGGTTAAGAGCTTTTATCTAAAATTATCAGACATTTGCTTTTGAATAGTTAAGAAATATACTAGCTCTTAATGATTCAGACTTCTTACTCAACACTTAATGGTTCAGACCTCTTAATAATTCAGCACTTATCCAGTCAGAAGTTGTCAAACAACCCCTTAGTAATCGTTTTATAATTGTATATTAAGGATTTTAGAAGATGAGAAGTAAAATCGGTATATTTAAACAAAAACAAATATCTATATGACTGAATCAATTTGTTCATCTTGTTTAAAAAGTTATATACATAAATTAATGAGTGTCACGTGAATTTGTAGATCGAAATTTTGATGTTCCGATAAAAGATTGAAAGTCGTATCCAAGGAAGCTAGCTATAGGTCACGTGGAAAAAAGCTGAACCCATACAAGTGTATGAACCTAAATTCATGAATTATGTCTTAAAAAAAATAAGTATTTTGCTCTATCCAATTAAGTTTTCTTCTTTCCTTTTATTTCTTTGTGAACACAGTATAAGGGTGATTAATACAAAAACAAACCCAACTTGTCATTATAAAGAAAAAAAGCAGACGTCAAAGTTGAAAAAGGGAAAAAGAAACCAGATCGAGTTCGAACGAATTAAAACAAGAAAAGAAAACAAAAGAAAAGCAAGCAGTTAAGCACGTCACCACTTTTTTTTTTCCGCCTGTTCTATCAAGCATGCAACTGAATTAATTTAATATAACAGATACACTGGTGAATTATATTTATTTTTTTATACAAGTAACTTTACTTAAGTTTTTCAGTTTTTGTTTCACTGCTGATTCATCTCGTTTGACTGTTGATCCAGGAGTCATGACCTTTGACCATACGAGATCGGGCCACTACATGGAAATTATTACATACGGTTTTACTTTCTTCATGGCAACGTCTGGAGATGCCCATTTCGCATAATACTCTTGATGCCTTTGCAAAGGCGCATGATTGGTTAACCTAGACTCGGACGCTTTTTACTTTTGTATAGTATAATTTGAGAGTGTCTCAATTTGTACACCCTCTGACTGCTACGTACCCGTGTCATCATAACTAGATGGCTCGTCATAGGGTCGTTGGTGACACATTTAGAGGTCATAAGAAAACACTAAGTAATCTCTAATATCATCAGGAGGGAGTTATACCTAAGTAACCACATCTTAATATTAATTGTCTAATTAAAGTTAAATTGAGTCTCATTTTTCTTCTTTTTAATTTTAAATGTCTCTTGAAAAACAAAAAAAAAATCTTTACTTTTGGTTTCCACTAGATGCTGTCGATACTCCGGTACTGAAAACTCTTGTGTCCTTTAACGATATCGGTATCTTAATGTTACCATCACTATATTACGTAAACCATGTGTGTATTTACCCTAACGTGTAGTATAGAGTGCATGGTTGTATTTTATCATGTTTTTAAATTTAAAACTTAGATACTTGTTTGTGACTTATCATAAAAAAAACTAATATTTTTATACACACCCTATAAAACGTCAACAATTGCCCACTTTAGTTTGACGATAATACTCCAATTGTGTATGACAACTATATATGATTGTATTATGACAACTATGTTATTTTTAAAAAGTATTATTTTTATAATAGTACGTGTTATGGGCATTTATGTCTTTTTATATGTTTTAAATAATCAGAGTTTTATAAACATATATTTATGTACTTAAATGATAAATCAATATATATGGGACGAAATTGGTCTCATTAAATTAGGCATGCATTAGACCAAAATATACTTCTTGTTTTTTGGACTTGTGACCAAATTATACAACTTGTTGTTGTGGACTTCAATTATACAAACTATGCAATTTTCAGATATTTTCTATCAAGTACTCCAATATTACATATCACAACATGGCAATTATAACCAAGCAAAAGAGAATCTTAAATTGTCTACTATTGTTGCCATACAATTTCAAACTAACAAAGTCACAGAACACTCGATTTGAATATTCTTGTTACCAACAAAACAAACCAATTTCCAACTAAAGTAATTACAAAGTGTGTGAACATTTCAATTTGAATAATCAATACTCAAGATTTTTTTTAAATAAAAAGATGTAAAAAAGTTCCCCTAACTAGTGGTAAAGTCAACTATTTCACATAAGTAAATGAAAATGACAACGTTAAGTCAGGATCCAAGAAAAAGATTAAAACTTTTAGATGAAAATGGCAAGTAAAGATCGAAACTTAGAGACGAAAATGATTATTAAGTCAAAAAATAAGCATGTTAAGAAAATCTTTCATTAGAGACGTTTACTATATTGTAAATATGTATATACTCTTGCCCTATTCAAATGTTTTTATGCTCATAGTTTTAAGATGCAACGTTCCCTTTATAGGTATTAGCTTCAATTTTGTGTGGCCACTCATTATTTAAATAATCTACTTTTTAAAATTCAAAATAAGATATTATCCTCTTTGGATTTGAACCCACACATACTTATTAAAAGTATATTATTTTAACTAAATCACGTGCATCACATAAGTACCCTTGCATAACTCACTCTTAGAACATGTGATCAAGATACATTAACTTGGATTTACAAACATCGTTAGTTAATATTTTTTAGAAGCAAACTTTTGCGTGTGGTGGTAAAATTAAGTGAACTCAAACTTGATTATCGGTATTAAAAACATCCACTCTTATTGGAATGCAATTAACATTATTAATCTAAACAAAATTTATGTAACTACGTACCTCGTTTATATGCTGAAATCATGCAGTTACAAAAAGAAGTTGCTGACCACATTTTCCTTAATTGACACCGGGCCAAGGGGTGTCTCATAGTACAACAATAACATGCACTAGCTTGTCTTGGGCCAATAGGTCACAAACTTCTAAAGCTCAATTTCATGTAAAGAAAAAGTTATATAAATTGCATTTGGTTTTAATATATATCTTATTTATGAATCGGTATTTATTTAAATTTGATCAAAGTATGAAACTATATATTTATAAAACAATAAGTGGTTTGAACAAAAGAGAAAACAAAAAAATGAACAACATTAACTTACTACTAACTAGGTTAGATACCCGTGTAGGGTTGAATGAAAATATATTAAAATAAAGATTTAGATAATCATGTATTTTAATTTTGTAATAGCTAGCTGGGTGTTAAGTTGTATAGCTTTTCAAATTTAAGTTAATCTCTAAATAATTATTATTATAACGTAACAAAATTTAAATTACTATTATGATGACGAAATTGTATGAATTATAATTAGTTTTGAATTTACTATTATGATAACGAGTGTGTGAGAATTCTTTGTTAATTAACCATACAATTTTGATTTTATAAAGTATAAAATGTTGAAATTTAAATTTTATGATAATAAAGGAAAAGAATTTTAATAAATATTTACGTAAAATTATTCAATCCATAATCAAGTTGTTACATTTAATTAAGAGAATAAATATGAAAGTGCCAACTTTTTAGCATGCATGTAGATTGAAGATACTTTTTAGCAAGAGAATTAATGTGAGAGTGAAACTATCATTCATCGTATAGATGAAAATTTTTTAATAAAATCTAGACATAAACGAGTTTTGACTTTAACAGAGGGATTAGTTTCGCATTTCAAGTGGGGACCTATTTTTTTTTCTTTTTATAACCAATTTTAGTTTATTTTTCTAAACGGCAGCCAATTCTATTAAAATCTAGCTAGCAAGTTGCTTGAGAAAAAGTACGCACAGAAAGCGAAATTAGAACAACATGAGTTTCATTCAAGATATTTAGCTCACCTCACAATACAAAGGCAACACCCTATAAAACCTAGGTACTATGTAACCGACTTTGACTTTAGCACCATTAATTAATATTTTTTCCAACAAAATAACCTTACTACTTAGTTATAAAATGCGTTCCAAATATTTTCTTAATTATCATCACATTATTACTATTATTAAATTTAAATATCAATCAACATCAACTTAATTAACACTAATATTATACCATCACATTAACGTACTTAACACCCTTATATAACACCTACACATCTCTAACCTTTCCTCACTCATCATACATTTTCTGGTCGCCGGAATATATCCCTAACGCCACCATGTCCACCCCCGGCAGCAGCAGACGGAGTTCGAACGCTGCTTACGTCGAAGAAGACGAAAACAGCGAACAAATCGATTCCGTTCAAACACCCGATCATCACCTTCCCGACAACTTATTCCACGGATTGAAGCGTCACGATTCCTTCGATATTGAGGCCGCTAAAATCGGCGGTCACCATGGTCACCATAACACCAAGGTTAGCATATATATACACTACTAAAAAATGTAACTGTTTATATGTTCGGATAACAGTTTATTCGGTTTAAATTAGTTTTAAAAAAAATCAGTTTATTGGTTTATTTGGTGCGGTGGATAACCGTTTTTTAAGACATCTATAACCGAACAAAACCGGTTCGGATTAAAATTTTCTTTAACCGAAGGTTCGGTTGGTGACTATTTTCATTATTTTGTGACGTATTATTAACAAAGATATTTTGTTTGAAGGATTGGGGAGTGATACTGAGACTTGCTTTCCAAAGCATTGGGGTGGTTTATGGCGACATCGGCACGTCGCCATTGTATGTCTATTCGAGTACTTTTACTGACGGAATCAAACATCCCGACGACATTTTAGGCGTTTTGTCGCTAATCTTCTACACCATCACCATAATTCCGGTTATCAAGTACGTTATGATCGTTCTGCATGCCAACGATAATGGCGACGGTATGTACTTCCACTCTAATCGCTCTTGTCGCAAAATATCTTCGCTAATTTTTGTTGCAAAATTTGTTGAAATAGGTTTTAGGTCGCTAAATTCATGCAGGTCTTGATGATCGCAAGTGGTTAATCTTTTTTAGCAGGAGATGTGATCAAATGCAGCATAAAAAAATATGAAAACAACAAAACTAAGTACTAACAAGTATTTGGGAATAATTATAGTAAAGATTAGTTGATCGCATCAGCAAGAATTTTATTTAAACATATAAGCTATACAAACTTTTAAATTTTTTTAACAGCATAAATTTATACAAATATGTTAAAAAAATATTTAGTAATATATGTCATTGTCTGGACTAAAATCATGATTTTATAAAAAAAATCTCACATCTTCTATGAACCACTATTCAAGAGATCATTGGCAGTAGCAAACTTAAATAATATATATGTGAATTATTACAAGTTATAATGAAAAATTAAGGTTAGATCTACACTAATGTAGGTTGTATCCGGTTTTGTATATCTTTAATTATTATTTTAATGCATTGACTTCTCTAAAATCTAGGAAAATAAAGAAAAGAAAAAAGCCTTTAAACAAGCTGCACGTGAACACTTTTTTTTAAACGAGTAACTTTTTAATCGTGGCCTCACGGGTAACTTGTGAGATTGTTTATATGTTACAACTTAATTATAACCTTAGATCAAATTAGTAAAAAAAATGTGGTAAAATCTTTCGTCTCTATCTTGTGACACTCAGTAATATACGTAGAGTTGTTAAATCACAATAATACTTATAGTGATTTTTTTGGTTAACAGGCGGTACTTTTGCTTTGTATTCGAAGTTGTGTCGATATGCAAAGGTAGGATTAATCCCGAGTGAGCAACCAGAGGACCGAGAGGTCTCAAATTTCCAGCTTGAATTGCCAAGCAAACGTAACACTATATCATCAAAACTCAAAGAAAATCTTGAACGTAGTAACTTTGCGAAGTTTGCACTTCTTTTCGTTGCTATGCTTGGGACATCTATGGTCGTTGGTGATGGCATCCTCACTCCTTCGATCTCCGGTGAATATTACTTTTACCCTTTTTATTGTTATGCATTTACATTGGACTGTAAAGACTAATATCATTTATCTCTTACATATATTTAATTGTTTTTATAGTATTATCCGCGGTATCAGGACTCAAGGAAGCAACCGATTCCATGACAGAAGGTAAAATTTTCACAATCAACCTAACTTTATCTCTTTTTATACGTCTTTTTCGTAAATTTCATGAAAAAGAAAGAAAAGACAAATTATACAACTCAGATTTTGTTTTGAACATGTGTCTCGTCTTATCGATTAAAATATGTGTTGCACACTATGTAGTATTAGCCATTGTTGAATGGTAATGTCGACATAAAAACTAATAATATGGATTACCAAAGATTGTTTCAAGTAATGAAACGTAGCTAGAAAACAATGAAAAAAACAAAAGATTGTAGAATAATGAACATCACACAGTATATATATTCCAGGGTCAATTTTTTATGTTCGTGATTTATTGTAATAACTAGGTTTAATACCCGTATAGATATACGGATTGAGTAAAATAAATGATCAATATAATGGAGAAATTATAATTAAAAATCGGATGTAACAATCTAAATTATTATTATAAAAAATCAATATTGAAAACTGTTGGGATTTAAAATCACCCGTCGACGTTCAGTTATTACGTTGATTTTGCAACCAAAATATCGTTTATTTTAAAATGCAGAGAAATTAATTTTGCATTGTTTTTAAAATTACTTTTGTTTTTAAAATGTTTGCCCCCTAAAATATTCCTCTCATTTTTCACTTCTAAATTACCCCTTAAAACTTTAATTCATTATATAGATTTATTACTTTTTAGGTTTAAAATATAAAAATATCTCAAGCTATTTACCTTTTTACATTTTCTGTTTTTTTTCTTAATGTATTGGTGGGTTTCATACTTTCATTGTCGCCGAAAATACTCAATATTCTAAAAGCGACATATTTGTTATGTTGTGTTATATTTATGACTAGCTAAATTAAATACTCTATTGTTAAAAGTCATCTTTTTTATTTCTAAAAAAACAAAATAATTAGTCTTTTTTTTATATTTTATAAAAACCCCTTTTATTTATCAATAAACCAATAGCAATATAGTATTAAAATTCTATGTAATATAGGTAAATTCTAAAGTTAATTATATGAGCATTATTTTATTTTTTAGTGTGACTGTACGTTTTGATAATTCGTAGCCAGAATGAACTAGTCATGTTCTAACACTTAAGTATATATGCAGGGAGAATTGTCATAATATCAGTATTAATCTTGATCGCTTTATTCATGGTTCAAAGATTCGGAACTGATAAAGTTGGCTACGGTTTTGCCCCCGTCATCAGCGTCTGGTTCTCGCTCATCGCTGGTATTGGTGTCTACAATTTCATCAAGTTCGACCCTTCCGTCGCAAAAGCCATAAACCCTATGTACATCATCGATTATTTCAAACGAAATGGAAAAGACGGATGGGTTTCGCTTGGTGGAATAGTTCTTGCCATTACAGGTATGTACGTACGTACAATTTTCATTTATAACTAGATTTAAGACCAGGTCACGCGCGCAGTTAGGTCTTGCGTAGTCATGACATACGTTGATAAAAAAAACTCATGTCTCGTACGTCATAGAACAAAACCGTAATGTGTAATATATTAAAAACGATTAAATGTCAAAAGTTAGAGGTCAAAACGATAACAATATTAAAGTCGTACCATATGTCAATGTATAGTAATAGATCAAAGTCGATAACTCATCAGAGGCAAAAATAACAATTAGTAAAGTCGGAAATTAAAACCGTAAATACGTCAAAAATCAAGGTTCTAAAAACGTAAATGCGTTAAAATAAAAAAGTTAAAACGCGATGTAACATCACATGACTGGCCGATACAAACCAATCAAGTCATATCACTATATAGAAGCATGCAATAAGTTGCATGTAAAAAACAATCAAGTCATATCATTTAAATATGATAAAAATATATTATACTAAATCCTAACTAATAAATTTAAGTGTCACAGGAACTGAGGCCATGTTTGCGGATCTTGGACACTTCACTGTCAAATCGATACAAATAAGCATGGGTTGTGTTGTTTATCCGGCTATAATCACAGCTTATAGTGGTCAAGCGGCGTGGCTACGAAAACATAGCGATCTAGTGTCCGACACATTTTATAAATCAATTCCACACGCTTTGTACTGGCCGGTTTTCGTAGTGGCTGTGATGGCAGCGATTATAGCAAGTCAGGCTATGATATCCGGGACGTTCTCGATCATCAAACAGTCGCTTTCGTTAGGGTGTTTTCCTCGCGTTCAAGTCGTGCATACATCGGCTAAGTATGAAGGACAAGTTTACATACCGGAAATGAATTATCTTTTAATGATTGGTTGTGTTTTAGTCACTGCTACCTTCAGAACAACTGAAAAAATAGGCAATGCTTATGGTAAGAGTTGGCACATTAATTAATTTGTCACAAAGTTCTGAAAACGTACATTCGTTTATATTTTAATATATTTTAATATAAACGAATGTATGTTTTCAGATAACTTGTTTAACTCATGTTTAACTGTCTCCAAATGTATGTAGGAATCGCGGTGATATTTGCCGAGACTCTAACATCTGGATTTTTGATTGTGATCATGCTCGTCATATGGAAGACGAATATACTTCTAGTGATGTTATATGTGCTTGTGATTAGCTCTACTGAATACACCTACTTAAGCGCGGTTTTCTACAAATTCGGCAAAGGAGGATACTTGCCATTTTCATTTGCTTTGGTGCTAATGTTCATAATGTGCACTTGGAACTATGTCTACCGCGCTAAATACAACTACGAGCTTGATCACAAAGTGTCACGCGAAGCCATAAAAGACATTGTTACTGACACGAACATAAGTCACATGGGCGGACTGGCAGTTTTCTATTCCGAACTCGCCCATGGCATTCCACCAATCTTCAAACACTATGTTGATAATGTGCCTGCTTTACATTCGGTTATCGTGTTTGTTTCAATTAAGTCACTGCCAGTTAGCAGGGTGGCACCAGAAGAGCGGTTTTTGTTTCGAAGAGTGAAGCCAAACGAGTTGAATGTTTTTAGGTGTGTGGTAAGGTACGGGTACACAGACGTCCGCAATGAAAAGGAGTCGTTTGAGAAGATTCTGGTCGAAAGGTTGAAGGATTTTATTGAATATGATTACGGAACTGAGCCACAACAAGGTCGTATCGCGGCTGAGGATGTTGGGAAACTAGACAAAGCTTGGCGATCGGGGATTGTGCACTTAGTGGGCGAGCACGAGATTGTGTCGAGGGCGGGGTCTTCGATCGGGAAAAAGTTCTTGATAGATTATGCTTACAATTTCATGAAGAAGAACTTGAGGCAAAGTTATAGTGTGTTTGATGTTCCTCATAAAAGGTTGTTGAAGGTTGGAATGACTTATGAGCTTTAGGGACAATGAATTGAAGATATAAATAATGTCACATCCTCATTTAAAGACACTAATTAAAATGTTTTTTTTTCTTTTCAAGTGATTGAAATATAAGCAATCAAATGTAAATTTGTGAACGTAACAAAGAAAATAATATGTTTTAGTTATTAATACTTATTATGCTTGTCTACAGTTACTATCATTGTAAGTTTTATTGTTTTATTGGTTAGGGACGGTACTCGTTAGCCGTCTCAAACATCTCGGGTCGGGATGTAGGGTATTTTCATCGTTTCAAATTTCATTATTCTCAACTAAACGCGTAAAGAATGCCCCTGGCTTGCTTGTCCTGGCCAGTGGATTACAATTTTTTCTATAGGGGCAATTTCATATATACCCCTACAAAGTTGCATAATATCATATTTACCCAAATCATGCTTAAAAAGTGTTGTACAATATGCATTAAAAACTTGTACTTTGGGTAAATATGATATTATGATATTATGCAACTTTGTAAGGGTATATATGAAATTATACTTTTTCTATATTTTCTCTCTTTAACTAAGCAACAAAAGCCTTATAAATGGCCACTTCATAGTTCATGCTTCGTATGCTTTGGCGTTACCTAATGTCGGTAATATTAGTGTTATCAGTACGGTTAGTGTTATTGGATTAACTTGTCGAATAGGCTGATTTCATTTGTTATTATTCGAGTTAGGGAATACAGGAGTGTGCGCTCCGTTGTTTTGGATGAGATTGCGTGTGTTGTTGGTAGAGGTGCACAAATCGGTTAATTTCGGTTAACCGGTTATTTAATACCCTAACCGGTTATTTTCGGTTATTGAGAAAATTGGTTATTCGCTTTAACCAGTTCGGTTAATAACTGGTTTTTTCGAATTTTTCGGTTATTTTACTTTAACCGGTTCAGTTAATTAACCGTGTTTTTCTAATATTTTATTGTTTTTCGGGTTTTTTCCCGGTTAATAACCAGTTATTCAAAAAAAATCCCTAATCGGTTACAAACCTGTGGTTAAAAAAATACCCTAACCAGTTCTTTCTCAATCGGTTAATAACCGGTTTCGGTTATTAAACCGGTTATTTTTTGCACCTCTTGTTGGTTTAAGTAGTTTATGGATTGTGTTAGGCTGTTTAATATGAAGTGGGCTATGGGCCTACTTGGTTTAACTATATTCTTGGCCTGATTCGAATACTAGTACAAAAGCCTGACCCAGTTTTATGTTTTATGTTTTAGTTAAACTAATCCAGTTAAATGTGATTATATATATTTTAGTGGGTCATAATAGTTCAAGCTATATACCATATCTCTTCGTATTCTGGATATATTCATACTTTAGGCGAGATACACAACAGGCAATCATTAATTTAACGCTCGATGATAACATCAATTCGTATAGTCCAAAAACTAACTAACTAACTCGTAAAATCTCTTGACTTACATATGCTTGGAGAGATCAATAACAATTGACAACCCTTGTCAATGACTAAAAGATTTGTAGCTAGTGAGATTTTTAAGTTGTCACCTTAAGGTCACAGATTTCTTAACCACATCAAAAAATTTCGGTGGACGAAATGGTCACACATAAATGTTATTTTTGTATGTCGGTTTTATAGATAAACTTATATCAATAACTGATAAAAAATTTTGGAGGATTCAAACACATAGAACAACCAATTCACTCGAACTCTTGGTATACTATTTCTAAAAAATAAGATTCTTGATTCAGAACAACTAAGCTTAAACCGGTCAAATATTTGATACATCGCTCAAATAATTTATCACGACTCTTATTTTAACCCAGAAAATTTTTAAATATAAATTAAGTGTTCAGTTTGAAAAATCTCCACCAAACTCCCTAACTACATGATAATACTAGACCTTATGAACCCATATACATATATCTTAAAAAGTCCTTTAACCAAATTTGAAATATGCAAATATTTTTAATATTGACCTGTTAAGTGTATGAGAGTGATCAACTACAGGTTATTTAAGCCTAGGATTTATTACAAAAAGTCAAAAACATAAGGTAGGCGGGCGCGTTGTGCTGACCGATGTATCAACCTAGTTTAGATCTTTGTTATTGATTTTGACTCTTAAGTTGCTTTGTTCTATTTCTTTCCATTATATATTAATCGGTTACCCCAACTTATATGCAATGTGTCGTATGCAATAACTTTATAGCCCCGTGGATGCTTGGCCACGTTAAAAATTTAAAATGACAATATTGTGATTGTGGGTTGACTTTGACTTTTGAAATTGTTGTTTATTGCCCGATAAGAGTTGACTTTAACTACAAAGATTCATCTCTTGGAAGAGATTAGGTTCAAGATAAGAGGTGGCGAATAAATGTGTTGGATTAGTAAGGTTAATTGGTTGATTCAAAATGCCTTTTCAAAGTTTTTCTTTTCAACAATTAATATTTTTTTCAATCATATTTGAATCAAATTATTTTATATTATAATTAATTAATTTGTTTCTTTGGCTAAAATAATTAAGTAGGACGTTTTATGACCTCTTAAAGTTAATATTATATTTTTTATCAAGTTGCTCTAAATTAATACAATTGGTTGGTTAGGATCATACAAGATCTCAATAGATGCATCGTTTATGAATAGTATAAAAACATCACACTCATAGAAGTTGAAAAAAAACACATTTTGGGTGAGAGCAATGTAAAGAGGGTTATGGCACAAAGCACATATTACGGTTGGGAGATTAGTGATTATTATCATGACATGATCACAGACTAATCTTCAGTCGGTAATTTATTTTATTTATAAAAAGAGTTGTCATATTTTTCTAAGTATTGTAAATAAAACATAGCGGTAACAAAATATCACCTTAAACAAAAATTATAATAGGACATTAAGACCTAATAAGGATTCTTATTGGTCTCACTCGACACACCGCTTCTTCCATGGTCACTCGGATCAGTTGCATGACTTGCATCAATGATCTCTCAACCTCCAACTTGCGGCTCGTCGTACCTTTGCCACTTTCAACTGTGGCAACGTCCGCTTAGCCTCCAAATCGCTCATAGGAACGTTTTAATGTTCCTTCTCCTATGTTTTAAAAATTTAATGGTGATCGGTCGCTCGTCAATAAATAAGTTTAGATTCCAACACACTTGAATATCATGATAAAGGTCAAACAGTCAATTAGTTTTGGAGCTTTGGTTTAGTTAAAGATGTTGAGATACTTAGGCCACTAAGCAAAAAATCTTGCATGAATGACCAAGTGGAGAATATATATATTTGAAGACAAGTGGAAACTCAAAGCAAACTTTCTCAAGGTTCCAAAAAAGCTAGATTTGATCAAGTAAAGTGCACCTGCACCCACTTGTCCAAATTTAATCTCATTCCACCTTTATTAGGAATATTTCACTTTCCACAATAATTGTACCATGCCATATTTTTAATCCGGCATTGGGAGTGACGGGGCTTGAACCCGCAGCTTCCGCCTTAACAGGGCGTACGTTGCTCTGACTAATTGAAAAATAGTATAACTATCGACAACGTATGTTATCTAACTTTTTCTAGGAGCGGCTCAACCTTTTATAAGTTAAAACAAAATAAAAAATTATGTACTTTTCACTAAATTTCATTGTTTTAAACTATATGCACGGATTTAGAACGTATTCGATATTCAACTGAAGCCCGCTCATCGCTTGGTAAAGTTGCGTAATTCTTTGAATTTTGATATTTTGGGTGTTTTGTAATATAAATCTTAAATAACATAAGTAAATAAAAATCTAAATATTATGGGAGTGTTGTGTGTCGGTTTTCAATTTTACATTGTGCCTTGAACTTTTGGACTATGAAAAGAAATTGGGCAGTCGGGCAAAAATAATATACTTGTGTCGAAAACTAAAGTTGGGCCTATAATTTTGTTAACCTCTAGACTCTAACTAGTTTGATGTTACATATCTGCCCCTAAATTTTGTGGGCTTTGTACCATTTGTTATATTTTATTTGCTAGTGATTTTTGTTGTACCGGTCAAAGAAAGATGAGAGCCTTTGTTTCTTTTGAAAAGTACCGAATTTAAATTCGGGTAACTTGATTTCCAATTCAGTTCCATTCAATGTGGTTATTGGGATGTGGAACGGGGTATCTAACTATCTATAACCTTAATGTTAAGTTTAAAACTAGTTATAAGATCGGGTTACGTGATACGGTGATTGGGTCTCGCGTATGTGACTTTATCACACAATTTGATAAAAAAATTATGTCTCTTACGTTATAATGTAAAGTCGTAATGCATCACATATTAAAAGACGAAGATATATTCAGACTTGGAATAAAATGATAACTAAATCAAAACATGAGGTCAAAGAAAAAAAGATGCTAAGGTAGGGCAGGGGGTTACAGTTTTAAATTGAATAAGCATGGGGTTAAAGTTTTAAATTGACTAAGTCATCAAAGGTAAAAATGATAAGTTAAAATTAAGGGTCAAGTCATAAATATGTTAAAGTTGAGTTGACTAAATGATAAGTCAAATAACCATCGATGGCTAGTTATTTGTTTAGGTCGGTTAATTCGTTACATTGTTGTTGTATGCTTTTGTTCGAAATTGGTATCTTAGATGCGTTTGAAGTGGGGTATCTCATAATTGTCTTCGAAGCATGTACGTGGATCATACAATTTTAATTTTGTTCGAAGTTTCTATCCGATGTTCAAAGCATGTGGGGGAGTATCTTAGGGTTTTTAAAACGTCGTTCTATGATTTATTTTTAGTGAGACTTTTAAAACTAAAACTACTAACTTCACTTTAACATTAGATAGGAAATGACCATAATATATAGCCTTCTAAGTTAACAGTTGACTAACGCCTGTTAGACACATGTACTCAAATTGCAAAAAGTCATAAGGTTAGGTACTTAATTGTATAAACTAAAACGTAACTACTCATAATGCAAGCTGAAGTATTTCTTAAGTACTCATTTAATACTTTATTCTTTATAAAAGTTATATTTTGTATTTTGATTTTTAACTTGTCACACGTCTGTGTTTTTAGAATTTTGTCCGTACATATCCACTAGCACCACATGAAGGCCATGCATGCATGATGCCCGTATATCACTTTAATGCCTAATTTATTGTCCATTAATTTCATAATGGAAGGAAACTTTAATTTGATCCTTAATTTGAACCCAATCGGTATATTTTCTATTAGTAGTGGATATCCTGTAACAGTGTTTCATATATATACTAGGTTTAATACCCGTGTGTTACACACGAGTTAAATAATAATATTTATAAAGAAATTATAACCATTATATTTAACAATTTGTAAATATATAACATTTAAGGAGTTGGCTCCATCAACTTGCATGGTGAAAAATTTAGCTAAATTTTACCTCCCAAACTTCCTATTATAGAAAAAAAAAATCCCTCCAAAAATTGCCTCCTAAAAGTTTGATTTATTAGATAGATTTAAACAAATAAAAAAAAGTTGAGAAGATCGATCGAACTATATTATAGACTATTGATCAAGTAAAACGATCTCAAGGCAAAATTTCATCTAAATTAAAACTAGTAATTGTAAAAAGAAAAGAATGATCAAGTGAATCTAATGGTACTTTTTTTATAATATATAATACTTTTTTTTACCATCATCTTAAACATATATAACTTTTTTTATAATAGTACTTTTTAATTATACCATAAAACGAGTATTCTAATCTTTAATTTGAGTATTGTATTGGTATACTTTTGTTTTTACTTTTTTCAAAATGTGATGAGTTAGGTGTGCGTATAATTGTGCGTTTTCAACCAGCCCGGCCATATAACTGCGTTTTTAACCTCGTATAATTACCTGTTTTCATTTGCATATTCAGAAATATCTGCGTGCTTTTTACAGTATAACTATGTGTTTTTATCTGCATGTCTAGAAATAACTGTGTTGTTACTTACATAATCAACGCGTTTTCGAGTCCAAAAACCATGCGTTTTCCACCCCTTATAATTGTGTTTTCTAACCCGTATACCTACTCGTTTTCATTTGCAAGTACGTCCAGTAATAATTGTACTTCAATTTTAATATCCAAATCCGCATGCAGGTAGAATAAATACTATTTCTAGCTAACCATCCATCGAACTTAATTTTGTATGAACATAATTATAGTTCTAATTAAAAAAATCTCTATTTTATTAGCCAGCCGTACATTCTAGAAATTGAATTTAATTTAAACTGGAAAATTTATAAGCAAACCAATAACTGGCTACTACATAAAAGCCCCCATAAGGCTTTCTACTTTTAGACTTTAGTTCCTGAATATATGGAAATCAAAATAACCACATTTTTTAAGCTTAATTTCGAACTAAAACTTATTATATATTTAAAAGTAAAAATATTAATTACATAATTGATTAGTAAACTAAACAAAAAAATAGAAAAATTACTCCGTATATTGGTAACTAAACTTAATAAAAAATTATAAACATAGAATATTTTTAAAATATACAAAAGATGATAGGGGTTCAATGACATTTATTTTTACTCACTTTAAAATACAATTTATAGAAAAATTGAAAATATATATAATATGTTACAGCTTAGTGAACTCGGAAAATTTTATATGATCTTATATTAATAAGCTAGATTAAAACCCGTGTGATACACAGGGGTGTGATTGTTGGATGTGATGGTTGTCATTTGCATGCATGTTGGTCATTTTGTGTGTTGTGGTTTGTGAGTTTCGTGGGGCATGTTTTTGGTGATCGAGCGTTTGATTACAAGCACCTTAGCATAAACACGGCTCGATCACGCAACCAAATACAATTAGTTGTTTTAAATTATAAATTAAGAATATATCTCTTTGTTTATTAGCCAGCAGCCCAGCACTACATTCTAGATTAATAGAGTTCATTCATACCAATATATAATAGTAATATTATAAATTAATATAATATTGCAGTTTAACCTACATTCAAATTATTATTATTTTTTTAATTTAACTGTATCTAATTGTCCAGCACATGTTATAGGTGAGAAATGGGAAATAAACTAACCGGCCACTATAAAAGTGGTGGCTACAGTATCTATTATCTACAATTGAAAGCCCATTATGCTTTCTAATTTTAGACTTTTAGTTCCTGAATATGGGGGAGAAATATTTAGGACCACATTTATTTTTATGTTTCGACTAATATGCATGTGTCTTTTATTATGAGTTAAATATCTGATCAGAAATATTTACATACTACTGTTTTAACTTAATAAAACTGATTTATTACACTAGTATAAAAATGAGCAAAAAGGCATTTGCGACTATTTTGCGACCATTTTAACGGTCACAAATGCCTGTTTTTGTAGTAGTGTTAATATTAGGTTAAATATCTAAAATGATAATTAAGTCTTGTTTAAACACCGAGAACTTAACTTTTAAAAAAACTTACAATATTTCACTACTAAAAACTTGATCATTTGCATCAAAGAAAACGATAACAAATTGGGTGTCAAATAGCTGCGATTTACCTGATTTTGTTATTAAAATTATACCGGATATATTAATGGTTTCACGGCAAGGTAGAGTTTTTTTTTTTGAACGGCAATTATTAGAGAAAAGAGAACACTAACAAGACGCTAGTGTCGAAGAAACACAAGCACTTACACCCAGGGTAGATTTTAATTACCTTTAAAGGGATGGAAAAAAAGTTATTTTGGTTAATTCTGGCAACCTAGCTAAAGTTTTACAAACCAATAGTTTATGAAGCTTTAGTTAATTCTTTTTAGGTTTTGTTACATAGCACTCATGTTACGAGGTGGACACGTGCTCCTCTCAAAAACAAAATCAATTTAAAACTCTTCTAATCTAATAATTATATATTGACACCGTTACCAAACTTAGTTACAAATGAATTAATTAAGTAATTAGTGAACTTATTAGCGGGGACCATTTCTTACTTTAAGGGTTTTATTATTTGGTCCTTCTACTTTGAATATTAAGCATTTAAATAACCTAACTTGTATAAATAATCTTTTGCTTTTATAAGATTCGTATTCTATAGTCCAGTTGACATTTATAATTATAATTATAATTATAATTAGGTTATTATTTACAAGTCTGAAATTTGAACCGTTGATATGGAGATGTCTCTTAGACTCTTAGTATGTGTAATAGATCAGGTTTTAGTGGGTGTCTCTTTATAACTAACGTCACACGTGATATATATATTATTCAATTAAAGGTTAAATATTATTATTATTATAAAAATTAACGTATAAACTTTCTTTTTTTTCAGAAAAAAGAAAACGGTCAATATAACTTACTATGGTGTAAATATTAAAACCCTTGACATATAAAAAAAATGTTATTCCAGCCTGTTTTTAAGATTAAAGTTGCTAATTAGCTTATTATAATAAGCTAATTAATATTTGTTTGAAATGTATTTTATGAAAATTATTAAAAATAATAACATGTTACACTTTATATTAATCAGAATTTGATTAATTAAGAGACAATCAACTTTTTCACATAAAAACTTTAATATATATATTTTCATGTACAAACCATGCATTGTGTACGAGTGTTATATTGATGGAGTTTAATCTAGCTAACACAAGTTGATTGTGATACATTTTTGTCTTCCCCTAGCTAATTAACATGTTTACGAACTTTTTATGTCAAAATTTTGTCCAATGATTTTTGTTGAAAAATAAAAAGTACGATATATATTTTTATGACATTAACCTTTTAGTTAATGAGGCTGAATTATAGAGGGTCAAGAGAGTCGTTGACCAAGGTCACTGGAATTAACTTGTCAGTATTTATTTATTTGTATAATTAATTCCAAGTTTTTTTTAAACATCATTTAAACCAGCTTTTTATTTTATTGTACAGTAAAAAAAGCTAATTAAAAGCTCTAGTTAGATGATGTATAGCTTAAAAGTGTTAAAGAGCCAAATCCACTAGATGAAGGTAGAGATATAATTTTATTATATATTATTGGAGAGTAATTGATATAAAAAAGCAACGTGTCTATGTTTTAGAGGATCAAGATCGACTTAATTACTTAACCAATATGGTTAACAATATAGCAGGATCTAACTCATCAGTGTTAAACTTCTCATATGATGCTAGCACTAGCACTCATGCTAATTCTCAACAAGATGATCATATGGGTGTGATCAAAGAACAAGATCGGTTGCTACCGATCGCGAATGTAGGTCGAATCATGAAGCAAATCCTGCCCCCAAATGCTAAAATCTCAAAAGAAGCTAAAGAAACCATGCAAGAATGTGTGTCTGAGTTCATTAGCTTTGTGACAGGAGAAGCTTCCGATCATTGTCGAAAAGAGAAACGAAAGACGGTCAACGGAGACGATGTTTGTTGGGCAATGATGAATCTAGGGTTTGATGATTATGCGGAACCATTGAAGAGGTATTTGCAAAAGATTAGAGAGCTTGATGGTGAAAGGGCTAATCATAATAAAGGGGCTAGTAGCAGTAGTAATGAAGATAAAGATCATACGCGCTATACTCATCAAGAAACCTCGTCGAGTTACAGATCTGGAGGTAATCAAGCTCTTTATAAACCTACTAGTTCGGGCTCGCCAAATCTGTTTAAATTCAC
Source organism: Tagetes erecta (assembly GCA_030867185.1). NCBI lineage: Eukaryota > Viridiplantae > Streptophyta > Magnoliopsida > Asterales > Asteraceae > Tagetes > Tagetes erecta. Next base: position 10,211,592 of record CM061494.1, read on the forward strand.
CGTTATAGATAAAAGAAAAAGATATAATTAATTAGGGTTTGTTTTGTTAGTTTTAAGGGCCGGGATCAATTTAAATATATACTTGTATGATAGATGATCCTGGCCCTGAATAAAAAAGAAAAGATGAAGAGAAGATTAACTAATTTGTGATGAGTTATAGTCACAAATTAATACAAGTTAATTTTCTTTTTAATTTGTGTTAAATTTGCATTTAGGGTTGAAAATATGCCCCTATAAAGAATAACATATATATAACTTGGTATTTGGGTGTGCCTTCGAACAAACTATGATGCCTTTTTTATTGTATTCGAGCTTTGGTGAATGAAAATTTAGAAATTTTAACAAGTTATGACGATTTAGGTTTTTATTTCTGTATATGATATGGGCCGTCGTTTCTTTGAATGAACCGCATCGATCAGGATCTAATGTGCGTGACCTGTTTGAATGATCTATATGCATACATAAGTTTCTGCTTTGTGCCGATCAACATTACAATCTTAGAACTTCAAAATGTGAAAATAAATGGCCAGCTAAATTTCCTACAGTATTGGGAAGTATCCAGCTAGTCTGAATGCACACATATAGTACGTAACTATTTAAATTTATTAATTGTACGTTCCACTATAATCACTAATTTTTTTTCTAATTAAGAACATTGCACGTCAAGTTGTAGACTAGCTTGTAGTATTGTTCCAATCTCGTGAATTTTTTTATAAATGTTAAATTTTCAAAAGTTAAATGACCTAAGTAAAAAATATATGAAACTTATTACTTTTTAGTGATTATATATCTTTTATAGTTTTAACCTAGCTAATTAATATAGCAACTTAACGGTGTTCATATATATATCTTCTTCAGATTATTAAGTTATAAGAAATTAATTAAGTTTCATAGGATTGAAACTAGCTTAATATATATATCTTTCTAATTAAGACTCTGGAAATCAAATTAATAATACATGGAACCATTGTTTTTGTGTATGTGTGTTTTGTAGTATATTGTTTATATATAGGTAACATATATATATATATTATATATATATATATATATATATATATATATAGTGCTGCAATGTTTTGGGGTTAGGGTTCTTGTGAAACCCTAGATGCCAATTCAACATGCTTTAACAGCTGCCATTAAAAACCCCATCTGCCACAAAAACTAGGTTCTGGAAACATGTTAATTAATTTCATAAATGATGTTCTACATAATTGTGTTTTAATCTTTGTTTAAATATAAAGTTGTGTATTCATAAATGATGTTCTACATAATTGTGAAGGATGTTTTCATTTGAGAAAATTTATATATTAAGAGGATAAAAAGACAAATTAACCTAAATCATTAAAGTAATTATTAATGGTTAACTTTTTTTAAAAAGTTCATTTTTTACGTACATACAAATAGGTATGGTATGTGCATATGAAAATATGTTTTTCATGTGTATTTTTAACGTTTAAAAACTATATACAAATGTTTAATTTATGTGTGGATAGCATAACTTATACATAACTTTTACATGTATGGTTTAAATAAATAATAATAGTTTGTAGATTTAAATCATCACATGTATGTTTTTTAAATAAATATAATATCCACACAAGAAGGTATAGTAGTGAATATGAACTTAATCGTCAATGCTTCGAATTCTTATATAGACTTGGAAATTTTTGTTTAAATATCATATTTAAAAAGAACGTGGATTTTTTTAATGTAAGTACTTAATTAGGGTTTAATTAATATCATTCATATTTTCCGAATTATTATTTAACTTAAATTTAGTTGAGGAATTTAATAACAAAACAAGTTCAACAATATATATCCAAAATCCAACATGCATCCAAGTTCATGATTTAAAATCGCAAAACGTCACACTATTTTATATACATAATAAGTATTATATATTAATCAATAGTTTTTAACTTAAAGATTCAAACTTAATTCCGGCCTTCCTATCCTAAGTTAATATATGCTGGTCTGATTTTGATCTCAAATCCATCTTACAAGTTACAACACATTTTTCTACTGTCGCGAATAATCCGTTTTCTAGTAGTGTATATATATAAGGTCGACGTACAAAGGTTGCAGAGGCTAAACCCTAAAATCTAATTCCCAAGTTAAAAACAAGAGTTTAACACCAACATAAAAGCTAAACCGCAGAGGCTAAGATGATAAACTCGATATGGTTTTAACGTCATTCGAACGAGTTTAGTCGGAGTTCGTTTGGTCCGATTTTGATTTGATGTATGTAATCTACTAATTAATCTTGGTAGATTCTCAATTTACGGGAAAATATATTAATTAATTAAAATCGAACAATTTGGGTATTGGATCATCTCCCAGGAACTAAGGAAAAGACTCATGCTTCGAGGCCATTCAAAGTCTTCTATGTATGTCTACAAGGAAGATATTTTCGTTATCCTTTTTATGTCACAATTAATTAATTAATTAATTAATAAATAAATAACACGTGGCTTTAATCGACTCTCACCATCAAAATAGTGTAATCTATTTATTATAATGAATGTTTATAATGGTTAATTATGTCCTATATCTCATAACTAAAATGATTAAGAGTGCAAAAATGCATATCTTAAAAATTCTAGCTAGGATTTGTTGTCATAAGAATTGATATATTAATTCTGCTTGGTATGTATTGCAATAAAAGTCTTTATATTTTTAACTACCAGCCCACTTATAACATGTTTAGTGCTTGGGTATGATATGATGCATATATATTACAACTAGTTTATTACTAAGAGACATACATAGCCGTGCACAAACCGGGTTTTTTTAGGAACCGGTTCCGGGTAGGAACCGGTTCCGGTTTTAGTCAACAAAGTCAAGAACCGGGTAGGGTCGGGTTCGGTTCCGGGTATGATCGGGTATTTGACCGGGTTTTGACCGGTTTAGCCGGGTTTTTTTCGGTTCCGGGTAGGTTTAGGTCCGGTTTTGACCGGGTTGAGGTGGAACCGGTTCCAACGGTTCCGGTTCGGTTCCGGGTACGGTTCCACTTTTTTGGAGAAACCGGAACCCATGTGTACCCTACGGTTCGGGTACGACCGGTTCCGGTTCGGGTACACCGGGTCGGTTCCGGAACCGGTTTTTTTGTGCACAGCTAGACATACACATTAATTAAATATATTTATGTGTGGTGTTTGGTTATATGATTTTGGTGTGTTTAATTTAAAATTTGAAGATCTTGAACACAAATAAATATATTAGTATACTTGCTTACAAATTTATACATACCTAACCAATCCCCCATGTAATGAAGTTAGTATCAATCCACTTGCTTATGTAACTTGTGATTTGGTACCAGTTCATTATATTACTAGGTCTAATATCCGTGTGTTACACACAGATTAAATAACAACATTTATAAAGAAATTATAACTATTATGCTTATTGATTTGTGAATATTTATAAGTATTTAAAGATTTAGTTTCATCAACTTATGCATGGTGGTGAAAAATTTCCTTTAATTTCTCTCTTAAACTTCCTATTATAAAACAAATAATTTTTCCCCCTAAAAATTACCCCTCCTAAAACCTTAATTTATTAGATAGATAGTCCAGACACCATGTATTTACAGCTTGCTATTTGTTAGTTTTCACTGTGGCCATCAAATTGTTGATATTACCAACTGAAAGCCTATGTTTTGATTGTTATTTTGTTAATTGTACCCAAGTATGGTTCAATTAGTGGTTGCGATTATGAAATAACTTCAATTTTAGATCGTTAATAAACTATATGTATGTGGCTACATATGATGACATTTTGAAAAATCGTTTTTATAGTTGGCTCAACAAGGATGGTAAGTAGGGTTTTCCCAACTTGCAACCTGTATCACAACCATTTGTAGTCTGAGCCGATTAGACGCGAATACGAAATTGGACATGAGAAGCAAAAAAATACTCGCGCAAACAACTAGCTTTCTTAATGAAAAAACACAAACATAAACGTCTTTGCTTGAATCTGTATGCTTATTTCTTCAATTAAAGTTAAGTCCATAAATGAATACGAACACACTAATGTTTTTACACGTTTGTATCTACATAAAAGAGAGATTTACAAACTCCCAACATGATATAGAACCATATCAACAATATGATCTTAATTTAGTATGTTGTTCTGAATTGACATGTTTTGATTTAAAAAGTTTGACCAAATGAACCAAACCATACAAAATGTATGCCTAAGATGTTCACAAAACTTGTTTATGAGGTTTTAAACATTAAAACAATTTGTATGCCAAAGATGTAAAAATAAACTTAAAACACATTATTTATTCTCTTGGTTTCCTCTATATACAAAATGTGCTTTCACCTTCTATACGTTTCAATAAAGAATTAAATACAAACTCACTAAAAAGACTAAATTCAATTCTACAAATCTAAACTCCCTAATTTAAAGGTAACTAATGACATCTTTTGATTAAACATCTATTTGATACCCTAATTACAAATTTAATATCCTTTAATCAGTGCTAAAAAAAGTGCCAAAGAAGATCAAGGGATCTAAACTTTTTCTTCTATTTTCATCTGCAAAAAAAAAATATAAATAAAACATAAAAATTTTGAACATGTCAAGTTGTCAACTAAAGAAAATGTACAACTACAAGATTGATGGTGCAAAATTACCTTTTTTAACCTTCATCACCATAACATCAAGTGTTTACTTCTTGACTTCCACTATTTTCAGAAATATAACTGCAGTCAAAATTAAGATGATGGTGAATCAAACATTCTGTTTAAAATTATCTATTGAATATATTAATTGTATTCAAATTATTAACAAAGTAAAAAATAAATGCTTAAAATATACTCTATGTATTTTATATACAAAACTTTATTATTATTTAAAAAATGCACTATGTATTCAATTCATTTACTGTAACTGTTAAAAAAATACAAAAAGTTGTTGAAACAATGTTCCCGCCCAACCTGGATAGTTATAACAAAATGATCAGTTTTGACTCGTTAACCAAACAATCGTTTTACCATACCTAATTTCTATATAATTTGAAAGCAGACTGAAGCAAAAAAAAAGGTATGAATTATGAATATAATTTACCTGAAGCTTGTTCCCTTTATGTTCTCTTTACACTGCAACTTGATCATCCAAGTTTCAATAACGACGTAACACATAACTCCTGAGTTTTTCAAAATAACAATCTTGGTGAGAAATTAACACATCCGAATCATCATTCTTTCTGAACAATAATCTGTCCAGTTACGAGATCTTCTCTTTTGGAAAGAGTGAAAAATGTCAAAGAAAACGATATCTTTGTGGCCGATCTTTTATAATCTTTTTTGCATAGTCAAATGCTGATGTCTTGTGGCGGGAGTTTAACGATAACCATAACCATGACCATGAATCACCTATTAATTATTTCCATTGCCATTCGAACCCGATGCAATAATTCCTCAACATCATGAAAGTTGAAATCAAGAGCTCTTTTAATGGCCGTTAAAACAGCCTCTTCTTTTGAACTCGATGCTGCAAATGCAATTCTTGATTTCCTTGAGGCTTCCATTGCCGAATTCACATTTTGTGTCTGCAAATTAATTCAGAGTAAAAACATCGTAGGCGTGAAGTTTTAATTGATTTATTATGAGGTGGCAATTTCGACCTATCTACGTTAAATAGGTTAATTTGGACTATATGTAATATAAAATGCAAGTTTAAAACTTAACATTAACTATTTGTAAAAAAATGGACAACAAGTGTTGGTGGGTCAACCCGTCCTGATCCATTTTAACCCGGCCTGACCCGTTTTGACCCGCTTATTTTCCACCTTTAATGGGGCTTTCGAGAGTGAACTTACAAACTCAAGAATTCGCGTAAAGCTGGGTTTGTTTTTAGCAGCAATAATATGATTTCCAGCCACTTGATTAACACCCTTAACTAATGCACCCTTGTCAGCAGCCGCCAGGTTGTTCAAGTTATCAAGATCAGAAGCCGAAGCAGAGGAAGAAGGGGACTCGCCTATCAAACGCAATATTGAATAATCACAATCAGATATCAGACAATGTGATACTTAATAATCAGTACATCTAACAAACCCAAGATGCAAAATATAAAAAAAAAGTTATTCAAAAAGGGTGGGAAATAATAAATAAAAAATACTGACCTGTGGGACGTATATGAAGAGACGCTTGCAACTCGTTCACGTCTTTGTTAGCAGTTGAATGTGAAAAATAAACAACCTTCATGTAACAAACCTCCATGCATTTGTAGGCCAAAGATGCAGTTGTCGTCTCCTTGGTTCTCTCATATTCATGAGCACAATACCTAATAACCCGTAATTAATAAACAAAAAGGCATCACCAAATGAACACATAAAAGAAAGATAAAAATTGGTAACAGAAATGACTACAATAAATGGGCTGACATATAATACTTACTCGCATAACTTAGTTGTACTGCTATAAATGGACTTTGATTGAATCATATCACCATATCTCCCTGTTTGGCTATGGCAGGATTCAAATAAAGAGGCTACATGAAGAAACTTAAGGGTTGCTTCCATATAAAGAGCTCTACTTTCAAGGCTTGATCCAGCATTCTGCATGTATTTGCGAAGTTACGAACATTTTTATGTGAAACAACAAACATAAAAAAATAAGATAAAATAAAGAAAACATGAGGGCAGAGGCGTGTCTTTCTACCCATTTACCTAAAAATGGGTCGAGTTGAGTAATATCTTATCTCCGAATGGTCAAATGAGTAGAGTTTAGAAATATAGCTAGTAATGAAGCCTTTAAACGTGCGAAAGTCACCCGGAATGTAATTAACAGCTTATAATCACCAAAATAGCTTTACTAATTTTGCTAACAATAACCCACAAGGCTATATTTAAGAGTTTAACTTTTGACTAATTTTGAAGAAATGAGGAAAATAACAAAATCGGATCAAAAGTTACACTTTTGAGAGGGGACGGTGTAGTTAAATAATTTTTATTTTTTTAAAGTTGGTTGGAAGTCATATTCTTTAAAATTGGCTGTTTGTTTATTCTTTAAAACTCAAGAAAAACGAAGATGTATTGGGTGGACTCCACATAGTCCTGCTAGCTTAGAAAGTACCATTTCAACCGGAGACGACACCCCCACATTCTATATTTGCCACCTTTATAAAAAATAGAGGTGGCAATTTCAACCCATTTACTTATGAGAGGGTTAATTGAAGTCTAATTCAACACAAACCGTTTGTTTTGACCCATTACCCAACCAGCCGATTATATTATGATATTATCCATACATGACAACAAAGAAGAAGGAAAAATCCTAGAACATGGTAAAGACCGAAATAAATGTGAGCAAAGTAGAACCTTAACACGATCAGCCATATGCTTAAGATTAGTCGCCTCTCTTAAAGCATTTGTTGTAGCTTGATTAGATAAATCCCTAACAAGAACAGCAGTAGGATCCAGACTTCTGTCCTTAGGCTTTTCAGGCGTGGGATTTTTAATACTCAAATGCTGATTTCCATTCTGGTTCTGACCTTTTTTATCGTGTTTCAGTGCCTTCATTGACATATTAGTTCCTGCGTTTTCTTTCCGTTCAGTTTCTCCTTGGCCCATTGGTTGCAAAGAGTTTGACTTTCCTTTTATTGAAACATCCTTCTTTGAAGGTTTCTTGGAATCTTGAACGGAAACGGCATCGACTGCGTTTTTGTTCAGCAATAACTCCTTAGATTTGCTTCTTCCTCCTTTTGATTTTTCCTCGTGAGGTTGGGCATCAACATTATTGGTCAAAGGATCAACACCTCTAACATTCAAGATTCTCATAGGAGAAGAAGAAACCGATTCCACGGGTGACCCTTTCGATTCCTGGTTATTTGTCTTACTTTTATGAGAACCAGAAACCTTTGAAGAGCTTGAAGTGGCAGCCCGAACCATATTTTCTCTTGAAGAATGTGGTACGTTTACATCTTTGATGTTTTTAATTTTGCTTGCAGGAGTTCCCTCATCAGATGACTTTAATACCCTTGCCTTCTTTTCCTTCGTGTTGATACTTTCACTTGTTTCTTTCACATTTTTCCCAGTACCATCAATTTCATTAATTTTTTTCCTTTTCTTTCCAACGTCCCGTTTATCAATCTTTCCCATGTAGGAGGATCCACCGTCACCATCTGCTTTGACTTTCTTGAAACTTTTGGGAAGATCTTGAGTACTCTCTCTTTTGCTGCCTGTCTTGTGGTGATGAATGTTACGACCTGAAATGATGATATATCAAGGAAATGAGATATACACTTTTGGATATAGATGTGTCAATTACAACATACTAACAAACTAGGGTCAACATCAAAGAAATACCTTCATCCGCAAAGTTTTCACATAATTTATTGCTCTCTTTTTGCTTTAACCTGTCCTTTTCCACAACCACATCACGAGACCGGCCCGAATCTTGAAATGCTACATCGTTAACAAGAGGAGACTGATTTACACCATTCAAGCTTCTGGTTTTATTTGAGGTGTGAAGTTTCTTCTTTGAAGAATTAGAAGACATTGAAGGACCATCCCGCTTGGCTTCATCTGGTAAATCTTTTGATGCAAGCTTTTTCTTGACACCAGAAGATGGAATTTGTGAACTGAGATGCTGGTGGGTCTCATCAAGTGACATGGCTGCAAAATGGGCCCCGTCAGGATGAACGTGTTGAGAACCTTGAACAGAAGGGCCCAGAAAAAGAGCGGTTGTGGCCTTTGTTGTTTCTTCTTCACTGATGCTACACCGATTCATTCCAGGCCTAGAGAGACATTAAAATATTCACCAAAATAAAATATACAGAAACAAACTCTTTTTAAGGGAAACACGAAAACCAAAAACATTTAGATTGGATAATATGGGTAAACATTTAAACCAAAAACATTTAGCTAAAACGGGACCGACTGCAGGAAGTCACCCAATGCATACAACAAACTTAACAGTTTGATTAAAACCTCTATGCAGAAGAAATTGGGTTTGACAACACAATCATAGAGCCATTAAGAAATGGCAAAAACATATCAAGTTTATGTTCATATATCATTTTTATTAAATTCATGAAATCTATATTTTTTTTTAATCAGACTCTTATCTTAAGTCAGAAATTTCACTATCGTAGGCAGAATTACAATGCATATGACTATATTCATGCCACACCAAAAACGTCTATCTGGATTATACTCTGTATTATTTTTCTCTCTAAGCGTGTGTTCATACATCATCATCAGACAGAGATTTAAATTTCATGGCACATGCAAAAGTGAAACTTACAGCCAGTCAAGCATGCTACAGATCCACCTCTCAGGAAGGCTGCCCGGATTCACGCCAGGTGGCAGAAGCCTCCATTTCTCACATTTGTCACAAAATACCCAATCTTCATTGACCACAGGAACTACCGTAGACACAGCAACATCAGATTCTAGCTTGTTGCCTATTGTAGATGAAGACGGTTTTTGACTTCTCTTTCCGTGTAATTTCCCTTCTAACGAACTGTTGTTTTCCGGTGTGTGTTGTACGTTAATGCCTTCCAAAGGCTTCTCCAAACCCATTTCTTCATTATCTTCCTGTTCTAAATCAAGTTCGCCGAAGAAATCTTTATAAGTCTCTTTGACTTTTCCGATGTTTTTCTTGGACTCTTCTGAATAGCTCTTTGACCCGTTATCATTTTTCTTGGTTTTAGACGTAGAAGATTCATTCTTTAAACCGCCTTCTGCTTTCCTTTTGCCACCAGAAGATGAAGTCTTATTACTCCCAGGGACAAAATTGTCCACACTGGTTTCCTTCTTTGGTAGAACGTCATTTGTTGACTCCATTGAGACAGAATTCTTTTCAGTTGATTTTGATTTCTCTCCGACAACATTTTGGTCAGCTTTGATCAAATCAGACCCATGAACTGCTGTCACCGTACTATCTTGGCTCCCCTTGTGCACGGGCCCACAACTATCATTCTCCGACTTTTTTTCAGTCAAGTGTAATACATCATAAGGAAGAGGAGATAATAAAAGACTTCCAGAAACCGGAAATGATGTCATCATCTGTTGCAACATTAAATTTAAAATCTTGTCATTATCATTGTATAATGAAGTTTAAAATTGGTGTTTTTGAAATTTTGACATATATATCTCCAAAACTTTCTTCGGAAATTTAGGAAGATTGGAGAGAAAAGAAAATAAAGGTTTTATGAACTGCTTAATTTCTCCCAGCATTCAAGAACATAATATTGGTAAAATTACAAACCTCGAGAATACTAGTGGGAGACTCATCGGGAACATCTTGAGACCCGTGAAAAAACCCATCACTATTTACAGGGCTGGCTTCCATTGAAGATGAAGGAGAGACATCAAGCCCAAGCCCACTGTAGATTTCAGCATTTCCTTTAGCAAACATCTTATCCGATCCCATTTTGATTCGAACCTTTAGAGACTTCTGGTCAGAATCATTAACGAAGTCGGTAATCGACTTTTGTTTGTTACCACAAGATGTGTCAACTTCTTGTTTCATTTTACCGTTTGACTTTGACCTCCTAGGTGCTGACCCTGATCTTGTCCTAGAAGAGGCCGGCCCATTTCTTACTGGATGTGACGCGTTCGATTGGGAAACAAAGTTCTGATTACCAGCCTGCATAGTCATACAAATTGAAACATTTATGCCCAAAAATAGTATTCACAGGTAGAAGAAACCAAAAAAAAAACATGAATAAATGCATACCCTCTAATCTCTATACACTACACAAACCAAAAACGTCACACGTGTCATAGACGGGTCAAATATTTCATACCAGCAAAGATAGCAAATGGTTGGTTGATTGAATGGGTAATGGGTCAAAACAAGTATTTAAAATTAGATGAATTTTAAATAGTATGGCGTTTCAATAACATAAAGTTTCATAGTATGCATGCATGTGCCGTCTTCTACCCCCCCCCCCTTTTTCTCTCTCTCTCCTTCTTCATTAAGTGTGAATACACTTTATCCTAATTATGAAGTGGTTAAATTTAGCAACTTTAGTTCAAGAGTAAGTAAATTAATTCATCAGTAAACAAAATCAATAACTAAAGTACACATGGAATAATTGATACGATTATACGAATATAATGCTGCGTCCAGAAGAAGAAAAAAATACCTTTATATGTGCATTGTTTGGAGAAATGGGTGCAGTAAAATTGAGATCTGTTGAGTGTGTGTTTGGATTAGGACAAGCAGGAGAGCGCTGATAAGTGGGCAAAAATGAACCATAGCCCCCAAATTTCGCACCTGAAAATAACCACAAATTTGCATTGGTATGTTTTAACTCTTTCAGACTTATCATTACAAATAGTCAATTTAAAAACTATAAGAAAAAAACGTAGAAATGAAAACGTAGAAATGGTTAACTTAACTTACCCAAATTTTCAGCTGAAACTCCACCTTCAAAATCCTTCTGACAATGTCCCAAAACATTCTGAATTTTCTCATCCTTGAAAAATTACAACAATGATATTCATTTAGAGGCAGATTATGGACATATATTTCATTATGGATGTTTGGATGTATGTATTTAAAGTGATTGGTGTAAAAAATAAATTACCAAATCATCCCTATCTTTAAGGATGATACTTGCTAAGGTTCAAGTGATTAATGAGCTTTTTTACAGCTAGTAAAACTCAATAAAATCTATACTACAACAACTAAATCATGTCTAACATACTCAGATCCATTATTACCTTACTTGACCAAACAATGAAACAAATGAGTGTGCATATAACAAATAATAATCAAAACAGAATGATAATATATTCAAATAAAAAAACCCCACAAAAGACAATCAAAGTAGTTGTTAAAAGATAGCAATTGCTTACAATATAAGACAGAGATACATCAGGATCAATTCTTGAATCATCATCATCATTATTATCATCATCATCACCATCATTAATATTAATATTATAATCATAATTATAATTATTCTGAAACAAAGCTTCCCCTTCTTCAATCTCACCCTCAAACTCCATCTTTTGACCTTCAAAACAATACCTAGAACTTAACCCCTTCCTCTCATCTCTACTCCGTACAGATATCATCCAAATCAAACTGCATCAACACCAACACAAACAACTTTAAACAAATCTTGAAAATCCTAACAACCCAGTTCATATAATCCAAAACCCATCAAAACCCAGAAACAATTTTTCAAGAAACATCAAGATCGGAGTTAAAGATACAATCTTTACCATCTACCTGCAGCTAATTGAGTTGTTTGTTGATGAATTTGTGGAAAATAGAAGAAAGTGGAGATGGGTTGTTGACGATCTTGTTTTGGACAAAATCAATGAGCAGAGTAAACGACAGAAAACCGGAGGAGTATCTGGTCAGGTTTGGTTTGGTTTGGTTTGGGGCTCACCAGCCGCGTTTTTCTTTCACTAATTCTTTAATTGTTTTCTTGTTTTCAAACACTAGTAATAGTAATATGTAATACCTACCTTTGTGTTTTTTATGTTTATTATTGTTTAATATTTTTTATTTAATTATTAGAGAGATATTTTAACATCATGTTTTCAAGATTTTATGGTTTATACCTTGTAAAAACAAGTTCTTAACTTTTTAGTAAATAATAATAAAGACCAACAACTATCGAACTGACTAGTCATGTAGCCTTTGTGTTTTCAGAGTTTTAAACATCAATTAAGATTATCATGTTACAGACACTTATTTTTTTTAAATAAAAAGTAGTTTTAGGTTGAATGAATTTAGGGTCGGGTCTAAGGATTTTAGGAGCCAGGGCGAGTCAGGAAAAAATGCTCCCCTTTTGATTTTTTTAGATTAGCCTATTTGTTTTGTCAAAAAAAAAAGTTTTTAAATGTTATGAGTTACTTGTTTTAATAATTGGATTACTTGTTTAACAAAAATGGGTTTTTTAGGTTAAATAAAATTACTTGAATATGTGGCCCAATGCATATTTTAAAAAATGTGTAAACATATATATATAAAAAATGTTAAAATTTTAGGCCCCGAAATCATCAGACCCTGGACGGATGTCTAGATCTCCCGACTCTAAACCACCCCTGAATGAATTGTTGTTGCATTTGAGTACAAGAAGGTTGTATAGAGTGGTGGTTTTGTTGCTTTGTATTCTTACATGCAGATATGGGTTCGAGTCCTTGCCTTGATAATTTCTATAATTTTATTTAGAAGATAATTATATGATTTTTATAAATTATTATATCTTACTATTTACTATTGTAGTTGTTTTGCTTAGAGGATAATGATATGAAAAGAGTATCCCTAAGAGTAAATGATATTTGATCATCATAATATCATAACACATTAACACATGTAATTATTGTTACATAATCAGTTTATTTTAAATATATAAAAAAGTATATAGGGATAACATAATTCTATGGTGTCTCTTCATATATGAGTATTGTTAGTTACATTTATGATGAATTCTTGCATAAATACAATTACTTGTATAGCATATATTGTTATTTAATACCAGAAAGATACATAAATATTACGTTATCTAGGGGATGGCTAGAATGGAAACTCTACTATATCAAGAAAACCCTGAAAACCCATTTCTATCCATTGATCTAAATAGATCTATGGTTGAGATTAGTTGTTGTTTCATGACATATATTTTATTATATTTGTGTACTTAAAGGTACAAAAAGGGTATAATAGGAATATGAATTGTTCTCTCTCTAGTACAACCACCATTAATTTCTTTCTTTCCTCTCTCCTACTTTTTAATATAATATATTTTCTCTCTCCTACTTTTTCTATTTAATATAATTTCTCTCCAACTTTTTTTATTTCATTGACAATAACTGGTACGTTTGTTACACCTTGTTACACTGGTTGATATGTTTGTTACATAGTGTTACATATTAACAAAAATGAATGGACTACATGTCACTCCAGACATGTTATGCTTGTTACATCATGTTACATATGTTACAACGTGATACATATATTATATAAAAACAAAACTTCATGGATTACGTTTGTTACATCGTGTTACATATGTTACAACGTGATACATATTTTATTAAAAACTGAAGGATTACGTTTGTTACATCGTGTTACATATATTTTTTGAAACAAACCTGTATGGATTACGTTTGTTACATAGTGTTACATAGTTTCAATCATGCTTCATACATGCTTCGTTTCTTGATAATCTCTTCATCTTTGATGCAAAAGTTCCTTTACCTACAAAAAAACAAAACTGAATTGATTACGTTTGTTACATCGTGTTACATATATTATATAAAAACAAAACTCTATGGATTACGTTTGTTACATCGTGTTACATTTTTTTAAAACAAAACTTAATGGATTACGTTTGTTACATCTTGTTACATATTGTTTTTAAAAACAAAACTGAATGAATTAACGTTCACTCTAGACATGTAACATTACGTTTGAACAAACGTAATTTTTTTCCAAATTTAATAAAATGTGTAACGTGATGTAACATGTCTGAATTAACACTTAATCCATCCAGTTTTGTTTTTTGATAGAATATGTACACAATGTAACATAACGTCTGTACTCACATGTAATTTTTTCAATTTTTAATTAAATATGTAACATATATATGAATAAAATATATGTAACATGTCATGTTACATAGTTTCAATCATGCTTCAGACGTAGTTGTTACATCGTGTTACATATGTTACACCGTGTTACATATTTTATTAAACACTGAAAAATATTAAATGTCAGTTCAGACGACAGACGTAGTGTTACATCAAGTTACATACTTTATTAAAAACTAAAAATATTTAATGTCTGCAAATTAGAATTTACTCTAACTGCAATTAACAAAACTAACTACTAAAAAAACTCCAAGACCAAGAAAGTCTATAAAGTTTTCAAATTAAACACTCATTAAAGCTTAGAAATGGTAAAGGAATTTCCCTTACAAAACTAAATCCTCAGTTCGTTCAGCATAGAAACAGGAAATAAACGAATTTTAGAATACAAACAATAGATCGCATTTAAAACTATAAATCATATACAACAACATTTTGAAAACATAAACAACAGATCTGACAATCGTTTACAGCAACAAAACAATATATCGCAAATAAATCATCCATCTCAAACAAATGAACAATCATCTACAACAACAATTGAATCAACTAAAAACGACAACATAAGTTGAGAAACGAAACTTACGGATGAAAGAAACGATTGAGCTGTATCTATATAGTTCTTTTTCACTTACTGTTTAAGATCTAGGCCGAGAAAGAAACGATGTCGTTGTTGCAGATCTACGGGAACAAAACGGATCTATAACAACTTTCCGGTGACTTTTCCGGTCACCATGACCGAGATCCAGATCCAGATCTGTAACAACGGACCTGTTTGATCGACGGATCTGTTCAATCGACATGTTCGTTGAAGAAATATTGAAATTTGAAATAATGTTTAAAGGGGTGAAAAGGAAGATTGAAAGCATGTGTTAATTTCTTTTTGTGTGTGTGGAATGTAATGCAATCCCCTGGACGTGTATGTATATATTTGTATATTTATGTTTGTGTGGAATGTCGAATGTACCCCTTGAGGTAAAAGACAAATTAGGGAAAAGGTGTGGATGTGGCATAATGTAAGCCACATATAAGGTTTTCTGGGTTTTTTCAATAAAACTAAGTTTTCAATATATACATCTCCACGTTATCTATTAAAACATAAGTTGTGCTTTATAGTCACTTCCTTTATCACCATTTCCACATGGTTGTGATATGAGATAATTTTTTAAAACTCAAGTTTGCATTTTTTTTATTCGGATGATATTAATCAAATAAATATATCACATATAAAAAGTATTAGAGTAAATTAATTTTAAAAATTTCCAATTTGATAATCATTGTTAGTTTGACAACTGAGGGCTTTATGTTAAATGTTTAAAAAATGTGGACAACAATCTTCATATTTTTTTTTAAACGGCAAAATTTATTAATGAAAAAGAGAGAAGACAAAGTATAGAGAAAATTAAAAACAATCTAAAGTTGTAAGCTCTATTTAAGGAAAAAGTGTAATTTAAATTGAAACACACATTAACTTTAGGAACTTGGAACTTCATCCATATCGGCTACCGTTCCATAGAGTCAATAGCACGTGGAACCATGTTTGTAACGTAGCCTTGTAGTGATAGAATCATATGTTTTTATTAAAAACTAGCTAGATTAGCGTCCTGTGTAATACACGAATTAAGTAAAAAAATATGATATTAAATTATTTTGCTTAAAAAGCATATGTAATATAGACGTAATATAAAATTTAAATCCCACAATTATTATAATTAATATTAAGTTCACCGGTTAATATAGATAAGATAATTTTGTCACTACTAGAAAAAACACATTTAATGACATGCGAACATTGACACGCTTTATCTTATGACATGAAAAAGGATGTGTCAAAGAAAAATATGTCATCTTTGTAAAAGAACTAAAGATAGGATGACACATAACTTTTTCTGTCATTGTTTTTGTGTCATTAGAAAAAAAGCGCGGACTTATCTTTGACCCGTATTACAAATATCGGATCCTATAAGATGTCCATTTATTGACTCAAACCCTAATTTGTTTGTCTTCTTCATCTCTAGCTCACACCGGCCACCACCACCACACCAGTGAAACACAACCACCGGTCCACCGCCGTTCAACTTGGATCTATAACCGCAAGAGGAACTGAAAGGCAAATTTCTTCAAGCAAGTTTCTGCAATCGTGTTCTAGCTGTTTACTCTTCATGCATCTGAGAACTAGATTCAATTTGGTAAGTCGTATATCATCTAAGTTAACAATCGTCAAATCTTCAATTACTTCAAATCTATACGAATTTGTGTTTTTCAATCGGATCTGGTAGCTCAATTATCATCTTTAGTTTTTTAACGAGCAAGAAGATGCAAGAAGATACATGTAAAATTTAAACTATGTGATAGATATATAAAAGAATATAATTTGATTATTCAAAAAAACGATATGCGTGTAGTATTTGACCCGAATAGAATTCGTACGCTAAGTTAAAGGAGAATTTGCCATATAGATTTTTTCCTAAATGATGTATCTAAGATCATGACAAATTAACAACTGGACGAGTTATTCAATTATTAGAATACGTAGATAAAGAATAAAGAATTAGTTGTCATTATCGATTTATCATTGTCAATTCAGGCCAATGATCTTCTTAGTTAGTGTTCATAGGGAAGTGGAGATATTTTTTTGTCTCTCTTGAATATTTGGGTTTTTAGTGCAAATCCTGACATTTGTTTACCAACTTGATATAATTAACTTGGAACATATAAACTGTTGTTGTTAAAAATACTACTTTGTCGAGTTTTGAGTTATTTTTTTCTATTTTCATTTAGGAAGGTTTTTTTCTTTTAAGACTGAGTTTTATATATAAAAAAAGTTGTCATCTTCTTCTATATTTGTCAACCTGGGTGATTAAAGTGTTAAATTCCTCTAATATCGGTTCTAGGTTTCGGAATCATGGCCCTAAAGTTATAGCCTTATAGGCTTGTAATTTTGTCTACTACATAAGTAATCCTTAGAAATGGTAGTTTTTTATTTTTGAATGATCTATGTGAGGGTTAATAACAAAATAAAACTTTGAATCTATTTTTATAAAAAGGTATATAATTTGATATTGACATGTGAAGATATGATGACAGCACATACGTTTTGTCATAGTCGATGTATCAGATCCAAAGAGTCATAGGCTATAAGGACACTGTGATGATCAAATTAGTCGGGACTCATATAAATATGTGTAAAGTAAGGTGTAAGCTTGATATGAAAGAGTTTAATATTCTTCATTGCGAAAGACTCTTTTATTTAAAAAGATGAATCAATAAACTCATGTGGGCAAGACAAAAATAAGTCTTTAAAGTATTTAGTAACATACCTTAAGAATATGGTTGAACATAAAAAAAATTGCTTTTAAAGTTAGTTGACCCAACAAAAGAATTACAAAATTTTGTATACTAAAAATACATGCATAAAATAGATATTAAGGTCGTGACTTGTTAAACATATTTGCACCTACTTTGGGGGTTGGTACAACCGATAGACTTAACTACATTGGATTGAATGTGACGTTAGGTTAGCATTTTTTTAAGCATTGTATTGAAAGAAAAAAATAAATAAAAACAAAATTACCAAACAGATTCGTTGGTTAGGGGAAATGTCAATACATTCGTGCATATTCTAAGTATATACTTTTTGTGCTTGTTTAAGTTTATAATTGTAACCACAAACACTCACGTTCTTTCCATTGTAATTTAACTTGTCTTAATATAATAAACAAAGCTTTTTAGGTAAAACTATGAAGCAAATACGTATATTTTTTTGGCGGAAAAATTTTAAGAGTAAGTTTTTTTATATGTTACAAACAAACGTAATTTTATAAATAATGCAAAATCAAATTCTTTGCATTTTAGAAATTAATGATATTTTGGGTTGTAAAATCAATGTAACGTGCATGAGTGATTTTGAATCCCAACATTGATTTCGATTATATTACTTTAGATTGTAATCAAGGTTTCTCATTTAATAGAGTTTGCTTTATTCAACATGTGACCTATCTTCTAATATAATAAATCAATTTTTTTGGCGGAAAAATTCTTAGAGCAATTTTTTTGCATTCTATATACAATGCAAAACAAATTCTCTACATTTTAGAAATAGATGATATTTTGGGTTGTAAAATCAACGTAAAATTGAATAATTTAACGTAAACGAGTGATTTGAATCTCAACAATTTCCAACATTGATTTTTGTTATAATGATTTAAATTGTTATATCCAGTTTTCAATCATGGTTTTTCATACAATAAAGTTTGTTTTATTTAACCAATGTGTCTACACAGGTATTAAACCTGGTATAAAATGAATTAATGTACTAGCTTGGCTAAACACAAAATGTGGGAACCGCAAGAACCAGATAACCTATTGGTTTAAATATGACATACAACCCATACTATTTATTTCTTAAGCTACTTTTGATTATCGTTTATTAACCATGAATATATGCATTACTAGGTTTAATACCCGTATGTTACAAACGGGTTAAATAGTATTTATAAAGAAATTATAACCATTATGTTTAAGGATTTGTAAATATTTAATATTTAAGGATTTAGCTCCATCAACTCATACATGGTGAAAATTTTCACTTAATTTCCCTCATAAACTTTCTACTCCGTATTATATAACAAATACCCCCCCAAAAAAAAGATTTGACCTCCACTAAAACCTTGATTTATTAGGTAAATTTAATCGATGAAATTCACCAATTCCAATAAACATTTAAAAACACAATCTTATTATATGTGGTTTATAATTAATAGTGTGAATTAATAAAAGTTTTTTTTTTCTGTCTTTTAAGTGTTTTTTGATGAGACCATGTTTTGATGACCGTTTTGTTGACATTACATCGTTGTAATGTGCGCATTGTGGTTATAAATATCAACATATATAAATGCACTTAAATTTATTGGGTATTGGATTTAACACTGTTTGTGTAAGTATTCACTTTAATAACCACACCCTAATTTCTTGAGGGCACCAACAATGTGTTTGTGTAAGTATTCACTTTAACACTGTTTTGTTGTGCACGTGACTGTCAAACATGAGGTGAGTTATTCTAGAAAGGATTGAGAGTATAAAATGTTAGAATGCAAGTAAAAAAGACACATCGACGGATTAAAAAAAATATAAAAATCAAAATTTAAAAAGTGTATCGGGGACCTTGTTTCCATCGTCGTCCTCCTTCAATAGAAAAATAAATGAAGAAAAAAAAACTAACATGTCATTGTCTTTTTTTATGTTCATTATTTTTTTTTAATAAATTTATGACACACAAAGATATAAAAAGACATAATAAAAATGTTTTTTTAAACTTTTTGTTTAATTTTTTATGAGGACGACGTAGACAATAAGATATTCGAGACACTTTTTTAAAATTCGACTAACATTGTTATTTATAATTTTTTTCATATGGCATTATGTATTTTTTAGACCCATTGTGTCTTTTTTAAACCTATCGTGGCTAAAGATTATTTTTAGCATTCTTAGATTTTCAAATTCAACCATATGTAGGTGAACCAACTATCATATATTTTATTAATATATAATGTCGGTGGTAATTTCTATTTTTCTCTTTTTTGTTATTTTCTTTTTTAATTCTTTTATTTTGTTAAGAAATGTTGCAAATTACTCTTACGACTTTACCGCAATGACATAATACTACGGCGCATCATAAGAGAAATAATATATTTTTCCGAAGTTACAAACGTGTTGTGTCGCTAGATACGACATGTCAGACTTGTAAATTATTCTGTTGTTTTGACGTTACATTACGTTTACACCGTAAAGTTCAACACATGATATTCACGAACTTAAATTTTTTAACAGCGATAACATGTCTCTTTATTGACCATGTATACTCATACGTCAGAAGTGATTTCAAGCGTCAAACTGACTCTTGAGGGCGACGTTAACCCGTTCTAGGAGGAAACCAAAGTTTTATCGACCTTAATCACACTAATGTCACAAAAAGTCACACCACTTCACGCATGCTTACGTACCTAAATGTCACAAACATAAATCATGTAGTGAAACCAAAATCATGCTGCAACACATCGTGACACGCTGACGCGTTGCATCTAGTTATTAGTAGCCAAGTAGCCATGTATGTATATGCGTGTGAGAAAGAGGAAGAGAGTGCTAAACGAATTCACATCCAATAAAGAATATTTACAAATGGTCTATTTAAATTTTAAAGTATGAATGTATGACCATTTTGTGTGGCTTATTTGTTTATAACAATAAAAAAAAGAGTTGGATAATGGATAATGTGGCCACGGAATATGGAAGAAAGATCCACTACCAAACACGTAGCATGTAGGTGAGGATAAAGATAATAGTCTTCAAATGTGAGAAAATACTTTGACCTAATATATAGCCACATGTTTTGAGTTTTGACTCTTACAGTATTTTAAAGAAGCCACCCACCGTTATAGACCATTACTTTTTTTTAATGGCTTATAGACCATTACTTATTCTATTTTATTTTTTCTAACAACATAGAAAAGTAGAAAACCATGACAATTTAGTTTTTTTTTAACGTTGAGAATTTAGATTTACCTAGGTATTGATAAAGGTAACCTTTTGTCACATATATTTGTCAATCTCACGTCTAATTTCACATGTTAATAACACAATAATCCTATATTTATCTCAAATTTCTATTGGAATATTAACTCTTAATGTCTAAAAAAAGATGCATCATTTGAGAATCAAACTCATGACCTTAATATTGGTTGAATAAGTTTTAACCACCAGATCTGCATTTTTCTGTTAATAATTCTAAACACATAGTATGTATTCGTACTTTCTTGTTTTTTGTTTGTTTTTTTAACTTTAAAGTTTTAGCTTCTTAAGGCATGGTTTTATAGTTAAACAAAAACGGCTAGGTTTTTGTTTAGTTTTTAGATTTTTCTTTTCGATGTTTAATTTTTTCGACTGTGATTTTTTTTATCATGTATCTTTACATTTTCAACTCGTGTAATACACGAGTTACTACCTTATTTACAACATATATTACTTAACTATTTTATTAAATTATTACATGTGGAGTTAACAATATTTTGATGGTTTAGACACCACCAATGTGACCCATATGTTCATGTATTTAGTATTATACTAAAATTAAAAATGATAAGTTATTTAGGTTTATGTAAAAAAAGTTAAATAAAAAAAACTATAACAATTACTTAGACCATGTGTAGTCAAAGAGCCTCAAACAACTTAAAATTTCCTTCACGTCAGATTTTTACCACAATCAAGACATTTGGGCGCTTTGTATAAAGCGCCAAAGACAAATTTGACATCTAAAGCGCCCATATGTAATGGTTGGGGGCGTTTTAGGTTAGGTAAAACGGTTCATTACACATGGTCTTAGATTAAAGAAAATATTCTCTCTCTAATTGTGGCTCCATAAAGAATCATGACATGCAATAAACATCTAGAACCGATTCTGTATTATTTGTCATCTTGTGATGTTTAGTACGCCAACAACAAAAGTATCATGTGCACATGTTATATCAACGCACTTTACCTTCAACACCGCTTTCTAATAAATATTAAGTCTTTAAATTAGACTTAGATCTTTAGTTTTTATAAGTATTTGATTTTGTCTCTAACTTCGTTGATGTTTATCTAATTTTATGATTAACTTAAAAAAATTAATCTTGTCTTAATATATTTTGTTTATTATATAAGTTTCATCTCTTTGTTTCGATTTTAGTTGTTAATCTTGTTTGATTTGTGGCTTTTTATATATAGAATATAAGAAGTAACGATTTTTTTCTTGTAAATACATTTAAATTTATAGTGTAGTAAATAAAGATGACAATTAAATTACTACCAGGTATATTCACGTTATCGCACGTTACGCGAGAGTTGTTAAGCGGGTTATTATTTCCTGCAAACCCTACCAACAACCCACAAACAAAAATGTAACAAAACACAAAAAAATTCAAATACAAAAAATAACAAAAAACAACCAACAAACAAACACACACATAGCATCAACAAATCTCAACACAACACCTCAAAATAACAACATACATGTTATATTGAAAATAATTAACACCCAAATGTAAATAACATAATTGTATTTATTTAATATTAGAGGCATATGATCATTTAACATTACCAAGAATAAAAATGTATTTCATAGTGTAGTTTTCGTTTTTAGACTTTTGTCACAAATTTATTTTTTGGTTTACAACTTTGCCTTTACCTTTAGTGCGTGTATTTAATACACGTGGTAACGTATTCCACCGTTACCAAACACCACCAAACCTCTTTTCGATGTTAACGCGTTCAACCGACACCAACATCACCAAACTTCTTTGACCTATCTTAGACCATTATCGTTAATCGAAGCGACGCTCGGAAGAAATGTGATTTGTGTGACTTTAAGAGGCTACAAAGAACAAATAAAATTTGAGATGAAATGTTGATGATGGTAAACCACCACAATTATGTTTGAGTTTGAATTTTGATTTTGGAGATATAGGGATAAAAATTTATTTTAACATAAAATTAACAGAAAACTAGATGTTATTGGTTGTGTGAACTAAAACGAAAAGTTTGAATGATATGAACCACTACTATCAGATTATTAATAAGGGTAAATTACTATTTGGTCCATGTGGTTCGGTCAAAATCACTATTTTAGTCTAATAGTTCGTTTTCTACTCTTTTAGTCCACTAGTTTCACACATACTTGCTATTTCAGTCCATTTACTTAACTCCGTTAAAATTTACGGTTAAATTTGTACCAATTGGACAGTTGACCGGAAGAGAACTTAGATTCGCCCGGCCAGCAGGCGGGTGCCCCTTTAGAGATAGGGGTTAGCAGCAAGCAGCCCACAATAATACCCTTACCAGTTTACTCTCTTAGATAAATCTAAAGCAACCACCCATACAAATCTCTCTACCGGTCTTCTTTTAGACCACCTCCACCCTTACCCCGTTGTCGATATTTTTTTACGACCACCTCAACCCCGTCGATGATATTTTTTCAAACTACCACACCACTCGGCTTCAATTTCATCTTCAAATTGGTAGTGGCCATTGCATATCTGAAAAAAGGTGTAAGTTACATATCTGATAGTGGTGTGTGGTGGTCGTCTACCTGAGAGTGGCAAGCAACATAGTAGGGTTTCTTTTGGCGGCGGTGGTTTTGAGGAGCAACTGATTAGGTGATCTGGGGGTGATGGTTGTGGCGGTGGTGGATGGGACAGTGGTGGTTTGGTTGTGTTTGATGGTACAGGTGGTTGTGGTGGTAAGAGGTACCGATGTCGTAGTGGTTTGGTGGTGTGATGAAGATGAAATGTGTGTTTGTGGAGCTCGACGTCAATGATATGGTGTTGACAACCGGAGATGAACCATGGGTATGGTGGTGGAAGCGACTTGAAGTTGGTGTGTGTGTGTTATCTTAGTTGTTGATGGTGTTGATGAAATTTGTGGAAGATGTTTTTTTATTTAGGTGATGATGATGCTGATGATGATGTGTAACTGGGATGATGATGAGTTGATGACTATGACTTTATGGGTTAGATTCATGGTGGGTGGCTAAACAAATAATTTTGATAAAGATGTAAGGGTAAGATTGTCATTTCACATAAATTTAATAGATAATTTTAGCGATGTTAAACATATGGACTAAAATAACAAGTATGTGTGAAATTATTGGACTAAAAAATAGTAAATAAACTATTGCACCAAATTCGTAATTTTGATCAAATCATAATCATAAGGACATTTGGTCCAAATAAAAAAAAAAAGAAGAAGAAACGGGCTTTGGAACATATGTTTGGGTTGGGCCATATTTACTACAACAAAAAAAACATCAAATCCAAAGTATACAACGATACAATTATACAATGCCCACCGTAACCGTAACTGTTGTGAACCAGTTTTCAATTCCAGTTGATCTCCATCATCGATGTGCTAATCTCTGTAACCAACGTAGGTATCTCACTACTATACTACACTATTTAGATACTATCTGCTTCTAATGTGCTGTGCGTGTATTAGTGTATGCTAATCGCTTACTGTGTGTGTGTTTTATCGATCGTCTGTCGAATTGCGTTTATTTCATATCAATGTCGTGTTCATTTCAAAATAGTTAGTTTGAATCTTCATTTTGTGTTGATTGTTACTCGCACGCTATCGGATTTGAGTTATAGTTGTTGTTGTTTCAGAAGAACTGAAGAAGTAGCGATGTGAGCCAGTTTTCATATGGAATTGATCTTCATCTTCGTCAGTTCATCATCATCGATAACGAATTTAGGTATCTCGCTTCTGTTTTACACTGTTTAGGTATTATTTGGTTCCAATGTGCGTGTATCGCTTGCTTAGGGTGTGCTTTATTGGTCGTCTGTGGAATTGCGTTTATTTCATATAGATGTTGATTGTCAAAAGAGTTAGTTTGAATCTTCATTTTATGTTGATTGTTACTCGGAAGGTATTGGATTTGAGTTGTTGCTTTTGTTGAAGAAGTATTATTATAGGAAGTCAATGCGGATTGCGGATTGTATTTGTTCATTTGATTGTGGATTTCTATAGGAATTTTTTACTTGAAAATTCATGAAGTAGCCATACATTTAGAAGAAAACAAAATGGGCAGGGCTTGAAGGAACGAAACATGAACATCTTCTGGTTAAAATCCGCCTTTTATTTAACAATAATCACTAGATTTTCTAGGATAAGAACCACAATCCGCACAGCTAGGGCTGTCCAAATAGATGGAGCTTGGAGCTTGCTCGAATTGACTTGGTTAATAACGAGCCAGCAATGGCTCACTTGCTGGCTCGATTAAATTTACCGAAGATTTTAATATTTTATAGTACTAGTAAAAGATATTTAATCTTCTAAATCCAACACTCTATCGTTATTTAGTTCAATTCATATTAAGACCTTTTAAGGTCTAACAATCTAGGCATGCTAAACTCATCCCAAACCAAGCTGAGATAATTTTTTATAAAACCGAGCCAAGAGCTGAGCTCAAGCTCAATTTTTCAGCTTGGTTTCAAATCCAAGCCGAGCTGAGCCAGGCCAATTCGGTTTATGCTTGTCTCGGCTCATGAACAACCCTATTTAGCACAAGTGCACAACTTCCACCCTGCAGGATTTCAACCCCCAAGTTTTTTGGTTGTGGGTGCATCAGTTAACCACCACGATGTCCCATTGGGGACTAAAATCCGCCAATGAGAGCAGTTTTCTGGTAGTTAAGTTTTATATTCAGCGCCTGCTAGCCATTACTATGTATGAATTGCGAAAAGATTAAGATTTTGAGTGCACATGGTTATAAAGTAAAAAGGTTGAAACCAAAACTTATATATCATGATTCATGCATGGCATGTCTAGAGAAAATGTAAGCTGAGTTGCTACTTATCGAAAGATTATTATTCTCAATTTTGTAACACCTTTACAAAAAGAAGGCTAATACCAAACAAGTTACATATATCATATATCGCATGGCTAGATAAAATGCCATCTGATTCACTACTTATTCACTTATTCATACTTTCATAGTTGTTCACAAGTATACTAGAGTTTAAGAAAATTCTCTGTTTATGGCTATAGTTCTTGTACTAGAGCCATATAGCTCTCTCTTTAATGAGCATTGGGACCAGCTTTCCTTTGAGATGCAGACTCATGATCTCATTGGATCCACCAACCAGCTCCTGTCCTATAAATACAGCTGGGACACATGGCTTACATCCTAAGGCTTTGAGTTCCTTCTCAATTTGCTGACCGTCCGGGTGTTCATCAAGCTCATAAACAGTTGGGTTTGCACCAAAGCTACATATTAGTGTCTTAATGCTGTGGCATATACAGCAAGAACTCTTGCTGAATATAACCACTGCTTTATCTTTCACCAATTTTGTCACAATGGCCATTTTTTTGCACTTGATAAATGTTAGGTACTTCTATGGTAAGAGGTTTTGCTTTGAGGAACTTGAACTGCCATGGAGGCTATATATAGATGGACTAGAGGACAAGAAAGGAGGGAAAAGTTGGATACGAGTAGTATTTGGGAATCTCCAAGATTACCCTTTAACACTGATCTAAAATGAAATGCCACAAGAGATAGATTGCAAAATCGATGAAATAATATTTTAAATGTGGTCGTCGATATCTTTTAAGATCTTCAATCTTGATATCTCTTATTTTTTAGGGATACCAACAGAGTCTTAGGTATGTTGTTTTTTTCTTTAAGAACCTAGGAATAGTAGGTAAATTTATTCATGAAGCTGAACGTCATGAAAAACACAATTAATTTGATTAAAGATATGCTCATCAGGGGTGACCAAGCATATAATTGTGATGATTTAATGACTTGGCATCATTACAAGTAGACTGAATAGTTATGCATGTGAAAATATTCTTATGGATATCTTTGAGTGCTTATTTAAGATATTGTGCTTATCATTAAGTTATACCTTAGTCATCGTGCTAGTTTAACCGATATACAAGGAATTATAACAGCTAAAGTAAGAGGGGCCTCATTAATTTCTTTGTTTTTGTACAAACATGCAAGTTCTTATATCATTGTAGTTGACATTTCATTGAACAGTCCCAAGTCAAAAGTACTATCATGTTTAAGAGGGCGCTTAATGTTATGATCAGTGATAAAAACTTTGCAAACTCTTTTCAACTCTGATTGCTCTAGAAAACTTGAGATCTATCTTATTCCAGACCAATCATTTCTCTTATCCTCACTTTTATTCTCTTTCATATTCTTTTTCCTTTAAATCAGAATCATGGGATTTGGTTCATTTTTCATCTTATGTTCCAAGAATAATGTATACAACCGTACAACAGGGTATTTACATTTCTTATTTTCTGGTATTAGAATGTGCCACATATATTTTCTGAGATTTGGAATCAATTTGTACAACTGACCATAGATAAAGCCAAGGGACACTTACTTAGGGGCACCTACTTACATGACATCTACCTATCAGTCAACATAGACACCGGACAATATGACAATCTATAACTTCAGTTTTCTGTATTTAGCTTTACATTCATCGCCACTTATTCTTTTGTATGCCAAACTATAGTTTTTTAAGTTGCATATAACCATAGCAAGTTATGAAGTTAGTGTTCTAGCTATCATTCAATAGTATGATTTTGGCTAAGAGCCTAAGATAGGCACAAACTTTATTGTTTGACTTTTCTCAGGAACTGTTGGTTTTGATGCATGACAACGTGATCTACATTTCTACTTATTATTTGGTTTTTATTAAATAAAGTGAAGCATATACGTGGAGGATATAAATAGGAATGCGTAGTCGAGTCTTGGCATCACATATCTTTTTTTAATTTTGTAGATTGGTGGGCTTGTTATTCCCTCACTTTTCCCACTTTCAGAAAAGGACAAAGGATGCCAACTCAAAGCTGTAGATTTTCTGCTTAATGCTTATTCAGGACGTGGGTATAAAAAAAAATTCCTCTATGGAAAAGTGGCTAGACAGCACAAGTAACCTACATACAAAAACATGTTAACGAGATTATTACTATTACATTTTCTATCTCAAAAACTATTTCAGAATTTCTTCTTTTCACTTTAACATGTTAAATATTCTCTAAAATTTTGGATCAGGATCAGCGATAAACTAGTGAAACTCCAGCATCAGTTATCAGTTTATCATAATGTTAATATGCATTTTGGTGATGTGTTATCTTCTGTTTAACCAAATCACTTAGTTGTCTTTCACCAAATTGTGATTTATTTTCTTTATGCAAGTGACATACCGATATGCGCACTTTTTCTGTGTACAACTTGTGCTTACATAACAATATTAATGTTAACAAGCTTCGGTTATCCATTTGCTGTTTCTCTTTCGGCAATTCATAAGTAATTTCCATTTCCAATCAAATGGTTTTATTTCTGAATAATTTAATTTCTGTATAATGTTCTCGTCAAAGTTTCTCATGTCTAAAAGGACATTTAAATCAGCTTTTGCTATATTAAAAATATTGTTTCAAATTGTCCAATGAAAGACATGGAATGGTCTGAAATTGCGATAATGTAATTAGAAACACTGAGGTGAGGTTGGTTCTTCCCCAAAATTCAAAAAGAGAAAAAATAAACTGACATTTACTGATACTCTGATAGTCCTTTTCAACTGAGTGTCTGAGCCTGTTAACTATAATCTTGAGAGGAGGCGATGGGCCATGGGCGGGAAACCAGGTTGAGTAACAGGTGAAAGTTTGGTTTGAAGTACGCCACCTTTTAGTACAGATGGAAATAGGCTGCGTTTATTACGATTTAGGAGGCAAATTGAACGCAATTCACCTCTAGATATCATATATTGGGAGAGCTTACCTCTAATACACAAACATCATAAAGAAATACCACATAAGGCAGATCCATATACAGCCACTTAGTGATAACCATATTTGACTTTCATGTATAACGCAGAGTAGAAGAAATTTATCTGCTTGTAGGCCGTCTGTGTAATCTTCATTTATAACCAAGTATAGGAACACAACTCAATAAACTAAATAATTTATCTTAACCATAGCTGTGAAAATAAAAACGCAGATAAATGGCAAGGAAAAGTAGAATTTCAGTTAGAGACCTAAGTATTTCTATGCCTCTTGACAGTCCCTTGTTAGTTGGCATATGGTCAGCTAAAAGATAGTAAAAACACTTACTGTGGCACACTAATGTGGAATTCATAATATCTTATTACAGAAAGTCAGCAATGATACGCAAGTTCATGCCATGGACTAAAATTTACTGGGGAAAAAGTTCTCTCCGAGTGCCCAGGACATGTTCTGTGTTATTTGGAAACTGTTCATTCTGCATTTTTTTTCCCTGTAAAGTGAGAACTTTCGACCATTTTACTTATGAACATGTTGATTTGGGTTGCCGTTTTTATATTTCAAACAGGTTAAATGGATTGAACAAGTCAATTAGGTAGAAAGTAGCTCAAGTCTATTCTTAATGTATATAACCTCCTAAACCATTTTATCTAAAAAGTTACAGTATTTTAGTAATAGTGTAATACTGTTTTTTGTGTTAGATTATATTTTCTAGATTAGGTAAATTTTAGAAGTGGTTCCCTTTTCCATACATATATACATACATACATGGCCCTTATATGATGTAAAAAAATATACATACAGCTAGTTATTACTACATTTTTCTTTTTTTAGATTATATTTTCTAGATTAGGTAAATTTTAGAAGTGGTTCCCTTTTCCATACATATATACATACATACATGGCCCTTATATGATGTAAAAAAATATACATACAGCTAGTTATTACTACATTTTTGTTTCACATTACGTTTTGCAATCACTATTGATCCACAGTAACAATTTCTTTAAAACATGATATCTCATGTTGCTTTTCAAAAGTAGGAAATTACATGTAGAAGTTGGCTCTTGCATACATTGTCATGAACGCAATCACGCAAAACGAAAAAAAGAAAAAGAAAACACCAGCAGAAAAGATGGCCAAAAAACGACTCCCGTCTTTCCTGCTCTAACAACCGTAGAAGCATCAAACTGCTTCTATAGTTGTATAAAGACAACTCTAACTCTATGCTATTAAAACTTATAAATATTCTTGAAGAAGTTTTACTAAACCCATATAGCATTAGCCCTGAGTAGCAATGGCACCAACTGACCCTGCAAATGAAGTGTCATAATCTCGTTAGCCCCACCAATCAGCTTCTGCCCTATGAACACAGCTGGCACACTTGGCTTACACCCTAATCCTTTGAGTTCCTTCTCTATTAGATGTCCCTTTGGATGCTCATCTAACTCATAAACAGTAGGATTTGCTCCAAAACTGCCTATTAATGTCTTAATTGTGTGGCACATGCAGCAAGAGTTTTTACTGAATATAACCACTGACCTTTCGTTCACCAAAGCTGAAACCATAGCCATCTCTTGAAGTTAAAGCAGTAAGTAATCAGAAAACCAAGGGAAAATATGGTAAAGAAACCTTAGATTTTGTTGTGATTAAACTGAGCTCTTGCTAATGCTATATATAGATAGTAAGTCTTGATATTGGAGAGAAGAGATTCTTTTTATCACAAAAAGATAACTTTATTATCATTTATCGCCCTTCACAAACATTTTGATATCACTATGATAGTGTAGTATAACAAGTTGTTTCTCCGTATATTGATATGCACGGTAGCATCTTATTTGTAGAATCACATTTTTAACCTTGATAGAGCCTTTAGGAAGTTCTTTGATGCAGTTATTTATGCAAGGACAGTAAGGTAATTTTGTATATGAACATAAATATTTTTATCACATAGCATCTGCTGATGTCGAAAATGTTTTCCAAATCGGGTAGACACCCCACCTTTCCCTTTGCAAGATTCTAAGTGAAAGAAACAAGGTGAAAAGGGCCCAACCACCAAGAATAGATTTGGCAGCCATCAGAGTGATGGAATAAAGGAAGAACTTAGAAATAAGGAAGAATTTAGGAAAATATCATCAAATGAGAAAAATCACTAATCAATCAAACAAATACCTAACAGTATTTACTTTATTCATTTGGCTCACATAAATGTTGTCATGATGTGCTCAAAAGCTATTTCACATCAATGACTCATTGTGAATTATGCATGTTTAGGCATCTAATGTTAGGTTATAACTTTGAATATAACAATTGGTTGTGATGACATAGGTTAACAGAACAATGCTGATCGACATTTCTATTTAATTTTTTTGCAGGTCATGAACTTATGAATAATATCAGGAACCCCATCTTTAAACTAATATCTTGCATCCTATGTTTATAAACAGTAAAACTGGTAATTTTTTTTAGGGTTTGTGCAATCCAAGTAAGAACTAGCTTTACCTGGTGAGCAATATGCAAGTTGGTCTTTTATATTTTTTGTAAGAAAAAAGAATATTATGTCCATTACAGTACAAGTACAGTATTAGATACTGGCATATTTTTTGGCAGCCTTAATAAGTATAGCATAATAATCTTTCATAATGTTCTTGAGGGAGAACTTGCATAACTGGCTTGAAACAAATCGAAGGGTCATTTAAACTCTGTTGCTACACTCACCACATCGTCTCATATTTAGAATCCTAAGTTTATATTGATATATTCTCCGATCAATTTGGGTGCATTTTTATGAATACATCCAAAGGCACATGATACTTAAAAAGCAGTATATGAAACCGAATATCATAATGTCAACGGTATGATTATAGCCACGTTGCTGCATATGTTTATACACTCGTACACACGTGGCTTTATGATATACATGTACTGCTATTTAATTAGTTCCATGTTTCCTCATCTCACTCTCTTATTTTATTTATGTAATATCTGTGCTTTAGGTGGAGAGAAACTAGAAAATGCTAAAGATCATTTGTACACTTGGTGTGATGCTGCATTTATGCTTGAGCACTAGATGGAAATCACCTTGGAAAAGATGTTTCAGGAATTAAATGTACATCATATTATTCTTACAATCTTACACCAATAATGCATGCCAGCGTGTCACCTATTTTTTTCATTTGGAACTTTGTATCTTGCTATCAAAATCTTGAGGTTTACACTTAACAATAAGCAGTAAAACTTGGGTGTTATTCTCTATCTTAAATTCTATTATGACCTTGTAGATTGAGGCCTTAACTCAACTCAGAGTGCTTAGCTAGGGTAGGTCTATTAGGAAATATCTAAAAAGAATAATATTTTTCTTTCCCTTTCAAGATCATTATTTATATTTCGAATTCATTTCCCTTTTTTTCTTTTCATTTTCAAGCCCTGAACATGAAAATAATTTTCCTTCCTTTTCCAAGATTGTTATTTATATTTGAAGTTCATATTCTTTACTTATGTTTCATGAACATGTTGCTGGTTATGACTAGTCCATATTTGTTATTGATCTGTTTTGTTCAAGTTTTTAATCTTTAAAAGATTACTTATGGATGGATACAGGTGGGCAATATTCAGCACTTGTAATGTGCTAACAGATCAGCACTTGTCTAGAAGAATCCGTGGCTCGTTACGATTGGCCATACATATCTTTCTTGAGGTGAATATTTAAAGTTCTTATAACTTTACTGCCATTCTTAAATAGTAATCGTCATCCCGAATAATGAAATAGAACCTTTTATTCCCTAGAAATTCCATTGGATAGTGACTGAATAATTTAAGTTTTCATTGGTGGTTGTTGCTATTTTCTTTGTCAACATCTTCATAGCTCATGCTACTATACATCCCACAGAGTCCCATTATAGAATATAGACTGTAGCTTTTAACAAATCACATCTTTTTATAATCTATCTTAGAATTTATATGGACTTGATTGGCTCTTGGGGTCATTTTTTATGATTGATATCAATAGTTCAGAGGAAAATGCAGAAAGTGGAATGAAATAGGATAAATTCGTTTTCTTTTACACATCAGCAACTAAGCAATATCCAATCAGAATTCACAGGATGAAATTTGATAACAAAAAAAAAAAAAACAAATGCAACCAAATGTGGCTGAAGCAGTTCGTTCAAGAAACATAATTACTATAATTGAGTCAGTTCTATTGTTATTGTTTGTGTTCTAGGCTGACCTATAATGCTGGCAGTGAGAAATCCTCTAGATTGACTCGAGCATTTAAATAGAGTATTTCCTTAAAAGTATGCCTCTAGAAATTTAATATTCTTATACTTTATCAAAGAATATATACCCTGTTTTCCACCTCTCATCACTCAATACATATAATTACTATTATTTGATGCAAGGAACAAGACCTCAGATTACTTTATATTTTTCTGTGATTATATGACTTGCATTGTGAGTAGAAAGAGATGCCATGTGTCAACTTGTTTATAGCATGTTAATATCTTACAAATCATCAGGAACATTATTCTTATCCAGAGAAATATCCAAAAGGAATTATTTATCATAATTTTTTCCTCCTCACTATCCTCTATATAAGAAGCAATGAAGCCTCAAAGTCTACCACAACACCTTACATTTGATCTACCATTTTTAGAAACTTATACTAAATGGATAGAGTAACCTATTTGGCATCTAAGAGCGCTGCAGTTATCTTCACCAAGAGTTCGTGTTGTATGTGCCATAGTATGAAAGCACTATTCTATGAACTCGGTGCAAGTCCTGCAATTCATGAAGTTGATCATGATGTTGATATGGAGCGGGCCCTTAAACGCCTAGGTTGTAATCCTGCTACCCCAGCAGTGTTTATAGGTGGTAAATATGTAGGCTCCGCCCGTGATGTTATTTCTCTTCATGTTGATGGATCACTGAAACAAAAGCTCATTGAAGCAAGCGCTATTTGGCTTTAGCTTAGTACTATCATCAGAAAATAAAGATACTATATCATTTTATGTTATAGTAAATATAACTAACAAGCCTTAAGCACAACATCATGTTAGAATAACATGACTGTAAGTGTACTAAGAGCTGATGTTTTTTGAAAGCTCTCTTGACTGTACATGAAGGAGTCACACTTGTTAATCTTGACTTCCTGTGTTCTTCAAGATACATACTTTATTGTAAATTATTGCTTTCTTTATGTTATTTTGTTGTCATTATATACTTTCTTGCAACATCAATATTGATAAATAAGAGTAACCTTACCAAACCTCTAATAAAAAAATTCAAATGATGTTCTGACATGTTCTGGCAGAGAAATGATCCCAACAACTCTGTCCTAACCACCAGCAAAATATGAAAAAGCGGCTGTTTCATGTTTCTATACGATTGAATATGATGTGTTGCTTCTGACCATTTAGTTGGTGCTTTGACTTTTCATTTGAAAGTCTCCCCTAGTTTTTCTTTTTTCACTGAGATCCCCACATTATTATATATCTTCTATTAGACCCCTTGGCTTTGTAAATAGGGATGTAAGGTTGATAATGAATGGAATCAGCTAATCAGAACTTTCATTAGGGAGGTTAGGATCACTATCTGGATTGGGATTAGGATTAGCATTAAATAGAGGTTTAATTATGATAGGAATTGATACTAATTAAAGCTAAGAACATGTAACAATGGTGGAATATTAGTATATTAGTATGATAATGAAGATGATGATCCAAATGGATCTACAAGACAAGAAAAGAAATAACCACAAGTGGTCCCGGGCTATGCCCCTCTCAATGCATAAGCATGAGCCTAACAAACTATCTAATTCTCCCCCCCTTTCCATAGTGACTAATGCCTTATTTATAGAAATAGTAATTACACTAACCCCCCTCCCACAATTACAATATTATGTTTAAGTATGCAATCTCTATCAATACTCCCTCCATAAGTCAAGACTTGTCCTCAAGGCTTGCGAAAAGACCCCACTTCGGATTGAATGACTTCATCTGAATGTATATGCGACCCGTCAATTTCATCCAATTCATCATCCCCAAGTAATAGCACACGAAGAGTACCTGCGGGGCACTTGTGATTGAGACTATAAACTTGTCCACACTTAAAACATAATCCCTTCTTCTTTCGATCCTCCCACTCGGTACGAGATAGGGAACGAACACCTCTATCACGATAGCCTGCTTGTCCATTGGTAAGTCCATAATTCCCAACGGTTTTGGACATCATATTGCCCAACGGACGATGTCCGATCCCAGAATCACAAAATGGCAGCCCCATATGTGGCGAGTACCGAAAACGAGTCAACAATGAACTGGTATCCAACGGTCGAAGCATCAACTCAACATCCTTAGCCAAATACATCGCATCAATACAAGAAGTTGGACGATGTAAACGAACCCTCTGTTTGACATCATCCTTCAATCCAGCGATAAAATAACCGAGAGTTTGAGACTCCGGTAAACGAGGAACCAAGGACAACACATACTCGAAATCATCTATATAATCAAAAATGGAAGCCGTTTGTTGAATAGTAGCTAACTGTTCATAAGGATTTTGAATTGCAAGACCACTGAATCGTTGTAACAGTTCTGATTGAAATTCAATCCAAGTCAAAGAAGGACGAACCTGATTGATGATCGTAAACCAGTGTTGAGCAACACCCATCATGCTCAATTGAACGAGTCGTAATCGATCACCCTCGGTAGTGTTGTTAATGTTGAAATAGAGATTTGCCTTCTGAATCCAACCTTGCGGATCAAAACCAGCGAACTCTGGCAACTCCACCTTCTTCACAGCCCAAGGTAAGCCGGCAGAAGTATCAATCTCAACCGATTTCTGGTTAGGTGAAGTGTAAACCACGTCAGAAAACCCCGATCCAGGAGAACCATCAGCCGGCTTCTTCTCCTGAGATTTCATCCAATCGATCACCAGTTTGCGAAATTCCGCCGATTCCGCGCGCTCAATTTCCAAAACCTTCAGAGTCGCTTTAATTTCTTCAACATCGGACTTCAATTGATGGATTTGTTGGTCCTGAGCATCCAAACGAGTTGTTTGATTTACCATGATTGAATCGAAAATTTGAAATCAAAAACTGAATCGGAATTGGAACATTCAACACAGATATCGAAGCAATGAACTGGAATGAAACCAAAAATTGGAACGTGAAATAGAATCTGGAAGGTGAAATTGTATTGGAACGATGTATGAATTTGGAAACAAAAAGGTGTAGATCTAAACTGGAAAGGGAAATTGAATCGAACAGAAAAGGTGAAAGTGAAGTTGGGATGAGAAATGGAATTGGAAATATGGATTCAATTGTAGAAGTAAGATCAATTTAAAAGTATAAAACGAATTTGTAGATCTGGTAATATGAACGCAAAATCGAGAATGAGAAATTGAGATTCAATTTGAATAGAGTAGAGGTATGGCAGGTCGGACCAATGATAGGAATTGATACTAATTAAAGCTAAGAACATGTAACAATGGTGGAATATTAGTATATTAGTATGATAATGAAGATGATGATCCAAATGGATCTACAAGACAAGAAAAGAAATAACCACAAGTGGTCCCGGGCTATGCCCCTCTCAATGCATAAGCATGAGCCTAACAAACTATCTAATTCTCCCCCCCTTTCCATAGTGACTAATGCCTTATTTATAGAAATAGTAATTACACTAACCCCCCTCCCACAATTACAATATTATGTTTAAGTATGCAATCTCTATCAAATTACGACCCCAACTTTAACATAGAAGAGGGCTCAAATGCTTTGAACACTATCCTCAACTCAAAAGATTGCATGAAATCACTCATGTTGCAAGTTCCTTGTATTGTAGGTTCATAGGAGAAAAGTTTAAATCATAAATATTCACTTCACATAGAAATAAGTTTTAACTAGTAGTATGCAATATTTGATCATTAGACATATTAATCTTATCATGGCCCGGGAAGTCTAATTATTCTTTCCAGCATACAATGAACTTAGGCAACCTTCATGAGGGCAGATATACCCTGTTACCTACCGAGGAACTTACATGCAAGCTTAAATCTTCAATTTAAGGAAAATAGCTTCTTGTGAATTTAACCTCAACATAAACAATTGGTTTTGGTTCACCTTTAATTTGAACTTTTGCTACAAGTGGCAAGATGGGTGGGTTAATCGGGTTGGGTAACACGTCAAAAGCAAAATGGGTAAATATTAACTTTAGTCAGAAGCTATATTGATACAGAAACAGTTATAGTATGACTAAGAGTTTTTTATGCATTTGAATACACTTCATCGGACTTTCAGCCCATTGGACTTGTTTGACCCATTTCCTCTTTAGTCACAACCTTAGCCTAACCCACTGACCAGTTAAAGATAAATGCAACCCAGGCCCGTTTATTAATATATATCTAAATATTATTGTCTTCATCTCTGAATTCAAATTAATAAACTTGTTAAAAATCATCAGTTTGGATATAAGCTTGTCTTGAAAATTAACATGTTTTTATTACATTGGCCTTTGACACCTTTGGTTTCCTGGCCCCAGAGGTTGTGACCTTCCTGAACAGGCTCCAGCAGGTCATTCATAGCAATGTTTCGTCCCCTAAGGACCAAGGTTTTGTTTCAAAAGGGGGTTGTGGCACAGCTTGTTGTGCGTCTACCTACTATTCTGTTGTAAATTCTTGAAAAAGGTTATTGTGGTTTACCTTTTTGTGGCAAAAAAATGCAAGGCCGCAACATGGGTCGTTAGCCGTTCTTTGTATCTATAGGTGTTTGCTGGTGAGAGATGCGCATCTGAATGAACCGAATGGTAAAATCTGCTACAAGTGGTTAGAGATACATTAGACGTGGCAAGGTGGGTGGGTTTGGTAACGAGTTTTGACAAGGTTGGGTTGAAATGGGTTAGTTTGTAACTATTGGCAGAATGAGCTTTTCAGCTGAAAATACTTGTGTCCAGAAGTTTGACTTTTCTATAGTAGTTGATAGAAGAGGACTTTAGTAATCTTAATCTTTGAATTTAGCGATTTATGAGATTGTACTTATTAAAATACACTGTGGGTGACTTCTAATTTGTTTGACCGTTCCCTTTATAGATATTATATATGTAACCAGTTTAGGAATAGAAATAACCCAAATCAACCCATTCATTAGTGAATGAGTCAAAGTTTGCTCCTCTACATAACAACTTGATAGAGAGGTACATAGTCTTAGGATTGCATGTAAGAAATAGCCTAATGGTGGTTCTAAGGTTTCTTGATGTCTTGCTATTACGTGTATTTTAGTTTTCTAAATTAGCCTAGATTTGTATATAATATGCTGTCTCACTGAGTGTTACAGCAGCTTAGGAGGAGGGGGTGGGGGAGGCTCCTCTAAGGCCCAACAATCTTTTCAGAACTTCTTTTTGGTGGCCCAACTCAGAGGGTTATGAGGCTTTTAATTTGCTGGAAAATGGAAATAGAAGCATTCAGTCATATGGGCACATTCACTCAGAAAAAAAGACAAACATTTCTATTTTCTCATGCTGCCCACACCAGGTGGCTGCTGCTGTTGCAGTCGTACACCATGCCGCTCAGTCTCCTTTTAATTTGTAAGTACTTTTCTGCTTGATTTTTTTTAGTTAAATTTCTTTTTTCTAATTTTTGTTTAATATTGTTTAGTTGTTTATTGTCTTGTTTAATTTTGTTTAGCTATTTATTATTGTTAAGTTTTATCTCTTGATGTTTAGTTTTGTTTATTTTTATTTAACCAAGTTAAAGTGATTATTGAAAATATAGAAATAACTAGTTTGTTTATGTAAATTGTTTATTTGTTATTGTTCTTTTATTAGGAGCTAGTCATTTTGTCTGAAAAAGTGTCCTGAAAATACATCTGAAGCGTGTATGAAAATAGGCGTGCATGTTATATTATTATCATTTATTGTTTTCATTGACCCAACCCAATCCCCCCAACTTGAGATGGTGTTGAATTTTAAAAACTGTGAGAAATTTCTTTGAGATTGCTCAACTGTACGTCTTTTACAATTTAACCCTCCAAATCACAAAGATTGTCTAAACTATTTTAACAATAAAGCCTCCATGAGAGGGGCAGAAGGATAATCTTAAAACTTCTATGACACATGCTTGAGACTGGAAATCCATAAACTGATCAAAAACAAAAGCAGGTCTCTAGGATCCTGCGTAGATGTTCACTTACGAGTGAGTCGATTTGGAGTGTGTTTTATTTTCAACAGGTAAAAAAAATTAGCTAGACTGAAAGTCTGAAACTGTTTGTGTAGATAGACTGAAAGTCTGAAACTGCTTTCTTTCTGATTAGGTCAATTTTAATAGCCACAATTTTTGTAGATTTTTTGATTTACAATGCATTTTTCTGTCTTCATTAAATTTTATTCGATATTAATCGAGGCAAAGTATATTAAAAAGAACTTTCACAAGAACAAGATTCTCTACTGTTTACTGTTATAGAATGTATGCAAGTTGGTGGGGCATGTTATCAAGAATCATAGCCCACCGAAAGCAATCTCATTCTAAAGTCCTTCGACCTGGAGAATATAGTTAAGATGATAAAAGGAATCTCTTAGAGATAAAACTGAACAGCCTAGAATCTTTAAGTTAGTTTAGTGGAATTTCTGCGGCTATTTATTGGGATCCGTAGAATGTGCAGGAATCAAACTCATGGTCTTTAGCTTGCACACGTCGAGCAAATTTTAAGCTGTCCAAATTTAATAACTTTTTGATAAATAATTAGTGTGTCATGTATGATTACAAAAATATATTCTTTTGAGCTGTTAGATTTTAAACATCACTCAAACTGACAACATTAAACGGGTCAAAATCTGCTTCTCTTATCTCCATGAAAAGTTGTAATTTTGGTACAGGTTATTTAGGCAGAACACCTTTTGTCCAAAACTATCATTCTTTCTTATAAATAAATAGCGTCATTTAGCGTGTCAGATGTTCTTAAATCAAAACATAATTTTTTAATAAAGTTCAGTACAATAACCACAGACTTTGGATGTCTTTTTATCTCCTTGATCTGTTTCTTTCTTTCTTTTTGTTTTGCCTATTTCATCCATTAAACTTACCCTCAAATGACCCATTTATAAGTAAATGGGTCGAAATCTCCCCCTTATTATATTATAGTATTTTAGAACGTGGTTTATGCAAATACATTTAAGAATTTAAGTTGTACTCGTTCCATGGTGTGTGGAAAGGAAGAAAAGTATACATTTTTAAAATTACCTTTAGTCATTTTCAAGCATCTAAATAAAAAGCATCTAGTTTGAATGTTCTTGTTTCGAGAAAATGAGTTGAAAGCCAGTTATTTTATATAAATAGAAGTAGCCAGAGTAACCTTGGTGTAAACCAAATCTCATATCTCCCTCCTCAGTCCTTTCCCCAAACTCCCATTTGAATTTGATCCAATCAGTTGTTGACACGTGCACTGTTTAAGGTAGTTTCATAAGATGGACAAGATACAAACATTGACATCGGAGAATGGAGTTGTGGTTTTTAGCAAGAGCACTTGTTGCTTATGCTATGCTGTGAACATTTTGTTCCAAGAACTAGGGGTCGAGCCCTTGGTTCATGAACTGGATCATGATCCAGATGGCTGGGAGATTGAGAAGGCCCTTGTGAACCAGGGCTGCAACTCCCCCCCTGTGCCAGCTGTGTTCATAGGGGGGAAACTTGTGGGGTCAACCAACGAGGTGATGTCACTCCATCTCCGTGGTGGTCTCATCCCACTCCTTAGGCCATATCAAACGCTGGCTTAGAGTGTCTACTCACAGTTTGAAGAAATAAGTTCGGGTCAAGACTATGACTAGTTTCCTTAGGTTATATTAGTGGGAGTTAATAGGATAAAATGTAGGATAATAATCATAGTTATCATTATTGGCTTTTAGGTTATGACTTTAGTTGTTTCAATCTGTTTCTACAAGTGCTCGATGACGACATGTGTGTCCTTAATATGAATCTAATTCTTATTTATATTACTTAGTGCACTCTGCCTTTCTTTTTACATAACAAAATAAAGTTAAATACCATAACAGTATGTGTGATTCACATGTGTTTTGATATGTTCACATGTGAACAGTCTCAACCATCTACATATGAAAAAAAGTTCAAATAACACTTGAATCAAAAGGTAATTTGAAGCTTTCAAAATAATCTCTCATTTGAACTTCCATCAGTACTCATACGTGAATGAACGTAATCAGATGTAAGTTAACACGTGATTTTGACGATCTCACGGTTCTCGACCTTCTTATGGAATCTATTTCACCCTTATCATATATATGTGTGTGTGTGTGCACGCACCCTGCACGTGCCATATACTAAATAGAACTTGTAACATATGTTGAAAGAAAATGACATCGCCATCTTTGTTTTGAAGATGATAAGAGCATGAAATGTTAGCGGCCTGAAAGTGCTTGTTTGGTTTGATATTTTATCTGGTCTTCTATGTGAACCAAACTAAAAAAACGTTTTTCTTTTGGTGTTGACAGTTTAAAATGATAAACCCGAAAATGATCCATCTATTCACTACTGTCAAACTCATCAACCTTAACCTGGACACATTTAGAATGGTGTAACCCAACCACACCACGTGTAACCTGGTTTATCTTGATGAGTCAAATGAGTTGGCAGATTGTTAGTGGGCTTTGATCAGGATTTAAACGGGTTAAACAAGTCATAAACGAGTTGTTGGGTTGACGTTATAATATATCTTCTTTTATTCTAGCTTTAAACAGGTTGAAGTTAAACCAGCTAAACAAGTGCACCTGAACACAACATGTTTATTAAACATCAAAACCCAAAACCTGATGCTCAGGAATTTATAATAAAATATTTCATTGTTTGGTGGTGTAAAGTAACAATAATAAAGTACAATTTTACACCTAAGAGGGTATTTTGAACTGTTTTTTAAAGCCTACTTAAGCGGTATGGAATAATCAGATAATCAATTTGACACACGCTACTCTTAAACTGATTATCGATCAAATTGCCAGGCAATCTGACCCGGCACTAAATAATGATTATCTATGATTTGAAAGCGCAATAACGAATATATCGAACCTGTGAGTTTCCTACTTGTGTCTGAAAAGTATTTTTTGTAAAAGATATATTCTCAACTTTTACATAAAGAAAAGAATTCAATGCCTCAATCTTTCATTTTCATTCACTCAAGGTTGCCTGGAATATCAATCTGCCCACACTTAGCTTCTTCATCAAACTTGCTTCTTTATTGATATGCATATGGCAGACAAATATCATGGTGTGGTTACGCTTGGTTGTTACAGTGTTAGTTACTTTCAACTTGTTTGACCCGTTTCTTTTTTAAGGTAAGTTTCATTTGTTATATTACATATTTGACTCCCAAAACTTAACAGATTCATCAGCAAATGAGATGAAATTGACAAGTGGAGGCGCAAGCATTGAGGAGATGTGACCCATGAAGTTTTATTCTTATTGTTGCATGGTTTTGACACATTTAAATGCCAATTTTATGCTCTTTTTAAAAAGCAACAAACCAAGTTGATAGAAAGGCAGATACTCAAAGATTGCAGTTTGATTCTTTCGGTTGCAGCATATAGGTCTTTTTGGGATTCGATTCCGATCAATCTCACAAAGTTCTTGTGGAACCATAAAAGTGTCTTTTTGGCGGTTAATTGCCTTGTGACTTTATGAAGCTGTTGCATACTTTCATGCCAGGTCTTGCCATTTGCTTTGCTTCAGGCTAAACAGAACTGTTTTCTTCCTTTAACCCATATGCTGTTATTGGGTCCCGTTTTATATGGGTTGATTTGCACAGAACAGAAAAAATATTTTGTACATAGCACATGTTGTGTGTTATCATTGTTTTGAATGGCATAATAAGCTGGTCATTTTAGGGTTGGTCGTTATATTTTATTATTTTATTATGGTGATGATGCGTAGAACGGTGGTGGCACTTGGCAATGGTGACTAGTTAGTGGTAGTGACGATCTAGACAGTCGTACGACTAGGAGTAGAGACGATTCAAGTATTAAGATTGAACTATTGGTACGGATTGATATATGCTAGTGCGCATATGATTTTCTTTCTTTCTCTCCACTTCCTTCCAATAATTGGAAGGAAAGTTAGGAGGGGAAAATCATAATAAACTTTCCTTCCATATCCCATCTCTTCCTTTCATTTCTTTTCTTAAAAAAACTCTGGAACACCTATTTTTTATAATTTCCTTCCACTTCTTTCCCCTTTCACCCTTTAATGAAACTCTGGAACAGGGTGTTAGAGTTCGGTTTAGACCCTAACAAAACGTTGAATCGGTCTTTACCAGGCAGCGGAAGCAATGATTGTAATGGAAGTGATCGCAACCAATGTTTTTAGACTTATGGATATTATCGGTCGTTCGTAAATAATAAAGTTTTCACCTTCAATGATTTATATTTTTAATACAAAAGATAAAATGGCTATGTTGAGAGACGAAACGGAAAAGTGACAAAAGAAAGAGAAGTGCATGTTATATACCACTACAATAAAAACACGTAAAATACCACAATGGGATTGGGGTAACAAAAGGGCCGATTAATTCTGATGGTTGAAGATGGTACGCATCACAGTTATGAAAGGGGGGACATTAGTATATGTAAAATGGTAGGTTGAGACGTTGGAGATGAGTTGCAACTTCATAGCTTTGTTAAAAAAAGTGTCTTTATACACGTTCTTTCTATATTTGTTACACCCCCTTAAAATATATTTTTAAACTTGTC
This sequence comes from Tagetes erecta, assembly GCA_030867185.1. NCBI lineage: Eukaryota > Viridiplantae > Streptophyta > Magnoliopsida > Asterales > Asteraceae > Tagetes > Tagetes erecta. Next base: position 10,255,233 of record CM061494.1, read on the forward strand.
AATATTTTTTTATATTTTTTTATTATCCTTATTCATTAACAAAATTATGTTATTTAATGAAATTTATAATATGCCTACATCAAAAGTGTTTGAATTGGGTGTTTAACGGTTCAGTTAACGCTTTATTTGGTTATGAAATCTATTTTGGCCTAGCCGAATTGAATTCAACAGTTTTAAGTTCATTCGGTTCAGTTATCCGATTATTCTATGGTTTGTTCAGATAATCGTACCAAATGCATTTTGTGTAATAAAAAACTAAAATCAAAATTCGGATATGGTTAGTAACTGAACCGAAAACCAAAATTACAATTCCGTTTGGTTATTTCGGTTATGGATACGATTTGTTTCTGGATATTTTCGGTTTTGGTTTGTTTGAATACCCATAATTTATACCTACCAACTAAATGCAGTTATTTAATGTCATCATTATAATAAATAAAAAAACAAGAAAATGAAATTTAAATTTAAAAAAGTTACCTTTTGTAAAACTATGTTGGAATTATCTTCTATAAAACTTAGAACTAGCTCTAAGTGCCGGGGCCGCGCGTTGCGGCGGCCGGGGCATGTTGTTTTTCAACTTTTTTTATTGGGTGTATCTCAGATGGAGGTCTACAACATATGTATGTAACTGGTTTATAGCACATATAGTTAGTTTGCAGCCTAAGTGATCTGCTGCAGCATATATAAGTAGTTTACAGAAGTAATGCTAGTTATCTTGTTTGTACAAACTAAGTTGTTTCTTTACAGACCTGCTATTGCATCTGTTGGGCAGGCGGCATAGCATTGAATCGTTAAAGGATCATCTTTCACTTGCAAATCATCCGCTCTTTAAAAGATCATCAAGTGTCTTTCTACCTTTCATTGGCTTTTGTTGTTGTAGAAAGTAAACTCAAAAGACTATATTTGCTGCACCTATGGTGGCTGCAGTTTCAAAAGATTTCATATTTGTCTAAAAGTGTTGCCCTTCTAGACACTCATCGTTGTTCTCTACATCAAAAGGTTCATGCTTGCTCTACCCTGCTTTCTACTTCTTGTCAGCTACATCAGCTGTATTTGAACATAAGCCTATTAGTAGAAGTAGAATAGAAATCAGATAGACGAATGTTTCTGTAACATTAGCATAAACTATAGCAATACATAATGGACAAAACAAAGCACAACACTAACACAAATGTTCAACTAACATGTATGCATGACAAACAATACAACACCTTCCTTTTTACACCGACATCGATCATGGTGGTATTAACATGTTAGTACATCATGCTAGTTTGTTAATAATAACATAATTTATTATGTTAATTAATTGCGTCAATAGTTATTATGATGATACCTAAACACTGTAGCAGCTTTAGTATTTAGGCTTCACACATATTTGTATTATGATGGTACATTGCACCATCAATTAGTACCACAACTACAACATTAATTTATTAATTGCACCGTTAATTATCATCTTCGGCAGCCACTGGTCACTGCTGGAACGTCGCTGGACTGTCTCCAGGCACCGCCTGCCGCCCACTCTTCCAGCACGTTCTGTCTACATAGACAGTAACAATCACCATTACTATGTCAAGAGAGCTTGTAGAAGACGAAGTTGGTCTGACAGTAGTATTCCTTTGACGCTTCCTCAAAGTAGACGTTAAGACAAATGGAAAAAGGAAATTAAAACTTCAATAGTAAAATAAGCAACACCAAATGAAGACCAAGAGTAAGCAGAACAATGTTCAATGACAACAACTACAATAACAATAGTAAGACAAACATTAATAGTCAAGTAGATAGACAACGACACAGTCAACAACTACAATAACGACACTCAGACAAACATCCGACATCTTGTTAGTGCTGACCCCCAAAAGTCAAAATGGTTTGAATCTTGAATCTGTTAGTTTACTCTTATACAGTTTTGGTTTTTTTCTTGAATTAATCTAGGAAGTAGAGGTGAATTTTATAATTGCACACTACTGTAGCCTCGGAAGATTGGGTTTGTTAATTATTTGTGTCAAACAATTGTCTGATTAGATGGCCTTTGTATAAGATGTAGATATAGTCAAGTAGATAAACAACGCCACATTCAACTAATAACAATACTCGATCAAACACCCGACAAGAAACCAAGTAGCTAACAAACAAAAACAAAAACAAAACCATAGTAGATAGCAGATGAAAACAATAGCAATGTCAAAACCAACAACTATAATAACAACAAAAACAACAACAGAGCAACATCAAACAAACAACAAACCTATAACAACAAAACAATCATATAAACTCAAACCCTAAACTCAAAGAAGAAGGGGGTTACTAACCTTCAATATACTGCACAAGTCCTAACTGAAGAAGAACACCGAATGCATGCATGATCGGAAACACAAAACCGCGGCAACCAAAACACACGACGAAAGGCACAAGAACTCGAGATCCACAAACAACAGCTCAAACTTATGAAATCAACAATTAAAGTCGCATGATGTAGAAAACCAGTCAACAATCCTTGAAACCAAGAAGAAAAAAACGCAGAGCAAGAACAAAGAATAAGGACAATGTGATTAAAACTGAAGAAGATATAGAAATGTGTAAGAGGAAGCACGTGAAAGGCACGAAGTGGAGCACCGACCTTCTAAAATAGAAGGTTATGTAATATTAGATGTAACAAGTAGAAATTTAAAAAAAAAAGTTTTTTAGTATAAAAAAAAAAGACGGTTTGTAAGTGTTTCGAGGTAGGGATTTGTATTCATTTGAAGAGTGGAGTTATACTACAAAGTCTAATTTTCCTAGAAAGTCTAAGAAGCCATGAGATGATGACATGTGGCACTTCCTTAAAATTAGAATGAAGGGTAAAGATGGTAATGTCTCTATATTTTAAGTTTCACCCCATTTTTTTAAACGTCCATAACTTTTACATACGATATTATTTTTTTAAAAAAATTGCACCATAAAAACGAGCATTTTCTTATCTTTAAAACGCGTATAATATTCATATATAAAAAACAAAAAAAAATTCACGTTTTTTAGCTCGTTGTGTTATTTGTCAAGTCATTGTGTTATTTATTCATGTCATTGTATTATAACACAATAACCTAATGAAATAACACAATGATCTGAAATAACACAATGACCTGATGAAAATATAACACAATTACCTGATGAAAATATAACACAATGACCTGATGAAATATAACACAACGACCTGACGAAAATATAACACAACGACCTGATGAAAATATAACACAACGACCTGATGCAAATTTAACACAACGACCTGATGAAAATATAACACAACGACCTGATGAAAATATAACACAATTACCTGATGAAAATATAACACAATGACCTGATGAAAATATAACACAACGACCTGACGGAAATATGACACAACGACCTGATGAAAATATAACACAACGACCTGATGAAAATATAACACAACGACCTGATGAAAATATAACACAACGACCTGATGAAAATATAACACAACGACCTTATGAAAATATAACACAACGACCTGATGAAAATTTAACACAACGACCTGATGAAAATATAACACAACGACCTGATGAAAATATAACACAATGACCTGACGAATATAACACAATGACCTGACGGATATAACACAATCTGAAAAATATAACACAATGTCTTGACTAATATAACACAATGAGCTGAAAAATATAACACAATGACCTAACGAATATAACACAATGAGCTGAAACTTCAAAAAAAAAATTTTGTTTTTTATATATCAATATTATATGCGTTTTGAGGATAAAAAAACGCTTGTTTTTTTGGTGTAATTTTTATTAAAAAGTATTGTCGTATGTAAAAGTTATGGACGTTTAAAAAAGAGGGTGGAATTTGAAAATGAGACAAGACAAATATACCCTTGGCCTACCATTTAAAGTTCTAACTATTTACCATTATACCACCTTGTGTTTATAAGCCATTGATCTTCATTTAATATTAGATCTAATGGTCCAAATTCCTTCTTAGACTTTCTAGAAAATTTAGACTTTGTATTTGAACCTAATTCTTCATTTGAAAAGGAGTGATTTAGTGATCGAGCACAATAATAAACCATCATTTACTATCTAACAAAGACACTAAAAAAAATTAAAAAATACACGTCCCTCCAAATATATAAAAATTAGATAAGTTAGTTAAAATTAGAGAAAAAAAAACCCCAAATTCAATAACGAAAACACGAAATTCAATCTTACACAACATTTGAATCAATCAAATCAAAGCTTCTGATCAATTTTCTCCTTCGTCAATGGCGTAAATCGTCAGGTATAATCTCGTCAATTCGTTACTATTCGCCTCTTAATTTTGCTTACGATCTGCTCTGTAAACGATTAGGTTACGATAATTTTGAAATGTACACACATTGTGTTGTGGATGTTGATGGTTTATTGTTGTGTTGTCTTGTGTTGTTGCAGTAACAAATTAGTTGTGGTCAGCTATTGGATCATATGAGTTGCTTAGTTGCTTCTGCAATCCGTGAATCAGATGTATTGTCCTCGCTTGTTGTTACTGTTTACCGAGTTTTCCAGGTTTGGTTTCAACTGAAGATCATTGATGTTGATGTTGTTTGTTATACTATTTGTGTTTGCTGCTGCTGATCTGTGATTTTTTTACAGTAGGTAAGTAGTCAGTTTCATGTTGTTGATGATTTGATTCACTCAGTTGTCCTACCAAATGTGTGATGGGTGGTTATTTTGTAGGTAATCATCTGATTATAGAACTGGCTAGATGCTAGTCGGGCAGTGGGGTATTGGCTAACGATTAATCGGATTGGATTTTTTATATGTAGTTTCAGTTTTATACACACACACACACCTTTTTTTATGTGTAGTTTTTTATAAAAATGTTCAGTTTAATATATATATAATTTTCAGTTTTATACACACACACACACACACACACATTTGGCCATAATCTGGTCGGAATCGCAGGAATCTGGCTGATTAGGAGTGAAAGGCCGACTTTGACTGACGTTGACCGCCTAGTGATAAATTGTCCGATTAGATGAAAATTTCTAGGTTGACTTCTGGTTAGTGATTTTTGACCGATTTGTTGTGATTTTTACAACCATGGCTAAAACAGAGTTAATTACTGAATATTATAGGGAATTAAAATTGCTTATAGATTGTTGAAGTAGTTATAATAACTTATAGTAAGAGAAAGCAGCCAAACGGTAGTTTTTGCCCCATGTTTAATTACAGTACAGATGATTAATCATTCAATATCGCAAAATCACTATCGAATGCAGATCAAAACAGCCCGACATTGTTAAAGATAAAGTCGTCATACCCGTGAAAGGTTTCTTCGTACATACAACCAATTTCCTCATCCTAGTAATCATAGGATGATGAGAGAGAAGAAAACGAAAACGACATTTTACTTTATAACATGCTATGCATATGCTCTAACTCTATAACAGCTGTATGTTGTATTAATAATTTGTTTTTCTTCTTTGAACAAGGCGATATCAAATAGTCTTACTATAATTGTCTTGTACGTTCTAATTGTATGTAGTTCAAGTCGATTTTACTAGGCATTATAATGTTTAGGTATATTGTTTATGGTTTGTTTTGATTAGTTTGATTTAGTTTCCTAATAGGACTGCTTACTTGGTCACCACGTTTATGTAAGTATATTAGCGCAGCTCTTGTAATCTGTCTTTTAAACATGCACTTACAATAATTTCTCAAAACTTTTCTAGTCTATTAAATTTTGGAACTTTTGTGCAGGTAAATTGGGGGAGACATATTCTAGTGTCTGATTGTATATAATGGCTGAAGGCATTGAGTATGTAGAACTTAAATTCAGAATATATGATGGAACAGATATAAGCCATAGCAGTTATGCATCTTCAACTACTGTAATTGCTCTTAAGCAAAAGCTTCTTTCTGAGTGGCCTCAAGGTTTGAGATTATCTTTTCAGTCATATATTTAATTATCCTGTCGTACTTGGCTGTAAGTTCCTGGGCTAATTAGCAGTGACACCAAAATGTAACTTATAGGGCGTGTGTGGTTTGTAAGTGGGTATAGGATTGGAAGAAAACGAGGACATAGTATGTTTTAAACATGGATTGGAGTTAAACTTGAGGTTTACTTAATAACTTAGAATAGTAAAGAGGATAGAGAAAGATAAGATAACATGGGCCCACATAAATATGGCGAAACCCACCGTCTTTGCTGGGTTTTGGAAAACCCATACGTGTGGGATATCATACCCGATTCCAAAACCTACACCTCTAACCCAGACACTTTTTATTTTGTTAGCTCCCAAACCCAAACTCCCAAAGCAAACACACCCTTAGTTTCGACTTTTGTTGTCATGAAAAATGTTTTTTCCACTATATGTTGTATAATTTCAATTTTGATATGTTGTATATGAGGTAAAACGGTGACGTGTCACCACTTTTCTCGATGATGATGATGATGATGATGGTGTGTTACTCCACCATTTTTACCTGCTACAAAAGATTATTGCATAGAACGTTAAAAACTGAAAGTATGTTGCATGGTATGGGTAAAAAAACATTTTCACTTACTTACAATGACAAAAAGATGAACGTAAGTTACATTCTGGTGTAATATACCAAAGTGACAGAAGGTTTTCACTCAGGAATCATTATGACCATGCGTTTGTGAACATATTACAATGGATATGGATTTGAATACAAACTATTTAAGTGGGTAACCTAACATATTCAAAGACATCCAAACCCTCAAACCAAATTCCACCTAAGTTCCTTGAAAATTGTATTACGTGTAGAAAGTGCAGATAACATGGCTTCAATATTTAAATTTTATGAACCACTGGGTGGTTCATGTGCTTAACAGTGAGTGCTTATATCCTCTAAATACCTTTCTACCACAGCATGTGTTCCATATAATTTATTTAGAAATCCATCTTCAGTATGCTTGTGAATTTTGTGTGTATGTGTTTAAAGGGTTTGTATCTTTTACAAGTGTTGGTATGCCAAGCTATAACTGTTTGTAGGTAGTGAAACAGATCAGGTTTTCTTAATTTTCTTCCCCACATGCACTTGATCTTTAATAAAAGAACATTTAAATTGATTTTTCAAATTGCATTTGCATTTCGCTTGAGGGAGTTTATGTTCCCCGCATGCACTTGATCTTCAATTATGTTATATTTGACATTTTGTTTCTTTAGAATAAAAAAGAATCATGCTATCTATCTGGTGTAACCTTTTACGGCTATGGATTCTTGATAGTTTAATTTTATTATGTTCTCTAATCCTCTAGATACACCATTGAAGTTGTTCAAAGCATGAGATCATGAACTTTAACAAAGTTATATGGATCTTTTATATACATTTAGCGCAAACTGGAAAAGATAGAAATAAAATTTACACATTTTCCTGATTTTACCTACCAATATTGAATAAGGCACAAAATTGAAACCAACTTACAGTTAATTACTAATTTTAGCAACCAGTCTCATTTTAATTGATTTTTCCCTAATGTTACTGATGTGGCCATGCCAGGTGTCTCATAAGAAAAATTGCTTTTGTGAAAAAATACTTTTAAAGGATTAAAAGAAATATTTATCTACATGTTTGAAAAAGTAATCCTTATCTTTTAAGTTTTATTTGTAAAATTAGTTATTAAATGCTGTAACATATCACATCTGCAATTATTTTGCTGCAATCAATAATAAAATGTAACTTGGTTTATAAAATCAGTAATAAAGTGTAAGTTGGTTTCTATTATGTGCGTATGCGTCTACTTTAAAGCTGGTTGCTAAAATCAGGAATAAGTGCTGACTTCAATTTTATTTTGTACAGTTTTCCCATACATTATGTTATAAGCATTTAGACCATTATTCGCCCTGCATATCATTGGTGTACAAAGATTTATATCTTAACTTCATTATTTACATGTGAGACACAGCTAATGCTATTATCTAATAGGTAAATCTGTAGTACCTAAGACGGTGAATGACATAAAGCTCATACACCTGGGAAAAGTTTTGGAGAATAACAAGACATTATCAGAATCTGGGGTGCGTGATGGCGCATATGCAGGTGGAGTAATCACAATGCATGTTGTTATTCAACCCGTCCTCACTAAGAAAAAGTCAGGTCAGTTTATTAGAGCTTTATTTGTTATTTCTGGGAAAAAAGCCATGGATATTTGTTCAACACAACTATTTTGTATTATAAATTACCATGTATCTAAAAGGCTTAAGAAACCTATAATGTTAACATGTTTTTAAAAAAATAACCAATGCCGGAGGTATTAACTATTTGAAAACACTTTGGCACTTTTGACCCGGTCAATCCATTTCTTTATCAGCCGTGTCTAATATTTATACCCTACGAGCCCAATCGACCCATTTCTAGGTAAACGGGTTTACCATCTCTACTGGAAAAAGTCAAATCCCCTTACAAATTACAATGCTTCTTTTGTGCAATGCAGCCAAAAAACAAGACGAGGCGAGAAAATTGAATTCATGTGGGTGCACAATTTTATAGAGCTGTAACCAGGGATATATGTGACTTTATGATCTCGGGTATTGCTTCGATGTCACAAATGTTTGAAATGGTCTCTTGCTGTATTCGGCTTTTCTTTAATCTTTTCGAGTGGGCGATGTATGTTTTGTGTGTGAAGTTGGACCAGTTTTAGGCCAAGTTCACTAAACCAAACCTAAAGCTTGTAGAGCAAAAGCTTGCTTGAGGTGTTTACATATCCCTTGTGTTTTATTGTATTCGAATAATTTGGAGAAAATAGATTAGATACCCATTTATAAATAAAAGAGTTGATTTGTGTTAGATACTGATTTACATATCTTGACTGTCACCTTATCAAATAGATACGGGGTATGGAGAAAGTATTGGGTTGATAGGACATCTCCAACCATGATTCACGACTTAACAAATAGAACTAGAGCGATTAAAGAGCGATGTTTCGTCATGACATGACATATTTATAAATTTAACCCCAAATTTTGGTTATACACTTTTAACATTTGCCTTTAATAAACTTAATTTCTTTTTAAATTATTTTTCATACTTTATGCCACAATGTATGAGACATAACTTTTTTTATCCATGCATAACTACATTAATGTCACGTTAAACATGCTATTTTTTACTTTCTTTTGTGGATTACCTTCGACTTCACACAACAATGTGCGATCTTTGTGATCGTTAATGTCATGTTCATCGTCCGAGACAATACTATTTTTTAACGCTAACGCCGCGACGATGTCATTGCAACACGCGACAAACGTCAAAAACATTTTCCAATATCGGCCTTCATTCCGTTTAGATTCATAAACCTGAAAACTAAACCCAAAACAATAAAGTCAGTGTTCTGTGAAACAAACCAATCAAACCCGAGTTCGAATTTCCACCCGCTCCATTCTTCGTTGCACAAACAACAATTCTTCTTGTATATTATCAATCAAACTTAAGAGCCAAAAAGATATATAATAACAATAATAAGTATATATCTTAACGAATAATCATCATCGTCATCATCAATTCATCATCATTTGATTAAATAAATAAAAAGCAGCTTCAACGGCCACCGGAACCTCAACAAACAATGGCCGATGACGACGACGACACTTCATCACTTCAAACCAATCCTCTCGATACCGGAAAACTTCAGCACGGGTAAATCCTCCGAATAATTACCTTTTCTCCGATCTATCTATGTACGTTGCCGGAATTGATTTCACGACGTAACAACAGGTGCAATCATTACCGGAGACGATGCAAAATTCGCGCTGCTTGTTGCAATCAGATATTCACCTGCCGACACTGTCACAACGAATACACGGTTCATATTATTGTTTCTTCGATAATTAATTAATACCTAATTTGATTGATCCTCATTCGGATGATTCATTGTGTATAGAATGCATTGGAAAACCCTAAGGAACGACATGAAATCATTCGTCATGAAATTAAGCAAGTACTGTCTTCGTTTTATTTTATCATGGATTAAACATTTATTGTTTGTTTTGAATAGATATGAAGTGATTTGTTCATTATTTTGTGGTTTGCAGGTTATTTGTGCAATTTGCAATACTGAACAGCAGGTTTGTTTTCGAGTTATGATTATACCTTATATGGAGTATGCATAGGGTTGTAAATGAATGAATTTTCTTTTGTGTTACTTCGTTTAGGTTTAGAATTGAACTTGTTTATGAATTTGTTCGTTAAGGATTTGAAGTTACTTATGAACACGTTATTAAACGGTTTACAAACACAGAACTGAACGCAAACAAACTTATATTGTTTTAAAGTGTAAAACTGAACAGTCATAAACTGAGATGTAAATAGCCTTAAATGATAATAATAAAGTTAAGCACTTTCATGATAATCATACACATAGTCATGAACTAGCATAAACAAACAAACGTTAACGCATTTATGCAAATGTTTTGATCTTATATAACCATTTTTCATGTTGATGTGATAGGTTGCTCAAATATGTACCAATTGTGGAGTGAAAATGGGGGAATATTTTTGTGGAATTTGCAATTTCTATGATGATGATGTAAAAACTTCCTACATTTCTTTTGATCTCATAGCAATTAGAATTTGTTTGTATAGAATCTTTGAACAATTTGCTAATCTCTATTTTGTTTTTGTAACTTTGTACTTTGTGACTTAGATTTCAAAGGAACAGTTTCATTGCAATGATTGTGGAATTTGTAGGTTAGTAAAAAATGAAGTTATATTGTTTTGTGAATTTTTATGTATGATGATTCTTTGAAATAGACTAATGACACAATGTAAATGACTACAGAGTTGGTGGTGGTACGAATTACTTCCATTGCGAAAAGTGTGGTATGCACTCACTCTTTCATGCGGTTTCCAAGCTTTCAATGATTTTCATATTTCATGCTGTTACCAATGCTTTTGTATACACATGTCACAACCTGTCTCACTAAAATGAACTTATAAGCCAATTCGATGTGTCCCAGCCAAACACATTTTTTAAGTTTATGTTTCATATAACTTATAAGGGATGTGTTTTGTGTGCCACTAGGTGCAATATCAACAACATATATTATTGTTGTGGTTCTCACCATACTAGTACAACACCCAACACACATGAACTTTGTGTCCTTGACTATTTTATCTGCACAAACACAGGATCTTGCTTTGATGTAAGGTTGCGTGATAATCACACATGTATTGGAAACTCGTTGAAAAACCACTGCCCTATATGTTACGAGGTAAGTTAAGAGGTGGGAAGATAATTTGGTTGGGTAACAGTTCAAAGCGGGTAACTTTGGTTGGGTTGCGGCAAAACACTAACCACAAAATATTAGATTTTATTATAACTATTAACTAGTGTGTCAGATATGATTAAAAGTTATGTTGGTTTCAATACTAATCTGATTTCTTAATAACATGCTTTAATAGGTTTTATGCATTGAAATTACACTTTAGGCGGCTTGAGTGTGTTTGACCCCTTTTCTTTTTAGCTACTTTTTTACCCGTTTGACCCATTACTGATAGAAAGATCATGGGTATATATTATCTCTGTTTATCATTATAGTTGTGCATTATTCCATTTATAATTATATGTTCTACTTCTGATAAAAAAATATGCTTGCTTCTTTGGTAGTTTCTCTTTGACTCAATCAAGAGCGCAACAATAATGGCTTGTGGACACGCTATCCATCTGGATTGCTACAATGAATTGATCAACCAGGATCAGTAATTATTTCACCATCCTTTTAAGTGTCAACTTTTCTAAACTAATCTATATTCTGAACTGGTAGAAAGTTGTAGTTTATGGATGGTCATTTATGTTTTGCAGATACCGTTGTCCCATATGCTCAAAGTCAGTGTCTAATATGTCTAGTACTTGGCAAAGATTAGACCAAGAGGTATGCGATTTCTATAGGATGCTCTGAAACTCTGATTTTAAAAACAATTGCTTAATGTTTTTGAAGCATATTCAACCTGTTATTGCACTTAAAAAAAGTTGTCTCAGAATGCATGGCTTGTTATACACTTATCCGACGGGTTAATGAAGAAATAAACAATAAAGAAAGAATTCAAAGGGCTTTTTTATAAATAAAATGGCAAGATTTCATGCCTCAATTCTAAATTATACCAACCAACTAAGGAAATTCTCTATACTTGATTACCAGCTTAGCAGGCCAGTATATCTTTTTCTATGGATGTTTATTTGTTTTAATTCTTAGGAATAATAATAAGTATTTGTTTTTGAATGGAAGTACTAGGCAATGTTGTTTTTGAAAAGAAAGAAAAAATGAGTGCATGCTGGTTGCTACACATCAGAATTGGTGCATAGCATATGCTATTTCATGCAAAAAGGATTAAAAAATCTTTTTAAGTACATTGTTATTATATAGTATTGTGCGTCTCTTGTTTATTTGAAGTTTGTAATATGACAGATTGAAGCTACTGTCATGCCTGAAGAATACCGATATGAGGTAATTCTTTGTCAATTTTCTCCAATCGAACATGATTTACTTGACAGCCGACAATAAATAAATTATTTTCTGGTAACCACAATTTTATCATAATGTGACCCGTGTTATTCTCTGGTAAGGTTACATTTATAACAAGTCAGACTAGTAAACTTAAAAAAGGCCGAAAGTCGCTCAAGGCGTCTAGTTTTACTGCATAAATTTTCCTAAAGCAGCTTGTTAAAAAAAATAACTAATTTATACATATGCGTGTTGCAGATATACTTAGCACTACTTAGATTTTTTTAAATAAATAAAATTCGACAAAAGTGTTTCAGGTTTACCCAACCCACCCAATTTACCACGGGGATATACGTGAAGACTTGAATTCTGTAAATACATCTGTCTGTCTGCTTCAATGTCAACCCAAATAAGACTGAAACAGGATATGCTTTTGGAAGACATACATATTTTTGTGAAAAGTATATTGATGCTAACATATATATATAAATTATGATCTCTTTATTTTTTCTTGGGTAACTATGAGAACCCCTTACGATAGAACTCATGGGACTCCAATAATACCTTGCTAACCAACGGGATTGCGTAAAACGCAGCTCGCTCTTGGCAGGTAACCTTCAAGGGGGTTAAAGGCTAAAAACCAATAAATGCTGGCTACAAACCTGAGACCTCTATTAGAGGGAGTCAAGCGCTAACCTCGGTGTCACCCCCCCCCCCCCCACTTTGAAGGTTATATCATCTCTTTGTTAGCCGACATTACTTAAATTGCTTAGTCAAATGGCGCGATTCAAGAAAAGTATTTAGGGCCAAAACCGAGCTAACTCGACCCATTTTGACTACTATCAAGATGCCATTTGTTATCCAACATTTCTAACTGATGAATTGATGAACTATCGTATTTCCGCCTTTGCAGATTTCTATTTTGTGCAATGATTGTCACAATACTAGCAAAGCATTCTTCCACATTTTCGGGCACAAGTGCGGTCACTGTAAATCTTACAATACCCGAAGGATTGGAACAGCAGACGCCTTGGAGAGACGTACTTAAACGTGTCAGAGAGAATTTTTATACAAAAACCATAGAGATCAACATGATCCTGCTAAATGGAAATCATATTCATCAAGTCTGATTTGTTTTGTATGATTGAGATTTACTGAGAAAATTAATGGTTGTTATTTTTTTTTGTTTTATAGAATATCAACATAGTACGCTCTCGAAAATGTTTTGATGTGCCTTCAGCATTTGAAGTTAAGACAAGTATTATATAAAGATTTGTTGACTTAAACGTATATGAACTTTATTTTATATATTTTTTAGAATGTAGTTGTGTTGAATTAAATTAGTATTTGTAAATTGTAATTTGTAATTTGTTTGCCATTTGGATTGCGATATTTGTATTTTTAAATGCAAACCATCATATGAGAGTGATGTCTTTACTCACAACGTATTTAATGTATTTGTATTATTTTATATTTTTAATATTTGCGATGTCTGTAATATTATTATACGGTGGGGGTGAAGGGTCGGTAATGATGAAAGTTGGTGTTGACGGTGGATGGTAGAATCGTGGGGGTGATGTGTGGGTAGGGTTGGAAATTAAGGGTTAAATTTGATGGTTTGTTAAGTTTATTTGTATTTTAATTTTGAGTGAATTGTTGTTTGCATTCATGTGTTTTGTTATTTATAGTGATTTGCGTCTCGTTTAACTAGGGTATGTTATTCATTTACAAAAAGTTAATTGAGATTTTAAACGGAGTTAATTTTTTGGTTCAAACGAAGACAAAATCAAAACGTTATGGGGCGAATTACAATTTTGAAAACGCATGGACGCAAATTGATATAAATAACTAACAAAACACAAGGATGCAAACGACAATTTACTCTTTAGTTTTTCGTAATTATAACAAAGGGCCTACTATATACATACACCCCCCCTTTTAAATGGCCAGTGGAAAGCTTAACGGGCCGTTAAGTATGCATACACTTTTAAACAACCAGTGAAAGTCTTAACGAGCCGTTAAGTAAGCATACATAAAAAACATAATTTCATATAAATAATACCACCAATTTCTCTCAAAATAGACATAATTTCTTACAAATAGCACCACCAATTGATAAGAACACTTTTACAGCCCGTGAAATGGTTAATTAGTAAAAGTTGGAGATTAAAACCGTAAATACATTAAAAGTCGATGATTAAACCGTAAATACTTTAAAGTAAAAAAAGTTAAAACGCCATGTGATTGACCAGTGCAAAAGCACTAACCTTGATAATTAAGCCGTATATACATATAAATAAATATAGAACTGAAGTATCCAACGACCCACAATTTAATACGTAATCTCATCTTCTAGATTTGCTTATGTGGAAAGATGTAATAACGTGGTCATTAACATGCAAAATTACTTCTTTAAAGATATTTTTTTGTTTAAATATGTATAATATGTTATAATTATATAAACATAATCATAAAATGTCATGACTATTTTTATCAGAAAATGTCACGGAAACATAATCAATTTTTTATTTTGTTCTAATTAAGTCACTCAAACATTGTTTTAACACACAATTAGGTAACTTATCTTTAAAGATAAGTTATCTAATTGAATTAAAACAAACTTTGAATGACTTAATAGTTAATTAGAACAAAACTTAAAGATAAATTATCTAATTAAAACAAAACAAAATTTGAGTGACTTAACTGAAACAAAATCAAAACTTGATTATGTTTTCATAAAGTTATCTTTTTCTTATACATAAGTTATGACCGATAGGATTTTTATTAAAGGAATACCATTAAGTCAAAATGTTCATGCAAGTTCTAGCTTAAAGTCGGAGGACCCAAAGTGTATATATATTGTGAAAATAAAATAGAATAATTCTCTAATACTTTCATTATTCGTATTATATATATTACTAGGTTTAATACCCGTGTGTTACACACGGGTTAAATAATAATATTTGTAAAGAAATTATAATCATTATGTTTAACAATGTTTAACAATTTGTAAATATTTTATATTTAAGAAATTTTACTCTATCAACTTGCATGGTTAAAATTTCATTCAATTTCCCACCCAAATTTCCTAATATAAAAAAAATTCCCCCCAAAAGTAACCCCTTAAAACTTAGAATTATTAGATAGATTCCTAAAAGTTCACATGGTATAATATATAAATTCAAAGTTATCCAAACAACTTTATTTTCTATGGGACACCAAGTGAGAGGTAGTTCTTCACTCAAGTTTGGGTTAAGAGGAACAAAAGTTTTAGCTTTTGAAATAATCTATAAAATATATAACAAATTTTATCAATAGCTTCCCTAAAAAAGTTGATTTTATTTATAACCTCTAAATAGTAAGAGGTGTTTGGGATTAAGACTTATATAGAAACTAGTTTAGTGCCCGCGCTACGCTCGGGAATAAAACATTCAAGTGATGCTTTTAAGGATATTCATGAACGTTCCAATAAGTTTTGAAACAAAACCGTGGTAAACCGGAACACGAAATATATTTTTAAAAATTAAATTTTTAGTATAGCACTATTATACTCAAATTAAAGAGAATAAAATGCTCAGTTTTATGGTGTAGTTTATTTTTTTTAAATCCATATAAAAAAGTTATGTATATTTATAAAACACTGAGGTCTTTAATTATATATTATTATTAATTTTATCCATAAGTTTCATTTTCACACCCTATCAAATATAAACCGACTCATGTACACCCCTTGTAGTAGAGGGTTAAAAGTATAAATACTTTTAAATTTTTCAGAATTCTCCAAAATATTAGGGGACCAAAAATGTAATTAGTTTTATTATAATATATTTTATATACGTATTTTAAATAAAAAAATTATTATTATGAGATAAAATCTCAAATGATGCCACATAACCAAAAGCTTTAAAATGGTGCCACATAAGCTTTTTTGGTTTTGCTATATTATATAAAGATAATTTATTGTTGAAAAAAAATCATTACGTTATTTCTAAAAACCAAACCGCAATTCTAAACACCCTTTTAATACTATACTTTATGTATTTTTTTTACCAAACTCATTTTCAATCAACACCATTGAACTAAAATCTATAGATACACCACTATGATGTGTTATTTAGGTTTAGAGCAATTTTTAGATTATGATAGTTGATACGTTACATAGCAAAATATTATTAAAACGATAGTCGAAATTTGAGCATGTGTGTGGGCTAATATTCCTTGCATATATTGTAAGTTTTAATATCAAGATTGTTACGCCAAGAGTTGCTTCGTTATATAGTTATTCGTTATTCAGTCGAAACGGTTATAACTTAATCATATAACATGGCTTAAAAAGATGTATTAGTTGTGTAAATAACTCTTATTAACATATTAAATAAGATCATCAACAATGCAGGTTCATTGTCACCTATAAATTAAAAGAAAATTCCGTGAAAAGAAAGAAAATGTTTGTGGTCAATTCGTACGCCAATCAACAAGCGGCTTTGACACATGAGCTTGATCCTAAACACATGGTAAGATATAAGACTATTATTCATTAAACTATCGTCACTAGTGACCTCATCATTGTTTAGCTTTTTAAACAAGGAAAAGTATAACAATATATATATACGTCACCGTAATTTTTAATGTGATGTAGTGGTAAGAAGCTTTGATTTTTCAAAAGAGAACCAAGTTTTATTTCCACTAGCACCATTTTGGAAGGGGCAAATGCGGAAACACAAGTTCGATCTTTGAGCCAAACGGATTTTATCGCTAGCTTGTTGTCGTGCCTACGGGCGGATGGGTTAGTGGGTGTTTCCCCCGAATTGGAGTCGGTTTTAATAGGTGGGCTTCGGCTATCCAGCGTTGTCTGTGTTCGCAGAGCGTTTGGGGTCGCCTTTCGTCATTGAATTACCCGAGTAACCAGGCTTTATTCGTTTCGCTGTAAAAAAATATATATATATGTACGTCACCATCTTTTTAAATCCATTACAATCACTAAACATCTAGGATAATTTACTTGACTAATATGTACGTCTTTTTAATTTTTAACTATTGTATAACATTATATAATAGTAAAACTTAAAAAATATGGTGAAAGTTACTTTTATATATAAAAGTTTATAGATGGTTTTCACAAAAATAATATATTCAAGTACTCAAAAATGAATTTATTTTGTGTATTTTAAGCTGTATGAATAACGTATACAAGTATATTTTGTAAACATACATTTTAATAAGCTTTTTACCAAGCTAAGCAAAAAATAATTTAAACATTTTAATATAGTTTTTAATATTTTAACTTTTTTTACTCGCATCAGTTTCACCGGTAATATTAAAAGTTCCCTTTTTAGATCGTACTCGTCACGTGTTTACGCGTCAATTGGCCATCCACTCGATCTTTAAGCTATATAGTATATTCAAGTTGACTCATAAACACCTCACTATAGGCTAGTTGGCTATTACAAAATGATTAATCCCGATCATAATCATATAATATATAGTCTTATGGCCCTATGGGTATATTAAATTAAGCATAAATAGTAAATTAATAATAATTATATTCTTTAAAGTTATGGTTGGTTAACTCTATACTATTATAAAATAGATAAAGCTGCTTATATTTTTATATATTTATTATAAGTGATCGGATCGATTATTAGATACAAATATAGTGATTTTATATATATATATGTATTATAATTATAAAATTGTGTCGGGGCCTACTTAAAAATTGATCGACATACGAGTCCAAAAGGGAAACTTCTGGTTGTTGTTTTATTTTATTTTTTTAATTCACTTTTTCCAGAAATTTTTATTTAATTTTCTTGAAATTTTTATTCAATTCTAGGACTATATATATATCTCCTGTCATTTTCATAAAGGAAATACATTATTTTACGTAATTAATGGACGTACAAGTGTTTAAACAATTAAACATTGTTAAACATATTAATATGAGGATGACAAATTTAATTCGGGTTATATATGACAATCCAAACATAACATGTATGTTTAGTACACGTAAACGAAGGACAACCCACAACCTAGTTATCTGGTCGGATGGTAACTTTGTATCGTGTTTTAGGTCGTCTCAAGAACCAAAACTTATTCTTATTATGTTGTTAGTATGTATATATATATACAGAGGGGCAATATCAAATGATAAATCATCAAATTATTTAATAAATCATAAGTTTTAATGATAAAATGATAAATATTAACATATGAAAATCACATGCATGATACATGCTATTTTCATCTTTCTTTAAAAACGTTCATAACTTTTCTTCTCATCATTATTTCTAAGAAAAATTACATATTATATAAAAGGCAAATTGGCTAAAAATAATCCCAACTAACACCTATTGGTCGAGAATAATCCCAACTCAGTTTATTCCCTACAGTGGTCCTAAATCCAACTTTTTTGGCCTCCAGTGGTCCGCCGTTAAGTGCACTTAACGGCCGTTAACTTTTTTTTTTTTGATTTTTTTCGAATTTCAGAACAAGGTTTTATGGATATTGATCGGGAGGAGTATACGATTCAATTGATGTAAACCTTACTTCGAACTGGGGTTCCAAACGACAAAACGGTCTTCAATCGGGTGTTTAAAACCTAACGGTGCTTTAACCGGATATCAAAATTAAACCATTTTGAGCAACAATTGAAAGTAAGGTTTACATCAACTGACTCGTATTCTCCTCCCGATCAAAATCCCTAAAATATTTGTTTGAAATTCGAAAAAAATAGAAAAAAAGTTAACGGCCGTTAAGTGTACTTAACGGCGGACCACTGTAGGCCAAAAAATTTGGATTTGGGACCACTAGAGGGAATAAACTGAGTTGGGATTATTTTCGGCCAATAGGTGTTAGTTGGGATTATTTTAGGCCAATTTGCCTATATAAAATGCATCTTTTGTTTTATAGTCTTCAAAATATTAAATAAACCATCGACAAGTGCATATACTTTCGATATGAACATATATGCATGCCCAAAACATCAAACAAGTAAACAAATCAATCAAAATTTAGATACAAACCTAATGGTCATTTTCAAGATGGAACCGGTAACCGTTTATAAGTACATTAATCAACCCAAGTATAAAATAAAGTAGAAAATTCAAGAACATCGATGAACGACACAACCATAGTCTAGCCACATCTGATAGCTAAACAAAATTTCAATGAGCGACATTACCAAGGATCCAAGTTGATGAAAGGCCGAATCAGAAATCGACTATGTGATGCAGGAAACAAATTTTACCAAGTGAAAACATGTTTTCTCACGTCCACGTCAAGCATTATCACACATCTAAATTAGTTATGACATATTTAAACATCTTGTAAAGGGTTATTCAAGACAACCAACAATAGTTATTATAATTCAAAATAAATTTATAAAATCCATGATGTTTTATGAATATTTATAACTTGTATAAAAACAAAATAAACTTTATTATGAGTCGTTATGAGCTCTAACATGACCTTTTAAAAGTTAAACACGTCTTTAATTTGGTCAAACAAAACATTTCTAGAAGACCTTTCTTTGCGTTTTTATGGTCTCCTAAAAATAAAGCAAAAGTTCACAAGCTTTGACCAAACACAACTACTAGTCACTTTAAAATAACACAGCTCAACCATAAATCAACTATATATTCTGTCAACTTTTATAAAATTATTTTCACTTCTTGCTTAAAACATTATTAATGTATATATAATCAAGATTGCAAATATTTAATTAGATTATAAGTAATAAGTATTCATTTACAAGAGATAAACATTGTCTAAAATAATAACAAAAATGTATATTGATTTAAACAGTTTCAACTTTTATCTTTTGGTTTTTACCGGTCTCAATTATCAAATTGGCTGATAACAGTCCTAATTTGTATCATTTTGACAACAAACATGCCAGCGTTAAAAAACATTTAATGTCGTTAAGTTTTTTTATTATTATTAAAGATCAATGTTTTAGGGCTTTTGATCGGAAGAAAGAAAAATACGAGTCGATTGATGTAAACGTTACCTCGTAACGACGCTCCGAACGATGATGGAGTGGCAAGAGAGAAACTTGATTTACTAAGTGACTTAAGTTCGATTCAGTCCTCCCCATTAGTTTTTATGACGATGAGAGATTGACAGTGATCGGTAGTTCGATCATTGAATTGAGCGGGTTTCTCCTCACTGCACTGTCGTGTCTTCGAGCGAGTGTTTACAGAGTTCGACCCTAAATAAGGTTTTTCTCCTATTCAAATACATATATTGTATATTCCGATATGATGAATTTCATCTGAAACCATTTAAAGGATTCTTTGGTAAAAATATAAGGAAAATTGGATTTTAAAAATCCCAACTTTCACCTTGTGACTGGAAAAAAATCCTAAACTGAGAAAATTCTTGCTAGAGATCCCAACTTTCTAACGTATTTTAAAGAGTCCCAGTTAAAAAATACTTAACGCTGTTAAATGTTTTCAAATTTAAAACTAATGTTTTAAGGCTTTTGATCGGGAGGAAGATACGAATCAATTAATGTAAAAGTTACCTCAAACGGGCTCTTCAAATGATGAAACGACGCTTCAACTGATGTAACATTGAACGTATCGTCAAACCGTATAATCGATTGGAGTATTACTTCGGAATAAATTAACACATCACTGTCTGAATATCTCAAAAGTTGCAACACTTTTCCCCAAATCTTATTAATTTCTCTAACTAATTTCTACACCTTTTTATTCAATTCAATAGCAGCCCTCATTATGCTACCATCATGTGAACACATTCATCTCCCCTGTTCATTTCTCATAAACCCACCCCTTTTTCATCTTCCATTTCCACCTCAATCTCACCAAATCACACTTCAATTCCACTAATTTCCACTTCAAATTCACTAATTTCCACTTCAATTTCACCATTTTGAACTTCAATTTCACCAAACCATGCCTGAATCACCTCCACCTTCTACCAATCACAACCGTCTCTGCGATAACTGCAACCAATCAACAGCACTTCTATACTGCAGAGCTGACACCGCCAAGCTCTGTTTATCCTGTGACCGTGAAGTTCACTCCACAAATCCACTTTTCACCAAACACACACGCTCATTACTCTGCGACACTTGCAACTCCTCACCCGCTTCAATCTTCTGCTCCACCCACACAATCGTTCACTGCCATAACTGCGATTGGGAAACACACAACAACAGTTCAAATTCACACAATCGAAGACCGATTGAAGGCTTTACTGGATGCCCATCTGTTACTGATTTGTTGTCGATTTTAGGGTTTGATGATTTGAGTAAAAAAGGCGTTTTGAATGCATTCGGGTCGGATTGTGTTGTTTGGGAGAGTCCGGGTTTTGTGAGTTTGGATGATTTGATAGTGTCTAGTGGTGGAAGTGATCATGGGTATCAAGCTATGGTTGTTCCTCCTTTGCCTAAGGTATGTAATGTAACTTAACTTGTTTAACAAGTTATTTCATTTTCATCTTTGCTTGTCATTTGGGTTTCAATTTGTTTATTATTCTAGTGTTTTAGGATTTTCTGATTCGCGGATTTTTTTTTAATCAAATGGGTAAGTGTCGAACGAGTTAGAGGTTTGAACTATCAACTATCAAGTGTTGGATCAGAAACTATCAAGTGTTGGATCAGAAAGAGTTCTCAACTATTAAGAGCTAATAAATTGCTTAACTATTCAAAAACAAATGTCTAATCATATCAGATAAGATGTCTTAACCATCTAGGGCTGTTTGGTAAAATTTGAATCATTAAGTGCTGACTGATTAAAAGGTCTGAACTATTAAGAGGCTTTACCAATAGGAAGGATGTTGGGGCTAAAACTTCAGATGAGCTTCATTCAGTTCCATTCAGCATCTCCGTGTCTCTTAATCATTCAGCACTTAACTGAACCATTCAGAGGCTCTTTTTTTATGAAACAAACGCTCTAAATATTGAATCTGAATGTTTAAGCACTGAACTGAATCATTAAGAGGTGAAACAAACAGTCCCTTAGATTCAGTATAATGCTTAATTATTCAGAGGCAAATGCCAGAACCATTCAGACATGTGCTCGCGAAACAAACAGCCAGAGCCATTAAATATAACATTAAGAGACAAAAACAAATAGCCTCTATTACCACCAACCTTAATAACATTAGTAGTTGCATGTTACTACTAATAACTACTAATGTTATTAAGGCTAGTAATAACATTTGTATTGTTTTGGGGGTGTTTAGATTGTTATCTAAACATGTTATTGTTTTGAGTGTTCATCCGGATCTGATTAAATGAAATAATTGTGTCGATAAGCACTTTCTAAATTCTGTTTGCAGCATAGAGTTAGATATAAATCTTAGTGTTTATGTGTATGAGGTGTGGTACTTTAGACGTGTTTATGTGTTTTTTTGTTGTCACTTATCAAGATCATTTTTTTTGTTTGTTAACTGTGTTTATGTTAAAATCAGAACCGAAATGCGGCTTTAGGAACATATAAAGACGAACTTCTTAACCAGCTTCGTGAACTAGCAAAATCAGACCCGAATGTAGATGATGGGCAAGAAATGATTAAACCAATAACCGAGGTTCTGCCCACACAAGACTTCCCACTTGAAGGCTGGAATTTGGGTTTTGAGCATATGTTTGAAGAGAATGTGAATTTTTCAAACGAGGTATAATCTCTCATCTTTTTTTTAATATTTATAGGCAAATTGGATTTTAATAATCTAAATTATGATTTAGACCGGCACAGTGGCACACTGGCAGTTTGACCAATGAGTGGGTAAATCAATGATGATTATGCTATTAGGCGTTGTTTACAAAATCGGACAATGAGTGGGAATCAAGTGAAACTCAAGGGAAAAAAATATAAAACAATTGAAATCCGGTCCGGTTCTTAAAACACTACTACTGGGATTGCGCTTCGCAACAAAAGTAGAAGTTAGGACTGAAAATGGCAAAAAATGAACAAACCAGTTCTAGATTCGTGCATACCCGAACCAACCGGCCCGTACATTCTGGCCTATGATGCCTCCCTTGAACGTGCCTCGGCCTAATGATGACTTTGTTTTTGTGTTTACAGACGAATACATTTCAATGGTGCCCTGATGGTGGTGAGGCTGGTGATGTAGAGTTTTATTTTGATCAATTAGCAGGTCATAACACTGATGGTAACTGCGTAGTTCCTGATGGAAATATCATCAATGTTCATGATTCAAGCCGCATTATTGAAGACGGGTCACATTGTAACGTTGCTGAAAACACGCAAATCACTCAAGTCTTTCATGGTGTCGGTGCA
This sequence comes from Tagetes erecta, assembly GCA_030867185.1. Taxonomy (NCBI): domain Eukaryota; kingdom Viridiplantae; phylum Streptophyta; class Magnoliopsida; order Asterales; family Asteraceae; genus Tagetes; species Tagetes erecta. The sequence goes on from CM061494.1 coordinate 10,278,960, forward strand.
CGTGAAATTAATACCCAGGAGAGAGAGACAGCCCTCACAAGATACAAAGAAAAGAAGAAATCTAGAAGGTAGTTCTTTTATTATTTCTAAATTTTTAACGGGTCAAGCTAAGGTATTTAACTAAAAAGGGAAACATGTCAAACGGGCCAAGGCAAGGGGATTTAAGTAAAAAAGAAAACATGTCAAACGAGTCAAGCTAAGGGACCTAAGTAAAAAAGAAACATGTCAAATGGGTCGAATTGGTATAACTGTATAAATTGTATTCAACTGTTTTAAAAAAAGTCTTTAAGAAGGGTAGTTTAATCACTTATATGTATTTAAACATGCATGTAACTTGTGCTTGTGCTTCATGGGTTCGTCTAACCTGAACCCATCGGTTTTACCACCTCGATAATTTTGTCTCTTGATCATTTGATCTGAAATTCAAGTGATTTTTAGGAGTAATGGTTGTTGTGTTAGCCGTTTTTATGTTCCAAAACTGAATCTTTTGACCACAAAAGTTTTGGGAAAATCATTGCAAATCTAACTAGAGGTTTTATGTTATTGGTGCTATAACAGGTACGATAAGCACATTAGATACGAGTCACGAAAGGTACGAGCTGAAAATAGGTCAAGAATCAAGGGACGTTTTGCCAAAATTGACCGATGAATCGTCTTACACATATATGTCCGCTAGATGATGGTGGATAGTATAGAGTTGTGCTATGGTCTGTGGAAATTGTTGGTCAATGATGCTCGTGACCACTCACTCGGTTTCCTGCTACCGGCATTTTTATGTAGGGTATGGTCTTGGTGCGCCTCGTGGTTGTCGTTATTCAGTTAGTACCGTGATTGTTTTATATGTTTTCGAGTACGTTTGTTGTAAGTGTAGCTTGTGAGGCAAATAAAGGTTGTTTTTTAGAGGTGAAAAAATGGGCGAGTTAGGTAATCAATTTAAGGTGTGTAATATCATGTATACTTCATATTTTGCTGTAAATAGTTTTTGTTAAATATTTAAGTCAGTTAGGAAAAAATGTGGTAGCACACGCAAGCAAAAAAAGATAATCCAGGCAGATATGCATAACTGAATGTGGGTATTGTGGACGGTGGAGGATCTTTAATTTTTTTATTGTTTGGTCGGAAAATCAAGGGACTTATAATTTTTTCCAATCGCTATGTTTTAGGTTTAATCTCATCTTAACAGCTTATGTCTTTGTGATTTTTATTTCTGATTGTAATGGTCTTGAATATTAACCTCATTCAATTTTCTGTTATTTCCCTGAACGTGATGTGTAAAAGTGTTATTTCTACCACGTTTTTTTACTAACGATTGAATAAAACCGTTAACATTAATTAAGAAGTGCGAGAAATGACTTTTCAATCCGCGTTAGCACCTCCTAGCCATGCGCAAAAAACCGGTTCCGGAACCGATGTACCCAAACCGTAGGGTTCCGATTCCTCCAAGAAAGTGGAACCATACCCAGAACCGTTTCCACCTCATCCCGGTTAAAACCCGAACCTGACCCTACCCGGAACCGGAAAACCCCCCGTTAAACTGGTCAAAACCCGGTCAAATACCCAATCATACCCGGAACCGGACCCGATCCTACCCGGTTCTTGACTTTGTTGACCAAAACCAGATCTAGGAACCCAGTGGCGAAGCTTGAATGTTTACGTAGGGGGGTCCGAAAGTCACGAAGTTCGAAAAATTTTTCCTATCGTTATGTTTCGGGTTATACGTACGGGTCGGGTATTCCGTACGGGTCGGGTCAAACAATAAAAACTCTAATATCTAGCTTTTATTCATTCATCCAAACAAAGTTTTCTTGTACATAAAAAATGGACAATAATTTAACAAACACATGTATAAAATATATTAGATAATGTGTGTCAATTAGAGGACAACTCTCAAAATAGTTGGTTGATAAGGATGAAATTGAATCTTGTCCCACATAGGTGTGGAAACAAAATTTACTCTAGCTTATATGTTTAATCCTCCAAGCCATATTAACTTAATGTGTTGTGTTTTACTTTGACACCTACCCACGCGCAGGGGGGTGCAAAAAAATGGGTTGGATGTTGGAAACTATGCGACGCCCGCGCGACCTGCGGACACGAATGCAGTCCAAAAACCCGAGATGTCTGCATATATATAGTCTTCGTAATTTTTTTAGAGGGGCCCAATTCAATATATCTTAAAATTTTAAATACGAAATCAAATAACCGGTACTTCTCGCGAAAAAAACAGCAGGGGCCGGGGCCTCCCCCGGGCTTCACTAAGCTGCGCCATTGTAGGAACCGATTCTTAAAAAAACCCGATTTGTGCATGGCTAGCACCTCGCCACCTCCCATTCTCTAGGAGATGTTCATGATGGGCTCATTGATTTGTTCCTGGACCAGGTCCATACACTGTGTCCAAAGTCTACCATACCCGGATGGCCCGTTATGTGCTTCAAGCTCAACTTAAATCAAATTAAATTAATATCAAAATTTAATTGTAATGGCAACCATATTGAATTTGAATCCTGTTTGAGGAACTCGAATCAGAATTAAAATTAGTTTTTAGTCGAATTCGAATCCAACTTAAAAATGTAAGGATTCTGACAACCTTGAGTAACTCAAAATTTCGTTCAATTAACATATCAATAAGATCATATCACTACACTTCAGTGGAAGGCTCTTCATCCGAGACTAGCCCGATTCTACATCAATTAAAGGTGAGTTGTCTACCATATCGAGACGACTAATTGTTACGACTCAAAACCATTCTAAGTAGACATCTTATGTGTTTTTTTATGTAGGTGATTAAACCTGATTCAAACGTCGATTTACTAATATATTTAAGTTTTAAAAGCATTAAGATGTGATGCAAGCCTATAAACCACAATTCATCTAATTACAGTATATTAAATTTACCTCTTTTTACAATCATTTGAATCTGTGATAAATGTTTAACTAACCAATCATCATTACTCGAGTTCAAAACATATAACAGGGTTTCAATCGTCCCAATTGTTTGACCTCCAAAGTCGAACCCGAACCCTAACCGCCTTCTGCGCGAAGCTGATGGCATAACAAATAGGTTAATTAATAAATGGAAGTGACAAAATACCATTCTTACACATAAAGCATAAGAATTTAATAGCTCTTGAAATTAGAAACAATTCATATCCATTAAGGGTTCAAAATTGACCCGTATCACCAAATGTATTAATTTCTTCTTGGAATGGCGTGTGTATAAATATTAAAAGCATACTTCCGTTTTAAACTAAAAAATAGGCCAACACTGAAAGCAAGCAAAATATGTGTATTTTGTAGTTTATATTTCAAATTTGGATAAAGATAGAATATCATAAGATAAATAAAAAGTCTCTCACTTGCACTATTATAAAATTAAGAAACAAGGTTCCTAAAAAAGTTAATATTTATAATTGACGGGCGGTTCTCAACAGACTTCACACATGTGATTCCCTTGTTCGAAGAAATATTTACATCGACTTAAGTTGGTGCGTGTTCTGTCGGGTTTCTGAAAAATCAGTCGACCATATCTTTACCTCATGCGGGTTCGTGAGTCAAATATGGGATAGAGTGTGTTCATGGTGCAACCTCCAATCAGTCTTTGCTTTCACTTTCAAGGACCTAATGGACATTTCCAATTTGCTTAGAGGTGACGATAACTATAAGAAGACTGTCCACGCGATCTTTATGGCAACAACACGGAGTATTTGGAATCATAAAAATGAGATCATATTTGATCACTCTCCTCCGTCGAGAAGCAAGGTATTATGTGAAATTATAGCACTGACATCTCTATGGCTAAAGGCAAGAGTTAGAAGAGGAACATATTTTGCTCTACCTAACTTCTCTTTTGATCCAAGCTAATGCGCTCTTGTAATTTTTAATTTTAGTGCTTTTGTCCTTTGTTCCTTTTTTTTCTTTTAGTTTGTACAATGTCGGAGTTTTTAGCTACTTGTTAGCCCCCTTTTTAATATATTTTTGCCGTCAAAAAAATAAACAACTCAAAATAATTAATAGGCAAATTGACATAAAATAATCTCAACTAACACCTATTGGCCGAGAATAATCTCAACTGAGTTTATTTCCTCCAATGGTCTCAAAAGCAACTTCTTTTGCCTGTAGTGGTCCCCCGTTAGAATCCCCTAACGACGTTAGATTTTGGGTGACGTGAACTGCTGAGTTGGACCCTTTTAGCTGACATATATTAAAAATGTTGGCAAATTGGCCAAAAATAATCCCACTAACAGTTTTTCCCCCTAGTGGTCCCAAATCCAACAGAGTTGGGATTATTCTCGGGCAATAGGTGTCAGTTAGGATTATTTTAGACCAATTTGCCAACATTTTTAATACATGTCAGCTAAAATCGGCCAACTCAGCAGTCCACGTCACCCAAAATCTAACGTCGTTAGGGGATTTTAACGAGGGACCACTACAGGCAAAAGAAGTTGATTTTGGGACCATTGGAGGGAATAAACTCAGTTGGGATTATTCTCAACCAATGTGTGTTAGTTGGGATTATTTTAGACCAATTTACCTAATTAATATTATATTATTCAATATGTTCTTTTTGCTTGTTTTAAAAACCGGATCAATTTGTAATACTATTAATACATCTCCTAGCGTTTCAAAAAAAGACAGTTTGACCTGTTAAATATACTTAGGAGCGTTACAAAAATATACATATCAAAATTTTTAGTAAAACTGGTGATACTTGCCAAGCGTCTAATTTTTTTATTTTTTTTATTAATTTATTTTTTTCGAACGACAAACTATCAAAATTTATAGGTTAACGTTTTCTCCGGTTTTCAAAACATTAATTATAAGCTGATTCCATATGATAGTTAGGTGGAGTTCTTTTACATAATACTAGCTAGATAGAGGATATATTGTTAGACACATAGTTGGTTATTGTTACTACGTTTTCTTGGATGAAGCATGGCGTAAAATGAGGTGACATTGTGTGAAATAATTGGTCTAAACGTCCTTTGTAATTGTTTCTTTTCTTAATTTGGGGTTGGTGCGTACTTTCAGAGCCCTAACATCTTGCTAGCGGTTTCTCTTTTAACAAAAATTGTTGTTAACAAAATACATAAATGGTAAACCGTTACATGTCTTTGTTACACGTTTGCTATATATAGCGAATATATGACCCTAATTGCTATGAGGAGTTGTGTAACACAAAAGAAATTGTTTGCTACTATATATATCGTGAATATATGACCTTAATTGCTATGAGGAGTTGGGTAACACAAATGAAACTGTTTATGCTTATGGATCTAACTGTATATGTTGTAAAATAAAATCAATATTTATTTAAATAAATTTATTGTATATAAGACTTTTACACATAATGTTAAGATCACAAATGTTTGGAGATTGCTCTTATATATTTTACCACAAAAGAAAAACAAAATCAAATAACAAGAGAAACGTAACGGGAAAGTAATAACCTATCTTTCTAAAATTAATAAAAAAAATAAATACAATTAATATTATGTTTTGCCACAAAAAAATGGTTAACATATGTAGTTAAAACTTAAAAGTTAAAACCCACCCCACAAACGTACTTCTTATGTACAAACTAGGTTTAACACCCGTGTATTACACACTGGTTGATTAAAAATATTTTTAAAAAATTATAACTATTATATTTAAAAATTTATAAATAATTTTGTAAATTATTATTAATCATAAAATTTTGTCTTTATTAACTCTCTTACTAAATTTTTCCCTCTCAATCTTCCTTTTATAAAATCAATTATGTTTTCCCCCCAAAAAATTGCCCCCTAAAAACTCTAATTTATTAGATAGATTATTTCCTAAATTTAAGTCCATTTAAATATAGAAAAAATAATACATAAAATATAGTATATTTAGCAAATGACGAAACTAGCCTTGAGAAGATGATATAAGAAATACTAAAAAAGGCAAAAGGACCCAATTGATGGCGTTATCGTTAAGGGTAGTAGTGTACAAGTGGACTTCATTTTCTTTTTTTTTTTAAATCAAAACGTAACCATTGTCTATGATGTAGCCTCAACCGATTTGTTCACCCAATTCAATCTCAAGCGTTCGATCTCCTCAATTTGCTTAATGGCTCATCAACGAGTGTGATCTGACTGAGCCATTGCATGTTTTTTTTCTAATTATGTGTTGCATACGTTGCCTATGGCTCGAGGTTTTGTGCATGTATATGCATAGGTGTTGGTGTAGGTTTTGGAATGATTGAGCGCCGTTAAGTTGTTGTATATTTTACATATTGAGAATGATCAGTTTCCTAAAATTAGGAAAGAAAAAAAGTTTTTTCCCTGATTTTCATGTTGTAAATGATTATCTAATGAATATTAATAGTATTACGGTGTCGAATCATGTGAATGCGAATCAGTGTAGAATCATTTTTTTTACTAGTTTATAAAAAAAGCTACTTAACTTAAAAGATTAGACTTTTTTTAAGAGTAAACTGTAATTTTGGTCCATGTGTTTTGATACTATTAACAGTTTCTGTCTTGCCTTAACAGTTTTGGTCCCTGTGTTTTTATTTTCTACAGAAATGGTCCCAAAAACTAACTCTATTTAATTTTCCGTTAAGTCTCTCTCACTAAAGATGAGACTAAAACTGTTAATGGTATCAAAACACATGAACCTTAACAGTAAATATGTAATATATGTGGTTTAGTAAAGGAAAATATGTAATTGAATTTAAAAAAAAGATAAATATGTATTAAATGATCTTATGAATGAAATATATGTAAAGGTCTCTAAATTAAAAATAAGCAAACTCAAAGATCATGAAAGAAGCACATTAAGATTATGTAAAATTAAAAAGAATTTTACCTTTTTTGAAAAAAAAATAATATTATCATTTTGAAGAATAAATACGAGGTAAATACAAGATTGAGGCTATTTTAGAAAAAAATAATAATATCATTATATGTTTTTATTTATTTATTTTTGTTTATCAATAAAAAAGAAAACACCTTTATGTAAAACGACATAAAAAAAGTTAATCACATTTCTTAAAGACAATTCTAACATAACAAATTACCTTTTCAAGTGTCTAAATGCTAACTTTTATTTATCCTTAATAGAGTAAAAAAATCTTAGTAATTTTAAAATACAAATTTAACATTTATAATTTTAATTAAAAGAAAACCTAGTACAAATTCACGTGCTGATAAATTACAAAACATTTCATGTTTTCTTGTGTTATCGAGATTTTCACCTGTTATTGATGACATGTAAACAACGTCAATATAAAGTCCTATTTTCACGTGTTTATGTCGGATTCGGTTAATATTATATCATTATGTGCATTATCTAAGTAAAACATAAATAGAACGTTTCTTGAGAAGCTTTGATAGAACTTCAATGATTTTTATCATTCTAGCAGAAAAATGAATCATTACCAAAGAAGCTTGCCGTGAAGGAATGCATTTTAACTCTATCTTTATGATAACTTCTATCATATATTAACTTTATTTCCATTAAAACCTATTGTCCAATTTACGTTGCAATGACATGAGAAAAAAAAAAACCTTTAGTACAACACATACATATGATGCATCCAATCTTTCATAAGTTAATTAATTATCAAGAACCATTGCATAAAAAATAAATAACAACCACCCAATATATTCTTAGATAATAAATTTATACTAATATTTTTTTCTTTTATATATACACTAACATTTAACCTTTTTAGGGAAATTTTTAATCAAGTGAAATAAAAAACACAATATGCATTTGATGTGTAAAAATAGTGATGCAAGTATTTTATCTAGTCTTTGCAAGTAATGTGATTAATTAGCAATTCTTAACAAATTCACCCAAAACTAACTTACACATGTAAAACACACCCATACTCCAATATTTACTTGCTCTTTGAATCACCTATAAATACCCTTGTTCTCTCAAGTCTTTTTCATAAGCTCTCATCTCCTTCAATCATCTTGAAATTGAAGAGAGCTTCATCACCACACCAACAATGGCATCATATGCAACTCATCACTTGCCTTTTGTTTTCGGCATACTTGGTATATATATATCTTCATCTCTCATTAATTTTCTTCATCTCTCCCATAAATTGATCCATCAAGTTTTTGTTTCTTTTTTTTGTTGATAATTTGCAGGCAATATCATCTCCTTTTTTGTGATCTTGGCTCCATTGTAAGTCTCCTATATATGTTAAAAAAACTCCATGAGCCGCATAATTCACTTGTACATAGTGCATAACAGAACAAAAGACAATATAAAATAACATGCATGGTTACAAAACCGCCAAAATAATCACATTCAAAGCACTACATACAAGTGCATCATGTAATTTTGACGGTTTTCAACATATTCTTGGTTCAGAATTTATTTTTAAAAAAAAATCTAAACATACATTTTAATATGTTCTTATAGGCCAACTTTTCGCAAGATCTACAAGAAGAAATCAACAGAAGGGTTTCAATCAGTACCATATTCGGTTGCACTATTCAGTTGCATGTTACTTCTTTACTATGGCCATCTCAAGACCGAACATGGTATGATGATCATCACCATCAACTCCATCGGTTGCGTGGTTGAAACCGCGTACCTTGTCGTCTTCCTCCTCTACGCCACCAAACAGTCTCGGGTGCGTATTTATATATTATACTTCTTTTTTTCATGAAAAAGTTTCTCAATGTAATTTTTATAAATTTTTTAGATGTCTACAATCAAGCTACTTGTGTTATTCAACATATTGTCATTCGGGTTGATTGTCGTTACAACGTTGTTTGCAACTAAAGATGGGTCTGAACGAGTTGCCATTGTTGGTTGGATTAGTGCCGTTTTTTCGGTTTGTGTGTTCGCGGCTCCGTTAAGCATTATGGTAAGAAAATCGCGATATACTACTTAAATGATTTTATTGTCGAAAATTAACGTTGTTTTAAATATTTTTATTTTTTTTATGACATTTACAGAGACTGGTCATAAGAACAAAGAGCGTAGAGTACATGCCCTTTTCGTTATCGTTCTTCCTGACTCTTTGTGCTGTTATGTGGTTCTTTTATGGTTTATTGATTAAAGACTATTTCGTCGCCGTAAGTTTATAAATTTTATTTTATATAATTAGTTGATTATTTAGTTATTTAACAAGTTTTTTTTTTCGTATATCCAACAAATTCAAAAGTTTTAAAAGAATCAAGAACCCACTTGGGTATCTAAACAAAATATAAAGAATTTCATAAAAACGAATTTTATATAAAGATAAACAGACTGGTTAGTCGTTATTTAATAAAACAACTTTTTCGTCAATTAATAAATAGTGACTAACCTATAATAAAAATAATTCATTTTTATAAAAAACACTGTTTGATATATTTTTTATTTTTATTATTGTAGACCCCAAATGTGTTAGGGTTTATATTTGGAGTTGCACAAATGATCTTGTATATGATCTACAACAAGGACAAAAATAAGCAAGTTAGACCAATGGCTCAAGCCAATGGTGATCCGGCGGCAACAGTGGTGGACTTAGGGGCAATTTTGGAAATGCAGGACAAAACCGCGGTGGAGATAGGGGTAATATTGGAAATACAAGAGAAAGGTGAGGTTGAGAGAGGGGTAGTATTGGAAAGGAAAGAGAAGCCGGTGTGTGAAGATGAACCTGGTGGAGAGAAAAAGAATGACAGGGCTGAAGTGTGTTTGCAGTTGGACGGTGAAATGACGCTTATACCCTCGGTTGCTTGAAGTAGAAAAATGAAAGTTTGAAATGGGTTCAACAGAGCTTATGGTAAATCCCGAAAATACCCTTCTGGAAATAGAAGTGAAAGCTAGAGCTAGCCGAATAGATGGAAGGATGTGGATGTTTTTTATTCAATTTCTTTTTTTTTTTTTTCTTTTTACTGGTGATAATAAATTTTATATATGAAAATATTTGAATATAAATGATGAAGATGATGTTTGTCTTTTGAATTTATACTAGGATTATACCGGCTCGTGCGTTGCCCGATCCATTTGTATACGGTTAAATTTTTGTCATCATAACAATTAAAACCATACACGTGCTAAAACCAACGAAAACAAAAAGGTCTTTTAACTTCAAACAAACATAACGAACCAATTTTACACAACACCATCATAATGAAAAACATCTAATCTAGTGCTAACAACGGCACATCAGCGTCTCTCTCAATAGAATCTCAGAACAAAAGGAAACCATCATACATTATTCGCCTTCATCTGTCATCCACCGCCACCATCCATCGTCGATTGAAGAAAGAAAGAAATAAGAAAACGGAGGCGACCGAAAGCAACAGAACGACAATAGTCAAATGAGCCAGCAAGAGAGATAAACAAAAATGAGCATGACTTGTTTTAAGAAACCACAAAACTAATTGTCCCTCATAGTCAACTTATTTACAAAAGAATCATTTTACTTTGGTGGTCAAAATACAAAACCTACTAACTATGGTGGCTAAAATGCAAAACATAAAACAACAGAACCTCAAACTCACGGTGGCCAAAATGCAAAACATATAAAACTACATGGTGGCCAAAATGCAAAACAAAAAGTAAACTATTCATGAAGTTTGTCTTTAAATATATAGTAATTAGCCTTTTACCATGCAACAAGTAATAGACTAATAGAGATGCTAATCATGCATTTTTATTCAATATAATTTATATAAATATTGTTTGCTATTATACACATAATACATATATGTATATGTAGATATATGTATACGTATATTAGTATGTATATGTGTGTGTATATATATGCATGTGTGTAAATTCACACATACGCCTGTTACGGATTTAAGAATTTTTATTAGTATCGAAACATGTATTTCTTTCAAGGACTGATAAATTTATTTTGTACAAAACAACTTAAGCTTGAAATGAAGATATGTATGCCTATATATGTAGCATGCATGTAATTTTAGTATTTCTTTTCAAAAATAGACATGTCTATTAATGTCCATCAAACTGTAATATATTAGTTATTTTACAAACAAATAATAAATCTATACAAATTAACAATTTTGCATTATATGTTACACAAAAGGTTTTTAAAAACTAGTAACTCACATGAAACAGTCTCTCCATACCTTAATTCATATATGATTTTGATATTATTCATGTAAAACCTTAAGTTTTTTTTACTTTTGTAGTGTTCTAAAATCATTTTTAACACACATATATATAGATACATACTGTTTTCTTTTTCTGTTAAGAAAGTACAATGAAACCAAAAAAATCAAATGTGTGAAAATTGTTTGATGAGAACATGTTACAAAGGGTCCAAAATAGACATGCTATTTATAACTAAAATGCTCATGTAATATGTCAGGACAGTGACATAAATATTGTTGATTGCAAACGTTAATATCAAGTTATATATCATTAAATAAAGCAAAAGATGATGAAATATATTTCTTTTAAATAAATAAAGATTTGTAGATTTAAATATTTGTTGTAAATTAAAGCCAATATTTATGCCGATGGCTTTCTGGTTCAATGAGATGAGAATGATGGATAAAACTTAGAGTCTTGTAGATCTTAGGCTTAAATCAAGATCTTGAGTGATTTTTCTCCTGGGTTTGATGATTAAGGCAGCACCTTATTATGGTCAGTCTTGTCCTGTTTAAAATGAACTAGATTTCTAGTTAGACTGATTCCACAGTGGTAATAGCCGGTCTAAAAAATTCCACATGCAAATTTAAGGGGAGTTTCCTCTTGAGTGTGGTTTATGGTCCTGGACTGATGAAGATAGACTTATGTACGAGCTTCTTTATGGGAACATGCCAGCCTAAAGCCTAAGGTTTCTTACTTGAAGAATGGAGATATTTAAGTGGGCTATTGACCCGCCACTCCGTCAGTACCTTTATAAAAAAAACTAACGATAGGTGGTGACAACTGACAAGTGACAGACAACTTTTGATACATTTTAGTTTTTTTTAACTTTGTGTCAACTAAATGCATTGCAAATTAGTACTATTGCTTTGATACCATTTAACAAAGTTAAATCCAAATTAAATTCCAAATCGATCTCCTTTAACCTTCGGATAATTCAGTTCTCATGATTTACATATTTTCTTTAATTTTATTAACACGTTCGATCTGTTGAATGTAAAGATAAAAGGTGATCGTAGAAGATCTAAATAAAACGACAACAATCATAAATCCAATTGCTTAAGACTTTGACGAAAATAAGTTGCAAGTTCATAACTAAAAAACACAATAGACAATTGTGTTACGAAGTTCGTTATTGTCATTATGTTGTTTTCTTTAGTGGTTTAGTTCTGAACTGTGAGATATCTCGTCTAAACCATTGAAAACAAAAAAACAAAATGAAGACTAGTTAAATGTTAGGAATATAAAAGTAGTTTTTCTTTAAATGATAATTTTTAACATGTTCTATTTATTAATAATCAAGATCAACCCGCTTCAATGTATTGGGCCAGTTATACTACTAATAAAATGATAGTGAGCTCAAAAGCCCAAGTTTGAGCCATACATGATACAATCATACAAGTCATACAACCATAATTTCATAAATAAACAGTTTACAAACAAAAACGAAAAAAAAATAAAAAAAAGTTGAACAAACTTAAATGAAGACAAGGAGTATCAGTGAAAATTGAAATCCCGCATAGCCTAGATTCCCTAGTTTTAGTATAATACACCATGAATATTCAAACATAATACCAGTTATATATATTATTGTATTACTATATAAACGAACAGAAACAAACGTTTACGAACATAAATTTGTGTTAATGTCAGCTCGTTTAACTAACCAACACAATTTTTACTACTCGTCGAACAATTTATGAACGTTCAGTTCGTTTACATACATAGTATTTAATAAAAAAAATTTAAGCCCAAACAAGCTAAAATTTAATCACATGTCAAATTCATAATTTTCAAAGAAGTTATAATATAATTATCTCATAATTCATTATTACTATTAAAATAATAATTGTTATTTATCTATTTATTACTGATATTATTGAGAGACGTCTTAAACCAAGCAATGATTAAAAAGTAAAAGATACTGATAGTTTATAAAGTAAAAAGAGAAGTTAGTCATTCATAGAATTGACTTTACATGAGCATCTACTTGATGGTAAAGATCTGAATTCTCATCCATACAATTGCAGAATGGCCTTGAGGACAACATCAGAAAAAAAGAATGAAATTTTGAAAACTATTTGCATAATGAGAGAAAGAAAATAATGTATAAAAACCTGTAAATGTTAAGACACGAGCATAAAACCTGTATAATTGTACACGACATAATAAATTATCATGTACTTGTTTCTCATACTTATAGTTGTTTATAACAGGAATGCACGATAAGAGATGTTTGAAAACATGTACTTAAGAACATGTTTAGTGAAATAAAAGTCATTGATAGTTCACAAAAAGTTTTAAATATAGTATAAATACGTAATCATTAACAAATAAAGACATATCCATAAAACCCTAATCAAAACATCTGCTATGACATTAACCAATGAAATTGAGCGACATGTGAGATTATGAGAACAAAGATTCGTTTATGACATCAGGTTTGTTTTTAGAAATTAAAACTTAGGATAAATAATGTTTAGCATGGAACCAAAGATAAAAACTCGAAATATTATCCTAAATACGATATATAATATTATATTATCTTTTTAACTTTAAATAAATCATAATAGATACTAACAAATACTAACATGTAAACAGGTATATACTTGTTAAACACACAAAAATTATCATTTTATATGCCCGTTTAGTACATGTTAACGTCTTACATGATACATGTTAAGATCTGATGGATTTGTCTCATATATCGGTGAACAAAATTGTAACCCTATTGCTTACCTTATCCATCTATACTATACACCTTTCCTTTTTCTTCCTGTTATATATTTATATATTATCTCTCTTGTCTATCACTTCATTGGTTCATTTGCATCTATTCACCCATAATCACATGTTTTACATTTCTTTTAACAGCAAGAAAATAACCATTAAATCTGCACATATACTTCATGTTCCATGATGAACAAGTTTCCAAACACATCAACATTGTGCAGCAACATTATGTCAATGCCACTATAACTCCTTAAAACAGTTTTATGCGTTTGTTATGTTTTGATTCATGTTTTACCTGTAGACCTGTATTGATGATTATAGAAATACAAGGTATTTATAATAGCGTTCAAATTTTCATCAACAAAACGACATGTACCCATTCTAAGAAATGAATTTAGCAACACAAGAATATGAATATTGAAGTTATTTAAATGGTGAAACATGGAAGTGGTTTGATCACATAAATTATGTGTTGTTACAAGAATCTTTATTTGAAAAAAAAAAAGAAACTAATACAAATACATTCTACAAAGTACAAATTCATACACCAGATGCAGCAACAGCAACAGCATAGGATCCAATATCCAAATCTAGCAAATCAAAGCCCTTATTTTCAGTTAAAAATATCATTCATATAACCAACCAACTACCTTATAACCAGTCAACTTTTTTCATTTTAAAACCTACTTCAACTGTCAAATATCATTCATGTAACCGGTTACTACCTTATCACGAGCAGCAGGTCATTTTAGTCTTTTTACCCACAAATTCCGTTTCCTGTTATAACATTATATTATGGCATTAATAATAAAACGCTCAATAAATTCGTTTTTGGTCTGTGGTTTGGGCTAGTCCCATTTCGGTCCAAAAAGAACCGTAGACATAGTTTACATTATAATCAATCCAGTACCTTAATACTAACTCTGTTAAGGCATTTTGGTCATTGACTCGTTTCATGTCTGAAGGGCTATAAATCATAATCAAGTAAAATGTTGCTATTTCTGGTCATTTTGGTAGTTGGTTGGTACAATTAGGAATGTCAGTCTTTAAGATACCTGATTATAAGTAGTATGCAGTATGAATACGTACCTCAAGAAAGATTGTACACGTCGTCTTTGTCTTTACCCATTAACCGTACAAAATCTGGCATGTCACGCCTTTGACCAGAAACCGTACGGTAAATATAAACCTTTTCAACAAGGGCGTTTTCAGGCATCGAGTTGATATCTTCACGCTCGTCAATAACTTCAACATTTAAATGAGGCATTTTCTGACCGAGTAATTTACAAGCTCCAAAACTAATTGAACACGCAGACATCCAAAGGGATCGCATTGTCTCCAACTTTGAAGTATTTGCCAGCAAAGCTTTATCACCAAACGGACAATCACGAATCTCCAATTTCCTTAAACTTTCACAACCCGATAAAACATGATGTAAACCTAAATCACTTTCCCCTGCAAAAGCTATCGAAAGCATTTCTAGTTTTTTAGCGTGTTTCCCGATGATTTCGAATACATGGTCTGTAAGAAAGCCTGACATCGAAAGCCGTGTAAGTTGTTTACAGTTTTCAACTATGGAACCGAAACCAATGTCTAGAGGTTCGAATGTTAGGTAATCAGGGGCGCGGGGTTCGAGAATGCACAAGCGAAAACATGTTAGGTTAGGGCGGTTTTTAGAGATTGAAATTAATGCTGAATTTGACATCTGGCGACAGAAATATAGAACTGACTGCAGCTTTGAGCAACCTTGTGAAACTGAAACAAGACCTTGTTCTGTTAAGGGTACATTTGCATCTGCTAGAAATGGGTCGGATGGGAAAACCACTAGTTCTCTTAGGTCTTTACATGACATAGCAACAGTGTCTAGGCCCGCGTCCTCAATGTAATCTAATACCTGTGATTGAATTTCATGTTAGTTTGCAAAGAAATAAAAAAATTGACGGAATTTGGTGCAAGTACAAACATCGTGATGTATAACAGTATGAAGATGAAATGAATTGTAGTATGGTAAAGGTATCAACTTGAAATCCTTCAACGGGAAACTACCAATTGCTTGATTTGGATCGCCTTTACCTCTAACAGATTAATTTAATAAAACAGAAAGAATTTTTTAGAAAGTAAGTTGAATACAGTAGTGTTTAATTAAAAAATTAGATCTTTATTGAAAACAGTAGTCTTTTATTAAAAAATCAGATCTTTATTCAAATTATTTCATCCATCATACCCACACGCCCAGTTAAAGTTGAAACTTGAATAAACCAGAACTTGCATTAAAACTTACCACTAGACGCTGCAAATTATGACATTGACTAATAATTTTGGAAAGATCTGGACTTTGTGTGGTTGCATAGCTCAAATTTAAAGACGTAAGCTGAGAACACACAGAGTAAACAGCTGGAAGATAAGCTGGAATAACATCCCAAAACCCTGACAAGCTTTTTAGTTTCTTGCAGCCTGAAAAAGAATCAGCTAAACTTGAATAAACATCTGAACGGATTTCAGCTGAGTAGGCACCCGTGCCAAAATCAACAAGCTGTGGGGCCTGCTGTAGGAGTTTGGATAGTTTCTCAAGTGGTACAGTGCGGTTTAGTCTAAGGGTTTTCAGATTGGGTGACCTGGAAACCAACCGTTCAAGGGCTGAGAAACTAACTTCAAGTCCCAAACAAGCAATGTTAAGAAATTCCAGTGAGGTAAATGAATCAGGGAAATGACTCAGCCAATGCCCGCTTAGTTCTTCAACTTCACATTCCCGTATATCCAGTACTCTTAAGTTTCTGTATTGAAAAATAAATGAATAAAGTTAATAAAAAAAGAGCTTATAAATAGCTTGCCAAAGAAAGTATATAAATCGACTGCAATTGACTTTAAGATTGAAAATGATTTGTTTTGCCAGAAAAAAGTATACAAGTTCAAGATTAGATATGCACACAAATAACAAGAGAAAAGCAACACTTATACTCAAGTAGGCCCATGATCAATACTTGAAGAAGCCATAAGAAAGCATATCACGTTACAGCTTACATACTATAAGTTCCATCATATAAAAGGTACGCAGAACATGCAACCAAAGAAACCAAACCTCCCACTTGTCAAAAAGAACAAGTAATCAACAAAAATCCACAAGTGTTCGCAACTTATGTTATGCAAGCCATATCAGATAACATTTCCCATAACAGATAAAATAATTTAAAGAACATAGACACATATAAAAATCATAAAGGAAACCATGTGTTTGCAAGGTTTGCCTCCAATTTGACAAAAGCTTGAAATAAACAATTAGCATATTTTTCTAATCACTTTCATGGAAAGCTAGTTTCTTACCATAATGTCATAACCCACATAAACTCAAATTGAAACACTCAAAGTTCTATAGTTTAAATTCCATCCAATTCATAAAGCTAGAAGAAAACCACCTAAAATATCCAGGTTATTAACTTGTATCAATAAAACTTAATCTTGCAAATATCCTAGAATGGGATGATCTAAATCATGAACAAGTATCATAAACAGAAAGTGAAGCCCTTTGTTCAAATCACCTCAAAAGCTTATTGTAATATTTCTTTATAAAGAGCCTCTAAACAATCCAAAGTACAATTATCTATTGTTGCTTATCGGGTAAAGCCATATCTTAGCAAGTTACTAGTGCCATGACAATAAGCCAAAGACTCATATAAACTTCCATAACAAATAGTTAATGTAAACCTAAAACAAGCATAACATGATAAACAGATAATTATTTTCTTCCTCTTCAACCACATTTCTTATGTACACATAACTTGTAAACTGTAACTAACAAAACAACTTCACACTATGCTCAAAACAACAAAAAGCAATTAAACTCTTAAAAACCTCTTTACCTGCAATTAGCAGCAACAGCAGCAAGTCCATCAGTACTAAACCCCTCACACGACGCCATAACCAACACCTTAAAGTTCTTAAAGCTCTTCGAAACCATCTCCAAACTCTCATCACTAACCACCATCCTCTTCAACCTAATCTCCTCCAACCAAGGATAACCTCTAGCAACTTCAACAATCCATGGATACACAAACCCTCCCCAACCTTCAGGCACCAAATTAAAATCTGCAAAATGCGGTTTCCCTTTCAATTCAACCGATTTCACCTCCGGAAACCTCCTAACCATAACCCTAGGGTTTACAGCGTAACAATTTCCTACAAATATCCTCTTCCTACACCACCGTTCCATCTCATACCACGATTTGCACACTAATGATACCGCGTTTCGGTCCTTTTGCAACGTCAGAAACGAAAACACGTGTTCTAGTACCTCTTCTGGAAACGAATACGCCATTGATGCTGAAAAGTAACTGAAAACGTTCGATTTTTGGACGGAAATGATGTGAGATGAAGCGGTGAGGTTAATAGTGTGTGTGTGGAGTGAAATAGGTTCAGATCTGAAGAAAAATCGCCATTAATGAGCTTTAACAAAGCTTTTTTGAGGTTTAGATCGATGTGATGGTGTGTGTGTGTTTTAGGTTGAAGATGAAAGAGAAAAATAGAGAGATAAGATTATAATATGTTGTATGTGTGTGTGATAGATAAAGTGATAGGTTGATGATGGATGATAAATACGTAGGGTTTAGTGTTTTTTGAACCTTTGAAGTTTGAGGTGTTTGTATTTTTCATCCTAGACTTATGTTTGTTTCTAAAAGAGTTCCAACTTTAGGTCACGTGAAGTGTTGGTCTGGTAGTTGCATTGGATTGTTCGGGTTTAACGGGTATATAGTTCATGGTTCTTTGGGTAATGTTATCTGTTTGGTCTTTGGGTTAACGAATTTGCACCATTAGGAGGAAAACTCACATTAGGTGAGAAAACTTAAAACACTATTTTTTCTTTGTTTTGGGTGTGATTGAACTCGAGACTTTCTCAGTTTAATAAAGTATTGGATATTTCATCTCAATTACTTGGGTCAAACCCTGCGTGTGTGTGCACTAGGTCATTTAGTTTAATTTCTAGTCGTTTAGGGTAGGTTGGTGTTGAAAAGGGAGTGGCACCTCTTTAGGGAGTTTTAAAGTACTTAAGTAAATAAATGATGTTAGTGGTTGTAATTAGACGTAAGAGGTGTAAACGAGTCAAACAAACCCAAACCTGACACTAATCAAGCTCGGCTCGCCTTAAATATCCTAAAGCTTGAGTTTAGTTAGAGCCTACACATTTTATGATTGACCTCGGCTTGTGGAAGTGTATAAAAGCTCGAGATCAGCTTAACAAGACTCGTTTCGTTTATTATAACTCTGTTTGAGTTAATTTCTTAAATCAAATCTACAAGTTGGTAGAGTTTGATTGTGATACGACAAGTTAGATCAAATCCCTGATATTTAGGAATTTATTATGGTTTAGTTATAGTTATTTGTATTATAGTCTCACACGTGTAGGTTAGAACTATAAATATAAGGCTTAGATAGAATTTTTTGTATAGATGAACAATAACGAATTATTATGAGGAATTTTTGAGTGAGTTTTCTCTTGCAATAATAAAGTTCTTATTTGTTTATTGATCATGTGCCTTGAAGGTGGTATCAGAGCTTAGTTGAATCAAGACCAAGTTCTAAGTACCCGGGATTGATTCAAGATCTAGCCGCCACACGGAAGCTTGTCGTCATCATGAAGAGATCTATGGGTAACCAATAGAAGACGCAAAGAAAGATCTAACTAGGGATGTCGGGCAATTGCTTCAAGAAGTCGCCGCCGATCTTGTTTATCAATTCTGATAACCCGCGAACCAAAGCCTTGCGAGCTGAAAACCGATTTCGTTGCAACAATAATAAAAGAACTAAAATTGCGACCGAAATAGTCCGTCGCTATTTCAAAATAACAAAGTTCAAAGATTGCAATCAAGAACTCGAATCGCATTCCAACCATGTTTTAAGAGCTGATTATGTTTCTTAGGAGCTACCAAAGAACATGAGTTCAAAGAGCCGCTTGGATT
Source organism: Tagetes erecta (assembly GCA_030867185.1). Taxonomy (NCBI): domain Eukaryota; kingdom Viridiplantae; phylum Streptophyta; class Magnoliopsida; order Asterales; family Asteraceae; genus Tagetes; species Tagetes erecta. The sequence goes on from CM061494.1 coordinate 10,298,744, forward strand.
TAATCAAGGGGATAACCATGTCATGGTTACAGATAAAACAAATCAAGATCAAAGAAAGCTCTAAGGAAGAATCAAGATCAACAAAACAGGGTTAGAGAGTTGAGCCAAACCCAGGCCTAGCACTAATCAAGCTTGGCTTGCCTTTAATATCCTAAAGCTTGAGTTCAGTGAGAGGCTTAGAGCCTACACATTTTATGAATGACCTCGGCTTGTGGAAGTTTATAAAAGCTCGAGATCAGCTTGAAAAGTCTCGTTTCGTTTATGATAGCTCATTAAATAAGTAAATGTTTGGCTCGAGCTCTGTAATAGTTGTGCATGTATATCAAGTTAATAAAATAAAACAACTATTAAATAAAAATGGAAATCTTTCTAGGTTCGATAAGGCTCACGAGCCTACACGAATTTTGTATGCAAAGCTTGAGCTCAATAAAGCTCGACTCAAACAACCACTTTACTGATTAGATTTCAAATGGTTTGCGAGTCAGTTTGACTTGTCGGCTTTGATTAGATGCACGTTAGATAATTCAAGATGGGTTTGGAGGTAGTGGTAGACTCGTAGTATGCTTAAGTAATTTGCAAAATGTTGCTTTCAAAATTAGTAATTTTATAATTCAAAGTAAACATTTTTTGTGTACATATTTGTGTTGATCATAACATATGGAGATGGTGACTTTTAAGTAATGGACTATAAGTTTATTGGTAAATCTATAAAAGATGATGTTGTAAATTAAATATAGTTTATTAAAGAAAGCCTTTTATAAGATATTATCCTCGTGTCATTGTCATAGTGAATAGGATCGTTGGATATATATTGATTTTTATAATAACGTGCTTATGTTTTTTAAATACAAATGACTTGTGTATGTAATATATAATGCGAAGAATTTAATGACATTTGTGAATACATTTACATGTTTAAGGTTTAAACGTTCAACTGAACTTAAACTAGGTTATAAAAACGAACACATAAAATTATAGTTTTCAAAGTCAAAAATATTTATAGTTATGTGATTGATAATTAATTCTAACTATAAAATAGAAAATTATGAAAATAACTATGAAATAAATTTTAAATATATAAAAAAAAACTGATAGGGCTTCTAGAATTATAAAAAGAGAGAGATAACAACTTAACAAGTTACAAATTTTTCGTTTTAAGAGCGAAGACGGATGATTTGCGGATTTAACTAACAAAATCCATAGCACATAGCTATATGAATGTTGATACGGTGACTTTGGGTCACCTTATGTTAGATACACTTTTTTTTAAAGAATAGTCTAAAAATCGGTTTAATTATTGGAACTTTTATAATATAAATTGATCTAAATATTTATAGTTTATCTAATTTTATGATTTATTTATAAAAAATACAGTTTGCACCGTAAATCTCGACACAACGGAACATGTAACCCGCCTGATATTCCATTCAACTACGTTTGTTGATGTAGTTCATAGCCTAACAGAACGCAGTGGCAAGGGACGACCTATATAATCTTTTGTTGAAATTCATATACGCACCAATTTTATTTATATAATATATAGACGATGGGGATCAGGGGATCTATATCAATATATTGTTGACCGTTGAGAGTGAAAATAGGTTTGATTAACAAACTAAAAAAAGTTATAAATATAATGTAAAAACCGTTAAAAGTGATGGCCTTATTCGGGGATTTTTAAGGTTTATCAGAAGCTTACAAGTAATAATTGCCATAAAAGTTAATTATTGGAGTTTAAGTAGTTAGCACATTAAGCACGTGCATAAAACGTGACACTAAGCACGTGCATAAAACGTGAAATGGGTAAAACCACTATTTCCCGTGAAAGAGTTTTATATTTTTACAAAGTGATCATGAAAGTATGAAACAATATAATTTTTTAAAACTACATCAATTTTTAATTATTTATAAAAAATATGTCAATATCTAAATTAGGTTTCAGGACCTTTAAAAGATGTAAAACTTCTTATTTTACTCTTAACCATTAGGCTAAGAGACCATTGGCTAGTATGAAACAATATGACCTTTTAATTTTTTTAAAGGCGGTGACTTTATTATAACAAATGTAAATGCATGTTAGACTAAAACAATCCATATGTGACATATTGATCGAAAATAATTTAAGATGCATTTTTTCCCTACAGTTGTCATAATTTTTCATTATTTGCATAGAATGGTTCACGTCAAAAAACACAAAACGAGGTTAACATTTTTTTCAAATTTCAGGCTGGTTTTCTAGGGCTTTTAATCAGGAGAGGGAAATGAGTTATTTGATATAAACTTACCTCAAACCAATCACTCAAAGGACGAAAAGTGTTCGAAAAACCCTAAAACGATAAAGCTTATATTGGTTAAAGCATATTTTCATCGTTTAATTGACCATAAAACAAGAATCTTAACTATTAAAAAAGAAAAACATTACAAGATGGGTCTATAGTAATGACCGTTGCCTTTGAAAAAAACTATAAAACATAAATATAATTATCTTAAGCCAAAGATATGAGTAACATACCAATATAACAACCTACTTACTAAATTACTTAGTTTTTTTATGGGGTTTTTCTTAATAAATTAAGTTGTTTACCGTTTTTTAATCGAGATCACATTTTTCGTTAAGAACAAAAGGTATAACTTTAACGAATCATAGATATGGACAAAATGTTGAATTTTTGTAATATAAATTGACTAAAATGCTTATAATTCAACTAATTTTAACTTTTATTTAAAAAAATGATTCGTGAAATCGTTTGGCATATATGCACCCACAATGTGCGTATGTTTACAAATAAGGTGAGTGCATATATGCATTTTAACAAATGACTTCATAAATCATATTTTTAAATAGATGTTAAAATTAGTTGAATTATAAGCATTTTGGTCAACTTATATTATAAAAATTATAACAGTTAAAACGGTTCCTAGGTGTTCTGAAAAAATGTTCACAATAGAAGATGACCCTCGTTGCTTTCTTGCTTCTTTTTCTTCATCTATTAAAAAAGTTTGCTTCCCTCTTCTTTTTTTTAATTCTTAAATTTTATTACTAACTATTTAATAATTAATTTAAAAAAGTTTGCTTCCGTATTTTTTTTAATTACTAAATTTTTATTACTAACTATTTAATAATTAATTAGATTTAATAATTAATTAGTCTATAACTATGGTCTTTTTAACGGCTAGTCTATAACCATGTATTTTAATTGTCTAAAAGACAAAATCTTTTTGTTATTAAAAAAGAATAAGTTAGCCCGTGTCGAAAGTCAATACCTAACAAATATTTAGGATAATGAATTAAAATAATCTTAACAACACGTTTTATATATATAGGTTTTAATAAAACTTCAATACAAAAAAATTCACGTATACTTGCAAAGTTGCAATCATCTATCCATTTTATATGTCTGTTCATACATCTTTATTATGTTACGTATCAAATCAATCATTTGACTTTAACAAAAGAAATGAAACCAAAAGGTCCAAAATCGCACATCGTTTCAACACACAAAAATACCAAACCCATATATTACAAAATCAATCAAATATTTATTAAGTTACAAATCAAATCAATCAGTTGACAATAAAATCTTTGCATATCATCTTCATTTTGAGCTCTTAGATCTCGCAATCTCGGGTTTAATCCATCGTCTTATGCTCGAGAGTATGGTGTTTAGTTATCCGCTTTGAGCTAGTACACAAGTATAATTATAGAGATTATCAAGGTTTATACATTCGAATAAACTTTGATAACTCTCTACCCGCTTGACTCGTTCCACAAGGCTCATTGGCAGTTCAAAACGTTGAACCAGTTTGTGTTCACAGGCTCATTACTTAGCTTAAGGATACCCGCTAGTAACGTGGTACAAAACATGTTAAATATAGAGGCGCGCCTTCCAGAAGATAAGTACTAATAACTAGTAAGTAAATACACAAGCAAAACCACCCCAAATTAAGGGAGTTGAAACATTCAATTTGTTATGGTCACTAGAATAAAGATACACAGGCAGTTTTAGTATTGTACTATGGACCTATGGTCAAGGCCTTGTAGTTCTTTATTTTAAATTGGATATGTATTAAACGCCCATGTGTGTGGGCGGTTAAATTTTTTTTTTTTGAACAGCAACTCCGAAAGACCCTCTGGTTAGACCACCCAAAGGCAACCACCACATTAAAAGCTACCCCACAGAGGCCCCTGTTGCACCCCTTGAAAGGAGGAAACCCACTCGAATAAAATGAGAACCCCCCCCCCCCCCCGGGGCCAGGGATAGAACCCCTGACCATGTGGGCGGTTAAATGAAAGCGTAAAAATGCTAACAAGGTCATATTACGTGGTTACCAATTTACCAGGTCTATTTCATTTCGTCGAAAACATATTTTACAGTCTCTATACCTATACCATGTGCCATGTGGCGATGCTTTCTCGGGCATTACATCTTTACAATATTGGTGATGTCCATAGACTACTTGACTATCATTGAGTGTTGTCCATTGAAGTAGAAGTTTTGTATATACATATCTCATATATGTATAATGTATATATGTGTATTGAACATCTATACATATCTCATATATGTATAACGTATGTGTGTTGGAAGTGGAAATAATATTAATAGTAACTATGAGTGATGAGTAAATTCAAGTAAGATGGACATGATGAGGGGGTTGTGAGAGTTAAAGAACCAAAGGGAATATGAATGATGATGAAGATGATCATAAATTCATAAAGTGCTCTGCTGCATCATCAACCAAAAAAAGTGCTTTACATATACAAGAGATTTATTTAACTATCTATCTTTTCTGCTACAGACACTTGTACATTATAAAGCTAAGGTTGTACTTTGCTCTGTTTTTAAGATTGTTGGCTCAAGAAAAGGAGGTAGCTTTAAATTTAGGTAAATCATTTCCTGGAGCAAAAATGTCTACACCAAACACAACGACTAACTTAGGATACTTCGAAATGTACGTTTTAAGTTTTCTTTTATGGATTCTACTGCATATATGTATTTAGGTACAATTAAATGTTTTATTTTTTTTCTTAAACAGCAATGACTTTAAGAGTATGTGTAGTCATGGATACGATAGCGTGGTAACGCCCCATTAGAGTCCACCTCATCCATTGTAGCAAAACCAAGAAGAATAGACGTCATCTTTATAATACTTAGAAAGAATTTTTGCAGCATAACAGCTAACGCCTCCTATAAAGCCACATCTCCACCCCCGGGTGCTATGGGGCTTTATATGCGTGTTATAAAGTCCACTACGCGCATGATCTAATGCATGCACAACTTGTTTGGGTACATTGGTGATCTTATACTTTATAAATACTTGGTACATTTACAAGGGTATGCAATTCAGCTTGTTATTCACTTATCTGTCATTTTGTTGTAAAACTTTTATGTTGCTAAATGCTAATACAATTAAATCTTTATTTGATATGATGTTCTACAAAAATTTGAATACAATAATTTGATATGTTTGTGTTTATCTACACCGAGATAAACTTGACCACAAACAAATAATGTTGTACAAAAGTTTAAATACAATATTATAATGTTCAATAAAAATACGAATATAATATAAATTTTATCACAAGCATATAATTTTAGATCATCAAATTAGGTCATTTGGAATTGACTTGAACTTTTATAAGGTATTATATAAAAAAATTTATAAAGAAAAAAATAAAAATACACTCAACAGAGGTATAACATATTTCTAAAAATGACAAATACACCCATGACCCACCAAGACTAGCATCAAGTTAACTCCCAGATGACCAATTGATGATCTAATAAAACATTACGTACTGAAGATGATTGATTTTGTTATTATTATTAAAAGATGAGATTGAGTGAAAAACATGGTAAGTTTTTTTTATTTTTACCCTAATGGTGAAAACACCCAAAATAATTGAAAAAGATTTGAAGTTAATGACAGTGGTCCCTAAAAAGGAAAAAAAGAAGATGAAACTTACATTACTTGTCTGCTTTCCAAAGGCATGTTAAGATGATCAGGTGTGATGAGGAAGAACTAGTGGACATGATTGAATTCACCTTGGAATATATGGTCCCTATTTTCTCTGAGTCCCACTGTGTCTTTGTCTCTGTGTAAAGTAACCATTCCATTCCTGCAACCACCTTCAAATGAATCCAATATCAAAAATTATGTTCTCATTGCCATATGTTATGCATTGTTTGCTTGAACATCATGCATTCTACGCTTGTACCTCAGATGAATTTGTTACTTAGTATTTGTAACACCCTATATTATAAAATAACACACTCCTATACCGTTAGTTTTCTATACGAGAGAGCTATACACGCTGTGTAGACTTTCAGGGGTGTTGAATTATAATTCTGGGGTGTCCGGATAAAACGGATAAAACGACCCATGTTGTAAACAGAAGATAGTTTGTACAGGAACTGCTATTACTGCTGCAGTGCAGATTATTTAACAGTATTGGTCTTCAAGGAGATTCCACTTTGCAGGAAGCAATTTTTGTAACAGTTTTAGGAAGTGATAAATACAAATAGTGATGGACTGTATACTGTTATAGCACTGGTATCAACTTAACTCAAGCGCAGCGATCAGCACATACGCAAGTGAAGATCAGTCGTTGAGTCGGCATTGTTCATGACAAAAGTTGTCATATTTTTGTTCATACCCATATGAGATAGATCAATATGGTTAATTAGCTGAGCATACAGAGGATATCAAAAAACTTATTAATCAACATAACTTCGAAACATGTCGTAATCAAAACCTAGAAATTAAATTGGAAGTTTGAATGTTAAACAAAGTTGGGTTTATCAGGATACAGGCAAACAATGTTAAAGTACAAACGTGATGAAATACTTAGATCAAGTAAAGCATATTAAATAGTACAAGGAAAATGTGACCACTATGAACTTGGGACATGCATCTTTTGGTCTCTCTAGACTGCACCACAGCTAATCATCAATCTCTACAATCAACAAGAAATAAATATATTATTTCAATTTTCAAATACAAGCTAAGAACTTTAAGATATTATATGCAAAGTGCTCATAAAAACATAATGAACCGGTCAAAGGGTCAAACAAAGTTTATTCACAATGCATAAAACCCCCTATATCAATTAAAATGTAAAGAAAAAAGTGTATGATAGCCAGCCCAACCATACACACCCAACCCCCTCATTTTGACGCCTCAACATTTGGCAATTTAGACCATTTATGGATTAGAACAGGGGAATTCAGGTTATCATTTGCCTCCAATAGGACAACTGGATAAACTCAACAAGAAAAGGATAAATTGAAAATGGGTTGAACAGGTCAAGCATATTAAAAAGTGTGTTGCCTGTTTTGACACGTATTAACAATAACCCGTTTTGGACCCATTACCCCCCCCCCCCCAAAGAATTTTTTTTGCCACTTCTGCATCTACATAAGATCAAAAAACTTTCAACTCAACTCTTTCTTAATACCTATCTGATAACCGAATCAACACTTAACAATTAAACAAATAGGATATGACCTCACAATCGTTGAGTTTACAATTTTTACCCTTTATCAATTTAACACATCACATTTTTTTATAAGACTGAAGACAACACTTATAATGTGTACCTCAAATTCTGTTGGCAGAATCACGATCCATAGTCCAAATATAGCCCGGCATGTCAGATCTCGGGCCAGCAACAGTACGGTATACGTAAAGCTTCTCAACAAGACAGCTGTCCAACTTTGAATCCAAAGTTCCATTTTCATCAATAACTTCAACATTAAGCATAGGCATCTTCTGACTTAAAATCTTACATGCCCCAATACTAACTGCACATGAAGACATCCAAAGGGATCGCATTGCCGCCAGCTTGGAAACATTAGCCAACAAAGCTGTATCACCAAATGGACAGTCTCTAATCTCCAACTTTTTTAAACTTTCACACCCAGAGAGAACGTAATGTAAACCTAAATCACTGTCCCCCGCAAAAGCTATAGAAAGCATCTCTAGTTTCTTAGCATGGATCCCGATATACTCAAACACACGGTCTGTGAGTAGACCAGATAATGAAAGGCGGTTAAGATTTTTGCAGTGTTTTACTATGGCTCCAAAACCGATATCGAGTGGTTCATGGGTCAAGTAATCAGGAGTTTGTGGTTCAATTATGCAAAGACGGAAACAGGTTAGGTTAGGGCGATTTTTAGAAATGGTGATTAATGCAGAATTTGACATCTGGTGACAGAAGTAAAGAACAGATTGGAGTTTTGTGCACCCTTGTGAAACTGAAACAAGGCCTTGTTCTGTTAAGGTTACATTTGCATCAGCAGCAAATGGGTCAGAAGGAAATACTCTTAGTTCTTGCAAGTTTTTACAGGATAAAGCTAGGGCGTTGAGCCCACTGTCTTCGATGTGATCAAGTACCTACGGTTATATATTTCATTAGTTTTAAAGATATGGAGATATTAAAAATTTCAAGGGCAATGGTGTAAATACAAAAAACAGTTTCAGCAACAAAATAGCAAAAAGATCCAACTTGAGATTGCGCAAGCATATTTGTTCCTTACTGAAGATATTAGGGATAATTATATACGATAACTGTTATTGCCAAAATCCTAAAGCAAGAAATATGATATTATAGGTGTCAAACTCGATGTACGCAGGCATGACACATTTGAACCTAAACCCATTTCACAACCCGTTTTACATGCAAAACAAAACAATATAACAAGGTGTACTCGAAGTTTCATGTCAACAATACATGCATATTTAACTATTTTAAAATGAGTACAAGCATGAAAACATAACTTACCCATAAACGCTGCAAATTAGGACATTGACAGATGACCTTAGTGATATCAGGGCTTTTAATGGTGGCATAACTCAGGTTCAATGTAGTCAGCATAGAACAAACAGAATATAAGGCTGGAAGATATGACGGGTCAATGTCCCAAAACCCTGACAACCCCTTAAGCTCCTTGCAGCCCAAGAAGGCCTTAGATAGACCTGAATATACATCAGACCTAATTCCTGAAGAGTAGGAACCCGTACCCAACTCAACCAGCTGTGGGGCCTGGTGCAGTAAAGTGGAAAGCTTGCCAAGTGGTACAGCACGATTGAGTCGAAGGTTCTTTAAGTTGGGTGATCTTGCAACCAGGCGTTCAAGTGCTGAGAAGCTGACTTCAGAACTCAAGCAGGACATGTTAAGAGATTGAAGTGAGGTAAAATTATCACGAAAGTGGCTCAGCCAATGGCCACTCAAATCCATCACTTCACTTTCCCGTATGTCCAATTCTCTCAAGTTGCTGCATTGCAATTCAAATAATGAGAATGTCTGAATACAGAATTAAGCGGAACCAGAAAGCCAAACTCTGTTATACAAGGAATATAAACCAGTGTATTAAAGTATCCTGTTTTTATGTATGTACTCACACACGCAGATACACAAATTGGATGTCCATTAAACTATCAAGATTGTTATCAAGCTAAATCCAACATTACTGAACAAACGAAATACATCAATTCCAACAACCACAAATTATGCATGGGATTGAAGAATCTAGACATGCAGTTTCAAAGACTAACCTATTCTCTAAAACTTTTTTATCCCCTGTAACAAAAGTAGATATAAATAATAAATCAACTGTTTTGACAACAACAACAACACAACAATCACTTCTAAAAGAGAATACCAGCATGAAACTATGGATCAATAAGATCCAAATCAAGGTAATAAATTCAGAGACAAATGTTATCAACAACATCAATCTAGATAACAATGTAAAAAACATAGCTTTTCAACATTGTGTTCGCTTTAGTGATCAAAATTCAGCTGTACTCACTAGTTCAACTTAAAAACACATAACATCACAATAAATAAGATTATATATTCAAAATAAACAAGTTAAAGAAGATAATCCACCTGCAATTAGCAGCAATAGCAGAAAGTCCATCTGTACTGAAACCCTCACATGAAGATAAGACCAAAACTTTAAAGTTCTTAAAAGAGGTGGAAATCAACTCCAAACTCTCATCAGTAATCACCATCCTCTTAAGCCTAATCTCCTCTAACCATGGATAAGCCCTAGACATTTCATCAATCCATGAACATGCATATCCTCCCCAACCCTCCGGTACCAAATTAAAATCCGCAAAATGCGGTTTTCCTTTCAACTCCACAGATCTAACCTCCGGAAACCTCTTGATCATGATACCAGGACTCACGGCGTAACAATTTCCGATGAAAACCTTCCTCCGGCACCCCCGCTCTATCTCATACCACGACTTACACACCAACGAAACAGCATTTCTGTCTTTATCGGAAGTTATGAACGAGAAAACATGCTCCAGTACCTCCTCTGGCAACGAGTACACCATGCTTCACCACCGTGACGGAAAAAAACCTAAATTTCGTCGCCTGAAAACGAGATTTAACGCCACCTCCAGCAACAAATATACTATACTTTACCACCGTGACGGAAACCTAAAATTCCTCACCGGAAAACGAGATTTCACGTTCATTAGTTACAATTTTACAGTCAATCAACGAGAAAACATGCTCCAACACCTCATCCAGCAACTAACACACTATACTTCACCACCGTGACGGAAAACCTATAATTCCTCACCGGAAAAAGAGATTTTAACTTCGGTAGTTACAAATTTACAATCAACTAACACCGAAGATGATACCGGGTACTGTATCACCTGTAAGACTGTAATTCGTTCAAATCTGACGAAATACCGCCATTAACGAGCTCAAATCAAACTTCGAAGTAGTTTTTTCAGTTACAGACGAATAAGAGAACTTTTACTTGGTGTTTTTGAAATTAATCATGAGAGATGAAAGAGAAACAACATTAATGTCCTTATCAGAGCTTATAACCTAGAAAACACGCTTCAACACCTCCTCCGGCAACGAATACACTACACTTCACCGGAAAATGAGATTTTACGTTCGTTAGTTACAAACTTACAATGAATCAACACTGGAGATGAATCCGATGACTGTATGACCTGTAACTCCTTCAGATCTGACGGAATAACACCATTAACGAGAGCTCAGATCGAAGTAGTGTAGTGTTTCAGTTGCAGATGGTGTTTGTGTTTTGAAATGAAGTATGAATATGAAAAAGATGAGGTTAAAATGTAACTGTGGTTTATGGAGTGGTTTGGTAGTGATCGACTGATGAAAGGTGTGACACGTGTATATTATTGGATATGGACGGTTAAGATGCGTGATGGAATTTGACGTTGGTTAAAACTATTGTTATCCTCTTGTGACAATGTGCAGCTGTGTTGTCGTGGTCGTGGGGGTACTTTTTGCTTTTAGGGGTGTTTGGTTTGTGAGATGGGTTTGTTACTTTTTAGTGATTGAGGATATGAGGGAATGGATTTGAAACTTGATTAACATAGGTTGGTTTGGGATTGAGAAATAGATACTCTCGTATGATTGGTGTTTTATGAATTTGTGATAATGGGTTTTAATTAACGTGTAGAGTAACGCTATATACATTGATCGTGAAGTGATCTTGTTCTTCTCTAGACTCGTAGTAAGTTGGGTTTAGTTAGACAACGATACACCTCTTTAATGTTTGGTGTGAAGTTTAAAAGCTTTGTTTGGATGTTGAGCTTGTAGGTTTTGTTTAGTTAATCAACTTTTTAATATTTTTTTAAAGTGATTGTTATAGAAGATAAATAAAAGGTAATGATAAAAGTATAAAAATTATTTTTAATTAAAATAAGATAAAAAGATAATGACTTTTACTGTAATTATATGAATATGAATAAAGACTATTTACCCAAACTCGTTCTCTAAACTCTACTCGTAAGTGAGAATTAACCGAATTTGGCAACAAGTGAAAGTTGTCATTACCAAAATACGATAACTAGAAACAAATAATTTTTAAAAGAAAGAATCGGTTGTGAAGGAGACACGCTTATCACATGGTTAAACAATTATTATTAGCCTCGTTGGTGATATTGTCTTGAACGGTCAAAAACTTGTTATGAATAACTCGTCGTTAACTCTTAGTAAAAGCTGGTAAACCATCGGTAGAATTTCTACCAACATAATATTTTTCGACAAAACTTACCGATAAGAGCCATTTCGGCCCAACAAGCTTATATGAATATGTCCATAAGGACCATAACTAAAGCCTATATGTTTTGTAGTGTGCTGGATTGTGTGTACCGTTTTAAGTTGGTAGATAATATTTTGATATTACAATTTAACTTAACCCAAATGCCAAGAGTTAAGATTGAATATAATATGCATGTGTATAGGGACCATGTATGTGTGTACGCTTGAGGTCTATGAGGAAAGTGTATGTTGCCCTTTGAGAGTCACCAAGTGGTAACCAGGCTATTTTGTCTTTTTATGTAATTAAAATATGTTAAATAATAAATATTATTGTTTACAAATATATTTTTTCATTTTTTTTTTGCCAGCTTAGGAGTTAGGATTACTTTCTTTATTACTTTGTTTACTTTAGGCTAGTGTACGTCAAGCCGTACGTTTATTGTTACTTATTATTGTTTTTTCTTTAGCTTTAATAATTATAAGGATGACATTTTTTAAAAATCGTTACAAATCAAGTTGTTTTGACTAACATACATTAACTTTTTCTTACGTTTTTTTTTCATATTATAATCTTTTTTCACAACCAAAGCCAAATTAACCAAGTTTCTTGGAGCTAGTGAGACATACATACGCCCCTAAATTGAAATCAAAACTCCACCTTCTCCCAAATCCACAAATCCATATGTTAAATTCTTCACGTTAGGGTTCATGAATTAGTAATGTTAGTTCATGATGGAAATGATGCCAACAATTTCGATGGAGAAGTTTTCCGGCTTCATTCACTCCGTCAAGTTCTCCATTGATGTTCCTTTGAAGCTTGACACATTAGGTAAACTAAAAGATTAATTTTATCTCACTCATTAGTCACTAGGTCACACAGTTTTCCATCAGCTTCTTCATCCTCATGCTGATCGTTGCAACCGTGTTCGAAGATTCGTTGCAGAGCACGCATCATAAACCCTCAAAACGTTATGATTTTGTCATTAACATTTACTATTGAAACACTGAAATTATATCATGTTATAAGTGTTTATAGTTTATATTTTGGTTAGTAGGTTAAAGTTATCTGATTTGGATTGTGGTTGTAAAAAAATATACATATTTTTTGTTCTATTGAAGATAAAATAGTCATCTCATATATGACTAGCAAAAGAAAATTAAGGAGGAGATAACTCGTAACAATAACAATTATTGAAAAATGTCTCACAAAATCTATTATGTATTGAACATTTGAACATGCCACTAAGGTGGATATTTTTTTAAAATTTTATAACTAATTAGTTAGTTGGAGAAACATTACAAAGTAATTCTATAGTTTCATTTGGTTTTAATGAAAAACTAGGTTTATATGTCGGGCCCCGCGTTGCGACGGTCAAATATTTTGTAAGTGACTTCATCACATGCGTTGATAAAAAAGTTCTATTCCTCGCACGTTACGGTGCAAAGTCATAAAGCGTGACATATTAAAAGATGGGTATATAACAAACGTAAATGTCAAATTAAAAGTAAGTCAAAACCAGATTGTCAATGTCAGAAATACGTCAAAGTCGTAAACACGTAAAAAAAGTTCCGTGTATCGTACATTAAGGTGTAAAGTCGCATATTAAAAGACGAAGAAATATTCAAACTTAGATGTCAAAGCCGTGAAACAAAGCCGTAAATATGTCAAAGTAGAGTAATGGTTCAAAGTTGTAAAGTGAGTAAGTCATCAAGGGTTAAAACGATAATATGTCAAAGTCGATGGTAAAAAAACATAAATATGTTAATGTCGAGGGTCAAAACCGTAACATGTAAAATTCGGGGGTAAAAACATAATACGCTAATGAATCAGTCGGTGGTACGGACCTTGAAAGTTATAGTATGTAATTATGTATCAATATCAACTGTTATATTTTCATGGGCCTAAAATGTTGATGAACAAGGACAGTATCACCGTATGTGAACCAACCAATTGGGCCATGACTTACGATCCAAGTCCACTGCTAGCCGAAAACACCAATTGGCCCATATATATATGTCTTGAGTATGGACCATCTAGTCCGAACCACGATTCAATACAATGACGGAATGACCCATGGAAGTTGGAACCATTATGATATTTTGGGACGGGTTCATTTAGATCATTACATAAAAAAATGTTTTGTGACATTTAAATTTTGAATTCGTATTTAACGAATACTTTATAAATCACTCGGTGGAACGTTAGTTTATATTCGTTGGTTTAATAAATGAACAAGCATAAATAGAGGTTGTATCCGTTCGTTTACGTTCGTAATGTTCAGTTGTATGTTTGTATGTTTATTTTAAGATTTTTATATGTTTATATGTCATATGTTATTTATTGGTTTTAGTTTTTAAAATTTACGTTTATGCGTGTTCATAAACATATGCTTGTGGTCATAAACATCTATTTGTGTTCGTTTACGTTCAATATTGGTTTGTGAACATGTCACACGCATTCCTTAAAGAACGAACACAAACAAGAAATCTATTCTGTAAGCGTTCATGATTAACTTTTATGTTTACTTTTAAATATAACATTTAATGCCGGAAAGGTCCATAAACACTTATGGCATCGATTGCATTGCTTATCACGACGATACACATTTTACGGTTCAGTAGGTCCATAAACACTTACAACGTCAATCATGCTCAATGGTTTGGACGATCAAGGTTGTACCGGTTTTTTTTTCAAAAGAGTATTTTTAGGATGGTTGAAATGATAACAGGCCAAAGCAACATAATTCTTTTGACCCGTCCACGGTGTTACATTTTTGTGGCTATTAACCCAAACATATGGCAAACTGAACCACGTGTTAGACACATCATAACTTTTTCAAGGTATATAAGTTTTAAATGGTCTTAACTATCATCTTTTGGTCTCTACCGGTCCAAACTAACGAATTAGCCGGTAACACTCTCAACTTGTATCACTTTTACAATCAACGTACAACCATTAAAAAATTAGCGACATTAAATTTTTTTCGAGTTCCATCCCGGAGTTTTAGTGTTTTTGATTGTTTCCACGCGATCCATTTGATTTTAGTACTTGAGTTTGGGTAGCCCCACACAAATTCCTACAAATACCCTCCAAAATATTAATAAACTTTTACTATAGCTTTAAAAGTATACATGTAATAAAAGGGAAGACTCCCTAAAACCAATTTTGTTAGTGTAATTCTTCCCGGTGAATGAAAACGTCTTAGCTTCCTTGCCATCATTTTATTACGATTATGTAAACAAACTCATATTTTGATTTATTTTTCTTTCAAGGTTGTGTTTCTTATAAGATTAGGGGTTTTGACTATTGAGTATCAGATGTTTGTTGAAATGCTTCATTGAATTGAGTTTTTTGATTTCTCGCGCTTTACCTGTGTTTGTTGAGTTTATAAATTTCAGGCCACCTGTGACATCCAAAATCGGTTGGAAATGAGAACAAACTCTGTCATATAAGGGGACATTATAATGATGCGGTTCTGTTGGGCTGTTACAGATGGCATCAGAGCCAGGAATCGGACTGATGTGCCAGCGAGGACGCTGAGCTCCTTAAGGGGGTAGATTGTGACATCACACATCGCAAGCATTGTTATAATTCTTATAGTTAACCAAAATAAGTTAGCAAAAAAATTTATGTAATAATTAAATAACGGTGTAGCAAATCATTTGACCTCCACGATAACTGTACTTTTGTTTTTTACTTTCCACTAGGTAAGTGTAGAGGGTAAGTAATACCAACAAACACAATAATACCGAACATAACAGTGTGTCCTACACCAACGTCAAGACCGCCCGCTTCATCAACCAAAATGACCAGTACTCCAAACACACAGTAAAACTCCAAACAAAAGTTGATGAGGATCTATGAAGATAGAGCCATTTATTGTTGTTGAATTCTTTATTAAGAGGTTATATGTATTGAAACTACAAGCCATTGACAATAAGAACTAAGCGCCAACAACCCTTTTGTAGACGACGTAATCGTGTTTATATAGCTTTTGAACTAGCATTATTTAGATCCAAAAATATGGTATGTGTAGCCTCGAGTGGCCAAGCTTTTAAAATAAAATGTGGCTTTTGTAACACTTCAAACTACAAAGTTTTTAATATTTATGTTGGTTTGAATGTTATGTACAACCTCTACAATTAGGCTATGATACCAATAACATAAGAGCACACAAAAACTCGCGTAACGCGCAAGCAAATGTAAATACACCTAGTTTAATTAATTTAGAAAACTCAGTTTAATAACCTACCATATTTTTCCAAATATGACAATATTTTTAAATTCAAGTAATTTTTAACGTGGAAAGATGATTTAATCGACCTTTTGATTTTGAACACAATAAAATATAAGAAACAAGTTTTTATGAAGTAACATAAAAAATTAAAGGTTTTAGTTTGGGTTAAAGTTTTCTCACATGGATAGATTTTGTTTTTATGGTGTTTTTGGACGAGTCGTCGGACGTCAAAATCAATATAAACAATCTATATCTCATCTAAAATGACTCACTTGACACTTGAGTATTAAAGATAGTTACACACGCAGTTAAAAAAGTAACATTTAAAATTTAACAGTGATAAAAACCCATCTTTCAAAATGCCGCAATGTCCATGGCTTTTAATTGCATCCTCAATGTTTATCACGTCAACACATGAAAGTACTCGCCTTACGATCGCCGTTAAACACAACTTTTCAAATCTAACAATGATAAAAAGTAATCTTCCAAAAATACATGGGAGGCCCTGGGGTCGGGCAGTTTGAACATCCATCTAGAGCCTTAAGTTAATATAAAACTGACATTAGGCTACATATTCAAATGATATTATTTACCCCAAGACAACTATTTTTTTGTAAAACAAGTAACCACTTGTTAAAACAAGAAGCCCATTACCAATTAAAAGCATTTTTAAAAAAAAAGGCTAAATTTGTTTTAAAAAATTTAAAACAAAGATATTTTTTTACCGACTCGTCTAGGACCCTAAAATCCTCCCACCGACTTACAATTACATTCTCAATGTTTATCACGTCAACATGTCGTCATGTAACCACTCTAGCTCTTTGATGACTTTGTTACGTATCTAAACTAATCTCGGTAATTAAGATACCGTAATTATCTTCACGTTTAATCCGAATTAATAATAGTTATATTATTTATAGTAAAAAAAAGTTGTAACTAAATTGCATTCAAACTCTGTTCCCACTTGTTACGATCACAGGGGCGAAATATCAGGTATTGAGTTTAACGATTATTCGCATCAGTTTTTGAATCAATAACTTTGAAATCAAGCAACCAATCAAACATAATGCGTATAATCTAAACTCAAAACAACTAGGTGTATCATCTTTTCATTACTATTTACTTCAATCGTTATGCTTTTTAGTTTCTAGCATCGCTGATTGTTGATTTTAGGGTTTTATAATCACCGATTGACGATTTTAGGGGTTTTTTAGCGTTGCTGATTGAGATTTTAGGTGTTTTTAGGTGTTTTTTGTTTTTTTTTATATGATTTTGTTTTGAAAAGTAGAAACAAACTAACAAAGTTTATGGCTTTGATGTTGTAGTTTGAAATATAAAAAGTTAAAACATCTGATTGAATATAATTTTTGTTTTGACACATGACATTTTTTTTGTGCTATTATGTTTTGAAGCGTGCAGTATGGATTATTTGAGTTGGTTATTAGCGAAATTAGTTCCGGTAGCATCAGATCCTGAGGCTGAGTTTGTACGCCAAATAACGTTATTTGCGCTTCTTCTATGCGCTTGCATTATTGTGGGTCATTTACTCGAAAACAATACGCGCTGGATGAATCAATCAATCACCGCGCTTCTAGTTGTGAGTTATTAGTTTGGTATATGAACAAGTTTTTATATGAAGATTGGTTTAGTTTGTTGCATTTGTTTTGTTTTATAAATGGTAACTTACTTCTGATGACAGGGTTTAGGTATAGGGTGCTTTATTTTAATTACTTCACATGGTAAAAGTTCCCACATATTGGAATTTAAGCAAGAGTTTTTCTTTATTTATCTGCTTCCACCAATAATCTTCAATGCTGGGTACGTATGACTTGAAATAATATTACGTGTCTTAGCGTTTTAATATATTATATTATGATCGTCGTTTACTTATTTCGACAGGTTTCAGGTGAAAAAGAAGCAATTTTTCCGCAATTTTCTGACCATTACTTCATATGGAGTTTTTGGTACTTTGCTATCATTTGCCATCATATCATTTGGTATGTTACTTGCTTACGATTATACATCACATGTTTGCATGTACATAGCTGCGTATAGAAATGGCTAATGTGCTTATTGCAGCTGTGTTTGTGTTTGTAATATACGCTCATTTTAGTAGGCTTTTGGGAACATCTAGTTATTATTTCTTTGTGGTATTGTGTTATAGGAGTTGTTTGTTTAATACTTTAATTTATGTTTATTAAAGTTTAACTATTTTTTTTAATTCAGGTGCATCACGCCTATTTCCTATGTTGGACTTTGGTTACCTCGAGATCAAGGACTATCTCGGTATTTATTCATTTTCTTTGTGTGTTCAAAATTAGTGTGTTTATTCAAATGAATAAATTCAGATCAATCTACAAGCTAGTTTACATTTTGAGTCTTATGCCCTTATTTTTACGAAGCTACAATTTAAATTTATCTCTATTTTAATCTGTCAAATGCAAAAACTTTACCTATTTTTTGCCGTAAAAGAAAAGATACAAAAACATGTTTCGTTATTTATCTCGTAAAATTTCATCTGGCAGACTTGTTATTGTTGATTAGTGTTTGTTGGCTTACAGAGTCTTATAATTTCACTGAACTTGTTATTTTGCTAACCGTCTCATTTACTATTTTTTTTATGATTATGTGAAGCACTTGGAGCCATATTTTCTGCAACAGATTCTGTTTGCACCTTGCAGGTACATGTACTTTTATTTGTGATCCTTAAAAGGAACCATGCATTTGGAAGTAGAGCTAACTATTTCGACCCGTTCAGGAACAAGAAATCTTTTATCTCATCAGTTGGAGTGAAAGTTCAGTTTTTGACAAATTAGGAGTGGAAGTTTAATTCTTGACAAATTTATTTGTGAAAAACATAATTGGTTTGGGTTCTCTATATTTGTGAAAGTTGATCATTATTTCTTAAATAAAAAAATAAGCTTCTACTCTTAAATTGTCAACACTCAACATTCAAGCTTTCGCCTCTATTTATAAGAGAAAATATCTTGTTCACAAAATTGTCAAATTTGGGATCTTTGATTATCTTTCTTCGTGATTTTCCTGTAAATATAGCTGAAAAAGAACCGGGCCTAAGGGGTCAACTCGCACAAAGTGTATTTATAGCTGCATTAAACCTCCCATTTTTCATTATTAAGTTATGATTTAAAACAATATAGTTTTTTTTTCATAAAGAAGACAACCCATTTTGACATGTACACATCTACTATTTTACCCAAATCTATATTAACCCGTATCTGTCTTGAACCATTATTCCATTAATCATCCCATCTATTTTGCCCCTCTACTAATAGGTGATATTATCTTAACCAATTATTATCTTGTGATTAGGTGCTGAATCAAGACGAAACACCATTATTATACAGTCTAGTGTTTGGGGAGGGTGTAGTGAACGATGCAACATCGGTGGTACTTTTTAACGCAATCTCAAATTTTGACTTATCTGACATGAACTACTATACCGCTCTTGATTTTGCTATCAATTTCTTCAAATTGTTCATGTTAAGCACCTTTTTGGGAGTTTGTGTAAGTTTTCTGTCTTTATTTCTTTGTACAAGGTCTCAAAATTACCATAGCCATTTATGTAATGGTTTTCATTTCACTTGTAGGTTGGGCTGCTTTGTGCGCTCATCATTAGATTATTAAAGCTTGGAAGGTACACATTCTTTTTATGTTTCATTAAGCCTGTGGGTTATTTTGCTCTGTCAGCAGCAGTTGACATTTTTACCTGGCTTTAAATAGTCGTATGATGTATTGGATACTATTTCTGAGTGACAATTTAATGATTTTTTTTCAGTTCCGGGCAGTCAACTGACCATGAAGTAGCTCTCATGATGCTCATGGCTTACCTTTCATACATTACAGCTGATGTAAGGCCCCCACATCTTTTTAACACCTACAAAGTCCACAGTGAAGGCACTTTACTGCTAATTGTCCCATTTTAATGTATCAAAATTCCGGCATCTATGTCAAATCCTTATGTTGGAACTAATGTAACTTTTTCTCGTCACAAAACTAACTTTATTTCTCTCCAGATGTTTGCATTAAGTGGGATACTAGCCGTGTTCTTTTGTGGGATTGCAATGTCACATTACGCGTGGCATAATGTCACTGATAACTCACAAGTGACTACGAAGTGCGTAATCATCTCCAAACTGTCTTTCAAATACAATTTTTCTCCATGCAGTTACGTACTTTTGGTATTTGTATGAAAATATTTACATTAAATCGTGTGGATTGCAGGCACTCTTTTGCAACAATGTCATTTATTGCGGAAGTGTTTATTTTCTTGTATGTTGGTATGGACTCATTGGATGTTGCAAAATGGAGGTTTATTGAAGACAGGTAGCCATTTCAAACAACTTTATTGACCAAATTCCTTTTCTCGCATGTCACTAGAGGTGGAAAAATGATTTTTGTTTTTTGTTCACTTAAAATGTGCGAAAAACATGATTTGAAAAAATGTTTTATTTCAACAATCATCTAAATTTCTAAATAAAGTGATTTAGGAGGTTTTATGCATTGATAATACACTCTAGCTGACTTCAACCCGTTTGAAACCTTGGCGATAGTTCATAACCTGTTTTAGCTCAATGATTTCTAACAACGATTCACTTTTGCAGCCCTGGAAAATCTATCTGGGTAAGCATTATACTGCTTGTGCTGATTATGATTGGAAGAGCCGCTTTCTTAATACCTCTTTCATGTTTATCCAACTTAACCCGTAGGGATAGTAATGAAAGAATCGGGTTTAAACAGCAGGTAAGTAACTTAAAATATATATTTTAAACTTCTTGATTATTCATTGTAAGTTTGTAACAATGATGTTATCATATTCTTTTTACAGTTTATAGTTTGGTGGGCTGGTATAATGCGCGGAGCTGTATCTATTGCACTTGCTTATAAGAAGGTAAATTTGGTAGAATAATGAATTAGTAGAAATATAATGCGCCTGTTTTGATGAGCCAATTTATTTATAAGGATTAGTTATAAATGGGTTGATTTAGGTTGTGCTTTATTGAGTTGAACGGGTCGAAAGTCGCTAATCTAAGTTTGATTTCTTTCTTGATCTATTTGCAGTTTACTGGATCTGGACAAACAATTCAGCCTGCAAATGCACTTTTGATCACCAGCACCATTACTGTTGTTCTTTTCAGTACTATTGTAAGCATCTCAATCTACATTAACCACTCAATGCTTTGGATATGTTTTGGTTGATGTTATACACTGGAATAAATTTCATTTGAACCATACATACTGACGCACCTCTTTATCATGCTTGTAGGTATTTGGATTGCTGACTAAGCCCCTAATAAAGGCATTGTTACCTGAATCAAGCTACAGAGAACCATGTAGCCCAACATCATCAATGATTCCTCTACTAGAAGACGGACATGATGACGATCCTGAAACGGGAAACCATAGAACGCTAAGATCCAGACCGAGCCTAAAGATGTTATTCAGACGTCCTACTACCACGGTTCACTACTATTGGAGAAAATTTGATAACGGGTTCATGCGGCCTGTTTTTTGTGGTACTGGTTCCGCGTCTGATGCGAATGGGACTCGTGACATGGATGCGGTATATTGACTTCTAGGTTTGGTACAGTATATGGTTTTGACTTTTGTACATGGTAGGAGTGTATTAGCACTGGTTTACTTTAAACTTCAATACTAACTAGATATAAAGACCGGGTTGCGCGATGCGGCGGTCCGGGTCTCGCGTATGTGACTTCGTCAAAAGCATTGATTAAAAATGTTTTATGTCTCTCATGTTACAGTATAACGACCTAATGCGTCACATATTAAAAAATGGACGTATATGTAAATTTGATAACTAAGTCAAAACTGAATAGTTAAAGTTGTAAATATGTCAAAGTAAAATAAGGGGTTAAAATTGTAAATATGTTAAATTATTATAGTTTACAAAAATTTCTTGAACAACAACCACTATTTAATCTGGTGACAAAGGTGCATGAATCTCACTTAAAAGATTTGGGTTTAACTCTCACTTTTAACACATGAGTTAAAATAATTGGTGAAAAAATATTATAGTTCAAAAAAATTGATAACTTTTGGATTTAGATAAAGAAAAAAAAAGGTTAAGATGTGTGATTGTTTCCTATCTTGTTTTTCCACAACTATTTAATTCTTCTATAAATTAAAATTTCAATATTTATGACAAGAACGAATATATTATCCTACACCTTCTATAAAGACTCCTTTCACAGTTTCACTATACATTCCATTCTATCTTTAATAAAGAGAGAAAATCTATTAACACACAACAAAAACTAGCATTCTAACATGTCTTGTATGATTTATATATTTGAATAACTTTTTGTCTAATTATAAAGTTACTCGGAGTCAAACATTTAAGTAAATGTTCAGAGTTCTAACTCCAATTTTTACCTCTATTAGTTTTCCGTTTTCTAAACATCAGTTTATATGTTAGACACCAAGTGTTAGTCTGTTAGTGCAATAGTGCCTGAATTATAATCTAGAACCTTCAAGAGAAGCAAAACATTTCATGTCTCTTTTAACCATCAGACTAAAAGATCATTGATAGTTCTCCGTTGATATGTATAAATATATATATATATATATATATATATATGATATATATATATATGAGGGATTTTCTACAAAGACCAAAAACTCTAAAAAGGCTAAGAAGAAATCTGGGGCGTCGGATTATGGTGTTTACGGCCCAGATAGACGCGGTGGCATTTTTGTAATTATTTTGATGTTTTGCTGAAGCGCACGATGGAACCAGGGGTAAATTTGTCATTGTGTTTTTCCAACACCATGTATATAAAAAAACACCATGCTTAAAACTGACTCTGTAAAAATAACACCACGCATATGAAAATATTAATTAATAAAAAAACGCCATAACTTACCTACTACAAAGTAACATCGGAATCAAATTGAAAACGTCATAACAATGATTAACACTATCAACACTGTAGAATGAAAAAACGCCATAACTTATCTGCAACAAAGTAACACCAGAGTCGATATGAAAACGTCATAACAAGAATTAACAGATCGAATGATTATAGATAACAGATCGACGCCCCGGATTTTTTCTTAGCCGTTTTAGATCGAATCAATAATTAACATATCGAATCAATGATCGACGCCCCAGTTCGAATGATGAATGATTATGGATAACAGATCGAGAGTGTCGATCAGATATTCGTAAAACATCCAACTTTCAAACGAAAACGTCAAAACCCAACAAAAACATCATCGCTTCCAAACCAACACCATACGTTAAAAGGACGAATATGCCCCTCCGCCTGTTTTTACCCACATGGACGCGTGTATGATGGTGATTGTTTCCTACACTTCTTAGATTTTTAAGCCTTTTTAGAAAATCCCCAATCTATATATATATATTGATTTTCCGCATTTAATTCACTTTTGATTGCTAATTGGTTGGTAATTCACTTGTTTAGGTGCTTATTTTGTGTGTTGGAAATGAGGTTGACGGCCGATTGATAATACATTTATAGTGGGTTTAAACTTTACAAATGAGATATGGTGTAATTTATTTTCTTAATTATACACTGATTGTTATTAAAAAAACTTATTTAGTGTGGTTGGAAAATTTTGACCAAGGCGGTTACACCAATGATGATAACGCGTGTAGTTTCGACAAAAAAAATGACTGATTTTAGAAAAGGGCATGACTGTGCACTAACCATACATGGTCGTGTAGGTGTGATGATCTCGAAAGCTCATGCAATGCAACAGACAGTGCAGCAGGCATGCAAGTGTTATGATCTCGAAGACAATACTATTTTTACACGTGTAACTTAGATACGATGCCGCTACAACGTGCGATACAAGTTGGAATCCTAGTATCACCATTATAATGTGTGTAAAGAAGCCATAAACGCTACTCAATCATCACATCACGCAACCCAGTCCAATCGTAGTCGAATAAATTCAAAATATCATTGGTAAATGATTAACACCTATCTATATTTATATCTATACCTTCTAATAAAAGAGAGTTTTGGATGTCACATGGCATTCAATGGAGCTATTATTGACATTCAGTTCCCGCCAAATAATGTATTATCCATATTTGCGTCTACATTCATTCACTAGGTTTAATACCCGTGTGTTACACACGGGCTAAATAAAAATATTTACAAAGAAATTATAATCATTATGTTTAAGTATTTTTAAATATTTAATATTTAAGAATTTTAATTGGCTCCATCAACTCATGCATGGTGAATGGTTTCACTTAATTTCCCTCCAAAGCTTCCATTTATAAAACAAAAATATATTTTTCCCCCAAAATAATTGCCCCCTTAAAACTTAGAATTATTAGATAGATTATATTGACTTTTTCAAGAATCTATAAAATATAGTTTCTATGCATGCACTTTAATAAATAAGAAATATTTAAAATCACTTTCTAACTAATTAATTAAAATATTTCTAGATCTTTTTCATAAAAATAATCACTAAATAATATCAAAAGTTTATACATGTTTCATTTGTATAACTCAATTTTAAAAAATTCAAATATTCATAAAAATTCAATTTTAAGTTCTTTTTTTTATTTTTAAATATTACTACTTTAGCAATATGTAATTCACTATTATTAACTAATATCGAAATCAATTTTTCATATATTAGTTATCGTAACTATACCTAAGAATCATATTTTTACGAGATGGTCATATTATAAATTAAGTATACGTTTTCACGCATGATAATTGTTTTTACCACTTTATAGAGTAAAAAGCAAAGGCATGTGTAAACAACTAATATTAAAATAAAAGATTAACACACAAATTTAATTTTTTTCTTCTTTAACAAACATTTATTTCATATAATATTTAATTTTCTTTCAAATATAAGTTTTATGAAAAATTTAAAATTATTTATTATTAAGGCAAATTGGCCTAAAATAATCCCAACTAACACTTATTGGCCGAAAATAATCCAACTCAGTTTATTCCCTCCAGTGGTCCCAAATCCAACTTTTTTTGCCTACAGTGGTCCGCCGTTAAGTACACTTAACGGCCGTTAACTTTTTTTCTATTTTTTTCGAATTTCAAACAAATATTTTAGGGATTTTGATCGGGAGGAGAATACGAGTCAGTTGATGTAAACCTTACTTCCAATTGTTGCTCCAAATGGTTTAATTTTGATATCCGGTTAAAGCACCGTTAGGTTTTAAACACCCGATTGAAGACCGTTTTGTCGTTTGGAACCCCAGTTCGAAGTAAGGTTTACATCAATTGAATCGTATACTCCTCCCGATCAATATCCATAAAACCTTGTTCTGAAATTCGAAAAAAATCAAAAAAAAGTTAACGGCCGTTAAGTGCACTTAACGGCGGACCACTGGAGGCCAAAAAAGTTGGATTTGGGACCATTGGAAGGAATAAACTGAGTTGGGATTATTCTCGGCCAATAGGTGTTAGTTGAGATTATTTTTAGCCAATTTGTCTATTATTAATGATTCCCCCGAATAATACATAATCAAATATATTTATTTTAAAACTTACATTTTTTTTATATTTTCTATTACTATATTCGTGTAACACACGTAATCTAAACCGGTTCTAAATATATTTAAGTTTAAATTACTCAAAATGGTAAATTTTACAAAAACAACTTTCCCTTTTTTAAGATTAGACGCTCCAAACAACCGTTTAAGCTATATGGCAATCCTACCCTTACCATGCCCCACTCAATCTTCTTCACAACGAAACATGACACCAAGGGTAAAACCGTCAATTCCACCCATTTCAAACTGCAAATTTGGCTTGCCCAACGCCGTGTCCAACCGCTCAAATGTAGCCCCACATGATCTCGTGTCACAATCCAATTCGTCAAATATTTCACGTGGACGAAAATGCCCTTCATCGCTTCGTATATAAATAGTTAAATACCTCCTATTGTCAACAGTCATCTTCTTCATACAATACCGTCAATACGTGTGTCGTGTGACACTGAAAACGAATCATTCATTCAATCAATCCGCCATTAAAGCTCTGTTTAAGTTCTTCGTTCTGGTAATGCATCGTTAACTATGTTCGTTAATCTCTTTCTTTTGTAGAGCTGTATGAACAAAGTAGTTAGGGCTTTAACTGCATTTGCTTATGATTTGTTAACTGTAACGATGTTATTTGATGATTTTGGTGAATTAAGTAGTAAATTAGTAATAGCTTTAATTTCTGAGGTGTTTATGATTTATTTCATGAATCGAACGTGTATAATTTAGGAAAAACTACGTGTTCACTAATCGCTAACTGTTAAACTCTAATCCACTGGCGTTAATCGAGTTTTAGTGAAACTAGTAGTAATTTCTTTGGTTTCAGAGACTGAATACGAATTGTTCCGCAATTGAAGCTCTCGTTCTTCGTTCTGGTAATTCACGGTTAACTTCGTTCGTTAATCTCGTTCTTCTGTAGAGTTGCATGAACAAAGTAGTTAAGGTTTTGATTTCATTTGTTCATGATTTGTTAACTGGAATGAAATTTATTCGACGATTTAGGTGAATTAAGTAGTAATATCTTTGATTTAAGATGTTTGGATGATGTAGGGAAAAATAGGTGTTATCTATACTTTAAACTCTAATCTGCTGGATTTAATCGCGTTCAAATGAAATCATACGAAGTAGTGAGATTCGACTTTGTTGATTTGATTACATTCATATTCTTTGGTAATCGTTGGAGCGTTTGTTATGTGATTTGGGGGAAATGTTCTTCTTATCATCAATTTCCTGGCATTATATTTGAAGTTGTGGATTTGATTGTAGTTATTTATAATTGATATCATTTTTGTGATTATATCAATCTGATTTCAAATTTCAATTGATGTTTCGCGCCAGCTGAGTATTTTGAATGTAGAGTCATTAATGATTGATGATTTCTTTCCTAATAACCAATCTATATTCTTCTGAATGATATGCAGATTTTGGGGAAAACATTCATTAATCACATTATTCACTCCATGATTTAGCAATTAATTTCATCGTATGAATATGTTTCTGTAATTCGCTTTCGTTCAGTATTTAATCTCATTTATAAATTGGGATTTTAGTGAAGGTGAATTGAAAATGGTGGAGTTAAAGAAGTTATCTGCTTATTGTTGGTGGTATGACATTCAAAACAACAGTATCACAAGAAACTCTCCATGGCTTCTGTCAACTCTTGCAGGTACATCATTCTTGTGTTTTGTTGCATTTTATCCTTTGAATATTGTTTTGGTTAATTACGCTTTAACTTTCGAATCTTTTGACCGTCGTGCTATCAGTTTGTTGTTGATATACTGAACACTTTTTTGTCTTTTGACTTTTGACCAACCAAGATTTAGAATAACTTAGCTTGCTATGAAGTCAATGCTGCCAAAAAATGGGATATAATTATCTTGTTTTAAAGCTACTGTTAATTTGAATTTTGTTAATAAGTTAATACATGTCTTTGAAAGATTATACATTAAACCACTTAAAACACAGACTGAAATGTGTATTGTAGGATCACTAATGAAATAAAAGCCACAACAATTACTAGTAGTTGCTTTAAGTCTAACTTATATGTGCTTTTGAAGTTTGTGGAGAGTTTTATGAGTTCTGTTAAATTGTTTGTCACGATGAACGACATTAATATGTTGCATGATTCACAGAGCTAGATGAAAAGACCGAATCAATGCTGAACTTGATTGACCAAGAAGCAGATTCGTTTGCAAAACGTGCTGAAATGTATTACAAGAAACGACCCGAGCTTATAAAAAAGATTGAGGATTCATATCGATCCCATCGTGCACTAGCCCTACACTATGATCAAGCCACCAAGTTTGAGTTTGACTCAAGTACTCGCCTTTTGACCCGACACCAAACTTCCCATCTGATCACTAACGTTGACAAATCCTATGACAGCTACTCCGACTCAATTGACTTGTACCATGATCACGATTCTAACGAATCAGAAATCAATGATCATGAAACTCGTGATGAAGAATCATTAAGCGAACCAGTCAGTGACGAACTGATGAATTTAAAGGAAGAAATTGATAGATTGAAAGAAGAAAACAAGATTCAGAAGAAGATGTTGGTTGAAAAAGATGAAGAGAAAAGAGAAGCAATAAGACAACTGAGTTTATGTGTGGCTTCATTGAAACAAGACAATTTGAATCTTAAAAAGAGATATGCATTAGCTAATGAACCTTCAAAATTGCAGATTAATAGCAGTAGCATTTTCTCAAGGGTATTTTGGGAAAAGATGTTTTATGAGTAGAGTAATAGAGCATCGTTCCTTTTGTAGATAGACAATGTAATACAATACAAACTACATTACACAATTTAAGATCTATGAAAAAGGTATTTTGCTTCAAAATTTCAAATGCACATCAAAAAGATATGTAGTTTCGTGTTTTGTTTTAGATTAGTAACTACCTTTAGACTGGACGTGCACGTTGTGGCGTGTTTTTAATTTCGTTATATGTGTTACGTTTATAACATTAAAATGTCAATTTTGTTACACGTGATACGTTCAGAATAAATAGATGTATTCAGTGTAGGACTTAATGTTATAATCATAATCTAACGTTGAAACGATAAAAGAATTGAGATACGTTTGCAACTCCGTTAAAAATTGTTCTATATCTCGCATGTTACGGTGTAAGTCGTAAAAGCATTTTATAAGATGTATTAGAAACATAAAGAGTTAAATAGAAAATATATCCACCTATCAAAAATGAATTTTAGGACTTGTAACAAAATCAAAAGAATTTTTTTTTTTGAACGGCGACTTTCAATTTTTGCAACCATTTGGTCGCATCCCCCGCAATGAGGAACCCACCACCCCACTCCGGTCAATATGTTGTCTTAACCGGGCCCACTTGACATCGGAATTTGGCTAGGCGTTCAACCGGGAAAACCAATGGGGTTTTTCCTGGAAAATCTCACAGGCAGGGAGGTTAGAACCCTGGACCACCACTGTAAAACCGGGTGTCCTCAACCAGCTAGGCTGGAATCATTAGACAAATCAAAAGAATTAAACTAGTAAATTAACAAAAAAAAAATTATAAATAAACATGGCAACCAACCTTATATATATAGAAACAGAAATATGTTTCGGTTAAGATACCCACATGGCCACATGGGCCGTATGGCCATATAAAATTATAAAGTTATAAACCCAGTATATGGTATTAAGCTCAGTTCTAATTGACCCATGATAAGCCCATTGGTTTCATGTCCACTATTTGTAACTGTAAGTAAGCTTGCTAATATTGCTATTATCTTAGTGCATAGATTATAGATAATAGATTTCATGTGCACTATTTCTACGATAATCACACAAATTGGTCCGTGTGGTGCAGTGTTTCTATGTTATGTTAGATCGTTCGTTGCGCTTCATACGCTTTGTGTGACTCAAATAGCCGAAAACTAAAGGATCATCTAGACGACTCTAGACGCATGGCATAAGCCATATCAAGGTAGTAAATCAAAATTTCATTTAAACTTAATATCTAATATATAACCGCATTTAAATCCACGTAGAATTTACAATAGCGTGACATGTAGACGGACAACAAACTGTGTCACACCACCTTTTCATTAACAAAACTTAGTCTGTAAAAATATTATAACTTAGCAAATCATTAGTACAAGATTTGAATTTGAAACCGCCATTTTGTTCTTTAGTGTTGAGATGGAAGTGTCTAGAAGTAGTTTTTTTATCCAGCGGGATGATATAAGATTTGTCTTTATCTCATCCCATTAAATACTGCTATACGTATATTGATATTTTACTATATGTATTTGGTTGTTCATGATTTGATTATTTGTATAAAATACAAAATGTTGAGTATGATAAAGATCTTACAAACAAATGCACCATGATATACAAGTGCATAATTAAATTTATATCAAATGTCATTTTATGAATCTTTCGAATCTAGTTATTTGATATTAGGGTTATTGGATTTTAATAATCCGAACTTTTATATATTGGCCGATATTAATCCCAACTTTAAAAATTGTCTGTGTCGATCCCAACTTGTAACTTATTTTCCAACAATGATCCTCCGTTAAGATTAACTTAACACCGTTAAATTTTTTTCGTATTTTTGACCGAGGCTTTAGGGCTATTGATCGGGAGGACGATAGGAGTCTATTCATGTAAAAATTACCTTGAGCCGACCCTCCAAATAACCAAACGACCTTCAATCGGGTCTATAAACTTAACGGTGCTTAAATCGCATGTTAAAATTTCTTCGTTTGGAGCATCGACTCAAGTTAAGTTTTACATGATTAGACTCGTATCGTCCTCCCGATCAAAAGCCCTAAAGCATCGGTCAAAAATTCGAAAAAAGTTTAACGGTGTTAAGTTAACTTTAATGGAGGATCATTGTAGGAAAATAAGTTACAAGTTGGGATTGACACAGGCAATTTTTGAAGTTGGGATTAATATCGGCCAATATACAAAAGTTCGGATTATTAAAATCCAATAACCCTTGATATTATTAGAGTTTAGGAAACAGTCTTTGGGTGAGTTTTTTTATACCGATTGATAATAAAATATTTGAGTAAGTTCAATGAAGTAATAACAAATTACTTGGGAAAAAATAACCGTTGCTGACTTTACGAGTTTATCTCTTTCAGCCTTTCTAATGCAAATTTTATAAGTTTCCTTCAAAAAATAGGAGTTTTTTAAACTATGAATAGTAAACTGTTGTTTTAGCCCATGTGTTTTGATACTATTAACGGTTTTAGTTCAACCTTAATAATTTTGGTCCATGTGTTTTTATTTTCTAATAGAAATGGTCCCGAACACTAACTCCATTCAATTTTCCGTTAAGTCTCTCACACCCGTCCTGTATATGAGGGGTAAAAATGTCATTTCTGCCACTCTTTTATCTAGGACATCATGTAGGTTAAAGTTATTTTTATCCAGTCGCATGTCAAAAAGAGTGGAAGAATTGACATTTTTACTCCGTCGTATGTGAGGGAGACTTAACGGAAAATTTGATGGAGTTAGTGTTTGGACCATTTCTGTTAGAAAATAAAAACACAGGGATCAAAACTGTTAAGGTTTGACTAAAACCGTTAATAGTATCAAAACATATGGCCAAAACTGCAGTTTACTCGACTATGAAAAACTATAGTGTCAATCGGTAACTTTATATTTTAAGAACATATATTTTTAACCTTAAATCTTAAGCTATTTTAATAGCTTGTCGTAAATTCTTATATTGTGTTAGGTAACATACCAACATAATAATTAAAAACCAAATCAAGTTTCTTGTAAGTTAAGACCTTAAAAGAATTGAAGTTAAAAAGGTTTACACTTTGCACATATGTATTTGTGTTTTGTTTCATGCTTTATTCCATGGAAGAATAGCCCCAAAAAGGGGACACGAAATCTATGATTCATTCTTTCTTTTCAAGAGATGGACTCAATTTTGTTAGCTTCATGGGGAACAACTTCATGATTATGGTCAATCTTGATTAAAACTTAGTTGGTTTGAGCTAAAAAACCCACTTTTAGTTTTTCATTTGTTTCTCGTTAAGTTGTCACACATGTTATATTTCTATTCCCCGCACAAAAATAAAAGATCTTACTGATTTGATGTTTTCAAAAGGTGTAAGTCTGCAAGATGAAAAATATGGCTTGAGACCTAAATGATATGTTTATGCTATTTAGACGACTTTAACAAATAACATTTACATAGTAAATTAGTTAAAAGAAAAGTTACTTTTTCTGTAACGGAAATGGTATATTATAATAAACAAAGAGCTAGCAAGATGCTATACCAAATCAACGTAGGAATCACCATTATATAAAAGACAAATCTAAACTTCGCATTTTCGACCTACTTTTATATATATGTGGACTGTTGACCTTAATTCATAAATAGAGATGATGCTTGTGATGATGATATTGGGTAATATTTATGCTCTTAAAAGTGTTTTTTAGGTTAAAAATACAAGGTACGTTGCTATTAATTTAAAGGTGTATAATTATAGTCGGTCCTATAATTTACTGGCCCATCACTTTTGTTAGGGAAAAAAATATAAAGGTTGTAACAATTGGCTTTTAATTGTTAAATAAGTGATAAATTTATCCTATTTCGTGAAAATAGCTTCAATAGTCAATACAATTTATTAAAAAATATGTTTTTAACGGTCAAATGTGTCATAAGTTTAATTATGTTTAATAAAAATAAATATAAATAACCTTAATTATTCTAAACTCAATTAGTTTACTATTTCTTTTTTACAGTTTTCTATTAAATTTGACGCCCTTAAGTGCCCAGGGATTGAGTTCTCAATGTGGGCACACATTGCACCGTATATGAATCGAGTTGATATTCAGTAGTTAGCATCACAAAATTAGTCTACTAAATATCTTTTGTTCAGATTTAAACTTGAGACCTTTCAAAAAACAAAAGTCTCCGACCATACTAAACCAAAAGATAACATATGATTGTCATAAAGTCTTATTTATCTTGTGTAGTCTTACGTCCATTTTGAATTGGTGTTATTGGACTAGGTGTTAGATAAGTTTAAAACTTAAAAGTAGGGTTAACACTAAACATATTTGACTTTGGTGATAAATATCACATTCATTAGCTAGTTAACTACTTGAAGATCATGAGTTTCCAAACTAGGCAAACGTAACCCACGGACTTTTTTTAAAAGCAACTTATACTTTAACCACAACTTACATATTTTTAAATTACATACATTCTCTAAATTAATTTCAAATAATTAATATAATTATCCGAATTTTCAAAATTTTGGATAGTGGATTTCAACATCTGGATCCGAAGTTTGGGGTTAATCCGAATTCGGATTATCCGAAATTCAGATTGTATTTGGATATTGAATTGGATTATCCGCAATTTACAAAATAAACAAAAACAACCGTTTCTTGTATTAATTAAAATCCGACATGCATCTAGTGTTCCAATTTCCAATATTGAAAACAAAAAAATTAGCTAGATACATGATATAATGTGGTCAACGGGAACGAGGGGAGAATGACGGTCAGCGTGGAGAAGGGGGGAGAACGAAACCCTAATTTGATATGATGAAGTGATGAACATTTATTTTTTTAAGCTTTTTTATGATAAGGTATATTGGTTTTTACCGGTCTTAACTATTAAATTGGTTGTCAATGGCCCCAACTATCACTTTGACAACTAACGGTCCGTCGTTAATTTTTTCGAATTCAAAATCGTTGTTTTAGGCCTTTTGACCGGAAAGAGAATACATGTCAATTGACTTAAAAGTTACCTTGAAACCAAGACCCTTTATCACAAAGACACAATAAGAAAGGTTATGAATGATAAATTGATAATCCCTAGGTGTAATTGCTAAAATTATGATTCATTTTGGCAATATAGTCACAATTTTGGCTAAGTTTGATCAAAATGATAAATTTAAATTTTATCAAATTGACGAACTAATTAATCTCATTGGTCAAAAAAGGCTTGGAATGATCAAACATACTCCACAACCTAAAATTTATATGAAAGATAATCAAACTCAACTTGATGAATTTAAATGATAAGTATGATTGACTTTGTGTTTGAAGTTTTAAGCAAGTGGCAATTTTCTCTATTTTACTCGTCTTAATTAATCAATGTGATTAGTTTAATGTAAACAACATGCTACGTCTATTTGTTAAATGCTAGATAATAAGTACTAGTATATTTTGGAAATAAATGTATAATTCTTATGAGGACGGTACCGGTGAATCGTTAAGTATGAATTGTTTAAATCAAATTGTTAGTACTTTTTAGGATATCACATGCATTCGACCGTTCACATGGCGTTATGAGTCTTATGACATGTTAAGATTTGAAAACAAGGTCTGAAATCGGTTTATGAAGACATTTCGGCTATTTTGTTCAACCGGTTAAACCATAGAATGTGAGTTGTCTCTTAATAAATAATGAGAGAAAAAATACAGTCCACAAAGTAAAATTGACTAACAACAAGAACTAAACTATAAAATTAAGTTGAGAGACATAATGGTAATATTAAAGGTCGAGTCACCATCCTTCAACATTAGAGTTATATACAATAATCTCTAATAACAAGCAAATATAGCTTATTGAATTTTAAATTTAAAAGGTTTTAAACGACATAAGAAATACTATCACGTATAAAACATGTAGAGAGTTAATTTACTACACTAACGTGTGGATATATCATACATTTCAACTCCTTTAGGCAAAGTAAATTAACCTGTCACAAAAATGTTTAGAAAATTTATTATTACTTAGCCATACATAGACAAATTTCTATTTTCAAAATCCAATGTATAAATGGAAATTTTGATGCCGTCTTTTAATAACCCAAGACATGATAATATTAGGTTTGGGATAGA
This sequence comes from Tagetes erecta, assembly GCA_030867185.1. NCBI lineage: Eukaryota > Viridiplantae > Streptophyta > Magnoliopsida > Asterales > Asteraceae > Tagetes > Tagetes erecta. The sequence goes on from CM061494.1 coordinate 10,333,417, forward strand.
GATGTTGGGACAACGGATTAACATGTTGGCTTTAATGCCGTCAGAATGTAAAATAAAGCCAATCAAAATAGAATTATACCGAAAAACACTTTAAAAAATTATTTCACCTATACATAAATAGTAATGTGCAACTTTCAATGTGGTGTAGTAGTAAAAGGTTTGGATTATTCAAAAGAGATCAAAATTCAATTCTCACTGACACCACTTTGGAAGGACAAATGAGGACAATAAAGGGAGACTTGTGTTAGTTAAAACTGTTAACAGTCAGTTTAATAGTTGGGACCAATAGAAACTAAAATAACTTTAATAATTATTACTTGTTGCAATATAGTGTGTGATATTCTACATGTGAGGAATAAGTGGACCAAGTCTTCATCGCAACCGAGACATAACTCACGGGTCCGGTCAACTTTTGGGATCCGATTTTGGATAAATCTCCAAGCAAAGAAATTAACTTTGAACGGAAATCATGAGCACCAATTGAAACTTATCAGGTAACTTGTAAGAGTTTTTTTATCTATATTTTGTCTACACTAACGAATAGTACTATATAGGCCTACTGTCAAGACAAATCCATTGATGAAAAGACCATTCATGTTTTACGAACACGGACAATGCTAGAGACCTGCCACACACATCATTTTAGAAAAACATACTATCAGAATGTCATTTGTGTTAGAACCTCTCGCACACGAGAAACAAATTATAGAAATATAACTTGAACTCGTGACCTCTATTTTGAAAGGTCATAGGGTTGTCTACTAGGGGCGGATATAGTAACAACCGAGGATACGGCCCAAACTTTCATGCCTAGCGTAAGTTTTATTTATAGTTTTTCTCCTTTTTATGTTTAGGATACCTCAGAATAATGATATTCAAGAAAATATAACTTTGGATATTGCTAATAGATATGCAAAAAAGTGATGATAAAAGTCCGGATATTATTAATGATATACAAAAAATGACGGTTATGAAAAAATAAGACGTTTTGTTAGAAAATCTTTTGATGAATATTCTGGTTAGAAATCACGTAGTACTAAAATAAACAAAAAAATCTCATTAATTATTCTATGAATGGGATAATATATTGAAAATGATTTAATTTTATACTAAATCATGTCTTGCGTTGTAATTCTAGCCGATTTATTGCAACCCATACTAACTACAAAAGTACAATTTTTACGAACAAAATGAATTATTATGTTTACTCATAAATTATATAACATCTTTTTATTGAGCATTGAGTACTGAGTTTTAGTTACTACATTTTATTTCTCAGAAGTCAAACTTGATTATGATTTACAAGTGGGCGTTATAAAAAAACAGAATAAAACAATTTGTAGAAACCCGGTCAATACTCAAAATCGAATAATTTTTATATAACAATAACCTTTTCCATTAATTTGTAATAAACACGAGAAAACCAGCGTGGATAATCAACATGTTTTTATTCTATTAGCCTTCATTTCGCTTCCTAACCACGAGGGCAGTGAACTTCTTAATCAGGGTTAAGCAGGTCATTTATAACAATGTTTCGACCCTAAATAGCCAATGTAGTGTTTTCAGTAGGCTGAGTTTTAATATTCAAAAGAGGATTGCGGCGTAATTTGTTGTTCGTTATAACAATGTTTCGACCTTATTTTAAATTTCACGCTTCATATATCTCTAAAATATATTTTAAGAAAAAAAAAGAACTCTTAAGTATATATTAAGAAAAATATTTAATTTTATAAGTTATGAAATGACAGAAGAAATCGTGTCTAAACAAAACACAATTAAATATTAATCGGTGGTTAGTGTACATATTAGTTCTTAATGAGACGTTTCGATATATTTTAATTGGAAGTTCACGCATTCTTATTTGTTGATGTGACTAAGTTATAAAAAATATATTTAAAGTACCAATGTATATATATAGAGAAGGGTATATATATAGGCAAGGAATGATTAAGTCAATGCTATTAGTTGGTATCGAACTTGTCGGTTGAACCAGTCTGACTCGGTTAAGAAAAAAAGTGAAAAATGCTTGTTTTCAAGTTGATTACTTTATAACGAAATAAAAACCATAACCAACTAGCTTATATGTGTATAAATATGTGAGTTGTGAGTGACTTGTGACAGAGCCGTCTTAAAGTTTTAAGGAGGCTTAATCAAACTATAAAAATAGAGCCTTTTCTTAAACGATAATTTTAAATTTTTTTTATGGGCTTGATATCAACAATAATAAACTAAAATGTTTATGTTTATTTGCTCATACAAATTTATATGTTTGTGTTCATCAAGATTTTCATCAAAATTTTATAGTTTTTAAACTTGTAAGTATGAGCATGGATGTAAAAATTGTCTTTTATAATTAATCGTGTTGCACCTAAATTTTATATTCATAGTATAATATTACGATATGCTACAAATTTTAAGGCCCTTAAATGATAGAGGCCTGAAATAACTACATTGTTTGTTAAGCCTATAGAGACGGCTCTGATATGTAATTATAATAGATTTTCAACTATATAACCTTTTTTTCGAAATGATAAAAACCTAATTGTATAAATTAAAGGACTCGTTTCTAGCATGGAGTTAAATTATTATTATTTTAGTCAAATCCATACACATATAAAAAGAACAATTTTATAAGAGAAAAGAAGTTTTATTGCTAATATGAAAAGCAACCGAGCGCAAAAACCAATTTGATTACGTGGGGGTGATATAAATGAATCAAATAATCACATCTTTATAAAGTTGAGTTGTGTAAAGGTTTACGATTATAAAGCAAGTAAAAATTTATAGAAAGATCATATCATCATTTATTTGTGTTGGTTTATGGCTCATTGATTTATGGTTTTTTTCATTCGTAAACACCCCATTTAGATTTTACACGAGCAATCATAAACGAGCACATTTATTTTTTTAAAGAACGGACATGAGTATGATGTTCGATTATTAAAGTATTATGTGTGAAAAACTACATGAAGTCGATCATCAATCGTGAAATTATATGTAGTTTTTCACACAACCTTTTTTAATCATGTATATGTAAATTAATTTACTTTTCGTATCTAGTGGTGTATATTTAATATTTTGTAAGTCGATAAAGGAATTATTTTGCATGGTGAATATTGAAACCTACAAAAACAGTGAGCATGAAATATATATATACGTATCATGATATCATAACATTGTATCATAAAACATTTAAATTGTAACATTAAAGCCGATGATGAACTTTTAAATAATTAGTGAATTTTAATTAAAAACTAACATTTAGTTATAAAGGTAACATCCCAAATAAATTGTTTCAAAATATTTTCCATTTTATCCTTACATTTTTCTCATCATGCATGAAACTCACAATTTTATTCATACCCAGGGACGGATCTAGTGTTAAAGGAACGGGTTCACGGGAACCCACCGCGTCTAAAAAATTTAACATAAATTATATAGAAAATTTCGGAGTGAACCCATAGAAAATTTTGAAGTGAACCCATATAGATAATTAAGAGTGGATTCAAGTAATAAAGTTTGCATAGATGAGTTGGAATTTACTATGGTAAGTTAGCAAAAGGTCATGGGTTCTAATCTCTTATCAAGCATTTTACTAAAAGTCTTTTTTTAATGGATTTTTATCATTTTAGGGCTTAAAATTCTAAAATTTTTCTCTTATCATTTCAATTTTCAATGTGTAAGGTTAACTTATTGTATCATATTGTTATTGTGATGAACCTAACCCGGTAACCCGATCTGCACCGTTGAACCGACCCGAATTTTTTTTTTGTCCGATTTCATTACAATTTAAGCACCTAAAAATAGTGAACCCACTGATAAAAATTCCTGGATCCGTCACTGTTCATACCAATAGTAAATTGTTTCCTTAGGCAAAGTGCGTCCTTAAAAAGTTTCATCCTTCGTCCTTAGTAAAGAATGCTTCCATTTTTTATAAAGTAAACTGCAGTTTTAGTCCCTGTGTTTTGATACTATTAACAGTTTTAGTCACACCTTAACAGTTTTGGTCACTGTGTTTTTATTTTCTAACAGTAATGGTCCCGAACACTAACTTCATCCAATTTTCCGTTAAGTCTCTCTCACATACGGAGTAAAAATGTCATTTCTCTCTTTTTTTTTGACATACACCTTAATAAAAATATTAATCTACATGACGACCTAGAAAAATGAGGGGGATAAATAACATTTTTACCCCTTAGGTGCGGGGCGCATGTGAGAGACTTAACGGAAAATTAGATGAAGTTAGTGTTCGGGACCATTTCTGTTAGAAAATAAAAACACAGGGACCAAAACTGTTAAGGTGGAACTAAAACTGTTAATGGTATCAAAACATGAGGACCAAAACTGCAGTTTACTCTTTTTTATATAAGAAAGATTTCGTTCTCCTCTTTACCTGACGTTAGACTTATGTTTCCGACCCGTTAGAAATCCTAGCATCCTGCTATCACATTGGCCCGACCCCCTAGCTCTGACTCAATATTGTTCGTTTTGTCACACATGAGCTCACATATTTGCCTGCATTAAAACATAAAAACTAAAATTAAAAATATTAATAATGCATACATTTATTAAAACATAAAAATAACAATATTAATGCATTTTATACTACTTGTATTTTATATAACACCTAAATAGTTGTCAACTTCAATTCTCATCCACCAAAACACAATAAACTAAAATCACAAACCAAATAAAATAAAACAATTTCAAAACAATCCAAGTCTAGCTTCCCTTATACTCCATGCCATGACATGCACTATATAAACAACACTCAACCATTGCCACAACCACAAGACACCCAAACTCACCAAAAATGACCACCCAAACCACCGTAATCATCGTCGGCGCCGGCCCATCCGGTCTCGCAACCGCGGCATGTCTCAACCGCCTCTCAATCCCATACATCCTCTTAGAAAAAGAAAATTGCATCGCCTCATTATTCACCAACAAAGCTTACAACCGTCTTCATCTCCACTTACACAAAACCTTTTGTCAACTTCCACATCTTCCATTTCCTCAAACTTATCCTAACTACGTTTCAAGAACACACTTCTTGACCTACTTGAACACTTACGCCACTCACTTCAACATCAACCCGGTCTTTAACAATGCGGTTAAGTTGGCGAGATACGACGAGGGTGCGAAGAAATGGAAGGTGGAAAGTGAGGTTGTTGGTGATATTGGGTGCAAACGTTTGTATGAAGGGATGTTTTTGGTGGTGGCTAGTGGTGAAACTAGTGAGGCGTTTGTGCCGGAGATTGGTGGGTTGAGTGAGTTTAAAGGGGACGTTATTCATTCGACGGAGTATAAGTCCGGTGAAGCGTTTGCGAACAAGAAGGTTTTGGTGGTCGGAAGTGGAAATTCCGGTATGGAGATTGCTTATGATTTGTGTAGTTTTGGTGCACAAACTTCTATTGTTATTAGGAGTCCGGTAAGTTCGTTTTTTTTTTCTTTTGTTCGGATCGTTGACCTGTTTTGGATTGGTTTCTGACCGGTTTTTCCCTTTTAATTGGTTTTTTTAAGGTTTGAAACATGTTTTGTTTCAAGATATATAAACTGTACCCTGTTTGGAGCCGGTCATTATTCGGGTAGGGATTGGTTCCACTATGTCGGCTGATCGGTTCCAGACAGGGTACGTAGTTGGTACCTGGGATTGGGGCTGGAACCGGTTTTCTTGTGCACCGCTATATATGTGTATATATATACATTTGGAAAAACGATTTCTAGGATATATACACCTCGATTTACCCTTTGTAAAATTTAAACCAGGGGTGATAGTTTTTGACACGACATTAAAAAAAATAGGTTTTGAGTCCGTTGACATAATGATATTATTAATCAGATCAACCAAAAGATGACACAATTAATCTTTTGGTTGTAAGATACATAACTTAACCATCATGATAATCTTTAACCATAATAGTGTGCGTGTGTGTATGTATATTAAATTAAATACAATAATGATTTGTGTTGTATGCATTTATATCATAGATGCATATAGTTTCAAGATGGTCGACAAATCTTGGATTGACGTTATTGAAGTATATATCATTGGATTTGGTGGACTCGTTGTTGGTGTTGGTTAACAGCATAGCGTATGGCGATCTAACCAAGTACGGGATTCAAAGGCCGAAAGAACTAGGTCCGTTTACAGGTAAAGTGAGAGACGGAAAGTATCCGATCATCGACATGGGTACATGCCAGAAGATCAAGTCGGGAGAGATACAAGTATGATGAATGTTTTTATAGCGTTACAACACATGATGCTATATGTGTATGTTAAGTTAAGTAAAACATTATTGATGATCTTTTTAATGTGTATGTGTAGGTTTTACCAGCGTTGAAAAGTATAAAAGGCGGAAATGAAGCTGTTTTCGAGAACGGAAAATGTTACCAGTTTGACGCGATTGTGTTCGCGACAGGTTTTAAAAGATCAACCCATCTGTGGCTTCAGGTAACATTTTATGCGAAAAATATGTTATGAATAAAATAACAAATAAACACTACTAAAAATGTAAAAATGTTATTTTTTTAATTCAATAGTTTCAACAAGGTTATGAGAAGTCAATGTTTGACAAGTTTATGAAAATTATTTTGACAAATAAAAATAACAAAAAATACTTCTAATTTATCCCATAGTTTTCCAATAAATTAACCACAATTTAGCGTTCTTTTATCGCAAACCAAAAAATACAAATAAATTATAAGCATAGTTAAAGTTTTCGTAAAATTGTCTACGGGTTTTTTTATACAATAGGATTTTTTAGCAAGTTTCCTGATACTTTCGTTTGGTGCGACAACTATGTTTGTCTCAAAAAGTGCTATTTTTTAATTAAATAAATAACCATACTAGTAAGTAATAACATGTTATATTACATAAACCAGATTTTACGAACCGGCTCCCAACAGGAACCAGCCTAGTTTTGATTTAAAAAAAAAAGGTCAAGAACCGGTTAGGTTTGGGTTTTTGATTGGTTTGTTCGCTTTTATGGGTTTTTTTGGCCATTTCAAATACGGGTCTTGACTAGGTAGAGGTGGAACCAGTTCGGTTGAGGGCCCGGTTTTGATTTCTTTGAAGAACTTGAACCAATATGTACCCAATAGATCGAGTAGGACCAGGTCGGGTCCAAAACCAGATTTTGTACACGTTTACGTAACCATGTTTTTTTTTAACATGTAGGGAGGAGATGACCTTTTAGACAAAAATGGGCTACCAAAACCCATGTATCCAAATCATTGGAAAGGAGAAAATGGGCTTTATTGTGTTGGGCTTTCAAGAAATGGTCTACATGGATCTACTTTTGATGCCATAAACATAGCCCAACACATCCACAAGCTAATCTAAAACAAAATCATCAAATTTGATACAAATTTTACATTTTGGATCTTGATATTGGATTAGTATTTAGTTCTGTTTAGTAAGATTTATGATTGTTGTGTTTATACATAGCAACATGAAAATTATCTTGTTTTGAATGTATGTTATGCGTCACATTTCCGCCCTATGTAAAATAAAAAAAAAATAATGTAACACGACTCAATTGAAAAGTTTTGGTTCCGTCACTCGATCATCACGTGTTTATAAACAACCTCTTGATATCAAAATGCTAAGAGACATGGTATTAGATATAAACAAATGTTGTTGTAATCACTAATTAATCAATGATCTGGTACATTAAACTTAATGGTTTTAGTAGATGTAAAACCACCATCCACCACAAGATTATGACCATTAATAAACTTAGCATCATCTGAAGCAAGATAAACCGCCGCGTTTGCCACGTCAGCAGGCTCGCAGTAATTCCCCTTGAATTCCGCAGCATCACGCACCATCTTCACGATTTCTTCATCGTCAAGACCCGGGAAATACACTCTCATTTCACTCATAACAAGTGGTGTCGGGATCGCAAAAGGCGATATACAGTTAACCCGAACACCGTGTCGGGATAACTCAGATGCTAAGGATTTCACAATCCCTATAACTGTAAACTTAGATATAGAATATGTATGTTGTGCCATGCCACCCAATATGCCTGTCACACTAGCGGTGCATAGTATGCACCCGCTTTCACGCGGAATCATTACTCGTGATGCGTGTTTTATTCCTGCTAGTACACCTCGAACGTTGATCGACATGACTCGATCAAACGTATCGAGGTCAAGATCGACTATGCTTGGTGAGGTCCGACATGCTACCCCCGCGTTGTTATACATTATGTCGAGTTTTCCATATTTAGATAGTGTGAAATCGACTGCATTGGCGATATCAGGCTCGTGCGTGACATTGCACGTAGTGAATGACGCGTTTGGGCCGAGTTGTGTGGCGGTATTGTGGCCGAGGTGGTGGTTGATGTCCGCGAGCACCACCTTGGCACCGTGCTCGATGAATTTGGTTGCTGTTTCTTTGCCAATGCCACTAGCTCCTCCGGTGATCAAAGCTACTTTGCCTTCTAGTTTGCTGTGACATTTAAGGCACAAATAGTTCAAATTAACTTCAACTACAAGTAGGTACTTTTCATATGAAACATTATTCCAACAATGTTACATAGCCGTGTAATATACGAGTTGAATAAAAATATATATTTAGATAATCGTAAGATAAATTTACTCTTTTATTATTATTACTAGGTTAGCACCCGTGGATACTCACGGGATTGAACGATAAAAATATTTATATAATTTTATATTAAAATGAGTATTAATTTACTGCGTTACACCAAATTAAGTAATAACAAAGAGCAAACAAAGTACATTATAAAATATAAATTAATTAATATACACATCTAAACCAATTCTCAGTCCATCATCACGACCATAAACAATATGAAAATATTAGGATAACTTAGCTTTTGAACATTTTTAAAAAGTGTATGTTAGTTTTAAATATGTTCCATCTTTATTAATAAATGTAGATGTAAATAGGAAAGTGGTGAGGAGAGCTGAGAAAGTGACAAGTGGCACAACGTGAATCAATTGCTTAGCGATTTATTATAAGAGAAGATGTATGGAGATGGGTTGAGTGAGTCATTCGAGTCTATTAAATGAGTTCATCGATTCCAAAATTAACAAAGTTGTATTCAAAAAGCTTAAAAACACTTTTAACATTTTATGTACTTTGCTTTGTAAATTTAGATGAATATGAGGTTGTAACGTGTGTAAATTACACGTGAAAATAATTAAATCGACGTAATTTTGATTAAAAACAACTAATTGTTTTAACCGCCGATTCAAATGCATTTGGAATTGCAACGTAATTGATCCATTTGAGCTTGTTTTATTTTAAAAAAAGCGTAAGAGTTCAATCGACCAATATGGAAATTAGAAAATAAAAGGAACAAAGAAGAGTTTTTTAATGTTTACAATAGAGTCAAATTTGGTTTCATAACTACAAATTCGAAAAGATTTTTTTATGCTAATTGAATTCAATAAGTAAAACCATGAGTTTTACATTTATTTAATTAAAACCATGAGTATTCACTCTCCCCTTATAGTATTCATAAAACTATGGTATTTGTAATCGTATTGTTTTCTTAACTATTTAAGATGAATATAAATTTCTTATTGGTGAACTTGACCCGATTTTTATTTGCAGTTTACTGTTTATATGATGTTACTCAAACTTTCGTTTTACAATTAAAATACAATGTAAAGATAGTCATATAAATTTAGTTTTTAAGAGTCAAACTTTCATTTTACATTTATGGTTGTGTTTTGTTTATGTTTTGAATTTCAAATCTTTTTAAGAAATTGGTTTATTTTTTTGAATATGATTACATAAGCTGCATAATTAAGTAATAATTTCAAATCGTGTAAATCGAATGAAATAAACCAGATAATTACACACCAGACATCTAATGTGAAAGATGATGTGGATGGTCTTATGAAGTAACACGTGACAGTAATTACTAATTAGCGATGTATTAGTATATGTAGATTGTATTATTTACATTTAACACACAAATTGCACCAAATTATGTGACGAGAGTACGAGACTATGATTTTTGTTAAAAGTATGTTAGGATAGGTATTTAGAATAACATTTTTTGTATTTTTTGAAAATGTTTTCATGTTTGTTAGAAACATAATAATAATAGTAATAATAATAATAATAATAATAATAATAATAATAATAATATAAATTTGTCAAGTATAATAAAAAAAAATTGGTTAAAACCGTGTATAATTACACGGGTTGATTGAGTAAATTATTTAAGTTAATTAATATTTACTAAGTATTAGAAATTTAAATAATTTTTTAAAGAAAAACTAAGCAATTAAATGAATTAATTCAAAGGCTATTAATCTAACAAGTGACATAAATGGTTATAAATTTGACAAGTGACAAATTCTTACTCTTTTATTAGTGTAAAAAGATAAAATAAATCGTTAGTTTGACATGTACCGCTAACCTCTAGCTCGAACTAAAGTTAAAGTTAACTTTTAAAAATAAATTGTGAGTTACGGATAATTTGAGATCACCTTTTTTTTCGTAAATAAAAGAAATATTAAATAATATATTTGCGTTTACTTAAACTGAGCTTCATTTTAGTCCCAAAGTTATGGTTAAGTAAAACTTTAAGGGTCATCCTATTCACATACCCCATATCCTATTCACACACCCCATGCTTTTATTTCTCACACCCTCAGGCGCTGCACATAAACCTCGGCGTCGCGCCTGGGTTACTTCTTATCCCAGACACATCCTCGAACGTAGTCAATCACGCTTCAACACCCTTATGCGTCGCGCATGGCCCTCGGTGTGGCGCCTGGGTCATATATGCAGCCAACAACATCATCGGCGCCTAGGTCATATATGCGGCGCATATGTCCAGGTTTGACCGAATTCCACCTCGTTTACGACATTCCTTGGTTGACGTTGACAGAAAAGTGACTCAGACGCCGCATCAAGGCCTATCCGTGACGCCTGGTTTTAAAACAGGTGTGTGGATAGAATTTTAGGGTGTGTGAATAAACAATGCCAACTTTAATTTGAGTCATCATTATTACTTTAAAATCCCAGTTGTAATTTTTTTCCTAGCAATTATAGTGAGAGTTGACTAAGCAAGACTTGCATCTAATTTTTAAAAAAAATGATGACCTAAAGTTTTTAAGCTAAAATAATCTTCTTGGTAACTAAAGATTCAAAAGGAAGACGAAACCATAGACAAGTGCATCCTTTAGTTGATAACTCGACCTATTGGTTCAGTATCACATGTGACACTGTGCCATAGTCTGACAACACCATCTAAGCTTGTCAAAATTATATATTTTCTAGATTATGTTTGAAGAATGTTATACATTACGCATTGAAAAATTGTATCACAAACAAATATAGAATTTCACTAGTTTAGAGAAAGATATATTCAATTCCTTTATTTTCCTTTATAAAAATAATAGTAGGTTATATATAAATCCATCATCCCTAAATATAAAGACAACAACATGAAGCAAAAAAGCTATAAAAAGTAAAGTTATCCTAATAATAACTTTTGGATTTTGTGATCCATCGTGACTTTGAAGGAACTTGTGAAGGAATCTTTAATTGAAATATAATAATTATTGAAGCCCCTCAAATGTCTACATGTTTGGATCTGACCCACATGATGACATTAACCTCATTTAATTCAATGTGTTCATCTAAACATAAGATTTTTAAAATAAATTTAAATACAATAATTCAAAAAAAAATCAAGTATTATGAATATATATGGTCATATTATAAGGTATAATAAATATCATATACTACAACACTTGCAGTTAACATTCTATCCAAGATTTAAGTGAAATTAACAAACCTTGAAGTCTTGGAAGAGAATGGGAAGGTTGAAGCAGCCACACCTCTTGAAATAGAGATGCTTCATCAAAAAGAACAAGTCAACAAATTATGTGTATCATTTTCATACATAGATATGTTATAGATATGTACATATGTGTGTGTGTGAATTGAAGTAGATGAAATTACTAACCAAGTGGATTTGATTGATCTTAACATCATTGATCTTGATTACACAAGCAACACACACCTAGGAAGAGATGAGAGAGAGTGAGAGCTTACAAGAGAAAGGCTTGATCTTTATGGATGATGCCCACATAGGATGATATATATATATATATATATATGAGAGAGGGGCTTGATTTTACCATGTATATTATGTGTATATATGGATGAATGATGGGCACATGGGATGACATCAAGTGTCTTTATGCCTATAAATCAATTGAATGTTTATGAACAATTTGTTCGGTGAAAAGTTCGTTTCTGTTCGTTTATTTAACTAAACAAACGAACATAAACATAAAGTATTATTCGTGTAGTTAAACGAACAAACACGAACGCATATTGTGTTCGTGAACGTTAGTTTATGTTTGTTCATATGTGTTCGTTTATGTTCGTTTATTTAAGTTCATTTATGTTTGTTTATTTATTTATTTATTATATTCATTCGTTAAATACTAAAACAAAACTTCATATGCATAGTAAACAAAATTTCATATATATAATATTCTTTTGGAGATTTTTATTCCATTTTGATCATTTTGTTTTTATATTGTGTTTCATCTTTTATTAATTTTTGATGAATATTTTTAATAATTTTGATAGATTTATTATTTTCATGAACTATGTATGTTTAAATCACCAATTTACAAGTGTATTTGGTTGAATTATGATGTATTAGATCTGTTTATTTGTGTTCATTAATGTTCTTTATGGTAATTTATTTTTTCACACGTTTGTGTTCGTTTATGTTCGTGAACGGTTTGTTTGGTTTTTTTAATGAACAAACACAAACTAACACGAACATTTCTGTTCTCTTAATGAACGGACATAAATACCAAAGTTGTGTTTGATTAGGTGTTCGTGTTCGGTTAAAGTTAAATGAACAAACACGAACATACCAATATTCGTGTTCGTTCGATTCGTTTACAAGCCTAAATGTCTTGGATTTACACATCAATGGAGTTGGTTTTTTTCAATTTATTTAATTCATTAATATACTCAAGTTAAAAACATGGACTAAAACTTAGACACCTTCATTTACTAAAACTAAACTTTTCTAACTTCTAAAACTAAAAAGCAAACTTTTTAACACGCGTGCTTGAATTAAACCTTTTTTTATCCTTATATAATATAGCAAAATCAAAAAAACTTATGTGACATTTTATCAAAAGTTTTGGCTTATGTGGCATCATTTGAGAGTTTATCTCATAATAATGACTTTTTTTATTTATATGTGTATATAAAATAAATTATAATAAAACTAATTACATTTTTAGTCCCCTAATATTTTGGAGAATTCTGAAAAATTTAAGAGTATTTATATTTTTAACCCTATACTACAAGGGGTGTACATGAGTTTGTTTATATTTGATAGAGTTTAAAAATGAAACTTATGGATAAAGTTAATAATAAAAAACAATTAAAGACCTTAGTGTTTTATAATATATACATACATTTTTTTACGATAAAAAAATAAACTACACCATAAAACTGAGCACTTTATTCTCTTTAATTTGAGTATAATATTGCTATACTAAAAATCTAATTTTTAAAAATATATCATGTGTTTCGGTTTACCAAGATTTTGTCTCAAAGAGAATTCTAAAAAATTTAAGAGTATTTATATTTTTAACACTACTATACTACAAGGGTGTACATGAGTCGGTTTATATTTGATAGGGTTTAAAAATGAAACTTATGGATAAATTTAATAATAACATACAATTAAAAACCTTAGTGTTTTATAAATATACATACATTTTTATACGATTTAAAAAAAATAAACTACACCATAAAATTGAGCATTTTATTCTCTTTAACTTGAGTATAATATTGCTATACTAAAAATCTAATTTTTAAAAATATAATCATATGTTTCGGTTTACCACGGTTTAGTCTCAAAACTGATAGGAAAAGTCACGAATATCCTTAAAAGCATCACCTAAATGTTATGTTCCCGAGCGTAGCGTGAGCACTAACCTAGTATTTCAATATACTCAAAACATGGCCCGTTACAACCTGCGACTCACATACCTGCTTATCACATGGTCAAAGTGCAACCTAACAACCTAATGACCTATCACCATTTTTTTCCCTCTCACATCTCCTTCACCTATGAGGTCGCCTCTAGGTTTCCCTACCCGTGAGCCAGCTCGCCTAACTAACCGACTTACGAGCCACTAAACCTACCATTCAACTTGTTCACCCCAATAAAAAGGTCTTAATAAGGGCATTTGGTCTAATGGTATGATTCTCGCTTTGGGTGCGAGAGGTCCCGAGTTCGATTCTCCGAATGCCCTTTTTTACTTTTATTTCAAAACCCTAATTTCAATTTTCCCTCCAAAATTCTTTCATTTTTTGCTTCAATTTCACCATCAATTTCATCATTACAGCCTCTAAAAACCTCCATTTCACCATCAATTTGTGTCATTTACATGTAATATCACATAACTGAAATCGTGTTTTTACCTTTCAGCTTCTTAATCATCGGTGATCATTAGCTCCTCAAACAAGCTTTAAACTTTATTCTTCAATCTTCTGTAGACACGTTACCAGTTTTTGTGTTTCTAATTGATTTTTTTTTGTCATAGGCGTTTGAAGTGATTTGAACGAACTAATTAGGGTTTGGTTTCATGGCTAGGTTTAACTATCATGAACCTGGTACAATTTTTCCCCTTTTATTTTCGAAACACAAATCTACTCATACGATTTGATTGTTTGCAATGATATGTAGTTTTAGTGTTTCTAAGGTCTTATGTGTGTAATTTTAATGGTTCAACAGGGGATAAGCTTGATGTAAGTGTTGAGGATGGTCGTGTGATTGCGCGGGCTTTTGATTACATTGAAGAAGAAGAAGAAGAAGAAGAAGAAGAAGAAGAGGAAAACCCTTTCAATGAAAAACAGTTTGTGAATTTGGATGAAGACACTGAAGAACTGAATATTTGTGATTTTGTTGGTGACTTGAGAGCACTAATGGTAGAAGACAGTGAGGATGTGATTGCGTTGGATAGCGATGATGAAGTAATGTCTGAGAAAAAAGATGGAAAAAACCGAGGTACGCAATGTACCCATATCGGAGTTTCATTTGCAGTTATGGTTTGTGTGTCTACTATGATTGACTAAGTCTCATATTTGATGTTAACTTTAGCACTATCGGTGCGTAAGGAATATGTTCCGGCGTTCAGCATTACTGTTTTTTTGCTTAAAACTTCATGAAAATTTGGTTAAGGTGTGATGTGATATAAGCAAAGCTTTATCTTTTAATACGCGTTCTCATTTGGTTATGTATATACAAATTGTTTAGGACACATGTGATATTTTGTCTTTGATTAAAAACATGAATACAATCTATTGTGTCTTTAGAATGTTATAGACGTGTGAATTGTTAAGCGTATCATTTTGTGAATGGTTTGAGTAAAAAGAACTATTAACTGCAAACCAGTAACATGATGAAGTTGAATGTTTTCATATTGGGTTTTGAAAGTTGGATGATTTTGGTGACGATATTGTAACTGCATTTCATATCAGGACATTTATGGCGGCGTGTTAGTGCAGTTGGTGCACTGTCATTTGAAGCTAAGTCATCTGCAGGAAGTAATTTGACCGAAAAAGTAAATGATAATGGTCTCAACTCTCTACAAGCTGACACGCAATATCAAGAAGCACTAATCGGGATATCAAGCGAGCAATACTTAATGTCAAATAATGAAAATGTAGCAAAAGTTGATCAAGAGCAAAAGGCAGATAAAAATTACTTTGTGAATGAAAATGGAGCAGTTAATGAATCACAAGAACCCGGGGAGTCAACACAAGCTAATGCGTTGAGATTCGTGGATCATTATCTTTCAATTAGCGTTGGGAATCCATCTCCAGAAGCTAAGATTCCAAAAGTTAACGGGCTAAGATCACCTCTTACCTCATTTGGAAAAGGGTCATATGATATGGCAAAAAAAGCCAGTCTCATGAACCAAAGTGATGTTCCAATCTTCGACTGGGATGTTAATCAGCCTGATTATGGGGGAGAGTTCATGTTGAAAAAGAAAAAAGAACTTGACATCCAAAAAGAGATACGCGATGAAATAGTATTTGATCAACACTTTGAGGAAGAATTGCCAAGATGCCCCCCAGGAAATGATATGTTTGATATTGGTTTTAACACCCAAATGGCAGCTGAAGTTATGGAATCTTTGCTGTATGTCCCACCTACCACTATTGATGCTAATGTAAATGAAAATGTGAACAAGAAAGCATTGAAACAGTTTCCTTCTCCTTTAAGGGATGTAACCAATTGTAACCAAAATGGGGTTACTAAGAACCAAAAAGAGTTGAATGTAGAATCATCAACTGAAAATTTGAAGAAGGCACATGATAAACCCTTGAAAGTTTTTACAAAAAGAAAGCGAAAGCAAGATTCAGAAAAGGAAAATGTCTGTCTGTGTTATAAACGACGCGGGTCCCTCCGTGAAATTCAAAAAGGTAAAACCTTTTCACCTGTAGCCAGTAGAACCAGGCAGGGGTCATCAGTAAAAGTTTCAAAGAAGACTGAATATTCATGTAATCTTGAATATGTTATGGATGGCAAACAGGATAATATCTCTCCTAAAAGAAAAACGGATGATTTAGATACAATATCTGGTAATATAAAGTGTGAGACATGGACTTGGCCCAAAAAGAAAAGGACACATAGAAATAAGAGACAAAATGCAACATTAAGTGGCAATAGAATTTCAGTTGTGGATCCAAGTGAGACAGAAGGGAACTTCAGGGAAGCTTTTTTTATGTCAAATGTAAAGAGGAAAGCGCGATCCGCTTCCAAGTTCAGATCAACGGCTGGAGATAAATTTTGGAAAGGATCATTGATGCAGAAAGTTGGTCAACCGAATTTCACAGAAGTTACTAACACTAAAAGTGTTTCAATGGGCACTAAGAAAAACTCTAGAAGTCCTCTCATGAATGAGCTCACTAGGTTGGGATTGACAGAATCTTTCCCTGATTTTATATCAAAGGATTCGAGAAAACGTAGAAAAAAGATGGAAGTTCGTGTGCTGTTCAGCCAAAATCTTGATGATGATGTGATTAAGCAGCAAAGAAAGGTTATCTAATTTTCTAAGCTGTCTCGTTTATCATCATAGCTAGAGATTGTAAATTTTGTTCCATTTTATGATGAATGGGTTGATTTGGGTTACATTTGATCTTCAATGGGTCAAACAGTAAAAGAAATAAAAAAATTTGCTAGAAAGTAAATGGGTCAAATGGGTTCAGGAGTCTATATAGGTTGTAATGCCCTTTTAATGCATACAATCTCCTAAATCATGCTGTAAATAATTTGAGTATTACAGGATGATATAATGCATTGCTTTTGACATGCTAAATTGCTAATTGTTTATCAAACTTTTTGTTAAACAAATGTTCCAAGTCAACCCTACTCAACGTGCATCAAAGGACCACTAGTTTGACCCTTTTACCAAACCCATCCATTTTCCCACCTCTGATAAAACTCTTCCCGTTTGAACTCTTTGTAAGTGATTACAAATCATAAATTTCATATTTTTCCTATGCAGATAATGAAAAAGTTGGGAATTTCAATAGCAAAAGATTGCTCAGACGCTACACATTTTGTGGCCGAGACATTTGCAAGAACAAAGAAAATGTTAGAAGCAATGGCGCTTGGTAGACCAGTTGTGACACCCTTGTGGCTTGACAGCTGCGAGCAAGCAGCATGTATTATTGATGAAAATAATTACATACTTAGGGATGCAAAAAAGGAAAAACAAATCTGCTTTAATATGGCTGTTTCATTGTCTCGTGCGAGATCACATCCACTTCTGAAGGTAAGTTGGGTGTGTTTGGACTTTGGACGTGTGTATATGTATTTGAATGTACAATTGGTTTACCTGTACTTTCTTAAACATTTTTTTAAAGGAAAAAGACTCACCCTTGCACACCTAAATTTTACACCTTGTTTTAAGAGGTAACACTCCTCACCCTAAATAGTGACTTGTAATTTCAAGCAGCACAAACACTATTTCCTTCACCACATATTATCACATTTAATTTTATATATACAACATCACTTTTAAAATACACATCCAAAACTTCCTCTGTATGCCCTTATGATCTGTTTGGTTTTCATTACCAGGATAAGAGAGTCTTCATTACGTCAAAAGTAGAACCTGACAGAGACATGATTAAGAACTTAGTCAAAGCATGTCAAGGCCAGGTGCCATCCTGCTTCTTTTTTTGTTTTACTTTTCACTATAATAATCATAATATAATGGCATATGCCTAGAGGTGGTAAGGGAGGCGGGTCAAGCAAATTGGGTTATGGTTCAAAACAAGTTCGAGTTGAAACTTGCTATTTTTTTGTTCTGGTCAAAAGGGGCTGATCTACAAAAAACAGTTTTCTTCATAACTTCGTATTCCAATTTTTTTTAATAAATAGTTAAACCATTAACTATGATTACAATGATAGTCTAGATCTTTGAGTAAAGCAATGTAAATCATTTCGTATGTTTTTTATTTTTTGAATTTCACTTCTATCATCATAAACTACCATACAAAATTTGTAAAGGCAGAAAGATGGACAGGCCAAAGTGTCAAATGGATTTTGGTAACGACTAAAACGGGATTGGGTTTGATAGAGGTTGTTTTCAGTTCGGGTCAAAACAACTATTTATATATTGGGTTGAAACAAATCAGATTTTGTCTATCTTTTATTTTTGCATTAAATAATTAATGCACTTAGTTATGATTACAAAAACTTTATTATTACAATAAGAATATAGATCTTTGAATAATGCGAGTTAGGAGGTTGTATGCATTCGAAATAGACCGTGGGAAAGTTTGTTATAACGAGATGCTTCCCAGGTTATGGAAGGTGTACAGCAGGCTACCTTCGAGTACAAGACCTCAGATACCTTTTTAATATTGTCCTGTGAAAAAGATTATGAAGTATGTGTTCCATTTTTAGACAAAGGTATAGATGCATGCTTATTTCGTTATGCAGACACAAGTTATTACTCATTACCATTAATGTTTACATGAATAACTTATGGTATGCATGTGTACTCATAGGTGCAGCAGTTTACAGTTCAGAACTCTTACTAAATGGGATCATTACTCAGAAGCTAGATTATGCAAGGTAATTGAAAAACATCAAATGGACAAAATTTACACATTGTTAGTCAATGCTGCTAAGAGTTTTTATACCAGTGTGTACCCTAAAGTAGATACAGGTTCGAGGTAGTGCAAATGATAATTTAATGCATAAAAACTCCCAAATCATTTTATTGTAACTTTAAAAAGTATTGGTAAAATAACATATAGTTTTGAAATCATATTTGGCTGGCAGAATAATTATGTGTGTGTTTATATAAAGGAAAAGACTTTCTTTCGCCTTATTGTTAATGTAGGTAAAAACTATTTTTTTTATCCATCGTGTGTGATTTTTTTTTAATATTTTTACCATTGTATGCAAGTAACATTGGTAACTGGTGGCACGGGATGCCACCATACTGTAAAGAAACTATTACGTGTTGTTGAAGGTTACTTATAAATGGTAAAAAAATAATGTTTTGTCTCACATACAGTGACAAATGGGTGAAAGCAAGTTACATTTTGGCGTGTAATTGACCCTGTATGAAACTCATTAAAAATATTGGACCAAAAGTGCTTCAGGATTAAACAAACCCATTTGGACCTTTACCCAAACTGTCTCCTTAAATAACATCTTGAATTACTATGCATCAATTGTTGACTATTCGTGTTAAATTTTGAGTTTCCAAAATTACAGGGACCAACTCTTCAACGGGCATGTCAAAATGAAGCGTTATGCCAGAAAACGAATGAAATCTGGAACCTAGCATATTCATGGTGGTTAGAAACAAATCTTTTTGTTATCTGTGCTTATATTTTAGTTAGCTATCAAAATGGCCAGTTTTGAAACATGGGTTGTATTATTTTTTTGCTACAAATCCCAGATGCCATTTTGATTCTTATGAAATTTAAATGAGAGGAAATGGCTGTTGTTTTGTAAGTGTTTATGTTTTTAGATATGGCCTGCATCCTCTGTATTAATGCGCCTACTGAATGGTCTTAGCTAGGTTATAACTTTCTATATTGGTCAATGCATCCAAAATGCATTGGTTGGTGACGTGTGAGGTGGGGTCATCGTTCTGTTCTTATGAGAAATATCAGATCATAACGAATGTCTTGACTCATATGTTATCAATATATTTTGAGTGCGATGGATGTAAATGAGAAGACACATTCAAGTGTCCTCGAATTGAGGTGATATAATTAAGGATACCCTTTAGAAGTCTCCATCCTGAAACAAAAACAAAGTTGTGAGGATGGATGTTCACTGCTGATGATGATGAATGTTGGCTTTATCTCTGATTAAAATCAATTTTTTTTAGCTTGAAGTCACTAATTTAGCCTTTAATGCTTCATAGTTGGTCATGTAGCTCTTTAATTTAATTCACATCATGAGCAGCATCTCATTTATTGGTTTGTGTTTATTTTTCAATATTTTGTGATGTTTGAGAACTTTTAGTGAGAGAAATGTGCCAAAAAAGAAACACATAGTTTTTAATAGTATTAAGTGTTACAAAACCTACATATTGTTTATAATTCAAATAAAATTTTCAAAACGAATGATCAATGGTAGAAATATAAGATTTGAAGAAATTAACAACTGAGAATCTGAAGTATATATTGAAGCGTCAATATTATTCAATATTTGTTAATTTGTTCAAAAAACCAATAATATAGTGACATGTGGCTAATAAAAAGAAAAAAAGTTACATGATTGCTAGCCAAGCCAAGATACAACAAAACTAATTACACGAAAAGATAAAATTACACCGACTTCTTTACTCTATGAAATTTGGACTTAATCTCGATTTTATCCAAATATTTTGCATTAATCTCTTCATCGACCTCACAACAAAAATCACTTTATTTAAAAAATATGTATATTACACACCTTCCATATGCAAGAGCAACATAACAAACTGTACCATTTTCCTTATCACCTCATTTGACCAACATGTTTTGTGCAATTAAAAAGAGTTTAAAAAGCCAATGCAAGAGACCATTTCAAAAACTAATTATGAGGGTGCAAGTTATACACTTATAGAACTTTCAAGGGTACATTATGAAGTTATTATCAAACTAATGTGTAATAATTGTAACAAACCCAATACTTTGAGTACAAAGGTGAATGTGTGTGCAAAAATACAAACAGGAAACATAAATCAACAGATGCCTGAAGAGATCAAATATGCTTCAGGTTATCTCTCTTAATCCTGTAAATTCGAACGATTAATCGTAGTATATGTTCTAGTTCAGCTACAAATCATGTTCAATGTTCTCATTTTCGCTATTTTTTGTGATTAATAGGTTGTAGGTTTTTGTTAAAAGCATAACTAATTGGAAACCTAGGGTTTATATTATGTTTGTATATTGCTGAATTTAGGCGTGATTTTATGTTATTCGAGTATAATTCAGCTGTTTATTCTCGGAAAATGAGGTTAGAATTTGAAATCAGTGAACAAATCATGTTCAACATTGTTGTTTTTGCTATTTTTTGTGATTAAGTGGCTGTTATGTGCCTTCGACGTTTGGTTTATTGTTCAACCATAACGAATTGGAAATATGTGGTTAGAGTTTGAAATATGTGTACAAATCCTGTTCGACATTGGCATTTTTGCTATTTTTTGTGATTAATTAGTTTTTACGCCTTTGATGTTTCTTTTTGCTTCAACTATAACGAATTGGAAATCTAAGGTTTGTGTTATGTTTGTAGTTTGCTGAATTCATGCGTTTAGTTGAATTTGTGCGTGATTTTAATGTTATTTGAGTATAATTCAGCTGTTTAACCTAGGAAAATGTGGTTAGAATTTGAGATTGGTGCGCAGATCATGTTCAACATTGTCATATTTGCTAATTTTTGGTGATTTTTTGGTTGTTTTATGCCTTTGATCTCTAGTTTTTTGTTCGTCCATAAGTAATTGGATATCTCGGGTTCATGTTCTGTTTGTATTTTGCTGAACTCATGCGTTTTGTTGAATTTGTGTGTATTTTTAATGTTATTTGAGTACGATCAGCTGTTTTGTACTTGGGAAATGATGTTAGAATTTGAAACTGGGGATATCATTGGTAAATTTGAAATTTTCAGGTGAGATGGGAGCGAAGAACAATCAGAATTGGTCAGCTTCACCATCAAAAGTTGCATCTCACTTTGGAACAAGTGGTGTTTCTGTTGCAGCGGCTACTGGCATAACACACCCATTAGGTTTCTTCTTTCAGTTTTGTATAATTTATCTTGCAATTGTACTTTTGATTCATTATTGTAGACTTCAATTGTATTTTCCCTGTTTGCGATGTTCTGTTATTTTCAGTTTGTAATTACAAAAAATTTCTACTGAAAAACTGATTGAGCCCAAATCAGCCCATAATTGCCCCTTCTACTTGTATATTATAAGGCAAGAAAGTTTGTTATGGTATGCAGATGTACTCAAAGTTAGACTGCAAATGCAACTTGTTGGACAAAGAGGCCCGTTAACTGGAATGGTATAACCAACTCTGACTTATCATAGTTTTTTTAGTTTTGAATCAACTGATAATTGTTGTGATTTGGTATTTACAGGGACAAACTTTTGTTCAAGTTGTTAAAAAAGAAGGACCTCGAGCCATGTATCTTGGTTTGACCCCAGCATTGACTAGGTCAGTTGTTTATGGAGGTCTACGTTTAGGTTTGTATGAGCCTTCTAAAAATTTATGTGAACTGGCCTTTGAGTCCACTAACATCTTCATGAAGATTGCATCTGGAGTTGTTTCTGGTGCTTTTGCCACTTTGCTGACCAACCCTATGGAAATTGTAAAGGTAAAAACTAAAAAACGTGTAAAGTTTTACTGAATCTTTCCGGCATTGTTATAATTTAAAAGTGGCAAAATGGGTGGGTTGGATAGCGTAGATGTGCACAAAACCTAGGTTCAAACAGGCCTGGAACTAGTCCTAAAAAGCCCGGCCCTTTTGTAAATTTATAGGCATTACCGTTCCAAACTGCGGCCTGTTCATCTTTTAAATTATATATATAATTAATACATTAATTATTAAACATGAGTTACGAAGCTTTTGTGAACATATTAGTCTAATTTCTTGAGTAAAGCAATTTAGGAGTCTGAAAAATGTAATTTGGACAACTTTTAAACCGTTTAGCCATTTGACCCATCACTTTATTAGGAAAACTATTAACTTTTACCCTTCTGACTCACTCCTATCAGTAAACTTTAATAACCCAAAGTGACCTGGTTTTACATACATGAGCTTAAACTTGAAAATGCCACCTCTACATATCCTACTTGGAGAAGTGCCACAAGATCACATAAAGTCGCATGCATTTGATACTAAACTGCACAAACACTATATTGCATTTTATGATGCCAATTTTTTTTATCTTTAACATCTTCCTTCTGTTTATAACTAAAAAGGTGGTTGTTATCTAGGTACGTCTGCAAATGAACCCTAACGTGCATAGAGGAGCAATAGGTGAGCTGCAGAAAATTGCTGCAAAAGAGGGGGTAACAGCTCTATGGAAGGGCGTTGGCCCCGCCATGGCCAGGGCGGGGGCTTTAACAGCATCACAGATGGCTACATATGATGAGTTCAAACGGGTTAAGTCCTAAACTTATGTCCTCAGATTTATTATTTACACCAAAATATCTTCTGTTGGATCTTTTATATATAATTCTCATTATCAGTTTTGTTAATGTGACTTTAATGTAGGTGCTATTAAAATGGACCTCTCTTGAAGAAGGTTTCTATCTTCATCTTGCGTATGCATTCCTACCTACAATCTTTCAAGCAACATATGTACTAATTCTATAATGTTTCAAAACATAAATTATTACATTGTATTTATATTGAGAACTCACAAAAATAAGAATTCTTAACAATACTAAGCGGTTGTTGGTTTCACATGAAGGGGCGAAAGCTTTTTAAAAAATTAATAAAAGAATACTAAAATTAAAGTTAATTTACAAGTTTGGAAATTGATCTTTCTTTTAAGCGAAAGAATTATTAAGTATCAGATGCCACATGTTTCTAACAGGTTTTTTTTTTGCATCTTATGAAGCTCGAGCACAATAGCGGGCTCAATGAGCACCATCATAACTGCACCTATGGACATGGTTAAAACACGTCTCATGTTACAAAGAGAATCTATGAGAGATGGAGCTTATAAAAATGGGTTCCATTGTGCGTATAAGGTAACTTATTGATTTCTGATATAATCTTTTTTATGAAATCATAATAATAGTTGGAATTAATTAAACCATGTGTTTAAAGTTTCATGGTTTTCCTACCATGATTTTCCGATTTTATTGGAATGAATTGCCTAATATTTTAACATGTTAAATTCTAGGTTTTGATCACAGAGGGACCTCGGGGACTCTACAAAGGGTGAGAAACAACAATGCCTGTTTACTCTTTTTTATTCTTCTTAGGGGTAGAGATTTTGATCCGCTTACTTATAAATGGGTCGATTTGCTCTATATTTAGTCACTGACCAGAAACATGTCGGATTGGATTAAAGTCTCCAAAAGTGTATTATTGTTGAAATAGTATAATTCCTCTATTTTACTTCACACGTCAATTGCTTATGAAAGGAATTGGAACCAACCAGACCTAACTCGACCCGTTTCAACCCTCACAAAAGTTACCCATCTTGACCCGTTTCTTGATCTCCCTTATTTCAATCTTACTCACCTTCTGTACTAAGGTTTAACTATTAAAATATTTCAGGGGCTTTGCAATTTTTGCACGATTAGGTCCACAAACTACAATCACATTCGTACTATGTGAGCAACTACGTGAGCTTGCTGGACTGAAAGCAATTTAGTCTCTCAATTTACAGTAAGCTGCTAAACTCTTGTTCTTGCCTGTTTATTTATTTGCATTCTGCAAGTTGAATGCCCATGATCACCCGCCAACCCGAACAAATAAATTTGTATTGTTCTTCGGCAAATTTTTTGCTTTCCAAATGCTGTTTTTGTCCATCCAACTGGACCCCTTTGGTAAAATTTTATTAATATTATTGAAAACAGGAGTTTTTTGTTTATGTACTTTGTAAACTTACATGATTGAATGTTGCAACAACTCCTTTACGCAATCGCGACTGGAATTTTTCGGTTTTTTGTAATTATTTAATGTAAGATAAAGTTGCAACATAGATTACATCCCATGTGTTAATTAAATAAGTTAAGATAGATCCTTAATCACATTGTTGTCTCCATAATATGAAATCACCATCATAGAAACTATGTTAATTACATATTATGAATTATGATAAAAAAGATTTTAGAGGTTTTTATGCATTTGAATACGCTTCAGATTTATCGTATCCAGACGACTCTCAACCTTACAACTCATCGACCCATTTCATTTTTAATTAAACCATTTGTAGGTAAACTTTTGTGCAAATATTTGGTATGAATAGGTTACGTAAGATCACTACCAAAAAGAAAGAAAATTAACTTTTCTAGAAGTGGAGCACTTGAATCTTGACTACTTTGATTTAACTGCATCACAAGTGAGTTTATAAATATTCTAATATGTTTCAAATTTTATGATTATTATATATAAACTCGTTTTAACTTCATATTTGTGCACCACATTTGGTATTCATAAATCATAATTATATAAACGATTTGATACAATGAACAAAATATGTATGTAAGGAAGTTGTAACTTTCAAATGTGTATGAGCCCTTTGACTTCTAACGGGCTTCTTGTCTTCCTCATTTGTCACTATTAATTATTAAAGCCCATAGACGATAAAGGTTGGATAAAAGGTGATACAATTTGTGGGGAAAATGTTAAAATAAACAACTCAATTTTAAAAAGATTAAACAAATGAGTCTTGATGGTATTAAATATCTTTAAATTTGCTCAAAATGTCGTGTTTCAGTTAAGTTGTGTTATACATAGGTTATATTAGCTTATCTAAGACCTGATTATTTTCATGTCGTGTTCTCTTATAACGAGAGATAAGTGATTGGCAAATTTTAATGTGTCTTTTTAAAATCTCAAGGAGATTGAGAAATGTATGTTACAATATCTTTGGATTAGATGATTAGACTTTGTTCATATGTAGCGATGGCAGTTTGAAATGGGATATTTTAGATGTATTTGTTTTGAAGGACGTTGGCTAGCAATGAGTTTGTGAACGATTCTTCTTTTTTTTAAGTTGAAAATCAACTATATTCATTAACCATGTTGTGTTTGGCTTAACCTTTTCAATAAGCATGTTATAGTAGCCAATCAAAAACTTGATTATTAAGTGTCCTAACGAAAATTAGGCGTAAGTGCGGTGAATTCTAACATGTATCTTTTTAAACTCTTCGGAAGATTAGAAATTTAGTATCACAACCTTTTATTCAATGTTAGACGTCTTTGTTTTGAGAGACGGTGGTTAGCGAGAAAAGTTTTCGAGGCCTCACTATGTATCTATTAAAAAAATTAAATCAACTACATTCATTAAGCATGTCGTGATTCGCTTGTTTTTTATTTAGTTTAGCAATTAACATGATACTTCCAAAAATCCATCAATTTTTAATTATTGACACCTTCATTCTTGACTCTTAAGGGTTGTTAAAAAATTTGGCCACATTTCATTAATCAATAACTATTTTCCGTCATAAAATGACTCTTTCTTGTAACATTCTAAAGTCTAAAAGTATTTATTTATTAATACTGTGATATAAGTTATGAATATTAAAATGACAGATAAATAAAATAGTAAATCGTGGTGACATTTTAATGTGACAAATGGCATGAAATTTTGTATTTTGATTAGATGTAAAAGAAATCAAAGTTTAAACTTTAAAGGGGTACAATAGCACAAATTGGTTGATTTAATGAGAGAGGGGTGGAAGTGAAGTTTTCAAGTTGGACAAGATTTGGTTAGAAATTGGTCACTTCAATATAAACACTTTTGGGTTTTTATTAATAATTCCCTGTTTAAATTGGTTTTGTATGAATAGTTTTATCAGCTGATCTTGAACAATATTTATTCTATCGGTAGAGGCGTTAATCTGTTCTTTTCAGTTTATTCGGTTTGAAACTTTTTATATTTAACTAAAAATACAATTCAAAACCGAATTACAACCCGCATATGAATTTGGTTTAGTTTCCAATTTCAACCATATAAACTGAAATTATTTAATAAGGTATGGTTTATTTCGGATTATTCTGTTTATTATGATATATGAAAGCCTAATTCATTTTTGTTTGGTTATCGTTTTTCGTTTGGATTTTGGTTTAAATTGTTGTCACTTCTTACCTATTAAATGATTTGATTTTCGGTTCAAGCTTCCCATTGAAACCCCTATTCATTTTGGGGGCATATTTAGTCGGTTTGTTGTTGTAGTTGTAGAAAGACGGTCAAACGAATTCTGATTGGTCTCATTCCAGCGGTGTTAGAATCATCTTGTCGAACCTTTCAAAACCTCATTCGGATTGACATAACCCCCACTCACCCCCAAAACAAAACGAGGAAATGTCATAGAAACATAACCAACTTTCAGTTTTATTCTAATTAAGTCACTCAAGCATATTTGTTCAAATTGGGTGACTAAACCTTCATATCGAGCAATTGTTGGATTTTGTTTGTGTTAAGAAAGCAATTGAGGAGAAGATCCGGGAGTTGGAATATTTAATATATGTAATTATATTAAAATATATAAAAAGATGCTAATTATATTAAAATATATAAAAACATGCTAATTATATTAAAAAAATAAACCTAAAATTTACTTCACCGCTTCACATTAGCATCAAAAAATGTAAAAAATAATTACTAACTGAAACGTAAAAAAACATGCGAAAACAACATGTTAAAACCTATAATTTGAATAAAATTTGAAGGTAAGTGACCTAATTGGAACAATTTTTAAACTTGAGTGACTTAATTATAACGAAATTAAAACTTAATTATGTTTTTACAAAGTTACTAAAAAAATACCCTACACCCCTCATAGCCTAAAATCACCACCCAACCCCTCCTCAAAAACATGCCCCCCTTAAAAACCCTAAACCCACACAAACAAACAAAAAAATGTAAACCTTAAAAGCTTACTTGTAAGGCGAAAAATAAATCATGTTAACTAAACCCTAAAAGCTAAGATCGTAAAATTTGACGATTTTTTCTAACACCGTCGAAACAAAGTCAATCAAAATTTGTTTGATCTTTTATTATGCTTTATAGATTCAAAAGACTTCCTAATGAAACATAACCCTATTATTATTATTTGATTTGAAATTGTATAAACGACATATATATTCTATAACTTTATCCACTAGTTAGGCTTAGTTTTATCACATGGAACCTTGTTAAAAAGAAACCGAATATAAGTCTCTATAGATACCATGTCAGTCAAATGTCAATTTTCAAAACTAAAAAACAATTATTAGTGAAAAAGAAACCGAATATAAGTCTCTATGCTTCATTGTCATTCAAGTATCTTGTTTTCCTATAGGTGGGCCCAATGTTCACTATATGAAGTTTAAATATAATCGATTTATTGTAGCTCTATACTCATACTAGGTTTATATACCGATTAAATAAAAATATATTAAATAAATATTTAAATATTCGTCTATTTTTTATAAAAAGCTTGGTGTAAAAATTTTAAACATAAAAATTGAGGTATAAGATATAAACACCAAAACTTGACTCCATTGTACTCTAATTAAAATTGAGAGATAAATATCAAACTTTATTTCATAAAAAAATTTGAGGTGTATGAATATACGTTTTTGAAATTATATTAAATTTATATAGTAAAAGTAGCAAAATTTACTACTGTGTTAAAATTGTATGAATTCTTGGTTAAACCATTAAATTTTGGTAATAGAAAGTATATAATCCCTTAATGTGTTTTAAAATGGGTAATAAAATCATGGTTGAATTTTAAATTCAAACTTTATGATATTAAAGGAAATGAATTTTATTAAATAGTTATGCAAAATTAATTCATTAATAACTTTTGATTTAATTCAGATGATAATTGTGGGAGTAACACTTAGAATATAAAATGATATGGCAATGATGTGTCATGTTTGAGGCAAAAAAATGTGTAAAAAAAGATAAATCATTTCTTAGTATAGAGGATTAGAGATACTACTTTCTGTGATAACTAATATTGGTTACTTTTTACTTCGTATGAACACCTTTTAATTTTGAAAATATCACAATTTTAAAAAATTATTGTTTAACATGTATGCTATACAATTTTTAAAATATACTATATATATTTATTTCAAACTTTAATATGGGCATATAAAAAATAAATCCTTTTTGACTATTGAAATAAGAAGTTTCGGATTTAGTTATATGGCTTAGGCTAAATCAATAATTTGTTTTATGATGTCTTTATATAACTAACGTACAATAGTAATTAGAGATGAGTAAAATTACTCCTTAGGATTGTTATAGTTTTAATGATATTGGGGTTTCACGTTTAATCTACAATCAATTGTTGAGCAAGGGTGAGAACATGCAACTCGCATGTTTTTGTATGATACGTAAACTTTGATATATATAGGGCCGGACCTATATATATAGCAGTGGTAGCTTTCGTTACCCTTTACCTTGTACCTTGAGGTAAGAATTTTTTATTTTTTTTTACGTTTTAAGTTGTACGCTATCCTGTAGTGAAAAACTTGTTTGGAGATTTTTTCTAAATTCGCTACTGAATATATATAACTGCTAATATGGCTTTAAATGAAAGATATGTTATCGCTTTTGAAAGATAATCTATTATATATCTATAAAATCAGAGTGTTTTTAAGTTTACATGCATCTAAATCACTCACTTGTGATTTAACTTCTAGAAAAGAAAATTGGTGGGGTGTCATAACTCATAGGAAATGCTTTTTAATAATTTAAATTTACTTTTATTACTTTACTTTTTTTACTTTATTAAATATAATTAGTTAAAAATCATATTATCACGTAATTTTTTTCTATTAAAAGGTAACGTGGAGCTTCAAGTATTCTTTTCAACTCCCAAAGTTAAATTTGTTTTAAAAAAAAATTATTTTACTTATTTCAAAATACAAGTTGCAACCACATGATATCCACGTGATAGTATGAGATCCGTATCTTTGTCTTCTAGAACACATTTTTTTGTAATTTCTCTTAATATAAAATAAAAAGAACTATCCTTTAATTAACGGTTTTATTATGGATAAAATACATTTTAATTATGACTTGTGATCTATGATAATATGACAAAAGAAATGTTTTGTGGTTATTAAGTGTTTGGATTTTCAAGGGCGTTGTAGATCACTCGTGGAAATTTAAGTTTGGAATTAGCTTATTCGAACTATTAATCTATTATGGTACTTAGATATTAGATTAAACCATTCTAATTGTTCATATTCGGTAGGAGTTCAGTGGCGAAGCTAGGATTTGGAGCCAAGGGGGGCCAAATCTTAAAACGCTTTGTTTCGGAAGGACAAAACCCAATATATATATAAAAAATCAACTACCGACCAACAAACCAACACTTCGGATGGAAAAAAATGGGGGGCCGTGACCCTCCCCCGTCTATACTATGCTTCGCCAATGTAGGAGTTGATATAAGAGATCTGAAACTCATCAAAATCGAGCTCGGCTCATTTTGATATAAGAGACCTGAAACTTGTCTTGTTTAGAGTTTTACTTCAAAACTCAACCTCGTCACGTGAGACGTGTTTAAGCTCTAACTCAGCCCGAGCCCAACTTCTTTATTATTTTATTTATTATTATATAATATATAACTAATTTTATATTTATTTCTAGTTATACGTATTTATGTATAACATAATTTATATTATTTAATTGTTTTCATCATAAGTTATATACAATAATAACTATTTATAAAAAATAGATGTATTTAGTAGATTAAATAAAAGTTATATATAAAAAGTTCGTTTAGGCTCGTAAGCCGAGTTGAGCTCAAGCTCATGCTCGCTTTGAGCTTGTAACGAGTCGGTCTCAAGTAATTTTACTTAACTTGTTTAAATCCCTAATATTCGGGCGGATACATATGCAAAGATTCAAGTTATCGTATAAAGTGTAAAACTGATACACAGTGTTAGAATGTCACAATTGTACAAGAAAAGACACGTACAATAGAGGGTTCAAAAAACTTTATAACTAACAATGTAAATTGAAATTCAAAAAAGTGTTTCGAAAACCTTGTTCTTAATTCTCGTCGTTCTCCTTAAAAACTAAACGGGAAAAAATTAACGTATCATTGTGTCTTTTGTAAAACTTTAACACGGTAAAAGTTAAAAAAAAAACATTATTAAAACACTGATTTTTTTCTTAATTCTTCGTTCATTTTTTTAAGGATATCGACATGAGAAACAATATCTCTAAAACATTTTTTGGACTTCGAGTATATTATGAGTTATAAATTTTTAAATATAACATTTTGTCTTTTTTTTTTCATTGTATATTTCTCAGTTTGTAAAAAAACTTTGTATATGAATCTTTGTGTCTATCTAAATGGGTTGGGTTGATTCCATGGATAGTCATAGTTGTATATGAGTTGTTCACTTCCATATATATTATGTTATAGAAAAATAAAGCCTGGTAATAAATAATTGTTCAAATCTCAGGTGGGTCAAACTAAAATAACATGAGTATTGACCTGTACTTTCTCACAGGCAGGGACCACAAGTGACATTGTATAACCTTGAAGACTAATTTACTCAAATTTGAATTTTGAAAGCAAACCATTAGCTAGTAACTATTGTTTTTATGTT
This sequence comes from Tagetes erecta, assembly GCA_030867185.1. NCBI lineage: Eukaryota > Viridiplantae > Streptophyta > Magnoliopsida > Asterales > Asteraceae > Tagetes > Tagetes erecta. The sequence continues at coordinate 10,365,237 of CM061494.1, forward strand.
AACCGGTTTAATAAACAAATGAATACGGATATGAAGTTTTGTTTGTTAAGCTAAACACTCAAACATGAATTGATGTCGCATTTGTTCGTTTATGTTCGTGAATGTTCGGTAACGTGTTGTTTATGTGAACGTTTGGTTCGTTTGTTTGCATTCGTTTATGTTTGGTATGTGTTTGTGAACAGTTTATGATCGAACATGTGTCATTTCCTTAATTAATGAACAGGAACAAGAAATCTCGTTCGGTAAGTGTTTGTGAATAGCTTATGAACACATTGATTCCTTAGCAAACGCATATGGACATACATCGTCCGTGTATGTTCGGTTCATTTACGGTCCTAAGTTGTTATCACATCGATCTTTAGATTTGATCGGTACGTCTTTTTTGTATGTCATAGTCTGCTTTGATTGAAATTTTTATGTTAAAATTCGAGTCAAATTTTAAGTTCACAACTCATAATTTTCGGGTTTTTTTATGGGTAACTTTGTAAAAACATAACTAAGTTTTAATTTTGTTCTAATTAAGTCACTCAAGTTTAAAAATTGTTCCAATTAGGTCACTCACCTTTGTATTTTATTCAAATTAGAGGTTTTAACATGTTGTTTTCACATGTTTTTCTTTACGTTTCAGGTAGGAATTATTTTTTTACATTTTTTGATGCTAATGTGAAGCAGCAATGTGAATTGTAGGTTTATTTTTTATTATAATTAACATATTTTTAAATTTTTTAATATAGTTACATATATTAAATATTCCGACCCCAACATTGTATCATCAATTCCTTTATTGACACAAACAAAATCTAACAATTGCTCGATTTGTAGGTTTAGTCATCCAATTCAATCAAAATATGCTTGAGTGACCTAATTAGAACAAAGTTAAAACTTTGTTATATTTCTATGACATTTCCCCTTTTTATTATTGACTTTGTCTTTTAGTAACTGAAGTAGTTAGCTCATATCTATATGTTCATCAAGTAATAAAACTCCATTAATTCAATCTTATTTTCTAGTTTTTTTCTTTAATTTGCTATTATTGTTCTGATTTATTTCATCTCTTCAAGGTGTTTGTTTTACAGTGCTAAATTATTCAACATTTAGAGTGTTTGGTTCATTAAAAAATAGTCTCTTAATGGATCACTTCAGCGCTAAATGGTTAAGTGACTGAGAAATGCTAAATGAAACTAAATGGAGTATATACTAGCTTTATGCTCATCTCACTTCTACCCCATCAATAGAGCCTCTTAACGGCTTAGACCCCTTAATAGTTCAACACCTAATGATTCATATTTTGCCAAACAACATTTTCTCTTAGATTGGTATGATAAATGTGTATGTTGAGTGGGCATGACATGAGTATATTAGACATAATGGCTTTTGTGTTTATCGTCAAGCTAGCTTGGTCAATTTTATGGAGCAAAAATGCTAAGTTTAGCTTTTGTATTTTGGTTATTCAATTCGTTTACAACTGCGATGTGTATGTTTGCATATATCTAAAGAGGTTCTTAACATGCTATGGAGAAAACTCATTTTGCGTATAATTCCTTGATCATGCTCGAAAGGTCGTCACATGCTAAAAACTTTTAATATTTTACCATGCACTTGGGTATTAGCTCCGATATATGTCGGGCTATATGATTTGCTTACGAATCGGATTACAAACATAAATATAACCCCACATAGCCTCCGTTGCAACGGTCTAAATATGTAAAACTCACTTATAAATTTATACAAAACATATTATGAATGCTCTAAGCGACTATCCTTCATAATTATTAGACATATGTTTGACTTTTAGTTATTTGTATTGGGGCTTTTATATCTGTGAACGATAATGGCTTTATTCAGATTATTGAAACTATTCATGGAGATTCCATAAATATATCATTTCAAAAATGGAAACAACTGGGATTTTTTTAGAAATTGGACCCTTTTGACGTTGCACAAAAGCTATTACCTTACATTCAGCTAGCACTAAAAAGGCTACTCCTAGTAAAAGTGGTAGAATTATTGCAATTATTTTAGGCTTTCAGTTGGAACTAATAAGATTTAATTTCTCACAAATGGTAAGTATCTTTTCAATGGTGTTCATGACATTAATACCAGCTTAATCAGGTAATAAGATAGATTCAAACATCGTAAAAAAAATAAGCTAAACATCACACAACCATGCATAAAATTAATATTATTATAACGCGAATATTTAAGTATAAGACATATGAAAAATGATACATTTTGTGAATTTATTTATTTACCATCCATTAATAACATCCTTAATATTTCCAATAAATAATCAAGCTTTTTACTGAAGTTTCTAGAAAAAACATATATAGGGTGTACTAGATCCAAAATAGGATTCGGTCACTTTTGTATATATATTATGTCTAGTCTCAAGCTTCTTCTTCGAAGCCATCAAGCGAATCAAACGTTTCAGTAAATGATATCTAACTCACCCATTAAACAATGAATAAAATAAACTAAAATATATTTAATCTGGTTTTTGCATATTAAATATACATGTGATCAATTTAAGCCTTTTTAATTGGATACAAATACACATGGTGAAGACTAAAGATTCTCATACGGTATAAAATAAATAATGCATGCCAATATTTTAGATGTAATTCAGTAAATTTAGGTAATATTTTCTATATATGTGTAAAATATTAGACATATTGCCAATTTTATTCAAATAAAAATACATAAATGGTGAATTATAAAACTATTTTCACACTATAACTAAAGTCTAGAAAGTAGAAATTTTCCGATGATTCGTTTGTAGTCAGTGGCAAAACCAGGATTTGAAGTCAAGGGGGCCAAATCTTATTAATCTTTTGTTTCAGAGGGCCAAATCTTAAAACATTTTGTTTCAGGGGGGCTAAACCCAGTATATATATAAAAAAATCAACTACCGAACAACAAACCAACACTTCGGCCGCAAAAAATGGGGGGGCGGTGACCTTCCCCGTCCCAATGATCCTTCGCTCATGTTTGTAGTGTACTTACTCACGCTCGGTTTCCTAATGAATTTTTTTATAGCGTGAATTTCTTGATGTTAGACCACTTTGGTCAGATTATATTGTCTTAATTATGCTCAAGTTGGCTTTAGAGTTTGGCTTGGGCGTTTCCCCGAAAAACCATAACATCGGTTGCCATTTGACAGTTGTTGTGCCATCACAAGAGCATAACTATTTGACGTAACACGCTGTGGGACGAAAACCTGGGTGGACTCAGAATTCGAATAGACAACCTTAACAAAGTCTAGCTCAAATATTTGATTGCTTAGATCCATCAAAACTGATAAAGTGGAGATTGAAATTCGGTCATGAAGCATATAAATAAAAAAAATGATAAAATTAAAAATCATATATTTTTTTTATAAAACTTGTAGTGTTGTGTACATGATTTTACAAAAATTATATAAATAATTTTTTTTAGAAATAAATTTTATAATTAATAAAACTACAAATCATTTTTTTAACTTTGTGGTGTGTACATCATTTAAAAAAACTATATAAATCATATTTTTTTTAGAAATAAATTTTAAAATTGAAAAAATTACAAGCATTTTAGTCAAGTTTTTCAATTAATAGTATATATTATAGATGATGCACCTCTGAGTAACTCGGACCTTGACCGTTTCGCCCACCTAATTCATTTTTTTTAACATCAGCAAGTTTATATATATATAATAAAATATATCACATCTTACTTTATAAAGATTAAACCCAAGATTTAATGTTTCAAACAAAAATATATTAACAATTAATTAACCCGTAATTAACTTAGATCCACATTCTAAAACATTTATGGTGATACATTAATCTTTTTTGAAAATGTACGTATGTATATAACACTTGGAATGACTTCACTTTTAGAACACAAGCGAATCAACTTTGTGTATATTCTAAGACATTTATTAATTATGATGATACAATGGTCGTGGGTTTTATTTTTAAAATAAAAAATTACCCTTACTGTTATAAATTACTACAATACAAGAAAATTACTATTTTTTTCTTCTTCTTCTAAATTTATATATATCCATGCATCCCTTTGACCAAATTCTACCAATACCAATAGAACATTCCATTCGATCTACTCTTTCTATTTCAAACCGAATAGCCACCACCCACCCACCTATATATATTATATCTTTGTTTGTGTATCAAACACATACTCACTAAACTAAAGGTGATAACTTTAGTCTCTTAAAGGTCTTACTTACATCATTAAAAATTCCATTTCATAAACAATTAATATATATTTATATTCAATGTTAATTTCAACTAATTCTTGTGTTAATGATCTTAATTTCAGATATGGAAAACAATTGGCAGATGAAGAATGGCATGATTGATGTTACTCCATTCTTGTTGTATGAATCGACTGCTGATTCTGAAGACGCACAACAACATCATCAACAACAACAACATCATCCTAATGATCATCATCAGAATCATTACAACTATCAGTATCATGATCAGTATCAATATCAGTATCAGCAACAACAACATAGTCAGTATCATTATCAACAACAACAAGAACAAAGTCAAGGAGTTATGGATAATCATGATGCTCAATCCGGAAGTTATGATCATTCTTTTCATGTGAATGGGAAAACCCATGATCATCAAGCTCATGGGTATGATCATAATCTTCAACAAGTTCATGGGTATGATTATGGACATGGTTATCATCAAAATCATTATAATAATCATCATGGTTATGATGATGATAGTGAGGAAGATGTTGATAGCAAGAGGATTGGCCAAGAAAAGAGATGGAATGAGTTGTATGGTGGTTCTTCTAATGTGGATGATAGACAGTTTTGGAAAAACTGTTTAGGTTCTTGACTTTATTTTTAAAAAATAATGATAAAGGTCCATAAAAGGTTTGTTGGATCTTGACTCAAATGATTCTTCACATTTGAGGCTTTAATTTTCTTTTGTTAGGTTTAAGTTGTTTAATTTATCATTGAAGTTGTTAACTTTTCTTCTATATATGCATGTATAAAGTAACATGTCTTTTATCTCTCATTCTATATGTTTTGTTTCTATCTAGCTATATCGTAAACTTTTGTAAATCAGAACCCTACTACATTGGCGGGACATATGAAAAACATATGGAATGAGACCGAAGGATGATCAATCGGAACGTGAGAAACGAGCTAACATTTAAGTTTGTTAATACATTGGTGGTATATGGAGAAACTATCAATAGTAATTGGAGAAAAAACACACAAATATTTATCATATGTGTATTGTAAAATACTAAAATTGTTATGTAATTATGTGTGATATAATATCACACATAAATATTTGTAGACATGGAATATTTTCATAGTTATTTTACAAAGTACAATTACTTGACATATAAGTAACCAAGGCAAAAAAAAGATCCCTTTTTAAGATAAAAAGTCAAAACCATTGGTTGGGCTACAATGGAGTAAATGATGTATTACCAAACCATCCACTTCTTTCTCACTATCACTTTTAACATTTTTATTTTTCTTTGTTTGTTTTTAAAACTTTTCTTTTGTAAGAAGCCTAACCCGTAACAGACACTAGATTTAACCCGGTTACTACTCAACCGGATGAGAAAGAAGAAATAATAATTTCTTGTTTTGTTTTTAATGATAAATTATACTAGTCTTATATACACTATTTAAATTACAATAGACCTCACATTATGCAACTAAAGCCTCAAATTTGGTTCTTCAAACACTAAATTGTTTATTAATTGGTTTATTTATTAACTTTTCTATATATGTTGCATGCATTAGCTAGGAGAGTGGGGGTTAACCCACCTTGCATTTTTTATTATTCTTGTTTAAGGTTTAGGATCCACGTTTAACATATTTTTCACATATTTTTCTTTATAAATTTTAAGTAAATTGCATCATAAACATAGTAAAAAAGTACTTTGGAAACACACCTCCAGACACCTACCAAAACACACACTTAAAAAATTAATAAACACATACCAAGACAAGCACTAAAATAGTCAAATTTGATGTTAACCATTTTTTTCAAAGCAAACCACAGTAACTAACATTATTCTGTCTAAAGTATAAAGATTCGTATCAATTTTATGCTAAATAATCCTTCTTTTGACCTTAAAAGTCAAAATTACATCGTTTTTCTCTATTTAACATACAAAATAACCACCTTGGTTTTTTTTAAATGTAGCTTATTGCTTTCATAAGTTTTGTGTCATTTAAGTCCATTGAACGTGTAGATTACGCGCGTTTTACCTGATCTATTTTGATCTTGATTTTAAATCATAGTAGATATATATAAAATTTAATGAGAATGACAAAAACCGAGTTGGTGGGGCTAGAGCAAACGAGCCATATCATTTTGAACATTTACCTAACCTATACATTTTGTCACTTTTTACACGTGACAAAATGGTTAGATGTAATATATTTGACGATGGATTAAAATAAAGAACTCTAATCTATTGATTTAAACAACTTTGTCTTTACCCTTTGTTTATTTTTTATTGGCATCATTTTCCACTCCTTGTTCAACATCAAGAAATACTTTATAGTAATAATAATCTAATTATTTTCTAGTAAAGTAACCTATGAGACTTTAAGCATTTGGGAATGTGTAACTATCAACCTAGGTGTATTAAACAAGACTATAATAAGTAAGTTTTTAAATAAAATCAAATTGTTTTAAGTAATGTAATTTTAGAGATCTTAAACGAGTGGATAATACTATGAATGTCATTTAACCATATTAAGCTATTTTTACTTTATGTGAATTTTATTATCTAACACTTTTGACAAATAAGAAGAATAAATAGCTTCAAAACTGTTGGAATCTATCTAATAAATCAAACTTTTAGGGGACAATTTTTGGAGGGATTTTTTTTTCTATAATAGGAAGTTTAGGAGGTAAAATTTAGCTAAATTTTTCACCATGCAAGTTGATGGAGCCAACTCCTTAACTGTTATATATTTACAAATTGTTAAATATAATGGTTATAATTTCTTTACAAATATTACTATTTAACCCGTGTGTAATACACGGGTATTAAATCTAGTATTTTATAAAACACAAAATATATTTTGTGAAAAATACAAAATAATAAATTAGTTGGTGTTATAAGTTTGAATATTTTGTGGGTTTCAACTAATTATTTATGTTGAATAGAAGTTTAACTCATAATTATGTTGAAGGTGTTTCAACTCATGTTTATGGACAATGAATGATGAGTTTCAACTCATTCTTGTCCTATAAATACCAAGGTGAACCTTGGTTGAAATCACACCAATCTACACCAAATACAACACCAAAGAACTCCAACTATGAAAAGTTCTCTCATCCTTTCTCTTTTAGTTTTTCTAACATGTAGTTGATCTTCTTCATCTATTTTCTTTAAAGTATAATTTGGGTTGTGGGTTAATCCCGGCAGTACATACTGCTTCGGCTGTTGTACCCTGGGAAACAAACGAGTTCTCTTGGGAGACTCGGAATTTGTTTTAAGGGACCCGTGTTGAACACGAATCCTCAGCCACGATTATGCTTCCGCTTCTTCTCATTTATTGTATTTCTAATTTTTCAATTGTAATCATATTGTAATTCACTTGTTTTCTTTATTTTCTTTGTATTGTAATCGAATTTATAAAAGTATTATTGGTTTTTGTAGGAAATGTTCCTACAAAAACTTCATATACTAAGATCAAAAGAAGCTATCGAGTTATTTTAGGGCAATGTCGTGATGATGTTTTTAGCATTCATTTTATCTAATTGCTTATTGTTCAACCACATATGACAAAAGATCAATAGTTTAGTTGACCGGTTCGGTTAAGTGTTTCAAGAGACATACATTTACAAATACATACCATTTTCTCCGTTTTTACTATGACAATAACTTGCTATTAGTTTAGTGATGCTATAAACATGCAAAAAGTTAAATACACGGTCACGTAATATCAACTGATATACTACTTCTAACATATCTTTGTACAATTTTATCTAACAATGACATGTCATACTCTTCAAACCATTTTCACTTTATCTTCAACAAAAAAGTATTCATTTTAATGTCATATATTTAACACATTATGTCACATAACATTCAATGTTTTTACTTAAATCATCCAAAATCTAACATCCGTTCATGATTTCATTAGTTTCCTCCCACATGCCTCACACGAGAGGGCATGATTGTCTTTTCTTGTCCTTCCTGGTAATTGTAAATAAAAAAAAACCTTAATATTGATTTCATTCGGTTATCAGAATCATGAAAGGAAGTCGGACAAAGACAATTTCTTTTAAAACATGAAATGTAATATGTTTAAAGAAAACCTTGAAAAAAAGTTTCTTTTTTACCCTTTATGGTAACATTACTTGCCACAGGTAAAATCACAAAATGAAATTATTTAAAATTGCAAATGATACACCGATATATACATACAAAATCATTTCAACTCCAAAAAAAAATCCCCAAATATTTTGCTTCATTTCGTGGCGGGAATCACCAATCTTCACACACACACTTCACACAGCGATCGACGCCATGGAAGACGAACATGAAGCTCCTGAACAACTCATTCGCCGTTCGGTTAGTCTCCAAATCTCTTCACAACTTTCGTTTTTACCATCAGTTCATACCTAGGGTTTTAATTTTTCATTATCGGTATAACTACGGTTACTTGTGTTTGTATGTGTAATTTATCTTCAATTGTTGTGTTTATGATGTATAGAAAAGGCCTAGGGTTCCGACGAAGGTTTACGACGGTCAACCGAGTAGGATTAGAGATGTTTTTGAATCTGAGGATGAGTCCGGTGATGAAATGGACGTACGGCGTCGGAAACCTAACAGAAATCGGACGGCGGAAGCAGCTCCATCTACTACGGCAGCGATAGGTTTTGAGAACTTAATCGGTGAGTGATTTGGTTATCATGATTGTGAAAGTGGAATTAGGTTTTACTTTTTAATGATTTTCAGTTCATTGTTTGAATGAAGAATGTAAGTGTTAACTAGGAAGATGATAATGTGGTTTTCTGCTTTGAGGCTTCAAATTAGAGTGAATAAGTTAAGTTGATGCTATGCTATGTGAGATTTATATTCAGAGTTACTGGTAGCTGCAAGCCAGTTATGCATCAGCACACACCACACAAACTAGCTCTTTCTGTTGTTCCGTAGTGCAAAATTGATGCTAGATTGTTTTTTTTCTTTCTTAATTTGGAAACTGGACAAACTTTGCTTTCTATAAGTGTCATCAAGGATTCCTCAATGAGAATTTTTTATCTCTCTGTAATGTTATAACTTTATAATACAAATAGTGCTCTGTACTGATTCATTTACAACTGCAACGCATCAGCATCAATAGTGCATCACTGAATGCAAGGAAATGAACCTTGTAAGGCTATGATAGCAATGACCAACCCGTGACCTGATTCGGAACAACCAGCGTTCTTACACCTATCTTTTCTTTATGCATCTTTCTTTTTACATTTAATTTATGTTTTTCTGCATTTTTAATTCAATTAAAGAAGTGGTCAAGGTAGTTGTATGTTCTGTTAGTAGTTTTCTTTATTTCTTTTATGTATTGTACAGAAGTTTGAGAAAAGAATTAGTGCGTTTTGAGTCAGAATGAATTTGTATTTGGGTTAATTTTCCCAATGGATTTTTGAGGTGGATTAAGTCTTCCATGCTAGTTCAAGTGTGGCAACATGAACAATGTTCTTGGAGTCTAATTGCGGAATGTGTGGTGTATTTGTATCACAAACGAGCCTTAGATCTATCATTTTCTACCCGTTATTGTCGTTTTGTTTTATTTCAATTTTCTATTCGTTGCCTACTCTGATTTCTATCATTTGGTATCAGAGCCGACGCGATTAGTTTGACTCAAATTTCTGCTACATGTTCGTTTCATCTAAACTCTGTTGAAAAAAGCAAAGGAACTTTGTTGCATCTCTCGTTTAGAAGCCATTCTTCATATAAACCCCTAAGACTTATCTACCTTCCGTCCCAACGATGGAGTACAAAAACAAATCCATGAACAATGACTACATGACCTCTAAGACCAATTTGATGTGTTTGTTATCAGGCTAATGATAAAGTATATTCATTGTCGGATCTAGAATCTACTTTTCACGGTTCAAGACCAACAAATAGAAGGCATTACAACAACCTAACTCAACATAAGGCACTTGCTACCATAACCGTTCATGTCTTCATATGTCCCTAAAAAGAAGTGTCATATGAAAGCACATGAACTACATGCGTGTGAGCATTTTCTCCCATCTGAGTCAAAGGTTTTGAAGAACCCATAGATCATGAAGTAGTTGGTCATGAAAATGAAACGAGTATTGGACCACAATACGACGAGGGCGGTATTCTCCTGGGTGAAGAAGAATGTGAGCTTATGAGGAGAGCTCTTAATGGATTACCTATAAAGTTGGTGAAACTAAAATCATGTATAATGGTTCTCGGTGGACAGACTACCTAACATCAGAACTTGAAATCTAATGTTTTTGGACTTGATGTTTCTACCAGTGTTGACTCTAATAATGAGATTTTGAATCAGATTGCTATGGTCTCTAGACTAACTCGTCAGATTGTGTGGTTAGTGTAAGGGAGAAAATAGTTTGACATATTTATTTACTATCATGGAATCTTTTCATGCCAACAAGAATATAATCAACAATGGTGTTCACTAGGGATGAGCGTTTGGTACCCGAATACCGAACCGGTACCGAACCGATACCGTACCGATAGATTCGGTACCGGTATCGATACATATACCTTAAATTCACCTAAAAGTACTTGTTCCGTACCTATACCGTACCGAACCGGTACCATACCGATAGATTCGGTATTGGTACCCACTTTTCCATGTTTTCGATACCGGTATTTTTGGTATGGGTATCCACTTTTTCATGTTTTCGGTACCGGTATTTTCGATATCAGTACCGGTTCGGTATCGATCTCTTCCCTAGTGTTCACTACCTAGAGAAATTTCCCCATAACGACCATCGAAGCATGATGTACAACATATGATATCGTTTCATGCTATGCATCATGAGTTTAGGTATCCATATGGGATCCAACATCATTTCAAATTATACACAATCGGATACATACCAGAAATACCTCTAAGCCACCATCGGATAACTGCTTTCCAAGTTTGTGGACAAACTTCTCTCGAGCATGGGAGAATGATAGCAAAGACCGACCCGTGATTTGATCCGGAACTACCAGCGTCCTTACGTCTATCTTTTCTTTATGTATTTTTTTTTCAAATTTTATTTATGTTTTTATTCGTTTTTAATTCAATTAAAGAAGTAGTGGTCAAGGTAGTTGTTGCCCATGTTCTATTAGTAGTTTTCTTTATTTCTTTTATGTATTGTACGAAAGTTTGAGAAAAAAATTAGCGCGTTTTGAGTTAAGATGAATTTTTCATTCGGTTAGTTTTCTCAATGGACTTTTGAGGTGAATTATTTCTTCCATGCTAGTTCGAGTGTGGCAACTTGAATGGCGTTCTTGGAGTCTAATTGCGGATTGAGTGGTGTGTTTGTATCGTAATCCGCTTTTAGTTTGCCATATCATTTGTTTGTGTGGTGTCTCTTTATCCCAAACGAGCCTTAGATCTATCATTTTCTACCCGTTTCCGCCGTTTCGTTTGATTTGAATTTTCTATTCGTTGCCTACTTTGATTCCTATCAGGCCATATGCTGTTTTCCTATGCCATATCATCTCTATTTTTTCATACGTAATTTTTTATTTCTCTTTTTTAGAGGTGGTTAAAAGCAATGGGAAATTTATTCCACAAGTGGTGAAAGTGTGGGTTGAACAATACGAAAAGGATCCAAAACCTGCAATGGTTGAACTCTTAACAATGCTGTTTGAGGTAACTATACTTTTGTTTTTCTCGTCGTTTTTAATCCAGTTGGTACATTTTTATGTAGCTCTCATACTCTAGTAGTCAGAAAGAAACATTTATTAAATTGAGCATGCAGCTGATTTACCTTGCAAATATACAGGCATGTGGAGCTAAGTATCGCATCCAAGGAGAATTCTTGGATGAAACTAATGTTGATGATGTTGTAGTTGCTCTTGTAAATCTGGCTGCTCAAGTATCCTTTATCATTGTTGTGTTTTTGTGTTTATTTTATGTGATTTCTTTGAAATGTGAATTTAGTATAGAACCTTATGTTTTGTGCAACATCTTTTCCTATGTTTTTTTTCGCTTAACATGATGTGATTTAGGGTAAAATTGAAGATTATCAAAGCTCAAAAAAGAAGGAATTCAGAAGTTTTAAGGAAAATCTTGTGTCTTTTTGGGATAATTTGGTGTCAGAGTGCCAGAATGGACCTTTGTTTGATCAAGTCTTGTTTGACAAGTGCATGGACTATGTTATTGCTTTGTCATGGTTGGTACTCCCATCTTGTATATCACATTGTTTTCAAAACACACATTTTTCTCAAGATATTTAAATTTGGCTAATCAACTAGTATACACTTTCCTTATCTTTATTTTTTGTAGTACACCGCCTAGAGTTTATCGCCAGGTTGCATCTTTGGTGGGCCTCCAATTGGTAACTTCCTTCATAGGGGCTGCTAAGATTCTTGGTGCCCAAAGGCAGACTACCCAAAGGCAGTTAACTGCTGAAAAGAAGAAAAACTCTGAGGGGCCTCATGTTGAATCACTTAACAAGAGGTTATCAGAGACTCATGAAAAGATCACAACGATAGAGGAGATGATGCGAAAGATATTTACAGGGTATTATTTTAATGTTTGTGAAAATTTTAAAAACCCTTGCAGGTTCCCACTTTTGTGCGGATAAGGTCCTAAACTTTCACTATTAAATATAATTTTAAGGTAGATTCATGCAAAAAACGACGTTTTTGTTAAATTTTACAAATTAAAGGATTCAATCATGACATATTTGTTATAAAGGAACTTACCTCTAAAATTATTAAGTTAAAAGATCTATCATCTAATTATGCAAAAAAAATGTTTAGTGGCTTGTTTCACACACAAAAATGAAAGTCCATGAAAGTTCTGGTGTGATCAGTTTTTTTTGTAGTAGAGTGAGGGGAGATATCATATACATCACTTTAATGTTTGTCCTATGCTTTATAGTTTTTGTTATTTTTTCAAGGTTGTTTATGCATCGTTATCGAGACATAGATCCTGAAATCCGCATGTCATGCATACAATCACTTGGAGCGTGGATTGTTTCATATCCGTCCCTGTTCTTGCAGGATCTGTATTTGAAGTATCTTGGATGGACATTGAATGACAAAGTAAGTTGTATCCCTTTAGCGACTATTGTTAGTGATGTTTATTTGTTATAATATATATTAATGTATAATTGTTTATATATTAGAGTGCTGGTGTAAGAAAAGCCTCAATACTTGCATTGCAAGATCTCTATGACGTGGATGACAATGTGCCATCACTTGGACTATTTACTGAAAGATTTTATAAGAGAATGTTGGACCTTGCTGATGACGTTGACATTTCGGTGGCAGTATGTGCCATCAGCCTTGTAAAACAACTATTAAGGTATACGTCGGCATCATTCTTTATTATTATTTTAGTTAGTTAAATGTGAATAATTTGTCTAACTTTGTGTCTCATTGCAGACATCAGTTGGTTCCTGATGATGATTTAGGCTCATTATATGATTTACTAATTGACGATCCACCTGAAATTAGGCGTGCCATTGGGGCACTTGTGTATGATCATGTGATTGCTCAGAAGTTCAATAGCTCACAGTCTCGTTCATCAAGTATATCTGTTGACATCAGCTTTTATTTTTATTTATATATTTGATAATGCCAACTTGGTTTCACACTTGAAAAAAATTTATTCTTGCAGGCGATGAAGGAGATACATCACAGATTCATCTTCTTAGGATGCTGCAAATACTAAGAGAGTTTTCAACAGATCAAGTACTGAGCCTCTATGTCATTGATGACATTTGGGAGTTTATGGATGCCATGAAAGTAAGTTGTATATTCTATCTTTGATTCTCTTAGGAGCTGTTTGGTTTGGCAGAGTGGCATGACAAAGGAATGAATACACATGGTAATGGAATGAGCATGTAATAAAATGTTTCGATCCTTTTGATCAGCATCTTACATTGCATTGGAATGGAATGACCGTAAATATGTATTATTTGTATAAACGTATTATTTGTATGTTTTAATTTTAGTTGATGCCAAAATAATAAAAAAGAATTGTGTAAATTTAGTTTACGGTATCAAACAAATTAGTTCATTCATGTTTTGCAGGACTGGAAGCGTATAACCTCTATGCTTCTGGATGAAAATCCCTCAATTGAACTTACAGATGACGATGCTACAAATTTGACTCGATTGTTTTGTGCTTCTGTTAAAAAAGCTGTTGGGGAGAAAATTCTTCCTGCCGCTGACCATAGGAAGCAGAGCCACACTAAAGCCCAGAGGGTAATCGAGCTTTTTTCATTGTTTCTTTGATATGAACATTTGTTTTCACGTTACCTGCTTTTTTCTGTATTTGTTGGTCCATATCTAACTTGGACATCATAATGATGCAGCTATATTAATCGCACATATTTTTTTCTTTGTAATTCGCATAATTAATAAATGTTCAACATAAAACATGTTAATTAGTTTTAAAAATATAAATTGTTTGAACAACCTTTAAATGAGTACCAACTGAGTGTTGTTTTTTTAGTTTTTTTATTATCTTCTTACAGTTGTTATAGTTAAAGATCAAAATAGGATCGTTTGTTTTTACTTTTATGAATAAAATAACGTATTTGAATCAAGTTTTTATTCTTCATTCTTCAATTTGAGAAAGTTTTATGTGAAGTTTTGGTACTTAAATTGGAGTTGAGATGAATATGGTACATGCATATTCCAAATGTATGCTCTGTTTGGACTTTGGAAAATAAGGGGGGACAAGCGTTTGGCACCAACCATTCTTTTTCCTTCAATTGCCAGGATACAGTACAAAGCAGCAGGAAGGATATAACTTCTACAATGATGAAAACCTACCCCCAACTTATGCGCAAGTATATGGCTGACAAAACAAAAGTCTCATCACTTGTTGAAATTGTTTCTCATATGGACCTTGACCTTTACTCCCTAAAGAGTCAAGATCAGGTATCTTAGGTTAAAGAGTTTCAACTATATTATTTCCTCCATCCCAAATTTACTTTCCACAAACAACAAACACAACTCAAA
Organism: Tagetes erecta; assembly: GCA_030867185.1. Taxonomy (NCBI): domain Eukaryota; kingdom Viridiplantae; phylum Streptophyta; class Magnoliopsida; order Asterales; family Asteraceae; genus Tagetes; species Tagetes erecta. The sequence goes on from CM061494.1 coordinate 10,380,438, forward strand.
TTTAGATTTGTGCAATTAATGCAGTTTTTAGTTAGTAAAATGCCAAGTTTACCCTTGCATTTATTGATCTGCGTAAAAGGTAAACCGTGGACAATAATTTTTGAAGATGGAGGGAATACACACACACACATGTGTAAGTCTTGCCATATAAATTCATATATATATATTTTTTTTCAGAAATTCAGAACACTTCTTCAGTTGATGAAAGAGACATTCTTTAAACATGGTGACAAAGACGCTCTTAGATCTTGTGTTAAGGCGATTAATTATTGTACATCAAGAAGTCAGGGAGAGCTACAAGACTTTGCCCAAAATAAATTGAAGGAGCTTGAGGATGAGCTTATTAGTAAAGTCAAAACAGCAATAAAAGAAGTTGAGGTATGATTGTAATGATAATCTAAGTACAATATCTATGTTTTTGTTGTAATCTTATCCTAAATTTGAGTGGTTCTTTTACTCCAAATATTTTACTCTAATTAACATGGCATGGATACTCTCATCTTCCTTGTAGGACGATGGCGATGAGTACTTACTTCTTGTAAATATGAAAAGGCTGTACGAGCTTCAGTTAACGAGGCCTGTACCAATTGAAAGCTTGTATGATGACATCATTACGGTGCTAAAAAAATTCCGGAACATAGATGAAGAGGTGCAGAGTCTAAATGCTTGACAGTCAACTTATGAGTTTTTTTTAATGTTTCATGTTTCATACTATTATCTTGTGGTATTGTAGGTTTCTAGCTTTCTGCTTCTCAACATGTATTTGCATGTTAATTGGTGCTTAGAGTCAATTATGAACAGCAATGTTGTCTCTGAGGCATCATTGTTTTCTCTTGTATCAAAACGCAATGCTTTGTTTGATGAACTTGAGCACTTCTTACAAATCCCACTTGATGCTCAAGGAAAGGGAATTTCTCGAAACCTCGCGTGTAGGGTGAGCATATATATGTTTTAGACCTTTTGAATTTGTTATAGGATTAGTTTCATATATATTTTTCTAAAAGTTCAAAGTTTCATATCTTCCCTTCATTGTTTCATATCATATTTATCCATTTTATAGTATATAAAATAAAATCTGTATAAGAGTCTTTCACTTGACGAACAAATAAGAAAACAATCATCTTAGTGCATAATGTGGCATTTGTTTGTTCAATAAAAGAAGTTTTAAGTAATTGATTTTATTTTATTGAGTTTGTAGTGTGTTAAATATATTTAGTGTTTTGAAAGTTTAGTTATGATATTATGAAATTCAGAACATTTATGAAATTTTGAACTTTTTCAAGGATATGTATGAAACTGCTCTTTATGTATATTGCTCTGTTGAACCTTTTAATGAAGCTTTGGTTGATTAAAATCTCCTGTTTTTCCAAGGTCTGTGTAATACTTGCAGAATTATGGTGTTTGTTTAGAAAGTCAAACTACGATTCAACAAAGGTGGAAAGCTTAGGATATAGTCCTGACATTTCTACCCTTAGAAAGTTCTGGAAGCTTTGTGAGCAACAACTTGATATCTCCGGTAACATAGCCTTTCAAGTTTTCTATGTTAACTGTTTATGCAAGTAATCTATTGAATAATATTATTGATATTATATTATGTTAATTGTTTCTAATTTGTTTGGCTAATGAATTTTTTTCTATGTCAAACTGTTTATACAAGTAATCTATTGAATAAGATTACTGATACTATATTATGTTAATTGTTCTAATTTGTTCGACTAATTCATTTTTGGGAGGTTGGGACATCCCAGTATTACTTTTGGATGTTTTTCAATCTGTTTGACCCATTTGACCTGTTTTAATTTTAGTTAAGTTTTACATTTGAACCCTTGGAGAATATTATTACCGAAATTGCACCAGTTTCAAGTAACTGGGTTGAAATTGTCACTTATATTTATTTGCCGTGTGTATGATGGGATCCTTGTACAAACCTGCAGATGAGACTGAAGACGAAGATGCTGCTAACAAAGAGTATGTGGAAGAATTAAATCCAGATGCTGTAATGATTGCTGCAGCTAAATTAGTTGCAACTGGAGCTGTTCCTAAGGTTATTTTTTGTACTTATTTATGAATATAGTTCTAATTACAGCTAGAAATCATATTCTAATAGATGTTAATAGGTCTGGAAGCATATGTTTTAATCTTGAGTTATCATCTGTGATTACAGAAATTACATCATATTATCACTTTAATAAGAATTTAGTTTATTTGAATAAAATGATGTTGGAGGTTTTATTCATTAAAGAACACTTTGCGGAACTTTCGACCTGTTTGGCTGTTTTCTCTGGATATTTTTCCTTACAAATTTTATTTTCCTTATCACAATTTTTCTATGGCTTTTAATGCAGGAGGATCTTGCCCCAGATATCATTTCTCATTATGTGATGCATGGGGCAAGTGTGAGTGAAGTAGTTAAATTTCTGATTGTCAATATTATAAAAAAGAAGGAAGACGTCCCAGATATATTTCTGAAGGCACTGAGACAGGTGACACACTAAATCTCAGCGTTTACTAAACATAATACTTTTTTTATTTTTGTAAGTTAATTATTAGTAGATGTTGTATTTAGAGTCTATCATACAAGGCTGTAATCTATTCCTTGATTTGAATTCTTTTAAATATAACGAGGAGAAAAGGAAAACAACAAGGTCACAAATTTTTATTCTTTGCTATAAATAATGGGTCACAATAAAGTCTATATTGAAATGGGTCAGATCGGGTTTGCATGACCCTGATATTGCTTCTTCTCATTTTATTTATAAAAGTTAATCGATTTATTAGGGCTACGTAAACACGATCACAATGATAATCTGTGTCTTTGAGAAAAGTGACTTAAACGGTTTGATCCATTGAAAATACAGTTTTTGCTTGTGGATTTGTTGCAGCTAGTTTACATTCTTTTTATTATTTATTTGTTTGTCTGTCTTTTTATTGTTGATCCTAATTGGTTGTTGCTTTTTGAACAGACACATATCCGCTACTTGACTGTACTTAATTCCAATGATGAATCCTTATCTGCTAGAAGACTCAAGGAATGTAAAGATTTGGCAAGTCGGCTCTCTGGTTTCTTTGTTGGTATTGCCGCACGTGAAAATTATGAAGTAATTTTAAAAATTGTGAAAGAGGGAGTGAATTATGCCTTCTCGGATGTCCCAAGACGCCTGTCTTTTTTGACATGTGTTGTAGTTTTTGCATCCAAACTTTTTAAGGATGATATAAATTACATGTGAGTACCCTATCTGTTAAAGTTTAGGGGAGCTATATATATATTATGCTCAATCACTAATATTTTTACTTTTATAAGCAGGTTAAATAAACTTCAAAATGAAACAAGGAAAGTCAACATGGATGAAGATCCAAGTGGCTGGCGCCCCTACTTAACGTTTATAGAGGCATTACGTGAGAAATCTTTGAAAAATGAAGGTTGGCTAGTTTCTTTGAAAAGCTTTTAACTTTAGTTTGAAATTTCAGATATTTATTTTCTTAATGGTCAAATGGAAGCAGGTCAAAGTTCTCCCAGATTATTAATTTAATGCGTAAAAGCTATTAAATTGCTTTACTGAACAAAGCTAAAATGATTATTGTAATGATATACATTTTGTACTCGTTCAGTCGTACATAAAGAACGTTTACTTTTGAATAAAGTGTAGTGCTTCCAGGCTGTTTTGCCGCATATCATTTACCTGTGAACGTGTCTATTCAAGCTTTTATCTCAAAGGGTAAAACAAGTAAAATCAAACTAAAGAGCTAAAAAAGGAAACGGGTCAAAAGTAGTTACAAGTCTATAGAAGTCGGAGCCTCCTAAGTCGTTTTATTTGAGAAATTAAAATTTATTTTTGGAAAAATATAAATTTTAATCATATTTGACACACTAACATTGCCTCTTTTGTTCAGAATCTTCTTTTGGTCTGTTACCCAACCCAGCTCGACCAGTTTATGATCTTAAGACATCAACTAATCATTACTTCTATGATTTTCAGATGACAGAGACGTGACAACAGTTAAAAGGGGTCGTGGTCGGCCTCGTAAGAATCCAAAGATTGAAGGGAAGAAACTGTTTGATGAGAAAAGTTCAAGTGAAGAAGAGGATGAAATACACGGATCTGATCATGAGGATGATGAAGAAAATCAAGTGGATGAAGATGAACAGATGCCTTTAATACAATCAATTAGGGCTTCTGCTAAACTTAGAGCCCTAAGAGTTTCAAGAGATGAAAACAGACAGCAAACATCAAGGACATCAGGTGTGTGTGTTTATATACATACACATACACATACATATACAGGGGCGGGTTTAATGGGGAACCATTTCTGTTAAAAAAAAGTGCGGCCACAAGTTTTGAATAAGGAAAAACAATTAAGCCGAAAACCTAACCACTCCACTGCCCCACCCAAAAACCTAAATCCTCCCCCACTAAAAAACCCTACTAATGTCTTCTCACATTATGCATATAATAAGTCACTTGTAAATCATCATCTGCCAGAGTTGAGTGATGGGTGATGGGTTAAGAGGCGGCAAAACAGCCACGTCGTATGAAATGGGTGATGGGTCAATATAGGCCGGTCAGGTTGGCCCACAAAAACTTGCATCTGTTTTTTTATATTTTAGTCATCATAATTGTTAATCAAATCAATTCATAATGTAAACCTTTTTTCACTTTTGTTAACTTTCGACCCATCTCCTTTTCTGCACATGTTTAACGATGCATTTTGCTTGTGCAGGGGTTGAAAGCTAACAGCTTGACAAATTGGGGGCGTTGAATCAGGATATCTATGTAGTTTATTGTTCATGATGTAACATTATTATATCTTGAGGAGATTTATTAGTTGTCTAGTCTCAAATGTTTAGATGATCGTGTTTTAACATTTGTTGTAGTGTTGGTGTCATGAGAGACAATTTCATCTTGTTATTATGAAATAGTGGTAGGTAATATTCAAATAGGAACTTTGTTTTGTTCATTTTTCCCGTTAGTATTTTTAATGGAGTAATTGTAATTCTATTGTCATTTTGAGTGTGCTTGAGCAATGTGGACGTCTTGTAAAGACGGTTTTAAGCTTGATCTGACCTCGAGTTGAGCTTGTGTTATGGCTTGAACTTTGCATTTGAGCAAGCTTGTGTACAATGTAGTTTAAAAGCAATTTGTCTTTACAAGAAAGTCCATATAAGAGCAAATATGGGTGATACCTATAGTCGACTAGGTTTTGGTTTCTATTTACATTGAAATGTAGATAAAATTAATTGTGTAACGGTATAAACTTTATAAAGTATTAAAAACATATTTTAGAAAAGAAAAACAAATGCGGGGCGAAATCAATATGGCTGGAAAGTTGTAATGCTGTGTTGGTACATACGTAAAAAAAATAATTTACTAAACTACATGTTGAGACGTAAGTAGAAGGTATCTTAACGAATAAAATAAACAAATAAAAGTGACATGTTATATGATAAATGAAACTATAATTTACTAATTTAGTTCTGATGACTTTCATAAGAAAAATGGGGATTAAAAATTATGTGGGGAAAGATGTGACAATAGTGTATTTACAATCTAAAGTTGATGAGACTATATGAGTATATGGTAACACGTATACGATTTGTAAAAGATGTTACAATAATATTGTTAGTTAAAGTTTTATCGATGCTGTTCAAGATTAAGTTTGAACTCGGTCTAGGCGTCTAGCGGCTAAATAATGCCTTCAGGTTCAAACTCAAGGGGAACTTACGTAGCGCAGCAGTAATACTTACTTGAAAACGTGCACAAATAGAGATAACTCGGACTTGTACTGCTCAAACAAAGCTTGACTATGAGTTCATGACACAACACACCAAAACTACAATTACAATGAATTTACAAGCCTTAAAAAACTACAATGTATAAACAAAAACAGCGTCAATGAAGTGGAACTAGTAATGTATGTATATTAGAATTTACAGATACATGTATAAACAAAGCCAGCGTCATGCTGCAATAAATCAAAAAATAAATCCCTGTGAACGATACAAACTCTCGTTATAACTCTGCTGCTCTATAAAATAACTCAATCGGTAACTTTGGACTCAAAAATTCTGAAAGTGGATATTGTTCATATATATGCGAGCGAGCGCCTATCAAGATCTTGAGCCCGGCCCCTTGTGGGAGTAGGTGGTCTTTGAATATTAAGCTCCTACAAAAATAAACCAATTTCTAATAATATTAAAAGACAAGCAACCCACTTGATGCTTCATTATGGGGTAAAAATTTCAAACCCTATCCACTACTAGAGGTGGCAAAATGTGCAAAATCAGGTAACACACGACTAGTGGTGGCAAAATGTGCAAAATCAGGTTACATGTTATAACAAATTACCTTTTGAATAAATAAATAAATATAAATAAATAAATAAATAAATAAATAGCTTGATATTAACAATCTAACTTTCTAATCATATTTATTCAATTCTTACGGTTTTGATCCATTTACTTATGAATGGGTGGGTTCAGGTTGTCTTTATCTCAAACAGTTCATATAAATGTTTTCGCTAAAATGGGATTTTTTAACAAAATGACATCTGCAATTGTAATTAACACCTTAATTACTTTCTGGAAGAATAAATAATGAACAAAATGACATGTTTCAACTCGATCATTTTCACCAGTTACCCAACCCACCTGTTCTATTTAGACTAGTCCATCTTGCCACCAGTAACAAGAAGGTTACCTGCATCCAGGTGTCATCTTGAAGACGGTCCGGTGATGCTTCTGGTGATTGAAGTGGTGGTGGCAATGGATGAATTAGTTTTGGAACAATCATTAATCCTCTGCCAATCACTAATATAGCACCAGCATTGTTGGCGGTCCCTGAATTCCGTTTTTTAATCACAATCAGTCAAGAATATAGTTGATGAAATCCAATGACTTCATTTTTGTATGACTAAATATTAAAATCCTTTTTTTTAAAACTTGATGATAAAGTCCTATATTGCATATTAAACCCTTTTACTTTTTAGAACTAGAAAGGTCCCTTTGTCTCGGTTATGACCTTAAAACCACAAAAAATTTGATTTAATGTGAAGTGATAAGATTGGTTTCGGTTATGTTAGGTTTGGTCCGTTTGGATAAATCCGTGGTGTCACAAATGGGTTGGTTTTGACCAATTCTTTGCTCTTGAGCCCAATAGTGAGCAAACTTGTTGTCTAGGATTCAATTTATACAAGTAATTGAACGGCACAAGAGCTTTTTTTAGCCCGATATCATTATATAGCCTATAATAAAGATATAAAATAAATCCTAAATAAAAATAAGGCTTTTCAGATTCATATGGTCCAGTTATCCACATGAAACTGAAACAGAAGTACAGAACCAAACATTCCGATATCGACTGGTAACTTCAATGGCTCTGTTTTTCTGGGTTAGTTAATTCGGTTCATGGTTCAGTTTTCTACTCATTGCAAATAGAGCCCCATACTTAATATAAAAGTTTTTTCATCAAGTTTTAAAAGTACAAGGATTTAATCAGATAAAAGTAAAGTCAAGGGATTTACATGCAAATTTATCAAAAGTCCAAAGGTTATTTCAACAATTGCCTAAAAGGAAGTTGTGTTGTGAAGATAAAAATCTTACCACAATAGTTGGTTGCAGAAAAAAGGGTAATTAATTGTCCCTGAGCGAATCTTTCAAATCCATCCATTACGCATTCATGTGCTCTTATGATAAGCTGAAGTTTATTCCTTTTACAAAAATCTGAAACCCTGTCAGGCTGCAAGCATTTATACATTCATCAGTAAGAAAGGTAAAATCTAATGGTGATAAAACTATGACTTGTTTGCTTACAAAACTGGTCGAATTGGACAATTGGTTTATGTTGTGTCTATCATATGAGTTAAGCTAATACATATATAGACAATAATTTTGAGACACGTTACAATACAAATATAGACAATTTTGGGACACAAGGAGTAAAACAAATTGCATGCATACCCCAAAAGTAACAAGACCAGGTCCCCTAGCGTTTGGTCTCAAACCTTCCACACTGTCATTTTCTGTGGGGTCAGACCTACGAAAATAAATAAATATATAAATTAATAAAGCTTCTATTACAAGTCTTAAAAAAATCAAAACCTTAAACTTTTTACCTTATTTACACCTTGGTGCCATGAGGCAAAAAGCTTATTCATAGATAAAAAAAACAAACAAAATACTAAAAACAAAAAAAATTTATACCATAGCAAATCCATTAATACAAGGGATCCCGCGTCCATAGTTATGGGTCTTTCTATTTTCTCTATTTGCTCAACTAAATGTATTGACCTCCCTATGCCACCATGCATACAAATAATTTTCTTTTCAATAACTGCTGCAAGTGGAAGGTGGTTAAACAATTGATTGAACCGAGTCCAAGCCCATATCCCATCATTTTCTCCCTGTAGATCATACACAGCATATGTAAGTAGACTAAATAAACAATAGATTTGGCAAAATGTGTGGGTCAGTTAACAGGCCAAAATGGGTAGTTCCTGATATTGGCTAGACACAAATGTGATTTTAATAATGAACTTTTTAACAAAATGATCTAGAAGATTTTATTCACCGTTTACCCATTTCCTTCATGAACTTTCAAAATTTACCTGTTATCTAAAAATATAGCCTGAATCAACTGAGTCATGATGAGTTAATGGATCAAAATTGCCACATCTACAGAACATTCACAAAAAAAGAAGAGAAATGAAGTGTGCATGAACCCATACCATTCTTTCAATGCATTCAATACGGAAGCCAAAGAGTGCATTTATATCAGCAGCCTCATGATTCCCACGTATCAAGTGGATATTCTCAGGATACTGAATCTGATAAGAAACATATATGTAAAATAGAAAAGAGTGAGTGAGGCTTCAGCGTTACAGTACAATACTACATCATAAAGTCAGAATCCGAAATTCTTTTTCAAACAAAAAACGAAAATAAGATAAAAATGCCACCTTTAGAGCAAGAAGTAAAGTGATGGTCTCCAAACTATGTTGTCCTCGGTCAACATAATCTCCAAGGAACAAATAATCAATATACCTAAAAAGTCAGGAAAATGGATGTCGAAATAAATTTCAGGAAAATATTTGTCTTGGGAGTATGTCATGAGTATAACCTATTCTGAAACACTATTCTCCCAATACAACACTAAAAGGTTGAGCATAAAAGTACTATTATCATATAATAATAGAAAATAACTTAACAAAAAAGTGCTTTTAGATTTTTTAGAAATGTTACAAAAAAGTCAAGAATTAAGTAGTGCTATAAAAATTAAATGAAGTTTAATCAAAATTAAATGAAGTTTAATCAAATTAAGGTGAAGTTTAATCAAATTAAGGTGGTGTTAGAAGTCTAATAACAGGGCGAAGCCGGGAATGGGAATTCTAAACCCAAAGATGTGGGTATATAGGAGAACCCATTTTATGGCTATCAAATCCACACCCTCAAAAAGGCGCAAATCAAGCATCACCTCAGTGCATGGAGAATATATCAATTAAAACTATACAAACAACTTGTGATTGAGATTTTAGACATACGTAATGTCTCCAGCAGCTGAAGGGTATCCATATTCATCAAACAAACGCATCAAATCACCAAATTGACCGTGTAGATCGCCAAACACTTTAATGGGAGCTTTTAACTGAAGTACTGTTGGCTCATGCAAAAATATCTGTTCAGCAGCATTACAAAGCTCTCCAACTTCATAAGAATCAAGAAAAAACCTCCTGTTAGCAGGGAGTTTCCAGTTTCTAGGTCTAAGTAAAGTAGATATGACCTGCAAATATATGAAATATTACTATCTACCATCACATAAAGTCTATCTTTTGCTATACCTCCCAGACCCCCAATATAGCGACACAAAGATCAGAGGAAACAATAGAGTGTAATTAGAGGGTGTTTGGATATGTGTTTTGAAATTGATTACATTGTACCGATCTTTAGAGCTTATTTGAGCAACTTATTTTTAGCTTATATCACCAAATTGATAGCTAAAGTTTTGTCATTGAAGCATGGCCTTTTTTAAGGAAGCTAATTTTTCCTATAACAAAAGTTTAAGCTTCTAAAAGTTGTGTGCCAAACACATATTTTACATAAAAATGACAAAAAGACATCGGCTTTTAAAGAAGACGGTTTGTAAAACTGAAACAGACTTCCACTAAAATTAGGCAACAAAAGTGTCAGGTAAGTTTATTTCACCCCAGGGAATCATTTCTGTTGTAGCTGGTAAAAAACTAATCATTTGGCCCCTTAAGTGACAAATAAGCAAAAGCAGAATCTGTTCATCCCAACATTAAAGACTGATAATAATCAGATATCAATGCAAGTCCAAACACCCCTTGGCAAATTTGCAAAACTTACCTTCTTATGCAATCCTTGTGGTGACTTTTGCCTTGTAAACTTTTTAGCAGGATATGACATATCATTTTGCGAAGGAATCATTCGTCTACTCTCGTTTTCAAACTGATCCAATGACAGCTGCCTTACCAATCCACCAAGGTTACCTACCGCCTCTTTAGCAACCACAACCTGCATTATATATTTATATAAACATCAATTTAGAGGAAGCAGTATGCATCAATGTATCACACATAAGTCAAATTACAAAATTTCTCTAAGGAAAAAAAAACAAGTTTAAATTCAACCAAGTTTCTTAAAAATGCGTACCACTTAAATAGCTATATTCACAAATTTAGATTATTATTGTTATAGTTATGTCACTTCCTCAAGTGTCACTAACAAAACAAACACTAAGTTTTAGGAATTTTAGAATTTACAATTAATGTATTGCTCTACCCAAGTGGACAATAATTTTGCAAGGCCTGACGTATATAATAGCAAAATGTCAGTTTTACCCTTTCGAAATGAGTTTTAGGAATGTAATTGTGATCAAATTGAAGAGGACGGAAAACTTGATAATCATCTTGGAAGTGGACATTCTATTTGGGATTAACCAGGATAGAAAGGTCGCTTAGTGGTCTCCCTGAGCACAACCTCTTTACTCTTTATGGTGGAGGTAAAGGTTTGCCCTCATCTCACCCTCTTCAGACCCTACCATTTAGGTGCCCATTTTACTATGGATGCTTGATTGTTCTCGACAAAAGGAGTAATAATGTGGTTTTTGATATACATATTTAACCTTTTAAAACTATTTTGACATATAGGCAAAAAAGGTGTTTGCATGCCAACCTAGCCCAGCCTATTATCCAACCCACTTGAGTCTAAACACGCACTTAAGCATATAGAAGACAAAATATAATCAAACACACAAATTTGAAGTGATGAACAAACATACAGCCCTTGGATGAAGTCGAACGTCTCCTTCTTCATCACTACCCTCTGAACAGCTCTCTGCAGGTTGTGAGTTATCATCTGCTACAGATGGCTCAACATTATCAGCATGTGCCTGCGCAGCTTGCCATACAGCATTTGCAGCTTCAGCTTCAGCAGCAGAAGCTTCAACCAGCTTCTCCATAGATTCTTTGTCCATGCTGGCATTTAAAACAAGTTCCATCGTTTAGGAAAAAAAAAACAGATGCTAGATTCAAATAGAGGTGGCATTGTGACAAGGACGGGTCATTTAATGGTCAAGACGAGATTGTGTGTCAATCTCACTAGGGGCAACCATTTCTGATCCAACACTGAACGAATTGAGATTGGAGCTAAACGGGCATGGGCCATAAACACGTTTGCAAGACTTTCAGGTTTGAGTAGACCTGACCGTTTCAGAACCTGCCCAACCATTTTTTTTAACAGGTTGACCCAGCAACTCATTTAACTCAATGATATAATGAAATCACAAGAACCATCAGCTGTCCTTGATCAGGTCAATGACACAGTTAGTTACTCAGGTCATGGTCAGGTCAGAACAAACCCAGAAACCTGCCAACCCGAACCCAACTGGAATAGCCTCCCGTGATTTTTACCATGTCAAAACGAGTAGAGTAGGTTCAGGTTGACCTGCAAACACTTTTCGTCCACTTTCAGTAAGCAATAAATGTGCTTATTATGATTAAAAAATTAGACAATTTAGAAGGTTGTGGTCATTAAGATTGAGCAATGACTGACTTTCAGCCTATAAATTAAAAACACATCTTCAAATGACCCATTCATAAGTAAACAGTTCCAAAAGGCCACCTCTAGCTTCAGACTAGAAAAGTTAGTAGGACCATAAAGAAAAACAGGATAACCTTAAGCCTGTAGATGGGGGACTCTGAGAACCGTTAACTGAAGATAAAGGATCACATGGACTCCTGGGGCTGCTAACACTGGTTCCACTCTCTGTTGTTAGTACAGGAGTATTGACATCAGACTGAAAAGGCGAATTCTCTGCTATAAGAAAATCATCTAACAAAATCTCTGCATCACATAAAATAAGTAAAATATTACTATCTTCGTTCACCAGATGTGATACTAACTAATCAAATCAGATAATCAGTTGCAATAAATAATGCTGCACAAAATAGTGATTGCATGCGCATCTGCTATTCAAAGTTGTAGTAATAAGATGTAAGAGAGCTTGCAATTTCTGATTATTTAATTAATTACTTCCTCAGTCCCAAAAGGATGTCCATGTTTATATTTTAGTTTGTTCCAAAATAAGGTCCACACTTCTAAAACTGTGTGTTTCAAGAGAGGGGAAAACTGACATTCATCTATAATATAACACGCATTAAGTATAGATTTTTAAAACTGTGTCCATTTTTCTTGGACATATTTTGAATCGGAGGGAATAATACGTTTTGTGAAATAAGAAAATAAGTCTAGTACTAGTATTAGGTGAAAGGTTTATGAATTGTGAAACCCATAAGCTATTTATCTGATCCCTGAACAATCTGAAGCAGAACTTATTTTTCCAAAGCTCCAAAAATATAGAACTGGTTATTATGGCTGGACTTCAACTGTTCCAGATTTCCAAACACCCTGATGTACTGTTTCTGAAAATCATGGGTCCCAAATTTATTATCCGTCTTTCTATTTTAGTATGTCCCAAGAGAATTCTCATTTCAAAAACGGATAGTTACAATTTATTAATTTTTCCATTTTACCCTGGCATATAAATCTTACAAGTTTTCCAAGTCACTTGGTATCTTAAATGTGTTAACACTAAGATTATCATTTTGCTAACCAATATCTGCACACAAAAACAGTACATATCTTAGATTACATGTTTTTTTGTTTATGGGTGATTATTTGGGGCGAAGGGATTACGATTTACTAAAATACCCTTACCGCCCCTAAGACCGCCATAGACATATAATCGTACACCAACAGAAGCAGCAGCATGCCGGCAACGACGCATGAGCTCTAAAGAAGGATCTTCTGTTTGGCCCTTGTTACCACGCGGTGCAGTTACTAACCCATGTCTATCCAACCAAACACCAGCAGCAGTGTCCAAAACTGTATTCACATTGTAAGTATTATAATTTACCATTTGTTAACAGTAAAAAGTTACCAACTGAACTAGAACTAACCTGCAACAGCTGCTTCACCGTCTACTGTGCGGCCTCCCCTCACAACGCCTCCTGTGACATGCAATCGGGCCCCAACAAATACCTGATTTACCAGCCAGATGAACAGATGAGTAGGGACATATCTATCATCTACTTTTTTAAAATAGTTGATGTGTTTGTTATTATTAAAAAAAACAAAAATACTAGTATGTTAATATAAATCCTTGATTAAAATGATTTATTATATAACATGCATAAAAGAAGTCTTGGGGCAGTTTTCAAGCCGTGTGCCTCATCCAAATAAAATACAACTCAAATCAAACCAACTTGATTTTAAAAGGTGCGAGGTGCTCTGAGGAGTTTAAGTCAAACCACAATCAAGAAAGAAAACGAGGATTTAAGATATGTGCAATCAATGTAATTTTAGTTAACAGAATGCTAATATTACTCTTGACGCATTGTATACACCATTTGACTTGCAATTTTTATGACAAACCACTTGACTTGCAATTTTTATGATAAGCTACTTGACTTGCAATATTTATGATAAAGATAACTATAGATAAAGTGAAAAATTATAATGATTATCCAACTTGAAGCTGTCTAATTATTTTGGGACAAAGTGTCACAAACTACTATAGTAAAGTGGACGAAATATTTATGACAGAGGAAGTAAAAAAGAATCAACAGAAAAAGTCATGTGCCAGAATATGCCATTCAAGATAGAGTTTATTGTGACTAAGAAAATAAAAAAACAATATTATTACAATAATAATACGGAATCAATTTACTTACCGAGGCATGTTGGTACCTTGATGAAGGAGCAACTCCAGGTGCAAGAGTCCATTCCCATTGGCCGTTCCTATGCATGAGGAGTCCATAAGCATCTGCTAATGGCTGCAATTAGCATATAGAGCAGAAATAAATGTGTAATTATCTGTAAACGTTAATAATTAATTACAAGATTTCATAATCTCTAATTTAACCACTTACGTTACCCAGATTTTTTTATTTCAATCTGATTTTAGAAATATAAACACGCTTGCATATAAATAAGTGTAACATGCATGTCATTAATAAAAGAGATAGTACACGTTACCCAGATTTTATTTCAATTTGATTTCAGAAATATAAACACATAAATACATAACGTGAAATGCAGCAGTGTAACATGCCTGCCATTAATAAAATAGAAAAGTACTGTGTAAATCAGGAAACACTAATTACAACACACTAAAATGACAACCACGTCTTTTTACAAAAGCGGCAACCACGTCATTTTATCGCTAACCAAGACAAAGCAGAGTAATATGCATGAATGGGATGGTAGTAATAATAACATTAGTCCTCACTAAAGCAAATAGAAGACAACTTAGATTGAAGTAAAAAATCAGAATATCAGGAACTTAATAATAAAATGCCATATGAATATTTAATACCGTGCCAGAGGTGTCTCTTCCTCCACAAAGCAAAAACATACCATCCGAACGTGCACTAGCTGTTGCATACCTGAAAAAAATAACTCAATAAAATAAAAGATAATACACGCACAGTTCAATTCATGTTGTTTGAGTCTCAGTCAAACCAAAAACTTAACTCATGCAGTTAAGATTACAACTTAAATCAATTTCCTCAAAACAAGAAAAAGAATAGCTTATCAAGGTATAAAAAAGATCCGGCCAGTCTAACACATTTGCAAAATAACTTACATTCTAGCAGAAGGTTTATCACCTTCTGGATTCAGCTTCTGCCATGCATATGGTTTTTTAGCAGTATCTAACGCCCAAGCATCTGACAGTACTCTCTTTCCTGTAGAAAAAGAAAATACAGATGCTATTATTGGTGGTAGCAATTGAAAAATAATCAAATAGAAGAACAATCAATTCTTGTTACCATAATTAAAGCATTTCTAGTCTTTGCCGAAATATAATAAAAATCATTTGATACTGAAACATAGACGTTTCAACATCCTACTCAAGATTTGGAAACTTAAATTTGATGGATTTCATGTTTAGGACCTGAATGATATTTATTTATAATAAAGAAATACAGAATCTGCCTCCTTTTGAGAGACTAGGTTCTCTCATCTTAACTTTAACACTACGTCAGTAACCATATCAAGCCTAATCAAATAATTATAAGATACTGTAACGTCAAATACCAACCACAAGAATGGTGAACTACTTATTCAAAATTACTATGGTCCAGAAGACTTGCTTAATCAAAAGTCAAAACTCAGAAACATACACAATCTTTAATGCACCAAAAAATAATATTAACTAGAAATTTTCCTGCAACTTTTTATCTTTAATAACGACAGAGTGATGAACTATATTAGAAAAACCCTTACCGTCATTGCCACTGACAGTAACAAGGTATCGTTGGGCAACCAAGTCCATGACATGTCCATATCGAGGACCCGGTCCTGGTCCCTGAACAACAAGTCTGCATTCCAGAAACAAGAAAGTCAATCAAGTGGACACTTCAAGGAAAAAGAGAGCATCAAATCAAAAGTAAAAAATGAATCTTGAACAAAATGTTACCTGTGCCATTTATATTTGTCATTACTCATGTCAAGCACATAAAGATCATCCGTTGAATGCCCAGCTGGACCTATGCCACCCTAGTGATGCAATAATATCATTTTATCAACATTCAAAACCAGAAGTTTTAAAATTCACTCTAGGGATGAGATCGGTACTGCCGACTCCGAATTTTAGAAAAAGTGGGTACCGAAAACCATGCTGAATCTATCAGTTCAGTACCAGATTTTAGGTACTTAACCCCTTTTTCCACTAAAAAGGTTAAAATTGTCCCTTTTTCCACTAAAAAGGTTAAAATTGTCTCTATAATCGTATCAAATTCATTCGTAATGTTAACTTAAAATTTTCAAAAATGTCCAAAAATTGTATCAAATGGGAAAAAAACAATTTTTTGGTACTTGAAACTAAAATTGGTACTTTTCGGTGAAAGATAACGAAATCAGGAAAAATAAAGTACCAGTAACGATACCATTCTTGTTTGGTCGGTACTGGTTTGGTACGATATCGGTGCTCAATCTAAAATTACCTGAAAAACAACCATGGTTCCAACAACAGCAGCAGCATGAGCAGCCCTAGGTGAAGGCGGTTCACCAACCGGTCGAATCCTGAAAAAAAAAATTTAACACTCAGCATTCAACATCTAACCAAATCAACAAACTTCAACACACCAACAAGCAAAAAACTACAATCACCTGCTCCATTTCCTGGTTATAACATCATACGAATGAACAGTATTTGTCACACCAGCTAACCCTAAAACCACAAAATCAACAAACAAACAAAAAACAGTTAACTCAGTTACACCTAATAAAAAAACAGTCATGTAACAAGTTGATGAAAACAAAATTACTGATGCCGGGGTTTGTAGACGACGCGCCACCTTCTATGGCGGTGGCGCCACCGAATAAGATGAGGCGAGGACCGTGAGACTTGGTCGGAGCAACGGCGGTGAGTGTGTGTGCACATCTAGGACCAGGTGCATCTTCTTCTGTATCCCAATATGTCTGTAATGCATGATAAGTTGGAGCTGGTTGTAGCCATGGCTTTGAGTTTGAACCCATCAAACCCTAAACCCTAACTTTTAGCTATCGCAAATTCGTTTCTAATCAGAGTAACAAAATTACAAAGTCTCGGATGAAAATTGATATGAATTGGACTGTTGATGCATGGATTTGAATGATGATGTGAAATTGAAATGCAGGAGATGAATGAATCAAATGAGTTGAAGAAGAAGATGAAAGTGGGACCAAGGTGGTTTGAAGTAACAATCTGGAAACATGTCAACTCATAAACTGCAACAACAATAACAATAAATTAAGTGGAACAAACTATATATATATATAGGGAAAAGTTCAATGGGGAACCCCTTTTTTACCGGGGAACTAGGGAACACTTCTGGGCCCTTGGATCATCTTGATTAATTTTGGGTGGGGAACACCTACACCCTAGAATCCTATACATTGCATGTTTAAAAAGAAAATAAAAAATGCACGCCGTCTGTTTCGAACCCATGACCACACGCTTGGAGAACACGTGAATTACCGTTGGACTAGCTCTCATCTTTAGGAATTACAATCGATTATTATTTTCTTATGCTTGATTTTCGCAGTTTTTTTGTTTATATTTTATAAGTTATCTTTTATTATTTTACTTTAAAGGTGAGTTTTATGATTTGATTTTAAGACTTAGATTTTATCTAGATTGGTATTAAATTTTTTTTTACGTCAAGTGTTTTTCGTAGCTTTTTTTATTGATTTTGTTTTAATTTTATTCTTTTTTGTTTTACCTATTATTGTTTAGCTTTAAGTGTTAGTAATGGGTTTAAATATTAAAATTTATATTTTATCTACGAGTGTAAATAATTCAAGCCGGCTCGCGCACAAGCTACTTGAGATCGACTCGGTAAAAATATATTTATAAAATTTTAGATTTTAAAATTTATATTTTAAAATGTTTTTTTGTTATCGAGTTTGGGTTTTACATTCAAACCTCGTTGAGCTTTAAAAGAGTATTTTGCTTATATTTTTTTATTTAGTATTATAAATATATATTCATAAATATAATTAAAAATATTTATATAATTATGTTTAAAAGGTTAAATAATATGTATTTGTTATATATAAGATGTATGATTATAAATATATATAAATTTAAATATAAAAAACATATATAAAATAATTAAATACTAAACGAGCCGAGCCTGAGCTTTAAAAAATTTCGACGAGCCAAGCTCGAGCTTTGAAAACAAAGTTCGAAATGAGCCGAGCTTTAGCTCGAGCTTTGTTAAACTAAAATGAGCCAAACTCGAGCCTTAATGAGCTAAGTGTGGATTCGAACTCGTGACGCTGGGTGCACGACTCACAAAAAAATGCTTAAACCATTGCGCGCTATAGTATTAACTTGTTATTATTTCCGATTCATTAATATTATTACTATTAGTTTCACTGATTATTATTCATTGTTTTTTACTTGCTTGATTTTTTATTATTTTTACTTTTTACCTTTTAGAGGTTAACTAAAATGAGTCAAACTAGAATCGCATTTGTTAAACCTCAAATCACATATGTTAAAACTAGAATCAAATGTACTAAAGCTCAAATCACATGTGTTAAAACTATAATCATATGTGCTAAACCTCAAATACATGTGCTCAAACTAAAATCACATGTGTTAAACATCAATAACATGTGCTAAAACTAAAATCACATGTATGGAAATATTAAATTAATGACGACGGCTCATGGTGCTACTCCCACAGAGGCGTGTGACATTCGCTTGTTTATGTCTTCAACCATAGACAAACGTCGTGAGTTTTTTCTTAAACATGAATAACGTGTGCTAAAAGATCAATCATACATCTTAACCTAGAATCACATATGCAAAACACTAGAATCGTGTGCTAAAGACTAAAATCATATATCTAAACTTACAATCTCATGTGATAAAACCTAAAATCACACACGTGCTAAACACTAAACTCACAGGTGCTAAAAACTAGAATCACATGTGCTAAAACATAAAACCGCATATTTGTGAGTTGGGGGTTTAGTTTTATTTCTTTGGCACGAGGGGGAGGGGGTAGGGTAAATACAAATTCTTTTTAGTCTTCTGTATGGGCTATGCGGATGGAGAATCACATGTTTCTTAAATAATAAACTTAATCTAGTAATTGAAGTTAGTTAGTTAAGTAATTGACGCATTTTGATGATTTTTAGCCTTTGGTTGCTCAATTTCTCCGCAATAACCACGCACGGAGAAGAAACGGTCATCACCATAGCCGTTAGAGAAGAAACAAGTGTTGGAAGTGTTGTAATTACAATTTACAACGACACTAAGAACGAAGCAAAAAATTTACATGTGCTAAAACTAGAATCATATGTGCTAAACCTCAAATCACATGTGCTACAACTCAAAGCACATGTGTTAAAACTAGAATCACATATACTAAATCTAGAATCATATGTGCTAACCCTTAAATCACATGTGCTAAACCTCAAATCACATGTGCTAAAATTAGAATCGCATGTGTTAAAACTAGAATCACTAGTGCTGAACCTCAAATCACATGTGCTAAACTTTCAAGAAAGAATTATTATGTTTACAAAACCTCAAATAAATGTGTCAAACCTCAAATCACATATGGTAAACCACAAATCACAATGTGTTACACCATAAATCACTTGTGCTAAACCACAGGTCATATGTGCTAAAACTAGAATCACGTGTACTAAAACTAGAATCACATTTGCTAAAGTTCAAATCACATGTGCTAAACTTCCAACCAAAAACATATAACAAGTTTACAAAACCTCAAATAAATGTGCTAAACCTAAAATCACATGTGATAACCATAAATCACATGTTCTAACCACAAATCACATGTGCTACAACTAGAATCACATGTGTTAAACCTCAAATCACATGTGTGCTAAAACTATAATCGAATGTGATAAACCTCAAATCACATGTGCTAAACTAGAATCACATGTGCTAAACCTCAAATTACATGTGTTAAACTTCAAACCAAAGACATTTAACGAGTTTACAAAACCTTCAAATAAATGTGCTAAAAATTAAAAATTACATGTATTTAAACTATAATCACGCGTGCTAAACCCAAATCACATGTGCTAAACTTTCAAGAGACAATTAATATGTTTACAAAACCTCAAATAAATGTGCTAAACCTCAAATTACATGTGTTAAACCATAAATCACATGTGCTAAACCACAAATCACATATGTGCTAAACCACAAATCACATGTGCTAAAACTAGAACCACATGTGCTAAACCTCAAATCACATATGCTAAAACTAGAAACACATGTGATAAATCTAGAATCACATGTGATAAATCTAGAATCACATGTGATAATCCTCAAATACATGTGCAAAAACTAGAATCGCATGTGTCAAACCTCAAATCACATGTGCTAAACCTAGAATCACATGTGCTACATCTCAAATAACAAGTACTAAAGCGAAAATCACATGTGATTCTAGTTTTAGTACATTTGATTCTAGTTCTAGGCTTTTAGCACATGTGATTTGAGGTTTAGCACATGTGATTCTAGTTTGTCACATGTGATTCTAGGTTTAGCACATGTGATTTGAGGTTTAACATATGTGATTCTAGTTTTAGCACATGTGATTCAAGTTCTACGCTTTTAACACATGTGATTTGAGGTTTAGCACATGTGATTCTTGTTTTAGCACATGTGATTCTAGTTTTAACACATGTGATTTGAGGTTTAACATATGTGATTCTAGTTTTAGCCCATGTGATTCTAGTTTTAGGCGTTTAGCACATGTGATTTGAGGTTTAGCACATGTGCTTCTAGGCTTACCACATGTGATTCTTGTTCTAGCACATGTGATTTTATTTTTAGCACATGTGATTTGAGTTTTAGAACATGTGATATGAGGTTTAGCACATGTGAATCTAGTTTTAGCACATGTGATTTGAGGTTAGCACATGTGATTCTAGTTTTAGCTCATGTGATTTGAGGTTTAGCACATGTGCTTCTAGATTTAGCACATGTGATTCTAGTTCTAGCACATGTGATTTAGGTTTAGCACATGTGATTCTAGGTTTATCACATGTGATTCTAGTTTTAACACATGTGATTTGAGGTTTAACATATGTGATTCTAGTTTTAGCACATGTGATCTAGTTCTAGGATTTTAGCACACATGTGATTTGAGGTTTAGCACATGTGATTCTATGTTTAGCACATGTGATTTGAGGTTTAACATATGTGATTCTAGTTTTAGCACATGTGATTCTAGTTTTAGCACATATGTGATTCTAGTTTTAGCATATGCGGTTATAGTTTTAGCACATGTGATTTGAGGTTTAGCATATATGAATTTTAATTTTAACACATAAATTTGAAGTTTTGTAAACTTGTTAATTGTCTTTGGTTGTAAGTTTAGCACAAGTGACTCAAGTTTTAGCATATGTGATTGAGGTTTCAAATATGTGATTCTAGTTTTAGCACATGTGATTTGAGGTTTAACATATGGGATTCTAGTTTTAGGCGTTTAGCACATGTGATTTGAGGTTTAGCACATGTGCTTCTAGGTTTAGCACATGTGATTCTAGTTCTAGCACATGTGATTTTAGGTTTAGCACATGTGATTCTAGGTTTATCACATGTGATTCTAGGTTTATCACATGTGATTCTAGGTTTATCACATGTGATTCTAGGTTTATCACATGTGATTCTAGTTTTAACACATGTGATTTGAGGTTTAACATATGTGATTCTAGTTTTAGTACATGTGATGCTAGTTCTAGGCTTTTAGCAAATGTGATTTGAGATTTAGCACATGTGATTCTAGTTTTAGCACATGTGATTTGAGTTTCAACACATGTGGTTTAAGGTTTAGCACATGAGATTCTAGTTTTAGCACATGTGATTTGAGGTTTAGGACATGTGATTTTTAATTTTTAGCACATTAATTTGAAGTTTTGTAAACTTTTTAATTGTCTTTGGTTGGAAGTTCAGCACATGTGATTTGAGGTTTACCATTTGTGATTCTAGTTTTAGGCGTTTAGCACATGTGATTTGAGTTTTAGCACATGTGCTTCTAGGTTTAGCACATGTGATTCTAGTTCTAGCACATGTGATTTTAGGTTTAGCACATGTGATTTGAGTTTTAGCACATGTGATATGAAATTTAGCACATGTGATTCTAGTTTTAGCACATGTGATTCTCGGGCTTGATAACATAATGAGCTTTTTTTAAGCTCGGGCTCGTCCTCGAGCTCGAAAAAGCTCGGCTCGTTCAAGCTTTTTATCGATTCGATCTCGAGTAGCGCTCGAGCTTTACATATCGAGCTCGAGCCGGCTCGCGAGCCTTATCGAGCTTTTTATTTATTTGTTTTTTTTTATTTTTTAAATATATATATTATTAATAGTTAAAATATATATAAAGTAAGATTAAAATTATATGATATGTTTTTTGTTATATATAAAATACATATAATTAAAAGTTTATGTAAAATTAAATAAAAATAATTAAAATTTAATATAAAAATAATTAAATGTAAAATATTACAAACGAGAAGAGCCTAGCCCGAGCCGAGCTCGAGCTCGAGCCTAGTAAAGCTGAAACGAGCCGAGCTCGAGCCTAAACGAGCTTGGGCTCGGCTTGGCTCGTTTGCACCCTTAGTTTTAGCACATGTGATTCCAGTTAATAGAACATGTGATTTTAGTGTTTAGCACATGTGATTTTAGATTTATCAAATGAGATTTTAGATTTTAAAATAATATAAATGAGATACATATAACTAAAGAACATGAAAAATGCATAAAAAGATAAAACGGATGGCCAACATATGTTCATTTGTTCCCTAAAAAAAATGGTTCGCTATTGATTCACAACATCAACCATGACACCAATGACAATGTAAACAACTTAACCGTAAAACCTAAACCAAAAAACTTAATTGTAAAATAAACCTAAAAACTATACAATAAAGTTAAACCCTAAAAGGTAAAACGTAAAATTAATAAAACATAAGCAAGTAAAAAACATCTAATAATAATCAGCGAAGTTAATAGTAATAATATTAATGAATCAAAAATAATTACAACTTAATGCTATAACGTAGTGGCTTGAGCATTTTGTTTGTGAGTTGCGTATCTAGCGTCACGAGTTCGAATCCCACACTCAACCCGCTGCTCACCAAAGAAGCTAAAATTTGGGTTGTAAACAAGCCGAGCCTAAACTCGTTAAGGCTCGAGTTCGGCTTGTTTTAGTCTAACAGAGCTCGAGTTCAGCTCGTTAGAAAATTTTCAAGTTCAAGCTCGGCTCGGCTCGTTTAGCATTTAAGTACTCTATATATAAATTTTATATTTAATTTATACATATTTATAATCACACATCTTATATATAACATATACATTTTATTTAATCTTTTTATCATAACTTTATAAATATTTTTTATTATATTTATGAAGATATATTTATAAAACTAAATAAAAAAGATAAACAAAAAGCTCGTTAAGGCTCGACTCGAATGAGTTTTTACCGAGTTAATCTCGAATTGACTCATTTACACCACAAGTTAAAATCTAGATCATAAGATTTAAATAAAAAATAACCCTTAAAGCTAAACGATAATAGATAAAAAAATAAAAAATAAAATTAAAACAAAATTAATAAAAAAAAGTTATGACAAAAAGTTAAATAAAAATTAAATTAATTATCAATCTAGAAAAAATCTAATATAAAAACTAATCTTTAACTGTTAAATAAAAATAGATAACATATAAACTTATAAACTAATAACTAAGCAAAACACAAAAAAAAAAAAAAAAAAAAACTGCGCTACTAATATATCAAGTATTGAAAAATCGATAGAGTAAACAAAACAGTAGCATGGGCTGTTGGTTAAAAGCGCTTGGATTACGGTTGCGGTCTTGGGTTCGAATCCCCTCACGAACGCGTTTTTTTTTAATTTTTTGAAGTGCAATGTATAGGATTATGAGGGTGTAGGTGTTCCCCACCCTTGAATGATCTAAGGGTCAAGAATTGTTCCCTAGTTCCCCGGTAAAAAGGGGTTCCCCATTGAACCCTCCCCTATATATATATATATATATATTCTACCATGTACAAAATCTACACGTTAATATGTTATCGGTGAACACTGGGTAACGTGAATGTATGTCTGGTTAAGACAATATAGTCTGGTGGTTGGTGTGAGATATATAGGACTTATATTGTGAGGTTGTGATATTCTGATTAATACATTCGTCGTTAGAAATGAAAAAAAATAAAACGTATATGTGTCACGTTCTTATAGAAACTATGTATATTCTACGGTGTACACGGTCTACGTGTTACGTCAGCTTATGTCTGGTTAACACGATACAGTCTGGTTGGTGTGAGATATAGGATTTTTATTGTGGGGTTGGATACCTTGATTATACATTCGTCGTTCGAAATAAAAAGAAAAAAATATGAAATGTGTGTCACGTTCTTTTAGAAAGATTCGTAGTTTTTTTAGGAATTCGTCAATGTATAGGATGTTACTTGTACAACTATTAGAGGCGTATAACTAAATATTTTCTTTTTTAAACAAGTTTTGAAAAAATTTTATTAAGAACGTACGATTTTTAATAAAAGATGAAGGATAGTTTAACTTATCGAGAAAAGCTATTGTTTTATTTAATATATGACATTGAAGTTCTATTCCCTTTCATCTTAAATTTACAATCGTTATCGAGGTTTAAACCCTTAAATCTCAAAGGACAAAGGATCCAACTAGACATGCACAAACTCGGTTATTTGTACCCGGGTACCGTACGTGTACATAGCCGTGCACAAACCGGGTTGTTTTAGGAACCGGTTCCGGTTTTAGTCAACAAAGTCAAGAACCGGGTAGGGTCGGGTTCGGTTCCGGGTATGATCGGGTATTTGACCGGGTTTTGACCGGTTTAGCCGGGGTTTTTCGGTTCTGGGTAGGTTCGGGTCCGGTTTTGACCGGGTTGAGGTGGAACCGGTTCCATCGGTTCTGGTTCGGTTCCGGGTACGGTTCCACTTTCTTGGAGAAACCGGAACCCATTTGTACCCTATGGTTCGGATACGATCGGTTCCGGTTCAGGTACACCGGGTCGGTTCCGGAACCAGTTTTTTTGTGCACGGCTACGTGTACAAACTGGTATTAGACAACACTATGATCTTTCTTGCCAATGTGCTCAGCCCTGCAGCCCATAACCCAAATTGTGTGTCTGTATGGTTAACTTAGATGGGCTTTTCACAAACTCTAAAGCCCATTAATTTCATATAATGAAACAAAACTAACTTCCTTCAATTAAATAAATAAATAAATGTTCGACTTGTTTCTGTTTCATCCTTTTCCTTTACCACATACGAGACATGATGAAAATGAAACACGACTATAAAAATTAAGTACATTGCATATGTACGTGGGTTTGATCGGAAACTAAACCGAACCCGTTTAGACTAAATCGAAACCTATAGATTTGTGGTTAGACAAAACTAAAAAAAACATGCTTTATGTTTTTATGAAATGGCAATTTTCATCCTTTATATTCAAAAAGCGTGCGAATCATATCCTTTATGTTAATTTTTTGTAACAAATTTTGTCATTTAAACTAATTATCGTTCACTTTTTCCGTTAAGTCAAAGGTAATTTAGTCTTTTTACTCCTAGTAGACCGTTTATGTAGCTTTAAACCTAAAGGACCATTTTTGAAATTTGATATTTTTAATTAAGACAATAGTTTATATATTTTATAGATTCTATGTATATACGTTTATTAAATGTGTGTTAAGTTAAAACAAATTAATATAAAGATTGATAGTAAATGTATCTTTTAACTTTAACAACAATAGCTCTTTATTTGTATAAAGCATATTTCGCGTATAAACTTTTATTCTAATCACTATTGTTATTTAATAAAAAAAGTTTTCTTAAGATTAAATTTAAATTGCTGCCTAAAAAAATTTACGTTTAGTATTGAATTTAATTGTATAATTTAAGATACATATTGTTAAAAGACTAATTACAATACTCGTTTATTAAATACTTGCGAGTTTTTTATTTTTAGATTTTCCGATAAACAAATCATGTTTTATATTAGTTGTATCCAATATGTAATATATATATATATATAATAATTGCTATATATAAACTTTGAAAAAAATAATTAAATAGTTTTAAAAAATTTAAATGTATATATAAAAATCTGTAAAATATAAAAAGAAACAATTGTATTAGTTAAAAGATGATTAATCTGCAAAAATGGTCCTTTAGCTTTAAAGTTACATAAATGGTCCTTTAGGCGTAAAAAGACTAAATTACCTTTGACTTGACGGAAAAAGTTAACGACAGTTAGTTTAAAGAACGAAATTTGATAGAAAAAATTAACATGAATGATGATTTGCAAGCTTTTTTAAGATAAATGATGAAAATTAAAATTTCATAAAAACATAAAGTATTTATGTTTGTAGTTTTGTCTTGTGGAGTTGTGGTTATGTTCATTTCATATAAGAATTCACACACGTAGGTGTGTTAGACGTTAGTTTTATTGGTTAATAGTTATTTTGTTTAGGGAATAAATTAATATATAATAGCATGTATAATCCTATATAATAAAATAAACCAATTTCATCCACTTGTCATAATATTAAGCAATACTTGCCACATGGCAATTTATTAAACTACTTTTGCCATTTGGCTTTGTAAAGTAACACCTCAAAAATATACACACAGGTTTATTTTACTCAAAATCTAAAACCACGCGGATCTTTTGTTTGATCTGGAGAAACCAAACCACATAATTAAACCCATATTATGTAATCTCAAACATTTTTTTTAATTGACAGCTTATTTTAAAGCAGTCCCGTGTAAGACACGGGTATCTAACCTAGTTATATATAAGAGATATATAGTAATATTTCTATCAAGATTGTGTTTGTGATTATTGACGCTACATACAAATATGTTAATTCTATATCATATTATTGATATAAAATGTACTTTAGCAAAAAGAAGCCACAAGGGAACGATGCTTATTTACACCCTCCAAATCAAAATTCATATCCACTTGATCAATAAAAGACTTCAAATTAACCCTAGCACCTCTAGTCACTAGCAACACGGCCACCTGAGCGTGGCCCATGTCCACGGCTCGTTCCAAAGCCGTACACCCTGTGTTGTCCACAAGATCAACATGCGCTCCATGATCAAGTAAAATTTTCACACTCTTAGCATGTCCCTTAAAAGCTGCTCTATGTAAAGCGGTCCACCCATTCTGGTCTTTCCCGTCCACCTTCACACCTTCGGCTAAGCATTTCTCAAGTCCATAGATGTCGTTTATTGTTGCAGCTTTATGCAACACGTCTCCTAAATATAACATATCATATAAATCCCTATGATCATTTTCATAAGCAAGCGCTATCGCTGACTTTTCCTCTTTGGTCAACGCATACTTCACATAATGACACGCGTTTAACAGAAACTCGACAACCCTTACATGTCCTTCACTAGACGCGCAGTGAAGCGGGGTCCACCCGTAATTATCAACAACATCAGGGTCACTTCCTAACGTAACTAAAAACTCAACCACTTCAATATGGCCACGGTAGGCACATATATGTAGAGGTGTTTGACCACACAAGTCAACAGAGTTTATATCTAGATCTAAATAACTCATACACAACACTTCCATTATATCCACCCCGTTCACTATAGCAGCTTCATGTAAAAACCGATCAACCGTATGGTCAATCACAAAACCCGACTCGATTATAACCCGAACCACATCCACATTTCCCGACTCGATCGCCATCGACATCACCGATTTCCCGTTCACGTCCCGATTATTTACATCCGCATTGTTATGTATAAAAAAGTTAACACAATAATAATCCCCAAACATGGCTGCTGATTTCAACAATAAATTAAGATCAACATCATTGCAATACGAGATCGATTTTGATAAAATTAATGGGGTATCAACTATGTTGGAACCGCGAGCCATCGAGAGGAGGAAACTCACCACTTCAGGCCCTACAAAGGAGACAGGGATTGTGGCATCTTTAAAGATACGCGGCCCGGGTTTGGAAAACATGGCTCGTAGGCTTTCTTGATCGTTTTTCGGGTTGAGTACCATCGATGACCGGACTAGTATGTTAGCAGCATGGGCAGAAAGTGGCGGTTGGTTAGACGCTTGGGACCGTAGGGTGAAACATGCGGTACCTAAAGGTGGAATAACCAAATACCGTTGGGTAATCGAAAGGAGAGACGAGTTTGTTGTGTCTAGAAAAACAGCGACTGGGAGGGTATGCATCAAGTTAGTTAACTCGAATGTGGTTCGACACATGTGGTTCTTGACGAACACAAGGTTAAGTTCCTTTACATTCGGCTTGACCAACCGGTCCATAGCTCGCGGTTAGCCGGGCCGGGGTGTGGTTTGGTTTGATTGAGAGGGGAATTGTGATACAAAGAATGGGGGTTTGATATAAATATGGACCGGTTTAGATCTATGAAGTACACTACGGAATGTGACATAAGCAAGACTTGGTTAATTGTTTGACCCTACCAACACGTTAAATAAGTCATTAATAATTAAAAAGTTATACAATCTATATTAATTAAGTGTTTAATAATTTAATAATCAAGGGACCATTTTGAATGGTATATTGGCATCTAATTTTAGCAGCATTGGAATCTTTATATTTGACTTTGCCCAACATGTAGGCAGTTTCTTGATGCTCCTGGTCTTTAAAAAGCTATTGTTACACATTACTAATTTACCATGGGTACAAAAAATAAAAAAAAAAACAAGTATATATATATATGGGTAAAATAATAATTATAAAAAGAAGTATATATGTATGCTTTAATGTTCCTGTGGAATAAGTTTTTAATCTTTATTATAGCGTTTTAAAATTTTAGAAACACAAAACAAATATAACAAAAAAGAGTAGTTCAAATATAGTGGATACGTATATATAATTTCTTTGTATTTTCTCTGTGTTTGGAATTAAAGCATTTTATAGGGACACTAACATGTATAAATATATATTTAAGAATATATACTTTTCTTTGTTATTATATGAATGAATTTTGATGGAGTGTTAAAGTGTTTCTTGGTGTACTAAAAGTCTCAAGGTCTGCTTCATAAGCCCCATTTCTAGCGATAAAAGTCCATGACCTAGTTAATATTGGTGAGACAAACATGTTTTACCCATGGGCGACGTTTCGATCCTTGTTAACGGTTGCTACGCCCACCTCTGTGATGTTTTCCCTATAAGCGTCTTGCCAAATTAGATGCACTATGCGGCCTGGTTAAGACAACGTATGTGGTTGCCCAACTTGGTTTAGGGACCCCCGATATGACGAATGTGACGAGGGGTTGTGTCCGTTAAAATTCATAAAAGTCGTCATTAAAAAAAATGCACAGGCCATAAAAACACTTTAAATTTTAGCGATCGTAAAGTTAAAACTTATAGGCTACAATTACACTGGTTAAAACGATTTCTTTTTACTGTCTGTGGTTTTCTTACCTTTACACAAGTTAGATCTGCTTGTTAAAAAAGATTTCATCATGAGTCGATTTCAGATAGATGAGCAATAATTAGAAACTACTTATATAAGAGTGGGTTGACAACCCATTATGAACTTCACTAGTGTAGGTAGATGAAGTTTAACTAAATTTGCTAGATCAACTATAAAATGTGGGTATACTAGATGGTTGTTAAGCATAGTTCCATCTAAAGAGATGTAATTTTGTCTATCTCCACCAAACCAAACCCACTAAATCCCATAACAACACATATTGTTGAGGTTTGGAGAGGGTGGGATGGAGGCACACCATTCCACTATCCTTGTTAATTTGGAGGTTGTGTCGAGCGAGACCCCCCAGCTCCACCGCATATGATATGACAAAAACATCCAATAAGAAATGAGAATGTCCAAAAAATAGGTAGTTATTAGCATATAATAGACCACATGAAACAAAAAACCCCCTAAGAGTAACGATATACAACTATGGTTAATATTTGTTCCGTTTACAACAACCAATAACAACATACAAGGACACATAAGCAATTCAAATACACCTAACGATGGAGAGCACGTTATAAACAAGTTAAATTAAAACAAGATATATAATGATTAACAAGTTGTAATTATCCACATAAAACACGCAAAAACCACATTATACGTTAATTAATTAAAAACAAACAAAATATTGTAGGTAATCATGTCTTGGCATATTAGATACCACCAGGCAAGACATCTATGTACCCTCTCTTAACCATCCTTAACCCTACTTCTACACCTCCACATACTCTTGAACCGTGTCACACAGTAACCCTGACGTCGCCCTTCACCCACACCATCCTGCTTGGATTCGATGTGTAAAATCACTATCTATATCAAATCACAGTGCACATACGATCCCAAGTACTTAAACTTGATTGCTGGTGTCACTGCTGACCTTCAATGATAATCTATATGTCTTCGATGTCACCTGTCGACAGCTTCACTAAAAAACAAAAACAAAAAACTCATCGTAAATGTCATATGACATCATACATGACATCATCATGAGCAAAAGAAGTTACCTCCGATCAATATGTGCTAGTCTTGATTATCTTAATTTTAAGTGATTATATTCAATCATATAATCTAAAAAATAATATAATATTGACATAAAATTTTATAGTAAATGATGAGAAAAGAGAATAAAAAGATCTAGAAAAACTTTTAGAATAAGTCAAATTGTGTCGGTT
Organism: Tagetes erecta; assembly: GCA_030867185.1. Lineage (NCBI taxonomy): Eukaryota > Viridiplantae > Streptophyta > Magnoliopsida > Asterales > Asteraceae > Tagetes > Tagetes erecta. The sequence continues at coordinate 10,411,208 of CM061494.1, forward strand.
ACTCAGCATTACACGACAGCATATAATGACACATGAGTACCTACTATATAATATTGATTATTGAACTTTATTATTTTATTAAAATAACAAACCCAAATTCTTAAATTAAAAAAAAATCAATAATTTCCTATAATTAAACCAACGGGCCAATCGTGATTCGATAAAGCTTTTGGCAACACAATGATAATGCATTTGCTGTCACAAAAGTGAGATTGTGATGCTTCATGGTTTAAAAGAGTGTTATAATTTGTCGTTGAGAGGTTCATCAATTTTAGGCACATAAACAAGAAAGATACTAACAATATTGTATGCTTTGTTTATATTGCAATTTTACCGTTTCTATTTTTGTTTTGGGCTACGAAACTATCAAACCTAGAAGATATTATCGTATCGGGTTTAGTTAGTTTATTTTTATGAATTTGTTTTGATTTTTAAAATTTTCAACTTAAATTCAATGAACTTTATTTTGTTTAAATGGTCCATAATATAAACAAAAATACTAAACTTATAATGGCCAAGTTCACAACTTGAGATTCTTTTTTAATTTAATGGATCGATCCTTCTCGCAATCCCACTAAAAGTTCAATCTGCTATTGTATCTCTACTCACTCCGGTCTATTGCATTCCACCCCTTCGATTTTGTTGTCTTCCATTGGACCACTACACATCCACTATGTTCACCACCAGACCACCAGGTTGGTTTTAAGTTCATTTAGACTTTCGAGCTTCGCCACTAATATAGTAAAAAACGAGGGAAATAAAGACGACATCAAAAAGTTAAAATTTTATGTTGGAACCCATTTTAATTTCAATCAAAGACCTAGGTCAATTGAAGTTTTTATTAGGATTTAAAGAAGGCAAAACATGATTTTTTTAAACGGTGCCTAGATTAAAAATGTGTTTAAATAGGATTTGTCTTTTACCTTGTTTCACAAAGAGGGTCATAATTACTACTATTACTAACATCCCATCGTAAATTATTTGCAAAAAACGACAAAATCGTCACCATTAGTAACAGTGACAACCCTATTGGATGGATAAGTGGTTAAGTACTTAAGTATGAGTTGATTAGCAACTTCCAATATGGTGTAGTGGTAAGAGGCTTGGATTCTCCCCCAAAGAGACCCAAGTTCTAGTCCTACTGCCATCACTTTGGAAGGGGCAAATGGGGGCAATGAAGGGAGACTTGTGGCAACACAAGTTCGATCTCTGAGCCAAACGGGTTTTACCACTAGCTTGTCATCGTGCCTACGGGCGGACGGGTTAGTGGGTTTCCCCCGAATTGGAGTCGGGTTAATAGGTGGGTTTCGGCTACCCAGCGCTGTCTGTGTTCGCAGAGCGTTTGGGGTTGCCTTTTGCCATTGGATTACCCCGGGTAGCCGGACTTTATTCGTTTCGCTGTCCAAAAAAAAAAGTATGAGTTGATTAAAAGAGATGCTCTCGTATCTAAATTTGTGCCTTTAAAAGTAAATGTGTTTGAGTGGTGTGCGTGACTAGAAAGAATAGCTTTTAAAGAAAACTTGGTTAGGAAGCGGGGTTAAGGTCTAGTAAAAATCGTGAGGAATTAGTGAACTATGTTTTTTTGCATTGCAATTATGCGGGTGAGGTTTGGGTTAAGGTGTTCGAGTGGTGTAAAACTCCTACAGTGTTTTGTGTTTTTAACGATAATGGAGGTCATCAAACTCCATGAGGAGTGAGTGGCCTTTAATTTTCTTAACTACCAATCTAGAAATGAACATGTATTTTAAGGGATACGTAAGCTCCCGGGAGATGTGCTTGGAGATATCAAGGCATTATTATTCATTTGGGTAAAACATAAGGGAAATGGGGTAATTAAGGACTAGTAGGAGTGGTGTATATCTCTTTGCATAATGGGGTAATTAAGGACTGGTAGGAGTGGTGTAATATCTCTTTACATGTGAACCTTACTCTTGTAGTATAACTCCACTCCTCACTATAGACGTAATTTACTAGTGACAAATCAAACCACTATATGATGAGTATATCATATCTAAAAATCCACTACTTTCATAATTTTATTTTTAAATAATTGATTATATTTTATAAATTTGTTTTAATTAATATGCCATTTCAGTTTAGATGAGTTATCTTATTGGGTCTCAAACATATTTCAAAGCAAGGGTTGAATTTGGAAACTTTTAATGAAATTAGTGCATAATCCAACCAATCAAGACACATGTTTTTATCAAATTCACGTAACATGATTATTAATTAATTAATACAAGCCAAAACCAATGATTAACGATGTTTTATTTCATATTTGATGCCGAAAGTTTATTTGAAAATAAATAGATAAATAGTAACTTTGTCTTTATATGACGTTATAATCAACCTATAAATACAAAATACAACTAATTTATAAAGTGCCAATTCCACATTAGGTCATAGAAAAAGCCTAACAACCTAAAAAACAAAAATAGTAATTTGTTTGATACACACCACAAAATGTATTTGAAAATAACAATATATAATATTGGGTATTAGAGACCAAATTCACTACCAAGTTTTAAAAATGTTATCAACAAAAGCTAGTCGTCACCATCACAACATGCCATTAGCGACTGAAAAATGAAAAAAACCAGGTGACAAAATTAAACTTCGTGAGTAGAAAGAAAATCGTTATAGATCTAGTAATATATCAAATTTACACGTCCTATAGATTGTTGTACAAACTATGTTTGCTGCTTAACTTATCACAAAAACGTTAAGATTTGAAGCAACAAGAAAATGTAAGTGAATTTACGATATGTCCAAACATATTTTTTGTACGTCTTAATTTGATTAATTGTTTTTATTGTTTCTTACAAGTTTGTTGTATTAATAAAAACGAAAGAAAGCATCTTTTCATTGTAACCAAAGTTTAGTATCATACAAACTAACGGATTTTGTATCATGTGGACTGTTATATGACGGTATCAATGTAAACTGAAAAAAGTCATGTTTAAGTGATTGATTGAGGGTTGATGTCTTGTTAAATAAAGCTTTGGATTTGTGGGCAGTATAGAAGATCGAGTCTATGAATTAATCATTTTAAAGTGAAAAAGTACTAATTTTTCCTTAATATATAAATTTTGTTAAATTATGCATATATTATTTCCTTAATATATAAATTTTGTTAAAATATACATAATTAATTGGGATGAGACGTGTCGGCTTTTAATTAAGAGTTTTTTTGGTAAAATCTGAATCATTAAGTGCTGAATAGTTAAGAGATCTGAATCATTATATGTTAAGGTAAAAATGCAGACGGGAGTAAAGTTGGTATGATCATCAAATTTTATTTAGTATATCTTAGTCTCTTAACCATTCAACATTTAACTGAACTATTCAGATGTTCTTTTTTTATGAAGCAAGCGATTTGAATGCTGAATCTGAATGATTAAGCACTGAACTGAACCATTAAAAGGAGAAACAAACAACCTTTAAATCTATACTTTTTGTTTTTCAACTCTCGGCTATTAAATAATAATGCTTTTAAATAACTACGTTTTTTTCATAGCAATTTTAATTACTGACGGACCACTGACCTATCTGATCATCTTCATTCTCTTTAAGAGAAAAATCACATAAAATGAGAAAATCTTTTGACTTAACCTACATCCTAAATTTTATCAGTGAAACGTACCCATTTTGATAAGTAAGTTAAATACTTAAATCTCTAAAATACAAGTCATACTTATTCTAATTTTTTATTCAAACTTACTAAATCATTGGAACTAGTTATAAAGGCAGTGTCTTGCCGTTAAAAAATAAAACTTATAAGGCATTGTCACGGCCGGATTGTTAAAAAGAGTTTTATGTCTCGTACGTTACGGCGTAAAGTCGTAACGCATCACATATTAAATAACAGAGGCATATGTCAAAATGATAAGTCAAAATCATAAATATGTCAAAGTAGAGTAGAACGTTTAATTCGTAAATATGTTAAAGTTGTGCTAGAGAGCTAAAAATATAAAATTGACATAGTAGAAATATTAGTAAATTAGAATGACAAAATAGAATGTTATACAAATTTCATTTATATCTTCTTAAAAAAAGTTTTATAATTTTTAAATTTTCTTTTTTTTTTTCGTATCTAAGATTCTTAAATCTTCATTATTTTTCTCTCTCAAAATGCTTATTAAGTCCGACACACAAATCTTCTTAAAAAATGTGTGAAAAAAGATGGCATTTATTTAATTCGTATAATACACGAGTTTCTAATGTAAACTAAAAAAGTTAGAGAAAACTAGCACAGTTGATTGAATCAAATGAAAACATACACATCATTACACGGTGGATGTTTTTCATATTAACTTTTTGGGTTACTAAAGACCTCTTTGATAAAATATAAATTATTAAGTGTTAAATGATTAAGAGTGGTAAAACTTTAGATGATGGTAAGTTTGATACATGTTTCATTTAGTTCCATTTAGGATCTCTCTGTCTTTTAACCATTCAGGGAGTTTTTATTCATTTATAAAATAAACATTCTGAATGTTAAATCTAAATGATTAAACACTGAATTGAACCATTAAAAGATGAAACAAATAGCCCCTATGTCTATAACATTAAAAAAAGGAATAGACATTAAATAAAGTTTTGATGAAAACAATATGGTTTTATAAACTTGTAATTTTATTGGAAGAATGCAAAATAGATTTTTAAATGGCTCTGAGTAATTTTTTTAGACCATTAAAACAATTTTTTTGGTTTCAAACTTTTTTTCTTCTAAAATAAACAAAAACACCTTACCATAAGGATTTAATAACTCCTCTATGAAAGTTATTTAAAGATGCCAAAGAACTATCTACACAATCAATTCTTATATTAATTTTGGCTCAAATACTCTTAGTGCAAACGTTATGGGGTCGCAAAGCCCCTTTGCCACATCACCGTGCGTGAAGGAGTTGTCCACTCCACTTTCCACAACAGGTTGGTCGCTGCACTTTAGGGCGTCGTGGCTATGACGTTCACAAAAGAGGGTTATCGTGTATATTATGTTTATTTATTTTTTCATCATTTACCTTACCACTTACCACCAGACACCAATTTTATTATCATTATCACATCATCACACATACTTTCTAAATACAACACATATTATGTATGTAATCTATACATATTAATAAAATAATGTTTTTTGTGCCACATGTCATGCATTGAGACATGTTGTGGATAGTATTTCCTGCCCAAATTTTTCTACATTATTTTTTGTAAGAAATCGATACTAAAGATATTCTGATTTATATAGTTTAGGAACTATACATAATCTTATCTACATATTCTAATAATTGAGTAACTTGTCAATGTGTCCACATTTTAGATATGCCACACAGGAAAAATCCTATGTGGTGAACTCTCCTTTCATTTAGCTCATAAATCTTATTCGGGTCAAATACTATTTGCATATATTTTCAAATAATTAAGCTTGTCTATTTATCTATTTAGATTAAAATTGCTTTGGATATATATGTTGTTTGATTATTTTTAAAGATATACATGAAATATTATCCATATAAAATAAAAATTTTAGTTTAGATGTATATATATTACTAGTTTAGAGCTCGCGCTACGCTCGGGTTTGTTTTTAGTATACAATATTATATTCAATTTAAAGAGATTTAAATAATCAGTTTTATAATTTAGTCTTCTAATAATAATGTCGTATAAAAAATTTATGTATGTTTAAAAAATATTGAGTTATTTAATTATAGATTATTAACAATTTTATCCTTAAGTTTCATTATTATACCCTATCAACTATAAGATGATTCATTCACACCCTTAGTAGGAAAGAGTTTAAAATGTAAACACTATTAAGTTTATAAAGATTCTCCTTAATATTAGGGAACCAAAATATAATTAAGATTAGTATAATATATTATTATTATTATTATTATTATTATTATTATTATTATAGATATACACATATTTCAAATATAAAAATATTATTATGAGAAAAACACTCTCATAATGCCAACTAAGCCAATATTACCTCTAATGATGCCAACTAAGCAAAATCTTCTTTCCAATCTTTATATAATATAGCAAAACCAAAAAAGCTTATGTGGCACTATTTTAAAGCTTCTGGCTTATGTGGCATCATTTGAGAGTTTATCTCATAATAATGATTTTTTTTTATTTAAAATATGTATATAAAATATATTATAATAAAACTAATTACATTTTTAGTCCCCTAATATTTTGGAGAATTCTGAAAAATTTAAAAGTATTTATACTTTTAACCCCCTACTACAAGGGGTGTACATGAGTCGGTTTATATTTGATAGGGTGTGAAAATGAAACTTATGAATAAATTAATAATAATATACAATTAAAGACCTCAGTGTTTTATAAATATACATAACTTTTTATATGGATTTTTTTAAAAAAATAAACTACACCATAAAACTGAGCATTTTATTCTCTTTAATTTGAGTATAATATTGCTATACTAAAAATTTAATTTTTAAAAATATATTTCGTGTTTCGGTTTACCACGGTTTTGTTTCAAAACTTATTGGAACGTTCATGAATATCCTTAAAAGCATCACTTGAATGTTGTGTTCCCGAGCGTAGCGCGGGCACTAAACTAGTATTATATAAGGATATGTTGGGATCTATAAGAAATACTATCCATGTAGAATTTAAAATTTTGTTTTAGATATATATGGTATTTGACAATATTTTTACTAAATAAATTGGTATTTATTTAATTATTTTATGTATTTAATTGCATCATTTTTATATATGATTTCGTGTATTTCACGGGTTGTAATCTAGTGTCTACAAAAACAAAACCCTTATTACATTTTTTAAGTCAATATCATCTCATACATACATAATCTTATTGTATATAATTCTAAAAGACAAGGTTAGTGATTAAATCCGAGCTTGTCTTATGTTATATACAATATTGTTTGGATATAAACTCAAAAGGCAAGTTGGTTGGGGTGGTAGAATGGTTTTGTAAGTTGTTTACATCCAGGGTTAGGTCCTGTGTTTGATTCACCCAATGAGTTCTGTAATTTTTTTTACTTGTCTTAAATAAACCAAGTTTTTTATATAATTTGGTCACGAGCTTAAATAAAACTATTTTTTTTCTATATTCTTAATCTGCAATGTTATGTTAATGTCACCATTACACGTCAAAGTTTCGATCTTTATTCTAAAGTTATATTATCAACTTCGTCATCATAACACGTGTGGAACCGACATCTGTTAATTTTTTTGACAACTTTTACGACTTTGACAACCCGGATTTCACTTAATTATGATTTTAGCTTCTAATTTTGAATATATCTCTTCGTCTTTTAATATATGACATATTACGACGTTACGGTGCATCAGCACGCGTGAAAAAATCACATACACTAGATCCAGCCGTCGCATCGCACGGTCTGGCCTTTTAACTAGTTCTATGCTAAAACTTAAAAGAAAACAATGAAGGGTGTGAATTGTGATTTACTAAAGTGGCCCCTAGTCTAGGTTGCATCCAAAGCTCCCAACCACAAGTGGGAAAAACTTTGATTTTCTATTGGAAATGACACAAGAACAAATGTTGCTCCCATTGTTAGTTGCAATTATCCCAAATTCCAAAACAATCCCCATGAATAGAAGAATCAATCACAAAACAATATCAAAAGATGGAATAGAGAAAAGGAAATGCATGATTTAGACTTGTCCCCATTTGCCCAATCATTTCTCTTCTCAAATTCTCAACTATTTTTTTCTCAATGCTTTTATTCCAATTTGTAATGGTCCACACTCCACACTTACACAATCAACAATCAACAATCGTTTCGTATACAACTTTTCTTTCAACACAAAAAAGTTCCCAAAGTATATACGTCTTAACAAGGTATTTTGACTTCACTCAACAAAGTCAATAATCTAACACTCATATTAAAAATGATTGATAATTACATAACTAAAAAATACTATGAAATCATAAACTAACAAACAACATGAGTTTCATATGTAGGCTATAAGATATATGTCATAATCATATAGTTCTTAAGACAAGAATTGTTAAATGCGTTCGGATAAAGTTCAAAACGTAAGGCTATAAACAAGCCAAACAAAAGTTTCATGCTCGTTCGCTTGACTTGTATCTAACATTGAAACAGAAACCATATCCATACGTCTTTGACCACTAAATGAATAAATTCATGCTCGCTCACCCACACGATTGTCACAAACGTTTAGAGGAGACATAAATGAAACTATACACGCATGTTCGTTCACTTGACTTGTATCTAACATTGAAACGTAAACCAAATCCATACGTATTAGTCGAGTAAATGAATACACGAATGCTCGCTCACCCACACGAATGTAACAAGCGTTTAAAAGACACATAAAATGGAACTTTACACTTTGAATGTTCAAAACAAACAAACTTTATATACTTATACTAGTACTAGATTAATTATCAAACATATATAATAAGAACACTAGCAATAGTACTAATAATAGTAACATTACAAGTAAAACATCATGAATGCCCTCTTCCCTTCAAACATCAACATCCATATTCATCCTCTTCTCAAGTTAGCTTCACCTTCTCTAAAATCCCTTTCAAATATCCATGCTCTTGATCAAATTCACAATGAACCCTTAGCAACAATCCATTTCTAAAACATGATAAAGTGACCATTTTACTCCCACGAGAGCGCGAGCTCACTCGCTCTCCCATCCACCACTACCACATGTCATAACATTGTGCACAATATTCATATAGAACTACACAAGAACAAGAAGGAAAGAAACACAAAGATACTAATAATAGTAATAATAATAGTAGTAAAAATAGTAAAAATGTCAAAAGCTTGTGTTATGTATGCCTTCTTCTTCTTCTTAAGTTAATTTTTATATTTTTTTAGGTTAATATTAAGAGCTCACAAAGCTTTTGATCACATCCATCAAAGTATAGAAATGCTCATTATTAGGCAAGAAATAGAACCCAATTGTAGCCTTCTTCAAGAACAACAACTTCACTTCTTGGCCTGCCTCCTCCAACCCTTTAACATAAGCCAATTGCCAATCTTGAACAAGATCCAGCCCCGCGACAACGACCAAACTCTTCGGAAACTTAACCCCTTTTAGATCAATCCCACGAGGCCCGAATATGTTACAAGCCGGATGATCCCGATCCTCCCCTTCCGGCAAGAATGCCCTCCAATACCAATCCCGATCTTGAACCCGAACGAAATACTTCCCATCAAGTTTGCTCTCGGATTCTTTTCGCTCCTCCCCACCGAACAACGGGTGCAAAAGTATGTTCCCGAGCACTTCCACACCCGACTCCGCTGCACGAACGGCCACGTGATGCGCTATATTGCCACCAGAGCTATCACCGGCTAAGTAAACATGGACTTTAGGGTCTTTACCACTCTTTAACCATGATCTTGAATGAACCCATTTCAAAGCTTCCCATCCATCTTCATAAGCACACGGATACCGGTGCTCCGGTGAGCGACGATAGTTCACCGACACCACAACGCCTTTAATAAGCCCGGTGAGCCGCCTACAAAACGTGTCGTAAATCGCACTATTCGCCGACGAATGTGTAAAGCTTCCGCCGTGGAAGAAAATCACCACGGGTACGATTTCCGTCGTGCTTAGCGGCTTTTCGAGGTCCAAGATTCCGGCAGCCGGGTTCCTGCCGGAATCAGTTTCCGGCGGGGCGATTCGATAGATTCGGTTAAGGAGACTAGTGGCCCGGTCGACGACGTCGAACGAGTAGACGCCGTCGACCGGGATGGTGTTGGCGGCCACTTTCCGGTCAAGAAATTCGGCTAATTCACGGTTGAAGGTGCCGTCCGGTCGCCGGAGCATGTTGTAAGCTAATTTGAAGTTGGAAATTAGGATCCATGTGTGAAGAGGAACAACTTTCTGTTAACAACAAAAAAACAAAAAAAAATTAGTTTTAGATGATTGATGATTAACATCTGTCAACACCATATTGATCAAAAACACAAATGGATAAAAATTTATTAAAAAAAAGAACATAAAATTTGGTGAAAGGAAATAAATGCAAGAAAGTAACAAAACCCATTGCAAATCATGAGAAGATGAATAAAGACACAAAAAGCTTAAAAATTTAAGGCCCATATCGAGTAAGAATATGAATCAATCGATCAAAAAGTGTGAAAAATTAAGAAAAAATTGAAACTTTTTGATGGTTGAATAAAGAACCATTTTTTAGCCCTAAATCAAGAAGATGAACACGAATTTGCAGTTAAAAATCAAAGAGAATGAAAACCCAGAAAAATCAAGTTAATTTACAGATTTAAAACATGAAATCCAACAAAAAAGATGAAAAAAGTTTGGATTTTGATGGATGAAAACCAACAAATGTTGAAAAAAAGTTGGAAATTAGCAAGAACAGAGTTACAAAAATCTAAACTTTAATCCCCAAATCAAACCTAAAGAAACAAAACCCAGATAAAATTAGGTTAAATTAAAGACTTAAAACATGAAATCAAACAAAAAATGAAGAAAGTTTGGATTTTTATGGATGAAAATAAAAAAAAATGTTAGAAAAAAGTTGGAAATTATGAAGAACAGAGTTATAGAACCCCAAAGTTTCAGCCCCAAATTAAACCAAAAGAAACAAAACCCAGTGACAAAATCAAGTAAAATTACCAAATCAAACAATAAAAATCCAAAAAAAAAAAGAAAAAATTATCTATTTCAGGAGGAACAAGACAAAACCAGAAGAAGAAAAACAGAGCAGAGAGTAAAGAAGAGATCAGAGAGTAAAAAACAATACCTTGGCTTCATTTGCGTTAATTTGATTACTTCCAGCCATGAGTCAATCAATCTTTCAACTTAATTTTATTTTCTTGTTACAGAAGAAGAAGATTTAAGTAACTAAATCAAAGAGATTAAGACTTTGAAAAAAGATGCTGAAAAAGAGTGTTTGACCACACACAAAAACTCATCTTTCATTTCTGGGTTTTTCTGTAACAAGATGAGACACTTGTCTGATGTAAAAAAAGAAATAAAAACACACACACACACACAAGATATGAAATTGTGAGATTTGATATCAAGATTGTTTAAAGAGAGAGAGAGAAAAAAAAAGAAAGTTTTTTGAGAAAGAGATAGGTGAAATTTTGCAAGTTGTTAGTTGTTGTTTTATCAAGGATGGATGAGTGTTTTTAGTGTGTGTTTTGAGTGTGTGTGAGAGAGAGAGAGAGTTTTTTGTTTTTAGAGAGAGAGAGTCAAAGAGAAAAAAAAAGATGTAGAAGAAGAAGAAGAGAGTTGTGGTGAAGAGAGACGACAAAGCAGGCGGCCGAAATACATGGGGCCCATAACTACACACAAACACCTAACACTAAAATGGTTAACAACTCTTTTCTAGTTCTATATTTAACCAAATTTGGTCTTGTTACTCTTGGATTTATGTTTTGGGTTTTCTTCAAACTAGTTTTTTTCTTTTTCTTCTTTTTGATTTTGATGTGAGGATGAGTTGGATCCGGTTGGACGCGGTGTAGGTTTTTGCTCCGGATGTTAGTTGAAGTAGAGGTAGGATTTATGAGTTGTGTATGGTTCTGACTTCTGAACTGAAGTTGAGAACTATACAAGCTACCTCAAAGTATGGAATATCTTAGAAATGCATTTTGTGAACTTTATGTTAGTGCATAGGGGAAACTCGATAGCTTGGTTGCTGGTTCAAGGGATGGAAGTTTTATTTTGGGGTTTGTAAAAGAACTTTGATGAGGAATGGATAGTTATGGTTCAAGCGTTACTCTGTGGACAATAAATTAGTCCATATAGAAAAATAATATAAGTACTGTTTCTTTTAACGAATAAGGAAGGCATTCGTTTATTTTCTTAAAAGTTGATAAATTCGAGGGATTGCATATACTTTTTTTTCTGTTTTGTAAAAACAGTTACATAATTCCAAGTTTGGCCATATTCCCGCCAAATCTGAACACCTTAGAAGAGGGTATTTCGGACGGCGGCTTGTCATTTGCGTGGTTAAATTGAGGAGTCTTCTGATCATATCACTATCAACTATCACATTACTAGTTCAATTTGAGATAACCATCATCTCTTTTCCGGTCTCATGTCAATCATCTACTGAGTGAAAGTAGATCATCTACGTCATTTTCCTTACTTCCATTTGGTGTATATGAAAAAATATAATCAAAAAAATTATTTTTCTGGGGTTGTCAATATCGTTGGAGAGATTAAATCGCTAGCTTTTCTTTGACAGTTAAAAAAACATAATTCCAAATTTACCAACACATAACAATTATACATACTTTAAATGAAAAATCAAATACATTAATACTCTCTCCTAAATACCCACTACAAAAAAAACATGACACCACCGCCATCACCATTACAGTTCTTAAATACTTAGAGAACTAGAATAGAAACAAAACTTCTTGAATTGAAGATGTTACAAGTCTCATAAATGAAACATGTCTTAATTACTTGGTATAAGCATAAATGACTCATAAACTTTATAATGTGTATGAAACCCTACTTATCACTCACTAAGTCTGTTAATGAAAAAAATGAGTGTGCAATGTTAATAAATTATTATCTAGTATAAAACCTATCACAGATTATATCGGTTTAGGCAGCATTAGACTCGTGCGCTACACGAAAAACTAAATAGTGAATTAGAATAAGAATGTGCCAACTTTGTCAACCTAAAAGTCCACCAACCCACACATGCCAATCGATCCATACACTTCACTTTCTTGATCGCAATATCTTTTTATTTACCAATTAAATCAACAAGCTAGCTTTGATCCCATTCATTATTAAAAATATTTTACTTTTACACAAAACAATATAACATATTAACAAATAATATATATATATATGGTGTTTAGTTGTTACAAACCGAAGCAACTCGCGCGGCTGGTTTGGCCCGCATATATACAAAATATATAAGGTTCAAGTTTGGTTAGGTCTATGGCCAGTTCGGTTCAAGCAGAAACAGTCGTTTATTATTCAGTTATATTGATATCTGTGTATTACAAAGATTAAAAAATGTAATTCATAATATTTAATAATATATAATATATAAGGAAAAAAACTTAAATTAAAATTATATTATATTATATTAAAACAAAAACATTATAAAACATTATGAATAGTGTTTTCGTAAGAGTCATATGTGCGTTTTTGTTGTTGGTTGTTGGTTTTGAGGTGTTGTGTTGCTATTGGTTGATGTCATATGTGCGTTTTTGTTGTTGGTTGTTTTTTTTGTTAGGACTTGCAAGAAGTAATAACCCGCTTAAAACTGTCACGCAGCACACAACAGTGTGAATATACCTAGTAAAAATAAATAAATAAGCAAAAACAACAAAGGTATGAATACATAGTATTTTTTTTTTGAACAGCGAATACATAGTATTTGATGGGTTAAACTTGTGTATATAACACGAAGAGCATGAGTTCAAATCTCAAATGTTATATGTTTTTTCTTTTTAGTAATAATGAGTTTATAATAACTAGGATTATACAGTGCTCGCGCGTTGCGCGAGCCACTTGTATAACGTTAAATTTCCACCATCACAGGCGTTTCAAGTTAAAACTAAACACATGCTAAAATCAACGAAAAAGCAAATGTCATTCAATTTCAAACAAACATAATGAACAATTGTACACAACATCATTACAATGAAAACGTCTAATTCGATGCTAATAACAGCGGATCATAGTCCCTTTCTTTAGAATCCCATAATAAAAGGACATCATCGTACACTATTCGTCAAAATCATCCATCCACCACCACCATCCATTGTCGATTAAAAAAACAAAGAAGACGACGGAGGTGACCGGAAATAACGCCGGAAGCAAGAGAGAGAAACATAAAATGAGCATGCTTCTTCCAAGAATCCAAAGACTATAAAGCAACCAAAAAGAATTCATCTTATTTATAAAAGAGTCATTTTACTTTGGTGGTGAAAATACAAAGCCAAAAACTATGGCGACCAAAATGCGAAACATAAAACAGCATTACCTTAAACTCAACTTATCTATAAAAGAGTTATTATGCTTTGGTGATCAAAATGCAAAACATACAAAAATATCATTGTCAAAATAGAAAACATAAAAGTTCATTACTCATGAAGTTTCTCTTTAAATATATAGTAATATAGAACTTGGTGGCTAAAATGCAAAATTACAAAAAAACACTTGGCTACAAAAACAATTTTGTGACCAAAATACAAAACCTAACAAAAAATGGTGACCAAAATACAAAAATGGTGACTAAATTAATAGTATACAGATTGGTGGCCAAAATGCAAAACTACAAAAACCACTTTTGGGTACAAAAACAATTTTTTGACCAAAATACAAAACCAACAAAACAATAGTGATCAAAATAGAAAAACATAAAAGACACTATTCATGAAGTTTCTAAATTATTAGTATATAATATTTATATTAGTATAGGTCGATTTATGTTTAAAAGATGATTGTGTAATCCATCCGACAATTTACCATTAATTATTTATATATTGTCATTTAATTTATATAGGTAGGTATAGTCCGTATAGATATAAACAAGCCACTAAATATATTGTAAGAACATGCAAAACAAATAAAATTGTTTATATTTGCCATTTTATTTTATCTTTTAAAATTTTTATGTATGATCTTCATTTACTTTTCAAGTTCTATACACCAAGATAAAGAAAAACTGACAAGTTGTGCTGATAATAATTTTTGAATTACTAAAAAAGATTATTACTATGCATGACCTAAGTAGTTTCAAAGCTGCAGATGCAAGAAAACTAAAAATATACGTGTTGGTTGTAAAGACATGTTTTCTCGTGTTTGGTCATTTTGTATGAAATAATTTTTAAAGCGGGGCTAACCTACAGTAAAAACACCACCTATCAAGCCCACTAGAGAAAAAACCTTGTTAGACCCACATGCATATTTAAATCTTAAATACTTTTGAAGTAATAAAGCGACGAATACAATGTTTAGTTTCTCTCCGAAATTTAAAAAAACATATATTAGCATGTTTAAGTATATAAACTAATAATCTATAAACGATGTTATTTGAACACCCTATTGGTTATTTAGACACTTTTCTCTCTTTAACTCTCAATATATACATGTTCATATAACGAATTAGTATGTTCAATTAACCAAACCCCTATTAAAATACTTTACACATAGGAGACACATTTTTAGAGAACCAATTAAAAGCTTAATAATACACAAAAATTTAAGTTGCTTTTTTTTATGTACATAAACTTACACGTCTAAATGTATGAGTTAAAAAATATATAAATATGATATATTTATCAAAAAGTTACATGATTTAGACTTTTTATCCTTACAATAACTTAGTATGATCGATGAAACTTAGGTCATGTGGTGTGTTGCATGTTTTTTAAGTCCCCGAACGGGTTACATCACTATTTTACCCTCTTTTACTCCACTTCACCTCAAGAAAATAATTTAACCTCTTTAACGTCTCTCTAACTTAATTTTAGATAACAAATAACTTTGTGTGTGTGTGGAAAGAGAGCTTAACTCCCGTGAACACATTAACGCGTGAATAATTCACGCCCCTTATGCCCCTGCCAGTGTGAAGCCCATTAAAAAGCGTTAAAACTAGACACGTTGGATTAACCCGTCATGGCGTCAAAACACACCCGGTAGCCTCACCTATAAACATATATATATATACTTCATGAACAAAACTAGTCTTTGTGACACTCCGCCTCATACGAGAATAAAAAGACTTAAAAAAAAAAAAAAAAAGTAAATTACGCGATACGCGCAAGGGAAGACATGGCCTGCGCGTATCGCCTAGTGTAACCAAACCCGGGTACGCGAAACCAGGGGCAGCCGCAGACTCGCACGAAACCACCTCCTCTACGCGATACGCGCAGGAGGAGGCATGCCCTGCGCGTATCGCGTAGGGCAGGTTCACCAGCTATAAAAAGGGGGCGACCCCCCCTTCATTTCTTGCACCACCTCTTCACACTCACTCTCTCTCTCTAAGCCATCTCCGGCCAAAAACACCCGGCGAAGCCACGACGAAGTTCCGACAAGCTTTCGGTGAAGAACGGAAGTGTTTGGAAGCTCGGTTCGAGTGCGGGTTTGCTCACGAGAAGATTACGAGGTGTCTTCGGTGATCGGTAAGACTCGTTTTTAGATTTCTTCGAGTACTTACCATTTTATATAATTATATATGTATAAACCCGAGATACTAAATGAGACCCGTCATAATAGTGAACGGTGTTCTCTACTACGTGTGAGCTTAAGATCTGCTGGACGAAGCAAGGTGCTGTCGAAGTGCTGCCCAACTCTAGAGAGACTTCCGTACCCAGGTCCTCACTCTGCTCGACTCATTAGGTAACGTCTAAGATTCCGTACCTATGTAAGATATATGTATGGCTTAAGTCCATGGAAGAACCAGGGTTTTAGGATAGAACCTTCCTAGTTATATAACAATACTAGGAATAAAGTATGTTTTCAATGAATGATAAGAATCGTGTGAAAACACGATAATATGATGTTGTGGCTTTTCAAAAAGAATGATAATAAAAATGTAGGATAACCCTGACTCAGATGTTGAATGCACTCTGAGAGGAATGGCTATGCCAAGGACTAAAGTCATCGCCATAGTCACATAATATGATTAAGGCAATGCATCAGTGAGAAAGACACTGATAGGATTATCCCCAGGGGAATGAATCCTAATAAGTATGAAATGTTTACAGGGTTGTCTTGATTAGCCACTTGCTCGTGATAAGTAGACTACATCTGAAGGTGAGTCTAACCGCCCCTCTTTATTATGTTTTACGTTTTCGGGGCTGTATCCGAGCTGTATGAAAAGTATGAAATGTTTATATGAATGTTATGAATATGGATGTGGTTATAAGGACGATCGCTACCTGGTGATTCAACACACCTCAACTCCAGGTTCGTCCGGTTGTTGTGTTGTTGGTCCGCGGTAATAAGCTTCGCGTTAAGAGTCATCCCTGGATAGGGATGGCGGCTACATGCCACAGGGCAAGTCATTAGGGCAGGGCTTCGCGCTAAGAGGTAGTTGTTTAAGGAACTACCGGCTCCGCCTCGGGATGTATATGCGTCTAGTTGGATCCAATTAGGTAGACTGACTGCTCGTAACAGGAGAGGTACCACCCGCCTAGGCAATAAGAAACAAGAGACCAAGAGTGGTCGCAAGGGTATCTCGGTTATTCCTGTATGCGGCATATACGTTAACAGGTCTCTAACGAAAGTTGGCCACCATCAGATATGGCGTTAGAGAAAATTTGGCTTGTAGATGACTTATTAACCACACACATATATGAAATGATGACGTCTAAATGTTTTATGTGTCTTATGTCACTGGTTATGACTCACCAACAACGTTGTTGTTGACGTCTTTTAGCTCGTGATGCAGGTGAAAGAAAATAACTGTGGACTTTAGCTAGGAAAGGTCTAGCTAGAAGTGGTACAATGGAGGCACTCCACATAGGAGGAAGAACTAAGTTGAAGATGCTTGGGATTAGTGTCTTTAGCTTATGTTATGATAATGTATTACACTCATATCGAGTGAAGACAATGTTGTATCTATTTTAAGACATTTAATGAAAGTCCAATTTGGGACCGTATTTGTGGTCTTTCTATTAAGTCTTCCGCTACATTATTTTATGTGATTAGTAAATGTTATGCAACGTGTCAGGCCCTGGGAGTCGGGGTGTGACAGTCTTTTTAAAATTTTAGGAATTAAGTTATGTCGTAAAAACCACTAACCATAAAAACCAGTTGTTCATCAACTCAGCCAGTTTTGTTCATCCTTTTCTAAAATCATTATGGTTCGACCCAAAAGTTGCCCAATATTTGTTTATTTACAAAGTGGTCCTTTAACTATTCAAAAGATACTTTTTCTTTGTGTTCTTTTACTACGTTGACAATTCAAAAACCGACTAAATCAGACGAGATGTCAATTGTCGATCGTTAATTTGATGCTCGAGGAAACCAGCTAGCTCGTAACCACTATTGATAACCGTTAAATTTTGTTACTAGTGAGATTTAAAGCTATAATTTCTTTGTGGTCCTTTTAACTATCCAAGTTTTTTTCTCTATATTTTTTTGTTTGTATTTAGTTCTTGCTTTTGTCACCTTCTTATGAAGCTCTATTTAGAAATGGTCTATTGTGACGCGAAAGCAACTAGAAGAAAATACTATTGCATTATTTAATCACGTGCGATCGTACATCTTCACCATCATTATCTTCATTTTCTTACCCATAAAGTATTCTCCTTAAATCATGCAATTTAAAGTTACATTAACCAAACTTCAATTCAATGGTCCCAAGCAATTCACTTCAAAGTTTATACCAAATTAAACCTCTCATTTTTTTATAATGTTGTTTAGTTGTATGTGTCCATTTTGAGTTTTCCTAGGCCTTGGTTTGAGATACTTAGGCCAATAAACTTTGACATCATCAATAGGTAGACATGGGTTCTCACAAGAGTGTGAAGAGACCCATTCACATGGCCAAGCTATGGTGAGATTCACGCGTTCAAAACAGGGTTTGAGTAACGTCATGATCGTGAGACATGGATAGAAGTTCAACCCCACGGTTTTTGGTTCTGAGTCATCCGTTGAGTTACATTAATGTTTGTGGATTTTTGGGGCGATATGCAATGGCAAAGGATAGCGAAGGCAGGGTAGGGCCTCCCTCTCACTTTTTGTCAAAAGTATCGGTTTGTGGGTCGGTAGCTAAGTTATATATATATATATATATATATATATATATATATATATATATATATATATATCCCCCTTGAAAATATTACGTAAAGTGGGTTTGGCCCCTTTAGTTTTTAAAATGTTAAAGCTAAGTTCAATGAACTTATTTTTAACTAATTTATAAAATAAACCTAAGCCCATAATGCTCATTTAAACATTAAACATTTTCCTCAAACTCCAAAGACCCAAGCTGTTAAAAAAAACCCATAGTGTTGCTTCTCTACGTTCTGCTATCAAACTAGGGGACCGCGTACCACCACCACCACTTGCGCGTCGACCACATGTTGTCGTGACTTGCATCCACCACCTCCTAGGTTTTTCTTACAATTTACTCAAGTTAGTTTTCTAGTTCAGTTAGGAACTTAGAGTTTAAGGGGTTTAGGGTTTAATTGTTGATTGGAAACCTAACTGCAATTGTTGTAAACAATTTAAAATAGTACGTAAACAACTAAATGAACTGCAGTATTTAAGCATCCATGACACTAAATGTGTTTAATTGTTAAGAAGAAATATCTTATTTTATTTATGTATAAGAACAACCTTTAGAATGCATGAAGAAAATTTAGATATGTAGAACTTTTATTATTTGACCCAACCCTACCCGAACCGAACCACTGATCCGAACATATAACCCGAAGCATAACGTTAGGAAAAAAAATTACGGGTCCCATTGATCAGCGTCGGAGAACAGATCAAAGATAAAGAGTTTGTAAGTGTCTTAGTCACCTCAATTTTAGTTGTAGTAAGTAAGAACTAAGAAGTCGAATTCACAAGGAGCTAGTGGATGGTGTTTAACTGCAACTGATCATTGTCACGAAGATAATGTAAAACTGAAATTTGATTAATTGATAACTAAAGATTAATTTAGTGCAATAATAAAAACAATTATCACATTTTGGAGGCCAGAGGACGTGAAAGGAGGTTAGGAAACTTAGTGACAAAGCATTCCTACATCATCTTTTGACCCAATTGCTTCCGAAATCACAAGATTAACTCTATCAACATGAGGATGAGTGGTTAATTACTTGGTGATCACAATCAAGTGTTGGGTTTGTATGTTTTCTGTTTATTTGAAGTTGTTTATCATTTGTAGACTTGAATACATTGTGTTTGGTTGTTTATCTTTGATGAATTCATTAGAACCGATCAAAGATAAAAAGAATTAAGTTTGTAAGTGTTTATGCACTATAATTATTAGTTGTGGTGAGTAATAAAGTCGAAACCACAAGGAGGTAGTGAAAGGTGTCTAACTGCAATTTAGTCATTGTCACGAACATAATGGAAAAGTGAAATTTTGATTGATTGATTTTTAAAACTAGAGATTAATTTAATGCGATGACAAAAACATTAATCACAACCACGCTTAGAACTTGAAGCACAATCTGAAATTAAAGTTATATTCAATGGATAATGAATGACCAACAATTTATATACTTAATCTTGTACAATTGGAGAACCAAAATAAGTCAAATACATAAGGTGTTCAAATCATTAGCATCTAGACCAAACATTCAATGGATAATGATGACCAGCAATTCATATAGTTAATCTTGCACGATTGGGGAACCGAAACAAGTCAAATACATAAGGTGTTGAACTTATTACCAACATGTTTACATAACCAAACAAACATACATGATTGATCTTCACTAATAACACCATTGAATCTATCATACAAGAAGTGATCTTAGAAAACATGAAATTGGGCATTCACATACACTAGAAGACATCGAATTCACAAAGATAAATAACAAACACGATGTATTCAAGTCTACTAATGATAAACAACTTCAAATAAATAGAAATCATACAAACCCCACACTTGTTTGTCAGGGCCGGCTCAAGGTTTTTTTGAGGCCTAAAGCGAAAAAAAATTTCAAGCTAGGCCTATCGTTAAAAATCTTCCTCTTTTACCTGAGATGATTTTTGATTGAAAACGACATGAGATGATTTTATATTGTAATCGTCAATTTGAATTCGCAACAGGATATTGAAGTTTTAAATTTTTGGGGCCTATGAAAAAGTGGGGCCTAAAGCAAGAGCTTATATTTTTACTATAAAGAGGCGGCCCTGTTGATTGTGATCACCAAGTAATTAACCACTCATCCTCATGTTGATAGAGTTAATCTTGTGATTTCGAAAGCAATTGGGATGAAAGATGATGTAGGAATGCTTTGCCACTAAGTTTCCTAGCCTCCTTTCACGTCCTTTGACCTTCAAAATGTGATGATATGTGAAAAAAGTCGAATTAGGGCACTTAAACTCGTAAGAAAATGAGGAAAACCCACCCAAAACCATTGTTTTGAAAACTGGACACTAAACCAATCTTATAGTTTTTTACCGGTTGAACCGAAATTGGACGAAATATATATTTATTAAAGTAATATCATAAGAATTCTAATTTAAACAAACCATTCGACCATGGACACACTAAACATGATGAAAACACAAAACCACCTCTCTTTATATACGTTTTCCCACTAACCGAACGAACACCCGATGCCCGATACCACAAACACATAGCATCCTTATCCTCATTTTATCAATAAATGTTCACCAAACTCTATCATCAGATCCTTTAGGAAATCCTTGTTTCCTTCCATCTCGTATCATAATATGTTCACAATCACAATTTCAATTACACTATCTTCTTATTTATCAAAGAAATACTGATAAAAATAGCACATATTGTCAACACGTATCATCATATTGGAAAAACGAAACCATGTCGTTAAATAAATCACATCAAAAGGTTGTTAAAATATGCACATCGCGACATAATAAAGAGTTGATAGAATTTAAAGTTTAAACTTTATAAAACTTCATTTTTTAAAAGTTTGCATATATGAAAAAAAAAGTAGAAAATCTAAACGTTGAATCAACGATAATTTTTATCTATGAGGCACGATAATATATTAAAAAATTTTATTTAAAAAAATTATATTTTAAAAGTTATAATATAAAAAACAACAGAAAAAATAACGATGAGCAAGTCATAAATAGTTAGACAAGCATAAAATATAATTTATACATATAACTAAACTTTTACTCTAAGTACAACGTATATGAAAGTAAGGTTTTTATATAGAAACTCGCTATTGGCCTGAGGAGATCATGTTGGAGGTAAGGAGTGCTTATTGGGTTTCAACGAGGCAGAGACGCCTGATCACCTTCTGTTTAAGTGTCCTTTTGCTTCAAAAGTGTGGAGTAAAAAATTTCTTTGGTTTGGTTTGGTTGGGATGGGGTTATGGGGACAACGGTGAGGGATCAAATTGACTCTCACCACAATTTGACCGGGTCGGATAAGATTAGAGGCATGGTGGTGACGGTTGTTATGATCACGGATTGGTATGTATGGCTTGCTAGAAACAACATTATCTTCAATGCTATCTGTTGTCCGTGGATGGATTTATGGAAAAGATATAGATGAATGTGCTTTTATGGCTTAGATATCGTGTTATAATGTTTGATTTGACGTGGCATACTTGGTATTGTAGCCCGTTCTAGTTGATAGGAGGTATTGTATTGGTTTTGTTTGATAGTTTGGACCTAACATCTTGCTAGTAGCCGGTCTTTTATTATATTTCGCCATTAAAAAAAGTAAAACCTATCAATTATTTAAATGTTGTTGATACTTTTAATTCAAACATAAATTATACCACAACCAAAAACATGTTATTTGAAATCAAATATAAATTTATGATTATTATGTAAATAAAATTATGAGTGTTGATGTATCTTATTGGCTAAATAATTTTATTAAAATTTACCGATCTACTTATACTAATAAATAAATAATTTTTCTCATATGTCATGTAATAAAGTATGCTAATTCGCTGTCCAAAAAAAATAAAGTATGCTAATTAACTAAGTGTCACATAAGATTTGACGCATGTCTTTCGTATGTTATTAAATTTGATTGCATTTATTTTATTTACTAAAAATGTATTCATTGGCAATTTTAAAAAGTAATCAATACAAAAGTAATTGTGATGCCATAGAAATGCTTAGATAAACAACAAAATTTATAAAGGCTTACGATTACTAGGGGTGGACCTAGCTACTAGGCAGGTGTAGCGGGCACTACCCCTTAACTTGTACCTGTACCAGATAAAAAAAAAGAATTGGGTTCCGGTTGTTGATATATTCAAGGCTCGTCTCTCAAACTGGAAAGCTAAAACCCTCTCAATGGGGGGTCGTGTTACCCTAATCAAATCTGTGCTTGATGCTTTGCCGATCTACTATTTTTCTTTATACCGTGCACCTACAGGTGTTATTGATTCCCTTGAAAAAATTAGAAGATCGTTCTTATGGGGCGGAAAAGAAGATAAGCATGGAATCCCATGGGTGGCTTGGGAAACAATCACCCTACCAAAAGACAAAGGGGGGCTGGGAATAACTTCTCTAAAGCATTCTAACATGGCGCTGCTCGCTAAATGGTGGTGGCGTTTCAAAAATGAAAAGCATACGCTATGGTGGAATGTAATATGGGCTTTCCATCACTCTTCACGGAATTGGAACCCATTGCCAGTCAAGCTTTCATCATGTGGGGTTTGGCGGAATATATATAAGATTTCAGATGATTTCAAGAATATCAACATTGACCTGAATTGCTTTTTCGTTGGGGTTCTAGGGAAAGGGGATCGTATCAGGTTTTGGTTGGACCCCTGGGCTGCGGATGTTCCACTACGGGTCTTGTATCCCTCTTTATTCTCTCTAGAAATTTGTAAAGACATTTGTATTAGTA
Source organism: Tagetes erecta (assembly GCA_030867185.1). NCBI lineage: Eukaryota > Viridiplantae > Streptophyta > Magnoliopsida > Asterales > Asteraceae > Tagetes > Tagetes erecta. Next base: position 10,434,723 of record CM061494.1, read on the forward strand.
ATTGTTTCAGATTACAGGGGCATATTTGGAGTTGGAATTGGAGATGGAAGAGAGAGCTGTTGCTGCCGCAGGAGCTTGCTGAGTGGTCTCAGTTATGGGCAAATGTTCACCTCATCCGCCCAACAACGGAAGATGATGTGTGGAGATGCCGAAATGCAAAGGATCGTGGTTTTGATTCAAGTTTCATAAAGCGCACAATTCAAGATACGATTGCAGTCAATGATATTATCAATTTCAGATGGAACAATTGGGTGCCCAAGAAAGCAAACCTTCTAAACTGGAGAGCAAACAAAGATCGTTTACCTACTTGTGATTCCCTTGCTAAAAGAAACATCACTGTTGAATCGCCGCTTTGCAAATTTTGTGAATTAATTCCTGAATCTGTCGAGCATCTTTTCACAGCTTGCGAGTTGGCCCTAATTGTATGGGCAAAGGTGGGATCATGGTGCAACATTCCTCCGATCTATGCGTTCTCTTTTAAGGATCTTATGGAGCTTCCTTTTTTGTTAACGGGGGATGCAAATCACAAACAAGCGGTTCATGCTATTTTCATGGTCACTACGTGGAGCTTATGGAGGCATCGGAATGAAATCATCTTCGACAATGTGAAGCCGTCAGCGAATAAGGTTCTTTGTGAGATAATGGTGGTGGGATCTCTATGGCTCAAGTCTAGAATTAGAAGGGGAACATACATTGCCTTACCAAATTTTCCCTACGATCCGGGTTAATTTGTTTTTGTCTTTTGCTCTTTCGTTAGTCTGTCTTTCTGTTTTTTTTTGTACTTTGTTGGGGTTTTTAGCTACTTGTTAGCCCCCTCTTTTTTATAATATATATTTGCCGTCCAAAAAAAAAAAAAAAACCAGATAAAAAAAAGTTTCATCAAAAGTCTTTAATATAAATATACATGTAAATATATAAAATAAAAGTGAGTTTAAATCACAAATTGTCCACATTATGTGGTGGATTAGCACCCTTAACTTTGTATCTAAAGGTTGTATTTTTTATGAAACACAAAATTACATTTTGATCTTCTGATTCTTAACTTGTGCTCTCTAAATTATTTTATGGTAATATGATTAATCAAACAAACACATATATTCACTAAAGTAATGTAATGCATACAAATATTTTTTTTACGTTTTTATGTATAACGTTGTTCCGTAATGGAAAATTTTTTAAACGTTACCTCTAAAATTTTTGTTTAGATCCATCACTGTGTAATATAGTTTCAGTTTGAGTATAATAACATCTTATTCAAAAGAATAATTTTTAATTCCTAAATTGTAATTACCAATAAACAAGATGTGTGATTACCCGGTTACTATTAATATTTGATTTGTTTAAAATACAAAAAATATGGGAAAAGAAAAAAAAAAGTATTGTAAGTTTGTAAGTAGTAAGTAAGATATAAATGACGTTAAAAATTAACATTTATAACGTAGACCGTGTAGCATATGAATGATATAGAATATGTGGAAATAAGACAAAAGGTTGAAAAAGACGTAGTGATTGGTTTCATTTCATTTGTTATAAATGACAAATGCTTATCCGCGTGTGGCCGACGTTAAGTCACGTGGCAACAACACCTTCCTATATGCACTTCCTTTTTATAAATCCTTTTCTTTTTATCTACAAATCATGACCCTTTTATGGTATTTTTATAAAAAAAATTGGTTTTAATGTATTATAGATTTTTTTGTTAGTATAAATTAGAATTAATTATATGGATGGTTCATTGATTTCATCTTTTTCAGATAACGTGATGTGTGATGTCATAATTACATGATAATGATTTGAAGATTTTAATATATTTTTAAAAGATCAATATTTTGAAGATTTTGAAGGTACTCAACTATATAACGTCTGTTTCTCTCCAATGTAATGATCTTCTCAGTCAATTACGTCTCTTCCAAGTTCTGGTGGATATAAAAGAGGTGGTCACACAAATGATACCTAGGGTTTTTTGAGGTTCACAAGTTTAAGTAATTGCTACTTGTTTTGTTGGATACCAAACAATTTGAAATGGTGACCCCATACTAGGGCTAGCTATTTCTGATACGGGCACGATAATACGACAAGACACGATACAGAATTAACAGTTACCTGTTTGACATTAACTTTTGCGTGTCATTAACAGGTTAACACGATAAAAGCGTTAGTTATCATGTCTTAACATGTTAAAGATATGTTAACACGATAGAAAGATCAAAGACTTTTATACACTTTTAATATTTTTTGCATATTCGTTTATCAAGTATTATTATGGTTAAATACTATTTTTATGGACTTTTGTTGTTTTGTGGCTTAAGAATTATCATGTTAAGTCATATTTAATATTTAAAACTTATATTTTTTTGGAAATTTAAATTTAAAAAATGGGTGTTTATCGTGTCATATCATGTAACCTGCTTTTTATCGTGTTTGTGTTTAGAAAAAATTACGATAAGTTATTGTGTCGTGTTCGTGTTCGTGCCTTGTGGTGTCGTGTCTGACACGATATGTCAGCCCTACTACCCCATACATTTTGCGGTTCGAACTGAAAATAACTGAAGAACCGAACCATAAGAACTGAAATGGAACTGAATCATAAGAACTGGAAATCCTCTAATTGGTTCACTTCTAAATTCCAGAATTGTGAATAAATGGTTCTCGAATTGGTTCGGTTCGAAATTGGTTTCTTATTCATACCACCAAAGGAACCGATTTTTTTCCTTACAAAAAAAAAGACAAAACCCTAGTTTTTAATATACTATTTACGTGAGTATGATACTCAATATGATCATACTCATACACACTTTCCACTCGGTCTAACCTTAGCACCCTACTGTTTACGTATCTCCAAACTTCAATCATCATCATCATAATCATCGAGCAATTCACACTTTAAAATATTAGATTCATTAGGCAACCACCAATCTACAATCAATATTATCATCGACCAGTTAGCACCATCTCGAATCATAAATCAAGTTCTCGCTCTAGTTCGTTGTTTATGGTTTATAACTTTATTCGATTAACATACTTGTGTTTTGACTATGAGATGAGACGATGAAGACCTTTACGACTTAGTCATGCGAGACATGGTCCATCATCGATTCATAGTACGACTCAAACTTTTTACTCAAGTTTAATGAATCACTAATTAATTACTTGAAATCTCATAACACTTATCATCTGAAGCAGAGTTGTACGCTTATCGTTCAAAAAAAATTTCCTTGAAAGTTCGTTTTTATCATTGTACACACATACTTCGATCAGTTCACGCAAGTAGACATCATTTATATCAAATTGTTAACAATTGTTATATGAATTTCGGTCCAACTCCTAATTGTTACCGAACCGCCAGAACTGCAAATAACTGAACCAAACATTTAAAACTCATTTCGGTTCTCGATCCATACAAAGCCACCTAAACATATAGTCCCTTTGGTTGTTAGGAGAAAGAGTGACTGACGGTAGTGTGGTGACATATGTGGTTAGAGCTTTTTAGCTTCTAGAGATAATTAAACATATAGTCCCTCCGGTTAATGGTTTAATGTAAACTTTTTTTTTATTATTTTGTATATTAGAGTTGTTTTGTGTTTATGATTTGTTATTGTAGTTCGTGTGGTTATTGTTGTTGTTAGTGTGCTTCCCCGGGTTTGAGTCCTAGTTTTGCGCACTGCGTTTTATTTTAGTGGTTTACGCGTGTCTTTTGTTGGGTAAGTGTTTTGTTTAAGAGATGTCCTTCTTTGTTTTCGCACATTTCTTCATATGTAACTAAACTTTTGTATATACAATTAAATATCCTTAATTCGTATAAACACCTCTCGCGCAACGCGTGAGAGATCATCTCCTCCTAGTTTATATAAAGTCGTGAAAACAATTATACGAGATTGATATTTCAAAATCTATGATCATCATGTTATGTTTCAATACTAAGTTATTTCGTTATAAAATGTGAAAATGACAATATATGTTTGGAGTTAATTACATAATGGTTCATGGTGGGTGTGTGAGGCAGTTGTCATGGTGGTTAATAGTGTGTGTCAGTGTGTGGGACTGTGGGAGGTGTTGTTGAAGGTTTGACGAAGGGTTGTGTAGTATAAGATAGTGTTGGTTTGTAACTTATTTAAACTATAACTAAGACTTTAATTTAAACGAGCTAACAAACGAGCTATTGAGCGAGCCAACGATCAAGCTAATGAGCAAATTAACCACAACCTGAGCTGACACGGGCTCAGACTCGAATTATTTAAAATCAAGCCAAACTGACATTTGCTTGGACTCGGCTCGTTTAAAATCAATCCGAGCTAATATCATTTTTTAAACTGGGCTTATTTCGAGCTATTTTCAAGCGAGCTTTTTGAACACCTTACAAATAAACAAAGATAAGAGCATCTATAACCCATCTATCTTCCCCATCTCTATAATTACATTTTCTCTTTCCTTTGTGATTAAATAATATATTTTTATACATTTAGCATTAGAATTTTTTTTTCCTTCACTAACAAATACTTTTAAAAAATATTAAAAAATTATAAAGCTGAACAATGTTTTTCTAAAGATAAAAGTTACATAAATCGTTATGAAAAGACCACAATTGCGTTATATGGCTCTTGTGAGTTTACATTTAACAGCATAGGCCGTTTGAGATTGATTTTGAAAATGATTTATTGGTTTTTGTAAAAGCCAATAATCATTAAAAAAACCAAATTTTGTTGTTTTAAAAAGGGTTATTAGATTTTAATAATTTTAAATATGGTTATTGGTTATTTGACCGCTGTCACTTCCAACTAACACTTTACTATCATCATCTCAATTTAACACTTCATTTGTTATGTTACTTCGCTTTTATGACAAATAATTTGCATGCCACATAAGATAAAAAAAAGTATTAAGTGGTAAAAAATGAAGTGACACAATAATTCAAGTATTAAGTTGAAAGTGATAATAATAAATGTGTTAGTTGGAAGTGACACACTCACTGACGGATCCAACAGTTTTTGTCAGTGGGTTCACTATTTTTAGGTGCTTAATTTTTAATGAAATCATACAAAAAATTCGGGTTGATTTAACGGTTCGGATCGGGTTACTGGGTTAGGTTCATCACATAATGACAATGAGATACAATAAGTCAATATTACACTTTGAAAACTGAAATGATATGAGAAGGTTTCACGATTTGAAATCCAAAAAGGTTAAAAATCCATTAAAAAAAGAATTTTTATAAAATGCAAGTATAAAGACTAGAACTTGTGACCTTGAATTCACTCCTAATCCTTATATAATATAGCAAAACATAAAAAACTTATGTGGCATATTTTCAAAGTTTTTAGCTTATGTGGCATTATTTGAGAGTTTATCTCAAAATAATGATTTTTTATTTAAAATATGTATATAAAATATGTTATAATAAAACTAATTACATTTTTGGTTTCCTAATATTTTGGAGAATTCTGAAAAATTTAAGAATATTTATATTTTTAACCCTTTACTACAAGGGGTGTACATGAGTCGGTTTATATTTGATAGGGTTTAAAAATGAAACTCATGGATAAAGTTAATAATAACATACAATTAAAGACCTCAGTGTTTTATAAATATACATAACATTTATATACGATTTAAAAAAAATAAACTACACCATAAAACTAAGCACTTTATTCTATTTAATTGAATATAATATTGCTATACTAAAAATCTAATTTTTAAAAATATTTCATGTGTTCCGGTTTACCACGGTTTTGTCTCAAAGCTGAATGGAACATTCATGAACATCCTTAAAAGCATAACTTGAATGTTGTGTTCCCGAGCGTAACCCGGACACTAAACTAGTTATTTATATGGGTTCACTTTAAAATTTTCTATGGGTTCACTCCAAAATTTTCTATATAGTTTATGTTAAAATTTTAAGACGCGGATGGGTTCCTGTGAACCCATTGGGTACTGGGTACACATTGGATCCGTCCATGAGTGACAACGACATATACCTCAATTAAAACTTAAAATTATTAAAATCCAATAATAATATTTTTAAAAATTACTTATTAGTTTTTTAAAACCAGCAAATTAATATGTCATTTTCATACTTAGTCTCAAACATGCTGTTCAATGTTTGTGTAATGTGTAATAAATTATAGTATAAAAAAGAGTATTTTAGAAGATTTATTGCTAAAAGAATCAAGAAGGAACATTGTATTAGGATAGTTGTGGTGAATTTGGACACATTATTTGTCTTATTTGCAGGTGGCTGTGCATGTGCCACACGCTTTATCTCACACCTCATCCAATGTTCGATATTATCTTATTCTACTCGTTTAAAATAAATTATTAATAAATTATATTCTTTTTTTTCTAAAAGCAAATGCGATTAAAAAACAATCATACTCATTTTGTTTTTTGTTACACTTTTAGATAAAAGCCTAAATAAATTACCTTTTAACATTTTTTACGTAATAATATAGAAATATTCTCTATCTTTAAATTTATATTAAAATCTATACATTTCCTTTTCATTTTATTTAAATAATAATATGTTTATACATTTAGCATTACAGTTTCTCTTCTTCACTTACAATCACTTTAAAAAAATATTAAAAAATAATTGAGGGTTTCCCTCTTATCCACCATTAAATTTTCTTTTTCATTGTATTTCAATAATATCTTTTCAAATACAAAGTTGTCGTTGGCCTGGCTGGTGAACCGTGAACGGCATCAATACCATTCATTTTTTTCTAAGGTTTGGTAACTAAAAATTAATTTGGGCTTAGGCATTGTCTATTGTAATTGTAATGGGCTAGAATAACACTTACAATTTATATTAGGCTTGGGGCCTTGGGCAATGCGTTAAGAATTAATATTTATATTAGTTTAGCGTGTTATGTTTCGAAAAACAAAACTTAAGTAGTGATTTTAAGGATATTAAGATTTATAATAATATAGTGGGTTAGTTTTGTAAAATTTCAAATATATCTTTTTAATTTTTATGGGTAGCCTAAACACAAAACGGGAAAATAATTTTTTTTACATTTGACGTGAAAATTTGAACCGTAAATCTGGATACCCCTGGCCCTAAGCTACATTTGCCCCTTAGTATTATATAATAACACGAGTTTTTTAAGTTTTTTTAAGAGCCATTCATTACTCAAACAAAATTAGGAAGAAGCTAGTAATTACAAGGAAAACACCTTAACACCATGACCACCGTTGAGTCTTACAATTACTATGTCTATTCATAGTACAAAGATAGTAAATAAAGCACTAAAGCACTTTTATATCACCAACAATAACATCAGAATTATTAGAAATACATATTTTTGTGGTTCCTCACGATACTTAAGTTAGAGGTGTTAATTATGTTAGTTAATTGATCAAACTACTTTGTAAGCAAGTAGTGTTAGGGTTAATATGTTTAATAGACTAGTTATATTTATATTACTTAATCCTAAATCTAATCATTTTTAGATCATTTTGATGTCGTACTTATTCGAAAGTTATGTAAGAGGTATAAAAATACTAAATGTATAAAGATATTTATCTTTCTTTGAAACTAGATTTAACACCAGGCCGCGCGCTGCAGCGGCCGGGTCACGCAGTCGGGTCTTGTGTATTTGACTTCGTCATATGTGTTGAAAAAAAAGTATCATGTCCCGTACGTCACGACGCAAAAACGTAATGTGTCACATGCTAAAAAAACGATGAAATATCAAAAGTTAGAGGTCAACAAGATAACAATATTAAAGTTGTACTATATGTCAAAGTAAAGTAAGAAAACAAAGTCGAAAACTTATCAGGGGCTAATATGAGAATCAGTAAAAGTCGTACTATGTGTCAAAGTCGAGTAAGAGACCAAAGTCAAAAACTCATCAGGTGCTCAAATGACAATTAGTAAAAGTCGGGACTAAAACCGTCAATGTGTTAAAAGTCGGGGATTAAAACCGTTAATACGTTAAAGTAAGAAAAAGTTGAAACGCGACGTGACGGGACGGGAGAGGCCAGTGCAAAGCACCGACCTTCCCTATTAGTAGATATATAAATGTCATTAATTTGTAAAGAATCTTGGAATTTTTATATTTTAATTTACCTTAATCTAAAATATTTATTATTTTTTATGGATAAATTCACACACATATTAATCTACTCCTTAAATATTGACCACTTTACATATATTAATCTACTCCTTAAATATTGTCACATGAAACTTGAGTCGCTTCCAAATTGAAAGCGACTCTTTCCGCAACAAGGAAAGTTACAAAATTTATTCATTTGCATATGTTTGATGAAATTAACACATAAATTAAACATCATGATATTGTTGGAGGTCTTTAGCTAATGTCTTAAACATCATGATAAATTAACACATAAATTACCGTCCAACTTGATGGTCTTTAGCTAATGTTTGATGTCAATGAGCCCTAGATAACTAGTTTTAGACGAGATATTACATGGTTTTTCAATATGAATGTCATAGGTCTTAGTCTCATTTAGGAAAATATGTTTCAAGTGAGCACGAAGTTTAGCCTCGATTAGCCTTTGGGCAGTGAGTTTTCATTTTGATGGTCGGGCCAGATCATAAGTGTTGTCAGTGCCCACATGGTGTGATGGCCTTTTACAGCTATGCTTATAGTATTCGTAACTGTTAAAAAAAGTTAATGTTTTATCATTGTAAACCAAATCAGAACATTTAAAAATTACAACTAAACCAAATTAAACTATTACTGAAAACATGATTTCATGATTTTGGATATTACTACTTTGTAATAAAATTACTTAATATCAACCAAAACAAAAAAACAATTATGTTTCAGTTCTCTGGTGTATTCTGCTCTAGTATCTAGCTAGATAGACTTGTGTTTACTTTAATAAATGGTTGTTGAAAAGAAAAAAAAAGTTTAATTATGTATTTGTGTGCATAGTCCACATTAAAATAACCATTAGGCTTATGTAATAATATACATGGCGTAAAAGATATGGTATGGTTTAAAGTTTTTCAAATGGTACAAACTAAGGTTTTCACAAATGGATTTTATTTGATCCTCATCTCGTTTAGTTTCAACTTTCAAGTATAAAGCATAATCAAACCATTTATTATTTAGTGTGATGTGAAAATTTTAAATTAAACACAAAAAATAAGGACTATTAAATAAAAGGTTTTTTACATATTTCTCCTTCCTAAGCTCATCAATTACATATTTACCCAAGCCTAAAGTTTAATTACATATATCCCCTATGACATAATAAATTACTTATTTACCTTTTTTTTACACAAACCATAAGAAAATATAAAAATATACTTATGAAAATCATTAAGGGTAAAATAGTAAATGAAAAGACTATTTTAAAGAAATTTGGTAAATATGTAATATATGTGGTTTAGGAAGTGGATATATGTAATTGAACTTAAGGAGTGGATAAATACGTAATAAATGATCTTATGAAGGAGATATATATGTAAATGTCCCTAAATAAAATCAATAAGGATCACCTTCCATATACTAATGAATACATGATAACAAAATTGTCAATTTTATAATATTATATTTTTCTAGAAATATTTTTTTGTTACTTTTAAAACGTTTAAAATCAATTGAATGTTGATTACCAATTTTCAATTCAGGACGAAATGATTTAAAGCAAAATAAATATAAATAAAGGTAAATAATAATAACAATAATGATAATAGATGGGTTTTTGGAAGGTAGAGGGGGTGTTTGTCATGTTGTGGATATTAGGTCAATTTCCACCTAGCTATGTTGTTTTTAATAAAAAAAATCCCGTATTTCTATTCATCATTATTTATAATTGAATTTTTTTTTATGATTTTACTAGAAAAACATTACCAAGACGGTAGGATCTAAACAACCAATTACATAAAAAAACAAAAGAAAAAACAAAGTTTCATCTGTTTTGTCACACGAGATTTCCTATTCTTGTTATAAACTTTAACCGCTCAAATGTGTTAATTTTTATCATGTCCACTTGAGACTATGAAAGAGACAGAATTAAACACGACCTTATTAAGAGCTTGTCAAATGAACAAATCGAGGCCATAACAATCGAACGCACCACCTTTATTACTCATATACTTTATAGAGTTTATTGCAGTAATATAGAAACTTGGGGACCAAATAGTGTCGGCGAATAGGCACCACTAGAAAAGATGATCAAAGAATTTCACCCAGTACACTAAATACAATTTGCAGAATCAAGATTAACTTCTCTATGTGCTAAAGATCGTTTGGACGGGATAAGGACGACACACTTCATATAAACACCATTTGAATGGTGTCACAATTATAAACCAATGAGGACACGTACCACTAACCACCACCACCCACTAACAACATCGCCAACCACCACCACCATCACCCACTAACAACACTGCTAACTACCACCACCCACCACCAACAATGCCAAACACAACCCATCAGCATCGCCAACCATTAGCACCACCACCCGCCACCCAGTAACAACATTTCCAACTACCAATACCACCACCACCTTGAGTATATAAATATTTTGCATGGAGATGTAAGTAGTCAACCAATACACCTGATGTTTGTATTCTCCTTTTTGATGTAAGTAGTCACTCACTTCCACTTCTTATTCTCCCAAACACATTTACCTCTATCAAAATCCTTCCAACAATCGCTTTTATATTTCACACAATCACCTTTAAAAATCAATTATATAATATTGTGGGTCCTAGTGACCACATACACAGCCATTGGATCGTGCATGGAGACGAGCTGAGTGTTGACAGACAAAGGAGATCCTCATCGCTCCTCAGGTAAGCAGCTTTCACATTAGCCACGGGTAGCCGACGACGGATGCGTGGTCTTAGAACACGAATCTATATTTTCAATATCAAGTTGAAATTATTATATAACCTACTAATATGCAAGGTCGGTGATAACCTTGCATATTAGCCCCCCAACTTTGTCAAATTTACAATTTGATCTAAACTTAATTTTGATATAATTGCAACTTTGACCCTCCAGCTTTACCTTATTACAACTTTGACTCATGTTGACTTAGCCGATTTACAATTTTGACTCCCTACTTACTTTGACATATTTACGACTTAAATCCTCCGGTTTTGATTTGGCTATCGTTTTGACCTTTAACTTTTTATATTTCTTCGTCTTTTCATATGTGACGCATTACGGATTTGTACCGTGACGTACAAGACATGAAACTTTTTTATCAACGTATTTGACGTAGTCACATACGTTAGACCCGACCGCTGCAAGTGAATATGTGAGGGATTATATCAAGAAACTTCTAAAAGATAATGGAAAAGTATGCCTATTGTTGTCAAAAATTTCGTGATAACATTTAATTTCAAACACATTTGATGATGATGACCATGAGAAAGATAACAAATCATGAGAATGTAATGGTTGATCAACAAACTTTATGAACAATCGTTGCTTGCCATGTTGTAACAAAAAGATTGTTGGCGTGTTTGATTTAGGACTATACGTGTGTTTAACGGTTTGGATGTTTGATTTTGAGAAAAATATATATATATATATATATTTTTAGTCACGTCACAAGAATTTCTTGTTGTCTTGATTTTATAGGTGTACAAGTATTAAATTTGTTGACTTTGTTTTTCTTTAGTTTTTAAAACTTATAAAATGATAGAAATAAAATGTATAGAATTATTATGGAACAAAAGTTTACAAATAATATATGGTCTATATAACAACTAACAACAACAAGGAAATAAAACAAATTAAGCAATTAACAAACTTGGAGATCTTGATTTTAACATTTAATCTTCACAAAACTTTACATGAATTATATCTAATAGTGAAACATATAAGATAAGCCTAGAGATGCACAAAATAACCGGTTTAATAACCGAAACCGGTTATTAACCGATTGAGGAATAACTGGTTAGGGTATTTTTTTAACCGTAGGTTCGTAACCGATTAGGGATTTTTTATTGGTTATTAACCGGTTTTTTTAAAACCGAATTTGAACCGATCCACAGGTTAACCGGGAAAAACCCAAAAAGATAATAAAATATTAGAAAAAACCGGTTAATTAACCGAACCGGTTAAAATGAAATAACCGAAAATTTTGAAAAAAACCGGTTATTAACCGAACTGGTTAAAGTGAATAACCGATTTTCTCAATAACAAAAAATAACTTGTTAGGGTATTAAATAACCGGTTAACCGAAATTAACCAAGTTGTACACCTCTAGATAAGCCTATTTATCGGATACACACAATGATTGTCGCCTAATAACTTCCTTTTTAGAGATTGAAAAAAAAAACATTTTTCATAGTGAGCCCAATCTCAATGAACTAATTTAAACCATGGCCCGATGTAGTTAAATTTTAGTAAGTAATTAATTTGGCCCAAATTTATATTTTATATTATAAACTCCAAATAACGTTACAACTAAAACCGACTTATACTCTCGTGTCACCTAACTCTTTTAATCTCGAATGCTATTTCCTCAATCAACAAGTTAACCCGATACACTAGATGACTAGAATATACGTTGATTACATTAAAATAAATTATGGGGACATAATATAATCTCAATTACTCCAATCAAGTATCTAAGTTTATATACGTTTAAAGTTGGTTTTTTTATTCAAGATGCTTGTTTAAACTTGTTTCATCAAAGCACATTCAATTCGTTAAATAAATATGAACCAATTAGGTTAAACCCTGATAAGATGTATGAGCCAATAAGTTTGGTTGTTCATTTAAATTAGATTGATGCATGATTCATTGGTAATATTGAGTTTGAATTTTGTAGTGAGCAAGTAGTGATGAATTTATTCTAAAAAAGTTTTGTGTTTGGAGTTATGTAGTCAACAGATTGTGATGAAATAATCATAGAAAATCAATACATATAGTAGCAAAAAATTAAAGATTTTAAAAAACTGAATTAATGACAACACTTTGAAGACAAAACAATAGGTATCTTCTTCTATAATGAAAATCGTTATAGATTTTTATTGTTAGATTGAGGGAAGAGAAAAGGAGAAAATAAAAGACGGAATAAAGTATGTGAAAAGGCCGTCCTTATATCAACGGAAAAGGAAATAAAGAAAAAAATGTGAAGAGAATGCAAATTAGTTATCAGCTTAATCAAAGTGGGATAATGGCACATGGTAAAAAAAACACAATGATATTTTTAAAATAATTATAACTCACAATATAAATTGATTTTAAAAAAATTGAATTCGGAGACCTTATTCTTCAACACGTCCTCTTAAATAAAAAAATAAACTAAAATTAAAAATAATAAAAAAAATGACCCTTTATATTGTGTTTTTTGATGAGTAAAAATTTTACAAAAGACGCAGAGAAAACACTAATATTTTATTATTTTCTTTAATTTTCATTTATTTTCTTTAAGAAGGACGACGTGGAGAATAAGGTCTCTGAAACACTTTTTTGATATTTGATTTAAACCGTGAGTAATGCATTTTTTTAAACCTCCATTGTGTCTTTTTAGTATCATTATGTCATTTTCACACTTTGTATCATTTTTATACTTTGTAGGATAACACCACCCTATAATTTAAGGGTAACGTTCATAAACATCCTTAACTTTTTATACGTTAATTTTTTTAAAAAAACTGCACATAAAATTCAAGAATATTAATATCCTTAATTACAATATAATATATGCACGTTAAAAAAAATAAAATTTAACATGTCATAATATACATATATGAAGTATTAAAAAAGTTTAACTTGTCATAACACTACGTATATTTAGAAAGATGGAGGCTGCAATTAAAGACCTTTTGTCACCTAATATTTGAGAGAAGTTTGAAAAATTTGTAGTAGTACATTTTCAATTATCTTCTAGTGGTGGTGTACATAAATCTGATTGTATTTGATATAGTATAAAAATGAAACTTAGGGATAAAATTGGTAATAACATATAATTAAAGACATTTGTGTCTTTCAAGCATACGAAATTATTTAAAAAAAACTACACCATAAACTCGAGGATTTAATTCTCTTTAATTTAAGTATAGTATTGTTAATTTGTTATAATAAAATATAAATTTTCAAATAAATCTTGTGTTCTAATTTTACTACGATTTTATCTTAAAACTGAATGAAACCATTTCTTTAAAATATATATTTTATAAACTTCTAAAAGGCAAGGTCGGTGATGAAATCCGGCCTTGCCTTCTATTAAATATAGTTTACTTTGTAATATAGCACTAAAGGAAAGTTGGTTGAGTGGTTTAATAGCTTTTCAAGTAATTAGTTCTTGGCTGAGGTCAATGGTTCGACTCTTACAACCAAAAGGATTTTTTAACTTTTGGTTTTCCTTGTCATATATAAGTTTTTTAATTATTTGATCAAGAGTTTAAATAAATTAGTTTTTCTAAGTTCTTAGGTCGGGATGTTACCTTAATGTCGCCATCATACGTCAAAGTTTCGATAACACGTGTGAGACCAACGTCAAGTAAATATTTTGATAACTTAAGTCAATTTACAACTTTTATCTTATACTTCAATTTAACATATTTATAACTTTGACCGCTTGACTTTGATTTTATTATCATTTTAATCTATAAGTTTATATATACCTTTGTCTTTTAATATATGATGTATTACGCGTTATATCGTAACGTACGAGACATAAACCTTTTGTTATTAACAAGTGTGGAAAGTCACATACGTTAGACCCGACCGCCACATCGCACGACCCAGTCTTTTAACTAGTTATTCTTTTAACTAGGTTCCATACACCTTCTGCAAACTGCAGTTTACAATTGTAAACTGCAGTTTACTCTAACAAAGTAAATTATTGTTTATAATTTAGTTTACTAACATTTAACAAAAAATTATACTTGTTAAATATATAAATGAGATTAACGTTTATTAACAATGTGATATTCTAATCTTGTGGACGCACGATATATGATAAATCAAAGACGAGTTTATTTTTAAAATAAAGAAAATAACCAGGAATAAGGATTTACAACTTATAACGGACCATTGTGATAACAAATGACCATTTATAACGGTCCGCCAAGGTTAGAGTTTCTAAAATTTTAGTAAATTTAAAAATCTTTTTTCTAATCAAGATACAATTAATAGTTCGGGTATTAAATTTATTTTAATATTATATAAACGCAAAAATAAATAAAAAATATTTGATTTGGAGTCAAACATCTTAAATTATAATTTGTTATTAGTAAACTGCAGTTTACAGTGTAAACGGCAGTTTACAATAGTAAACTATAGTTTGCAGGGTGTCTGTAAACGGCAGTTTACAACTGTAAACTGCAGTTTACAGTTGTCTGGGTGTATGAATCCTTAATCCGCTTATTATTATGTGGAAGGTAGGTGATTGAATATTGATAACCACGAAGCCTATTCATCATATCATCATCATCATCATCATCATCATATCCGGTGAGAGCTTCCTTCAGGTAACTCAAAACCTCAATTATCACCGTTTAATTCCTTCTAATACGCTTCAATTTTCCTTCAATCAATCATGATGCAATTTGTCTCCTACTTTATCTCATAATTTCGTGTTTCGATTTCATTTTTATGATGTATAGTCGTCGATGAATACACTTAGCGCTAATGTTTTGTGATTATATCTTCTCCAATTCGTTGATTTTGTGGTTACTAAGCTTGTTTTAGTTCTGATTATTAACTAGTGTACACATCACATGATGATCGATTGTAATCTATTTTGATTTTGTATAAGCTTATGTAATGCATAACAATCATTGAATCAGTTTATCAAATTCACTTCGTGTAACTAAAAACCTCAATTATTGCTGTTTTATTCAGCTAATACGCGTCGAGTTTTGTTCAATCTGAGTTTGTTGACGATAGTTTATCTAAGCTTTGATTTCGTTTTTATGATATTTCTAGTGATGAATATGTCTAGCGCTAATGGTTTGCGATCGTATCGTCTCGAATTAGTCGATTTGGTGGTTACTAAGGTTGTTTTAGTTCTGGTAAACTAGTGACATGAATACATGATGGTAATCTACTAATATGTTATGATGTTGTTTAAGCTTCTATAATGCATAATCAAACAATGAATTTGCTTATGTGGGAGCAGAAGATTAAGACATCAGGTCTATCGAATTCGTGTAGAACAAGTAATTTTGACTTTTGATTGAGTTTTACTACAGGTTATAAAGTATAAGGTTGTTTGTGATTAATTTCTGATGAATACATAATCATATTTGAATTTGTAATGCATGTATATCGGATGGAGAAATTGGTATATGAGAATTGGTGTATGGATATATGATATGATATATTTGTTTGCAGGGTCTACGAGTTGAAAATCTGGGATGGTATGAAGGAGCATGGTGTAATGCTTTATGGTATCCTAAGACACGAATCGTTTACAAAGTGTTTATGTTAAAATGTTCTTTAGGTCTTGGCACACTGCCATAGGTGACATGGGATATGCTCTGAGTAGATTGGATGTAGACCCAGATTATTCCGATAGTGAATCATCTCCGGTTGGAGATGAAAATGACAATCTGCGATCCTCATCACAGTGTGATTTGGATCATGAAGTTGCTCAACAAACAAAGCTGAAGTCAGCACCCCATGAAAATTTAAAGCGTGTTCTTGCACGAAGAGAGGAGGTTTTGGTTTCGCCAGTAAAGATGTTAGCGGGCCGAGAAGGGAATTATTCGGGTCGAGGACGGTTTTCATCTGCAGATCGTTGTCATATGCTAAACAAGTATTTGCCTGTTAAAGGTCCTTCTATTGTTGATCAATTGACTACCCGAGCTTATGTCTCACAATTCTCAAGTGATGGTTCCCTTTTTGTTGCTGCATTTCAGGTATAATAATACCTAAACAGAAATTGAACTGAACTTTGTGTCATGAACAAGAATATTGTAGCTTATTAGCGTTAAGATTGTCTTAACAACTATGAGATATTGTATGTTCTAAACTGGTATAAATTTATTTATCTTACAGGGAAGTCATATTAAAGTTTATAATGCTGAAATGGGATGGAAACTTCAGAAGAATATTGTTGCTAAAAGCTTGCGATGGACTATTACTGATACATCTCTTTCACCAGATAAACGTTTCCTGGTGTGTTTTTTTGTATATTTTATCTCCTGAAAGTGATTCACGAACAATTATTGGCTGTAGTATAATAATGTGTTAATCACCTATACATAGGGACATAGGGCGTTATGCCTATCAACTGATTATGGAATTTCTTTCACTATTTAATGGATTAACAAAAGCCGTTCACTTGAGTTTATTAGTTTGTATGGTTCTTTAAGATACAGACCTTATATTGCTGCTACTTGCAGGTTTATGCGACTATGTCCCCTATGGTCAACATTGTTAATATTGGATC
This sequence comes from Tagetes erecta, assembly GCA_030867185.1. NCBI lineage: Eukaryota > Viridiplantae > Streptophyta > Magnoliopsida > Asterales > Asteraceae > Tagetes > Tagetes erecta. Next base: position 10,452,063 of record CM061494.1, read on the forward strand.
TGCTGGAACAGAGTCTCATGCAAATGTGACGGTATGAGTGATGAACTACATTTATCTTGCGAGTAGTATTCAGGCATGAACTTAGGAATTATTCTTCATGCTGGTATTGATCAAGGTTTTGATCATGTCTTTTTACTGAATGGATGTATAAAGAGAGACATCCTGCCACACACGAATAAAGTTAAAGAAGCTTATCTAATGGAAAATTGAAAATGAGCACTTTGGTTCTAGATAGTAATCCTTGTTCGCAGATTGTAAACAGTTGGCTAGAATGAGAAATAAAATAAACTACAAATCCTTAATTTGCCATAACAAGATTCATATGACTATGTGTGCTTGGATAAAGTAGAAAAATAATGATTACTTTGCCTTGTTTTATTAATTTGCCAAACATTGTATAGCATTTGCCTATAAAATTGTAAGGATAAAGTAATGAAAACATGACGAGAGATTATTTTTTATGATGTGGTAAATTGAGCGAGTCAGGCTTGTAGAAGGTAGGTAAAAATGGTTTAGATGTGATACTATGTTTTCGACACCAGCAACAAAATACAAATACGGTCACAAAATAAAACTTTGTATTATGTATTTATAAATACAGAGTATGAAATTTTGTATAAGATGTATATAGAGAATGAATATGAGTTTCTTTCTTGACATATCCCATATATGGCTCAAATCCATTTTTTGTTCAATACATTATTCTCATATTTTCTATTGTGTTTATTCAATCTCCCATATAACTACTAAATAAAGACAGGATCAGAATATGAGATGATACCTGACAAAAACCATCATACCTGAATTCTTCTTCTGTTCAATGTGCTATCAAGTATCAAACAGTTTGTTTAGTTTTAGTACGTTGTACTTCATAACTATAACGCTCGTTTAATTACTCTCTTAAGTGCACAATAGTGTTTGACTTTTGATAATCATGATTTGGAAATTCACAGGAGATACACGAAGGGCTAGATTTTTCTGGTGATGACGAAGGGGGATATTCATTTGGAATATTCTCGGTGAAATTTTCTAATGATGGCAGAGAACTTGTAGCTGGAAGTAGTGATGATTCAATTTATGTGTATGATATTGAAACAAACAAACTTTCCCTTCGAATTCAAGCACATACGGTAATACCATCATCAGCAATTTTTAGCATGCATTCATTTACTGTTCTTTATATTTATTTGTCTTTTGTACATGCGTATTTCTTTCTATTAAAATGTTACATTTATAATCAAGTATTTTCCTAAACAACCCTTGATGACAAGCCAAAACACCTACAATAATTGTTTATACTATGGTTGGTGAATACACTTCATCAGGACTTAATAAATGATTTTCTTTCATAAGAGTGGAATTTAGAAACAAAAATCAACTTCTATAATTGTGTACTTACAAATAGGGGTGGCAAAAATGGGCAGGCTGGGGGATCTGGGTAAAGGGTAATTTTGCTACTGGGCAGATCAGGTTAACCCAAAACAGTATTTGTTCAAAGTTTAAAAAATTTCAAGAAAAAAGTGTGTCACGTATGATTATAAATTTTTAACAGGAATCTGGTTTTTGAATAGAGATGTTTTTTTGTGGTTTTATGCCACGTGTTTGCCTTGTTTTTGTTTTAGCTAGTTTTTTAATATAGCATATGACATTATTACCCGTTAGAGATAACAACACAACTCGAATCAGCCTCTTCATAAGTAAATGGGCCAAAATTGCCGCCTCTAATAACTTATTATGGGTATTTACTTGTTTTTATGACTATGTATCTACCGCTATAATTTTTTGTGTTACTTAATGCATAATGTTGTTATATGATGCAGTCAGACGTGAACAGCGTGTGTTTTGCTGATGAAGCCAGCCATCTGATATATTCTGGGAGTGATGATAATCTATGCAAGGTAAATCCTTATGTTTTTTACATCTTCGTCATTAATAATAGATAATGTTTGCATTTGGAAATCCTTAAAACTCATTGTGTTTACTTAAATGAATGGAGATATTAATAACTCTTCAGTAAGACATGGGAATATTAGTATTTAGAACTTGGAACTTTCAGGTTTGGGACAGACGTTGCTTGAGATCAAAAGGAAAGCCAGCTGGAATCCTGATGGGACATCTAGAAGGAATTACATTTCTTGACAGCCGTAATGATGGTCGTTATTTCATTTCAAATGGAAAAGATCAGACAATTAAGCTTTGGGATATCCGAAAAATGTCTTCTAATGCCACTCGGTATGTTAATATGATAATTTCCTGTTATTTCGAACTCATACATTAACTTTACAACATTATATATCTTTATAGGCAAACATAAGAGAAATCTATATAAGCAAAAGTTCAATTAGAAATGATTGTTATGCTATTTTGCCACTTATTCAAGATTCCATTCTTAGATGCATGAAAGAGCCTATTTAATTTCAGATTCTGGAAAGCATGTTAAAATCTTTAGGTACGTGAGGAAGGTGCTAGGGGCGACTAATGAAATAGGTGGTTCTTGAGAAGCAGGGCCAACAAATTTATTTTTTGGCCCTTGCTTCAACCATGTAAATTTAACATGTGATATATCTATGCATTTCATGTTATTTGCCACACAGGGTATGTTTGGCACAGACTTTTCCTGGAAGTTTTTGTTTTTGAAAAAAAATTATTGTTCGAATGACAAAGCCTTAGCTTTTATTTCATTAAAATGAGCTACTTTAAGAGTTTAAGTAGCCTTATATAAAGAAGCTTGTGCTTATTGAAAGCGAAATTACTTGTATACCCTTTCTCACTTTATCACTAAACTAACAGATATTTATGCTTCTGTCACTTTACACTTTCCACCTAGAGTAACAAGTAATTTTACCAAACACTCCTATACAACTAAAGCTTCAGCTCACTACTCCAATTAAAAGCTTCCAACTCCAGCTACTTTTCCAAAACATACCCATAACCTTTTGCTTGTTTATCCATTTTCATAGAAGGTTAAGAATTAAGATCCATTCACAACATGATCTAGTCAACTCGTTCGACTTATCTATAAATAAGTACTCTTTTATTATGGGAAATGTGGGAATAAAGATGATGACAGTTAATTGATCAGGTTGATAATGGTTATTCTAAAGTAGACTTCATTTTGGTTGTTAAAGTTTTGTATTTTTTAAATAATTTACATCATAAATGCATATAGTTGTGACATACATTGATTGCATTTATTCTTTTTCAGCACTCCTGGGTTTAGGAACTATGAATGGGATTATAGATGGATGGACTACCCGCTTAGGGCGCGAGATATAAAGCATCCATGTGACCAGTCTGTTGCCACATATACAGGTCATTCAGTATTGCGTACACTTATACGCTGCTATTTTTCACCAGAATATAGGTAAGCATACAGTTATATTTGCCACAGTTTAAGTTTCTACTAGCAGCACATCTTATCAATCTGGTTTTATATTATCCAACTAATTAAGGTCTTTCTCCAGAAATCTTTATGAACATGATTGTGGCCGTCATGTTGTTGCCTAATTGATTGTGCAGCTTAAGTAGTAGCCTTTATGTACAGATATAACTTATTCATTGTCAAATGAAATCATTACAAAACGAGTGGGTTGGGTAACGGGTAATTGTTAATACAAGTCAAGCAGCTAGGTGGGGCTGACTCCCACTTCCATCATCAGTTTTTTGGATTTATATATGACATGCTAGATAATTAGAAAAAGTATGTCGGCATTAGAAAAAAATAATTTCCATCTCGTGTGTGTGCGTGTATGGTTGTGGTTTTTGTATATCAATAACAGACCTTAACCGTTTATTTGTTTGTAATTTTGCAGCACTGGCCAAAAGTACATTTATACTGGATCTCATGACTATTGTGTTTATATATATGATTTGGTACGTATCACACACCTAAAACTGCAATATTTTTTTCATTCCGTTGCATCAATCTGCTGTTAGAATAACTTTCCCATTAACATAAATCCTATAGATAGTTCATATATAAAAAATATAATTTACAAAAAAAATCATCATTTAAATATAATAAGATAATTTCTTTTCAATATAACAGTTTAGGACATATTGGCAACTCTTCAACAGTGTACACCTATTTAACCCACTTAATTTTAGCTACATATATACACTGGACCCGTTACCAACAAAATACAACCCGGATTGATCATTTCCATGTTAACCATTTTTCAGGTGAGTGGAGCCCAAGTTGCGAGACTGGTGCATCATAGATCAACAGTTAGAGACTGCAGTTGGCACCCTTATTATCCCACACTAGTTAGTTCTTCATTTGACGGAGATGTTGCAAAGTGGGAATTCCCTGGTAACGGAGAGAACACGATTCCAATGAATGACAGTAGGCCCCGCAGACGGTATTTCGAGTAAATATCCTCAAAAAATAAAAAATAAATTATGTAAGTTGTTTTTTTTTCTTCTTAAATAAAAATAAATCAATGACCAAATGAATTGAGTAAATTAGTAAATGTTTTTTCGTTGCTGTGCAGTGCACGCCAATCTCTGTGGTTTGTCTCATATTCTCCTACGGAAATGAGTGTATATAAACTTCATATTGTAAGTTCTTTTACAGGTCTAACTCAATATGCGTGCGTTGTTGTATGTATATTATAATGTATATTAAGTGACGTGTTCAATATAAAATCAATTTTAAGTAGATAACCGTGACTACCATATAAGCACTTGTACGCAGTGGCGGTTAATGTAAGCAATATGTACAAGTGTTTATATAGTTTGAATCACACTTATCATTATGTGACTCACTGATGTTAGGTATGTGGTGTGGTCTCCTACACTATAAATTTTGGATGTGTAGGGATAACGGTCCCGGGTCGGTTGGTTTCTGGTGAACTTGTTCAGGTTAGGAACTGGTTTTGGAGAGGAGATTGATCTGTTCGGTCCCATTTATGTTTTCTGATTGGTTTGGTTTGGTTTGGGTTATACTAGTTTCAAACCGTTTTGAATGAGGTAAGTTACAATGATTAGCAACCAGTGAGTCGGGTTAAACCTACCGGTTCTTGTTAAACTAGTTTCAATACCGGTTCTGATCCCACTTGGTTCTTGCCAAAGCAGTTTTAATGCCGGTTCTAATCCGGGAACCATTTTCCATTTTTTTCACCTCTAGACTGTGAGCCTGAGCCATGGGGTATCTATCTAGTCTATCTAATATTTCAAGGTTTTAGGGGAGGTTATTTTTTGGGGGAAATTTTTTTTCGTTTTATAATAGGAAATTTAAGAGAGAAATTTAGTGTAATTTTTTCATCATGCATATATAAGTTGATGGAGCTAATTTCTTTAATATTAAATATTTATAATTTTTTAAATATAATTGTCATAATTTTTTTTATAAATATTATTATTTAATCCGTGTGTAACACGCGGGTATTAAACCTAGTCTTCTATCTAATATTTTAAGGTTTTAGAGGCAATTTTTTTAGGGGGAAATTTTTTTGTTCTATAATAGGAAATTTTGAAGGTAAAAAATTAAGTGGAATTTTGCACGATGTATGAGTTGATGGAGCCAAATTTAAGTATTAAATAGTTATAAATCTTTAAACATAATAGTTATGATTTCTTTATAAATATTATTATTTAACCCGTGTGTATCATACGGGTATTAAACCTAGTATGATATATGTATGTGTGCTACATGTCATGTGTGTAGACTGTAATGGCTTACTGTCGTTTATGTGTATTTATATAAAAATAAGTTTATGTTTATTATCAAATATCTTACTCTCAGATATAGTTTGCCTTTGTGCCATGTTTCTTTTCTGGATTAAACAAGTGAATAGTTATAATAAATCTAATTAAAGTAATTATTCTTTTTTACAAACAGCGCTTTTATTTTAATGGATTTTAATAATCAAATTATGGTCTATTGGCAAAAAATATTCAATATTAAGTGGTTGTTTGGTTAAATTTAAACCATTAAGTGAATTAATAAAAGGCTCTGAGTTAGTAAGTGTTGAATCAATAAAATATTGTTTGGTTGTACCTTTGAATAACTGTGTAAAATAATGATTTTACCTCTCTGAAATATCTTGTGTTGAATTAAATGATATTGTGAACTAATTAACAAAAAACAAACTAAAGCATTCACTCATACGGCCAACTAATTTGATATTGGGGAACATACTAATTAACAAAAAACATGGTAGCTAAAACCTAACACAGAAAAGGAAAAAAAAAAGTCACAGTGAATGTTTGGGATTGCTTATTTAGAATAACTTATTATTATTAACTTTTAAAAAAGATAAAAGGAGGTTAAAAGATATTTGACAAAATATAAATTGTGAGAAGAAAATTTAATAAATCACTATCTAGTATACTAACTCTAACGCTTTGTTCCCGAGTTTATTTTTTAAGAGAAGAGAAAGGAAGTGGAAGGAAACAAAAAAGTAGTTGTGTTCCAGAGTTTTTTTTAAAGGATGGAAGTGAAAGGAAAATAAAAAAGTGTGTTTCCGAGTTTACTTAAGGAGGGAAGTGGAAGGAAGTGAAAGGAAATTTAAGGCTAAAATCAATCTTTCCAAATTGGAAAGAAGTGGAAGGAAGGGAAGGGAAGGGAAAGAAGAGAAGAAAAAAGAAAGGAAGAGAAGAGAAATGAATGACTTCTCTTCACTTCTTTCCTTTAATGAATCTCGGGAACACAGCGTAACTTATTAACTTATGAAAGAAGTTAAAAAAGGAAAATAAAAGCAATCCCCAATCTCAAACAGCCCCACAAGTTCACATTCACTGTAAACCTAAAAACTAACTATTTTTCATCTTCATCAATTTCAAATCACCACTTCCATTTCATCCAATATGACCTATAAAATCCATAATCACCCACTGCCATAGCAAGAAATTTATAACAAGAACATCCACTAATTGCGCATCGTCGTCATAGGTGAGGTAGTGGTCGTCGACAGAGATGAGGTGGGTGTGCCAACAGAGGTGATCAAGGTGGTGAGTGCTGACGGAGGTGAAGTGGGTTTTGAGCAGTGTGCAAGATGAGATGGGTAAAAATTGGTAAACTGAACCATTCAACAACCCTCATACCTGAACGGCTCAGCACTGGACTGAATGAATAAGAGATGCATTTTTTTCGAACCAAACAACTTAGCCATTGTATTCTCAAACAGCCCCTAATAGTCTTTTTGGCCATTGTATTCTCAAAGATTCATTTTTGTGACAAAGGGAATTTCAATATCATTGTTTTCACATACTTATGTTTGATTTCCATTTGAATTTATTCACAATAAGATAAGTGTACGAAATGGAAGAACATACAAATGATATCAAGTGTAATGGCCCCATGGAAATTTGGGTAAAAGTTTTGAGGAAATATATTGATAATTGTTATCTTCCATTCTTTCGGATTTTTAATTCTCCTACAAAATGAAACAAAGTTTCTTCTACCCAAAGAAGGTGAATGAATACTTGTGTTTTGGAATGTCTTTGGATCACCTTCCAACCACCTTAGCAAGGTGGTTATTGAAATGAATTCTATAGTTTGTCCTCTTGTAGTTCACGTTCAGAGACGCGGATCATGTTTTTAGGAATTGTCATGTGGACTCGAAACATGGGACTAGTGGGCTAGTGGCGAATGGGTTAGAAGTTGATTTTCTTATTGCTATGCGACTAAATACTATGATGGATGTGCTCAATATATCTCAAATCTCATCTAAAACAATCAAGGTCACTTGCCTTACTACGTGTCGGTGTTTAGAAACTAGAAGGTTTTTCATCCAAACAAAGTTTAAAGTGGTGGAATCTATGATTCTATTGTTTACACCTTATTTTTGTAGTACTATAACAAGAGCCGAAAGCTAAATTTGTGTGATATAAACCTTCTTTATGTTGTAGTTGTTTTGCTTAAGTCTCATGTCTTGTTGGAATTTTTTTAAAATAATATATTCCGCTTATGCTGTTAAAAGAAGCATAAATCAAATGTAAATATGTGAAATGTAAATATGTGAAGACCACGTTACTACAATTACCCTTGCTAACAAAAATAAAACTTCAAATTATTATAGATGTTTTCATTTTTTGAAAACTTTATTTCCTTACATACCTACAAATTTTTTCTTAGAGATTTTTTAGGTTTATAACACTTGATTCTTTAATCTATTATTTTAAAACTTTCTTAGTTCGTTTCTAAATCTCAAATATAACCTTAGCAACATTTTGATTTTAGTCATTCGCTTCCACACAAATTTTATTCAACACCGACCTACCTAACGTATATTTTTATTCCATTTTAACCATGTAAAGCATGACATTCTTTTTATCTCTTCAATGTGATTTTGTATCGATGTATTTGTAAGGAGAGTGGAGTTATACTACAAAGTCTAATTTTCCTAGAAAGTCTAAGAAGCCATGAGATGATGACATGTGTCACTCTTTTAAAATTAGAAGGAAGGGTAAAGATGGTAATGTCTATATATTTTAAGTTTCACCCCAGTTTTTTAAACGTCCATAACTTTTACATACGATATTATTTTTTAAAAAAAATTGCACCATAAAAACGAGCATTTTCTTATCTTTAAAACGCGTATAATATTCATATATAAAAAACAAAAAAAATTTCACGTTTTTTAGCTCGTTGTGTTATTTGTCAAGTCATTGTGTTATTTATTCATGTCATTGTGTTATAACACAATAACCTAATGAAATAACACAATGATCTAAAATAACACAATGACCTGATGAAAATATAACACAATTACGTGATGAAAATATAACACAATGACCTGATGAAATATAACACAACGACCTGACGAAAATATAACACAACGACCTGATGAAAATATAACACAACGACCTGATGAAAATTTAACACAACGACCTGATGAAAATTTAACACAACGACCTGATGAAAATTTAACACAACGACCTGATGAAAATATAACACAACGACCTGATGAAAATATAACACAACGACCTGATGAAAATATAACACAATGACCTGATGAAAATATAACACAACGACCTGACGAAAATATAACACAACGACCTGATGAAAATATAACACAACGACCTGATGAAAATATAACACAATTACCTGATGAAAATATAACACAATGACCTGACGAATATAACACAACGACCTGACGAATATAACACAACGACCTGACGAATATAACACAATAACCTGACGGATATAACACAATCTGAAAAATATAACACAATGTCTTGACTAATATAACACAATGAGCTGAAAAATATAACACAATGACCTAACGAATATAACACAATGAGCTGAAACTTCAAAAAAAAAATTCGTTTTTTATATATCAATATTATATGCGTTTTGAAGATAAAAAAACGCTCGTTTTTTTGGTGTAATTTTTATTAAAAAGTATTGTCGTATGTAAAAGTTATGGACGTTTAAAAAAGAGGGTGGAATTTGAAAATGAGACAAGACTAATATACCCTTGGCCTACCATTTAAAGTTCTAACTATTTACCATTATGCCACCTTGTGTTTATAAGCCATTGATCTTCATTTAATATTAGATCTAATGGTCCAAATTCCTTCTTAGACTTTCTAGGAAATTTAGACTTTGTATTTGAACCTAATTCTTTGTAAGGAAACTTTGCTATAACATTAGTTTGCATAGTAGGATATATAATAACATTTTCATATACTTGTACTATATACTATGTATATAAATAAACTAAACTAGCTATGTTCACTCATTTAACCCATTTCACTTTGTTACCATCGAGCTTTAGCACTCGTCTAAAAGACGCGAAATACTCCTTAATATGAAAAACATCCTTAGCAAGCTCTTAATTTCAAACTATTTTTTTTCATTTTTATAATTAGAAGAATACAACAGCTTTACTATATACATTTTGTATAGATCTTACACACTGGCCACATCTACACAAGCAAACTTAGATAGAAAGTTTAGTGCATAAAGTGAACCAAATAAGACTTGTTTCCCTTTAAAAACCAATACCAAACCCCAACCATAACCATATATATCTGTCACTTATTCACAAAATATACATGAGAGAGATAAAAGAGGGATGATCACATACAAGGATAAAAGGTTCTGGCTTGATGAATTTGTATGCATCTTGCACCTAATTAACCTGTTGGCATGATGTTTAGTTTTGATTTATGTTGACTTTGGTGAAAAAATAGAATAAATTCTGTTGGAAATATAAAGCATGAGATGGTAATACCGTCTCATTTACTTAAGCGTAAGACGACTCAACTTATGTTTTATCTTTGACGTTATCTTTTATCTTTATTGGGCCGAATAGGTAAAAAAATAGCTTAAAAGGAGACAGGTAGAAAATTCATGCAAAATGTATTTTTAAGGGCTAATAACACCGAATGCAACTTACTTTCACTTTGGTCACTTCAAGCATGAAACCTCTTGCAAGTAACTTTCTATAAAAGCTAAAATGATGAATAGGTACTAGTTTTTTGCCGTGGCGGTGTGTCATGCCAACATTTTACCAGTTACAAAATGTTACTTTCATACAATTGTAAAAAATACTTTTTAACTAAGTTATATACAATGGAAAGAAAAACATTTTTTTTTCAATCATGCAATGACAAATAGGAGAAAACAAGCTACCTTTTGATGTATATAGCAAACCCTATTTCTAATGCTCAAAAGTCCAGATTCATTTATTGAAATATTTAGTATAATGTTTGTGTTAAGTTTGACGTAACAGTGACTTCTCAGACAATAAGTGTCTCGAGTCAACCCAGCCAAACCCATTTTGACCCGTTACCCAACCCATCATTTTGACCCATTTAACTAACGTGTCACTTCCCCACCTCTAGTAATACGTTTGAATGCAAAAGTCAAAATGTATATTTACCTTCTTCAGAGAGGTCAAACATACCACCAAGCAATTCATCCTCTTCACCATCATTATCTTGACTTCCATCAATTTCACCATAATCAATTGCACCGCCAGTTAGATTGCCCCCGCCATCAGGTTCAACCACCTTACAATAACCCTCCTGAAAACACCCTTCAAAATCCACTGGTTTCTTCACCCCAGTAGGCAGCTCCTCAACATCAAAATGATCGGTGGTCAACAAAGGAGTGGTCATAATTCTACCGCCACTATTTCCAATCATTTGACAAGTCGAGGTCTTGCAAACCTCTGAAGGAGAAAATGCTGATTCCTTTGGGTTTTGATAGTTTCTTGGTTCAAGATAAAGTTCATTCAGAGCACGACTAATTGACATACTAGATTTCCCACAATTCACTGAATCAAGATCAAGCAAATTCTCAATCATTCGGGATGATCCTGAAATAAAGTTTAGAAATAAATAAATTTTAGATGATCAGGTGGAACAAAACCTAAAAGTGAGTCGATCTAGGTTAGCATCATCTATAACTATTGAATGGGTAAAATCTAGGTAAACCGTAAATGTAAAATGAGTGGAATGGATCAAAGGGATAGAAAGTCTTCCTAAATGTATATAAATACTTGCAACCTCCTAAATCATTTAATTCAAATAATATAGTTTTACAACCATACATGTTACCTGTTAACTATTTATAAACGCTGTTAAAAAAAACTATTTATAAAAATCAAAAATTGAATAAAAATGTTAGTGATGGGTCGGTCAACCCAACCTGCCTTGACCAGGACCATATTTACACATTGCCCAACTCACCTGACCTGCCCATTTTGTCACCTCTAGAAAACTGAGACCTGGAAGCTTGGTAAAAAAAAAATAATGTACTCTAATAGTCAATAGCTGTTGACTACCACTCTGATCTTGTCATCAAACCTCACATAAAAAACCCTACTTTGCATGTAAAAGGTTCAAGTGTCTTGAAATAAGCTATACCTCCATCCGAGCTTTCAGTGGAGCTAATAGATGCTGGCTTTGAAAAACAGATGATGGTTTCATCACTGGCCTTCTCTCTACATTGACCAGATTCACCAGGGTTTTTTCTGGCAGAATATGCTCTGCGGAAAAAGTCAACAAGAAAGTCAAATCAGAAACAAGACCAAGCAAACATTTGATGCTGCGACAGAAGTCAACATTGCTAACTCACAGATCTTGTTAACAATGTTACTATGCTCTGTTAGATGTGACATGAGATTCGCAAGAGAGGCCACTACCATGGAAATGACCACATATGATTAACAATAGGAGTATAGGTGGCACAACAAGCAGACTGAGTGACAGGTCAAACTGAGCTTGGGTCAAAACACTGTTGTGTATGCCCGTGAACACCATTTGTTCATCCAATATTTCAAAAAAAAGTTTATAGGTGATTATTGATTTTTTTTGGAAAGGCGATTAGTTATTGACGCCAATCATGATTACGAAACCTATATTGAGCATAATGATCCATTTGCTGAATTAAGCAATTTATGACGTTGTAGGACTATAGCCCTTATTTCTTTTTTAGTTTAACTGTAACTTTATCCATTTGACCCTTTATTATTAATATATAGCCCAAATTGCAGGTATAAATTCATCTCCCAATACTTGACATATAGTTTAAAAGGCTGTACAGCTATGTGACTAATAAATAAACACTGTTGAACAATGATAGGGGGACTCGCATGGGTTCAAATCAATACCATCACTTTAATTGGCATGGTAATAATTGACAAACATATAACTTCTAGAGTTGTGAAATGACATGGCCCCTAAATTTGAGTTTTCATCACTTACAAAGTTGTAAAATGCAGAGGCGGCCCAAGCTCGGTGCAGCAGGTGCGACCGCACAGGACACTCGGTACCAAAGGGCACCAAATTAAAAAAAAATTATATATAGAGAAAAAAGTTTATATAAAAAGTTAATTATTTTGAGTATATTCAAGGGCATGTTGGCTTACAACTCTAGATGTAAGTTGGCATAAACAAAAACAAATTTTCAGCAACCTTATTTGCTAGAATTGGCATAAACAAAAAAATTTGATACTTCGCCGGCCTACCGTTAAAATAGTCAGGTGGACTTATTGAAAACTTTTGAATACTTGGGTGGCTTACGCATACATTATCCCTTGAAAAAGTTTAAAGCATGCTGCCTAAAATGGATGGAAAGAGTTCATGTCTAAAGCGTGATGAAGGGTTAAAAACATCACAATTACAGCTTATGGAGTTTAAATAAATGACCATTACCTGTCATCCCAGCCTGATTTTATGCTATTGAAATGATCAAAAACAGGCAACAAATCCTTTCTTCTTATGTCGACTTCAAAACAAGGTATGTTCTCAATTTGAGCCTCTCCATCGACAAATTTGTCCAAATTTGCAGATTTCATCACACAAAAACGTACCTGCACCAAAAAGAAGTTTGGATTTAATACCAAATAGAGAATGAAATTTAGGTGGCTTTTGGTTCGCTGAACTTTGTATAGAAGGAATGGAATATGTCAAGGAATTGTAATCAGCAGGATACAGAACTGTTTTAGTTCTGGTTATGCCATTCTGTTTAATGTATAATCAACCACGAAATAGTTTTATAACTGGAATTTAAATATTGATAAATGACATAATTACCTTCATTAGTTTTTTTCTCTTCAAGTTTTTTGCTTGGTTCATAAATAACTACTGAAAATTAATTGTTTTATGTATAATCAACCATGAAATATATAGTTTTATAATTGGAATGTAAATATTGATAAATGACATAATACCTTCATTAGTTTTTTTTCCTTAGGTTTTTTGCTTGGTTCACAAACAAATACTGAAAATGAATTATGGATGCTAGAAATATCATTTAGGTTATAGGGCCATTCTTATTTCCATTTTTACAAAAAAATACCATGTCACCACTATTACTAACAGAAAATGCCATGCATTGCTCTCTACTGGTTCAACCACTAGTCTACAAACCAAATTAGCCCTTCTCCCGTTCTCCATATAATTACCAAAATGGACCAACAGGCTAGTCGCTAGTATTTAAACTACCCTTCATACCTTGGTATTTTGCCACAATGGTAATCGTCCAGAATTTATTTGGACCTCAGCATTCGATAGAAACCAATGGGCTCTATCATTTTGCTTAACTAAATCATTTTTCACCAGCTTTTGATCTCCCACACAAACATTATATATTGATGTTTCAGATATGCATTCTTCCCTTTCTGGAGAATCAAATCTTCTAGAAACTTGCCACCATTGACGAGGCTCAAATATCACTCCTAAATCCTCATCTTGGCCCAGTTGATATGAAGCGGGTTGAGTTCTTGAACCAACATCAATATGTTGAATTCCCACTGATGGAAGAAGTTCATACTGAATAACGTATCCAGATGGAGTATAAACTAGCAGATATTCTAAGGAGTTAACCTTTTTAGAAATATCATGATTATGGTAAGTTGTTGAATTGTGAAAAACCGAAGCAACAGCCCCAGAGGGTATATATGTCTTCCCCAAATAAGAAGCAGTGTTGCTAACGGAATTAAAAAATCCTGAATTATTATTTTTTATCCTACCCACTACTGAAAGGGTAAGAGGAAGAGGAGGGGGGAAGGGTTGTTCATCTATGACAAATGATGGAGTTGACCACCACGGCAGAGACTGAACTGGGTTGACAGCCTGACGGCGGGACCTGTGAGCCCGATAGCCCGCATCGCCACCAAAAGGTGATAGAGCAAACACATGACAAGTACCCTTTGATGAAACAATAGAAATCCACTGACAGTAACAACTAAAGCTTATGTCTTGGATAACCTGTCAAACAAATATAACAAAGTATGAAGTCGGAGATTAGAGGCGGAAGCATGAACGGGTGAGTACGGGGTGACAAAATGAAAGAGCTTGTAAATTTTAATACGGGCGTAACAGGCCTGCTTAGATTAGGTTGGCCAACATGGACTATTTTGTTCATTTTCTAACATTTTATACATAACTCGCATAATAATTATAACAAAACAAACCATATTGGCATAATAACTTTGCCGCCTTACCCCTTGATCTAAGGTATAATTGTCTAAAATACAGAGAGATGATTTGTACATCACCAGCTTCCCTTGTATGATTGTACATTGTGTTATTTATACTGTATTTTGGTGTATACGCAAAATTTAGTGGCGTACAAATTACCTTCCTAAATTATAATCCAAAGTGAACCATCTACAGGCACATCTAGAAAAAAGTACTGTGAGGAATAGATGTATACAGCATACTTACAGCTGATGTTATGCCACGGTGTAGCTTGTAAAGGAGCACATGAGAGGAATTCCAATCGTGAATTTGATTACTAGAAGTGTTGCGGGTACAAGGCATAATTCGGAAAATATTTACATTATTACCATGTATTGAGGCTGTTACAAGAAGGGTCCCACTTGGGTCAAAACATAAAGCAGACAGTGGACTTGAATGAGCTCTAAACTGTGATATAACTGTTTTTGAGATGACGTCCTTCACAATGACCTGCAACAACTAATAAATCAGGGAATCTACAAGCTCTGAAGTCAAAAGATGAAGTAAATTCATATAGTTGGATTCCCTATATGGATCAACTTATAAAATATCCTAAGGACTTATACTGCATAAGAATTTTAGAAAGTTTCAAACTGCTTAAGGACTTAAAATCCAATAGACATAGGATGGTTAATTTCGAGTATTTTTATAAACTTCTCATCTTATTGTTATTGAGGTCAGACAACACATATACAAGTTCTTTTATTTTTGTGAAATATCCTATTTGGGATACATCACCTACATTTATATCATCAATTTCTTCAATGAAAGAAAGACAGCCCTAGAAATGAAAGCAATGCTCCCATTTATTGGAAACCCCTGAAAGAAGACCACGGTTTTGCAGAAACATTATTTTACTACATAAGCAAATGTCCCATGAACAGTATATGTACATCATTAAGGGTAAAAATAGCCACTTCGCAATTTTTGGCATTAACAATAAGTTGAAGGACCTAGTCCAAAATGCAATTTATCGCGAGTTTTATGGACTGTTTCGCACATTATACCTATTTCTAACTCGGCGTGCAGCTCATAGGGCCAAATAGTGTGATTCACTACCCACGAGTATGTATTTCTAAACATAAAATCCTTGGCTCTTTAGTATCATTCTCGAATTCATGTGTTTCATTTTCATTTCTAACACCCATACCCACTAACCAAAGAGTCCAGTTAGGAATGATGCACAAATGCTCAATTCATCATTCCCATACCCATCAACCAAACACAACCTAAATTCATGCATGCACATCTAGTTTCTCATTAGGTCACACTCATCTAAATCCTAATTATCGCACTCACTAACATATCAGTCTTTAATATATTTTATTTTACTTACACGTCATAAAGCTAATAATGATTACTAACACATACTAAAATAAAGCAAATAGAACTGACCATTCCAGCATTATCTACTTCTGAAGAAGCATTACTAACTTTCCAGTTTGGATTTGAACTTGCAGGGGATAAAGGGCGGTCTTGGAGCATATCTGGATAATATTTGGAGATTGTTTTATACCCCTTGTCACTGAGAGTTATTATTCCTGCAGCCAACTGTTTGCTTGATTCCATAGCATAACGAGCCACCACAGAACCATTGCTGGGTGACGTTGACGGGCTAATACCAGGAGTAGGGTTTTTTGGACTTAAATGGCCTGTGCTAGATACAAGCAGTTTGTTCGAAGCATAAGCTAACCACCGTGGACCCACGGCTAATGGACCATACCCAAAGTTAACTCCAACCATTCCTTGACCTCCAGATCGAGGAACCGGATATGTGGGTACAGTGAATTTATTCTCAAGTGTGATCGCATCTATGCAGTGTATCTATCGGAAATCAAATAAATCATTTAAAAAGCTAGATATAAACTTCCATTATTTGTATAGAAATGAATACGAAGACAGTCGAGCTATTTAACCTTTTTCACTAAGGCCACCCAACTATTGAAACAACTTTATAGGACACCCAGATATGTACTTCGCTTCATTTTACCAAAAGTGGCAAAAAAACAAGGCAGATGATGAATATAACTTTAAAGTTTATGAAAATCCAAAAAAAACTTGCTTAATATTGCCATTTTGTAAAGTAAAAAGTACTGAACAGTCAAAAACTGAATGAAATTTTCATCAGGCAGAATTTATTTTGGTTAGATTTAGTAGAAATGAAACTAGATACATGCTTGGTGACGTATAAAGTGTTTTAATAGTTGGGTGGTCTAAATGAAAAAAAATATGAATAGCCAGGCGCCCTCCTTATACGTTAAACCTTATTTATATGTAAGTAATTACAAATGTAATGTATGAAAACTCGTAAGTGCAATGCCAACAAATTTTTGAACAAATTGACATGTTACCTCCTTTTCAAGACCAATGGAAACTATCAAAGAACTGCATCTGACCATAAGAACAGGTGACCTGAACCTGATAACCTTCACGTAACAATTGGACTTTAGGGAATAAAATCTCACAACAGTAGAAGAATCCACCAAGCTCCCTGACTGAGCCATTACTGAACCATCTCTACCCGGCATACTCAAATAGGTTTGATTTTGACCCAGCCCTGACCTGTTGGGTTCATCACCAGCAACTACCATTAGTAATGGATGTAACTGTAGGAACTTTTCATTGCCATCAGACTTTGTAGGAATATGTAGCAATTGCAAGAAAGTGGCGGGCCCATCACGCTTTGAAACAAGTTCAGTAAAATCAGAAGCATCCTCAACATCAATCACTTGAAAACCAGTCTGATAACCAAGCAATAATACATGTCTGAAGGAAGCGGGACAAATTTCTAATCTGTCAAACCCAGCCCATATCACCTGGTTTTGACATTAAAATATTAAGATAGGAATCCTTCATGCCTCTAAAAGTAGCCATGAGTTATTGCAAAACTTAACAAGCTGGACAATAGTTACGTGGTTACATATAATTGAAGCATTAATCAACAGAATCAACACATTTTCAATTAGCATTAGCAATACATCAGATGCACGAAGATTTTGGTCACTCACATAACACTCTTTCCTTTTGTGAATCAACACAAAATTTTCTATGTTTTCCGCCAACGAGCAAACAAATACCCATAGCTTAAAATAACTTAGGAACTCTTTAACATCTCTACTACAGAGCGTT
Source organism: Tagetes erecta (assembly GCA_030867185.1). Lineage (NCBI taxonomy): Eukaryota > Viridiplantae > Streptophyta > Magnoliopsida > Asterales > Asteraceae > Tagetes > Tagetes erecta. The sequence goes on from CM061494.1 coordinate 10,470,114, forward strand.
GCAAATATAATACTTTCTGTAAGTAATCAAAAAAGCCATCGAAGCCATACAACTTTAGAAATAACACATTTTTATAAGTTATGGTAACCACAGCTTATTGTGACTTTGCTTCCTTCTTTATCAACGTTCAAGTCGCATTGTTTCTGCCCAATCCAACTTACAGCAGAAAATTTAACCAAGTATTTTCATACATCAGCACCAATGCTTTTGCATCATACATTTATGAATTTATTTAGTAGAAAGTCCAAGCCTTACTATAGCATTATATTGCCATATCATGCACGAAAAACTTGTAGGCACTTAAAATAAGTTAGAATTGCACATAACTGCAATTAACAAGCAAAACGATGCTAACAGAGTTCTACATACCTATAATTCTAATCATACAACCAAAACTACTTAACAAACACTTTATTAACGTGTTTAACAGTATCGAATCGATCAGAAAACAATTAACAAGTACATATTAACAGGTTAAAAAAAACAAGCACCTGATCTCTCTGATCATCACCAGACGCTGCAATCGAAGCAGCAACAGAAGCACCGGCGGAACGAACAACGGTGCTAGCATTAGTAGAAACAGTCCTAATACAAGACGAAATGATCTTCAACGAATTAGGCAACAATCCGGTGTTCTTCACCTTGTTTTTCTTCATCCTTCGCCGGACACCGCCGATTGAGCAGTGAAAAGAAGAAAAAGTCCGTCACCGTCCTCCACCGTCACCACCGCCGTAGCTGACGCTTCAAGCCGATCAACTATGATCATCCGAGTGCGTAATCGAATCGATTTTTGATGCGTGGAAGTAATCGCAAGTGTGTGTGTTGTTCTTGGTTTAGGTTTGACTTGAAGATGTGTGTTGTGTTCCCAAATTTTGTGCTGCTGTGATTGATAAGTTGAGTTTATTTCTACCCAAAGTAAGATTAGTTTCAATTTTAAATCAATGGATAATTGGATATGCATACATACAAGATATTATAATAAAAATAACTCTAGGTGAGGGACTGAGGTGTAGTGGTAAAAAAGGGAGACCTACAACCAAAAAGTTGTGGGTTCAAACCTTACCCACAACACAAAAATAATAAATTTACCGTTCAAAAAAATAATAATAATAATAAGAATAACTCTTGTATAATAAAGCAAAGAGTAAACTGTAAATGTGGTTTAATAATGGATTGGGTAAAATTACAAAAGTACCAATCATTTGCCTTGCTAGTGCTTGATTTCAACAGAAACATTGACAGATATTAACGGATGGATGGCTTGTGACTCAAACTGATAAAAAATTAATCCTTATATAATATAGCAAAACAAAAAAATCCTATGTGGCATCTTTTCATAGCTTTTAGCTTATGTGGCATTATTTGAGAGATTATCTCACAATAATGATTTTTCTATTTAAAATATGTATATAAAATTTTTTATAATAAAACTAATTACATTTTTGTTCCCCTAATATTTTGGAGAATTATGAAAAATTTAATAGTATTTACATTTTTAACCCTTTACTACAAGGGTTTACGTGAGTCAGTTTATATTTGATAGGGTTTAAAAATGAAACTTATGGATAAAGTTAATAATAACATACAATTAAAAACCTTAGTGTTTTATAAATATACATAACATTTTTATATGATTTAAAAGAAAATAAACTACACCATAAAACTAAGCACTTTATTCTCTTTAAATTGAGTATAATATTGCTCTAATAAAAATCTAATTTTTAAAAATATATCATGTGTTCCGTTTTACCATTGTTTTGTCTTAAAACTGAAGGGAACATTCAAGAACATCTAAGCATCACTTAAATTGTGTTCCCGAGCGTAGCGCAAGCACTAAACTAGTAGTTAAAACCCTTAGACCACAGGCACTCAAACAGTAATTTACTCTAATATATAATTTTGTGTCAATTACATTTTTTAGCGTCGAGGTTATAGGCATGTCTCTTCAAATCTCAGGTATGTTTATGCTTCAGACGAGATTTTAATCGTCAATCGTTAGTTTGATGCTCTAAGATGGTGGCAACCCCTTCCCTAAGGAAACGACTAGCTCATAAAAACTCATAACTTACATGTGTTGCTCAATGACAACTCATGTTAATAGTTGCAAGACTTTGTTATTTATGAGATTTAAACTTGTGATCTTAATTCTTAAGGTCACAAAGCTCTTCATCACAGTAACAAATGTCAGTGAACTAGATAGTCATCAGCTTGTGTCAATTACTTGTCTCAATTATTTTTCCTTTTTTTAGGGGTAACTTTGTATAAATATAACAATTTCCTTATTTTCATATATTGTTTAATGTTAAACGAGATAATAAGTCAGTCTGTTTGTTATATTCCGGTTCTGTTTCGAGTCATGTTAAGAAACACCATTTTTTCGCGTAGTTTTTCAGTGAGTAACAGTTTATGAACCGACCCAAGAATTTTGCTATTTTAATTCTGCTAGTCCTTAGAAAGCGTTGATTTTATCCTGTATCATGGATTTTTGACTCGTGGAAAAAAAATAAGGCTAATGAAAAAAAAATTGGGTCATTTGCATATGTCCCCCTCTAAACTTCATTAATGGCACATATACCCAACTAAAAAAATTTAGTTACATATTTCTCCTTATAAACCTTTTTAATTGGCAATCTACCCAATTTTAATTTATTTTATTAAAAATAGTTTATGTAAATTAGTTTATTATTGCATTTTTACTCGTATCTTATGTATTTTCAAATGTATTTTTTATTTTTGTTTGCGCTTCGTTAGTTATAAATATTGTCATATTTATAAATTGGGTATATATACAATTAAACTTTTTACTTGAATATATGTATTTAAGAGGTGTTTGCAAGTGTATACATGCAATTATTTGAATAGCAGGTTTAATGTCCGTGTATACACACGGGTTAAATAATAATATTTATAATGAATTTGTAACCATTATGATTAAGTATTTATAAATTTTAATATTTATGTATATGGTTCTATCAACTTATGCATAGTGATAAACTCCACTCAATTTCCCTTCTAAAATTCCTATTATAGATAAAATATTCCCCCCCCCCCAAAAAATTGTTTCCTAAAACCTTGAATTATTAGATAGATATGACATAATATCCCTTGCTAATACTATTAATTATAATGATTATTATTACTATTTTTTAACATGTAACGTATTATGCTTCAATATCCAAGCCAGTTAATTAAACACATGCATGTTTTATAAAATAATAATAAGGGAATGATGAAGGAAAAATATATATAAAAATCGGGATTGTTGGTTTAGAATATGAACGAAAATGTCAACATAAGGATTTCTTGGATGTTCTTGCAATTCAATGTGATACCAACCACATGTATCAATATTAATTCAATTAAATACATTAGTAACCTATGTACTCGAAAACAAACAAATTAGTTTATTTTATTTTTGTAATTTGAGTTGTATGTCATAAGCTATTGACTATCTTATAATTCATATTATAGACATATATTAAGTTTATGTGTCTTATTCTTTATTTTTATTGCATATTTGATGGTGATAGAGAAAATTATTCCTTTTTAGTTGCATGAATTACAAATTTCTTATTCTATTAGATTAGTATCCGTGTACTACACGGATTTTAGTTTTATAGGTTTAACTCAATTTAGATATCAAATTTATTTTTAACATATCTTTTATTAAATCAATTTTAATATTTACAAATATATTCATATAAAAAATCATATGTACAATAAAGGATATGATTTATAATAGTTGGTAAGTTTTTGTTTGAACATATCACGTTAGGAGATAATTCATGATAATTGGTACATATCGGGTTAAGATATAAATAATGATAATTGGTAAATTTTGTATTTGAACATATTGGGTTAGGAGATAATTGATGATAATTTGTGAATTTTTAGTTTAAACATATTGGGTTATTTCGAATATGGAGCATACTATGACCCATCTAAAAATTCTCCATCAAATTAATTTAGAACATGACACCTAAGCAAAATCTTATGTGGAGTAATTAAAATGGTGACATGTGGATGAGTTACTCAATTATTATAATAAGTTGATATGTGCATGTATGCACTTCTACGGTATGTATGTGTTTGTATGTATGCATGTATGCACGTTTTTATTAATACTTTTATAAGGAATTGGTCACATGCTAAACGTCTAACCGTCATTGTGGTAAAAATCAGTTTTATAAAATGATAAGATACATGATAATAATTTATATTAACTTAATACAAAATATGAAAGTGATGCCTAATTTGAAGTGAGTTACAATATTAGCTAACCGAGTTGGTTATTAAACAAATATCTTCATCAATAGTTTTAAGTTGAAAGTAAGAACAATGAATGTGTTAGTTGTGAATGACAGTAGTCAATACCTCATAATTAGAAGTATTAAAATCCAATAATCATTATTATAAAGTATAAATAACTTATTTTTTGTTAATGGATTTTGTCTAATTATCATAATGAACTTTATTAACGTGTGTAATTGTAATAATTGGTGTCAATCACGTTGTGTTGGCGCTCTGACTCGTATAGTTACAACATCAAATGACGGTCTATATATGAAACATATTAATTCTAACAAGGATTATGGGTAAAAGGAAAAGACAACAAAAATTAAGGGGATTTCAAATGAAAATATATTGGAACTTTATTAACGTGCTTAGGGATGAGATTGGGATGGGTACCGGTACCGTCCGGTACCGGTACCGTCTAGTATCGGTACCGAGTTTTAAAAAAAGTGGGTACCGGTACCGGTACCACGTTGGTACCGGTTTCATGTTTTATCTTTTTTTAATAAAATTTATTCGCTTATTTCGGTTTAATTTTATACTTTTTAATATAACTATACTATAATATACTTGAATTTAAAAAAAAGAAATGAAATATGGTATAAATTAATTAAAAATCATATCAACTTCATTAAATTTAAAAGTTAATAATCTAAAAATATTATAAAATGACTCAAAATTGTAAAGAAAACACTTTATAACATTAAGCATGTAATACACAACATTCATAACATCTCAAATTATATAAAATATACTAAAAAAACTAGTTTTTACTAAACCGGTACCAACGTGGTACTAAGCGGTAAATAGCCGATACCGGTACCGCCTAGTACCGGTACCGAGTTTCAGGAAAAGTGGGTATCGGTACCGGTACCGATATTGCTAAGTCGGTACGGTACGGTACTCAGTACCAAAAGCTCATCCCTAAACGTGCTTAAGTTATTTTAATGAAAAGTAAAAGATAACAAGAATTACAAATCAATATTAAAAAATTAAAATATACATTTAAAGTTTTTTCTGAAACAAAGTAACTTTTATCAGAATAAATTGGGTTATTGGATTTAGTCACCTTTAACTATTGATTATTGGTCGATATTATACTTAAGTATCATTTTAACCAATATAACTTTTAACTAAATACTTTAATGTCTGTATAAAAAAAAATGTATTAAACCTAGTCGGATATATTTCCTTCTATCATTGTTTTCTTCTAAATTTGTTGTCCTTATCTTCTTGATACACACTTTTTGACTTTATTTATGATTTAAAAGCTTCCCTTTTAGAAAGTATTCGTTTCATAATTCTTTGACGGCATTTTTATGGAAATTTTACTATATAAAAAGCTCAGGTTGTTTATAAATACTTAAATATTTGTTCGTAATGAATCTATTTCAAGGGATTTTAGATTTTAATAATCCGAACTTTTACATATTTATTGATATTAATCAACTTAAAAATTCCAACTTATTTTTCTATAATAACCCGTCGTTAAATTTAGCTTAACGTCATTAATTTTTTTTTTTTGAATTTCTTACTAATATTTTAGGGCTTTGATCAGGAGGACGATACGAGTCTATTGATGTAAAACTTACCTTGAGCCGATGCTCCAAATGATTTTCAATCCGGTCTTTAAACCTAATGGTGCTTAAATCGGATGTTGAAATTTGTTCGTTTAGAGCACCGACTCAAAGTAAGTTTTACATCATTAGACTCGTGTCCTGTTTTCTATCAAAAGCCTTAAAACATCGGTATGAAAATTGAAAAAAATTATCGGCGTTAAGTTAACTCTAACGGCGGAACATTGTAGGAAAATAAGTTATAAATTGGGACTAACACAAGAAATTTTTTAAGTTAAGATTAATATCGGCTAGTATACAAAAGTTCGGATTATTAAAATCGGATATTCATTCTTTTATAAAATATCCGAACGTGATTATTTTGTCCTCTACTTCAACTTTTTTCCAAATCTTCATACATCTTTTCATGTAATTTTGTTATAGAAAAACTTTCTTAAAAATAATTCATTTGTAAAAAGTTATTAAAATAGTGAAAGATCGATGCACGGTTGTTACGTGACAGCTAATGACCCCTGCCATTAACACCCCAAAAGAACGATGTTTAACGTCTCTAACGCCCACGTAGACATCAACACCCCTCGATGTTATAGAATATTGCAGGGCCTAATACGAACATGATTAGTATAACGTAATATCTCACATTATATTGGTTGGAAAAAACCGTAAGACATCCGGGTTTCGGCAAAAAAAAAAAATAATATTATGATGCGGTTACGTTGTAGTGTTACAAAATATTCAAAATTTCACATGTTAATTAAACAACTTAATAACTCAAATTCAATAAAACCTTAAATTGGATGAGGTGATTTTTACTAATTTTTCTTACCCTTATGTTATCCTTTATTTATTTTTGCCAAATAAATTTTTAAGTTTTTTTATAACGGCGATTGGTACAATGGCCTAAGACCCAAGCATTCCGAGGTGCAAGCACCGAGATCGAAAGCCTCTAACACCAATAGGTGTTTTTCGTCGGCGTTAAGGCTCCCCGTTACTGTGTGCGCAGCGGAGACTCATCACAACCCTTCTTGCGGGCCAAGTTGATCCGAGTCGAAACTTATCAATCAACTATTCCCGGGAAAAATCGGACATGAACCTTTAACCATGCCTCGTAAAACCCTTAGGCTCAAACACGAAGTCGGGAGGTAGCCCGAGACGTGCTTCATTGTCAATATACACCAAAAGTGACACTAATAAAAATTAAACTTGAGCAATTGAGCATCCTTACCCCATTTATTTTATTTTTATGTTCTTTTCTCCTAATCTAATAATAATAAAAGAGTATAACTATAGCCACATGTCATTATGTGATTAAATTTTATAATTAATTTATCGCTCAACCTTTCACCCAAGGTAACATAATTTATTGATTAAGATGAAAAACTTTCATTCTTAAAACATTAATTTTGAGATATTGTATAAAGATAAAAGAGTTAAGAATAACATATTAAATGTTGTATGCAAAGACACGATCTAACACACTTTTAATTATTTAAACTCGTGTAATACACGGGTCAATAAACCAGTATGCTTTATAAAGGGGGGAGAGTAGTCCTTGCCACCACCAACGAGCATCATACTCACCACCACCTCGCCAGAGGAGTGGTCCTCGTGTTTTTCTCACTCCGTCACCTCCTCGTTTCCTTGCATAATCACCTTCACAAGATCCACAACGAGGATGAGTCCTTGTCCACGAGTTCCTCATCACTCACCTCGCTACCACCTCGCCTCACCACTCCCTCCACCCTAACCAGATATTTAGGTGGTAGATCTTAGTTCAAGGCATCTTTTTAATATTCTATTTTTTTTCTTATACTATTTTTGTTTCAATGTCTATTTATCCTCACGTGCTTCCGTATGTGGTGCAAGGTGTGGGTCCGAAAACTCGACGTTTGTTTTTTTTTCAAGTTTCCACGTCTTTTTTTGTTTTTTAACTCTGTTATTTTTTTTATGTATCGTTTTCTTCTCATGTGCTTGCGTCACCGGTACATCCCGCGAATCCTAATAGTTGACATTAACTTTAGCCATGTTTCAGCGTCGTTGGTGTAACAGATGACACAAGTCTAATAACTAATAACTTTTTAAAACTCTTAGAAGCTTCTAAAAACATTATTTATAAAAAACATTAATAATTTTACATCATGTACTATTACACACGACAAAAATAATTGAGAGTAAATTATCAAAGAATATAATAACTAAAAGTATTGTTTAAGAATCTAATTCCAAGTTTCCAACCCATGAAATGCTAACCATACTAGTTTATACTTAAATAATCCTCATGCATATACTTAACCATGATCGTGTGATTATTTTTCAAAAACAATACAAAAAACAAAAAGCAAAAAGAAAACACAACAATCCCATATAACGTGGGCCATACACCAAACCCACGTGTCCTACACACTATCGTCCGATTTAAGTCACCGCGTTGTATGTTTGCTCAATCACTACACTACACACCATACAAAAAGTCAAAAACACCCCTAGTCACCGGTATCTTCATTATCCACCATACTCTATGCTTCACCAATAGTACATCACGCTTCATCACTTGTACCTTTCACCACCACAATGACCATCATTCACCACCACCACCACCACCACCACCGTCACCTCCTCCTGTTTCTGTATTTTCTCGCCGTACTGAAACTCTCCACCGGTAACCGGAGTTTGCTTCAAAACGGCAACGTTTCATGTCCTTTAAACTTTGACTTAATCCGCCGCCTCGTCGGCTCCGATCGGCCGGCGCTAGACGTTGGGACGGCTTGCCGGTATGCTCAACAAGGTCTCCGGTTAGTTGAAGCTGATTACCTCCGGCAAACAAGTTCCTTCATGCCGCCGTTAAACACCGCCGAATCATGCTGGCGGTCGTATCAAACCCTAGTTGAAGACTTTTACCCTAATTTTGATCTAAGAACAAATTGCGGCTTTGAAACGAAATGGATCTCTGTTTCCGGTTGTATGAATATAACTAATCGTCAACAGTTTGAACAAAGAGTTAACGGATCGTTGTTTAACACCGTTGTATCAACTTGTAATCAATCACTCGCTGGTTCATCGTGTTCGTCGTGCACCGTTGCGCTTTCGAATCTTCAAGCGTCGCATTTGAACGGAGCTTCCGTCGGAAACCTAACGGATTGTCGAGCGTATCCGTTTATCTACGCTGCTGCGTTTGTTAACCGTTTTGGACCTACTGATCGAGGTACTGCAGTTTGTTTATTCTCAATTGATATCGATTTCACGAAATCGAAGAACAAACACAAAACGATTATCATCGTTATCATTACTGTAATCATTACGATTGTTTTGTTATCACTCGCGATTGGAATTTGGTACTATCGGAGAAAAAAAGTTCAGAAATTGAATCGAAAGAGACGAAATAGAAAACCTGAAACGAATACAGTTTCTGCTTTGGATTCGATAACTGGATCTACAACATTGATCAAATTCACCATTGATGATATCAAAGAAGCTACTAGAAACTTCTCGAGAGAGAACATAATCGGTAGAGGAGGTTATGGAAATGTGTACAAAGGTTTTTTACCTGATGATTCAGAAGTTGCATTGAAACGATTCAAAAACTGTTCAGCTGCTGGTGATGCAAGTTTCACTCATGAAGTCGAAGTAATCGCGAGTGTTCGTCATGTGAATCTGGTGGCTTTGAGAGGATACTGCATTGCCACGACGCCGTTTGAAGGTTACCAGCGGATCATTGTGACTGATTTGGTTAAGAATGGTAGCCTTTATGATCATCTGTTTGGGAATCAGTTGGCTCGAGCTAACTTGAGTTGGCCGATTCGTAGAAAGATAGCGTTAGGTATGGCTCGTGGGTTGGCTTATTTGCACTATGGTGCCCAACCGGCGATCATTCATAGAGATATAAAAGCTAGCAATATACTTTTAGACGAAAATTTTGAGGCTAAAGTAGCTGATTTTGGGTTGGCTAAGTTTGCGCCTGAGGGTGCGACCCATTTGAGCACTCGGGTGGCAGGTACAATGGGGTATGTTGCACCGGAGTACGCGTTATACGGTCAGTTAACAGAAAGAAGTGATGTTTATAGCTTTGGTGTTGTGCTTTTAGAAGTTTTAAGTGGGAAAAAAGCTCTTTTAGCGATTGGAGATGGTCAACCGGTTCTTTTAGCCGATTGGGCTTGGGAAATGGTGCGGAACGGTACACCTTTAGACGTTATTGATGATAATATGGCCGATTGTGATCCACCCGAGGTCATGGAGAAGTATGTGTTGGTCGCGGTTCTTTCATCACACCCACAACTATACGCCCGACCTACGATGGATCAAGTTTTGAAAATGTTGGACATGGATTTACCGGTTCCTTCGATACCCGAAAGGCCGATACCGCTAATAGCAGGGATTGAGGATATTGAGAGATCCATTAGTAGTTGTGGGTCGGGTCAATTATCTACCCCTAGAGGCTATCACAATTATACAATTGAGCCGGATGTGCGGTCTGTTGCAGAGACCGCTGACGAGGAAGTGGAGGAGGAGGAGGATGAGGACGAAAAAGCTCGTCTTTCAGGTGGAAGATAGCATCCCACGAGAATAGGATATTGTGTTTTTTAGTCGTAATTTTTTTTCGATTGGGTTTTTCACTCGTATACCGAAGAGTTTGAGCGGAAATCTTACACTTGTATATTATAAGGTAAATTAGATTTTCACCATTGCAATAAATTTGTAAAATTTTATTGATAGTGAACTATTCCTGGAAAAAGTTAGAACCGAACCAATGTAAGAGGGTGATGTGTTGTTTTCTAATGGAGATGATCTTTGGGTCGTTTTGTTTTAAAGTGAAAATTCATAAATCCAATTAAAGCACTCTTCAATCACAAATAATTATTTCTTAAATTTATCTCACTCAAACTTTTCACTAGTCTTCCTTATATACTCCATACCAATAGTTGTGAGTGGTGACCCAAGTTTAATGTAGCGTTATGTTTCCCCAAAAAATCGAATAAATGAAGATATACTTCAGTGAGAGTAAAATTAGACATTTTTTTATTTTCCTATAAGATTTGAAGATAGAGATACTTAGAATGGCATTATTGTAAACAATTTTAACAATAAAATTATACATAAATAACCGTGTTAGAACTTAAAAAATTATTTCTTTCTAATTCAATTTTACCTGCTTAAGGTACAACCGAATTTGCACCCAAAATCTAACCCATCAAACTTAAAAGACATAAATTTTTTTTATTAACACATGATAAACTCACATGTATAAAATCCGGTCACATGAGCGGGTCTTAAATCTAGTTACTATTAAAACAAAATTAGTCAAAACCTTTTCAAAAAAGTTCCTTCATGTTCTCATAGTTATCTTCTTCATTCCAACCTTTATTTCTTGTTTGTGTGACATGGCCATCATCATCCAACCATTACTGCAAAAATGCACAACTCTCTCTCACATCCAACAACTTCAAGCTCACCTCATCACCACCGGCATCTTCCACTTCCACCCTCTTCACCGATCCAAATTCATCGACTTTTGCACCACCATTTCTCTCCCTTACGCCACTCAAATCTTCCTAACCATTTCATCCCCAGTCACTAACGACTGGAACGCAATCATTCGCGGTAACGCGCAGAGCCTTCAACCCGCTAAGGCTCTCTCCGTTTACCGCCAAGGATTGCGTAAGCTTGCATGCAAACCTGACGCTCTTACGTGCTCTTTTACTCTTAAAGCATGCTCACGTGCTCTTGCTTGTAATGAAGCTGTTCAAATACATTCACACGTTGTCAAGTACGGGTTTGTTGCAGATGTGTTGCTGCAAACAACTTTGTTGGATGTGTATGCGAAATCGGGTTGTTTGGATAGTGCGTGTAAGGTGTTTGATGAAATGTCTGTTAGAGATGTTACGTGTTGGAATGCGATTATTATTGGGTTGGCTCATGGGAATCGGCCCGATGAAGCTTTAGAGCTTTTTAAACGAATGACGGGTGACGGTCAGGGTGAGGGTGTGGGTGTTGGGTTTAAGCCGAATGAGATAACGGTTGTGGGTGCGCTCTCTGCGTGTGCGCAATTGGGCATGGTGCAAGAGGGTGAGAAGGTGTATGAGTATGTAAGAAGGGAAAAACTTGACGTGAACGAACAAGTTTGTAACGTGGTAATCGATATGTTTGGGAAATGTGGGCATGTTGCGAAGGCGTATCAGGTTTTTAATGACATGAGGTGTAGAAAGAGTCTGGTTAGTTTCAACACTATGATTATGTGTCTAGGGATCAACGGTGAAGGTAGCGAAGCAATTAGACTTTTCAACGAAATGAGTAAGGAAGGATTTAGACCCGACAACGTGAGTTATCTTTCGGCTTTATGTGCGTGTAACCACTCAGGTATGGTGGATGAAGGTGTTAAGTTGTTTGAAGCTATGACCAAAGATGGGTTGGTGGCTCCCAACATCAAGCACTATGGTACAATGGTTGATCTGTTGGGTAGATCGGGTCGGCTTAACGAAGCCTACAATATCATCAACTCGATACCTGTAACAATAACACCAGACGTTGTTCTTTGGCAAACATTGTTAGGTGCGTGTAAGACGTATGGTAACATAGAACTAGCGGAAAAGGCATCAAGAAAGCTTGTGGAGATGGGTTCAAATAGCGATGGTGAGTTTGTGTTACTGTCAAACATATACGCGGCTCAACGTAGATGGAAAGATGTGGGTGAAGTGAGAAAAAATATGAAATACAAACAAGTTAAAAAAGTGCCAGGCTTTAGTTACATTGATGTAAAGGGTGCGATACACAAGTTTGTAAACGGAGATAGATGGCATACACATATGGAAGAGATATACAACAAGGTTGAAGAGATAATGTGTCGGATAATGGAGCATGGGTATGTTCCTGAGACGGATTATGTGTTGCATGATATTGGGGTGGAGGAGAAGGAGAACGCGTTGAGTTATCATAGTGAAAAACTGGCTGTGGCTTTCGGGTTGATGAACGAAGAAGAAGACATTAGTAGTCCGATACGTGTGAATAAAAATCTTAGAATATGTGGGGATTGTCATGAGGTTATGAAGCTTGTTTCTAAGGCGTATGAGCGTGAGATTATTGTTAGGGATCGAACGCGGTTTCATAGATTTAAAAATGGCTTATGTTCTTGTAAAGATTTTTGGTGATCTAAACTTTTTTCTTCATGAAACATTCCAATGTCAAGAGGTATGTTTTGTAAACTCTCTCCACATTCAAAATTTTCACCTTGTTACTTACATATAATTAGTTTAATTGCATACATATATACAAGTTACTAAAGAGTACAATAACATCTTCACAAGCCACTTCAGAACTGTATTATATTGCGGCGCAAGCCTTGTCCCTCACTCCTCAGGCAAGGCAAGGAGTGGGAAAGCGCCTTGCGGCCATCCAGGCGAACTGTTGTGGGTCAACAAAAGTCAACAACATTTAATTGGTTACGAGTCAGGTTTGACCAGAAAAAGTCAACAGAAAAGTTGTATTTGTTCTTATTTCTCCTACAACCATTCTTACAACCACATAAGATCTTATGAAGCCTCTTGTATATCGCTTCACCACTATAGTTGTCGATAATATGTTGGTCGTAAAGGGTACCATGGAAACATATACGTATCGTTTAGAAAGCGAACAAGTTTTTTTAGTCTCAAGAGCTAACAAATGCAATGACTGAGTTATGTCTATAAAAGCACAATAACTATTAGATTTTTTAAAACTTTTTTTGTTTCCTGCTGATAAACAAAATAGTTTATATCTTTAGCAAGTCGATCTGTACTTGGCTCGTTAACGTGTAACTGAGCTTGAGCTCAAACCTTGTCTCGTTTCAATCTCTTATAGTTTTAGTTCAATTATGTAAGATACAACTAGCCTCTTATCTATAGTTATAATATTGCCTGCAAAAATGAGATTTAAAAGGGTATTAAACTATCAAAAATGACAAAACACCCTGCAAATTTTGCATTAACTATTTCATAATTTTAATTGATGGAAAATTGATATCAACTATACAGACAACAAAACACAACTGGAAATTGAGTAAATTTATTGCAAGTTGTAGTTACCAACGATTCCTTTCCAAGATACTCGTCAATTTTGACAATTTTTAACTCAATTTGTATAATTTTATATTTGTTGAGCTTTATGTATTGTATTGTATATACGAGTATGTTTGTAAGCATACAAATATGTGTTAGTGAGACGTTAAAGCGACTCGTCATAGCATACAAATATATGTTAGTGAGGCGTGAAAGCGAGTCGTCATAACGACATATCGAGTAAAAATAGTTACATGGTAAAATTGGTAAATAACTAAATATCTTGTTATTGGTTTTAATATTTGGTTTCAAGCATATTATATCAAACCAAATCCACTTAAAACTTAAATGAAACACTATTCATGTTTTGTTTGTTTTAAACCAAATTCGATAATCGATTTCGGTTCTAGAAAACTCAATTTCGTTAAAATCAATGAACCCGTACTACAAGGCTATGGATTTTCCTATGTACAACCTACGAAACATTTACTCCGTTACAAAACCGAGAAAACAATCCAATGAACTCGAAATCTGAACTAATGAGTGTTATTCGAGGTTTCCGGTTTTAACCCCAAACAGGAGCAATTATAAGAATTCGTTTTTTGGTTCGGTTTTGTCAACTCCAATTTGGTTCGTTTTAGTTTCGGGTTTTAACCGAAAAAAATACTCAAACTAGGAAAACCCAATCCTGATCCGATGAATACCTAAATGCATATTTCCCCTCCAAAATCGTTAAATGCATATTTCAAAAATAAAATCAATTACATATTTCCTTCTATAAATCATTTTAGTTTGCAAATATACTCATTTTTTATTGTAAATATACCTATTTTTTAATAATATTAAGAATATATATATATATCATTAATATTTTTAGTTAAGAAAATATGTATTTAAGAGTTTTTTATAAGAGTAATAAATATGCAATTGTTTTCCTTAATTTAATTAATTAAATAATGAACCCTATATAAAACCAAAATAACCCGCTCACATGGCAATTGCTAAACTGTTAAACAATAAAGCATCCATGATCCAACTTTTAAAAACTAGCACGACAAATATGTTGTCATGTTGTGTTTCAATTTTCATCTAGATGTCAGTAAATATTCCTCACAAAAGATAAAAGAACAAAATGTTATTGACTCACCTTCATATATATAAACTCTACTAGTTCACTAAAACATAACTAGTTAATCAAATACCTCTCATCAGCAGATCTTTCTTCACGAAACCCGCGATCATGGGTCAAGACGAGATCCAAGCTCCGCTTGTAGCTCAAAACGTCGATCATGAAAAACAAGAAAGCAACAAATCGAGCAACTTCATGGTTTATCTCACCACATTCGTCGCTGTTTGTGGTTCTTTCGCGTTTGGATCTTGTGTATGTTAATTATACTTAGTATCAAGCTCATTCTAATTACAACATTAAGATTTTTTTTTCACTTTTAGAATATATACTAAAACTGTTAAGCTGATTGTTAGTAATGTTTTGTTTACAAGGCGGGTTACTCGTCGCCTGCTCAATCGTCCATCATGAAAGATTTGAACCTGTCACTAACCGAGGTTCGTGCTAGTTCCAGCCCAAAATGGTCATGATCCGAACGTTATAGCGTTATAGAATTTGATTTTCTGTCTGCCCTTTTTATAGTATTCGTTATTCGGTTCAATCCTGACGTTTGGTGCTATGATCGGTGCGATAACGAGTGGACCAATTGCTGATTTCGTTGGTCGTAAAGGGGTAAGTAGTATGATTAGTGGTAGTTTGCATGAAACCAAACCAAACCGTTAGTAACAACAAGTATGCCTCGTTTTTTACTTTTAAAAATGGAAAAATTCCGAAAATGTCCCTTTTGGCCGTTGACTTCCCAAAATGTGGTCAAATGGCACATTTTGGGAAGTCAACGGTCAAAAGGGACATTTTTGGAATTTTCCCTTTAAAAATTTTGTTTTGGTTTATAAAGATCATGATATGTTACTAACAGCTTGACTTAAACCTGAGACCTTTAAAACCTCTAGCAACACGTATATGTGTAATGTGTATGACAGCATACGTGAAACATTGAACGAAAAACTGGTTAACGTGAACAGGCGTTAAGAATATCAAGTGTTTTTTGTTCAACGGGATGGCTAGCGATTTACTATGCCGAGGTATGCACATTAAGTTGTGTTCTTAACGAGTTAACGTTAGTATCAGATTAAATGAAAGTGATTTTGATGCTTATGATAGGGGCTTGTGGTACTAGACACGGGAAGATTAGCAACGGGGTACGGAATGGGGGTGTTTTCGTATGTAGTACCTGTGTTCATAGCGGAAATCGCTCCAAAAAACCTACGAGGCATGCTGACAGCAGCGAATCAGGTTGTGGTCTGGTCTATATGTAACATTTTACATGTGTTAGAATTTAAATACAACATGTGAATATGCTAACAAACATCAATATTGTAATTGGTATATGTAGCTTATGATATGTTCAGCGGTTTCCCTTTCATTCGTGATTGGGACAATGATGCCATGGCGGATCTTAGCGTTGATAGGTAATTAAACTTACAGTCGAAACACGAAACACACTGATAAAATGAGTTCGAGTTAAAAAACAAATATGAAAATAGGTCGAGTTGGGTTGACCTGAACCTGAACTGTTAACACTTTTTTTGTATCTTTTAAAATCTGTAAATAGGATATATAACTCGAATGCATTCGTGTTTTAAAATTTGTAAATAGGATATATAACTCGAATGCATTCGTGTTTTTTAGTTATGGCCATACGAGTAGTGATGATAAATTCGAAATCGTGATTTCAGGTATGGTTCCATGTGTTGTTTTGGTGATCGGATTGTTTTTCGTACCAGAGTCGCCTAGATGGCTGGTAAGATATACTTGCTTTCAGCGTTAGATTGCGAAAAATGAAAAAAAAAAACATAAGTGCAAGACGAATGTGTAACGGGTCAACACAAGTAATTTTACAGTTGAAACATATTATGGCGCAGGCTAAGACAGGTAACGAAAAAGAGTTTCGGGTTGCACTCAGGAAACTCCGAGGGAAAGACGCTGATATTTCTGAAGAGGCCGATGAAATCCAGGTTCGTGTTCACTTGTTACGCAAACAATCATCGAATTTTGCTGTCACTTTGAACCCACAATCTCATTTTCCCTACTGGGTTGAACTGACAACATTAACACACCATGAAATAATTAACACAAATGTCTACAGGATTACATACAAACGCTAGAAACGTTGCCGAAAACCAAACTGTTGGATCTTTTTGAAAGAAGATACTCAAGATCTGTCATTGTAAGTACATCTTGTTGGACAATATCATTAAGATGGCTTCGAATCATAACGTTACTCTTTTTTGGTTTGTGACGTGAAGATAGGAGTCGGGTTAATGGTTTGTCAGCAATTTGGAGGAATCAACGGTATCTGTTTCTACACGAGCAGCATTTTCGACTCCGCCGGTATGTATGTATGTATATATAACCCTTGATGGATATATAGTAGATTCAACTTTTCGTTCACATGAGCGAAGCGTACTATACTAGTTGGTATGAGGGGTCTGGTGTTACATATAACTTACTACGATGTACTTTTTTCAGGATTTCCTGCTGATCTTGGAACGATAATCTACGCATTAGTTCAAATAGTTGTTACCGCGCTAAACGCACTTTTCTTAGACAAAGCCGGTAGAAAGCCACTTTTACTGGTAACAAGAGCACATACAACACATTAACACTAAACAACATAACACATTTCGTTTCGTATGCTTATCACCAACGCCTTTAACTTCATGTTCCAAGGTTTCGGGGACGGGATTGGTTTTAGGATGTCTAATGACAGCACTCTCATTCTTCTTGAAGGTAGCAATTCATTTATTTGTATGATCATTATTTACTCCATTATTCATCTTTTAATGTAATGTTCTATTGCATAATGGTATCTCATACAGACATATGAAATCGGGCTCTCAGCTGTACCTGCACTTGCGGTAACAGGCATATTGGTAAGTCTAGAGCTAGTCTTACCAATATGTCATGATCTATATTTTAGACTGGTCGTGACAATATGCTCTTAACAAGCTCGAAAAAACTATTAGTTACTGACTAAAAGCTTTGTGGACGCACGTGTAGTTGTATATAATCTCGTTTTCAGCTGGAATGGGAGCGATTCCATGGGTTATAATGTCCGAGGTATTGATATCTATATCGTTTTTTTTTTGTAATTTAAAGTAGCATATATTTTAAAACTGCTGAAAGAAAATTGGATCCTTAACTCGTCCTGTATGAGCGTTTTGTATTCAGGTGTTCCCGATCAACATAAAAGGAGCGGCTGGAAGCCTCGCGACTCTAGTGAACTGGTTTGGTGCATGGGCCGTCTCGTTCACTTTTAATTTTCTATTGAGCTGGAGCTCATACGGTAAGATTAATCTTTAACATGTACAAAAATATTTTTCTGGTGTCACTTGATACCAGACTTAGTTTAACGTGTATCCAACACAAACATAACTAATGATCCGTTTTCTTGTGTGATTACAGGGACTTTCATCATTTACGCTGTGATAAATGCGGGTGCAATTGTGTTTGTGATGAAGATGGTACCCGAAACAAAAGGAAGAACACTAGAACAAATACAAGCTGCCATTAATGGCTAGAAACAATGTTAGATAGAATTTGTTTCTAGGTTTTTTATTTTGGCAACACTTTTGTTTCTTTTTCTAGTTGTGTTTCATTTTCATTTTTGTTTTGTAAGTTGATGAATAATGTTGTGGTTTTATGTTGATTAAACTTTTTCTTAGTGTATTTGAGAAATAAATAAGATTCAAATAGAAAATCTATGAATTAAAGACTTACACATTCATGTTTTTTTTACCGCCCGTACGTGAAAACCTCCTTGAATCAAGATTTGTATTTGAGACATCAAGGTTCCTAAGCTTTTACCATCACATTATGTCATTGGACCACATATAAAATTCTTCTTTTATCCAAAAACAAATACATGCAAACAAGTGAAATCACATCGATGGTATTTTAGTCGGTTATTCTTATAACTTGTAATGTAACATTTCTTCTCTGTCAACCAACGATCAACCTGAGATTTGCCTAAAATCTTATATTTAGTTTGGGCCTCTAATTACATAGTATTATTTTTTTATTGTCAAAGTTAGTTGGGCTTTATTTTAGAACAATAAAATGTAAATAGACATATACAAAAGCATAAAAAAAGTTCACAAACGTAAAGGAACAAGCAAATCATATGTTCACGTACGTTCGTTTAACAAAACTAATAGAATTATTTTGATTTATGTTCGTTTATTTAGTTAAATGAATAACTAAACAAAATTTCCGCCAAACACTTCATTATAAAATTGATCGGTGCAAGAAAAATTAGTATAAAGTCTAATATTCAACTTCCTTTTAGAGAGGAAGACAAGGCCCAACACACATACTTTTAGGCCATTCATAGTTATTACGCTCTCCGCCTATCTTAGCAGCTCCACACAGGGACGGATTTATATGGATGGTTATGGGTTCACAGGAACCCACCATATTTTGAAATGTTGACAGAAATATATATAACGTAAGCGGAGTGAACCCATAGCTATTATTGGAGTGAACCCATAAATATTATTATGATAGGTGAATCCTTAAAGAGTAAAATGAATAGGAAGAATGAAAATGTGTTTGCCAGCCCTTTCCATGAAGCTCTGCAATTTGAGAACAAATTAAAACGAGGAAGAAGATGCACGGGGTTCATGAAATATATATTATACTTTATTATTTAAATATATTTTTTTTATTAATGAGAATTGGATGTGTGATGTATAGTACTAGCCTAGTACCTACTAATTGTTAATTTAATTTAAATTATATATTTATTATTTTTTTTGAACGCAAATTATTTATTTATTGATTTGAACTTGAATAATTTAATATTTTTATATCTAAACATCTTGTTATATAATCGAAATAACCTATTATATATACTTTTATGTATTTGTATATTATATTAGTTATATTGTTTTTTTAATTAAAATTTTGATCCTAGTAAATTGTGAGTTTGTTTATAAATTTTATTAGATATTAATTAAATTGTTAATGAGGTTACTAATTTATTAATAATAAAAGTATTTGAAACACTAAATAGATTTAAATTCTACTGTAAACCGGTTGTGATGAACTTATTCTAAAAAATTTAGAAATTGCTTTTAAAAACAAAGGTATCATGAGTCTTAAGAGACTTTTTATAAGACAACCATCAAATATTGAATCATCGTCTTCAAGTATATTAAACCCTTAGAAATTGATTTGAATGATCATCCATTGATTTGTAAAAACTTTCGTATTTATATTATGTTTCTTTTTTTAATTTCTAACAACGATGTTTTTATTTATTTAATTTATTGAATTATTGTTTTACATTGTTATTATGTATGATTCTATTAAAATTGGACCCGACCCGAACCATTGAACCAACCTGATGTTTTTATGTTTGGTTCTATTAAAATTTAAGCAGCTAAAAACAGTGAACCCACTGATTCAAATGGATGTTATCTTACTCAAAATGGATGTTATCTTACTCAAAAACCCCTATAAGCCTATAACTCGAGAGGACGTTATGTTGCTCGTTATTCACCTTGATAGAGGTCACGTAAAAGTTAATAAGGCTCGACATATATCTGTTTATTTTCAATTTACTCCTTTTTAGAAACAATAAAGAAAAAAAAAAGTATACGTGTTTTCCCTCTTCATTTCCCTAAACAATTCGAAGATATTAATACCATCATTTTGTGCATATATGGTTGCAGTTTAACTTTCCGATCAAATTGACCGTCGTACCGGTGGCAATGCTTTATCTCCGGCGTGTTGATCATCATTAAGCAACCACATCTTCAACCTACCGTTTCTCCCCGGACTTCTCACCAGCTGCGGCGACAGATTCGGCACCATGAACATCTGTAATCGTCCGTTCTCCCTTACCGTCACAAGTTCAAATTTCGGTCTTCCGTTCACATTTAACGTCGATAAACCAGGCGGAAAATCGTAAATCACTTCCTCTTCATGTTCATGTTCATCCTCTTCGATTTCAATCCGATTTGACGAAATCGACACCTGATTGGATTTCGATTTCGTTGTTACGTCGTTTTCAAGCCCTAGAATATCAATTTCCGGCGTTTTCGCTGGATTTCGCAATGCATTATTGAAATTCTGACGGACTGAACATTCTCGAACGTTTTCGTTGCTCTGATCGACGTATTCTTCTCCGGTTTCATTCTCAAACCCTAGGTTATCAGTTTCCAGCAATGTCACTGGATTTTGCAATGCATCGAACTTATCCTGACGTTCTCGAACGTTTTCGTTGTTCTGATCGCCATATTCTTCTTCGTTACAATTATCGTTGCCGATGTTGAAGGAAACTGTTGACCGGTGAACAACCGCCGACGGTGAAGTGATGGAACTCATGACGGTGAACTCTGCCGTTACGTCAGTTACTCCGCTTTTCACATTCTCGTTTTCAAACCCTAGGAGCTCAGTCTCCGGCAATTTCACCGGATTTTGCATTGAATTATTGAAATCCTGACGAACCGAACGTTCTCGAACATTTTCCTTCTTCTGATTACTGCATTCTTCTTCAGTTTGATCATCATCGTTGCAGATTTTGAACGCAATTGTTGACTGATGAACATCCGCCGGCGGTGAATGAGAGTCGTCGGCGGTGGATGTACTCATGACGGTGAAGTAGTGAACTCCGGCGTGGATTTGTTACAGATTCAGATTGATCAACACCAGAAGATTGGATTATTGATGATGCTACTAATGCATGCAGGTACTAATTACTAACTCAATCTCGAAAACTTATTTTTTTGGATAATTGGATATATGATTATTGATAATGTGTTTGTTTAACTTGTTATTAGTAACAGTTTCGATATATAGTTATCGTTACGATACATAGTAATTAGTGTTGACTTTTGATTTGCAAAATTACGTTTCCAACGGATTATATCGAAATTAAAGGAAAGAAGTCGTTATAAGAAAAACGTTTTTTTTTCTAGTTTTTATGAATTCATTTTATGTGAGAAAGAAATGTATGAAATGAAATGGAAAAATTAAGACACATGAGTGGTACGTTTCAAATAATTTTTAACTAAAATCATTAGAGCAATCCTCAAAGACAGGGTGCGTTTTCTTTCTCGTATTCGGATACGAATTCGTGAATCTCAAATTATAGGATTAAGACGAGAAATGTTAGTAACCGTAACTTGTATATGTGTGTAGGGCTAGATTGACATGAACACGGGTGGACCTTCTCCATACATGAATTAAATCTGAAAAAGAGTCTCGGAGAAAACTACTAGGCTACAATAACTTACATATCATCAATCAAGTGGAAGCTTTGTGATTGTTTCCAACGACTTTTATTTTTATTTTTTAAAATATTTAAAGTTGGTCTTCAACGAATTCATGTGGAAACCTAGCTTTCGACATAATCTTCTGTCAAAAAGTTATTCGACGATAATGTAGTTTTCTTGGAGTGCCGCTCCATGCTTTGTATTCGTGGGCTATCATCATCACAAAGGTTCACACTCTCTTTAGTAGATTTTCAATGCTATGCTAGTGTTTACGGTCGATGGGATCCCACATAACTTGTCGTCGTCAAAAGTCGTCATGATAGTGTGTTCTTTACCTATGTCGATGGTAGCATAACGTTGTCTTAGCCTCATCGCCTTTGAGGCATTTTCTTGTAATGTAATGTAATGATTATTTGTCATAATGTTATAGTCTAATGGATTTGTAAGTTAGAAGCCACATAAAACTTTTAAATTTTCATGTCACTGATATTTATATAAAAAAAATAGAAATAATCTTTAAAGGAATTTAGTTTTTACAAGATTGGGTCTGAAACATACACACTAACTAGTTTTTCCGTTATTTAATATAATTTTTAGGCTTTTAGCAGTTTGGCCAACTTTTTAATAAGTTATAAGAGTATTCACGGTGGAGGAACTATCTTCATCCCTATAATTATACTAAAAACCCCTCTTTTTTATCTCCCAATTAAATAATAATTTTTTTTATTCTTTTAATTACAGTTTCTTTCTCATCCACTAACAACCATTTTTTAAAATCATTAAAAAATTATAAGGGGTAAACCGTAGCTTTTCAAATACAAAGTTTTTATCTCCTTCACCATTAAATTTTCTCTTTCTTCCACTCACAACAACTTATAAGAACCTAGTAAAATATAAAACCTTACTCACAAACATTTGATTACACCACGGAGCCTGTTAAATTTGGGCCTCATAAAACACATCAATCATGCATTAATGAACTTATGAGTCTTATATATGGGTAAATTACAGGAATGTAAACGCAAGCTTTGTGGTGCCGTTTTGAAAAAATACGGATTGGGTTCTATTTTTTTATTAAATTGTAACATTTTGAAGGTAGGAATATGTTAGCTCTATGTGAAATCACAGTTATGCCCTCCACCGAGTATGTCAAAGAAGATCGCCACCTCTCTCCACCATAGTCTTCATCTCTCGCGCATGCATCACTTCCCCTCTGCTAGTAGAAAAGATAGAAATATCATAATGAAGATTAACATATATCCTAACCAAGGCTTTGCCATGTTCACATCAGGGGCTCTGAGACTCGAACCCAATTCTTTCCGCGACCCCCCTAGAGAGCAAACTTTTCTCTTCTCTTTTCCACGATCATTTCTGCTTCAAGCTGCTAATTGTCGACTAGTGAACTTAATTTTAGCAATTTGTAATTTGTATTGCATACAAAAATGGTTAATATAAAGATGAAATGGGAACATGATTCAAATTTCATACTCATAATCAAAAAATAAATGGATAAAGAGAGAGGTTACACAAAAGCATGCATGTTCAAGATGTCCTAAACATGATATACACTACAAATAACACATATAATACATGCATATAAAACAAAACCATACCAAACCAAACCAAACCAAACTAGACATCACAAGTTTGAACAAGGGGACATTAAGGAGAAAAAGAGTGTGAAGGGCTGGGTGGGGTTCCGGTGTTAATTACTTGTCTGTGTGGTGAATTTATTGTAGAAAACTTTGTATAGCTAATAATAATAATATAAGGTTTGTCTAACTTCTGTATGTATTCTGCCTTGGTACGCCTAATGACCGATTCACTTACACCCTGTTCCAGAGTTTCATTAAAGGGTGAAAGGGGAAAGAAGTGGAAGGAAATTATAAAAAATAGGTGTTCCAGAGTTTTTTTAAGAAAAGAAATGGAAGGAAGAGATGGGATATGAAAGGAAAGTTTATTATGATTTTCCCCTCCTAACTTTCCTTCCAAATTGGAAGGAAGTGGAGAGAAAGAAAGAAAAACATATTAAAATGTTTGTTTTCCATTCCTTTCTTTCGAACTCTAGAACGCCAAATGAATTCTCATATTTACCTATCATTTCTATTCTTTTCTCTCATAAACTTCCTTTCTTTTCTTTTCTTTCTATTACTAAACTCGGGAACAGAGTGTTAGAGGCATTAACACCAGATATAGTTCTCAACCTCATTTTCGTGCGGCTAATATAGCCAGCAAACATGTCATTAATGCTTTCGCGCCTAGAAATTGTCCGCCCACTTGATACATTTGCAGGAGCTCTCATTTTCATCCCGTTTGATACGTTTGAAGGAGCTCTCATTTTCATCTTTGTATCATCAATATAACTATTGTACTTCTCTTCGCTAAAAGTCTTGTTCGCAGTCAGCTCTTTCCCACCATCATCACCACTTTTCTTGACTGTGCTAGACGAAAAGCGCACAAATCTTTTGAACGGTTTTGCTTCATGTGTAGAAAAAGACTCAGGTTTTGGTGTTGATGCCATTTCTCTGGGAACGGGTGGGTGAAGGATGGATGATGGTGTTTGGGAGACATATGGATTCATAGTTGGAGGATTAGTGGTTGATAGTGAAGTGTTAGGGATGTTTTTTGGATCGTGTGACGTTCTACGGGTAAAACCGAAGGTGACTTTAGATATCTTCTCATATGAACTTCTGGCAAAACTTTTGTTTGGCTGATCTTTAGCCATTTGGTTCAAGAAAGCAGTGATTTGAGGGGAATTGGAGACAATGTGTGGCTATTTAATAGGAATTTAAAGTGGTATTAGCTGATAAAGAGAGAATAAATACTTTTAAATTTTAATCATTTGGTTTATTTATCAATGCGTTTGTTGTGAAAAATGTCAAAAGCTGCATGTTCGTCTTTGGTATATTCTAAGCATAGATTTTAGTTGTATATGTTTACATATCAGATAAAAAACTTTGGTAAAAAGAAACAAGTCAAATAGATTGAAAATAACAATTGCATTTGTTGGATATGTATACAACCTCTTAAACCATTTACTCAAGATTAAAATTATTGTGTAATAGACTAATAGTAGTATTATTTGTAACCATAACCAAGTCATTAAATGGATGCTTGGGCCTACTTAGTGAATCACTTTAAGAGCATATTTGACTATTTTTTAGTTCAATTCACCCTGAAATTATCAATTAAGCATAAATACTTCTCTTCATGTAAGTAATGTTTTCAAAAAACACAATAAGTAACATGTTATCATACACTTTATAAATACATAGAAAAATAAAGGGTATTACATATATCTTTTTATAAACTTTCAAATTATGCAACTCTATCCAATCGCACTGGCCCATAGTAAAATACCCGTTTTGACATGCTACCCAGACCCATCTTCCCAAAATCCCACTTAAGTTAAAACTAAGTTTCAATCGAGCGGTTAACACTTAAGATTCGTGTATTAAGTGCAAATGTGGTATAATTAAAGCTTAAGCCTTAAAGTCATGTAATGCTTCTATAATTGTCCATTGAGTGTATATTAGTCTAATGGTAAAGATAGGATCATATTCTATTTTAAATTCTTCTGTGCTTTTTTTGTGCTACAAGTAGTTAATGACTAAGAATCAGATTCTAAAAAGCTTTCCAAAAGAATCACAAAAGTTGAAGAACATATAAAGGAGATAATGTTAAAAAACTCAAGTTTTTCGACAATGTTTAATCGATTAGTGGTTGCTTTATTACTTGTGTAACGCCGCTATCCCAACAGTGTTCATGTTTTAAGCGGGATATCACTAGTGTCAATGTTGACATAATCAACTATATCACTTTTAAGGTAAATCAATGGTAGTAAAAAATTAATACATGTCGGGTAACATATGATATATCAAAACTTTATTCTTTACATGATTTTGAACCAATGAAACATAAACATTTTCTTTTAAGTTCTATGAAACTAACAAATAATTATGTTTCGTCTATCATTGTAAAACTTATGTATGTTATTATAATAATAAGAATGATAATTTACATATTTTATTTAGGGCTAAATGCATATTTCCCCCTCCAAAACACGTTAAATGCATATTTTTCCAGCCAAAGAAATCAATTGCATATTTCTCCATATAAACAACTTTAATTTGCAAATATACTCATTTTTAGTATGATCATATTTAATAATTTAGTTAACATTAGGTATATATGCAATTGATTTTTTTAGTTGAGAAAATATACAATTAAAAGGTGTTTATAAGGGTATATATGCAATTGTTTCCTTTAGAGATGCAGAAAATTGTATGTATTGGAGCACATTTAGATGAGTTTAAACCCAATCAATCAATTTGACTTATTTAATTTTTTATCAAATCTTTTAGCTTAGGCATTGTAGCTTTGTATTGTGCAATCTTGTGGTTTTAGGTATCTTCTAAATATGCTTCATTAGGCTCCTACTTAATATCTAATCAAGCATGAATGATTGAAATGTATTAGTTATGGTTCCTTAAAAGTTAAAATTGGTAGCCATATAAATTATAAACAATATGACAAGAATATATCCTCTCCTAATCTCCTATTGCTATTTTTCTAATATGATAACCAAATAATGCTATTTTTCTAATATGATAACCAAATAAGAATACAGTATTCATTATTTTAAGAAAGATACCTTACGTTTTAGTAGGTGATATGACACTGAGGTGAAAGGTCTAATTAAACCAAGGTCGATGCTCATTTTCTAAGAGTGCATGAAGTGGGATTGGGGTGGGTGCGGCCCCGATCGAGAACATCGCCACACCCCCGTGGCTCTGAGAATTGGTGAGGTTTTTGGGGTGTCTTCCCCTGTGTGTTTCCTCGATTTTTTTTACCGTTGGAAGGTGGGTGCCCCCCCCCCCCCCCCAAACAGCTATATAAGGGCTAGTTTAAAAAAATTCTTTTTTATTTATTACACAATATACTATATATATACTAAACCAAATCAAATAAAATCAATCTCATCTATATTTTTTCAACCACAAACATCAAAATCTCTCTATATTTTTACTCCACAAAAATGTTGCATCCTTTATTGCTAGAAGATTCAACAACGGGTTCGTCTTCATCATATTCCGAAGACTCGAATACCCGTGAAAGAAACATTGGATATTCATTTCGGTCTTCAACTTTTTGTTATCTACCGATGTTCGCGACACTGCAAGCTCATCATGAACCTACATTAGAAGAGACGATCGTGCAGAGTCTCATGATCGTCTTGTTGCTGATTATTTTTCTGAGAATCCGAAATATAACACGAGGATGTTTAGAGAGCGTTTTCGGATGCACAAGGAACTTTTTTAAAAAATAGCCGGGGATATGGAAAACGATAATGATTATTTTCGCACCCGGTTCGACGCAAGACATAAGACAAGCTTCTCGAGTTTGCAAAAATGCACATCCGCAATCCGTCAGTTAGGTTATGGAAGTGTTCCTGACTCCTTAGATAGAATATTTAAATATGTCGGATCGAACGTCACGTGAAAGCCTTCAAGAATTTTGTGAGGGTGTTATTAGATTATACGGGAAAAATATTTGCATCGACCAACCACTCACGACGTAACAATTACAATCACCATGCGACCCGTCATGGTTTTCCCAACATGTTAGGTATTTTACTGAAAACTCTTTGTTAATTTAATTTTTGTTGTTAAATACATTTTTTATTATTTTTAAAATATATAAGAAGTGTCGATTGTACGCATTAAGTGTTGAGGAATTGTCCTGTGACTAGGCGTGAGCAACGAGACAATGATTTTTGTGGTTCCTATGTTTGTTTTTGTGTTTGCGTGCTTATCCCAATTGTGGATGCTCTTATTACTTACATACTTGATTTTTTTTTTTTAAACAGCAATCTAGCCTACTCCTACTAAACTCCATAAATATTTACAATGCCAAAGATTAAACCTTGGACCTCCCTAAATTAGTGCTCCTAAAGACATAGCATCTCCCATTAGGCCACCAACCCTAATGCTACTTAGATACTTGATTAAGTACTATGCTACATTCATCACTCACGGCGTGATTGATTCGATTTGTCATACTTTACTCTTAACAAATCTTTAATTATAGAAAATGTTTCAATTAAATAAAGATCATGCCAGACATTTGTTTAAAAATTGGGTATTGGATATTAACAGACCTAATTTTTTTTTTTACCGCTACCGCCTACAAGTCCCAACTATCGAAATATGTGCTGACGGTCCCAACTTTTTTCATTTCTGCCACCAATGAACCTCTGTTAAAAAAAACTTAACGGCGTTAAGTTTTTTTCGAATTCCAGACCGACGTTTATAGATTTTGATCGGAAGAGGAATACGAGTCGATCGATAAAAAAATTATCTCGAATCGGTGCTCCAAATGACGAACTAGCATTTGTTAGTCATAGGTACTCAAATTGTGAAAATAAAAAAGGTTAGATACTCAACTGGTTAAAATTAAAAGTTAGATACAGTGCAAGTTGGAGTATAGCTCAGACACCAAATTGAACTTTATTTAACAAAAAGTAGGCATACAAATACAAATTAATAAAAGACTCACAAACATACTTAAAAAAAACACTTCCTAAAATTAAAAGGCTCGTTTGCTACCCGAATCGACCCCATTTGAACCTTACCAAAATCAAAAGTATGCCAAAGTTGCTTAAACAAGTACTATATTTACACCTTGGGGTAAAGAGAAAAATCTGAAAAGATGAAAATGTAACGTCTAATATACAAGTAGTGTTATGTTGGTTCTAGTTATCAAGAGGATGAAAAATGACCCGGTTCACCGGGTAATATCTGTTGGAATGGAAATGACCAGTAAGCTCGCGAGACCATGTATCAAATACATGGTTGATAGAAGTATCAGTTTGGACTTTGGACAGTTGACAAATAGACAATTCTCAGTGACGGAAGGTCTTCACCACTTGTGCTATTCGACTTCGACATAGCGGGCAGTTTGTCAAGTGTGATGAACATGTCACGCAGCAGCACATATGACCACACCTGAAACCAAAGTCAAATTGGTATGTAAAATATGATTTTGATATTAAAATGTAGATAAAGTGTTTTAATGTGAAGTAACACAGAAAAACAGTCAAAAATGTAGATAAAATTCTTGTATGCATTTGCTTTCCCCTCAAATTTTGGTATAATATCACATATTTACCCAGCAAAAATTAAATAAATGGGTAAACATGAAATTCTAAGTATTTTGAGTGGTGTGTATTTGATACTAAATTTTTTTGTTCTATGTAAATATGATATCTTGAAGACTCCTTTAACCCATTTGAACTTGACGTGTTTGGACCGTTTTCTTTTTAAGCAAGTCTTTGAATTTTACCCCTTTGACCACACTTAGTTTCCGAGGACTTCAAATACATAAAGAGAGAAGATGCTTTTAAAAAACTTACGGAACAAAAACAGAATTGTACTCCTGCTCAAGGCATATAACACATATATCAGGCATTTTTCCATCCTTTCGGGTGCCATTGAGTCCATTTTCTGCTTCACCATTGAAACCTGAGGTTTGTTAGGTAAGGTTTTTTCGGTGGTGGTAGTGCGTGTGTGTGTGGTGGGGGTGTTCTGAGACATAAAATTTATACTTCTGAAGAAACTAAATTATTAAATTCAAATATAGTGGAAACTGACCTTCATTGTCTAGAGGTGTTCTTTTGGCTGCAGCATCAAGAACTCTGCATGATAAAGTTGGTACAGAAAGATTCATTTCATCTCGAAATCAAAAAGTTTAGAGAAAATACAAAAGATGAATAACACTTCTGGTGAAGCAGGATTAACGAGTGTCTGACACGTCTGATTTGTTCACTTCTCAATTCTCATTCTTTAACTTGTATAAAGAAGACCATGGTCTCAGTAGGTACAGTCTAAAAAGTAGTGCTGACAAAATTAATAGTCCAGTCGAGAAGGGTCGGGTCAAAATATTTGTACAGGTTGGTTGGGCTGACCAGATTTTTTTTGTCCAGATTACAAAAGCTATACCATTAAAATGCTAAATAATACACTGCATAAAGCGATTTAGGAGGTCGTATGCCTTAAAAGTACACTTCCGGAATCCCAATATGTTCCAATTCAAAGCATTAAACAGCTTGCACAGCATGTAAATGATGTGTGTGGGTGTGGGTGTGCACAGACACAATATTGTAAAGCATCAGGCCTATCATTTTATGACATAACTAAGTTCTAAGATTAAGAAAACATCACATGTTAATGGAGTGTGTGTGTGTGTGTGTGTGTGCACAGACACAATATTGTAAAGCATTAGACCTTTCATTTAAGACTTAATTAAGTTCTAAGATTTAAAAAACATCACATGTTAACCAGTGCTATAGCTGTTACCAAATCACAGTTGGTGCATTCCCCTATTCAACAAACATGAAGCTTTTTCCAACCATGCAAGTTCCTATTGAACTATTTACAAATATTATTACATACTAAAAGTTTAGCGACTAAAATCTTATATAAATGCTAAAAATAAAAAAATGTCATATTAACCTTTTATCCAACTTAAGACTATCATCTGAAAACTACCCAGAAATATTTGGATGGTTGTTTCAATATAAAGTAACAAGCTTGAAAGGAAGTTGTACTGAAAAGCATATTAGTTCCCAAACAACCATTATAATATTAACTACCTTTTCTTCATTTCCCAGTGACGTCTTCTTTCCATTATATACTGGAAAGCTTGCTTAGCAATTAAATAAAAACCAAATGCAGCAAAGCCCACTGAAGCATACTTATACCACCTGAAGTGAACAAAGAAGTCAGTAAAACGGATGAAGAAACAAAAGGTTGATACTACAAGATTTAAGAACTATGAAAACAGCTTCACGTGCTTGAAACATGGTCGGGTGGTTGGGTAACAGGTCTAAATGAGTTTGAGTTCAAAAAAGTTGTTTAAGTGCAGATCAAAGTCATGTAGATTGGGTCAACTTGCAAACACTTTTTTATCTACTATTTTCTTTCTTTTAAAATAATAATGTGTTGATTATGATTACAATGACAGTCAAATCAAAGTTTAATGGACAGTAGACAACCTGGCCCATTTCCCAAGATTTGCAATGAGTTGATCGATGGTTTTATGAGACACATAAAAAGGGCCTTTGAGGGGTCGCTGGATCCGAACGGTTCCAATGTCATCTTTAATAGCCTGCATTTTAGGAGAAAACACAAAATGAAGTTTTATACATAGAACATAGCCAAAATTATTATCGCATCCATCAAAAAGTAGTTTAAGCATATTCAGACGTAGAACTAGAATCGATATTAACAATAAAGGAGCAGTACCACAAGCCAAATCCAGATACAGAATGTCCAAGGCAATACTACTTTTATTTCAAATTGTCCAAAATTGATAACTTCTTTAATTAGTTGCGGCTTAAGTGCTCGAACAATGCTGTCATCGATTTATGAGCAGTTTTGTTGAATATTTATTTGGGTTTATTACATAGACTAGCAATATATTACTTATCATGTCACAAATGGGGCCCTTTACTATTTTTCCCTACTGGATCATTAAAATATGGCGTCATGTCCTGTTTACGCTATCATCTTTTTACAATATGAATTAACTGCAGCTTAAATGCTACATCTGCTTTTCTATAAAACGCTTATCATTATATATATATATATATAAAACTAACATTTTTATGTATAAATTTGCCATCTTTGAACACATGTGATGATCTATTTAGCAAATAATTAATAGTAATCTATTAACAAAAACAATGCAGAACAAAAAACTATCATTGTTTTGAACTAGAAGGTGTTACATTTATACAAAAGAATGTTAGTTACACACGTATTGATATGTAAAAAAGTGTTTCGGGACAATCCGGCCCTTACCAAAATCACCCCTCTTGACCCTCATTTCTCCACTTCAGAATATTGTGTACACATAAACCAAAAAAGATGAATTTCTCACTGATATAAAAACATACCTCGCCGACAACAGTTAATGCAGTGCCTGTTGGGAGAACACGTTCAATTCGTTTGACTCCAAGCATCTTCAAAACCATAAATATTTTTACATAAGCCATAACTAAAATCATTACTATATTAGCATGCTTAAGAGTAGATGAATATAATAATCCACAGATTCCATACTTTGAGACCTTGCAGATAGTCTAATGTACCACGAACAAGTGATCTTCCTGATTCCTCAAACACTTCACTTCCAACAGTTAATACTAAACCAGCTGCACCACGAGCACCAACAACATATACACGAGCAGTTCCATCATCCTAACACAAAATGATAGAGGGGGGAAATTGCAAACTATTTGTGTGAAAATTGGATGATTTAGGCCACATAATTTATTGCTAACTGAAATGGGTGAATTAGGAAGTTTGAATAAAGAGGAAATAAATCAATGCGTTGAACAGTTCAAAAGCGGACCGAAGTGTACTCAAGTGTTTACATTGTCATGGTGCGTTATTCAAATAAAACTGGATCATTATCTTATTAATAGTTTAGTAATCACTACTTATGTTAAAAATTTATGAAATTAAAGAGGGCAAAGGATTTGTTAGTGGGTCAACCGCCTAATGTTAAAGTCTTTAATTATCACAGATAAATCCATCCCAGTGAACTTAAAATTACTCATAGAAAGTTTAGTCATTAAGATTTTGGTTTTCTGCATAAAATACCAATGTACTTTTTCATATGTCCTGTTCCAGCCATTGCACTATCTTGTGTACTTCTGAGTGCTTAAAAGATTACTGTGTCCCGTTGAAGTCTTGTTGTATGCAATATAAAAATATATATACTTTGCAAAAGTATTAAACTTAATTATAAAAACGTTACTATTATATAATGTTATATTTTGTACAAACATATTAAATTTACAGTTATGACATGACCCAAACAGTACACAAACCATCTTTTAGGACTCGTGTACAAAAATAAGTGCAATGACTGGAATGGCACAAATGAAAATGCATCTGTATACTTTATGCAAGAATACACATTTACTAGTAGAGTTTAGTAGGTCAAACGAGCCTGCTAAATCTATCCATTTTACCCATTACCTAACCTGCCCAATTCACCAATTTTGCCACTTTAGTGTAGACTTATCTAAGATAAACCCATCTCAGTGAACTTCATTTACACCAAGGGTGTTTTGGGCCTTTGGCAATAAGATATTACTAGTCTAACTAAGACGAAACCAAATAAAATGTACCAAACAAATTAAATGCCCTGAACAAATTACAATTAATTAAGTGTTTAATCCTCCTAAATTGCTCTATTCAGATAAATTAGATCATACTTATAACAATAGCTTGGGTAACCTATTTAATATACTAATTATTTATAAAATTCAAAATACGAGCAAGAGAAAAAAAAAGTTTTGGTGCGCCAAGCATTGCTCACCAGGTACCACGGAACCTCTTTACACATTGATAGCATCAGAGCAGAGTCTTGAATCCATGAACCAGCATCATTATGTTTCAAAAAATGTTGTTCTGCCTGCGAAAGAGTGTAGAAATGTACCATGTCATCAAGTTTTACATCAAACGTTCAAGGTTATAAAGTAAAATTAACAAATAGCCAAATAGTAATAACCAAGTGCATATACTCCTTACTGTTTCCTCCACAATTACTCCTCGCAAACCACTATACTCGCAGTTAATTGGAGTGTCTGAACTGACTCTACCAGATATCGTCACAACAAAAGGCAACACTTTGTTTGCAGTTTCTAGTAGATGTGCTGAAATGAAAAGAACACAATTTTCATCAATTAAACACCACAACTTTTATCACTATCCAGTCATATTTATGAGCATACATTGTTGTGTAACTAATTCAGGATTCTGAAATTCAATAAAAAGATTGGTTGATTGGGCTACAACGCA
Source organism: Tagetes erecta (assembly GCA_030867185.1). NCBI lineage: Eukaryota > Viridiplantae > Streptophyta > Magnoliopsida > Asterales > Asteraceae > Tagetes > Tagetes erecta. The sequence continues at coordinate 10,504,227 of CM061494.1, forward strand.
TGGGAAGATTTTTAATTGATGGAATTCATACATTATAGCACACAGTGACTTAAGAAGTTAAACCTAGAGATAAGCATTTTATACCTAATACCAATACTACGGGTCTGAAGGATTCCGACCGAACAGAAACGTTTGATTTTGCCTACTTTATGACTTTATGTATAGGTGCTAGGCATAGTGGCACATGCAAAAACCAAAAAGTACCGATTCGGTGCCGAGCACCAAAAGGTGATTTTTTTACCATTTTGATACATTTGGAACGTTTTGATTGTTTTATATTCCAAGTTCAAGGTTACGAATGCTTTTTTATACAGCTTTGAGAAACTTTTAAATGTTTTTGGTATTATCAATTCCTAAGTCAGCTTTGAAGGATCAAAAAACTTATTTTTAGCTAAAAGAAGAAAAAAATATAGGAAAAACCAAAGCAGTAAAGTACTTATCAACGCGTTTGGTAATCGTTACCAATCTCACCCCTAGTTAAACCTAATACTTATGAAAACAAATCAGCACAAATGTGAACAGGAAACAATAAACAACACAGACATACAACTGTTTTAACTTTTAAGAGTCAAAACCTATTTCTAACATCAATCTGGTAGCAAATGCTTTTCAAAAGCAATCGAATTATTATTTACTAACCCAAATCCTTCAATTGATTAACTCTGGTCACCGATTTGAGCACCTCTGCATCCCTAAACCATCAATCAAACAACAACAACAACAACAATAACAAATTGAGCAAAAATAAACTAGAAAACAAATGATTTTTAGAAAGAGATTGATCTAATTACTTTCCGCTACTGCGTCCAAGTAGATACAAAGCAGCAGCACTCAAACAACAGGTAACTCCGCCCCAAGGAAGCATGACGCGGTGGATAATATAGCAAATCGATCAATGGAAATTAAGGTAAAAAACATTGAAGAAGGAACATAGATTGGGGATGAAATTAGGGTTGTGTTAACGAATGATTCAGAATAAGTGGAAATTGTGTCAGAGAAAGATATTCTATTCTTCATTTCAGTTTTTTTATAAATTTTTTTATTATCGTCGATTATTGGCTTACACGATCATTTATAATTTGTAAGTATAAAATTTTAGAACTCTAGGTTGATATGTATTGAAAGAAAAACATGTATAGCAATCTTGAATATGATAATTTTACTTTCTAAAAGTATCGAATGTGAATGACAACACATTTATATTGTTTACCTTAGTTGGTTGTTATTATGTTTGTAGCTATAGTTATTGGAGGTTAATGCAGCTGTATATGTTGTAACGACAGTGTTTGAGGTAGCATGTTAAATGCCATGGCTATAAACGGATAGTATATTGGCGTGCAAAACAATGTCTTTGGTACATGTGGTTACTTAAAATAAAGTTACCCTACATGTCACACCACATGTCTAAAAGATTGAATTAATACGAATAAACACTGTTATGAAATTTAATCACACTATATATTTTATCATGATTCTCTTGTGATAGGTATGAACTAATACAAATTAACACTATTATGAAATTTAATCATGCTATATATTTTAGTGTAGTTAGATTAACTATGTGATCATAATATCCATCATACAAAGCAATGTGATTCGGGCTACACACTCATTTTAGTGTATAGTAACCGTCGTTATTAAAATCTCATTTGTTTCAGGGGTGATGCCCCTAAACAATATAGGGGTCCAGTGGCGACAACCCTTTGTGAAGTCTAAGGGTCACCAGCCCAACTGAGGACAAGTTATCAGGTTAGCTTGAGAATTTTATGTTTTGTCAAAAATCACGTTTACTAAAAAAACAAAGTTGGAATTTTATGATTTTCCATGCGTGAAAATGGGAATAAAATAGGCTCAAACTCTAATGAAATCCCAACTTCAAACGTTTTTTTGAAAACTAACTTAGGAAGGTCATCAAAACAGTTTTCTCCAATTTCTAAAAAAACAAACTAGCGTTTGGGAGATTGAAAAAGAATGAGTCAACAAAAACATACATATGTTTGGGAGATTGAAAGAGTTTTCTTCGATGATGAGCGAATATGATATTTTAAAAAGAGCACGAGTCAACAAAAATATACATATGTGTGTGTGTATATAGAGAGAGAACGTTTGGGAGATTGAAAAAGAAGTGACACATTATTGCTGACCCTACATGTATTTGACATAAGGAAAACACCAGAAAAGAAAATGTACGCTTGTTTGATATCACATAACATAGTCTTGGAGGATAAAAGAATAACGACTTGGCAATATCACAACGAAGTCGAGGCCGCAACATATTACCCCACAACACCCAAAAAAAAAAAATAATAGCAAATAAACTTAAGTTGCTCGACGCGGACATTCAAAAGCCACTTGATACAATTTGTTTTTGTATTGAAACAAATACTATATATCATATAAAAGTCTAGAAAACATAAAAAAAAGTCTAACTTTGTGAACCAGTAAAATTATGATACGTGGCAGTGTTGGGTCTACCCTCTTAACCGACCATCAAATTTAGTATTTTAAAGGATTGTAATTTATTTTTCAAACTAATAAACTACGTAAATAAACAAAATAAAATTTTATTTTACACAATACAACACAAAGACAGCATTGACTCGATTATCTTATAGCTGATTTTATGGAGCATATATGGAGAAACGGTGCTGCCTTTGTGTTGTACTGTATAAATTATTTTTTATTTGTTTAAAGTTTACGTAGTTTATTAGTTTGAAAAATAAATTACATTTCCCTTAAAATACCAAATTTGATGATCGGTTAAGAGAGTGGACCCAACGCTGTCACGTGTCATAATTCTACTGGTCCATAAAGTTGGACTTTTTCTTTTTTCTAGAATTTTATATGATATACAATATTTGTTTCGATACAAAAACAAAATCTATTAAGTGGTTTGGAGAGAAGGAGGATTTGCGTGAAGAGTGAAGTTATACTACAAAGTCCAATTTTCCTAGAAAGTCTAAGAAGCCATGAGATGATGACATGTGGCACTCCCTTAAAATTAAAAGGAAGGGTAAAGATGGTAATGTCTATATATTTTAAGTTTCACCCCATTTTTTTAAACGTCCATAACTTTTACATACGATATTATTTTTTAAAAAAAATTGCACCATAAAAACGAGCATTTTCTTATCTTTAAAACGCGTATAATATTTATATATAAAAAACAAAAAAAAAATCACGTTTTTCAGCTCATTGTGTTATTTGTCAAGTCATTGTGTTATTTATTCATGTCATTGTGTTATAACACAATAACCTAATGAAATAACACAATGATCTGAAATAACACAATGACCTGATGAAAATATAACACAATTACCTGATGAAAATATAACGCAATGACCTGATGAAATATAACACAATGACCTGACGAAAATATAACACAACGACCTGATGAAAATATAACACAACGACATGATGAAAATATAACACAACGACCTGATGAAAATTTAACACAACGACCTAATGAAAATATAACACAACGACCTGATGAAAATATAACACAACGACTTGATGAAAATATAACACAACGACCTGACGAAAATATAACACAACGACCTGATGGAAATATAACACAACGACCTGATGAAAATTTAACATAACGACCTGATGAAAATATAACACAACGACCTGATGAAAATATAACACAACGACCTGGTGAAAATTTAACACAACGACCTGATGAAAATTTAACACAACGACCTGATGAAAATATAACACAACGACCTGATGAAAATATAACACAACGACCTGATGAAAATATAACACAATGACCTGACGAATATAACACAATGACCTGACGGATATAACACAATCTGAAAAATATAACACAATGTCTTGACTAATATAACACAATGAGCTGAAAAATATAACACAATGACTTAACAAATATAACACAATGAGCTGAAACTTAAAAAAAAAAATTTTGTTTTTTATATATCAATATTATATGCGTTTTGAAGATAAAAAACGCTCGTTTTTTTGGTGTAATTTTTATTAAAAACTATTGTCGTATGTAAAAGTTATGGACGTTTAAAAAAGAGGGTGGAATTTGAAAATAAGACAAGACTAATATACCTTGGCCTACCATTTAAAGTTCTAACTATTTACCATTATGTCACCTTGTGTTTATGAGCCATTAAACTTCATTTAATATTAGATCTAATGGTCCAAATTACTTCTTAGACCTTCTAGGAAATTTAGACTTTCTATTTGAACCTAATTCCACCCTCTTTTTTAAAACCTACTACCAACATGCTATTCTTTTTATTGATCTTCATTGTCATGGGTTTGAAACCTACTACCAACATGCTATTCTTTTTATTTTCTTTCTTTTCATCTCTAATTTTTTTTTCAACTTTAGTTTTTTTCCTTATTCTTTGTTACGATCTTACGTTGCAACCTTTCGGATAAAATCCTACACCGCGACATGCAAGAAACACTATAATTTCTTAGTCTTTTTTACCTTTGTTTTTTAGTAATGTCTTTAACAAGTTCCGTTTTTCCATGAACTTCTTTAACAAGCAAACATAATGATATTCGTGTCAGTATGACGTGTGACGACCAAAATAAAGACCCGAGATAACGACCCGACCGTCAAAACGCACGACCCAAACCCAAAACCTTGTTAATAACTATAACTAATAATTAAACGAGTAAACTGCAGTTTTAGTCCCTGTGTTTTGATATCATTAACAGTTTTGGTCCCGGCTTAACAGTTTTGGTCCCTGTGTTTTTAACTTTTAACAGTTTTGGTCCCGAACACTAACTCCATCCAATTTTCCGTTAAGTCTCTCTCACATGCGGAGTAAAAATGTTATTTCTCTCGCTTTTTTTGACAAACGAGTAAATAAAAATGTTAACCTACATGATGACTTAGATAAAAAAGAGGGAGAAATGACATTTTTACCCTTTAGATGTGGGACGCGTGTGGGAGATTTAACGGAAAATTGGATGGAGTTAGTGTTCGGAACCAAAGCTGTTAAAAAATAAAAACACAGGGACCAAAACTGTTAAAATGAGACCAAAACTGTTAATGATATCAAAACACAGGGACCAAAACTGCAGTTTACTCTAATTAAACATTACAAAACCATGTCATCATACCCTCCTTCACAAGTTTTCATTAAAAAAAATGAGACACACGTAACACCGGTCGCATCCATCTTCAGATACACTACTACCCCACCGGCAACACACCGTGCATTTATTTCCTTATATTCATCTTCACACTTCAACCACCTTCATTTCTCACTTCCAAAATCAAACAAATTTTCTCCGATCACCAAACCCTAGAACAACTGCTACAAATCAAACCATGGCGGTGACGCTACCGGCGTCCACGAATATGTGGGACGGAGTGATGGAAATGACCAAATCTGCTCAAACTAAAGGCGTTGATCCGTTGATGTGGGCGCTTGAGCTTTCGTCTACGTTGTTATCGGCCGGAGTGTCGATGCCGTCCACGAAGGTTGCTGAATTGCTCGTCAATCATATCTGTTGGTCCAATAATGTTCCGATTGCTTGGAAGTTTCTCGAGAAAGCGCTTTCGATTAGGGTTGTTCCGCCAATGCTTGTTCTCGCGCTTCTTTCTAACAGGTTTTGTTTCTGTTTGCTTGTTGATTTAGCTGGTTTTGTAATTGTGGACTAATTGTGGTGTTAGGATTGTAATATCAGAACTGTTGTGATTAGTTTGATTGTATTCTACACATAGTTGTGGAAGGCGCAAAGGGTGAGTCTTGGGTATAGGATCCTTTAGATAAGCAAGACGCGTAGCATAAACATATCAATTTTAGATGTTTTAGACATGTTTAGGCATGTTATGGGCTAGTTTAGTCTGGTTCCAGGCCATTTTTTATTCATGGAGGAGGAAGTGGTGATTCAGACTGTGATTAGTTCCCTGTTGTTTGGGGTTTTACTGCCAATTGCTCGTTCTAGGTTGTCTTGTTCAACTGGTTTCGTAATTGTAGACTAGTTGTGGTGTTAGTTTGACAATATTATTACAGTATTAGAGATATACTAGTTCATGTTTTTTAGTTCGTGGAAGATTTGTAAAGTGGTGATTCAGACTATGATTAGTTTGAGTGTATGCTACAAAAACAAGTAGATAGCTTAGTAACTTGAACTTTGTAATTCGTCATTCAATACTGCTGTGAAGATGCTTAGTATGTTCTGAAATCTGAATTTTTGTTTACCAAATATTCCAATTGCTTTGAAGCTTATCAAAAAAGCCCTCTCAATTAGGGTTAGCCTGTGCTCGTTCTAGGTTTCCTTTGCATAATCGTAGCCTGTGGTTTCATGATTGCAATATTAGAGATATACTAGTTTATGTTTTTGATTTGTGGAGGATTTGTTAAGTGATGGTTCAGACTGTGATAGTGATTAGTTTGAGTGTATTATACCAGAAGTCCAGAACAAGCAGATAGGTAATAACTGGAACTTTGTACTTCATCCTTCTGTGCTACTATGAAAATGCTTAGTATGTTCTGAATTGTTGTTTGCCAAATGTTCCAATTGCTTGGAAGTTTATTGAAAAAGCCTGTCAATTAGGGTTATGCGGCCAATGCTCGTTCTAGGTTTTGTTCGTGTTTACTGATTCATTCGGTGTCGTAATTGTAGACTAGTTGTGGTGTTGGTATTACAATATTAGAGATATGCTAGTTCATCTTTTTGATTCGTAGAAGATTTGTTACGTGTTGATTCAGACTGTGATTAGTTTGAGTGTACAAGAACAAGGGATAGATCAGTAACTCGAACTTTGCAACTCGTCATTCAGTACTACTATGAAAATCCTTAGTATGTTCTGAATGATTGTTCACCAACACCACAATTGTTTACCAACACCAATAATACTAGTATGTTACTAGAAAATAGAAGAGAAAGGAAAATTTCATTTCTCAAGGGGGGGGTATAAATTGTTGTACTATATTCTTTAATGACCAGTTTCGCTTTATTTGATGCCTGAAAAGAAGGAAAAAGTAGGTTACTCAATAGATTTCAGATAATCAAGTTGAAAATTTACATCCAAAGAGGCAAAGACTTCTTAGAAGTATAGCTTACTATCAAGCAGAGAAGAACATACACTGAGGTGGAAATCTAGAACGTAGGAATGATATGCAAGATTTGTATGAAATTGCTACTGGTCACTTCCAAATTCCAGTTTTTATCTTTAAAAGATTCAAGTAGTTAAGTTGAATGTGTAATTGACTAATTGGCGTTCCTCTTTATCAATATACTGCTGGTCTGCTGGTGTTAGGTATATAAGTATATAAGGGGCTGCTGTTAGATATGGTCCTGCTGTTCAAGAATGGTCTTTGCTGTTTGAGAATGGTCATTGAAATTGTTGCTGGTCTAAGTTTAGTATTTTAATTTTTGTAAGATATATAATTTTTATATTTATTTTTACGTCCGCCTAGTTTCGCTTTGAGGCGTACGCCTCCTGAGGCGAAGGGAAAACGCCTCAAGGCGTGATTCCGTTCTTTTAAACCTTGTTGAGAGGTAGATCATAGAGGTTCATAATTGGTGTTGCTTATAATGCTTTGTTTATACACTCCATAATCTCCCTACTCTGATAAAATAGTAGATCTTTTGCCACATGTCAAAATGTTAGACCACCTATGCCACTTGGCATTCTATTGTTCACTCACTTAAATGTTAACGTCACAAACAATACAAAGAATGTTGTATACATAGAAATACCTTATAAATTTGTAAATTATTGTTGTAAGTTTCCTGTTTGCATTGTTACATATAATAATAATATATTATTTACTCATGATAAATTATTATAATTTATGTGAATTTTATTGATCAACCAGTATAGTACACTGGCTCTATCTTAGCTTATAGTAAAAGGGTCTTGTGCAGTTTGTTTTTCTTAAGTATTATTGTTTGATTTGAATGTTTTTGGTTATTACAGAGTAATCCCAAGTCGAAGAAGCCATCCTGCTGCCTACAGGCTTTATTTGGAGCTCCTGAAAAGACACATTTTTCCATTGGCTTCTGAAGTTAACGGTCCTAACTATCACAAGTAAGATTCTTATTTCCATTTGGTCTGGAAATGACATCAGCTTTTAGAATATAGTTTCTCTGGATTCTATAGTTATTTACAGAGATAATTGCACCTCTCTTTTGTCTTCCCTATACAATTGTACTGGATGGTGAGGTATTTTCTGTTTGATATGCATGTAGCTTGAATATATATTTGAACATAGTAAGAATGACATTCTTTTATGTAACGCAGGATCATGGAGTCTATAAATGATGCTCTTCACCTGAACCAGATATTTGGTTTTCAATCCAGTGAACCTGGTCTTGTTTTGGTTGAATTTATATTTTCAGTAGTGTGGGAGCTACTTTATGCCTCACTTGATGATGAAAACTTGCTAGAACTAGTACCTGAAAAGAAATCGTTATGGCCAACTAAGTCAACAGACATGGATATAGATGATCATGATAGTTATGGAGAAAATACGATTGATTATCACCAGGGGTTGTACAAAATGAATACCATAACAGCCATTGAGATAATTGGAGAAATTTTTCGCAATAGAGTAACTTCCAGAATTCTGCAATTGGCGTGTCGGAACATGTAAGGAACAAGTGCCGGAATTTGTTACTATATTATGGCCCATTTTCTTACAAATGGGTGAATTCAGGTTATTTTCAAACGGATACAATAAGAAAACATAGTGTGCTGTTAATGCATAACACCATTAAGTCTTTTTTTTTCAAACGGAAGATTATTAATGGAACAATATAAATTTTCAATCATATTTACACATTAATTGTTTATAAAAAGTAAGGCTTTGTACGGCAATAGTTTTGGGTCAAACCACTCAGTTAATTATTTCAATCATATTTCACACATTAATTGTTTATAAAAAGTAAAGTTTTTTCCGGAAAATGTTTTTGGTCAAACCACTTGGTTTGAAATCCTGTGGAAATAAATTTGTATTGACCTGTAACTCTAGCCTGAACTTGCCATCTTGGAACCTATATTTGTACATTGGGACTTCTGGTGCATTACCAGTTCTGCTCCATGAATGTAGTCCTTTTCCATATTATACAGTTAACATTAATTATCTTTGATCTGTATATTTGATTGATTAGTTTCTTATAACGGTTTGCTAATCTTTACTTTTAGGCCTGCACATTGGGGATCTTTTATGAAATATTTGAAGCTGCTTGTAGGAAACTCAACAGCTTTAAGAAATTCGAAAGAAATCACTCCTGAGGCTCTTTTGCAGTTAACCTCTGATAACAGTGTGCTACTGTCTAAGGAATGTAAAACAATATCTCTGCAACAGTTCCACACAATAATGGCTTCTGGATCTCTTATTTCATCTGCAGGGCAAAGTTATGGTGCTAGCCGTTCGGCTATTTGGCTTCCACTTGATTTTTTTCTAGAAGACACTATGGATGGATTTGTAGTGGCTACTACCAGTGCAGCTGAAACACTAACTGGTACAGTTTTGTATAAGTTTCTCATATAATATGTATCATTTGTCGGGCCATCTAAACAAATGAATTTGGATTATAGATCTCTTGAAAGCTCACCAGGCAATTACTCAGGCCTCTTGGCAGGACACTTTTCTTGGCTTATGGATTGCTGCTTTGCGGCTTGTACAAAGGGTAAAAACTCATAAAATTTCATATACCTATAGAATAATATATACACATATATAAGTATGTATGTGTAATATGTATATGAGTGGGATACTCCGGGTACACTTGTTTGTTTGCTATGTGTGTATGTGTATATGTATATACACACCATGCAGATGCATATACATATATATATATATATATTCAAGATCAAATGAGAAACTAAGTACTTAAGTAGTCATGTGAAATGTGAGAAGCAAACTGATATGTGAACTAAACTACACATTTAGTGAATCAGTTTGATTCTCATGTTCTCAAGGATATGTGGTTTCTTCCTCACTGGATCATAAGCCTATGATTCTAAATTTGTAATACATGCATGTTTATATACTGTGTACATACGCATACACACACATATAATATGTGCTGTGAGCTTTATATTTGAGATCTGAAAAAATGATGGTTTAGTGTGTAGTGTGCTACAGATGTAAAAGAGACATTTCACAAATACAACCAGTTTATATGTTATTATTTATTCAACATGACCAGTTAATTAGGTCAAGTCATTCTAATATATATGCCAGACATCCTTAATCTCTTTTTATTGCCAGCGCAGCTTACTTTGACGTGTAAATTGATGTTTTTGTGTTAATTTCTTTCTTCAAACTTTGGTTCTTTAGGAAGGGGAATCTGCTGAGGGTCCAGTACCTCGCCTCGATACTTGTTTATGCCTACTGTTATGCACAACAACGATTGCTGTTGGTAATATTATTGATGAAGAGGAGAATACCCTGCTTGAGGAAAATGGTCATAAACATATGCATCAAGGGAAAGAAGCACAGGTTCTTGGAAACTGTCGCAAAAGCCTAGTTTCTAGTTTACAACAATTGGGTGATTTTGAAGGTTTATTGACCCCACCATCATCAGTTATTTCTATAGCAAATCAAGCAGCTGCGAAGGCTATTTTGGTTGCCTCGGGTATATCGGTTGGAAGTGGTTACCTTGATGGTGTTAGCTTAAATGATATGCCAAGCACTTGTGGTGAGTAGTCTCTTTTGTCTTTTATTTTGTTTCTTTTGTATTTTTTAAAGTATTTATCTTTCATCAGTAATTTAGAGGTGGCAAGTTCACCCATTTACTTATAAATGGGTTAATACAGGTTAGTTTATTTCTCTAACGAGCCAAATAGGTAAAATGAATACAGTTGGGATAAAAGGAAACAGGTTGAAATATGCCCATATTGTATTTTTAATTCATAAAACCTCGCAATTCGTTTTAGTCCAAAAGTTACATGTATTGAGTAATCTCTTCTGTCTTACTTTGTTTATGTTGTACTCTTATTGAGGTATTTATGATGCATCAATATTAGAGGTTGAGTTTCCGCCTTTTTGCTTATAAATGGATGTATTTCGTTATGTTTTGTCTATCTAGTCCAATGGATAAAAAAGGTAGTTTAAAATGAAACAAGTCAAATGTGTCATCGGCGGGTCAAAGGCCATCAAGTTAGTATTCTTAATAAATAAAATCTCCCAAGTTATTTTATACCAACATGCATTGAAATGATAACTTCCAGAAACATGTTTTGCAAGTTAATTATTTATAGAAGTTAAAAGTTTGGACGGAAACATGTTTCACAAGTTAATTATTTATAAAAGTTAAAAGTTTGGACGGTGACCTGAGTTCCGACCCACATAAAATACAAATTGGACACATTTTCAATCTACCTGAGCAACCCATTTTACCTCATCTAATTTGAGGTGAATATGCGAGACCTTTTGTGTCCGAGTATTTGGAGAAAATTGTACCTGTAACTCTTTTCACTTAATGTCTCTGTGTCTTGTGCTATTTCTATTCGTTGATACTTGTATTCTTTGTTCATGATTGGATGTTTACTAGCCATTTCTCTGTACATGGATTGCGTGTGTAGTTTTGTGAGACCTCAGATAAGTATTTATATTATTTCAGTTTATAATATATTAGTTGTTTAAGGATAAGTATTAGTACCTTTAGTAAGTTACGAACTTTCGATTGGGAATTTGGGATTGGCATGGGATGGCCAATCCAGTGATGTTAAGTCGTGTTTTTTTCTATTCACAGCCGGAAACATGAGGCACCTTATCGTTGAAGCTTGTATTGCAAGGAATCTTTTAGACACATCAACATATTTATGGCCCGGGTATGTCAAGGGACACAGTAACCAAATACCTCGTACCATTTCTGGCCAAATGCCCGGCTGGTCAACATTCATGAAGGGGTCTCCTTTGACTTCTCAAATGATGAATGCTTTGGTTTCAACACCAGCTTCAAGGTATGTTCACCCCTTGCTTTGAATGTGTTGATTGTATGCTTTCATCCGTATTCAAACAAACAAAACTTTGCATAGAGGTAGGAGAATTGGTTTCTGATTTATAGGGGTGTTTGGACGTGTGCTTTGAAGCTGATTATGTGATATAGAATAATCATTTGGATGTGCTTCTGTGCCTTGAGATTTGGCAAATTCTCATAATATAACCAACTAATAATACAGTGACCAAGAAGGAAGTTTTATATATTTAGCTTTTAAGGTATGTGAACTTAATACGTGTATATTTTCTGATAAATTATAGTAATAATTTTTATAAACTTATACTAATAAAATCCATAAATCATATATAATTGAAGTGTTATCTTTTTTTTTTAAAATGAAAATGTGACTATGCATGAAAGTCATGTAAATACAAGGCTTTTTATAATTTTAATATTTTAAGCTATGGTTTAGCAACTGAATTTAAATTTTTTAATCCTGTAAATATACAGGCTTTTATAGTTTTAATATTTTAAGCTGTGGTTTAGCAACTGAATTTAAGCTTTTGGATTGAATGGAAGCTTAGCAGAAATAGAGAAAATATACGGAATTGCAATCAATGGTTCAGAAGAAGAGAAGATATCCGCTGCAACTGTCCTTTGTGGAGCAACGCTAACCCGTGGGTGGAATATACAGGTGATTATTTAACACCCATATGATTTTTTGTTTCCTTCTTACAGTTGGTAATTCTACTAATATACTTTTGAATGGATCGACCCATTGTCATGCTTTATCTTTAAGAGGCCAAACATGTAGAATCAAAGAAATTAGTTTAAAGGAAATGGTCAAATCGGGCGAACAGTTGGATGTAGCTCCAAGTGTATTTTATTACAAAGAAGTATTTTTTTACAGTGAAAGAAGTTGGGAAGTTGTTAATAATAGATTACCTAGAGAAATAGGTAAAAGAAATTTCCATCGAAGATGTAATAACTGATCCATTCTCAGCTGTTGTAGAGTCCAAAATCATGTTACTCACAAATAAGTTTATTATTTAAATAAAAGATGATACTTTTTCTAGTCATTTGACACACTTATTACTTGCTTGTGTAATAATTACAAATTTAGAAAAAAAGTTGCTTTAACCCGACCCTTTACCGTAAATCAACTGGTTTGATTCGTGCCTGTTTGCCTCCAGTCCATTTTATCTAAACCTGTCTGACTTGCGCAGTTTGCTACATATAATCCTTCAACTCTTACTTTTTTTTTTTTGCAAATTTTTACACTTTTGTTGAACATGCTTACAGGAACATACTGGATTTTTCATTATTAAGTTGTTATCACCTCCAATACCTGTGGATTATTCAGGGAACGAGAGCCATTTGATTGTTTATGCTCCCCTTCTAAACATTCTTCTTATGGGAATATCATCTATTGATTGTGTTCAGATATTTTCTTTGCATGGTTTGGTAAGAAGCTTCTATTTATCCTCTCTTTTATATATTCTGAATCTTTCCTTATATTGGGTCTCATCTTTAGCCTACCCTAACTTGTTTTGGATAGAGCACTTGAAATTCGATTTGACCCATTTACTTGTGATAGGTTGGTTTGGGTTATGATTTATCTCTCATTGATTAAACAGGTAATATAAAAAAATTAGCTTAAATTGAAATGAATTAAATGGGCTTAAGTTGCATCTTTAATGCATAAACCTCCAAAGTCATTGTATAATGAAAAGATAGAGTATAAATAATCTAGTTTTTGTAAATCTTATTTGACATACTATTTATTTGGAAAGGTGCTGTTAAAATAAAGTATTTGGAATGGTGTTTCAACTTAACCCTACCTGTACACTATTACACAGTTTAACCTGCCTCCCAACTCATGTCCTGGCTTTTTGCACGCTTCTATGTGAAATAGAGGTTGCCATATTTTTGGAACAAGGAACAAGAGAATTACTCAGATGCAATGCAAAAAAAAAGTGCATGGGATGAATATTTGTTTAAAAATCAGTTCTTGTAGATTTCGTTGAAATTTAAATAATCTGGATATTAATTTGGGTAAAGGAGACATCGAGTTAACAAAAAAAGGATAAACGGGTTAAGATGAGCATGTGGAAGGGGGTGATAATTTGAAATGTAAACTGCCCTCCTGCTAAGAAACCTAAAAAATTGGGGTTAAAGGTGTAGCTTTTGTTATTCAGTGGTTAATTCCATAATTTCTCAAAATCCACAGGGACCATTCTTTGTAGTTTACTCCAAGTTCATGCTATACCACTGTGGAATTGTTCTAATGCACATGCTCTTTTTTCAGGCTCCTCATCTTGCTGGTGTATTAATGTCCATATGCGAGGTGTTTGGATCATGTTCAGCCACAGTTTCTTGGACTCTCCCAAACGGGGAGCATCTGTCTCCACTTTTTGTATTCTCCAATGCATTTATTCTTCTTTTAAAACTATGGAGATTTCACCAATCACCACTTGACCATGTGATGGGTGAGGTCACTCCTGTAGGTTCTCAGCTAAATCCCGAGATCCTCTTGCTGGCACGAAATAATCCACTTAATAACCAAAGTCCTCGGAGAGGGCATTTTAGTACTTTGTCATCCTCAGAACCGATATTCTTGGATTCTTTTCCAAAACTAACATTTTGGCACCGCCAACACCAAGCGTGTATTGCTTCAACCTTATCTGATCTTAAACCTGGTACTTCTGTGTACCAGGTTTTTGATGCGCTTTTGAATATGATGTTTAGAAATACTAGTAAAGCCGGTCAGTCGTTTAGTCAGTCTGCATCTGGAAGTAGCAATTCAGGTGGGCCCATTCCTGAAGAATGTGCTAATCGACTTAAACTTCCTGCTTGGGAGATTCTAGAAGCTGTTCCTTTTGTGCTTGATGCTGCTTTGACAGCATGTGCACATGGAAAATTGTCTCCCCCTGAACTTATTACAGGTTTGCGTTTTTTTTACCGAAATACCTTCATAAACATATATCGTTTAGTGTAATCTTATACTGACCAGCCCATAGGTTAATGCATTCTCGTGTATTAGATGATAAGTGGATATTAAAAGAAAGGAAAAGTTATCCTTTTGTATTTCTGTGTTGGAGGAAACTGGGAAGTCAAAGAAAACTACAATTTTTGCAACTATTCAACTATTGAGTGTGCATTATGGTAATTACAAAAGTCTGTTAAGTCTTTCGTTACCTTTCCCTCACCCTCTTTTTAAAAGTAAGAGAAGTCATGAAACAACTCATTATATTCACATTCCCTTTCTCCTACAAAAACAACTTGAGAACACAGGTTTTAGGCATTGGTGTTTCAAAGTGACCATGTGTCTGGAAAATTTGGAACTAGTTAACAGAAGGTTTGTGTTTGGATTGGCTTCTGTTGTGGTATTTTAGAGAAGTTGTTTAAGTGTTTAGCAATTTCTTATTATGTGAACATTTACTTGTCAGATGACCCCAAAAGATCAGATAAATAGAATCGATTTGTCGCAGCTACTCCACTGGTTATCCAAAACTCTGATTGATCTAATAACTGAGTTCAAAGTCACCACACCCAAACACTAGGAACTGAATATCTTCCACTTAATGCAATAATCAGATAATTTTCCTCAATATGAAATGTCAAACACCTTTAATGTCCTTATTTCTAGCTCATCCTATTCGTATAGAACATTTGAGTTGAAACAAATTGTGTGTAAGTAAGCATATGAGTTGAAATAAGTGCGAGTGTAAACATATGTGCCATAATAGTGTAAACACTGATTGTATTGCTGTGAATAATGATCTCAGGACTCAGAGAACTTGCTAATTTCCTTCCTGCATCAATGGCAACTATTGTAAGTTATCTTTCAGCAGAAACAACTCGTGGCCTCTGGAAGCCAGCATCTATGAATGGAACAGATTGGCCAAGTCCTGCAGCAACTTTAGCTATGGTCGAGAATAACATAAATAAAATATTGTCTGCCACTGGAGTTGAGGTTCCAAGTCTTTCTGTTGGTATGTCCTTTCCAAAATCCCCCATTTTGGCTTTCCAGAACTCATAGTCTTAGGGGGATGCAAAACTCGGTCCTTACGGATAATATGAACCGGGAACATGACCAAACTTAACCATTACCAGCTATGTTTGGTTTGAGATCTTCTCATTCTGAAAATCGGTTCTTGTTTTGGTTTGGTCCGTTCTGGTCTAAATCAAATTTAAATTCGTCTTCTCATTTTTCAGTCTCGAAAAGGCGTCATTGTATGAAAAAGGTGGTTCTTGGTTCGGTCAGCCCTAAAACTCTCTTTTTTTTTTCTTCTGTTTTACTGTAATGAAACTATGTTATTTAGGCAAAATCTTGCTTGAATTAAGATTCAGGAGATACTGTACTAATCCGGTTCAGACCGAACTGGTTCTGCATCTTTTTAGAAGTGGTCACAGTTTAAGAGTCATTTTCTTCCAAAATTTAGTGTGTCCAGTTTTGAAATTGTTAAGGTTTTTTATAACTGTAATAAAAGCAGTTTATGCTGGACTCAATAGGCCAGGTATCCAGACTGTGAATCCAGTTCTCATTGCAGTTGGGACCTAACAGGTACCATATGCCATGGATCCTGTCCAGCTTTTTCAAACTTTCATTCCTGGTTTGGTAGCATACTCTTATTTTTAGATCTTATTTCTCAAAATTAAGACGAACCCAAAAGATTGTTCGGTTCACTGTCCGGTTCTGGACAAACAACCAACTGATTCAGACTTGTATTTAACTACTTGCTAATGACACATCTCTTCATTGCAGGGGGGACCACTCCAACTCTTCCTTTACCCCTAGCTGCCCTTGTAAGTCTCACAATAACGTATAAAGTTGACCGAGTCTCTGAATCTGTTCTAAACCTAGCCGCGCGAGCCCTAGACAGTCTTGGTGCGAGCTGCCCGTGGCCTTGCATGGCCATCATCTCTGCACTTTGGGTCCAAAAAGCCAAACGTTGGACCGATTATCTTGTTTTCTCTGCATCACGAGCTGTCTTCCACCAAAACAGTAATGCAGTGGTCCAGCTTCTTAGGATTTGTTTCATATCAGCCATCACCCAACCACCCTCTTTTTCCAGCAGTTGTGTCGGTGGTCTTCTTGGTCATGGGTTTGGGTCCCACAGTTCAGGTGGAATTTCTCCTGTGGCCCCTGGTCTTCTTTACTTACGCGTGCACCGCAGTGTTGGAGATGTCGTGTTCATGACTGAAGAAATTGTGTCATTGTTAATGTATACGGTTAAAGATATCGTGTCAACTGATCTACCGGTTGATAAACTTAAGAAAACGAACGGGCTCATGATGAGATATGGTGAGGTTTCTTTATCTGCAGCCTTGACTCGTATCAAACAAGCTGCCATACTCGGGGCGTCATTAGTTTGGATAACGGGCCGGTCAAGTTTAATACAATCTTTAATAAAAGAAACTTTACCATCGTGGTTTATATCAGGCCATAAACCTGATCTAGGTAAAGGTGATCCAGGTGGTATGGTTGGGATGTTAATGGGTTATGCTTTGGCATATTTTGCGGTCCTTTCTGGGGCATTTGGCTGGGGTGTGGAGCCCGTTTCTCTGTCCTGTAAAAAACGTCCTATTATTCTTGGGGCCCACTTAGAGTTCATGGCGAGTGCACTTGACGGGAAGATTTCACTTGGGTGTAATAAAGCCACGTGGAGAGCTTACGTGTCAGGTTTTGTAAGCTTGATGGTGACATGTGCCCCGAAGTGGGCGATGGAGGTAGATGTGCCGGTTTTGAAGAGGTTAAGCAAGGGACTAAGGAGGTGGGACGAAGACGAGTTGGCTTTGACACTGCTGGAGATTTCTGGGGCGAATGCAATGGGTTCAGCTGCTGAAATGATTATCGAATCTTTAGTATAGTTGTTTCAGATTGCGTTTTGAAATTAGATTATCCGATTAATGCATTTCTCAATAGCTAGGCTTAGTCTGTGTACATATAAGCAGTGGGTGGATTTGTTTCGGATTTTAGTTTGGTTGTGGTCATTTGACATTGATTGCCTTACGGATTTACCCTGTGCAGCAGGTACAAAAAGGGCAAACCCGAGGCAAGAATTTGACCTAACCATAAATTATTGGTTCAGATGTCTATGGTATCAATCTAGATTCAAACTTCGTGCTAGGAATGATGATTTCTAGTACTTCATATTACCTTGTTAATTAAGAAAAATGTTATATTATCGGCCAACAAGAGTAATAGTCACTTGGATCGCATTACCAAACTGATCCCGAGGTTTGGCAATTTTTGAAATCGGTACGAAGGGGTAGGTTTATTTGGAACATTAATTCGATATACAGTACGGTGTACCACATAGTTTGGCACCCAATATCATATACAAAACCTATTTTTTAATCACAATTACCGACACATGTCATAATTATATAAAAAACTCATAATTGAAACATGCCGTTGGCCCGTTTATAATCAAATACAGAGGAAAAAGCTGTAATTGATCGAATTGTCGGAATCATGGAGGTCAATCAATCTCAAATCTACATTATTAGTTTATTAAATTGGAAGTGTGAACATGCCATTTTTAGTTTGCGAATTGAATGTACTTGGTTTGCTTTTAGCAAACTGGATCACGAATCACAGGTAACTGGGACGTGAATGAACCTGAATCTGGTTCGCTCGAACTGGATCAAAATTCATGGGGTTCCAAGCGAATGCTGTGCTGAGTGGGAAACTACTCTATGATAAAACAACAAAGCCGAGTAGAATGTAAATGAGTAGTGAAGATCTTCAGTTTGTCTAGTTTTAAGATGTAAATGAGTCGACATCAAATCGGCTTCTATTTGTCTCGTTTAATGTTACTGCATTGTTTTTGTACCAATAAGTTTTAAAGATCCATTGGTAAAGACAAAGCATGTAAAACACCCAAAGCCATGGGTTCATGCCTTTGTGGTCGTTAACGAGAGCAATCGGCAGACCCAGTCTCTCTTGGAATCCTGAATATGCCAATAATTGTACTAATCCACATATGTCTAAGTCATATTAAAAAATTTTACCGTTAAAAAAAGTATTGTTTTTGTACTTCAAACATAGTTATAGCGCGTAAAAGAGTCAGCAATGAGCTTTGGTCAGTGTTACTTAGAGAGTAAACCCCACACCATATGTCATTATGTCACATTGCAAGCTCCACTTGCACACTTCCAACCTAAATTGGATCGATAACTAAAAGATACAAACACACATAAACAAAAGAAAAACACATAGCAAAAGTCAAATGGTACAAAAACACATAAACAGGTCAAACACATAGCAAAGGTCAAATGGTACAAATGCAATATGCAATAAGCGTTGGTTGTATCCCACTAATGACTCGAACTAAAAAATCACTACAAAACCACAACAATATCCCACCAATTTTCACTTGTACGGTACAACCAAATAATGCAACACATCTCATCAAGTAAAACGTCCATTAGACACACCGTTTCCAAACCCATTTCTGACCCTCGGATCATCCTCACCGGAACTATTCCCTGTTTCATCACTACCGTCCATTTCTAACTCATCATCCTCACCATTCACCCCTTCATCAGACGATAACTGTGCTAACCAGCACGTGCCATGCAGGTGCCCATTAACACAAACAAAATACTCCAGCGCGCCATCATGTGAGCCAAGCCGCTTAGCCGCATATCTAGGAATCAAGCCGGCTGTTGTCATGCTCCAAACACGTGCACCACAATACGGACACCTCTCATCCTCTTCCAACGCCACTTGTCTCGCTATCAAACACGCACGTGTCATCGACTCCCGAAATCCCCGAAACACCCCTCGAAAAACACCTAAATCATCCTCTCGATCACCAATTCGGTGCTCACACGGGTCGCTAACGAACAATAAGTCGTTACGACACCGTTTCATCAGAAAACTTCTACCAGAAGTTTTCGAAAACCGTGACTCCCTAACGAAATGCCCCGGCTTCGGCCAGGGCATTTCAAAATTCCGACTCGAATTACATCCTCCACAAAAAAACAACAACTTCGCCAACGCTGGCCAGCCGCCGGACATCCGGCTGCTGTGAACGCCGTTGGATAACGACTCTGTTATCCGCGGCGCCCGGAACAAACAAAGCTCCCGCCATAATAACCGTTTCGCCATCGCACGAAGCCTCCGGCAAACCGACGCTGTTTGGCAAAGCACTTTTACATCCCAATTCATTGACTCCATAACTAATAAAAGCACACGTTCGTTAAAAAAATCCGGTTCATATGAACCGGATACGGAACCAGAACCGCCACTTACCGACGTGTTTAGCTTCACTCTTTGGTTCGCACTCATCTTTTCCAACTTTGTCCGTGGCAACAAACAATTTGAAATACCTCGATTTTTTACAACACTCAAAACACTCGACTTTTTACAACAGAGTCAGATAGCAATGATTCAGATAACAATGATTTGAAGCACTTCTTTTTACACAGTTTCAGTAACTGAAAAACTCGATATGTAAGATATAGGATTTCCACTCCTAGTAGAAAAAATTTAAAATGAGTAAACAGAATTCTATACTCGAACTCAAAGATACAGATAGAATTCTGCAGAAAATCGTATTCGTGATAAAAAGTGGTATGTACGGGTCGTATCGTAGTAGGATGTTTCATATGTTTCTAGTTTTCGATATTGCACGCTACATATAGTTGCACAACACTAGAATGGTGCCATATACGCGTTACGTTGTTATTGGGGCACAACTTTTATTTGATATTCTGTTTGTGAGATGAGAAACGTGGACGGTTGTGATTTGTTGAAAAGGGACACGTGTATGTTGTAAAATGTGATTGTTTTTTTATGAAAGTAGGTGATCAGGTGAGATAGTGCCACGCGTCTGTTTTGATGTTAAAAGTTGGTTGCTCCAAAAGATATTTGGGGGCACGTGGTGGTCTAGGAGATAAATATCTTTTTGATGTGGGACACGTGTTGAGGTGTAGGGTAGGACACGTGGAGAAGGTGACTTGGGAAAAAAGTATATTAAAATGGAATAAGAGGCTTTCGAAATTAGGTTGTTGTTTGGATGTTTGAGATATTTTTTTGTTTTGTACTTTTTGACCGGTTTCTAGAGTCTTGGTATATTTTAGTTTGGATAATTATGAGTTATTGGCTCATATGATTGTCTTTGTTTTCAATTTTCATACTAGACCTTTCTATTTATGACGTATTAAGTATCACCTCGACCATTTAAAATGAGGATTATTGGCTACTTGAATCACTAGATAAACAATTTATATATACTTAAAGTAGAATGTCGGTGTAACATGCCACGTGTTAGATATCAATAGGTTGTTGTTTCTGGTTTTCTCTTTCTTATATTTTTGCTTTTATGATATGGGCTACTATTTACATATTTACTTTTCAAAAGATTATTTTAAATGACATCCTAGATCAACTGGTAGTTTTATTGGTATATATCTTTTCCATTCTAGCTATGGTCTTGGGTTCGATTCCTTGGTTGGCTATTCTTTTTATTTACTTTTTTTTTCATTTGTCATATATCTCACACTTAACTTTATATGTTCTTATATTTACACTGTAATTTTTTATTTGCTGTAACGTTATCTTTTCCATTTTATGTTTAATTGTTTTACAATCCGTATATTATGTTCACGTGTCAGCGTACATTTGACACATGTAATTGATTCGTCGTCACACCTTGATATGTTTGTTTAATTAATAGTTATTTTACAATCCGTATATTACATTTACGTGCCAACACACATTTGAAACTGGTAATCGATTCGTCATCACATCTTAATATGTTTTTCATAATTAATCATAATGCTTCTTTGTTCGCTATTTTAGTATACTTAAATAGTAGTTTCACCGTATTCTGTTTAGGTGTCTAACCATGTCGATCTTATAATTACAACTTAGTTCACTATAAAATAAAGATCTCCCGCGGCAACGCGCGGGCACACTTTATATATATATATATATCAAAAGCTCTCAAGTTCAAGTCCCATTTTCTAGCAAAATCAATCAATAATTCAGTTAATGCTGATGAGACAAACATGTTTTACCAATGGGCGAGGGTTCGCTCCTCAATAACGGTTGCTACGCCGGCCTATGTGGGGTTTTTCCTGTGAGCATCATGCCAAGTTAGATGCACCACGCGGGCCCGATTAAGGCAATGTATGTGGTTGCCTGACTTGGTTTAGGGACCCCCATGTGACGGTGTCCGTCACAATTCATGAAAGTCGCCGTTAAAAAAAATTTAATTTTTCTGTCAATTATAATGTTTTTAACAAACTTGTTTTATTGTTAAGCTTTGTATATGCCGTAACATGTAAGGCATACTACTTTTATATAATCTATGTTTCGTTATCTTAAACCGAGCCGCTGCAAATTCGTTGGTTTCTTATATGTGTTTAACTACATTATCGCCGCAATGCGAGTAACAAAGCCGGCCTATAGAGAGCATTGCACGGGGCTCCTTTTTCAACGTTACTTTTTTTCTTGCTTAGGCGTCGCGCTGCAACATTAGTTATTGTCACCGTCACAAGTCAAACTTTTTTCCATTTTCTAAAACTTAAAGAGTATTTTTAAAGTTCGTGTTTTAACACGTGTGCGACCAACGTATGGACATTACCGTTGCAATGTGTGGCACATGTCAGACTACACTTTTAGCTCATCGATTTGTAAAATTTTTAAGTTTTTAAAGTTTCGACTTTTATTACTTAAATTTGTAAAATTTGTCTTTACTACACTACAATTCTAACAACTTATGTTTGTGATGTTTGTGATGTTTGCATGTCGTTTTAAAATTTGCACTCATCCTTTATCATACGTTGATATTTTCTGTGTATGCAAGTCGTGTCCCGCCGCAACACGCGGGGTGACTTTTCTAGTTATATATAAAATACATGAAAAACAGAGGTTTGTTATATGCCTTTTCATCTCTCTCTACTTACATGGAGAGCAAGAGATATCTAACATTTAAGGATGTTTAAAAAGCTTGCGACTTGTGATTCGTTTGAAGCTTACTCGAAAATAGCATGAGAAAGCTCGCTTGAAATAGCTTGGTTTAAAAACGAGCTGGAATCGGCTCGATTTTAAACGAACCAAGCCAAGGTTAAAAACGGCTCGGCTCGACTCGTGAGTCTGCTCGTTGGCTCGTTTATATTAATGCTTTAATTAGAGTTTATGTAATTTGTAAACAAAAATTATAACATATTATTTAAATAGATCATAAACATAATATCATATTCAATTATTATAACAAGAAATTTAAGTATTAAAAAAAATAACGACTATAACTCTTAAAATATTATTTTTGTATCATTGTCTCCATGACTTTTGATAAATATATTCAAAAAAGTTCCTTATTTGTTTTTATATACATCAACTAGGTATATTCACGTTGTTAAGCGAGTTATTATTTCTCGTAAACCCTACCAACAACACACAAACAAAAAATGTAACACAACACAAAAAAATCAAATACAAAAACAAACACAAAAAACAACCAACAAACAAACGCACACGTGACATAAACCAGTATCAACATAACACTTCAAACCATAAACCAATAGCAACACAACACCGCAAGCCACACACATAACACTATTTTAAGACATCAACCAATAGCAACACAACACCTCAAACCATCAACCAATAACGATACAACACTGCAAGCCGTACACAAAACACTATTTCATGACACCAACCATTAAAAACAAAACACCTCAAACCATCAACCAATAGCAACACAACACCTTAAACCATCAACCAATAGCAACACAACACCTCAAGCCACAAAAAAAATTCATGACATAAACAATAGAAACACAACACCTCACACAACATACAAAACATTATTCGTAATGTTTGTCTTTCGGTATAGTTTAATGCGTAAAAAGTAAAAATATTTTTTTGTAAAATAAAATATTTTTTCTGGCCCGTGAGTTGACTCGGGTTTGACTCGTTAATAACGAGCCGAGCCCAAACCCACATTTTGAGCTCGTTAAGATAAACGAGTTCGACTCAACTCGATCTGATGTTAAACGAGTCAAGCTCAAATCCACCCTAGCTCGGCTTGACTTGGCTCGTCTCGTTTGCAACTGTAATTACACTCTTGCGTGTATGTGTATAACCTGGCCACCTTAAAATAATGAAAATATCTTGGAGAGGTTATTACTTGATGTTAGTTTGTGTGTCGGGTGATGGATATATATGACACTGTATTATATAAGAAACATTGTCTTTTTGTGTGATAGGGACATGATAGGGCACATGAGTGATGATGATCACATATGCTTTACATAAAACAATAATAGTAATGTTAAAATGTTACTTGGGGGTATAAAACACTATAAAAATAAAAGGATGGTACATAGGGAGTTAGGGGCAATAACCAGTTTAATAGAAGCATGGATCGGTAAATAGATTGACATGTTTAACCCGTTTAGTAAAAAAGTTACGGATTGGGTTGCGTTGACAACGTAGTTTATTTATATATCAAACAAACATCTTTGCTCAAAGTATATATAGTCTTAGAAGGAGTTTAAGATTGAGAAAAACCGTATAACTATCACATGATCACAGAGATGGAGCTATGAAGAGTCTAGGGATATCCCAGGCTACCCCTCAACTTTCGTTACCAAGTACAATTTTCACCGGTTTAAGTATCAGGATACCGTCTTTTCTTACGGTTTTAAATATAGGGATACCCCTGAAAAAGTTTTATGATACCCTTAAGCGAAAATTTTCGGATAGAATACCCCTAATATTTGGTTCTGAATCCGCTACTGCATATCAGATAAATGAAATATTTCTATTTTTTTTTTGGAAACCCCTAATATTTCTATATTTCTATTTAAAGAGAAAAAACATAAGGATATTTTCAAATCCACCAAACACAATTAAAAGTACTAATTGAAAAGCCATTATCAACAACCAACTCTAGAAATACCATATTAATTTTATACAAGTTTCTTTTGTCCTTTTGTATTATATATGTTTCACTAGTTTTGGTTTTATTAAAACTTTGTTTCTATATGATTCCTTTATAACTATGTTTTTTCTTCCTATTTGATTTCGTCTTCTAAGATCGTTCGGTAGTGTTTATGATTCATCGCGTCCAAATGATAAATGCACATTTTAACTGCCTCTCGAGAAAGTCAGATCTTTCTTAAGGAAATTACCCCACCACAAACAGATTTCAAAGCTACCGTAGAAGCTTGGGAGGTTAGTACTAGTCATGGTGGAAAGAACCAGATATTCCGCTTCTCCTCATTTCCACCAAGTCAACATATCAAAAGTGTCATATTCCTTCGGCTATGTGCAAGAACTTGCGTAACAGTTGGGAATTGAGAAGAACATTCGCCGAATTGTGATGTGATGTCAAAAGAGAGAAAAATAAGACTATTTTAAACATTTTTTTTACGTTTTCAAATGGGCTAATAAACCAAAACAGCTAACCTTTACTTAGTACTTGCCCAAATTACCCCGGGTCCAAAAACTTTGGCCCATTTGATCAGCGTACACGTGAATATCCTATTTGTCTTCTTCTTCAGGAGCAGATCAGATCAGAGCATAGCTGAGCTGTATGATGTATGTATGTCTACTTCAAAGATGCCAAATCTCTCTTTGCAATCAATCTCTTCAATTTCATTTCTAAATAGATACATACATAGATTAATCTATTCAAAACATGGAAAATTCCGTCCAATTTGACGTAATCATCATCGGCGCCGGAGTCATCGGAAGTTCAACAGCATATCAATCAGCAAAACGCGGTCTCAAAACCCTACTTCTCGAACAATTCGACTTCCTCCACCACCGCGGTTCATCTCACGGCGAATCACGAACAATCCGATCAACGTATCCTGAATCCTACTATCCTCCAATGGCGATTCAATCCGAAAACCTATGGCGAATAGCCGAATCCGAAATCGGATACAACGTGATGTACAAGTCACAACAGTTAGATCTAGGTCCGATAAACAACACTTCGCTTGTTGCAGTAATTGCTAACTGCAAACAACAATCAATTCATCACGAAATCCTCGATCGTCAACAAGCTAATGATCGTTTCTCGATTCAGTTTCCGGACGATTGGATTGCTGTTGTGACGGAGCTTGGAGGTGTGTTGAAACCGACTAAAGCAGTTGCGATGTTTCAGACGTTAGCGATTAAGTACGGATGTGTTGTTAGAGATAGGTTTGAAGTTGTGGATGTGGCGATGGATGAATGTAGAGGTGGCGTTATCGTTTCCGGTGTATCGGAGGAGAAGTTTTGGGGGAAGAAATGTGTGGTGACCGCCGGAGCTTGGGTGAGTAAACTGGTGCAAAAGGTTAGCAATGGTGGTGTGGTTTTGCCTGTGCAACCTGTGGAAACAAGTGTGTTTTACTGGAGGATTAAACAAGGTAATGTACGGAATTTTATATTATATATTTTATTTTAGTTACTGTAATGTAATGGGATTAGGTTGGGTTAGTTTTTATGGTTTAAGTATTTACTAAAATTGTTTCTTACTTTTTAATAATATAACGGTAAAGTTTTAACGCTACACATGTTAAAAGACAGAAATATATTTAAAGATAAAGGTTAAAATAATAATTAAGTCAAAACCAGATATTAAAACCATAAATAAATTAAAAGTATAGTAGAAAGTGAAAGTTGTAACATAACTCACTTATTAGAGATTAAAATAGTTATTAGAGATTAAAATAATACTAAGTTAGAGTCGGAGGTTAAATTCAATAACATATTAAAGTTTATTAGAGGCTCTATCAATAGAAGGAATAGAAGGGATGCTCAGGTATAAATGCAGATGAACGTAAAGTTGGTATATGTTTCTTTCAGTTTCATTCAGCATCTCTATGTGTCTTTACCATTCAGCACTTAATTAAACCATTCAGAAGATCTTTTTTTATGAAACAAACGCTCTGAATACTGAATGATTAAGCATTAAACTGAACCATTAAGAAGTAAAACAAACAGACTCTTAATGTTAGATGACTAACTTGAAAGGTTTCACCAACCTTCCAAATTAATTTTGTATAAATATAAGGGTATCATAACAAAATTATAATCTCCGAATGTATGTAAGCCCAGTTGAGCATAAATGTTCTAGGTGGGGAAGGCTGCCCATCTCCGAATGGTGTTGGTCCTACGGACTGTGAACGGATTCGCCTCTGGCCTTGTCAACTTTTCTTCAAAAGCCTTAACATGGAATGAAATTATATCCTTCTCTTTTTCTCCTTTAGTAAACTCAGGAACACAATGTTAGGGACGAAGCCATAAGCAATGAGGGTTCTAAAGGGACAGCATAGCATCCCTGGTTTATAGTACCTTAAAATCCAAAATAAAAATGATATCATACGGAAACTATAGTTTGTTCTTGCCAGATTGTATTAGATTTTTATCCGATTGAAAAATCCGTCAGACTCTCAGATTATCTAAATTATGATACAGGTAAAGAAGCTGATTTCACAATTGGAGCAGGTTTTCCAACATTCGCAAGCTACGGTGAGCCATACATCTACGGAACACCAGCATTTGAGTTCCCGGATCTGATCAAAGTTGCTGTTCATGGTGGCTGGGAATGTGATCCAGATAAACGAACATGGGCAGCAGGGACACCAATGGTTATCAGACATCTGAAAGAATGGATCAAATCAACATTTGGTGACCAAATCGATTGGGAAAATGGGCCGGTGATGAGTCAGTCTTGCTTGTATTCAATGACACCAGATGAGGATTACATAATTGATTTCTTGGGTGGTAAGTTTGGTGAAGATGTGGTGGTTGCTGGTGGATTTTCGGGTCATGGGTTCAAGATGGCTCCGGTTGTGGGGCAGATGTTGGTGGATATGGTTTCTGATGGGAAGGAGGCTGCGACAACAGCGGAACTTGCTGAAGAATTCAAGTATTTTAAGGTGGGAAGGTTTGAAGGGAATGTTAGAGGGAATGTTAAAGGTTTTGAAGACCAAGTTCGCCTTAAGTAGGCAATGGTAGAACAACCTTACTTGAACAGGATCATGATCTCTTCTATAGGCTCGTACCTCTATTTTCTTGATTCCTAAGGTAATGGTAGAACTGTAGTAGATACTTCGGTTTTACACGAAAATTATGTAATCAAGATTCTTTAATTGTAAAATGATAGAATAATTCTGATTATTGAAGATAAATTAGATATTGGTATATATATGTATAATGCCTTTTATCTCATTTCCATGAATTACTCTTAGTTAACCGATATTGATAGACCTACTACTCGGAGAGTCAAGAGACAAGAAAGCGAAAAAGGGGCCCCGTTAGGGTTAAGAGTGATCCACCAGTCTTCAAATCTATTCAGCTGGGAGTGAAAATAGTTAACAATAACTTTCATCTTCCACGGCATGGAGAATTCATTAGTCATTATGTTAACTACAACCAAAGAGTTCGCGATTCAATTCAGTCTAGATCCGCTTTCTTGTGGGCCAGTAACCTTCTCACCGACTTTGGTTCCTTCCGAGGTCATCTAATTCATTGCTTGAGTGCTTCACCTAATATTTCGACGATAGATCTAAACTTTAATAGTATAGATCGGAGCGGTATCATTTAGCACGTCACACCCCCAAAGTTACTATTAAAGGGTTCTCAAGTAACAAATAACTTTCTTATACGATTGAATCGTTGTCAAGATCATTGACTTGGTAATAAAGACAAGTCAAGTTAGAAAAATCTAACGACAAACTAAACCAGTTTTTAAGAAACCTGTTAGGGTTGAAACCAAGCCTTCAGTTAAAAGAGAACTGAACCAAGCCAAATCTGTTTTAAACTGAATCGGTTATACTCTACTTCAAAGGGGCTTTTAACCAGTTCGAACGCAAATAGTTTATTTCAAACTTGAGAAATCCAGTTTTGAACCCAAACCTGTTTTTGCCCATTGTTAATCCAAACCAAACTAGTTTAAGGAAAACATAGCTGTCCATCTCTAGATTTCGGACATAGGATCACGATCCTGGTTTAGGCACGAACCAGTTCCAGTAGAATCAATCTGGAACGAGTACACACCCATGCAATGTTCAACAATTAGTATCAAAACAACTGCAAGAAAGCAGCGACAGAAATATTTCAATTCCGAAACTGCAAACATAACCAAAATGTACAGGCAAGATCATGTTTAAATTTAGCACCATTCCAAACAATTGACAACTGACAAAAAAAATAAAATCCAACAGTTTGGCTAAACATGTATAACAACATCTGATAACCTCTAAATAACAAAAACAGCAAAAAACCCAAAGATGATGCAGACATATAAGCACCAGAAGAATGTCAGTAGTTTTGACTGCATCCTGATATGTGGTCACTTGATGAAATGTGCATTTACACTCAGGATTTATGCATCTTGATTTCATGCGGTACGTTTTCTTCTAGAAGATTGTACAATGGTATTTTGTAATAAGCCTGTTGAATCCAAGCAAATATTTGGTCTCTTTATGAGGTAAAAGAAATATCAAATGAGTATTATATGTTGTTCTCATGTCTGTCACCTTGGTCTCCAAAAGTTATGGCCTGCAACACCAAAAACATGTTATTAGCGAAAACATGTTGAGTTTAACCGTTAAATTTCCGTGTTCTTTTTTTCTTGTCTATATATAATCTAATGTTATAAAAACTATTAAAGAAAATGCACAAGAAAACAGATGTACTAAAAAGATTTAACCCAAAAAAAGAATAGCTTAAAGTTTGTTACCTTAAATTCAGCCAAAAATAAAAAAGTTATAACTGTATTTTGTGGAGTTTGTTCTGCTTTTATGTATGTGCCAACGGGATTGGAAAAGTCACATTATTATAAATATTAGCAATACTAATCTACTTCGGAAAAACAATCTAAGAGTTTGACGCATCTATAAACACACTTCAGACGGGTGTTTGGAATTTTACTTATTCAAACAGTTTATGTTTGTGTTCATTAACAGAAGCAGATATAAAATATTGAAGAAGCGTCATTAGAGAGGTTAAAGGAAATTTGCAATCTTCTATCCACCAAGAATAGTCATTTTGGAAACAACTTATATGAGTTATATCACCCTATATTTAACATACAAGCACAAGTACCTTTTTTTCAACCACACACCCATTAAAACTAAAATTTGGAACAAGTCAAGAAAACGAGCAAACCTCTAGGAGCCATATGAACAGAAGCTTCAGGGTATGGTCTATGAGGCGCCATATCTCTATGATTTGGAGGTCTTATGGGATAATGCCAGGCGTTATTAGACATTGGAGGTTCACAAGGTGGCCCTGCATACACATTAGGAGGATATCGTCCTCTAGGGCCATCAGGATGACATGGGCCTGTTATCACACAACAAAAAATGACCCAACAAAAGAATTAAATACAGCCACGAAAATTGTAAAACAAGGGTAATGTGTACAAAAGCAATACAAGCATTCAAAAAAATTCACCAAGGTCAGTAAACGACTAGAAAAATATTTGATGTCACTTAACTACCAACTTAGTTTCCTTTAAGCCAATCATATGACAAAAAATTAAAAGCAAAAATTTTACCTATAATTTACATTGAGAAGACATGTAGTTGTTTTTACTTTTAAGAAAAACAGGCAGTAGGTGGGGCAACAGCCTATGACCGAAGCATTCAAAGGTACATAGACCGAGATCAAAACCCCGCCTCTAACACCAATATGTGTTTTTGTCAGCATTAGGCTCCCCCATTACAAGGTTTAAAAGGCATCTCAACATTTTCCAGCTTTGGAGTTCTAAGTACAAGGTTTTCGCCACTACCATAGTTGTAAATATGACAAAAATACCTATGAATCTACTCAAGTATATTTTGAAATATATCTAGTGTAAATCTATGTTGTCAAAAGCGAGCACTTTTGCGCCTAGGCGACCAAAAAAAGCCCAGCGCAGGCTTTGCACTTAGATTAGCGTAAACTGGAAAAAAGCGATGCTTGTGGAGAAAAAATCGGTTTTTCTGATTTTTTTAGAATCTTTTTGTTTTCTCTTGATTTTTTATTTATTTATCAAGAGCTGATTTTAAAGGATTTCTTATAACAAGTCATATTTACTCCATATTTACCTAAAATACTAGAATTTTGCTATATATGCTGCTGTTCTTGGTATGGTTTTTGACTTTTTGGTATTGATTTTGTTGTTGGATTTGAATGTTTGGTATTAGTAGTGATTTTGCTATTGGTTTTGGCATTAATTTCTATTGCATATATGTTTTTAAATTTTTTTCTATATGCGCTTTTTTTGTCTCAGGCGAGCGCTTTTTTGCGCTTTGCGCCTAGGCCCCAGGCAAGGTCATAGCGCCTTGAGTGCGCCTGTCGCCTTTGACAACATAGGTGTAAATCAGTAAAACTAGTGGTCTTTTGTCATTTCACAACGCCCAATGTGATGCAAGCTTAACACTTAACTAATTGAAGGCATCTCATCGACGTTAAAAAAACTACTTAACGGCATCTTGCATTTAAAGACCAAGACAGATTTCTTCTGTCAGAATCAGCATAAACAAAACCAAATTGATAGTTAAGTGGTCTTAATGAAAACTTTTTGACCACTTTGGTGCTAAATGTATATGTTACCCCTAAAAGCAATTTGATAGTTAAGTGGTCTTAATGAAAACTTTTTGTATACTTCAGTGGCGTAAAACACAATCAATGAACCACATCAAATCAAGATGTTTACCAGAAAACGGAGGGGGTGGATATCGCCAGCTGTCATCCTGTGGAGGCCCATGCATTCTATCATGATCACTGTGAAAATTACCACTATCTGTACCGTTGACAAAATGATATCTGCCAGGATATGAAGGAGGTGGAATCTCTCTACACGATTGATCTGACTGAAAATATGAGAACTGAGATGAAGGGGCGGGATGTGGGGGCCTTAGGTGCATGTTACTGGCTGTTTGAACAGGTGGTCGAGGAGCACTAAAAGAACAGGAAACTGATGGTTCTGGTACTTCAGAAGGTTGGTATTGAACTGACAAGGCGGCAGTTGACTGCTGTAGATCATCATTTCCATTCTGCATTGCCAAGTGTCAAATAGACGTAAAAAACACAACACAAATTAAAGTAAAGTTGGCAAAACTGGCTGTTTAAAAAACAGGAGGCCATAACCAGTGACTTTGGACTACGTTGGTGGGGTACACACAAAACACTATTTTATGCAAAATTATCCAGCTTTTCAAAAACTGGGTCAAGTATGATAGCAAAGATAGACTAATTTCAAGTAAAGTATGACGTTCGAATGAAATAATTCAGAAAATTCTATGCCATCAATAATACTTTGGATCCAACCAAAAATGTGCATGTTTTGAGCCATCAAAGATGAAAGCACATCCTCTTTCCATTGACAAAAAAGGTAGACATGTCGGTTGAGGAGCCAGTCATTACTGACTGAGTTGAGTTAGCAGAAAGCACTTTTTTTACTAAATCTTAATACTTTAACAGCTCACTTTTTGAATATAACTGTTTTGAAGGCGTTATGCCGAGAACATATCACCCAGAGCCCATAACACAAATTACATATCAGACTTACCTGGCTAGCTACATAATGGTTGGAATCAGAAAAGCTACTCATGGAGTCGGGCAATGGAATCGGAGGAGGAAGGGTGACTGGAGGTGGTAGAATAATTGAAACTGGTGGTGGTGGAGGCGGAGGAAGGGTGACAGGAGGAGGTGGTGGTGGAGGAGGTAGAGAGGCCTGGGTAGGAGGTAGTGGTGGAGGAAAAGAGGTATGCGGAGGAGGTGGTGGTGGTGGAAGAGAGCCAAGAGGTGGAGGAGAACTTGGAAGAGGAGGAGATGAAGGCGGCATATCTATCGGTAATGGTGGCAACTGTTGTGGAAGTTGATGGTGGGACGCCCCTGCAGCTTTCACCACGGGAGCAGCAACCGTAACTTCACCTTCACGAGTAGGAGAAACATCTTCCATTTCAAGCTCGCCATCAACATCCTCCAATACATGGGTATGCTTCTCTGCTGCAGGTGTAGGAACCTTATCACATTCATCACTAATCTCAGGATTCCTTTCAGGAGTTACAGCCTCAAAACCCTCTGCATCAGAATCACTTTCTTCTTTTTCATCTTTCAACATTGTTGGCATACAAAAACCAGATAGCTGTATACTTGAATTGCTAAACGCCATAAATACACAAGAAAGAAAAAAAATAAGTAGTGGTTAACTAATTATTAACCAAAAAAAAAAAGAATAATTTATATTAATACCTTCCATATTCATCAACTAGCATACCCTCAACTTCCCTAACCGGATCATCAAAGGCTCGTTCATTTCTAAACGGCCGCCGGGAATTACTGATTCTAGAAGACAGGTTGTTGAGGGAATCAAGCTCACGAATATGGTGACGAATCATCGGTTCTGGAAGAATCTTTCTTTCTTGCCACAACTTCAAAACCTACCAAACACAAACATAAAGTTAGAAAGCACTGCATTAACTGTTAAAACATGTCATTTTGAGTGCGCGCCAAATAACTGATCCACACAGGACTTGATTAAAACAAGTCGTATTTAGTGCGGGTTGAAATGGACTTGGATCAGGTTGGGTTGGTTTGCAACCCCCCTTTTTGTCTATTATTTAGTTTGTTTATCTTAATACGTGTTCATTATAAATGTAAAAACAAAATTTCTCAAACAAACAATCAAAATCTTTAAATACAATAATTTAAGAGGTTGTAGGAATTAAAAACAGATCAAAACAGGTGCAACGAACAACCCCATCACAAAAATGACGATAGTAAAGAACTTGCTACAACTAAAAATGATAATATTTTATTATAAACTTAAAATATTATATTATATATAATAATATTAATAACAGCAATATGAATAGTAGAGTAAAACATCAGGGAAAAAATGACTTGCCTTTAAGCACTGTCTACGATTTTCAAGACCACTACTTCCTGGAGGAGCAGCAGCCAACAATAAACGCGGTAGCACCGCTTGGATAGCTGGAGGATACAAACCACCCACATCACCTGAAATACAATTATTGCACCACTTTCAAAGGGTGTATAGATAATAGTAATATTAAATTAAATCATAGTAATATCGATATGAGGGAAATATGCATGAAATGGAACAATCTATACACTTTTCCCAAAAATTACGAAATGAGGTCGGTTGCTAAAATCACCAGTTAACTGTACGCTGGTTTTCAGTTTGTGCTTAAATAGTTAGTTTAGAGTTAGTTGCTAAAAATAGTGACAAATTGTAAGTTAGTTTCTGCTTTAACCTTGATTAGTTTTCGTTTTTTGTAATATCCCCACAACAAAGACAATAAACATTACACTCGTACTGCGTACAATCCAACAAATGTAACTAATTACCTCTAAGGCCTCGAGAACATTGTGCAATAGAATCCACAAGAAAGAACAAATCCACCCGTTTATGTAAACTTGATTCAGATTCCAAACTGCGAGCAATTGTCTCCACCACCTACATTGGAAACAATTTATTAGTCAAATATATAGTTTTGTTTATCGATAAAATTAGAATAAATAGGAAAGGAATCCGTAAAATAAATAAGTCTATAATTTAACTCATAGTCATTTTTTAGCTTCCTTCATGAAAAAAAAATCATTTGTACTCATAACTCAAGTTCAATAATTCTTAATGTTATAGTTCAGGGTTTAGTATGTAATTACGTTCCTTATATATACATATGTAATTCTACTGACCTAATCACAATAATGCAATATTGATTACCAAGTTTATCTTGTAGATACAATAAAATTACCATAATTTATTTCTCACCAAAATGGATCTAGAAGATTATCTGCACTGAAAAATGGACTTTGAGCAACTGTTAACCTGTTCTCTTTAGAGTTTTAACTTTTTTTTATTTGACCTGTTTGAGATAAAACGCAACCCAAATAGATCCACCATAAAGTAAAACAGTCAATTACTATATTGTGGCCATTTTGAATCCAACATACAGAAAACTCTGGCTTGCCGTGCACTTAATGCCAACTATTTTGCAAATTGGGTGATCTTTTATTTTATGTATCATGCGCAAAACCCTCTTACTTCAATTTTCCATATAAATTACAAACTCCATGTGCAATATGAGGATGTAGCATGAAGGAATAATTGCCTTTACCCAAAAATGAGACAATAATTGCTATAAAATGATCTATTTATGCTGCATACTCGAATTTAAAAAAATATACACAAACACCAAAAAACAAGTTTAAGATTGTAACTCTTAAGCATTTAAGATGCCAACAGACATGATAAACTCGCAGGCCCTAATGATAAGAGTTAACCAAGGGTATGATAAGATTTAACCAAGGGTAAAATGGAAATATTATCACCTATGAACTTTTATATTATTTTTAAAATTCTAAGTGAATTATGTGGCATTCCTAATCTATACGCCTAATTGTATGCATATGAAGATAAGATACGTGAGAGAAAACAGCTATGTACACAAGGAACAGACTAGGCATGCCAATTGTAATTATATTTTAATGAAAATTCAAAAAACTCAGGAACACAAACTTAAAGTAAATAACATCTTACATCTAGCTGAATTAAACCCTGACATAAAACACCAAAATCGAAGTCTTTCTTTGTCAGTAAGTTACCAAAGCAGCGTTACAGCGTCACGAAAATTGGAAGTTACTAAAAAACAATCTAATCATGTAACTGGAAAGACATTTTGCAACAAAAAAAGAGTAAATATTACCTTGACAGCAATGCCAAATTTAGCACAGTCAATGGCAATACGGGTAGCCCGGTCAATGCTTTTCTTGGTCCGAGTTAGTGTTCCAAGACTCGCCTCAAAAGAAGTTAAAGCAGCAGTTGCTTCTGATATAGTGCTCCACTTGTTGCCAGTGTGTTTTGTTTTTTCATGCACGTTAGGACTACTAGAACAGGCACTGTTTTCAAGTAAATTACTATTATATGGTGTGAAGATGGTCTGACAAATTGAAGTATTATTGGGTGGAGAGGCTCGTGACACATCAGTTGAGTCTAACGGGTCGGTCGGAAGGGAGGGTGTCCGGGTACCTGACACACTTTTATGGTCCGTGTTATCTTCAAAAACATGAGTTGAACGAAGAGGTTCAGGAACCGAGTCAACTGTCAACTCTTTCACAGTAATAAGAGACTGGCAGTTGTCTACTTCCATGATTGACTTTTTTGTTCTTTCAGCATCTTCAACTCTAAAACAAAATAATAATTCCAACAATGAAGTTAACAGAGACCGATTGCAACCAGAATAACGTGTATGGGAAACATCAAAAAATAACTAGTCAATTCAGGTTGTATATTAATATAGTAGTGGCTTGGTTTTAAAAGCGTGAGGCACTTAGAGGAATTTAGGCCTCAAAAACTGAGGACACATGAGCCTCGCGTATGAAAGGCGCTGCTCTACGTACAGCCAAATAAGCCTTATGTTCAACAAAAAGTTGCATTTTTCTCATCTTTTTTATATATCAGCTTTTTTGGATGTGTAAATCAAATATATTTTCTTCATCCCTTTTGTTGTTTCTACATATAACCATTTTACAGGCGCTAACTTTAACCCATTTGATCAAAAGGTGTCGTCCTGATCACCTATAGGGCATCACGCCTCAGGCGCTATATATAAAAACCAAGAGTAGCAGCCTAGCAGGTCAAGCAAGTAAACATATATATACATACAAGAAAGGAGAGATGTCAAATTGGTCGAACGGGTCAAAATCAACGTCCTGTAATCATATTTATTTGGCAAATTGGCTAAAAATAATCCCAACCAACACCTATTGGTCGAGAATAATCCCAACTAAGTTTATTCCCTCCAATGGTCCCAAATCCAACTTTTTTGGCCTCCAGTGGTCCACCGTTAAGTCCACTTAACGGCCGTTAACTTTTTTTTGATTTTTTTCGAATTTCAGAACAAGGTTTTACGGATATTGATCGGGAGGAGTATACGATTCAATTGATGTAAACCTTACTTCGAACTGGGGTTCCAAACGACAAAACGGTCTTCAATCGGGTGTTTAAAACCTAACGGTGCTTTAACCGGATATCAAAATTAAACCATTTGGAGCAACAATTGGAAGTAAGGTTTACATCAACTGACTCGTATTCCCCTCCCGATCAAAATCCCTAAAATATCTGTTTGAAATTCGAAAAAATGAGAAAAAAAATTAACGGCCGTTAAGTGTACTTAACGACGGACCACTGTAGGCCAAAAAAGTTGGATTTGGGACCACTGGAGGGAATAAACTGAGTTGGGATTATTTTCGGCTAATAGGTGTTACTTGGGATTATTTTAGGCCAATTTAAATGAAACCATAATAATTTCGATGATGTTTTTGTAATCACAAATACTTTAGTTATTTATACAAACCAGAAAAACAATTGTAAATAACCTCGGCAGTCAACCCAAGTACCCAACCAGGCCCAAACCCAATTGGGCACCGTATCTATCATGTCTGACTTCCATATAAGTGGGCTGAAAGTGACCAAATAGGTGGATATCACGTAAACTGTATACCAACACTTACAGTGTCCTATATCGTTTATTTTGAAGGAGCTATGATATTACTATGGGGATATGGTGTTGAATCATATTTAATACATAATATATTGACAAAATTCAGATTTATATTAATGGGTCTGTTTGTCCGTCAAACTTGTGTTGACCCACACCCAGTTTGACCCGTTATCAAAACATAAAATTTTGACCTATTTTGCAACCTCTAGCGCTCTCTTATTAAACATAAGCAAAAGACATCACATCAGATGTGTATTAACTTACAATGCATTTTCGTTGGCATCATCTTGACTTGAATGGCCTAGAATATTGCCGCTTTTTTGGGGAGAAGATCGCTCCAAACTAACATCATCATGTGAAACAACTCCATTTTCCAACTTACAAGATACAGGAGATGAACACTCTCCAGCCCCTGAAGCATCAGATGGGTCTTTTCTGAATTCAGGAGATAACACTTTCTTCTCAAAGTCATCTGATGAAGGTTTCGGACTTTCTGGGCACGCTTCTGTTTCAACAGCTTCAGTATAAGAATCCATGATTTCAGAATCCTGACCATCATTGCATAAAACAACTCCACTTTCCAGATTATTTGATACAGGATCTGAGTTAACCCCAGACACAGAAATATCAGATGGATCTTTTTTTGACTCATTAGATGACTCTTTATTCTCAACACCATCAGATAAAGGTTTCAGGCTTTCAGGGCATGCTATTGTTTCAACAGCTTCAGTAAAAGAATCCAGCATAACAGAAACCTTACCATTATCATGTGAAACAACTCCGTTTTCCAAAGTACTTGATACAGGATCTGAACTCACCCCAGGCCCAGCAACATCAGATGAATCTTTTTTTAACTCAGGCGAAGACTCTGTAACCTGGCCAACATCGGATAATTGTTTTGGGCTTTCAGGGCATGCTACTGGTTCAGCAGCTTCTGTAGAAGAATCCAGCATAACAGAATCTTTACGATCAACAATTTCAACTTGCTTTAGTTCTGGGCTACTAGTTCTAGAAGGTTGGCTGCATGTGTCTATGCCATCAATCGTCTCAATTTGTTCAATGGGTGAAGAGAAATTGCTCCTGTTATCATCTGTTTCTTTAATCTCTAAATTCTCATTAATAATTGTCTTCATGGTAGATGGCCCACCAGGAGAACCTTGCTTATCTTCTGCAACATAGGCAGACATCGCTTCAAGGGCCCGATGTAGTCGTTTGGACGGCGGTAAAGCAGCTTCATCATCAACCAAACAACCCGAATGTTTATTATTATTAGCTTCACGTAAGGGTGGTTTATTAACACTACATGCTTGTAATGTAAAACAGGAGTCTAATCCTTCCTGGATCGTATCTTCTGCATCAATCGAGACAACACAGCCATGGCCCTGTTTATTAACGGATTCTGTGGTTCGACCCATCCGAACCCGAGCCCGTTTCACCAAAGGTAGGTGCTCATCACCATCCTCCTTGGAATACTTTTCGGTAGTCTTTTCAACATCAGAGTTCTGAATGGATTCGGCTTTATCCGTTTCATCGTGTTTATCACGAAATTCACGTTTTCTACTTGGCTTCCTTTTCTTTTTATTAATCACAGCTTTATTTTGAAATTCAAGTGTCTGGCTCAGCTGCATCTCATACTCATTTTCCATTACTTTGTTATATCCAGACTGTAAACAATTTCCCTCATTTAAATTATTGGTATCAGCATCAACAGTCACAATTTCGAACCCGTTTTCTTCTGGATTTGCATTTGAACCTGGTTCATCAGATGAAGCCAGTGATGTTCTGACTCGTTTTGTCCTCTTTTGTGATCCGTTTCGTGATAAGCACAATGATGTACCATTATTCGGCACAACATCTTCTTTAACCGAGCTTCTTGACCTTCGAGCAGAAACTACCTGAGTACCAGAATATTTCTTTCTGGAGTATGTTGTCGGTAAAGGTGCTTTCTTGACCGCTAAGTTACCATTATGCCAGTCAGACGTTACTTTGTCATCTTGTACATGCAGAGCAGCAACCTCGTCATTAGCTTCTAGAGTATCTGAGACTTTTGAGCACGAGTCAATAACAGGTGTGACAGCCTCGTCTTTTGACCCTGAGCTGGCAACACATTCCTCGGATTTGACCCCATTTGTTGAAGCAGTATGATCAATTATATTATTAATGTTATTTGCTTGTTCCTGTTTTTTTAGTTCATCATAGCAATCGATAATCTCCCTTACAGCACGAAGAAAATCGGCGCCTTTACCATGACGTTTATTCATAAGAGATACTTTTTTCTCTTCTGTAAAAGCCTCAACATCAGCTGGATTGCAGAAT
The DNA here is from genome assembly GCA_030867185.1 of Tagetes erecta. Lineage (NCBI taxonomy): Eukaryota > Viridiplantae > Streptophyta > Magnoliopsida > Asterales > Asteraceae > Tagetes > Tagetes erecta. The sequence continues at coordinate 10,543,917 of CM061494.1, forward strand.
GCTCTGCACAGGTAGCAGAAATAAAGTTACTCATCAATGAGTACATCAAAATACCTAACGTATCCACAGATGAAAGCACTACCAACCCAAGGACAAACAAGATAGATGTGGCAAACTAGATCAAAAGTGTCAAATCCATGGTCTGACCCAAAACAAATATTGTCCAAATATTAAATCTTCATAGATAATGTGTCAAGTATGATTGTGAAAAAAAAATATACATTCATTCAATGATAATCTAATTTCTTGAATAGAGTGATGTTGGAGGTTTTAACAAATACACTTTGCGTGACTCTCAACCCGTACTACTCAGTTTTCGTACTCCCTTCTAAGCTACATTTTTTTTCTGTTTTGGCCTACGAAAGATGATACAGAACCCAAACCAAAGATGGAAATTGCTGCCTCTCATGACAAGATGAAAATGACAGATCATCAACCAGAGTTGTTGTATTAAGCGAGAAAAAACCATCAGCATCTATATCTAACTACTTGGAAGCACCATGAAAACGATACAAAGATGTTGGGACCCTACAATCCTGACTAACAAGATAGCTTCACACGCATAAGACACAATAATGTACACTTAAAACAAGTGTATGCCTAATTGCCTATACGATACAAAATCAAACCATATACAGCATCTACTCATTGTGACTTGCAGCTGCAACAATCCAGCTTCAATGTTAGATGAACAGATTATAATTCTGCTACTGAGAATATGATAGTTAAGAGATTATTAAAACAGCCAGCTTCATCTCACACATGTCTCCTTCAACACATGGATACCTTTTTTTGATCAATTTATCTGATAATCTCTAATTTTAAAGCCCTTAACAGTTGGTTATCTTAATATTACAGAAAGCATGTCCACGCACCATCTTCTACAGCATGTTCTAATACAACTGATTACCAGATTCTGACTATGAGATATCACATCACTTTCTAAATGCACATCACAACATTTCTCTTGTTGTAACCCGATGTGGCATCATAAAAGATGAAATCAAGAAAACAAGTCTGCAACAGGTCTACATAATTTTGTATGAAACAAAAGCACCACAACTTTGACAAATTATTGCATTTGCCAAGATGGCTAATCACACTGACAAATAAATAGCAGTTTAACACTACTCCAAATACATAAGGTGAAATGTGAGATCCTAGTTTTCTACAAATGCATCTTAAATTTGTTCTATATGGTCATCCCCTAGTTCAGTTTTCACAAATCGTGAACTCTATTGGGCTTCTAATAAAAAAAACCGCATGAAGCTATGCCTGAAGCAAGTTAGTTGCTTCTCAAGGATGCATAGTAACACATAGCTCGTACGATCATTGCAAACGCTCTTGCACAATTAACCCATTGCAACTGTGCAAGTTATCATATAAATGTGACCCTTGTGAAATCAACATATATGCATATCGAAAACATCCAAACAATTTGAAAAGGGCAAGTGCCATCACACTAAACACACAACAATGTGTAGATAGTAGCACTTACTTGATAATTGCTAGAGTGTAGTTCGCAATGCAATTTGTACATACTACAAAAGATAATGCTCAAACAACCTAATAGTACAAGCAAGACATGGATGAGAGAGAGAAAAAAAGAAGCACATTTCAAAGTTCTGCTTCAACAAGCTTACTGCCTTCTAAAACTTGAAGAGAAAATAAGTGAAAGAAAGAAAAGATAACACACAGATGTATCATGTGCTCAACTGCTCAAGTTAAAAAAAACATACATACCTCATTATCTAGCATGAAAACTTTCTATAATGCTCAAGTTAAAAAAAACATACATACATCAATAAAAAGAGACAATTCAAGAGGAAATAGCAGGTTATCAGCCTCAACTAAACACTTCTATCAGGTATCAGTGTTTTGGAACTAAAAAGTTTACCAACGAAAACAGTAAAAGACTTGTCGATAGCATCACAAAGCACAATATAAATTATGTATTTGAATAACAATTGTCAATGTACATCTTTTTAGCGGGTCAATGTACATCTTATTGATCCGGTCCCTCTAAAGTCTCAATTTTATTCGAGTTGGACTAAATATTTGTTGTATAGGCGACCAGAAAAAGCCCAGCACAGGTTTTGCGCCTAGATTAGGGTAAATTGGAAAAAAAAAGATGATTATGGAGAAAAATCCGTTTTTTTTTGTTCTCTTGAGCTGATTTTAAGAGATTTCATATAAAAAGACGTATTTACTCTATATTTACCTAATATACTAGAAATTTGCTATATGTCATCATCGACAACCTATTGTTCTTCATTTTACCATACTGCTGGAGCACAGAGGTTACAATTTCTTGCATCAAAAGGTTAGTAATGTGTGAATGTATGGTATTGTTTTTGGTATTGATTTTGGTGTTGGTTTTGAATGTTTGGTATTGGTATTGATTTTGGCATTGGTTTTGGTATTTATTTCTATTGCATAAATGTTTTTAAATATTTTTTCTTTGTGCGCTTTTGTGTCTCAGGCATACGCTTCTTTTGCGCTTTGCGCCTAGGCCCCAGGAGAGGGCATAACGACTTGAGTGCGCCTATCGCCTTTGACAACATAGAGTCCAAAATGAGGATAGCATACCACACCTACAGGTTAGTGTCCTACCATAGTACATGTTTATCCCCTTGCGATGCCCTCAAGCGTCAAATAAATAACGAGTAACGGCTAAGTTTAGATTTATTGATGTGGGTTGGAGTTGTAGACCCCTATATGTGCCTTACATATACTAAAGTATACATAACAATGGCAATTAAACAGTTTTACAAAATTATAGCTATTAAATATGAAAATTTTTATGAAACTAATAGCCCCATGGTGACAAACGAAATTAGTAAAAGATATAACATATGAAGAAAAAACAGTACAAAAAAATAGCAGCAAAAATATTGACCAAAGTACAAGCTGTTGATCAGCTCTCCCCATTATTTTACTTCCAATAAATAAACCAATTCTCCAATAATATCAAAATAGCTGACCAAATTATGCATGACAAGACTACAATCTAAATCCCTACGTATATAGATTGCCTATAACATATTATCCTAATATGACTCTTAAATCTTAATCCCTAATAGCAACATACCCAGTAAAGTGCCACTAATAGTTATCTCTGACAGCCTAACTTGTATCACAGGTTTTGCGAGACTATCTCAACGGAATGCTAGTAATCAAATTAAAAAACCCGGATTTTAAAACAGCAACCACCAAAAAGAGCATTGGTAGTCAATAGAACGTATACAGAATTATACACAATAGCAACATAGATATTATCTAATACAAAGTCAGGCCCTTTTAGTGAATTCTTTAATAAAAATACCACCTTTGTCAAATACCGAAGAAAATTATGAAAACAAAAAACAGACATAATATCATTTACTAACGCCTCCACTCAAGTCCCCATGTAGCTAGATACACCTTACCTAAAGGGTTAAAAAGGATTTTAACAAAGTTTCAAGAACTTCTGGTGAGTAAAATACTAAAATAATATATCTCTACACCCAGCCTACAGATTTTATGGCCTATTCTTGCAACAACTAAGCATCATAAAAAAATATTAGTTCCGTTCAGTTTTAAAGCAAACAGTCTGACATAGCCTGAGATAGAAACAATATAAGATAATCTCAACCCACACAAGTAGTATCTGAATGATACGTTTAATGACTAGCAAAAACTTGTAAGAGACATTGCCTATCCAAGAACAACATCAACAGTAGATCTAAAATGATAACAAAAAAGAAAAGAACTCTCAAAGTATACTCACATCTGTTGCGTTCCAAAGAAGAATACTAGAACTTTCTTCCAGTCAGTAGAGTACCCCCACTTTTCTGGCTCACTAACCTGCAACCGAACATACAGAATATCAATAAGCACAAGTTTCAAATTCCTAAAGTCCCCCTTGGTTCCTTCAAACATAAAATCACAGACATAAGGCTCCAAGACACCAAGCACTTCAAGATCTAACACTACCTTCTACTACACTAACAATATACCTCAGCTTGTTGTAAATCTAACATCATTAGCATGTTATTCTTGAAAGTTATCAAAACATGTTTCGACTCTAAAAATAGTTCTTTAACATCCAGGATTAGAAAGGATACAAAAAAGAAGTACAAAAAATATCAGTTCCAACTTCCAAAGGACCAATAAGTGGCCATTTGCCAGAAACAAAACAAGCATCAGTACATTATCAAAATCTCATTCATTACCAGTAAACATAAATCAAACAAAACATAAAAATTCTCAAACTTTAGTGCTGAAACCGTTCAACAACCTAAAAATCAGTCAACCAAAACCCTAACAAATACAAATCAACAAACAAAAGAAATCAACAAACATACCGTAGCAGGCCAAGCAGGAAACCCCTTCACCTTTGCAAGAACAAGATCGCCGACCTTCCACTTCCGGCAGGCGGCGGCGACCGCCGCCGCTTTACTAGCACCTTTTCTCCGACTCGGCGCCATACAAAAACCGTAAAAAAACAAACCTTTTTCCCCAATCAATCAAATCTAAACCATCCGATGTCACAAAAACTATCACAAACCCTAAAACAATAAACTTACCAGCTAACCTTCCACTATAACAACTGCAAATCGCCCGACGCAAAGCAACCTGCTTGGTATACTTGGTACGGCTTGAAACTCGGTAGGGTTTTCAAACATCCAAATCGCGAACAACAGTATAAACGCATTGAAACATAAATTAGCAAGAGAAACACAACTCAAACACGACTCAAAGACTGAATTAGTGAACAATAACCTAACAATTTACAATCTGTAAGTAATAAAAAGAACAAAAAAGCCCTAATTTGAAGTGAGAACAAATTTGGGGGAAAAACGAAACCCTAGAATTAGTAAAAAAGGGGTTTGTGTGGGTTCTGTGGAAGAGAGGGATTGACATGCGGAGAGAAACAGATATGAATTTGGTGTGTTGAAGGGAATGGTGCTATTGTGCGCTAAGTGCGTAGGTTTAGGCGATGATGAGTATGTGTTTGTGTGTTGTGCTAACGTGAGCGGTGATGAGATATGGATACGGGTGCAAAGAGCACGTGGCTTACCGACTTGTCATCGGTCAGTTGTGATTGTTATGGGCCGCTTTAGAATAAATTATTGGGCTTGAAGTCTGTATGGGCTTTTTATAATGGGCTTTTAGATGTAAGGCCCATGCTGAACATTTATATTTAGCATTTTTTTTAATTTAACTTTAGAACTAGTCGGGTCACGTGATGCGGCGACTGCATCTCGGGTGTGTGCATTTGTCATACGTATTAATAAAAAAGTTGCATGGATAGATGTTACGATGTAAGGTTGTATTGTGTCACATATTAAAAGACGTATATATATATATATATATAATAATTTAAAGGTTAAAATGATAACTAAATCAAAACAAGAATGTCAAAATGGTAAGTATGTTAAAGTAGAGTATGCGGGTGAAGGCGGCTGCATCTCGCGTATGTGAATTTGTCATACGCATTAATAAAAAAGTTGCATGTATAGAATGTTACGATGTAAGGTTGTATTGCGTCAGGTATTAAAAGACGTAGATATATCATACTTTAAAAATTAAAATGATAACTAAATCAAAGCAAGAATGTCAAAATGGTAAGTATGTTAAAGTGGATTATGCGGGTCAAAGTTGTAAATTGTCTAAGGGGCTGTTTGGTAAAATCTGAATCATTAAGTGTTGAATAGTTAAGAGATCTGAATTATTAAGAGGCTCTATCAATGGGAGGGATATTGAGGTAGAACTTCAGGTGATAATAAGTTTGGTATATGCTCCATTCAGTTCCATTCAGCATCTTTCAATCTTTTAACCATTCAGCACTTAACTGAACCATTCAACAACACTTTTTTTTTTATCAAACTAACGCTCTGAATGCTGAATCTGAATGATTAAGCACTGAACCGAATCATTAAGAGGTGAAACAAACAACCCCTAAGTCATCAAGAATCAAATGATAAAAAGTCAAAGTTATAAATAAGACAAAGTGGATTAGAGTATAGAAAAAGTCATTACTCAAAGCAATGTGGGGTCAAAGTGAAAATAGCAAGGTCGGAATCACTGACCTTGCCAATTAGAATAGTATACACTTGATAAATATAGCAACAAATATCATGAAAAAACTAGCATTTTTTTTATAAAAGCTTATCAATAAACTAGCATGGTGACTTGGGTCGTAGAATGTGACGGCTGCGTCTTAGTTTGCGCCTTCTACTTCAATACGTGTCATGCATTGTGATGGCGACATTGCAGTTGTTACTTTGTCACACAGGTTACGATGGTTACATTAACGTGTGATGTCCGCATTACAATAGTCACATGACGCAAACATTTGTGACTTTGTTACAAAAATTATACTATGTATTAAACATCGCGGTGTAATGTTATGTCTCAAACTTTGCAACAAAAAGTCATCAACTTTATTTAAAATAGTTTATAAAAAATAAAAATAAAAGTTTTAAAAAAATTTAAAACTAAAAGTTAAAATGTTTGCCGACCTTCAAATGTAACAATATATACAATTTTCAAAATAAGAAGCTAAGATGTTTTCTATTTTCTCTCACAAAAAAGTTTCTTAGCTATTTCTTACCTGTTATCGTTCATTTCGTATGTTAAGTTTAAATAAAAATAAATTTTTTTAATAACTTGAACCACGTACATATGAATGTTTGTTTATGAATACTTACATTCTTAGTTATCATTTTTCGACATGATTTTTCTCCCAAAACAGAGTTGCAAACATAAATTTTATTCGAAAAAGACAATTAAATATTTTTTCAATAACTTACGTACTTAATCACGTGAATATTACCGTACTAATTAAATTAAACAAATAAATAAATATTTAACCAAGAAAAAGTGATGGAAAGAATTTTTTTAGTGACAATTTTGTTACATGTTTAAAAGGTAATTTAACAATTGAGGCTCATCTTCATTCCAATTTCAAATCGTTAAAATCTCCTAAAAAATGATTCATCATCATCATCCATTTCTTCCTCTTTTTCTTCACAAATCATTCAAAATCCAAGCATGGGTTCATCTGCATCTCTCCCTGATCAATCATCAATTCATGATTTCACTGTCAAGGTAATTAATTTTCAATTTCAAATCTCCAATTTCTCAATCATCATCATCATCCATCCAAATTCAAATGTTTAAATTTACAGGATAGCAAGGGACAAGACGTCAACCTTAGCATATACAAAGGAAAAGTGCTTTTGATTGTCAATGTTGCTTCCAAATGGTGTTTGTTTTCGTGTTAATGTTTCAATTTAAGGTTTGATTGTTGTATCTGGATTTGAATGAGGTTTTAATTGTGATGCAAACAGTGGATTAACAAATTCAAATTATACGCAACTTACGGAGCTTTACAGAAAATATAAGGATAAAGGTATCAAAACCTAACATTTTTGTTTAAATTTTTATATCAGCTGATGAACTTTTTTCGAGTTTGTTTGTTTAATGAGCTACAATTTAGGTCAAACTCGCGGCGATTCGAGTTTGAATTAGTTTTTAGCGATCTGGTCTCGAGTAGCTTTCAAGTAACTCGGCTTATTCACACCCCCTAGACTGTTACAGAAGTAGTGTGATCATGATATATTATTATTATTATTATTATTATTATATTACAACCAAATTTAGACATATGCAAGAAGTGATATGAATATAAACGTAAAACTAGTTACCTACAACATGTTTACTACGAGGTTATGATTTTTGAATCAGGTTTTGAGATATTGGCATTTCCCTGCAATCAATTCTTGCAACAAGAACCAGGGCCAGTAGAAGAGACTGTCCAATTTGTGTGTGAGAGGTTTAATGCCGAATACCCGATCTTCTCGAAAGTAAAACATTGCTAACTTATCCCTTTTTAATTTTCATGTTACATGTCCTATGTAGCCCGGTTCATCACAACCGATCAAAACTAGAAAAATAAGTGAATGTAACCGAGGAATGGACTCATCCTAACCAATCCAGTATCCACAAGCAAAACCAGGAAGTAGGGATGAGATCGTTACCCGTACGAATACTTATTACCAAATATAAGATACTGGTACCGAACCTAAACCGATACTGAAAATACCGATACCGAATTCATAGAAAAATGGGTACCGATATCAGTATCAATATCAATATGATACCAGTTTGGTACTAGAGTACCAAATGTTCATCCCTACCGGGGAGGCCGAGAGGGTTAGGAGAATACTCAGGTCCCCGGAATATGTCCGCTTTTTGTATATAATGATGTTTTTTTAAGAAATGTTTGAGTTTTCCATACAAAAGCCGGATACAAACTTGAGAACTTTGTACATTGTACACATTGTGAACCCGAAAATGACACTTTGAATAAGTTGTTCTGGTTTTGCCACTGCATGTATCAGGGTAGTGTTTTCAACTAGTCAGGTCCCAAACTAGACCCAACCTAAATACAAACTTGTGAACTTGTACATTGAACGTGGTTAGGTTTTAGACAAACCTAGTCGAGTAGATAACTCGTTTATTAAGAACTCTAGAACCGAAAGTCGGACCTAACACATGCAGTCTGTTTTTCTACTCTTCATTATTATCAATCCTTATCTATTTTTACACACTTATCTTTTACACTTGTTTGTTTAATGAAATCAGGTCAAAGTCAATGGAAGTAACACTGCACCATTATACAAGTACTTGAAAGCAAATGGAGGTGGACTTATGGGGACTTCAATCAAATGGAACTTCACAAAGTTTCTAATTAGCAAGAAAGGAGAAGTCATACGTAGATTTGGGGCACGAGTCGAACCATCAGCCATTGAGGTATTTCAGTTTTTATCCGTTTGCATACAATTAGTTAGACACGGTAAGATGTGCGGGTTCCTGTTGAAACATGGTAACTTTATAGACAAATCAATACGGGTTCACGGGTTGGTTGACCCAAAACCACTTTCGGTCCACCTTGTATAATTTATAGATACTTAACGTGTAATTTTTTCTTTCAAAAGAAATTAACATGTCAGTTATTGTTACAACAATACTTGAGTCTTTAAATATAATTTAGGAGGTTTTATGCTTTAAAAAATACAGTTTGAACTACTTTTGATCTATTTGACATGTTTCTCTTTTATCATTTAGCTTACGTTTGATTTAACCTTTTAAGATAAAACAAACCAAATCGACCCATTCTATGGGTACTATATAAGCGTGTCATTTTGTTTTATCTCTAATGGTTAAATGAGTCTAAATTGTATCTACCAAATTAACTGTTTCTAAAATCAAAGAACAGAGTCAACCCAACCCAATACGGATTTGTTTTGACTCGTACCCAAATATTACCTTCTAATAGTATTATATATATTTCAAGTGTTTTAACTCGAGCCTGTTTTTGCATGGACCCAACCCATCCGTTTTCAAGCATTAATAATTCAAACCATGACCCATTGGCCGATAGAAATATAAACAGTTTGACAAATGATATTCATAACTTTCAATTTCGTTACCAAGGGTAGTTTGAGTAACATAATCAACATAATTCACCTGATTTGGCTCACAGTAACGATTGCGAAAAGAATGTGTAAACATACAAGCAAAATCGATTGGAAATCTAGTGTAAATTGATGATGATAAGCCACTAGGAGTCAAGGATTGTTCTTGACAACAAAAGTGAAAGTTAGTCGTTGGTCAAATTGTCAGTATAAATTATAAATTATTGTCGACCAATAGATCATATTTTGAATTTTTTTATTACGAAAGTCCACCCTCCTTTTAAAAGAAAAACGTAGACAGCATTTGCATGGGTTAATTTGTTGCAGTTTTGTAATGCAGGCCGACATCGAGAAAGCATTAGGAGAGCCTGATGAAAACCAAGGGACGCGACAAGATTCAAATTAAAAAGAAAAAAAAAACAATTGTATTTACGTAAAGAAAATATATTAAGTCTTTAAACTTGTTTAAAATAAATACAATTGTGCATATTTCAAAACATACTTGTTAACTCTTAGATCGATCAAAACTTGATATGAAGTCTACAAAAGGTCGCAATTTAGCAGTAGAAGCAAAACGATATTTTTTTAATAGCAAAAACAAAACAATCTAACTTATCAGTTTAAGAAGAATGTGAGAACATGATCGAAGGGTTGATTTTAAAATTTTAAAAGGCGGTCAATCATTATGGTCAATGTTTTTAAACCGGCCGGTCTGACAGCGGTCACGGACGGACCGTGTTTTTTGAGAATCACGGTTCGATAGGTCACGGTCTGATAGGTGTTTGTGAACCGTTGCGAACCGCTCGAACCGAACCGTTTTGAACCGCTATCGAACCGTTTTTTCTTGGATTTTATGTTTATATCTATAATTTTTTGTGTTTTAGGTGATGAAACTCAATATGTTGATGTTCTGAGTCATGAAGATGATGAATTAGTTTTACTTAATGATGAATAATTGGATATGTGGCGTGACATTTGAATTTAGAACTTATGATGATGACAATTTGGTTTTATTTTGGTGTTAAAATTTGTTTAAATTATAACTTTTTTGTGATTCTTGGTGTTAAAATCTGTTTGAATTATGATTTTTGTGTTATAACTTAAGATTATTGAACTTAAGTTATGTTTAAATTAGAATTCTTATGGTATTATTTTGATAAATGTATATTTCGTCAAACCCCGGTCCAACCACAGTCCGACCCCGGTCCGACCAATAAAACTAAAATAACGGTTTGATGTTCGATGTCCAGTCCGGTTTTCAAAACATTGATTATGGTACCAAACTAGATATTATGAACTAGGAGATAGTGAGATACTAATCAACAATAAGATGTTATTATTGTTAAATTTTTAGGTAACGGTAGGTCTCTCCAGTACATAAATGGTTGAATGTTCACGCTCTCATATTAATGATAAAATATTGTACTTTTTGTTAACGATTTGATCGAGGATTAAGGTGTGAGTTTCGGTATGATACAAACATAACATAAAATTTATACATTTAGAATTAATTCTACTTTTTGTTAGCAATTTAATTGAGGACTAGGGTGTGAATTTTGACACGATACAAACATAACATGAAATTTATAGATTTACGTTTAATTTGAATCAGTTAGGTTCACTTACAATAGAACCCATATATGACATACTCATTATAAATTTTAAAAGCGTAATATAAAAGAAACTAAAAAAACAACTTTTGTGGTTTAAACACAACTTTTCTTTAAATTTTTACCAAGTATCGCTACAGTCTTAGTAACGTGCCGAATCAATACCAACGAAATTCGTTTGTCATGTTTTCGGCGTCGGTTTTAATATTTTAAATAGTATCGGTACCGACCAGTAACAAAAATGGATGAGTATAGTATTCGATATATACTTTCATTTGTTTTCATTCTACCATGTTTCAAATTCATCGAGCCCTAAATCGTTTCAACTAATTTTTTTGAAACTTTGATTGCATCTTCGATCGTACTCGAAATCAATCGATGCTCATCACCATCCATGCTATGCATCATCTAAAATCGTTCATGGTTCGAATGTCATTTCGATCCCCAATTTGGATTCGAATCGGATGCAGTGAAGAGTTTAGGTTTTCATATGCATTACGTTTCATGTGATAAAATTCAGGAGTTAGTTTTATGTGATCAACAACACCCAAAATCGAATCTGATCTACTGACAGGTATATAGCAGCTACTGCAGCAGCATTAGCATTAGCATTAGCATTGATACTTACTACCTGGTTTGATTTTGACACTTGATTATATTGATGTATCAAGTTATACCTTTTTTTAACCTCAAGCATCATCAATCATTTTAAGGTGATTTGATTGAGTGTACGTAACCAATGGCGAAGCTTCAACAATTACATATGGGTGAAAACTTTTAAACAACTAAATTTTAAGTGCGAACCCGATATGTATAATTTTATTTAAGCTAACAAGCCACAAATTTATACTACTAACGAACAAGAGGACGATGCAAACAAGCTCAAGGGAAAATTTGTACAAAGATGAATGATTATGTAGATGAATTAGTTGAATGGTTTATAGATTTCAATAAGTTTTAATACTTGACTAGTTGAGATACAAGTCACAGTTTAATCAGTTGAACCTAATTTGTTTTTTCTTCAAATGCAGCAGTATGAATAAAGATAAAATGCTCCTTAGGAGTTGAAACAAAGATGGAAATGGGGCGAGTATTGGTCAATGTACGGGTTAGACTCTCCGACAAGGTAAAATCATACATCTTTCGAAGGATAATAACTTAGAAAATTTTCAAAGTTAGTAATATGTAAGAACATAGAGGCAAAGATTTGCTAATAGGTCCCTTATGTGTTATGCATATGTTGTTTTTCAATGGAACAAGCTGTAGCTAGAGCAAGATAAGTAATTTGGACAGATGAATGGAACATGCAGAGACAGGTTTCGTTCGTTTGGTAAAAAAAAAACAGTATGCACAAATGAATTGTAATAGTATGAGCCCTCTTTCTTGTTACCATCTAAATTGTGGGTGCAAATTTTTTGGCAACTTGCAAATGTGGTAGGAATAAGTTGGGCATACAGTATGAGAAATAATTAAGTAAACAATGCTTCAACAAACAATATCTACCCGAACATCATGCAAAGAAGATGAAGATGCATAACAAACACAATTACAAAATTAACCTTGTTCTTAACCGTTTCTAATTCCACACACACAAGAAAGCCTAACCAAGAACACACAAAGTTTATGCTTCTACTTGTATATAAATGTATGCCTTTACATATATATCGGTCGAGGCAAATCATAAGAAAAAAAAGATAAGATTTTTAATTATACAAAAATATGATTAGGTTCACTATTCTTAAAGTTGTGCTCTTCATGTTTGCTCTTTTTCTTCATCCACATACTGAAGGTCAGGTAGTCCCGGTACCAGTTGCCCCCTTTGCCCCTCGCCCACTTTGTAATTACCAAATGGCCCTTGCTAATCAAGCATGTGCATATCTTCCATACATGAAAGTCCCTCCACCATCACCGCGGGCCCCATTTGGTCCGCCGGCACCACCATCTGATGATATGGACACACCTGAGCGTGAACGCAGACATGAGCATGCTCGTAGACACGTTCATGATGAAGACCATGATCATGACCTTGACTATGCCCATGTTCATGATGATGACCATGATGATGATGATGATGACGATGACGACCATGATGATGACCGTGACCGTGACGGTGGGCGTGACCGTGATCGTGATCGTGACGGTGATGGTGGGCGTGATCGTGATCGTGACGGTGATCGTGGGCGTGACCGTGATCGTGACGGTGACGGTGGGCGTGACCGTGATCGTGACGGTGGTGGTGGGCGTGACCGTGATCGTGACGGTGGTCGTGGTCGTGACCGTGACAAGGAGCGTAAACCTGATCAGGACCATAAACGACGTCGTCATCATCATAGGCATAAAGACACACCAGTGGAAGCACAATGCTGTAAATGGCTGTCTCAAGTTGATGATCAATGTGTTTGTGAGCTTCTTGTTCATATGCCGCCTTTTCTTGCTAGACCTGTTCATAAGTACTCAGTTATAGTTGGTAAAGCCTGCAACATAACTTATTCATGTGGAAGTCGAATAAGGAACTAATTTCTATATCAAAGTTACAGTTTTTATGCTTCTGTAGTTTACATGTCATTAAAATCAGTCTTTATGTTTATTTTTGCATCATTTTATTCATCTAATTAAACATCATATTATTAGGTTCTGTATCGATCGATACATATGACACTTTAACCTTTAGTTTATGTTCTTTATGGTGTATCATGTTATTGTATAAGTAGATTTAACACATGAATGACTGGAATCGAATTGATTCAAAGTGTGTAGCTTTTTGTATCTTAGACTTGTTCTTTACAGCAATGATAAAGGTGGATGCCTGAGATACTGATTGATTGATCAAGAAGATTATTCTATACTTATCTTGGCATTTATTTTCTTTTTCTTTTAACATGTTATACGACGACGATGGACCTGTTGCTTCATTCAAGTTAGATTGTTCCGTCGTTTTATATCTATGATCTTTGTTTTATATGCATTGTAGGTTTGTGTTGTATAATATCTTGTAGTATTATGATACAGAATACAAGCGATACTGTGACTTTGTAAGTGTGACCCCCAAAGTGCATGTACCCTTTGATCTATCTGCACGAATCGTTGCTAGAATCTCTTTTTTACGTTTTTGTGGGGATGATTGTTGTTAAATTCGTTATATGCTTGAAACCGATGACGAATTTTCAGTATGCCAGCTTATCATTTCACATAAAAAGGTTGTATTCCTTTTGTGAGCAAGTAGGACTTTGAAGTGAAGTTTGTGGGGATCTTTTTAGTTTTCTTGGTAATATAGAAACAATGTGACAAATCATTAGATGTGTCAATTACATGTTAGTGTTGATTCATGGTTTGTTTTATTTTTCGAGTCAAACGGCTCTTTGCCTAATGTATGTAACATCCTACATCGGTTGCGAAGGAAACAAAATTTGCCTTATAATGACTGTTCTTAACGTATTAAGCTATTTTAGGAAGTGTGAACCCAAGCAGCCACATGTTGATTAAGTTGCGTTCGTCTCTAACAGAACATTTTGATGGTTAAGTGGTGTACCATTGAAATAAAAAAGTTATATGTTCAAATTTTACAAGATGGAGATTTTGATGTATTTATACTAGAAAATTTAGGAATTTATGTAAAAAAAGAAGTTTTAAGTTGTCATTTGGGTTGTTGGGGCTAATAGTGCATACGACCCAAAGTGTTTTTTTTAACAACAAATTTACGACTCTGCATTAGAGGATTGTGCTATTTTAATCGGGCATACTTATCTGTTTCCCAGTTGAGACTGCACTCTCAACCCCAACATAAGAAAACCTACATTTTGTGAGAAAATCTCCTGACCTAACATAAAAATTTATTTTTGTTTTAAGTGCGACTTGATCTCAAGACCTTCGTATCATATTTTTATAAGTATTAGGTACATCACCTTAACCATTTTAGCTAAGGATCATCGGTAAGAAGGTCCAAAGTGTTAGATAAACTGCTTGATTTCAAAGTACCTTACAAAAGTTAAAAAAAAATTAAAAAGAAAATTTTATCTTTTTTATGTAGGGGCTAAAAGAAAAAGTTCATGGGTAGTTGTCTCTTTTATATTTGAGAAAACCGAATCAAAACTATATAAAATCAAATCGAATAGCATATTATTATGTTTTTTATGTGACCTTAAATAGGTTAAAAAAGAAGACCCCAAATGACTATCAAACCAAAATCCAATCCCATTTTTGATTGAAACAAAAACTGACAAACCCGAATTAGATTTTAATGTTAGGGTAGAAATATATATATATATTTTTTGTTTCAAACGAAAATCAGATCAAATTCGAATTAGGTTTTCGGTTCAGTTTGTTACTTTGAAATAAGCTTGATTCGGTTTTTGGTTTGGGGTTATGGGGGTTTCAGCAAGGCATCATCCCCATAGTTGGGATCGAGGTTGGTTTTGGTTTTTTTTGCATGATATGATCAAACATGATAACAATGATTCTTAATTAGAGGTTTAGGTACATGAGATTTTAAAAGTGGAGGTCGGGGTCATAGCTCAAAGGATAAATGCTCCCATTCACTCGAACATAGGCGTTGTACGTTGGAATTTATGCAATCAACAATCGTACCATATAAATTTCGCAAATGTACCTTTGCTTTATGAAAATATGGCGTGCTATTCATCTATCGTCAACATATTATTGACATGACTTTCATCATTTGTGTTATTCTCTGATGTAACGAATATTAAAATAGACATAAAATGAATAAGATACCACACGGTGAGCATGAAAAAGAAATGAATGACTCGTTTTATGCAACAAACTATTATATGCAGTATTTTGTAATTTAGTTTTTCAAATGGATTGTATTGAAGCTTTGTTGTCCATTTATCTGTTATCATATTTAAACTCTTTCTTTATCATATATTAAAATAAAATTGGTTAACAAGGAAATTGGTTAAGATGAAAACCACTATATGAGTTTCTGAACAGAAAATTTTAATAGGTGAAGATTGCTCCACTTAACTTTACTTTTAGGAGTAAAAGTAATGAGATCAATGATAATATCTTGGTTTTGAAATATGTTTCCATTTAATAATTTACATAATAATGTATTATGTAGATACTCATGTATCGTGTTTAGGTATAATGTAACCTTAACTAATATCTGAAGTTTATGCAGATGATAAATGAGATTAAGGAATTATATGGTTTAAGGGTGAAATGAGTGATCCTTACAGAAAAAACTCCGGACTAACTAAAATAGGTCATGCCATTATATACATTTTCACCTCTTTGAAATAGAAATGATCCATACAAGGTTCTCACACGTTATTTTAATAAAAATATAAAATAACCGTTAAAAAATAGTATAAAATAGGTATATTGGTTTTCACTGGTCCCAACTATCACCTTTTGTCTTCTACCGGTCCCAACTTTTAATTTGGTTGTCAACGGTCCCAACTTTTATCACTTTGGTAGCCACCGGTCCCGTCGTTAAATTTTTTTAACGTCGTTAAGTTTTTTCCAAATTCAAAACCGATGTTTTAGATCTTTTGATCGGAAGGATAATACGTATCGATTGATGTAAAAGTTTTCTCGAAAAGACTCTCTGAACGATAAAAATTTTACATCCGATTGAAGCACCGCTAGGTTTAAAACACCCGATTGAAGCACTATTTCGTTGTTCGGAGCGCCGTTTTGAGGTAACTTTTCCATCAATCGACTTATATTATCGTTCCAATCAAAAGGCTTATAACTTCGGTATTGAATTTGGAAAAAACTTAACGGCGTTAAAAAAATTTAACGACGGGACCAGTGGTTACCAATGTGATAAAAGTTGGGACCGTTGACAGCCAATTCAATAGTTGGGATCGGTAGAAGACAACATGTGATAGTTGGGACCAATGAAAACCAATATACCTATAAAATATTGTCATATCCTTTTTTAGGTTTGTGATTCAAACTGGCCCATAGGTTATTTATAATGAATTTAAACACTACTCACACATATATATAGTTTTAAATACCAAATGATAGTTCAAATGTTCTTTATGATATCTTATAAACGGTAAAGTATATAAAGATTATCCCACCTTTATAATGGCCTAACTTTTTTCTAAAAGTAGTTTATACACTTCTAAAACTGATTTATAAATTTCTTTTTAGTTAAAAAATATTAATTTTTAAGGAAAAGATTCATATATTTCCTATTAGTATTTTATTGCAAGCTATAAGATCAAAACTATGAATAGTGTTATTGTATGGCTTGTATTGTGATCATCATAGTCTTATGTAGGTTTTGCGTTTTGACGATAAAAGTAGACTGGCCTTTTTGTAAATAAGTTGAGTTTGATGGCAAGTTAGTTATGTGCTTGCTTTATAGCCCCGGAGGCCGTGGAATTTCTGAACAGGGTCAAGCGGGTCGTGCATAGCAATTCCTCGTCGGCTAAGACTCAAAACTTTATTTTTAGTAGGATTGGCTTTGCTATTCAAAGGGGGGGTTGCGGCGCAACTTGTTGCCCGTTTACCAGCCACTACATTGTAAATTGTCGTTTCTTCTTATATGAATACTCTCATTGATTAACTAACTTATAGCAATTGAATTCCTGAAACAAGGTTGCTTGCTCATTTGACAAATGTCATTCTGCTGCTTTCAGCGTCTTTTCCGACTGCGTTTGTCGTCTTCTTGTTTTCTTCAATCGATGTTGAATGGTGGCAGTGGATGGCGGCGAATGGTGTATGGTGGTGTCCTTTTGTTATGAGATTTTACAGAGAGAGACAGTGTTCCGTAGTTGCCATCACCTGATTAGATGTGTTTCATTGTAATGGTGTTGTGTACAGTTGTTTCATTATGTTTGTTTAAAGTTGAATGACATTTGTTTTTTCTTTGAGTTGAATCGGTGTATGGTTTTAACAGCTGTGATGGCAGAAATTTTACGGTATACAAATGGCTCAGCAATGCCCAATCATAATATAATCCTAGTTTATAAATCAAGATTTGACACTAGAAGTCAATATGATCTAGTTTACACCCCTAAATGCTTGACTATATATGACAATATAAATACTTAAATGCTTGACTATACATGACGATATAAATTCGAATGAGTTCTACGAGTAACAACTACAATTTGAGGTTGAGTTGGGTTCAACCCCAAACCAAAGCATTAATGTTATTTTCAAAGAAGATGAAAGTACAAAAATGCCAAATGCATTCAAGAGATTTTACCTAAAAATCTCATGAACATGCATTGTTGTTATTAATTGATACAATATATATAATATAACAATACATGTCAAATGCTCGGTATACTATCGTAACATAACATCACTTAAGACACAACTTAATTTGTTGTAACATGTGTCGTAACTATATGTATCACCCTGTTATGATCAAAACATGACCATAAAAGTATAACACACTCACAATAATCGCTACTTTTGTGTCTTTTGTTATTCATACAAAAAAATTGTCGATCTATGCATGCATGCCAACTCGATAATGAAATGTAATTTTTTGTGTTCTAGAGTGTAGCAGCCACCATCTCTGTTGATCTTTTAGTCACTCTCCGACCGCTGTCCGCGGCCGAGACAAAGCTCCGTGAGTGTCCAATATTGAACAAGAACTGGTTCACGATCACGGAACCAGGTCTTGCAACCATCTCCTCCCATGACTCATCGGCTTCCCTACCCCTCTTTTGAAAAACAGGGGTAGCGTCAAGCCGATGAATCTTCCACCCTTTCACATTTCTCAACCGACTAATTTTCTCCAATTGGCGACATGCGAGTTTACACGTGTTAACTTTTGTTTCATTTATCGCGTCTTCTAATAACTTGGCGCGGGTTCTTTTATCTCCATAAGATGAATACTCAGCGCGAAAATAGGAATCGAATTCCGACACGCCGATGGCTCGTCGAATCCCTTTCGAGTAATCCGCATTAGGGTTATACATTTTCCTAACTTCTTCAACAATTCCAGCATCCACCATCCGATCAACACGGTCAGAAACAAAACCATGAAGCACTTGCATTGCAACATCAACCCACAAGAAACAAACATCGTAACGTGACCGAAACTCATTATTCCGATCATCAATCAACGCTTCAATGAACGAATTCGATCCTCCAGCGATGATCGGAATCTTACGTCTTCCAACAATCGACTCCATCGTCATCGAGGCCGTGGTGACGAAGTGTCCAGCTGTGAAATCCGTCTCTGGGTCGACGATTCCGAGGAGGTGATGAGGGACTCCGGCACATTCTTCCTCGGAGATTTTATTCGTAGCGATGTCTAAACCCTCGTAAACCTGCATTTTTGAACAAGCAATCAATAAAAAGATTCTAGCCTTGCACATCAGAATAGAAGACAAACAGAAAACAAGTTACGTTGTTAACCTTTTTATAGCCAACAAAACTAATTAAGCACTTTAAAAACTATATTTATATTGTAGGAGATTTTTGTACAATAGTAACAAAATTTTAAATTTTTTTTAATTAAGTCACTCATTTATATATATTTAATAATAATTTAAAGTATTTATTAAACCTACATATGTAAACGTTGTATGCAAGTTATATATACGTGATCCATTAAATTTGAATAATTAATAGTTGTAACTCGCTTCTCAACTTAAACACCAAAAAACAACTCATTGAGCTGAAAAGATATAAACCTGTATTTTATCAGAGTTTATAATCTCCGCAGGGTAACGTCGAGCAAGGTCAATAGATAATTTTGATTTTCCGGTGCCGGTGGCGCCTAGAACAACCACGACTTTTTCCTTTTGTTGACGACACTTAGAGAGCAATAAGTTATTTCCAGATATGACGTCATCACATCTTAATAAAGAGGGTTTGGTTTGTTGACATGACGTCATTATTGCCATTTTGAGCGTCATCATCATTGATGTGCTAAAAAAAGGAACCTAAGTTTTTTAGTTTAGTGGAGGGTGAAATGAATTTGATTGTTTTTGGTGTTTTATGTGGCAACTTGGAAACGTGTGGTGGTGGGTGGTGGCTTAGATTGAATTAATGATGGATGAATTGGTTAACTTTTGTGAGTTGAGAGAAATATAAGACACACACATTGAGATATGTGGTATTTATAGTGATGATAAAGCTAACCTTGAATTGACCATTCACCTTTCAGATATTAACTTTTCATTATTTTATATATTTAACTAATTGCAATTGCAATGATGCTCATATAATAAAAAGGTGAGATACTACTTCAAACCAACTTCAAATATTAGGTGTTAAAAAAATCATCTTTTCAGTACAAGGGGATATATAACAACGTACTTATGAATAAATAAGTAGGTTACGGGTTAATGAAAGTTCATTTCAATGAGAAAATATAAATTGAACTATGCCACACACTAAAAGTAAATTTAAACAATAATCATAATGAGAATAAACATAAATTACTTATCTCACGTACGTAAGTTAAAGTGCCTAGCCACACACTGTAATGAAAACAAATAAAGATCAAACTTGCATTAATGTAAGGACATATGTTTACAAAATTTGAAGGTTGTTAAACTGGTTCAAGCTACAAAAAATGATCTAGCATTCTACATACTAAGCTGAAGATACAGAGAACAACATTGAAAAACATGGGTGGAGGCTCTAAAGGTGCTCACTTTGAGACATGGGGCATGCCTCTGAGGCACAGGGTCGTGCCCACTGTCATGATCTCATGTTAGTACGGTTCTAACATAGTTGTTAGGCGCATGGGCATGCCTCTTATACACATAGGCGTGTCTAGCTATTTTCTTTGAAATCTTCAAGCGTTAGCCCGTTTACTTGTTATGCAACACATATGGATTCTTCGGTCTTCTTCCTTTCGCTATTTTTCCTTCTGTTTGCTCTTTTTATGATTTTCCTCTTTTTTCGAGACTGAAAAGGCAAAAGAAGACAATTAAGGACTTAAACTCATTTTTATCTTTAAAATGGCAAGAAAACGGAGATGATTTGATACAAAGTATAAGTTAATTTTTGTCTACATCACCTTACCTTAGCCACTGAGTGTTTTTTTAATCGTCAAGTACTTTTTTAGTTGTCAAGGGGTTGCTGACAAAATATGATTGGCTCGTCTTATTGAGTACCCACAATATTCTTTTAGTAGTCAACGACGACGAGTCCGAGTGGAGTGGATGTTTGTAACACGTAGGCGAATCACACATTGATCGTGGACAAGAGAGTTGTTGAGTTCATGTCAAGGGGTTGGCGAGAAAATATGATTGGCTCGTTTCATGGCAGAAGTGTTGACCCTTCAAATTTTGGGAAGACGTTTTACTGATGAAAAGTCGTCGCCACATGGTGTTATATTGCCACGATTCTTGTTGAGAAAGGTGTCATCAGCAATGGGGAAGCTTCATAGAGATCAAGGAGGGTCACGACCCTCCCACTTTTTTTCGTCCGAAATGTTGGTTTGTTGGTCGGTAGTTGATTTCACATGTATATATATTGAGTTTGACCCCCCGAAACAAAGTGTTATAAACTTTGACCCCCCTTGGCCAAAAATCCTGCGCGCATTCGTCACTGGTCATTGGCACATGATCAATTTCTTGTAGTGTGGCCATTAAAATAAAAATAATAAAATCTCTTATGTAACCCAATATATACTTAAAAAAAGGTATATAATGATCATACAAACAAAATCCCATTGGAAATAAGAGATGACAAATGTGTGGACAGTATAGTCAACTCCAAAGTGGATGAATAAGGAACCTCACAAAGCTTAGTTTCTTTTAGTTTTGAGGTCTTGTGTTTTCCAACTTTATGTAATGGAGGTTTCACTCTAATTATATATGTAAGATCCTAATTACTTTCATTTGTAAGCCATTATAATATATCTTTATTAGCTTTTGACAACCCTAGTGCGCAAGAATATATATATATATATACTTTGATGATCTATCAACTCATGATTGTCAAATATAATGCGCATGCATTTGTGTATCTATATGTATGCATACACAATGTTCAACATTATTATTTTGCTTGTAAGTGATTTGAGTATAGAACCAACAATTAAAGGTATGTTATGCATGCATGTAAAGTTCATTTATTTGATAAGGAAATTAATTAAATTATATTTATGCATGCATGAAAGAAATTGAAGGGTGATTAATGAAAAAATGGAAATGGAATAATGATTCATGGCCTATCAAAGATGTATAGAGCCATAAAACAAATTCAACATTTATGAGAGTTGACCAAAAACTTACCCATTTCAATATGTTATTCTGATCATGATGGAGATGTGCATTTTTAGGTTAAAAAACCATGTGGCATGCTATACGTACGTACATGTATGTCCAAAATAAAAATATAATATCACTTTTTTCAAATTAAATTAGATTTACAAATTATTTTGATTAATTGTTTGTGTATTTATGTAACTTCTGAATATGAGGTTATGTACAACCCACTAACTAAAGTTTTAAAACTGGTTTATCCAGACAGTAATATCGGATTAATCAAGGTATGATACGTAACGCGAATGATATCTATCGCGAATGATATCTACGTTAAACTCTCAATATTTTTGGTAATACAGGTTTAAACCGTTGTACGGTTTAAGCCTGATGTACAAATTTTGGTTTAAATAAAAAAAATTTAATCTGTTCAAAATTACCCCTGATAAAATATTATAATCTAGGGGTCATTCCTCTACCATCGACCAGTTCCTTCCATCGCTATATATTCCATACTTCCATCGATTAGCTCCTTTTCTATACCATCATTTCTTCCTATTGCTCAAATATTGTAATCGATCAAGCGATGATGCCATGATGGTGAATTTCATCTTTTAAGCGATTGTGAATTTGATGCAATTAACAACCCAACTTTTATTTATTGAAAAAAATCTTTGTTGAAAAACTAAGTGTTTTTGGAATTATAATGTTAACTAGTCAACCCGATCGAATAGTCTCATACAACCGGTTAAACCATTTCAGAGCCTAACCAGATACCGTTTAAAACTTGATGTCAAAACACATATAGTCTATATTGATATAACCTACACTCATTATTACACTAAGTAACCAAAGTCATTATATGATATGATTATATCGATCGGTACGGATTGAACAACAAAAAATTCCAAATATTAATTTGTTTGACTCTAGTGCCATCCAAAGTCTGTCATATTCGTCACCCACAAAACTAGAAAATGGAATTAGATGTTTTACTCATGGATCAGATTTTGTTTCAAAAGGTATCTTATGATCATGATCGATATATATTTAGCATTTTAGTTTTACTTGATTATATATAAAAAGTAAAAAATATTCATACATCCGTTAATGCTAATATAATGTGTGTTACTTGTCGGTTTAAAAAATATATTATTCACAGCATTCTTTCATTTACTTGGATGCATTAACTCGTGGCAAAATTTTCCATGAAAACAAAAATATTTAAGAGGCTGTTATATCTATCTATTCCGTGAATAGTTTGGTTATTATATACTCATATTTATATCTCGTATGTCACACGGGTAAAATCTAATAAATAATTTCAAAATTTTTACAAGACTTATACTTCAAAGATAAGTAACATATTACATTACATGAAATTAATAAATAATGTTTGTTAAAGTAAAAAAGTGTTTTGTTTATATATATTCTTTATGTACTATTAGTTATTTACCTAAGCATATGTTTTTAATCTATAAAGTGATACACACGAATTGTATAATTACATACGTGAGAGCATATTCTTTCAAATACAAATAAATATTAAAAATTAATTTAATATTAATTTATAATAATCAATAATATCGCTAAAGTTGTAGTTTTAAAAACAAAAAGAAGTTAATAGTACTTGTAATTAGAAATTATTTATTTGTGTGAAGATGGTAAGGGTGTATCTAGCAGTAACTTATGAAAGAAAATAAAAAATCATGTAATCAGTTACTGAAGAAAATAATTTGAAAATATGTTAATCATTGACCAGTTAATCACAAGAATGAAATGAAAACTAAATTTAATAGATCTAATTTGAAAGGGTAAATATAGATGGAGGAAGATCTTTGAAGGCATTGGGGGCTCCCTCATTACTATGAACGTAGTGGAGACACGGGCTTCATTGCCACAATATACCCAAAGTGACACAAGTAGGATTGAACTTGAGCCTCTTATAAAGAACTTATTATCTTACCGCTATACCACAAGCTAGTGAAAACTTATATATAAAACAATTACTATGATGAATAAGCAATCTAACTTGATCACAATTTTACAAGAATAACTATTCAAAATTAGATTGTCTCGTGATTCTCTTTCTTATTTGCAAAGAAAATTAATGTTCTATAATTTCAAACCAAACAAATCATGATATATAAACCTTAAATTGCGTATGTAACAATTTTAGATGGCTAAAAACAAAATATTTTTCTTGCTAAATATCTTAATTGAATTTCAAATTATCAATGTTGATTTTTTACCAAAATAATGTAGAAAACTTTTGGGGGAATACTATTTAAAACATGTCTCAATGCATGACATGTGATTAAAAAATTTTCTTTTATTAGTATGTATATGTATAGATATAGATTTCTCTAACTCTATCATTTTAATAAAAACTTAATTAGGATTATTATTATTATTATTATTATTATTATTATTATTATTATTATTATTATTATATGGAGTAAACACCTAAAAATTTCATTAGGATTTTTGCTATTACTATTATTATTATTTATGTATAAGGGTGAGTAACCTTATAAATTGTTCTAAATCTAAAAATGTGAGAAGAACATAATGATGTGTCAAAAGACATAACGATGAATTAACAAATTTATAAATCATAATTTAAATCAAATTTAAAAAAATGTCATAGAGATCTTGTTCCTTTCATCCTCCTTTAAAAAAAATCAACGTTAAAAGACACAATAGAGGGAGCAATGTCTCTAAGACATTTTTTTTAAAATTCGATATATATTGTGATGTATATTTTTTTTATTTGTTATTGCGTCTTTTTAATTTCTAGATTTATCGTATCCTTCACACCTTTTAAAATCCACTAGGACCCTTTTTAGTTGAACCAAACAGTAAATGTATATGGGTGTGTGAGTCACATAGTTGGAATCTTTTATAAGCATATCAGGTGGTCATGTTACGATTCATGTAAATGAGAACCTGTTTTTTTCTTGCTTGAGCACAAAATAAAAAATTAAAATAAATACATTATACACCTTAAAATACTTTTTATACTTTAAAAACTGTTTTTCAAATTTAAAGTTAAGAGAGTGAGAGTGGCTCTTGTAATGAATGCTATATGATATATTTCTAAAAGTAGTTTTTGTCTTTCTCTCCTTTTCATTTTTAGTATTATATGAAAAGAAATAAATATTATACGACCCAGCATGCATTAACTTAAAGATTTATTATAATCAATGTTATCCACAAATATAATAATATAACCATATGAATCTCAACCCACAAACTCTTGTAACCGACTTCCAAATAACTATTTATTATAATTTTTTGTGACAAATCTATGAAAATAGTACAAGCATTATAGATTAAAAAAATAACTTAGTTGCAATTTTTAATATATAAGATAATATGTAAAGAAATTATAGAATAATTTGTCTTTTTAGAGAGATAATTTTATTTAAAAATGTTATGTATCTTAATGATATGTAACCCCTTTTATCATGATGAATTTTTCATAAAAAAATTCCCACTAAACATTTGAAATCAAGTGGCCCACTAATGCAATGGAGTATCTTTTTAGTGCTACCAATTGACTCAATTGTTTAACCTTCTACTCATCATTGTATTCTATGACCTAAAATTCATGATTCCGGTCAACATGTCTATTATATAAACAACACTAAAGGTGTGCATGTGTGGTTCAAACTTGAGTCTATTTTATGACCGTATCAAACCGATAAGTAAACGTTGAAGCAACGATTATCAAACCTGAACCTAAGACGTGACACAGATAACCATATAACCCGTTAGAAGGGTTCCGATACTCACATGTGTCCTAGTGGCTGGGTGACTCAGATGTTAGTCATGTTCGATTTGATCCCTTTCGTTCATCTAGCTTGTGTGCGGACTATATCTAAACAGAGAAGTTATTTTGGTTATTGTGTTGAAGTTCATATGTACATGTAACAAGAAAAAAACAAAAGAAATATAAGTTGTATTTAAACTTGAGATCTTTTCCTTAACAATGGAAAGAAAAATGTGGACACAATTGATAGTATAAAAAGATTGAAGGGGGTAGGGGGCAATGCTAAAAACAGAATAAATGTCTCATCGACCCTTTGTTGGTAGAGGTCAAGTAGTGTTAATATAGGTACAAACAAACAAACAAACAAACAAAATGGTCTTTCTTGGTACCTTTCTTTTTCTTTTGTCCTCTTCTTTTGTTTTCTGTGGTCGTCTACTCTACTAATCTTTATACTATTCGTTTGACTTAAAAGTGCAAACGAATATTAAGTTTATCGGGGCATCTGGTTTGAGCAAGTCGAATCAGACACTCACGTCAAGCTTCCAACATGTTTATCAAACCTAAGGTGATGATACGGACACAACAGAAACCTAACCGCAAAAAATAGACATGTTAGGATCGAGCCTAAACGGGGTCATGTTAGTATTGTGACCCATTTAAATAAACGGGTCAGTTCCAGGTTGGGTTTTGGTTAAACAGATTGATCCACCAACCCTCTTGAGATTAGAACTAGAAATTAAAATGATAGAGATTGGCCTACCAAACTGTTACGTGTATCGTGTCAGAAGTACATGTATTAAACATGGTCCGAGTTAGGACTGAGATTTTGGCACAATTAACTATGTGAGTCTTGTTCAAACTTTGAGCAGATCTCGGGTTGTTTACCAGGTCTTCAGTTAGGAGAGATGGGCCTAATGAACAGATCTCGACTTTCAAGAAACTTGGTTGCTTCTAACGGGTTCCCATTCAACAAAGTTACCAACATGTCTTGCAGAGGTCCAGTTGCCGTGTTCTCGCGAACAAGGTAATGGCCATATCCCTGTACATAACCAATGTTCTGTGAAAAAATATGCTACAATATGGCAGAATGGCGGGTTGGGTAACAGGGGCTAGGGTCAAAATGGGGATGTAACAGTTTTATTATGGGTCAAATCAGGTCCGCCCAGGCCAACCTGTAAGCATTTTGTCCATCTTTTTAAAATTTTGGAAATAAATGTGTTGAATAGGATTAGCAAATTTATAAAAGCGGTTTGGGAAGTTTTATGCATTGGATAATAGTTCGGATAACTTTTGACACCGTCTGTCCCATGGTCTAACTTATGTAAAAAATTAGAGGTGGAAAATTGGTAAGTCGGGTAAATTGTCAAAAATGGGATTAGGATCAGATGAGTAGTTTTATTACTGGTTGAATCGGGTCGGTAAGTAAACGGGTTCAGATTGTCAATCTTATTAAAAATGGTTTCTTCTATCAGTTATCTGAGTTCATAAAGACAATTGTTAGACATACCTCAAAGTACATCAAGCAATTTGAAGTTGGTTCACCCCCCAATCTGTTCTGACTCAATTCCTGCATCATCATCGGATTCCTATGACGTCAATACAGGATTGAATATTTGAATATTGCTTAAACTAAGTTAAAGGAAAGCAAAATGTTATTGAAGTTGGGCAAACTGAGATCTTTACACTTTTTCCCCATTTTTAGCAACCAAATTTAGATCCGGCGCCAAAATAAAATCAACGTACAAGTACTTACAGATTTTAGCTATCAACCTCATTTTAAATCAATTTTACCTATGAATTGCTGATGCTGCACTGGTTAATGCCATGCCAAACCCCACATTAGTGGTCGCGTATGCAAAAGATTTGCTTATGTGATAAAAACAAAATGTATTTCAAAATTTAAAAACAAATGAACTTTTTTAATTTATATTTATAAACAATTATTACACGTAAAATCACATAAGAATTCAAGGGTATAAGTTGGATGTCACGTGAAGAAATAGTAGGGTGAAATCAGTGCAAATGTGAAAAACTCACCCTCATGTGAAGCTGCAAATACTTTATATAGTCTATGCAGTCATCGACTATATTTGTTTTATTTCCCTGCAGAAACCGGCCAAATAGATTAAGTGAAATGGAAGTTGAGTTGGCTTTGACTTAACTTTAGTGATACTCCTTGTCTTTA
Organism: Tagetes erecta; assembly: GCA_030867185.1. Taxonomy (NCBI): domain Eukaryota; kingdom Viridiplantae; phylum Streptophyta; class Magnoliopsida; order Asterales; family Asteraceae; genus Tagetes; species Tagetes erecta. The sequence goes on from CM061494.1 coordinate 10,572,116, forward strand.
ATTAAACAAAGGGACAAATATCAAAGTATATAATATTCATACTTATGTTGCTTTGCATCAGTAGGGCTCACCATTAAGATTCCATCAACTTATATAATATCCATACTTATGTTGCTTTGTATTGATAAGGGCTCACCATTAGAAAACAGTGTTTATTGTAAACTATATAGAAAATAAAAAAAATACACTTGCCCTTCTATTTACAAGCTTTTGACCCAAAAATTGTCGGTGGAAACTTAAGATGATGCTCAATACATGATACGATTCATAGTCAGAGGTTGTGTACAGATGCGGTGAAAGACACAATTGGATCAATATATGATACAGTTCATAGTCACAGGTTGTGTACAGATGCGGTGAAAGACACCCATAGTGTAATTCTTATGCATAAAAGAAAATGGATCAAATGGCAAATGCGGTGAAAGATACCCATAGTAGAATTCTTATGCATAAAATTCCCTTAAGCAATTCATAAAAAAAGATTAAGCCCAATTTGACATTGGTAAATTATTTATAAAAAAAACAGGTCCACCGACCCAATTTTAAGCATCCATGCAGCACAGAGTGTGTGTTCGTGTTTGCATGTCTTAGTGTATTACCTCCTTAGGTTGTGGAAGCAAACTTTCTAATGCATCTAGTGCTGCTGCAATCCTTGTTCTGCGACGCTGAAAGAACAAAAACAAACTAAATAAACTGAATGCAATTTTTTATGATGCTTATTTTTTCAAGATAAATAGAGTTTGCAACTGTCTTTGAAAATGGTAAAAATGACCAGGAAAAAGACAAATTGGTATGACTATAACCAAGCTTAATATGGCACACACTATCTCAGTTTGCTGTAGGAAATTAGACTTACACGATCCGATTCACTGGCCTTCTTTCTCAAATATGTTTTGCGTGAATTGGTTGGGATTTCTGAGGTTGATGCTGACATCTTTGGTTGGTGTTGAACAGCTTCATTCGGTAGTTGCTGTTAAGGCCAATGAAATAGCTTAACAGAATATTAATAATCAGCGAAAAATACAACAGATATATGGAATTTAGTGTGTGACGTTATGAAGTTGAGGGAACTTGATTTTTGAGTCACCTGATAGAAAATGTGTTGTGTTTCTTTATAATTGCTCACGGGCACTTCATCATGTCGCATCATTGAAAGTCTTACCTGCATGTCGAAACCATCATCTGAATATTTTGTATACATATTTGACACATAGATAGAATCTTATTTGCCAGTATCCAGCTTTAGAAGGGGTAAGGGTGTGCACAGGTTGAGTTTAGTCTAGTAAATTTGACAAAAATCAAAATGTATTTTTTAGTTTTTTGAGGCCTTTCGGGTTTTGAGGTTTTTCTGGGTTGGGACATTTCAGCCCAACAAAAAAATAAGTCCAATTACACACATTATCAGTATAGTTGCTTGTATCTAGAAAGGCAGTAGGTAAAAACTAAAAAAAAAGATAATCCCATAAATAAGGACCACAAACACTCATTAATTCATTAAGCTCAATAACAACCTAAGAAGTGAAGGAACAAGCGAAACATGACACTTATTTACTAATAGAAAACCAAACACATTAGCATATTAGTAAAAAAAAATCGTTAATATATCACAAACAAATGAACCCGACCCAAATTTTTCAGCTTTCTTGGAAACCAAAAACCAAACTATGGTTTTTCAATCTGTTTTTTTTCGGTATTGTGCACACTGCCACACCCCTGGTAAGGGATGCAAATAAATGACATCATGTCGAATAAAATGAGCAAATGAAATTATATTAAAGAAATGTTCAGGAGATGGAAATCAAACATATGGAATTGGCTCAGACTGACGGGCATCCATGCTGAGAAAAGATTCTTTAGGTGTGAAGCTGCATTCAACTCCAGTGCTTCCGTAAGGGATTTCTCCTTGCATATTAGAGATTTCGTTTCCTAATAGATAATCAACATAATTTGGAGCTAAATGCCGGTATCCAGACCATTGAGGAAGAGAATAGTTATCATAATCTTCTTGTTTTACCAGATGCTGCTGATTAAAGGCATTTTCAGCTACATAAGAAACATAACTGTAATTTCCTTGCACATTAGATGAAGCCAACTGCAAATTAGAACCATGTTGAAAAATATGTTCATCCATATCATCCAATGAGAAAGCTGCATTGCAGAAAAAAACAATCGCATTAGTAAAGAAACTGTAAACTATCAAACGGGATCCAAAATGGAACGCGTCAAATTTAAAACTAAAGTTCAAATATGGTCTATTATGCCACAACAGAAATCACAAACATCCTACGAGTTTGAATAATACATATAGGTGTCCATGGAGAAAGTGTCAGCTAGTGCAAAATGACGCGTATCACTTGACACTCATGCTCAAAGTAACTCATAAACTGGTAGTGATGAGTTCAGCAACCAAAAGATAGAAGGAACATTTCAAAAAACAAACAGCTATTGAATGCGAAAAAAACAAATCTCTAAACATGTTCTCCCTGATACAACTGATTCTACAAGCATATTAATGGAAGTGTGTTCTCTAGAAAAGCACTAAGCAGAGCAGGTGTCAACATGACGACGAAGCACATGATTGCTTAAGCATGGATTAAAAGTTTTCAACAAGTCACATTCTCAAGTTCATCTTAAAACAACTAACTCACACTCTCTAAACCTCCTCCTACACACCATCATCCTTTGGTTTTCAACAAGTTACATGTGGTAACTAGCCATAAACTATCACAAACAGACAATGAATCATAAAAAGTAGCTACAAACTACGATATTAACATCTCAAATACAAAATGCAGCTTCTGATTGAACAATTGAGGAGCTTATATTAACAATCTTAACTAAAAACACACAGTAAAACGAACAGGTACTTATTTAGCATAAAAATGACAAAATCGATGATCAATCGTGAGACGTAAGCATAAACACGAGCGATGATATGAAGATTGAAGAAACTTACGACGTAGCGATGAAATTAGGGTTTAGATCGTAACGATGCAGTGAGATTTGGGGATTGAATATTGGCACAAAACGATCAGGTATTTTTTGTTGTGTAATTTTCCGTACGTACGTTTAGTGTAACATATATATACCATGCGGATGTAAAAAAGATATAATAATAATAAAACAATAACAACGAAGCTAGCAATTATTTTAACACGTACTTGAATGTTTATTGACGCATTGATAATATACATAAACTTTTTGTGATTGAAACGTGATGATACATATAATATACATAAACTTTTTGTGATTAAAATGTGATGATACATATAAGCATTTAGTAAGAGGAAAAAATAAATGTTAGTATTTTTAAACTCGTAGGAAGAAACGAAAAGGAAATATGTAAAAAATCAAAATGTTGAATAAGCTTTGATAGTTTATATCTATGTGTTTTGATGACTAGTAGGTTATGTCGCATAATATGTTTTGAAAAAAATTCACACTGAAACGTAGATAAAAACAAACGCAGCGTTTTAAACATTAAATTTTAAATTTTATAAGAGAAAACAAATGATGAGTCGGCCATTAAAAAACAAATAGTTTAAAGGTATAAAAAATGTACATGTATATAAACTTAAGATGCCATAAAATTAAGTTTTCAAATGTTTAAAATGAAATTTATGTTATGTTGATGCAAACATCCATTAAACATTTGTACAATAGTAACATTTTTCATACTATTAAGTATGACCAATGAACTTAAAGTTCACTTGAAAAGATCGTGTATGTTGATGAGATTCTTAAGGTTACTGAAATCGTATGAAAAATATTATGATTGCGTTTTATCATGTTGAAAAGTACATTTAAGTTGCTTTCAATCTAATCATGTGGCTTGGTTCACCACCAGGAATATTTGAGCTTAAGTAAAAATTGACCATCAATGAAAACTGGACTATGAGTAACGACTCAAATATGTCCAATGGCGAAGTAGACCAGGGAGGGTCACGACCCTCTGACTTTTTTTCGTTCGAAGTGTTGGTTTGTTGGTCGGTATTTAATTTTTTTATATATATTGGGTTTGACCATCCCTAAACAAAGCGTTACAAACATTGATCCCCTTGATCAAAAAATCTTATCTTCGCCACTGAATATATTACACCAATAGTATTGTGTTAACGTCGACTTCGCCTATGACTCTATGAGTGAGCTAAATGCTCTTCACTAAGTATGTATCCAAACAACTTAAAAGATTTATATTAAGAACTTAAAGAAACAAATGAAAAATACAATGTCCACATTATTTGTTACGTGTACCATACTACAACCATATCAATATTTGCAAATCAAAGTTATATTTAATTAATTCAGTTTACAACTTTGAAAAAATAATTTATTAAACCAAAATAAATTATGGCTCTAAGTATTTAAATATTTAATTAAGTCAAATACCGACAATTCCAGATAAATCTTTTGATTTGAAACATTCAAAGTACACTATATCACGATAGTTAGATAACGGTAAAGGTGTCCTCAAATAAAATGATTTTTTTTAATTGAGATATATTAATGTTTTTTTAATTAGTAAATATCGTTAAACATGATAAGATCGAGTTTTTATATAAAAAAACATTGAAAGTCTCTATTCATCAACGTTTATGTGAATTTTTTAAAGTGCTCATGTAGCATATATGTTGTAATAACGTGTATGTTATTTAAACATGGTTAAGGTTTATTAATAAACTAAAATTTTATTAATATCATTTTAATTTGGTGATTATCTGAAATGACCAAAAAAGATAGACAAAATAATGACTAAATTAAAAAAATTATGCTAATCAGAGACATATTTTCAAGGTATTATATTTAGTTAGTTCCTATAGCAATAATAAAATTGGTATTATACATTATCACTTATTTTCTAAACTAATCTTACTTTTTTATAAATATAAGTTCATGTAGATTATAAAAACCAACATTAAATTATATAATTATAATATACGTAATTAGATAAAAACTTGGATTAAATATTAATTACTCATCAACAACAATCAACACCGACGATTACATACACTCCTAATATCCATTTTAGCTACCAATTCAATCACAATACCATAATATCACTAAAAGTTAAGACTCCTTTTACATTTTTTTTTCACTTATAATTTTTTTCATTTTATTTCTAAATGATTATGCTAGTATGTTTGTCCGTCCTTAACAACAATAGTAAAAATAAGAAATTTTAGAACGACAACGTTCTTGATATATTAGATCACCGCACTCAGCTCCTCAAATGGAGAGCCTTGTTGCCCCACTCCGGTTAGATTATGTTGTGTTAATCAGGCCCACATTTGCTTCAGAGTTTGGCTTATGTGTTTCTGCGGAAGATCATACTGTCGGCTGTCACTTGACAATAGTTATGTCACCATAAGAACAGGGCTCTCTTGCGTAATATACGTTGAAACAAAATATCAAACGAATTTGGAATTTTAACCGTCAATAGTTAGTTAAATTGGTTGATATGATAGTAGAAATAGATCATATATATTTAGTGTGAATTGTTAAAATAAAAAATAGATACAAGGTAGGAACTAAAGTCAAAATTTCCTTGCGTTTTTTATTTTGAATATCATCTAAAAACAAGGTTTTGTCAACCTTCTTCATCATTGTCATCACGTAACCTGATCTTTGATGCCAAACAATTCCTATAAATTCAAATCAAATCTCCTTAATTCACCACACAACAATACTCACAAGAAAAAAAATGTCTTCCAATACCTTTCAACTCATCATCTTCTATTTCATTCTTCTTGTTTCCCTCTCCTCAGCACAACCATCTTTCCGGCCATCCGCACTAGTGGTTCCGGTGAGAAAAGACGCCGCGACCAACCAATACGTCACTCGGATCAACCAAAAGACCCCGTTAGTGCCGGAAAATCTGGTGGTTGATCTAGGTGGCCGGTTTTTATGGGTGGATTGTGATAATAACTACGTGTCGTCCACTTACCAACCGGCCCGATGTAGGTCGGCCCAATGCTCGTTGGCGGGAGCCAATGGGTGTGGGACTTGCAATGGGCCGGCTAGACCTGGGTGCAATAATGACACGTGTGGTGTGTCTCCTGACAACCCGATTACTAGAACTGCTACGGGTGGTGAGCTAGCTACGGACTTGGTGCAAGTCCGGTCCACTGATGGGTCGAATCCTGGTCGATCGGTTAATGTTTCTCGGTTTTTGTTTTCTTGTGCACCTACTTTCTTGTTGCAAGGACTTGCAAGTGGTGTGTCTGGAATGGCTGGGTTGGGTCGGACTAGAATTGGGCTACCGACCCAACTTGCTGCAGCTTTTAGCTTTGATAGAAAATTTGCTATTTGTTTGTCATCGTCGACAAATTCAGATGGCGTTATTTTCTTTGGGGATGGACCATACAGCTTCCTTCCTGGTATTGATGTTTCTCAATCACTAAGGACTACACGATTGTTTATTAATCCTGTGAGCACAGCTTCATCGTCTACACAAGGCGAGCCATCAGCTGAGTATTTTATAGGAGTGAACTCGATTAGGGTTAACAATAAGTCTGTAGCGGTAAACACTTCATTGCTCACAATTGACGATGAAGGTAACGGTGGGACCAAAATCAGCACTGTTAACCCCTACACGGTCCTCGAGACCTCCATCTATACTGCATTGACTACAGCCTACATCAGAGAGGCTGCATCCATGAACATTACAAGAGTTACATCAGTTGCCCCGTTTAACGTGTGCTTCAGCAGAACAAATGTGCTAAGCACACGTGTAGGGCCTGCAGTTCCATCTATAGAGCTAGTTCTTCAGAACGAGAATACTGTATGGATGATAACTGGATCAAACTCTATGGTGCAAGTAAATGATAACGTATTATGTCTCGGGATCATTAACGGTGGATCGAATCCAAGAACATCAGTTGTTATCGGCGCGTATCAACTCGAGAACAATCTTCTACAATTCGATCTTGCAACTTCAACCCTAGGGTTTAGCTCGACTCTCTTGGGTAGACAAACAACTTGTGCCAACTTCAACTTCACAGTGAATGCATAAACATCATTAGTATGTTGTATACACACAAATTGATATTGTTAAATAAATAACTATTATTATAATAATAAAGTGAATAATTTATGTATTTCACGTTTTAAAAATTTTTCTTGTAATGTAAAAAAGGTGTAATAGATGATGATAAGTATATTTATCAATAATTTGGTTTCAATTTGTCTTTGAATTATTTGTTAGTATTTGAAAGAGATTTGAAAATGATGAGTTGTGTCACTTCTTGGCTTCGATTCATTTGTCTTTTCAAATAGTTAGGAAAATGAAACATGTTTTTTTTCTTTAATACAAAAATGTCAAAAACACAAAATCGAATGATAGTTTGGATAACGAAAGTGACTACGTGGAAAATAAAAGATCGATCACTTAATCGAATGATAGTATTTAATATTAAAAATGTGATGTTGATTTAATCATAATAAATGACATGTTCCAAATAGTTTTAATTACTTGATGTGATGTATAATTGTATTTCAATAACATATATGTGTACACGCAAGATACGGCATAGATCACAACACGGTTGTAAATTGTAATGCATAAAAAGTTAATTGGTGAGTGCTCGTATAGATTTGAATGTTTTTTAAATGTGAACATAATAAGTAAGTATAAAACCATATAAAAATGATTTTCAGAATTTAGTTAAATAGAAAATTGTTTGTCCACATAATAAAATTTATAAAGAAATTTCGTTATTATGGTCTTTATATTCAAGATTATTTTGAGTTTTATTTATGTGGGTATTTTAGAACATAATTGGAATATGTGTGTAAAAGATAACTAAAGCTAGTAGTCAAACTTGTAAAAGACCATTTTGACCTTTTAAACTGTAAAACGTTAATATAAGGGAGGGAGGAGTCGTTCGAACGAGGAAGACAAGGATGGTTCTCGCCACGCCGGAGGCGGTGTGGTCCTCACGAGGAAGACGAGAAGCATGGCTGCTTGCCTCTTACACGACAAGGTCGTCCACGAGCTCCTAAGCTCGTTCACGAGCTCCCAATTCGACTCCTCGTCTCTCCCACTTCCTTCTTTCTAAAAGGGATGATGAGATGTTGCACTCCCTCTCCTATTAGAAAATGTTTGAATTTAATATTTGATGGTGTTATGTTTTTATAATATACAATTTTGATGGGATGTGTAAGTTTTGATGGGATGTGTAAGAGTGTTTATTATTTGGTTTGTAACTAGTTAAATTAAAAAGCAAACAAAACCAAAAAGAAAATAAAAAAAAAATATGAAATTTTATTCTGATATTTAGTTCTTTTTAAAACCAAAACCAACTAGCCAATTCGGCTTTGCAGTTTTATTATCGGTTAAACAAATTGTGTGCTGGTTATAACCGAATAACCATATTAGTGAAGCCACAAAATCCAAGTTTGCTTTTTATTAGCCAACTTTTAAAAAGTCATAAACCATTAACAAAAATACCAAACAACCCATTGTTACTTTGTTTTAACGTAATAAAATCAAACCTAGTGACCCCTATTAAACTGAATAATCCAATTCTTTGTGTGTGTATCAATTTTGAAAATCACCTTAGAATTTAGATGTGCTTGATTTCAAAAGTTGTTATATTTTTCGAGTTTTTTTTGGTAATTATAACTGTGATTTTTTAAAAACTTGGTTTAGAATAATGTGATCTTTGATTGATCATGAGCCGCAAATAACAAGTGATTGATCAGTTGTCACTTGTTAACTCTGACTTTAAAGTCACATAGTCATGTGACCATCAATATCCTATTGGTAAACTATGTGTATTTACACTTATATAGTCACATGACCTATCAATACCTTACTAATAACAAAACCATGAAAATCTAGTCACGCGACTCATTAATACCCTACTATTACTAACAACAAAATCGTGAAAATCGTAACATGCCACATGGAGACACACATTACTTCACCACTTAAGGATTACATGTATGTTCGTCAAACAACAAATGTCACGTTACGAGTTTTGAGCGTAATCATATCAAAAGGGAGCTTTTATAACTCAAAGTACAACATACAGTTACAATACGTGTTAAACTCAATACATATAGCATTATAAATTTGAAATTCTACCATTACACACCAAATAATCATATTTGATCTAATATATCCTAACAGTCAACAAAAGACAATCGATGCACCATATTAGTGTAGTTTTGTTCATCAGTCTCCAAATCCAATACCCGAAACAAAAACCGACCAAAACTGCTAAACTATAACATCTTCTAAACCTTAAAAACATAAGGCTATACGTCAAATGAACAAATCAGTATCGTAATCCTACAATACACGACTGAGAAGTGAGCACGATGATCCAATAGTCGATAAACGCCAGGGCCCCACCCGAGCGTACACAATCGCATCCTCTTTGTATTCTCTAGTTGAGGGAATACATTTTTTAAAATTCCATTTTGTATACCGACTATTGAAGATTGAATGTGTGATTTGATGGTAAATTCTGTTTATTTGCGTCTCCCGTTCTTCTCGAAGGTTTTTTTATCAATGCTTATTCTGTCAGCATACATAGGAAGACGAACAATGTCATTGATTTCGTTCAACACAATTTCCTCTGTGATATTGTCCTTGATGCTCCTCATAACCTACATTAAAAGAGTTAGTCACCAAGAAAATCATATCGTATCCTGAAAGTAGCAAAATGCATAGTTTCTTGTACTGGTGTGGGTCGGGTCAGCATGAATCACTCTCAGTCCTTAATCTCTAAATTTGGTTGCCATGAGATTAGCAACCAAATTTAAATAAAATGTAGAATAGAAACCAGTCTACATCTTGTTACTGATTAGAAACCAAGTTGCTTATTATTCCTGGTTGTGGCCATGAACTAGTTATATAAATGCCACGTGATATAATGTGACATTTAATAGATTTTTTTTTATAAATTGAACTCAAGTGAAATCATTTTTCAAATTTGTGATACACTTTTGTTCAAGAAAGCATTTTTTGCATAGGTGGCATATGATCTAGTGGCTTGCATGACATTATCAATGCCGCATAAATAGTTAAGAGGTAAAATCAGTTAAAATTAGGATGGTTGTTAAAATCCATATAAACTGTGGGTTAGTTTGTATTTTGCACCTAATATGAAGTTGGTTGCTAAAATCATAAAGTCCTTAAAAAACCATGGGTGACTTTCAAGTTTCAACCCATTTGACCGATTCATCCATTTCCTTCTACAAATTTTTATTTTACCTTTTTGACACATAAGAGACAAAACATAACCCGAATCAACCGATTCATAAGTAAAAAGAGGAAATAGACCTTTTTGAAGGTTATAAATTCATTTGGGGTTGATTTGTCGGGCCGCACTCGCATATAGACCCAAACATCCTCCTCAGAATCCCATGAACATTCTATTATCTTTCCTGATAATGAAGATATATCTACCGATGAATCTGCAAAACATAATCAAGTGATCAAGTCATCAGTAGGTTAGACATATTGGTCAACAAATCAAAATGGGTAAATTTATAGAAGTAATTAGTGTCAAATAAGATTAAATATGTTTTTCAGTGATAATCCAATGTTTTGAATAAAATGACTAAAAAGGTCTGATGTATTAAAAGCGTTTTGGGTGACTTTCAACCTGTCTCACATGTTTCCTTGTTAGCTAACTTTTTATATTAATTTATTGTTTGACCCATTAGAGACAAAACATAGTCCAAACAACTTTTTATATTAAGTAAACGAGTCAAACTCGTGTTTCACGATCAAAAAAATAGCTTGCGCTTTACAGTTTAAACACCTTTTCAGAGCCAGCAAAATAAATAAATAAATAACTCACCTCTAAAAACGACCCTACTTCCATCCATTGGCTTCTTTTTCCCACGCTCATTTATAAAAAGCATAGGGCGATTGTTGTTTCCCACCTATCAAGATACACACTTGCTTAGATAAAAATAAGTAAAACATTTATACAACTCAAATAAAGAACACGCGTGTTTTACAACCTCCAAGAGAAAATCAACAGAATTCATTTCAGGATACTTCCACTTCAAAAGACCTTCATGTGTGTGAGGCACATATGGATCGTCCCAACCCTAGCAGTAAAAAAAACATTAGTTTAGAACTTTATATATTAATGTAAGAACAGGTTGGCAATGGAATGGAGCCCAGAAGATATATATTTCTCCATAGAATTCACGAAAAACAGAAGAGGATGTTTGGATGTCTGTTATGAAAGTGATTGTGGAATTGGATTATTGGAATACGGTAATCAACTGTAATAGAATAGATTGTAGGACATAATGTTTGGGTGCTCGTTTGTTGTTTGAAGTTGTACTAATAAGAGGTGAAAATCAGGAAGGTTGGTTAACGCGCCAAAATGGATACTAATGTAAACAGGTCAGAAGGATTCTGGTCAGGTTTACCAAATACACTTTGTGTGCTTAATACTAAACTTTTCATAAACAATAGGTGGACGTTCTATCATTCAAAATTAAAAAAATCTAAAATTTGAACAATATGGTTTATGATATTACCCTTTTGACTAATCAGGTTAAAAGAAGCAGGGCTATTCATAACTTTACCTTTGATAATCAATTTTGTCGTAGCTAGCATAAAACGATTATTGGAGCAACTAATCATATGACAGAAGCAGAACTTTTTAATCCATAAAATGAAGAAAAAGGGCATTCTTGAGAAAATAAGAAAGAGGCCATACTTGCAAAATGAGAATAAACCTCTCTACAATCCACTTAAAAAAGGGGTAACTAGGCATGTTTTGGGTATGAAACTAAATTTTCAAACAACTTTGCAAATAATAAAAAACATAAGTTGTGTATCCCTGCACTAAAATCTGAGTAACTTGTTTGAAACACAAAAATAAATTATAATCACCTGGAAAATGAGTCCATCTGATGCATGGGAAAGACGTGGAATGAACTCTTTAAGAAGCTTAGATACCGCAGAAAGTAGGTAAAAGTCTTTCCTTCTCACCTAAATGGATCATGAACTGTTAGAAATGGAATCATAAATTCAACAAAATATACTAATATCAAGATTTCATGGTAAAAAATGGCCATATTACACACCCTAAATAGTTCCAAATCATATCTGTAGTATGGGTTTCTGCTTTTGAACAAACGATCACGCTCAATGTTCCTAGGTTTAATAACTTCATTCTCAAGTATCTTCCACCTGTCACTAAAAGGATGCTGAAATGACATTGAAAATTCAATTTTGAGCTTCAAGAACAGTATCTTAGCAAGATAATCACAAAAACAAAAAATGCCAAACTGCACATATAGAAGAGAACTTTGCTTATCCTTTTTCCTGATTTTAGCAAACAACTTTAAATTATGTTCAAAACAGAAACCAACATACAAGTTACTACTGTGAATTGCCAATCCAGCACATGTTAATACCACGCCAACTGCCCATTAAACGACCCACATGAAAAAATGATTATACAGTATGATAAAACCAATTTGCTTACAAGCAATGCTTACACATAAATTCACGTTAAAGTGTTATTCGAGCTTCATGCATCAAAGAAACTATAGATCATGAGCCAAAGCTTATGTAACATAACACAATCTAGTCAATAAGGCGAAGCATATAAAACAGAGCGAATTAAGAGAGAAGAGAATTACATCTACAAGTGATGTTTTGTTAATTGCTATAAGATCATAAATGAGATATCTCCTTTCCTGCTTGTGTGTGCTCGGATCAGTATCAACTATCATTTCTCCATCAAGTAAAGTATAATTATGAGTATTTCCGGCTGCACCCTAACAAAAAAGCATGTCAGACAATATCTTCAACAGGAACAAGATTACAAATACTGAAAACCTAGGTACCTCACTCGTAAAGGTGACAATCGTGTCAATTTGGGTTATATATAACAGAAAAACCAAAATTTCTACATAACTAAGAAACAGATTGAATGCTTTAATATTCAAGCCACATATAAAATGTTTCAACCTCTTGATATTTTTACTCAAAAAATAAAAACTTTGTTTTGGTAGTGCCTTTGGAACTCTCGCAGTCAAATTTAAATAGAAGTTATTTACTTATAAAAAGCTGAAACCAAAAGGTTTCACATGTCAATCCAACCCATTTTGAGTAGCCCAAAAATTTGTTGCTTCAAATGTGTTACTAAGCCCGCCCATTTTTGCCACCTACAGAGGGTCCTCAATGTTGAAAGGTAATATCTAATATGAGACGGATGGAGCATATTTTGAAGAGAGGTACTTCTTACACCTCTAAATAGCACCAAAACATAAGATCAAAAGCACGTGGTGCAGCACACAGACACCAAATCAATTTTACTAATGCACAAATCACTTTCCTATTTTAAGCAAATGCTACCTCATTAATGTTTCCACATGGAAACCGCAACTGAACACTTCGAAAATTGAAATTTCTATCAATTAAATAACATCCATTCCAAGTTATTAACATCATATATCGTGTCCCGTCAGCTTTCCACGTGGCATAATAATACCGCTGCCTCAGAAGTTGTAAGTTGTCCCTGAATTGTACAATTAACAGCGTAAGAACCGTGAAGAATAACATTAAACTACATATCCTAGATAAAAAGTTTGTCACTAGAACACCAAAACATGTTGCTCAGCATTTCCTATATAAGATGTCTTCCCCTTATGCATGCTCTAAAATTAAAATATTAAACTGCACCTGCTAAGAGAAACAGGGTGTGATCCTGGAAAGCGTGGCTTTCCTCGTCCCTGAGAATTATAGAACCAAAGAAAAAAAAATTAAAATTCATCTTTATACTCATATGATAAACCCCCAAAAACACGAAAGTAAAATAAACCCCCATGAAAAGCTAGTATCTTTAATATAACCTAACTACAATGCATTGTTCATAAGGTATTCTGAACAAACATGTGTATCGAGTTAATAAGCTAAATGGGTGAATATTGCAACTCTAGATAGAGTCCCAAGATACTTACTCGTGCATTCAACTTAAGAACTTGATTACAAAATTCCCTCATTGATTCTATCTGATTAAACGGCACGGGATCCCCCAATATATCATCACTTGTCATCTGGCTTGCTTGCACGTCATTATCCTGCCAACACTCAGAATTAGAATATCAAGTACAATTTTAGCCCATAAACTTTTGATATGCGTTGATTCAAGTTATGTTTTATATTAGACAGGACACCAGGATAAAGAAAAGAAAAGAGAACAGGTAAAACAAGTCACCAGAAGTGCAATTTTACAACCGAAGTCTTTTTATTCAAAAAGTTAGATCAATAGTAACTATTTTTGAAACACCAACTTTATAGGAAATGCAAACAAATTGCCCTTAGGGGCTAACCATCCTAAAACCAAAGCCCATACTCTCAAATCAAACATCTCCTATTCCCTCCTCCCAAACCCTCAATCCACACACACCAAAGGTTCGATCCAAATTACATACCTGCAGGCCAGCAGTGACATCATCATCATCGCGATCAGGTGACCTTTTCCATTCTGGGGTTTGTGGGCAAACAAAATTTTTAGGCTTTTGTTCATCAAAAAGATTGTATAAATCATCAACATAATCTTGCTTGTAGATCCCTGGAGGACGTGCTTCAGAAAATATATGTATTGCCTACGCGAGCCCAGACACACATAAATTGAAATTTTATTTGATCAACGAGTCAGACACATAAAAAGTTTCATTGACTAGTCAAACCAACCTCTGTTACGGAAACTGATTCTGACCGTATGAGAAAATTAACAATCATATAGCCTGTCCGATTATGACCATGTGTACAATGGACAAGAACATACTTATTTGAATGAGCATGTTGGGAGCTGAAACGGGTCACCTAATAAACATAAATGTGAAGTTTAGTAACATCCCATTTTCATTAATACGAGAACTCTTATAAACAAATTAGCAGAATGAAAGTATCAAAGTATTTAGTGTGAGAAAATAGCAAGCCACTTGAACATATTGTTCAAGGTACTTCAAGCACTACATATTTATTGTAGTCTTCGATATGACTAACTGAAACTAAAATAAAAGAGCAATGTTTAAGGCGTGAACTTGTATGAGTACTGCATACCAACTAGAGGTGCTGGAAAGGGCAGTTTGGGACTTCGGGTAATAAGTCAATATGGACAACTCTTAGCATGCGTATTTTTTAGTTGACGAAAAACCCTTCTTTCTTCAACCTTCTCGCATTTTTTTAAATGCAAGGGTGTTAAATAGCTTATGGGACAAAACTTAGTAGGCTACTTAGGAGAATGTATACATGAAGAATACATTTGGGTCAACTTTCAGCCCGCTTCACCAATTTGAGCTGTTTCCTTAGTGTTATATTTTGATTGTACTAATTTGATCTGTTATAAATAAGCAATGATCTGAATCAATCCAATCATATAAACAAAAACATTGACGCGACATAAGCCTACCTCCTGAATAAACTTTTCTACGGACTCGTTATCAGGCACAGCATCCCTTCCTGCACACCTGATCTGCATTTAGAAGGGTGAAAAAAAAATTAACTGACTTAACTGACAATTATAACAAAAACCAAAACATAGGTACTTGATGACCTAACCTTCAAATATTTAATACCTTCTCTTGTCCAATCTGACTCACGATAGTAGCGATTAGTATTTGTTAGGTCTATTACTAAACCTAGCTGAAAAAGGATGATATCATAGTATTAGAACAATTAAAGACTAATAAATAACAAGGAAAGTGCTAAAGGAAAATCTAGAGATGGATGATTGAACAGGTCGGATGAGTTGTAGCCCATTTGACCCATTTCCTTTTAATTAAATCCTTTAACTAACGCATTTGACCAGTCAGATATAAATAGTTGAAATTTCCACCTCTAGGAAAACTATCTTACTCTAAGTTGATTTAAAAATACTTACTTCTCTCCCTAAACTTCTTTGCTGATGAATTGCTTGTTGGGGTGAATATCTTTTATGAAAAGGAATCTTGTCATTAAAAGACTCTCCAAGAGGAACTTTTGAAGGGATGATAAAACTTACTGCATCCCCATATGGAGGGCAGTCCAACCAACCTACAGTGCAAAACCATATTATTACATTGGAATTCAGTTTTTACTTATGACGCAAGAACGTTTCTTTATTTTTATTCAAAAAAAGATAAATCTTAACAAAAATATAGAACCATGAATAATTGAAAACACATATGCCTACCTGGAGGAAGGCTATTTCGGTCATAGAATCCATTATTTTTATCCTGAAATCCCTGGCTACGCTTAGATGGCTGAGACATATGCATGGGGTCCACGTCCACATATCTTCTTTTTGATCCATTATATCCTCTCTCCTGTTATTGCATATTATATATCACATAATTCAGCCTTTAAAACTCTAAATACTTGGCTTCAATACTATTATGTGCACATACATAATACATATGAATGCACGCTTGAACAATTGTCAATCTGTACAAATTCGCTAAATTTTTTATGTTGATGAGTCTAACATGTTAAAAAAAGAGCATTTTATAATAACCCTTATATACAACTTGCCATAAATAAATAACTAATAATAGTAGATCCTGTATTTTCTATCGACAAAGTTAATTCAAGATGAAATAAAAAAAAGACTTGGCCTCCCTGATATCAAAATCTTAAACAACAGTAAAGAAACTACTAATACAGTCACACAGAAACAAGCCATTATCCAAACTAGACCACATAAACAGACAGTATTATAGTATAGATACATTATGAACAATATCGATGAACTGAGAAATAATAGGCTTCTATAGTCTACACTATTCAAGGTAATAGTAAGTAATTTAGAAAAGCCGACACCACAACATTGTTCACAGTTATATTATGAGCTATTTTACAATACCACAATGGCACAATATAGATGTTATAAAAAACAGGTGAATACTAACCATAAATACTTCTCTTGTAAGAAAAATGTATTCTCCATATTATTTTTAAAAGATGTGGAAAGAAGTTTCTTACATCGAAGAATATGCTCTGATAATCACACGAACTTTCATATCTTAAAAATACTCGTCTTCTCAAACTCCAGTTGACTATTTTTTCAACTTGTTAATTAAGATTTGCTTACAAGACCAACAAGACATGAGAAAATGAGCTAATGCCTTCGAAACACATATGATAAATCCATTTCAGCTCAGTAAGCCTTTATAAAATAAAGTAACTAGTTTTGCTAACAAAAAAAATCTTCTGTTTATGTTGCAAGTCATAGGAGCTATAAGCCATAGAATCTATAGTCTTCCCTAGTGACTAGATATTGACCTAATTTGATGATAGAAGGATTAGCATAGAGAAAATGTTTTGATTTATGATTTCCATATTCTGTAAGATAGTGATAAACAAGATACTCACGCAAGGCTTCATATAATTAAGTAAAAGACCACATAATACAAAAATCAAAAGATTAATACTTGTTCCATGGTCTCAAAACTGGTCACTCTGTCTCGTATTGAGTCATCTTCTTCTGGTAGAGGCGAAGCATTCAAGTCCATGAGTTGAATCCCCACATTAACAGAAAAAAATGACAGTAACTAAATCCAATTACTCAGAAAAGGCTGAAATCTGAAACACCAAAAACTCAATCAACATAACATACCAAGCATAATAAAGTTATAACTGCTAAGATGGTGTGAATGTAAAACTATGTTGATTCCACATAACCATTGACACACATTATGACTGGTTTACACAGTTGTGTTGATATTGGAAGTTAAAAGGATGGTTATTCTAGCGTCTTAGCATCACATGTTAAGTTATTTCATAGCATTATTATCATTATATATACGTCCACGTTTTAAGCAATGCCAGTTTTACTTAAAAATTATATCCTCGAACCAGTATTAATAAGCACAATGCTATCATTTAGCTATCACAAACACAGGTCTAAAATGACTTTGTACATTCTAAACTTAGCAACTTGAACCAAATACTCAAATAACAATCCACTAAACACTTGTGCTTCAAATTATTCATAATCTACTCTTCTAATTATCATAAACCGACCACAAATCCAAATTCCAAAAAAAAAAAAAAAAACTCAAAAACTGTTGAAAACTTGATACTTATTTTTCATCGCACGAAACATCAATCATTAAATTTAAATCCAACAGATGATGAAGAAACTTCGTATCAAAATGAAGTAGGAACACCATTTCAATCGAAGAACATGACATACGTTTGTGCAGAAAACATGGTGGAATGAAAATCAAGTAGAAATTGAATGATTTAGATGATTAAAAGTAACAATTAGAGTAAAACGAATTGCAGAAACGCACCGTGAATTTGGATTTTGGAATCGAATTTGATGAATGTGTGTGTGTTTTTTTTTTAGGGTTTTTGCCCGCCAGATGATATAAAAGGGGCAAAAATGTACGTACAAACGGGCAATTGAAAACCGCCTATTATGCAGCTGATCAGTCGTTTCACCGCGTCTAAGTTGAGTCAGCCCTTTGACTTAATCAGTCTGGGTAACTAAAATTGCTTCGGGCGCTTTTAACCTTAGGGGGGAGGGAGTGGTTAGGCGAGGATGCCGGCGAGGAGAAGAAAAGGTGAGCTCGTGGACGAGCTTTGGTCCTCGTCTAGAGGCAAAAGGAGGTTGGTTGGTGAGTGACGAGCTCGTTTCAACGACAAGATTCACACCCACTCCGGCGAGGAGGTGACGAGCTCCCACCTCGTCTTCCTCCTCGCCACCCACTCCCACCTCCCTTACATCGTTAGTTTAACTATCGAAGATTATGAAAGTATGTTTCATAAAAAATTGATTAGCTCGTAAAATCTTTTAACTTGCTGGAGAACTCATTGGTGGCAACAAAGTTTTAACGATGGTAGTATTTAAACTTGTAATCTTTAGAGCCACAAGACTCTTCATCACACCAGTAAGGCGGTAAGTGTCAGTGAACTAAATGATTGTTGACTAAAATTGATTCGAGTCGAAGAAATTCAAACATGATCCATGGAAACCAATTGTATTCAAATACATGTTTAAAAAACTATATTATGATGGTTTTAGCATGTTATGTAACTAGCAATTCGCCCAAAAGGAGATTATAATTGAATTTAAAGTTTATAAACCCGGGCTAATTTCAAACTAGTGAATATCAAATCGAACCGGTTTCAATGAGGTAAAATCTATTTCTGATCCAAATCCGGTTTTGTTCATGCTCATGTAAACCTATGTACTTAACTTGTATGGTTATAAGTAATCAAGGGGCAAGCTTGTTTGGACTCGGGTTTGGTTTGTTTACAAATAAATTTGATTTGGGTCTAATCTTTATATTTTAGTGATGTACCAGTATTTTGTTTGGGGCCGCACGATGCGGTGATCGGGTTTTACACCGCGCGCGCTTTTTCGACCTTGACATGTGTCGTGTGTTACGATGACAACATAACGTTTGTGATTTCGTTACATACGTTACAATGGTGACATTAATGTGTAGTGCCTTCGCGTTACGATGATCACATTAACTTGTGATGACAACACGACGCGACGTGAAACGTTTATAACTTTATTTCAAAAAATAGATACATTATCATGTCTCACACTTTGCAGCGTAAGCTCGTAAACTAAACTAGAAAAAAAGTAAATATAAAAGAAAAATAGTTAAATAAAAAGTTTTGTATATGCGAAACACACAAGTCGATAACCGACCTTGTGTTTTAGAATGACATACAATATTATTGAGCTCAAGCTCGACTTGTAAAAGCTTAAGAATTAGTTAAATGAGCCATATAACATGTCACGATTATCTTGACGTAGGATCGACTCATTTATAAACAAACATGTTTAAAATAAGTCTTGAAAGAGGAGAGCTTACTATGGGAGTGATTGACTCATGAACCCCATGTAGCTCTCAGGCGTGAGTACTTTGACTAGGGCTTCAACGATTATCTATTACTACTATATGGAGCATTTGGACGTAAAGAAACAAGGCGGTATAAAAAGATAAACACCCGATAGTCAAACCACTAGGTTTTGATGCCAACGAGCTTATAGCTCAACAACATTTGGGGAGGTGAAGGATTTTAATAAGTGGCCAAGGTCACGAGTACGAATCCGAATCCAAAGGGGTTTTCCACACGTGAGCTTTCGGACATGGTTTCCCCTTGGACTGGTGAGCGGGGGTCCGACTTCAAGTTTGGCCTCTTGAAGAGACGCCCCACCATTGATGGGGTTACACCTGCTCGGATAACCAGGTCAGGGGTTATCGGGGTCGGGGGCGTCACGTTGTTTAAGGAAAAAAAACTAGATTTTGATCATCATGGGCTTTCTAAATGGACCTTAATCTGGCCCAGAACCATAAACCACATCGAACAACACACAATCCTTCGAGTGCCGATTGCCGAAGCCCTAAAACCGCAAAAACCCTTTCCTCCTTCACGTTCTCCGTCTCCGGCGTATCGTTAATTCTTAGTCTTCTCTGCAGTATCTCCGACAATGAAGCTCGTCCGGTAGCTTCTAGCGTCCTTTTTGTTTTTCATTAAAAGTGTTAAAGCGTTTTAGGTTTTGTTACGCGACTATTTGACTGATTTTAATGGAGCAGGTTTTTGATGAAGCTGAACAACGAGACAGTTTCGATCGAACTCAAAAACGGCACTGTTGTTCACGGCACTATCACAGGTAATTACCTTCTTAATCATTCATTTCTTCATATTGACATGATTTAGTTGCTGAAACTGTGCATCTTAGGGTTTGATTTAGTTATGCTTCGAATTTTGTTTTGGTGTTAGTGTTTTAGGAACAGATGTTGATGCTTGTTAAGTACTGTATGCGTAAACACTGTACATGTTACGAAATGATGAATGTAGATTGATCTTCAAACGCGCTAGATGAATTAGACATGGGGTGTTGTTGTAGAGGCTTTACATGGTTTAGGTTTCCGCTCAGGTTTGTAATGCGGTATTGGAAATACACACATAGAGCAGGACCTTGTCTGCAATTGTTTATAGTTCTGTTTTGCAAGTACCAAAATGCAAGGTTGGGACGAACACATTTGTAACAGGTTAGCGACTTAGTGTTAGTTTATTTTAGGTATATGTGAAGTTGCACTTGCATTGTATGTCAATTAGGTCTCTAAGTAGGGTTCACAGTTGCAATACGAAGGAACATTTGGAATAAATATGTTATACGTAAATCAAGAATACGAAGTTGAGCTTATTAAATCATACTAACAGGTAACTTAATATAATAAAAAAAGGGATAATGAATACTAAGATTACCCAAATATTACACGTTGTTACACATTTTTAAAATCATTTCGAAGTTGCTGCCTAGACTGTAAAAATTTAGAATATCAACTGTGTTACACATTTTTTAACTCATCTAGAATACACAGCCAACACTGTAAGGGTATTAAATTTTACAACTGAAGTTATCATTTAATAGCGCCATAACTGTTATTCTTTTCAATATACATCTAAAAATGCGTTTTTAACTCTGTTTGTAACACACAAAGATGTTTCTTTAGTTCAGTAAGAATTGATGTTTCTGCTTTTTTTAATTTAATTTGTTGTTAGGTGTATAAAAGTTATGGCATCGGGAGAATGACATATGTATATACTGTAAAATTTGATCAAAAGTCATAACATGTAGATGATATTCAATCAAGAAACATATTCACAGTTACATACTTACATACACCTAACAGCAATAAGTTAGTTAATTAGTAATATATAATAAAAAATATTAAGATTAAAATAAATAGTTACCAAACAATTAATCATTTATAATGTAGGCGGTAGGCCATGCTTAAAGAGGCATATATGACACAAAGTTTCAGTGTCATGTCAGAGAGTCCTGCCTGGCCATGGTTTCATAAATGGACCGTTTTAGGATTTGAGCATAATTACCTGTTTAGGATCTTCTAAAAAATATTTAAAATCATACCCATTTATTTTCGTTCGTTAATGTTAGTCAGATTTGGACTCAGTCTACAAAGCCTGCTATAAGTTATAACCATGCATTTATCATTCGAGACTGTCTGCCAACTAGTTTAGCCATCATGGCTTCACCCCTCTCGACATCATAAATGACTTTATGTAGCTTTGGTTTAACGCTTTAAATGGTTACTTGAAAACCACTTATTTACTTCAGACAATAAGTTGCTGCATTCACATGTTTTAAGCATAGTTATCAAAGGCGCGAGGCGCACTCTAGGTGAGAAGCTGGGCCTGGGGCCTAGGCGAGAGGCGCTAAAAAAGCATGGGCCCGAAAAATAAAAAGCGAACATAAAAAAAATATAAAATATATTAGTTAAGGGAACATTAACACATCCTTCAAATAACAAAAATTCTCAATGCCATAATATTCGACAAAACGTACAAAAGTTATTTGTATATTGAAGTAATCATGCATGATTGAAGGTGGTTAAGGGTCGACCAACACATTGTGAAGCCATAATAATCAATGAAATGTTTTTAGAGCCAATTTTTTTACAGAAACTTACTTAGTAAGGAATAAGAATTAAATAAAATAAAATTTAAATAATTAAGTATTAGCTATCTCGTGGGATTTTTTTGCCTAGGATTTGAAAGCGCAAATGATGGGCCTGGCTTAAATTGGTGGACTAGGTGACAAAACGATGGCTTTTGATAACTATGGTTTTAAGTGACAATTTACTTGGATAATGCAGCCTCATATATCAAGCTTAACATGTAAATTTCAACTATTTCTTTGTATGACCAGTCTTATGTTTCATACATGATTAAAGCTGTGCAATTGAAGTCAATATGTGTGGTACACATTATAGAGATGTTCGTCTTGTGATTCACCCTAGATTTCTAAATTCTAATACCATGATAACAATATAAAGTTTCTCTTTCTTGTGGGACAAGTGGAGCTCAACAGTTTGTTTTACTAAAACTTGCATTCATTGTGGTTGGTGCCTGTAACTGTTTCAGCCATTATTTCGAACAGAAGAAAACAAATTAGAAAGATACTTTGATGTTTGCTTACATTTATTGGCATGTTCATAACTGGGAATACTTGTAAAAATTCATGTCACCAAGCTATAATTTCGACCGTATATTTTTTATTTTACAGGAGTGGATATCAGTATGAATACACATTTAAAGACAGTCAAACTTACCCTAAAGGGGAAGAATCCAGTGACTTTAGATCATCTAAGTGTCAGGGGCAACAATATCAGATACTACATCCTACCTGACAGCTTAAATCTTGAAACTCTGCTGGTCGAAGAAACACCCCGGGTCAAACCAAAGAAACCAACTGCAGGTATATCTGATTTAAGAAAAAGTGTATTTCATACTTATGTTTCTCTTCTACAAACTGTGCGGGGTGAATTTTTAAACAAATCTGGTATTGGGTGACTTTCACAACTTTGGTACTAAACATTTTGTCCAAAGTTTCTGAATTTTTATACAGAGATTAAGTGATTAAGTTGTTCGAAAATCTATATGTTCAATATAACTATTAGCTGGTTTAATGAAATGATTTAGGAGGTTTTATACTTTTATGTATTGAATTACATTTTGGGCGACTTTCGACAAGTCTGTAGCTTTCAAGTTTTGACCCATTTAACATGGTTTATTTAAGTTATTTTTTTCTCATTGACCCGTTGGAGATAAGATAACTTGAAATGGAAAGCACATGTTACAACACCTCAAGTTTTGACCCTCTAATATTGTATTTATATTCATTTAAATTTTTTTCAGGAAAACCGGTTGGACGCGGAAGGGGCCGTGGACGCGGGCGCGGTCGTGGGCGTGGCCGTTAATTTTCTAAGACTGTTGTTATATCTGGTTTTGTAAACATTTGTATTGCTGGATGTCTGAAGATGGATAATATGATAATTTTGCGCGTGATTTTTTCCTTAATGTTAAACTTTTCATTTTCACCTTATGTACCCCTTTTAGGACAATGGTATATTAACAAGTATGAGAATTGACCATTGGCACTAGTTATTAAATATTAAATTGACCAACATGTATTTAGTTATTAAACTAAAATAACAAGATAAAATTTTATAACATAAATTTTATAACCTTAAATAATATTTTTCCACACAACACACACACACACACACTCTCTCTCTCTCTCTCCTTCCCACCCTCCTTCCCTCTCTCTCTCTCTCCCCTTTAGCAAGTTAGATATTTGGGGTTTTAAAACCTAATTCGACGATACCTGTAGTTTGGTTATTGATTTGTGGGTTTAAAAACCTTGATAGTGACTTGGTTCGATGTGGATCGTGGTTATTAATGGAGGTGTGAAGATGGGTGGCAACAATAGGTGTTGTTGATGACATCATTGAAACTTGGATGAAGAATTAGGGTTATGATATTGTGGTAAATGCATGGTGGATGAAGAGGGTCGTGGTAGTAAAGAAGGGGTGGGGGATGTTATTGGTGATCAATGATGGTTAAATTGTGGTTGTCGATTAATGAATGAAGATGGTGGTGGTGGTTATGATTATTGATGGGGGTGTGAATGTGGATGGGTGGTGGTTCATTGTGGTAATAGCGTTGAATGTGATGCTAGCAAGGGTGCCTTAAAGGGCAGTGGTGATGGTGTCTGTTTGGTGGCAAAGTGAAGATGGATGGGTGGTCGACTGGTCGTGGTGTGGTGAGGTAGAAGATGATTACATTTTGGTTTTAGTTTTTAAATTTAACTTAGGTATATTTACGATGTCGCGAGTTGTGCGATAGTTGCTCAAACCATCAACTAACAGCAACATAACACCTTAAGCCACACACAAAACAATATTATAAACCAATATGAACACAACACCTCAAACCACTAACCAATATGAAAACAAAACCTTAAACCACCAACAATAGCAACATAACACCTCACACAACACACAAAACACTTATTATAATGTTTATCTTTCAGTATAGTTAAAACTTAAAACTAAGGACACTTTGGTTAATTCCTAATCAATTAACAAATATTCTTTAACGATGCTAGTGCCAATGAGTGATTTAACAACAAGTTTTGTCATATAAGGATTGATTAGGCAAAAAATAAGTTTTATGTAGTTCTCAAAAAAATGATAAACCAAAGTGTATATCTTTATTCAATCAATAAAAAATTCAAAATGTATAAAATAAGAGTATATTATATTGGCATCAATCTATGTGCCTTACAAAATACAAAACCAATTGAAATGAAATGAAATGAAATGAATTGAATGAATAGAGACGAAGGTTTATCTATCCAAACACAAGCCATGAACGGCATAGGTCATTTCCAACAACAAACCAAAACAATACAAAAATCGTGCGTTACACTCCTCCTTTTAAATCCCACCCAAATCCCTTAACCTAAAACCATTCATCTTCAATCCAACTTCATCTTCAATCAAATTCAGCATGGGCGAATCATCACCTCTGAAATCACTCGTCGTCGTCATCGGAGCCCTAGCTTTCGGCTGGGCCGCGATTGAGTTAGCTCTCAAACCGTTCCTTGATAAAGCTCGAGCTTCCATCGACAAATCTGATCCTGCTCGTGATCCTGATGACGCTGCTGATGTCATCGCGAACAAGTCAGTTGATGAAGCTGAAACCAGCGTTGCAGATGCTGTTGATGCCATTGAAACTGCCGCAGCTGAAGCTACGGAGTGATTTGCAACTATCGATAAGTATGTTTTTCGATCTATATGTATGTATGTATCGTGTTTTGAAATTAGGTTGTTTTATTGTCTGTGGTTGAATTTGATGAATTAATCGTACAAGTTTTGAGTTGATTTTGGAAATTGTTCCGTGATTTGTTATAAGAAATGGTGATAATCGATGTATGATTTGTAGTTGAAACGGAGTTCATAAAGCATTGTGTTGTGATGCAAATTGTTTTGTGAAGAAAACATGATTGGTGTTAGAACTGAGAAAGAATGAATTTAGTTTTGTTTAGTTGGAGATAGTTTTTGCAAGGTGATTATAAAGATTGATATGTACATTATTAATCAATCATCATTAGGTTATTTGATACTAGGTTTGTCACATAGTCATGATTATAAGACCATATGTAACGTGACATTTTATCTAGATTCATGCCATATTACGCTCCTAGAATGACAATTCATCAGTTATTTTCTCTTCTTTCAACAACGATCGACCCTCGGATAGGTTTAACTTCCCTTTAATTATCAACTATAAAAACGTGAGCAGCTTTATCTCATTCCCTTATTACTTTTGGACTATTTCTTTTGCCGTTGATAAACTTATATTTTTTCACTCTATGTGCAATATATAACATAACAATGCAAAAAGAATAACAAGTGATACATTTGTATGATATGCGTAAGACTCTAGAATGTCAAGTTGAATCTTAATGAACTCCAATTTGATGTATGTACTTTGCACCTAGTAGCTATCATATCCTAAACTTTCGATGAGAAAAAGCAGGCTATCAGCAAATGAGTACCTCCTACTTTGCTGGAGTCATTCTTGTCGAAATTTTGTTTAGTGGAGCTATCCAATCAAAGTTGACATTTAGAGGTACTCGCTTAGGGAGGACGGAGTAAGAGACGAGGAAGACGACGAGGAAGGTCGTCGTCTACTCCTCGCCACAAACGGTGCGTTCCTCGCGAGCAAGACGAGGCGAGATCAACAGGTCCTCTCACACACCAACGTCGCCCACGAGCTCCGGTCCTCGTCCACAAGCTCCGCCGTCTTCTTCTCTTCTTCTCCTCGTCTGCTCCTCGCCGGTACCACTCCGTGCTCCCTTATTCCAAAATTAATAAATATAATTCACAACCTTATACATTTTTTACTTTTTATTTGATTAATGTTCAAAAAGCATGTACCGAGAATCCTTTGGATGGAGATTCACATCCATGTCCATTTATCATTGTAACTCGAAATATTACATTGAGATAACAATTGTAACTCCAACAAGTCAAAATATTTTAGATTTTGGCTTCCCTACACGTCTACAACTATAACTAATAATATTTTAGATTTTGGCTTCCCTACACGTCTACAACTATAACTAATGTGATTTAACCCCTAAATGATAACACATTTTCCTTCCATAACGCATTTTTTTCAAAAACATCAAATATTATTAATATTGTGGAACCAAGATGTTAGAAGCACAAAAAATGTGAGTCTCTAGCTAGTGGTTAGTTGTCTATCTAAAAATCTTATCTTTATATTAAGCTGGGTATCTGGAACTAACAAAAATAAATAATCAAACACATGACCCTTTGGGAGCTTGAGAGAGTCTTTACCACTTGAGATGTATTGGAATATACAAATATAATCATTCCTAATAATATATTCGGTTCACTTCAGTTTTTTCTATACAAATTCTACTACAATTTTAAAATATAACAGATTCACGTAAACCCACACAGATACATTAGATCCGTCCACTTTTGAGTCCTTGCATGATACTATGTCCACTATTAGTGTGTCTAAAACACAATATATGCTCAAATAGGCATGCAAAAAAATAGGTTCATGAACCGATCCGGTGTATTGGAACCAGACCCAGTGTCCACTAACCGTCAGGTACACACGGGTTCCAGTTCCTCCAAAAAAGTGGAACCGGATTCAAAACTGGCAGAATCGGTTCCACCCAAGGGTGAGCAGAAAACCGAATCGGAACGAAAAACCGAAGAAACCGAACCGAACAAAAAAACAAGCAAAACCGAATCGAAAAAAGCCGAAAACGATAATGTCGGTCCAGTGTCGGTTATACACGGTGTCGGTTATACAAGTGAGAATACCCGAACCGAACCGATACTTTTTATATAAGTTTTTGTTTAATATTTTTTCTCAAATATTAACATATGTATGTTACTTTTATATTTGTTAAATGAAAACAAGACACACAAAGACTTTATCATTAGAGATGAAAATAACTGGACTAAATGGGCTATATCATCCTAAAGTTAGGTAATGAACTTGTGAAAATTGATTGACAAAAAGTGAAAGATTTATCGCACAAGTTTTGTTTTGTTGATTTTAAGTTAAAGATGGACATCTATAAAAAATCATCTTGTTTTTTGTTACAAAAAAATGGACTAAGTGATAATGTTAATGCATTCATGTACTTTTGTTTCCTGTTGTCATTTTGTTGGAATCTCGGTGATATTTACAAAGAATAAATTCGTGTTGCTAGAATTGATACATTGTATTTTTTTTCTTATTTGTTGCTAGTCTCACATTTGTATTTTGTACAAATCTCCTAAAGTTTAATCATTAATGGATTAATAAGTAAAGATGAGAAAAAAGCAAAAAAAATATATAATAAAAATCGAAACACCGAAACCGCGCAAAAAACTGAACACAAAAAACCGAAACACCGAAAACCGATCGGTTTTTGTAGACTAAAAATCGACCACTTCGGTTTCGGTGGAGGGTAAAAACCGAACTGAACCGCACACACCCCTAGTTCCACCTCAACACAGTCTAAACCCGGACCCAACCTGGAACCGAAAAATACCGGGTCAAATACCCGATCATACCCGGAACCGGTCCTTGAAAAAACTCGGTTTATGCACCTCTATGTTCAAATCATGTATTATACATGTTTTTGATTTGATGTATTTATTTTGAAAAATCTAATAATTGTTACTTAAAAAACAAATCTAATATGGCCGATTCAATCACTGTTAATGATTTAGGGGCCTCCTTGGTAAAATCTGAATCATTAAGTGCTGAATGATTAAGAGGTCTGAACCATTAAGAGGTTCTATCAATGAGAGGGATGTTGATATGCAATTTAAGATGAGAGTAAAGTTGGTATATGCTTCATTCACTTCCATTCAGTATCTTTCTGCCTCTTACCCATTCAGCACTTAATTGAACCATTCAAAGACTCTTTTTTATGAAACAAACGCTCTGAATGCTGAATCTAAATGATTAAGCACTGAACTGAACCATTAAGATGTGAAACAAATAGCCCAAAATAGACAAAGAACTAGATTTATTTGTTTCCTTAATCCGTAAATGATTTTGATTTTAATTTTGGTCTACGAAACTCATAAAATATTCAAGGGGTGTTTGGTAGTCTTTAAATTGTCATTTAGAGACTTACATCTTAATGATTTAAAAACTCCAAGCTGTTAAATAGTTAAGAGGTAGTCTCGGAATGATAAGACCTTACAATTTATCATATTTTTAATACTTACCATTTAATGAACCTTTAAACCATTAAAAACAAATACTAAAACAATTCTTTAGGCCCTTACAAACAAAAATATCTTAAATAGTATTTCACATAACCTGATAATTCATATACATTGTGTATATATGATGAACAATTATAAGTTATAACATATGTTCGAGAACTATTAATATAACTTATGTAATTATTATACATGTTACGTAATTATAACACCGACAAACTTAACTCTTGCTTTGTAGCACATGTACCGTGAAAACGACTTTTTACGTATTATTACTATAGTTAGGCCACCTGAAACACGACCACAACGAACCCTCCACCTTGCTCTCCTCTCATAACACCACCACTCGTAAGACTCTCCACGAGCTCCCTACCTCACCAACCTCCTTTCCACCGCCTTTCACGTGAACTCATTTTCAGTATGCTCTGTCCACGCTTACAGTGGCGGCGTCAGGAATTTTTTTCTATAGGGACGGATTTTTTTGTTTGTGGATTCCAACAACCTAGATAACTAGTTATCAATATTTTTTGGGTTGGTCAAATGTCGTGTCGGGTCAGAACACTAAATAAAATCCATTCTCATTAAAAAGCATACGGTAATTGTTAAAAGTCGGTAAAGAATAACAAAAAAAAACATATTTTGGGTCGATGCGTATTGGGGTCCAAGATGAGTTTTTTGGGTAGTAATTGGGGATTGGGTTAGAGCCAATGAATTAATGGGGTAATATTGTAATGTGCTAAGCCCAGTTACACAAGTTTTATTAATAATTCAACTCACAATTAATTAAATAAACTATTTTATTTAATTTTTTTTATAAAACTTTGTGATTGTAATTTAAAAAACTTCCATACTTTTTTTTAAAAACTAAATGGACAATGGTATCATTAGATAACAATAGGGTCGGTAATCAAAAAACACTGAGGTGACTCGGTTTTTCGGTATATAAATTACTCTACCCGTCAAAAAGAAAATAGGATCAACAGACCTCGATCGGCTCTATATGGCTCCGCCACTGCACTCTTATATATTCTTTTCAAATAGTTCACACAAACCGGTATAGTCACAAGATATTTTTGTAGATAGTTACAAAAAGATTGAACCTACAAGATTGACACGTAACAAACACATTGGGCCCAACATAAACAGAAACGGCTGTATACATACATACACACATACGTATCGTTACCAACACATCCTTATCTAACATTTTCAGATCTAAAACACACACACAAATCACGCGCTTCATCATTTCATCTTCACCATTCGATTAAAGTATCATCTCAATTTCATAAACCCTAATTGAACCGCTTAATTATCTTCAATCTATAACACCTTTTTTATTCTATTTCCTTTTTAGCTCAAATTTCCGTTTCAATTTCGTCTCCCGATCGCCGTCGGTGGTGTGTTGTTCAGTTTCGTTCTCAGCTCAGCTGATTCTCCGATCAAGGTCATATGCGTGTTTACTGAAGGTACGTTTTGTTAAACTTTTGGTGTTATGTTACGATTACGTCTTCGTTTTAGTTCAATTTGCAATTCGCGTGATTGTAATGCTGTTTTTGGATCGGATTATTTGGTATAACTACTCTGATTGTTGTGTTTAGAGATGCAGGTTATAGAATTTTGTTGAAACATGAAATTTAGAAGAGTTTTAGGGCATGATTTTGTGTTAGGCTACAGCTATTGATTCTACGTTAGTTGTAAAATTCTGTTCCAATTTGATCGCCGGAGATGGTGATTTGTTCGGTTTAGTCCTAGATACAGTTGATTCTCTGATCAAGGTCGTATGCGTGTTTACAATTAGGGCGTAGGTTTGCTTCTATTTGTAATTCGCGTGCTTGCTGTGTTTTAGAGATTTAATTCATGGAAGCATGAAATTTTGAAGTGTTTTAGTGCTTGATTTTGGTCGCCCAGTGTCCTCCAGTCATTCAATGTCAGCAGCTGAGAATGTAGATCAGTCGTCAATAAGTAAGGCCATGAGAGCACAAGTTTTGGAATAAAGCAAAAATGTATGTGATTTAATCAGTCTTAAATAAAGGTGAAAATCAATAGTTATTATTGTAGAATGAAATCAAACTGAAGTGATCTGCTGTTAGACGATTACAACCATTCGAAAGAGGATCAGCACAATCACATAATGGAAATCGTGACAATTAATGAATCTACAGTAGAAATATCTTGAAACATACTAATATCGAACAAGTTGGCCCTAGCATTTATGGGACATACTATTTGAAAAAATGAAACTTTTGATGTATTTTGAGTTATGGGCCCACTAAATTTTTTTTATAGGATTTAATGTTTGATTTTTGATCCGACCCGACCCGCCCTTTGGGAAATTCTATTGCTGGTGTTGATAATTTTGAATTTCCCCCAATTTAGAGATTTTTGTAATTTTCTTTTATTTCATTGACTGTTCATCACACTCAAACCAGTGATTATGCCACTATCTTAGGTGGAAGTTTCAACACTTTAAAATTTTGGTTTTTGGTCAAACCTCCCATAAAGTGTTTTACGGGACCACTAAAAGTTTGCATAGGCTTTAATGTTTTGACTTGAACCAGCCTCGGGGAAATTCCATTGTTTGTGGCTTTGATCATTTTGAATTCCCCCCAAATTAGAGATATTTTTTTGTTTTCATTTATTTTATTGAATGCTAGTCACACTGAAATTAGTGATTATGTTAAGTAGGTACTATATTAGGTGGAAGTTTCAATAACTTTTGCACAATTTTGAATTTTGGTTTTGGTCAAACATCCCATTAAGTGTTATTTGTTGAAGTTTGTATGAGCCTTCTTTAGATGGATGTTTAATGAAACCATTCTGTGTGTTGTGTTCATAAGAACAAGAACAGAGATAAAACATTGATTTCATATAACTAACTTATGATTTAGATAGCATGCCATACAATGAACCAAATACATAAGTATATACTCGAGTTGGTTTCCCGGGAATAATAAATCAGTTTGACGGTTAATGAAACAGTTTCCCGGCAAAACCATTTGACGCATATTGACTTAATGTTCTATCTATGTATACTAATACACATATCATTGAAATTTCATTATCACAATCGCCATTACAGTTACTCTTTGCTAAAGACTCAAATCAGATAGTTGGGACTTGAAGTCATCGTCATCACTTTAAATACATATTCAAACAGCGTTGTATTTATAATAATACATATTCAAACAACCTTGTAATTTATAATAGAACGGATGCTATACTTTCAATGCTATAATATATTAATATGCTATTTTTTTTGTTTTAATCCTTTTAGTTGTTTCCAAAATTTACTTTCATAAAAGGTTAACTATTTCTACCGTCTTTATGTTATTTTTTGTGGTTATGCTTTTTTTAATTTAGTGAAATGTATACCTTTTCAGATGGTTGGTAAACTATGAAGTATGAACATGTCGGTGGGGCCTGCTGAAATTATGACAACACTAAGCAGCGATCTATGTTATGACATACTAAAACGGCTAGATGGTGCAACCCTAGCAAGTGCATCATGTGCATGTGCATCATTTAGTTCAATGTCGAAAGAAGAAAGATTATGGGAAAATGTGTGTTCTTCAATGTGGCCTTCAACAAATCGAGATGATGTTAAAAAACTAATATCACAAATCGGGGGATTTAAAAAATTCTATTCAGATTGTTTCCCGCTTATTGTAAACAAAAATGTTTCTGAGTTTACATGGAGTGATTATCCTGAGTATGCTGAAGAACTTACTGAAGCTGAATATTATGGTGATTTTGATGAGTTTCAAAGTGTTTCACCTTCTGATTTTGTGTCCATAGTGGATATTAGATATAAAGATAAAACAATCTGCTCAAAAGTTATATGGGGTATACCAAATGCTAATGGATTTAATGGTTGGTTTTCTAATTGCCCTTTTCGGATCGATCTTTTTTCCTTTTCAGATCGAGGCGACGATAACACAGGTATCTTTTCTTTCCTATATTTAAATTGTGTGGGTTGGGTAATGGGTCAAAATAGTTAACTGATGTATTTGGTAATAGTTAATGTAATAACTGTAATTACGAAAAATATATTGTTATTTTAAAAGTATAGTTTCCGTTAAATGAAACTGTGCATTTCAGTATGGGTTATGTTACATTCGACCTGTTAACTCCTTTTACCCATTTGACTTATTTCATCTTTGCAAAAGAACAATAGTGCAAAGTGGGCCTAAACGAGTATTATTTATTATAGTGGCCAAAACGGGCGTAGACGTGATGGAGTGACAAATCTCATGTCAAACCTTTTGTTTTTATGAATAATTTGTGTGTTAAAATATGATTATCAAAGTATTCTTACAATACCAATATAGTATGTTGATTAAATTGGTTTAGTATAGATAAATTATAACCGTAATCAACCTATTTATAAGTAAATAGGTTGAAATGGCCACCTCTAGTTGCAACAAATCATCTATAGGTATCTATTGTATGACTTGTTTCAGACATCTTACAAACAAAATCAATAAGTAGTTTTAGAAAATTGAAATTTGTATACTAGTTGATATTTCTAGCGGGCCTTAATTTTGCAAATTTGTACAGGAGGTGTCACTCTTTCCGTAGCTGATGGTCTACCTCTCGTAACTTCCATGGAAAGAGAGAGAAAAGACGGGAAACTTTGGCAAGAACTTCGTGATGGGATCAGGTTATACAGTCCCCACTGTTTTTTATTAGAAATAAAGAACGCGTAATCTGGCTGGCATAATCAAATCAAGCATATTAAATCATACTTTGTGAAAAAGAACTTTAATTTTAGGTAAAAATGGAAGGGAGGATTCTAGCGGTGACGTGTGCATAAAGTGTAGAAAATGGTGTGTCAGGTCACCACCATAATCCTTCCTATAATTAGATTCTAGCGGTGACGTGTGCATCAATTGTAGAAAATGGCGTCTTACCGCTGTAATCCTCCCTACACTTTTTTACCTAATCCTACATACTGCATGGTGCATACATGTGTGTCTACATATAGTTTCTATAATTCTATGTTATTGTAACACCATTTCCATATGGGTTTTGGCTTATTTAACTTTTTGTTTCTGATAATTTAAGGCTTTAAGAATCAGTTTTCACAATTTGTTTCGCTTTTCATTAGAACAAAACTTTCGCATATTTAGTTTCTTACTAGACAACAAAACTGGTCATCAAAAGGTAAAATAAAATCACCTAACTAATGCTCTTATTATATAATTTTAAACATTTTTACTCGCATCTAATTATGGTTATAGTTATATTATCTTAATATTAATTCAAAAGGTAAAAATAATTTACCTTTAAGTAATCAGAAGCCAAACTATATAGAAATAGTGTTAAGATAATATGATTATAGCACACACAAAAAAATTGTTAATTACCATTTTAACCATTAAAATCTACCAGACAGTATTTCTCAATTCTTACCACTTATATTATACTTGATTTTTATTTTCTGAAGTGTACAAAAAAAAACATAGTAAGACTAGTAAAACATTTTAAAAGTAAATCCTATGAACTTATCGAAATAATCTGTGTTTAAATCACCTCCCATTTGTGTATAAATATATACAACATTACATGATCGGATAACCATATACTGGCCCTGGGTTTATATTGAATTTGTGATTGTTACATTCGTGGGCTTAACAACAGGCTGAGCTGGATAGTCGTGAACACAAAAGCCAAAAAAGCAGCCAATTTATCAAGCTGGAGCCCGTTGGGTGGTCAGAGACATTGGCCAACAGAAAAAGACTTTTTGCTTCGGTTTGGGTCCATCCTCCCTGCCAAAGACATTATTCCTTGCCAAATGGTCGAATGCATCCTTGCCATGAAGTTTCAGGTAGAGGTTGCTAGATGAGCGGGTTGGGTTGGATTAATGGGTATTTTTAAGCAGAGCAGGTCAAACGGTTAGGTTGACCTGCTTATTTTTCAAACTTCTTTGAGTTTCATAATAAAGGCTATATTAGATGCAATTAAAATATGGTTTTTTATTACTAAAGATATTAAAACTTAAATGTATCTAATTACATTCACAATGTAGTGACTAAAGAGTATATTAAATGCTTACAAGCTGCAATCTTTCTTAAGTATCTTTTGTTTCAAATTAATATATTATATTATTGTTATTATTATCATTATAGGAGTATAGTTTGTAATTTTGTATAATATTCAAAGAATAGAGAAAATTGTTATTTAGGTTTAGCCAATTTGACCCATTTAGATATTTCGAATACTTATAGATATCAAAGAAAATGGAGGGAAATGGTGATGTGTTGTTGTCCAACCCGACCTGACCCAGTTTTCATTCTTGAACTTATGACCCCTATTTCCTACCTAACAAACCAAAAACTGATAACAAAAAATAGGGCAACTGACTTGAGTCCTCTGACCATGTTGCAGGTAAGTGAAGCGAGTGGCATTGAGACGAGCCTTGAATTGTCGGAACTTTGTATGCAACTGGGTGACATGGAAGGTGCACATGTGAATGGAAGAAACAGTCTACTTGTGCTTAATGAAGCTTTAAGTTGTGATAGAAGCAAGAATTATAATTTAGCACTTGAATCTTGTCACTTATATTCCAAAGTGCAAAGTGAAATTAAGGAAGAAAAAATGAGATATGAAAATAGGTTAGATAAGCTATGGATCTTAGGTGGAATAAGCGTTTTTGTTACATTATGTCGTTATTTTATGTAAAAGCATATGTCGGATATTGCTTTTTAATCCTTTTGTGTGCGCTGCAATTAAAATGTGAAAGAAACTCAAATTCAAATCAGGTGTGAATGGTTATCACAGACCAACTCATGCCTTTTTACTTATATTTATCATATCATGTGAACTTGCAATGAAATGCTCAGTGCACTTTCGAGCGGATCACACCCAATGACGACCCATACACGTTTAACTGTAATCTGCTCTACCATGATCCGTGTATGTTTTGCTGGAATACGCCTGATGACAACCCGTTATGTTTAACTTGAATTTGCCCTACAATGATCCGTGTACGTTCTACTGGAATACGCCTGATGACAACCCCCACACCTTCGACCCGAACACGGCTGATGACGACCTGTCACCCGCGCACCTTTGACGATCGTGCCCAACGACTGTGGTGATGGTGGAGGGTGGTGATGATGGCGGACGGTGGGTGTTGATGATTAACACTCTGCAAACGTTAGAAGTAGTTGGGTCAATCTCCACTGAAAACACACATTTTGTAGATGTGTGGTCTACGCGTCGTGGACAGAAGAACTTGCGTAGACGAGTTTATCAATCACCACCCTTAGTCTCTTAGATACGTGCAGCTCAATAGATTTCTAGTGATAGGGAAAGTCTTTCACGACCTTTTTTTAATGCAGAATATCTCACATCGACTTTTTTTAACGAGTATTTTAATCATACCTTCTAGAGTGTCTAAATCTTACTAAACCCCCTAATTCCTTTGGCTCATCTTAAAGCATAATACTCCAAAAAGACTCAGATCAATGACTATCTCACAAACCGTTGAACTAAATGACCAACCGTCTTTCACGGGTTTCTTAGTTGTAATACTTGTAAGAGAGTAAAATACCATTAATGTTGATATCAACCAAAGCTGTATTATTCTTTGATTACGTGATTTGCGTCAAAGACTAAAATTGCATAAAAAAATTAGGGAAATTGGATTTTATTAATCCCAATTTTAACTTATTGGCCATTATTAATCCAAACTTTACTATTGGCCATTATTACTCATAACTTTCACTTAACTGGCCACCATTGAGCCTTCCGTTACCCTTGACTAACTCCGTTAAAATATGTTGACGTGACATCCACGTGGCAGCTGATGTGACATCCACGTGGAAGCTGACATGTTTTATTTTTAGGAAAATTGGATTTTATTAATCCCAACTTTCACTTATTGACAATTATTAATCTCAACTTCCACCTATTGACTATTATTAATCCCAACTTCACTATTGGCCATTACTAATCCCAACACAAACACAAACAAACCTTAATTGAAATATGATTGACCATCATACAAACACAAACAAACCGTATGTCTCAGCTGAAATTATTAAGCATTCGTATGATTTTCTCCAATTCAATGTATTGGAACAAGATGCAAAATGAAGTGCGAGAATAAGGTGAAAAATTAAGGCTTCAAAATCTTTTAGGGCTTCAAAAAACAATCTTCAAAATCTTCCTAACCATTTATGTATCATACTTAAAAGATTTTGAAGCCATGATTTTTCACCTTGTTCTTACACTTCATCTTGCATCTTGTTCTAATACATTGAATTGGAGAAAATTATGCGAATGCTTAATAATTGCAGCTGAGACATAGGATTTGTTTGTGTTTGTTTGATGGTCGATCATATTTCAATTAAGGGTTGTTTGTATTTGTGTTGGGATTTAATAATGGCCAATAGTAAAGTTGGATTAATAATAGTTAATGAGAGAAGGTTGGGATTAATACTTGTTAATAAGTGAAAGTTGGGATTAATAATGACCAATAAATGAAAGTTGGGATTAATAAAATTCAATTTCTCTAAAAATAAAACATACCAGCTGCCACGTGGATGTCACGTCAGCTGCCACGTGGATGCCACATCAGCATATTTTAACGGACTTAGTCAAGGTTAACAGAAGACTCAATAGTGGCCAATTAAGTAAAAGTTGGGAGTAATAATGGTCAATAGTAAAGTTGAGATTAATAATGACAAATAGGTGAAAGTTGAGATTAATAAAATCCAATTTCCCAAAAAATTAAGCCAAGTCGGCAAGTACCACATAAATACAACAGTTTATATATCTATACATTCTAATAAAAAGGGTTTTTGATGCCACATGACATGCAATGGAGCCATTGTTGACATCATTTTCCCGCTCAATAATATATTACATATTTAATCCTCCTACTATTACACAATATATTTACCTATCAGTTACAAAATAATTATCTTATAAGTAATATATTTCTCTATTAATTACAAAAATATTTATCATATTCTTACAAAAGTAAAAAATATCAATTACCATATATATATATATATATATATATATATATATATATAAATATTCCAGTCTTGATTTTGTATTAAATACTATTTAAACATTGGTTTTGTCTACTACATTAGTTTATTGGTCTCTTATCTCTATGCCAAGCTCATAGTTTGTATCAGTACGAGTTGCCATCAATTTGTACGATTTTAATCGGATTTTTATGCTTGTAATCCGTAATTTGTCTTCTAGCTTTTCTTATATGAGTTTTCTTTTTGTTGGTGTTAGAGAATGTACCCAAGATGGTAATGATTTATAGTGTAATGCATGACTCGTCATATGATTCTTCTTTTATTATGCTTGATGATAATTAAATATTTTTAGTTATTCAACTCGTGTAACACACGGGGTATAATCTAGTGTAATAATATGTAAGTTACTTTTAAATGTTTCTTTTTCTAAAGCGAAAATCACATAGAAACATAATAAACTTTATATTTTGTTCCATTTAGGTCATTCAAAATTTGTTTTGTTTTAATTAGATAATTTAAGTTTAAAAGGTGTTCTACTCCTAGGTAATTAATTCGTATAATAGGTTAACATTGATTTTTATATGAATTTGAGACCCGTTTGGTTTATTTTCATGCCATCAACTAAGTATTTTAACAAAATTTTAAAAAAATTCACATATTATTTTATAGTTTTTTGAAACTTTTAAAATTTTTTTGCAATTTGTAAAAAATTTGGCGCTTTTTTTTTTATTTTTTACAAATTTATGAAATTTTCACAATTTTTAAAAAGTTTCTCTAACATTTATTTTAAAAGGAATGTTAAAATTAATATCCATCTATCATACAAATAATTTTTTCTTAGAACGGCGGTTGGTGCAACGACCTATGACCGAAACACTCAGAGGTGCAAGGACCGAGATCGAAACCCCACCACTAACACCAATATGTGTTTTTCGTCGGCATTGGGGCTCCCCCATTACTGCGAATGCAGCGGAGGCTCACCACAACCCGCCTTACGTGCCAAGTTGATCGGAGTCGAAACTCGTCAACCAACTGTTCCAGGGGAAAACCGGACAGGAACCTTTAACCATGCAACGTAAAACCCTTAGGCTCAGACACGAAGCCGGGTGGTAACCCGGGACGAGCTTCATTGCCAATATTCACCAAAAGTGACACTAGTGAGGATAGAACTTGAGTCTCCTATGGAGAACCCAAGTCATCTTACCAGTAGGTCACAAATGGGGGATGTCATACAAATTAATTACATATGATTGAGACATATTTTTAAATGTTGTCTACTTGAAACAAAACAATATATGTTTGTGTTATATAATTAGAACAAAATTTAAAATTGATTATTTTCTACAAAATCATTCATTTTCTAAACCATTTAAACTTTAATATTTTTCATGTTACTACTCATGTAATACACGGATAATAAACTAGTTAAACATATAATAAACATATTGAATTCATTCTTTAAGCCAATATTTGATGAAAACGTTTTGTATACCAAAAACTAACGTGATCTATATTTTAATTTAAGGGAACAGACAAGTTTCATTATTTAAGCCATTAAAGTCTTCTATGTAACACAATCATTAAACAAATGAAAACGTTTTATATACCCCCAAATAACGTGATCTATATTTTAATTCGGTTATTCTATTTTAGTAATACAATATTCTTTATCATATTATCTGGCACTTAACATTTCAAACTAGCTTGACACATTTTTTTTTATAATTTCCGTTGTTATAAAACATCACATCACATCACATCGTTAGTACTGTTTTGACAAAGAAAATTATTTTGTTAAGTAAAGAGGATAAAGCCACAATCTTCATTACCGGTTGCTGCCACGTACTAGCTAGGTCTCTAAAACAGCCACCATCAGCATCACCGGCCACCATCAGTGTATAGTATCACATATATATATACATCCGCGCGCCTTCAAATCTTCAATTGTTCCCCTTATCTACGTACAATCAACCTCACTAACCATTGTTAAGTTTTATTCTTCCTATCTCTATTTTCTTCAATTTTCTGGTAATATTTATATACTACTAAATGGGAAGGTCGGTGCTTTGCAACGGCCTCTCCCGTCCCGACGCGCCGTGTTTTAACTTTTTCGTACTTTAACGTATTAACGGTTTTAATCCCCGACTTTTAACGCATTGACGGTTTTAGTCTCCGACTTTTACTAATTGTCGTTTGTGCTCCTGATGAGTTTTTGACTTTGATCTCTTACTCCACTTTGACACATAGTATGATTTTTACTAATTGTCATATTAGCCCCTAATAAGTTTTCGACTTTGCTCTCTTACTTTATTTTGACATATAGTACGACTTTCATCGTTTTTTTAACATGTGACTCAATATGTTTTTTCGTCGTGACGTACGGGGCATGAGACTTTTTTTTCAACACGTATGACGAAGTCAAATACACAAGACCCGACTGCGTGACCCGGCCGTTGCAACGCGCGGCCTGGTGTTAAATCTAGTTATAATATAACATGTGGCGAAATAGGCGATCAAATTCGTACATTTTACTGAACGTCTA
Source organism: Tagetes erecta (assembly GCA_030867185.1). Classification (NCBI taxonomy): domain Eukaryota; kingdom Viridiplantae; phylum Streptophyta; class Magnoliopsida; order Asterales; family Asteraceae; genus Tagetes; species Tagetes erecta. The sequence goes on from CM061494.1 coordinate 10,612,745, forward strand.
CGAATCTCGTCAACATGGACGTGTCTTTTATAATTATAAATTAAGAAATTCAGTGTTTAATAACATTACGAACTAGGTTTAACACTCGTGTGTTACACACGAGTTAAATAATAATATTTATAAAGAAATTATAATCATTATGTTTAAAATTTTAAAGATATTTAATATATGATATTTTGATTCATCAACTCATGCATGGTATTTCATACTTACCCTCTCAAACTTCCTATTATGTATTAAAAAAATTCCCCTAAAAGTTACCCCCTTAAAACTTTGAATTATTAGACAGACTAGGTTTAACACCCGTATGTTACACACGGGTTAAATAATAATATTTATAAAAAAATATGTTTAAAGATTTGTAATTTGTAAATATTTAATATTTAAAAATATTGCTCCATCAACTCATTACATGTCACTTAATATTTCCCTCTCAAACTTTCTAAGAATAAAAAAACTTCCCTCCAAAAATTGCCCCTTAAAACTTTGATTTATTATATTTATAGATAATGTGTTCTCGATTGAGTTTACTTAACGGAAAAAAAAATGAAATAGAAATTTTTTTTTGGTTGTGTTCTCATTAAAGGAATGAAACGAAAGTAAATGAAAATAACTTATGTTTTCGAGTTTTATTAAAGGAGAAAAAAAAAGAAAACGAAGCCGTGTAAAAATTTTAAATATTATCAGTAACTAGCTTGAAACTTATAATAATATATATATATATAGCAGTTTATATTGTATAAATATTGGTTGTAAAATATCAATAACGTGCAACTAGTAACGTCATTTTTAATTGTTAGTCAAATTTGGTGAGTTTATTGTGTGCTATATAATGAGTTTCATACTTCACTCTAGCTAAACTCATACATTAAAGCCATGGAGTTTTATGACTCATATTCTTTAGCATCCATCTTTTTTGTTACTCTAATTGTTCTACTCCATAATTACTTTAACAAAAAGAGTGTGAACCATGAACCACCTAAAGCAAAAGGTGCGTGGCCTATCATTGGACACCTACATCTTCTCGGTGGTTCTCGACTCACTCATCATGTTTTAGGTGATATGGCGGACAAATATGGTCCTATTTTTACCATAAAGATGGGAGTTCACAAAGCTCTCGTGGTGAGTAATGCAGAAATAGCTAAAGAGTGCTATACGACAAATGACAAAATCTTTGCAACTCGACCTAAATCAAAGGCGGGTGAGATCATGGGCTATAACTATGCCTTGATCGGTGTGGCTCCGTATGGGGATTACTGGAGAAAAGTGCGCAAGTTGATGACGCTTGAGGTATTCTCTCAAAGGAGAGTAGAGATGCTTGAACATGTTAGGGTTTCAGAACTTAAGTCATCGATGAATGATATATACGAGGCGTGGGTGAAGAACAAGAACAAATTAGAGAGTGAAGTGGTAAAGGTGGACATGTCAGGATGGTTTGGGAGCTTGATTCTAAATGTTGTACTTGAAATAATTTTTGGAAAGAGGTTTCCACTTAACCATAAAGAAGGTATTCGATCGCAAAAGGCGGTCAGAAACTTCTTTGAGTTATTGGGGACGTTTGTTGCGTCTGATTTCATTCCGCTCTTGAATGGGTTCGACGTGGGAGGATATAAGAGAAAGATGAAGATAGCATGGAAAGAGATGGATGAGATCTTAGAAGGATGGGTGAAAGAGCACCAAAGAGATGATGATCATGATGAGAAACGTCAACAAAATCATGAAGCAACATTGTTCATAAATGCTGTACTTTCAATCGTCCAAGATGATTTTCCTGGTTATGATCATCCTGCAGTTATCAAAGCCACATGTATGGTACGTACTTAAATTAACTTCTTTTTTTTGTGAACAAAAACAACGACAGAGTTGCATGCATGCGACTTGATTCTACGTAATTAACAGTACGTACTTGCAGGGAATACTTATTGCGGGTCTAGACTCGACGGCAACAACTTTAATATGGGCTTTGTCTTTGATGCTGAACAACCCAAACACATTGAAAGCTGCTCAAGACGAAATCGATGAGCATGTTGGGAGGGAGAGATTGGTGGAGCAGAAAGACACAAACAAGTTAATGTACCTTCAAGCTGTTATCAAAGAAACATTGCGTTTACATCCACCAGGCCCTCTCTCCCTTCCTCACCAGGCCACTGAGGATTGTGTTGTGAGTGGCTATGACATCCCTAAAGGCACGCGCTTGTTTGTAAATCTTTGGAAATTGCATCGCGATCCAAATGTATGGCCGGATCCTCTCGAGTTTAAGCCAGAAAGATTTTTAACAAGTCACAAGGATATTGATCTAAGAGGGAAGCATTTCGAACTACTTCCCTTTAGTAGTGGAAGAAGAATATGCCCTGGCATGTTCTTTGCTCTCGAGTCTTTGCCATTAACACTAGCTACTGTGTTACAACAATATACGATGACTAAACCATCATCTGAACCGATTGATATGACCGAAAGCTTGGGACATACCAACACCAAAGCCATGCCACTTGAAGTTCTTATGGCTCCTCGTTTGTCCCTTGATATGTATTCTACTCAATAGATCATGCATGAAGACACTTCTTAATTAAGTAACTTCTTATGCTTTCCTTATTATGTGAAATTTATAATAAATAAATGTACGTACTCTACGTGCTAGCTTTTTATGTCAGGTTATTATATGGTATTATATTATGTGTTAAAAAAGTATTATCGTATCATATTATGTGTTAAAAAAGTATTATTGTGTCAATTTGATTGTTTGTTTGAATATTACACGTAACTGCAAACTGTTAATGTATATATTTTAGTAGGTCGTTATATTGTGTGTTAATAAAGTATCATTGTGTCAAGAAAAATGTTCATATACAAAACCGATTTTTGGTATAAAGTGTGAGAAAAACATAATGTTAAAAAAAGACACAATGACACATTAAAATAATATTATAACTCACAATATAAATTGAATTTCAAAAAAGTGTTTCGGATACATTGTTTCCCACGTCGTCCTCTTTCATAAAAAGAATAAACGAAAAGTTAAAAAAATTAACGTTTTCATTGTGTCTTTTTTTAACTTTCATTGTGTTTTTTGTTGTGTCAAAAATTTATAAAAAACACAATGAAAACGTTAATATATTTTTTATTTTTTTCGTTAATTTTTTATGTAGGAGGACGACGTGCACTTTTTTGTGAGTTGTAAATTTGTTTTTTATATATCAATACTCTACGCGTTTCGAATATTAAAAATCCCTTGTTTTTTAGTGTATTTTTTATTAAAAAATAATGTCACATGTAAAAGTTATTAAGTTTAAAAAAGTGGGAGAATTGACATGTGCCTTACATGCGGAGAGAGAAAAAGTCAACAAAAGTGGCTATGACAAAAATACCCCTCTAATTTTTCACGTGTGGGGGAATTGACATGTGTCTTGCATGTGGAGGGATAAAAACTATAATAGATGTTGATGGCTCCCTCTTATTTTTCATTCTTTATATATTGTTTCCTCCTCATTTTTTCTCCTAAAATAAACCTTGATGCACCCTCCTAAAACTTTGATTTATTATATAGATATAATTTCTAAGTTTACATATTAATATTATTATCGATAAGCCTAGTTTATATATACATAGTTTTCTTTTTGTATCGTTCATTTGTTAAATGATGATAATCGTGGGCAGTCATTATATATAGCGGTAGATGGATACTGATTGCATATAATTGCTGATTATATTGGTATTCGTCAAGCAACAAAACTCGTATACCAGACGTTCGATCTTTTAAACACCATAAACAATATATGAACTTTGTGTGAAATTTTATGAGGCCTTTTGTTTTCTTGGTTCAAAAAAAGAAGACATAGAGAGAACAGAGAGGAAATGAGAGAATTAAAGCAAGATGCAAAACTTTATCTCTCATCAATTATTACCTATCATCAGCCATATGTTATGATAATATAAAAGCTGGCAGTACAAGATAGTCACACGTGGCCTTAACAACAGAATTGGTACTTTGTGTATATTAAGTTGTAAATCTTGCAATAAAAAGAGTACAATATGCAAATGTAACGGTAAACTCCTGTAGACGTAAATTCTAAATGTAGCTTATATAATAAATTTGATTATCGTTAATCAATCTAGCTTCTATATAATATACCGTTCGTTAGTTTTCGTTACAACACCGACTATATCTATCATATATTATACTAGTTTAGTGTCCGCGCTACGCTCGGGACACAACATTCAAGTGATGTTTTTAAGGATTTTCATGAACGTTCCAATAAGTTTTGAAACAAAACGTGGTAAACCGAAACACGAAATATATTTTTTAAAATTAAATTTTTAGTATAGCAATTTATACTCAAATTAAATAGAATAAAATGCTCAGTTTTATGGTGTAGTTTATTTTTTTTAAAATCCATATAAAAAAGTTATGTATATTTATAAAACACTGAGGTCTTTAATTGTATATTATTATTAATTTTATCCATAAGTTTCAATTTCACACTCTATCAAATATAAACCGACTCATGTACACCCCTTGTAGTAGAGGGTTAAAAGTATAAATACTTTTAAATTTTTCAGAATTCTCCAAAATATTAGGGGACCAAAAATGTAATTAGTTTTATTATAATATATTATATATATATATTTTAAATAAAAAAATCATTATTATGAGATAAACTCTCAAATGATGCCACATAAGCCAAAAGCTTTAAAATTATGCCACATAAGCTTTTTTGGTTTTGCTATATTATATAAAGATTATTAAAAGCAAAAGCCACTCACACTTATTCATATTTAAACGTGTCATCGCTTTAACTATCACGTTGTTTTATTTAATCCTGATCGAATGATAACTCATGTTAATTAAACAACTCAACACATACAATATTCATGATTGATTGCTTTAAAGTAACATTTTAAATTAAAAAAATTAATTCTTTATATTTCTTTTGTCACGTTCTAACTTTCTTTTAGAGTAAACTTTTTCTTAATAGCTAGAGTTAATTATTGGTCTTTGTAATTAATTTGCCTTTATTTCATGTGATACTTAAGTTTGGTTAATTATATCCATTGTTCTTTTAGTTTTCCAAATTGAAACCGTGGTGCTCAAAAGTTATATGGGGTATACCAAATGTAATGGCTTTAATGGTTGGTTTTCTAATTGCACGTTTCGAATCGATATTTTTTCCTTTTCAGATCGAGGCGACGATAACACAAGTATCTTTTCTTTCCTATATATTAAAATTGTGTGGGTTGGGTAATGTGTCAAAATAGTTAACTGGTGTATTTGATAAATGGTTAATGTAATAACTGTAATTACGAAAACTAGCTATATTGTTATTTTAATAGTATAGTATAGTTTGTGCATTTCGGTATGGGTTATGCTACATTCGACTTGTTAACTCATTTTACCCATTTGACTTATTTCATCTTTGCAAAAGAACAATAGTGGCAAAGTGGGCCTAAACGAGTAATATTTATTAATTATTATAATGGTCAAAACGGGCCTAGACGGGATAGAGTTTTTGTCGAATGAAAATGCTGAAGAATATTGTAAAAAACTAAAAACCTTGGCTCAAATCAAATAGTTGGAAAACTTTTTGACGAACCTGAAATTGAAACCATCAGGTCCCGGACTTCGATCAGCGCCACAATCCCAAACCGCTGATTTTATTTCAAGAGCCGGGAATGGCAGTCGCTTCCCATTGTTGAGACTTAAGAGTGGTTTGAGATTTTCGCATAACGTACACTTTTGGCCATGATTCTTGGAATATGTTGGCAAAGAAGTTTCTTGCTTCCTTCTTGATAATGTTTGGCTTGTTACACCATCTACTGTTAATAAATAGACCATGGACACAATTTGTCGCCCGGTTATCTGCCACCTTATTGTAAATTCTTTTATGTTTAATATACACCAGACCACAACCTTTGTGAAGAGGCTTTTGTCCCACATGCTCATTATTCCCCCAGATCTTCCCTTACCCTAATAGTTAGAAAGAATGTTGTTTGACACGATAGTGGCCTTGGTCTCTTGAAACCCTATGAAGTTGATTTTGGTGTATGGGGGGTTGGTTGGGAGATGTAGTCGTTGCGACGGTCGGGATCGGTGGTCATCCTTTTTGTGTTTCCCATCCATCCTCATCTTGTCTCCGGTGGTCATCCGCTCCTGGTTGAGAGCGTCGACCCTTCATCTTTGTCAACCCAATTCCAACCAACGCCACTTAAATTCACTATTTGTGTGTTAAAATATACTAAACCAATTTAATCAACAGATCAACTATATTGGTATGGTAAGAATATGCTTTGATAATCATATTTTGTGTGTTAAAATATGATTATCAAAGCATATTCTTACAATACCAATATAGTTAATTAATCTGTTGATTAAATTGGTTTAGTATAGATAAATTACAGGGTCGTCTCTAAGAATTATGGTGCCCTGTGCGAGTCTGGAAAAAAGACCCTTAGGCACATGGTGTAAACGAGGTTTTCGATGTACCTTGAATATACTTAAAAACAATGGTGGACTTAAAATTTTTCTTTACAGGGACGGAAATTTTCTAACAATCGTTTTTGCTATCACTATATAGCTTTTTTTTTTATAATTCCGATCAGATTGGGTCGAGTCCAGTTCATTGCTAAACAACATCGTTCTCCCAAACTCATATTTCCACATTGAAGCAATCATACTCATAAAAATGACCACAAATGATGTTTAAAGTACTAATAAAAATTATAAAAAGATACCTCTTTATAGTTTAAAAAAATGCTATTAAAACAATAACAAACTTGTTAAAAACAAAAAACAATAATCTAGAAAAAGAAGACCAAGAAATTGAAAAATAAAGTCGTATGAAACAAAAAATGGTAATTTTGATTAGTTAACGGGCCATGGGCTGGTTTATAAGAAAGCCCAGTACATAAACATTAAGCATCAGTTACGTTGTACGCCGTCTTCTTCAATCCTTTACCTCCAGTCTTGCAAATTTACGCCGGTGATGGTAAATTTTTAGCTATCTAGTTTTATTATTTTCTTTTCTTCTTAACCTCTTTCCGTCCATACCCACAATAATTTGAGAGGGGGACGATTACAAAAAAAAAACTTAAGGGTTCATCTTCGGTAATGGTGCCCCCGGAAAGATGGTGCCTTGTGCGGTCGCTCATGGCCAGGGGCGGCTCGACCATTTCGAAGGCCTTAGTCGAAATATAAACTGGAGGCCTTTTTAGAAAAATTCAGAATTGTTTATGTCCGTGATGAATTACGATTGCTATTTGTAATTCGTGAATAGCTAAGTTATCGTAAAGAACCAATGATGTACTATTTATGCAAACAATATATTTATTGTTTTAGTACAAGTATAAGTAACTTTAATAATTACTCTCATAAATAAAATGCTACAAGATAATGGACCATTGATCTAATATTTGTGCAAACAATGAATAATTAGTCTCCTTTAAAAAGTTAGAAATTATGAATATGTAAAATGGTAATAGTATATTAATAATCCAAAACGAAAACATTGAAAATGATTAATAAAGTTAATATAGAAAGAGGAGCCAAAGAAAATGTTGCTGCAGTAGCTTAGATTTGAACTTAGGTATTTTAACATCAAAATGTAGAAGTCTTCCACTGAACTAAAGTCTCATTTTATTTAAACATCTAAAACACATATATGTATAACTGATATAAAGAACAAGAAATTTAAGGCCAAAAAAATTGGAGGCCTTAGGCACTTGCCTATTTTTGTAAAAGGTGAGGCCGGCACATGCTCAGGGCCGGCCCTGATTCTAAATTATAACCGTAATCAACCTAGCTATTTATAAGTTAAATAGGTTGAAATGGCCACCTCTAGTTGCAACAAATCATCTATAGGTGCATGACTTGCATGTTTCAGACATCTTAGAAACAAAATCAGTAAGTAGTTTTAAAAAATTGAAATTTATATATATCAGTTAATATATATTTCTAGCGTTGCAAATTTGTACGGGTGGTGTCACTCTTTCAGCAGCTGGCGGTCTACCTCTCGTAACCTCCATGGAAAGAGAGAAAAGACCATGTTGCAGGTAATAAGTGAAGCGAGTGGCATTGAGACGAGCCTTGAATTGTCGGAACTTTGTATGCGCGCAACTGGTTATATTAAGGAACTTTGTCAGTTATATTCGAAAGTGCAAAGTGAAATTAAGGAAGAAAAAATGAGATATGAAAACAGGTTAGATAAGCTCTGGATCTTAGGTGGAATAAGCGTTTTTGTTACATTATGTCGTTATTTTATGTAAAAGCAAGCATTTGTCGGATATATATTGCTTTTTAATCACAACACTTTTGGATTATGATTCTACACTCGGCATATAATCTTGGGGTTGGGTTTGAGTAATCCCAACCCCAAACCCAATTATAAATGGGTGTTTCAAACTTGGCCTAAAAACCAATGGGTCTATGTCGGGTATTTACCTGTCGGGTTTCAGGCTTACCCGTAAGTAATTGGGTATATCCTTTTATAACATAAAACTTACCTGTTAGGTTTGTTTGTCATCTAGTTTTATAAAATACATAATAATATAAAATTAAAAGGATAATTCAAATTAACATTACGTTACAAATTCATAATGTCCAAATTTGTTTTTACTTTCACACAATCATACTAGAAAAAACTCAGAAGAATTTGTTTAGTTTACAATAAAATGCAATGGGTAGTTGGATACTTGGATATTGTGTAAAATAAAACTTAGTCTATAGGAAACACATATAGTTTAATTAACATATAATAAACAATTAAAAAACTTTATGAAAAATACTAAATTATTTTTAGGGTATGTTAACGGATCTACATTATCGGATAAATGGGTCAGGTAATAGAGTCTAATAGGTCATCCCAAACCCATCTCAAACCCTCGAAATAATTTTTATTAAGTCCCAAACCCCCGACGCATACCCATTTACCCGACCCTAAACCCGTCTCAAATGACTCAATTTTTGGGTTCTTGTCGGATTCAGATCTGACTGTCATCCTATTGATTGAAAAGTTTTTCTCGGCTTTGTCATGGTAAAATACCACTAAATAGAAAGATTAAAGTCATCATCGCTAGATCACTACTTCCCTAATTTCTTTATGGACATATTGACAACAACCACTTTTATTGAACTAAAATCATTTCCCCCAGGCCCAAATGATCTACCCATTAATGTCAATATCAACCTAACTTGTATTAGTATTTAATTGCTTAATTTGCGTAGTATTTAATTGCGTAATTTGCGTATAAGACTAAAATTGCATTAAGGAATAATGGTCATGTCATTGAATTAGTAATAAATCAAGTCGGCAACTACACAATCTTTGTTTAGTCAAAATTGATCTTGTAGGGAAATTGGTTCTATATTTTATATGTGTTAATTAAATTAAAACATGTAGAGACAAAGTGAGTAGATTTTTTGAGACAATTATTTGTTACTTTTATAAAATGTTTTCTTGAAAGTTCTTCTGTATTAACTTATACGGCCTACACGAGTCGATTTTATGAATTATTATAGTAGGCCTTTATTAAGAATTTAATTGCTGTTAAAGAAGATATAATATTATTTAAATCTTTAGTACAATAAAAATCATATTTAATGTGGTCTATGTCTCTCTGTAAAAAAAGTAGACCTTTTTCTACATAAATATAATAATGAATAGAAATATACTATTATTATTATTATTATATTGTTACTATAACTATTATTATTATTATTATCCTTATTATCGTTATTTTGTTTATTATTATTATTATTATTATTATTATTATTATTGGAGTAAATATCGTTTTGTCTGCATGTGGTTTAGCTAAAATAACAGTTTGCATACGAAGGTTTTAAAATTGCTATTTGCCTTCTTCTACTTGTCAATTTGTCTCGGTTTGACTCCAGCCTACTAACTACGTTGATTATCTCTGTTAAATGCAATGATGTTGGTGGTGGTAGCCATGGTGATGGTATGGAGGCGGTGGTGAGTGGAGTGATGGTATGGAGGCGGTGGTGAGTGGAGTGACGGTAAGATGATCGTGAAGGGAGTGAGAGGAGATGAACGATGATGATGGAGGTAAACCAAGACAAATTGTCAAGTAAAATATCCTTTCATTTAACATAAATAATTAACGGAGTTAGTAGGCTGGAGGTAAACCGAGACAAATTGTCAAGTAAAGGGAGGTAAATAGCAATTTTAAAATCTTTTTATGCATAGTGTTATTTTGGTAAAATCATATGGAGACAAATCGAAGTTTACTTATTATTACTATTATTATTATTTGAAAATTTTGATTTAAATATCTCAATTTTAATTTACCGTCACTTGTCATAACCTTTTAACTATATTTTTTAAATTGTCATGTTGTTAAGTTACGTAACTATGTTAAAGTTTTATTATGGAGTAAATTACATTTTTGGGCCTTTGTAATAGGCAGTTTGCAGGTTTTGACCTTTTCTTTAAATTTTTGCACTGAACGGCCTTTGGTTAAATTAAAGGGTCGGTTTTAGGCCTTTAACTTAACGATCGTTAAGTTTTTCCGTTAGTTTCCCTCATGTGCAATACACATGAGGGTATTATGGTCATTTTACACTCCAGGGACAAAATGTGTAAAATTATTATTATTTGACTTTTGTTAGTCAACGGGAATACCAAGTTTCATTCTTTTGAAGCATGGAATTATTCTATGACACTTCATCTTTAAATAAATATAAATCCAAACAATGTGTTTGAATCATCGTAAGTTATATTTATTTATTGGAATAATTTTGTAAAAACATAATCAAGTTTTAGTTTTGTTTTAATTAAGTCATACAAGTTTAGAAATTGTTTTAATTTGATCACTCGTCTTCATATTTTATTCAAATTAAAGGTTAACATGTTTTTTTGTTCATTCATTTAGGAACTATTTTTTACATTTTTTATTCTAATATGAAGCGGTGATGTGAATTGTAGATTTATTTTTTTAATTTATAATATAATTAACATGTTTTTAAAATTTTTAATATAATTACATAAATTAAGTATTCCGACCTCATATCTTCTTTTCAATTCCTTTTCTTGACACAAACAAAATATAATTTTAACAACCACATAATAAAAGTTCAACATAGTTACGTAACTTAACGACATGACCATTTAAAAAAGGACTTTTTGCATATATCCCCCTACAAACCAATGTATTTGCGTATTTATCCAACTCAAATTTAATATTGCGTATATACCCATCCTTTATGATAATTATTATGTTGACCAAACTACCCTTTCAAATACTAAAAACCCTACTACTAATCATCTAAAAAACACCATATAACCAAATGTCGAAGTCTCCTCCACCTGTATCGTCTTCTATGTATCACACATACGTATCCATCGTTTAATTAGTATTAGTGTGTATTTGAGATTAATATTTTGGATGTTTTTATTGTATGGTGGTTTTCAATATCCAATTATGATTGAATATGCAATATTTTTATAAACTAATTAAATAAGGGTAAAATAGTCAATGTATAATTTAGTTTTTCCTAAAATATATCAAAAAGGGTAAATATGCAATATTATTTCCTAATAAGGGGAAATTTGCAATAAAACTTTTTTGTTGGGTAAATATGCAATTAATAAGATTTAGAGGGGGATATATGCAAATGCCCCTTTAAAAAATATAGTTAAAAAGTTATGACTAGTGGCGAAAAGTTAAAAGTGAGATATTTAAATCAAAATTAAGTTATGAACCATGTAACCTTTTAGACATTTTTAATGATTTTGGTAGATTTATTATTTTGATGAACTATGTATATTTATACCACTAATTTACAAGTTTGTTTGATTGAATTGTAATGTATTAGACTTGTTCGTTTGTGTTCATTAATGTTGGTTTATGTTTATTTATGTTTGTACGTTAGTCTATGTTTGTGTTCACTTGTGTCTGTTTAGTTTTTTAATGAATAAACATGAGCGAACGAACTCGAACATTTCCGTTTTCTTAATGAACTAACATGCTCACGAAAGTCGTGTTCGATTATGTGTTCGTGTTCGGTTAAAGTTAAAGAAACAAACACGAACATGCCAATGTTCGTGTTCGTTCGGTTCGTTTACAGAACTATAATTTGTTTTTCGCAACGGTGCTTGGTGCTTCAATTGGGTGTTTAACTTAACATTGTTTCAATCAGATGTTAAAACTTTGTCGTTTGGAGAGTTGTTTCGAGGTAATTTTTACATCAATTGACTCACATTTTCATTACAATCAAAATTCATAAAACATCGATCTAGATTCGAAAAAACTTAAAACGACAGTCCGCTAACGACCAAAATGTGGGACTGCTACCAGTGATTTCGTTAGTTGCGACCTCTAACGACCAAAATGTGATAGTTAGAATGATAAAATGTGGAATTGTTACCAGCCATTTCGTTAACTAGGCAGCCAATGACCAAGTGATAATGTGGGACCATCAAGTCATGACATTTTTTAAAAGGTAATGAATAAACTGCAGTTTTGGTCTCTATGTTTTGATAACATTAACAGTTTCAGTCTCACCTTAACAGTTTTGGTCCCTATGTTTTTATTTTCTAACATAAATGGTCCCGAACACTAACTTCATCCAATTTTCCGTTAAGTCACCCGGATGTTAAAATTAAATCGTTTTGAACACCAAATCATCAACTAACCTATGTCCATCTCCAGGCCAAAATCCTTAAAACATCAGTTTGACATTAGAAAAAAGTTAACGGTCGTTAGTGTTTTTAACGATGGACCAATGGAGACCTACACATTTGAACTTAGGATCAATGGAGAAAATGAACTGAGTTGAGGTTATTCTCAGGCAATAGTTATTTGTCGATACTATTTTAGGCCAATTTGCCACTAAATAATGACGGTGAAGCATTATAGAGGCATTAACCATTACACTATCTTTTGGTATAATGCTCATGTCCGGTTAGCGTTCGCATGAGAGATAATTTCCCTAAAGGGCATTAAATAGGGGATGCAAAATAATAGAACAAACACAAACGAACATCGTCCGTCTTCATTTTTAAAGAATAAGCACGTTCATAAATAGTTCACAAACACTTATCAAATGAGATTTTCTAGTTATGTTCGTTTTTTAAGAAATCAAACATATTCACAAACATCTTCTTAGTTCTTACAAGAACTTTTGTCAAGTTTTTTCTTAAAAAAAATTCATTTGTTTTATAGAATGATTCTTTCTATTTCTAATAAAATAAAATAACCCAAAATTTTGTCAAGTTTTAACTTAAAAAACTTATATGGTGGGAGTGGGACAATATATTATATATGTTGAAGCCTTCTCTACAATGTATTATGAATTTATGATGATTAACTCCCACCATTAACACCCCACTAAACCCCACGACCCAAATGGACCCACTTCCTCTAACCAAAGTCAAAAAAATCATTTCTTCTGCAAATCCCTTTCTTGATTCTTTAAATAAATCTTGCAACAATTCACATGTTTACAGCCTCTCCACTAATCATCATCAAGAACCATAATTTTTATATACATCAACCCACACAAAATATAATCAACACACACACACATCCCTCTGTGAAAACCATGAATGTTTGTCATCCTCACTTGGACCCACCCATTTGATCTCCTAATTCTGTCCTCTCTTCATCTCCACACAACCCCACCTCTTTTATTCATTCCCTTTGATAAAAACACCCACACACACACACACACTCACCAAAGTCTCTGTTTTTCTGTTTCTTGCCAACATTCAACTTTTCAAGATTTCAAGAAACAACTTCTCATATTCACAAACAAACAAACACCCTTTTTTCAAAATCAAATTTTGTTTAAAGGGTCCGAATAAGATGACCCATTCAGAGTTGTTGAAGAAATTTAAGCCCTCTGAACTTGGGTGTTTCATCATCAGTTTCTGTTTCATTTTTTGTTTGTTTTTCTTGGATTATCGGTCAGTGGGTTCCGGGTTCAGGGCTCGTGGGTTGGGTGTGCGGTTCGGGTTCAGTGGGTCTGGTCATCCGGGTCATGATCTTTTTGGGTTTCTTGAAACGGGTCGGGTCGGAAAGTGTGACATATTTGATGGGAATTGGGTATGGGATGAAAGTTACCCACTTTATGAATCTAAAGATTGTTTGTTGTTAGATGATGGTTTTAGATGTTCTGAAAATGGTAGAATTGATACATTTTACACCAAGTGGAGATGGCAACCTAAAGATTGTAACTTGCCCAGGTTCTTATCTTTATTTCTTTATATCTCTCTCTCACACACTAACACCTTATTGTATGTGTGTGTTTTTTATGTGGAAATTGAATTGGGTATTTTTTTGGATTTGGGTTATGATTTAGTGGCTAAAGTGTGGATTCATGTTCTTGTTTGTCAATTTTGGTGGTTTTGTTCACATGTGTTCAGAAGGGGTTTGTTTGGACATGAGTTTTTGGCTTCTTGCAGTTTGAAAATTAGGTATTAGATAATAAGTTAGTTTTATGTTTAAATGAATAATAATAATATTGAGACCAAAATCCGGTTATTGAGACTTCAAATTGCTAGAATTAGGGGTGTTTGGTTATGCATGCTTTTCAAAAAATATTAGGTAAAAATCATTTGTTACTTTGTTAGTTTACACACATGGGTAGTTGGGTAATTTCACATTTATATGAATTTTTATGAGTTTTTGCTATAAGACTCAACTGATTATTGTAAAATTCATGTTAGGAGTGTTTGGATGTGAGTTTTACAAGTGATTATATATCCATTGATAACTTGATTGTGATCATTGAGCATCACACAATAACTTAGATAACCCACATTCAAACATGTTTTTATTTGAAGTACAAAAAGTTGCTAAAGATTTGTGTTATTCAGATTTTGTTTTAAAATGTGGGTTTTTGTACTAATTTGGGGTGTTTGGTGATAACTTTGAGTGTAGATTTGATGCAAAAACAATGCTAGAAAGACTAAGAAACCGTAGACTGGCATTTGTCGGCGATTCAATAGGAAGGAATCAATGGGAATCTCTTTTGTGTTTGTTATCTACTGCTGTCACCAACAAATCTTCAATATATGAAGTTAATGGGAGACCGATTACGAAGCATACGGGTTTCTTGGTGTTCAAGTTTGCTGATTACAATTGCACGATTGAGTATTACCGGGCACCGTTTCTGGTCCTGCAGAGTAGGCCTCCTGCTGGCTCACCGAAACAAGTTGGAACCACTTTGAAACTCGATAAAATGGACTGGAGCTCTGGGAAATGGAAAGGCGCGGATGTCATCGTGTTCAATAGTGGGCATTGGTGGAATTCTGAAAAAACGATGCGCGCGTAAGTGTGATTGAATCTTGGAAAGGATAAAAACTGAAACTTTTGTCATGGTGATGTGCCATAATTGGTTTGGGTTGAAATGGGCAGGGTTGGATTGTGTTTACCAATAAAACTTTTCTTTCCCATTATTTGTATCTTATATATAAGAATGATTTGTGCTGTTTATGATTACAGACACATTATTATTACAATATAAGTTAAAGTCTTTGAATAAAGCCATTTAATAGGTTGCATGCATTAGAAATAGGCTTTAGACGATTTTCACGCGTTACCTGTTTAGCTAGTTTTTATCCGTTTGTGATGAAACATAACCCAAACCAACACGTAAGTAAATGGTCAAAAGGGTTCCGGACTTAAGGTAAACACTTTTCTTGTCCTATGAATAATTAACCTTTTGGTAATTAGTACAATGATTTTGCAGGTTTTGTGCTTTGGGGGACTTTCAACCCAAATCGACCCATAAGCGAATGAGTCGAAAGTGTCATCTTTTTGGAGTTTAACAATGACAAAACATGCTAAAAATTGTTTTTTTTATTATATGATCTGATTTTGGGCTTCTTCTTGTGCTTTAGGGGCTGTTACTTTCAAGAATCAGGAGAAGTGAAAATGAATATGAGTATTGAAACTGCATACGAAAAATCAGTTGAAACAGTTTTGAATTGGATAAGTAAAGAAGTAGATACAAATAAGACACAAGTTATTTTCCGGAGCTTTTCTCCTGTTCATTTCAGGTTGGTGTAAATCTTTATTTCTTGAATGTTAACGGTTTGGGCAGGTTGGCTAACGGGTCAAAGTGACAACTCACTTTTTATACAAAAGTTTATAATTTTTTCTATAAATAGTTAGTTTGTCAAATATGAATAAAAATTCGTATCAATTCAGTAGTAATATGATTTTCTAGAAAATAATGATTTAAGAGGCTTCTCAACCGGTTAGACACAAGAATAATTTGCTAGTTATGTTTTGCCCGAAAATATTATATTTCTCTTTCTCATAGTAATTGCGGGGATTAAGCTGTATTATTTTAATAACAATCTCGTGTTTTAAATACTTATAGTAGGAGGTTCATTCATTAAAATACACTTCTGGCAACTTTTGTGCGATTTAACCCCTTTGACCCGCTAGAGATAAAAATAACCGGCATTTAGTCCAAAAATTTACATTTGTAAAGTTTCACTACTAATCTCATTTATTAATAACTCGCCTTTTGCCCAAATATCTAGCTTTTAGTAAATAATTAGTGTGTCAAATATGTTTGAAAACGTCGTGTGTCAATAATAAGATTGGTTTAGAAGCTTTATGCATTAAAATTACACCTTAGGCTACTTTCGACGCATTAGAGAGAAAAATAAAATCCCAGATCGACCCATTCAATAGTAAATGGGTCAAAGTTACTACCTCTATGATTCTTTAACTAATATTGTCATGTGGGTGTTTTAGGGGCGGTGATTGGAAATCTGGTGGCAGCTGCCACCTTGAGACACTGCCAGACTTGAGTTCATCACCAATTTCACCAAGCATTATGTTTTTCCCAAACATAATTGGCTCGGTGCTATCAAAACACAACAACGGGTCGTTACAAACAAACGTAGAGTTATTAAACGTGACATATATGTCAACAAAGCGAAAGGATGGTCACGCCTCTGTATATTATTTGGGCCCAAAAGATGGTGGGCCCGCACCTTTACGCAGGCAAGACTGCAGCCATTGGTGCTTACCTGGCGTCCCAGATTCTTGGAACGAGATTCTGTATGCAGTATTTTTTAAACGTGAATATTCCCTTGCTGGGAATTCAACAGTGGCCACTACCGCCGGCAGCCCACCACCAATGTGATGGTGCATCGGTGGCAGCAGATGGTGGTCCTAAAGATTGAAGTGGTTGTTGAAAGAGGCAGTTGAAGGCAGGATTTTGATGAAATTCAGTGCCAATTGCATTGATGAGAAATTGCATTTTATTTTGTATAGATTTAAGAGAAATTTGACATGTAGAGGTTTTTTTTGTTTTGGGAGGGGGGGGGGGTATAGAAAGTGCTGTTTCATTCATATTTGAATTGAACAGCAAAGAAATACATAGTTTCGTGTGATAATTGGAGTAATTTGTAAATGTAAGAACTGTTTGAAATTACATGGCTTTTAATATAAAGATACAGCTTACATTGAACACCAGTGTGCAGAGTACATATATGTGTATATAGATGCATACATACACATATTCATATGACCTGTCTTTAAGCTATGTGGATTGAAAACCAGAAACACTACCAAGTCCTTCAACTTGTTTTGCCAGTTCTTCAACTTTATCAACAATTTCCATTAGCAGGAACAAGAAGTTTGCTATAGCAAGATCTTCAAGATTTTCAATTGGTTGCAGCGTTGAAGAAGAAATTTGCATCAATGTTAGCTTCATGGTCTGCAGCTCCTGCACGGTAAGGATCTTCGCCTGGTTTCTTTTCTTTTTCATGATGCTTTCTCCTAGCTCACGCATCGTAAGTCCAAGTGATACCCCAACATTTTTGCATGGATCTTTGATTGCTTTGAGCATCATTGTTGAGGGCTGTGTACACAATTTTTCTCAATAAGCTAATTGCCCGAATATGAACGTAGGGTAATATTATAAATAACTAGTCTCTTTGTAAAAACGTTGAATGTCACTTTATCAAATTATGATCAATTCAAAAGTTAACAAGTCATTATTTTAAGGAAAAAAACACCACAAGTACATGCATTTAGACAAGTCTAAGGATTTAATATACAAATACAAGTTTGCGACTTTTGTGTGTATTTTTACAACTTGAGATAGTTTAGTATGCTTAAAATTAGGCCGAGGGACTTTTTCATGAAAATAAGGTTTTTTATGACATTAGTCTAGGAAAGTATGTTGTTGTTTTACACTTTTAACCCTGATTAGACCTGTAATGGCGATCTAAGACATCCTTGAAGTGAGAAAATTAGTGAAGCAAGCTCCCTGAGCAGCTCTGCTGTCTGTTGATGTTTTCTCCAAGGATTGAAAAATCTAAAATTTCCACACCTAGGTTCCCACTTTGCAAAATTCACCTGCAAAGTTATATAATTTTTGAATATTTTCTCATGTTAAACTCGTCACGGGTCCTGGATTATGAGTTATTTTGATATGAATTAAGAGATGTTACCAAGGACTCATCATCTGACTTTGAGTCCAACACTGACTTGCAACTGCTGATGTGAATTATTGGTTGATTTTTGTTTTGACCAGCTATAGTGAGGTATGCTTCCATGCATTCTACAACCAAACATTGACATGTTTTTACTAACTTATATTAGATGAAAATGCACCCTGGCGGTTGTGTAACATGTCAAAATGGTTTTGTGTGAAAATTTTGTTTGGGTTGACCCGAAACACAAAGTTATAACCTTTTAAAAAAATTAATTAGTGTGTTAAATATGAGTTCAAAATTACATTAATACAATATTATTATATTATAATAATATTTTGGTAGAATCGGTCAAAGTTTGGAAGTGAGGTTTGATCTTTCACCCCGTCAGAAAGCAGTGGTTGCATGTCTCCAGGCTCCTCGGGCTCAAGATTTTCTGACTGTCATCCCCATTGAAGGACTAGGGCAGCATATGTCACCATTGGAATACCGGGCTATCCTTAAGTACCGGTTAATGATTCCTTTGTTCCCAGTTGATGAGCCTTGTCCCGTTTGCCGCAAAGTGTGTTTAGATGCTTTTGGCGATCATGCAGTCCATTGCAAGGAGTTACCTGGCTTTAAATACAGACATGACTTGGTTAGGGATGTCCTATGTGATATCCTTAAGCGAGCAGGAATTTCGGCTAAAAAAGAGGCTCCAGTGAACTTTCTGACAGATCCGCTAGAGGGGAGATCTACTTTAAGGCCGGCTGATATTCTAGTGTTTGGTTGGACGGGGGGGGGGGGGGGGGGGGGGAACACGCTTGTGTGGACCTTACGGGAGTGTCCCCCCTGGTTGCGCTCAGGGACAATGGATTTGTTGCACGACAGGCAGCGTCAAAGGCGGAATCATGCAAGATCGCCAAACACGAGAAAGCATGCCTGGAGAATCAACATGTTTTTATCCCATTAGCATTTGACACATTTGGCTTCCTAGCCACTGAGGCAGTGAACTTCTTGACCAGGGTCCAGCGAGTCATTCATAGCAATGTTTCGACACCTAAGGGCCAAGGTTTTGTCTTTAGTAGGCTAGGTTTTGCTATTCAAAAGGGGGTGGCGGCACAACTTGTTGCCCGTTTACCTGCCACTTTGTTGTAAATTCTTTGATGTTTAATATGATATTTTGTGGTTCTACTTAAAAAAAAAAATAATAATAATAATAATAATAAATGACTTGCAAGGGTGTATGCAGCATAACAAAACATTTTGAAATATCATTTGTAACAAAACATGTAATTTACCCATTGACTTGTTACTTGTTAGAGATAAACCCGAATGGACCCATTCATTGGTAAACGGCTCAAAGTTATCACCTTCAATACACGAAGCTAGCTCGTTAAATTTTGAGGAGGTCAAGTGATGAAATTCATCACTGGCCCACATGGGAAAAACTAGTAAACCGACGAATATGGAGACAAAAAAACCCATGCCAACTGCTGAAAGACGTTTACGGGCTAATTCCATAATTTCATGAACCCGCAAACTTGAAGCTGCCACTAGGTTGAAGGTAAGAACAAATATCATAACTCCATAATCATATCTCTTGTTAATGCTTGGATTAAAGCGACAATATGTTGTCATAGCACCTGTGCATTATGCAGTATTTGTCATTAACATGCTTGCTGCAACTGCAGAGGTTATATATCTTCATTAAGTTGAAAACAGTTATATTATGCTATACATGACAATTTCGTTTATGAAGACGAGTAAGTTTGAAAGAGGTAAATGTTTACTCAAGGAGTCAAGGGAACAAAGTTTTACTTTTGTGTAAAATAATGGTAACATGCTTTTAAAAAGTTCTATACAGGTAAAAAGTTACCTGATAAAATATATCGAGGTAACTTTTTCCTTTAAAAGCAGGTTACCTTTATTTATGCAAAAGTATGTTACCGTAACAATCATTTGTCTAAGTTTATTATTTTTCCCATTAAATATAATTGCTTAGGTCAGTATTGAGAAACTTTCATAAGGTTTCAATATAAAACTGCTTAAAATGCATACACAATGTTTGTATTTTCAGACCTTAGAAATGCTACACTAACTGTTCTGCAACTACACACATTTATACATTGACCCTTATTTAAGTTTATAGAAGCATGGTTCCAACTTGTAACTTGCATTTTAACTTAATATGTTCATGTTATAATAGGTTTGTACTTACCAAAAATAAATATTAAAGTGCCAATAACTACTGCCTTTCCATTCTTTCCCAAATCATTTGCCAAAATTGATGCCAAATACCCGAGTCCGCTTCCAACTATGGTTCCAAATCCACGAAGTATTCCTTTGCTTAATGTGGCACCTAGGATGTTTATTAATCTAAAGGAGTAACTTCACACAATAATATACTTGACATAGTAGATAGAAAGTTAAGCAGCCCGGATACTAAGAAATTTGCACAAGTTAAAAGGTGACAAAATGGATGGAATAGACAGGAGACATGTCCAAACAGGTAGAGCTTGAGTCGGGTTCAATGTAAACACTTTGAAGCTTTATAAATAATCAGCTTGTTATTAGTATAATAAGAATGTAATTTTTATTAAACCACTTTAGATGGGTTGTAAGTGGCAAGATAAAAGGCCTACTATTTTGTATGGGTCAAAATGGGTCAGATTGGGTTAACCCGGAAAACTTTTTGTCATTAATGTTACATTTTTTTAATAACTGAAAAAAGTATACTTTTGGAGACTTGTGATCTGGTAGCTTTTAAGTCAACTATTTTACCTATTACACAAAGCATATAACATGTGTTAAATATGATTGCAAAAACAACACACACATATTTGAGAAAATGTTTTAGCTGGTTGTGTGGATTTTTTGGGAGATTTCCGACCCGCTTGTTTTTAACCACGGTTTTCATTTGATCCATTTTGAATAAAACATAACCTGATCGACCCGTTTACCTCTGCCAAAACTATCTTTATTAAGTGCTAACTCTGATGACAAACCTGCAAAGAACTCAAAGATAACTTCAACTGTCATAATAGCCCACATTGCATTTTCCCCAACTTGGTCAAATAGTGGATCAAAGATATAAATAAGTGAAACCAAAACCAATGCAAATCCAACTTTGAGACTATGAATGATGTTTTTCACATGTTTTTTATTTGTTGGAAAATAAGGCTTCTTTTGATATGTGTGGCTAGGAGAAGTTATATTTCTATTGGGATCATGAATAATGTCTATTGTGGTGCTCATTGTATGGTTGTTAAGATTCATTCTTTTACAAAACCACTATATATATATATATATATATATATATAAGGATTTAAGCGCTTACCACTAAACTAATGTCATGTTTTGGTTCATGCAAAAAGTCTTTTTAGGATTGACACCACAGTTAAACAAACCCAAGTGCTCATATTATTTGTCAAATTATTAATCATACACCAACAATATGATCTAACTTTTCAATATTTCAACTGGGGATAAGATTGGTTTATCAAGTGCATCCATCAATAAGACTCATGAGTCATGACTAGCATAAATGTTTCAATATCTTTCTATTTACTTTATCATCTAACTGATTTTCAAATCACCCATCTTCTTGACAGTTAATGCACATTTAATTCTTGCTCAAATGGGTTGGGTTGACCCACAAACATTTTTTTTTCTTCATTTCCTCTTTGAACTTCATATAATTATGTTATGTATGATTTAAAAAGTTATTTTATTATAACAACAATCAAAATTTTTTATTAACTCAATTTAGGAGGTTTTAGGCATTTGAGTACACTTTGGACAACTTTTGACCCGCTTTTATTGTAGATGAAACTTCTACTTTCGCCCATGACTGATCGTGCTTCTGTACCAAGTGGAGGTTAACGTTTTCTACTCTTCTTGCTTATCTTGAATAAAAAAATACATGGTAAATCTTACCTCTATCCCGTGTGATAAAGAGTAAATTGATAAAAGTAAATTGATATTCGAATGAATATTTACTCAAATTCATGATCATAAATCATAATCATGTTATCTCGTCTAATAAGTTGCCCCGTCTAGTAATGAGTTTGGGTCAAAGTGGATATACGTTTGTGCCGGTTGAAACAGGTTGGGTTGACCCACAACCACTTTTGCGTCCTTTTTTATTTATAAATGATTGAAAACTATGTTATTATAATAATAAGCTTCCAAATAAAACGGTTCAAAAGACTGTATGCTTTAGAAAAAATATAAGAGACCGTCGACCCTTATTGACATGTCGTGGAAGCCCGGTCGCTTGATAATACACATGGGACCCACTAAGAACAGTTAGGCATGGTTGTATGTGAGGGACATGGAGTCATGGCTTAGTAAGCTTGAGCATCAAGTGTATATGTTGTGAAATATATATATGGGTCCAATCATGCCTTCAAATCGTGATCTTACTTTCACATTAAAGTAATTTTGGTGTAGTACATAATCTATTAGATAAGACAAATGGTATCAAGAATAAATATGAAAGTTGTGAAAATTTGTATGAGATATCCAAAATCGAACATTCAATGACTTGTGGCCAAGTAGTCACTATCATTTTGTTTAAAAAACTAAATAAATTATATTTAAAAAATATTTTGAAAAATATGAAAAATATTTATTTTCATCAAACATACTTAATAAACTAGATAAGCCAAATTATAATCATATCATGAAATATAAGGTTAGACTTACAAATGCTACTAATTACATACTTATTCATCAACGTCAAATGTTAGCCATACTAGATTAGTACCCATGTACTACACGGATTTTGATTTTATAGGTTTTAACTCAATTTACATATCAAATTTATTTTTAACATATCTCTTATTAAATCGATTTGGATATTTACAAATATATTCATATAAAAAATCATATGTTACAATAAAGGATATGATTTATAATAGTTGGTAAATTTTTATTGGAACATATCGGGTTAAGAGATAATTCATGATAATTTTTAATTTTTTTATTTGAACATATCTAATTATAAAATAATTAATGATAATTGGTAAAACTTTAATTTGAACATATCGGGTTAGGATAAATCATAATAATTGATAAGTTTTTTATTTGAACATATCAGGTTAGGAGATAATTCATGATACTTGGTACATATCGGGTTAAGATATAAATCATGGTAATTGATAAATTTTGTATTTGAACATATCGGGTTAGAAGATAATTGATGATAATTTGTGAATTTTTAATTTAAACATATCGGGTTATTTCGAACATGGAGCATACCATGACCCGTCTAAAAATTCTCCATCAAATTAATTAAGAACATGACACATAAGCAAAATCCTATGTGGAGTAGTTAAAATGGTGACATGTGGATGTGTTACTCAATTATTAGAATAGGTAGATATACTCAACCAAACTATTTTATCAAAAAAAATCTTTTGAACCAATATTACATGACTAAGTGTTGGATTAAATAATATTTATTTTATATGATAAAATAAAACTTTTAAACAAATTCGGTTTTTGATAAAATTTATACCGGTGTTTTCACAAGAAAATACTGAACAAAACTGTGTTTTTGTAAAAAAAAATTTTAAAAACATATCTATTATAAGTTGTTTAAAAGTTCAAGATTATAGCTAAAACTAATCAAGGTGAAAGAAAAAGAAATAAAAAATAAAAAATAAAAACCATATCCGCTCAAAAGTTGACATGTGGCAAGAAAGTTGGTGCAACCTTGAAAATCCAGACTTGAGCTTTAAGCGACTTTTGTTCAACTCTAATTTGAATACAGCAACTTGAAATCGACTCATCAAACCTGTAGTGCCCTTGATTTAACCGACACTTGCATTTGAGCATGAATCGATCATGACATACCAGAGGTGGTGATTTCAACTCGCTTCAATTCATATTAAGAGTGTCTCGAGATTCAAGCACTTGCATATGACATAAACAGTAAATATGTTTCTCATGCAAACATATTTTATTGCTTAGGGAGAATTACGCTTGCTTTTTTATACAGATGGCCACAGGATTTGCTATGACCTTTTACTATGGTCCGACCATCACTGATGCTTTTGCTGCTATTCAATAGATAATGACTGAAGCAATTGGTTAATCCAATGACACATGATAAAACTAGAAAATTGCTGATAAAAAGAGATTAAATGGGTCGAAAGTCACAAAAGTATAGTCTTAGCACATAAAACCTCTTATCATTTTATTAAATTATTAATAAATCAAATTGTGTTAGACTTTTTGTATGCCTTTCGCCTAAAACAAAAATCCCAAAAGGTGGGTTTGTAGCATATGAAAATCTTGAAATACTTTGTTAATGAGTTGCAGATTAAACAAAACATGTATTCGAACAAGACTGAAAATGACTAGTAGTATACAACATAGCTTCCAACATGTAATAAAACCGAGCAAAACTTTATCCAGTTGTCAACTGATTCAATATCTTGATCCATTTTCAAAACATCATTCCCTCAATGCCATTCATCTTCTCCAGATCTTCTTGTGATAGAAGGGTTTTGTTTCCACCACCACCTGTTTTATCATACGGTTGTGCCATTTTCCTCAGAAACTGCAAGTGGAAACATTGAAAATGCAACCCATTTATTTATACACGGGATGATTTGGGATATGTTTCGTTACTAGCACAATTAGAGGGTAAAAGAATAGCTAAAACGGAAATGAGCCAAATGCGTTGAAAGTCAGCCAAACTTTGATGCACAAGAATAGAGGTGGTGTGGCAGTTTCAGCCCGTTTACTTATGAAAATAATAATTTAGTTAGTGACTGATCACAAACGGGTCAGGTACAAAAAGATGGATAAAAGGGGGTCCAGTCAACCATAGGTTTCTAAATCGTTAAATTCAAATGTTAGAGCATTATTATTATTTGTTAATCACAATTAACCTGTAAACTGTTCACCGTATAGTTTTTAAGAAATATGCGCAGGAAGAGTTAGCGGGTCTGTTTTGAGCTGTAAAAAGATGACATATTTCAAACTATTACTCAACCCACCCATCTTGTCACTGTGGTAACTTTGAACAACTTCAGATCATAAGTACAAATGTGAAAGATCTACCTCTCTTGCTATATGAACTGCCATATCTGTACTCAAGTTGAGATGTGCATCACGAAGATGAGACAGAATCCAACTAGGCAATTTGGAGCGTTTATCATGTCTTGTATATCTACATATATAACATAAGATGTAAGATAATATAGCAAAGAACAAGTCTTTTATGTATAAAGCCAGCCAAACAAGAGTAATTGTCTTTACTTAGAGCTGCGTTTTTAAAGCCAATAAAGATAAATCTGTTCATATTAATTATGTGGGCTTCGTAGATCTTTCATGGTATATATCCCTTAATGATGATATCATTAGTAAAAGATCAGTGTTTTCCAACAAGAATCATTAGTAGCAATACATTTACCTAAAACAGACATGGATCAAACAGTTTAAAAATCACCCAAAGTATAAATCATAATTACTATATTTTAAAACTGGATCAACTACTACACATAAGTTTTTGTAAGTATACTTAAATATTAATTCATTAAGATTAAAAATTGACAAGTTGTTGGTGAGTCAACCCAACTCAACGAAGCCCTCGTTGACCAGGCCAAAAAATCTATCCATTTTTCCAACTATACTTAAACCAAGGCTTCATCTAGTCTTTTTACTGTTTGAAATTAGAGATTATAATTATAAATTAGTACAAAATGAACAGCCTAGCATACAAACCTTTTGTCAGCAAATATCATCATTCCGTAATCTGCCTTCGAACGGATAACTCGTCCCACACATTGAGCAGCTTGTCTCTGCAATTTTATCATCATTAGACAAAAAATCACAAACAAAAAAAACATATTGCCTAACAATCATCAAAACCAGGGTAAAGCCAAAAGTACCAAGGCATCAAAGTTCAAAAAGTCGCCTTCTTTTATCTGAAAAGTCTCCCGCAAATACTCTAACCGTGCAAGTAATATCCTGCAAGCTCAAATAATACATTGACTGGTTGAAGCTTTCGCGCAAGTACAACATTTTTAACAAGATATCAACAATTTCACTTTTTTTTACTCACCTGCTTAATGTGTACTGAAAAGGAACACCAAACATGATTACAAGTCTCCCGTAATGTCGGTCAAAGTCTATACCTTCTGCCACTTTCCCCCTGTGATAATACATCACAGGGACAGATAATCAAATTACTATTCTTTAAATTCTTTCTAACGACTATTATAGCTAAATAATTTGTGCTTTTGATAAAGAAAATGTTGGCAAACTAATCATTCTCAACAGCATACACTATACAAACTTTGGGTGTTATTTAGGTCGAAACCGACGAAATGGAATAGAGCAGAAACAAAAACCCAATCCGTTCAGGTTTAGAACCGATTCACCCCCTATCAAGCCTGGAACCCAATAAATACCGTTAACTAGAAAAACATCAATATAAATGATCTTGCGATCTTGCCTGAAAGTTGAAAATAATAATTTTCAGAACAGATCAGTTTGAATCCAACTCCAGACAAGCCAATCGAAATCAAAAAGCCCTTTCCTAGGAAAAAAAACCAAATTGGGTTTCTGGTTGTCTGTAAGGATCTGTTTTTACACACTCCTAATACAATTGCATAAACAGAGATATATGCATTAGGATGAGAATGTAATACAAGTTTTTCTACAAAAAGAAATTCTATTAATGTATAACAGCAGTCACATCCAGCGGACATATTACAATGGGAATAAATGAATAACTAAGTTACAAGGTTACCTGGCAACAGAGAAAAAGACAGCACCTCTACCACAATCGCAAGCTTTACGATAGTTGTCTAGTGCTAATGTTGTTTCAACAACATCTTGTGTCTCAATAAAGACTAATTTCCGTTGCATTATGTCCTGGAACATAAGTTCAAGTCAGTAAGGTCAATGAAATGGAAAATATATTTTTAATAACTCTCTATTTGAATTAAAATCATCTTAAAGAGAATAAAAATTGCATAGAGCATACAGATGACAATATGGGTGAGCCTAGTGGGTTCGGTAACAGATCTACATGGGAAACTTTTTGAGCAAGTCAAACAAGTCATGTCTGGAAATCTGGTTTTGTAAGATTGACTAGAGGCAGAAACACTTCTTTTGTCATAAGTTTTGTATATATTTGCACAACAATCAATACGAATTCATAACTTAATTTCAAATATTTGAAAAAATTGTTCAATCCACTTGACCCACTTCCTTTTAAAATATTTGTACAGCATTTGACCTGACATAACCCGCATTAGAAGTGCATCAAAATTGCCACCTTTATTAGAACATCTACAGATAAAGCACAATATTAACAGAAACAACGTTCTGTAAGACGTGCTGCTCACCTTCAAGATTCCTGTTTCATTCCAACTGTTGACTATTGCATCCATATATGAGTAACTAACAAAAAAACAAACGATTCCATCAGGAACTACAGACACCATTTCCAATAGAAGCCTTCCATAATTTCTTTCCACTCCAGGGTCACTTCTCAAATCGAATTTTGTGCTAACTGGAAGCTGATCACTGTAAATAGAAAAACATTTAATTAGTAAGCATATGGTATTTCAGATTTTCAGATATAACAATGAATTACTCTCTGTCCAAAAATTACTTCCCATATTTCTATCTTAGTTGTTCCAAAATAATGGCCACTTCTAAAAGTCACTACATATAATTCACTAATTTTACTATTCTACACATAATTACCCATATGGCTAACTCTTGCAAATTTTCCTAGTCAATTGGCATCTTAAATACACTAACTCATTAAAAGTAAAGTTGCCACTCTTCTAGCAAAAAAACTGCATTATAAAAACATATCTAAAACTGCGTATTTTTTTTGTGAAAGCTATTCTAAAACGGACAAAGTTTACAAATAACAATTTATAAAATCAACAAAAAGCAATTGCCTACACAAAATTGTTAACTATTTTACCTTCCCCGTGAGAGAATCATGGGGCATATGCAATCCCTAGTCAATGACATTGTAAAACTTCGACTAACCACTGGATTGAAATTAAGAAGTCGAGGATAGAGATCGATTGGACTTAGGGTTCCAGATGTGATCACAACTGACTGAAATCTGTCAAATACGGGCTTTATTGCAAGAGAAGCATCATGGCAGCTGAGCTGGAAATATATTTTAAAAAAAGCATTACTAACAGAAGAATGAAGAGTAAATAACACAACATATTGGCAAAAAAACATAACAGACTAATTTCAATTTAATTAATCAGCATACTTGTTAAGTGATAGTGAATGCAATCAATGCATGTAAAGTTGGAAACCAGAGAGTGGTTATTTTAACTTCAAAAGTCAATTTTAGAATTTCATAATATATTCTCAGCGTCGTACTTTGTGCAAAAAAAGATGATATAGCCCTCACATAAGCTTGTAATTGTTCACAAAATTCAATTTTGTAATACTGTGGATGAAATATATACTAGAAAAGAAAGTCGATATAATATACCTGCAACACTGGATCAGGAATATGAGGCATTCTCTCATCATAAGGTTCAATTATGATGGAAAAACCTCGGGCGTATGTCCCCACAAGTGTTGCAAAGTCACAGATGGTTTGAATGTGCAAAAATTCATCTGTATCAGTTATTTCCAGAGTCATCATAAGTGAGTGCAAACGATCATAGCAAAATTTCAGCATTTTTTGGTCAATCCCAACATGTGAGTTCACAGCATTAACAAACGTAAGTGGGCCTTCTTTTTCAACATTATCTGTATCCAAACGCCCTTTTAAGTACTGCACTAATCTGCGTAAAACAGACAAAAAATGCTCTGCTCGCCGTATATTTCCTGGTACTGCTTCCTTTAAAATGTCATCAGGTAAAGCAGGATTAGCAAGCCAAGTGTCACCAACTGTACAAAACAGGACGTAAAATCTCAACATATATGATACATAGAGTTCTATTGCATAAAAAGGTAACATACTACATGTAATGAACATTATTGTTAACCATAAAAAGGTTAAGAGCTTTAAAAAAAATATTTAGTAATCTTGTAAGTTAGCTGATTTTCTTATGCCACATCAACGTCACATCAAGAAAAAAAAATAACATGGGCCGTAATGATTAGTGGGTGTACAAATATTGAAATATGTACTTACCTGGCAAGTTCCCTCTTTGTGCTAAACCCTCAACAAGGCGATTATATTCAGCACGCAATCTACCAGCATCAGTGGCCTTAAACCTTCCTACCAAGTTGAAAAAAAGTTAAAAATAAAATAAAAGATATAGCAATCATTCACAACATATATAATATAATATATATAGATATATATATATATATATATCTTCTCATGGTGAATTATGATCGATGTTTTGAAAACCGGACCGGACACTGAACCGGTATTATGATTTTACTAGTCGGCCCGGGGTAGGATTAAATATTTATTTATCAATAATATTAAGTTATATACCACAAAAGTAATAATTCAAACAAGTTCTAACACAAAGAATCACCAAAAAATCATAATTTAAACAAATTTTAACGCCAAAATAAAATGAGCTCATCATCTTCATCACTTAAAATATCAAAATATTGACTTACATTACAAAAACACAAAAATAAATAGATATAAACATAAAATCCAAGAAAATCAAACACAAAAATATATATTTTAATACTAACCCGGTTCAAAACCGGTTCAAAAATGGTCCGGGACCGGTTCGAGCAGTTCAATCCGGTTCATAAACACGTATCAAACCGTATCTAATTGAACTGGGATTCTTGAAAAAAAGCGGTCCAATCGCGGTCGGACCGGCCGGTTTAATAACATTGATTATGATTGATATTCCATATGTACTTTTACAATAAAAACTAGAAATTAACCAAGATTACAGAAGTACAATACTACAATACATTAAGAAAGAAAATTGAAGTTGCATATGAACTTGTTACCTTGTGATAACATTATTAGCCTGTGGTGGCAAAAATGATAACATTTGTGTCATTTTTTAATCTTTGCATTGTTAACCAATTTCTAGGACCTAGATCTTAGCAAAAGAAAAGAATATGAAGACGCACAGTTGTAAAAACATAACCAGTCAGTTTCACATATGAATGAATACAAACACAAAACAACAATATGCTCTTTTCATAGACAATTAATTCCACTTTTTTATATGAACATGATCATTCCACAAAGACAAATTAATATTTCAGATAGACTAATAGATGCACAACAAAAACGTTTATACTCCAACTGACCTATAAAACGATTATTAAAACACAGTGAAATAAGATCTCATTGACTAATTATCCTAAAAATACCTGTTAATCTCCTGAGCCATCTTGTTAATATTTCGAGTTGCACCTTCAATCGTTTGCTTCCTTACACTTACACTCAGTGCCTCAATGCACACATTATCAATATTATGAGCCTCATCAAACACCACTACAGATTCTCTCTGCATTTCCTTCGATATAATCCCAGCTACCTTGGGATCAAGTAAATACTGGTAACTATAAACCACCACATTTGCAAATTGCACCATATGTCGTGCTAGAAAGTATGGGCACCACCCTCTTTCCTTCCCAAACACCCTTAAGTCCTGCCAGAAATTCAAATCTTTATGAGAGGCTGATCAAATGAAGCCAGTTATAAGTGAAAGACGATCAGAAACTGCCCAACTTATTAGCAAAAGCAAGGGTAAACAAATTGTGTACTTCTAGTGCATATAACTTAGCTGAAGAAAATGCAATGCTTTATTGCTTTGTGACAGAAAATTAATTATCTATATTTCAACCCATAATCATATGCTGAAAGCAATATATTACTGTCATTCCAGTGGATATCACAGGTTAAAGGTTACTCTGTGCTTGACCAAAGCAAATTAGTAGCTTATTTGTTTCAGTTCCAGTGTAGTTTCATACATTAATGGCAATAATCACGTCATTCAAGTGCATATTCATAGATTGAAGATGATTTAAGCTTAATCATAATAAATTAGCAACTAAGTTTTCCAATTCCAGTGCGTATTCATAGGTTGTCGATCATTCAAGCTTAATCATCACAATTACTAGTTTAGTTGTTCCAATATCAAAACACATTCATATGTTGAAGGCGACAAATCCTTATCATTTAAACAAACTCGTATGATGAACTGAATCAAAACAACTTTCTCTATTACTTGTTTTAATTTTCACAGATTGAAGGTAACTCAGTGCTTAATCATAGCAAATTAGTAGCTTATTTGTTTCAATTTCACTGCACATTCCCATGTTAATGGCAATAATCACGTCATTCCGGTGCATATTCATAAACTGAAGGTAACTCATGGCTAACAATTACTAGCTTATTTGTTCCAATTTCAGTGCACATTCATATGCTTACGAAACTAAATTGATGCTTAATTATAACAAATATCTCTACAACTCTATCACTTGCTTCAATTCCATGGCAATTTGATCAATAATCTCACAAAACATCAACAAACCTGTAATGTATAAACTCCAGGAGGCAAAACAGCATCAGAACCAGCTCTCTCATACCTCTCAAAAAACTCACACGTCGGAATATTCGGATTCTCAACCGCTAGCGCCCTAACCCAGCTCGCGGTAAGCTTCCGACATCCAGCATCAACCGAATCCCTATTCTCCGCCGAAACCACACCAGGATTGACACACAAATTCTTCCTAGACGAAAGCCCTAACGCAAGCATCCTTGCAGACGGTCCAACACAATCTAACTGATACTTATGCAACAGTTTAAGCTCCGCTAGGGTTTTTTCCATCTCGTGAACGGTACGTGTACAGTAAATGAGTTTAACAGGATTAGAAGGTTTAGAGAGTGTGTAACTGGTGATTAGTGAGAGTAAGGCGATTGTTTTACCGGTGCCGGTTGGCATTTCGAGGAGACAATGGCCTTTGGCGTCGAGTGCGCGTTTGAGCTCGATCATGTATGAGTATTGTTCAGGGTAGATGTGATCGTAAGGGAAATAGACTGTTACATCTTCGATTTGAAACTTCATTGGTAACTGATTGATTTGAAAACTTGTTCTGTTAATCGATTGTGAAGAAGAAGAAGAAGAAGAAGATGATGAGATGTTGAGATCGCCGGAGAATTGGCGACGGAGTTGGAATGTGTGACGATGATTAGAGGAAAGGGTTTATAGAGAAAAACTAGTACTTAGTTTTCTTTGCAATTTCGGTCATTATTTTCATCACACAGGTCGTTGTGTCATCCTGTCGTTTTAAATAAAAAAATACTAGCCAGCGTTACATCGGCACACATTTTGTATATATATGATAAATAAAGTACAAAGTGTATTCATGTCTTTTGTAGATGACAAATAAATCAATGTGGTTAAGTATTTAAAAAGACGGTAGTAGAAGTTAATGAAGTTGAGGGTTATAGGTGAAATTTTAGAAATCTAAGAAGTAGAGGGGCTAAAAGTTAAAGTAGGTGAAAGTGACAATATATTAAGGAAGGAGGGGCGATTTGGTTAACGACATAAAGTGCGTGTTACGGTGAGACACCTTTTATACATGATGAGGCCACACGATGATGTTTACATGTTAAGGGCACATTTGCATTCGTTACTCACATTGGTACGATGACAATAGTGTGTTCAAGCATACGAGATGAATATATACAGATGTGTCATGATATTTAAACAAAACACTTTAAATTGTGAAGAATTGGTTACTTGCGTTGAATTTATGCCGACACGTGACAATACTTTCAGCCATCTAACCAAGTATACGACATTGTCAATGTAGCATATAAATGGGAGAAAAAACAAAGTTGTGAAACACCAACATTACCATTTAAGATATGTAAAGTAATACATGTAAGAAACATCAACTTTATATATAAAGTAGTAAAAATGTAAGGAAAAAAAAAGTTGTTGAACAACATTAAGATTATATATAAATGAGAGAGGAATTGTGGACTTTTTTTTAGTTTATGCCACAAAACTTACAATAAGTTGATAACGATATTTGATTTTTTAAAAATTTGTCACAAAAACTTTATAATTTAAAGTTGTTAGAAAAGTTTAATGGTTTAGTTTTCGTTTTTTTTTTCATTTCAAGTTTCCCACAAAATTTAATTTTATGTAGCTTTGTCATAAGGGTTTAATAGGGTTGGTTTGCTTTAATGGAATAACTAGGTTTAATTCCCGTGTGTTACACACGGGTTAAATAACAATATTTATAAATAATTATAATTATTATGTTTAAGGATTTGTGGATATTTAATATTTAAAAATTTAGTTCCATAACTCATGTATGCATGGTGAAAAATTTCTCTTAATTTTCCCTCTCAAACTTCTTATTATAGAACTAATAATTCCCCCCAAAAATTACCCCTCTAAAACCTTGATTTATTAGATAGATGGCGCTTTGATGCAATTTTTTTAAGATGGAGTTATATTAAATTTTAGTTATTTTTCGGTATCATAAGCTATAGCAAATGTAGTTGTTGCTGCGATACCATGAAGAAACAAATTGGTTATGAGTGAACATCATTGCTTAAGATAATGGTATTATGGAAGCCCGTATCGGTATACGCTATTATGGTTTTCATTGAGTCGGACCTATAACAACCAAATAAGCGAGTGCACTTATCGTCACGGTACCATGACGGGCCAAACCGTTTATGAGCTAACACTATTGTTTCCGGCATCAGTATTGGTGGAACCAAGAATGTTTTCACTTTTATGGTTTGTAAGGAGTCCAACCGATAACAACCAAAATCACGTCGCATGGAGAGAAAAAAAAATCAAACTCCTGCTGTGTGCATGCTTAGTTTACATAAAAGGTGAATTGGTGATGACTTTTACTAAGTTGTCTTTTTGAAAACAAACTACAGTTATCAGTTTTACAAGATCTATCCACATCAGAAAAGGGATCCTTTTGAATTATAAGCAAATATCATGGTACAATATAGACATGATGAAACTCCTAGTCTCATCTTGTTCTCTAGCATCAAAACAACTCCATTAACTTTTTGTTTTCCCCAACTGTTTTGACCCACTGATAGAGATCTATCATGTCATTGTTTTATCTTGAAGTCGGCTTTGTTCGGTATCTTGGCGACGTCAACTTTTTTTTGTAATTTTCATTCTTCTGGTGATGCCTTGCTCGCCAAACCCTTGATAACATGTCGACATTGAAACCTGTAAAGGCTAATAGATCAAAATGAGTTCAGTTTGAAACATGTCATTTTAGTATGGGTCCGAACTATGAACCCACATACCACTTTTATCCTTTAATATAACACAACCCAAACCAACAATTTTGATAAGAGAAAGTCCTTCAAAAAGCTGGTCTACCGCAAAATAGCGGTTAACTTTACAGATGAAAACAAGAACTAAAGATCACAAGGTCTACTAATAGCATAAACATCAAAGAAATATTACCATATGTAATCATTTGAAGTAGAATCCAATATATTGCTTGGGTTCGCAGATTGAGTGTCACAATTTAGAGACTGAATTGCTCGATCTTGGTTTCTACACTTGATTCTTAGCCTCATAGGCACTATCTGCAAATGTAAAATATGTTGGTAAAAACCACTAGAAAAAGTTCAATGAAGGGTATTATCTTACTAGAAAAAATAACTCTAATGGTAAAAACCACTAGTTTTACAAAGGGGAGTGATATGTAAATGGAAAATAGTTATTCATACATGTGAAGTGCAAACAACTTGTAGCTATGGTACAAGTAAGTTATACACTTATACATACATGTAATGTTTATGCATCATTTTTTCCAGTGAAAACATCCCACCCTTTTACAAAATATGATAATACAAAATGTTCAGATTCAACAATATAATTACCGGGCAAAGATACATCACAAAGTGTAGTAGATCATAAAAATTAGCCAATAATGAAACATGCTGAACAGATCATAGTAGCGAAAGAATTTTTAACCATCTTATTCAGTAAAATGTGGATTGGTGAATAGTGACAAAAAGGATAATTATATAATTGTATTTACAGACAAGTTATTTGTACAAATGAGACAGAAAATGTTTCAGGTCAACCTAGCCCACACGCAAAATGCCTCGTTTTGGCCCCCGCCCATCACCCAACCAGCCCATTTTTTTGCCCCTACACACAAGTGTAGCTTGGAATTTATATAGAGTTGTAAGCATGACAAAAAAAATATTGACTTTGAAAATCCATCTTAGATTTTAGATTGAAAATAGTCCTAAAAGATAGTCTGTTAGGACGCATTACCCAACCCGTCAATTATGACACCTCTAAGGCTCTAAATGCAACTATAACTTGGAGCTCTAGATGGAGTTGTAAATGTGGAAAAAAAAGTTAACTTTGAAAGTCCATATCAGATTGCAGGCATAGATATTCCTGAAATATCCACAATATATACGACTACACATTATCAGTGAAGTTTCTAATAAGAGGAACCGCTATTATAGGATATCCAAAATGGATTAGTATTAAGAAGAGAAAAAATCTGGTCATGATTACAATACAAGAATAGCAAAGGTCTCTTGAAGCCATGAACATGGTCATAAATCATATTTTACATGTTCTAGTAATAATATATTACCTTTTTGTTGTATCTAAAATCACGCTTAGGAAGAAAATGCAGAGGCATATTGAAAGAACAGGGAGCTTTCACCAACAGGAAAAACTTTGAAGGGCCTAAAAAAATCGCAAAGCTTCAATATAGTTTCAACTCAGCATATTTCCAAGAAATTCATGATTTTTATGATGTAGATTTCCAGCTCATCAAATAATACCTTCATAAGATTCAGATCCAGCACCTTTGGATACCAGTGTCCTGATGACCTGTTCAAAGATGGGTGATTTGGGTTAAAGTATATCTTTAACGGATTAAACGGGCTTAAGCTAAAAGATATAATTTAAAAAGGATACATTTAAAACTTCAAACAGGTAGAAAGTCATCCACATGTATTGATTTGCATAAACCTCCAAAATCACTTCATTTAAAGTAGTTAGATCATAATGATAACATAGTTTCTGACTTTCTTCTAACGATATTTAACACATCAGTTATTCACAGCATTTTTTAAAATGAATAAAAAATGTTCCACGCTTAAATTTACCCATTTGAACCCCTTACCCAACCCACAAAAAAAACATCTAGACAGAACCTTTCTTGAAATCCCTTCTGCTACTCTTGTTTTAGTGAAATCACCAGCATCAGACACGACGCAATCTTTTCCATGTGAAAAGCACAACTCGTAAACATGTCTAGGCCGAGCTGGACTAGCTCCAAGAACCAAAATGACAGCCTCAACGTGTGGAATTTCACTGAACACCAGTTGAAGGGCAGTTTGGGTATCAGCAACAGTTTTCATCAGCTTCTCAAGTCTTCTTATGACATGTTTCACTTCTCTCTTTCTTCCCATTTGAACTCTACGCTGAGACGCCTTCATTTCAGTTTGTGCAATAACTACCTCCTGAAAAACGAAACTATTAAAAGGTCCCTAACACATTATCACATATATTCATTTAATAATATCTTACACATACCAAATCTTTATACTCCGTATTCAATGTGTCAAACTCACGAGTGAGATCTTGCAAGATCCTGCCAACAAAAAACACGATTGAGCATGTGATTTGACAGCATATAAGAACTATATTCACAAAGAATAAAAAAACTAAAAGATAATGCAGTACTCATTCAATCTCAACTATATGCAACCGGAAACACATAACCAACACTCAGTTAAGCCTAAATGAGCTTCCATATTTAATCCAAACCTCAAATATAATGCATAAAATTACTTCCTGATATCATGAACAAGATATAACTTTAATGTTGATGCTTATAAAAAAACAGGAAATTAATCGGAAATAGGAACACAGAACATCACCTAAGAGGCTAAGAATTTTTAGCTAATCGAACAACTAATTGATA
Source organism: Tagetes erecta (assembly GCA_030867185.1). Lineage (NCBI taxonomy): Eukaryota > Viridiplantae > Streptophyta > Magnoliopsida > Asterales > Asteraceae > Tagetes > Tagetes erecta. The sequence goes on from CM061494.1 coordinate 10,650,046, forward strand.
GGCAATTGAAGCACAGAAATGAAACAAGTGTCAAAGTTGAGGAAATGATTAGTGGAAGTGAAGCTTACGAAGGGATTTGCTGGTGCATAAAGAGAACAAACCCTAGAATGTCGATAACGAGATGAAACATAACAGAAGCGTCAATAGAAGCGGAGGCGATATCAAGATCAGTGAACTCAATCTCCGATCTTCCTCCTCCTTCCATTGTTTCTCGAAATTGAAGCTTTGAAAGCTGCAACAGGCGGGTGATTATTATTAGTGTCAAAGCAACGGTTTGAAAAATAAATTACAACCAAATAAACTTTACTTGTGAGTATTTATATTTAATTCGGTTCGGGTTCGGTTAGAAAAAATCAATAAGTTATTTTTAAACTCAATCTTAAATATCATTTTAAATAGGGAAAATGCCATAGAAACATAACCAAGTTTCAGTTTTGTTCTAATTAGGTCACTCAAGCATATTTTACTTGATTTGGATGACTAAACCTTCAAATCAAGCAATTGTTGGATTTTGTTTGTGTCAAGAAAGGAATTAGGGATAGAATGTGGGGGTCGGAATATTTAATATATGTAATTATATTAAAAAAATTAAAAATATGTTAATTATAATAAAAAATAAAAAAATAAATCTACAATTCACATTACCGCTTCACATTAGCATAAAAAAATGTAAAAAATAATTCCTAACTGAAACGAAAAGAAAAACATGTGAAAACAACATGTTAAAACCTCTAATTTGAACAAAATATGAAGGTGAGTGACCTAATTGGAACAATTTTTAAACTTGAGTGACTTAATTAGAACAAAATTGAAACTTGGTTATGTTTTTACAAAGTTACCCTTTTAAATATGTTTGAGTTTGACCTTAATAACTTTCATGGATTATATAACGTGATATGTTTTGATGTTTAGACGTGATTATAATGAAAACATCATCTTAGTTTGTTTATGACATGTTTTAAACCTGTTTATTTTTTTAAAATAATAAATTTTCGTCTTTTTTTGGCTTTTTCTAACTTTACTTGTTAGCTTCGGCTGCACAACTTATTATATTTTGAGTGTGTTATTTTAATAAGTTATTTGTTAATTGTGTTAAATTTGTCGTGACGTATCACTAAACATGTTATATTAATTTGTGTCATAACAAAAGGTGTCGTGGAACATGTTTATTGACATGTTCGTGTTCATGTGTGAAGAAAATGACACAAGTAGCTTATCGTGTCATGTTCGTGTTTTTCACCCGTGTTACATGTGTCGTTTTATGTCATGTTTAACTTAGTTTGCCAACTCAATTTCATGAGTAGTTTAGCTTTATGAGTCCTACATAACAATAGACATCAAAATTGATCTTATAAATAATATGTATTAGTGTAGGTGGCTTCTTATAGTAGTTTTTACTTTTACTAGTTAAGTCGGTTTTACTTCATAGTTACGATTACAACCAAAGGTAATGGTGGTGTAGTTTCTTAACATTCTTGACTATGATTTAACCAATTTGGGTTTTAACTTCTACTCTTGGCTATACTTTTTTTATTCTTTTTTTACATCTTTTCTTATATACTCCGTATTTCTTTACTTATGTTACTTTTTAAAAGTTATCACGCCGCAACGTTATATTATTTTCATCATCATTCATAAGGTTTCAATTTATACTCTAAGTTTTCAATATGGTCAACATGTCATCATAACACGTGTGTGACCGACATAAGATCGTCTTCATTGCAATGCGTGACGCATGTCTAACAGATCACTGAGGGAGAAATGACATTTAAAAAAAAGTGTGACCGACTTATTTATGGTATTAAAACGCATGGACCAAAACTACAGTTTACTTTGTATTCAAAATCAAAAGTGCTATTACCAAGATAACTTCACTACAAAACTCATTTTTACAAACTTCGGAATCAAATATTCCCTAAAAAGATGAACAATGTCCACATAAATGGTATATACAGAAGCTTCCTTTCTAATATTCTTTTTCGTAGGTAAAACTCCCCCTCAACTGTTTCTATCATTTACGGTTTTGCGCAAATCGGTTGACCTGATCAAATAATCTAGCTTCTTGGTTTTTCCTAAGTGTTACACGCCGTATCTTTTTAAAGCTTTGCTTAAACTTGGCATTACATTGTACGCTTGATAAGATCTTCTCAGTTCAATGATCGAACCCACCTGGTAAAAATCAAAAACGAAAAACATAAGCTAAAATATAAATGGGTTGAAAGCATAAAAACTAGGTTCGGCATTCCTATTTAACACTGACTGTCTAAAATAAAATGAATTCCTACAAGAATGACCCATTTTGACCCGTTACTCCTCAACTCATGAGCCATCGTACTATATGTAAAGGTATATAAGACATTTGAATAATGATCAAACTTTCCTAAAACAAAAGATGTAATATTCATGGGGGATTAAGGAATAAGACCTACAAAGAGTAAACTGCAATTTTGGTCCCTGTGTTTTGATACCATTAACAGTTTCAGTCCCACTTTAACAGTTTTGGTCCATGTGTTTTTATTTTCTAACAGAAATAGTCCCAAACACTAACTCCATCCAGTTTTCCGTTAAGTCTCTCACACATGCCCCGCATCTGAGGTGTAAAAATGTCATTTCTCTCACTCTTATATCTAGGTCATCATGTAGGTTAACATTTCTATTCAGTCGTATGTCAAAAAGATTGAGAGAAATGATATTTTTACTCTGTATGTGAGGGAGACTTAACAGAAAATTTGATGGAGTTAGTGTTCGGGACCATTTTTATTAGAAAATAAAAACACATGGACCAAAACTGTTAAGGTGGGACTGAAACTGTTAATGATATCAAAACACATGACCAAAACTACATTTTACTCACCTACAAATTATACTAAATATTCAAACCAAAAGTATTTAAGATACTGATGCAATAATACGTTAAGAAAATAAATATATCAGCTTACAATGATAAGAACAGATGTAAACCCTATTGAAAACCCATCATTGCTTTTGCGCAAATAATGGTCAAGAATTGTTGATGATGTAGCCAATATACTCAACAATAAACCACCTGAAAGGATAATCAAATAACAGTGATCAGTTACATTAAAGCAACAAATACCTTTAGCTGATTTTACTTTTTGGATAAAGAGATACCCCAGAAACGGGTTGAAGCTTGAACTTTTGCCAAATATTCAACAGTGGCTTTTCCAGGCTTTACATTTGGTATCCTTGCACCCATTTTATTTAAATATTCAGCAATTTCCTTGGGCATGTTGGCCTGAAAAGAAAAAACACACAAAAATTAAACTTGAGATTGTTCGGTTGTGTTTTGTCTAACGGGTCAATTGGGTAAAATAAGTATAAATGATAAAACACTACCTTAAAAGTTGTTTTCATTTATAAAACCTCCTAAATCGTTTTATTAAAAATAAGCTAGACCATCGTTAGGATAATATGACTTTTGTAATTAATTTGACACGGCCCAATAGCTCCCGTGTCAGCCCAGAACTCCATATTGTAATTATAGTTTATAAAACCCCCTTAAGTATTTTGATTAAAAACAGAAGACTATTAAAATAAGCTAATTATAGTACACATTTGACATAAGAATATAATTTTATAACAACAATAAATCTTTTGGCCAACCCAACCCAAACGGCCAAACCAAACAAAAATATTCGCATTCCAACACATTTCCCAATCCACATGTAAACAAAGTATAATTTACACAACATTTTTTAGAGCACTTGCATACAGCAAAGAACACATAAAAAGTAGAAAACTAGAAATTTACTTACGATATCGAATATGTTGAAAACAAAAACGAAGAATGCATAGATTGTATAATAGACCCATGGTGCTGCTCCAAGAGACGACTCTGGATTTAAAATCTCTCTCACATTTACCCAAAATCGTGAAGTAAAAAAACTGCAAGGTACAACTTAGCAGATGTGAGTCCAACAAGAATAATATTCTAACTATAAAAAGGTAAAATGGCTACAAAAATATGAAAATATAACATCACAATCAAGATGTTACAATATTTTGATAGTTTTGGGTATAGATTGCAAAATGTGGTTGGATCAAAGCATGTTGGACCAGGTTGTGTTGACATACCAACACTCATTTTGCCTTTTCTCCTTTCTAACTTTTGTAAATAACAACTAATTATCGTATTATATATAACTAGATGTAACTTAAATAAAGATCCATATATTAAAACTTTTTATAAGATTGTACTCACTCACCTTTTCCTTTTTAGCTGAACTTTTAAATGTTATCAATTAGCAATAATACATAACCCCAAGTGAAGTGGCCTTAAAATGAAATGCTACTATCATTACGTGGTTATTTACATGCCAATCTTTTACCATAGAGGATTAATATAATAAACAAAAAGAAGTTAACTAATAGTGATCAAACCTTGCCACAATAGCAGGAAAACCCAGTAGATAGCTGGTAGTAAGGACAGGTTGCATTCCTGAAGGATTAATGTTAAATGGAATATATTGCTCCACCTCTGTAACTGGTGAGTCTTCTCTGTTCACACAAAAAAAATATGTTAGTAACAATCTCCAGATATAAAGCAGTATTTTTTATAGCTAACAGGCCAAATAAACAAATATCATAGAAAGAAACGGGTCAAATGGGCCATACGCTTATTTTTAATAAGAAAAACCTCCTAAATCATCTTATTCATTAAATTAAACTATTAATGGAATAATATACTATTGCAATCACATTTGAAGCAACAAATCAACAATAACTTATAATAAGTTCAGAAAATCATTTTATTAACAAAAACCTGGATCATTTCTGGTTTTTATCTTAATAATAGATAAAAATCATACCCTATTCACCTATGAATGGATCATTTCTGGTTTTTCAACTCTAACAGGTAAATTTTAAAATTACTTAAAAAAATGAAATAGGTCACACCAATAGAAATTCACCCTGTATTTTCAACACATAAAACCTCGTTATCCTATTATTAAAAAAATTGGATTATTATGGAAACAATATACTACTATATTATATGGTAACCATATTTAATACAGTAAGTATTGATAAAAAAAATTGGACAGAAGTGTTTCGGGTCAATCTGACTCATTTTAACATATACCAAAAACTGCCCTTTTAAACCCATCATGTGATCCACGGATTTTGCAAAGAAGATAAGTCATTCACCTAGTAGAAGATGCAAGTTTGAAGCCATAGTACTGTAGCTTGATTTTTCTGCAACCTTGTGTTACAATAACTGCCCACATAGTAACGATAATGAAGACACCAGATACTGCAAATACATAAGGCCACAATCCAACAGTACTTCCAGCACCTATATAGAACAATAACAAGATACCTCAGCCAATTTGAACTATTTTGCTAAATTTCACAAACCAAGTTATGTAAAAATGGTGAGATTGCAAGGTATAATGCTAGCATTTTTAGCTATGACTTTGATAGCTCTCTTTATTACAAGCACACTTGCATGTGTATTGGCTATTAATGATGTAGGCACATCCGGAACCCTATGTTTGGCTTATAGACTATCTATGATCTACGCGTTTCTGGATCCCAATGCCTCGGATAACCAGCGTGATGTCCAAACCTTTGCAGTAAAGGTCAGAGTATTAGTCGTTAATAGTATTCACGAGTCAAGACAATGAATAACTACATCGAGGTGGTATTATCTAGTCACCGTCGCCCATTTGACATGTAGCGTACTTGCTACAGCATCCCGTCATTAATGACCCTCGCCTCTTCTCTTCTTTGCACTATAAATACCATGGCACCGACCAACCACTTACGCATTAAATACAACACTTGCTCACTAAAATTTGTACAAGACTGCTTCACATTGATACATTCCCACCCCAAAATCAAGTCACAACCTCTTCAACGGTGAGGGTAACGGTGTTCTCTTTTCTTAGGATCTAAAAACAGGCCTCTAGTACTCTCCAGAGATTTGGCTAGATGTTGCTACAACAGCTATAAACATAAAGGCAAACTGCATGAAACAGATCTCTATCTTTGTTTCTGAATATAGTAGCCAAGTTTGTCAACTTAGACACAAAATAGAAAGAGATTATTACAAATTTTAGCAACCGATCTATTAATTTTGCCAGTAAATTGCTAATGTAGCCCTCGTTATTGCAAGTCAGCAACCACACCGGATACCACAAATGTAAAAAATTGCTTATGTAACCAAACAATTTAATCAGTTTTAATAAACTTATTTACATCCATCCCGTTTTTAGATGCAATATCAGATGCCATGTAACAACTTTTGAAAAATAAGTAAAAAATGACCTGTTATCAGTTGAACAACTCACTCATGGCTATCATAAAATCTAACTTGGATGCTAAAATTGGTATGAAAATATAAAATGGTTTCTATTTTGCACCTTACTTGAAGCTATTGCAAAAGGTGTAAACTTTGTTCTCTTTCGTGCAGTTTGCCCTAAACATAATGTAGAGATGCCAAAACATTTTTTTAACCGGGCACAAAAAGATCATATTAACAAAATTTAGTTGTTATGAACCAGGGAACATGAAATAGCATATTCACTGATTAAAGAAAAAAAAGTGGTTCTGGTCAAATAATCACATCATGAAAGAGATCATGGGAAGCAAATATAGAGTAAAAGGTAAGAATTAAGAAACAATGACAAATATGTTAGCATGAAATAAAGAAGGAAGGTATCCAAACTTAAGGACATGATAAGATTACATGAAATAATAACAACAATGATAATCACTATTAACAGCGATAAGATATAGCTTACCTGAGAGCTGAGATAACATTTTGTGTAATGTCTCAACGTAACCAGTCAAAATATTCACACAAATGAGCAATGATGATCCATGACCTGCCCCATTCATCACAATTAGAGAGTTAAAAGGTGAAGGAAAACCACAACAAAGGATTATATAAAGTCTTAATATTCTCAATCACAATGGTATGTGGGGCTGGATACTACAACCCCCATACTGTTCTTGATCTGCAATCAACCAAAAAAATGTTCAATATTTTTAACAGATTGACTCATTTCATGTATATCCTTCTAAAAGTTTAAATTTCGCCCACACAAATTATCTTTTAAAATTTATAAAATAATATATACCCTCTTTCAATACACTGAAAATATCATGTATACCCATCCTCTAGTGGGAAAAAATATATATAAACTAGCTAATTACAACCGACTGTCTTTCTTGAAAAAACAAATATGTAAACAATTACTGTGACTCATCTTCGTGCATAATGCATAATGTTCTCTTTCTTTACTTAGTAGTACATACTGTTACAGTGCTACTAGTGCTTTGTGGGAAAAAATATATATAAAACTAGCTAATTACAACAGACTTTCTTTCCTGAAAGAACATATATGTAAACAATGTTATTACTATGACTCATCTTCGTGCATAATGCATAATGTTGTCTTTGTTTATTCAGTAGAACATACTGTTACTAGTGCTTTGTTTTATTTACTAGAAAATAGGTAGAAAGGGTATTGTATTTTGAAAGGTTAAATGTGATATTAAAAATTTAGAAGAATATATATGAAATAATCAATTAAGCTTAATGATATATTTATTGTATGCTGTGAAATTACCCTACAAATAAATCAGCTGAATTACAGAACAAAATAAATTAGTGACAGCATCTAAGCACAATGATTAAAGGAATTACCAAAACCAGAGTCTGATATTTTATCACAAATCCATGTCGTAGTCATTGCACCAGAGACCAATAACATCGTTGTCAACATGACGTGTTTCGCCCTGCATTAAAAAAACAGACCAAATATAATATATAAAAATGTCCTTCTTTGACTATATTAACTAGAGAAATTAGAGAACTACCTTTGGCTGGCACTTGCTGCATAAATAGAATATGAAAGTGAAAAATAAGAAATAATCAGGGCCTCTACTATTGCAAAGCCAAATGACATCCACCATCTGGAAGAGAGTAAGGAATGCAATGCCTTTTTAAAAAACTATATAATAACAAAATATTCCTCTCTCTGATTATCAACAATGATCAAACGTACATATAACTCTTTATTTTTTCATTAGCATCCAAGCCTTCTTTTCGCAGCTTGATCAATGAAGGAACAACATAGCAAAGTACCTGATCCCATAACCACTTTTATTAGCTTATATTTGAAATTAAGTTTGATGCCAATGAAAACAAGAACCAAATCAACCATAAAAAACAATTTGTATGATTTTATACAGTTATTTGATGACGAGAAGCAATAGCAATATAGTCAAACTACTTTGAGTGGCTGCATATAAAAGGTTGTCAGCACCCAGATCCCTTTCTTCATTTTTCTAAGTCTAAGCCATGATAACTGACTGCTTATATTAAAAATCATATGTCTAAAGTGTATTTCAGTGATAGTGAAACGGACCTAGGTTTTGTATTTGACATGTCATCACATGCTTTGATATCAGAACTGGAATTTGGAATTTAGGAATACTAATTTTGGGAGTCATCCTATGCCATGGAAGCATGAACAATAATAATAGTTCAAAACCTGGAAAATAAGATACTACAAATATCTCAATTAAGGTTTGTATTTATCCATAGGATTTAAACTTTTACCTGCATAACAATAGATGCTGCAATTTGGGGACTAATTCCAAGTTGAAAGAGGGAAAGCTTAAGTTCTGGTGCCAGCTCACCAAGCTCCTCTGTAAGTGAATACAATGATATAAAGAACGGAGAAAAGAGTGAAAAATAATGGGGAAAACATCTTTTAGCAAAGATCACACTAGACAACAATTGATTTTTTTACTCGTGGCACCATCTTTAACTTAGCAATTTCTTAAGCCATCACAAGCAATATCACTTTACCTTGGTATAAAAATAGCCAGTGGATATCTTTATTTAAACATGAAAAACAATGTAATCAAGAAGAATGGGTTATGCTCCCTATCAAACTTAAACCAAGAGGAGAGTCGGAGATTAATAAATAAGAAAAGGCTTCTTTTATTTGAACCAGAGGTGGCAAAATGGGTGGTGGGTTAAGTGGGTTCAGGTACAAACAAGTAACTTTGGTACGAGATGGTTGATCCATAACTAATTGGGTAAAAAATGCCACTTCTAATTTGAACCAAGCATGAACTAATAAATCTATGAAAGATTAAATATTCCGTTTGCATGGTAAAATTTATGCCTGGAAGGAGCAGAAACATACCAACTGAGCCTGAAACAAAGCTAAGGTAGTTTTCTGGCACTAATCTTCTATCAAAACCGGGAAGAGGAATAAAATACCCGACACGACTGATCACAAGCAATGCAGCAGTCACAAACAATCTCCTCCTTATCTCACTTTTGAAAAAAGATTCAGCAGCATTATTGATATAAGAACCTAAGCGAGCAATTATAAGGAATCTGTTTTCGAATTTTGGTTTAGGCTGCAAAGTCTCGTCATTATATGAATCTGCTTCAAACTCATTTTCAGAAGCTTGAAAAATAAGTTTGTTACTAAAAGACCCAGAAGTTGCTGCCTGAATTCTCATAGTGTTTCTTTTGGGCTGATTGTATATAAACTTTGGAGGGTTGTAGCCACCACTTGAGCAAAAGGGTCTCTCTAAATTCATGATATTACTTTCGGGAAGTTCTGAATTATTAATCTTGAGGGAACATCTTTTCGTAGCACATGGTCTACACCATAAGTAGAGGCTATTAGCATTTCCACCTGTCCATCAGGATAATTACACCCATAGTTAAAACGGAAGCTTAGTTTCAATAATAACTCGCTGAGGTTTTAAAAATACAGGTTAGAGGTAAACTTATTTACAACAATAGTAACATTAACATATATGAAGTTTAATAACCTTTTTGTATTGATGTTAATGCTTTTCCCATGTGAGACATGAACATACAGATGGATAGTTCCTTAACAGTATCACATAACAAAACATGCATGTGTGTGCATGACCTCATGGAACAATCAGATTAGATTGAACCATTCAATACTTAATTTGTTCTGATTACAGAAACTGAAAACTTAGCCCAAATGTTTAATATTGTCAAAAATAACTCAAATCACAAACTAATATTCCCCTTCACTAAAAACCCAAAGGGTGGCAAAACGGTAAACAGAGTAAGCCTATTTCCATCAATCTCAGATCAATAAACAAAAACAAAAAAAATGAACTTTCCATATTTAGCTGACATAAAGATTGATCAGTACACTAATGGAGCTAAAATTCTCCATTGACATTCTCTAATGTAAATGATAGTTACTGACTTACTGTTAATCCATTAAACCAACATATATCAGCACCTTAATGATCTTTCCACACTAAACATAACCACACGATGCCAAGAACAACTTTACAAAGAATTTACCATATTATCCCGAAATAGAAGGTCGGTGCCACCTGTCCTACTTGTGCTTATGATGTGTGTTTTGTTTCACGTCAGTATTTTCCTTATAATCAGGTCTTTTCTCCGGTCTTCTTTTTGAGTGATTTTTAGGCGTGTATTTTCCTTTTAACTAGGTTTTCTGATTCTCTGGTCTTCTTTTTGGGTTTTCCGCCGGAGATTTTTGTGTTCGTGTTTTCTCCGGTCTTCTTTTTGCATAAAAACATCAACTTTCTTTTCATCTGGTTTCGTCGGTGTTTGTGTTTGCGAGATTGTAGCTGGGTCTTGTTTCTCCGAATTTGGGGTTGTTTTCTTCTTGCGTTGATGTTGTTTTTCGATTGGTTATATGTTGTTTCTTTAGTTTTTTTTCAATTGGTTTCTTAATATTTTTTTGTTTTGTTGTTGATTTTGTTTTTCATGTTTTAAGCATGAGTTGTTGGTGATTGTGGATGAGGTGTTATGGACGATCGGTTCTTCATGTGTTCTTTGGTGTCGTTTATGATGGTTTTAATACCGTTTGTGAGTGTTTTTCGCTACATGCATTGAGTTAATTTTGGCTTTTGTAGGTTTCGGCGGTGGCTGTGTTGGTGCATGTTCCAGGCGTTGCTGTGGTTGTGGTGTAGATAAGCTGCTGTTGTGGTTCTGTTGGTTTCTTCGGTTAACACCATTAGGTGGTTTTTTCTGCAGTTTTAAGGTTGGTTCACTACTCTTTTTTCTTCTACGTATATTCATGGATTGATCAGTAGGTATATCTGTGGATGATTTGCTTGTATGTTTGTTTAAGTTGTTGTTGACTAAATTAGTAATTTACTAATTAACTTAAATGCATACACCTAAACCACAACTTTGGAAATCATACTAAAAAAAACTTATAACATCACAGAGACACAAAAAAGGCAAAAAGTGCCTAGTAACAGCTCAAGATGGTTTGCAGCTAACTTGTGCACGCACCAGTAGCGACAGATAAAAGAAGAAGATTTTGTCTTTTTGCTAATGGCTGGTAGACAACATGACTACAAAACAACTTTTGGCAGCATCAACACCTCTTATAAGTACCTTTGTTGTAAATATGTTGTTAGGGATGTAAAATACCCTAAACATCAATGTTTGTTGTCATGTCTCTAATAGTTCTAGTAATGTAACATGGCAACATAACTACTGCCCAAAAACTACTAATACATATAGACCCAGAGCAACCTACTTGTAGTTCGGGCCGCCGCAACACATCTAGTTTTGTTATATATCAACATCTGACTTTAACTGCTACAAATAAGCTCATGACCATTTCCAATCAATTAAGTAACCTTTGAAGATTTTTATACAAAATTCTTCAATATTCATCATATAACTTTAAGTTTAAAACAAAATTGACCTGATAGCAATCCAGTAAATTAATTTTCAAAACAAAATTAGGTTAACAAACACGAACTATTAACAAAACAAAGTACCTGATAGGCATAACCGACGGTGTAGAGGAACGTATTCGGCAGACGATGAATTGATTTTGCTAAACAACCACGGATTGATGCTCTGCATTTGCAAATTCATTTCGAAAATACAAAACCCTAGGGTTTTTTATATGAACAATTGTGGCCGTTGACGGAATGAACCGGCGGGATGAATATGGTTCCGGTTAACCGGCGATGATGAAGATAACGAAGTTGCAGGGTTTTTGGTTGGATAATTTGGGGGTTTAACATGATTATATTATTTTATTAAATTATTAAATTATATATGATCATGTTTTCAACAGGATATGTCCCTTCTTTTTAGAGAAAACTACAAATTAGGTTCTTTATGTTTTTGGGTACCTGCAAGTTGAGTCCTTTAGCTAAAATATCTACAAATAACGTCTTTATTTTCGTAGTTTTATACCAATCTGGTCCTTTACACTAACTAAAGTTAAGTTTTTCAGTTAAGTGAAGGGCAATTTTGTCTTTTTACATTAAATGACTATTTTGGTAAATAACATAAAGGATCATTTTTACAATTTACACTAAAATGTTATAATAAGTATTATTTTGTAATTAAATATTTAATAGATGAAATATAAAGTAAATCTATTTATAATATTTACGACTTAAATTATATATATTTTAAGTTTTATATATTATTTGGGAAACAAAAATGAGTTTTTTATGGTGGGTCCAACACTTCCGATAATACAAAATTAAACGTCAAGTGTCGGTACGTTCTCCGAATGAGGTTCGAATATAAAAAATATTGATTCGTTTGTTTAACATATTTCAGATTTGTAACAGAAAATTAGAAAAAATTTGGGTATATATAGTGTTATTTCAAAATAGTGGTTAAAAAATAGTTGTTAAATATAGATCAAAATAGGGAAGAAAAATTAATTTACTATATATCGGAACACACATGAACAAAATATTATTGGAAAACAAACGTGATTAGCATGTACAAAATAAAACGCTTATTCTTTTTGAGAAGTTTATGCATGTTAGTTTGTTACGTTTCCGTGCAGAAAGAATAAACGTTTTGTTTTGTACATGCTAATTTGCGTTCGTTTCCCAAAAATATTTTATTCATGTGTGTTCCGATATATAGTAAATTGTTTTTTTTCTTCTCTAGTTATGATCTTATTTTTAACAACTATTTTTATGACAACTATTTTGAAATAACCTTATGAATACCCAAATCTATTGATGATGGGGGTTAATGATTTGTATTGATTATGTGCTTTAGAATACTATTATTTTCGATTTTTAGGTAGTCTTGTTGCTTGGTTAAATTGGTTTACATATTGGGGAATGCCCCTTTTATGAACTAGTGGAAACACATTTAACTACTTATTTTATTTGGTTGGTTGATAATACAAAGTTACAGGGGAAATACCCTTTACAAAAAAAAACGAAGCAATATCTTTTATATTCCGAAGCCTCGTTCGGAGGACGTACTGACACTTAACATTTAATTGTGTATTCCCGGAAGTGGGTGGACCCACCGTAAAAAACTCATTTTCGTTTCCCAAATAAATATTAAACTTAAAGTATATATAGTTTAAGTCGTAAATATTACAAATATATATACTTTGTATTCATCTATTAAATATTTAATTACAAAATAATACTTATTATATAACATTTTAGTGTAAATTGCAAAAATGGTCCTTTATGTTATTTATCAAAATAGTCATTTAATGTAAAAAGACAAAACTGTCCTTCATGTAACTGAAAAACTTAACTTTAGTTAGTATAAAGGACCAGATTGGTATAAAACTACGAAAATAAGGACGTTATTTGTAGATATTTTAGCTAAAGGACCCAACTTGCAGATACCCAGAAACATAAAGGACCTAATTTGTAGTTTTCTCTTCTTTTTATTATTTATTACACTTTTAGCTCCTAGGGCGTACAAACTACAAAACAAAAAAGTGTTACTAGACTCGTTAACCCGTCTTATGGACTGCGCCGTGTTCTAGAATTTCACCGGAGGCAATACGGATCACTGGATGGCTTGAAGTCAGGGATGATGTTCGAGTTACCATCTAAGTCGCACTGTCACGTTTTGTGCTCAGCTCCTTATATTGTGACATATCAATCAACTTCATCATCAAAATTATTTTAGACTAAATGAAAATTTTCGTCATTTTATGTTTGAGATGATTTGCATATCGTCTCTATTTAAGCTCAATAAGTTTGTAAAGCTAGTTCATCTGTTGTTATGACTTAAGTTTTTTTGTTGGATGACAATTAAATGTTTTAGTATATTCAGTCTTATGTAGCGCATGTGAAAGTAGTTTTTTTACCTCAAAATGATAAGAGAAAAGTTCATATACAAAGTTTATTTTGGTATAAAGTGTGAGAATGACAAAATGACAGAAAAATACACAATGACATATTAAAACAGTTATAACGTACATATTAAAAAATATAACTTACAATATAAATTGAATTTCAAAAAAGTGTTTATGAGACTTTGTTCCCCACGTCGTCCTTCTTCATAAAAAAATAAACGAATAATGGAAAATTAAAAAAAATCAACTTTTTATTGTGTCTTTTGTTGTGAACAAAAATTTACAAAAGACGCAATGAAAGTAAAAAAGAAAAGACACAATGAAAACGTTGACTTTTTAATTTTTTGTTTATTTTTTGTATGTGGAGAGCAATGTCTTCGAATTATTTTTTTTAAATTCAGTTTAATTTGTGAGTTACGAATTTTTTTATCTTCTAATGTGTTTTTTTGTACCGTTGTGTCTTCACATACTTTATATTATTTTTGCACTTTGTATGATAAGTTCAAATATTAAATTTTGTAAGCCTTGTCTTTTCTTTAATGTTTATGTTCGATCAAAGGTGAAATTTTGACAAATATAAATATATAATATTCTCAAGATCTTTCTTCTTCTTTTTCTTTAAGAAACTAATATTTTTTTACTTTCTTTACACATCTCTTATTAACTCACAAAATGTAATTCTAGTATTAAATCTAAGGGTTATTAGATTTAATCACCTCTAACTATTGGTTATTGGCCGCTGGCACCCTCAAGTATCACTTTGGCCAATATAACTCCAAACTAAACACTTTGGTGTGTGTATCACCAAAAGTTAAAAAAAATTAACAAAAAATTAACCAAAAGTGACTTGAATTGGTTGAATTTTGATGATACGGACACCAAAGTGTTTAGTTGGGAGTTATATTGGCCAAAGTGATACTTGAGGGTGACAGCGGCCAATAGCCAATAGTTGGAGGTGATTAAATCCAATAACCCTAAATCTAAACATTTTATATAATTAGACTTGAACTCACAACCATCTACCGTTACCACACATACTCTTCTATATAAACTACTAGTTTAGTGTCCGCACTATGCTCGGGAACATAATACCCAGATGATTTTAACGATATTCATGGGGCATAGAAGGTTCCAATCAATTTTTAGATAAAACCGTTATAAAACCGAAACACAAGATTTATTTAAAAACTGTTTTTTAGTATAGCAATATTATACTCAAATTAAAGAGAATTAAAATCTCAGTTTTATAGTGTAAATTTTTTTTACGTGGTTTAGGTAAGAAATTTAATTATCTCTATATATAAACATTTTGGTTTATTGAAACCCAAATATAGCATATTTAATACCAACTATGTAATCGAACTATTTATTGCATATTTAAAACTTGTAATATTACAATTGTATATGTTGTATTACAATATATCGTCTATTGTTTCCCTTGTCTATAAATACATGTCATTCAAGATGAACAAACTCATTCTCGTTTTTGAATAATGAATATTTTAGTTAAAAAAAAACTTGTTTCCCTTTTCATTGTACTAACTTGTTTCATTTGCTTTCATGTAACACCTTCTCATAGCAAAATTTGTTCCTATAATTGGAATGTTGCCATTTATAATGGAATCCCCGATTCAACAATTGGTCTTCATGTGAAATCAAAAGATGACGATTTAGGCGAACACTACATCGCTTATGGCGAACATTTCTATTTTCATTTTTGTGAAAATATATTTCGCCGTACTGTTTTCGCAGGAGATTTTTCTCATGGGCCACAATTTGCACATTTTAACGTTTTTGATGATGAAGTAGCAGGGGTTATTGGCCGGAGTAAAGATTCACATGTTTATTGGCTACTGAAAGGAGATGGGTATTATTTGTCAAAAGAATTAAAGCCGGTTGATGATCCATCATGGATAAAAAGAGGAAATTGGTAGCGAAAGAGTCGTTTATGTAATAATATATATTATTATTATAATAAAGTCATATTAATGTTACTTTTATATATTCTATATGGCTTTAAAACTAGAACACAAACTAGATTTATGTTCAGACCAAGCGATGCGGTGACTGTGTTTCATGTTTGTGACTTCATCGTACATTAAGATTTTGACCTTTGTCATGTGTTGCGGTGAAATAGTTTTTCTTACACGTTACAATAGGCGGTGCGTCAGAGTAATTTCATCGTTTAAAGCAGCGGTTCGATGTAAAATTTACACTAATTCATTTGCATCGTGATGCCGATCAAATGCCCTAAAACATTGTTTGAAATTCGAAAAATAATTAACGCTGTTAAGTGTTTTTTAAGAGGGGTCTTTTTAAAAAGATTATTTAAAAGTTGGGATCTCCAAGGAAAATTTTCTCAATTGAAATTTGTACCGTCCAATAGGTGAATTTTTTGATATAGTCCAATTTTCCATATAAATATAGAGTAACTAAACAATAAAAAAGCAATAAACTCACAAATATTAAAATTCAAATTTTAAAAATTTAAAGAGATATTGGATTTTAATAATCCAAGTTTTGGTATATTGGCCGATATTAATCTCAGCTTGAAAAGTCCATGTGACAATCTCAACTTGGTGCTTATTTTCCTATAAGGCTACTATGATCAGACGTTAAAGTTAACTTAATGCCGTTAAGTTTTTTTTCTGGATATAGACAAATGTTTTAGGACTTTTGATCAGGAGGAGGATATAAGTCTATTGATGTAAAACTTACCTTGAACCGGTGCTCCAAACAACTAAACGGTATTCAATCGAGTCTTTAAACCTAACGGTGGTTAAATCGGATGTTAAAATTTCTTTGGAGCATCAATTCAAGGTAAGTTTTTTATCAATGAACTTGTATCTTCCTTCTAATCAAAAGCCTAAAACACCGGTCTAAAATTCGAAAAAAAAACTTAACAGCATTAAGTTAACTTTAGCGATAGATCATTATAGAAAAATAAGTTACAAGTTGAGATTACCACAATAAACTTTTTAAATTATGATTAATATCGGCTAATATACCAAAGTTCGGAATATAAAAATCCAACATCCCAAATTTAAATAGTTTCTTTGGCAAACTAGTCTATTGTTCTGCTAATTAAATTAGTAATAATGTTATTTAGCAAAAATAAGATTTCGAATAAGATTTGAAGTTTTCACCTTGATTGTTTATAATTTTTTATATAATCATAGTGAGTAAATCAAATGCATCGACTAAAAGACGGTTAGTCTTATTTGAGAAGTGAAGTAAAATTTAAGGACTGTTTTGCAAAACCTGAATCATTAATTGTTGAATGGTTAAGAGGTCTGAACCATTAAGTGGCTCTATCAATGAGAGAGATGGTGAGGTAAAACTTCAGATGATGGTAAGTTTAGTACATGCTCCATTCAGTTTCATTCAATATCTCTCTATCTCTTAACCATTCAGCACTTAATTGAACCATTCAGAGACTCCTTTTTTATGAAACAAACACTCTAAATACCGAATCTGAATGATTAAGCACCGAACTAAACCATTAAGAGATGAAACAAATATCCTCTTAGATTAAAAACAATAAAATTAAAAGAATGAAATTATTATAAAAGGTTTATGTAACTTAAAGTATATATTTATATTTGTATGAAAATTATAGTATCCTATATAAATTCAAAAGACTAGGTCAATGAAGATCTTTTTTTTAGCCATAACTTTCACTTCTTATTCATATCTCACGTTGACATAATTACTATTTTAACTCATAACTTTGGATATATATATTTTCAACCTCAATTATTCAATATACGGCACAACTTATTTTTCTAATAATGTTACTACTTTACACCACAGTGTGCTAGACATAAATTTTTTTATCTATGCATAACTACATTACTACATTAATGTCATGTCTAACGTGTGAGGCAATATTATTTTGTTACACATGTAACAAAGTGAAGATGCCACTGCAACACGTGGCAAGTTAAAATATTAATGTCGTCATTGTAACGCTTATATGAAACACGAGACCGACCACCGAATTGCACGAACACAAAACAAATCCTGGTTATTATATATTATAAAAGAAGCCATTATTTGGATATAATAATTGTTAAATTTCAAGTTAATTGTCTTGTTAAGCTCTTTTTAAACCAGTAAATGAGATTTATTGTTTTTTTTACAAACTCACACAAATCTAATGTTAAATTTACACTATATGTTTTCTAGGTTTAAATTCTCACAACTTAAGAGGGCTACCATTTACACATTAACTAATATCATTAGACTACAAGCATCTTAACAAATAATTATTTGCAAATTTAAAACCGAACCGAACCAAATATTCAAGACAAGTTGACTTAAAATAATTCCAACTAACACTTATTGACCGAAAATAATCTCAACTCAGTTTGTTTCCTCCAGTGATCTCAAACCGAACTTTTTTTTTGCCTCAAGTGGTCCGTCGCCTTTTACTTTTTTTTCGATCTTTTCCCAATTTCAAACCGATATTATATGGATTTTGATCGGGAGGATGATACAAATCAATTGATGTGAACCTTACCTCGAACCGATGTTCCAAACGACGAAACAGTCTTCAATCGGGTGTTTAAACCCTAATGGTGCATTAATCGAATGTTAAAATTAAATCATTTGATGCACCAATTGGAGGTAAGGTTTGCATCAGTTGACTCGTATCCTCCTCCCGATCAAAATTGATAAAACATTGGTTAGAAGTTCGAAAAGAATAAAAAAAAACCACTAGAGGAAAAAAATACTAAATTTAAGACCACTGGAGGGAATAAAATGAGTTAAGAAGATTTTTGATCAATAAATGTTAGTTGAGGTCAATGATCCTTAACTCAAGTAGTTAAGATGATGTAGCTAAACTTATAAAATGAATCAGTGAGGTAGCTAAAACTTATAAATGTTAGTTGAGACTATTTTAATCCAATTTGCCATTCAAAACTTTAACACTTAATTAAACCGTCTAAATATCAAAACAAACTATTCTTGAAATTTGTAAAGGCTCACAAATATCAATCAAAATTATTACCTATACCAAAATTCCAATAACACAATACATGATTATACAACATATAAGATGTTGATTTAGAAATACATTCATCACACAAATTTCACCATCCAAGAACACATTAATGTTCTTCAAAAAGGTGCTATAGTTTCAACCTATTAAGATGACAAATGGAGATTTTGAACATCAATTTGCAATGCCTTTATTCTTTCCTCCATTTTTGTCAGTTCATCTTGAATCATCACAAGTTCATCTAATTTGCTTTGGGCCAATTCTTGATAAGGCTTACCCACAAACTTAACATAATTTTCAAGACTTTCGGTTGTCGCTAATAGATCTTTTTGCATTGCTTCTTCAAGTTGACGGGCTAGATTATCAGACGTCCTTTTTACTTTATCGACCACCTTTTGCCTACGAGCTGGGAAGTTTGCAATTGCGACATAGCTATCACATAAAGAAAAATCTAGTTAGAAATAGAGTATTTCTTGATACATAGTTTGTTATAAGACAAAACATTGATATGTGGAAGATAGTAGAGGGAGCAGTTCGGTTTGATTTTGTTTCTGTAACATGCCAAACGGGTCAAACGACCCATTTATAACGCATAAAACCTTTTATAGCGTTTTATTGTTCACATAATATAACTTTCGAATAATACCTGAGACATAAAATATTTCAAACTTTTGGATAAAAAGCTTCAAAATATCAATGTGTCATATTGGGTTTATGTTTTATCTATGACGGGTCAGACACTTAAAAAAGCCCTTAAAAATGCCACGGACCAAACGATGTTTTTAATGCATGAAACCTTTTAATCATTTTATAAAAAAAACTAGAACATTATTCGAATAATATCATTTTTATAATCATAATAACACGATTTATTTGTAAAAGGTCTATAAGACACTAACAAAACTTGTTTTGTGGCACCAAAACAAAAAATACCCGTTTGACCCATTATCCAACCGGCCGGTCTGGCATTTGGCCACATATAGTAAGAAGGATTACCCGCCAGCAGAGCAAAGCCCAAGAGCAAGAAGATCTTCCAAAGTTGTTGGTAGCACTGATGTCAGAAGCGAAGCTAATAAACTCGCGGTTCCTATCCCACCAAACGTCCCCAAGAACTGTAACAAAAAGAACAGACTAATAAGCGCTAAACAACATGTAAAATTTTACAAGATATGAGTAAAATAACATGTCATTGTACTTTTTCTCCATCTCGTTTTTTGTAAAGAAAGATGTTCAGTTTATATATGATGTTAAAATGAACGGTTATAAATGACCCAAACAGGACATGGAGTCATCTTTAAGGGACTCGGGTATACAAAAAAAATGTACAACGACTAAGGTACACTTGTACAAATGAAAAGTGCGTTAGTCTATATGCAAAAACCCATATATTATTTAATAAATAAATTCAAGAAAAAAAGTTGATCCGTTGCCCAACCCACTTTAATATGTCTTAAAAGTAAACCATTTTGACCCGTCCGCTCACCCATATAGCAAAATAAAGCTCACCACTTCACGAATTTCTTGCTCAAATAGCTTGGAAGCAGCAGCAGCACTGAAGTCCTCTACTACTTTGATACTGGATTCATTTTCTTTCTCGACTAACTTATGTGTTTCTGACATAAATCGGTTTCCTGGGACCATAAATGAAGCCCACTTTTTCTCAAAAGTTTCCTCATAAAGTTTTACTTCACGGGCATTATTCGACTTAAGCCACACCACATATTCCCCTAGTAATCTCTGCACGTCAAGTAAGTTTTATATAAAAAAACAAGAAATCCAAACAAAATGGTGTTTTGAGGGTCAATCTTGACCCCGTCTACTTATGTATGAGATGATTCAGGTAATGATTTATGTCCAACGGGTTAGACATGTAAACTAAAAATGAATGAAAATAAAAGATAAATGGCTTAAGAGGAACCGGTGGAATGGGTCCATAGTGACCCATGCTTATAGTAATGTATTACACCTCCCAATTATTTTATTCAAAATTATGACACTTACTTAAAATATATAATTCTGGTAACCACAGTTCACACTAATTAATTCCAAAAAATTAAATATTAGACAAAAGGAGTTTCATGTCAACCCAACTTATACAAGATATTTTACCCTTTTTGCAAGTTATCCAACCCGCGCATTTTGCCACCTCTTATTAACAGCAAAATTATTTATTTACTTACTTGTGATTCCAATAATGCTGGACCAAGGACGTCATTTCGAACACTTGCAACTGCTGGCATTGGGGATTTATTACCTCTAAATACATATGATACCACAATATCAATATTTGATAGCCGCAGAGTTGAAACAATAAGATCCACAATCTTTGCTTGTGTTTTATCTACCTGAGTTTGAAAACACCAAAACCAAAATAAAAACATAACTTGTTAATTGTTATAAATCCAAAAAGATTTACCTCAAACAAACTAAAAAGGATAACCACCCAAGTATTCAGCCTTTTCTTCATATGGGCAAGGCCACACACATTGAAACCACTCAAATATGTACCGCGTTTCCTTATACCAATTCCAGCCAAGATAACATGATGGATAACTAAAATACTCCTTGATAATTATTTTGAAAGGTCAACAATTTTAATATGTAACATGTTGATATTTCGTTAAAGTACGTTTTGAAATTTAGAAAACATTAACAGCATGTTTGCATCCATAAGAAACCTCCAAAAGACAAAATGCACATAATTTTTTAAAAAGCCAACAATTTTAACCGGTAACATATTAATATACCATGAAAGCTACGTTTTTGTAATTTTCAAAATTTATGGGCGTTTCTTTTGTTCGGAATGATTGTGACATATAATATCCTTTTAAAAGGTGTTTTAGTCATACGTCGTGTTTTTAGGTCGGAATTGGTATAAATAGAACCATATACATACTTGGGTGGCTTATAAATTAGTTTTACTATATGAGCGGCATTGGGTCCTCCATACATACTATTCCACAATAACATTCTTGGTTGTTAATAGAAAAAACTTGTTATATATCATACCAGTGACAAAGATTGTTTCTTCCAAGACATGCTTTCAGTTTCCATCTTGGATTTGAAATCTTTCACACTGCTTATCAGCTCTTTTATTGAACTCAAATCTTTTTTGGCCTGTTGAACATCTTGTTCTACAAGCTTTTGAGATGCAGAAAGCAACTGTTCTGCAATTGCAATAGGTGTTTCGAGTTTAAGTTTCATTCTTTCTGTTCCTGTACTTGTGGACCCATCTAAAAAGCTATATAAATACTTCTCAAGGTCATAAAAGCTTGTTGTTTCCCAATAAGAATCGTCTTCTTCATGATCTTCTCCAACATTGGACAATGTTAGTTTTCTTTTAAGTGCAGATCGAGCGGATACAGGAAACAATATTACTTCGTTCTTTAACAACTTTTGTGTGTTCTCTTTGACAAATCCAATTGCCTCCTCAAGCTGCATTTATTCAGAAAAATGTTGAAAATTAGTGGTGAAAAAGGGGCAGGTCGTGGATAATCGCTCGAAATGGGTTGGGTTGACCCACAAACACATTTTGGCCCGTTCTTTTTTGTGTTCAACCCACCAAAACAAGATTGAAGAGAAGTATGTATAAACCTCAATGGGAGTTTGGTATATATCCGATTTATTCAGTACAAACACAACTTTCTTCTTCCATTGTTGTGTGTAACGCAAAAAAGAAACCTGAAAAGCACCAAACGGGTCATTATTAAAGTGATTAATAAATTAGCATTAGAACAGAAAAATGCAACACAGGCTTTAAAATGACCAGATCTTGGCCAGTGACATGTAAAAGTGGTGTTTTGGACCAACGGGTCATTTTGGATTCTCTATCTAATGGGTAAAGTTTTAACAAGATGGCTAAAATGGAAACTAGTTGGACTGATCAAGAGGGTCAAACGGGTCGAAAGTCGCCTGAAGTGTATTCAAAATGCGTTAAATCTCCAAAATTGTTTTAATTGAAAAGGAATAGTTTATCATGACTATAATATAAAACACAATAAAAAAAGGAAATATATGTGTTTCCTGGTTAGCCCAACCTGAAGGATTTTGTCATGTAAGAAAAAAACTACCCATTCTGACCTGAACCCGTTACCCAACCTGCTTAATCCACCCATTTTCATACCTCGCTCTCGGTCAATGGGCGATCTGCAGAAATAACAAAAAGAAGCAAATCTGCCCGGGGCACAAATTCTTCGGTCAAACGTTGTTGTCTTTGAAGAATCACATTGGTTCCTGGTGTATCAACAATGATCATCTGTTTTACCAGAAACAAATAAGTACCTATAGAACTTACCAGTACTCACAAGCAATATGGGACCAATATTCCTGGTGTGTTTAACAAGCAAGATAATTAGATGAATTTTTAATTCCATTATAACAATTGGTTGGTTTGTAGCAAGTTGAATTAGTGGCTATAAAATTTTATTTATGTCAAAGCAATATATCTTTCACGTTTACTTTATTTAATAAAGATACCTGAATTTTCAATGTGCAAATAATGCAAGTTAAACACAAAGGGGGCTACACGCAGGCCCAAGAGATGGCAGATATATTTACTTATCTAGCGTATTAAGTAGCATGGAATGGAGATTATAACAAATATAACTATTATTACTTACATGCTCAAGTATCGGTGCAGGTAGATAACATATATATTGGCCATCTGGATGTCGTTCACAACGTTGTTGTTCGTTAGAATCAACCTCAGAATACCGTAGAAAAGTTATTTCATTCGTTGTAGGAATAACTCCATCTTTTAGGTATTTTCTCCCAAGAAGAGCATTTATGAAAGTTGATTTTCCAGAATTAAATTCACCCTGCAAGCTTAAAGTCATCAGAAAATCATGATTAATTGGGAAAACTAAAGCCGAAATCCCCATAAAATAACAGCATCGGAGATGTCTTTACATAACAAAGTACAGTTATTTCGAGGTGGCAATGTTTAACCCATTTATGTGAAAATGGGTCAATTCAAGAAATTAGTTAAAAAGGGAAATCGATCAACGGTGTAAAAGAAGCCAAAAGTATACTTACCGTTGACAAGCAAAATTACTTGATTTAAAAAAGATCACTGTTTAGATACATGTATTTGTAATCATGTTTAATAACCTAACTATTTGTTAATAAAGAATAAAGATATGGAAAAATAGTAGTAGGTCAAACCCAATACGTTTTGATCCACCTTATAAATTTCGACTAATTACCCAACTCGCCCATTTTTCCACCCATAACAATTTAATTTGTGCCTTGGTATTTAATTTCATATTCTTAACTTGGAAAGAAATGCAATATATATCATAACAAAACTCTGAGGTTAAAGAACATAAAAAAAAAGTCAAAGAAAACAAAACCTTAATGATTGCTATCCTAATGTTACTACTTACGTAAGTTTTGGATCCTAATTGACCATGTGAAAATACCCACTTTTAAACTAGTATTTACGTAAGTACCAAAAGCGAGTGAATGTGATTTTGTAACAAATATAAAAGAAAAATCATTTGAAATCAAGAGCTAATACCAATTTACACCCGCAGAATCAGAATTTGTTGAAGTTCAGCGCACAATTACCACTATGACCAATAAGAAAGGTTCACTGAGGTGTGAAACAGCATCATTGAGAAGGGAAATTTCCTCCATCTGAAATAAAAATCCACCCAATTAATTAATTAGTGTACAAAATTCAGTTTGGAAATTTAACCATTTCAGTTACAGAGATGACAGTTTCAACCCAATTTGTCTATGGTTTCAACAAAATTCAGTTTGGATCATCTTTTTATGCATATGTTATAATCTTGGCCCATACTAAAAGAGGTACTCATTTAGACCCATTACCCCCCCCCCCCCTCAAAAAAAATCGTCTTAAAATAGCAAGAATGAAAGATCACCAGAGGCGAAGCTCTCTGGAGAACATCAATTGCTTCAAGCAGCAACGATCTCTCGGTTTCTATCAACTCTACTTCTCGATCCAACAAATTAACAAAACCCGTTAACCCCTTCTCACTTGGAAACCCGTTTGATCGGTCAAACTCCAACCCATTACTTAAAGCTTCCTTTTTACTATTAGATGCTAGCATGCCATATATCTTGTTCAAAGCATCATTGTCCAAAGACTTCAATCCGTCCAACGAAACAACTAAACCACTTGCTCCACATTGTAATAAATTTGACATCTCATTGAATAATTTATCTTCATTCATTGAGCCAAGGGATACAAATATTGGAATTTTAATTTGATTGTATGCAGATATAGATGATTCCTCTATGATTTCTTCTTTATTGTTTTCGTAGATTAGAAAATCAGCACCTTCAAAACTAGAGGTGTTCATAGCAGCGCTCAAAGTTTGCACTTTTCTTCCAATTAGGGGAAGAAACACAGAGTCAGATTTTGAATCCATAATTGTATTTCTTGCAACAATGGCGGGTAAGCCTGTTTTAAATTAAAGAAGACATAAGCATGTTATTAGTACCACAGAAGAAGAAAGGACAAAAAGGTCAACTTCTTTTACTATTGGGTGAGTTTGGATAAACTAGGTGTGTGTTTTATCTTGAAAATGATATTTCTTGCAGCCGTTTTGCAACTGTTTTTCAACAATCTAATAATCACGCATATGTGATTCTAAGATCATAATCATATAACACTTTGACCCAAAACCTCAAAGATAATCATTCAACTTAAATGCACATCTAAACATTCCCTTGTACATTTATACTCAAAAATCAAAATTCAACTAGCTAATTCTATGTAGATGTCAATTTCAGCCGGTTTATATATGAATGGCTATATTTGGGGCATGGTCAACTGAATAAATCTTTTTAAGAAGGTAGCCTGGTTGAACCGGTCAAAACGTTCCCAAAATGTGATTTTTACACATGCAAATATGCAATCGCCTAAACGTGATATTGAAAGATCATTATACTCCAGTTATATAGTTTATGCAATGTTGTTCAACGATCAACATGGTAGCTATGTTATAAAATGGACGAAAAAGTGTTTTGGGTCAACCCACCACGACCCATTTCTACCTAGCCGAATAACCACCTCTACAATTCAAGATTGCCCATTGGTGAATGAAAAGATACATTTTTCAAAAAGGTGTGCACAGTTTCAAAATTAGGGTAAAATCATGTATAAGATCATATTACATTCTTCAAACAGTTGAGCTTATCTAAAGAAAAACTATGCATCAGTATCATTTAAGGTTGGTTAACCTATCAAAGCAAACTAATTTGTAACTCAAACACCTTACACCTCTCAAATCCAAACAAATAAGCACAAGTTCAAACTTAATCCATAACTAAAGATTCAAAAAACAATAAAAATCCAACCTTGATCAGAAACCACAACACCACTAGCATTAACAGCAGTAGCAACATCAACTCTTTCAGAAACCAACAAATAAGCTCTATCTTTAATCACAGATTTCAACAAACAAGCAGCATCATACAACACCCTCCCATCACCACACTCCAACACCACCACCCCAACAATCCCAGAAACCATTTGATCAACCACATCAAGAACCACCTTCCCACCACCCACCACTTGTTCAGGGCTCAATTGCAGCACAAGATTTGGGATTTTGATCTCTGGCCTCTTATACCCACCTGGGAACAATGTTCTTTGTTGGTTTTGATTTGGGTTTGAGATAAAAGAACCATTCTTGTCTATACATGTTATGACAGAACCATAACTGGTGGTGCGGTGGGGATGGTGGTGGGGCTTGAAAACTGACGGTGGATGACGGTGGTGGTGGTGGTGGTGGTGGAAGAGGGGGAGGTGGGGTGGAGTTGGAGATGAAATTGAGAGGTGGAGTAAGGAGACCATGATTGGGGATTGTGAAATGAATAAGAAGAAGATGTACACATACACAAATCAATCAAGAAAATCAAGAAGGAAAATCAAGAAAGATAAAGTGTGTGTTTTTTTGGGTGTGTGAGTGAGTGTGTGTTATCTTGAGGTTTATGTGGAGGTGATGAGTGATGGGCTGATCTGAGATTTGATTTTATTGTTTCTTACTAGGTTTAATACCCGTGTATACACACGGGGTGATTTATACACATGTTGATTTATACACAGATTATCTAAATTACGCATCATTGAGTAAATAGCAATAATTTGATAATACATTAAAAAAATATATTCATCTTCTATACTTTTTATGTAAGCAATTTTTTTTAAAATATTTTAAATTTAAAACTTGAATGAGAAAAAAAATGATTATAAATGTATTGTTATTAAAAAAATACATTCATCTTCTATAATTTTGATTTCATCAACTAATGCATGTGAATTCCCTCCAAAACTTCCTATTATAGAACCAAAAAAAAAATTCCCCCCAAAAATTGCCTCCCCTAAAACCTTGATTTATTAGATAGATTATCTTTCTTCAATTTTTGTGAGTGGTTCAACCACATTTTCATTCCCGCTTTATAGTATTTTACATTTTTACTATCACGTGGTTATTTAACAATAATAAGATATAAATGTTTTTTTGTTTGTTTTAACTTTGAGTTACATTTGTGTGAATACTATAACTGAGTTAGGAGCTGTTTGTTTACTTTTTAATGGTTTACTTCAGTGTTTAACCATTCAGTATTCAGAGCGTTTGTTTCAGAAAAAAAAAGAACCTCTGAATGGAACATATACTAACTTTATACTCATCTGAAGTTTTACCCCAACATCCCTCTCATTAATGGAACCTCTTAATGGTTCAGACCTCTTAACCATTCAACACTTAATGATTCAGATTTTGCCAAACAGTCCCTTAGACATATCATTTTTATACCTGACTCATGAAATGATCTAAATCTTAGGCTCTTAATCTCTGTAATTTATAAGTTTATCCGGGGTAGCACGCTCCTTGAAATATCAAACTCGGTCAAACTCGTTTCATGTATAGATTTAAAGCTCAATATCTATCTCTTATAAATTTATCTGACTAGTGTGCGTCTGTAAGATCTAAACCTGAAATATCAAACTCGGCTCATGCATCTTCCTACCTCCGACCATTTAGGTAGATTTTAAAGTAAACTGTGAGGATTGATGTCTCGTGGTAAGACTTAAGCATCTAGTAGTTTAGTTGATGTGATTGTTGGTTTGGTCCTCGTAAAAATATAGACGTGATGTGATTTACAAATAGGATACGATATTGTTTGTCAATAAAAACTATTATTTTAAGTTTTTAGGTGTGACTTACACTTTCTTCTAATTTTATTTTTAAGCTAGATTAATAAACAACGCTTGTATAATTAAAGACAAAAACATCACATACTACTACGCCATATTTTATCTTAGTTATTTTTTTAGTTTTTTACGTTGTTTAACCTTTTGTCTTTGACTATGCTTTTAATTGAGAGCCACCTAGTCACCTACTACCCACCATCTTATCTTGGTAAAAAAAACTCATACTATTATACACTTACATTGTGTCATACTCTTAAGAATATAACCCATGATTTTCTAGAAGGTTTTCACATCTTGGAGGCAAAGCTACTATTAATGAATAAATGTATAAGTTCACAATGACTCTCTCATACTTCACAAAAGTTTCACCAACGGGGCTTTGGCCCAGCGATACCAAAATACGCTGTGATGAAATGACTCATTAGAGTTCGAGTCCTGAGCAAACCGGTTTTACCGTATCCTTGTCGTTTCGCGTCGAACTAAGTTAGTAGCCCAGGGGGTGGGAAATTATTTGGTCGAAGTACTGTTCAGCCTAGCTGCGTGGGGTGGAGGTATCGCAATTGCCCCATCTAGACTGTTCTTCGCCTTATTATTTGCCGTTAAAAAAGAAAGCAAAAGTTTCAATAGAGAATGCATGGTAGAGTTTTTAAAGTATAGTTTCGTCATCAGTCGTCACTCTATCCAAATTTTTGTTCATATTTTTTATCTTTTAATAAATTTAATAAATATTATTATTATATTATATGTATAACTAGGTTTATGTGTCGGGCCGCGTGTTGCGGCGGCCAAGTCTCGTGTGACATCTGCCCCAAACCCGAACCCGAATGCCCGTCTCGAACCCGAAGTTCCTATCCTATAATGTATCCGTCCTCTTTTATTTATAATTGTAACGTCTCGATAGCCAAATATTTAAATAAATACGTTTTAGCGTGTTGTTTCTCGTCTCAATCCATTTTTACCTTTTAACGTCTCAATCAAGCTAAAAAATATAAAAACGTAAATCCTATAAACGTTACAATTTAACGGGGTTAAGTTAGTTAGTTAAAATAAGTATTTTATTAACTTTGGGTCAAAAGTGGCAAGTTTTGAAACTTATATTAAAGCTTTATGCTTAAAATAAATAAGAGCTCAAAATGAAAGGGTCCAAAATGTAAAATCTAATTAATTCACCCATGAGCAGCCCCCATTTGAATCCCGTATTTCCGGCGAAATATTATTCCGGCCACTTTGGCCGGAATTTGCAGTTTTCCGGCGGCCTTGTTTCGGTAAATTTTGGTCGTTTTTAACGCAAATCAAGCTATGTAACATGTTTCTAGACGATTTTCGAACCAGTTACCAACTAAAAAACCCACTTTAATTCGTCCATTCCATGCCTAAATTCGGTTTGAAAACCCGTTCAAAAACCCACTTTATCAATCGACGGTTAACTAATCAAATTTACGAATTCATTCAATTTCTATGACCTTTGGGTGCTGCGAATTCATGTCCACTAATCAATTGAACCGAGATCATCCAAATTCACTCATTCAATATCCATTTTTCGGTTCATAACTCACTCAAAACCAATCGGCATCAGTTTGCTAACCAAAACGAAATTCAGTTCATCCACACCTTCCTCAATACTCGTTTAAGCTTTCTGCAACATCAATTTCTCTTTTCAAACATCAATAAACTGTAAGTGATTCGACTTTATTTCAAGTTTGTTCATCGACGGGTGATCATCAAATCTTTGATTGAACCTGTAATTGTTATAGGGCTTTTATTCATCTCATCACGTTGATGGAATCTGGAGGAGTAATTGGATTGTAACAGCTTCTAGCTATCGATTTGATTTTTATAGTCGTCGTGTTCTTGCTCATCGTCTTCATTGTTCCATTTTGTTCGAATCCAAGTAAGTATCATATATCAAAATTCTCGTCTTGAAGTGTAGATTAAAAGCCCAAAGTTTGTTTTGGATTTGGTTTAGCCGATTTGAACGATTTGAGTAAATCTCTGTTCTAGGGTTTATGTTGGAAATGGGTGGTGTTTTATGTAAAGGGATAAAATTTCTTGCAGTCGATTTTAAAACCAAAAGCACGGATGGTGCAGCGGTGGTGGCACTTTTTGTGAAGTGCTTGGTCGTGGGTTTGAGTCCCACTGACCCCCTTTTCCCATTTAATTCTTTTTATGTTTTCAACACATTTACATTTTAGTTAAGTTAACTATACTTCTTAAGGTTTAAAAACATAAGTATTAATACAAATAATAGTATTTTGTACAAAGATTATTTCCAATATAAAACTAAGGAAAAAAAAGGATTCTTGTAAAAATATATTCTATACGAAAATACAAATTACGTTTCATATCTAAATTTCCTAAATTGTAATTTGAAACCCTAAATTTCCAAATTATATTTTGAAACCCTAATTTCAAATTGGTACTTTAAAACCCTAATTCCCCAAATTATAATTTGAAACCCTAATTTCAAATTGGTACTCTAAAACCCTAAATTCCCAAATTATATTTTGAAACCCTAATTTCAAATTGGTACTTTAAAACCCTAAAACCCCAAATCCGAAACCCTAGAAGTTCTATTTTCTTGATTCTAGTTATTACGTTACTTGCTTCGTTTCTAAATTAGGTTCTCCCGGTTAATTAGGTGATTCTAATGTCTGGGCGATCCTCGATTCTCTCTAGTTACTTTCTTGCTTTGCTATGATCTTTATTGTTCAGGTGAGTAAACTCACTTCCCATTTTACTATTTTTGCTTTGGGACTGAAATATGATTCTTATTACTAAAGTACTGTTTCTTTCCTTTTTGATTCTATTTTCAAATGAGATCATAAAATATGTTAATCTTGTCGGCCGCTTGATGCAAAATTGTGTGTTAGTTAAAAGTAGTTGTATTATTACGTAATTTCCACCGGTACGATGTTAGCGCTAACGGTCTGACAAACCCACCTACACTTTATGGCACGTTAGGTGATGTGATACCGGCGATTCTTGTTGTTGATTCTATGTGTTGGTTACTAGATACTATCTTATGATACTTGTTACTATGTTGCTATGCCTCTAGATGCTAAAACAATTATTGATAACTTATTTATCGAGACGGTTAATTGACGGTTAAAGGACGGTTAAATGACGGTTAGACGACAGTTATCATTAATTGTAACATGAGTGGTTCTCATGACCCGTTGCTAAAAGTTACCCTGCGGGGTATATGTTTCTTGTTTCTATGTGATTCTATGGTCACGGTTGTTTAATATGACGAAATTGCTATACACATGAGCTTGCGCAACATATTTCTAATGATCTCGGATTTCATACTATGTATTATTTACTATGTTTTTACTCACTAGCTATTCTCGTAGCTAACTTATTTTAATCATATTTCAGGTGGCGTTTGAAGTTCTTTCGGTTGCTTGACACTTAGGATGCCATAGACTTAGAAAATAATAAAACAATGACGTTTCTGTTTCCGGCTTTAATTACTGTTTAAGACTATTTATTCCCTGTTGCGTCACAACATTGAATGCTTAATAATATTAAAATATATTTCTTAGATGCCATGTGCTTTGTACTTTTGATATCCAATCCACTTGACAACCTAGTGTTTCCGCCACCGGGTGGGGTGTCACATCTCGCGTGTGTGATTTCATCACACGCTTTGATAAAAAGGTTTCATGTCTCGCACGTTATGAAGCAAAGTCATAATGCGTAACATATTAAAAGACGTGTATATAACAAACGTAATTGCCAAAATTAAAACTAAGTCAAAACCGGATGGTCAATGCTATAAATATGTCAAAGTAGATTAGAAGGACAAAGTCGTAAAACACGTAAAAAAAAATTTATGTCTCGTACATTACGGCGTAAAGCAGCATATTAAAAGACGGAGAAATATCCAAACTTAGATGTCAAAAATACGTCAAAGTAGAGTGACGGTTCAAAGTTGTAAAGTGACTAAGTCACGGGTGTTAAAACGATAATAAGTCAAAGTCGATGGTCAAAAAGATAAATATGTCAAAGTTGGGAGTCAAAACCGTAAACATATAAAAGTCGGGGGGTCAAAACCGTAAACATATAAAAGTCGGGGGTAAAAAACGTAAATATGTAAAAGTTTAAAAACAAAAAATAAGTTACCGACCTTTGAAATTAGAGTTAGGGGCAATTTCATATATATCCGTACAAAGTTGCATAATATCATATATACCAAATTATGCTTAAAAAGTGTTGTACATTATGCATTAAAAACTTGTGCTTTGGGTATATATGATATTATGCAACTTTGTAGGGGTATATATGAAATTAAACCTATATACAATGGTATTTCTTTTGAGCGGTGAGATTTTAAGTCTTGTAACGGATAAGAATGATTTTAGTATGAGTGAATTTATGTTTAATGGTTTAATTTTCTAAACAAAATATATGGACTTTTTACTAGTGAGATATTAACGCAACAAAAGTACAAAACACATTCTAATATACTATTTACCAATAAACTTGGTATCAAGTTGCAAGCTCGTATGAAGTTTTGACTTTTGAGCAGAAATGATCAATTAGTTTTTGTCACGTTTATAACACATATGTTTTACATCTAAAAGTAGAGTTGAATCTTATATTAAAATATATTTCTTTCCGATAAAGATCCAAAAAAATATATTTTTAACCCGCAACAATAACCTTATGAAATCTTTTTAACATCTCTCCTCGTCATAGTTGTCGTTTAAACAGCGCGTTTCTAAACGTTCCGACACATCATCACCTTCCTCTCCAACGACATCCTCGGGTATTCCAGGTGGTGGGGACGAGAAGTCCAAACACACACCACTAATCACCCTTTCATAATAATCATCCGTCACCTCGTCCTCCTCCTCGTTCTGTCGGGACGTAAGTTGATGATACTCCACAAGTTGTCTGAGGCATTGGTTTTCTCGTGTCAAGTTGGAGTTATCATTTGCTAATCTTGATTTTTCAGCCAATAATGCCTCTAGTTGAAGCCTCACCTACATACACAACCAAACAAACATGTTTTGTTAACAGAAGTATAAAAACTTTGGGTCACCTATCCAAGACTTTAAATGGGTCAAATAAAAGTATTAACATTTTACTAAAAACATACATAAAAATGTTGTGGGCTAGAGAGATTTTGAGTTGGGCTGACAAGTCGTGTCTTATCGTGCTTAATAGATTAAAGATCGCACCAGTAACAAACATGAAAATGACTCGTTTAACATGCGGTTTCTATTGTAAATTTTAAAAATTTACATAAGGTATTTTTTTATTAAAACAGATGATCCAATTGCCAGCTCTATATTTTTGAGTCATTCTGCCAAGATTTTGAACGAGTTGAAGTTCAAACGGGTCAAATAAAAATATATAATCGTATATCGAAAGCGTGAAAATGCTACGAGCCAACCCGCTCCGACCCATAACATTTACCCATAAAACACTATAACTTAGAGCATACCAGATCATCTTCCTCAGGTGGAACTCCTTTCACAAACCCATCCCGAAGCCGTCGGTTTTCCTCCTCAAGAATGCTGCATCTTTCTTGCATAAAACAAAGATCCGATTTCATCGATTTCATTTCTCTAGCTAAGAATCCTGCTCTTTTCGCCATCGATAAAGCAATCTTCAATTTGATATAAAAAAACATCAGAATATTTAAAAATATTGTATCATGATAAACTTAGTTTTATTGAAGATTTTACTCACATTTTTGGCCCTGTTGAGCTTCCCAAACTCTTTCGGGTTATCGCGAGTTTCTTCAGTAACTTCTTCAGGATCCAACTTTCTTTTGATTCCTCTTTTGTTGGGATCTGAATTTTGATCTTCTTGTTCTTCTTCATTCAATGAATTTTGATTTGTTTTCGCTTGTTGTAAAGAACTATGAAGAACATCAGATAATGTCGGTGCTCTAGCTAAATCTTTTGCTCCCTATATATCAAAATGAGTTAATTAACCGTTAAAACCGTCTATATGAGGACCCGGTTTGATATTCATACAGTTCAGTTTTGACGGTTTTCAGCTAAATAATAATCCGGCTAACGGTTTAAAACTCGAAACAAGTCATTTATGCATATGCATTATAAAGACAGTTATTACAACAATTAGCAGTGACTAATCTTAATTAGTATCAAATTACTTACCTGAAGAGCATTGTCAAGATTATTAGACAGCTGAGTAAGCGAGTCAGCAACCGAGTCGAAACCTCTCAACAAAAGCAACGAATCTTCCTTCAATCGTTTCGCTCGATTTCCCCCTTCACAGCTCTGCAACAAAACCCCCAAATCAAACACACCAATTCTAAACCCTAGAAGCCAAATTCAACAACACAAACACAAAATTAAACCAAATCAAGATTCAGAATCTTTACCAAGGTTTGATCTTTTTGGGTTTCAAGGAGCGTATCGATGCGATTACGGAGAATGCTCCAGAACTGCTTATCAGAAACAGGACTTGATTCCTGCAAATTGAACAAGAAGAAGAAGAATTGAGGTTAGTGGGGGTTGATTTAGATAAGAAAGATGAAAAATTTGGGTGAAATTGACCTTGAATTGGGGAATTGGAGATGGGGATTTGGTTGATGAAGGTGCCATTGATTTGGGGGTGAAGTGAGTAACGGCTAGTTTTGTTGAAGTGAAGTGAAGTGAGTGGTTTTTAAATAAAGGGGATGAGATGGGGTTTAACGTTATTAATGGAAGATAGGTGTTGTGTTTTTTGACTATGGATTTTGTACAATCTAACGGCTCTAAAGTTATGGTTTTTTGGATTTTAGTGTAATATAATGACTTATAAGATGTAATTGTGATAGTTTTATAAAGAGACTATTTAAGGTTATAAAATAAGTCAAGATGTAATTGTGAAGATTAGAGGATTTGTTTGGAAGGTTAGGTTGGGAAAAATCCTATGTAAGACATCGTTAGTTAGCCGTGGAGTTCAGTTGAATTTCGTTGAATGTTCCTTATGTTTCAACGAACCCGAAAATGTTGATCATTTGTTACTACAGTGCCACTTTGCTTCTAATGTTTGGGATAAGGTCTGCAAATGGTGTGGGTGGCATGGAGACCGAGGGGTTTAAATTAGGGAGTGGATTGATAGGGCAAAAGAGATGATCGGCTCGGAGAGGGATAAGAGCAAGGCGACTATGATTTTAATGGCTACCGTGTGGTTAGTGTGGCTTGCTAGAAACGACATTGTTTTTAAGTCGAATTCCCTGTCGGTGGACAGAGTGGTTGAGAAGATTTTAGTTAACACGTTTCTTTGGTTGAAATATCGTAGTAATGAGGTAGACGTTATGTGGCATAATTGATGTAATAGTCTTTGGTTGTAGGATTGTTTGTATGGTGTGTTGTTTGTCGGTCGTTTTGGTGCGGGCTTAGCGTCTTGCGATTGCCCGTTTTGATTCTTTAATAAATTTGCCGTTAAAAAAAAATTGGTTTTACCCATAGAACTTAAGTCTTACTCGTTAAACCAGTCGTGTTCTACAAATAAGGATGATACTTAATAATATTACCGTATTTTATATTTTTATATTTGTTTTTCATAAAGAATATCACAATGGTCATGTGAGTATGGTTAGTTTGAATATCGGATTGCTTGATAGTAAATTTTGAGCTTATATGTTATTATGCAATTTTAATTTATAAATTATATAGTTATAACTCATGATTTAATATAGGCAACCAAAACAAGTGAGTCACAACCTTTAAGTGCGATGGGACTTTTTAAACAATCATACTACACTTGCTACAATTGTATAAAAGTATAACACGTCAATCCATTGTATACGACCTTTATAACTCCATAGAAACCAAATGTACATGCTATACAATGATGTATATGCGATATAATACGTTCGTGATGTGTGTATGTCACACCTACTATATAGATATAGATGTAGATATATATATATATATATATATATATATATATATATATATATATATATATATATATATATATATATATATAGGGGCACCTTCATTTGAGAACTCATTTTTTGGAAAGAACTAAGTGAGAACCGCTTTAACCGTTATATTTTTTATTATCTAAATTGACAAAAATCCTTGTAAACCTACTAATTTTAAGATTTGATTATAAAAAATATGATTTGTAAAGTTTTTTGTTGAAATGCATATATGCACCCACATTATATGTGCAAATATGCATACTTTTAGTTTTTAATAAAAAACCGAGGAGAGAGGTGATAAAATTCAAGAAACATAGATACAATAGTAATAAATCATCTTCGTTTTACTTTACCATTGTTTTTGAAGCGATATGTACACGACTTATATGGTTCTCACTGGTTCTTTCCAAATTTATGGTTCTCATTTGAAGGTAACACTATATAGGAGATATATATATATATATATACATGTTTCTAACACGTATTTTAATACCACTTTTAAATATACATTACAACTAATTAACACAATCCGTTAAAGATGTTCCTCAAACTTAATCTCAAATGATGGATCATCATTAAGACTCTCTGCAACGCACACATCCATCGAGTGTTTGTGAGGCAAGAGTTGCGTATTTCAAGATGGCCGCATTAGGGTGGTAGGATTTGTGGGGGTGAGCCCTTAGTGATGGGCAGTAGGATTTATGGGGGAGGTGGGCCCCACCAATTAAATATTGATTTTTAGTGAAGGTTTGTTAATTGTTTTGAAAATATAATGCCAGTGTTAGAGGTAAAAGGTTTTTATGGAAAAAAATAAGTTGAAATAAGTGGAAAACTAACGTGACATGTTGACTGGATCAATTCTTGAAATAAATCAATAACGGCTTTTTAGCGATATGGCTCTTTAACTATTTTATCATTATTTTAAATTAATAACAGTTTTTTAGCGATATGACCCGTTTAACTATTTTATCACTAAAGGGGTTTGT
This sequence comes from Tagetes erecta, assembly GCA_030867185.1. Lineage (NCBI taxonomy): Eukaryota > Viridiplantae > Streptophyta > Magnoliopsida > Asterales > Asteraceae > Tagetes > Tagetes erecta. Next base: position 10,687,235 of record CM061494.1, read on the forward strand.
AAACACATTTTTTTTTTGTAAAAGGGTAACCAAAACCAAACAATTGTTGTTGGTACCTTTAAAAAACAAAACTTTATCTCTTTCTTTTTTTTCTTTTTTGTATATATACACATCACAGGATCAAAAACTTCTGGTTCTCAACAATGGCCACTCTTGTTTCATCATCTCTCTTGTCAACCAATTATCTCTCTCCTCCATCTCTCTCCCCACATCTCTCCCAATCTCTCTCCTCACTCTCTCTCTCACCCACTTCTCAATTCTCTTCAATCTCTCTCTCATCATCTTCAAGAAATGTATCTCTCTCATCATTTACAGTCAAAGCTGCTTCTGCAGCTTCAGAGAACAACAAGAAAAAGAATGTGCTAATAGTCAACGCCAACAGTGGTGCTCATGCTATCATTGGTTTTGACCTTGCAAAAGAGCTTCTGGGTTTGGGTCATCATGTTACTGTTTTCACTGTTGATCATCAAACATCTGACAACATGAAAAAGCCACCCTTCACTAGATTTTCTGTAAACACACTCACTTCTTGGATATATGTCGGTTATGAGCGATAGGGGTGTTCATCTGTTCGGTTAATTCGGTTTAAAGATTATTATGCATTTACTTTATAACAAGAACATATACAAATAGAAGTCAAATAGTCAACAATCTGCGTCGCTAACCCGGTTCTGAGACTTGTTTCGCGTAAAACAAAAACCAAACCGAGTTAAAAATGTGTCTAAGGAACTAAACTCATCTGAATTGAAATGTGTCTAACCGAACCGAATTCAACCAATTATATCATTTTTTGGGTTGAATTGGATTCAACGAATAAGCATGATTTGTGGAAGCGATAACGGAAGCAAAAACCGACTAAATTTGAGTAGGTTTTAATATATAAAGATGGTGTTTTTATTGCAGGAAATTGTGGAAGGAGGTGGTAAGACAGTATGGGGTGATGTTGATGCAGTTGGATCAGTTTTGGAAGGATTGAAGTTTGATATTGTTTTGGATAACAATGGCAAAGATTTGGATGCTGTCAAGTAAGTTTTGGTCTAATTACATTGACAAATAATTATGCACAGGGTGCTTAACAGGCCAAACTGGATTCGGGTCATAACATCAAAGAAAGTCGTCGTTCTAAAAAAAATTTCAACTTTACATGTACATTATGGTTACAAGAAAATTTCACAGGCTCCAAATCTACAAATGTCTTGAATCTTTATTTTGGGTCAAAGAATTTAAATTTATGGAACGTGTCGGTCAAAACAGGTTCAGGTTGAAACACGTTCCTTTCAATATGGATCAACATAATCAGGTCGGTTCAATGTACTAACATTTTACCGGGAGATCGTCCCCTTTTGATCATTTGCAGGCCAGTGGCAGATTGGGCAAAGAGTTCTGGTGCAGAACGGTTTTTGTTCATCAGCAGTGCTGGTATTTATGTACCAACTGAACAGCCACCTCATGTTGAAGGGGTACTCATCTTACTTATTAACCTTTATATAACTGTATTTTCGATTGCCTATTCATATAACATAGTGCTTTTTTTACTGTGTAACGCGTAATGTGATTTAAACACGTGACTAGAGTGAAAAAAATATTGAAATTTGGTTACTGTTTCATAACTTTCTCCTGAGTGTTAATCAAGTGTGTTGTTTATTTGAAAATTTGAGTAAGTTTTTCATATTAATGACAGGATATTGTAAATGCTAAGGCGGGTCATGTTGCGGTTGAGAAATACATCTCTGAGGTTTTTGAAAACTGGACGAGCTTTCGCCCACAATATATGATCGGCTCTGGCAACAACAAAGATTGTGAAGAGTGGTTCTTTGATCGTGAGTTTTGATCATTACTAATGAATAAGCTTGGTAAATAGGTGGACTGGGTAACGGGTCAAAACAGGTTCTGAAAGCGGGGTTTTATGTCAACTATGCCAAATAAAAAGAACATCTCTTCAGGTTACGTTTTCTGAATCGTTTATTTTCGAAACAGGCATTGTGAGAGGTAGGCCCGTTCCAATCCCGGGATCGGGTATGCAACTAACGAACATTTCACACGTTAGGGACTTATCATCTATGCTAATAAAAGCAATTGACAATCCAACTGTTGCAAATGGGAAGATCTTCAACTGTGTTGCTGACCGGGCTGTGACCCTGGACGGAATGGCTAAATTATGTGCTCAAGTAGCGGGTTTGCCTGTCAAGATTGTGCATTATGATCCACAATCGGTTGGGATCGATGGAAAGAAAGCCTTTCCTTTTCGTAATATGGTATGCATGCTATGAATGCATTGTGCATATTTATTAGCAAGGTGAAAGCACAAGATAATAATCAACACTTTATGGTGTTTTTTTGCAGCATTTCTATGCAGAACCAAGAGCTGCAAAAGACCTTTTAGGATGGAAATGTACCACAAATCTACCAGAAGATTTGAAAGAGAGATATGAAGAATATGTGAAGATAGGGAGAGACAAGAAAGATGTCAAATTCGACCTCGACGATAAAATACTAGAATACTTAAAAGTCTCCGTTGCAGTTTGATAATACAAAACATATTGTAAAGTCTGAGTTTTAATGGTCAAAATGTCTAATGTTTGGTTTGTGTCAAACCAGTCGGATCGGGTCGGGTCGGGTCGACCTGAGACGCCTTCTGTAACTTTTTATCAAAATTTTTGTTGAAAAATGACAAAAATGTAACTAAACTCTTTTATGACAAAACAAGTCTAGAGTTTATATGGTCAATATATCAGCATTGATTTGTAACATGATACATTGCCACAAAGGGTACCTTTAAAAATCCAAACTTTATCTTTCTTTCTTGTATATATATATGCAACACAAGATCAAAAACAGCTGGTTCTCAACAATCATCAATGGCCACTCTTCTTTCATCTTGTTCTTCATCCTCTCTCCTTTCAACCAATTATCTCTCTCCTCCATCTCTCTCCCCAAATCTCTCCCAATCTCTCTCTTTCTCCTCCACTTGTTTTCTATCTTCATCCATCTCTCTCTCCCAAAGATTATCACTCTCATCATGTTCTTCAAGAACATACTCTCTTTCACCATTTACAGTCAAAGCTGCAGCTGCAGTGTCAGAGAAAAAGAAGGTGTTGATTGTGAACACTAACAGTGGTGGACATGCTGTCATTGGGTTTTATTTTGCTAAAGAGCTTTTGGGTTCAGGTCATGATGTTACTGTTTTCACTCTTGGTGATGAAACATCTGACAAGATGAAAAAACCACCCTTCAGTAGATTTTCTGTAAACATCCTACTCAACTTTTTGATATAATGTTATTGGTTATAAATTCAGTTATTATTGGATCGAATTCGGTTCGGTTATATGAATAAATATGGTTTGTCGAATCGATAACTGAACCAAACTGGTCCTATTAAAAAATGTGTCTAACCGAACCGAGTTCAACTGGTTAAACCAGTTTATTCTGTTTTGACACACCGGTTTATTCGGTTGAGTTTGGTTTGGTTACATGATTATTGGAACTGAAAACTGAATAAGCAATTCTGATACGGTTAGGAACCGAATTGAATAACGAATGATAAATTGGTTTGGTTTTTTTGGTTACGGATACTTTTTCATAACCCTATAGATTTGAGCAGTTTTTGATGTATAAAGATGGTGTTTTTTGTGATTGTTAATGGTAAATTGTGGGTTCGTTGCAGGAAATTGTGGAAGGAGGTGGGAAGACGGTTTGGGGTGATGTTGGAGCAATTGGGACAGTTTTGGATGGATTGAAGTTTGATGTTGTTTTGGATAACAATGGCAAAGATTTGGATACTGTGAAGTTAGTTTAGTTTTAAGATAGTTATACAATGGGATAGCAAAACCGGCGGGTTGGGTAACGGGTCAAAATGAGTTATGTTCAAAGTGGATCTTGAGTATAAAATGAGTTGTGTATTAAAATGTTTATTATTTGCAGGCCAGTGGCGGATTGGGCAAAGAGTTCTGGTGCAGAACAGTTTTTGTTCATCAGCAGTGCTGGTATTTATAAACCAACTGAAGAACCGCCTCATGTTGAAGGGGTACTCATCTTTCGACCTTTAAATAACAGTCTGTATTTATATATATATATTTTTTCATATAACTTTGTAATCTTATACAAGTGCTAAAGAAAAAAACACTCAAAGTTGATGCAATGTAGCAAAAAGTTGTTTCTTTACTAAAAGTCACTTAGACTTTTTTTTCTGACTTTAAAAACCACTCGAGTTTCAGTATTGTTCTATTGTTGTGGAAGTTGTCTTAAAGTGTTCATGTATAACGCATTACGTGTTTTGAACTGTTGACTATTGATTATTGAGTGATTTGACGAAACAGTATTGAAACTTGGTTATTTTTTCAAAAATTGAGTAATTTTTTTATAATGGTGACAGGATACTGTCAAAGCTGATGCGGGTCATGTTGCAGTTGAGAAATACATCTCTGAAGTTTTTGAAAACTGGGCGAGCTTTCGCCCACAATATATGATCGGCTCTGGCAACAACAAAGATTGTGAAGAGTGGTTCTTTGATCGTAAGTCTTATGAATAAGCATAACATAATAGACGGGGCGGGTAACCAGTCAAAAAAGATTATAAACAAATAACCAATAATTTTAAAAAATATCAATTTGGTTAAGGTGAAAATGGATTATGACCAAAATGGGCTCAAGTTCAAAATGAGTTGTTTTAGAAAGGAAAAAAAGGTATCATTTGGTTCAGGTTATGTTTTCTGAATCGTTTATTTTCAAAACAGGCATTGTGAGGGGTAGGCCTGTTCCAATCCCAGGCTCGGGTATGCAACTAACGAACATTTCACACGTTAAAGACTTATCATCTATGTTAACAAAAGCAGTCGAAAATCCCACTGCTGCAAGCGGGATTATCTTCAACTGTGTTAGTGACCGGGCTGTGACCCTGGACGGTATAGCTAAGTTATGTGCTAAAGCAGCAGGCTTACCCGTCGAGATTGTGCACTATGATCCAAAATCCATTGGTAGCGATGCAAAGAAAGCCTTTCCATTCCGCAATATGGTACGAGTGCTATGAATGCATTATACATATTCATTAAACATGCTAGTTTAACAGTTTTGACTTTTGACCCATTTACTTATGACAACTCAATTTGAGTATTGTTATTTCAATGGGTCTAACGGGTCAAGCGGTTTTAAAAGTCTCAGAGAGTTTATTTTTAATGTATGCTACCTTAAACAGTTAATTAAAAGATATAAATCACTGTTTATAATAATACTGCTTTAAAAATGCTAACATGTTACCCAATCTTACCACATCTAGTAGTCAAGCATGTGTGTTTTTGTTGCACAAGGTGATCATGTAGCAAAACGAAAGGGCAAGGTGGTAATTTTGACTCATTTACTTATGAACCGGTCGATTTGAGTAGCATTATATTTCAAACGGGTCAAACGGTTTATATATCAGCAAGAGTATTTTTAATGCATACTACCTCTGTATTAATAATATTAGAATTTTTAATCAGTTATCTTTTGTTGCACAAGGTTGTAGTTAACAGTTAATGGTGGTTTGTTGCAGCATTTCTATGCAGAACCAAGAGCTGCAAAAGACCTTTTAGGATGGAAAAGTAGCACAAATCTACCAGAAGATTTGAAGGAGAGATATGAAGAGTATGTGAAGATAGGGAGAGACAAAAAGGACATCAAATTCGATATCGATGATAAGATACTAGAATCCTTAAAAGTATCGGTTGCGGTCTGAAAATGTTAAAAATATCATAAAGTCAAGAGTTTATATGGTCAAAGTGTCCAATGTTTGTTTGGTGTGTATCAAACAGTTCTAGTTGGGTTGTCCTGAGATCATGTCTTTTGTAATTTTTGTATTTAATTTTTTTTTTTCTTTTTTGTAACTTCTTGAAAAGTGACAAAAGATGTAACTACATTTTTATGTGCCTATAATTCCATCGCAACAATAAATGCTTTTAAGTAAAAAATTATTTCGCATGATCAACACACTAGATGATTATAAGAAGTTCAAAAAAAAAGTAACATAAAAAGGTATATAAGCAATTTCAAGTTTAACCGGCTCGATAGGCTTGATAAGCTCACACCAACACTAAACATTGGACATGTTTACCTACACTTGTAATGTCTTCTTATCTAACACGTTCATTTTTATCAGTAGCCATTGTTGCCTCTATAAATGCATTACAAGGATGATCAGTATTGGTGACAATGTTGTGCGCAAAATTATACATGTTTTTTATGTCATTTATACATCGTTTTATATTGTTTTATGAAAATAAACGTGAAATAATCCTAAAAAGGGTTGCTTTGATATTTTATGACAATTCAACTGGAAAAATGTGAAATAAAAAGACAAAGAAATCAAGTAAAAGTCACAAAGTCCAGCAAGACATGGGTCATGCCTTACAAGGCATGTCCCATGCCTAACTTGGAAAAGACAAAAAGATTATCCCCAATCTAAAGAAGCTTCTATAGATACGTTTTAGTTGACCACGGGTCGTGACTTGCCACTTGTCCACGTAGGTTCAACGTCTGTGTAGTGTCCACATGTTAACTACTTAAAAAGAGGTTAGAGGTTATAGTTTAGGACTCCGGTTTGGTTAAACTCTTGCCACATGTAGAGGGAGGTTTGCCCGAATGACTAGGATTTGGTCTATTTAATTGTCATGCATACGGTGTCATTGATGGGAGGACCGGGATGTGATGATAAGAAAGTCAAATTCATCTAATCCTTTATGTTTTTATTAAAAAACACATCATAAAAAAAGATTCACGCATGGTACTTAAATAAGTTGTTAACTTGTTATGGCTTTTGGATATTTTTTTACGAACCCTTACTTTTTGGGTAAGTTATCGTTAACACCTTTATATCATTGAACCGTAAGACATTTGATAACTTAAACATATACAACGGTGAAACGATGTCTCCAACTAACTATCTCTCTCTCATTTTTCCCCTTATCTATTGTCATAAAAAAAACCACTCACCCTCTCCCTTTCCTCCCACCTCATTTTCGTTCACATAAAAATGAAACTTTCCGGAAAATCGAATAAGCACCAAAAGATGTGAGGTTCAAACTGTTATCTTTGTCACACAATGCCATTTTAGAAACACCATGTTTTAACGGTGCACTCCAATGCTTGAAGACCGCTCTCCATCACGAAGACGAGAAAAAATAGTAGCTTACAAGATTCTTTTTAATAACACTTCTATTCTCCTAAACCTTAATTATACACATACCCTTAAGGATATAAACTCTTAATTTTTTTTAAAAGAAACATCTTACCTTCTAATATTTCTTGAAAAATGGTTTTGTAGATGCTTGAATATGTATAGATTGTAGCTTAGCAAAAAAATCCGAAGTGTTGCAACCAAAAGGTTAATTTGTTCTTAACAAAAAGAATAAAAGAATAACCGTCGAATAAAAAAGTTACAAATTTGCTTTGGAGGTCCAAGCTTACAACTATTAAGTTCACCGACAATCCAAACACAAAAAAAAAAATTACATTCAATAAACATTCATAAACATATTAATTTCCTTTAACAAATAAGCACGAACAAAAATTATTCATTCGATTAATTTAACGTGTTCATCACAAGTCATAAAATAAAAAAAAAATAATACCCCACCCAAAACATGGGGATTTACATGAATCACAAGTCCACCGACACACATCAGCTTCGATGTTCATCGATCGGACTATGACCCACCGCCCTCACCCCATTTTCATTTTATTATCTCCTAATTTTTCAAGACAGAGCATTGTGAGAGAGAAACATAAAAAGGGTTTTATGCTTGCTTGAAGTAAAGGGTATCTCATGCTCATATCATCATACAACATGAATTTGTTGTTGATTTAAGAAGTGGGTGTGCATGGCAGCCATGGATGCTACAACAACCTCTTCTGTAAGTTCAGTTCTTGCATTTCTCTTTTGTTTTCATTTCTTGCAATACATTTTGTTTAATCATTATGCTTTTATGCTTCTGGGTTTTGCTTTTTGATCATCAAGTTATGGTTTTTATAATATGGGTTTGTGAATATTGTCAAAAGGGATCTTAAAAATTGGTTCTTGATGGTTGCTTGCTTTTTGTTCTTTAATCTATTACTTGATTTTCACATGCTTGTTTTGCATTTTAATAATCAATTTATGGTTTACAATCTTCTTCATGGTTGCTTATTTGCTTACCTTTCTTTGTTCTTTAGTTTATGACTTGAAATTTTTTCAAATGTGTTATTTGTAGCACATTCTTGTATCTTGGTGTATTTAACTATATATTATGTATGTGAGTTTTTCATTTGAATCATTAAATGGGCTTGTGTACGTGATAATAGGTAATAAGAAAGTATATAAAATTATGAAGATAGTTTGAATCTATCACCGCCCCTCTCAGACCCTACTTTACGAGTGAGATTTTACAGGGTACGTTTGTTTATTTGTTAGTTAGTTTGAATCTAATATTATAGTTCATTAGTGACGAAGAGGTTTATTTTTCATTCTGTATTTTTTTGAAAGCCAAAACCATTTTTTAAGATAAATCACCACAACTTGCAACTAGAACCCATAAAATTTTGGATCAGAACCAAATAGGCTCGATACATTGTGGACCAATTCACATCAACGGTCACCTTTCTCTAGACGCTATCCGTGTCACATTCTATCTCAAGAACAAAGTTAACATGACATGAATATACAAAAGGTGTTATATCTGAAGTGTGAGCATAAATCTCTATGTTTCTCATAAATGCTTCAACTATTTCTCTATTTTGTTTCATAACCAAATATCTCCCTTTTCATCTTGCAGCCTTGCTTGGATGCCAAAGCTTTAACACTTGAAAACAACATCTTCAACTCAAAAATTTACCTTAAACTCGGGCTCAAGGGACGAAAGAACCAAAATCCTGAAAATCCTAAAGTTCTTTCCTTTCTTTCTTCGCATCTTCAAAAACATGTCGAAGAGAACGAGAAATTGTTGCAAACAACTCAAACTAAAGATGTTCCAACCATTTTTCATGGCTCAAGGGCACCTACACTTACCATTCAACAATACATTGATCGCATCTTCAAATACTCTCGGTGCAGCCCGTCTTGCTTTGTGGTTGCCCATATTTACATTGATAGATTGATACAATCTCAAAGTATCATTTTGACTTCCCTAAACATTCATCGTCTTTTGATCACGAGCATAATGTTAGCCATAAAGTTCTTTGATGAAGCGTAAGTCTTCTTCTCATGCCAAGAATCTATCGGCATTTGGAAAATACATTATGCTTATGATCAATAGATTGTTACAAGTTTATATACTTGCTCATTGTGTTAACCTAGTTATGTATCAAATTTTTACAAGTCATACTCAGTCATTTTGCATGTGGGTGATTACTACTTTAAACATAAAAGACACATTCAAAAGAATGCAACATAGCATCATATAATCACTTACAAAATGCACATTTGTGACTGTTTGAAATCAAGTGATGAACACTTTCAACTTTAATTTACTTCATTTCTTTGTTGCAGATTCTTTAATAATGCATATTATGCAAAAGTGGGAGGAATAACAATAGCAGAAATGAACAGATTGGAGATGAAGTTCTTATTTGGAATTGACTTCCGATTGTATGTAAACATTTCTACATTTAAGAAGTATTGCTTGGAATTGATCGGTGATAGTTCTAAATATGAGGTTCAACAAGAACATCCCACACTTACTATACATGGTTCATGTGGAATTGTGGAGAACCGTTACAAGAACCAGGACGATTCCACTTATCCCACTATTGAAATTCCTATCAAATGAGTCAATGAATAGGATTATGAGTGGTTAATGGTTCCTAAATGTTGTTACATAGTTGTTTGTAGCTGTTCTTTTTTTTAATTTAAACCATTCATTTTAAAGCAACACACAATCAAAATTGGTTACATTTGATTTACAACCATCATTAGAGGATTAAGACGATTTCTAATCAATAAAGCGAAGTAAACCAATAATGCTTCAACTTCTAGTTCAGCATGACTAATTAACTACTAACAGTTTTTCTATACATCTCTTGTGTATCATGACAAAAAATGAGCCTAAGAATGTTTTCACTGCTCGGTAAGTTTCTTCACAAAGCAACTTTTAATCTCTGGCAAAGTGCGCTCCACCAGACAGCTGTACCTGGTAAAATAATTTCAGTTTAACCATGTCAGTTGTGTTAACCGGTAAGGAGCATACAAACAGACCCGATTGACCCAAAACTCTTTGGGCATTTATCATTAGAAGTATAAAGTTTTGACAAAAGAAAGAACATACCATGGTTGTGAATCTAGTTTGCGGAAATGTTCCAATACAAACAAAATGCAGGCGTTCCGTAATGACAAAGCATTGAAGGACTCTGATAGGTCATACATAAGTTCTACGTTTTCTGCTGTTATATCCTAATAACATAAAAAAAAGTTGCAGGTTAACACAAATGAATGCACAGATTCAGGCCTAACCTTGGTTTTAAAAAGCGTTAAGCGCACAAAAGCGACAAGGTCCAAAATCAAAGCGCAAAGCGTAAAGCGAAAAAGCGGTGCGCTTTTCATACGCGAAGCGCACATGTTTAAAAATAATATATAAATTATATATATTATATATAATCTAATTATATTACAAATAAATCAATAATATATATAACAACTAAGGTTTAAGGTAAAATCCCAAAGTTTAAGTCTTCCTTCTTGGCTTTATCGGGTCCGGTCTAATCTAGCCAGCTATATCGGGATCTTTTATGGGCTTTGTATGCCCATTAACATGTTAAAATTTTAACAAGCCCAGATAATAGTTGAAAAACTGCTTATTTTCCAAAAGCGGTAAAGCGGGAAAGCGTGAAAAGCGTGAAAAAAGCGTGAAAAGCGGGATCTTTGCGCTTAAGCGCCTTAATGCGCGCTTTTTAAAACCAAGGGCCTAACATGTGAAGTTTTAAAAGTAAACTAAAATGAACCAGGTCAAACATATAACTGTGGGTTGCAACTCACTCGTGCAATGGTGTACTCGCAAAGACGCTTCAATCCATCTAAAAGATACTGATCAGCCGCTTTAAGAAGATCATGGGCTGCTCTCAAACTTATTTCTACTGATCCAGTGTATATGTACCTGTAAGTGAAATGTTAGATGTGATCACTGCAAATTTTGGTTATTCTAATACAAAAACAATCATATCCACACATTTTATATATATCCTTCTAAGGGATACACGTACCTCATCATTAACTCGAATGTTTCCCAACTAATATTTGGAATCTTAATGTCTTTAGCATCTTTCTCCTAACAAGATAATTATACGAAAAGTAAGACACAAAATGAAATTAATCCATCATTGTGATTTCAAAACAAAACACATGGCATGTTCCTAATTTGATGTGAGATTAATTGTTACTAACCCTATAACCACCATTGAACATGGCCCGAAATGCATCAGAAGAAGCAAGTAGACAGATTCTATGAGCGTAGAACCGTTTGCCTGATATTAAGAATGCATATCGTTAACCACAATCTTAAATTAGTGTCATGAGAAACCATGTTCAGTTAAAAAGAAAGTTATATACCTTCAATTAAGAAGGTTACATCAGAAAGTGTAGGATTGTTCACATACTGCTCACCCAAATATACCTGCAACAATAGTTACTTCAGGTGGATTGTCTCTTAATAAAAATATTCAAACAAAACTACAAAATATCATGCAAAACACTTTGGTTAGTTTTTATTCCACTTTTAAGGCAACAAAAACCTTTCTTAGTGAAAAAAAAAACATGAAAAGACTTGTCAAATTGTGATCAAACATTTATTGTGGATAGGCAAAATTGACCAAAATGAAACCACCTTAATATTTTGTTAGTTGTTACTGATATTAGCCACCAAACTATATGTTACTACTAGTTATCACATCAAATAGTGTGCCATGATATTCATTTTTAGTGTATTGGCGTATATGCCACGTGGCGTCTAACTTGAGATGTAAGATGAACAAAAGCTCAAAGCGTGCAGATCTCCAAATTCAATACTAGTTTTTTAAGACGACTTCTACTTTGTATCTAATTCGTAGCTTGGTTTCAAAAATATGAAAGAAAACTAACATTTAACTTTTTTGTTTTTATTGCATTTATTATTAGGATTTATATAAACATACTTTTGTTGAAAGAAAGAAAGTGAACCTGAGATATAGGAGATGAGGGTCCTGCATCAATAGGAGAAAGTGTGGTATTTTTTTCAGCCAATTTACACAAAGCCGCACTAGCATATCCTCTGAGTTTTGAATGAACTGATTGTAAAAGCTCCAAAAGTAAATCTAGTCCTGAAAAGTTTCATAAAACATATATTAAACCAAAAACGTAGTACATCTGATTGCTGTATAAACAAACTGTGTAATCTAAATTCTAATGTCAATTTTAACTGGTAACAAAAAGCAAACTGTTTAATGAAGCATTTTACCATAATTATCAACAAATATTGTTTTCTGGTCATCTGGAGAGCAAAGATGTGCAAGAGCTAAAGCAATTCGTCTTTTAATCATCCCATCAGCATTATGCATTAGGTACAACAACCGCCGCAATACCTGACAGGAGAATAATCAAAATGATTTAACAAGTGACCATAGAATTTAGCAATATAATGAATGTTGCAGACTTGCAGAAACCTTCAATATAAAATTAACATGAATTAAGTGGATTGGAAAAAAGTGTGGTTCTTTTAAATTTTAATATTTAAAAGATTGACCAATGTGCTGCTTTGCCTAAATGGATCTCTTAAAATAAGTGGATTGATATCTTTGATTCATCAGATCAGGTAAGGCCTAGTTAGTAGCATAACAAAAGTAACACTTACCCTTCCTTGAATCTTTTCCTCCAATCTTTTCAACAATTTTGCTACACATTCCCGAGTTGGCTGTGAAATACAACAAAATAATAAACTCAATCATAAGTCTTAGATAGCTCTAGAAACACAGCAAGATCAGTTATAAGAGAAGTAATTACTTGAAGAACAAAAGCACCATCCAACAGTTTTTGAACACCACCAATCCTTATAAAATCAGCAACATTATCCTATAAAAATATAGGTTCCAAAGGTTGGATCATGTGCTACATATATAAAATAAAAACTCTTAATGTTTTTACAAATTCAAGTTTACCTCATTATCTGCAAGACCATATAAAGCAAAGGCACCATTGTGTTGCAAAGTACCATTTCTTGAATCAAGCAGTTTTAATAATGGAGCAATGCCACCACCATGAGCTATACCAGCTTGATTGTGAGTGTCCTGTATATGTGAAACAATTGGCAAGCAAAAAACACAAAACACAAGTGCTTGAATATATAGATAATACAAGAAAAAGTGAACAAGTTAGGTAGGTTGGACATTTGTGTAATGAAATTGGGTTCAGGTCAAATAGGTAGCTTTTGTATGAGTGGTTTCAACCCAAAGCCCTTTTTTGTTAACAAATCTGATACTTTTTAGTAATTAGATTACCAAAAGTGATTAGAAAAACTATACTATTTTAACAATTAACATGTTTTATGCAATTATATACACTCTGTGACTTTCAAACCATTTAACATGTTTGACCTGTTTCTTTTAAAGTTGATTTTACTCATTTAGAGCATTAAAAAGTAAAACATAACTTGACTGACAAACCCATAAGTAAATAGGGTGGTAGGGTGCAAAACATTCTCTGTTTTTGTATGCATTTTACAAATGACATGGGTGCTAATTCTTATTATATAACCAAAAGAAGAAGATGCAATTAGCAAAGTAAGAAAAAATTGCTAAATAAATATATCACTAAATACTTGAGTACTTGAATACCTGAGCCAACCTCCCAAGTGCAAACGCTGACATTTCCTTTAGTTGAGCATCTGGAGACTCCAACAACTCAACTAGCGGGGCAACAGCACCTCTTTGAACTATGTGCACCTGCAATAGTTGTATTTGGTGTTTAGTGCTTATAGCATACAACTGAAGATTGACAAAACAATATGCAAGAAAAATACTAATCAACAAAACTTTTTTTATGATATGGTTAGAATGAAATAATATAGGTGGATAAATGAATAACAGTTTTAGCAACCTTGCAGTCAGTATCAGCAGCAGCAAACTGTCCAAGAAGTAAGGCGGATTCTCGTTGAGTCTCGGAACATGTTGAACTGTTAACAAAAGATAGAACCATGAGTCTATGACAGCTATAAAAAAAATAACCATACAACCAGAGAGCTATATTCCATGATTTATTACTAATAACTTAGCGAAATTTAACGTAACTTTGGTAAATCTTGCAAGCAATTCTACCATCTGAAGACACCTATTCAGTTTATCATCAAAAGGTGCATAGTATACTAGATACACATACATGTACACCCCTATATGTAAAAACTTTCAATGTAAACCTAAACCTTTTAAAGTTGATCATTACTTTCATAGCTGGATAACTTGTCGTTCATCCATATATAAGTAAATCCTTCACTTTAGTTGGTAAAGTAATTTGTAGTACCTAAGCAATTCAATTACAGGTTGCAATGCTCCAGCAAGAAGAACTTCCTTCTTTATTTTAGGGGACGAGTGAACAAGATTGCCAATCACACCAACCTGAGAAAACATTTAGAAATTATTGCAAGGTACTAACAAGGTTAATCATACTAAAATATCTAACAATGCAAATGCATGCACATGATTTGGTATTTGAAGAATGGTATGGTGACTCACTGCTTCGTAATGTATGCCAACATCTTCTGACTGGAGCATTAAAACAAGGGTGGGCAGAGCGTTACAATCCACTATCTGCAGATAATTTAGAAATGTGTTATTAATATTTGGTTACTAGCCCAAAATGGTTTAGAGTAGTCCTTACAGGCATCAAACCTGGTTTTTGTTTTCATCATTTTTGAAAGCAAGTGTACGTAAAGCTCCTGCTGCAGCTCTTTGCACTTTTATATCAGTGGACTCTAATAATTCAACTAGAGGAGGAATCCCACCTTCAACCCTAAACATGAAAATAAGGTCAAAACTCAAAACAGTATAGAAATACCATTACTGCAAGTGGAAAGCATGAATCAAAACCAACCTAACCATAGTCTTGATGTTGCCATTTTCATGAGCAAGGTTTGTTATTGCATCAGCAGCTTTCTTTATGGCACCATTGACTGCTCTAGAACTTTGACCCTTTTTGTGTCTCTTAAGTAGAGCAACAAGATGAGGTAGGGCTCCAGCATCAACTATGTGTTGTTGATGCTCAGGCTGTTAAACAACATACATCATAAAAGTTAGGTTTTCAAAATAAATTGCTGAATTTATGAAAACTAAAATTTACAAATTACAACAGTTTGACGTGACTTTTTACATGATTATGAACTTCTACTCTCTTCAAAATCTTGATGATGACATGTGCCTTCTATATATATTATATCAAATCATCATTTATTTTAACTTGCAAGGTTATTCCTTCAAATCATACAAACAAATAGTCCAATAGAAATGCAAGCATGCATCAAATGTCATGTCACATACTCAAATAGAGGTTAGTAGCATTACTACCTTTAATGCAAGAAGTGCAAGAGCAAAAGCACTTCCTTTTTCCACTTCATGTTCGTCTGGCATTGAGCAGGTAACATGCTCATCTCGCTGCTGTGGCTCTTGAAGATGTTGTACAAGTACAGAAACCACACCCAATTCAACCATCAACGTCACATTATCCTCTACAAACCACATACAGTAATAACACAGTAAGTTTAGTCATTAATAAACAAAAGCATAGCTCGTATCAACTAAAAAACTATCCAACTAAACCACAATAACACAAAGCATTCGCATCTACTAATTTAAAATACAAAATACAGTTGATAATAACCAAACTTAAATACATATTCACACATTAATATTGTTGTAAATCCCTGATTAAAAAAAGATCAGTTGCACCTAACTAGTCGTAAAATCAGTAGGCTGTAAAACTGGTGTACGTATATCTCTAATGAAACATTAAAAATAAACAAAAACAAAACTTAAGAGAACAAGTGTTGAATCTACTTAGATACTGCACCACAACATTTATTTTCTGATGAATGTACAAGCAATGAACAAATATTTAAAGGAGTACAAAATCATAAGTTACAAGAATGGATAAACAAAATTACATGCTTAAAATATAATCTGAATACGAAATTCAATATAATATGCAGTGAATATAGTTAAAATTCACCAGAGCCAACAATTAAACACAAACTACAATAATTCTCCACAAAAACGAAACAAAATCAGACTACACAACGTAAAATCAAACAAAAATCATACTCTCATTAGCGAGCTTATACAAGCTAAGAACAGAGTGTTTAATTAAATCACAACCTACTACGTACTAGAACAACTAATTTAAACATGAACTACGAAAACTACACACACAAAACCGAAGATAGTAGCAGTTTACCAGAACATTTACTACCTATTAAAACAATCAAACAAAAACTACAACAATTCTACACAAAACCGAAACAAAATCAGTATACAACATGTTTAGTTTTAAACAATCAAACAAAAACCATACCGTCTTTAGCGAGCTCAACCAGGTATAAAACAAAGCGTTTGTTTAAAGCACGAACTAACACGTACCAGAACAATTAACTTAAACATCAACTACAAAAACATAACGAAATCGAACAAAATCATACCGTCCTTAGCGAGCTCCGATAAGTACAAAACAGAGCGTTTGATTGCAGCACGATCTGCATCGATCGAGTAAAAACTACGTCGGAGAAGTTCAACATGCGCACGAATATCAGTTAACAAATCTGGTTCCGATCCGTATTCCGACGGAACGATGATCCGATCTACGATAAGTTCGTCCTCCGGCTTCCTTTTTAGGCTTCTTCTGACGGAGTTTGACAGTTGTTCGTGTGCCGGTGGTGGTTTCCGATCATCATCCGCCATGAGTGAGTGTGTAGGGTTTGCAGAAGAGAGTGAAAATGAAATGAAGTGGGGAAGTAGCAATTTTGGGGGTGAAATATGTCTGTGATGTTAAAAACTTAAAATTTGAATGCCCGCCTTAAGAGAGTAATTGTTTTTTAGATTTTGCGATTTTGGCGCTAACGTACGCTCCCGCGCTAATTTTGTTTTTTGTGGACTTAGAACTTTAAGAATAGTGTAGTTTTGAGTTTTTTAGCTTTGCCACTAAACTATTGTTTTTTAAGTTTTGTTACTAAACCTCCAAGAGTAGGGTGATTTGGCCTTGTATTGACTTTTGCTATCAGTTTTTCTTTTTTTATTTTTGCTTTTAATAGATTACTTTATTATTATTATTATTATTATTATTATTATTATTATTATTATTATTATTATTATTATTATTATTATTATTATTGATGTTTTGCCACCTATGTTTTTTATATGTTCTATAGTAAATTTTGATTTTTGCTCCTGATGTTTGGTCCTTTCAATTATTTTGCTCTCAAAATGAATTTTTTCATATCAAAGGAAGAGGTTTATATTTTATAATATAATGACTTTAGTCCCGAATATTAACCGTGTTATAATTTTTTGGGTTGTTTAGTAGCATCTGAATAACCAGTAACAATCTTCCTTTTAATGGTTCAAAAATTCATTACAAGGTAAGATTTAAAAATAGAATGAATTGGGTGAGGTTTTACTATTCAGAGGAGGTCACCTCTTAACCATTCAACATCTTTTTATCACTTAATGGTTTAAAAGTTTCGAATCATTAAGATGCTACCAAACACTTCTTAGTTAAGGTAACGAGTATTTCAGTCATTTCATATGTGATGGACATTTTGTGTAAATTAAATAAGTTTAGTGCAATTTGTGTAATTTTTTGAAATAATTATTATTAAAATTCTGCCACAAATTTTTTTACTTTCGCCACCAAATCTTGAGAAGTGGGGTAGTTTGGATTTTTTTTATTTCTATCAAAAGAGTTTTACTTATTATTTTTATTATACGGTTACGTACTTGATAGCATGTTTAACTTAAGTAAATTTTAAATAAGTAATTGGTCATGTGTGAAGAGCAGCTTCACAATATACATGGTATTTTAGTGCTTACTCATGAAACTTTTCATTTATGATTTCCGACAAGCAAGACCAATAACGATCATAGTTTTGTTTTAGTTGTCTCACTTGACTTGGAAGGTGCCTATATCACTTAAAACTGGAACTCTTAATTGTCGTATGGAGCCGTCATTTTTTATGGTTCTATTGTCATAATTTTATTCATTCACCGTATCTAACCTCGTGTAACGTCCGGTGTAACCATAGCTCAGTTATTACTAAATTGACAATAACAAAGCATAGCCATTACTAACAAAATGCCACACATACATTAAACACTAGATGCCCATAACTAGATGCCCATAAGGAACAAATAAAGATTCTTGTAACTATTACAAGATCAAAATCAAAATACTTGCATTTTATTATTTCTAAGCAAAACCATGAACCAAGACCACAACACCACATATGGCCACACCAACGGTGCTCATAAGCAACCACTTTGGACCATGTGTTGCCGCCTTGCTTTCAGCCGGGCTAGGTGCTGGCTCATTGGACTCCATAGGTGCTGCTACTGCATGAGAGACGCTTGGTTTGGGACTAACTGCGGGGCTTGGTGGCAGGCTGGCAGGCATATGAGATGATTTGAGAACTCTGACATCAAGTTTTTGACCGCTTTGACAATGTCCGGAAACATTACTAGTAAAGTAATAATGACCTCCTGACTTAATAGTGAACGAATCATTTCCGGAGTTGAACACTTTCAACGGAGCCGAGGTGTTGCATGCTCGGAAATCAGAGTGTGACACTAGTACCACGTTGTCGTTGGTTGCATTGTACTCGAACACTATTCATCACCATAAATCATCAATAAATAATAAACTTTATAAAAACAATTTGGACTATGCAATAATCTCTTAACATTAAAAAAAAGTAACAATGATCTATAGTATGACAATTAACAAGAGTACTCACGAAGAACATCATGAACATGAAACGTCTTTGAAGACGCCCAATCTGCATAACTCGAGTTGGAACCAACGGTCCAACCGATAGAATCACCAACCTTATACACTTCTCCTGTAACCATCACAAGTGTTGAATATAAGTTGATTGTCAACAACATAAACAAGATCATTTTCTTGGCAGTCATTTTTTCTATGAAAAATCCAATTGTTACTATTTCTTTGCAAGAGAGAAATAAGCTTAAATTTTTAAGAAGATGATGATGATTTTGATACGGAGAAAATTAAGCTCCTCAAACCACAATTTATGTTATTATGTCGTCACGTTATTTACATTTCATGTCATATTGTTTGTACCTGCTATGTGTTTTTTAATTTCAAATTTATTTTCATGCATTAGCTGTAATTACCATATCATTGCATTTTCATATGATATTTCACAAATTATGTTTGTAACGGTTTTTTTTCAGGCAAATTGTAGTAAGAGTCATTTAATGTTACATATCATATCCCAATAAAGTATTATAGCACATCCAGAACATGCTTTAATTTTATGATTGTGCAAAAATAATACTCCGTAGTTGTGACATGCATGTAGCTAGGTGTAACTGTGTAAGGATTTTCATGTGAGAAAAATATATGTTAAAAACGGTATAATTTCTTATACTACTAGAAAACAAGGTTTATGGATGATGTCGGTCACGTGTCAACTTTTAAATAGGAAAACAAAAGATTTATTTTTTAATTTTCATAAAGTATTTTTGTGCTGCACAATTGTCACATGATTGCTCACTGGTTAGACGATGCTTTAGAACATGGATTCAAGTTGTGTTTCTGGTGATACATTTTATTCTTTTGTTTTGAGTAAACTATACTTTTAGTTCATATGTTTTGCGATTATTAAAATGTTTAGTCTCATCTTAACAGTTTAGGTCATTGTGATTTTATTTTTTAACATAAATGGTCCTTAACATTAATTCCATTTAATTTTCCGTTAAGTCCATCCCGTACAGAGTAAAAATGTCATTTCTACAACTTCTTGACATGGGACCAAATAAAAATGTTAACATACATGTCGACTGTGACACCCCGCCCGGCGGCGGAAAACACCGGGCGCGTCAAGTGGATCGGATTTCAAAGTACAAAGCACATGGTACACTAAAAGCATATTTTAATATTAATTAAGCAATAATGTCGTGACATAAATAGGCATTCAAACAGTCTTAAAATCGTAACAGAAACGGCAAATAAATATTATTTATTGTCCTTTTTATTCTAGGTCCGAAGCATCCTACGTGTCTTGAAACAAAACCGAATCAAACTCCACCTGAAAAACGTGTAAAATAAGTTAGCTAAAGAATTAGCTAGTGAGTAAAACACAATTAATAGTACATAGTATAAAATCCGAGATCATTATAGATTGTGTTTCGCAATCTCATGTGCATAGCAATTTCATCATATATATCTCAACCGTGACCATAGAAACACATAGAAACAAGTATCATAGACCCCGCAGGGTTACCTTTAGCAACAAGTCATGAGGAACCAACTCATGTTACATTTATTGATAACCATCGTTTAACCGTCATTTAACCGTCTCGATATGCAAGTTATCAAAAATGTTTAAGCATCTAAGGGACATAGCAACGTAGCAACAAGCATCACATGTAGTAACTAGTAACATAGAATCAACCAAAGAATCGCCGGGTCAAATCACCTATCAGGCCATTAATGTAGGTGGGCTTGTCAAGCCATTAGCGCTAACATTGTCCGGTGGAAATTACAAGATAATATAACTAATATTGATATCACACAATTTTGCTACATGCGGCCAAACATGATTAACACATCCAATGATCTCATTTTTCGAAAATAGAAACATCAAAAGAAACCGTTGTATTATAGAAACACGTATTTCAGCCCCAAAACGTAAACAGTAAAAAGGGGAGTGAGTTTACTCACCTCGAAATCCAAAGATAATAGTAACACTAGAATCGCAACTAGCTAGAGATTCGAGGATCGCCCGGATTTTAGAATCACCTAATTAATCGGGAGAACCTAATTTAGAAGCAAGTAACGTAATAACTAGAATCAAGAAAATAGAACTTCTAGGGTTTCGAATCCAATTTAGGGTTTCAAAATCCAATTTGGGGATTTAGGGTTTTAAATTATAGATTTGAAATTAGGGTTTCAAAATGTAATTTGGGATTTTTAGGGTTTTAAAGTACCAATTGGGAGTTAGGGTTTTAAATTACAAATTGGGAATTAGGGTTTTAAAATACAATTTAGGAATTAGGGTTTTGAGTTACCAATTCAGATTTTGGTACGAAACGTAATTGTATTTTTGTATTACTTATATTTTATACAAATCCATTTTTAGTTTTCTATAAAATGGTGTATATTAAACTTATATTTTTAAGCTAATAAAAATAGTTTAACCTTAAATATATTATTAGGTTAATAGAAAAGTATAATTAAATGATTTAAAAGTAAAAAAATAAGAAGATTAAGAAATGGGGTCAGCGAGGTTCGAACCCGTGACCTAAAGGTTCACAGCAAGCATACAAACCACCAGACCAGATGCACCTTTTGTTTTTAAACTCGTTTTTAAATTGTTTTATCTTTTAAAATTCAAGAACACCCTTTTTCAATACAAGCCCTAGAACGAGAATCAATTCAATTCGTTTCATCCTGTTAACAAGATCCAAATCCAATAGAGGGCTTTTAATCTACAATGTATCACGGTCATTTTGATATATTAAACTTACTTGATCGATGAAGAAACGAGTTGATGAAACTGATGAACAGATGCGACGGGTTTGAAGATCAAACTTGAATTTGTGATGTTATTTGCTAAAATTGGATTATTACAGAGTGAAAGCAAGGTTGTGGGAGTACTTTTCCACAACTGTATTTGTTTATTTTGATCTAGAAACAGTAACTTGAGTTCAGTTTTTGGTTGGTGATTAAATGGATTTGATTGACGATTACTTTGGTGCTTTAGTTTCAATCGAATGACTTAGACGGTTTCGAATTGATGGCAGTGATGAATTCGGTGTGTCGAAAAGGGTTGAAACGGCATTACAATTGATTTGGACGTTTTGGGTTTGGGTTCGACTTTTAATCTTCAAATCAGAGAAGATTTGTTTGAATATGAAGCGATTAAAAACTCGTAACAGGTTCGAAACTCGAATAAGATCATTTTAACATGTTTTAATCGGATTAAAAAGGACTAGAAATGGTGATAAATGCTTCGCCGGAGTAACGCCGGATTCCGGCAGCGTGGCCGGAATTGGATACCGGAAACACGGGGTTGAGGGCGGGGGGTTGGAATAAACTTTAATTTTACATTTTCGGTCCTTTAACTTTTAACCAAATGATACCTTGCAATTTAAACTTTAATATAACTTTGAAACTTGACAGTTTTGGCGCAAACTTAATAAAATACCTATTTTAACTAACTAATTTAACCAAGTTGAAACATAGCGTTTATATAAGGGGCGTTTTTATAGTTTTAGTTCGTTTAGGCCATTAGGAGACTATTTCGAGACTTAGAAGCGTTTTTGTTTAACGTTTTTAATAATTTTCCTTTACGAACTATATATATATTTATATATATATATATATTTTTGGGATTGATTGTTTCAACAATATTTATTTGATATACGTAAATGTTTTGCGACATAAATACGATTATTTAATTGAGGTGGGGATCGATAACGTAGGATCCAATGCGTTTATTCATAATAATAATAATAAACGTTACATTTTGAAGAAAAATAAACATGATTACAATATAACTTCGGGTTCGAGTTGGGTATTCGGGTTCGGGTTTGGGGCATATGTCACAGTCTCCCCTCCTTATAGAAATTTCGTCCCGAAATTTTCTCAAACCGAAGTACAAGAAGATGAAGCAAAAAGATGAGGATACTTAACATCCATTTGGTCTTAAATTCATGTTCACATTTTGAGTTTTAACGATCATTAACGATTGATATCAGATTATGCTTGAGTCGTTTGACATTACGGTCCATAATTTCCAATGATCGTTCAATAAATTGCATCGATTCATTATCGATATGCACAATGAGATTTTTATCGGATAAGTACGTCTTCAGATTAGAAACATGAAACACAGGATGAACACCGCAAGAAAACTCTTGAAAATTCGATCAATGGAATAAATGAGCATTTTGATTGAGACACGATTTTAAATAACAAGGTTAAGAAGTTATTTATTTTTAATTTGCTTCGTCTCATTGAGAATTGTTTATTTAACTCTTTTCACTTATAAGAGTTCGGTTGAACTATTTGTATGTAGATTCGAATAAAATTTATTTGCTACTCAATATAGAAATAGAATAGGATACCAACTTGCAAATGAAATATTTTAAGTATGTGAATTTAGAATTATTTAAATGATCAATGAGAATAGTCGCGGTGAATTAAGTAACCTTACACGTAGTTAAGTGACTTATATGCAATTAGTAAAATGAGTAAACAAGTCAAGTGAAAATAGGATGACTAAATATGGTCCAGTTACACAAGACAAAACTCACTATGGTTCTCATGCACCAACTTTCATAATTCCGTGTGCACCCGTAATTACTTTAGTTTTTGCATGGACTCCACAGTTCATTCGATCACGTGCGATTCAGAAATATACAGTAATTTTAGGTTAAAAAGATGATACGTATATGTATTGTTATCATACTTGATAGAAATATTACTTGGGAAAATTATATTAAGATGGTAAGTAGGTTAATGATCCAGAAGAATCTAACGTCCGTTAGGTAGCCATTGTTCATATAAGTAACTTTGTTCAACGATATAGATAGTTAAATTCGAGTACTAGGATAGTAACACTTAAGTTTGTGAAAATCGACTCTATGTGTGTAAGATGTAATTATCTAGGTTGATATTGACTAGTTCATAAGAATTAGTTGATGGTGTACATGTAATAATATAGTTTATTGGGATTTTTAGAAAAATTAGATTCATGAAAATTTGATAATGTGGATAATCCGATTTATAGTCCGAAAGAATATATCACTTAGTTCCTATTAGATTCGATTTTTAAGATGTTTGAATTTATATGACCAACCGCTTTAGTTAGACCAGATGTATTGACTATGGAGATAAACAAGTTTATAAGGGATGTTGTTGTTTTTCTACAATGTAGTTTTAAAGGCTAAATAAAAAGTTGAAAGTTTTAATCTTTACCATAGATAAGAGAACACAATTGAAAATAAACGACACAATTTAAGTTATAAGTACTTGGTATTGAAAAAAAAAAAAAAAAAAAACAGAAGTCATGGCGTTTGTTGCAAGTCTTTGTGTCGTATTTGAGAAACGGGAAAATGTTTGTGTAAATATTTGGCCGACGACGTTAGAGTGACCAATCACTTTTTAAAGAAACCATTTATCACGAAATTTATATGTATGTATATGTATATATATCTATTTTGTTTTACAAGATTTTAAGACCAAAAGGTTATTAGAATTTCTTTTAAAAAAACGATATATATATTTTGGTTTGGAGAAATAAGAAAATTATTTTAATAAAATCAACTACCGTTAGTTTTACAAAGTCCTTTGATTACACGTTGTGTTAAGGTAACGAGTTTATAAATGAACACATTGGGTTTGGATTAGTTCATGAAGACTAGTTGCGTAGAATTTCGTTGGTGGTCATATGTATAGATGAAAACATTTAGTTGAATGAGTTCGGGAATAGTTGTGTAAGGAGTTCTCGTTAGATTTGGATAACGAATTCATGGATAGTATCGTGTAGTTGATTAACGAGTATTTGTTTTGATGGTTAGTTCATAATTTGATAGTAGATTTATAGTTGTAATGATGAATTAGAAATTAGATTAGAATCTTATAGTTAGATGAGTAGTTTTGAAACTATTTTGAGTATAGAAGTCAAGTTGAAATATTTGGAGGGTAGACGTTCGATCCAAATACATTAGCTTATAAGAATAGCAAAATCCGTTAACTTTTATTTAGTTGTGGAATTTATCCTTGACTATAATTTAGAAATCATCATGAACCTTTGATTGGAGAATCGATAACTGATTTAGGATTAGAAGTACGACTTAGATTCGGTAATCGATATATGCATTATATGCATGATCTGAAGTTTTTGATAATTCGATTTAGATATGCCTTAGTTTTGATTTGAAGTGTTTGGTTTACAATGGTGTGATTGTGTTATATGGATAAGCTAGCGAGTATATCGCATAAGAATTATTGTCGCTTAGAAACAAATGGAATGATGAAACGTAGAATAGCACGGTTTTGTAGCAACATCTTTGACCGATAGAAAACATCTGATGTAATAATAGCAACTCGTTCCACTTAGAATATCATAGAATCTTTTGAAACATACCTTAGAGGATCACGTAGAAAGTTTAGAAACTTTAGAAATTTCGATTAAATGAAATAGTGATAGTACTTAAAACATTATAGAATCCTTTGAACATACCATAGAAGCTCACGTAGAAACTTTAGAAACATTGGTAAATGAAGTTGGAATATTATTTGAATCACTATAAAAATTCATAGAAATAATTATAAATCGTAGGAATGAAAATCATAGAATCATTAAGAAAATGAAATTTCAATGGCTTAAGAGTGTGTCTTGGTTTTGGACACTAATGACTTATCAAAGTGTTAAGTTCGTTTTCAACGTATTCGAGAAAGCGTGCTTTAGCCTATAGGTTCACACTCATCTCGTACATCCCCAGGTAAGCATACAGGTCTCTTAAAGAGATTTATACGAAATGCTTTGCCTTAGACAGGATGTCCGTGATACAGGCGTTCCCCCTTCCGGATTACACACATTCCCACGTTTTCAAACTTGCTTAAGACGATGACGAGATTCCACAAAGAGAAGATCCCAATCATACAGACGAGTCTCTTGTAGCTCCTTCGCGAAATCGGATAAGAAATGAGATTAAGAAAAACATAGAAAGGTTCGTAGAAGAAAAACAAATAAGTTCAAAAGAATTCCTAAGTACATCTATTTGCACTAAGGACTCTTAGGTTATAGTCTAGGACGGTGTGTTTCTAATACCCTATCCTAGTTCCCTATAACCATGGCTCTGATACCAAACTGTGACACCCCGCCCGGCGGCGGAAAACACCGGGCGCGTCAAGTGGATCGGATTTCAAAGTACAAAGCACATGGTACACTAAAAGCATATTTTAATATTAATTAAGCAATAATGTCGTGACATAAATAGGCATTCAAACAGTCTTAAAATCGTAACAGAAACGGCAAATAAATATTATTTATTGTCCTTTTTATTCTAGGTCCGAAGCATCCTACGTGTCTTGAAACAAAACCGAATCAAACTCCACCTGAAAAACGTGTAAAATAAGTTAGCTAAAGAATTAGCTAGTGAGTAAAACACAATTAATAGTACATAGTATAAAATCCGAGATCATTATAGATTGTGTTTCGCAATCTCATGTGCATAGCAATTTCATCATATATATCTCAACCGTGACCATAGAAACACATAGAAACAAGTATCATAGACCCCGCAGGGTTACCTTTAGCAACAAGTCATGAGGAACCAACTCATGTTACATTTATTGATAACCATCGTTTAACCGTCATTTAACCGTCTCGATATGCAAGTTATCAAAAATGTTTAAGCATCTAAGGGACATAGCAACGTAGCAACAAGCATCACATGTAGTAACTAGTAACATAGAATCAACCAAAGAATCGCCGGGTCAAATCACCTATCAGGCCATTAATGTAGGTGGGCTTGTCAAGCCATTAGCGCTAACATTGTCCGGTGGAAATTACAAGATAATATAACTAATATTGATATCACACAATTTTGCTACATGCGGCCAAACATGATTAACACATCCAATGATCTCATTTTTCGAAAATAGAAACATCAAAAGAAACCGTTGTATTATAGAAACACGTATTTCAGCCCCAAAACGTAAACAGTAAAAAGGGGAGTGAGTTTACTCACCTCGAAATCCAAAGATAATAGTAACACTAGAATCGCAACTAGCTAGAGATTCGAGGATCGCCCGGATATTAGAATCACCTAATTAATCGGGAGAACCTAATTTAGAAGCAAGTAACGTAATAACTAGAATCAAGAAAATAGAACTTCTAGGGTTTCGAATCCAATTTAGGGTTTCAAAATCCAATTTGGGGATTTAGGGTTTTAAATTATAGATTTGAAATTAGGGTTTCAAAATGTAATTTGGGATTTTTAGGGTTTTAAAGTACCAATTGGGAGTTAGGGTTTTAAATTACAAATTGGGAATTAGGGTTTTAAAATACAATTTAGGAATTAGGGTTTTGAGTTACCAATTCAGATTTTGGTACGAAACGTAATTGTATTTTTGTATTACTTATATTTTATACAAATCCATTTTTAGTTTTCTATAAAATGGTGTATATTAAACTTATATTTTTAAGCTAATAAAAATAGTTTAACCTTAAATATATTATTAGGTTAATAGAAAAGTATAATTAAATGATTTAAAAGTAAAAAAATAAGAAGATTAAGAAATGGGGTCAGCGAGGTTCGAACCCGTGACCTAAAGGTTCACAGCAAGCATACAAACCACCAGACCAGATGCACCTTTTGTTTTTAAACTCGTTTTTAAATTGTTTTATCTTTTAAAATTCAAGAACACCCTTTTTCAATACAAGCCCTAGAACGAGAATCAATTCAATTCGTTTCATCCTGTTAACAAGATCCAAATCCAATAGAGGGCTTTTAATCTACAATGTATCACGGTCATTTTGATATATTAAACTTACTTGATCGATGAAGAAACGAGTTGATGAAACTGATGAACAGATGCGACGGGTTTGAAGATCAAACTTGAATTTGTGATGTTATTTGCTAAAATTGGATTATTACAGAGTGAAAGCAAGGTTGTGGGAGTACTTTTCCACAACTGTATTTGTTTATTTTGATCTAGAAACAGTAACTTGAGTTCAGTTTTTGGTTGGTGATTAAATGGATTTGATTGACGATTACTTTGGTGCTTTAGTTTCAATCGAATGACTTAGACGGTTTCGAATTGATGGCAGTGATGAATTCGGTGTGTCGAAAAGGGTTGAAACGGCATTACAATTGATTTGGACGTTTTGGGTTTGGGTTCGACTTTTAATCTTCAAATCAGAGAAGATTTGTTTGAATATGAAGCGATTAAAAACTCGTAACAGGTTCGAAACTCGAATAAGATCATTTTAACATGTTTTAATCGGATTAAAAAGGACTAGAAATGGTGATAAATGCTTCGCCGGAGTAACGCCGGATTCCGGCAGCGTGGCCGGAATTGGATACCGGAAACACGGGGTTGAGGGCGGGGGGTTGGAATAAACTTTAATTTTACATTTTCGGTCCTTTAACTTTTAACCAAATGATACCTTGCAATTTAAACTTTAATATAACTTTGAAACTTGACAGTTTTGGCGCAAACTTAATAAAATACCTATTTTAACTAACTAATTTAACCAAGTTGAAACATAGCGTTTATATAAGGGGCGTTTTTATAGTTTTAGTTCGTTTAGGCCATTAGGAGACTATTTCGAGACTTAGAAGCGTTTTTGTTTAACGTTTTTAATAATTTTCCTTTACGAACTATATATATATTTATATATATATATATTTTTGGGATTGATTGTTTCAACAATATTTATTTGATATACGTAAATGTTTTGCGACATAAATACGATTATTTAATTGAGGTGGGGATCGATAACGTAGGATCCAATGCGTTTATTCATAATAATAATAATAAACGTTACATTTTGAAGAAAAATAAACATGATTACAATATAACTTCGGGTTCGAGTTGGGTATTCGGGTTCGGGTTTGGGGCATATGTCACATCGACCTAGATAAATGAATATGGGAAATGACATCTTACCCCTCACATGTGGGGTGTGTGGGGGAGATTTAACGAAAAGTTGGATGAAGTTTGTGTTCGAGACAATTTATTGGTCGACAGGGTTGTGCAAAAGATCAAGGTTGATTCTTATGTATGAATTAAGTACCAAACAAATAGATGTGACATTGTGGCATAATTGGTATTCTAGGCCGTTGGATTAGAGGTGTAGTGTGGTTGTTTGTGATTGGTCTGACGTTTCTACTCGGTCCTACTTGCTAGTGGCTTATTGTTTTAATAAATCGTTGTTCCAAAAAAAAGTCTTATGAAGTTCGAATTTTAGTTGATTGAAAAAAAACCCCGTAAAAAACAGACTTAAATGAATCTCAAAAGGTTCATTCTTATAATACGTAACAATAAGAAAAATAAGATTTATTATAGAAAAGACACCTAATTTTTTCATCACGCCCACTAAAAATGTTTAGTTGTTGTAACAACATGCATACGCCATAAATTCATGAGTATGTATAAATAGCATAATTGAGGTGTGGACACTTCATACATAAAATACTCTATTCTCTTTATACATACATTTGTTCTGTTGTTTATTTTCATTTACTAATTCTTACGCTAGTGGGTGGTTACAGAAAGAAATTTCTTCTGTAACCTTAACGGTAGTGTTTTGTGCATCCAGTCTCTCTTTGGAAATTGACAGTGACAATCCCACTTCAGGGATCGCCTCTCGTGAAGGTAGTTTCTCTGTAAGTCCAAACCACTTTTAGATTTAGATTTACAGTTAGCATACGTGCCATGAGTTTTCTAGCAACAATTCTAACAGTTACAAGAAAAAAAAGATAATCTATCTAATAAATCAAACTTTTAGGGGGCAATTTTTGGAGGGATTTTTTTTTCTATAATAGGAAGTTTGGGAGGTAAAATTTAACTAAATTTTTCACCATGCAAGTTGATGGAGCCAACTCCTTAAATGTTATATATTTACAAATTGTTAAATATAATGGTTATAATTTCTTTATAAATATTACTATTTAACCCGTGTGTAACACACGGGTATTAAACCTAGTTTTTTATACTTCTAATTTGCAAAGTCATTCCAAGGTCAATGACCTTGACCTTACAAATTACTAAAATGCCCTTCTTGGCTTATTTACTAAATTGGTCAACCTATTTTGACAATTTTACACTTATGACCCCAACTCAACGTTAAAATATTTACGACCTTCACCTCTTACTCTGTTTTAGCATATTTACGGCTTTTACTCCCTGACTTTAATTTAGTTATCGTTTTGACATCTAAGTTTGAATATTTTTTTCTTTCAACACGTAACTCATTACAAGTTTACACATTAATATGCAAGACATAAAATATTTTGTATCAACGCAATGTGACAAAGTAGTCAGTCATACACAGTCATAAACGTAATATCCAACCGTCACAGCAGGCATAGCAGTGACTAGTGAGCACTCTGTCTTATAGCTCACTCCCTACCAAAGACCAAAACAACAACAGCCCAAAAACACAGACCAGAAGCCCAAAATACAAATACCCAAACGTTGAAGATGAAAATGGAAGAATTGAATTGACTGTAAATTTTCACTAGCTGTTTCTACTTCGTATCCTTCTTATCCACAAAATTCATCTTCTAACACACACAATTCAAACTATTTTCACAACAAAATGGCGACGATGTATTCATTATCACCGGCTACATCAACCGTTCGCTCGATTCATCAACGACCTACAATCACCGCAAAGCTACTAAACCACCGCCCAACAACACTCCTTTCACCTCAAGGTTCGTTAAAATGTTAACTTCTTCAGTATTTCAGTTTTCATTTCTCGAATTTGTTGAATTTAGAAGGTTACGGTTTATTGATTTGTGTTTTGGTTTAGGAAATTTGTTGTCATGGAGCTGCTCTGTGAGTTACGTGAAGTTGAAAGCGAAGAGTGTTGTTGATGGTAAAATGTTTACACAGAAGAGGTAAGTTTGTTTGTGACTTTGCATAGTTGTTGATGAATTAGGGTTATGATTATGTAAGGTGAGGATAAATTATGTTATCCATTGTTTTTGAAACTCATTGTTAGGTTATGATGTTTGAAGTCACAGTTATCAAAATGTTTTAAGATTATTTATTATGTCAGGTTTCTGCTGTAGAACATGAATATGGTCTTATTATTATCAACTTAAATCAGATTGTTATGTGATAGTGTGATACCGATATGCATATGGTCCTGCGTACCAATGTGTGTAGCCGTGTAGGAAAAGTGTCCCTCTCCAAGTGGTTGACATTTCGAGTCCCATGGTGGACAAAAGGATTTGAGGGCGTGTGAGTTAGCCGTTCTACACCGGTTTACCCACAATAGGACTTGAATTTCACCACTTGTGAGGGACACCATTCCACAAACACTCTTTGTTAAGTTTTAGTGTGTGAATGACAGTGAACAATGGAAGTATGAAACCTTTGGCATGGTTTTATTGGAAGTTAGTTAGGTCATTTTGATAATAATGTGGAAGTGTATGGTTTTCTACTTTCTTTTTCAGTAATGCAATCATTAGGTGTGCCACCCTTGAAGAAATCGAGGCTGAGAAAACTCTGATCGAAAAGAATGCTGTAAGTTATATAATGAAACTTAAGCATTCCTTTAACTTTTGTTTTTTTAAGGTCATGCTGAAACGCACGTTTTCATGATCAAATGTTTATTGTTTTCATTTCATGGTGTGCTATAGAAAGAAAGGATGGAGAAGGCTATTGACAGCATGCTAGCAAGTTTCAATTCGATAAGAACAGGGCGATCAAATCCAGCAATGCTTGATAAAATTGAGGTTAGATGTTTCTGTAGGTGTTTATTTATTAGTGGGTCGCCTTTTGTGTTAGCGTATATATTTGTATATATGTTTATATATTGTTTAATTAGGTGAATAGTTTCCTTGTTATTAGGATATTTAGTTTCCTTAGATAAGATCATTGTATGTGTATATATTTTCACGATTATTCAATGAAATATCAAGCTTGATATTCTTTCATGGTATCAGCCAACTAACCCTAGTGACCGCCTACTGCCGTCACTGTTGTTTTTCTTGGTCCTCTGTGTTTATTTCAGCCGGCCACCCACCTTCGTCTTTCCGATGGGCGACATATCCGGTGCTACTGCCGAGTCATCTAAATCTGATCAGACCACCAGACTTCATCCTGCATATACAGTCACCAACATTCATCAAAAAGTTCGCACACTTGACGGTGTGAAAGTCTCTCATTCGTCATGGGTTCTTCTTTTCAATATTCATGTCACCGCCTTCCGTGTTTCGGATCATATTGATGGTACGAAACCCCCTCTAGCGACTGATGAAAGTTATAAGGAATGGAAGGAAGTTGATGCTCTGGTCTTACAATGGATTTATGCGACGCTGTCGGATGATCTTTTTGCTCGTGTTCTTAGGCCTGTGTCTACTGCTCGTGAAGCCTGGGTCAGGATTGAGAATATATTTCTCAACAATAAAGGTGCTCGTGCTGCTGCGTTGGAGGCAGAATTTCAAAACATCACTTTACAGTCTATGCCATCATTAGAAGCCTACTGTCAACGTATCAAAGAACTTTCTGATCAACTTGGTACACTTGATGCTCCCGTCTCTGACCAACGGATGGTACTGAAACTTGTTCGGGGCTTGCCACCTGAATATGACGTTGTCGGATCCCTTCTTAATCAACAACTACCGACATGGGAAGAGGCCTGCAACAGTCTCTATCAAGAACGACAGAGACAAATTGCCCGTCAGGCTGTTATTATTGATCCTGCGGTTGCTGCTGTTGTTGACTCTAGTAAGTCACAACACCAAAATTACAGGCCCAAAACAGCCCATAGTTCTTCTAACAACAATCAGAACCGCAGGCCCAATAATTCTGGTCGTAGGCCCAGTGGGTCTCGTTCAAATCAGTCCAATCAGCAGCGATCCACTGAGCCAACTGCAAAACAACCATCAGCTCGACCACCAGCAAGCCCATACCCATTCTATGGGTTTCCATATTGGGCTCCACCACCGTGCCCGTTTCCAACTCAAGGATCATACCCGACCCAGGGTTCCTGGTTTGGGCCTCCATGGCAGCCACATCAGCCCACAGTTCAGCCACACCAACAACAATCCACTGGTTCTTCTAACAATGCTCAGGCGCATCTCACTCAGTATGATGCTATGCAGCCTACACAACTTGCTGCAGCGTTTCAGGCGTTGACAACTGACCCAGTTGATGACCAATGGTACATGGACACAGGAGCATCCTCACACATCACTCCAGACCAAGGTAAACTCTCTAACCTATCTCCGTTTTCTTCAATAGCGTCCGTATTGGTTGGTAATGGCACCCGCATTCCAGTTCTTGGATCTGGTCACACTACCCTTCCCACCTCTACCGGCTCTCTCAACCTAGAAAACGTTTTATATAATCCAACTTTCATAAAAAATCTTGTGTCAGTTCGTAAGTTTGCTACTGATAATTTTGTGTCTGTTGAGTTTGACCCGTTTGGTTTTTCTATAAAGAATTTCAGGGATGGTATGCACCTCAGCCGCCACAATAGTTCCAGTCAACTCTATCCCTTCACCACGCCTGAATCTGCTTCTGCATCTGCTTATGTTATTACAACTCCCACTCAGTTTTGGCACGAACGGCTTGGTCACCCGGGTCGTCCCGTGATGGATTTTCTTTGCTCTAATAAACTTATTGCTTGTAATAAACCTACTTTGGATTTGGTTTGTCATGCTTGCCAGTTAGCTAAAAGTAAACGATTGCCTTTTAATGATTCTATTACTACTACATCGTTACCTTTTTCAATTGTGCATTGTGATTTGTGGACATCCCCAATACCTAGCACGGCCGGGTATAAATATTATATGGTCTTGGTTGATGATTTTACCAACTATACTTGGGTCTATCCACTTAAGTTCAAGTCTGAAACTTTTGCAAGGTTTGCACATTTTCATAGGTTTGTTAAGACACAATTTAATTTGTTAATCAAAACATTTCAATGTGATATGGGTGGTGAATTTAATAATCATACATTTCAAAATTTTGCTTCAAATAATGGAATGGAATTTCGTTTTTCTTGCCCTCATACCTCTCAACAAAACGGTAAATCCGAACGCATGATTCGTCGCCTTAACGAAATTATGCTCACGCTACTTACTCGGGCCTCACTCCCGTCTAAGTTCTGGGTCGAAGCTCTACACACCGCTTGCTATCTTCACAACATTTTACCGTCCAAAACCCTCCACAACCTAACGCCCACAACCATCCTCTATCGTCAGAAACCGTCGTATGATCATCTTCGTGTCTTTGGTTGTGCGTGTTACCCCAATACCACAGCTACTCGACCACACAAACTCGCTCTTCGCTCTACACCATGCGTGTTTCTTGGCTATCCTGCTAATTATCGTGGCTATCGATGTCTTGACCTTTCCTCGGGTAAAATTATTTTCTCCCGTCACGTTGTTTTTGATGAAATCCGTTTTCCGTTTCATTCGTCTAATACAACTCCCGATCATTCCTTCTTGGATGATCCTCCACCTAATCCACATTTTACCCATAATTTCCCACCCAAACCATCCACTGACACAACACCGACTCCTCCACCCGACTCTCCCTTTCAGTTCTATGAACACACCTATCAACGTCGGTCTAAACCACCCACTGGTCAACCGACCACCACCACGTCCGCTGCTCGAACCATACCCCCCACCAATACTGCTACGGGGTCATCTCATCCCATGCTTACTCGTTCCCGTTCTTCACAAACCACCAATGTGAACCTTCATACCGAGTCTAAGCCTTCGCTTTCACCGCTTCCCATCTCCCATCTCAAAGCCCTTAATGATCCTAACTGGAAGGGTGCCATGGCAAACGAATACAAAGCTCTATTAGAAGCTAAAACGTGGGACTTGGTCCCGAGACCGCCTAATGTGCCTGTCATTCGTTGTTTATGGTTGTTTAAACACAAGTTTAATTCTGATGGTGTCTTGGAGCGTTATAAAGCACGCCTAGTTGCCAACGGTAAATCCCAAACAGTAGGTGTTGATTGCGATGAGACTTTTAGTCCTGTGGTTAAACCAACAACTATTAGAACTGTGCTTAGCCTAGCTGTCTCACGATCTTGGCCCATGCACCAACTGGATGTTCAAAATGCTTTCTTACATGGGGATTTAAATGAAACAGTTTATATGCATCAACCGCCGGGCTTTAAAGACCCGGCAAAACCAGATTTTGTTTGCAGGTTAAACAGGTCGCTTTATGGTTTGAAACAAGCTCCAAGAGCATGGTACCAACGATTTGCTAATTTCTTAGTCACTTGTGGTTTTAAAAGTAGCATCTGTGACACCTCTTTGTTCATTTATAAGAAAGGCACGCATATGGCATATTTGCTCTTATATGTCGATGATATCATTCTCACGGCTTCTTCAAGTGATCTTCTTCAACAAATTATAAAGTCATTATCTGCTGAATTCGCAATGAAGGATCTTGGCAACCTTAATCATTTTTTGGGAATCAAGGTAGATCATGAGCAGAAAGGGTTGTTCTTGTCACAATCATCTTTTGCTGAGTCTATTCTTAAACGAGCAAACATGTTAAATTGTAAACCGGTGTCCACTCCTGTTGAAATTGGGTCTAAACTTAGCGCAAGTTCTGGCGCTCCAGTGGTTGATGGTACACACTATCGGAGTCTTGCGGGGGCTTTACAATATTTAACAATCACTCGTCCGGATCTCTCTTATGCAGTTCAACAAGTGTGTCTCTTTATGCACGATCCTCGTGAGCCACACTTCCAATTCTTAAAGCGGATTCTAAGATATGTCAAGGGCACTATTAGTTACGGTCTCTCCATTACACCCTCGCCATCAGACCGCCTTGTTGCATACTCGGATGCGGATTGGGGGGGTTGTCCAGACACTCGGCGCTCCACCTCGGGATTCTGTGTTTTCTTAGGTCACAATTTGATCTCTTGGAGCTCTAAACGTCAGCCCACTATTTCAAGGTCTAGTGCTGAGGCAGAATATCGAGGGGTTGCGAATACTGTGGCTGAAACTAGTTGGATCCGTAATTTATTGCTGGAACTTGGGTTACACACTCGACAAGCCACAGTCGTTTATTGTGATAATATCTCTACCGTCTATCTATCTCAGAATCCGGTTCAGCATCAGCGTACAAAGCATGTAGAAATGGATATTCATTTTGTACGCGAAAAGGTTCAGGTCGGGGATGTTCGAGTATTACACGTGCCTGCTGAATATCAATATGCTGACATCTTCACCAAAGGTCTTGCGAAGCATTTGTTCACCACATTTAGATCCAGTTTGTGCCTTCGACCGGCTACGGCTCAAACTGCGGGGGCCTGTTAGCGTATATATTTGTATATATGTTTATATATTGTTTAATTAGGTGAATAGTTTCCTTGTTATTAGGATATTTAGTTTCCTTAGATAAGATCATTGTATGTGTATATATTTTCACGATTATTCAATGAAATATCAAGCTTGATATTCTTTCATTTTGTTGGTTCAGTAACAGGTCAAATGGCTTGTATAGGCTAAACTGATTGAAAGTCATTTGAATCATAAAGTCATATAAATCTTCTTAACCATTTATTGAAAAATGTCAGGTGTTTTTGTAGTAGTATAGCTTTTGTGATCATATATAACAGTATAACACATTTTTTAAAAAATGAACGAACTCCATTGTTTTTAATCTCTCTTGTTATTACCTTTTATTTTATTTTATATTTTGTGATCATGTTTCTTTATAGGTGGAGTACTATGGTTCACCTGTTAATTTGAAAACCATTGCACAAATCAGCACTCCTGATTCAAGCTCTCTTCTAGTGCAACCTTATGACAAATCTAGGTACATCAAATCTTGCTTCCATATTAGGGATAGGAACTTTTTTAACACTTTCTTTTGTAAAATGGGCAGGTTGGACGGGTCAAATGGACTGGGTTGACCTGAAAAACTGTTTTTGCTTAACTGTTATAATCATTTAGTAAGCTGTATGCAACAATACACTTAGCACAACTCATTTGACTGGTTTGGCCCCGTTTCTTTCCAGCTGAAACTAAAAACATTGGACAACACCCTGTGCTCGCACTCTATACATCTTTTATAATATTTATATATAGGTTGCATGCAGGATGCTTAATACTTAAAATATCATTACAAAAAGTATAAGTGTTATCGCTTATCTGAAGAAAAGTATATCTGTTACTATATTACAAGAACGATTTAATACGCTGTATGCATTAAGTTTTAACAATACACTTTGGTCGCTTTCGACTTATTTGATTGGTCCAACCCATTTGACCTGCTTCTTTTTAGATATAATATTGAAATAACCCGATCGACCATTCGCGATGAATGTTATCTTACATTGCATGGTGTTCGACTTTTTTCAGCTTAAAGTCTATTGAGAAGGCTATAGTCAACTCTGACCTTGGTATGACTCCAAGTAATGATGGTGAAATGATACGGTTATCCCTTCCACAACTCACATCAGAAAGGAGAAAGGTGCTCCCTTAATGATACTGGTTAGAGGTGGCAATGTGGTGTGCCGAGGTAGGTTGGGTAATGGGTCAAAATGAGGTCACACTAAACAAGGTTATTTTGAGTACGTTCCATAGCAGGTTGACTCGGAAACACCTTTTTTGTCTAAAATTTTGCAAATAACTATTGTGTTAATCGTTTTTTATAATGTCATTATAGATCTTTGCTTGAAATTTATCCAGGAGGTTGTATGCATATATAGACTTTGGAGTTTGGACTGCTTTCATATTGTTTGGCCCATTTGACCCATTCCTCATTTAGCTTCTTTTTTTATTTGACCCGATTGAGGTAAAACACAACCTAAATCAGCCCAATCAAAGTAGGTTTTTAATTGCCACCTCCAATACTTGTAAAGACTTGTTGTACTTATGCTAACATGCTTTGATTCTTTATTTAGTTTAACCATGCTTTTAACTGCAGGAGCTGTCAAAAGTTGTTGCAAAGCAGGCTGAGGAAGGGAGGGTAGGCTCTATTAGATGGTTTGCACGCCTTGTTTTAATTTATAAAAACATATTAAATTGTATTTTGTTCATTTGTTATTTAGGTAGCAATCAGAAACATAAGAAGAGATGCCATTAAATCGTATGATAAACTTCAAAAGGTTTGACCTTTAAAATGTGTACTTCTCATTTGTGGCAAAGTTTCCTTTCTATTGTATTTCGAACCATCATTCTCATGATCTACAGGAGAAAAAACTCTCGGAAGACAATGTGAAAGATTTATCGGCTGATTTGCAGGTATTAAATTTTGTACTGACACATTTTCAACCCAACAAGACCAATATGGCCAGACAGCCTTAAAATCAGCTAAAAATGATGTGAAGTTAAACACTGAACAAGCTAGTTGCAGTTTTAAAGAGGAGTTGAAAATGTCATTATATAGATAAACTAACTAATTTTTCCCTAAAAAGAAACTTGTAATCAATTTGTTATATTGCCCATCGGTAGATATTTTGGCCTTCAAGTTCCATCTATGTGGATCTTGATACTAATTTATAACATTTTGCAGTGTAAAAAATAAAGGGGGTGTTGGGATTGGATTTTGCAAACTGTTCTTCTGATAATTGTGTTCTTAAATCTTAGATAAGTAAGTTTGAGTGTTAGGATGAAACTTTCAAAGTAGCATTTCCACATTTGGTTATTCCATAACAGATAATCACTTTAAAACAGTTCCAAACAACACAATTGAAAATAAAATTTGTAATTTTGTTGTTGTAGCGTAATCTGATTCGTGTTTGGTTTTCTTGCAGAAAGTGACCGATGAATACATGAAGAAAATCGACACCATCTTTAAACAGAAGGAAAAGGTATTTTCAAAAGATCATCACCATTTTTCTTTTGCCTTTATGGAAGTTCACATGCATTAAGTATTTATTACTCGGCATACGTTTCCAGGAATTGCTTACGGTATGACAAAGAACACGCATTAGGTTATACGTGAGTAAGATAGCTCGATGATCAAATCTAAAACCGAGGTGAAATTTATCGACCCGTCTTTCTTGTAATTTTTTTGTTGCAATGATCAAATGTTTTGCACATGTTGGTTAAGGGGTTGAAAAATCAAAGAACAACCCAAATGTGTTCTTTTTTTGAGAACTTGTTTGGTTTCTTGGCTTTATTTTGATGGAATGTACTGAAAGCTGCTTGCTGATAGGTTGGGTAAATAGATTAATTCAAATAAATATTATCACTTACAACCCATGAATTGCTTAACTTAAAATAAAATTTATCATTTTATACTGATATTTGTGATCATATTACAATGATTAATTTAAATATATTGAATTAGAAAGTTACATTAATGAATTTAATTATATTTAGTTAGAAAATTCATGAATAGTGTTTAAATTAGAAAGTTTATGAATAGCGTTTTGTGAGAGTTGTGATGTGATGCATGGCTATTGGTTTGGTGAGGTGAATGTTAGTTTTTATTTTTTTTTATTTGAGGTATTTTATTTGATGAAATAACGTTTGGTAAATAGATCTGTTTCGATGGTTTGGATGTTTTAGTCTGTTTGTTTGGTTTTGTTTAAAGTTAAATATATTTTTTTTCGTAAATTTTAGCCCGTGTATGGTTTTAACAATTGTGATGACGGAAAATTCATCTAAGCCATTAATAGACGGTGTACATATGGTTTGCGTAACGCGCGTGTCTCGTATAATTCTTGTAATTTAATACTATTATATATATGCATCAATGAAAATTAAAAACGTATTGATAGTTATTTATTAGTAATACATAAAGAACCGAAAGGCGTGTAAATAAAAATGTAATTAAAGTTTAGTTGCAGGCTTTAAATAATTGAATAAAACGAATAATCAATAAATTTGTTAGGCTTTTTCAACTCAGTAAAATCTTGAATAAGCTAAAAATGTGACAAGTGTCATAAACTATATCATTGTATAAGTTAAGACAGAAGGTAGATTTTTGCATTTGGTATCGACACTGATTTATTTATTTAAAAGTAAGGTTCAACTGAAATTGATTAACACATAAATTGAATTACAACTTCATTTTTTCGTTTCGGTTTTTTTTTTTGGACAGCAGGAATTTTATAAA
Source organism: Tagetes erecta (assembly GCA_030867185.1). Classification (NCBI taxonomy): domain Eukaryota; kingdom Viridiplantae; phylum Streptophyta; class Magnoliopsida; order Asterales; family Asteraceae; genus Tagetes; species Tagetes erecta. The sequence goes on from CM061494.1 coordinate 10,727,222, forward strand.
ATAAAAGGAGCACTAGCAAGAAGCTAGGTTCCACAACAAGCACAACACCGACACCGACATCAAAAGACCGCCATTATATAGGGGTGTTACACCAGTTTTGCCATGCTAAATCTAACATATTCGCCCTATGTTTCATCCAAGAATACACCGAAACTATTACACTATCAACCACTTTTGAGACCGACAAAGGGCACGAGTTAAAGATGAAGTCGTTCCTAGCCTTCCAAATCATCCATGTCGTGGCTCTCACAATAGAAGTTAGGATTCGCTTTTTGTCTGCTGTCATATTAATAGAGTCAGCAACATCCGCCAACTCCCTAAAGGATTGGTAGTTCATAAAACCCAGACCACACCAAACCCATATATGGAACCATACACTAGAAGCAAAAGGGCATGACACCAAAACATGTTCCATGGTTTCCTCCGCTCCGAAACACATCGAGCAATCTACCGAATCCAGCGACACGCCTCTAGATATGAGAGAGGTCTTGCACGGTATCCGGTTCAGTCTAGCTCGCCATGTGAAACAGTTTACACTCGAAGGGATCCACCGGAGCCAATTTATTGGGCTAAGATCCACAGGCAACCTATTGCTTTCCAATAAAGCTCGCAGCGATCTTGTAGAGAAATTACCATCATCCTCTTCTACCCACTTCCACTTGTCATTTGAATTTGTTAGTAAAAAATTTTGCAAACAATCCAATAGAAGTTGCATCTCTTGTTCTAAAGCAGAGCTAGGATTACTTCCTGACATCAAACATGAGATCCTACAATTAGGGTCTCTCCTACTTCTTATGATTTTTCATTGGGCTCTAGGTGATTTTTTTAGACCCCTAGAGTCTAAAATAATAATCTGTAACAAAATATAATAATAATTTACAAAAATATTCAAGACGATGATAATTGTTATAACAATAAATAAAACAAAAGTATTGTAGTCGGTTTAGCTTACTTACCTATCCGAACCGGACAAAAAACTCATCAACTGTTGCTTGTTGTCTTGTTGACTTATTGACGCAGGTTGCTAATCTATTGTCGTTTTCAATTTCCAAATCCAAGACAAAAACCTTATTTTTGTTTTATTTGAAGTGCATTATCCATAAATGTGGATTGAGTTTATGGGTTAATCGCGTAATGAGTTTGAACGCTTCTTTATTTTATGAAACTTTAGTTTTTTAATGAAAGTTGGATTAATGAAAGTAGCTGTTTGAGTTTTAGTTAATCTTTTTAAAAAGGCAAATTGGCTTAAAATAATCGCAACTAACATCTATTGGCTAAGAATAATTCCAACTCAGTTTATTCCCTCCAGCGGTCTCAAATCCAACTTTTTTTACGTACAGTGGTCCGCCGTTAAGTGCACTTAACGGCCGTTAACTTTTTTTCTATTTTTTTCGAATTTCAAAACAATGTTTTATGGATATTGATCGGGAGGAGGATAAGATTCAATTGATGTTAACCTTACCTCGAACCAGTGTACCAAACGACAAAATGGTCTTCAATCGGTTGTTTAAACCCTAACGGTGCTTCAACCGAATGTCAAAATTAAATCATATGGACCAACAGTTGGAGGTAAGGTTTACATCAACTGACTCGTATTCTCCTCCCGATCAAAATCCCTAAAATATCGGTTTGAAATTCGAAAAAAATAGAAAAAAAATTAACGGGCCGTTAAACGCTTAACGGCGGACCACTGTAGGCCAAAAAAGTTGGATTTGGGACCACTGGATGGAATAACACAAATGCCGAAGCGATGTCCAAAAAGTTGGATTTTAGAAATATTTTTTTTATAATTTCAGGCCCCTTGAGAAACAAGCCCGAAACGGTCGCCCGTCTCATCCCATACAAGGGTCGGCCTTGCCTCCAACATGTCTTGTAAAACAAAACGATATTATGACTTTCAGAAGTTTAAAGTGTTGTATACACTTGCTATTCGAACATCTAATCATTTAATTTAACAATAGATTTTAAAGGTGTGTCTTGATGTTAAGAAAAAACTAATAGATTTTAAAAAACTCAAGGATCAACACAAATGCCGAAGCGATGTGAACTCGATCTCACATGTGATTGTGATCTGTGAAGTTGATCTCACATGTGGTTACGATCTCAAAAGTCAAAACTTTGATTCACTTTTTAAGTACTTTTGACCGAACGTATAATTGAATATTAGCATTAGCATACTATATATTAGTCAGCCTCCTTATTCAAATTTTAATAATTGTAACTTATAGTTGATGATTAAAAATTAATAATTTGGTAATTGCATGGATCATAAGTTTATATTTTTTATTACAATAATAATTATTGGACTTGTTTGATGGCGTAAGGGTATGAATTATGAATTTGACATTTTCTAGAAACTAACCAAATTATAATTTAGTTTTTGGTTTGATTTTGATAACACTGAAGTTGGTTCGAAAAAAAATAAAATAATTCTAGTTGATAAAACGTTGATGTATCATATAAATAAAAACTTGAAATTTCATGTCTTACAAAATGTATTTCGTAGTGTTTTCATTTTAAAGAATATAGGAAATACTGAAATACAGTTATGCTACATAGTTTGTATTTGTTTGTACACTTAATTTCTTTGTACATTTTTTTATATTGTACACATATGCAACAATGGTTAACCTATTATAACAATGTGTCAAGTGTAAGTTTTTTGCAAAGCTATAATAGGTTTTGACACACAAGTTTATAATGGTTCAAAGTGATGTAGAAACTTATAATTAGAAGATAGTAAAATTCATTCTAGTATTTATTGAATTAAAAAAAGGTAAAAGTTTATTCTATTTTTTACTTTAATGATTACATATAGCATGGAGAAAAGATAGTTATAATTATAAGAGTCGAATTTCATAATTTTTGAACCACCATAAACAATTAAAATCTAACAAAAAAAAAAAAAATACAAATCACAATCATTGTTGTTGATTTCAAAATGGAATCATACTTGTAGGATCTTCATCATCGGCTTCACGATGATGATAATGTATACGTCAGTTGACTCGTGTTCATTTTTCGATTAAAATTCTTAAAACATCGATTTGAAATTCGAAAAAATAAAAAAAAGTTAACGGTCATTAAGTGCACTTAACGGCGGACCACTATATGCCAAAAAAGTTGGATTTTAAACCACTAAAATGAGTAAATTGAGTTTAGATTATTATCAGCCAATAGGTGTTAGTTGGGATTATTTTAGGTCAATTTGCCTAATTTTAAATTGTTGTTTGGAAACAGGTTTAAAAAATTATGATAGTATGACAATAATTTCGAAATGTGAGTAAATTAAGAAGGAAAACATTTACTTTTAAATTTTATAAAAGATTACAAATAGTTTCAAGGGATTATGATATATTCAAATAAAATAATTTTCTAAATACTTTTAATGGATTGTGATATAATAAAACAAAACAATTATCCTTTTTATTAAAAAACCAATGTTTTGAATAGTAAAATAATTATACACATTGTTATGTCTTAAGTACAAGTTTGTTTGTGTATTGTTGGTGTCTTGCTTAGGTTTACAAAATATTAGAAGCCAGTGGCATGCTTTTGTACAACTAGCATCTCAAACCCTCAAATTTCTTTTAGTGCAACATTTTGACCTGAATGTTAACTTATAAAGTCTGTATGCTTCCTCAACATTTTCATAAACTAGACATTGTCGCCGCATATTTTCATCACCAAGACGTTTGTTGCTGCAACGCGCGACGGGTAAAATACCTAGTTTTCTTAAAAAAGGGACTACTTAACTTTTTAAACTCTAATATTAAAAGATGACTAGTCGAGTATAATATTAAGGAAAATCTATTTAAGGATTTGCCTAGGAGTATGTTGAGACTCCAAAACTTTTATTGGTCCTAAAATATACAAATTTAAAAATAAGTTTGAAATATATTTTCTTAAATCCTGATTAAATCATAACCAAAAAAATGATTCCCATGATTTGTAAATTTCAAACAGTTAGATATCTTTTGAGTATATATATAATAAAAGGTATTAAATTCTCATAAGGATTTACATTTTCTGTATTTAAATTACAATTAATATATAAGGTGATTGAGTTTATCCACTTATTCAATATCTCTCTAATTTATCGTGAGCCTATCTAAATATATAATGGTGGAAGTGTATGAATAAGTATTTATTATTTGAGTTTGTTAATTGCATATGAATATGAATAGATGATATTTTTCAATATATTAAATTTTTTAGTTAATAAATAGAGTTGAACATATATGTACTTTTAAAAGTATTAAAACAAGAAATATGTAATTCTCCACTAAAATTATTATATTTGTTTATGTTTTAACTCACAATTATATTCATAAATTATTATCAAATGTAAAAATATTTTATTTGGTTTCCACTTTTTAACAAAGCAACCTTACTTTTATAAATTTTTTTTAATGTTTTCATCATCAACACACACGTTTATCTCACAAAGTATAATCTAGTCTAGTATTATAATAGAGAGGATGCTTTAAATATACATATCAACACTTTATATGTATAACATGATACACGTTCTCCGTGTAATCTGGGGTTTGTTCATTTATTAATTCATAGCATGGATCGCAACATCATAATTTTATTGGATCTGTTCAACCTTAAATCTCACAACTTGACAAAAATATAAAGCTTGATGATACGGTTCCAAGTTCCAACGCTGCTAGAATGAGGTCAATCGGATTTCATTTGAATGTCTTTTTACACTTTTGTAAATTCGTAAGACTTTTTATTGAAACCTAATCCTATGTGTAAATATAGAGTAAAGTTCAAGAGATAACTAACTTAAAGTCGAGAAGTTAAGAACTTTTTATTCTTTTTAAATTTTCTTTAAACATGCATAATGTTTTCATATGTCAATATTTAAAAAGTGCATTAAGAGTCCAAGAATTTTAATATCTTTAGTTAGATTAAATATACGTATATTAAGAATATAAATTTTAAAACGTCTTAATACTATGTATATGTAGTATTAAAAAGTTTAACGTGTCATAATACTACATATATGTGTAGGATCATGATTCTATATATATGTAGTATGATATTGTAGATATGCAGTAGTACGTTTAAAATATTATAAACATAGAACATCATAATGATACACATATATATGTACTATTGAAAAAAAAAGTTATCTCTGTTTTTTATATGTTATTTATATTCAAATGAAAGATCAAAAAGTTATAGTTTTAATTAAAAGTGTATTTTTTTAAAAAAATTGGAAAAAAACGAGTTCCCTCTATTTTTTAGATCGACTGTTATTTATACTCAAATGAAATATAATGAAATTCTTGATTTAATATGGGTGTTTTTAAGAAGAACTGGCTAGAATAATATCTACTACGACTTATTGGGCGAATATAATCCAACTGCTTTTTTCTTACACTTGCCCCAACTTTTACTATGTTGTATCGAATAGCAACATGTTAAAAAAACACTTAACGCGATTAACTTTTTTCGAACTTCAAATTGATATTTTAGGGCTTTTAATCGGGGGGAGATACAAGTCAATTGATGTAAAACTTACCTTATATCAGTGGTCCAAACGACATAACAATGCTTCGAAAAGCACTAAAATAATAAAACTTACATCGATTGAAATATTGTTTCATTGTTTGAAACATCAGTTATATATGGTCATAAACGAGTTTATGCGAGCTCGAGTTTAAACTAATGAAGTAGCTCATTAAGCTTGCGCCTATAGCGAATATTCTTCAAAGAGTATATCAATATTCTGTTATCATACTCTGTAAAATATGTATGCATGTTAGTCCAAAATAAGTGGGAATTAAATATATAATTCGAGCAATGGTAACAAAAAGGCTTCTTCAATATATAAAATGGCATCTTTGAAGCGTAGCAACGTAGGACTAAGTTGACTTTTATTACACAAAAAATAATTACCAAAATTTGTTATTGTTAAATGGAACATAATTTATCTTAGTTTAATGAAAAATGAGCCTCATAGTCAATAAAATTTGTTAGACGATAGGTTTTTAAATGCCATATGAGCTAGAAATTTAATTTTGTTTAATGAAAACAAACCTAAGTAAGCTAATTCTTTTAAAAAACTCAATTAGGTTAAGTATTTAAACGTGTGTATATGCATATATATACTCGGCATTAGATTGGTTCATAGGGGTGTAAACGAGCCGTACGGAACCTGAGCCTAACCCCTAATTGAGCTTGGAGTGATAAAATATCCTAAAGCTCGAGCTCGGCTCGTTAAAGTAATAAAAAGCTTGATGAGACTCGATTTTGTATACAAAACAAGAAAATGAGCAACCAAATGTTCTATTGCCTTTGATAGGCGTTCATTTTTTAAACAATATAACAAGAACTAAAACTTTTAAATAATTAAGACCAATTTGTTAAAGAGATGGATGAATATATGAACTTATGAAGTATGTTCTATTGCCATCCCATGATGAAACTTGATGTCTACGACAAACATGTTTGAAGGGAATTGGCTTAATATGAATCTTGAAAGTGGACTATTTGAAAAGAGGAAAACATGAATGTGATGATTTGAGGGGTTAGCGATGACATGTAAATATATTAATTGTTAAACATATGAAAAATAAACTAAAATACTAATAGGCTTGTTAAGGCTCGCGAGCTTTGGATTGAAGGCTCGAGCTCGATAATTAAAAGAGTCATATTTCAAGCTCGACCCCGTTTAGGCTCAATTCATTCGAGCTTTTCAACGAGTCGATCTTAAGTAGTTTATACACCTCTTACAAGCGTAAATGAGTTTAACAATCTCGAGCTCAATCCTAAAAATAAGATCACTCACCACTTATAAATGCATAGGTTAAATAGTTCAAGTTCTAGCTTACCTGGTTTTAGCTTAACTCATTTATACATGTAGGCTGTAGGCTGTAGCTAACATCTTTGAGCATAAAACAACTTTAAATTTTGAAAGTGATTTTTTAACATTAATTGCAAGTTGACGAGCAAAAATATATAATAACGAGCAAAAAGACATAATAATGAATAAAAGATACAACAATAACTTGAAAAACATAAAAAAAAAACATTTTTTATAACAACAATGGTACGTCTCATTTTAAATATATAAAAACACTCGTTTTTATGGTGTAATTAAAAATAATAATATCGTACAAAAGTTATGAATGTTACAAAAAAGTAAGAAAATTAACATGTGTCTTGCATGTGAAATAAAATCAATAAAACTAACTATTGCTAAAATACTCATCCACCAACTTGATCTCAACTATTAAATCAAGATTTAATAACCACAAATTCTTTTTACACCTTAAAAAAAACATTTTAATCTGAACCTAAATAAAAGCGTTAACGCATAGTAAAAACTACTCGTTTTTAACTTATAAAAATATAATAATACAACTAATAATAATAAATATTTATCTATATAGTTTTTGTATTGGTGTGTATATATAAATGTTTTATTTTCACTTTAATATTTTATGCAAAAAAATAGTAACACTTATAGAAGAACTTATTTAAGCTGATAACCTGCGAACTTTTTTGTTTTGTTTCCTTTTATCGTCTATATTTTTTGATACACTATGTTGATACTACATGTCTATACTCTATATGTATGTAATATGATACTACATACATACAACAGTATAAAATATTATAAAGATACAATATCGTCATACTATATATGTAGTATTGATAATTAAAAAATGAGAAATTATAATTTTTTTATAACGTTATTTATATTGAAATTAAATATAAAGAAACGCTTGATCTAATGGTGCAATTTAAAAAACAATACAATAAATATAAATGTTTAAAAATTTATATATTTAAAGTTTTAATTTATCCATCCTCTTTAAATGTTTATCCCTTTCTTTTTAGTGATTCTCACGTTTTCAACTCATATCTAGTTATCATTTGATATTCACCCTCTTATGTTGTGTTTCAAAGTTTCACTTAAATAGATAAAAGAACAAATTTGGTAGAAAAGATGGAGAAACACGTTTTTATAATACTTTTTGTAATGAAGAGAAAAGTAGGGAAAAGGATGGAAATTAGGGAATTTTAGACTAAGTTTAAGGGGTTAGTTTAGTAAAATTTGAATCATTAAGTGCTGAATGGTTAAGATGTCTGAACCATTAAGAGGTTCTATCAATCGGATGGATATTGAGGTACAACTTCAGGTGATGGTAAGTTTGATATATGCTTCATTCAGTTTCATTAAGCATCTTTCAATCTATTAACCATCCAACATTTAACTGAACAATTCAGAGGCTTTTTTTTCTGAAACAAACGCTCTGAATGCTGAATCTGAATGATTAAACACTAAACGAAACTACTTTTAACAAGTAAAACAAACAGCCTCTAAGTCTTCCGGTTTGGAAGGAAAAGGAAGGGAGTAAAAAAAAGAGAAAATCCATCCTTTTCTTTTTTTAAAGAAATCGGGAACATAATGTTAGTAGAATAAAAGAAAATATCATAACTCTTTATATAATAGTTATAACTAAATAAAAATTGAGATCGATATCGCTGACTATTATGGTTTATGCTGTGGAAATTTTCTTTAACCCATATGTACACCTCTAAATATTTCGTATCTTAAATATTAGTTAAGATGTTTGATCATATGGTCATAAAAAGTAGTTGTATATATATGTATATATATGACAATTATATTTCAAATATTGTCAAACGAGTAAGAAACGGATTAAATGACTCTTAAAAATATGAAATGTTTAGACGAACAATTATTATAAAAAAAAGCCGTATAATAATAAAATTATACTATATTGAAACTTTCTCCATTTTTAACGAAACTTAGGTCGATGCGTAGAGAATGATGAGTTCATCCTAACAGTATATTTATAATTTATAGAACACTATATTTTAAAAGTTATACGAGAAAAACGAATAAATCAGCTGAATTTATTAATTCTAATAATATAAGTAAGCTAGCACGAGTAGGGAGACTCTAAATCAAATTGTCGTTTTTGGAGCACAGTTAAGTTTATGTTTAGTTAATACTTATATTTATTATTATATATTTTATGGGGCTTAGGGTCAGGACCTAGTTTAGACATGGACTGATCAACCATGTTTAAACTAGATAGAGTTATCCATAGTTGACCACGACGATGACAAGCCAGTATCTCACTCCTTACATAATTAAAAGCTAAGATTTGCCCTAATTCTAACTAGGAACCAAACTTCATAACTGTTATAGTGGCGCCAGTTAAGCCACGAGTATAGATTCAAAGTGCACAAGGATCTTGCTCAGAAATCTCAAAGGGTTAGAGAGTAAGAAGAAGCGTTGTCCAATAGCAGTTATTCTGATTAAGGTGAATACATTTGTTTTATAAATGCTTTTGCGAAATCTTTGTTATTTCAAAACCAGCATGAAAAGTAGTTAATTTATTATTGCATGCTGGTAAAATATGAGGCGGACACTTGGCACGTACGGTCTGATCAGAAATGGTATACACGTATTTAGGCAGAACTCATACGGCGAGTTCTATAACTAAGCGTGACTGGTACAGTTTGTGTGCCCAAAGGAGCGAGATTCCCTAGACACCAGGGTTATAATAAAATAACACACAGCCAACAAACTATTATCATTGTGCAACATGGTGTGTATATTATCCATGGCTCTAGTATGGTTAATCTAAATTAATGCTTTCATGCTTACAAATGATTTGGGTCTACAGATGATATTCACCCGAATTATCGCTGATGTTTTATTTTTAAAACCTTTTTACAGATAATGAATAAAAGAATGGAATTGCTAAGTGCCATGTTGTACATATGATGTTTTACATGTGCATGTTAGTTAATTAAGCACAAGATACATCAAGGAAGAATTGACGCATTCGATTAAGAAATCTTGTGGCTTTAAATATTATAGTAATAAGAAATTACTATGTTTTATAAAATAACGGATAGTTAAGCCCAGTTATATGAAAACAATGTTTCTTTGTAAATATTGTGAAATAATATGAAAAGGGACTAATGTTTTGAGAAAAATATTCCGCTACGTTGAACTTTGTGTTTTCAGAATAAAATAATCAGAGAAGGTACCAATCGGGTCATACGTCTAGGCATGCCAAACCCGGGGTGTGACACCATCAATCAGAATTAAAACTAAGGTTATTAGATTTTAATAATTCAACCTTTGATTTATTAGCTGATATTAATTCCAACTTAGGAAAGTCCATATGTCAGTTCCAACTTGTAATTATTTTTTCTACAATGGTCCACTGTTAAAGTTAACTTAGCACATTTAAATATTTTTTTCAAATTGATGTTTAGGGTTTTGATCGGGAGGAGAATACAAGTCACTGGATGTAATACTTACATTACATTGCTGTGCAAAACGATCAAAAGCCCTAAAGCATCAATTTGGAATTCGAAAAAAACTTAACAAAATTAAGTTAACATTTACGACAGACCATTATTGGAAAAATACTTACAAGTTGGGACTTACACATGAAACTTCCTATGTTAGGGAAATTTTGTATATTGGTGGACGGTTAGTGGTGATGGACGGTGGGTGGTGGTGGACAATGGTTGGTGGTGGTGGTGGTAGTATTGGGTGATGGTGTTTAACGCTCTACAGAACCTTAGAAGATCTTAGACGTGGTTGGTTCAAGTCTGCACCAAAAAGAGCCGCACAGACCTTTTTAATGAAACGTCTTCGAAAAAACAAACAGTCTGCTGATGACAATACATGCGTGTAATCTGCGCGGTGCAGACATAAAAACTTGCACATACCTTTTCTAAAAGTAAAAGCAACACCTTAATGTCAATAAAGCAGGAAGAGGAGGAGAGTGCAAAATTAAGCAACCCGTAAAGTTAGTTCCTATGAACCGAGTCTAGTGCTTCATGCAATACAAGACGAGGAAGGAAATGAAGATAACTATGAACCTGATATGATTGACTACCCAAGACAAATAATAATATTAACTTAAAAGATAAATTTTATTATATATCTTAGCATATAATATTGTATCATATTCTATTACTATCTTTATATCATCTTAATATTACTATATCATTACTATTATTATTTATATGTAACAAATATTAAATATGTATATCGAAGTATGAAAAGTCTAATAGATTTAATAGGAATCATATAGCTACATTTCAGTTATCCTATAGCTGCATTTGAGTTCTTTATGAATCCTAACAACTATAAAATTGTATCTTAACAAGAAGAAAATAGTTTTTAAATTTTTCTGAATGCCAAAATTTTTATTAAAATATTATTAATTTGCAAGATGCTACACCAAACACATTATTTCTAGAATCTAGATAACAAAAGCATACATCATTTTTGCCACATTAAATCTCCTAATTTCCCTCAATATTTCAACCAAGAGAACACATACCATTCACTTTAATAATTTTTAAAATAAAGTAATGATTTTATTTAAAGTAATTACAATTTTTTCCATTAAAAAAGTTACAACTTCGTAACGTTTTTATAAATCTTCATTATCACATGTAGTACATGGCTTCTAGCATAGTATATACATCTTATCCATTTACTTCATATTTTGAAATATATATATTTTGAAAGATTGGTGAAGGACAAACATATATAACTTGCCAATTTAAGATTGTTGTTATCTTATAAATGTGTGTATATGTGTATATTCTCAAAATAACCCTTTTTATCCATTATATTTTCATAAAATGTCTTATCCAATCTTTCACTTCTAAAATATCTCATTTAGACAAGACATTCACACTTATATTTATATGAGCGCTATTAATATACACTCAGAACCAATAAAAAAAACTAAAGACACAATATTAACCCTCTAATATCTAGCGGCCCACATCTACTATACGGTCACCCAAAATATATTTCTTTCTTTTATTAAAAAAAGATATTCAAACGCTAGCCTCTTCAACGAAGTCACAAAGACGACAACACTTTATTAGACCAGACGTTTAATGAACAAACTTTCAAACATGGTAAACTAAAAAAACAAACACACATATACATATATGTACAATGATAATAATGAATTGGCTAACGACACATTAATTTCTATCTATATCTCTATTTATGTGTATATATACAGAGATAAAAAGAAAGAGTGTATGGTTATCATTATATTGTAATAACAACAACAATATAATAATATAATATAGATAAAGGTATAAGATTGTGTCACTCTCTTTAATCTTAATCTATATAGACACACATTACATTTGTAAGATAACAACAATGATTCCATTTACCTATTCTCAGTATCACTTGTGACCTGGTTTCTGTCTTCTTCCCCCAACACCTACCCAAACAACAGATTTATATAATAATAATAATAATAATAATAATAAAATAAATAACAATTATTATTATTATTATTATAAAAAACAAAGCCTCTTCTTCCACTGACTTAATTTTTGAAACTTTATAAATTGCCTCCTCCTTGTCACACACAATATTATTATTCCCAAAAACCTTTTCTCCATGAAGACAGGGCTCATCTCTCCCACCACCACCACCACCTTCCGCCACCGCTCTTCTCCGTCGCCTGCCGCCTCTCATTGTCATCCTCCCACCACCACCCGTATACATTTCCCCCCTCTCTATATCTATTCATCTTGTTTTAACATGTTTTGACTATGCGCTGCACTTTATGTCAGCCAATCATCAATACCTGAGTTCGAGACCTCAGATGAAAATCTAACCGTCCATTGTTAGTTTTACGCTACAAAGACTCGAACCTATTAATCTCCAAACCAAACCTATGACCTATATCTATATATCTATCTATATATATTTATATATATCATCTATCTACCAATCTTCTTCATCATCTTTTTTTTTTTCGGATCATATATATATGCATGTACTCAGAGACAAATGAACATTGACAGAACCGTTTTACTCTTGTCGTATTTTAAACTCACTATATTAATTCAAGTTTGTGTAAAATATTATATAATTTAAAATACATATTTTTGTATTTTAAAAAGAAAAAAAAACATTTTAAAGCTTTATCTTTCTGAAATTAATGTTTGTGGACTCGTGAATGCGCATGTGTTGTCTTCCACCGTTGATATTATCAAGCTTTATTCTTTTCTCATTTTGATTTAAGCATTTAATGTTCATGTTATTGTTATTGTTATGTTAATAGTAATTTAATTAGTCTCTAATTGTATAAATGTTGTTTTACAGGAATTGTAGCTCTTAGAAACTTCAATTTCACGTGTAAGGCCGTTTCAAAGTCTCCTACACAAGGTATTAGTTATTTGAAACTTAGTTATGTTTTTATAATATAAACAGTTACACGTTGTACTGATAATGATAAGATGTAGCATGAGAGAGAAAGATTAACGGTTATGTATGTGATTACATATTTGTGTTTGTGCATTATATTTAAAACAAGTGTTTGGATTTATAGATATATATTTTTTTAGATTTAGATTGATTTTGTCATTTATTATTAGATGAGATTTTATATAATTAAAAGCGGCAGTTTCTAAGTTTTCATGAAATTCCATTTTATTGGAGAAATAAAACAATTACAAACGGTGGGCCCAGAATATCACCAAATCAGCAACATATAGATAGCTGATAAGCAATGATATGATGGGTTATAATATATTGAGGGTTATTATTATTAATTATGATTTAGGAGTTATATTATTGATTAATAATTTATAATTGTATGATTAGGCTCTTGTGTCATGTGTGGGTTGCTGCAGATCACTTTGATGTACTTCAAAAAAATGGGGCTCCATTTCTCAATTGGGATACCGACGTCTCGGATCGCGTGGACACAAATAAGGTAAAGCACAGTTTACATTAGATATGTGACCTTTATGGGTTAAAAGTTTAAAACGGAGAAAGCTAGCTTAGCTGACATTAAACCTGAAGCCTCTGTTAAAAAGGATTATGACGTTTGGTACTTTGTCACCCTTAAAGGTATTAAGTGTTGCATTTTGTATTTCCTAACATCTTTTCCCTATTTTTTGCAAAAAGCTTTTGCATTTGAATGACGAGATTAAGGAGTTTGTTGAGACAATTAAAGTGATGTTTGATTCTATGGATGATGGGGAAATAAGTGTGTCTCTTTATGATACTGCATGGGTTGCACTCGTGCAAAACGTTAATGGAAGTGTTGGTCCTCAGTTTCCGTCAAGTTTGGAGTGGATCGCGGAGAATCAACTGTCGGATGGGTCTTGGGGAGACCATTTGTTATTTTCCGCTCATGATAGGATCATAAATACATTGGCTTGTGTTATCGCGCTAACTTCGTGGAACATTCATCCTAGTAAATGTGAAAAAGGTAAATCTTTGATACTTTTTTTAAACGCTTGTAGGTATTAACACAAAATACCTCTATTTTCAGTTATTGGAAGGCGATTTGTATGTCACTACATTATAATTAAGAAAAATGGGAAATTTCATATATCCAACTAATTAAAATTTATAAAGTTATATATATACTTTCTCGCAACTTCCAATGTGGTGTAGTGGTAAGAGGCTTGGATTCTCCAAATGAGACCCAAGTTCTAGTCCCACTACCACCATTTTGGAAGGGGCAAATAGGGGCAATGAAGGGAGACTTGTGGCCAACACAAGTTCGATCTCTGAGCCAAACGGGTTTTACCGCTAGCTTGTTGTCGTGCCTACGGGCGAACGGGCTAGTGGGTTTCCCCCGAATTGGAGTTGGTTTAATAGGTGGGCTTCGGCTACCCAGCGCTGTCTGTGTTCGCAGAGCGTTTGGGGTCGTCTTTCGCCATTGGGTTACCCCGGGTAGCCGGGCTTTATTCGTTTCGCTGTCCAAAAAAAATATATATACTTTCTCAAAATACAAATTTTAAATGTTAAATGTGAATAATATTCAAGCATGATTTAAGAAATTTGCAATTTTATAAGTTTAATGAAAGATAAATGCAATTACCCATAAAAAAATAAGTGTTATTGTTGATAATATTCTCTTTGAATAAGTAAATTGACAAAAGGACAAAATTATAGTTTTCATAAGTATAAATCACTCTCACCGCTATAACGCTATTTGTTCATATTTTTAATTTATCTTGTTACTAAAAAAATATAAAATACATAAATACACTTTTTAAACATCATATAAACATGCTTATAAAATAGGTTAATTGTCTCAAATAAATAAAAATAATTAATGATAATGGAAAGAAACATGAGATTATGTTATATTGTATTTTATGGAAAATGATTGTAAGAAAAGAAATGCTAATTAATATAATTTACGGACAAAATTTATGGTGATGTTATGTCACTAAAAGTTGTCCCCTAGAACACGAATAAAAAGATTTGTAGGAACACACGAATCACAAATTTGTCATGTCACCCTTTGAGTTGAGTTGCTATGTTGTTGACTGTTATGTCACTAAAAACTGATTGTAACATAAAAGCGTGTCACTAACGTTTGTCGCAATATACCGATCAGGATTGAAATTTCTTCAAGAAAACATTTGTAAACTTGAAGATGAGAATGAAGAACATATGCCAATTGGTTTTGAAGTAGCGTTCCCTTCGCTTATAGACATTGCAAAGAGGTTAAAAATCGAGGTCCCTGATACTCCAGCGTTGAAAGAAATATACGCAAGACGAAACCTAAAGCTCACAAAGTAAGTATTAACATTTTTTACACACACTATTTTTCAATCTCTCTCATATTATGTAGTTCTTTGACTAAAGAGAAGAAACAAAAATAGCTAATATTAGGCTGCTTTCATTTGAAGACATGTAAACATGAACATATTTGTGACACTTTTTGTTTTCTTTTTGTGACGAAAAGGATACCAATGGAAGTCTTGCACAAAGTACCAACAACTTTACTACACAGTTTGGAAGGAATGCCTGATTTAGAATGGGAAAAACTTTTAAAGTTGCAATGCAAAGATGGATCATTTCTTTTTTCTCCATCATCAACTGCTTTTGCACTAATGCAAACAAAAGATGAAAAGTGTCTTCAATATCTAACAAATGTCGTCACTAAATTCAACGGTGGAGGTACGTTTTAGTGACGGTTTAGGGAACAACAACTTTAGTTTTTCTAGAAAAAGTTTGTTTCTAATTATGGAATTGATTAAATCTTGTGTTTTCATCATTTTGTAGTTCCGAATGTGTACCCGGTGGATCTTTTCGAACATATTTGGGCCGTTGATCGCCTTCAACGACTTGGGATTTCTCGGTATTTCGAGTCAGAGATCAAGGATTGCGTGCGGTACATCTACGAGTATTGGACAAAGGACGGGATTTGTTGGGCGAAGAACTCGAATGTACAAGATATTGATGATACCGCGATGGGATTTCGGTTGTTAAGAATGCATGGTTATGAAGTTACTCAAGGTTGGTTTTCATGCTTTTTACGACGAATAATGACTTTTACCGACGGATTCAAAAGTAACTTTTTTTTCCCGACAGATGTGTTTCGACAATTCGAGAAAGACGGTCAATTCGTCTGCTTCGTAGGCCAATCGACACAAGCTGTCACCGGAATGTACAATTTGTATAGGGCTTCACAGTTGTCGTATCCCGGAGAGAAAATTCTTGCAGATGGCAAAAAATTTTCATATAGTCATTTGAAGGAAAAACGATCGACAAACGAGCTTCTTGATAAATGGATCATCGCTAAAGACTTGCCTGGCGAGGTACGCAAATATCACCTCATATAAAAAAAGATTCGCGATAAGAAACTATCACGAAAAACCACTTTGTGATAAAGACACTATCACGAAAACACGCTTTGCGAGAAGTATTTGTACAAACTTAATAATGCAACTCAATTGACCGTAAATCTACAGGTTGGATATGCACTAGACATACCATGGTATGCGAGCTTACCTCGACTCGAAACAAGGTTTTACTTGGAACAATATGGAGGTGCGGATGATGTCTGGATCGGGAAAACATTATACAGGTATATATTTAACGTGACTTAACGTAAATATGACGTTTAAATCCGATAGTTAGCAAGTTTAAAATGAATTTATCGTATAAAATCTATTATTATTTATTATTGAAAAAAAATTATATATATATATATATTTACTTTTTAACTTTTATTTTTCTGACAGAATATGCACTTGAATTCAAACAAGTACTAGGATTTTAGTTCAAGTAATGTCTTTTTCTCTGCACACATGCATTATTTAAAGTGACCCACCGCAAGTTTTGGATTTATTGAATAATTAAATATTTTTAAAACTATTTTTAATCACTTTTAGCTATTTTATATCCTTTTTCATTCTTTAAACTACAATTCTTTCTTTTTTACCTTTTTATGTAAACTGTCAAACATAACCCACCATTGGTTTTTGAATTATTGAATTAAATATTTTAAATATATATAGTTTTTCCGCTTTTATTTATTATACATCTTTCACAATTTATTATGAAAATTAACATGCATAATCACAATGCAGGATGGGAAAGGTTAACAACAATACATACCTTAAAATGGCTAAATTGGACTACAATAACTGTTTAGCCATGCATCAGCTGGAATGGAACACTATGCAACGGTAACTTTGCTTTTTTTGTCACATAATGTGGATAATATTTCATGGTTTCGACGAAAAGAATGTGATTAATATCATCGTGTATGCAGATGGTATGTCGATTTCAGGATCGAACAGTTTGGAACTAGCAATGTCATGAGCCTTTTAGCCGCGTATTACTTGGCTGCAGCAAGCATATTCGAGCCTGAAAGGTCCAAGGAGCGAATTGCGTGGGCTAAAACTACCATCTTAGTCGACGTGATCACCTCGTTTTTTGATTCGTCAAAGTTCTCAGAAGAAGACAAATCCGCTTTTGTTGACGAGTTCAGAAACAAATCGCCTTCTAGAAAACATTCGAGGTATGTTTTAGCTACAGACTAGGGGGTGTACTCAAGCTGGCTCATGAGCTACTCGGGATTAGCTCACTACAAGCTCGAATTGAGCCAAACTTAAACGAGTTTGAGATTGTACTATAGCTCAATGAATATATGAGCTCGCCCGAGCTTTATACATCAAGCTTGGACCACCTCATGGGCCTAAATATATATTTTACAAATAATACTTATTATATGGAGTTATTACAAAAAAAATTAAACAATATATATTACATTATATAATCAAAGTATAATCATACATAAAATATATATATATATATATATATATAAATAACATATTTAAATAATAAACAAGCTGAACTCGAGTTTGAAAAATTTCAGACGGGCCAAGCTAAAGCTTAAAAATAAAGCTTTAAGCAATTTGAGCTCATACTAGAGCCCCCTCAAGTAAAAACGAGCCGAACCCAAGTCTAGGCAAACTCAGTTGCAGCTCAGCTCGTTTACATTCTTATTAAAGACAGATTATAGTGACAACTTTATGACCAATTAATATTTCATTGAATTAAGTCATTGATCGGTTGTATTGTTTAATTCAATGGAAACAGAGAACAATGGCACGCAGTGATGGTTGGGCTACAAAAAACCCTACACGAGCTTGCTTTGGAGGCACTCATGGCTCATGGTCAAGACATTCACCCACAACTCCACCATGCCGTAAGTTTGATATCTTCTTTTCGTGCCAATACATATAGCGACACTAACATTAGCACTTTTTTGTTTGGGTCTAGTGGGAGACGTGGTTGACGAGATGGCAAGATGGAGTGAACGTTACAGGACACGCGGAATTGATGGTACAAGTGATAACTATGACCGCAGGCAGATGGTCGTCGGTAGAACTCTTGCCTCATCCTCAATATCAACAACTCTCAACCGTCGCTAATAACGTGTGTCATGAACTGTCTAAGTTACATAACTCCAAGGTAAACACAACTACACAAGTTCACATTTTTATGTTCGATTCGAATTTGACTACGATTCTTTAGTCTTTCACTCATTTATAATTATAAAATTTCTTATTTCGATAGGAAAATTGGATGAAGGTAGATTCGAAAATGCAAGAACTAGTGCAACTTGTGTTGCATGACGGACCCAATGATCTTGATCGTGATCTGAAACAGACGTTCCTGACCGTCGCAAAGACCTTCTACTATAAGGCTTATTTTGATCAAAAGACTATGAATGCTCATATCTCCAAAGTGTTGTTTGATATTGTAGTTTGAAAACAATGACAAGTCCCATGTATCTTGCAACAATATGTTCAAAAGAAAGATATAAGGTTGTTGAATAATTTAAGTAGGTTTTGATGGTATAAATATATATAACAAATCTATTATAACTATATTATAAATAAGTCAATGATAATAGAAAATAGGGATCAATTTATATATATATTTTTGTTCTTTTGATTTTTTTTTTAATTTCAAGGTCGGTATCTAATTCTTTGTATAGTTGTGTTTTTTTAATTCAGAGTGTCGATGTTTGATTTGCAAATATAAAAGGACAAAAGGATATATATGATCACTAAAGTGCATTCGAATAAGGATTAATTTATTTAATAAGTTTAAAAAAAATGTAATTAACTTTATATATGTGGACGTTGTTTACCCAAAGGAAACCAGTTGACTTGACTTGTTTGTTGGTGAAAAGGAGGTTGTGTTTAGGCTTGTAATAAAAGACAACATGAGGAGGTTAAATTAAACAAACATGCAATTGATGATTGGACATTTTTTGTTTTGAATACATTAGAGTTGCTTTGTACCATTTGAAAGTTTTAATGGTGCGGGGGCATATGTTTGACTCTAGGAACATATGCATTTAAGTCATCATTTAGTCAAATCAAATCTTATCGAAGTTGCATGTACGTGGCCCCATAGCATAACATAATCGTTACCGATCTATATAATAATTGAACTATACGAATAAATTAAAGATGGTTTGATTTTGCTATTTTTAATATTGACTCGTTTTAATTTTATATACCTACATGTATAAACCTAATTAACATATAACTGAGTTGTTAGAAATAAATTTACAATTCAGAGTCTCGGGTCAGTGTTCCAACGGGAATGATAGATCGAGACAACCTCATCTCAAACCTAAAAATCATCTTAGATCTATAGAGAAAACTGCAATCATAATGAAGAATTGTCTTAGAGGCTCAAGAAGCCAGAGCTCTGAGAACACTCTAAATTTCAAGTTAGATCGGAGGCTCAATAAGTTTGTATTTAGATATAGAGAGGATACTTTGATTTATTGGACGAAAATACTTTCAACTGACGGTCTCAACTTTAAACGTAATTTCTTCAAAAGATCTCATACTGATTGGGTCATCTTTGATTTCTCTCACATCCAAGATTTTTTTTATTATCTTAATCAAATTATCATCAAATCAAGTAATTAAACCATTCGTTGAACTCGTTTTGATGTGAAGATCATCAATACTATGTTTATTTCAATCACATTTATGATTTCATGCTCAATTTTAGTTGTTTAGATCAATGTTTTCAAAACCGGACCGGACATCAAACCGGTCTTCTTACTGGTCAAACGGTCGACGAACCGGTCGAACCTGATTAAAGGACCGGATGATTTTTAAATATAAATACATAAAATATAGAAAAATTTAAAAAATTTCTGGTCCAACCTATTTTCTACCGGTTCAACCGCCCGGTTCGCCCGGTCGAATCGTTGGACCTACCGGTTCACGACTAGAGCGGTTCAAACCCCTAAACCGGACCGGTTCCATGTCCGGTTCCCGATTCAACCGGTCCGACTGGCCAGCCCGATCCGGTTTTCAAAACACTGGTGTAGATTCTAATGTTTACTTTAGAATTGGGATTTACTCAGTAATATATTAAGTATTTTGTTTCGATTTAATTTAATAAAAGTGGGTCTAGTCTGATGAGTGTGTTATGTTATAAGAAACATAAGTCCTGGGTTCGAACCTTGTGTTCACCCGATGCCCTATTTTTACAATTTCTTTTTAATTTTAATTAGATTTGTTATAGTATTATAAGTCTATTTTATATAGATGTTTAGTAAATGTTTTCAAACAAGAAAATTAAACAAAATGTAAAGTTATAAATATGTATTAAAAACTTAATGGAAGTAACAATTTTATTATAAAAAGGTTATAAATATTATTTTAGTTACACATTTAATACTTCTAGAAATTTTTAATACTTCTAGAAATTGATAAAAGTTACAAAAATCTAATAACAAAACTTTATTTAAAAGTTATAAATTTCATGAAGTATTTGTTTAATTATTTTCAGTTAACACAAAATATTTAAATAATAACTATTAAAAAATTATCATTTAATTAATAAATTATTATTTTTTATTATTATTTTATTTCTTATTAATATGGTTATCATGATTAAGTATCTATTTAAATGAATTAATAGTTTACTATTTTACCTACTTCAATAGTGTTTATTACTTATTATAATTAGAAATTCAACTATTGTTTAAGTATTATTTATTCTTTTTTTTTATTTTAATAGCATGAATATATGTCGTGGGTTTGTCAGACTAACAGATTTATCATCGATTATGGTTGTTTGAATAATGTTTATCATATAATAAACACACGATGCAAGTAAAAACATAACACGAATTGAATGAATTGAACATGAATAAAATGAGTAAAACTTATTTATTAAGTTCACATGAGATCACCGTAAAGCATAAAATACAAAAATGGACTACAAAAATACTCAAAAGGTAAGTGACTGATAAATGAATAAATATATAAGAACTTGAAATAAGACACTAGAAATCTCATCAATATCCTTAAACCTTATGAATGTTGTCTTATGTTTTTATGTTAGAATGATAGTCTATAGAAAAGTTGAGAAACTAGGGGGTTCTAATAGAAATTTTTAGTTCCAAATAATTGATTTAGTAAATTAAAATAGTAGATAGTTTTCGTCATCTGTCAGGGTGCGACTCTACATATGTTATTTTATGCGAAATAAACCGGCATTTCTAAGAGTTTCACAATCTGTTTTACAAGCTTAGTATTTCAAATGAATCCGTAGTGATCATTAAGTTCTTTTGTTCATGTTATTTCGTTTATTTCAATTGTAACAACGTTGTTATTTGTTTTGTTTATTTTTTTAACGGTTTTGTTTCGCTTGTGACTATGTAATTCTATTTAAAGTGGTTTTTTAGGAACGTTTCTTCTACACTTTGTCAGTTTCTACTTAAAAAAACACTAAAGACAAAATGGGTCATAAGAAAGATCCAACAAAGTACATGTTTAAAGCGTAAAGCATCTGAAATCATTTATTTAAAAATACGTTAATCGTCATCATCATAAATATAAACCTAGAAAAATATTAGTGCATGTGTCGTTTTCTTAGTATTTTAAAATAATGAATTAAGTAAACCCCTAAAATATTAATAGCATGAAAAAGTTAGGGGCACATAGAACTTGGCCACTTGGGGCCTTGGGGGCACACGTGACATATACTAGAAGTGAAGGACAACTTTGTCTTACGACTGTGGTCATTTGAAGAGTTAGAGTTTATTTGATGAGGCTTAGAAAGTTTCTTGTAAAACTAGATTATAATTTTAACTTGTATAACTTAAAACATAAATATTTGGTTTTTAATATAATAAACCACATAGAATTGTGGGTTTTGATAGGTTAAAAAACAATATTAAATTTAACAAAATATGATTTTACTTTCATTTAACGTTGAAATATTCATTTTTTCATCTACTTGTATGTTTTTTTGAGCATAACAAGCCATATTTTGGCCCCACGTATCAAAAAAATTTATATCCAACCCTGCTTGACGTCTCATCCCGAGAATTGCTAGTGGCTGGCTACCAGCTTACCACTTGTCTCTCCCAAGTACTAGAACCCAAGTAATTTTTTACACCAAACTCTTTATTGCCTCTAGACAACTTGCAATCTTCTTGCATTAAATGATGTGTCTCAAGACTAATTGAATGAGTGTTTATATCGTGAGGATACAAGTTATGTAGTATCCATTCTCAAAAATCTAGAAATTCTTCTTGCATTAAGTAATGTGTCCCACGACTAAGTGAATGAGTGTTTATATCCTGAGGGTACAAGTTATGTAGTATGCGTTCTTAAAAATCTAGAAATTGTTAGAAAAAGTAATGAAGATAATTTTATTTGAATTTTAAAGTTTTTTTTTCCTTTTTAGTACCCCAAGTCCTTATTTTATGGAGGCCGGGTAAAATAAAAAAGTGTATTTTGCATACAAAGTGTGCGAAAGTAATTTGGGTCATTGATCATTTCAATGCGTGGCTCAGACCACTACGGGATTATTTTCACGCATGCTTGATATTTTCAAGTATGCGTGATAATTTCATCACCCACTTTTCCTTCTTGCATGTAATTGCACGGCTGCAGGCATGCGTGATATTTCTATCGCTTACTTTTACTTTTTTTAACAGATCCCTTACTTTTACTTCTTACGTGAATATAATATCCTCCTCACTTTCCTTTTTATGTGAAAAATTTATTTTATCCCTACTTTATTCTCACGTGAAAATTTCATTCTGATATTTTAGTATTTTACAATTTTTTACCAATAACACAATTTGTATTTTAAACTTTCTACTATTTTATATTACGTAACTTTAATACACCTTTGCAATAGCTTTAACATGAGGATAAACTAAGCCAAATAGTTGGTCCAAATAGAGAAAACTATCAAACAATTGGATAGCATATGCATAGGTTTAACCAAAGTTAAGCTAACTAGTTAATTAGCATGTGCATAGTCATTTAATGGATTTTGATCTACTATTTGATTTAACTTAATTTGATCCAGTTGTGTAATCTAATTGCCAGCCCAATATTTGAAACTATAGCCCATTGCCCACAAGAAAGAAGTAATTGAATTTGGAAATTCTGTAAATATCGATAATATATCTTTTAACTTTTGTTCAAGTTTCATACAACCAAATAGAAGAGAAACAAATAGTGAAGAAGCAAACATGTCCTTATACATCATAAATATTTAACTTTTAACTTCATATCCTAGCCTATGAAAGTTGTAACTTGTAAGTTGGCTAGCTTATCAAGACTAAACTCATAAATATATATTAAGGTTTAGTATGGGTCGAAATCATTAGTTGAATAACTCATCAGGATTCAAAATGATACAAAGTTAAAGTTAGAGGTCAAAGATGTAAATACGCCGAAGTTAAGCAGGGGCTAAAGTCGCTAAAAAGACAAAGTCGTTGGTGATTAAGGGGTCAAAGTTGAAAGTTGGGTAACTCATCAAAGGCATGAACATGTCAAAGTTGAGTATATGCATCAATGCATCGATTTGGGCCGCATAACGTTGATTTTGACCAATTCCTAGTGTTAGGGCGGTTTAAGAGAAGCGCCTCTTCAGAGGACCAAATGATGAGTACTATCCGAGTTGATTGACTTTTAGAAAACCAAGAAGAGCATACGTATAACTTTTCTTATTGTATTATTAAGCCAACAAATCTTTTGCCAGTGATATTGTCCCCATTGTCCCTAAAAACTAACGAATTTGCTTTTAGTTGCCGGAATTCAAACTTCCTACAAGATTAGTGGCCGTTTACCACCCACATACGCTTAATCATGTTCAGTGGCGGATCTAGAAAAATATATTAGGGGTAGAGCTAAAAAAAATTTCAACCGTAGTTTATAAAACGTAAATGTACTAAAACTAAAAAACGAAAATAAATAAATATATATAGAAAAAGTTTTAAAAAAGCTTCTTTTTCAACCGCACAAATGAGAGCGTTGTTTAAATACTCTCCACCCATTCAATTGTGTAAATTCGTCTTGATAAGCTTCATTTTAGAAAAAAAAAAATCTTTCAACGGTTGCGGTTGCAACCGGTAAAACTAATGCCAGCTTCAATACCCGATAAACCATAGGAAAAGTATTATGTTTTCCGGTATCGACCATTACATGAGCAAGGTCACAGATTCCATCCAAATTTACAAATCTATCATCTTCCTTTACGGTGTGGTAAATAAGCATACAACCACTTTCTTCGTTACTAAAATCATTCGGATACATCTTAAAAAACGTCACTATCTTAGATATGCCAAACTTAGAAAACTATATCTTAGATATGTCAAACTTAAAAAATGCCACTATTTTAGATATATCAAACTTAGATAGGTCAAAAATAGAAGTTTACAATGCTATTATGCTAGATCTATTAAAAAAAGACCAATTAAAAGATAAATCATCCTAAGCATCTTTTATTAACATGATAAGTTTCATACCTTAATTATATAAACTTTTATTAACAAGATAAAGCATCCGTTCATCTTAACACATCAAAACAAATTATAAGATAAACCATCACAAGCATCTTTCGTTTACTTATAAATAAACACAAACTACAACACAAACATGAAACGGTTTCTGAATAATTGCATCGATAGTTAAATTCATAAGTTTAGATAATTGCATCGATAGTTATCACAACTAAGTCACGAGTTCAACATATACAGACTTAAAGGCTAAGGCATAAGTTAACAGATGATGTGTATTTAGATGAACCAAACTACAACCAAACTTGAAACAGTGATTTAGATTTCAGACGTCACTAATTCGATTCAAGTAAGCAAGCACATTCGATTCAGGTAAGCAATTCAATCGAATTGATTTTGGAAGTTGGAACTCATGAGATGTCGATTCAGTTTCTGAATTCTAAACTCCTCCATAGTCAATTACAAACTTTTTTAAATGCTTGTTGGGCTGGATTCAGGTGGTATATCAATATTTTGTGACCTAAAACCCACCGTTCATAAGCTCATTTCATAATATCAATTTAAATTCATAAGCCCACTGTCCATAATAATAAAGAAACAAGATTTCAAGCATAGTTTAATGACGGGCATTAAGTAAAAACTAGAAAAAAGTTCTACAGGTAGCATAAAATAATTTAAAGGGCAGCGTTATATCAAAAAATATTAAAAAAAATTTATTTTTTTTCACTACGAGATACAAGTTGAGATGTAGCATATATGTCCGCCGGTAACCGTGTTGCGTGTAGTCAAAACGCCCAAAATGCGCATTTGTCATACCACCACCTATAAATAAGATTCAAGAATTTTTTCAAGAGTTTGTTTGGTCATTTCAAACGATGGGTAGCAACAACAACAACCATCACCCCAACTCCGTCCAACCACCACCGCAATACACCCCTTACCGCCTCATCAAAACCCTCACCGGCCACCAATCCGCCATCTCCGTCGTCAAATTCTCCAACAACGGCAAACTCCTCGCCTCCGGTTCTCTAGACAAAACCCTAATCCTCTGGAACACTGAAACCCTAACCCTAACCTCCCGTCTCACCGGCCACACCGACGGCGTCTCCGATCTCGCCTGGTCCTCCGACTCACACTACATATGCTCCGCCTCCGACGACAAAACCCTCCGTATCTGGGACGCACGCGCCGCCGAATGCATCAAAACCTTACGCGGTCACACTGACTTCGTGTTTTGTGTCAATTTCAGTGTTCATTCTAATCTCATTGTTTCTGGTTCGTTTGATGAGACGATTAGGGTTTGGGATGTGAAAACGGGGAAGGCGAATCATGTTATTAGAGCTCATTCGTTGCCTGTTACTTCTGTGCATTTTAACCGTGATGGATCGTTGATTGTGTCTGGGAGCCATGATGGGAGTTGTAAGATTTGGGATGCGGCGAATGGGACGTGTTTAAAGACGCTTATTGACGATAAGGTGCCTGCGGTTTCGTTTACCAAGTTTTCGCCGAATGGGAAGTTTATTCTTGTGGCAACACTTGATGATAATTTGGTTAGTTTGTTACTATCAAATTGAATTACTTTATGCAGTTGCTCTATTCGGTTTGTTGGATTAGCTAATAGGGATTAGGAAAGGATATAAACTGATTAACTTTTGCAGCACATTTAATCGACTGGTTGATTAGACGTTTGTTGAATGGTGTAAATGTTATGTTTTTGCATTTCTTGATGTGGCAAGATGGGCAGTTTGTGTAATGAGCCGAAACAGATTCAGAATTGAAAGGACTTGTTTATTTATCTGAGTTGGTCTTGGAACGTTGTTTGAGCATAAGTATACACTGTCGGAAGCTAACGTTGATCCTTGGTCCTAGGCGCTTAAAAAAAGAGTGATTTATTAAGGGAGGTGCATAGTCTAAAGTTACCGTTTTTAGGGATTTTAGTCATGTTTTAGGCTACTTTATGGTGTTTTGGGTTGCTTTTGGAGTTTTTTTAGGGCTAGTGTAACTGTTTTAGACCTGTTAGGCGTTTTGGACAAAGTTTGACTGGAACTAAGGCTTGAAAAAGTTGTATTTGAAGCAAGGCAACAAGGTTGTGCTGGGCTGTGTCTGGGGGCCTAGACGCACACCTTGTGGGCTTCAGACGGTATAGTCCGTAAGTAAATGGTAGAACTTGCCATCTTTGCTTCTTTTTTCTGTGCCTTGAATCGTTTTTAAGTGTATGTTTATTAACCTCTAGAGATTTTTGCTAGCTAATATCAGAAATTTGTAAAAACTTGAAGTTTATTTAGCCTCTTTAAACATTTAGTTTTCTTTTACTGTGAATGTAGAAGCTTTGGAACTACTCGAGTGGGAAATTCTTGAAGATGTATACAGGTCATGTAAACAGAGCGTATTGTATAACACCCACTTTCTCTGTGACAAATGGCAAATATATTGTTAGTGGATCAGAGGATCACTGCGTCTACATTTGGGATTTACAAGGGAAGAACTTACTTCAGAAATTAGAAGGGCATACTGATACTGTTATATCTGTTAATTGCCACCCCACAGAGAATATGATAGCTTCTGCAGGACTTATGAACGATCGAACAATCAGAATATGGGTTCAACCAAGTTAGTAAGCAGCACTAATAAGCTGTTTAATTGTATGTACTGCTGCTTCTGCATACTTTGATTGAAGATCACTTACAAGGCTTTTAATGTATGGATAAGCATGTATGCTTCTGTTCAGATACTCAGTTTTATGCTAGCTGCAACAAAACTGATTATGAAGGGATGAAATGAAATTCTCCGTTTACCTTTCTTTTAACCTATTTTAGTAGACTTCAAAATATTTGTTTCAATGGTGATAGTTACAAATACTATCACCTATGGTTATGTTTCTTTAAAGTCACATGCCACCTGTAAAGTTACACGCCCACTGCTGCTATATGGACCTCTGCTTCTGTGAACTCATCTTTGATGTGACTTGCCGAGTCATACTTGGCAAGTGATAGTAAGTTTCCATTTTTATTCTTGCGTTTAGTTTTTTTTCCTCACTCTTTTTAACTGTATGATGTTCCGTGCAAAGTCCAAACTCTGTTCGTGTTTTTTTTTTCTGAGTTAATTGTTATTGTCCAAAATGTTGCATCTCTGAACCCATATCTTATATCATGTTTGTAGCTTTGTATGTATGATGCTATGTATTCAAGTATCCGTCGGTGTTGCTTTATTGCATGGTAGAAAAAAGAGTTTTGAGTCTTGTTAATGTCACAGGCTGCTAGAGGCAATTTTACTGCTATCAAATTATATATCTCAACAATTTGCAGTTTACATACCAAAATAAACTGTATCAACGATTCATTTTGTATCTGATTCAAACTCTATATAATGTATAGAAAAAATGTTTTTATAGATAACTTAAAAAGTAATATAGACTATTTTTCTTTTGAATGTTTTAATAGACTGTTTGGATCCCAACTTTGTAGTCGTGGAGTAAGAAATATTTTTTTGAATGACAAACCTACACTACACTAAGTTACCATCTGAATTATACTACATCTCACTTTGTGAAGTTTAAACTTCTAATCAAATAGTATCAAAACATACAGTAGTTAAGATTTAGGTATTGTCTATATCGTAATAAATTATCATTTAATGTAGTTGGAAGGAGAAGAGTTGACACAGTATCCTTTTAGTGTTTGGAACTAACTTCGTGTTACCTAATTTGGTCTTTTTTAGTGAGATGTTAACAAGTCATATTGATTTTGCTAGAATATCATATGATTCAACTAGTGTAGATTGTTGCTAGAAATGTGTATATCACTCAGCTTTTAAAACTCATACATGTATAGCAATAATTTGAACATGTTGAATAATCATCAAAATAAAAAGAAATATGCATGGTCAATGAACACTGGCGTAATGTTGTCTTTTCACAACAAACATGCATTTTCAACAGTTTGTGTGTCCTCGTTAAATCCACCAAATCTGCCATTGACTACATTTCTGTATGGGTCTAGCAACTTCAAGAAATATGTTTGATTCAAATTTTAAACAAACAAGACTCACAAGACACAAAAGTTGTTTATTAAATTTTGTATCTTTCTAAGACAGCATGTACATGTTACCATCACTAAAAATTAGTATATGACACCATGCTTACAAACCAGTCTAGTTTATCGAGTTTGGCGTGAATCACTATCTCGAAAGAAAATGTTAGAGCCTGGTGCACAGATTTTAGGCCAAACCAATTTCAAACCATGACCAAGTTCGGTTATCTTGGTCTTGTATTGTGATTATAAACATACCCGGTTCTATAATGGTCGATGACCATCTATTTAATAACTATCAAGATTCGGGTATTAGGTATGTCTTACATGTTAGGATACCTATTACCCGAAATTTGATACTAAACTCGCCTAAAAACCAACTTGAAATATAAAATATGCAACTACGCTTTAAGAGTTCTATAATTTTTATACTTTTAAGTTTCTAACACGTCACCTTAAATGTATTGGTTATTATACTTTTAAGAATGTATTATGTGTTAATATATTCGGCTTTCAGGCGGGTATACAATTTCTAATAATTCGAATGAGTATCACCTGATATCATATTCGTTAGACACTCTGTCAAAAATCCGTGAATTATTTTAATTGGGTCCGAGTTAATTTTTCATTCCTACTTAAAAGCAGGGGCGGACCTATTAACATTTCAGGGGTAGCCCGGGCTACGGCTGAAATTTCGTTGCGAAGTGTAAAAAATATATATATTTTCCGGTTTTATGTATAAGGATACCCCTGAATCTTTGATTTTAAGCTATGAAAGAACAAAAGAGATAAATCTATTAGGTATTTTTATAATTTTGTGGTGTTATTTTTATTACTGTATGAACGTCCTGGAAAAAAATTTTTCAGGCTACCCCTGAATTTCTGAGCTGGCTCCGCCACTGCTTAAAAGCATGTTAACAAGCAATAACATGTTAGAACGTTCTACCAAACTTGACTACAATTCTAAACATGTTTCAATTTTAAAGTCAACAAATAACCCAACCACTCACCTAGCCAGTCAAGGTGGTTCAACACCTATTGCAACCCAACCACCTATAAATTTCACAAAACTCATTTGTCATTATCATAATTCTTCATCAATCAATCATGGACCGTTTTTCGTGTTTATTAACCACTATTTTAGCAGTTATAGTTTTTACAGTTAGGTGTCAAATCAACACTCCATGCACAACATCAATGATTGCTAGCTTCACCCCGTGTGTGAACTTCATCACGGGGAGTAGTGCAAACGGGAGATCACCAACCTCAAATTGTTGTAAAGCGGTTGAATCCCTTATGTCAACGAGTATGGAGTGCACATGCCTTATTGTTACTGGAAACGTTCCGTTTTCACTGCCAAGTGCAATTAACCAAGCGTTGGCTATTACGCTCCCGCAAGCGTGTAACTCTGAAAGCGTGCCCATCCAATGCAAATGTAACTGATTTAAAAAGTTTTAAAAAAAAATTGTTATCAAGATTCATCTTTTTTATTAACTTCTCACTTTTTTTTATTTGGTTGATTTTGCAGCTAGTGGTGTTCCTCTGCCTCCTGCAGGTAATTTCTAGAGGTGGAAATTTCAAACCATTTTTTAAAAACGGGTCGATCGACGTAAAGTTGTCTAGAAGGCATGTAAATGACCGGGTTGACCGGCTAAGTAGGCTGAGTAACGGATCAAATGGACACATTTTCATACGGGTACAAACGGGTTGAATTGGGTTGCCTGTAACCCGTAACACTTTTTGTCCATTTCTATTAGTTTTATAAATGATTGATGGATATAATAAGATTGTAAAATACATTGCTAACAATAGTGATCAAGTTTTGACAACTGAAAGTGACTGACTCAGTTTTAAAAGAGTGACCCATTCAACTCATTTGACCCATTTTCTTTAAGCTAGTTTCAAAATTCAGACTACTCATTTGACCCGTTTTCTTTAAGCTGGTTTTAAAATTCAACTCGTTAGATAGGGGATAATGATAATCCATATAACCCATTTTGTAGCAAACTAGCAATCACCTGTAGAATATTATATGTGACGATAAATACACTACAATCTGCACTTTGTAAGATTTAATTCCAGCATGATCATTAGAAACTAACTTAATGGCAGGTCCTGCACTATTTGTTCCTCCACCTCCTCCGCCTAGAGCTCTTCCACCTATCGTTGATTCTCCAGAACCATCACCAAGCCCGGAGGGTAAGAACAATTAATTTATACAAACCAAAAAAATAAAAACAAACATTGAAACCCGGAATATTTTCAGGTTCTCTGACAGCAGTGTTGGCACCAACACCATCTGAAATGAGCACGGACGACTTGCCAGAGCCAGACACACGTGGGGTCGACCCAGTGGCACCTGATGCATCAGCACCAGCTGCTCAACACGGCCCACAAACGGTTGGTTCAGGCATTAGACCAGTGCTTACACCAGCATCAGCGTCAAACTGGTTACAGAGTTCACAACCAGTTATTTTGCTAATGCTTGCTGCAGTCACAGTGGCTAGTTTTTATGAAGTGCTTATTTTTTGATGAATTGTGTGATGTGTCAATTATGTTGTTTTGGCTTTTCCTCTTGTTGAAAAAGAAATGAAAATAAAAATTCATACTTAGTGAATATAATCAAATATGATGCATAACCATCATGGTTACCACTTCTTGGTGTCACTTGGGATGTTTGGATGTGCATTTAATATGATTATAACTACTTAAAGTCACAACCGGCACTTGTAACCCATTTATCTAAACGAGTCAAACGGGTTGGAGGGTTGTAATCAAGTTGTAAACACGTTAAACATGTCATAACTCATAAGTGTCTCTAACAAATGGGTTGGTTAAACAGGTTGTAAACAATTTGACCTTACAAAATACTATTTATTCAAGATTTATATGGGTTGATAGGTCAACTATAATTAAACAGGATAAACATGTCAAACACAACATATTTATCAAACAGGTTAGGCATGACAATCCAAAACGTGATTATGTTCGTGTTGGAATTGACACCCTTATTCACAAGCCTGCTGACATATTCTTTCATTATATAATATTATAACGCGTTAGCCGAAGAACAATTACCATCATGTAACACAAAACTAAACATATATAATAAACACAATTCACTACAAAAAAAGAATGAAGAACTTACTTGATTGTCTCACAGAACAAAATCTTCAAGTCTTGAACTCTACCACAGCAAAATTCAAGAAGCAGTTGAAATATTGATTGATGGCTAGTTTTTTACACATTTTTTTGCAACCTGTCTATCATACTTACTAAGCATAAAGACACGAACTTTATTGAAAAGAATTAAAACATAATGCATTGATTATAGTTGAAATCAAGATAGATCTGTATTTGAATAACATCTTGCATAACACTGCAATAAATATATTATCAAAAAGCATGCTTCTATTCGTTTCTCCAAGCGCACAATACTAAAGAAAACGCTAAACCATTCGAGTGTGGATCTCTACGGAATGAGTTTGACCAAGAAGGATCAAAGCCTGACTGACTTGCCCACATTTTCTCAGCTGATAAACATGTTTGAAACAAGAAATTAGCTTCACCAGTTAGCTTCCCAAATAGCCAATTATGCACGTCCCAATACACTTCAACCGGCAATCCATCAACCAACATTGTATAATTTCCCCGAAATTTCCATCTCAAATGCTTCACTTGCATCATTGTTTTACCATCAACCCGAATCAAAAGACAAGGATCATTTGAACCTACAAGATCACATTCAATTACAATATCATGAACTTGCCCTTTCCCACAAAATTGCGCTCGAGTCGAATAAGCTTTCTTCCCAAAAAGATGCTCTTTTTTCGACACAAAAACAAAATTTGGGGCAAACTTAGACACATCCATCTTATTCTTCACTTCTTTCTCCATATCCCCTAACATCAAGATCAAATCTTGATTCACAACAATAGCAAAATAAAAACCTTCAACCGGTTCAGGCGAAAACCCGAATCTCGCAGAGGCTAAATCCCAATAAACATCAATCAACTTAGAACCCACTTCAAGATTTTTGTACCCTCTTCTTTTAGAAAACACCCATGGCTTAATTTCAACTTTACACAAACATTGACCAGTTGAATCATCAATTTGAACAGCAAGACCTTGACCCATTAAGCTTTTAGTCCAATTAAGAGTGACAATGAAGCAAGAGAAATTACGCAATCTACACTGATAAACACAAGTAACAAGATTTTGACCAATTTTACCAGTAGATGTGGTAACTGAAGCACTTGATGAAGATGCAGCATCTGCAACTTGAACACCATTTTCACCAAAGCAAGAAAAATCCCTCATTTAAAAATGATAAATTTTGTACCTTTTTGTTGTTTGATGGTGAGATATGAAAAGGGTATTGTTGTATAAAGCTTAAAACCCAAAATTCGACCAAAAAATCAACCAATTTTTTTCAAAATTACATGAAACTGAAAGGGGATTAGGGCAAGAATGTTGATTGAAGAAAATGGGATGTGGGTAAGATAGAGGTTTGTTGTTATAGGTCGTATTTGAGTCAAAGTTGAAGGGGTCAAATTGTGTATTTTGAACCCTAATTGTGCAGTGGTTTTGTTGAGAGGTGAATTGGAGTCGTTGTGTACGGTGTACAACTTGTTTTCTTTATTTAATGCCATGTTTGTCGCAAACAATCGTACCAAAATTTTGTGTTTAGGATGTTATAGGAGAATAAACAATAACAAAAATAATGATGATAAAAAATAATAGTAAGAGTAGGTTGGGATGTCGAAAAATAGGACGTTATAGCAACTTTTAGGGTAGTATTAAAGGCATCCTTTTATAGTGGTTCAGTTAGTGACTTTGGGTATATGGTTTCGGGCGGTAGAACATGATGGAAGATGGATGGTAATATTGTCCAACGGGTAATTTAGATTCTTTGGATTATGCCCCTACCGATTTGGGTAATTTTTTTAAGAAATTTGAATAAAAACGAGAAAATTCTCGGCTATTGTCTAGTGTAATTTAGATAACATGGGTACTTTGGGTATGTCTTGGTGTAATTAACTCATAGTAAAAATATAATTTTAGATTGTTGAAGATCCATGATTTAAAGTTTTTTTATCTGATATATAGTGTTATGTGCACATCTAATTTGTATGAAAGATAAATATTATTGAGATAATATAGTGTTATACGCATATCTAATCTGTATGAAATATAAATTGTCATGATCAGTG
Source organism: Tagetes erecta (assembly GCA_030867185.1). NCBI lineage: Eukaryota > Viridiplantae > Streptophyta > Magnoliopsida > Asterales > Asteraceae > Tagetes > Tagetes erecta. Next base: position 10,761,596 of record CM061494.1, read on the forward strand.
TTTTATTTACTTGGTCAAATGATTTAATGTTCTAGGCCAAAGTAATGTTGTTATTTATTGAGTTGCTGCCTACTTTGTGTGTTTGGCTACATAAATTTACAATTTTCGGTAGGATCTCATGCGGGTCTTTTCCTTTACGAGGACAGACCACTAACGTACCTGATATATTAAATAATAACAAGAGTATTGTTAAAAATAATGATAAGAGTAGATTGGCAAAATCAAAAGAGGTACTCTCAACCTGGATGTTGTACCAACTCTTATATTATAAGTTATTAGTAAAAGTAAAAGATCGAGAACACAATTTAAATGGCTAAAAATCTTTGGTTTAAGATTTTTTATATCAAATATGACTGTTCTATCATGCTATCATCATATATCAGTAACTGAACCTGTTGACAAGAAATGAAATAGATGCAAACTAATTTAATTTAATAGTATATGTCGGAAATCGTCAAAACTGAAGTGGTCTTCTTGTTTTTGTTTTGAAAATAGACTATAACAACTATTAACAAGGGTGTCAAAATGACAAAATCTTTGGGATATTAATAATATCATATTTTTAATTCTAAATTTATTTAGAAGGCTAGTGTTATTGGATTTTATTACTTTCGTCTATTGTCACTCTTAACTTACACATTTACTTCCATCACTTTTAACTTAACATTTGACTTCTTGTGTTATTTTGATTTTTTGTCACATAAGCATGTCACGTATGATAAAAAAAACCATGTGGATAAAAACAAAGTGACACAACAAGTGAAATGTTAAGTTGGGAGTGATGAGAGTGAATGTGTTACTTGAGGATGACAATGGTTAACACATAATAGTTAAGAGTAATAAAATTCAATAACTCATTTGTAATATTATATTGTACCTCAGATATTTCACTCATGTGTAACTTCCAATGTGGTGTCGTAGTTAGAGACATAGATTCTCGAAAAAAGACTCATGGTATATTCGCACTAACATCACTTTGAGGAGGGCAGCAAAATGAGACTTGTGGCAACACAAGTCGATCCATGATCCGAACGAGTTATGCCCCTTGCTTGTTGTCATGCATATGTGCGGACGGATTACTCAACGTTGTCTGTGCTCGGAGAGCGTATTAGGGTAACCTTTTGTCGTTGGGTTACCCCAAATAGCCTGACTTTTCACTATAAAATAAATCACTCATGTGTAGTTCTACTATTAGCTTATCATTATCCAAACGAGCCTTATAATATTAGATTGTTAGAGGTAGTACCTTTCAAGCTGAAGGTTCTGTGATCAAATCTAGACATCTGAATTTTGTGTAATGATAGATTTGTGGTTAAAAAAAGTCTATTTATTTTGTATTGTATCTTGTTTTAGAGCACATATTGATATACCACATTTTGTACTGTATCTTATTTTCTTACAAAATAAATTTTATATTTGATCCTACCTCCATATTGATATATAGACCTTTATCATCATAACATCAAGTCAAAGTATCGATACCTGTTTTCACACATATTATGTGTCCAGTCACACAAATCAGTTGTTGACTCGACAAAGGTGTTATTTTTCTTATAGATATATATACAAGTCCTAATCATTATAGTTGTGAATATCATAAATGATTGTGGATTGTAAATGAGTAAACAATGCTGAATACATCAGGCCGGCTATATATTTTGTATGAAACATGAATTCAATCTACATTGGATTTTTGAACAAAATGGTATTGAACTTTAGCAATTGGTTTTCGTGATGCTACTCGCGGGTAATTTGAATGAAACTTCATTTCAAAATAAAATCGATGAATCACTTATTTGATGAAACTTTTATAGAAGTGATTGGTTTAAGTTCAATACACCATAGTAAAAAAATGTAATCGGAGAGTTTGTAATATACTAAATCAGCCTAGAACCTGTGTCTTAAACGAGTTGAACGATGAAAACAACAATTTTATAAAATTGTTACTATTTCACGACGAAAATTAAATATTATAATGTGCTACTAAGAAAATGTGCCTTAATTTACCATAGATTTATTTTGGGTGCATAAAGAATCATGAGTATGTGTGTTACTTATAAGCAAGTGTATCTTGATTTCTTAGACTTTATTTAGGATGTTTATTGGCACCATGTGAAATTAAAAAGTGTTATTACATAAGAACTTGGCATTGATGTTTTATGTAAAGGTGGTGAACCTTCTACATGGTGTCAATAAACATCCAAAAAAAAGGGAGGTTTGGACTTTTATTTTTTGATCATAAACTCACCAAGAGGGGGTTGTAACAAAAGTATTGTGAACTTGACTTGTAGGTCTTGATATCAATGCAACTTAAATTATTTGAAGATAAATAATAATACAAGTGTGTAATGGTGATATGTGTAAACATGAAAATGTATAATTAAATTGGATGGCTGGGAAGGAAAAAAATGTAGTCTTAGGTTAAACATTGGAAAAAATTGTAGTATTATGTTAAACATTGAAAAAAATATAAATAAAAGAGTGAAGAGATAATTAATAATAATTGTTTTTTTTACAGCGAAACGAATAAAGCTCGGCTACCCGGGGTAACCCAAGTTAATAATATTTGTTACTGAAGCACGATATATGAGACATTTTATACACGCCTACTTGGTTACTTTGTTTTGTTTCTATCATACAATACTTAAGAAGCATAAATAACCACGATAAGGTTGTCATATAAGTAGGTCAAATGACATAGGCGTACGTTGATCATGGATATTAATTTAATTCACATTTTTATAAATGATTGTCACAAATGTTTTTTTGAAGTATGATTTAACTATACACTACAATCTCGTTTAATTTTTGGTGAGTCAATAAAGATAAATAATTTACAGGTAAACTGTACATATAATTAGCTAAAGAAGTCGAGTCTAGAGATTAAAATTGAATTAATTTTAAAATAACCTTATATACATTACAAGTTAGTTCTCTCTCTTACGTACATGTAACATGTCCAGCAACTAAGCCCTCGTCCGTCTGCAACAAAAGTTATAAGATGCGAGATGTTTGAAGCGTGTTAAGACCACAAATTCAAGTAAATAATCAAACATCTACTATGTGAACATGTGATATCTCATTTGGAGTTCACGTAGATAACAACTTACATAAAGATAAACCTAATCTAGTATGGGTTTAAATGTATACAATTATAATAATTGGATATTGTTTCAATCATCTCTATAGTCCACTTCCATACATGTGGATGATTGACACATCTTCTGTTTGGTCTATCCAATGACACAATAAACCAAACTGGCCACATGCATCACATTTGCCCTGTTTATTTCTTGAAAGCTACTTCACATCCTTTCTAAATCACATAATTAATCTTGTTATGATATTTTTCTATGTTTTGATCACCTTCAAAAACATAACTACAATGTTATTTTAGAAACTAGGGTTTCACCACACAACTATGTAACATGAACAACCATTCAAGAATGTGAAAGTTTTAAAGTTATATGTAAGATATGATATACTTAAAGTTATAATCCACCGGTACAAATTTAAGCAAATTTTTTTATTGATGTTACTTTATTAATCTAAGAGATATTGAAAGAATAGTTGTCGCAATAAAGTTGATAATGCTTTTAAATAACGATTAACACATTACACATGTCCATTATTACCCAATAATTTTGTTTAGGATTGTTTAGCGTACATCTAGCTACAAAACTTTTACAACTACTAAGTCAACATGTCATTTTCTATCTAAACACATTATTTGATACAATTAACGTGAGAAAGATGACAACGTCAACTAGTTTATTAAAAAGGTTCAAATAACATTAAAATTGTCTAGACACCATCATCATGACTAGTCAATTTAAACCCGATTTAAACCCAACTCCAACCAATCCAAAGACCAATTCTTCACCCTCTTAAACTCATGTCAACCTGATCTGTTATCAAAAAAGAAAAATGCGTTGAATTTCATTAACCCAACCAAACCATTTTAGACCAAAAACCTTAATTATACAACACTACCAATTGGTGCACGAAAAAACCAGTTCCAGTCCCTGACTCAACTGCCCTTCCCAGAACCAGTTCCAGTTCCTACCCGTCGAGAAGCGACTCAAGTTTACCTTTACCGTGAACAACCAGTAAAACACCTTCAAAAAACCTCAACCAAAACCGGTTTAACTCAATCCAGTTTAGACTTGAAATCGGTACCTATTTAATTTAAATTTATATATAAAGATTTATATTTTTGAGTCATCAAGCCCAAATAATTAGTTAACAAAAGCCCAAGATCCAAATCAGCCTAGCCCAGCCCACTAAAAACAAAACAAGGGCTCATTTCTACATTCATCAACTACATATCAGCATTAGCTAGGGTTTCATTCACTTCTTTCACTCGCAGAACAAGAGGCGCTGCCGTCGTTCATCGGAGCATCTAATCACCGATCATCTCTTCCGGTAACGTTCTGTTTGATCTAGTTCATTCTTCAGCTCAATAATCACTTTTTTCACCTATATATACAATTTCGATTAGCTTGCCTCCTGCTAGTTTTTACGACGACGAGATTTGATATATTGTTTTAGGGATAGGAGATTGTGAGTAGTTAGTTAATGTTGTTACTATTGTTTAACTTTATAGTTATTAATTAACGCTTTTTTAATCTGGTTTTATTGATTGATAGTGTTTAACTGTTTATTAAGCTCCATTTAGATGTGTGATGTTGCTTTAATGAAGGACTAATTAGTTTATTATGGTATGAATGTTGAATTGATGACCCTGTTTTGAGGTTTTTGTTGTTTTTTATTACAGGATTTGTTATTGAAAATGGCGGACACTAAGGCTGTGACAATCCGGACAAGGAAGTTTATGACAAACAGGCTTCTTTCCAGGAAGCAATTTGTGAGTTTATGTTGAATTGATGGTTTTAATTGGAGCTGTTTGATTGTAACTTTTGTTTTAAAGTATTGTTTTTTGTGATGAATGATTGAATATATGTATTGTATGTTAATGTAGGTGATTGATGTGCTTCATCCAGGAAGGCCGAATGTATCAAAGGTTTCACACTTTTCTACTCGCATTTTGTAGCAAAATGTTATTTTTTGTTCTATTGTTTAATCGCAATACAATATATGACTGTTTGAGTTGTTACGTCAAGTGACATTGTTTCGTTTTATTGTTGTTTGGGCATACTATTGATCTTGCTTTCCTATTGCTGTAATGCTTTGGTAAAAATGGATTTTTTTACCAATACCAGTATATTGAGTGATCCAGTTTTTGGGGCTTGATTTAGACTTCTGTAAAGGTCTTACTCTGGGAGGCTTTTAAATTAGTTTAGGCATGTCTTTTAAGCTGAGGTTTTAGTTTTACCCATCTGACCTGTTTCATTACCATTCAACAGTAGCTGATTTGTATTTAGTTATTTACGTAAACGGATATCTTTTGTCATTTCTAGTTAAGACGTTTGGTGTTTTAACATAGTATATATATGGCAGTATGGATCAACAGTTTTTATGGATCACTTCTAATGTTATTTCAACTTTTGTATATATAATTGTTTTTATGAAGGCTGAATTGAAGGAGAAGTTGGCTAGGATGTATGAAGTTAAAGATCCAAATGCCATTTTTGTCTTCAAGTTCAGAACTCACTTTGGTGGTGGCAAATCAACCGGTTTTGGATTGATTTATGATTCTGTTGAAAATGCAAAGAAGTACGAGCCAAAATACAGGCTAATCAGGGTAACTATCTTTTCGTTTGTTCTTATTTTATTATCATCATCATTATATTTTTGTGTTTGGTTTCTCATATGTCTCTTCATTTTCTGTAGAATGGATTGGATACCAAGGTTGAGAAGTCGAGGAAACAGTTGAAGGAAAGAAAGAACAGGGCAAAGAAGATCAGAGGTGTAAAGAAGGTACAAAACCTTTTTTTTAGATGCATAAGAGGTTAAACTTTGTACGAGTTTTACCACTTTTAGAGATGTTTAACCCGTCTCTCGTTTTAGCTTAACGTTTATGTTTAAGTGTTTAACCCGTTTGACTGTTTGAGATCGTAAGAAGTCAGACGGACTTGGTTGTAATTATATGGTGAAGTCAAAACATGCATTCTAACGTTGTTTTCTGTGCAGACCAAGGCTGGAGATGCTGCCAAGAAGAAGAAGTAAGCTTTGAGAGATTTTGTTGCAATTTTCAAAATCATCTTAGCGTCCTATCTTATAGGATATCGCGGTATCCATCTTTTTGTTTCATCTTTTTAAACATTAGTCGGTTATTACCATGTTGACATGAACCTGAGTTTTTTAGTGATTGATATCATCAGAACGTTATCTGTTGTCTTGTTTTATTTGTCAACTCTTTTGTTTAATTTTGTATGGTTTCAGTTACTTTTTGATTGCTTATTAACTCTGTTGACGGCATGATGTAGTTTTTCTTTACTGTTATATTGGTTATATCAGTTCGGTTGAGTATGCTTAAACCAACTTTAATAAATCGTCTATACTTGGAGCTGTTCGTTTGAACTAACGATCTGGATCATTGGTTTGACGAGCAGTTTAATGATTGGTTTAGTTATGAAAACATTGGTCGTAAATTGTAATGGTAAACTTGTATTTCGGCCTCTTGGTACTTCAATTAAACTAGGCCTTAACATTGGATGAGCTTGACTGATATAGATTCTCTTTTTAGCCATTTAAAATTTGTAAAAGTTGCATTATTGTTATTTTTACGGTAGAAGTGGTCAGTGTTTTAAAAATCGGTCTAGCTAATCGTTTAATCATTCCTCGTTGGAATATAGTTGGCAATGTTTTTGGCATATACCAATGAGGTATGAAATTTGGCGACAAAAAATGTAACTTCCGGTAAAAAGAGGTTCTAAATGTGTGTATACATACAAAATTAAACATGTTTATAAAATTTACATATAAAAAAGTGTATTTAAAATAGTTAAAAATATAAATAAAAATGCCAAACCGTTTTATCTGATTAGCGACTATTGAGTTATATAACATTAGATGGATGCAGCCATGCAGGTATGGTCCATATGGACCATGTTTGAAAGAGACCAATACTTTAATTTGGGTTGGTTTTGTTTGAATGGCAGGAGTGACCACATTTACATAGTGTTCAAAAATGACTTGGTCTTTTATTCTATTTTAAACAATACTAAAATTATATGGTTTTAGTTTATATATCTAACATGTTAGATCAAAATACAAAGTATGTACTTTAATTAACTGCACACATTTTTAAGATTATAAAGGTTACGAACATGCAACATGCAACGTTATTTTTATAAAATTATCCATATGAGACGTTAAGAAAACTGATATTATGTGGGTAATATGTTTGTGTGATTGTGTGGTATTAATGTATAATATAAATTGAGGGCGAGACTAAATTAAGAAACCTCGTTAGGTTGTTGAATCTAGTTTGAGATCAAGTTAAACTTAACATCGACTTAGAATGACTTAGAATGTATGTATATCTATCAAGTTATTTGAGGCCAAAGTCGTATTTGACTCATTCGTTTCTAGGACATTTATAAAGATGAGAGTTAAACCTATGAATTTTATGATTATGAAATGATTGTATGTGTGTTTGTTTTATTAAACATTTATAAAATGACATCTTTAAGTAATTAGGTTTTGCTTCAGTTTGATATATCTAACATCTTAATCCTTCTAAACGTTTTATGAGCCGGTGCTAAAACTTGTCTTGAATGATACTAAACATGTTTTAGAATTATCTTCTTTTGTACCATTAACGCTATGTTCCCGTGTTCATTTAACGAAAGAAAAGAACAATCCCTTCACACAACTTTCCTTCATTTCTTTTCTTTTCTCTCTTTTAATGAAACTCGAGAACACATCTATATTTATTCCTTCTTTCCATTTCTTTTCTTTTTCTTTCTTAAGTAAACTCGGGAACAAGACAATGTTAGAATCACATGGGAATATTTTATTAAGATGGGTTTATCAGTCCACATGGGATACAATATACATCATTACTAGTTGTGTTGGACGTGTTGGATCTGGCTATCATTCCTTTGAAGTATAACATAATTACATGAAGTTGGTGATCGACTTACGCATCTTATAACACGAAATGTTTCTCTATGCAACTAGTAATGATACAATATACATCATTACTAGCTATGCTGGACATGTTGGATCTGGCTATCATTCCTTTGAAGTATAACATAATTACATGAAGTTGGTGATCGACTTACGCATCTTATAAAACGAAATGTTTCTCTATGCAACTATGCTGGACATGTTGGGTTTGACTATCATTACTGGCCAATAGAAAAACTCAAGTTTCAGAAGCAATATAAACATGTTTATTGGCTAACCAAAACCCTTTATTGATAACCAAGAAAACTCTGATAAACCCTAACACGACTTATATAGCTAACCAATACGTGTTACTATAATTGCTAAACAATAGAGTTAATATATATAACCTTATAAACATAATCATAATCATCTATCTAATATTTCAAGGTTTTAGGGGACAACTTTTTGAAGGAGAAATTTTGTTCTATAACAGAAAGTTTTGGAGGTAAAAATAAGTGGAATTTTACACCATCCATGAGTTGATGGAGCCAAATTTTGAAGTATTAAATAGTTACAAATATTTAAACATAATTGTTATGATTTCTTTATAAATATTACTCCGTGTGTATTATTTAAGCCGTGTGTATCACACAGGTATTAAACCTAATATTATGAATATTCTAGCAATCTTTGCCTCATTTGACTTTTGTCTTCTACGGCTCCACACAAAGTCAAGACCAATTCGAAATTCCCAACAAAAACTCCACTTTGGGCCGAAGCCCATAATCCCCACCCGAATGCATGACGGAACGATGTGGTAAACCTGGTTAACTAAAGGATACAGACTCACAACTTGAGGGCCATGTCGATCCATCTTCGGTTATGGATAGTCGATACAATAGTTTAGGTTATTTTAACACATCCCTCTATAATCCAATTGTTTTGCTGCGTTTTTTTGTTTATTTTCTACTTTTATACAATTTAACTTTATATTATTTGTTCCAATGGTCTGTTTTGTAACTGAACTAACATTAACACTTTTTAAATAACTGATCAGATAATTGGACCGGTTTTTAGAACATGTGTGCAATTTTATATTTTAATGCTTTTCATCTACATTTAAATAACTATTTATCAAACAATATAGTTTTTGCTATAAACTAATAATTTACTTTTGTAATTTAAAAAGTTTTCAAGAATAAAATTTAATATAAATGTAAAATGGTTATTGTCTCACACTACTCTCATAAATTCGAAAAAAGATTCGCTTATATACAACACTAAAACATACATGAGCAAATTAATTTGATGATATTTTATGTATGTGTTGTATACTCAAACAACTATCAATAGTTGATGAAATAAAAACTTAATTATTTAGATTTGTTATGTTTTTCTCATAACTAGATTTAACATCAGGTTGTGCGTTGCAGCGGCCGGATCATGCTGTCGGATCTTGCGTATTTGACTTAGTCATATGTGTTGAAAAAAAAGTCTCATGCCCCGTACGTCACGACGAAAAAACATAATGTGTCACATGTTAAAAAACGATGAAATATTAAAAGTTAGAGGTTAACACGATAACAATATTAAATTCGTACTATACGTCAAAGTAGAGTAAGAGAGCAAAGTCGAAAACTTATCAGGGGCTAAAATGACAATTAGTAAAAGTCGTACTATGTGTCAAAGTGGAGTAAGAGAGTAAAGTCAAAAACTCATCAGGAGCTCAAATGACAATTAGTAAAAGTCGGGGACTAAAACCGTCAATGCGTTAAAAGTCGGGGATTAAAACCGTTAATACGTTAAAGTAAGAAAAAGTTGAAACACGACGTGACGGGACGGGAGAGGCCGGTGCAAAGCACCGACCTCTATTAGTAGTGATATAAATATAAAATATAAATAATTTAGGATTTCATCTTATATAAACACACTAAATAGGTAACTCATCAAGTATAACCTTTTATTATTGAACACCAAGTCTTGATTAGCCAACCTACCTCCCATAACCATAATTCACTTCTCGATCGTTTTGGGTCACACAAGAAATAGAAAATGTTTTCAATAGCAACACATACTTTCGGACTTTCGGTTTTCTGTTTGGTTCTTTAACCAACCGTATCTCTATTGTGAATTAAAAAGATGTTACGACTCAGCTTGCTGTATGTTTACATTTTAGCCTAGTGTAAATTCTTTGATTTTTAAGATATATTTTGACGGTAAAAAATTAAAAATCTGATTTTCTATTATGTTATCAATTCCGTAAAAGCTTCCATATTCAGTCCGGCTATCCGAACTTGACATAATCCATTAGTATCTGAATTGTAAATCCAGTTTCATAGATCGAATTCGATTCGATTAAACATTTTTCTAATTCAGTCACTTGACTTTCAAAGCAAATAAACCCAATAAACAACGAAAATATTATTAAAGTATTAAACACCATAAAGATTCTTACCAAAATCAATGTTGCAGATAAACAAACAGTGTCATCATAAAATACCCTTTTGCTTTTGGGTACTTAAAACCATTTTAATCAAGAATTGTAACCTAAAAACCGAATTTTTATGAGACATTGATTGACGATGATGACGAATTTACAAACCCCAATTTCCTCTGTATATCTTGCAAATGTTGCCGACTATATGGAAAAAGAAACAAAGATACTCGTCGTATAATCATCACAGCTAAATAAAACCCAACAACAAAAAAAACAACACAAACACCGATCTTTCATTCTCTCACTAAAAACCCTCAATTTCTTCACTCACCATGAATCGCCCGTGAAATCCAATTTCACCAAACTTTCTTGATCCGATTTTCAGGTACCAATTTCTTTCATTCAGTTTTGTTCCTTTGTAGTTTGTTGTAAAGTTTCCGATCGGAATTGGGGTTTTTGTTATTCGGTTTGATTCATCTGTGTTTTGTTTCAATTGAAGCTTAAATGTGTGAGATTGTTGTTGAATTGTGTTTTAATTTTCTGTTTGGAAAGTGCATTGGTGGTATATGATTAAGAGGTTAACTTTAGGGTTTGATGTTACTTGAATTTGTGAGTGTTTGTGTTTAGGTGATTATGAATTTTGTAAAGAATTGGGGGTTGATGTTAATTGATGTTGTGTAGGGTTTGTCAGGATGAGATTGAGGTCAAATAGGGTTTTCAATAGGGGAAAACCCAAAACTGTTTCGAAGATCAAGAATGATGGGTTTTCGAATGAAAGGAGGTTATCGTTGCGGTCGAGTAAGTCGAGTTATGGTAAAAAGGGAGCACGTGAAGGTGGAGGATATGAAAATCTTGAAATGGGTGTGAAAGAAACATTAAGTTCTGATGAAAAGGGGTTGATTTATTCGTTGCGTTCTAATGAATCGAATTATGGTAAAAAGGGAGCAAGTGAAGCTGGTAGTTGTGAAAATATTGAAACGGGTGTGAAAGAAACGCTAAATTCTGATGAAAAAAAGGTGCTTTACTCATTGCGATCTAATGAATCGAAATATGGTAAAAGGGGAGTGAATGAAGCTGAAAATCTTGAAATGGGTATGGTGGAAAACGTAAAAACTGTTGAAAAAGGGTTGGCTTTGGGATTGAAGGTATTGGATTCTGTTAAAGATTTGGTTGTTTCTTGTTCCAAAGAAGAATCTGAAGAGGATGACGGAAACGAGTCAATTGAAATACCAACTGTAGACTGTGAAAATGGGTTTAAAAGTTTGGAATCAGAAACATGTGCTGCCGATACAATGATTGTTAATGGTGATGATGTTAAGGAAACATCATTAAATGATCCTGGGAATGCTGATTTTGCTGGTGATACAACTATTGTTAATGGTGATGATGATAAGGAAACATCATTAAATGATACCGGAAATGCTGATGATACAACCTTTGTTAATGGTGATGATACTGGAAATGGTAATTTTGCTGATGATACAAGTATTGTTAATGGCGATGATGATGATAAGGAAACATCGTTGAATGATCCTGGAAATGCTGATTTTGCTGATGATACAATTATTGTTAATGATGATGATAAGGAAACATCGGTGAGTGATCCTGGAAATGCTAATTTTGTTGATGATACAACTATTGCTAATTGTGATGATGAGGAAACATCGTTGAATGATACTGAAAATGCTAATTTTGCTGATGATACAACTATTGTTAATGGAGATGATGATGATGATAAGGAAACATCGTTGAATGATCCTGGAAATGCTAATGTTTTGGGTAAATGTGAAGAAGTCAAGGGGAAAGGCAGGCGTAAGAGGAAAAAGAAAGTTACTAGTTACAACGAAAGGATTAGTGTTATTTTGGGTTTAAGAGCTAGTAATGATGAATGTAAGCTTGTAGACTTGAAACATGAGAAGGGGAAGAAAAGGAAAAATTTGGAGGCTGGGGGTTCTAAATGTAATGGAAGAGCTAAAAAGGTGAAAGTTGAAGAAGATGAATCCGGGGTTAGTGGGAAGGTGTTGCGGTCAAGGAATTTGACTGCCTCCAGTGGTGGCGGTGTTACAGCAGTTAATAGTGGACTCAGGGCATTGGTTGTTGGTTTAAAATGTTCAGGTGAAAGACCAAAGAACATGCTAAAACGTCGTGCAAGATCTCCTAAGGTGCTCACAGAAGGTGAAAAAACTAGACCGAAAAAGAAACTAAAGAGGCGTGGAAAGCCTTGTAAACTTCAGAGTGAAGATACGCCCTTACCCTTGAACGGGATTCCAAAGAAGAAACGTGAACGTCGTGCAAGACCATCACAGGTTTCACACGAGATTCCTGTGGGAGACATGAAGTTGCGTGAAATGAAACAGAAATTATATGGTAAAGGTATTACGCTCAAGAAATTCAAAGGTCGTGGAAGACCCCCAATAATGGAAGAAAAAACTTTAGCAACACACGTGATTAGAAAGAGAACAGTGAGGCCCATGTCAGTGAAAAAAAGCACAAAAAATTGTAAAAATGTGAAATCTGAAGAAAATAGTGAACAATTGATGGTGGAAGGTGAAATTCTAAATGCTGGAAAAGGGATTATTGATGGGAATTTGCCTAGAAAGCAGTTGAAACAGCTAATAAGAGATAAAATATCAAATGTATTTGTGAAATGCGGATGGACAGTCGATTTTAAACGTAGGCAAGAAAAATCATACCTTGATGCGGTGTATATTGAGCCTAACGGTAAGCGATCACACTGGTCAATAACGGAAGCTTATGCTAAATTAAAGTGGAAAATTGAAAATGGCCGTGCTGATGATATTGAAATGTCTGCATTTACTCCAGTACCCATTGAAGAAGTCAGTCTTCTTTTTAGATATCCTCGTAAAGAGCGTAAGAAATATGACAAAAAATCAAAGAATGTGAAGAAAGGTAAAATCGTCACCAACAAAAAGAAAAAGCATGGTAAGAAGTCAAAAGACGGGTCAAAGAAGAAAATGATATTCAAGCCACGGATTTTAGTTCGTGGTTCTGAAAGCGGGTCGAAACAAGATAATGAGGGTGCTTTGGCAATTAAAAAGCGGAATCTTTTATCATGGATGATTGATTTGGGTGTTATGTTGGTGGGAACGAAGGTTCGGTATGGGAATACTAGAAGACAAAAAAGATCTTCTGGGGGTATTATTACTACTGATGGGATTTCATGCGGTTGTTGTAATGAAGTTATGGGAATAACAAAATTTGTAGGTCATTGTGGAGGGAAATTTGATCAAATTTTTGATAATATATATTTGGAATCGGGAAAGTGTCTTAGAAAATGTTTGATGGATTCATGGAGAAAAGAAGAGGAATCAAATATTAAAAGATTTAATGTTGTTGAAGTTCGAGGAGATGACCCGAATGATGATACATGTAATATTTGTGGAGATGGGGGGAACTTGATTTGTTGTGATGGTTGCCCTTCGACTTTTCATCAGAGCTGCCTTGATGTCCAGGTAATCATGGTTTCCATCTCCGAAATTTAATTTTCTTGTTAGTATAGGTGGCATAATGGGAGGTCAAAACGGGATCAGGTCGGTGTGGATGACCCACTCCTAGTTTTTTTTGTGTGTTTTGTAACTAGTTAATGTAAGTAATATGATTGCAATGATATATTATTAAAACTATACGATAACTTCTTTTAAATAAAACTTTATAAGGCATAATGAGCATTTGAGTACATGTTAGATGAATTGCGACCCGTTTGCCTATTTAGGTCGCTTTATTTTAAATAAATTTCTACATTGGACCTGTGTTCTGTATAAACGGTTTGATATTGCCACCTCTACTTGGTGTATATTTCTTATATTTATTGAATCACTAAGCCGTCTTTACAACTTGAGAACACGAAAAGTTGTTTAAGGATAATACTTCCTTTTTTTTTTTTTTTCCAACTATGGAACACTCAAAATGAATATTTTACCATGTGTTTCGTGGATTGTAGAATTTTCCTTCTGGGGATTGGAACTGTATATACTGCACATGCAAATTTTGTGGAGTGGTTTCCGTTTCTACCGGTCATGTTGAAGACTCTCAAGATTCAAACACCTCAGAAATGCTCTCATGCTGTTTATGTGAGGAAAAATGTATGTGATCGGTTTGAAGTTTTAATTAAAAAATGTTTACTTTTTCTCTTTCTTGGATAACATTTTATAATGTGAAGAAGCTTTTGAATGTAACAGTCCATCAGTTGTGCTTACAAGAAGGCGAAGATGTAAATACAGATTCAAATACTCTACCTTTTTGTGGAAGGAAATGTCAGGAGGTACGTTGTTGGGAATTGGGATGCCATTATTGATTTAGTGTAAATGAGATATAATTGTCGAGGTATATACTTGTAACCTATTCAACAGGTCAACATGTAATTTTTATTGAGGTATGACTTATGGGATATAATTATAAACTAAGAAAAAGGCTAAATGATGAATCTTGATTGGTTTTACCTTCCATAAAGCTAGTAATTTGTATGCTTGAAACTTAAATATAATATTTTGTCTTTGTTAGCTCTTTGAGCGACTGCAGACGCATCTTGGGGTGAAACATGAACTTGAAGATGGATTTTCGTGGACTCTACTTCAACGTTCTGATGTTGACCACGATTCTAACGTTCTTGACAGTCAATTAAAGGTTGAACACAATTCTAAATTGGCTGTTGCATTCTCTGTCTTGGATGAATGCTTTGTTCCAATTGTTGACGAGAGAAGTGGGGCCAGTATAATCCGTAATGTTGTATATAACTGCGGGTGAGTACCAGATAACTATATTTTGGTTTGAGTCGTTAATTAAAGCAATTGACTTTATTTAATTTAGAGATGGCTATTTCGAGTCAAATGCAATTAGGTTTTAATTTCATCCAAACGGGTAGTCAAAACATTAGCTTAAGAAGGAAACAGGTAAAATAGTCAAAAGTTAATTAAAGTGTCTTTGTTATATGTAAAACCTTAGAAGTTTTTCTATAAAAAATAGATTACTATTGAAATAATATAATATTTGTTATATATGACGGTTATTGTATTGACGAAAAGCCTACACCAAAAACTTCCTGTTTTGACATAGCATATCCATCTTTCATCCTCTAGTTTCGTAACGGTTATTTTATGTGAAAATGTTTTGATTTGGGTTTTATATAAATGCTAATGGGTCGGACTGGTATATTCTATAAAGTTGCCTAAAAAGGAAACAAGTTAAAATTCGTGTGATGAAGTTAAAGTGTAGTTTCTATAATCATGTTTTGTACATTAGTTATTCCATAAACTAAAAATCAGGACAAAACGTGTTGGTGGGTCGACTCGGACCAGCCTGTTTTGACCTGCCATCCACCTTGTCTGACCTGCCCATTTTTCGCCTATAAATAGCTATTATTGTTATTATTATTTATTATAATCCTTAATCATACTTTTTTTGTACTCGTCTATTGGAACCTATTTTTTCAGATCAAACTTCAGGAGGCTGAATTATGCGGGCTTCTTAACAGCGGTTTTGGAGAAGGATGATGAATTTATCACAGCAGCTTCCATAAGGTTACTATCTCTAACATCTTGTTAAAGGATGTTAAACTAAAGACTTTATTTAAAAAATGTATTTATGATTCTAATATTATTTGTGACAGGATACATGGGTATCGACTAGCAGAAATGCCTTTTATCGGTACTCGCCACACGTATAGACGTCAAGGAATGTGTCGCCGGCTTTTGGATGCAATTGAATCCGTATGTTAACTTTATTTGATATCTTGTGCTCTAGCTTTAATCTCTTTCTTTCTCGTGTGAATGCTATTAGTTTATTGGTAGGCGTTACAAATAGATGTAAACAGGAAATTTTCTAGCATGGGAACAAATATAGTTTATGGCAAAATTAACAGTTTTTTTTTTATCAATACATTTGATATCCCTTATCTCAGAAGTCAAAATCCTGAGGGAAGATCTAACCATTCTTCACGACTAGCAGCGGTTACACTCCTTAAAACGATAACTAATTTTGTGTTGCTTTTTTATTTTAAATTCGATAGGTTCTAACATGAAACTTACGTACTTTTATACAAGCAAAGTATACATGAAGATTATTAACTGTCATGGAATGGATCATGGAAAAAAAGACGATCACTATATATGGACGAAGGTGTTTGTTTTCATGTGAATAAAACAAATTTTTTTTAATGTTTCAGACTCTTTCTTCTCTTGGCGTGGAAGAGCTAATAATTCCTGCCATCCCTGCACTTCTGAAAACATGGACCAATGTGTTTGGTTTCATGCCCCTTGAAGAATCAAAGAAGCAGGCAATAAAATGCATGAGCTTGATGGTGTTTCCTGGTATAGCTATGCTTAAAAAACCTCTTCATCGAAATCAGCCTGTTGATGTAGATCATGCTCCAAAAGCAGGTACGTATGCATAAAACATTCAAAAGCATTTTATTACAAAAATGTTGAAATAATATCAATTACATTAGTTAAAAAAATAAAGATTTACTGTCAAACATTCATAAATAAAAGGACCAAAAAAATGCACCTTTTGTTCTGAAACTGTGTAATGAATTGCAGCAGGGATCGAGAAGGATGTTATTGATCATGAACAAAAAGAAGAAACGAATTTGTTAATGGATGGTTGCAGCAGTCCCGAGCCAAATAATAACCCCCAATTTGAAACCACATCATCAAATGCAACAGATTATAAGCAGACATCTGCTGATACAGCTGGTGTTGGGAACGATATCATTGATTATGACCAAGCAGAAAAAGAAACTGTCCAAATGGATCTTGAAAACGATAAATTAACGGTTTCCAATGGTGCCAACAACCTCTGTGACTTAAATCTTCCAGTAAAGAATGTTCTTCCATGTGATACAGATGGTCAAACTTCTGTCGACTCCGAATCATTTCCAGACTGTACAATTGAACCGAGTTCTTTCGAGTCTATGGTTTGCGGGAATCCTGAATCATCAGAAGTTAAGTTAGATATCGAGCATCATGGTGTTCCTGGGGTCAAAGTCAAAGCATCTCCGATGACTTCTAACCTGGTTCTGAAAAACACATTTGACTTGAATCTGCACCCTACCGCAGTTGAGGCTGATGTGCATATCATTAGTGATGATTCTGTCCAGTGTGAATCTCGAGCTTGCATCATGTCGTTTGAGATATCCGATTCAAGGTCCCAGGTTGACCAGAGTGCTGGTGGTCAAACTGATTCCAAAACCTGTGGAAGTCAATCTCTTGTCATGCATTGACTCCATTCCATGAACCAAAGGTGAGTTTATGATTATTATATCTATTTCATGACACAGGATCGTTAATTATGATTATGTTTAGTTACCTTATAAATCCTCTATTAGTACAAAAGTTAAAGGACTAATTACATAAAAATATATCGTTTTTGTTTGATCCCATGTCATGTGACCAATATATTTTAGGCTAGAGATTGGGCTCGTTAACGAGCTCACGAGAAGCCTGGCTCGTTTACACCTCTATGTTTACATTTTGATGTAATTTACCCTTTAGAAAATACTTGCATAAAACCCGTAAAAGGTTTTAGCTTGTTTGCAGCTGATTTCTTATTTGATCCTTTAACTTGCAGGTAGCTTCATGGCAGCTTGGCTGACTTAAGTACTGGCTGAAAACGAAATAATGGTTGCATGTTAATAATAAGCAATCACTAGGCATCTTTTTGTAGATTTTGCTTTGTAAATTCATCTTTATCTATAGAGTTTGTAGGGTTTTTTTTTGTTTCAGTTAGCAGACAACTGTCACAAAACGGTTTCCAGAGACCAGACATTGTTTCCGAAACCATGTAGATGTTAATATATGCAGACGTAGGGGCCGACAATAAGGATCATCTTAATGTAAGCCACATGCACATCCCTTTTTTATGCAATATGTTGGTATTAGAGTGTAGTAATTGGTGGTGTGTTTGGTTAATATGCAGTATGATTTTGAGGATTTTATCTAGGAGCGACTCATGCGGTCGGTCTTGAAGCTGGCGATTGTGTCTTTTAGATTAGTTAGTCTGAACATCATTAAAGGCTTGTAGAAGTTGTTACCTTTTAAATGTGTTTGTTTCCTGTAAAAGATCATATGGTTTGTAGTTGTTAGTTCTCTTGATGATGTTCATGTGATTTTTGTTCACGTATGCTTAAATTGTACATAAATCTTTGTTTTTCCTTGGCATTTCGTGCAAGATGCGTTCAGACCGGACGTATTCTGTTTACTGGAAACAGGCATGACCCGTCCACTAGATAAGTTTAAAGATTATAGTTGAAGTCAACTAAGAGCGACGCAACTAAGAACGACCATATGGGCTGCGTAAAACTTGAATATGAACACCCACAAACCGGAACCAATATGTTGAAGTCACCAATGATAGAACTAGTATAATATGAGCACGAAAAACGGCACTCTCAGTCATGCAGTGTAAGAAAAAACCACAAACTTCTCACATCTATAGTAACATGACACAAAACTCTCAAAATATAAGTACTCGCAACTCTTTAGTCGACCGAGTTGACGAGTAAACTGCCTAGGCCGAGTACTCGGCGAGTCATCACTGTATACTTCTCGATTATGACCGAATACTCGTTGCTCCCAGTTAGAGGTGCACAAAAAAACCGGAACTGGAACCGGAACCGATCAAATAACCGAAAACCGGTTCTTAGAAGAACCGGTTCTTGTAGAACCGAACCGGAACCGAACCGAACCGTAGGTTCTGAATAGGTTCTACTATTTTTTACAAATTATAGGTTCCAAAAGAACCGGAACCGGTTCCTAAAAAAACCGGTTCTTGGAAAAACCGGTTCCTGGAAGAACCGGTTCCTCAAAAAACCGGTATGTTTTAGTGTTGTTACTTATTTAATGTTTTAAAAGTTATATATCTTGTAATACTTAAAGTTTTTAATGTTACTACTTATTTAGTTAAAAATAATATAACAAATTTATGACGATAAACTCTAAATGAAAGCCCAATGAAGAGTGAATATTTGCAGCAACCTAACGTTTCGGCCCATGTCATTGAAAGAAACCGCTTTTTTTAAGAACCCGAACCGTTTTTTTAGGAACCGGAACCGGTTCTTTGAGAACCGGAACCGGTTCTTTAGGAACCGGAACCGGTCACTAGGTTCTAGTTTTTTCACCAAAAACCGGTTCTAGAACCGAACCGGTTCTTGTAAGAACCGGTTCCTTTATCGTCAACAAAAACCGGAACCGGAACCGGTTCCTTTATGTCATTGAAAGAAACCGCTTTTTTTAAGAACCCGAACCGTTTTTTTAGGAACCGGAACCGGTTCTTTGAGAACCGGAACCGGTTCTTTAGGAACCGGAACCGGTCACTAGGTTCTAGTTTTTTCACCAAAAACCGGTTCTAGAACCGAACCGGTTCTTGTAAGAACCGGTTCCTTTATCGTCAACAAAAACCGGAACCGGTTCTTCAAAAAAACCGATTTGTGCACCTCTACTCCCAGTCGATCAAGTTAACAGCGCCTAACGAATTTTGCAATGCAACAGTTACTTTGTTGGCTTGTTTAGTGAGCACTAAAGCATCCAAATTTTCAAATTAGAAAATAAGCCCAAATCTATATGGGCCAACTATTACACGAAAAGCCCAATCAGTCCAATTCGAGTACATATAGACCTTGCATCACCTAACTAAAACTAGGGTTTATAACTTCACGGCGATTTTAGCATTTCGGAGCAACAGCCGCCACTACCTGCAACTCCGATCATGGTAACGTCTACATCCTTGACAATCTCAATCTGTGCGTTGATTATTCAGCTGTATCAATCGTTTTGCTTATGTGATTTGTTAATATACGCAGTCGCTAGTCGCAAATGAAGACTTTCAGCACATTCTTCGTGTTCAGAACACGAACGTTGATGGAAAACAGAAGATTATGTTTGCTATGACTTCAATCAAGGGTATCGGTCGTCGTTTTGCTAACATCGTCTGCAAAAAGGCTGACGTTGACATGAACAAGAGGTATTTTTTTATTTTTATTGCTACAGCCATTTGTTTTGAGATCTGGTTGTGAATTTTTTCTACAGTTTGGTTGTTGGATCTATGCTGTACTGAGATTAGGTTATAGGTTACTGAGTTACTTGATACGTTTACCTCAATCTTATTCTGCCACTATTCACCATATGACTTTGAGTTGCTATGTTCATAGTCATGCTTGAATGCATTATTCTGTTCAATGATAGCCTGCTAGATATGTTTTCTGCCACTTTTGTTGTAGTTTCAGTACTGTAAGATGATTTCGTGTATGCGGAGCTGTTGAATGAGAAATGAAAAGTTTTTATACCTTTTATGATGTGTTTATTGTACACTAAAAGATAGTTAATGACCAAGAGCTTCATGTATGTGAGGCAATTTCGCTAAATGTAACCAAAAGCTGGTCTATTTCATAAAATGTAACCCATTCAAAATATACTCAGTTTTGGTCGTTTTTATAAATAAGCCTAATTTTGAATCACTTTTTACATCAGTTATGTTTTGCATATATTTATTCCCAGGCTTCTGATAGGAAAAAAACTTTTGGGGTTTTATTTTTTACTCGCTGAATGTTATTGTTAGTTTTTCAAAGCTTTGTGTCCTTTATTGCTTGGATGCATAACGTTATTTCGGAAACTGAAAGCTTGTTAATGATTTATTATCACTTGTTGTGTTTAGAATGTCTTGTTATCAATCTACTAAACTTTTACAGTTAAATTTTATGTTATACGTGCATTTCTAGGATGTTCATGTTTGGTCTTGTGTTTTCTCAGTGTTTCACCTTCTTAAGTTGCCAGGAATATTTAAATTATGTTTAAGGGTAAACCGTAACCTAGGAACTGTTTATTCACTTCTGTATGAAAATGTAGTTCAATCTAATTTTGTTGAACTTTCTCATATTTACAGGGCTGGAGAACTTTCAAGTGCTGAGATCGATAATCTGATGACCATCGTGGCTAACCCACGCCAATTCAAAATCCCAGATTGGTTTTTGAACAGGAAGAAAGACTACAAGGATGGAAAGTACTCACAAGTCACATCGAATGCTCTTGACATGAAATTGAGAGATGATCTTGAACGTTTGAAGAAGATCAGGTTCGTTTTATGTAGATTTAAGTACATATCTACTTGTCAAATGTATTTAATCAGAATTTAAAGTAATCATTTTAAATGTGGTTTTTTGCAGGAACCATCGTGGTCTTCGTCATTACTGGGGTCTTAGAGTGCGTGGACAGCACACCAAAACTACTGGTCGTAGGGGAAAGACTGTTGGTGTGTCCAAGAAGAGATAAGTTTTTACGTGTTGTTAAAACAACCTGCGTTTGGGTTTTAGCCTCTCTCATGAATCTCTATTGTTATCAATTTTGAACGTTTTCAGTTATGTCATTGTTATAGCTGTACTTTTGAGTTTTTTTTGTGAGAAGCTGTTTTTAAAATGGATCATTTATGAAATTTCGGATTTGATATATCATTTATTTTCTGTTTTAGCATTTGTTGTCTAGATGGTGTCCAAGTTATTTTTGGTTTAAGTTGAATTATATTTTCTAACACTATAATGCTAAATGGATTTATCTTAACCACTTGATGAAAATGTATTTTTAAAATTAGGCCATTTGGTTCAATTTGCCTTTGCTTGTAGTGTGTTAGTTGGTCTTCGATATTGCTGCCTTTTGGTTTGGACTTGTTGCCTCCTCTTTGGATGTTTTTTGCGTTTTGGAGCTTGTTCGTTTTTTCCGTATGAAGGATAATGCATACTTCGCTGTTTTTAGACCCAAAATCCAGTATTTGGTTTTCTTTGGTTCAAGCTACAAAGGATAATGCATACTTAGCTGTTTTTAGACCCAAAATCCAGTATTTGGTTTTCTTTGGTTCAAGCTACAATATGCCTGATGCACACTAATAGCAGAAAATCATTTTGAACCTTGTGTTATAAGCCAATCTTTGTGCGTTAATAGCCAATCGTTACAAGTCAAACGTTGTGTATTAAACATTAGGCCCTTCTTAGGGCGTTTTTTAGTGCCCGTGATGCATAACCATCATGGTTGTACACCACCCTGGCCTTGCATCCGTAAAAAAAAGCTTTACGCCCCTACTCGTTACTAAAATCGTAGCAATATTTTTATCTATCACAACCCTTCACACTTTCCATATGAAATGAAAATTTCATGTAGGTTCTGTGGTTATGATAAAGGGGTAAAGGACTTCTGATTACTCTATAAAAAGACATGGTTTTTAAAAAAAATATTAGCCCAAATAAGTTTTATGTTACTAATATATCTTTTAAAATATAAACTTTTGAAAAAATATCAGATAGAGTATATATTAGTCAATAGACATTATTGGAAGGGTTTGATGTTTGATTGAAAGAGGATAAATGCTTTAGTTGTCATTTTAACTTATGCAATGTTTTGATAACTAGATGGGTGTCAAATCACTTTAAACTGGATAAAGTTAACTCAAATACGATACCATTAATAAGGTAACTTGTTTCTATATCTTCTAATATCATTAACATCCAAACGAATTTTACCACTAGCTTGTCGTCGTGCCTACGGGCGAACGAGTTAGTAGGTTTCCCCTGAAATGGAGTCGGGTTAATTGGTGGGTTTCAGCTATCCAGCGCTGTCTGTGTTCGCAGAGCGTTTTGGGTTACATTTCACCATTGGATTACCCCGGGTAGCCAGACTTTATTCGTTTCGCTGTCTAAAATTTTTTTTTAAAAGACAATATACATACATCTTGTATCTCTTTTCATTTATTATTTTCTTAATAATGTAGCCAAATAGGTACCTTCTTATAAAATTTAAAACTTATATATACTATTATAATATATAAAAATAACTATAAAAGTAAGCTAGTGTACTAAAAACATATATTTTTTTCATCTCACATCAAATGGTGGAACCCAAAAGCCACTCAATTGAGACATAAAAAGGTTCTCCAAACAAAAGGCATCCATACTTAGCTTTTTTTTCTTTGTCTGAGTTTGTTGATAGCCGTTAGAATTTGTTATTGGTATCGAAAACGCCCAAAAAAATGTGACGAGAGCATAGGAATTTTATATCAATGACCCGTAGTACAATCCCGTTCTTAGACATGTATGCCATTGATGTTTGTGGGAAAGAATGGCCAAAAACGAAAGAGGGTATGTAGCTTCTGATTTTCGTGTTCGTTTAAATTAGTAAGACAAATTATTCTTGGATCGACCGGTGGAACCAATTAATACGATACATTTTTTGTAACTTTGTATTTTTAAGTAAAATAAGAAAAATTGCCTTGATTGTAACTTCTAATTATGTTTATATGCCTCTTGACTATTTCTTGCATATGTGAAACCTTAATGTTTGTTTTTGTTAATGTATGTTTAATCTGATTAAACTAAATCTTTATATAATCATCAAATTGTATGATTGGAGTTTCAATTATTGGGCATCAAATCGTACGGTTGATATTATTCCACGACCATGCCAACATTGTAATCCAATAATCCCATGAGTCATTATCAAATAATTTAATGGTTTATATTATTTTAAGTTTCTAAATCAATTGTTAGTGTCAAATAGTTAGTCGATCATTTCAATAAACTATTGAAGCAAACGGTTGATATTTGAATGATTATTGGTTCATATAACTCGTTTATTATTCGAGTTAGATTAAATAATTATGATAAACTGTATTTTTGATCTTTTATGTTTATATAATCTTGTACTTTCAGTCATTAAGTATAAAATTCGTAATTAACACTAACGGTGTAAAATATTCCAGTTAAGTCAAGGACAATTTAGTCTTTTAACCCTTAAATGACTATTTGAGTAATTTTATTAAACTTAATGAACTCTTTCTATAATCTTAATATGTTTTAATTAAAAACTTAATTTATTTATGTATTTTTAAAACTTTTATTCGTATTATCATTTAATTAAAATGTAGACAATATTTATATATATATATATATATATATATATTTTGTAATGTATTTATTATCATAAAATTCAAAGAAACAGTTGCGAGAAGAAACTAGTTCGTTCATCATAATTTATGTTCAACATACGCATATATGTATACAAAGGATATAACCGACAATATATTAAATATGTTGTTTACTCTACATAATGGATATACTATGTTCTTATTAAGTGTAAAATATGACATTTATGTATTTATACTTTTTTTTGTACATTTTAGTATAAATTTTTAAAGTAATGTGAAGTTAACGGATACATTTTTTGTAAATTTAGTTATTGAGTTTCATTAAATATTTCGTATGATACAGATGTAATATTGTAAATGTCATTGTAATCTATAAATACATTTAAAAATCAATGAGAATTTTTGGGAACTTTTGAAAGATTATAATACTTTTCGGTTATTTTTAAAATTTTATGAACAACGTAAATAATATAGTAAAATTTTTGTTATTCAAAAAATATACTCATTGATTACTTCAATATGCACAAAAAATGTAATAATCACATTACAAAAAATGTGCTTATAAAAACTATCTGCATTTAATTAAATGATATTATCAATAAAAGTTTTAAAAATGCATGTAAACTAATGTTTTAATTAAAAAACATTAAAATTACAGGACGAGTCTTTTAAATTTACATAAAATTACTCAAATAGTCATTTAGGGTTAAAAAAACTAAGTTATCCTTGACTTAACTAAAATATTTAATACCGTTGGTGTTAAAGGATCAACAATGTAAAGGCAAATGATGTTATTTTTACTTTTGTACTTAAAGGACTAAAATTACAATTTTATATAAATATAAAAGACTAAAAATGAGTTTTGTCGATAATTAATGAAAGAATTATCCATCCTTTGAATATTTTAATTGAAAGATAAAAAAAATAGATTATTACCTAGAGTATTTCTTTTAAAATATTAAAGTGTTGTATTATATTCTAGTTGTAATATGGTTTTGTAATCGTTTTGATTACATAACCCATAAAAAAACATATACATTTTAATATTACTCATGAAAAGGATATTTCATACAAATAAAATTATTGTGATGACCAACGCCTTAGTTTTTATAAGAATATCGTGATTTCTTTAAATAACAACACCAAATATTTTTTTTTATGATGTACACAACAAATTTTTTCTAGAATTTTGATAGTGGCACTTCACTTACAATAAAAATATAATACTAAAAGAAAACAAAAAGGAGTAGGCGTCATGCATGTGACTATCACGTGATCATGGACATAGACATCTCAAGTTTTCCATTTTACATATACAAACAATAATATAATTTTTTATACTAGTTTCTCTCTTTAACGTAGCAAATAATAGTAAATTCTTAACAAACACTAGTTAAAATATTAATTAAACTAGTTCTAATATCCAATTTTACTTGATATAAATATGTTGTATACGCAAGTTTCAAGGAAGACATGCAACCATAACTACTTTGACTCTGTTACGCATCAATGTCATGTGCATTCTACGTCTAAAATTTTTTAAAAAATCTTTGATGAATATATCCTTCACGAACGCCAACCGTCATACTTCTCTTCTTCCCTCATCTCTTGCCACCTTCACACACTAGACATTTGTGGCTAAAGACGTGAGCTTCTTTTCTCGTCATCTTCTCCTTTCACACATACATACCCTCATTCCAAAACGTGTTCATGGAGCTACAAACCTTTCATTTTGAACGTTTTACAAGTAAAAACTTCAATTATCAATGTTTTTAAACTTTCAAAATAAATGTTTTAGCAAATTTAATTTTCTTAGTTCTAAATCCGTCTTTAACCATAAATAATACATATTCATATTTTTAAGCAACATTATTAATGTCATGATAAGTAGTAACATCAATACTATTATGATTATCATTGATACATGAAAGATACTTTATACCTTATGAACAATTTATAAAACAATTCTAATCAATCCTCTTTACTTTTAGTTGTGCACTATTTTGTAATCTTCATACATTACTTAGTGTTAGTTTGTTAGTTTAATTCTACCTTTTTTATAGATTCAAATCCTCTTATATTTCAAGAATTCAATATAGTAAGTTACTGAATTGATGACATTAATAATACTGTTGTGTTTTGAGCATTAAATTTACAGTTTAAAATAGTAAGTCATGTTAGGATTGATAAAACTGATGCGTGTTTAAGCACCAAATTTAGATTTTAAAATAGTAAGTCATGTTACGGTTGATAGCTCATTAATAATTTTGTGTATTTAAAGCATTATATTTAAAGTTCAAATCTTATTGTGAAATAATCTTTGAAGATTCCAAACATCTCCTTGGAGCGTTATTTGTGATGTCAAGGCCACAGTAAGGCTTTGGTTGAAGGTTCGAAGCATGTCCACGGCTGTAGTAGTCTTAAACAACTTTCCTGTTGCTTCCGGTTATGTAGTTTGATCCATTTTGCACTTGTTATTTGTTTTGTTTCCTTATACTTGACGAGATTCTAGCTTCTTGTTGGTCTCGAATTTTTAATTAAAAGAAAAAAAACTATCGTTGTTAGAAAAAAGTAGGTTATGATAATTTATAGATTATGATAAATTTATTGTTTAAATTATATTGTGTTCATAGGGGTTCATTAAAAGAGAGAAGAAAAAACTTTTATGAATAGATGGGACCAATTGTCATGTAAAAGGAAAGTAAAAGACAAAAGCATCAAGAGCAATCATTTCAAAGAGACACCTTTCAT
Organism: Tagetes erecta; assembly: GCA_030867185.1. Classification (NCBI taxonomy): domain Eukaryota; kingdom Viridiplantae; phylum Streptophyta; class Magnoliopsida; order Asterales; family Asteraceae; genus Tagetes; species Tagetes erecta. The sequence continues at coordinate 10,788,720 of CM061494.1, forward strand.
TTATTTATTTAATTTCTCAATTTTTACATTATAAGTTTCTCTCTCATCTCAGCACATAGTACAACAGATGATATTGGAATGGGTAAAAAGATTAAAAAAGAAAAGAGTAACAAAAAAACAATTGTAACAAAGGAAAAAACCAAAATCATCACCTACTTCTAACACTACATCTTACATCCAAACAAAATTCCAAAAAAATTTATTTAACCCCACTCTAATCTTGGTCAAACTTGATAAAGTTGGACCATATGTAAATATGCAGGGGCAAAATAGTCATTTGGCACACTTTCTTAAGGATTTATCAATCCATCCAAAACCATTTCTTGACACCTGCATTCTTCACTACAAAATGCTTTCTCACCCCTGAAATACAAATCAATTCACATATTTTCATTACACATGATCAAGATTTAAAATCTTGAAAACAAGCTTAAAAATCAAGATTGCATAAAAGATTAAATTTTGTTCACCTGTACATGAAAATGTCACTTCCTTCATCAAGTTTCTTCTTACAAGTCTGACAGAAGCTCACAAAACTATCCAATTGGGGCGACCCGACCCGATTACCACAACAACTATTCACAACACAATTATCATAAATATGGGTTGTTTTCGGGTTAGGCCCATGAGAGATGACCCGAGTATACTCTTCAGAAAGCTCCATTTCTCTTAAAGACAAAGGCCCAGTAGAAAATCTTGGTGACCCGAACCCGGTTGGAGTCGGGCCACCAGAAAACAGAGAATTCCGGGTCTTGATCCCAAAATCACCCGGTGATTCGGGTGACCCGTTTGGAAACGGGTCAAGTGATGGGATTTGAATCTTTAAGTTTGACCCAAACAATAGTTTTCTACTAGAAGTGTTGGGTTTGCTACAAATGTTGATATTAGGGTTTTCTTGAACAAGAACAAGCGCAATTCCATCAAAATTTTCCGATTTGTGTTGAGTTTGATCAATATTTTTTGTGGGTTTTTCTGGGTTTTTGATGAATCGAAATGGGTTGCTGGAAAAATTAGAAATTTGTTTGTTGGTGTCAAGAATTGAAGTTGGCGACATGATTTTAGGCGAAAAGATGGCATTAAAGAACCTTGGTGAACCAAGAAACGATGAAAATGATCGGGTCGGGTCAGGGGTAGTCGGAGCCGAACGAGTTGATGCTTGATGATCCGACATGATTGGTGATTGTTTTGTTACAGCTCTTGATCTGTTCCTCAGCATCACTACTAAAATGGAATATAATAAAAATCAAAACCAAGATTGCAAGATCAAGAAAATAAATCTTGATTTCAAGAAAAACAAGAGGTGATTCGGATCAAGACCCAAGTGTTTGTGACAAAATTGAGATTTAGTTTTCTAAGATTCAATCTTCCCATTTAATCTTTGTTGTTGATGATTAGCATCAAAGATCAATCAAGAAAGAAAGAGAGGAAAGAGGGGATTTTTTTTATTTTGTGTGTGATGGTTTTGGGGGGTTTTTAAAACAAGATAAGGAAGAGAGAGAGAATGAGAGGCGTGTGACTGTCAAATAATTATTTTTCATTTAGTATTTTATATTTATGATCATTTATTTTGGGATGTGCTATTTACACCGGTGCCATTTTAACAAAAAACCACCTTATCCGCCGCGTATAGGGCTATACGCAGCGGATGGGGTGGTTTTGTCGTATTATGTTTGTACGTTATCCGCCGCGTATACATCTATACGCGGCGGATAACGTACAAACATAATACGACAAAACACCCTATCCGCTGCGTATAGCCCTATACGCCGCGGATGAGTACGAGGTACAGACTGAATGACCTGCCGCAGATTCTGTTCGTACGAGGTTCAGGTATATACGCCGCGTATAGTGCTCTACGCGGCGTATTTAATCTCTGTGAATTATTACTTAAACGATCCAAGCCATTTCTCACTCACACAAACACAATTTCACTTGCATAAATCACAATCTCAAATATAATTTCACGATACGTGTATTCACACAAACATACAAAAAATGTCTTGGTGGAATTTTTTTGATCCCCCGGAGGAGGATGAAGAACCAACGTTTAATTTGAACGAGATGCCGACACCGGAATTTTACGAACAACCGGCATTGAGTCAAAATTTTGGAAAACAACCAACGTTTCAAAACGTAAACGAGGAAGAGATAAAACCGACGTTTGATTTGAACGAGACTCCGACAGGGGAATTTCACGAACAACCGGTAAAAATATATTATTTTTCTTTAAATATATGTCGTTATTCGTATATTTAAATGTTATGTTGATTTAGGAATATTATTTTCACGAGAGTGGACCATCCTACCACAATCCTGTAGAAGACCCGTATTACGATACGCAGCCGGCATTCGTTTATTCTGCTGAAGCATCTAACTACAGCAAATTTGCCTCGTACGATTTCAACTCCGGACAAGACAACGTTCGAAATACGTTCGAGGACAAAGAGGAAAACAACGATGAAAACAATGAAACCGATGACGAGAAGTCTGACGATGATTACATACGCGAGGCGAGCGTTTCGTATGTAACAGACAACGTACGTATTAATCATATATTACATGTTTAAGTTATAACTAGATAATTATATTATTATTCACTTTGACTTTATATTTTATTTAGTATTTCTCTTCTCGAACCGAATTAGAGGAATGGGTCAAAAAGAGAGGAGAGGATCATGGGTGTGTTATTGTGGTTGATCGGTCAAGAAACGGCGCTGTTGATCTTAGATGCAGTCGTGGCGGGGAATACAAAAGCCAGGCCACAGTTAGGCGGACGGGTAGTGCGAAAACTAACTGTCCGTTTAAACTTTTAGGGAGATACGATAGGGGAAGTGATAGGTGGAAGTTAATTGTAGAAAACCAAGCTCACAACCACCGCCCTATTGTATTTAAGGAGGGGCACCCGTATCTTAGAAGGCTGGATGACGAGCAAAAAGACGTGGCTGCGCGGTTACACCGTCAGGGCATGCGGCCGGTACAGATTTTGGATGTTTTACGAGATCAGTTTCCTGAAATCTTATGCGTGCTGAAGGACATAAATAATTACGTCCGGTCTTTAAAAGATAAAGAAAAAATTGGCAAGACCCCGATGCAGGCATTTGAAAATTTTCTTGATTCAAATGGGTTCTTGTTTCAAACATTCGAAGACAGAAAAAGTAAACGGACGAAACAAGTCTTTTTTATTCATTCCACCTCGTATAAAATGTGGCGTGCCTTCCCTCACGTGTTGTTGATTGATGCAACATATAAAACAAACATGTATGGATGGCCTTTTTTACAGTTTGTTGGAATGACTTCGACGCTGAAGTCGTTCTGTATTGCTCACGCGTTCATTTCTAGGGAACGAGAGGCTGATTTCACATGGGTCCTTCAACAGCTAAAAAATGCCATAAAAGACTGCATTCAGCCACGTGTGATCGTTACCGATAGGGATCTAGCCCTGATGAACGCATGTAAGACCGTATTCCCTAATGCCACCAAAAACCTGTGTCGGTGGCACATTCAACAGAACATTTCCAAAAAATGGAAATTTCTATTCAAAGATGAAGTATGGGATAACTTTAGTTATAGCTGGACGAAACTGTGCTCGTCTGGCACGATCGAGGATTACAACTATAACTGTGGGAAAATGGAAGAATATTTAAGCTCGATAGAGAGGCGCGGTATGTTATATTATTAAATTTACCTCTTAATAACTATGTTTGTCTGTTATTAATGTATTTGTTTGTTTGTTTTTCAGGGGTATGGTTGTATATCAGGGATAACTGGTTATATTATTAAATTTACCTCTTAATAACTCGTTTTTAACGCCTCTACGCCTACACCAAAGCCACTGCCATCCGCGATCCCATGTACAGATATCTGCACAGGCTGATCGCGGGTACCATCCATGGACGTCGGCAGGGTACAGATCACTGTACTCTGCGCGACGTGTTTTACCTGCGGTGCCTCCTGTCAGGCAGGCACTGCAACCTCGCCCGTTGTTTTGCCGACTACATTATCGGGTACGTATCTCGGCAGGGGCGGGGGTCTCTGATGGGCGGTTCATTTGTTACACAGGTCGCTCATAATCTGGGCTATGTTGGTCACCTGACAGCACTAGGGCTCGCTTCTGTCCAACCCAAAAGGGTGGAGATTGCCTCGGTACGAGCGATGGGGATGGTTCTCCGCATTAAGCGGGCGAACGAACCTGATTTACAGGTGTTGATTCGCAGGGGCGGGCAGGAGCGTTACGTCCCGGTTCCGTTGGTAGAGCCGCCGCCGATACAACATGAGGAGGTGCAGGTGGATGACGAGCCGATTAATCCGGATGCAGAGGAGTTATCCGACGAGGACGAGATCTCGCAAGAGCCGGATCATCCGCCTCAGCATGTCCCTGTTTTTTATCAGGCGGTTCGGTTGCCAGTGTCTGTGGAGCAACGGATTCAGAGGATAGAGTACCTTCTCGACTGGATTGTTCGTGACCGTATCAGAGTTCATGAGGGGTCGGTAGAGCCGTTTACTTACCCTGATGGATATGACGACCCCACCGGGACGCGGCGTACCAGACGGCGGACGGATGATGATCAGGCGGGATCATAGATATTTTTACTTTTTGTTTATTAAAACTTAATGTATTTTTGTTGGAAACACTTAATGTATATATATGATGAATTTTTATTATGATTTTGTAATGTGTTTTGTTTGTAAATGTTTTGTTATATTATTAAATTTTTTGTTATTATAAGATATTAACAATTTAAAACGTATTAAAAAATTTATAGAAATTTCAATTTTTTTAAATATTTTTAATTAAAAATAAGTTATGTGCCGCGTATAGTGCTATGTGTCACGTATAAGGCGCTTGTCACGAAGTATTTCTGACAAAGTACCTTATACGCTGCGTATAGGACTCAACGCGGCGTATAAGGTACTTTGTCAGAAACACTTCGTGACAAGCGCCTTATACGTGACACATAGTACTATACGCGGCACATTACTTTTATAAAACGCGGCACATTGTACTATACGCGGCGTTTCACTTTTATAAATCATCCCCTACATAACACCCATACCAGTCGACCACAAACACAACCCACAAACACTTCCACACTCACTTCACAATTCACCATCCCAATTTTCAATCCAAAATCGTTTTTTTACACCATCCAAACTTATCAAACCATTACAAATTAACGTAAGTTTTGTATTTATTACTTCTCATGGTATAACGCAATATCATAGCTCCGGTATCATCCGTCTCCTAATAAAAGGATGACTTATGAAACCGGGGTTATGATTTCTGATTGTGGTATCCCATGAGAAGTAATAAATATAAAACATATGTTAATTTTTAATGGTTTTGCATGATTTTTATAACTATATCACCGGTGTTACAAATTACAGATGTCTCCTCTTTTTCATTATAAACCATAAATAGTGAAAAATAATATAATTTTGGAGTATGTTACAAATTATTTGACCTAGTGAAATGTCTCCGGTTTCCATACTCGTTTAAGATAAAACTGAGTATTGAAACCGGAGACATTTCGTAGGTCTAATAATTTGTAATTAACTGCAAAATTATATTTTTATTCACGTTTTATGATTTATAATATAAAAACAGAGACATCTGTTATTTGTAACACCGGTGTTAAAGTTAAAAATATTCATGCATATAATAAACCGGAGACATTTCACCAGGTCAAAAGATTTATTTCTTTAACATAGTTAACCCCACCCCTACAGCAACCACAATGCTATCTGAACTAATGTGTTTAACACGCGGTTCATATCTAGCAGCTTGGTTTGGTAAACATCGAAAGATGTACACTGAAAGATGTAGTTGAAAGATGTAGAACCACCGCCACCTCCACCTTCTTTCACTACTACTTACGATGACTTAAACCAAACGAGCAGGTATTATTATACCGGAGAGTTTTCACTAGGTCAATCTCCAAGTTTCAAACCTAAATATGAAGTGAAAGCTTCATGGACTTGGAGATCATTCAGCATAGTTAACCCTACCATGTCCCGGAATGGTACAAATCGATGCCTACCATGCATGAACCATTTCGTATCTAGCAGAACGGGTTATCTAAATCAAACCTAAAGACGAAGTGTGAGTATACTTCAGTTGTTACTTCGCTTGCACCCACCGGCAAATACTCCGCTAATGGGCACATCCGAGACGTTTCACTAGGTCAAAATAACTTGTAATAATATTAAAAATATGTATTTATCGACAATTTATATAGATTGGTATTGGTTATCATATAAAACTTATGTATTTATTTACATTTTATGTAGTGTTGTTGAAGTTGACTCATTTTATATTAAATGTAAATTCGTTTGTGCGGTGGTGGCAAAATATGTAATAAGAATAATAAACCTTTTTTTTTAACTTTTTTCCTATTTACACGGCGTGAATTTAACAAAAAACCGATGAATACGCCGCGTGAATTTAATGATCCTAAACCCTTTTTTAAATATTTAAAAGTAATTAAATAAAAAATACAATCAAAACGCCGCGTACAGCATACTACGCCGCGTATATCTCCTTTTGTCTTATTATGTCTGGCGGCGATCGGTCTTATACGCCGCGTATAGTTCTATACGCGGCGTAGTTGACGGTTTTTTGTTAAAATTTCCCGGTGTAAATAGCCTGGCCGTTTATTTTTGTTAAATTTTCTACTATTTTTTATTTGTTTTGAAGCTTTATTAGTGCAAAACGACAAAGAGCTTGTAAGAGGGTGTTGTGTACGGTGTATATGCTGGAAGTTAAAACTTTTACAATTGTAAATTGTCAATTAAGTGATGAACTTTCAACGAACAGTTTGTGAATTTGTTTGTTAGGAATTTTGTTTGTGTTTGTTTGTTTAACAAAGAAACGAACATGGACAACAAATTCCGTTTATTAAGCTAAACGAATGGATATGAACATCGGTTTCATTCGTTCGTGAAAACTCGGTACCTGTTCATTTATGTTCGTTTGTTTAAGTTCGATAACTTGTTATGTTTATAAATTTTTTTATTTATACTTTTAGCTAAATATTTTACACTTATGAGCAAATTATAGTCATGACATCATTACTTTTTTTGTATATGAAACAAATTGTGTTCAAGACCTTATGAGTTTGAATACGTGATTAAAGGACTATGCGATCTTATGGCTTAATTGGTTTTTTTAATATGCGGTTTTAATTTCATTAAGTTTAATTAAGATACATAAGCTTAATTGGATAATAATATGATATAACAGTTTAGTTGAGGTTATAAGGTTTAAATTATATTTTTTGTGAGTTTTATATCTTTCTTTAATCTAATTTAACTATATTGAATAACAAACTTTTTAAATAGTGTTTTGTGTGTTGTGTAAGGTGTTGTATTGCTATTAGTTGATGGTTTGAGGAGGTTGTGTTCCTATTGGTTGATGTCATGAAATATTGTTTTGTGTGCGACTTGAGGTGTCGTGTTGCTATTGGTTGATGGTTTGAGGTGTTATGTTGCTATTGGTTGATGTCATGGAATAGTGTTTTGTGTGTAGCTTGCGGTGTTGTGTTACTATTGGTTGATGATTTTCGGTGTTGTGTTGATATTGGTTGATGTCATGTGTGTGTTTATTTGTTGGTTGTTTTTTTGTTATTTTTTGTGTTTGTTTTTGTATTTGAATTTTGCTCTGTAACATTTTTATTTATGGTTTGTTGGTAGGGTTTTTAAGAAGTAATAACCCGCTTAACAATTGTCGTGTAACGTGTGACAACGTGAATGTACCTAGTTTGTCTTCATTGTAAACAATCCTAGTAAATCAAAGATCTGGTCTCTTAGGTGTTGATGTGGGTAAAGACCTTAATTAACTTTGGATAATGCTCTAATTTAGCCAAGCTTGAGTTATCATTTTTGGTGGAATGATAAAGATTAACAATGCTTTGTTCATATTTTTAGCCAAACGTTCGTTTATGTTCGTTTGTGTCAATTTAAGTCCACTTGTGTCCATGGAATAGTGTTTTGTGTGTAGCTTGCGGTGTTGTGTTACTATTGGTTGATGATTTTCGGTGTTGTGTTGATACTGGTTGATGTCATGTGTGTGTTTATTTGTTGGTTGTTTTTTTGTTATTTTTTGTGTTTGTTTTTGTATTTGAATTTTGCTCTGTAACATTTTTGTTTATGGTTTGTTGGTAGGGTTTTTAAGAAGTAATAACTCGCTTAACAATTGTCGTGTAACGTGTGACAACGTGAATGTACCTAGTTTGTGTTCATTGTAAACAATCCTAGTAAATCAAAGATCTGGTCTCTTAGGTGTTGATGTGGGTAAAGACCTTAATTAACTTTGGATAATGCTCTAATTTAGCCAAACTTGAGTTATCATTTTTGGTGGAATGATAAAGATTAACAATGCTTTGTTCATATTTTTAGCCAAACGTTCGTTTATGTTCGTTTGTGTCAATTTAAGTCCATTTGTGTCCATGGACAAAGTTTGAGAATTGTTCGCGTACAATTTAAACACCTTAACAAACTAACGCGAACACAATTTTCTGTTTGGAAATGGTCCATGAACAGTTTTCAAACAACTTAAAACCTTAACAAACGGACAAGTCTTGCCCGTGTCTGTCCAGTTCCTTTACAACCCTAATGGTCAATTTATGGGTGTTCATCAGATCGGATGTTAGATTATTCGGGTTATTCAGATCGGATTACTTGGATTTTAAAGTTGTATAACCCCATTAAAATCCAATCCAACTCAAATAAAGAATTATCCAATCCGTTCCAAATTCATCTAAATTCAATTCAGTTTGAATTTGGATAAATCCAAAAAATCCGAATAAAACCTAGTAACAAACTTTTTTTTAAACTTTGTATTCCTATTTTTTTCAACTCTTTATTCTTAATGTGTTTATAGTCACAATAGTAGAACATACATACCATTAAAAAATTAAAACAAATATAGTTATGATCACATATTCATTGTTCAAACTTAATAAAATAGTCTAAAATAACGATAATAATCCATAAAAGATACAACATTAAGTATTCATGTTCTTAACAACTACACCAAATATGTCACCATCTCTTTTAACACATTTTTTATCTCTACAAGTTTTGGGATGGTATAATAATGGGTATTGGGTTTAAAATCTTAGAAAAAATGGTTCTTATTCGGTTTATTTGGATATCCAAATAACCCGAATTCAAAATTTTTGTCAGCTAAATCTGATCCGAAATTTGAATAAGGCATTTGAATTCAGATGAGATTCGATCCAAAATCCGAATAAGGAACTCGAATCGTTTTTTGGATATTGATGCAGTTTCGATTACAATTTTATTCAAACCAGTTTTTTGGATTAGATACCATTTAATGTATACCTAGGTACGTGACTAGGTCGCAAGATGCAACGGTTAGGTTTATGGTATGTCACATTCATTGATAAAAATGTTTAATGTTTCACATGTTACAGTTTAAAGTCCTAAATCGTCAAGTATTAAAAGACAATGATATATCAAAACACAGATGCCAAAATGATAAATAACTTAAAGCGGGTGTGTTAAAGTCGTAAATTTGTCAATATAAAGTGGACAAAGTTATAAGTTTGTTAAGTCATAAAAAGTCAAAGTTAGGGTTTGTCACACCCCGGCTCAAATGCATAGATAAATAAAAGTATGTTCCGTCATACGAGCAATGTTTTGAAAACCGGACCGGACACTGAACCGGTATTACAATTTTACTGGTCGAACCGGTCGGACCGGGGTCGGACCGTGGTTGGACCGGGATCTAACGAATTATACATTTACATATCATATCTAAATACATTTACGAAATATTCATTTATAAAGTTAGAATCAAGATTGTAACTTTGAGAACTAGAGGAGCTAAAGAGTAAAAAACCAAACTTTATTAAACCTAAAATCCTTATTATATATATCCACCAGCCGCCATCTCCATTCTCAATTCTCCTTCACCCATCTGCCCAAATATGAACATTGAAGGTCTGGTTTTTCCGGTAATATGCTCCGGCGAAGCACGGATGACGACGGTGGTGGCATAATCGATGCATATACTGTAAACATTTCATTCCTACACCTCGTCTTAGTCCATTTTTTTGGGTACCCAATTTGTGAATCGAACAACAAATCGCAATCGAACCTTAAATGTATGGTTTGCTGTCGTATGCGATTGTATACAAAACGAATGGATTCGAAATTTGTGGTCTTTGTAGCGACCCTGGTTTAAATATGGTTCAAAAACGGTTCGATAGCAGTTCAAAAGGGTCCGGTTCAAGCGGTTCGATAACGGTTCGAGCGGTTCGCAGCGGTTCACAAACACCTATCAGACCGTGACCTATCAAACCGGGATTCTCAAAAAACGCGGTCCGACCGCGGTTGGACCGGTCGGACCGCCCGGTTTAAAAACATTGCATACGAGAACCAATAATGGGACATGTGTGTGTAAGTTATATGCAAGAGGAATTCATAGAGTAATACATGAAGTTCACAAGTGAACCTGATGACAAGAATAGTATTGTAAGTTGAATTATACTCACCCAAGGTCGACTGAAACTAAGGTTGGTCTAAGAAACTAGCATACTAACCACAAGAGTGGTGGTGCCGACCAATAGTATTATCCATACCTCTACATTGGCTCCAACCTAAAGTTAAAAGTTGCAACAAAGTATACAATGCATCATGTCAACTAATAATCCGCACTTTGGCACTTGCAAATAGCAGTTTTAGTTTTTAATTTACCAAAACATAAATTTAAATTTGCTTGACAATGTGACATTTTATTAAGTGTTAAACTCTTATTACACGAGTGTGTAGATATTTTGTTTCACTTAAAATTTTCATTGTTGAAGTTTATTATTGTTAATAGTTCCATTATTTTATAGAGTTGTAACCACCAATATCTTGTATATAAAGAGTTACACAAGTGCTATATAACGAAACAAAAATAGTCAGATGTCTTATAAAAGACATGAACTCTATACTATGTAAATTGTATCATGATTTGAATGTGTGTATGTTATGATTTAAAAACCAATAACCACATTTGTTTAAATCTGCATTTCGCTAGCTCATAAAAGTATTTTCACTAATCTCACAGGTTAAATTTCAGTCAAACAGTCAAAGTCCACATAAAAGCCAAACTCAATTGGAAAAACAAAGTCAACTGACCTATTTGATTTGGTGATGAATATCACACCATTCCTCAGTTTTAAGAAACTTTTGGTCTGAAGTTCAGCCGGTGACACTATACTAGTGTTATGCTGTTATAGTCTTTGAAAGACGACCCTTATAATGAAAGTAAGTGATCATGAAAGTACCTTACCAAATGATGGTGTTTCAAGGTTTTGAGAACACTCGTCAAATAGGATATAGAAAAATGATTGATATCCAAAATATCTCGATAATTTAGATAAGTCAGATTCGAGTTGCTACCTAGATATCTAATGTCCGAATCATAACCCAAGAATCATTTCATGGGATCTCTCAGACATGAGTCCGTTTGGATCAAGTCATGGAAGTTCCAACAGCGATGGGTGAGCAACGATTCAAACTAATCTACTCAAACGATTTTGGTCAGATGACTTGATGAATGTCCAACGGAACATAAAAGTTCTCTCAAACGATTAAAACTAATCTACTCAAACTAGTCGGTGATAATTAGTGAATTCACAGCAGGAAACTTCAACTGATTAGTCTGGTTAGTGGTTTTCTATGATGTTGTTTTTTTTTTTTACCTACGGCCCTATATCTAGGTCTGTCTGGTCCTTAAAATATCGCTAGTCATATGTGCTTTTAGTCCCGAAGAAATACTTTGTCGAAACGCCTTAGTTGGTGGTGTGATTGTAGGCCATACCTCTACTTGTATAGTGTGTCTTTAATTAGTCTCGTGTCAAATTTTAGAATGATTTCTTTACTCTAGCCGACTCTTGTTTACTTGTCTAAATGCCTTTAGTTGGTGGTGTGGTTGTAGGCCATACCTCTACATGTTGTTAGTATATGAGGTCAGACATCCTTTATAAGTCTCAGATCTCTCCTGCTCACGCTCAATGTGGGATTTGCCTAGGGTGTTACAGTCTCTATCCACAGTTCAGAGGTAACGAGTTTGCCCTCATCTCACCATGTAAAGGTAACGGGTGTAGAGTGCAACATATCTACCCTGTAGCCAGAACCCAACCTTCTCAAAGCAGCTCGACTGTACCTAAAGAATATGCTTACCATTACCATTCGTAGTTTTTTTCAAAACTAACCTTATTATTAGTAAATAATTGTTTATAAATCTACAAGTTCTTTATCCAAGTCTTCTTAGAAATAAAAACAGTGTTCATCAAAACATATGACACGAGATGTAAATATTGAATTATATATGCTAGTCGTTGCATACTTTGGTGACGAAGAGAAGCAGGTAAATATATACAGAAGTCACATTATGTGATTACTCACTGTATAAAACAAAGATCGGTATGCATGTGTATGATATATAAATATGCAATGCTGATATTGGTCACCGGTCATTTGGTCCACTGACATCCGCTAGTCATGTGATCAAAAGCTTTGTGACCTGTGTCGCAAATTCAAATCTCGATAGTGACAAAAGTCTTGCAACGTACATACACAGGGGATGCCATTGAACTTTCTAGGCATATGTAAGCTAGAGGGTTAATGTTACGAGCCAGGTTTCCTTCTAGAACGGATTGACACCATCCTTGAACGTCAAACTAACGATTAACGGTTGAAATCATGTTTGAGGTATAAACATACTTAAGATATGATAAAGTATGACGTTTAGCCCAAATTATCATAATCCTTCAAAATTATAAATATATGCAATGTTTAGTTTCACAGAGTTTAAACGTGGTCAGTTACTAGCTAGTTTCAAAGGTTCAAGTTTGACTTGGTTTAACTTTTTTATTATCTACGTACTTTTATTCATATAATATATATAATCAAGTATTATACATGCATATATATGCAATTATGATTATAAATGTAACAATATTGCTCGTCAAAGTTTTCTTTTATCTCAACTACACATGTGACAAGTTTTATTATGTAATTTTATATATTTTAGATAGATAGTGTTTTTGAGTTATAAACGCGTTCAAACCAACAAATCTAATTCAATTCAGCATATAAGATTCACGTTCAAGCGTGTTAATTTATTAAATGAGCTTGTTATGGACTGGAATTATTGGATGGTATTAGACTTGTCCCACATTGTTTGTATGAGCAACTAATGTGTGATTTATAACCCAAATGGTCCCCTCTCCCATCAGATTAGTCTTTTGGGATGAGTTCTACCGTTTGGGTTGTAACAGAGCTCCAAAATGAATCAACCACCTTTAAGTTCCGCTTCAGTCGTAGTTTCAATAAGTCCATAGTTATTTACAAGCAATATTTTAAAAACCAAACCAAATCGGTTGAACCAGTAAAACGACTAGTTCGGTTATGAAAATATCGCTTTACTAAGTAGCTTGACTTATTTATTTATAGACCAAGAGGCTGTTTGGCAAATTGTAACTCGGTAAGTGTTGAACTGGTAAGAGGTCTAAACTATTAAGTATTGAATTTATACAATGTCTGAACCCTTAAGAGCTACTATATATAGCTCAACTTTTCAAATGCAAATGCTTGAATAATTCAGATAAAGGTCTTAACCATTCAGATTTAGGGGCTGTTTGATAGCCTCTTAATGGGCTCTGAATGGAGTCATCTCTGAATCGGTCAGAGGTTTCGTTGTGTTTGGTTGCACCTCTGCATGGGTTCACCTCTGAATCGGTCAGAGGCAAAACCTCTGAACCGTTCAGAGTTGAGGTGTTGCTGAACCGTTCAGAGGCTGGGGCGAGTGATGCGAGCAAGACGGGTTGGACGGCTGAAGTTGCTGATGCGACCAAGGAGAAAACAGAAGACGGGTGAAGCTCGCTGCTGATGCGACGAAGGAAAAAAAAGAAGACGGGTGAAGCTGGTTGCTGTGGATAAGCAACGGCAGAAGAGAATGAAGAAGAAGATGGTAGGGCTTACAATAAAAAAACGTTGGGCTGGGCTATTTACACACATATAAATAAAAAACTACCCTCGCACGGACCCGGTTTTCGAAGTTGCATTCGTGTCCGCAGGTCGTGCGGGCGTTGCATTGTGGCAAGGAATTCGAACTAAATTTGCACCCACTACGCGCGGGTAGGTGTTAGAGTAAAATGTAACATAAGAACTTAATAGTGAATTAAGATTTGCATATATAAATACAACTATGGTTTGTCTCCACTTCTATTAATCATTCAGCACTTAACCATTCAGATCTCTTAACCATTCAACACTTAACCAACCAAACAGCCCCTTAATATACTTAACCATTCAGGGGCAAATGTTTGAAATATTCATACATCTGCTCGCGAAACAAGCAATCTGAACCATTAAATGCTTAAACATTCAGACATGAGACATCTAAACCATTAAAAAACTAAAACAAATAACCCCGTAACTAAAACTCTTTCACAATAAACTAAAGAAGAGTTGAAAGATTTTTTATTATCATGTATATCACATTAACTACTTGACTTGTATATAAATACAAGGTGTATATTTTTATTTTCAACTTAAAAAATAAATTTGTTACTTTAAAATGAATAATCTATTGAAGAAAACGCATTGGTATGGTCCCGTGTGGCAAATTATAAAACGAACCTCATTTCGCAAAAGTCCAAGTATGGATGACAAGTCACATTTCATCCTCTTCTGCACCAATTATATAACTTGATCTTATAACTGTTTCTTTTGCTATGCTTAAATATCTAATAGTAATAATTATGCCCGGTGAGAATCAGATGATAACCACTAGTATTACTTTTGGTGGATATTGGCAATGAAGCTCGTCCCGGATTATCACCCGACTTCGTGTCTGAGCCTAAGGGTTTTACGTGGCATGGTTAAAGGTTCCTGCCCGGTTTTACCCTGGAACAGTTGGTTGACGAGTTTCGACTCCGATCAATTTGGCCCGTAAGGATGGTTGCGGTGAGCCTCTGTTGCGTTCGCAGTAACGGGGGAGCCCCAATGCCGACGAAAAACACCTATTGGTGTTAGAGGCGGGGTTTCGATCTCGGTCCTTGCACCTCTGAGTGCTTCGGTCATAGATCATTGCACCAACCGCCGTTCTAAAAAAAAGTTGAGAGTGAGACATACTAAATACTAGCTTAGTAACATACTCTTCAGCACCAATTATATAACTGGTCTTAATAACTGTTTGATCTGATTGAAAGGTTTTTTTATATTTTAAATTGTAAGTGAATGTGATGTTATCACATAAGATTTTGCTGATGTGAATTGTTTACAAATATGACATATGATAAAAATTTATCTTTTATTAGTTTAGATAGATATAGATTGATAACTTATATTGTTTCGTTAAAAATATTTGGTATAAGAAAACTATTTTTCCTTCGTACGCATCTCACGATTGATCAAATGCGCTCTATTGTGTCTCATTAACATGTTATACAAGACTATTTTGATGTCTTTGATTGATTGATATGTATAACTTGTAAAAGTGACACTTCTAAAGAAATATAGCCGCATTATGATAAACAATTTATTATTTATAAAATAAGTATATAAAATGGTAACTTTATAAAATGATTATTTTTTATATAACTTTAACAGAAAAAGACACTTTTTTTTGGAAAATTTAGAGGCTTTCACAAGAATGATGGTACCGTTATGTAATATTAGCACTTTTGTAAGTTTAGGATAAGATCAAGCCGAATTCAATAAATCATCGCAGATCCCGATGTTAACTAATTAAACATCTTGTACAAACAAAACAATTAAATGAGAATTAATGCAAATAAAATGAAAAAAACATAGCCATATGAGTTAGACTTAACAACCATATTAATATTTGTCATAATGTAGCCTTTTTTTTATTAAAGGTAAATGCAAACTTTGTTGTATCATATCATTGATTCATTGATAACATTTTTGTTTACAACATTATATTGTCTTGAATGTATTTTAAAAAGTTTAGGAATTATAGCTGATCTTATTATGATAATAATGAGTTCGGTTTGTTAGATATATAATGAGTGAGTAAGAGAGGCGTTTGGTATGTTTTCGGATTTATACATCATAATTTACATGTCGTTAAATTTGAACCCCGACCTTTAAGTAGTGAAACACACTAATTAACTACCAGAATGTCTCATTACAGAGTGTTAAATTTAGATAAACTTAATATCACATCAAACTTTTGAGATTCTTAAAAAAATTCTTTAACTTATATAGGTTTTGACATGTTTACACTCCTAAACGGAAAGAACATCTTTGAGAAAAGGTTGCTAAAAATTTAAAGGTTGCTAAAAAGTTTAAAGTTTACTTGAAGCCTGAAGGCTCACGTGAACCGGGTGTCTTGTATGTATTTTAATGAACTAGTTGCGTTAGGGGCAAATTGCACATTAAATTAATTAATTACTTCGTTCTAACTTTATTCTTTAATAAGCCCCAATTAATTAAATGTTATCAATTCCTCTTGACCCACCCTTTTGATCGCTATGTGGTATTGTTCCAATGTTAGTATGCAACTTTTAGTTACCTTACTTTAAAAGCTTTTAGATCACACCTAATCCAATAACCGGTACTAAAAGTGTAAGAAAGTGGATGTGGTGAATATGTTATTTTCATGTTTATTACCATAATTTAAAATCATTTGGTTGATATGATCAATCTATTTATAGTGAACAATTTGTATATATTGAAAAGCATAAAAAAATTTTAGGGTAGAAATAAATTTCTAACACATGAACATGATGATAATTAAATTAGGGTCTTAAATTAGCAATTGTTCGAGTGGATGCTAGCCACTTTACGTTCACTGTTTGGTTTTGAACTAGGAGCTTGTCGTTGGAAAAATGTCTAGATCACTGATGTAACGTCCCGACCACTAAGACACTAATTTTGTAGTGATCAAATCTTGTCGTCTAACTAAGTTTGGTGTAGTGATTTCTTTTTTGTCTTGAGTCTTGAATTCGACCAAGTAGATCTAATGTGACCGAACCATGCATCAACGATTGTTTTCCGTCAATTAAATACTTCTTGTTTGATTTGCTTTGCAAGTTTGATAGTCTATACATTGGCAAAGTTTCTTGAACTAGCCAACTAAAAAACCAGTCTAAAAATCTAGACAAACTAGAGTCGAAAACTTTTAACTAAATCAATTTCAACTTTAATTATCACAATCATTTATATATAACAAGTAGTGTGTATAACAATTATTATCACGTACTTATGAATTTGTTCAACTATTTATCTTATGTAATGATTTCATCCTATATGTATCATACTTTTGTAGATTGAAATTGTCAATATCCATCAATATAACCTCACATTCAAGGACCCCATATGAACATTTTTCTTGCATATTTACACCTTTTTTTCAATGCCCCTCCATGACCATGACACACTTGACCCCAAATAAATGATTATAATTATGTTAGATCTTTTTCATGTCTATTACCTCTTTTTCATGAATTTATTGCCTTTTATATCAACAAAGATAAATATTGATCTAAGTAACAAGATGTGGTGAGCATAGAACGCCCCCTTTCTTCGGGAGCTATTGCTAAATCTTTATGTCTAGATACATCGTAACCTGTATTATGTAAGATTTAAATCGTTAACCTAATTTTTAATTGTGATAATTAAGTCAACCCAAATAAATATGACATGTACGTTGTATTCAACTATTTGTATTCGACTATATGTTCGAGTAACATCACAAATACTTAAAACAAGAGAAACTATGTCTCATACAAACTTAATATTATTTCTACTAAGATTTAACTCTAAATTTAAACATTATCCACAAATTAAGAATATATCATATACGTGCTAAAGTTGATAGCTACGGGCCTTGCAATGCACCTGCAGTCAATTATTGTGACTATATATATATTACTTGTACCAACACTTGTTTAAGTTAAATGTTTAAAATAAAGTTTAGTATCGTTTTCTCAATATTAAACTATAATTAAGTGTTTGCATCACAATGCAATTTTTCATAGAATAAATCCCACACGTAAAAAACAGTATTACATTCATAATAGGACAAAATGAATAAGTCAGATAAATAAATTATGTAATTGATGAATAAGATTTGAGTCAGGTCAGATTTGTATGTGAGAATTTTTATTTAATTATTTTCTTATAAGCTAGGTGTATATATATTTCTAAACATGATAAAATAATATATAATTAATCAAATAACAACCAAAGTTTCAGTACTTTTTTAAATAATTTAGTGTATTGTAAAATCTTTTATAAATGTTTAAATTAAGAAATTAAATTAAATAGTTAAGAAAGGTGATTACTTTTTTCAAGTTGACTTAAACCAAATAATTATAAAACTATTTATTATTGAGTGATTTTTCGCTTTACTTTGGTAAGCATTTTATTGATATTAAAAGACTACCTCTTAATGGTTCATAGCCTTTTAACGGTTAAAAATATCATTTTGTCTGAATGGTTAAGAAACTAACTCTTAATGTTACCTCTTAACCATTCAGAAATATCATTTTGTCTGAATGGTTAAGAAACTAACTCTTAATGTTACCTCTTAACCATTCAGAAATATCATTTTGTCTGAATAGTTAAGAAACTAACTCTTAATGTTACCTCTTAACCATTCAAACGTAAAAATATTTTCTTAACCATTAAAAGGCTATGAATCATTTAAATGTAGCTTCTTAACACCATTATAAGAGGTTTACCAAACACCTAAGAATATATGTTTCATCTACGTCATGATCAAAGTTAAAATTAACTTTTACAAAAAATTATATCCATAATAGTCATCAATTGAACAATAATAAAACTTGTTTGTCCTTTGTTGTTAGAAAAATAAAAGTACGACTTGCTAACTAGTTGTCATAAACTTAACGTATCATTAACTTGAACGTACACTGGAAGTATTTAACTAAAATATACTATAAAATGCAGGGTCAAATTTGATTCAAATAATGATCTATATATACATATAGGTCATAAATAAAGTCACTTTTAACTTAAATTTTTGGGCAAATTTTTTCCAATTCGAACTATATATTGAAATGACTTAAATAACCTACTTAAGTTATATATCTAAGTAAATATATTTAAAAGTTGATTAAGATAATCAATTTCGATTTTTCTTGTTTGTTTTGCTACAGGTTAATTTGAATACGAATTAATCGATTGTCTGAAAAAATAATTTCAGTTACACAAAAAAACTAAGTTACTTAATTAAGGAATATATATTTATATAATTAAGCAATTGGTAATTAAATAAAATATATATACTTGAGGATCACATAATACGAAATACGTACGTTATCCTGATTAATTACTTGTATTAGTGTTTCACGTATCAAGGTAGGCATTTGTGATTGTCATTTTTTTAATTGATCAGTTAAGGTGTTTTAAATAACTTCTCAATAACGTTTAACTAATATTCAAGCCGTTTGAGATAATATTCAAGCTAGCTTCAACAAACTAAACCGTTAAAGAAATGATCGAGACGGCTTTTTAAAAACCTAAATTTTTAAAGGTCCAACCAAACAAACTAACAAACGGTTTAAATAGTCCGATACTAAAATATACGAAACCAACTCACAAGAATTTGCATAACCCGTTGTGAATGTGAACTAATGTTATGATTATTTAACGAAAAAAAAAACTGTTTTCATCTTCTTCTTTGCCGACTCGTTTCCTACTACACCGAATACAAAAACAATCTTTGAAAGTAATAAATGAAACTTTTGAAGGCCAATGATTCATTCACAACTTCTTTGTGGGATGGCAATAAAATAATCCGGGTATAGATCAGGTATTAGTAATTTTAGGCTTGTATCTGAATGTAAAACCTAGTCCTATATATATCCGGCTTAATACCCATTGGATATCTATCAGGTAATTACCCGTCGGGTATCGGATATACCGTCATTTTACCTCTAAAAATTAAAAATGATATATATATATATATATACTAGGTTTAATGCCCGTGTGTACACACGGGTTAAATAATAATATTTATAATAAATTTATAACCATTATATTTAAGTATTTATAAAATTTTAATATCTAAGTATATGGTTCCATCAATTTATGCATGGTGATTAACTCCACACAATTTCCCTCCCAAAATTCCTATTATAAATCAAATATTTTTCCCTCTAAAAATTGCCCCCTAAAACCTTGAAATATTAGATAGATTATATATATATATATATATATAAATTCTCATGATATATTAATCCAAATAAGTAGTTGAGGTAAATATAAAAAAACGTTTGTGAATTGGTATAGCCGCTTCATTGTTTCAGAAAATAGATGAGAAAGCTAAAAATAAATAGGGTTATTGGATTTTAATAATCCGAACTTTAATGAATTGGTCAATATTAATCCCAACTTTTCTAACAGTCTCAACTTGTAATTTATTTTCCTCCATCGAGCCTTTTATAACGGATACTCAAAAAACCTACCAGACTATTTTTGTGTCTTATTAAAACCTCACCCGACCATTTTTGTGTCACACTTATAAAATGTTCGATGGAGGAAAATAATTTACAAGTTTGGACTGCCACAGTGAATTTTTAAAGTTGGGATTAATATTGGCTAATACATTAAAGTTCGGATTATTAAAATCTAATAACCCAAATAAAAAAGATTAATGATTTATACATAAGAAAAATATGATATATAGATAATATATCTTCGGTATTATTTTGGGTAATCAGCCAGATGTCACATGATCCCATACCTGTATCTAAACCCGGATTTTTAAAAACAAAATCTCTTACCCGGTCTCATACCTGAAAATCCGGGCTATTACCTAACCCGAATATTTCGGGTTTTGGTTTTTTCCCCATCAGGTTTGGGTTTTATTGACATCCCTACTTCTTTGTAGTTCACCTATCAAGTGATTATTATTTTTACTACTTATTTATACTAGGTTAGATATTTGTGTATTACTCATGTTGAATGCAAATATTAAATGAAATATTTGATAGCTAAGATAATAATTTCTTTAATTTTTTAATATAGTATATATATATGTATATATATGTATATGATTGAATTTATGGAAACTAATTAACGAGTTATAAATTGATTAAATAAAATGAAGAGGGTAATCATGGTAATATGAAGTAACAAATAATTTATTATTTTATTAGATAAGGTAGATTTCATCCACTCGGTATATACACAATGTGTAGCAATGTTGAAAATACTTGGCCTTATGAATTTTGAATACCATAATTATCACATAAAGCCACCTTAATATAAATTCCAAGCCCAATCATATGATTGAATTTTGATCGTTAAATGTTTCTTCTGTAAAAAGAATCAACAATTAATCCACAACTTCACCTCACATTTGGTACAAAGTATTCAAATGTAAGAATATATAGCAAAACCGCAAAAAACCAAGCATGAAAATCGCATACAAAAAATATCAAAACTAAAAAAAAAAATCCTACTTTACAAAATCTTTATATAATATAGCAAAACCAAAAAAGCTTATGTGGCACCATTTTAAAGCTTTTGGGTTATGTGGCATCATTTGAGATTTTATCTCATAATAATAATTTTTTTATTTAAAATATGTATATAAAATATATTATAATAAAACTAATTACATTTTTGGTCCCCTAATATTTTGGAGAATTCTGAAAAATTTAAAAGTATTTATACTTTTAACCCTCTACTACAAGGGGTGTACATGAGTCGGTTTATATTTGATAGGGTGTGAAAATGAAACTTATGGATAAAATTAATAATAATATATAATTAAAGACCTCAGTGTTTTATAAATATACATAACTTTTTTATATAGATTTAAAAAAAATAAACTACACCATAAAACTGAGCATTTTATTCTCTTTAATTTGAGTATAATATTGCTATACTAAAAATTTAATTTTTAAAAAAATATTTCGTGTTCCGGTTTACCACGGTTTTGTTTCAAAACTTATTGGAACGTTCATGAATATCCTTAAAAGCATCACTTGAATGTTTTGTTCCCGAGCGTAGCGCGGGCACTAAACTAGTCAATTATATAAAAAATGGGCGGATGGGTTGTTAAAGTCAAGTATCATTTTACGCAATAAAAATGTGAAATCAATTAAAGAGACACATATATACCATATTAAAAAGGAAGAGAACTGAAATTGCCAAACATGCATCATCACAAATTTAGGCCCAATTAAATTCCTTGTGTTTGATTAGAAATTTAGAACATGAAATGGGAATTACTTAGTTACTTACTTTTTTTATGATATATGTAATTGATCTAAATCTATGTTAAGTTGAATATGATACTCAATTATCCCACTAATCAACACATTGGCGAAGGTAATCGAGACCAAAGGGGTCAAGCCGTTCTCATTTTTTTCGTTATAAGCATTAATTTTTCGGTTGATAGTTAATTTTTATATATATATAAGACTAGGTTTAACACCCGTGTATTACACACGGGTTGAATAAAAATATTTTTAAAAAATTATAACTATTATATTTAAAAATTTATAAATAATTTTATAAATTATTATTAATCACAAAATTTTTTCTTTATTAACTCTCTTACCTAATTTTCCCTCTCAACCTTCCTTTTATAAAATAAATTATGTTTACCCCCAAAAACTTGCCCCCTAAAAACTCTAATTTATTAGATAGATTTGGCTCCCCTTGAAAATATTATATATACTAAGTTTGGCTCCCTTGATTTTTAAAATTTCCAACTTAAATTTAATGGGCTTTATTTGTTTAATTATTCCATAATAAACAAGTCCACAACTTGACTTTATTTTCAATTTAACATGTCAATGCTTCTTACAATCCCACTAAAAAATTCAATCTCGTGTTTTACTTTTGCTCACTCCGATTTTGTTGCCTTCCATAAGACGATCGTACATTTGCTCTGTCCACCACCACCAAATTGTATCCACTCTTGCCACCAGGTAGGTTTTTAATTCAGTTAGAGTTTTATTTCTTTTAATTGTAGATATTCAGTTTTCTGGTTGAGTTGTAATTCTTCTTTCGGTACTCTGTACTTGCATTCCTTTTGCATTATTATAAATATTTTAAGTTTTTGTTTGTTAAGCTACCTAGTTTTATTTTGTGTAAAAACGATCTTTAGGATGAATAAAGAAAAATTATATATTTAGAGTTCTTACTATCTGACCCGGACTGAATCGCCCACCTGAATATATAACCCCAAACATAGCATTGGGAGAAAAATTTACGGGTCTCGTGATTCCGTGACTTTCAGCACCCTTATATAAAATTGCTGGCTTCACCACTAATTATCAACATAAATGCTTAATTCTAGACATGCATGCATTCGATCTAGCTATATCGTTGCCTCGATCTCAATTACTATTACCTCCTTATATACTCTTTAGAATTCAAATGCAATAATATCATATCAATCTCTAACAAATATAAACACAATTAATTTGAAGATATTATTATACCACCATCCAACTCCATTTATACATATAAATAAATGACATGCATGCAAGTTCATATACCCCCATATTCTTACACTACTTCCATCCATATACTCTAAAGTCATCGATCATGAGTAGTATTTTTGTTCGTCTTGTCTTCTTCTCTGTCATGGTCTTTATTATTGTTCTATCTACTACTTTTCACTTTCATATTGGTAACATATATCTACTTACGTATGTCAGAATAATCCATGCATCAACATTAACATTAAATGTTGATGCATGAATTATTCATGAGTGTTGGCCTTATAATTAAGTGTGTGTACGTATGTATGTTCTCTAATGTCACAATATATGTTCACTCAACGTACAGGTTCATATTCATCAAACAAGTATTTGCATTACAACCAAAATAACTCAGTTGTAGAAGCGTCCCACAGTACTCACAGAAACCTTCTTACTCAAGGTAAAGTTAATTTTAATTAGGCTTTTTTAATCGATCGATCGATTGATCAGTTGAATTTTGATATGCATGCGCGCTACAAGTGATTGAACATATATGTTACAGGTGAGGCATATGCTTGTAATTGTACAAGGAAAGAGTTGAGTATTTCACAAAGCAAAGGGTCAACATCATATGGGGGGATACCACAATACATGGTCCAAATAGTCAACGCTTGTGCATCTCATTCTTCACTGATTTCAAATATCCATCTTCATTGTGGTTGGTTTGCCTCTGCAAGAATAGTCAACCCAAGAATATTCAAGAGGCTTGCTTATGATGATTGTTTGGTCAAAGGTGGTCATACGTTGACAAATGGTGAAGTCGTTACTTTTTCTTACTATAATACTTTCAAGTACCCAATTTATTTAAAACATGCCACATTTTGCTAGCAACGTACCTCATTTCTCTCTTGCATGTCGATCTTGGCTAGCTAGCTTTATTATTATTATTATTACTATTATATTGTTTTCTTCATGATTATTGCTAAATCATTTGTTTATGGGTTTGAAGTTCAATCTATATAAAAAAAGATTCTATGTTTAATGTTGTGTTAGACGTACCCATTTATAATTTTTGGATTTAACCATTGATTGACCAAATCAATTCACCTCAATAACCATTGATTTAAAATTTTCTATTTTGGCGTCTTACTTAATAGATATCGTGATACAAGCGATATATTTAGCTTATTCAAATGGTCTCACCCGTACTACCACATTATCACCACGTTCATTAATTTGAATGTTTTCAAATTGTTGCGTCTCCAACACCTAACAAGGATTACTCGACTTCCTTGGCTAAACCGATACCTTGATGGTGCGGCGAACGGGTTGAAACCAAGGTCACCTTGGAGTTGCATCGGCGCCGTTTGCATCATCGCGTATTGTTGTTGTTACTGAAGCATTTGTGGAAAATGAGGAGCATTAAGGCTGGATCCCAAACCCCTACTTGAATTTGTTGACCGTCCTCGACCAGATCTTTTTGTGAACCGCCTCTTGTGGATGATCTCCTTAAAGGATCCATAATAAATTGAGAACGGGAGAGTGTTTATGTATTTTGAGAATGAGAGTGTGTATTTGTGTGTTACTCTCTTCATTTCATATTAGTTGTCATAGGACTTAAAATACAAAGTTTTAAAAAATATTAGATGGTTATTCTTTTTTAAATATAAAATTGACAATAATGTTTTTACTTAAAATTAATGCCATTTTTTGTGTCAATAATAATTATGGGCAAACCTGAAAATTACACACATATTCTTTGAATTGACTTTTAAATTGGGACAACAAAACTAAAAAGAATGACATTTAAAATAGAACAAATGGAGTATAAAAATATGATATGTGTTATTATTTAGTGTATAATATTTTTTTTAACCCACGTTGTTTTAAAGATTTAAGGAAATAACAAAAGGAAATATGGAGTTTTCTTGGGACATTTGAGGACACAAATTATTGCTACAAAAAATTACAACAAAAGATCAGGATACTACTTGATTGGCCATCCATTAGATAAAGATTTAAGCTAGCGTTTGGTACGCAGGAATGAGAGGTGGAATGGAATGAACCATTACGACGGAATGAAAAAAAGTGTGTTTGGTTGGTCAATGGAATGGAATGAACCATTACAAGGGAATGAAAAATGCCTTATTTTCATTCCATCCTCACCTCATGTTTTTTTTCATTCCTTCAAAGAATAGAATATTTTTTTTAATTTATGACTAGAACCATGACTCGGCTAATGCCCCAAACTTGACCCGACCTAAGAACCCATGAACCGACCCATGTCCTAACCCATGCCTCGAACCATGACCCGAGCCATGAACCAACTCACGTTCCGAGCCATGATCTAATTGATGACCTCACTCATGTATTGACCCATGTATCGAACTAAAACCCGACCATGAACTGACTCACGTTCCGAGCCATGAATCGATCTATGACCTGAGCCATGAATACTTGACCCATGACCTGAACCATGAACCGAATCACGACCCGAGCCATGAACCAACCCGTGACCTGAACCATTCCTCGAACCATGACTCGGCCCATGGCCCAACCCATAACCGAAACCATGATTTGATTTATGACCTCACTCATGTATTGACCGATGCATCGAACCACGATCCGACACATGGCCCAAACCAAGACCCGACCCATAATCATGAAAATATATTTTTGTCATTTTTAGTGAAATGTATTTTATTCATTTGTCTTTTTTTCATAACAAACAAAATAAGATAATGATTCATTTTATTTTTAAAAAGTAACCAAACAAGATAATGGAATGGAATAATCATCTTCATTCATTTGTCCATTCCTTTCCTTTGTTCATTCCATTCCCTCATTCATTTCATTACCTCATACCAAACAGGTTAGGCAAAAGTGGCAATCTAGAGCGAAGAGCCCAAACGTTCATTTTAGCGTTTATTAAAATCTTGTGCTATAAACATTATAAAGTGAAACTAAATATACGCTATGCAAAGTTGTACCACTCACATGCTAATTTTGGTTCAAAACCTTAAACACCATCACAGACAAACAACTACTAAAACAAACTTGAAACAAAACCCCTAAATTCTCAGCTCGGTACACCCGAGAATCGTCCCACGACACCGGCTCATGGAAGCCGCTTTCTGCCACACGGGCCTCTCGTTCCCGAGTGTCAAAACATCGACATCCGACATCTTTTTAATATCCCAGTTCCATCCTTCGGGCCCGATCACACCTCCTATCACATAAATATCATCCCGAAAACCCATCATAGCGAACCCGATTCTCCGTTTGAATTCTGAAGCCGATATCACCACTTTCTTCGATTCCCGATCTTGTTTGTATATAAGCCCATGACTCATGACGAACAACGAACCATTAACCACTGTCATCGGACCCTGAACCCACGAATGCTCGTGAACTCGCCAACCATCTTTGGTCAACACCTGAACCGTGGTCAAACCCTTGTGCATCACATGCACCTCACCCCCAATTACTAGCCCGGTACACCCCGAGTTATGGGTATGGTGAAGATCAGGAATCGAAACCCACACGTCTTTCTCGGGATCATAAATTTCAGCTTTCGATATTGACTTTCGGCACGTTGTAAACCCACCTGCCACCAATATCTTCCCGTTTAACACACAACACGCAAACATGGTCCGCGGAACAATCATGGAGGCACGTTGGGTCCATTGACGGATCAGCGGGTCATAAGCCCACACCTCGTTTGTTGCAAAGCTACCATCTTGGTCACCTGTCAACGGGTCAACTGCGTCACTACCACCACCTAGGACAAACAGTTTACCTGCGGTCGACACGACACCAAAATGGGCCAAATTTCTAACTTTTGAAGGAAGGATTGGGAGAGTGATCCAAAGGTCACGAGTCGGGTCATAAATCTGCCACACGTTTTCCGGGTCGAAAGCGCACACACATAAAAGATTTTCACGCGATTTGACTTCTTCACGGGCTTTATATAGCTCGGTGCTGTGAACTGCTTCACGCCAAGAGCGACAAACTGTTTCTAGTTTTGGGAAAAGGAAGAACGGGACTCGGGCTAGACATCGGATAGCAACAGCATCAGGGAGACCTTCGATGAGAACCATAATCCCTACGGTGTATAGCGACCTGCTAAGAACCAAAAAGACGAAAAATTCCGTTCAATTCTACAACTCAGAACAAAAATTCAAATAAATATATGATTGATGTTAGGGAAAGTTTATAACTTCAGATACAAGGAACTGAAACACAAAATGGGCTGTTTTGGATAGCTTAATTGCTTATTGAAGTAAGCAAACTCAACTTGCTTAATTGACTAACAGATAACAAGTTTAAATAATCCATCCAAACACTTGCACAACTGCAAAGCAATCACATCCCCTTAAGTAACAATTATAGGTTATCATGAACAAACTATTGGACCAAGAACTTACAAAATATATAATTGCATTGTTTGGGTAAATTTATAAAACCAAATTTTATTTTAATAATCCAAACTTGATTTTCCCTCGATTTACAGATAACAGTTAGACCAATAATGTTCTCAACTTTCGCTTTTGTTACCAGGACAGTCCCAATAGTATAATCATCATAAGACTTACACTTGATTTTCACTCGATTTGACTAGTACGTTTCCTCGTTTTGTTCATAATCATCATTATGAGTGAAACTAGTGGAAACCAGTGCAAATATGTGAAGATTATGCAACCGGATAACAAAAGTGAAAATTAAGAGTAAACTGTTAGTATCAATTATTATCGACCAAAGTGTAATAGTTGGATTATTAACACTTAATAATAATTTACCCAATTAGGGTATTAGATCACAAACCCTTGAAGAACAAAATCATTACCACCACAATGCACAACCAATTTCAAAAACTTCAAACATATAACCAAACAACACTAAAAAACATCAATAAAAACTCAAACAAATTCACAATCAATTCCAAATACAAACCATCCCAATACCAAATTCGCTCCACAAAACATTCAATCAACATCAAAACCCAGCAAATTATCAAATCAAAACACACAAATTCCAAATCACATAAATTTCATAACCCCATGCCCCCAAATCGTAACCAAATCGAAGAATTGGGGCTTTACAAATGAACAAAATCTAGGTCAAATTACAAGTACCCACAATCAATAATCAAGCAAAAACAGCAAAATTTACCTTAAAGATCGAAACTTGAGGCTGAAATTGTGCCTAATTTTTCAAGAAACAGAGACGAAGTGGGTGTGAAGACGATGCAAGATTAAATTTTGTCGGTTTTGTTTATGAAATTTGGATGAAGAGAGAAGAAGAAGAAAGGGTATGAGGTACGGAAACGCGAAGTGGTGCAGTGGATATATGTTTTTAGAGGACAAGTTTGAGATTGCGTGTGGAATGTGAAATTGGGTTTTTTTCTTTTTGTGACGGATTGATAGTGTCAAGAATGTGTTCAAAAGGGATATTCGATAAAGATGTTCTTTTCATTGATATTGTTT
Source organism: Tagetes erecta (assembly GCA_030867185.1). Classification (NCBI taxonomy): domain Eukaryota; kingdom Viridiplantae; phylum Streptophyta; class Magnoliopsida; order Asterales; family Asteraceae; genus Tagetes; species Tagetes erecta. The sequence goes on from CM061494.1 coordinate 10,817,662, forward strand.
TTGTGAATATAAAAGTTTATGAAGTTTGAATGGTGTGTTGACTATATTCGATATGTTCATATAGAAATAGTTATAAAAGTAATATGATTTTAATGTTTTTATAGATTTTGTAAAAAGCATAGTTTAATTGGTGTGTATTTTGGTACATATGTTACAATAGTGTTATTGACGTAATTAACTAGATGGTTTTAAAGATTGAAATATATATAAAAATATGTTTAATTGATATAACTCGCAATATATCTTATTTAAATAGGACTTTGTTTTTAACAAAATTTATATTAAGGTGTCAAGAAAAAAGCTTGACACGACAATAAATGAACATAACTTTAAAGAACGAAATGATGAATTAGAAAAAAATAATAGTTACATTAACTTTAATAATCATTCAAATGACGGCATTTCCTAAGAAGTAACATTTGCTTATATATAAAAGTTTTGTTTAATTATAAACACAAGCTTCTTATTTTTTTTAATAACATATTAGATATTATAAAACTCTATAATATTTATTAAAATTCATTGACGCGGTATATTGTCTCACCTAAATGTTAGATACAATTATAACATGCAACTTTTTAATGGTATCCGAGACTTAATCAAGTAGATAAAAGTTACACACAACATATAACAAGATATGTAGACACGTGGGTCTACTTAATAAAATAAGTAGACACGTGGTTTGATGTAACGGTGGAGTTACATGATTTACACGACATGTACGTATGCATCTTAAATAAGTAAAGATTACGGTGCAATTACATGAATTACATGACATGCACGTGTACATCTTAAATAAATAATCTATTTCTTCCCAACCATAAAATTAAACTTTTCTCACTCAAAACAATACGAAATACAACATGTCACAAGTTTACTATGATAACAATAGCTTCAAGCACACACCACACCGGTACACAATAGTATAATTATAGTGTTATAGATAACAATATGAAACTTAAAGAGAAGTTAATTAACATGATAGGAGGCATATATTGTTGCTATGAAGAACAAAATGGAAGTTGCATAAAATGTATTTGTGATAGATGTCCCTCCACTTGTTCCTGGTGTACTTTTTGATCCACTTCCTACAATACATACATAGTGGTGAGAAAAATAAAAAAGAATAATCATATCATAACCCAAAAATTGAACCAATTGCCCAAATTGTAACCTAGTAGTTTACTTGTGGTTTTTTTTTAATGGTTTTGTAGTTTAGTTAGAATAGTTTCCTGCTATTGTATGTCGAGTGTCACGCATTCGAAGCAAGCTATGTTTACCGGATATGATTCATGTCAGCATATATCCATAATGTGTTATAGGAAAAAAAAAGGTTTTGTTACAAATGACGATCAATTATATTGAAAAGATAAAAGATCGATATGGTTTCTAGAATCGTTTACCTGAAGGTGAATCTGATGGTGCTGAGCTCGCGGGTCCATTAGCGCCATCTGATATAAATAATTCAATTTACACGGTGAAAACCATAATGTTTTAAACTATTTTATACAAACAAAAATGAAAGTAACTATATATATTATACATATGGTCTTGTGACATACCAGTGCATCGGCTAACTGGGGGTGTTTGGATATTGCAAGCACCAGGTAGCGCGAGTGCCAAAGTCTGGTTAATGTTCAAACCTGGCGGTGCACCATTGGGATCGCCAGTGAACACACACAAGCACCGTGGTTGCGACTGAACCACATTGGCTAGTTGTGTGCAACAAGTAGTTGATGGGGTTGATGAGTTTCCAGAGACGTAACCAAGACATGGGCTTAAGCTCACTAGTGCAGTCGTGCAACCTGATTGAGCCATGGCTTCACCACATAGCATGACCATGGCTAGACCAAATACCTCAAACCGGTTCAAAGCCATTGTCAGTGAGGTCATATAACCATAAATTTGATGCATGAAACTTGAATTTATATGATGAATTGTGAAAATTGATATAAAAAAAAACTATGTTTACAAGGGATTTTGGTGGCCTACTTTTGTTTATTCATATTACTATTAACAATATTTTAAATTTAGAAGTATTCACATGTTTTTAGGATAATATTTTAATTTAGAAGCTATGGTTAATATGTAGAAGTAGGCTAACTACAAATAGATAATATTGTTATTACAATAAGCTAGCCGACACCGTTTTCGTTTTTGGTTGCATGATTTTTTTATGGCTCATGTATTTTATAATATTGTACCATATTAGGGTTTAGCTCGATTATTAAATTGTCCGTCTTAACAAGTCCATTGGTTAATTGGTTTTAAAAATCCAACAATGTTATCAGTAACTTATAACTATAGGAGTGGGTAAACCATAAAACCCGGCCTGTTTTGAAACCCGGTTTTAACTCAATTAGAAACCTGATAAACGGGCCAATATAACAAAACGGGCTTCGGGCTAGATCAAAGACCTGTAACTCGTTTTAACAATGTATCACCACTAGATCTAATCGAATTGAAACTCGTTTTTCTACTCAATTCAACCATCATTCTGTTATATATCTTGATTCTTTCTAATCAGTTCAAGCTAATGTTGATTGGATAAGGTTTTTTGATCCTTTTTTTTTATAAGAAAGGTTATGGTATTGGGTTTGATTTACTAGGACCTCATCATCTAGGGTTCTAAGTTACTATAAAGCTTGTAGAGGCTTATGGCTTTTGTTGAGGTCTTGAGCGTGCGGTCCATATTGCTTATGAAGCCAAGAAACAATTCTTCTCTAATGAGAGGCATAGAGGATATGGATCACAAATGAAATTATTCACAACCTAAGTGTTAAATAGGTGTTCATATTTTTTGAACTTTTTCTAAATTAAATTTCATGATTACCTAAAATTTATGATTTACAATTTCATAACCCATATACCATGCTAATTCAACTCTTGAATTGACTTGTATTTATTTTGAATTTGATATGGATTTTTATAAATAAGACTGTAATCAATCCTTATATAATATACTAAAACAAAAAATCCTATGTGACATCTTTTCATAGCTTTTAGCTTATGTGGCATTATTTGAGAGATTATCTCACAATAATGATTTTTTTATTTAAAATATGTATATAAAATTTATTATAATAAAACTAATTACATTTTGGTCTCCTAATATTTTGAGTATTTATATTTAAGAGTATTTATATTTTTAACCCTTTACTACAATGGGTGTACGTGAGTCGGTTTATATTTGATAGGGTTTAAAAATGAAACTTATGGATAAAGTTAATAATAACATACAATTAAAGACCTCGGTGTTTTATAAATATACATAACATTTTTATATGATTTAAAAAAAAATACACTACACCATAAAACTAAGCACTTTGATCTCTTTAATTTGAGTATAATATTGCTATATTAAAAATCTAATTTTTAAAAATATATCATGTGTTCCGTTTTACCATGGTTTTGTCTCAAAACTAAATAGAACATTCATGAACATCCTTAAAAACATCACTTGAATTGTGTTCCCGAGCGTAGCGCGAGCACTAAATAGTAATTCATTAAAACAAAACATTCGTGCTTTTTTTTGTGATGGGCCCGGTATTTGGCCCGGACTCGACAATGGCCCCAAACCAATCTCTAGAGAAAATCAAAGACTAAAACCCACTTGTATAAAAAATACATTTCGGTTTTTATGCAATCTACGGGTCGAGTTTTAGGTATTCCGGTCCAACGTACCCAAATTATGCCCAATCTTACTTATAATTAAGAAACTTTTATAACTAATGATTTATTGTTCAAAACCATGGATAATCAATTAAGAAACTTTTATAACTAATGTAACTTAGATAAAAAAAAATAAGTAGAAAAGAATATGAGAATATATTATTACTTTTGGCAAATTAGATTTTGAATTTCTAAGTGGCTGATTGGTCGTGAATAATATATACTAACAATGTGACTAATGACATTTTCATCTTTTAGTTTTGTTAAAAAGAACAATCATAAATCATAGTTGCATAATATTCACATGTTAACATTTGATTTCTACTTACTTTCGATCACAATGACTATATGAAATGAAATGGGTGAAAATAAGTGGAAATCTAAGTGGAAATAAAATATAATTATTATTCTATAGTTTAGTATTCGCGTTATGCTCAGGTAAACAACACACAAATAGTTATTTAAGGATATTAATGAGGACATAGACGTTTTAGTTTTGAGATAAAACCGTGGTAAAATCGAAACACAAGATTTATTTAAAAAATAAAAAGTAGTTTAACAAAATTATACTCACATTAAAAAGAACTAAATGTTTGATTTTATGATCTTGTATTTTTTAAATATAAATTCGTATATAAAAATTATATATGTTTAAAATTTAATTAAATTATGTATGTTTAAAATTTAATGAGGTACTGCAAATGTCGTTGGTGACAAAGTGGGAGTTTAGTTTAGTGGTAAAACTGTTATTAAGAATTATTCTTTGCCAATAAATCAAAGTTTAGGTTATTAAAATAGAATTTATATATTTTTATTTTTATATAACATTTTAGAAATGTAACAAAATTTGTTAATTGTTTCAGTTAAGTATTAAATTTTTTTTTTCTCTAAAGTTACTGAAGTTTCATTAAATGTTTCAGTCATATGTAATAATTTTACGGATGTTTGAATTTTTTTAAAATTAAGTTGAGCAAATGAAACATATATAACCTTTGGCTACTGAAGTTTCATTAAATGTTTCAATCACCTTCTGGGGCTAGCTCAAGTAAGCCGATGAAGGACCAGAAGAAAACATTTATGAATGTCGTTCGAGAAACCGTGGAAAAAAAACTAATAGGTTACCGGCTCAAACCACTCGCTTAACAAATTAAACCGCACATATCCTAGCCAAAAAATTACTGACCCAACCTTCTAAGTTCTAACCATAGTTTACTCAAATAACACAATCTATAACTTTAAATAACTTACTCGATAATCTTCAACCTTTTAAAGTAACCACAAACCAATTGTATATTAAAAGATGGGCCATTCATGTATGTCTGGTTCTACAAACAAAACCTTAAATCTTCCACATTTTTAGGAGCATCACAAGTTCCAAACAAACACTTTTATAAATAAAATCTCAAACCATCCCATTGAATTACATTGCGAAAACACAACAACAATAAATCTATCTATCTATCAATGGCATCTACAAAAGTTGCCGCGGTCCTACTCGCATTCATGGTTGTTTTGGTTGTAGCACGTGCCACCGACAACGAAGATCAAGACCACCGGCCGGAGCCTGCGGACTATGCCGAGTGCGAAAAGAATTGTGTGGATGAAGGCAATGCAAGCTCTTTTTGCACATTGAAGTGTGAGAAAGAATTTCACATGAAAGGACACATTGGTTAGTAATTTCATTTTATTTAAGCTTGAGAAAATCATTCATCTAACATGGTATTTAACTTTTTTAATAATAACGTATGAAAAAATTATTGATATTTAAAAAATAATACATATTTTTAAAAAGTAACACATAAAAGTTATTTTATTTATTTAATCTTGAGTAGTTTACAAACAACTCTCTTTGATGTTTGCAGCTAGACGTTTTGGTAGATGATCAATTTGAAACTTAACATCCTCATGATTCGAGTACGTGCATATACATTAATCCACAATGAAGAAAGCTTTTGTCTTATATTATCTTTTTTTAAAATTATACTCTTGTAACTTATGTATTTACCGTATTGTAAATTTTACCCTTGTAATTATTTAAAACCATGATCAGTAGCATATTGACTATTGACTGATTCACATGTAATTTTATGTTGTTAAGCTAATCCGATTATCGTTTCTTGTTTGCATATTCCTCAAATAGCTAGTTTATGTTCGTATTTATTTTTGTAATGGCCTATTACAAAAAGTGTCCATAATAACACAAAAGACATCTATTGAAAAGACTTGAACTACGGTCTTTTTTTCTTTTTGAAAATGATTTATCGACTTTTTTTTAAAAGCTAATAAGTTAAAAAATATTTGATATTGATAAATATTTTGACGGTTGAAAATGGTTTGAAAATTTGGTTTTCAAAAACCACAAAAATATGGTTACTTAAATAGGGCTTTTTAAACATAAAACAAGATGAATTTCAAGTTCAAGTGTTCCACGAGCTCTATATATATATATGAGTGTTTATTTTATTCATGTATATGAGTACTTGTAAAAAAAAAATATACACACCAAAAATCTCACTTTGGTTGTTTTCCCGACGTTATGTGACGCGACTTTGGTCGTTATCGGAAACCATAAAAGCGCGTAGCAACACCATGACTAATAATACCAATACCCACAACCACAACCACGATATTCATTCATAATTCATTCAGCTCGTCACGGTATCTCAAATACTAAATATGACTTATTTACCCAGCCCAAAAAATTAATTACATATTTCACCTTCATAAAACACATATATTACACGTTTATCCATTTCATTAATATTAACTAATTAAATTACTATTTTACCCTTAGTGAACTAATTAAATGATTATTTATATTTATCTAATTTCCTAAAAGCATCAATTACATATTTTTCTCAAATCGAATCTATTAGACCATTATGTTTACAAATTTTATATTATTTTATTTTTTAAACGACGTTACAATTCACTTATTTATTAAAGTTTGCCATGAATATAACTTTATGTTTATCTTAATCTCACCCATATATTTATTTACGAAAATTGATAGAAAATGATAAATGTGTCAATTTTTAATGAAATGGGAAATAAGTAATTAAAATTAAAGATTGGGGAAATAAGTAATTAAGAAGATTAGAAAGTAAAAAAAATATATAAAAATCTCTACTATAAAGACCTAAAAATGTAATTTACTGAACAATTAAAAAAAACCACCCTTTTTAAACAACATATATATGGGTAAGTAACAGTTTAACTTTAAAAAAAAAACTCATAACTTACAAAACCATATAAAGAAAACAAGAGATAATACGCGGAAGACAACATACAAGTATACAACATACAAAACACCGAGTTAAATAACCAATCCCAACACCCTTGTTGCTTGTGTTTAAAGCCTTAATTATAGGGTCGGGTTTAGTTAAGAACATTGATCGATTGTTTTATCCTGTTACATACTTATTTCTTCATTAATTTGGCATATGAGTACGTTGCTGGTAAATCAACTGTTATGTTATTCATGGAAGTGGAGGAACCATTTTTGCTTTTATAATTCTCGAGTGAATTGTGTGTTAGAAATCGCTTTTGTCAAGAAAAAGTGTTGTCATGTAGGCTGTGGGTGTGTGATAATAAAAAATGATGGTAGTAGATGTGTGATAAAGATAAAGTTTGTAATTATTAAAGTTGGTGTATAAATGTGGAAGGTTAGAAAAATAAAAATTAAACAAATACACACATCTTCAATTACTTGTGATGCTATCTCGTACAAGGCCGGCTATAACGCCTGCTATCACTTAGAGGGGACGGTGTGTGGTGCGTGATACACTATCATACACTCCATCATGCCCCCACTCACTACTCATGACCTTATATATTTTTTTGTATGAATCTATTCTTGTCATTTTTATTTTCTAGATACGAGTTGTGCACCGTGTATTTATAGCTTTGCAAACTGTTGAGGATCATCCATATGCATTGGTACAAAGAGTATTAATTTTATATTTGTTTGTCTTCTCAAAGCTCTTGTGCTAGTGTTGTTGAGTTTACTATGGACCATATGCGTTATTATAAGGAGATTTGTGTTGTGGAAATTGCTAAGGCTGTAAAGGTACGTGTTTGGAAACCATACAAAAGGAATTGCCTTTTCAATATTTTTAGTATTTAAAACTCCATCTCTATGATAATTTTCAAACATATATATTTAATCTTGTTTCCTTCTTTTCTTTGTAGTAAGCTTGTCTGAATGTGTTTTATGTCAAATATTTTATACCATACAAGGTAAAGCTTCCAAAATAATAATAAACTAAGTTTTGTGCAATTCAAGTAAATTGTTACTAGTTTCAGCAACAGTAACTTACATCTTCCATAAAAATTGTGTTTTATACTAACTTAAAGTAATGATGTTTTTCATTCTTTGTCCTATGGTTTGAAATCTCATGTCCGCAAATACTTAACAATCCTAAAGTAGACTATAAAGGGTCTCGAGCACGCTACTTACAAGATCGAAGAGGCATTGAAAATTGTTTGCGAGTCGCATAACATAGCCCCTCGCTCAAGTTTGGAACGGTTATGTGAATGAAAATCACGTGCCATTTTTTTCTTTTGAGGACACTGAAACACAAGCGCTAAAATTGACCAGTTGTTATGCTCTAACAACAACTAAGTTTGCTAATTACTTTGATACATGTAGATTTTATGATGTAACTCCTAATTGAATTCGAGATGAAATTGCCATGAAGACTTCAAGATTATGAATCACACTATAGTCTTTGGAAGTGTTGTGATGCGAAAGTCTTTATTGTCAGTGTTCTTGTAAAATGCTTGAAAAGTGGTGACACGATGATTGTACTTATGCGTTTATATTCTTATGGGTAAAACATTCAAACTCTGCTAACGTGTTGGAGGCCCTACTTTTAACCTTAAAAAGATGCTTATCAAGATTCAAATTCACTTCTAGTACATAAGTAAGCGATGAAGCGAATGTTATTGTTGTTTAGAATGATAAAGACACTGGGAAACAATGAAATGAGTGAAATTCTTAAAACTAAAGAGTTCAAGATTTTTCAAGGAAAAAGATCATCACTCGTGCCAAAAGCGTCAAACAAAATAAAGCAACCAGTGGTTATGAATGACAAAAAACGACGACGGGTGAGGCCCAAGAATAGTCTAATCGAATTAAGTATTGGGGAGATTGGGGAACAATTTGGAAAAACAATGGAAGAAGCTGATGAGGAACTTGGAGGAACTATAGTGATTTAAAAAGAGAAGATCCCAAGTTCCCCCGCAGCTTCTTCCATTGTTTTTCCAAATTGTTCCTGAACCTCCTCAATACAACATTCGATTGGATCATTCTTGGGTCTTTCCCGTCGTCGTTTTTTGTCATTCATAACCACTGGTTGCTTTCTTTTGTCTGATGCTTTTGGCACAAGTGATGATCTTTTTCCTTGAAAAATCGTTAACTCTTTAGTGTTACTAATTTCACCCATTTCATTGTTTCCACTACCTTTATCATTCTGAACAACAATAACTTTCATTTCATCACATACTTTTGTACCAGAAGCGAATTTGAATCTTGGCAAGCATCTTTTTAAGGTTAAAAGTAGGGCCTCCAACAAGTTAGTAGAGTTTGAATGTTTTACCATAAGAATTCAAATGCATAACTACAATCATCGTATCATTACTTTCAAGCATTTTGCAAGAACATTGACGATGAAGACTTTTCGCATCATAGAACTTCTAAGGGCTTTAGTGTGTTCATAATCTTGAAGTGTCTTCAAGGCAATTTCCTCCCGAATTCAACAAGGAGTTACATCACAAAATCTACAGTATATATCTAAGTAATCAACAAACCTAATTGCTGTTAAAGCACATCAACCGGCCAATTTTAGCGCTTGCATTTGAGTGTCCTCAAAAGAAAAAAAAAACAGCACTTGATTTTCATCTACATAATCAATCGAGTGAGGGTTATGTTATGCGACTCGCAAACAATCTTCAATGCCTCTTCGATCTCGTCCTTAGCGTGTTCGATAACCTTTAGAGTCTGCTATAAGAATATTTTTAAGTATTTGCAAACATTATATTTGAAACCATATGACAAAAAATGAAAAACATCATTACTTTAAGTTAGTGTAAAACACAATTGTTAAAGAAGATTCAAGTTACTGTTGCCTGCTGGAACTAGGGCTGACAATTTTTGATACGGACACGATAACACGACATGACACGGAATTAACATACTTTGTGTTTGACCTTAACATGTGCCATGTCATTAACAGGTTAACACGATAAAGACACGTTAATTATCATGTCTTAACATGTTAAAGATCTGTGAACACGATAAGTCACTTGTTAATACTTTTATATAGGAAAAGTTAGTGGAAAATGAAGGTGTATGCGAACTTTGATGGAGATGAGTAGAAAAATCAAAGACTCCTATGAACTTGTTTTTCATATTCGTTTATCAAGTATTATTATGGTTAAATATTATTTTTATGGACTTTGTTGTTTTGTGGCTTAAGAATTATCATGTTAAGTCATATTTAGGGTGTGTTTGTTTTTTTAAGAAAAGCTATTCTTAACCTCTTTTGTCTGCGCTATGCAGACCACGCGCAGGCGTTTTGGTCTGCAGTGCGTTTGCTTTTCGGAAGACATTTCATTTAAAAAGGTCTGCGCGTCCTCTTCTTGAGGCAGGCATTGATTAAACACTTCTCCACCTCTTCTTCAACATCAGTCTCAACTCTCAACATCTCAACAGATCCAAAAACACCAAAACAAACTAAATAGCATCTAAACACAACGATATGTTGAATGTTTAGTTCGAATTAGATGAAAAATAACTAACTAAGCAATTATTGTAAGAGATTAACCTAGATCGGTAGATGAATATGGTTTTTTAATGTTTGTAAACACTTTCTCGGCTTTAGCAGCGGCAGAATGAAAGTGTTTTTTATTTGAAGACGAATCCAATTGAAGATGCCGCCATTTTCTACAGAATTTGTTACTGAAATGATGGCATGTTTGGAGGGAAACTATGTGTGTGTCTATTTCAATGGATTGGTTAATTGATGGAGAAGAAATCTATCTAATAATTCCAAGTTTTTAGGGGGGTCACAAGCCCCATTTGGGCGGCATTTTTGAGGGGGAAAAACAAGTTTGAGCGGGCAAATCTCAATCGATTACATGGAAGAATTGGGCGGCATAAGTTGATGAGTTGTTTGGGCGGAAATTGATTGTTCGATCATATTTGGAAACAATAACATTTCTTTCGGTTACAATCAAAACATTCAAATGGAAACAATTCGCACTTTCTTCAATTAACTTCTATAATTTTGGAATTCGCTTTACTGTTTCAATCATTCCTATTGATACAATTTTGGTTGAATGTTTGATTTCTCAAAACCAAGCCCTAATTCTAAATTCAATTGGGTGTTTAACGAGATCAAGAATGGTGATTTGGTCATGCGACACCCGTAGCAGGCGAACAAGTTGAACATGATTTGCGATTTTGATCGCATGTTGATCCCTTTGATTTGAATTTATTGCCATTTTGATTGATGGAACATTGAAAAGGTTAGTTTACTTTTTTTCCCTGATTATTCATTCATTTTAAGGTCCTTTGATTTTTATTAGTGTGTTATTGAATCTATTTACTTAAAAATGGGCTAGATTACATCTTGATTTTTGTCTCATATCACTTAATTTTGGAATTGGCTTTACTATTTCAATCATTCCTATTACTTTTTCTTTTGCCTTTCTTTTTATTAATGGTTCAATTTGAAGATTGTTATCTATTGAAGAGAGATTAGGTCAGAACTCATATCACTTTTTGTTAGGGATTGCTTCTATGGTATGCTATTAAAAGAACAATAACATGTATTTGATATTGGCCAACAGGTAGAAGGCTCACATAATGATTTTATGAGCAATTAGTTCGAAGTCATTCAACTAGAGTGCATTCCATACTGAAGGGACCATTTTTAGCTGGTAGATTATGTCAAATATGAGTACATTATGATTGTTTGTTAATTCACAGTAACTATATGCAATAGAGCTTACAACAGTTTATCATTGTTAAGGGAAGAATAGATAACCAATAACTATGTATTTGGTTTTACTCATGAAATTTGTGTGTCAGATTTGAGTTTGATTGCCATATTCGTTTTGTGACAGTTTTGAGTAGCTTTGAATATGATATACATCAGCTTGATTTTCATATAAGATGAACAAGGAAAAGTTATTTGGGCGACAAGTTTGAGCGGAATTTGGGCAAGTTACTTGGGAAACGTCATTTGAGCGGCAAGTATGAGAAAGCTATGAATATTGAATAAACCTTAATTTTTCTCTTTAAAGGCTAACAAATGTCATAATTTTTTTATTGGTTGCTTGACTTTTTATAAGTTCCTTTATTGGAGTTATTACTTTGATGTTTGTTGCTCCAACATCTCATAAGGTTTGTTTCTATTCTATCATAACTAATGTTTAGATAATGAATTGTTAAGCATCGTTGTCTTTCCTTTGTTATGATGTATAAACTTAAGTTTAAATGATTATAATCGAACTATACAAGCTTGATTTACTAATGATAATGATCAAACTTAAGTTTAAGTTTACATACTCTTAACATAAAGTTAGATGTACAAATAATATGTTATGTTTATATTGAATCCTTCATCCCTAATTTTCTTATTACATAAAATGTGCAATTTAAATGGGAAAAACCTCATGGTTAAAGTGGTTGCCTGGTTGGTGTTGATAGAAAAAAGTGGTCCCAAGTTTCTATTGTTTCAAGAATTATCTTCGCATGATTGAACTACATTATAAAGTGATGAAGGCAGATAGTAATGCAAAAGTTCAACCCAAAATATAGCAAATGATGAAATGTGTGAAGTTGTTTGAGTCTTAAGGTTTTGAACATAAATGTATATGCTATATGTATATAACCTCAAGAAACTTTTATTCATTTAGTGCAGAAAGTCCTTCCTAACAATACATAAACAACAGATACTAATGTTCAAAACATTTTAATTTTTAACAAATATTGTTGGATTATGCGTGTTGTATCTATACATTGTTTAAAACAAAGGGAATTGAGCTTGGCTTTTTTTTTATATGCAGAGATGAAGAAATATCAAACAGAACGAAATACTTTCAGCTATTAATCATGATGTTAATTAGGTTAGACTTGCTTAGTAATTAGTTTTTGTATTATGCATGTCAAATATCATTTACATTTTAGAGGAAACCTATAATGATTAGGGATTTGTGTATATTAATTTTTATTCACCTTTCATGTTTATTTGTTTTTTACTTTTACTGTCATGAAGATGTATGCTTTCAAAATTCATGACAAAAGTAACACAAATGGGCAGAACGGCAGCACATTGTACATTTCAAATTTTGCAGTTTCTATAAACACATGTTCAAGATTTTAAGTTTTACAAATGGAAAAACACAAATGGATATTAAGCAACTTGCAGTGGACAGTGGTATTTCACATTCTAAGTACTCTAATATTCTATATTGAAAAGATATTTTTGGTCATGATTTCCATATTTTTGCATATTGGAATCAATATATGTTGTCAGCATTTATGTCAAATTGGATTTCCAATCATTAATTTGCATTTTTTATGCCAGATTGTTCTTAACCGAATTCATATTTGGTATAAATTTGCTTGGTGTTTGCTGATTAGTAGGGATTGACTTTGTTTTCTTATGGTTAATGTTGAATAGATTCTCTAAAGAATGTGATGAAACTGGATTAAAATGAGCACAAACCTTGTATAAAGTGGCCGCATTATTGTTACTAATATTGGGGAAAAAATGGCCAACCCAAACAAGTAACTCTCATGAGAGTTGCATTTTCTATTGGGTATGCTTATTAAAAATTTAAAAGCATGTGCCATTTCCTCCTTTATCCAGTCATTATAGGTAATATTTACTAAACTAAGTCTCAAGTTGTCATTGGCTGTTTAGTTTAGTAATGTTTTTTTTTGTGTTTTTCTGGTTAAAATAAGAGAACATTTAATTGAAAATGTTAGTTCTTTGGTATTTATTAGTTTTATTATGGAAATGTTTAAAGGATTCATTTATGTAAAGCTTTGTATACCAAGTCAGAGGAATGTTGTAGTGCAATTTAAAATCATCCAGAGCTTCTGAGACGGACCTTAAGTATTTAAAGACATGTTGGTTTGATGGTTTTTCTTTTGTTTTTAAGTTAAAAAAAATCAGTAGAATTTTAATTAAATCTCTTATATTCAAGGTTATTGTCGGTGTAATGATATATATTATCAAAGATTGGTTTATATTTTAGACATTATGTTTTCACGTTTGAAACCTTCTAATCTTTAGTTCATATATTTTAAATTTAGTCCGTGTGTATACACGGGATTTAAATCTAGTAAAACATAAAAGAAGCAATGTGTTGTGTGTATGTATGTGTATATAGACCGAGGAAAGAGTGGGAAAATTGGGAAATGGTCTATTGTAATGATTTATTATTTTTTAGATATATGTACTATTTTTTGTTTTGATTATTTAGATTTGATTTTAAATTTTGATTTTCAAATTAGCTATTTGCATATGAGATTTTGTTACAATTTGAAGACACTACAGCAGAAGATAAAAAAAACAAACAGTTTTTTTCTTGCAGACTGTAGAGGTTTAGTCCATCACTTCTTTTGCATATGTGACCCGCAGAATGTAGATATTTTTCTGTAGAATAAACAAACAACAACTTAGTATTTAAGACTTACGATTTCTTTTGGAAATTTATTTTTTTTAAATGAGTTTTTATCGTGCCATATCGTGTAACATATTTTTTATCGTGTTCGTGTTTGAAAAAATGACATGATAAGTTATCGTGTCTCGTGTTCGTGTCTTATCGTGTCGTGTCTGACACTATATGCCAGCCCTAGCTGGAACTAGTAGCAATTTACTTGAATTGCACATAACTTTGGTTTATTAATATTTTGGAAGCTTTAGCTTGTATGGTATAAGATCTTTGACGTAAAACACATCCAAGATCAAACGAGATTAAATACATTTAAAAATTATCACAACGATGGAGTTTAAAAATACTAAAAAAGCAATTCCTTTTGTATGACATGTTAAAGTCAAGGGGAAGGTTACCGTATAAAATGGATTTTGCCTAAAAAGTGTGAGAAGTGATATTTAGACACATCAAAACCGGGTCAAACAAACTCCGATTGAACTCATTCTTGCGGCGTTAGAACCGTGTCGTCAAACCCCCGCCTCCACCACCCAAAAAACCTAAAACCCCCACCCCCACCTCCCAAAAACCTAACTTATCACCCGACCCGCACCTTCTAAAAACCTAAAAACCACCCACCACCACCCAAAAAACCTAAACCCCCCCACCCCTACCCCCCAAAAACCTAAACCCCACCCACCCACCCCCTAAAAACCTAAACCCCTCATCTCATCCATATAAAAGCCTAAAATCTAAAAACTAAACCCTGAAAGCTAAATCCCAATGCTAAACCCTAAGGCAAAACCTTAAGGTAAAAACTAAATTTTAAAGCTAAACCCTAGAAGCTAAGATGATAAAGCTCGACGAGACGGTTCCAACGCCGCTTGAATGAGCTCAAACGGAGTTCGTTTGACCCCGTTTTGATGTGATTTAAGTCACTTCTCACACTTTTTAGGCAAAATCAATTTTGTATTTGATCTTTCCTCTAAAGTCAAAGGGTTGACCTTTTCTGGCATGGTGGGCACTAGAGGTGGGCAAATCGGATTTAAAAAAAACCAAACCGGTTTTTTTCTAAATCGGTTTTTTCTAAACCTATTAAACCAGTTTTTTTAAAAACCGGGTTGTTTTTTAACCGGTTTTTTCAAGTGAAAGCTCAACCCTATAAATCGATTCGGGTCGGTTTTTAATCGGGTTTTTTTTAAAATTGTTCGGTTTTTTCCCCGGTTAAACCGTTTTTTTGAAATAAAACCGGTTTTTATCCAGTTTTCTTGCTCCAAACCCCAAATCAATCTTGAACTGCCAGTTCGGTTTTAACCTAGTCGGTTTTTTTCTCAAACCGGTTCGGATTTTTTTTTCAGTTTTTTTTTTCAAACCGGTTTTTTTGCCCACCTCTAGTGGGCACAAGGAGTGAGTGAAGTACCAGGGGCGTATGTTCAGATGTTAGTACAAGAGAATGATAACACTTCTTCCACTTTAATCATAGATGAATAACTTATGTTAGCAACTTTCAATGTGGTGTAGTGGTAAGAGGTTTTGATTCTCCAAAAGAGACCCAAGTTCTAGTCTCACTACCACCACTTTGGAAGGGGCAATTGGGGGCAATGAAGGAAGACTTGTGGCCAACACAAGTTCGATCTCTGAGTCAAACGGGTTTTACCGCTAGCTTGTTGTCGTGCCTACGGGCGGACGAGCTAGTGGGTTTCCCTCGAATTGGAGTTGGTTTAATAGGTGGGCTTCGACTACCCAGCGCTGTCTGTGTTCGCAGAGCGTTTGGGGTCGCCTTTCGCCATTGGGTTACCCCGGGTAGCCTGACTTTATTCGTTTCGCTGTCCAAAAAAAAAAGAATAACTTATGTTTTTCTTGAAGTGGTATGTTTTATAGATTCGATTTCTGCTAAAAGTAGATTGTAAACAGGTCTATGATACGAAAATCTAGACTCCCTGCGAACGTAAGACATTTGATGGAGCCCAAAACCATACCACAAGATACGGTCACACCTTCAAACGAAATCACATGTATCGAGAATTTGAAAAAAAAAGTGTCCTGATAGTCAATTACTTGAAAATTGTAAAGAAACTGAATTGTATTACTTGAAGAGGTAAATTCTAACAAGATGGATTCTTTTTAAATAGAGCATGAAACCCTAATAACTAACTGGCCCATGGGCTTAGACTAACTAAATGGGCTAAACTAACATAGTATTTACGCTTAACAAAAATCAATATGAAAGGTGTGGTGAAAGTGTAACGTGTTGTTGGCAAAAGTAGGTAATCATTGAACATAATTTCTAATCCCTAGTCAGCGACTTAGTAGAAAGAAATGTTTTAAGCTCAATTTTGACTGATTTGATGTTTAATTTGATGACGCTTGATTTTTTTTTCTTTATCACACCCGCATAAATAATTCAGTGTCATGATTTATAAAATGATATCCCTTGATGCATCTGAAGTTTGAAAGGGAATGATTTTTGTGTAAGGATCGATATGAAAACATGATTTATAAAATGATATCCCTTTCCTCTTTATTTGTGAACAAATTGTTGCATGTTTCGGGCATTTTGGTCCTATGTCTTTATTATTAAGCAATTATATGTAATGGTGACTATTAGTTTTATTGGCACACATTTAATTTAGGCTGGATTGTTGAATCATCTCTCGTTGATAGGAGATCGAGTAACTTTTGACTGATGCAAAAATGATAACAAAAAACATAAAGAAAAGTTTAAAGTCCGTTAGAATTATTGCTATTGATTTACTTGATACTAATATGCTTCGATGCACTAATTTCATCATGTGTTGTTACAGGTAGTGATGACTGAGGTTCTTGGCGTCGGCAAGTTCTCTTTGAAGCAGTGGCGTATCTAGAAATTTTTTTTATGGGGGTCGAAAATTTGGTAGGAAACGGTTGAGTATCAATATATAATTTTTTTCCAACGCGGTCCGACTAGGTTCGGGTCGAACCGGGCTGGGTCAACTTAAAAAATGACTAAAAACCAATATTTTATATGCTAGTATAACGCTTAAACAATTGCGAATACACATTTTTATTCTTGTGAATACACATTTTTAAACAAATTTTCAGCAACTTGTAAGTTTTTTTATTCTTTCATTCATGTTTTTCTTTAATTTTTTAATATTATTTTTCTTCTTAAATACTTGAAACATCCTCTAGTCATTCATCATACATTTACCAAGGTAAATACAGTTTGGTAAATCACAATTTTGAGTTTCGAGTTATGATTATTTTTCTTGAATCTTATAAAATGAATCTTTTATTTTGTTTCTTAAACATCACATGTCTCCAAATGAGAAGTGAATGAAACCAAACCATTTTTTGCAAATAAGAATATGTTGGAAGACTTGTGTTATCGTATAAAAATTGTGATGTTTAGAACCTTGGTTCTACAGCTACACTTTCCACAATTTCTCACTTCTCACTTAGCAAAACTAGTTAGTTTATTTCTGTTTCCTTTTTTATACCTTTGACCATCCGGATCATCAACTATATTGATAGTTTGTTGGTTTTGTGTAATGATGAAACACTTAAAGGTTATAATACCTTAATGCTTAGACTATACATGACAATATAAATAAATATATATTATTATCTTCTAACCATAATTTAATTCAATCTATGGTTAACTATTATATTTCTCCTATGGGTTATGGATTGGGCATCAAATTGAGTTTTCAATACTGGACGGGGGTCGAGGGTTAAATTTTACGGGGGTCGATCAAAAATTTAACATATAAAAACTAAAAAAAATTTCGCAAGGGAAGCGGGCGCCCCCCACCCACATAAAATGGGTACGCCCATGCTTTGAAGACTACTGTTCTTCTTGTGGCTTTAATCTCTTTCGTTTTGTTGTAACCGTGTTGAGTTCAGTGAGGGGACTGATGGACTAGTGTAATTTGAATCACTCCGGATTAGCGTAGGTAAGATTTTCGACTAATGACTTGTTCTACATAGCATATATATTTTGCTACAAGAATACGTTATGCATAATTTTTGTGGCTTTTCAATCTGAGCTCAAATCTATTTTATGATTTGGTTATGGAGAAAAATCACCTCTTGATTTTTTTTAGCATGAGAGAAGGGAAATAAAGTGGAAAGAAACATAATGTTTTTTGTGTTCTTGAGTTTTTTTTAATGAAATAAAGTAAAAGTTATTAGAAAGAGTACTTTTTATTAATTGTTGCTCCCAGATCAGAATTGAAGAAACTAGAAATGACTTTTACAATAATCTTTCCTTTCATCTTTACAATTTTACCCTTCCAACCTTGTTTAGTTAGAAGATTAGGGGACTGTTTAATGAGTGTTGAATGGACATCTGAATAAGATTCTAAATTTTTTTCACTTTGTCACATATTGGAGTGGAGACAAAACCATAGCTGGCTTTATATGTGCAAGCCTTCATAACATATTAAGTTTTTATGTTACATTTTACTCTAGCATCAACCCACACGTAAGGGGGTACAAATTTGGTTCAAATTCCTTGTCACAATGCGTCGCCCGCATAAATGCAGCTCTGAAAACCCGGGTTCGTGCGATGGTGGATCTTGAGTCTTTTTTTTAATCAGCTCAGCGTCTCCTTCGTTCTGCTAACACACAGTTCCTCTACCGACGATTCATAGTTCTTTGTCATCGTATTTTTCCGGTGCTTCTTCGCCTTCTTCGTTCTGGTCAGGTGCGTCTTCCCCTTCCTCTGAACCGTTCAGCATCACAACAACTCTAAACAGTTCAGAGGCTAGCCTCTGACCGATTCAAAGCTTACTTCCATTCAACGCCGCTCTAAACGATTCAAACAAACAACCCCTAAATACTTATAACAGTAAAATTTTAGCTCTTTTCTTTTCCTTACAACTCGGGAACACATAATATCTTTCTTTTGCTTTTACTTCCCTTCTAACTCTAAAGCACAAAATAAAATTATACTGTTTTCCTTTTCATTTCTCTTCATCTCTTTTCTCTTCTAAATTTCATTTCCTTTATAATAAATTATAGTTTTGATTTCTGTGTTTTAATATCATTATCATGTTTAGTCCCACTTTATTTAGGACCTTGTGATTTTATTTTTTAACAGAAATGATCTCGAACACTGACTCCATCCAATTTTTCATTAAGTCTCCCTTACGTGCGGGGTAAAAATGTTATTTCCCTCACTCTTTTTGACATGTGATTGACTAAAAATGTTAACCTACATGTTGACCTAGATAAAATAGTGGGAGAAATGACAATTTTCCCTCTCACATGGCGGCGCGTAGGGGAAATTTAACGGAAAGTTGGATGGAGTTAGTTTGGGACCATTTCCGTTGGAAATAAAAATCACAATTAAGGAATGAAAGTGTTAAGGTGTGCCTGAACCTGTTAAAAATATTAAAACACAAGTACCAAAACTACAGTTTACTCTTTTCCTTATTTACACGCTGGATTATCGCTATATATTATTTTATATTAATTAAGGTTTTGCTCAATTTTTGGATACTTAATTAGCTAAAGACTTGGTTTCTTTATAGTTCAGTGACATCAGTTTTGCTTATTGTACTCCTGTTTAAAAAAAATAAAGCCCAAAAAGATCAGTGTATATGAATACGTAAATAATGTAGATTAGAGATGCTTTAGTTGACCCGGCCATTGCTCAAATCATTATTGGTTTAATTTAAGTTAATTGGTTTTTATGACTCGATCTCTTTTTTCGTTTCTAAATGTTAGAAATTTGCAGGTCTGGAGATTCACATGAAAATAAAATCTACACTTGGTTACCTTCCACCTATCCGCGGTTTCTTCTCTCAGTTTTGGGCACATGTAACTATCGATGGCAGACAACTACTTTCAACTTCAGGTCAACCATTTGCCGTCAGGTGTGTTCACAAGGAATTGTCAGTGTATAGGCTATATTCTGAGAAGTATATGTATATTATCGATGAGCAGAATAATAAGCTTGAGATTGAAGAAGACGAGCACATGATCAGAAGTGCTGGTGGACCTGCCACTGCATTCCTCAATCGTTTCCCGTCTATGACTGAACTAGAATGGGTTCCAATGGAGTCATGTAGTACCTTTTGGCCATTGAACTTGTCTATTATGCTTCCTATTTGTTTGCCTAATTCTCTAACCTCTTGTATTGGTGTTCTTGAGTTTACTATGGACCGTAAGTATGTTTATTTGGAGGATCTTGTTCCTGAAATGGTTAAGGCCGTAAAGGTATAAAGATTCTACAAAACTATACAATCAAAAGGAATTGTCGGACTTAGTAATTTCCTCTCTTTGCAGAAAGCTGGTCTGGATGTGTTTTATGTTAAAGATCTTATACCATACAAGGTAACTTACACCGTCCTTTAAGATTGTGTTTTGCATTGTCCTCCTAGTTTGAAATTTAATGTTTGGTTTATTTATGAAATACTTTACAATCCTAAAGCAAACTATAAATGGTCTCAAACCTGCTAAGGTCGACGAGATTCAAGAGGCATTAAAGATTGTTTGTGAATCGCATAACATAGCACTCGCTCAAGTTTGGATTGATTATTATGTGGCTTTGGAGGGCAATCGAAGGAAGCGATTGTTAGTGCTAAAATTGACTGATTGTTATCATCTAACACATAGTGTGTTTGATGAATACTTTGATGCATACTTAATATATTGTGATGTAACTCCTCGTGAAATCAGGGAGGTACTTGTTTCGGAGACAATTCAAGATTATGAATCACGTTATAGTCCTTGTAAGCATTTTGATAAGGATGGCTTTGTTGTTAGTGCTCTTGAGGGGTTATGACACTGGTGATTGTAATTATACGTTTGAATTCTTATGGGCAAAACATTCTGAGTGTGTTGTTAACTTGTTGGAGGCCCTACTTTTAACCTTAAAAAGATACTTGCCAAGATTCAAGTTCGCTTCAGGTGCACAACCAGGTGAGGAATTAGATGTTATTGTTGTTGAGAGTGATATTGCATAAAGTGACTGTGAAAATGATGAAGTGGGGGAAATTAGTATCACTAAAAAGTTAAAGATTTTTTAAGGAAAAAGATCATTACCAGTATCAAAAGCATTGAACAGCAGAAAGCAACCAATGGTTATAAATGACAAAAAAACGACCACGTTCAGAGGGGAGATCCAGAATGCTCCAATCGAATTAAGTACTGAGGAAGTTGAGAAACATTTTGGAAAAACCATGGAAGATGATGCGAAAGCGCTTGGAGGTAAAGATGATCTTCCCTTATAAAGTCACTATATATGTTTTACAATCTATTAATATGAGTACTTTGGATACAAGCTTAGTTTCTAGATGTACATTGAGGTGATGGTGGAATAAGCATACCAAGGACACCGGCAAATCATGGCAAGGACCAAAGCAAATGAAGGGATCAAAGACGAATGAAAAGGTTATTTATAGAGCCATTCAGGAGCCATCAGCCGGAAACACAAACCAAAATACAGTGACCATAAAAGCAGAATGCGCGGGTGAAAAGATCGTATTTCCTCTCCCTATCTTGCAAGTAGGAACCTTTGCAGCTCTTAAGAATAAAATCAGTACGGAATTCGAGTTGAGTCGTGAGAATTATAAGCTCAAGTACCTCGATGAAGATGGAGAGTTGATACGATTGTCAAGTGATAAAGAAATAAATCATTGTATCCAAAATTTGAGGAAATGTGATCCAAAAGTAGTTCGAGTGCTAGTGCAAACATCTCCATAACTAATATCAAATCCTAGGGGCCGATCTTATGAAATTTGTTCCGCTGCATAACACGTTTGTTTTTTATGTCATTGCATTTGTCAATACTTTTTCTTTATTTATTTCTACGAAATCACTAGTATTTAAATATATATTTCATTACCGGGTCGTAAATTTCTTTAAGTACTTCTTTACTAGTAAATAAATGAAATTAAGTATAAAACACATGCTGAAGAAATGAAAGACCGGGTTGGGTACGTTGTGGATTAAGGTGACATGCAATTTATTCTGGATTATTTAGATGTTCATTGTTGTAGTCTATGGGGAGAAATAGACGGGTGTGAGTTTTCGTTCTAAAAAGGTAAAAATTCGAAGAGTTCATACGTAATAACAAGCAAACATGTGTAGTAATAATCTCACTCAGTACAATAGGGCATGAAGTGTGAGATAAGGGTAAATCTTGCACCGAAAGAATATATGGTTGTTTTCAGAGAAAGACCCCTAAGGCTCAAACTAATCTTAAGCTCTTGAGCTCTAACTGAGGCTTAGATTCAAGGAATTAGATTTAACTATAAAATTTAAATTTTGTGAAAAGTTTAAGAATAAATATAGACCATTACATATAATATTAAATAAAGATTAATGGCCTCAAAACACAAGTTGACATAATGATAAATGGTTGCAACTTTAAATGTAAATCAAAAATATTTTAGTTTTTCCTGTATTTTCAAATTTCACCATCTTTTTTAAATGTATATAAATTTTACATATGACATTATTTTTTAATAAGAATTACACAAAAAACGAGCGTTTTTTAATCTTCAAAACGCGTATAATATTGATGAACAACATTTTTTTTTTTCGCGTTTCAACTGACAGTGTTACATCGTCAGGTCATTGTGTTATATTATGTCATTGTGTTATATTATAACTTGTTTTTTAATACAAATAAAACATACATAATAATACAACATGTCAAATCCTATAATTTGTTTTCATTGTTGACATAATATATCATATGTCATAACATAAGATCTCAAATCAATTACTTGTTTTATTTTTGTAATATTTTAAATATATTATAACTTGCATTTCATATTTCAGTTCATTGTGTTATCGTCAGATCATTGTGTTATTTCATTAGGTCATTGTGTTATATTATAACTTGCTTTCGAATACAAACTAAAGCATACATAATAACACAACATATATGCCAAATCTTATAGCGTGTTTTCATTGTTGACATAGCCATATGCCATAACATAACATCTTAAATCCATTACTTGTTTTATTTGTGTAACATCCCAAATATATTGTAATTTTGATAGATATAAAGAGAAGAAACGCGATGATGAAGTCCGACGTGAGAAGTAAGAGAAAAAACTTAAAAGCATGCTTGATCAATGCCTTTACTTATTTTCAGTGTGGATACATTTAGATTTTGAAGACAAGAAAGCTATATTTATATATAACATAACCTAAGGCTAAGGCTCAATTTCAGGCTCAAGCTTAAGAAGATATTTTTTTCTTGTTGATATGGTCCACTTGAATGCATAGACTTGACAAAGACATTAAAAACTAATTTTTCTCACTCTTTATAAGACAACACTATAAGACTATCCTCATTCATAACCCAACCTAACTCAACTTTTTAATAAAAAACTGATTTCTCTCTCTCCCATCTACAAAATTCAATCATACCCAACTTTTCACTTTCATCAACAACCCAATTTTTACTATTTTTTTATTAAATAAAAAAATACAATTTATGCTTTTGGGTTTTTATTTAAATTAGGTATATTGGTTTTCATTGGTCCCAACTATCACATGTTGTCTTCTACCGGTCCCAACTACTGAATTGGCTGTCAACGGTCCCAACTTTTATCACATTGGTAACCACTGGTCCCGTCGTTAAATTTTTTTAACGCCGTTAAGTTTTTTCAAAATCCAATTCCGATGTTATAAGCCTTTTGATCGGAACGATAATATAAGTCGATTGATGGAAAAGTTACCTCAAAACGACGCTTCGAAAAACGAAATAGTGCTTCAATCGGATTTAAAAAGTTTATCGTTCAGAGAGCATTTTCGAGAAAACTTTTACATCAATCGACACGTATTATCCTTCCGATCAAAAGGTCTAAAACATCGGTCTTGAATTTGGAAAAAACTTAACGGCGTTAGAAAAATTTAACGACGGGACCAGTGGTTACCAAAGTGATAAAAGTTGGGACCGTTGACAACCAATTTAAAAGTTAGGACCGGTAGAAAACAAAAGGTGATAGTTGGGACCAGTGAAAACCAATATACCTTTAAATTAAATAGAAATATAAAAAATAACTATTTTAGTTTGAAATAACAACTAATTTAATAAACAGATAATGTTACATTTTTTAAATAATGATAATTATTTAGTAGTAAAAATATATTTTTTAAACGAACTCTGATTTTAGTAAAATTTATACCGACACGTTCGTAACAAAAAACTGATAAAGAAAATGTTATTAGATTTTTATAAAATATTAATTATCAAAAGTTATTAATAAAAAATAAGATTATGGTTAAAATTAATTAAGGTGAAATATAAAAGAAAAAGGAAAAGGAAATGTGACCTCTAAACACATGTCAGACTTTTGCATTTCAAATTCAAGCCACGTGAACATATTTGCTTTTTTCTTTTATTTTTTATTCTTAATCAGCTCACGATCTTGGTTGTGTGAAGATCTGGTTGGAAACAAAGATTGCAAAAGTCTGAGTTTTATATTATTATTTTTTTTTTGGATTGGCAATCCCAAAGCTCAACCGCTCATGGATAGGGATAGTCTAAGGCTCAAGCTTAGGCTCAAGCTAATTGAGCAGACCATTTGCTCTTGTTAATAAGGTCAACTTGAATGCATAGAATTATAACAAACGCATTAAAAACTAATTCGTATACTTTTAAAGTAAATGAATCTTGAAAGATGAAAACATACAAATTAATTTATGTATACAATACATATGTATCTTTATATAATATAGCAAAATAAAAAAAAATCCTATGTGGCATCTTTTCAAAGCTTTTAGCTTATGTGGCATTATTTGAGAGATTATCTCACAATAATGATTTTTTATTTAAAATATGTATATAAAATTTATTATAATAAAACTAATTACATTTTTGGTCCCCTAATATTTTGGAGAGTTATGAAAAATTTAAGAGTATTTATATTTTTAGCTCTTTACTACAAGGGGTGTACGTGAGTCAGTTTATATTTGATAGGGTTTAAAAATGAAACTTATAGATAAAGTTAATAATAACATACATTTAAAGACCTCGGTGTTTTATAAATATACATAACATTTTTATATGTTTAAATCATGAAAAATAATAATAATAAACTACACCATAAAACTATGCACTTTATTCTCTTTAATTTGAGTATAATATTGGTATACTAAAAATCTAATTTTTAAAAATATATTATGTGTTCCGTTTTACCCGGTTTTGTCTCAAAACTGAATGGAACATTCATGAACATCCATAAAGCATCACTTTAATTGTGTTCCCAAGCGTAGCACGGACACTAAACTAGTATCAGTATATGTACACACATCACGAGTGGTTCAATCGTTTTGAG
Source organism: Tagetes erecta (assembly GCA_030867185.1). NCBI lineage: Eukaryota > Viridiplantae > Streptophyta > Magnoliopsida > Asterales > Asteraceae > Tagetes > Tagetes erecta. The sequence continues at coordinate 10,843,290 of CM061494.1, forward strand.
GTTTAATAAGGCACACTTAAAATCCAATGCCTTTTTTACCCAAATAAAACTACTAATCAAAATCTAGTTTTATAGATCGAATTAACTAAAATAAATTAGGCCATACTTTTCGCCTAAGAATGTATTCAGACTTGCAATTATCTTATGCGCTTTACTTAAATCTATCTAATAAATTAGAGTTTTTAGGGGGTAATTTTTTAGAGGGAAAACATAATTTGTTTTATAAAAGGAAGGTTGAGAGGGAAAATTGAGTAGGAAAGTTAATAAACACAAAATTTTGTGATTAATAATAATTTACAAAATTATTTATAAATTTTAAATATAATAATTATAATTTTTTAAAAATATTTTTATTCAACCCGTGTGTAACACACGGGTGTTAAACCTAGTCTATCTAATAAATTAGACTTTTTAGGGGGCAATTTTTTGGGGGGAAAACATAATTTGTTTTATAAAATGAAGGTTGGGAGGGAAAGTTTTGAGTAGGAAAGTTAATAAAGACAAAATTTTATATTTAATAATAATTTACAAAATTATTTATTAATTTTTAAATATAATAGGTTTAATTTTTTAAAAATATTTTTATTCAACCCGTGTGTAGCACACGGGTGTTAAACCTAGTAACTTATATAGTGGAATAGTGGAGTGATTTTCTAAAAATCCAAAAAACTCTAAAGAGGTTAAGAAGCAACCTGGGGTGTCGGATTATGGTGTTTACGACCTAGATGGACGCAATGTTTTTTAATTATTTTGATGTTTGTTGACATGCTAGCTGGTACTAGAGGTAGATTTGTCATTGTACGTTTCCAACACCATGTATATAAAAAACACCATGCATACGACTGACTCTATAAAATAACACCGCGCATATGAAAAAATTAACAAAAAAACGCCATAACTTTGCAGCAATAAAGTAACATCGAAGTCGATATGAAAATGTCATAACAATGATTAATACGTCAAAAACACGCCATACACAATGAGTATATACTAAATTACCTGCAATCACATACACTATCATCATTGTAGAATGATTCAGATTGTAAAAATATGAATCAATTACGTCGATCGGATATTCGTAAAACATCAAACTTTAAAACAAAAACGTTAAAAACAAACAAAAACATCATCGGTTTCGGTATTCGCTATTAATGACTGATTATGGATAACAGGTCCAGAGTGTTGATCGAATATTCGTAAAACATCAAACTTTAAAATGAAAACGTGAAAAACAAACAAAAACATAATCGTTTTCAGTATTCGCCATTTGATGAATGATTATGGATAACCGGGATTTCGAAATCAACATCATACATATAAAAAGACGAAGACGCCTCTCCGCGTGTGTTTCCCCTCATGGATATGTGTTTGATGGTGATCGCTTCTTACACTTCTTAGGCTTTTGGTCATTTGTAGAATAACTGCAATCGTTATATGCATTCTACTAATTAATGAAAAAAAAGACTAACAAAGTTACATTTTGATTTCTAATAGGCGTAATAGATGAAACATAACTTGCAGCAATTGTATCCATGTTTAACACAAATCCTTATATAATATAGCAAAATTTATTTTGATTAGGTGTCAATATCATATGTGATTTTGCTTACTTGGCATTATAAGAGATTTTGTCTCACTATAATTTTTATAATAACCTTAATTAAACTTTGGTCTCCTAATATTTAGGAGAATCTTTAGAAATTTAAGAATATTTACATTTTAAAAACTCTCTTATCAGGGATGTTTATGGATCATCTTATATTTAATATAGTATAATAATGAAACTTATGAATAAGGTTGTTAATAATCTACAATTAGAAATAACTCAATATTTTGTATTATGTTTTCGAGCGTAGCACGGACACTAACCTAATATTTTAATAAAAATCCATTGTGTCGGTTAGTTGTGATGTATATTTTTGGCATCGATCTCATGTGACTAATTGAGATAAGGAACGTACATACGGGTGTGGTAATTTAATTTAATTATTTGTTTTGTTCTTTTAGTCGTACCTCGTCTTCTTCTTTCTTCATGAATCTTTGTCTCCGGTCTTGTTTTGTTATAAATTTCTTGTGTTCAGACAGACAGAGAGAGTTGTGAGTGACGAGGAGGTGGTGTTGTTTAATTTGTCCGGCCTTGACAATATATTGAGATTTAGATCTGATCGAGAGATATGAGCGATACAATATTAGACCTCTCTGAATTTCTTCAACCCTTTCCAAACTCTCTTTCTCATCATAGGCGAGGTTTATCTTTTAAACCATTATATGTCTTTTGGAGCGATAATAATAATTCATCTTCATCTCCAGCCAGGTGAGTTGACTCTAGCTTGTTTAATTGGCCCAGATCTCATTGGTTTCGATCTAATTAATAATATATATATATATATATATATGTTACAAGTTTGGTTGCAGATGAGGAGGAGGAGGAGAAAGTAAAATCTGCACTTGGTGAACTTCCAAGTTTTGTTGAATACATAGCTCAGTTCTGGGCAGTTGTTAGTATGAATGATACAAGGCTACTTTCAACTTGTGGTCAACCATTTGCCACCAGTTATCTCAACAAGGAATTCCAGGAGTATAGGCTATATTCTGAAAAATGTATGTATATGATTGATAATCATAATCATAATCATAATCATACTGAGGGGGAGCACATGATCACAATAAGTACGGGAGGACCCGCCACTGCATTCATCAATCGTTTCGCATCTTTCACTCAACCCACCAGCAACCCATTCAAACTTTCTTCTATTATGCTTCCTATTTGTTTGCATATTTCTCAAACCTCTAATTCATGTATTGGTGTTCTTGAGTTTACTATTGAGTTTACTATAGACCATAAGAAAACTAATTATTTGGAGCATCTTGTTAATAGAGTGGTTAATGCTCTAAAGGTACGGAGATTCATCATTTTAAACACATGTATATATTTAATGATTTATATTCATGCTTCAATTCTCTTAATTTACAGAGAGCTGGTCTGGATGTGTTTTCTGTCAAACATAGTATACCATACAAGGTACCTACGTACGGCCAAATGGCCAATTCCAAAATATTAAATATTTAATAAACTAAGGTCGATATCATCAACACTTACATCTTCAATTCCTTTAAAATATACTCAATTAAACTAGTATATGTATAATCTTCATCTTTCTCCTTACTTTGAAATTTCATGTAATTTGCTTGCTTAATTATAACACTTTACAATCCTAAAGCAGACTATAAATGGTCTTATTCTAGCTAAGGATGACATTGAAGAGGCATTAAAGATTGTGTGTGAATCGCATAACATAGACCTTGCTCAAGTTTGGATCAATGATAATAATGTGCCCTTTACATCTTTAAAGGACGCTCAAACAAAGCGATTGATAGCGCTCAAATTGACTGGTTGTAACGCTCTAGTGATACAAAATAAAAGTTATATTACTGAATACTTTGATACATACTATCAATTTTGTGATGTAACTCCTCGTGGAATGGTGGATATACTTGCTTTGAAGACCCTTCAAGATTATAAATCACGCTATAGTCCTACTAAGTATTATGATGAGGATGATATAATTACTATTAGTGCTCTCGAAATATGCTTGAGGGGTTATGACACTGGTGATTGTAATTTTGTGTTTGAATTCTTATGGATAAAACACTCAAACTCTGTTGTGAACTTATTCGAGGCCCTACTTTTAACCTTAAAAAGATGCTTGCCAAGATTCAAGTTCGCTTCTGGTGCAGAACTAGATGACGAATTAGATGTTCTCGTTGTTGAAAGTGGTAGTGCCGACCATGATAACGATGAAATGAGGGACATTAGTAACACTAATGTGTTAAAGATTTTTCAAAGAAACAGATTAACACCAGTGCCGAAAGCATTGGATAAAGGAAAGCAACCAATGCTTATTAACGACAAAAAACGGCCATATTCGGAGGGGAGAACCAAGACTGCTAAAATCGAATTAAGCATTGAGGAAGTTAAGGCTCAATATGGAAAAACCTTGATAGACGCTGCAAAAGCGCTTGGAGGTAATTAAAGATGACCTTCCATTTTATAATCACTATATATATGTTTTACAATATTTTAATCTTGTACTTTAGATATATACCCAGTCTTCATAATTTTAGTACCAAATGCTAGCTTATTCTACTACACTTTCATATCCCAAACATTTAAGAAATCTTTTCTCTTGATGTTGTGCTATATGTATATAGTTTCTAGATGTACATTGAGGCGATGGTGGAATGACTATAGCAACCGCAAACCATGGCCAGGACCAAAGCAAATGAAGCGATCAAGGACAAATGAAAACGTTATCAATAGAGCAATTCAGGAGCCACTAGACGAAAACATAAACCAAAATACTGTGACAATAAAAGCAGAATATGATGGTGATATGATCAAATTTAGTCTCCCTGTCTTGCAAGTAGGAACCTTTGCGGCTCTTGAGAAGGAAATCAATAGGAGATTCAAGTTGAGCCCTGAGAGTTACAAGCTCAAGTACCGTGATGAAAAAGATTTGATACGATTATCATGTGATGAAGATATAAATGATTGTATAAATTATTTGGGGAAATATGAATCAAAGGTAGTTCGAGTGGTTGTTGTGCTAACATCTGCATAACCAATATACTCATGAAATTTGTTCTGCTTAATTTATGAACGTACGTGTTTGTTGTCTTTATTTCATTGCAATTGTACGCCAACACATTTTTTCTGTATTTCTACCAAATCACCAGTATTTGAATATTTCATGACCGGTTGTAAATTTCTATAACTGCTTTATTAGTTATTCATAGCCATGAAAAAAAATGCTTGAAACTATAAATCATATGCTCGAGAAACGAAAGAGCGGGTTGGGTGTGAAGGGTGAGATGAGGGCAAGCCGGCCTTACACCCATCAAGAGGTTGCCTAAAGAGAGAGGGACCCATGGCTCAACAAAACCTCCTATTCATGTTGCAGCTACTGTGTAATGCAATATTTAAGCTTAGGCCCTCGAGCTCGAACTGAGGCTCAGGCTCAAGCTCTGACACTATACTTTGTTCATGCGCGTTAATAAATGTCATAAAGAATTTACAACAAAGATGATCCAATTCATGACTAAATTTTTCTCAAGGCGATTTAAAAATCCCCATCGTCATGGTTTGACTCTGGCTCGAGAGGCTAATGAGATTTGTAGGCCGGCTTAGACGAGACCTTAAACTGGCACAGGCTCAAGCTTAGGCTCGACCTAATTTCCTAACAAATGCCAGGTTGTGCAAAATATGTCCGGTTTCTTTCTATGGCTGGTTTTTAGAGCAAAGCGGGTTGGTTCGTTGTAACATATATAGTTTAATTAAGCGGACACAAATTAGCATTATTAAGACAAACTAATATTAGCAACTATCAAAACTTGAAAGCTGACATCATATCTACTAATCAAATGGCAAATCTGGTTAGTTTTCACAATTTTCCTTATTTAAGGTGTAAGCTATAGCAGTCAAATTTAGATATAAATTAAAGCTTAACAAACAAGAAATATACATAATATATCGATCCCATGATTAACACAACGTACAGAAGACTTACATATATTAATAACACATACAAATAAAACCCGGCCTGATCAGGTTTCAGTACGACAGTAACTTATAATAATAACATTAAACACAACACAAGATATATACGTACGTACGTAATCGATCTCTTGATTAACATAACAAGACACGTCCATATATATATAAATAACACATACAAATGAAACCCGGCCTGATAAGGCTGATGAAGTACCTTAATGATCAACATTAAACACGACGAAATTCTCCCTCTCCAAAGTGGTAAGCTCCTGTTGATGATGTGCTTCTTCTTCACGTGGATCATCCAAGTTGTTCGTCTCCGTACTGACAACAACTTCCTCCGGTTGGTGTGCTTCTTCACAATCAGTGTTGAAAATGCTTACGATTTCTTGCATAGGGAAGCTTGTGAGGGATTCATACAACCACGAAACGAGTGCCAATACCACTTTGAAAAGTGAGTCATCCCATGGAGACACACTCAAGAGGATGGTACTGGCAAAGCAACAAACTATAGTTGACATGAACGTCAAACATAATACAGATATTGCTACAGAAGCCGAGAGGCCTTGTGCTTGAAATTGTAGGAGAGAACCCGTTGCAGGTAGTTCAAAACTCATGCTAACTTTGATGGTTATGAATAGAAGAAACATGGTGATGAGGGCCGACGTGAGAGGTAAGAAAAAAAACTTTAGAGCATGCTTCATCAATGCCATTGTACGTTTCTTAATTATCTAGTGTTTGTATGTCTAAGTTTAATTTGAACGTACACCAGCAGACATCATCTATATATAATAACCTATAGATCGAGGCTTAGGGCTAAGGCTCAATCTCAAGCTCAAGCTCAAGCTCAGAAGACTATTTGTTCTTTGTTAGTATGGTCCACTTGAATGCATACTTTTGCATGACAAAGACATTATATATATTCTTTTTAATACATTTTAGGCTCAAGCTCAGACTAATTAGGCTCAAGCTCAGGCTGAGAAGACCAATATTTGTTCTTGTTAATAAGGTCTATATATGCATAGAAATATAACAAAGACATTAAAAACTAATTGTTATTCTTTTTAACTAAATGTATTTTGAAAGATGAAAAGATACAAATTTATGTATACAATACATATTTATATGTAGACACATTACACGAGTGGTTCAATCATGATTTTGAGGTTTAAAGCAAAGTTATATAAAATCCAAAGCCTTTTTTCCCAGATAAAACTACTAGTCAAAATCCATTATATATTTTTATTTATATAGAATTAACCAAAAATAAAACAGGCCACTTATTATCGCCTTAGAATTGATGTATTCAAACTTACAATTATCTTACGCGTATTATTTGTATAACTTATATGTATAATGTAAAAAAAAGACTAACAAAGTTACATTTTAATTTCTAAATATATGAAACACAATTACTTGCAGCAGTTGTATCCATGCTTAACACAAATCTTTTAATGAAAATTAATATACTGCGTTAGTTGTCTCGATCTACTTTAATTGCCTCGGCCTTTAGGGATTTTTCTAGTGATGAATGTTTTTGCTATTTTTGTGACTAATAATTTTATGTAATATGTGTTGCAAGCACGCATTCTGTTTTTTAGAAAATGCTAGGTAATCTGAGTTGAATTTTTTTCTTGAGCGCAATCTCTCCGCCCCTTACGTACGTACGACATGAGTAAAGGTCGATCGACATACTTAGACCGAGGCCCCATGGATCAGGTCAAAATAAGTCGGGTTAAAAACCAATACACTTATAAAGTAATACTAAATTTCAATATTAACTACAAAATGGATTGAGAATGCACATATAAAAATATTACATAACAATGAAACTCGATCTAGAAGAATGTTTATGCTTTGGTTTTTCCGTGTGATTAATAGTCAAAGTGGGCCAGGTTGATTATATCCTTGCATCTAAACAAATCTCAATCTGTACATAAAAGAAATAGAAGAGACTCAGAAGCTCAAACTCAGGCTCAGCTGCCAATTTAAAGTCATGATACACCAAATCAGTCGTCTTTCCTCGTATATCATCAACAACTAGTGGAAAAAAACAAATCATTAAATGTGGCATGTCTTATATAAATTAATTAAATAAATGTTATATGAAGTACGTGGCGGGTTTAGGTTCGCTAATGACCAAAGAAATTTAACAAAATTATATGTATTCGGACCTTTTTTCATGTATTTAAATTCTATATATAGCTAACTAGATATCTACTCGGGTCGCACGATCGACTTTGTTAAAGTTTAATGTGTCGCACGTTACAATGAAAAGTCGTAATTAACTATATTGAAAGACAGAGATATATCAAACATACATGTCAAAATGATAACTAACTCGAAGCAGATGTGTTAAAGTCGTAAATATGTCAAAATAGAGTTGAGGGGTCAAAGTTGTAAGTTGGTTAAATCTGCAAGGATCAAAACTGATAAAAAGCCAAAGTTAAGGGGTAAAAGTTATAAACATGTCAAAGTGACTCAAACAGTTAAAAGTCATCAAAACAACAAAGTTAGGACGCTTGTCATGAACTCATGTCATAGTATGCTATGGAATGAAATTTTCTATGCGTGTTTAAAGAACATGGTTTGGTAGCTTGTTATATGAACTTAAATTTTTTTTATCTTATGCGTTTATATATAAACGCGTAATAAATTCAAACCGGAAGTAACATTTTGGTTTGGTTCGGTATTAAATTTTTATCGGTTAGCTTTCAGAATTTTATATTGATAAACCGCAATCGACAGTTTTACCACGGTTTAACATAAAAATCATCAAGATCGGACTGCAAATACCCTTAATGGTTATAGGCATGCCCCACCTTTAGATGTAATATTACCTATTTATATTTATAAACTTCCTAAAGTTAAAGTTCGGTTAGGTTAGTGCCGTCTTTTTTTGCATTAAGTGTTGTATATATTCACTTAGTTTGGATATTATCAACAAATGCAGTCTTAGATCATTTGGTTTCATGCGTCCAATTTATAGTGCAAGCAAGGTACTTGGTTAGACTTCTAATTTAAACATTTTTTTACTTTGTTTTTGTTTTTTACTGTGTTTTATAAACCAACATGTGCTAAGTGTGTTGGACATAATACTTTATTTATATTTACGTATTTATGATATTAATACCTGACTTTGATTAATTATTGTTTTGGCCTTTGATGACAGCGCCATTTTACAACTTTAATTCTTATTGAACTCTAACATATTTACGAATTTAACCATCCGGGTTTGATTTGGTTATCGTTTTGAACTCTAGGTTTGTATATTTTTCTTTCTTTTAGTATGACATTCGACTTTACACCGTACGTAACGTACGAGAAATGAAACTTTTTATATCAATGCATGTGACGAAGTCACATACGCAAGACCTGATCGTGCGACTCGGCCGCTGCATCACGCGGCCCGGTCTTACATCTAGTTGGTACTTAAAAGTTAAACTTTACGTATGCCTTTTAAGTTTTTGGGGCTATTTTAGCTTTTAGAGACTAACATTTCAATGTCTCTCTCTGCTTTTATTTTTTTCATGTCTTGGCCTCTTCTTTGGTTTATGTACTTACCCTTTAAAAAGGGTAATATTTTCATTGATGTACGGTTTGCCCATCATAAGAAGTTTATACTCATCTTGTTAAGGATGTCACAAACTCAAGGAGTGTGCATTGCCGGGGATCAAAGATTTGAGATATTACGATAAGGAAACATGTTCAAATTTTGTAAAACACAATTGTTAAGGAAGACGCAAGTTCTTGTTGCTTGCTGGAAGTACTAGAAATTTACTTGAATTGCACTTAACCTTATTTTATTAATATTTTTGAAGCTTTATTAGCTTGTATGTTATAAGATCTTTGACATAAACTAGCTTTCTGCAAAGAAAAGCAAGAAACGGATTAAATATGTTTAAAATTAAGTTATCACAACGATGGAGTTTAAAATTCCTTTTGTATGACAGTGTTAAAGACAAAGGGTTGACCTTTGCTTGGCATGGTGAATTTGCATCCGGTGGGCACAAGTAGTGAGTGAAGTAGCAGGGACGCGTGTTCAAATGTTAGTAGAAATCAAAGACCTTTATATCTACATGGAAATGGTAATAGTTCCTCCCCTTCAATCCTAGATGAATGACATATGTTTTCCTTGAATCTTGTATGGTTTGTAGTGTAGGAACCGTTCGTACAAAAAACTAAAAATTCTTTATTAATTCAATTACAATACAAAGAAAATAAAGAATACAAGTAAATTACATCATGATTACAACCGAAATGAAACAAGATACAAGAAAGGGGTAGAAGCAGAAGCATATTCGTGGCTGAGGATTCGTGTTCAACACGGGTCCCTTAAAACAAATTCCGAGTCTCCCAAGAGAACTCGTTTGTTTCCCAGGGTACAACAGCCGAAGCAGTATGTACTGCCGGGATTGACTTACAACCCAAATTATACCTTTAAAAAGAGCATGAACATGATCAAAGATTTGTTAGAAATAATATAGAGAGAAAGAATGAGAGATCTTTTAGAGTTGATGAAGTTATTGGTGTAGTTTGGTGTGTCTTCTAACCAAGGCTTACCTTGGTATTTATAGGTGAATGAGTCAAATATTTCATTCAATACCCATAACTAATGAGTTGAAACACCCCATTAAACATGAATAATGAGATGAAACATCTCATGTAATAAAAATAACACATTAACTAAAAAGTTGAAACACCAATCAACATGTTATTTTGTATTTTTCACAAAATATTATTTGTGTTTACAAAATTTTCCAACAATCCCCCACATGGGAAAAAGACAAAATCTCATTTTCTCAAATGAAAAACTAATTTTCTCATGTGAAAAACTCATTTTCACATATTACTCCAACAATCCAAATTGATCGTTACATACAAGTTTCTTAGATATAATTTAGCGGTTGAGTATTGCCGGATAGGTAGGTGTTACCTTTGAACCTTCCGTTGTGATGCATACTTAGTCTCCTAGTGGTTCGGTAGACGTGATGTCCTTGAACCAACCACCATTTATGGAGACGACAATACACTTCACACAACACTCTCCCTAGTTCGGTCAAACCCTCATTGTCGTGTCCGTTATGGTCATGGAACACTAGCCTGGTTCTGCGAAAGCTCTAGAAATTGCGCACCCCACAATTTCATTCGAAGCGACCTCACTTCTCTTTCACATAGGTGATTTATCTAAAAAATCATTAAAAGCATTAAGGTTACTATGATTACGCAAATCATTAACCATATGGTATGCTTAGCCTCACAATGTGTCACTGTTGTTATAGGAATGGACTAGGAAGTATTTAAGCTCCCTTTATAATTTAGGAGGACATATATAAACATTTATACATATTAGCTTATATATCGACTGATATATTAGCTATGCCCCCACAGTGACCACACTTAGATATATGAGTAGGTTGTCCTATTGAACTTAGATCTTGGGATCTCCAGTCAACTAAGTTAGGTTTTCCTTCATATACCATCTTTCATGGGCTTTAGTCTCATTCCACAATTCCGTCTCTCATCAACCGACAGTTGTTGGATCCAAAACCATTATCTATGACTTCGTCAAGTCAATACAGATAATTGCAGTTGAGATGAGTTGTTATGATGTGTTATTAACTCACAAGTTAATCTTGCCTTTTTACATTTTTAAGACAATAACCCTAGGTATCAACCCGAACTGAGGTACATTTTTGTCTTTAAAAATACATTTCAAGGCTAACATATCCATGCCATTAGTGGTTGGATGTCAAATATAACTAATTGATCTTCGAGTCTAACTAGTAGATTCGGTCACATATTTGCATTATATTTGGCTCAACAAAAGGTTCCCTTTTGATACGGGTTTGAGAAAATTTCTCAAATACCATTTCTCAAATGGCTTCCCCCCACATTTGTTGCACTTAGATAGAATATGTTAAATATAGTATTAGACATCAATGATTTGAACAAGATCACATTCTTTGTATCAATGATGTCATAAATACTTGTTTACCGACTAAAGCAACACATGCCTTGTCATAGGTTGTTATCAACCATCTCAAACTTAAAATACTTTTAAGTTACCATCTAGATTTGATCTAGAAAATTGAGTTCTCTATAAGCTATATGACTTTCCTTAGATTGAATGACAACCATCACTCACATTGTCTTAGACACAACTTTATGTTTATGTTGTATATGAGTTGAATGTTTCACATTAGTAGTCTCCTCAGAGCACCATAATTAACAAGTACTAGTCTAGCATGCTTTAGACTACAATACTCTAGCATGTGAACAGAAGATGCATCATTCTGATTCTTCACAGCTTTTAAGGAATATCCCAATATTCGTTCAAACATTCATCTCATAGTTTAAACAAACAATGAGAGTTGTTCAACATCCCAAAATCTCAATATTTAGGAAAATCTAGTATGTAAATTACATAAACATACTTAGATCATCATTCAATCTAGGATCATAAACTTTTTTCCTTTTTCTCAAAAGGTTTAATCATTGACTCATATGAACTTTGAACAATCACAAAATTGATCTCCCATAGTGGTACTCCCACTTTGAACAATCACAAAATTGATATAAACATCATGTTGTTTATATAGTAAATTGTTCTCAAGTATTAGAATTTGAACAATTATATATGTTCATAGAAACAATGAATTATCTTTCCATCAAATAGTCAACTTGAAACTAATATTTGCTTTATGACGTGTTACCTTTTGCAAAAGTAACAACTATATTAACACTTTATATGAAACCTTTGGTTTATTTCATTCTAAACCAAATCTTAGTTTTGCCAAAACATGCACTTAGCAGTTTCGAAATAAACTATTTTAATTTTATGTTTTGATTACGGAAATCAATACCCAAAATTGTAAATAGTTTTATTGAATAAATAACTTCTAACGCACACGTTAGAGATAAGATGTTTACATAGAACACTCTTATTTAAATTCATCATTAACACACATGTTAAGAATAAACGCCTACATAAGACGCCTTTAGACCATAAAATTTAGGTCATATCTAACACACATGTTAGATAAGTAGACGGGTTCTAACACACATTAGTCAACAAAAAGTCTACATCAAACGTTCTAAGCATATGGTTTCATGTAGTGAAAGGTTCCAACAAAACGTTTGCAAAATGTTTTGAAACGAAAAGTTTTATAAAATAGTCATTTCTAAAGCACGCATAATTAATGATAATGATTGTCAACGTTTTCGAGTGAGTAATGATTTTATCATTTGTTTCTAACAAAAAAAAACGATTTTAAATTTAAAAGATTAATACTAAATCCATACAAAATTGATTATATTATAAAGAATCCCTTCTAATACTTAATTAGAATATCAATAGGTTTTAACACACATGTTAAAACACAAGTTTCACTTTCACATATGAAAGATTTCTTACTCGCAAATAAGAAATACAAGTTTTCATAAGATGCGTACACAAACATAACCAATCTTAAGACCATATGAAAACTAATCTTGAAACCCACAAACGGGTTAATTCAAAGTTTTAATCTTGAAACCACATAGGTTCCGAAACCTTTGATTTAAAATAAAATTGGATCTTCAACCTTTTTGTTTTAATACCTTGAACCATTCAACAAAATGGTTGTAATGAAAATAAACCCACTTTTGAATGCTAAAGTAATTGGGTCAAGTTTTATGAAAACTACAAAAGCTTTTATACATAAACAAAATTACACTCAATCAAAACCAACAAATGGTGAAAATTGAGCCACTTTCTTTGTAAATGAAATCCGATTCTAGAAAAAAGTCAAGTGTAAGTTCTCTAAGTCCAACTTTGAGAGACGAACAATGACTATATACTTTTTTTTTTAAATACGAACGGTGATTTAAAAAAAAATTGTTTTAAGATTGTAGGAACCGTTCGTACAAAAAACTAAAAATTCTTTATTAATTCAATTACAATACAAAGAAAATAAAGAATACAAGTAAATTACATCATGATTACAACCGAAATGAAACAAGATACAAGAAAGGGGTAGAAGCAGAAGCATATTCGTGGCTGAGGATTCGTGTTCAACACGGGTCCCTTAAAACAAATTCCGAGTCTCCCAAGAGAACTCGTTTGTTTCCCAGGGTACAACAGCCGAAGCAGTATGTACTGCCGGGATTGACTTACAACCCAAATTATACCTTTAAAAAGAGCATGAACATGATCAAAGATTTGTTAGAAATAATATAAAGAGAAAGAATGAGAGATCTTTTAGAGTTGATGAAGTTATTAGTGTAGTTTGGTGTGTCTTCTAACCAAGGCTTACCTTGGTATTTATAGGTGAATGAGTCAAATATTTCATTCAATACCCATAACTAATGAGTTGAAACACCCCATTAAACATGAATAATGAGATGAAACATCTCATGTAATAAAAATAACACATTAACTAAAAAGTTGAAACACCAATCAACATGTTATTTTGTATTTTTCACAAAATATTATTTGTGTTTACAAAATTTTCCAACATGTAGTTTCGAATTCTGCTAAAAATAGGCTGTAAACTGGTCTATTATCTGAAAATCTAGACTCCCCTCGAACATAAGACATTTGATGGAGACTGTTAGCAAACCACAAGATACGATCACACCTTCAAAAGAAATCAAATGTATCAAGAATTTGAAAAAAAAAGAACATTCTCCAGATAGTCAAAAATTTATCAAGAATTTGAAAAAAAAGAAAAGTCTCCCAATAGTCAATGATTTGAAAAACAATATGAAAGATCTGGTGAAAGTTTAACATGTTCTTGGCAGAAGCATGGAATCGTTCAACATGATTTCTATTCCGTAGGAACTTAGTCAGCGACTTAATTAGTAGAAAGAAATGTTTTAAGCTCAGTTTTGACTGATTTGATGATGCTTGATTTGGTAGACAAGTAGTATCTCGATTTGAAGTACATGGATATTACTTTGCTGCATTAGAGGTTTTAGTTTTTTTTCTTTATCACACCCGCACAAAAAAATCAGTGACATGATTTATAAAATGATATCCCTTGATGCATCTGAACAGGGACAATTTTGATCTAAGGATCGATATGAAAACATGAACGTAGCATGTTTTGGGCATTTTGGTCATATATATGTCTTTATTATTAAGCAATGATGTTAGGATTAATCTTTGAAGGGTCATGAATATGGTTAGCAAAAAATATATTTAGTCGCATGCATGTTCTTTATGGGTTTGTTTGAGTCAAAGTAGTGGGTTAGTGTTCACTTGTTTTTAGGAGTTATTTACGTCGAGTAGGTTAGTGGCTAGTGGCTATATATGTACTAAGTTTGATGAATGAAAAGTGTGTGGTAGTAAACAATTCTGTTGGCGTGCGTTTTAATTGTGTGTTTGGGGCCTGAAACCAACAAATGTTATGTAATGGTGACCCATTGAATTATTCACTAATTCTCAAGAAAGTTTCTTAAAACTATATCAATATCATAAATCGATCAGTTGAATACGGCTAAACAAACGTGATAGTAGATTCAAATTTCATCAAATGGATGTAGAGGTACTAGTGTTTTACCCTTTCTCAAACTGAGCTGTTGCCAAGAGTTGAAAATTAAACACAAGAAATTCAGTTTTATTGGCATACATTGTTAAATTTGAGAACAAGTTAATCAAGAACACAGATCACTAAACTCTTAAGTAATTGTACACCAACCACGAACTGGTGCTAATTAACTAGCTTTTAGTATTGACGAACAAACTTAAAAACTTCAATTGCAAAAGTGAATAATAAACAAAGACTATGGGTTTATATTTATACCCCTACAAAAGCAATCCTACTGCAATACTAAAACTATTAATTCGAATACTAGATAAACACTTATTCTAGAAACAATTAAATAATAAAGATAGTTGTTAACCCTTTGATTGCACTCCAAGTTAACTTCGAATAATAAACGAATCATTATCCAATACGATCTCCTGGATCCGTCCACCCCACGAGATCAACCGAACCACCCTACAAGTTAGCTAACGTTGTTAATTTTAATATACATATTTAATTAATGCTGGATTAAAGGAGATCGACGGATGCAATATGCATGCTTTGATGCCCTAATTTCATCATGTGTTGTTACACGACTGAGGTTCTTGGCATCGGCAAGTTCTCTTTGAAGACTATTGTACGTTCTTCTTGTGGCTTTCATCTCTTTCATTTTGTTGTAGCTGTGTCGAGTTTGATGAGGGGTTTGATGGACTGGCCGGTGTAATTTTTTATGTGTATTGCTTCCTTATGCTAGCTAATGGCTTGTGCTCCATAGTTTGTATTGTAACAGTCCTTATTCTTTTCTTTTTCTCATCCTTTATTTTCACTTCTAAATTTCATTTCCCTTATTTACACACACTGTATTAATATCACTATATATATTATTTTATCTTAATTAAGGTTTTGCTCAATTTCTTGATACTTAATTAGCTGAAGGCTTGGTTTCTCTATAGTTAATGACATCAGTTTTGCTTATTGTAAAAAAATTAAGCCCACAAAGAACAGCATGAATAAGTAAATGATGTAGATTAGAGACGCTTCAGTTGATCACCCGGCCAATATTGCTCACATCATATATATATAATTAATTACCTTGGATATTAAATTTTGCCAAAAACTACAAACATATCACCATCTTGATTTTGTTGTTTGTTATTAGTTTACTAATTAAACTTAATTATTATATATATCATGTGACAACAAAATGATATAGTTGGCATATACGAAATTAAGGTACTATTTTTCAACTTTTTAAACATATAATTCTTCTGGCTCCTGTGAAAGATGTTAAAAAAGAAGTAAAGATATTGCAAGCTTTAAGTGCTCATGAAATCCATATAAAGATAGCTCGATCCATCGATCGATCCTATGTGTACATAGTTATATTAAAGTTGTGATAAAATAGTAAGACAATATGTCCTCTGCAACATGCGCAACAGCTAAGTTTATAAAATGAAACCCATGTAAAACTCATCCATGGATCTTCAAACCTAGTTAAAAAGTATTTAAATATATATATATATATATATATATATATATTTAATCTTATACAGTTTTGTTAATTTGACAGAGTTGTGATTGAACAAAACTGTAAATTTGTCTCATAATAAGTTTAGTTTTATAATTTATTAAACATAGAATATTTGTATAATGAAAACCTGCCTGTGTCTTTTTTAAATGGCCGGGGAAATGTGTAAGAAATTTCCCCTTAATTGGTTTTAAAAGTCAAGAACTATATTCGTTAAATATATATAGAAAATTGTATATATATTGGAAACCTGTGTCTTATATAGTAGACAGACTAATGATATGTGATGTTCTTTTAATTGCCCGGCCGGCAACATGCAAGATTCAGATCTGATTATATGTACCGATACAACCGACCCCTCCGAATTCCTAAATCTCTTTCCATTCCCGCCTCCTCATTATAGGCGAACATCAGATTTTGATTCATCATATGTCTTTTGGAGCGCATTTGAAAGTCATTCGTCTCCAGGTGAGGTGCATATATGCGCGCTAATTAAATTAGTTAGTTAGTATTATATGTTTTGTGACTCAATCTCTTTTTTTCCTTTCTAGTTATATATATTGTAATTAAATTGCAGATCTTGGCATTGGGGAGAAAATAAAATCTGCACTTGGTTGCCTTCCAGCTTACCCCAATTTTTTAGCTCAGTTCTGGGCACCTGTAACAATATACGGCAGACAGCTACTTTCAACTTTAGATCAACCATTTGCTGTTAACCATCCTTGCATGGATCTTGCGATGTATAGGCTATATTCTGAGAAGTATATATATTATATTGATGATGAGAATAGTAAGCTTGACATTGAAGAGGACCACATGATCAGAAGTACTGGTGGACCAGCCACTGCCTTCCTCAGTCGTTTCCTCTCTATGACTAAACTAGAATGGTTTCCGTCGCTCTCGGACCCTTTGTTTCAGTTGAACTTCTCTCTTATGCTTCCTATTTGTTTCCCTTCTCAAAGCTCTTGTATTGGTGTTCTTGAGTTTACTATGGATGCTAGTGCTTTTTCTTTGGAGCATCATGTTTTAAAAATTGTTACGGCTGTGAAGGTATGTGTATGCACGGAGATTCAATTCTACCACGGCGCACAAATTAAAGGAATTGTTGGTCTTTTTATTTTTTTAAGCTTCATCTCTATGATAACTTTTAAACACACATGTTTAATCTTGTTCTCTTTGCAGCAAGCTGGTCTGGATGTGTTTTATGTCAAAAATCTTATACCATACAAGGTACGTACCTACGTACTGCTTCAATTCCAAAATAATAATAATAGTAATAGTAATATATAATAAAAGAAGGTGATGTGCAACATCAGCGATCATCAATAACTTACATCTTCCATTAAAATTGTACGTGTTTAATTTATACTCACCTAAAGTATATAATTAATCATCTTTTTCATTCGTTGTCCACTTGTCCTTGGTTAATATTTAAATTTGATGTTTGCTTTATATTAATATATTACTTTACAATCCTAAACCAGACTATAAATGGTCTAAAACATGCTAAGGACGAAATTGAAGAGGCATTAAAGATTGTTTGTGAATCGCATAACATAGCCCTCGCTCAAGTTTGGATCAATTACGTGGATGAAAATCATGTGCCCTTTTCATCTTTGGAGGATGCTCAAGCGCAACGACTGTTAGCGCTGAAATTGACTGGTTGTTATGCTCTAATAAAAACTATGTTTGCTAATTACTTTGATACATACAGTAGATTTTGTGATGTAACTCCTCGTCGAATCGGGGAGGAACTTGTCTTGGAGACACTTCAAGATTATGAATCACGCTATAGTCCTTCGAAGTATTGTCCTGAGGAAGTCTTTATCGTTGGTGTTCTTGCAATATGCCTGAGGAGTAATGACACTGGTGATTGTAATTATGCGTTTGAATTCTTATGGGTAAGACACTCAAACCCTTTTAAGTTGTTGGAGGACCTACTTTTAACCTTAAAAAGATGTTTGCCAAGATTTAAGTTCGCTTCTGGTGCACAACTAGGTGACGAATTAGATGTTATTGTAAAACTACCTAATAAATTAAATGTTACTGGTCTTGAGAGTGAAACACACAGTGAAATGGGAGCATTTAGTATGACTAAAAACTTCAAGATTTTTCAAGGGAAAAGATTATCACAAGCACCGAAAGCATTGGACAACGGAAAGCAACCATTGGTTATGAACAACAAAAAACGACCACGTTCAAAGGGGAGATCCAAGAATGCTCCAATCGAGTTAAGTATTGAGGAAGTTGAGAAACATTTTGGAAAAACCATGGAAGATGCTGCAAAAGCACTTGGAGGTAAAGATGATCTTCCCTTTTAAAATCACTATATATTTTACAATCTATTAATCTAAGTACTTTGGATACACGTGCATCTTCTATCTTAGTTTCTAGATGTACATTGAGGCGATGGTGGAATAAGCATAGTGAGGATACTGGCCAATCGTGGCAAGGACCAAAGCAAATGAAGGGATCAAAGACGAATGATAAGGTTATTAATAGAGCCATTCAGGAGAGATCAGGGGGAAACATAAACCAAAATACAGTGACCATAAAAGCAGAATACGCGGGTGAAAAGATCGTATTTCCTCTACCTATCTTGCAAGTAGGAACCTTTGCAGCTCTTAAGAATGAAATCAATACGGAATTCGAGTTGAGTCCTGAGCATTATAAGCTCAAGTATTGTGATGAAGATGGAGATTTGATACGATTAGCAAGTGATAAAGATATAAATTATTGTATCCAAAATTTGAGGAAATGTGATCCAAAAGTAGTTCGAGTGCTTGTGCTAACATCTCCATAACCAATATCAAATCCTAGGGGCTGGTCTTATGAAACTTGTTATGCTTCATGTACACGTTTGTTTTTGTAATTTGACAAGAATGTGAGACTATGTGAAATTTCTAACTTAATTTTTCATTCGTTACAAAACGAGAATTACAAACTCCTATTTAACAACATTGTCTAACTACTGTTAACAACTAACCCCTTTTCTAACAAACTTGCTCCCTATCTATAACGTGTCTTCTAAAATATTCATTTCTTTGACTTTGCTAACTGTAATCTCTCTTTGACTGTGTTTGACTTTATGATAGTCAAACTGTATTCCAACATCCCCTCAAGTTGGAGGTGATGCCAACCCTAAGTTGTAAAGTAAAGAATGATGTTGTGAACCAGGTAGGCTTTTAGTGAAAGTATCAGCAGGTTGGGTAGAAGAACAAGTGTGCATTAATGTTATTAATTCGGCTTGAACCTTCTCTCGAACAAAATGACAATCCAGATCACCTCGTTAATTTGGTACGTGACCATCGATTAATTTGGACATCCAATATCGTATTTTTTGGTTTCAATTTTGAATCGATTAATTTATGAATTTTTTCTCATAAAAATTTCTCAATTGAAGTTATATTTTTCTCCGAACATCGTATTTGAAAGTATTATACATGAAATAAACCAGTTGATCCGTTTTATTTAAAAAACTTTGTTAGGAAATCAAGTAGTTTTGAAATTTTTTTGGGATTATTTTTTTATGGTCAACCATTTGCCACCAGCTCTCTCATCAAGGAATTCCAGGGGTATAGGCTACATTTTGAGAAGTATATGTATATTATTGATATTGATGATCACAATAATCATAATCATAATCATAGTCATATTGAAGAATTAGAGGAGAACACGATCACAAGTACACCAGCCACTGCATTCCTAAATCGTTTCATAATCATAATCATAATCATAGTCATATTGAAGAACTTGATGTTTTATTTACAATCCTAAAGCAGACTATAAAAGGTCTTATTCATGCTAAGGATGAGAATGAAGAGACATTAAAGATTGTTTGTGAATCGCATAGCATACACCTTGCTCAAGTTTGTATCAATGAAAATAATGTGCCCTTTTCATTTTTGAAGGACGCTAAAACAAAGCAATTGTTAGCGCTCAAATTGACTGGTTAAATAAGATTACTGATTACTTTAATACATACTATCAATTTTGTGATGTAAATCCTCGTGGAATGGTGGATATACGTGCTTTGGAGACCCTTCAAGATTATAAATCACGCTATAGTCCTACTTAGTATTGTTATATCAATCAGGATGATTTGATTCCTATTAGTGCTCTTGAAATATGCTTGAGGGGTTATGACACTAGTGATTGTAATTATGTGTTTGAATTCTTATGGACAAAACATTTTGACTCTGTTGTAAACATGTTTGAGGCCCTACTTTTAACCTTAAAAAGATGCTTGCCAAGATTCAAGTTCGCTTCTGGTGCATAACTAGATGACGAATTAGATGTTATCGTTGTTGAAAATGATAGTACTATCAATTTTGCAACGAAAATCAAAAATAAATATAAATTATTTTTTGCGACGAAATTTTCGTCGCAATAACCTATTAAAGTTAAAGCAATCAATTTAAAAAAAAAAGAAATCCAAAATTAAATTTGTCTTGTTTTTTGCGACGACAAAGTCGTCGCAATAGCTTAGGGTTATATTAACAAATAAAGAAAATCAAAAAACAAATATATAATTGTTTTTGCGACGATTTTTTCGTCGCAATAACTTTGTTTGACTTTCAAAGTCAACTTTGTTATATTAACAAATAAAGAAAATCAAAAAGTAAATATAATTTGTTTTTTGCGATGGAAATATCGTCGCAATAGCTTTGTTGGACTTTGAAAGTCAAATAACGTGCTTTTTTTGTCGTTTTGTGTCATTTTTGCGACGATAATATTTCGTCGCAATAATGTTGTTTGCAAAAAATCAACTTTCTAGTAGTGAGTGCCGACAGTGAAAACGATGAAATGAGGGACATTAGTAACACTAAGAAGTTAAAGATTTTTCAAGGAAAAAGATCAACACAGGCGCCAAAAGCATTGGATAAAGGAAAGCTACTAATGGTCATGAACGGCAAAAAACGGCCATGTTCGGAGAGGAGACCCAAGATCGACTCCTCCAATCAAATTAAGTGTTGAGCAAGTTAAGTATCAATATGGACAAACAATGGAAGACGATGCAAAAGCGCTTGGAGGTAATTAAAGATGACCTTCCATTTTATAATCACTATATATATGTTTTACAATATTTTTTAATCTTGTGCTTTAGATATATACACGTAGAGTTTTCTACTACTAGATATAATTTTAGTACCAAATGCTAGCTTATTTTACTACTATACACGTATAGACATGCTCGAGAAACGAAAGAGCGGGTGGGTTGGGTTGGGTTGGGTTGGGTTGTGGATTCAAGTCTTAAGGTGACAAATTTAATGTGGATCATCTAGATGTTCATTGGTTAGTTTATGAGTAGAAATATACGGGTATGTGAGTGTTCATTCTAAAAATAGAAATTCACAAGAGCAATTGTATGTTTATAACAAACAAACATACGTAGTAAAAATATTACTCGTGCAGGGTGTGGAGGATGAGACGAGGGCAAGCCTTACACCTATCAAATGAAAGAGAGGTTGGTTTAAGAGAGAGGGACCCATGGCTCAAGAACAGGGCCGGTCCGTTATAGTAAAAAAAATAAGCTCTTGCTTTAGGCCTTACTTTTTCATAGGCCCCAAATTTTTAAAACTTCATTATTCTATTGCGAATTCATATCAACGAGTACATTATAAAATCATCTTAGGTCGTTTGCAATCGAAAATCATCTCGAGTAAAAGAGGAAGGTTTTTAAAGTATGCCTTCAAATGTTTTTTCGTTTTAGCCTCAAAAAACGTTGAGCTGGCCCTGCTCATGAAGACCTCCTATGCATGTTGCAGCTAGCTACTGTATAATGCAATCTTTAAACTTAGGCCCTCGAGCTCGAACTGAGGCTGAGTCTCAAGCTCAGACACTCTGTCCATATGCATTAATATAAAAATGCGGACAATATAGAAGATAGAAAAGGATTATATCAAATGTCAAAAAAGAATTTACAACAATGATGATCTGATTCATGACTAAATTTTTCTCAAGGCGATTTAAAAATCCCCATCGTCATGGTTCGGCTCTGGCTCGAGAGGCTAATTAATGAGATCTGTAGGCCGGCTTAGACGAGATCTTAAACTGGCACAGGCTCAAGCTTAGGCTCGACCTAATTTCCTAACAAATGCTAGGTTGTGCAAAACACCGTATGTCCCGTTTCTTTCTATGGCTGGTTTTTAGAGCAAAGCGTGCTGGTTCGTTGTAACATAGTTTAATTAAGCGGACACAAATTAGCATTATTAAGACAAACTAATATTAGCAACTATCAAAACTTGAAAGACATCATATCTACTAATCAAATGGCAAATCTGGTTAGTTTTCACAGTTTTCCTTATTTAAGGTGTAAGCTATAGCAGTCAAATTTAGATATGAATTAAAGCTTAACAAACAAGAAATATACATAATCGATCCCATGATTAACACAACAGAAGACTTACATATATTAATTAATAACACATACAAATGAAACCCTGATCAGGTTTCAGTACGACAGGTTTCAGTACGACAGTAACTTATAATAATAACATTAAACACAACACGTACAAGAGATATACGTAAGTATATAACACATACAAATGAAACCCGGCCTGATAAGGCTGATAAAGTACCTTAATGATCAACATTAAAAACGACAAAATTCTCCCTCTCCAAAGTGGTAAGCTCCTGTTGATGATGTGCTTCTTCTTGACGTGGATCAACCAAGTTGTTCGTCTGCGTACTGACAACAACTTCCTCCGGTTGGTGTGCTTCTTCACAATCAGTGTTGAAAATGCTTACGATTTCTTGCATAGGGAAGCTTGTGAGGGATTCATACAACCACGAAACAAGTGCCAATACCACTTTGAAAAGTGAGTCATCCCATGGAGACACACTCAAGAGGATGGTACTGGCAAAGCAACAAACTATAGTTGACATGAACGTCAAACATAATACAGATATTGCGACAGAAGCCGAGAGGCCTTGTGCTTGAAATTGTAGGAGAGAACCCGTTGCAGGTAGTTCAAAACTCATGCTAACTTTGATGGATGTGAATAGAAGAAACGCGGTGATGAGGGCCGACGTGAGAGGTAAGAAAAAAAAATTTAGAGCATGCTTCATCAATGCCATTGTTTCTTAATTATCTAGTGTTTGTATGTCTAAGTTTTGATTGAGCACCAACATCGTTCATCTATATATAATAACCTATAGAGGCTTAGGGCTAAGGCTCAATCTCAAGCTCAAGCTGAGAAGACTATTTGTTCTTTGTTAGTGTGGTTCGATCCACTTGTATGCATAACTTTTGACAAAGACATAATATTTTTTTTAATAAATTTTAAATACCAGGCAATCTGTTTATAACCAACCTATTGAGGCTTAGACTAATTAGGCTCAAGCTCAGGCTCAAGCTGAGAAGACCAATATTTGTACGTTCTTGTTAATAAGGTTCATCTACTTGAATGCATAGAATTATAACAAAGACATTTAAAACTAATTGTTAAACTTTGTAACTACATGAATATTGGAATATGAAAATATATAAATTTGTGTATACAATACATCTCTATCTCTAATGTAATATATTAAAACATAATTTACTTATGCGGCGGTGGCTTGAGAGTTAATTTGGTTATGACATCATTTGAAAGTTTATCTCATAATACTAATAGATTTATGAACATAATTTGTTTATGGCCCCAAATATTTAGTAGAAATTATAAATGAATTTTTAAAAGTAATTATACTTTTAAGCCTCTTCTATTAGGGTGTGCATAAGTCAGAGTATATTTGATAGAGTTAAAAATAAAACTTATTGATAAAGTTGTTAATATCATATAATTAAATAGCTATATATTTTATACGCATACATGACTTTTTATAAAAAGTTATTATATTTTAAATTACACCATAAAATCACGTAATTATTCTCTTTAATTTAAGTATAATATTGTTAAACTAAAAAATAATCTTTTAAAATTAATCTTGTGTTTTAGTTTTATCACGCTTCTGTTTCAAAACTAATTATAATCGTCCGTGCCATTATGAATATCTTTAAAATTATCACTTGGTGTTGTTTACCCGAGCATAACACGGACACTAAACTAACTAGTATGTATATAGTAGACACATCACACGAGTGGTTTAATGATTATGAGGTTTAAAGCAAAGTTAAAATCCAATGCCTTTTTTACCCAAATAAAACTATCAGTCAAAATCCATATATATATATATGGGGAAAGTGAATACGATGCTGTTAAGCGTACAACTTACACGTGAAACTGTTCAAAACTACGTAGTTTTGATTAAAAAATACCTAAATACATTTATTTTAATACTTTATCTCAATTCCTTATTAAATCTTCCATAATCGATTAATCGTAACCTACTGCTCCTATTCACCATTCTTAATGAAATTTGATTCCACCTCATTATTAATTGTTAATAATCTAAACCTACTCTTCCTCATTTAAAATCATAAAACGATCATCAAAGTCTTACTTTTGAAACATCAAAATCTATTTCTGGATTCTAAAATTTGTGTGTTCAATATTTAATTGGTGAACAAAAATGATATTGTGGTTGTCATCTTGTTTGAATCTAAAAATAATGATTGAATTTGATTGTATTGAGATTTTTACTATCATCTTTTCAAAAACTTAATGCGATCAATATTCAATTGTTCCTTTACATGAATTTTTTGTATTAAACATCAATTGTGGTATGAGAAGATTCATTTTGGGTTGATTGATTGTCGAAGGTGAGGATCTAATTTGATTGTGATTTTGATCGGGCCATATGACCATTTTAAGGCTACGATTAAGATGGAGGAATTAATTGATTGAAGAAGATGATCCATTTAATCAAAACTACGTAGTTTTGAACAATTTCGCGTGCAACTTGTACGTTTAACAGCACCGTATTCACTTTCCCCATTATATATTTTTATTGATACAATATTAACTAAAAATAAAACAGGCCATATATTATCGCCTTAGAATGTATATATTCAAACTTACAATTATCTTACGCGTTTTATAACTTACATGTATTGTACTAATTAATGTAAAAAAAAGGTTACATTTTGATTTCTAAATATATAGGCATAATATATGAAACACGACTTGCAGCAATTGTATCCATGCTTAACACAAATCTTTTAAAGAAAATATATTGTGTTAGTTGTCTCTACTTTAATTAATTGCCTCGGCCTTTAGGAATTTTTCTAGTGATGAATGTTTTTGACTAATAATATATACCAAATCTTAATATTAACTACAAAATGAATTGAGAATGCTAATTTGTAATGATAACTAATGCATATAAAAAAATTAAAGAAATAGCAATGAAACTCAACAAAACACTAAACTAAAAATTTGAAGGCACACTTTGTCATGGTTAGATTTTTCCGTGTGATTTATAGTCAAATTAGTGGGGCCGTGTGATGTGAGGTGATAAACTCGAAACAAATCAATGTATATAGTTGTAGAAGCTCAAACTCAGGCTCAGCAAATGAGATTGCCAACTTCACTACAAAACCTTAAAAGTCATCACACCAATGACCAAACGTGTATTGTATATCATCAACAACCAGTGTAAAAAAAACAAATAACTAAATGTACGTCTTATACATAATAAATAAATTAAATATTCTGTGAAGCGACGGATCTTTTTAGAGGGTAGGTGTGATCGCGGCTCTTTTGTAGTTTTTTATTGTTTAGGTCTACTGGCTTAAAAATTATCAGATAAATTAAAAAAAAGTTGTATGTATTAGGAACTTTTTCATGTATTTAGATTATGGTCGATCGGGTCGCGCGATAAACTTTGTAAAAGTTTCTTGTGCCACACGTTACAACGAAAAGTTGTAATATTATGTATTAAAAGACCGAGATATATCAAATATATATGTCAAAATGATAACTAACTTAAAGCCGAGGTGCTAAAGTCGTATACGTGTCAAAGTAGAGTTGACGGTCAAAGTTGTAAGTTGGCTAAATCCACAAGAGTCAAAATGATAAAAAGTTTAAGTTAAAGTTAAGTAATCAAAATCATAAGTATGTTAAAGTTAAGTTAAAAAATTAAAGTTATCAAGAAGATAAAGTTACTACACGTGTCACGGAGTGCTGTCAAAGTATGCTAAGGAATGAAATATTCTAGACCTTTTGTTATGCGTGTTTAAAGAACATGTTTGGTAGCTTGTTTCATGAACTTTTTAAAAACTTTTTTTATTTTATGCGTTTATATAAAGGCGTAATAAATTAAACTGTTTGAACACTTTGGTTTTGTTCGGTATTAATTTTTATCAGTTAGCTTTCAGATTTTTATAATTATAAACCGCAACTATCAGTTCAGCTCACGGTTCGACATAAAAATCATCAACATCGAACCGCAAATACCCTTAATGGCTGTAGGCGTGTACGGTTTGCCCATCATACGAAGAAGTTTATACTCACTCATCTTGTCAAGGAGATTGCCCAGGATCATAGATTTGAGATATTACGATAAGGAAACATGTCGATTAAGTTCGACTTACACTTGCTAAAATTTAACATTTATATAGCTTTGCAACTTCTACATGAATATAGACAAGTTTCTCAATTACATAAAGTTTCATAAAGCTTAACTGTTGCCATATGTTTCAATCCATACGCGATATCAGCCCCCAAAATTCGTATAAAGTTACTAGATTTAACTTTGTAATCGTTTATAAGACAATAAAAAGAAAGAATCATCTCAACTTCTATGACCAAATCAATCTGATGCATCCAGGTAAAGATACCTCATTTCTGCAAAATCCCACCAAGAAAACAGTGATCAGCAACTTATCTAAAGTTCTCACTTTTGCGGGTCAAAATGACGCTTGGCAAAGATTTTTGACCCATAAAAGTCAACGAAAATCGATTAAACAAACGAACAAACAAATCCAGTAAAATTACCTGATTAGCAAGGGATTTCTTGTCCGTTGCCAAAGAAGTGCCCTCAGTGAAATTCAAAAGATCTGTATAATCAAGAAACTTATAGCGTTAAATCAAGATTTTATCATGACAGTGATAAAGTCAAAGGGTTGACCTTTTCTTGGCATGGTGCAAGATATTGCAACCGGTGGGCAGGAGCAGCAAGTGAAGTACCAGGGACGCGTGTTCAAATGTTAGTAGAAATCAAGACCTTTATATCTACATGAAAATGGTAACAATTCTTCCACTTCAATCCTAGATGAATAACTTATGTTTTTCTTGAATCTGGCATGGTTTATAGATTCAACTTCTGCTAAAAATAAGCTGTAAACGGGTCTATGATCTGAAAATCTAGACTCTCCTCGAACATAAGACATTTGATGGAGCCCGTTACCATACCACAAGATACGGTCACACCTTCAAAATAGATCAAACGTATCAAGAATTTGAAAAAAAAACATGAACCGTCTTAGAGTGATGGTCCTGTACTCCTGTATAGAGGTGGCATTTTCCATTAATTTACTTGTTAACGGGTCAATTCAGGCTAAACAGGTAAAAACACTGACATTAACAGGTCAACTGGTCAAACGAGTCGCTCATGGCCTAGCGGCATTGGTGATTAGATTGTATTTGGGAGTAAAAGATTGAGTAATCATCATTTTAAATACCAACTGTTTATAGCAAGTGAAACATTAAGACAAAACAGTTTTGGGTCAACCTGAACCAAGACAAAACAACCCGTTTTGACCCGTAAGTCTGTAACCAGCCCGACCAGCCCATTTTGCCACCTCGTGTAGTAAGTTTACCATGCGGGAGTTCTTCGTTTTTCTCTGGGATGCATATCATATCCTGCGTATCGATCTGAATTGTTAGAATATTTATAAGTTGGAGGGAAGCATATGCACCCTTCGTTCCATCCCTGGAATACACGCCCCCTCCTGCGCGCTATCCGAAGCTGCAAACATAAAAAAGATCAAATGTTTTATGAATTTGGAAACTAAATATTGGAAAGTTTAAAGCTTTATTGACATTTATAAGATTCTAGGACATGCCTGGTCATTTTCCAACAAAGCCCTCCAGTTTCGCATCTCGACCAAAGCCTTGGCTGACCGATATGAAAGGGCGATCCGGTAATTTAAGTCACCAAGCCATATAACTCGACTAGATTCATGTAAAACAAAAGTTTTGATGTTCAGAATTCAAAGTTGAAGACATATATGTAACGAAATGGTAATAATAAGTAGATGTGGCATTTCTGGCCTGTTTATTTATAAGTTGGTTGACTCGGGTTATGTTTCATCTCAAACATGTTAGATTAGTAGAATAAAACAATTAGCAACAAGAGTTGCAAACATACTAAAAAATGCTCATTTTGAACCAAACTTGTTTCAGCATGTTACGTAACCCGCTCATTTCACTACATACCGAAAAATCACTCATTTTGACCCAAACTTGTAACTACTCATTATGTAACCAGCTATTTCGCTAAATACTTAAAGATCACCCAATTTTACCCAAACTTATTTTGACCTGTTACCTAACCCGCCCGTTTCTACATACAAAAATAGCTCATTTTGACCCAAATTTGTTTCAGCCCATTTCATTACATACAAAACATCACTCATTTTAACACAAACATGTTCCGACCCGTTACCTGACCCGCCTATTTGCCACATCTAATAATAACATGAGGCCTTACTCGTGTTCAAGAATCGTTTGAGGCGAGTTCTCGTCTCCTGTTTCTTGATCACGTGGAAACCGAGTCTTTCTCATAATCTCCATCACATCACAGTTTCTTCTAAGCTCATCTCCATCCTTCTGTCCAGACGTCAAGTGACTGCATATGAAGCAAAAGCTCGTTTGGTGCAACAACATACTAATCGAAATTGAACCCTGAAATTATTCAATAACACAACAACCAGATCAGGTCCAATTAAGTTACTTTTTAACCAAATTTCTAAACTTGACTAAAATGATCAAATAACACAACAATTAGCTCAATTTTCACACAATGTCAGTAAACAATTTTGCAAATTAAACACAAATGTTACCTTGTTTCCAAGATAGCCCATCAATCCTCTACCAACACACGACACTTTCAACCCTCGAACATAATCTCTAACATCACTCTTCACCCACACCGTTAGATAAATCCCCACCATTTGCTTACTCGCAACCAAACAATACTTATCTTCTTCAACCACAACTCTATCTCTCTCCCCAAACGAAACCGAACCCAGATCATAACTCAAACCACAATCATCCACCTTTTCTTCATCTGAAGACTCAACATCATAATCACTTACACTGAACCTGGTCTTTGAATGCGGGGTTGGTGTCGTTGTTCCAGTTATTCTCATGCTTTGAGATTGTGATTGAAATGATCGGCGATTGAGAAGTGATGATGGGTTTTGGGTTAAAGATTGTTGGGGGTTTGGTTGAGGTGATGTGTTGTTGGTTGGTTCGGGTAATGTGTTGAGGGTTTTGCGGATGAGTGTTAGCCATTTTTTGGCTGGTGTGTTGTCTTCGGTTCCGAGTACGTTTCCGGCGTTTAGCGGCACGATTTCTTGAAACCTGATTTTTAAAACGGGTTAGAAAATCAGTAATTTTTGTAACTTTGTTACACGTGTTTTCTTATGGTGTCACATCAAATGTATGAAGTTTTGCAATTTGGTTTTAAAGGTCATAGCATAGATGGATGACCGAGTAAATTTTTAGTTTTAAGTATCTTTTTTTTAAATACAAATTTGTTTATAACAAAAGTAAGTTATTAAAGAAAAGTAACAGTTTAATAAAAAAAAATTAGTAGGTTAAAAACATAGTATTGGAAAATTTAGAAAGTTTAAAGTTTAAGTTAAAGGTTTGTCGTTTAATTTGAAAGTAAGTTGAGGGGTTAAGTAAAAAAGTCGGCAATCGTTAAAATGATGCAAGATTTAATGAGGTTGTTTTCCGAAGCTAAGCGATGAGTTAGGTAAGCTTCCTAAAGATATGGCTTCTCTTCTTCAGGGCGAAGTTGAAAACTTATAAAGGTGGTGGTTGTATGTAATTGTTTTATTCAAATAAAACTAATTATATTTTGTCTTTAATATTATATTTGTAGCTATTTTAAGTCTATTAATGAGAAAAAGATATTAGTAGGGTGGTTTTAACTACTTGAATCAACTCATTCGTATCATAAGTAAATGACAAAATTTAATTTTTATAACTATAACTCACCCAAGAACATAAATGTGAGCTGAAGGTGAAGTGTGTAACCAATCTTCAAGATTTAAGCCACTTGTTGGGGACTTACCAGCCACATTCCAAGTAGCTACAAAAATCCTATTTCAATTTTTAAAGAAATAACAAATCAATTAAACCATATATACGTTATAAATAATATTGAAATAAATAATTAATAAGTTTTAACAAACCTATAGTTGTCAACATCCCTAACTTGAGGAAGATCAGGATCAATCTTGTTTGTATGAAGACAATTCACATTTCTTTTACTTGATCTCTCTGTTATTTTTATAAGAGGGTTAAGCGTAAAATAGGAAACAAATCATAACTCACACAAACATTCATGGAACAATGAAAACATATGTCGAATGTTTGTAAACACGCATCATTTATAACTTAATAACTTTTGACCCGAGAAGTTAGTGAGCCACATCAGGAGGTTTTGATGGGTCACATGTCTTCTTGTTGCCTATGTTCATTGGATTCATGTTATGCTTGTTTGTCTTCTTATATTGAGAACGACAATCTGAATCTCTACTTTTTTTTATATAGGTTATATGCATTAAAAACATACTTGAGAAATTGTTTTCAAGTCTCACCCGATACTCTACTTTTAAACATTAGTTAACCCGAATAACCCGAATGAACATTCGAGACAATGAAATCAGCAACTCTTTTGTTTTGCATGCTACAAAAACTACTCTACAATGTATTTTTATCCAATAGAATGTAAAACATGTACTTTTTTTTTTCTTTTGCATGGTTCCAGTTTGCATCAAAGTACTCAATCTTGTACTCTAAACTATATAACCAATTAAACATGTACAATTGAAAGAAAAAAAATTAAAAAAAGGTTTAAGTGATGAGTGGTCCAAAAGCAGTAAATGCATAAAATAGTCTGAAATTGTACCTGTTCTTGTTTTCCTGCTTTTGTTGATGGAGCACACCTCTTTTTCAGAAATATTGTTCCTCCATACTTCATCTCTACCTGAAATAGAAAACCCATTAAATAAAATTTCAAAAATTTATGTTGATTTTCACTGATCATTTAATTCATTTTCAACACAAAAAACAATAATGGATTTTAATCTTTAACAAGGATCTTTACAAGTCATAACTAGTAGACGTATGACAGGGACGCACACGCCCCTCTCATTTGTCTTTTACTAACGAACATCCCAGTAGCGACAAAACATCGCACTGAGATGCTCTAAGAAAAATAAAACAAAGGAGCTGATTTTGAGGAGCAAAGATGAAGAAAAGTAGTTAATGTCATTGAGATTCAAATTCCCAAATGCTACTTTTACAGAGTTACATTTAAGTGATTGATGTTGAAATAAAGCATGTAACAGGTCAACTGATGTTCCCATATGATAATATAACAGAAAAATAAGTAAATAATTGAAGAACATCACAAATGAATGATGAATGAATGATCACCTCCATAACTGAAATCATCTGAGTGAAAGTTTTCACCTTTGTTCTTGACATTGAACCATTTCTTGATTGTTTTAGGCCATGATACCTTCATAATCATCACCATATATAAAGTCAAACTAACTCTACAAATTTCAAAAAATTCAACAACATAAATACCATTTTGATAAAGAAAAAGAACCTTGTTTTTCTTGCAGATTTCTTCTCTCATTGCTCTAAATTGCAAAACAAATTTTTGATACAAGGTAAAAGATTCATAAAGATTGAATCTTTTTTTGGTTTGACTAGTCTGGAGGTGACCCAAATGGATGAAATAAAGAAAAGATTGAATGGTTAGAAATGGGCAGAAAGAAAATGTTATAAATAGGGGAAGAAAGATGCAGTTTTTCTGCAAATTGGTTTGGTAAAATGAAAACAGAGAGAGTGAGTCAAATCAATGAGAGAGCCCAATTGGGTTTTCTTGAGTGTTGCAGCCTATATATATGTATGTATATATGTCTTTGTTTGTTAAACACAGTAGTTGTGTTTGCAGGGAACACAGAGAAAATGATGTCAACAAATGAAATGAAAAGGCTAAAGGCCAAACTTCCAACTCAATATTATATAGCAACCAAGTCCAACATTAAATTTTAAAAATCTAAATTTAAAATAATATACTAATAATATATACTAACAGTTTAATCAACCAATAATTATCTTAATTTTTTTGTTTTTCTATTTAGCTTTTTATGTTGTTTTATAACTTTGAAAAAGTATATATAAAGAATATATATAAATGAACCGGTTTGATCGATCTAGCTAACTCAACGACCACAATGGGTTTGTTTTCGGATTTTGCAAACCATGGTTAGTGATTCAGTTCAAGGTTTTTATTTTTATCAAAACCACCTAATCCGGTGCACTATAGGAACATTATTTATATTTTATTTCTCCATTAATAGTCATATATTATGTTTTAGAAGGTACATGCATGTACACTACCAAAGTACCAATGACTCCATTTAACTATAGGGTAGGTGTTTGGGGGTTGGAGAAATACTTACTCTTCCTTGATGAGCTAGGACGGTTTTATTATATGTTTATAAAAATGGTAGCATAATTAAGTTACTTGGTAAAATATAGAAACCATCAACTTAATAAATTAATATGTTATTTACAAAAAAATGAACTATACATACATATACCACAATCTATGGATTCAATGTTCTTAAGAAATGTATGCAACATTAAGAGGATTGATTTCATTGGGTTGTGAGCATTGCATGCATGCATTTCTTAAAGGGTCCAATTTTATAGAAACTTGGTTTGTATATGCATGAAGAATGAGTGTTAGTTGAACATAGTTTTGGGGTTTTGGGAGATTTCATAGGTGCAGTTTCCTTAAATCTGTCACTTTCTAATTAAAGAATGCAACAATTTATGCATCTTGCTTACCACTCTCCATTTCTTCAAGAACTTTGTCTTTATAGAACCAAAACCAATGCATGGTCCCAACCAACATCATAACTTGTGTTTCTACTTATGTTCAATACAAGTGTATGCTCATTTTCAAGACTTACACTAGTTGAAGTTAACATGATGTATACACTATAACGTCTAAAAATACAAGTTAAAGATTTATTACCACGGATATGAACCTATTTTAGCTCTTGAAATGTGAGAAACTTCTAGATTTGTTTTAAGAGTTATAATTACAAGATCAATCATGTTAGCCAATAGACTTGGCGACATATTGTTTACACTCTTGTATTTGAAGCATCAGGTCTAAAGTTCAAATCTTAAAGTGATCAGGTTGTGATGAATTAGTGCTCAATAAATAAAATAAGATTACGACATTTAGTGTTCCTCAAGCAAGATACAAGTCAATTTAGAGTCACCTTTTGGTTTATCTATCTAAGCTACCTATGTAAGACCAAAGCTTATTTTTGGACTAAAATCATGGATTGTTTTGAAAATACTTATCATGTTGCATGTGGCGAATCTATTTTGTCCCTAATTACATTTTATATATTTTCCCCACACATATGAAATAATTTATTTTTAAACAAATGGGAATCCTTCAACAAACCCTCTCTTGTAGCCCACTACTCCTCTACTACCCAAGTGAATGTTCCACTAGCATTACAAAAAAGCTATTTGGTCTATACTATGTCTTATTTTATAGCATGTTCTAATTCATCTTAGTTGTCCTAAGAAAAGGAAAATATTAATAATGGTAATAAAATCAATTCAAATTTGCCATTTGGCATTTTCTCACATAAACTTTATGGGTTTTTATTTAGTATTTCTGAGTAGACAAATGTCAACAATATACTATAGATCCCTTTTTGCATCACAGCTATTACTTGTGTAAACAAATATGAAATAATTTAATAAAATTGATAATTGCATTAAGACTGTTTAAATCGCTCGCCGCTTCCTTAGAAAATGTTCGCTTGTTTTATCGCTCGATTATAAACGTGTCGCTTCGCTCGGGTTGGTTTGTAAATGAGCCAAGCAACGGGCAAAGATCCGCTCGGTTCAGTTTGGTTCGAATATTTATAATTTATTTTTTATATAATTATATATGCACATGTATATAATATCTTATTATAATATTCTTATATTAAATATATATTTTTTAAAATTATTAAGTATATTCGAAACACTTGAAAATAATAGTCATTTATCTCTTTTAAAAAATATCTTGAATATTTTTAAGTACTTTAAATATAATTATTAATTAAAGTATAATTATTTATAATATTTATAATTCAATATTCCACATAACAACAAAAATAAATTATATATATATATATATTTGTACGTATATAGTTATATATATGTATTTTTTTAATTATTAATTGTTTTATATACATTATATCAACATAAACCTTGGATTTTAAAAAAATTAGAAGGTAGTATTAATTTTTCTTAAAGCTACTAATTTATATTTAGGCACATTATATTCAATTTTAAGCTTGATTCTTATAAAAAAATATTTTAGGGAAAAAAATAAAAAGGTAATTCTCATAAGTTTGCTTGATGCCTGCTTGAAAAATGCTCGGTTCACTTTTGGCTTAATTACGCTCGGTTCGACTTTGGCTCAATTTTAAATGAGCCAAGCACAAGCAAGCCCTCAATTAGTTGATCAGTTCGACTCGTGAACAAACCTAAATTGCATTCGATATAATTTGGACTGACTTTGATATTTTGTCCATATAAGCTCTATGAGTCAACAAAAAAATCAAGTTTTGTTAAAAACAACACTAGTAATCCAAGTGTTAATAATAGATAAGATTAGTAATGCTCTTTTTATCTATTGTCAATTACCTGAAGTAAAAGTTGGAAATTAATGTGTAACTTATCAAAAGATGAGGATTAAAAGTGTAAATTGTCAAAAGTGTAACGTGTGTGAAGTCAACATTTCACGTCGCATGTGCATGATAAAGTCGTAAACATGTCGTGTAGCAAGTGGGCGTCAAACGTCAGTGTCACCGACATAACACGTTAACAAAGTCACAAACTAGTTGCATTAAGCGACGACAGATCTCAAAACTAGTAATCATATAACATTACATTGTAACTACTATTTTATTAATATTAGAGATTAGAGATAAATGATCAAAAGGTACGTACAATTAGAGTAATCAAGTTGGTGATTTGTCCCTTTTTAACCTTCATCCAATATTATAAAACATGGGGGACATAAAGATGCTTTGCATTATTATAATCTTAATTCGTTCTGATAAATTATGATTATAGATAACATTGTTTAAAACGTACTTGAAAGTTAAATGTTAATTAATTACTAGTTTAAGTATGTTCATTTGATGATTCAGGATCTGTTATATTTTTACTATACGTTTGGTAGAGATACGGTGTGCGGATTTATAAATTTGTTAATTTGGATAATTATTCTGGATTGAAATAATTAATGTTGTACAAATTGTCTTATATATATAAGGTGATATGATATGAAACTCGGTTTTATTATTAAAACATATATATTGAAATTTCAAATTAAGTACTCCGTATTTCCTAACACATTGGGGAATGAACCTGCATATAAAATGTGGAACTAAAACATTCAAATTAGTATGTCAAATATATGGTTAGT
The DNA here is from genome assembly GCA_030867185.1 of Tagetes erecta. Lineage (NCBI taxonomy): Eukaryota > Viridiplantae > Streptophyta > Magnoliopsida > Asterales > Asteraceae > Tagetes > Tagetes erecta. The sequence goes on from CM061494.1 coordinate 10,879,543, forward strand.
GAAGGAAGTCAATGTCAATACACATATACTATCTTTAAGCAACCACACTATTTTATAAATTATCAGGTCTAAACTTTACACTATTAAAAAAAGGTTACAGCCCCTTAAAAAATCCGTCCATGTGTGATGCAACGTGCTTGCAAATTTGTTACATGCATTGGAGCATTGAGATTATAGTGGTTACATACGTAAAATAAACATATGAAATTAAACACGTTACCGCCTGTCAATATCGATACTCTATAAATACTTTGTTTTGAATACAAGTCGTTTAGTAACTTAACGGGTATATACCTCATGGGTAAACTTGAAAGCTTAGAGATTTGAGGATTAAAAAATGAAGCTTATGTCAAAAACTTAAAAACATTTAACCTTTTTAACAAAAAATTTGTGTGACAGAGTTCATTCTCTGGCAATAATGTATTATAAGTAACGAGTTGCGACTTCAAATTTATTTTTAATCTTATTTGGCGCCTTCATTAGCGGTGAATGATATGAACAAAAATATCTTAAAAATAAACAATTATAAAAAAAAATAGATGGCATCATGCATGTGAATGTACGTTATATATATATATATATTTTGAATGTTATGAAAATCATTTGAATAATATATGAAGATATTATGATTTGTTGAATGTGACATTGACCAAAATGTAAATGCCACATTGTAGTAGTTTTCAGTTGGCTCCGATTTAATTGACATTCATCACGAGCCACTATATACTATTTCATGTTTTTAGTTATTTTCATTTACAATTCTAACTTCCATCATCCTCAAACACATCAATTCCATCTTTTAGCTAGACAACTATATATACTTTTGTTAAAATAAAAAAAAAGCCTTATAAATTGTGACCAACCATACAATACATATATTTCTTATTTGAAAGCTACGATAGTTCGCGGATTTATTGTGTTAACTCTAGCTACTTCATTAAACCCTAAACCCTCTCAAGACAATTTGTGTTACATGTCTCTAAATTACGATCAATATACTGAGCCTGATGATCAAAACGTTTGTCAGTAATTAAACTTTATGTACTGAGCCTGATCAAAACGGCTTGATATAGGCACTAAAGTTACAATAACTCACACACATGCTAGAAACATAGGTCCATTGTAGAAGACGATAGTATCTTAAAATATTGATTGTGACTTTCGGCAAGAGATATTGAGTGCGCCTTTATGTCATTTTTTGCCATGCAATGTCATCTTCAAAGAATTATTATAGGTATTTACTACAAATCTTACTACGAGTATAAGTCATCGTAACCCTTTACTATTTACACATCAAACGTTAGGGTTCTATTATCTTAACGTCAATTTTTTTGTTTTTTTAATTTGAACTCATAACTATCAGGTTTTGGTAAATAAGTTTTATGTCGTAGCCTAGTCTAGTTGGAAATAATAAATGTGGGACTTAGGTTGGTGCAAACTAGAAATGAGCATAAGAACACGTGAGAAGGGGGTGGGGTGGGGTATTATTAGTGGTCCATATTAGAGGACCATATATTGGCCAAAAATTGACATGAGTCATAACACATCAATTGACATGGTGAACACATATGACTTCTTAATACACAATCTACCAAGGATAAAAGGTAACACAAAAATGTTCACAATATAAGTTATAAATCATAGTTATATTTTTTTAACACATTTGCAAATCATGCACATCAATTACTTCACAAACTACTTGTTTTGTTATGTGGATTTCATATTAATATTATATCATCCGGTTATGCGGAATTTTTTATGATGTATAAGTCATTTTCGTAGGTTTATGTAACAAAAACTGGTTTTATGATCGATCAAAATGCCCCTCGGTTTTTACAACCAGAATTTAATTGTATTGATAGTTTAAAGTCTTTAGGACATTGAACTTTAATGAAGAAAGAAAAGCTAATTGGTAAAGTCTGAAACATGGTCAGTTAATCGACGCTAATAAATCCAACTAAGTACCATCTTCTAACAATATGAGGCCAATGAACTTCTGGTATCATATATTACACATAAAAAAGTGAAAATTACTAATCAAGTGACGCCTGTTTGACCTCATGATAATATACGACATACGCCTATTCACCCTAGTTAGTGACCATATATAGTCATTTGGCTTTATGTCAAAGTTAGACTTAATTAATTGACTCATTATTGATATTAGCTCTATAAAACTAACCTAAAAGTGGATGATAACAAAATACCTAAAAGTGATAAGTTAAGCACTAACAGATTTTGTAAGTCAAAAGCTTTAATAATGATGTTTTAGAACACGTACAATACTTCTACGATATATATAACATGATTATAGTCATTATATTTGTAAGATACATCTTCTAGATAGAAGATAATAAAACCAAATATATATCATATAAAATACAAAACGTGAGATTTTTATCAGCCGGGTCGAATAATATAATACTATGAAGCTAGTATATTTTGAGTTATTAGATATGTATCATTTTCAATAATTAATTAAAGTTATAGAATAAATTACAAATGGGAGTTGAAAATTTATAGCGATGTTGATATATATATATAGCAATATTTCGGTTATTTCTTTTTATGGCATGTTCCTAAAATAAATAAATAAATAAACTGTAACGACTAATACAAGAAAGCTTAGAAGAGTGTCAACATGTAAATATGTGGTTTTGAAAGAAAACAAACCAAACCGGCACGACTGGTTAGGTCGGTTGAACCAGACGATTTTAACAGTGTTAACGGTTCACTTTTGATAGCTACGTACGAGCCACTCGTTTCTAATTAACGGAGTAGTTTGTATTAACTTAATTATTGAATATGATAAAACTCTTATATACACGTACACAACCTCATAATGTTGGATAGACGGTTCGAATTACATAATCGGCTTCAAATTTCAAATCATAAACTGAAGTTTAAAACTGTAAAAACTTGAATCATACATATTTAGGTTGGCCAGACTGCCCAACGTGGCGACTTGCTTCCGTTTGGACAACTAGTTTTGACAGTTGATAAAGAGTCGTGATCAAGTCATCAAACACAATGTCATTCACTTCATCTAAGTGTTAATTTGTTGCTACTATTAAAATATATATATAGTGCTTATCAATATCATCACTCTAAAATACCAGCTTTAATAATTTCTGGTTATTATTCAATGAACTGAACCAAGTTATGAACAAATAATAAATAAAAGTTATCCAAACAAAACCTTGAAGAACATGAAGGTGGACCAGAAGAAAACATAGTTGAGCCCTACAATGAAGTTGATGCTTCAAAATGCATGTGACCAACAAACATAGGTATGGGAGAAGTGGAAATGATGTATATATTGATAAGATTGTGAAAGTGCAATGGTACTATTAGTGTACATATAAATATAGCTACAATAATACAATACATGTCATTTGCATTAGTAATTGTGATGAAGATATGATAAAAATAGTGATCAAAACTCATGTGTTTATGTCTTGTATTTTTAGACTGCGACATTTGACGTTCAAGTAACGGATAATGAGAGGATGATTAACTCATGGTTCGACTATGGATTGATCATATATATCAAGGGCAAATCGAACAAGTCAAACTTTGAAGTTAAAGACAAGAACAAGTATATATACACGTCCTTTGAAATACAAGGCATATTTAACTTAAGGATGATATATATATACATAAATTGAGGTTTTGATGACTGTATCATATTTAAAAAAAAGCAAAATGAGTTTTGGTTGTTCATCCAAATCTTAAGCTATATACGTTTGGCACACAGCTTTTACTTATAGAAGCTCGATCTTCATAGCTGTAACTTATGTTGTTTTTTTTTTTCAGATTTCAATCATTTGCAGTTAAACGGTCTGATTTAATTTGATTCCTCTGATCAAGTCAGTTTTGACATGCATGGAGTAAATTAAGGCATTGACTTTGAAGCATTAATTCAAGGCTATCTGTTTTAAGAGTCCCGCCACCAAAAGAAGATGATAAAAACCGCGATTGGTCATCGTCAACAGGTAAGGAAGCCCGAGATGCAAACGAGGCTTAAGAACGTTATCAAGAAAGACCTTAAAACACGAGCTGTTTTACATGAAGGAGAACTGGCAGACGTGCAAACCCGAGAAGAACAAAAAGCAAATTTAAATTTAGTGTCATTTGGTGGCTATTTCTTTTATTATCTAAAGTGAAGTTGTTTTCGGTAAGGATTATACAGATATTTTTTTGAAATATGTTAGTCTTGATTCTGATACCATTTTGTGGTTTAGTTATCTCATTATTTCAAGTGAAGTAAGCTTTCCTATATGTTTTAAGATTGCTTATTCATACAGTTTATTGTTAACAAAACAATCTTGACTTTAATATCACTTTGTGATTAAAGATCAACATAATTGTTTTTAATAGGTACTTTAAGCTTGCTTTTTAGCTTTGTTTCATGGTAACAATCTTATGATTGCAAGTTTACCTCAAATAAATCATTTTTAATAACCTGCCTATATGTTTCTGATATGTGCCAACGGGGTTAGTGCCAACGGGGTTAGTGTCTCATTGATAACACACTTGTGTTAGAAGCATTAGATCAGAGGTTCTAGTCCTGCGCAGGTTGTGGTGCATTTCTCATTGATTTAAAAATCAATGTGTTGCTTTCCAAAAACTACATATAAAAACTAATTATGTGTCATGTGTTCATGTAATCAATGTGTTGCTTTCCAAAAACTACATATAAAAACTACATGAGTTTGATATAAGCGCGTTCGAATCGAGTCTAGTCTAAACAAGTTCAAGTCTAAACTAAAGCTCATTAAATAAACAAGCTTGATTTTCATGCTTGGTCTGGAGAGGGTTAGAATGTCGGCAAATCCCACCTATACATTTATAAAAACTAATTATGTGTCATGTGTTCATGTAATAAAAATAAAAATAGCTAATACACAAGCCAAAGTTAAGCTTAAACATAAAAACTACTAATGACTCAATCTCAAGCTTTACTATATTATAACTTTTGAAGTAAAGGGGATGCAATATTATTATAACTTATTTTAATACACTCACATAACAAAGATACACATAAAACCTATTCGATGTGGTTAACTATTTCTTCGAACTACTGAACCATACATACAATACTGATATTGCTCCCCGAACCTAAACCAAATCGACGTTGCACTGTTAGCCCGGTTTCTGCTTGACGGTTTTTTAAGCGGCCCTAGACATGGTCGAATGTTAACTCAAAGGCTTATACTGTATATAAGTTAAAAAAACATGATATTGAACAAAAACCATAGATTCATTTTTTTTTTGGTTATCAAGCCATGTACGAAGATTTGCTGGGAAGAGTTTTGCAAATGGCTTTAATTGTGTTTGGAGTAGTTCTGCAACAACCACCTACAAGTGATGCTCCTACTTCACACCATTTGTTCACATACGAAACGAAATCTTCATCCGGCACTCCCGTGTTTTTCTGTCACATAATAACATATTATACTTGACCCGTTTGACTTATGAATAGGTAAGTTCAGGTGTGAAATTCAGGTTATGTTTTATCTTTAACGGGTCAATCTGGGTGTAGCAGAAAAATTCAGCTTAGAATGGAAAAGGTAGTAATGTATGTCAAAAGTGTGTTTTTAACGCATAAAAATTGAAATAACACAATTCTTTCAAAAGTATTTGATGCGAAAAAAATTAGGATGAAAAGTTTCTTTTAATTAAAACCCAACCTAAATATATATAAAATGCTTTTGAAATCTCTATTCTTGTTTTATTGAATACGCCGTAATACTAAACCGACCATGAGTTCATAAGACAGTAAGTTAAAGAAAAGGCGGAAAAGTACTCACCACCCACTGCTTTAACTCGGGATCATACATTTCACCGCTGTTTGGATATATAAGTACCGGTTTAGTTGTCACCTGAAAGATTTAGAAAAAACGAAATATAAAGGAGCACCAAACACTGTGGCGTATAGATTAGTATTTAGTACGATTAAAAGAACTAGAAAAACATGAAGTGGTACCTTCTTGATAGATTGAATCAAACCACTGATAAATCGAGGCGGTGTGCAGTTGATTCCTACTGCAACAACTTTTTTGCACGAGTCCGCAATTTTGGCACATTCTGTCAATGAGTCACCACTGACCACATTTACACCATCTTTGGAGTTAAAAGAGAACCATGCTGGGATTTTTATTCCCTCTTCAAGTAGCTCAGCATAAGCCTGTTAAAAAATACTAAAAAATATCACACTTATGACCCGAATTCGGGTGTTTCTAATTCTTGGGTATTATAGAATTCATAAATTATGAACATAGAGAAGCCATTTGGGCATGATAGTTCAGAAAATTTGGTTTCTAGAAATAGCAATTCCGATCCATTGACTTACAATTTACAAATAATTGATTGGGGTTTTTCTTTTATCTCGAACGGTTCAAATAAAAGAATTAGCTAAAAGAAGCTATGAAAGTTGCTAAAAGTATATATTTAATGCATAAAACCTTCTAAATAGTTCGATTAGAAGAGTTAATGTTATTGTAATCACATGTTAATGCTAGTTATTTATAAAAATTTAAATAAATGGACAATAGATGTTGGCAGATCAACCCAACTCAACTTGGCATGTTCAGCTACTACTGAAAGTTAAACTGTTTCAACCCGACCTATTACCCATCCGACATGTGTACAGTATGATAAACATTGTAATATATATGGAGATTATAAGGGGTTTTACTAAACCTGTGCTTCAATCTTGTTTGGCACTGTTTCAAATGCTATTAAATCAGCACCAGATTCGGCTAAAACTTGAACTCTTCTCCTGTGAAAATTCTTCAAGAACTCCAGATCCATTGCATCACCATAGTCCCCACTGTAAAATGACGGATGAACTTGAATACAAACAGGAATAACACATATAATTCACGTGATAATAGCCAAAAAAAAGCTTAAAATCTTTCTAGTAACAATTTGATGGGTTGATTGTAAAATTTAAGTTACCTGTATTCAGAACCATCAGCCAAATATGCCCCATAACTCCCAACAGATGCAGCAACTAAAATAGGCCGATTCTTGAGAATTTTACCATCACTTGTAAAATTACTAGCAGAATTACGGCATCTCTCATAATAAACATTTCTTGCTTCACAAGCAATATCTACACTTTTCTTAAGCATGGCCTCGCTTTCTTCCTTAGAGAAGCCTTTGGCTCCAAACCCTTGAATCGTTGCCTGTCAAGAATACTGTCAAATCGAGTGTGTGTGTGTGTGTGTGTGTGAGAGAGAGAGATTGATGCTAATGAGGACCACTGAATTACCTGATAAGAAGCTGTGATTATTATATCTGCACCAGCTTCAAGATAATCAAGGTGTACCTACGATCCAAGACAAATGAATGCATTTATAAACTTCATCTTGGCTATAAGTTTCTAAGAATCGATAGGTGATCTACCTATAACGTGATAACAGTAACAAAACTTGCTTGGTACTTAAAATAATAATGTCTAAATAATAGAAAACGTTCGCTTGGTTCAAACTGCATATCATGTAAACAGGACCACTGAAGAAATAAACATTCTAATTATGATAGTAAACTCAAGCAATGGTCCATATCAAGGTGTACCTACAATACAAGACAAGTGAATGTATTAACAAACTTTACCCTTACCATAAGTTCCAAAAAAAGCAAAGTGGATCTACTTATAATGTGATAACAAAAACAAATTTGCTTGGTAGTTGAAAAACTAATGTTTCGCTTGATTCAAACTGCATCGCATGCAAAACAGGACCACTGAAGAAAAAAGATGTTCTGATTATAAATTTATAACATATAGTAAATTCAAGAAATGGTCCATATCAATTATCAAGTGAATGTATATACAAACTTCACCCTTACAATAAATTTCCAAGAATGCAAAGGGGACCTACTTATAATGTGGCAAGAATACAAAATTTGCTTTGTAGTTGAAATAACAGCATCTAAATAATAGAAAACGTTCGCTTGATTCAAAACTGTATATCAAGCAAACAGGACCACTAAAGAAATAAATGTTCTACTTATGACCTTAAATTCAAGAAATGGTCCATAGCCTGGTTGTACCTGGGCCGTGAGCTTATAATGCTGACAATGCATCATATCTTCTTATTTTATGGAAGTAATCCGTATACCAACTACCGTTTCTTTCTTGCAATTTATGGCTCAATACCAAATACTATATAACTATTTCCCTTAAAAGCATCATGCTGATCAACGAGCCTCAAAATCCAGGTGTTGGGACGAGTTTATCAACCGAATCTGGTTTGAAAAGGTTATCAGACACTAATTTGGTATCTAACTATTGCCTTATCTGTATTGAACCAAGTACTTTTCACTACAATGACAAAACCATCAAAAGACATAAACTAAGCTTATTAACAAACAAATCAGCTCGAAATTTAATGCAAAATTCAGATAGTTTAATGTAAATCAATAGTTATACAGTAAATTATATGCAGGAACAAATTAACCAAATACCAATACAGAAATTAATAAATAAATAAAAACTATGATTCCTTCACCAAACATTTGTTTAGCTAAATCAGACTATTATCTACTGATAAACTAACCTCCAACTGTAATCAAGCCAAAAAAATTCACCTAAATAAACTTTAAACAAACAGATTTCAAATTACTAAAATTAATCATCTATCAATTCATCGTCGTCATTTCAACTGCAATTTACCAAATCACTAAAATTAGTAATCATCAACAACATCATAATCATCACCATTTCAATTTCAATTTCAATTACAATTACAATTTAGTAACAGAAACGATCACAAAAAAAACACAACAGTAACAGAGATGTATGCATATATAGTACCTGACGAACAAGGTCTGTAGAAGTAAGGAGACACTTAGCACTCCAGAGCGGATCGTTAAGGTCAGCACCGTGTCGTTCAAGCTCCGTCGCAAATCCGCCGTCGATAACAGCAACACCTCCGGATTTGCGGAGGAAATCAGACATCAACGTCTCGTTAACGGTGCCGTTGTTCAGTCCCATTGCAGTACAGGTGAATGAGAGAAGTGAATGTTATCGCCGGTGATTAGCTAACGTCGGCTGTGAGAACAGTCCGGTGAAGCAGTGAATCTGAAGGATGAAGAAGTGTGTGTATTTATAGAAGGGTCCAGGTATCGGTGATCAGTTCTGAAATAGATGTATTTTACAATTAACCCTTTAGCTTTTGTATGATACAGAAACAGTCCCTATATTTTGGTGTGTAAGCATATATGCTCTAGTGTCACTTCACCGTTAACACCGTGAGGGATCTAGCAAAATTTTCTCGTTAGAGACATGAATAAGATTGCGAAAGAAGAAATCTATTAAAGTTGTAATGATTTTATCCTAAAGAGTCGAGATATTATTTTTTAATTTTGTTTATTTTGATGTTGATTTAAATGGTTAATTAGTTTCTATATAAAGTTTTTACTCGGATTTCTTTCTCATTATATATTTTATAAATTATGCATATCGTACTCTTAAGTCTTAATAATTATAAAAGGAGAATTTGTATATATTCTCTCTAAACTTTCAGAATCACTTATTTTATCAAAATACATGTATTCAATACGTAATATATGATACTAGTTTAGTGTTCGCGCTATGCATGAGAAAATAACATAAAATATTAAGTTATTTAATTATAGTTTATTAACAACTTTATTTTTAAGTTTCATTATTATACCCCTATTAAATAAGATAACCCGTGAACACCCTCGTAGGAGAGAGTGTAAATATTCTTAAATTTTTAAATATTCTTCTAAATATTAAGGGACCAAATGTAGTTAAGGTTATTAATATATTATTATTATATAGGGTTAAAGAATTTAGTAATTTCTTACACTTCTCGCAATATTTACTCTTCTCGCACGAACCTTCCCCTTATTATATATATATATATATATATATGCATATTTCAACTATAAAATAGTGAGACAAAGTCTCTTATGATGCTAACTAAACAAAACGAAATCTAAAGTTGACAACTAAGCAAAATAAATTTTGCTATATTATATAAAGATTTTTAAAACATGATTTGGGAAAATATATAATTTACAGGTTTAAATGGGTATATTTTAATTGCCCATTAATAACCTTTTAAACTTGTAATTCGATCAATATCCATAAACGTCAGTCTGGAATTCGAAATAAACTAAACGCCGTTAAAAAAAAATTTAACGACGGTTCATTGGTGGTAAAAATGATCAAAATTGGGACTATTAGCACATATTTCAGTAATTGAAACCGATAACGACAAAAAACGAATAATTAGATCTATTAATATCCAATACTCCATAAAAAAATATATTAAACCCCACAAAGCAATATATACTAAAAAAAGAGTACTAATCTGATCCATTGTTAGAAGGTGCATGTATATATAAATGTAATCCTACTAATCCCACAAGCACTTGTTTATCAAATCATCTTATCCTATCCATTGTTAGAAGTTGCACTTGTTTACCAAATCCATCCTACTTGTGGAATTACCACTGCAATCTTTTATCTTTACATTTTATATATGAGTTTGTTTTAAATCTTCCTATAAGTGAGCTTTTCTTTAATTAAAAATAAAAAAGCTACTTTTAAATTTATTGTTATTTTAAAAATTTATGAAATATTTCTATAAATCTTCATATTGCAATGTTACATAATATAATAATAATAATAATAATAATAATAATATATAACTTCCATTATGAAAAGTTGTAACAACTTTACGAATTTTTTGTTTTTTTCGTTTAATCCTTCTAATACATGAGGTCTAACCTAGTTAATATTATAATTCTATTTAAATCTCGTTTGATTTTTAATTTGGTCACAAATATATAAAAACGATTAAAATACACTGCACTACTTGTCTTCATATGTACTAGTGACCTTAAAGTATCAAAAGGTTGAGATTTAATCCACGTTAAATCGTAAGAAAACAAGTCCATGAATATGCTAGGTACAAATAACCGCATATTACAACAGTTAGAAAACAAAAAAAAACTGTTTTCTTTATACTTAGTTTCTAATTTCAATTTGTAAACTGACCGTCAAATCCAGCTTTAAACTTGTAAAGCATAAAATAAACTGTAGAAATCTAAAACTGGTTGATTTTTGTTCCATGATGAACCCTTTCGTTTTAGACTAGGTGATTGATCTTAACCATTTGCAAAGATCCTACTTTAACGTTTAAATTTAACTTTAACGTGAAAAACACCCAAAAAAACAATTCAAATACTTTGAAATGTATTCACCCAATTGTGATCATGCATTTATGCTTTGTTATTTGAGTGCAATCCTATAAAATACCTATTTAAAATGGATATGTTCCATGCATCTATATATACTAGCTAGCTAGGTTGGGTTCTTTAGTAATGCATATTCATGTGACAGTAGGAAAGAGTGCAAATCAATAAGTGTTTTTTTATGTGAGTATGAATATATATGACCAAAAACATTATCACCACTATTAGACCCGAACCTATATTCGTATTAAATGCATTTTAGGTCAATTTTAGTTAGGTTTTCTCACGGTGTAATCTTAAAATACCATGTAAAATAAGTTAATTTGTTCAATGGGGATGTTGTATGATTTAAAATACGTAAATTATCAAAATAATTTTAATGTAGGTTTAACGTCAGTAATAAGAAAATTATTAGAATAAAGGTTAAAAAAGGACTTAACAATGTCGGGATTCGATCTCGATCAGGTGGCTGAGTGAGAATTTAACAACGTGTTTTGCTTTATTCTCAGGGAGAATTAAATATATAATATTTAAAAATAAGAAAAAAAGAAATAAAATAAAAACCATAAAACTTGGCCTAGCCCCCCTATTTTTAGTATTCACGCATGTTGGGCAGTATTTTTCGATTCAAATTCAGTGTCGATACCAATAAAAAGCTACTAAAATAAAAGTAAAAAAGACTTTACAACATCAGGGTTCGAATCCGGTGCATAGCCTTATGAGAACTTAACATCGTGTCAAACATTGGGACAACCACTAAGTTTTGGCTTATTACCTAGGAGAATTAAAATTTTAATGTCTAAAATTACGAAAAATTAAATAAAATAAAATAGAAAACCCAAAAAAAAAAACTGGCTAGCCCCACTATTTTTGCTATTCACTAGTTGGTAAATCATGTATAGGAGAATTTCATTTACCTACTACATGTGAGTATTTTTTCATAGAAGTATAGCGTCGGCATCAATAAAAAAACTGTTAAAAGAAAGGTAAAAAGGGAATTTACAACATCAGGTTCGAACACACTATGCGGTCACATGAGAACTCTGACATCGCATAAAACCATTGGATAACTCATTAACTTTGGTTAGAATGTCTAGAAATATAGAAAAATATTGAATAAAATAAAATTTTAAAGGAACTTGGCTAGTCTCACTTATTATTACTACTATTCATGGTAATTGGTAAATCATATGTAGAGGAATTACATATATAATAAAAATCAACAAAGTGTTAGATAATAGTATATAATACCTCCCAAAATGTAAAAAATCTTAAAATTTAACTACTTATTTAATAATTCATATCCAGCCTAATATTTACTTTTGTTTTTGGTTGTCGTTTTTAGCAGTTAATTAGGACCAAGTTAATACGTTATGAATATCACCAAAGATGAACACATTCATACATTTACGTCATTTTTCACCACTTTTAATTTATTTTTACCAACTATATTTGGATTTGAAACTAAAAACTTATAAAAGTCATTGTGGCATCATCTAACACTTTTGGCCCCTCCATGATGTCTACTTCTTATCTTGTAGTGATTGATGATGAGTATTACACGCATTCACTCAAAGTTTCAGCAAACTTAATCTAAAAATTCTGGAAAAAAAAGAGAAACATTATGACAAATGTCAGCAACAAAAGCATACCATGCACTTGTGTATCTTTTGTTCACACGGACTACTTAATAGATGCGTGTTATTTAACTGATATCAAATTCAGAAATTTGTGAAAAATTCAAATTACCTTAAAAAAATATAAACCAATATCATAATATATATATATATATATATCAACCTAGATATATATTAATAAAAAAAAGTACTTTAGATTGAATCTTTGACTAAATAAGAAAGTTGTACACGACCAAATGACCAATACTATGCCTTTTAATCCAAAGTTCAGATGTATCTAGACATAAAACATTACAGTTAACTCTAATTTGACTAGAATCATTTTCATCACTTTAATATAAGAATATATCCATGTCTAATTCTAATATATACATTTTTAGTAAAAAGTTTTAGGGAAAAATACATGTATATTTTCGAAACTAACAAATTTACATATTTTCTTAAAACATAAATTTCCAACTAATAACGTACACTGCTCTTCAACTCTTCAAGTATGATTTGAAGTAATACGTAATGTAATTTAGCAAGTTTAAAAAGAGTCATAAAAATGCCTCTAAATTTTAGCTCAACAATCCGGTTTGCCTTATACGAAGAACACAAGTTGTCGAGGGTATCACAACAAAACACAAACCTAAATAACCAAATAAACAAGTATTTTTAGCTAGTACATAATCAAAGCAATGAAACATTCCTTTATTAATAATGTTGCAAAGAGTATTTACATCAAAATAAAAGATAAACGGATAATAAGTTACAGTGTTACACCACTAATCCTTTTTGGATAATCAAATGTATCAATAATCAACTTACTTTGAAGCAGGTAGTTAAAATGGTTAACTGAATTAATAAAAAAAATTAATAGCCAAATTAACTGAACCAACTGTAACTTAAATCAAATAGTTATGAAAACAAAACGTTGATTATGGATTGACTTTTGTATCTTAATGAAATCGAAGAAACCTGTACTCATCCCTACAAATTGTATAGCTAAAAGAGTAGTATATTACAAAGTTGGTGAAACGTAGAGGGTTAGTGTGGTACAAAATTAGAGAGAAATCGGGGTAAAGTGTAATTTTCTCAAAACAAAAAGGGGGTAAATTGCCATCTTTCAAAATTATTACTCCACCATGTAATAGTGACGAGGAAACGTGATAACTGATAAAGCCCACTTACACGTACCCCGTTATCAATTTGACACGCAATAAAAATTCATATATTTAATACGTATGGAAATAAAAATTCATATATTTAATACGTACGGAAACGTAACAAACTAACATGCATAAACTTCTCAAAAAGAATAAACGTTTTGTTTTGTACATGCTAATCACGTTTGTTTTCCAATAATATTTTGTTCATGTGTGTTCCAATATATATTAAATTGATTTTTCTTCCCTATTTTGATCTATATTTAACAACTATTTTTTAACCACTATTTTGAAATAACACTATAAATACCCAAAATTGTTCTAATTTTCTGTTACAAATCTGAAATATGTTAAACAAACGAATCAATATTTTTTATATTCGAACCTCATTAGGAGAACGTACCGACACTTGACGTTTAATTTTGTATTATTGGAAGTGTTGGACTCACCATAAAAAACTCATTTTTGTTTCCCAAATAATATATAAAACTTAAAGTATATATAATTTAAGTCGTAAATATTATAAAATAGATTTTCTTTATATTTCATCTATTAAATATTTAATTACAAAATAATACTTATTAAAACATTTTAGTGTAAATTGCAAAAATGGTCCTTTATGTTATTTACCAAAATAGTCATTTAATGTAAAAAGACAAAACTGTCCTTCACTTAACTGAAAAACTTAACTTTAGTTAGTGTAAAGGACCAGATTAGTATAAAACTACAAAAATAAGGACGCTATTTGTAGATATTTTAGCTAAAGGACCCAACTTGCAGGTACCCAGAAACATAAAGGACCTAATTTGTAGTTTTCTCATTTCATTTTACATACATAAAATGTTATTTTCTCAACCCGTATGCTTTCATTTTCAATTATTTTTTATAGTAACACCTTAATTTTAAAGGATAAATACATTACATCTGTTCATCGTAAAATTTAAATTTAAAACTTAGTTCTCCCAACACAAAGACTGTTACCTTATTGACATTTTTTTTATTAAGAGAAATATAATATTCACTTTTCAAATAATGTGTCAACTTATATTCACAGTTGCATGCTTGTTATTCTAACAAATATAATTGAATAATGATATTATTTAGGTTCACAGTCTTCATCAAATCGTGAAGTAGTGGCTTAGTGGTAAGATGACTTGAGTTCTTTATACGAGACTTAAGTTTTATCCATACTAGTGTCACTTTTGGTGGATATTGGCAATGAAGCTCGTCCCGGGTTACCACCCGGCTTCGTGTCTGA
This sequence comes from Tagetes erecta, assembly GCA_030867185.1. Classification (NCBI taxonomy): domain Eukaryota; kingdom Viridiplantae; phylum Streptophyta; class Magnoliopsida; order Asterales; family Asteraceae; genus Tagetes; species Tagetes erecta. Next base: position 10,894,824 of record CM061494.1, read on the forward strand.
GCCTAAGGGTTTTACGTGACATGGTTAAAGGTTCCTGCCCGGTTTTTCCCTGAAACAGTTGATTGACGAGTTTCGACTCCGATCAACTTGGCTCGTAAGGAGGGTTGTGGTCATAGACCGTTGCACCAACCTCCGTTCTAAAAACACCTATAGGTGTTAGAGGCGTGGTTTCAATCTCGCTCTTTGCACCTCTGAGTGCTTCGGTCATAGACCGTTGTACCAACCGCCGTTCTAAAGAAAACTTATAACTATTAACTATCAGATTGCAGTATACTTTTTATATAACTTTAGAAGATTCAAGAAAGTTTTTGGATTAACTTTGATCTAGTTTATAACTTTTTGGTCAAATGAATGATGATATGATAATAAACTCTTGCTTTATTTTGGCAAAGAAAAACAATAAAAAGTTTTGAATTGTGGAGTTGTGGGTTTATGAATTTGAGAAAATCTAATCGTCTTGGGCCGTATGCTTTATCTATGTTTCAAATTCTGAAAGTTATGGGCTCAACTTATAAAAGCCCAAACCAAAAATATTTACATTGCTAAATGCTAAGTGTCTAAGGGGTTAGGGAGCTGTTTGTTTCACATTTTAATGATTTAGTTTAGTGTTTAATCATTCAGATTCAACATTCAGAGCGTTTGTTCAATAAAAAAAGAGTCTCTAAGTGGTTCAGTTAAGTGTTGAATGGTTAAGAGACAGAGAAATGTTGAATGGAGCATTTACCAACTTTACTCTTATCTGCATTTCTACCTTAACATTTCTCTTATTGATAGAGCCTCTTAATTGTGATGATTCAGACCTATTAACCATTCAGCACTTAGAGGTTGTTTGTTTCACCTCTTAGTGGTTAAGTTCATTGTTTAATCATTCAGATTCAACATTCAGAGCGTTTGTTTAATAAAAAAAAAGAGCATCTTAATGGTTTAGTTAAGTGCTGAATGGTTAAGAGAAAGAGAGATGCTGAATGAAACTGAATGGAGCTTATAACTTTACTCTCATCTACATTTCTACCTCAACATCCCTCTTATTCATAGAGCCTCTTAATGGTTCAGACTAGGGGTGTCAATTCTCGACACGACACGAAACACGACCCGAACACGACACGGGAGTAATCAGGTTTTGGGTTGGCAAATATAACCCGTTTAAAAATACGGGTCATTTTAGGGTTGACCCGTATAAAAACGGGTTGTTTTCGGGTTGAAACATTTAGAAAACGGGTTGAGCCGCCAACCCGTTTAGGTTTCAAAATTAGTTCATCTATTTTTTTTCTTTTGTATTTACACTCACAATAAAAAAAATTCATTACACTTAGGTTTTTACTTTTACATTTTCAAAGCTTAGTATTTATTATTGTTTTTATTTATTGTAAATAAATTTGATTTGAATAAGATTTTAGGTAAATATGTGGTTACTTATAATATTTTTAGTTAAAACCCAATATACCTAGTTGTTATACGTAAAATCACATATTAAACATGTTACTCTTAACTGACTTACACAACAACTCACTTATAACTCGTAAATTTATTAGGTCCATTTTGATAAATGGGTTAAACGGGTCATTTTTGGGTTGACCCGAATTTATGTTATCCGGGTTAGGGTTGACATTTTTGACACGAATAGGAATATGGGTCGGGTTAGGGTTGCATAATTCAACCCGTCAACCCGCTAACCCGCGGTCTTTCAACCCACAAACCCGCTAACCCGACACGATTGACACCCCTAGTTCAGACCTCTTAATCATTCAGCTCTTAATGATTAAGATTTTGCCAAACAACCCCTAATGATTCAGACTTTGCCAAACAGCCACTAAGTTCACTCTTACCTTTAACCAGTTACGTAACCAAGCCGAGCATCGCACGACGGCTAGATCTTAGTTGTTGCATTTTGACTTCGATGTGCATCGTGTATTGCAATGGCAGGGACCGTGGAGTCTTGCGTTTGCAACTTAGCTGCATTCATTGATTTTTTAACTAAATAGTAAACATTCAAAGTTATGGGTCAAAATGATAATTAGGTGAAAGTCGAGAAAGAAAGTTTTAAATATATAAAGTAGAGGGGCCATTGGGCCAATGTTTTAAACATTTGAACGTCAAATTAGAGGGACTAAAACGGCCAAAACTTGAGAATGGCTAGATGACTAAAGAAGGACATCGTTAGTTGGATAAAAATAAGGGTCAAACTACTAAACGTCCTATATCAACAAAAATGATGCAAATGACTTTAAACGTTCTAGTGAGTTTAAATCGTCTCTTACACTAAGAATGGATGTTGCAGCATGAGATCGGCGCGCCATGCCGTGCTAACTCATCACCTCCATCACGCCACCGCCATAACGAGCAGGAAGAGGGGAGCGGAAGGGCGCCAACCCCTTTGGGATTGAGCGCACTAACACCGGTGATAGAATGAACTTGTGCTACATTATACATGAGCCCAAAAGCACAAAGAATTAAACCCTTTTTCACTTTTATTGTTTATAATTTTATATATATTCTGCGCTTGATTTAAAAATCTAAAGTGCATGCGGTGATAGTGATTGACCGATATACATGTTTAGCCACTAAAGAAAAAAAGGAAGTTGCTTCACATTTATTTTAGTTTTTTTAGTTAACTTTTGTTTAATATAAGTTATTTATTTATATAAGTTGGTGATTATAGACAAATAGATTTATATAAAATTTTTATTATCACTATCATTTTTCATAACATCTCTATCACCTCACAATACATCTTACTGACTGTCTAGTCAGAGCTACGTGACAAAAATTTTTTTCATTTTTTTTATCATGATCACGCTTCCATAACACGTAGTCTAAAATACCCCCCTTTAAGAAGAGTATTTACAAATTTTGAATCACAAGTGGAATGAACTGAAACTCCTTAAACAAAATGTTTAAAATTCGAAAGGGAAAAGGAGAGTATTTACAAATTTGAGAAAATTAAGTTTCATTTAGTGGACATTTATAAAATTATATGTATTTTATAAATGTATAGTATTGTCCTGATAATACTAATTTTTCTTTATGTTTTGTCTTGGGTAAGATTATAACTCACAACCTTTTGTGGACGTAACTTTTAACTCCCCCCCTCCCCTACCTCTCTTGACAATATTGATGACTTAATCTTGTTACCTAGCCGGAGCATTTTGTTTACATAATTAAAATTAATTAAAGGATTATATTTGAAATTTTAAATATAAATAATACTACTTTTAAATTCACATATATATTAGTTGCAGTGACGGATCTGGAACAAAACTTTAGGAGCATCATAAATAAAAATTTACGTTCAAGGGCATCAAAATTTTCGTTCAAATGTATAAAGGTACTTAAAATAGTAAGAAAAAAAGGGTGTTGCGATACTAAAACCGATGACAATTGCATTTCACAATGAAAATTATTGAGAGGTATCACGGGATACCCCTAAGCACTTCATAGCTCCGTCCCTGACTATTTGAAAATTTCTGTTAATAAATAACACTTTCCAGTTACCAGTAAGAAAATCTAAACCAAGATAAAGACGCTTATAAATATGTATTAACAAATTATAATACAAAGTAGACGTGAACAAAAAAACCGGTTTTGGACCCGACCCGCCGGTTCGTACCCGGAACCGGGTCCGGTTCGTACCCGGTATGCCATGTACCCGGTGAACCCGGTTTAAGACCCGGCGGTTCCGCACCGGGTTTTGATTTTCTCGCTGGAACCGGTTTGGAACCGGAACCGGTTTGGAACCGGCAAGAACCGGAACCGGTTGTACCCGGTTTGGAACCGGTTTTGAACGTTTTTTTTTGTTTTTTTCCTTGGTTCGAAACTAGCCGTTGGCAACGGCAATATTACCGTTTTTTGGTCCTTTTTGACCGTTTTTTTTGTGTTTTAATGCCCCCTAACACCCATTTAGCTAGTATAAATATATGTTTGATGTTTGGGTTGATTACAACACTCGAAAACGCAAAAAACGCAAGCAAAAAACGCAAAAAAACTCTCTCTTTTCATCTCTTTCATTTTCGTTAATCTCGAAATGGCATCACAATCCGCAACCGGTTCTTCTCAAGCCCCCAATGTTGTTCAAGTTCTTCAACATAACCGAAGCCAAAGAGTGTGGCAACATTGGGATTTAGTTGAGATGAGTGACGGGTCACACAAAGCTCGTTGCAAGTATTGTGGAGCTTTGTTGGGGGCGGCTTCAAACTCGACTTTGGACAAGCATATTACAAAGAAGTTTTGTCCGGTGTTGAAAAATGCCCCCGAGTCCGATCAAGCCGATATGGGTGGTGGTGGCGAAATATTTCATTATAGCGTCGATATGGTCCAAGATCGTATGGCGAAGTTCGTGATTCAAAATTGTTTGCCATTCAACCACTTCGACAACCCGCAATTGACGGCTTTGATTCGGGAAACACTTCAACCTCGTTACACCCATGTAAGTCGTATGACCCTTAGACGATATTGTTTGAAATTGTGGGGAGTTTGTAAAAAAGATTTAATTGTGTTTTTCCAAAACTTACAAACCGGTGTTAATTTAACTACCGATGTTTGGTCGGCTCCACACGGTTGCATAGAGTCTTATCTTTGTGTAACCGCTCATTGGGTGGATCCCGATTCGTGGCAAATGATGAAACGTACCATTGCTTTTGATCTTTTTCCGATTCCACATAGCGGAGATGATTTGTTTGAGCTTTTAGATATCGTAATACAAACTTATGGTTTACAAAACAAAATATTTTCAATGGCTTTTGACAACGCTTCAAATAATACTAATGCGGTTGATAAACTTATGGTAAAATATAAACCGATTTGCAACGGTGATTTTTTTCATAGTCGATGTGTCGCGCATATTATTAATTTGGTAATGAAAGACGGGCTAGGGTCCGAATTATGTTACAAATATATATATAACTTTAAATGTATGCTTTATTCGGTTTTTAAAGCTAAAAGGCAAATTTGTCAAGATTATAAACAATTTTGTAGAGATACGAATTCGATATATTTAGGTGCGAATTGGGATACACCTCACCGTTGGAACTCGACATGCGACATGTTAGAGAGTGCCTTGAAACAACGGGATGGGTTGAAAGTTTTTCATAGTAGTCTTGTATCGGGCGGGTTAGCCGAAGAGTTTTCGGAACATTGTTGGAAATTTATACCAAAATTTGTTGAATTTCTTGCCGTTTTTAAAAATTCAACTAAAAACTTATCGGGGGTTTATTACCCGACTAGTAGTTTGGTGCTTTACGAATTATATTTAATGTCTCTTAATATTAAAACTCATGAAAATAAAAAAATTTTTTAAAGAAATGACACCGGCGATGAAAGAAAAATTTAAAAAATATTTTTTAGAGCTCCCTTCGGTTTTTACTTGTGCCGCCGCTTTAAACCCGTTTTATAATATTACGGGAGCCGAATGTTTAATTCAAGAAATTTTTGACAATTTGGATATCCATATGGATAACCCAAATCACGCAACGGAAGCAAAAGCAAAATTTAATCACGATTTTCAAAGACTTTTTGATGTTTATCACTTAAGATACGGGCCAACAACGGTTACACCATTTTCACAATCGGAGGCTAGCTCAAGTAAGCCGATGAAGGACCCGAAGAAAAACTTTTTAAATGTCGTTCGGGAATCCGTGGCAAAAAAACAAAAGGGTGCCGCTCCGAGTAGCGAGCTCGGTAGATATAGTGGAACGGATTATACTTCCACTATGTCGGCCGATGACATTGAGAGTTTTGATATATTGGCTTGGTGGAAAGGAAGGGAAATGGAATTTCCGGTTCTTTCCGCCATGGCCCGTGATTTACTAAGCTCCCAAGCTTCTACGGTAGCTTCGGAATCGGCTTTTTCTACTAGTGGCAGGGTAATATCTTTACGGAGGACCCGACTTTCTCCGGAGGCTGTGGAGATGTGCATTTGTCTCAAAGATCACTTGGACGCGATTGATCGCAAACAACACCTAACGAGCTTAGAAGACGACATCGAATCGGAGGCAAAAATACATGATGAAGAGGTTGAGGAGGGACTATCAACCGGAATATCCGATGAAGAACTCAAAGAAGACGAAAGAAGAAGAGGAAAAAAATGAAGAAGCTTAGATTTCAAAAATATATATATTGACTTTGTTTAAAAATAGTAGTTTTTTTGTATCGTAACTTCAATATCTTGTATTTGGTTAACTCTTTTCACTTGAAATAAATCGTATTTATTTAGTAACTTTATATTGTACGCAAAACAAAAAAAAAGTAAAAAAAAAAAAAAAAATACACGTAGTACCCGGTTTGGACCCGACCCGGGTAGGAACCGGACCCGAACCCGACCCTACCCGGTTCCACAGGGTGGGGTTTTACCCCCACCCTACCCGGACCCGGTTCGTACCCGGTTCCACACTGTACCCGGACCCGATCGGGTATGGGCCCACCGTACCCGGTTTGTACCCGGTTCCGGGTCCAAAAAAAAACCCGGTTTGTGCACGTCTAATACAAAGCCTTTTAGAATTGTTATTTGATTCATCTAATTATCTATTGTTGGACAAATGTTCCTGTTTTTGGACCGAGCCCAAGAAATGAAACATGGGTTGCGACTTGCGAGTTTGTGAAATTTTGCTTGCTAAATGCTAAATAGTAAATATGATGTATAGAGAAATTTATATTAACTCCGAATCGTTAAAATATATTTGATGATTTTATCCGATTAAAAGCAAACGAAATTTTGTAAATAAACCCATGGATGACAATTCTCAATCAACGATGATTGCTAAATTCCCACTTGCTCTTCTAAAGTGTTAATAAGTCATAATTATATTCGGTTTAGTGTGTAATAGAAACCGAACTCTTAGTTTCATTCCATAGCTCCGTCATGGTAAAATGTTCTCCGCCATAAGCTCTTATATATGCTTTAAAAGAGAATATTTTACATACATAATGTAGAACTCGACAAAACAAGCTAATCAATATACAAATTATTTATCGATATCAATACACTTTAACGAAAATTGTTGTCAAATGATTGACTAAAAACAACTAACTAGACATTATTGTCATTCCAAGTGTCTTTTCCTGATATCGATCCGGTTGAACTCAGCTTTTCAACATTCTTGTAATTCTGAAGCATAAAGTTGCAAGCTCCAACTGCCTCTCCAACTGTTAGATATATCCATTCTTGTCCGATAACCTCTATTAACTTCCCTTTGTTCATCTTCTTTATTACTTCTCCTCCTGGGTTCGCTAAAACCAACTACAAATAAACAACAAACTCATTTTCAATCGTGGGTGTCTTTCAATCCTGCTTCGCTCAGATCTTATAAAAAAACAATGAATACCTTTAGCCCTCTTCTTTCCAGAAGCTTTTTAACCTCTCCCAGCATTGTAATCCCACTTGTATCAATATTTCCAACAGCTGCAACCAACCCAATGTTAACTTTCATTTTAATCTCTTTAATAATAGTTTTCAAAATTATATAAAATTTATGATTCAACCTATGATCACTTACCACTTAATGCAAGAATAACATATTGCAAGCTATTCTCCCCTAAATCTTTCAATCTATCTTCCTCTTCATCAACCCATCTTAAAATCCTAATAAATAACAAAAATAAAATTTTAAAAATCATGAGTAAGTACATTTTGTGATTACAAATACGAAGAATCAAATACGTACCGTTCCCTCAAGTAGCTTGAGTTAGCGAAGTAAATAGGTGCGTCGATTTGAAGTATCAAAATTCCTGGAATAGTTTTTGCATTTTGGTATTGATCCATGCTTCTGTATATCATTGACTCGGGTATTTGACCTAGTGTTGATGTTCTTGGCCTTGAGACAAACATGAGTACCCTAAGCAACGATAACGCAACCTGCATATGTTCATTTTAAGTCAATTATAATACTTTAATCAGTTTTTTTTAAAAAAATGTATAAAATAGTTTAGTAAAGTTCTATACCGCGACAACTAATCCAATCTCAACACTCCCAAAGACGACACCGAAGTATGCACTCATGCATACAACAAAGTCGAATTTGTCTAGACTCCATAGGTGAATTGCTTCTTCATAGTTAATAAGACCAAGCATCGCGGATATAATAATTGAAGACAATACAACAAGCGGAGTGTAGTGAAAAAGTGGTGTTAGGAATAACAATGTAATCATAACCGCGATGGCCATTACAATGTTTGATACCGCGGTTTTGCATCCAGCATTGAAGTTTACAGCCGAACGTGAAAATGGCCCTAAAAATTAATTTACATCAAGAAAACATAAATAAGAAACTAATATCAAATAATTATTTCACAGGGTATAATAGTCATTTTACATACCTGTCGTTAAATAGCAAGAAGTACATGATCCCGCAATGTTCATCATGCCAAAGGCAATCATCTCTTTGTTACCATCAATGTTGTAATTCTTGAACATGGCAAAGCTTCTTCCAACAGCAATTCCTTCCTGTATGAAGATTATATTAAACATGCTTCAACTCATGCATCGACCAAAACGTTCTTCATTCAACCTTTGATTAAATTAAAGACTCGGTGATTAAAGTTAGAAAGTTAAAATTTCTAAATGATCCATTTAACATAAAAATGCTTTAAAATACCACTTTTAACCTTTAATCTTCAAGATTAAATATCTCTTCGAAAAAGACGTTGACACTTTACAATAATCTTGGAGATATGGATGATTTTTTAAATTTTTTTTATGTATGCAAATGCCCTTATATCTTTTACAATTTAAATTTTTAGCCTCCCTTGTAGAATAAAGTCGGGCGCTCGCACACGTTCTAATAACTTTTTAACGTGTTTATTATTCATTGTGAGTATTGACGCCCATACATAAGGAGACGCCAACGCATTAGCTTTTTTTAATGGTAATTTGAATCATTCACGGGTCACTGACCCACACGATCATCTTCATTCCACATCAGAAAAAAAAACTCGTTTTATGAGAGAAAATGCCTAACCAAACTTTAAAACCTCATTTTTTCTCAAATAAGACTTAAACTCATAACCATTTGATTAAATGCCTAACTGACGAGCCCATTTTGAATATTGTAGTTGTGGAGAGACATTTTAGTAAAATTTTTCGTCAAAGGAGAATTCTGAAAATTTTCGTTTTAAGAAATAGAACTTGTGAATACATATTTACAATACTACCCTTATGATTGTGATGCTACAATGACTTGTACCTTACATGGTACATAATTTTGGTTATCCAAATTTTGATCAAACATACTCCCGTGAGTCTCATTCGTTTAGGCATTTTATGCATATTTCATTTAAATAATTGCAAGTGGGAAGAAAATAATTGAAGGTACAAGTGATAAAGCAGAAAGTACAAGTAACTTACAGCTAGAGCTATAACACCCGTGACAATGCCAGTTTTGATTGCCGTAGATAGATATTGTGATCCAAATGATAAGTCCATTATTGTTATTGGATTTAACCCTTTCTTTAATTCTCCAATCTGTATTTAATGTTACAAAACATAGTTAATTATAGTTCTAGTTGTAATATAATTATAAACAAATTTTTAACTTTATACTCACAAATCATTACATAATGTCGGCGAGCATTATCAATCCACCTTGTACTTATATATAACGTTAAAATTGTCGAGTTACGAGAATAGATATTTTATACTAGCCACATGAAAAAAATATACTTAAAAGATATGACGTTTTCTGAATATAAAATGGATAAAGAAAATTTAAAATTGTTTGATATGTAAATTATATTAAAAAGTTCAAGATACTTGTAATTTATAGGAACTGGTTTCGTAGATGCAGAAACTAACCACTTGAACGCCATGTTTTTCGGCATGAGTAAGATAAACGAGAATACTTCCTAAAATCACTGATGTCAATGGTGCCATTGCAGATATCCAAAATAATTTTGGTCTTCTAGTGCTCTGTTCATATTAATTTTTACGTTAGTGTATGTATAATTTATCTTTCAAATCAACACATAATCATTTTGAAAAAAAATGATACGCTCTTATCAAACAAATTTATATAATAATTCAAGGTTTTAAGGAAGACAATTTAATTATGACGGGAAACTTTTTTTGTTTTGTAAAAGAAAGTTTGCGAGAGAAAAAAATAAGTAAAATTTTTCACTACACATAAATTGATAGAGTCAGATTCTTAATTATTAAATATTTATAAATATTTAAACATAATACGAGTATAATTTCTTTATAAATATTATTATTTAAACACATATTAATTTAAAGCTAGTAATAAATAATTAAATAATTATTGGAAAGAGTATACTCTTTTCACTTTATAACTTTAACATATTTTAGATCAATAAAGAACTAAAATAAACAAAAATGTATACTTACAACATATCTAGCAACCAAAAGGTAGAATAAGAAGCAAATGCCCAAAACTGCACTCTCCCACCTCCACTGCAATCAAACATAACATAACAAAACATTCATTAACTAACAACAAAAATATCTTAAAACTTAATTACTCAATTATCAACCAATAAAGAAAAACAATTAAACAACTATTTTCAAGAAACATTTCAAGAACCTTGTGCGTTTGAGTGAAAACAGATCGTAAAACAGAGACAAGATCAGTGCCATGAGTGAAATGTTCAAGACCCAATATTCCTTTCAACTGCTGCAAGCAAACAACCGTCGCAGCACCGCCCATAAACCCTACGATTGTGGCGTGTGACAAGAAATCAACGATAAATCCTAGCCTTAATATACCCAATGAAGCTTGAAAAACTCCTGCGAAGAATGTTGCTGTGAAAGCTAACTGAAGATATAGTTTCGGGTCTTCATTAGCGTTCACTACTGCTCCTAGCATGGACCCGATTAGTAGCGATGCCACCGCCACTGTCCCGACTGCTAAATCCTTTGAACTACCCATCATGGCATACACTAGTGGTGGTATGAAGCTTGAATCTTTAAATTTTAAACAAAAAATATCGTTATGGTACGTTGTTTTGTTGTTTTAATTGATCATCGTGACTATTTAAAGATGTAACTAGCGTTTTAAAATTTTAAACAAAAACATCAGTCTGATTACGCCTATTTAAAACTTTTTTTATTAAAACTAGCTAGTTACATGCTGAACTTATTAACCGGATGAATCAGACCAGGTGATCGAACACTCGAACATGAGTTTTAGTTTTTAAGTAAGATTTTCTTTTGTTCTTTTTAAGGTTTAACAAAAATAACTATTTTCCTAAAAAGGTTAGAAACATAAATTCACTATCATTCTATCAAAAGTTTTATCAGATATCTCAATTTCTAGTATAAATAAATAAATACTACTCCGTATTATATTTTTCCATAATACTTATTTTAGTTATTTTAGATTTTAAATGATAACATTTTAATAAAATTTCAAATCTGTAAGATTTAAACCTTAGCAACTTGTTAATCAATTACACCATCAACAATCAATTCACATTCTCTTGCCGACTTCAAAACATATAATATTTTTCTTTCTTTGGTTCGTATAAGAAACATAAAATAAATTTTAATTATTTATTTAGCACATGGTTTGATGAGGTTCAACTCAACTAACTAGTCCGACCAGTAAACCGGTTTAACAACTATTTTGTTGTCTGGTTCGGTTTTAATAACATTAAACCAAACAACATAAAGAATGAAACATGAATCATGCTTACATAGTCCAAGAATCGGGGGTAGATTCGCCAGCTTGGCGTAACTAATCCCTTGCGGAATCGCTAAACTCGCAATAGTAATTCCCGCAATCACATCCGACTTGAAGAAACTCAAATTATAAGTAGACACCCATTCAAAAAATGGGAACACATATTGTAGACCAAGTACAAACTTCCGTGACACCGGCTGCCCTTTAAACTGTCGAAGCGGGTCATCGGGGAACAGCGTTTCTTTAACGGTATTGGTTAATGATTTAACAAACGGTTGTGGTGGTGGGATTGCAACTTTGTGTGGTTGTTGATTGTGTTTTGTGTTTGGGTATTGATCATAGTCTCCGGTACCCATTTGTAGTGTGTTGTTTTGAATTGAAGGTGTAGGTGGTTGTTATGGCGCGCAGTTGGAGTTGAGGTTGAAGAAGATGGTCGGAGATGGGGTGGTGTTATATAGTGGTTTTTGAGTGGTGTGTGGGGTTGACAAGGGACTAGTAGGAATGTGACACGTGGTCTTTGTTGGAGTGGGATGATTGAGTATATACACGATCGCACAATTTCTTGTGTTTTATAATTTTAATATATGTACTGATCATGTATTATAACGTATTACGTAAAGACAATTTATTAATATATGTAGTGTAAATATGCTATATGCCAGCTTAGGCATGTAAAGTTTATAAGCATTTCTGAAATATGATATAGTTTCTTTTTATAGCTAGAATCAGGATCATTACAACATCGATGTTTATTTCGAAAACAAAAAAGAAACATATTATGCATTGACTTATAGTGTAATTTATTTATTATGTCTTACATATGCATGTTTATATAAATATATTGGTTTTTATTTTTAACTTACAGTTATGTAAATTTTGGGGAGAAACATTATGGAGACGGTGGAGGGTCACGAGCCTCTCATTTTTCTTTGTCTGAATTGTTGGTTTGTTGATCGGTAGTTGATTTTTTTTATATATATTGGATTTGGTCCTTCTTAAACAAAACATTTTAAGATTTAATCCCTATAAAGTATAACCTTCAAATTCTGGCTTCACCACTATGAAAATTAGTGGTTTTTTTTAGTTTTATAGTTAAAAGGGGTTCTACAAAGATATGACCGTGATTAAAAAGGTAGATGATATAATTTTTTTATTATCTGTACGTATACATTGAGCGGCTTTTTATTACACTTATTTATATACACATGTAAAATATCTTCATTTCAAACATAATCATACTCATGAGTGGCATCAAGTAAAAATTAAATGTAGTTTTATGATAAATCTGCGAGTTACACTGTTATTATAAACAAAAATAAAAATTCTTAGTGTTATTAATAATAGTATTAGTGTGAGTTAATCCACTCTTCTAATAAATTGCTAACTCATCTTACCACACTGCGCCACGTGTCACCACCATATTCATCTTCATCTTTTATGTGAATATGGATCCGGCCCACAAGAACTATTTGACCCATACCGTTATTAGTATGGATCTAATTTAAACACCAACATCATCGACCATATTGTTCAACAACATTTTCATATTTACATAATTTATAAGCATTTTAGTTTAATAATTTTTTCAATGCTATTAAAATAATATTTACATTTTATCGTTTCATCCCGTGGGTACCCACAGGTGTTAACCTAATAACTTAATATTGTTCGTAGAATTGAGTCATACTTTTCTTTAAAATAGAAACATTAAATTTATCTTTTAATAATTTAAAAATTATTAGACCGTCCGCAATTCAGCATCCGTCAATAGCCTGTCGTCGACATGGAAGTCCCTGCCGCAGGATCAGTGTTGATGGAGGCCATTCGTCTGTGGTGCCCGTCCCCGAGGGCTGATGTGAAACATAATTAAATAGCTAATTTACATTATATAAAACATAATTAAAAGCCTTATTAACTTTTACTTGGTTTAAATAAAATGATTATGTTTGTTAAAATAAATAGGAAAAAAGTAGTGATGTGAAAATATAAAGATGATTTGTGAAAGGATGATATTGGGGTAAAAGTTGATTTGTGGAAAGATGTGTGTGAGTTAGTGAGAAACTAATAAGGTGACATGTTGACTGGACTGATTCTTAAAGTGATGACCTTCTAACGTTATAGATGGTTTTATAGATTTGATATATCTACTATATGTGACAATTTAATAGCTTAACCATAAAAAATAAGGATATTGTATTCTTTTATGGTTTTAGTTTTATTAACGTAGATATTTATAGTTACGAATTACACGTTCTTACATGTCAAAATGTTTTACAGAAAAGTAGAGATAACATTCATCGATCATAAACTTTTAAAAAAATTTCCCTCGTGAATAATTTTTTAATTTAAATGTTTATGAAAACATATCATCATTTTTCCTAAAAAGAGTCGACAAAAACGTGTAGTAAATGTGATTTGAAAAAGTTTTATAATTAAAGAAAGTGGATGAACTTTTTGGAAACTAGAAGGATGCATCTTGTTCGTTGTTGATGACGTTGTAAATTAGTTGGTCAAAATTGGTTTTGGCAGGTAATGGCAAAGTGGCGGTTAAAGTATCCTAAAAAGAAATTATCTAACAAACAACGATATATTATATCCTAACTTTTTTACTAAATTTTTTTTATACGGTGTCTTTCCGATTATTACACCATCGCACTTGTTAGGTGTTGGATGATGAAGGGTATTACACCCAAACGGGCCAAAACCGACCCGCCACACATTACCCGAACCGCCATATGTCACCCGCCCACGTCACCCGACAGTTATGTCAGACGACGTGGCACTACTTGTGGAGATGGTCAGAGCACAACCAATCAGGAGCTGGTACCTGGTACCTGGTACCTCCCTGCACCAACACTGCAGGGAACACAATCGTGCTTGGCGCACAACAAAGGTACAGGACCCTGCAAGCCAATAAGCGAGAACTGCGAAAAGGTATGTCCCCTTGCGGGGCCCACGAGCCAACCAGCCACTACTCCAACCAGGTATGCTATAAATAGAGACTCTTCGAGAAAAGTAAGCTCTCATGCTCTCTTTACTATTTCTCACATTCAACACACACACACACTCATCTTTCCACAATCAATACACTGATTCTCACGCCGGAGGGTTATCACGGAGAAACCACCCTTCGGTTCTTCGTGGTGCCTTAACGCGTTGTTACCTGTGCAGAGAACCAATCTTGCAGAACCAAGAGGTGAAGAAATAGGAGGTTCCCGTTGATCCAGATCCGACAGTACCTAGGCTCCCGGATTTGTACCAACATTTTGGCGCCATCCGTGGGACCGGCATTCTCCCTCTCCTAGTTTCTTCAAATCTACACGCCGTCGCAATATGACTACCCTCCCGGACCTAAGCGCCCCTGTGATCGATGAAGTTGAGAGTTCTGACAACTCGGGCTCTGAATCGCATGAAACATCCCTTCAAAACAAAACTACCACTAAAACCTCTTTCCCTAGCCTGTCGTTCAAGGAACGACTTGAAGGCGCCACTAGCCCAAAAACACCCGCAACAACCCAGCCCGTTTACACAATGGCAACCACCGTAACTACAGTCACTCCCTCACCTACCTTCACACAAGGTGTAACAACCCCAATAGCCCAGTACTCCATACCAATGTTCCAAACACCCAATCCTCCATCAATGCAAGTGACCCTAGCCCCACAGTCACAATCCAACTCGTGGGAAAATCAAACTCCCGGTTATATCTCAATGCCCTATCCGTCAAACATGGCAATGATGCCACCTCTTGCCTCCGCCGCTTGGTGGGGGGAACAGATGCGACAAATGCAAGCGTACCAAGAAAACATGATGCGAGAATTGCAAAGGATAGCAATGCAGACACCACCCCCAGAAACAGCTAAAGCCTATGGCGTCCACATACCCAACTTTGCTGGTGCTTCGGCGGGGGCAGTAGAAGGCAACCCCGTCGGTGCGCCCGGAACCAACAAGGAAAACTCAGCTAAGCCCTACAGGCCAGCCGCTCTATTGGCCCAGTCTAAATTCACACCTAGACTAGCTCAAGCTGAGTTCCCGAAAAAGACAAAAATGCCATCCACAATAAGCAAGTATGACGGCTCAACAGACCCGGATGACCATGTCAATGTCTTCACCTGCGCGGGTGGAATTGAGCAGTGGGAAGAACATGTTTGGTGTCACATGTTCATCCAAACTTTGGTAGGAGCGGCGCGCCTCTGGTATGATAGTCTCCCAAAAGGGGGAATTGACAGCTTCGATGAACTCTTGAGAAAATTCATGCAGCAGTTTAGTCAGCAAAAAAGGCACACCAAGGACATGACTGAAATCTTGCACATCAAGAGGCGCGACGATGAACCCCTGGCAGATTTCATCACCCGGTACAACCTCGAAAGTCTCCAGATCGGAGGAGTAACAGAAGACCTCATGATCGCGGGGTTCGTGAATGGTGTAAGGGACGATCATCTGATACGAAGGTTACATGGTCCTGACGGCATGCCCCGTACCATGGAAGCCCTCATGAACATAGCAAAGATGCACATCAAGGCAGAGAAAAGCGTGCAATTAAATCGAGCCATCGGAAAACAAAAAGAGGCGTGGAAACAAACAGATACACGAGGAAAAAGCACCCTAAGACACTATAAGAGTGAGGGGCGCCCGCCACACCTAAGCTCTGCAAGGGAATGGGCACGTCCTTATCCATCCAATCGCCAAGAAATAGTAAGTGTGGTCGCGAAACATGCTCAGAGGGAAAAGGACAGCGGCAGCTTTTACGCATCACTCACCAAATCTCCAAGCGCCATACTGGCGTCGGGAGAGGTCAGGTTCAGCGCCCCAACACCCCTGAAAGATGAAATCAAGAGGGATACAAGTAAGTACTGTGATTACCATAAAGGACACGGTCACGAAACCGAAAAATGCTGGCAACTGAGAAAACAAATAGAAGAAAACGTGGCGAACGGAAAACTGTCGCACCTCCTAAAAGACAAGAGAGGGATGGAACGAGGTAATCATGGTAAAGAAGTCACAAATCATAAAAGGCCAAGAGATGTTTACATGATCAGGGCGCACCACCATACGCCACCAAGGGGCATAAAAAGACATGGGGAGACACTAGAGTCCTGGATGGACGCTCCTTTGGTGATCCCACCATCCAATGGAAACCGTTTCAGTGGTCCTTTAACAATCACGGCAATCATAGGCGACTATAAGATGAGACGAGTGTTCATTGACACAGGTAGCTCGGTAGAGATAATGTACGAACAATGTTTCATGAGCCTTGATCCAGAGGACAAGGCGCGCCTGGAACCTAACAACGGTCAAATCACAGGGTTCTCAGGAGAAAAGGTGATACCTATGGGGAAAATCGAGTTTGCGGTAACCATAGGTGAAGAAGGGCGACAGAAGACGGCGTTACTCACCTTCATTGTGATACCTTCATCATCAAGGCACAACGTCCTTTTAGGACGGTCGGCGCTGGATGCATTTGATGCAGCGGTGTCAACGCGCCGAGGTCTCATCACATTTCCCACACCAAAGGGAGTGGCAAGGGTATACGGCGATGACCCACAAACAGTAATTGAAACAAACATGCAGGAAACAAGAGTAAGTGACCACGAAAAATGGGTAATAAATGAAAGGTTCCCAGAACAACCAGTGATACTCGGGGGAACTTTGTCACAAAACATCAGGTCTCATCTTAAGGACCTCCTCCGGTCGTACATGGATGTATTTGCCTTTGAACCATCAGACATGACCGGAGTACCAAGAGAAGAGGCACAACACCGGTTAAAGATTAAAGAAACAACTACCCCGGTATCACAAAAGCGCAGAAACATGGGCGCTGAAAGGAGAGCGGCCGTTACAAAGGAAGTTAAAAAATTGGTTGAGGCAGGAATATTAAGAGAAGTGCAACGAGAATCATGGGTAGCCAACCCCGTAATGGTTAAGAAGACCGATGGAACCTGGCGCATGTGTGTTGACTACACAGACCTCAATAGAGCATGTTCGAAAGACTCTTTCCCTTTGCCCAACATAGACGCAAAAATAGACTCACTCGCCCCATTCAGGTACAAGTGCTTTTTAGATGCATACAAAGGCTACCATCAGATTAAAATGGCGCGAGGTGATGAGGATAAAACTGCGTTCCACACGGACATTGGCATCTTTTGTTATACAAAGATGCCCTTCGGACTGAAAAACGCAGGGGCAACATACCAAAAGTTAATGGACAAAGTCTTTAAAGACCAAATTGACAAGAACCTGGAAGTATATGTAGACGATTTGGTGATAAAGAGCAGGGAAGAGCGAATCATGTTGTCCGACATATCAGAAACTTTCATCCGATTAAGAAAGTACAACATCAAGCTCAACCCAAAGAAATGTTCATTTGGTATGGAAGAGGGGAAGTTCTTGGGTGTCATCGTCACCAACAACGGGCTGAAGGTGAACCAAGAAAAGGTTGAAGCAATCATGAAGATGAAGTCCCCGTCAACATTAAAGGAGGTCCAGGTCCTTAGTGGACGTTTGGTTTCAATTAACAGGTTCTTAGCAAAACACGCTGAAAGATCCCTACCCTTCCTTGATACTTTGAAGAACTGTATCTCAAAAAAGCAATTTAGATGGACGGATAAAGCAGAAGCCGCTTTTCAAGACATGAAGCAACACTTGGCACACTTACCAACCCTTGCCGCCCCATGGCGAAAGGAATCACTCAAAATGTACTTGGCTGCGGCGAACCAAGCAGTTAGCGCTGTACTACTAGTGGAAAGAAAAGGGGTGCAAACCCCTATCTACTACGTTAGTCGCGTCCTAACACAACCAGAAACAAACTATACCATGATGGAGAAATTAGTACTGGCATTGGTACACGCGTCAAGGAGGCTAAAAAGGTACTTTGATGATCACAGCATAGAAGTACTAACCAGTGTTCCTATCCAACAGGTACTAAAGAGGCCAGAAATTTCAGGGCGCCTAGCTAAATGGGCCATTGAGCTAAGCACCTTTGAGATCAGCTACAAACCAAGAACCGCCGTAAAGGGACAAGTATTAGCAGATTTTCTTGCAGAGGTACCTGATGGAACAAAAGTGATAGATCCAACACCAGCCAACATTGAAATTTTAACAAAACAACCAGCATGGCAGCTCCATACGGATGGGGCATCATGTAAAGAGGGTTCGGGGATCGGACTACTCCTTGTTAGTCCCGAGGGCATAGAACTCACTCATGCGGTCAAGCTGGGTTTCAAGACATCAAACAACGAAACAGAATATGAGGCGTTGATTGCAGGGCTTCGGTTAGCACTCAAGATGGAAGCACACAACCTAAAAGCACACGTAGACTCGATGCTGGTGGCCAACCAGATAAATGGAATATATGAGGCTAAAGACCCAACGATGTGTCAATACTTGAACTTATGCAGAGAGCTCATCACCAAGTTCAAAATATTCGAGGTCGTGCACATTCCCAGAGGCCAAAACAAGAAAGCGGATGCTTTAAGTAAAGTAGCATCCTGCTTCGATGACCCTACTAAAGAAATCCGGATTGAAGAACTTGCTGCACCAGCCATACAAGTACAAGAGATCAACATGACGGAACCCGAAGAAGAAACTTGGATGAGTCCAATCATTAATTACCTGAATCATGGATGGCTACCAGAGTCTAGAGGCGCCGCGCACAAGCTGAAGTGCAAGGCACTACACTATCAGCTCCTAGACAATGTACTTTACAGGCGCTCATACCTGGGCCCCCTACTCCGTTGCGTGACTGATGAAGAAGCGAATTACCTCGTAAGAGAAATCCACACGGGCATTTGTGGAATACACGCTGGCCCTAGAGCAGTTGTGGCAAAGATCACCAATGCTGGTTACTACTGGCCAGGGATGCACAATGCAGCAATAACGGAACTCAGGAAATGTAGAAGCTGCCAAAGGTACGCACCAATGATTCTAAGGCCAAAAAATGACTTGATTCCTGTAAGCGCAGCATGGCCTTTCCAAAAGTGGGCGGTCGATATAGTTGGTCCCTTTCCAGAAGCAGCGGGGCGTTTCAAACATCTGATTGTAGGGGTTGATTATTTCACGAAATGGACGGAGGCAAAACCGTTAACGACAATATCAGCGCTCCAGGTCAAGAAATTTTTATGGGAACACATTGTGTGCAGATTCGGGGTACCACTCTGTCTGGTGACCGATAATGGCACTCAGTTTGCCGACAAAAGCATTCAAAAGTGGTGTAAGGAGCTACACGTCCAACATATTTTCACCTCGGTCGCACACCCTCAGGGAAGCGGCCAGGTGGAAAGAATAAACCGAAGCCTTGTAGAAGGAATCAAAAAGAGGTTGGATCAAGGCGGTGTATCATGGGTTGAAGAGCTACCCAATGTCCTATGGGCACATAGGACAATGACAAAAACTAGCAATGGAGAAACGCCATTTAGTTTGACGTACGGGTCAGAGGCCATGATACCAGCTGAAATAGGCTTACCTTCCGCCAGAACCCTAAATGCATACGCCATCAATAATGATCAAGAACTTAGAAGAAATTTGGACCTGCTCGAAGAACGTCGAGAAATAGCCGCGATCAAGGAATCCAAATACAAAGCAAAGATGGAAAAAGAGTATAATAAAAAAGTACGAAAATGTTCTTTCAAGCAGGGGGATTACGTATTAAGAAGCAATCAAGCTAGTCGCGCGGAAGCACCAGGAAAGTTAAGTCCGAACTGGGAGGGTCCCTATGTAGTCAAGCATGTCGTGGGGAAGGGAGCGTACACTCTCAGTCACTTGGATGGAAGAACCATCCCCCGTACTTGGAACGCAGCACAACTTCGCAAGTGTTACATGTGAGCAAGAATAGATAGTATTTAGCCTTTTCATGTAACAAACAAATGTCATCACAAAGTATTATCAATCAAAGAAGTCTACGTTTTATCCATGTATTTCTATCAAGGAACACTATCAATGAAACAAAGTTCACACTTTTATCAATATTTTGTTACCACATGTATTATAACAGCCATACTCGCCATGGTCGTCTAACGACAAACCATTATCAGAGGACCGCCCAAAGGGGGCCTCACATGTTAGACACCAGGACTAAAACTGGTGCCATTGGTAAAAAGCCAATGAAACGCGTTTATCAAACAATCATCAATTCTGGGAAAATCCCACGTCAGTTGCTATCATAGGCGAAACATGACAATATTAAACACACGAAACAAGAATAAAAAGTACCAAACATTATACGCCAATCATCATCGTCAACAAAAGAGTCAAAAGTTATAACCAAACATTAGAAGAAAGGACTAAAACAACCAGGCATACAAACAAAAGATTTCAAAACAAACTTAAATGTCTTCAGCTTCATCATCAGAAACATCATCACTTTCTTCACCATCGCCTTGAGTGCATGTCACGTTAGCACTAGGCGAAACAAGCAGATCACGAACAAGAGAGAACCCATCATCAAGTGATACACTTTGCAAGGAAGATAACACATGAGGAACCACAGCATCAAAAGCTTGATAAGCATCAGCAAGACCCGCCAAAGGGTTAGGAACAAAGTCAGGGTGTCTATCAATGGTACCACCAGTTCCACAAATCTGGTACCCAACATGCATCCCATCTTGGCGACCAACAAAATCAGCAGCGGTAGTAAGTGCATGGAGAAGGTCAACATACTGGGGATCTTCTCTAAGACGTTTCAAAAACTCGGAAAACCCGGACCTAACCAACCACTCCATGTCTGCACGAAGACCCCCAACAACAGTCTTAAGATCAGATATCTCAACAGCAGACGCCGCCTCAGCGGCTTTAGAAGCAGCACCCAACTCGTCTACCAAAGACGCTTTCTCAGCCAACAATTTCTCTTTAGTCTCTAAAGACTTCTTAACAGTCTCAAGTTCTGCCCGGACTATTTTCAATTCAGCGGTACTAGCCTCCACTACCCTCTCATGATCGCTAACAACGGATGACAGAGTCTCTCGAAGATCACAAACATCCTTCTCAGCTTTATCAAGCTGAGTCTTCAAACCACGATACGAATCTTTTCCCACGACTAGTGCTTTACTAGCACCAGCCAACTTAACCTGTAAACCCTGCCTCATTTCCCTTTCAACACCAAACGCATCCTCCATGGACACCATCTTATCTCTCCAATCTTCAGATCTTGAAGAATCAATACTCAGCAAACCCATCCCCTTTTGCAAGCTAACCAACTCACTCATCAACTTACTTCTTTCAACCATGGCAGCCGAATACATCCGCGAATCATAATCTGACCGACGGCAAATTTCCGGATAATGACCAACCAAAGTAGCCAAAGCAAGGGCTACCTCATCAGAAATAACAGAATTCTCCTTACGTTGAATCACTATTTTTTCTCCAGGAGGAACCGCATTAACCAACCACTGACGACACACATCGGGAGCAGTAAGGCGAGCCCCTTGAACAATTTGCCAACTTGGGACGAAGGACGCGTTAAGATCTAAATCATCAAAGTTCACCTCTATTGGATAATTGTGACAACCCGCAAAATCCTAGTTAAAGTCGTTAACTATTTGTTAGCTATTCCGTAAAGTTTATTAACTTTAGGGGTCGGTTTGTAACTAACTTAACTAGTTATTAATTTTAAAACTTGGATTAAGTAACATGTCATATTGAAAGGGCCTAAGTGTAAACTTGAAATAAGTTACCCAAACCCTAGTCGACCCACCCCCACCCCTGCAATATATCATCACCTCATCATCGTTCGTCTTCGTTTGTTCTCTTGTTTCGCAGCAACAATCAAGCCCCACTATATCATCATAGCATTCGACTGTTCCAATAAAAACCGCACACACGCTCGATTGTATCTCTCCTCATCGTCTCCTTCGCTGGTCACCGGAAGTCAAAAACCAACCGTCGCAGGCAGCCAACATTGGCGTCACTGGTCACTCTTGTTTCAGATTCCGATCATCTTCTTAGTTAAGCTCTGGTGAGTTTCGCAACCCGTAAGTATGGTCGTATCTGCATGTGCTGTACGTGTGTGTATATACATATATATTAACAGCCTCGAGCTCGTTAACAATCCGCAGTAAGCAGCGAAGAGACTGCACAACACCCGCGCGACAGCACCGCCATTGAACAAACCGGCGATCGTCGTTGCTTACCTCGATCACATATTCTCTTTCCCCTCGGCATTCCGGTAAGTAAAATCAGCCCAACCCATCGTTTTTATTGTCGTTTTCGTTACGGGGTTTCGTTACGAGTTACGGTTTAGTTCGGTTCAATCGTATGTGTTGTATGAATGTAATTATGTTCTGTGATGGTGAGCTTGGTAGGTACGGTTTTATGTAGAGCAGTATATATGGCGTGCGTATGTATATAAGATAAAGTATGTGTAGGTTCGATCTATTAAAACATATATGTATGCGATTACATGTAAGTGCTGGAAGATATATATGCGTGTATGTATAGGTCTGTGTATGGTGTTGTAGGTATATGTTCTATATAGCAATTAATTGCAGCAACTTCATATGCATATATATATATACAAGTATAGAGAGAACCGGCTAAATTTAGTTGGTGCTGTGATGTTTACATATATGTATGCTCATGTGTATGAATATTATGTATGTATGTAAACAAATCATGAAAGAGTAGTGATGTTATGCAAGGATAAATGTACTGTATGTATATATATATATATATGTATGATTTGTACATGTGAGTTCTACCAGTGTAAGGACAAAATTATGTGGTATATATGTATAGCAGATTGTAGAGGTATATGTATACATGTGTAGTATTAATGTATGTATGCGCAGGGATGTAGCATAATAGGAATACACAGTTCATGTATGTATGTGATGTGTAGATATTAGTGTGCATTAAAAATAATAATAATAAATAAATAATAATAATAAAATAAATGTTGCAGCAACTTGATTAGATTAGAGTGTACATGTAGGATTGATGGTATGTGGTCATGGGAATGTTAAGGTGAAAGAAATGCATATATATTTATCTACCATGTTTTATGTATGTAGGTATTAATTATGATTAAAAGACTGAATGAGCAATGTGAGTCTCTATACATTGATAAGTGTCATATATATGTGAGTAGTATGTGTTTGAATTTGCATGTATTAGTATGTATATGTGTGTGTTATATGTTGTGCGGGAATAATTGTGTACTCATGACATGCTTAGTACGTGTGAACTTGTATGAAGTGTATTATTATATGGAAACCGAACGGAACACTCGAAACCCTAGCGAATTTTATATTATATATGTCAATTACATGTTCTTAGTTAACAACTAGTAAGTAATTATTTAAAGCAGGTCATAGGACGATCTAAGTTCTTTTGTTGCATCTTGGTTAATTGCTGTGCGCTTCAAAGGTGAGTTCTTTGCCCGCTTTTAAATCTTTTTCGGGGAGAAAACATACAAATGTTTTTAATGCGCCTTCGGGCGGATTACATTTTTGTGCCTTCGGGCAAAACTTTATGCCTTCGGGCGGGGTCAAATACGGCTACGTTTTATACCTTCGGGTAGGGCCTTCGGGCAAGATTTTAATGGCCTTTGGGCTACGGTTTATGCCTTCGGGCTACGGTTTATGCCTTCGGGCAGGGCCTTCGGGCAACGGTTTTGATAAAACAAAGTTCTATTGTCTAACTGTTTATTTTACTGAGCATGATTCCACCCAACCCTAAAGTCCTTTCCTTTTTGTCGAGATTATTAATATACAGTGGGTATAACGGGGAAATTTGAGTAGTACTACGGGTTCGGCAGACCCCATCATGCTGGATTGGTTTCCAGGTGGTGCAAATTGTCCTTTAACTTTTGGTCACCCGTCGTGGTGGTAACAAGGCAACCTTATCGTATCGTTCAGTTTAATCTCGACGTGCTCATGTAGTAAACGAGGTGGTCTAGCTAACCAGCAATAGTAGTGATGTTTATCGGTTAAACGGTTTCAGTATTTTTATATACTCTTGTTACTTAAACTCATTGAACTCACCAACATTATTTGTTGACTCGTTTTAGTATGTTTTCTCAGGTGGCTAGGAGCTGTGCACGTAGGACATATCATGCATGAGTCTTTTATTTTATTTTCAACAGTTATTTACGTTGTTGGTTTTAATGAAAATAAATGCCGGTTGTGCTAGACTATTGAGCACATGTTTTATACTAGTATTGTGCTAGACTGTTGAGCACATGTTTATTTAAATAATGAGTTTGTTTGAAAGCTTCCGCTAAACTTTGAAAACTTACATTTTTATACCCTGAGTTTTGGGTTAACGATTAAGTTAAACTTTTATTTAAAACATTGAGTCAGTGTTACTGTAACTAATGGCTTGAGATCCTGGTATGTCACACGCCTAACGGATACCCCGTTTGTGGAAAATTGAGGGTGTGACAATAATGCAAGGAACCTTGAGAAGGGGCAGGAGAAGCACCAAACATATAACTCACGCCCCCCTCTGGAGCGTCAGCAGAACTTGAGACCCGCCCCCATCAGACGCGCCACTAGTACCCAACATCTTAGCCCTGCCATACGCGCCATTAGTACACCTTATCCTAACTTTGCTGGTACCCGCCACCGAAGTGGTACCCGCCATCGAAGTGGTACCCGCCATCGAAGTGGTACCCGTCATCGAAGTGGTACCCGCCATCGAAGTGGTACCCGCCATCGAAGTGGTACCCGCCACCGAAGTGGTACCCGCAACCGAAGTGGTACCCGCCACCATGGTGGTACCCGCCAACATATTGGTACCAGGCGCCAACATACCAACAACAATCGAGTCTTTAGGTGGTCCCTTATTAAACACGCCAACATCATTACCCCCAGAACCACCCTCATGATCACTAGCCCTAGAACTTTGAGGAGAAGCAGCGGAACCAACCTTACCTACGCTTGAACCAACTGAAAGGAAAAATACAACTAAAGGTAAGACAAGTTTTGACAAAAAAAAAAAAAAAAAAAAATGTAAAATAAAAAGGACTCACCAAAGCGTCGTCGCTGGAACTCTGCTAGCGCCTTCATTCTTTTAGACTCAGGAGGATCGGGTCCCGGATCACCAACTTTCCTTTTCAAATGGGTAGGTACACGTACCAAGGCACCAACCGAAGCTTTACCCCTACCATGAGCTTTACTAGTTCCTGACAAAGCACGGGTGGTACTTGCACCTTTATCAGTACCCGCCTCGTCATCACTCATCGCCACCTCACCAGCACCATCAATAGCAAGAACAAAAACATCATTAACAAGCACTGAGAAAGAGGCGCCCCTATCCTAAAATCATCGACAATCAAAACCAACAATCAATTAAAAAAAAAAATATATATATATATATATATATATATACACACACATCATCAATAAGCACTTAGAAACGCTCAGAAAGGAGCTTACAGATAGGGGGCGCGTCCAAGAAGCTCGCGGGTCAAACTTGCCACTAAAGTCCGGATGAACAAAACAGTCACGGGTAAGATCTAGAATCTCTCGATCACCATCAAAAAGCTCCACTTCAATAGGAGTAAAAAGACTCCGATTACTCTCGAACAAAAGCTCATACAAACTAAAATCATCTGCAAAAAGTAAAAACAAAAACAAAAAGTAAACCAATCAAGTCAAAAGATGAACCCAAGGTACCATAGAACATCTAACCTCCTCCGGAGTAAGAATAAGACGGTCTAAAACCGCGTTTGCCCCAGCGAGAGCTCATCCCACACGCAACGAGCGCATGCTCCGGTAGATCTTGGATGGGCGTCGGATGGCGGCACAACCATTTGTACATAGCAGAATCGAAAATCCTAGGATCAGGAGGAATATCAACCACCGCCTCCCCATTATGGCGGAACACCATATTACCCGGAATAGCACAAGCATCAACATAAAAGAACTTTGTCTTCCACTTTTTGTTCTTGGAACTCGCAGGAAAGACCCCAACCATATTCTGAGATGAGTCCCTCTTATCAAAAGTGTACCAGTCGCCCTTTTTATGAGGGTAAAAGAAAGCATTGAACAATAGTGGATCTGGTTGTTTCTTCAAGCTACGCATTACAAACTCATAATGACGAAGCTTTATGAGACCCAAAGGATGAATCTGGGAGATGTGCAATTGGTACCACTCAAGAACATACAAACAGAATTTAGAGATGGGTAACCGAAAGTGACAAAAGCGGAAGAAATCTGCATACAAAGAAATCATCCCTTCCGGAGGATTAAAAACGGTTTGCTTTGAAGACGGCAGGCGAGGGTCCCATTCAGACCTAATGCCATGTTCAACTAGAAAAGCTTGAAAGTCGGAAGGAACCCACTTCACAAACACCTGGTGCGCGCCTAAGATACTTCGACCAGCCATAGACGGTGATGGAGAAAGAGACGATGAAGATGAATGATGCGTTTATAGGACGCGGCAGATTTGAGAGAGAGAGAGTAATGGAGGAAGATGATAAGAAAAAATGGGTAGGGTTTTTCTTTGAATTTATAAGAAAGGATGGGGAGGGATGTGAAAAGACCTTAGAGGGCCCGCTAAAAAGTCAGCCCAACAAGTTTTGTCCACGCGTTAACATCGGGAATCACAAATCAAAAAGCACCTCGAAAAAATACGACCAAATCTCACTCCATGACAAAAGTAATAAATACGAACATCACATCAAATAAGAGGAGGCAGGTACTTTTATGACACACCCACCTAACACGCCATCAAACAAAGACTCCAAAGGGAACCGCCAAAATACGACACGAGTGACCAAAGTCTGACGTTTTCAGCACATGTCATTTAAGAGACGCCAGCTAAAAACAACAGACTTGGGGGGACTTGAAGGGTATTACACCCAAACGGGCCAAAACCGACCCGCCACACATTACCCGAACCGCCATATGTCACCCGCCCACGTCACCCGACAGTTATGTCAGACGACGTGGCACTACTTGTGGAGATGGTCAGAGCACAACCAATCAGGAGCTGGTACCTGGTACCTGGTACCTGGTACCTCCCTGCACCAACACTGCAGGGAACACAATCGTGCTCGGCGCACAACAAAGGTACAGGACCCTGCAAGCCAATAAGCGAGAACTGCGAAAAGGTATGTCCCCTTGCGGGGCCCACGAGCCAACCAGCCACTACTCCAACCAGGTATGCTATAAATAGAGACTCTTCGAGAAAAGTAAGCTCTCATGCTCTCTTTACTATTTCTCACATTCAACACACACACACACTCATCTTTCCACAATCAATACACTGATTCTCACGCCGGAGGGTTATCACGGAGAAACCACCCTTCGGTTCTTCGTGGTGCCTTAACGCGTTGTTACCTGTGCAGAGAACCAATCTTGCAGAACCAAGAGGTGAAGAAATAGGAGGTTCCCGTTGATCCAGATCCGACAGTACCTAGACTCCCGGATTTGTACCAACAGATGACACTTTTTTCTTCGAGTACAATAAACAACCAATTAATTTTTTAGTTGTATATTATTCATATGGTCTACATTTGTATTTCTCAACGACGTTTTGGGTATTGTTAAATCTTTGACCTATCAATTACCGTTACTTGAGGTTGAAATTTTTGTGACACGGTATCAATCATTCTATTATTTTTTACGCATATTAGAACCCACGGCCCGCTTAATTAGAAGAAACATCATTTGTGTAAATTTCTTATTTGATTACCGGACTAGACGCTCAATGGTTTATACTAGGAAAAAAGTGACTTCATAAAACGTATGTATGTATAAAAATATACATGCTCCGTGAATAGCATGATTGTAAAGAGAGAACAAAAAAATTCAATAAAAATTATATCAACATAAATGATCTCTTCATAATTCACTATAATTGTACTCTATTTCCATCCCTCTATCTCAAAGGCATGCAGTGGCGAAGCCAGTATTTTTGGCCCGAGGGGGCCAAAGTTAAAAAACCCATAAATTTTTTTTATAATGCTTTGTTTCGAGGGGTCAAACTCAATATATATATAAAAAATCAATAACCGACCAACAAAACAACATTTCAGACGGAAAAAACTAGGGAGGCCCGGACCTTCCTTAGTCCCTCTTAAGCCTCGCCATTGAAGGCATGCATGACCCTATTCTTTCCTTTGTCTCAAGGTCTTGTATCTATGACCATTTATCACTCAAGAACTAATGTTATACACTTACACGTGTTAAGTTTTGAATCTCTTTATGCTTCTAGAGAAAATTCATCTTTCCTTACCATTATTCATACATTTTAAATTTTCTTGTATGCTAATATTTTATACATAATTATAAACGACAATGACTTAACTGATAATCTTCTAATAGTCGACGTATCGAATAATAACTACATGACCTTTGGACTAATGATACCTAGAAGTTTCATAAACGTGTCACTCCTCGTGAGATATTGTGGGTTCAACTATATATAGATATAAAGATACTAAAATGAACAAATTACATTTTTCATTATTTACGTTTACATCATTTTTCATCAATTGTCATTTTTTTGTTAAATTTTTCACTAAAGGTCATTTATGTTTATAAAATGTTACCGTTAGTCCTTTTTCTGATTTGTTGTTTCTGGTTTTTTGCTAGGTGCTGGCTAGCTCTTTAATAAAGTTTTTGTCGTTTAAAAAAGTATAGTAACTTATATGGTTTGACGACCATAATAAAAACTTTGAATAATTAAAATGACATTTAATTTATATTTTTCATTAAATTACATAATACTTCATCTTTTGGTCTAGTGATTTAAAAAAATATAAGAGGGTTTACTATTGGGATTAGTGTTCGGTTTATTGGAAGAGTCAATCTCTCTCGAATCGTTTAAATTTGAAAGGTTATGAATTTAAGTCTTAAAATGATTAAAAATAAAATTATGTAATCTAAAAAAATATGATAGCTTCATGAGCATACGGCTCTTGAAGGTATGAGTTTCTAAGAGAGTGGGAGGAAGACAAGCTAGGGGTAAAGTCGTCGTTTTTAAAAATTAAGCAACGTCAAGAAGAACATATAAGGTCAAACTTAACCACATAATAACAAAAACATCAATAAATTAATCCAATTTTTAACAGCAAAAATGGGCGTATAATTATATAAACAAAGAACTTAGCAAGATGCTAGGTTACATTAACAAATCAAGTTAAATAAAAAGTAAATACATCAAGACGATCATTCTACATTTGTTTTTTGATCAAGAGAGAATGATCGTTGGTTCTGGTGGTTAGAATGCTTCTACGTTTGTCGCCTTTGGGTTCGTACACCACATCGATCATAACGCACCAATCGTTAACCATTTTATTCAAACAAAACTGGAATCACCTAGCAATATCCACATGCCTTTCCTAATTTTGAAAACTACATCGATATGATCGATATATTCATGCAAATATATTAAGTTACGTACGTACGAATACTAATAGTATGCTTATGTCGAAACAATCTTTTAGTTAAAAACTTCATGCTTTTAAATTAACATCTTTTTTGGTTTTTACCAAAAACAGAAATATATATTGACCAAAAAGTATGAATATCAACCTAAACTAACATATATTTAATTAATTTACTATGTTTTAAAAATCTAATATATATCTAGCTAGCGGCTGCAATTTTCCACATTAATAGTCGAAAAGGCATGAAAATATTTATGATCTGCTTGTCACATATAATCCGTTTAAAAAATGTCGTATTCAAAGTTAACCTATTTAATCAAGTGGATTGTGTTTGAGTTGGTTTATTTAACCGATTAGCTTAGGTAAATAAGAGAGTATGTTAAGCTAAACATGCCAACACACCAAAGAGTTTACTACCCTTTTAGCTCATTTGTCATAACTAATTAATGCTTGTAAATCGTGTCTTATCCTGTTTAACATATATGTTAAAGACGATGCGACTAACATAAATATTAAACATGAAAATGACTCGTTTAACACATATTTTTTTAATGGCAAATAAACGGCCCTGCTTAGGAGGATTAATGTTATCTTAACACATGGCTTTGATTGTTTAAGTGTGACAGTTCTAAGTTTTATGTATGGATGAAAAATGATAAACCTAATTGGCAACCCTACAACCGATCAGCAAAATAATAATACAATCACATCTTAATTATTATACATCAACCTGTTTAACACGATTTCACAAATTGGTTAAATAAGTTCGTGTTCTACCTACATGATTTTTAATCATTGTTCGGGTTATACATACATTTTCACAAAGAAACTGCCCAAGATTGTTAAGCTAAACGAGTTATACATGATTCCACAACTGATTGAAGCACTGTTAGGTTAAAACACTCAATTGAAGCATCGTTTCGAGATAACTTTTACATTAATCGACTAATATTCTCCTTCTGGTTAAAAGATCTAAAACATCGGTCTTGATTCAAAAAATACTTAACGGCGCTAAAAAAATTTTAACAACGACATACTAATTGTCAAAATGATAAAAGTTGGACCGTTGTTACCAGTCAATTAAATAATTAGAACTTGTAAACCAATATACATATTTTATTTATATTCTTTGGTATGTGAGATCAACTCACTTGACATTAACACCAAACCCTATATTAGAGATATTGTGTTCAAATCTAGGTGTTAGACAAACCCTTTAAAGTAATTTAATTGTACGAATATAATAAGTTTATTGTTAATTTGTTTTTGGCTGATACGTAAATAACAAAATTGCCCGTAAGGTCATAAAAAGAATAAAAAAAGGTAAAAAATGAAAATAAAAAGTCGGAAGAGCACTAAGAGTGGATCATTAGTCACCAAGTTATGACACGTGCAAGCTTAAAATTGGATATGATTCACTGCATCTTAAGTCGGTCCATCCACTATACCCACCGTTCGAACATTATTGAAAAATGAAACGCAATTTTAACATATTAATTAATATTAATACATTCAAAAGGTTATTTTGAGTCGTACTTAAAATCACGTGGTGTTGAAAAATTAATGACTTAAAGAGTATGTGTAGTGTTAACTTAATATTCAGTTAAAATGCCACCTATGCTTCATGAAGGCAAACAATGAAATTGCAAAAAAAAAAAAAAATTTTAAATTAAATGCAATGATTTTAACTAGCTGCAACTATTACTAAATAATTTTTATATTTAACAAACATAACCAAGTTTTAAATTTGTTCTAATTAAGTCACTTAAATTTAAAATTTTTTTCAATTAAGTCACACACCTTTATATTTTATTCAAATTAGAGGTTTTCACATGTTTTTCTTTACGTTTCAGTTAAGAATTATTTTTTATATTTTTGATGCTAATGTGAAGCGGTAATGTGAATTGTAGGTTTTTTTTTTATTATAATTAACATATTTTTAAATTTTTTAATATAATTACATATATTAAATATTTCAACCCCACATTATATCTTCAATTCCTTTCTTGATACAAACACAATCCAACAATTGCTTGATTTGGAGGTTTAGTCATCCAATTAAAGCAAAATATGCTTGAGTGACCTAAATAAAACAAAATTGAAACTTGGTTATGTTTCTATGACATTACTCTTTTGTTATTCGATAAACATAATAACTTAAATTCTAAACTCACACAATAAAATACTAAATCACTTTAATAAAATAAAAGTTACAAACGCATAAGAATACCAATGATTCTAGATCAAGTGTTTAAGGTGAGGTACGTAAGACTTTATTAAAATACGATTTTGCGTTCACGTCTCATTTATGATAAAAAAAAATGAGGGGTTAACAGTTGGGCCAATGTGTTTTCTCATGTAAGGTGAGTTTCCACCTAAGTGAAATAACGTAGATAATCAGGTGATCGGCCAGTACGTAGTTCGCCAATGATCCAAACTACCGTTAAAAAAATTAAGACATAGGAATTAAAAACGGTACACTCTAAATAAGAAAAATAAAACAATGTTACTTGCAAAATTAAAAATACTACAACATTTTTTAAGGAACGGCTACTTGTTGGCACTGTATATATTTGCTCTTCCTTCGCTCAAATATAGCATGATTGCTGTTAAAAAAAAATATATATAGCATGATTTTTTTTAAATAATAATAATAGAACAATTTATCATTTCATATTAAACATCAAAAAATATATATACTCCGCATATTGCTATCGATTAGTTGTTTTGTTCTAAACCCGAGTAAAGGGTCGATTTTAAGTACAAGTGTTTAGTCTTGATCAACTTAATTATGGTTAGTTGGTGATAGTGTTCTACACTTTTACTTTATCGTATTTTCTGATTAATTAAATTTCCTAATTTTTTATATTAAAATTATGCGACATGTATACGAGTGGAGATTTATCAATCTGTAAAAATATAAGTATACTTGTTGTCTTCAATAAAGGTTTTAAGGGAAGTGTCCAAAATTGTTGGGGATATTGGCATATTTATTTAATAATGAAAATAAATACTAAATAGGAGTAATCACTATAAAAGGTATGGTATCAATAACTATTTTATAGAATATTATACGCATAGAATTATGAAAATATCTAGTGTGATCGGTTCATATAAAAAGGATAAAAAAAACCCGGCACTTTTAACATAAAGGGAAAAAAGTGAACTATATTATTCCAAAGAAAAAAATGCAAAAGAACGTTTTAAAACATTGTTAAATAATACATAACATATATTCCAATAAGAATATAAATTAAACGTCTATAAGATAGACACGAATCCTATCCTCACGAAGAAAAAATGGTTGTTGATATATAATGTAACAAGAATAATAACATCTGTTTTCAAAGCACTCGTTATGCTAAAATAGGAAAATATAAAGTAATTAAAAATGATAAAAAGGAAAAAATATTTGTTTTATAAAAGAAGTCTTAGAGGAAAAGATTGAGTGAGAGAGTTGACACAGATAAAACTATGTAATTCTATTTCTAAAAAATACTTAAAATTTCTTAAATATTAAATATTTATAAATTCTTAATTATAATATATAGTTAAAAAAATTTATTTAAAATATTATTATTGAACTCATGATGACACACATATATTAAACATTGATAAATTAAATCTACAAGAAGGTCTGAAGAATCAAAATGATCTTGTGCCGAGTTATTATATTTGGTATATACCCGGTATAAAAATAGTGGTGTCATAGTTTATAGTTGTAGCCTTTCATAATAATAGATATATATTTTTTTCTTATTGTAGCTTTATACTCAAAATGGTTACTTATACATATGGGTTCAAGCGTTCAAGAAACCCGACATCTAATTCTAATTAAGTAGGCTAATATTTTATCATAATTTTTAGCAAACTTAGTAAAAGATATGTGTATTTATGATAATTATTAATCGTATCCGTAACACTAAAATATATATAAGTTAAGAGATTTAGGTGGTGTTTGTTTTTCTGAAAAGAGTCTACGCATGCTCTTTTGTTTGCATCGTGCAGATCACGCGCATACATTGTCATATGCAGACTGTTTGTGTTTTCAAAGACGTTTCATTAAAAAACGTATGCGCGAAATCTTCTTGGTGCAGACTTGATCCAAGCACTTCTAAGATCTTCTAAAGTCTGCAAAGGATTAAAAACCACTAAATACAACCACTCACTGTCCACCACCACCACCCAACATCCCCCACCGTCCACTACCACCACCACCCATCTTCCCCCACCCACTGTTCAAGAAACCCGACATCTAACTCTAATTAACTAGGCTAATATTTTATCATAATTTTTAGCAAACTTAGTAAAAGATGTGTGTATTTATGATAATTATTTATACGCATGCCCGTAACATGCATTAAAATATAAGTTAAGAGATTTAGGTGGTGTTTGTTTTTTCTGAAAAGAGTCTACGTAAGCTCTTTTGTTTGCATCGTGCAAATCACGCGCAGACATTGTCATAGACAGACTGTTTGTGTTTTCAAAGACGTTTCATTAAAAAAACGTCTGCGCGAGCTCTTCCTGTTGCATATATACTTGGTCTAAGCACTTCTAAGATCTTCTAAGATCTATAACGAATTAAAAATCTCTCAATACCACCACCCACTGTCCACCACCACCCCAACATCCCCACCGTCCACCACCACTACCACCCATCTTCCCCCACCACCCACCGTCCCCCACCACCACAACCCATCGTCCACCACATTCCACCACCACCCACCGTCACCACCATCGTCCGTATACTACCAGTAGTCTACAGACGTTAAAAAACAAACAGTCTTATTCTTACAGACTGCAGAGGTTTGGTCCACCTCTTATTCTGTAGATATGGTCCATATAGATTGCAGACATTATTTTTCAGCAGATAAAACAAACAACATCTTTTTGGTGGTCAAAATGTCACATTTATTTCTCTGAGTCAATTGTCTACATGGGAACATCTTGTTAGTTTTTTTTTAACGACAACCGAATCAACAATATATTAGAAAGTCGGTCTAGCAAGGAGCTAGGAAATACAACATATGAGAAAAGAATTACAATAATAATGCAAAAGAACGCCAATGATTCCAATTAACTGTTATGTTGGGAGCCCTATTTGTAATCAAAAAAAATAACAAAGTCTTTATCTCGCCTAACAATTTCATTACATCGATGGTGCCGTTGTTGAATAGTCTCTCGTTTCTTGCACGCCAAAAACACCAACACGTTATAAGAATGATAGCATTCAAGACCTTTCTTCATCTCGCGCTACCAGGTTTGTGCGTTTGAAGTTGGTGGATGTCATTAGTGAAGAAAGCAAAGATTGGGCCAATTCTAAAACATGAGCCAACCAAGTTCCATACTTGCATGATGTAAGGATATGCAAAGATTGGAACATCTTGTTAGTTAAGAAGGGAGGGAGTGCGTACAAGGTGAGGAGCTCACAAGATGAAAGCACCTATGAAAATAGGTCATGTCATTCATCTTTTCTCAACTCTTCCCAGCCCTTAAGACTAGAGACACCACCACAAGGTGATCTCAAAAGATGAGTTCATTAAAGATTATAATACGGTACAAACACACAATGAACACATGCATATGGCTCCACTAGGGATGAGCGTTTGGTACCGAAATACCGAACCGATACCCGTACCGTACCGGTACCGTACCGAACCGGTACCGTACCGAACCGGTACCGTACCGATAGATTCGGTACCGGTATCGGTACCCACTTTTACATGTTTTCGGTATCGGTATTTTCGGTATCGGTACCGGTTCGGTACCAATACCTTAAATTTACCTAAAAGTACTTGTTCCGTACCTATACCGTACCGGTACCGTACCGATAGATTCGGTATCGGTACCGGTACCCACTTTTCTATGTTTTCGGTATCGGTACCGATTCGGTACCGGTACAGTACCAATCTCATCCCTAGGCTCCACCCACCAAACTCGTGGAGTATTTCAACGCTTTCCACCACTCGTCACAAACCTCAAGGTGATCTTGCCGGACCCTCCTTGCCTTCCTCGCCGAACTCGTCTTCCTCATCTGGAATTCGTCGTATGTTCCTTGTGCTCTAAGTGGTGTACCCAACAATCAAAATATTAGAGGCTCAAATTTTACGCGTGCATGTTGTGATTAATTTATCCAATAAATTATATAAATTGCCAATAAAAATATAATAGTTAATTAATTGGAATCCGAACTCTTTTTATATCCAATTTGTCTTTTATCAAATATATTGATACCAAAAATAGTTTCGGGAGCTTTAAGCTTGATCCCAAACTATATATATTTGCGATAAAAAGAATAGAAAGTTAATCATTTTGTCAAAATGTATAAAATCTTTCTTTAATCATTTTAAAACTGGGTCATACAAGCTCAGATTGAGATTAAT
Organism: Tagetes erecta; assembly: GCA_030867185.1. Taxonomy (NCBI): domain Eukaryota; kingdom Viridiplantae; phylum Streptophyta; class Magnoliopsida; order Asterales; family Asteraceae; genus Tagetes; species Tagetes erecta. The sequence continues at coordinate 10,931,162 of CM061494.1, forward strand.
TCAATGGTTGAAACTATCTTATCGAACTATACAATAGTTTTTAAAGTTTAGTTTTAAGGTTTAGTTTAAAAAAATGTTTTCCTCTTGTAAGCTTTTAGGGTTTAGGCTTTTAAGGATGTGGTGGGAGTTTAGGTTTTTAGAGTGGAGTGTAGGGGTGGTTTGACGACATGTTCTAACGTTGTTAAAACGAGTTCATTCAGAGCTCGTTTAACTCAGCAGCTGATGTGCAACAAAATATCACCTTTTACATTTTTTTAAGCAAAATCAAATTTATGGTAGAGGAACCTACTATGTTTAGCATAAAAAGCTGAAATTTATATAACAAAATTAACAAATATCTTACGAACTCAAATAAAAATACATTTCTTTTTACAATAATATCTCATATTGGTATAACCAACATGGCCTTAATTTCCATGCAACATCGATGTTTTGTCACATGGCTACATGAACTTCCCATTGAACCAGCATTCGATCGATGACCACATAAGACCTAAGTGGACATGCGGTTTAATTTTAGCCACTAATTACAAGTATAACTACTATAGTTAATTATATTTATATATAGTGGAAAACTTTATAAAAGCAGAATAATTGCGAGATATTTAAGAAGAAACTACCCTAGATATTACCTTCATTTTTTTGGATAATCCAATCATGATTGGCTAATCCAAGTAATTGTGACTTTATACTGTACGTTTGGCAAATAAAATTCAACAAAAAAGTTCAAGAGAGGTATTAATATGGTAAATTGGCTAAAAATAATCCCAACTAACACCTATTGGCCGAGAATAATCACAACTCAGTTTATTCCCTCCAGTGGTCCCAAATCCAACTTTTTTGGCCTCCAGTGGTCCGCCGTTAAATGCACTTAACGGCCGTTAACTTTTTTTTTGATTTTTTTCGAATTTCAAAACAAGGTTTTATGGAAATTGATCGGGAGGAGTATACGATTCAATTGATGTAAACCTTACTTCGAACTGGTGTTCCAAACGACAAAACGGTCTTCAATCGGGTGTTTAAAACCTAACGGTGCTTTAACCGGATATCAAAATTAAACCATTTGGAGCAACAATTGGAAGTAAGGTTTACATCAACAGACTCGTATTCTCCTCCCGATCAAAATCCCTAAAATATCGGTTTGAAATTCGAAAAAAATAGAAAAAAAGTTAACGGCCGTTAAGTGCACTTAACGGCGGACCACTGTAGGCCAAAAAAGTTGGATTTGGGACCACTAGAGGGAATAAAATGAGTTGGGATTATTTTCGGCCAATGGATGTTAGTTGGGATTATTTTAGGCTAATTTGCCTATTAATATAATATAATTTAATAATAATAAATAAAGGCAGTTTTAAATACCTAAACTCTAAATATCCTCCTCTTTTATTTAAGCGTTAGGGGCTCTTTGGTAAAATCTGAATCATTAAGTTCTGAATGGTTAAAAGACTTGAACCATTAAGTGACTCTATCAATGAAGAGATGTTGGGGTAGAACTTCAGATGAATGTAAAATTGGTATATGCTTCATTTAGTTTCATTCAGCATCTCTCTGTATCTTAATCATTTAATACTTAACTAAACCATTCAGAGACACTTTTTTGTGAAACAAACGCTCTGAATGCTGAATGTTGAATGATTAAGCACTGAACTAAACCAATACGAGGTGAAACAAACAACCCAGTTAGCTCAATCAAAACTTATATCAGTGTTTTTTATTAATACCTCGTATATATAGTTTCATCAGAGAGTATCCTTCTCTAGTTCAATTTCATACCAATGTGCTACTAGACGCGATAAATCTGTTTAGTTTCATGAAACCTTAACGTCGTAAATATGTTTAGGCGACGTACGCTCCGATTAATTATCTCTAAGCGTACAACACTACATGTTCTAACGGTTTGTACTCCAAAAGACATACATGATACTTACGAAATAAGTTTGTAGCAAAAAAAAATTCTAACATGTGATCTTTGTCACAAACTAGAAAATTAGAAAGAGATTTTTCATGTCCATGATTAAGTATAAACAATTTAAACTTCACCTATATTTGTCGATCAATCTATCGATCTGTCTATGATATTCTTAATAATGTTTTATAATGTTCTTGTTGACGAGCCAGCATTAGTTGGATCACTAGCTAGCTATATCTCATGATGGTCGTCGTATCGATCAATAGTTGAGTTAACGTGTGATTGTTCATTGGACTTTTGATCTCTTACTATTTTCCACATATGTTGTTGTCGGATGTTATTTGACTTCATGAATTTTACGTCTCGATCGATCCATAACTGTTGAAAAGACCCGCAAAACAAAAGTAGGTTGATGAACGACCATGGGTTAACTTGGTGGCTACAGCACTTGGTTTATTGCAACTATATGATCCCCCACATCTACAGTAGCTATTTCACTTGAAGTTATTTGGTGGGACGCGTATTGTTGACCTAGGTTAATAATTAATTAAGTTACTTATTTAGTCATGGCAATTAAGCCAATCAAGTGATGGCTACAATTAATATAAAAAAACTAGTGGCTCATAACTATAACTAAAGACATTCATTCATTAATTAAGGTTGCAAAACATGTAGTTCCGGACACACAAACCAGCCCACGTCAAACCGGCCACCCCGGCCAAGAACAACACGTGAGATCGATGTAAATCAAACTGACCCAGATGTCAATGGAAAAACCGAATACCCGACATCCTATTCATATAAAAATGTTACGCAAATCACACAATATAATAAATCCAAATAACCCAAGAAAAAATAATTGTTAGGTAATTATATGATCGCATCAATTGTGAACACAAAAGATGTTAGATATACCTTAATTAATTAGTGCAATTTATGCCTTATCATATATTATTATACGTCTAAATTAGTCACTAGCTAGAATGAACTAGCTAGTGACTCGCAATAAAATCCCCGTTCACCCTAACAGTTGTAAAAGGTGTTACAATATTTAAGTAAGAGAATATATTTTTGTTAAATAAAAACAAATATCTCAACAACCATGTAGAGAAACATCACACTTGATTACAAACTCTTATAACAACATTGAGATGTATAATATATATATGTAATATAATATGTAATTAGGGCTGTTCACGAGCCGAACCGAACCGAGCGAGAGCTTGCTCGTTGCTTGGCTCGTTTACAAATCGAACCGAGCCGATCGGCTCATTTCCAAATCGAGCCAAAGTCGAGGCGAGCGTAAATGAGCGAACATCGAATCGAGCATTTTTCGAGTGGGTATCGAGCGAATTTGAGAAAATTATTTTTTTTCTTTTTTCATAATGTATATAAATATAAGTTAGAAATTCTAAGAAAACAAGTAGTAGTTTGCTATTTTAATAGAATTGAAGTTTTTTTCTGATATAATATATATAAAACAACTAATAATAAAAAATATTTTATATATATAACTACATATGCACAAATACATAATTTATTTTTATAGTTATATGAAATATTGAATTATTAAATATTATAAATAATTATTTTATATTTTTTAATTTTATTTAAAAAACTTAAAAGTACTTAAGATATTAAAAAAAAGATAAATAACTATTATTTTTATGTATTTCAAATAAAATTAAAAACTTTTAAAATATATATATTTAATATTAGCATAATTATAACAATATATCATATACTTATGCATGTATAAATATATATATAATAATTTAAAAATATTCGAACCGAACCGAACCGAGCAGACCTTTGCTCGTTGCTTGGCTCGTTTACATACCGAACCGAACGGAGCGACTCGTACGTTTACCATCGAGCGCAAAAACGAGCGAGCATTTTTCAAGCAATTTTCAAGCGAGCGACGAGCGATTTAAATAGCCCTATATGTAATTAAGCAAATCATAATAAGTGATTTTAATTTTCCCATCACGTTATTTATTTAATTAGTTAGCCTGTACGTACGTTCACATATTTAGTTTATGTACGTAGCACATGTATTATAAGACTAGTGTATCTCTCAATTAGAAAAAGGTAACGTCGAAAAATGAAAAAAATAAGGGCATAAAACAATCAAATATATATGGCCTTAGTTTTCTTAAACAACTCTCATATAGTCGTATGTTAATTTATCATGGGAGCTGAGTGAACCTTCAAAACCACTTGCGATCAACGATCGTCTGTTACTTATTGTATAAGTAGTATTAATTTGTGCACATGAATTAAGATTTAAGACCCAAAACTTTTTTTAGTAGGATTAGTTTTTGCTATTTAAAAAAACGTAAGAGAGTTGTGACATAACTTATAGCCTGTTTACACACAAATTTATTATAAAAATTAGTTTTGACATTTTTTTTATTTACATGTACGTTGTTTAGAAAAATAAAATGTAACTCTTAAAAACGTTTGTTTTACTTGCAAATAATCGAATATCATGTTATAAGGACCTGAATGTACATATTTAAAAGAAGAAAGTTTTGCCTATCTTAAAAATCTTAGGTTTAGATCTAGCTGAGAGCTGACTATGACATTTAAATACTAGATGCTAATCTATCGTTTAAAAAAAAGAGAAAAATCAAAAGCATTATATAGTATTTTAAAACCGGACCGTCAATGAGATATTGGTTCTTAAGTAACACACATAGTCTCATTATATATAAATATATATATATATATATATATATAGGGGAGAGATTTTCTAAAAAGACAAAAAACTCTAAAAAGCCTAAGAAGTAATCTGAGATGTCGGATTATGATGTTTTACGGCCCAGATGGACGCGGTGGCATTTTTGTAATTATTTTGATGTTTTGGTCACGCGCAAGATGGATTTGAGGGTAGATTTGTCATTGTGTGTATTTAACACCACAATTCAAACGCCATGGTGTTTTTTAGATCCGTGCGTTTTTAACACAAAATTCAAACGCCATGGTGTTTCTTAGATCTGCGTATTCTGAATCATGGTGTTTTTTACATAGTTGACGTTTTTTGTGTTTTATTTCTCACACATTCTAACTTTTCCCATGGTGTTTCTTAGATCTGTGTCTTCTGAATCATGGTGTTTTTTATGTTTGAACTGATCACAGTAAAAACAATTGACTTTTTTGGTGTTTTATTTCTCACACATTCTAACTTTTCTCATGGTGTTTCTTAGCACTATCAAATGGATCTATGTCTTCTGAATCATGGTGTTTTTAACATTCGAACTGATCACTAAAAACACCATGATTCAGAATGTTAAAAACACAATGATTCAGAAGAACTGAACATTGATCGGACGTTCGTAATTAGTAAACGAAACGTCAAAAACAAACAAAAACATCATCGCTTTCAGTATTCGTCATAGATGAATGATTATGGATTCAAAATTAAAACGAAAAACGTCAAAAACACGCCATACCTGAACAGATGTTCGTAATTAATAAACGTCAAAAAAACACCATAACTGAACATCGTGAGTGATACCAGGATTTCGAAGTCAGCATTGCGCGTATAAATGACGAAGATGCCCCTCCGTGTTTTTTTTATCTCATGACCACGTGCTTGTTGTTGATTGCTTCCTACAGTTCTTAGAGTTTTGAGCCTTTTTAGAAAATCCCCAATCTATATATATATATATATGTATATATATATATATGTATATATATATATATGAACATCGAATTGGTATGGTATATATAAAACTAACATATGTTTTTTATAGGCCTAACTCATGTTAATTTATGTTATTTTAATGTTATTTTATTTGAATCATAATATGTTTAAATTCGAGCATGGGGCCGGGTCTCAATGAAAGTGTTCTCTCTATCTACTAGATGGCTATAGCTTTGTTATGAACGAGATTTACAAGGTATATTTGTTTGTTTAAGAAGCGTATAGTATTCTATAGAGGATAATGTCTATATAGCCGGAGATAAAATGTAATTAGGATAATGTCTAAATAGCTGGGGATACTTTTTATTAAAGCAATTAATAATGGTACCATAAAATATGCCATCAAGAATTAATTAGTCCAAGTTAGCAACAAGAAGGTTCAATTTCTTTCTTGATTAATTTTGTTTTTATACGTTGGATATGTATTTCAACTTGTTCTTGAAATTATTGAAGTCCATGAGTACATTGTTTCACCTAATATTCCTTTTAGATTTATAGTCCATGTCCTTCCAATTAAAAACCCTAGAGCACTCTTGTTCTTTAATTGTCACCAAATTCAAACGAACGTACAAACAAAATTAAATTAATGACCAAACAAATTTCAAAGATAACTTAAAGAATCATGTTTGAATTCACATTGATAAATTGTATCATAAACTTCTGGTTTTATTATCAACTAATGGACACATAGCATAAAAAATATTAAGGGGTTTTTAAGAGTATAGAAAGGATGATTGTTAAAACGACCTAAAGAAACTGACATAAGACTAGTTTGATTTATAAAGTGCACAAACCTATCAATGTTTGAAGATCCTATCTTTGGTGGAGAAAGAAGCCATGGAGTATAGGTCGAATGTAGACAAGTCCCGTCTGGTGGTCCAAAAAAGGCATATATGTACCGGGTGGATGATCTTCGACCATATCACGATAGATCATGCTCCTACTTATCGGTCCTTTACTTTTAGGTGTCATTTTGATCTTTCTTCCACACTCTACACGATTCCTATGTATAATTTTTGTTTGTTAAATAAGTTGATGTTACATAAATGCATTATAATGAAGTTTGAATTAAAAGAAACATGTAGTAGAAAATCATTTTTCTTTCAAAATATTTTTTTAAATTATTTTATTGAAAATCATTTCCAATATTCTGTATTAGCAATTATTTTTCGCAAATATAACATGAAATATAACATGAATGTGTCCACTAGCTTTTGTATGACTGTGGCCGACGACAAATATGTGTGGCATTCGGACATCAATTAACATTAATTCTTTTTAACGACGATGATAAAACGCATAAAACGAATCTTAGTCAGATGATCATTATAAAATTCTTTTTTCCTTCGGGTACAACTAAGGTGTCTAACTCTATCTTGTTTTTTTTGTTTACGACTAAGGTTTCATATATATTAAACACTCATTGAACCCTCTTCACCTACATCTAGGCGGTTCCACCCCGGTGGTGGTTTTAGGTTTTCAAGGGTGGGGGGGAGGGTTGACGACATGATTTTAACGCCGTTATATTGAGTTTAATCAGAGTTCATTTGACCCGGTTTTGATACGATTAAATATCAATTTTTAGACAAAATCCACTTTGTAAAAGAATCACCCTCTATTGTCACATCCAACTTAATTCTTCGTATCGAATTGTTCTTGTTAGCAAGATTGTATGTATTCGAACTCGTTCAATATATAATAATTAAGTTGCGAGTAATCCAATAGTAAGATTTTATCTTGTAATCTTTTTTAAAACGACGGTTAGTGTAATCTTTTAACTTCACCTTTAAGTTTGGTCTTTAAATCATCTCTTGGTTGATATTATATCCTGAATGTTTATTTTGAGGTTGACAAGTGATCACGTCGTTATATATCTTGAAAACGTACTATTGTTAATTAAGTTTATGTAAAATGAGTATTTTTATTTTTCTATTAACCACCATAGCAATCATCTTGCTTCTCATTTGTCCATATTTTCCACAGTCGTAGCACCACTCGCGACTGGTTATATCACAATCGATCTACATCTTAAATAGTTGACTGTTGTCTGTCATCGCATACACGTACAGTAATTTGATCGAACCATCAACGAACATTATATTGAGTGCGAGGAACGATTATTCTAAACGCTAGGCAAGTGACTTATAGCCTCACAAATCGAATTAAAGATAGCACTAGCAGCCCACTATGTTATCAAAATTTATAACTTAAACTTGAAATTAGTTTGGGTGTTTGTTAGTTTGTCACATACACCATTTATGTGACAGTATAAATGTGAAAAACAGTTTATATGACACAATATATAATATATATATATATACACCAAAAACCTTCTAAATTTTTAAATAATATATTTGACACACCAAAATTTATTCAAAATACTATTTGGGATTTTCTCTCATTAACAAATAAAATTATCATTCATAGTTTCATACATCAAGTTGGTCTTACATCATGATTCATGACAATTGACAACGAAAATTCTAAATTCTTATAATATTCCAAAAAGCTCTCTAGGTCATGTCATATTCTAATCATGCTTCACCTTTATTGAAAATTAAAATCAACTATATGAATTTTATAATTTATTTTTGGACCCATTGTTCAACCAAATAATAGTTTTGGATCATGACCCATGTCATGTGACCATGCTTGAATACAATATATATGTCTAAAGAACTAAAGGTTAAGGCTCGAGACCTTTATCAGCCCACAATTATTTGTAAGGCTTCAACCGGATACAACTTAAAAGTGTAAAGTGTTACAAAATTATTAACTTTTTTTTAAACTTACTTAGGACTAAAGTACACAAACTAGGTTGTTACACAAAAACGTTCGGGTTTGATCAACAAAAGTCAAAACCTGTTTTCGTGGGGGTTTATCGGTTTAGGTTAGGTTTGACTAGTTCAAACTGGTTTCAACATAGGATGACAAATCGATTTTAGTCCTATGATTCAAGTAGCTTCCTAACAGGTTTGTAAACTGGTTTCAAAATGAGTTTCGGTTCTAGTTCGACAAAGATTAATTGAATTAACATGATCGTACATGTAACTTACACATGTGTAAAACATAGCATTAGTTTACATATTAATAAAAGAGTGACAAATTCTAAATTACGATCTATCTTAAAAATTTTAATATTTAGCTTGTTCTAGCAGATAAACGAAACTATCTATTGTTTTTTAAGTTTCTTGAACCTTTAAAAACAATTTCTTTGTATAATTATTAAAAATTGTATTGAAACATTTCAAAACTTGAGTTATTTTCAAATTTAATTGAAGCAGAAGCTTATTGTGAACCAAACATAATGAAGTTGACTTCCGAGTGAGACCCATACTACGTCAATTCTTCAACACATTGTACAATTATTTTTATATAAATACAAAACATTACTTGAAATTAAAAATATGAAGTTGAAATTTGAAAAGAAATAATTTGGAACATTAAAATTGTGGGGAAGGTGAAAGAAAGTGAAAGACCAACAAAAGTGGGAAGCCCGGCATGTGATGTAAGAGCAAAAGGCAAAACATGTGCTTGTAAAATGTTGTGTATGTGCCTATTACTTTTCAACCACAAGTTGACTTATCTATCTTTTTGAGATGGCTTGATATATGAAACAATTTTTGTTTTTCTCTACGATTTGAGCTAGAGTTGTGATACGTAAACAACCAGTTAGAAGACGACTACACGTCAGTGCTATGTACGTAAACCCCCTAGCCTAGCCTCTCAGAGGGGATGGAGCGGTCTTAGTATATAGTGGGAGAGGTGAGGTGGAGATGGCCTCATAAGCGGCCACCAACGAATCATCGCTCCACCTGTTTTTGTGATCGAGTCGCACGATAGACGCCTTGGTCACGCGCACGTGAGTGGAATCTGACTGTTAATATAGCTTTTGAACGACATTAAAAAAATTAAAAAGTTAACTGTTTTTAGTTATATATATCTGTTGGGTGTGTAGGCTCGTTAGTGGTAGCCGGCCCTAATGAGTAGTCTACGTGGGCTTGGGCCTAACTTAGGAATTAAGTTTCCTAACCCTAGATTAGTCTCTATATATTGATATCATTGTACTTGTAATTCCCTGAGCACCTGAATAATAAAATACCTAGTTGCAGCAGAGTGGACGTAGGTCACGACGACCGAACCACTATAAATCCTTGTGTCTCGTGTTCGTTATTACTCGCGAGTGTGTGTTCAGTTTCGTGTGTGTGTTCTAGATCCTAACAATATCTAACTATTTAATTACTTATATATTTCACACCCGGTTTTTCTCAAATTCTCTCCTTATTTCTCAATATGTTTAACTTCTTTTAACAGAATTTAATTATTTTTTGCTATAACTCCTAAACTTTTCGCAATAATCTTGAAACAATGGACTTTGAGAAAATAATATCAAGTTAGCTGTAAAGTGATGGATTTCTTTTGAGGTATGAAGAGCGTTTAGAAAAAGTGTTTTAAGAGTTTTTTTTTTGGAATATTTCAATAGAATATTGTACATTGTAATAAATAGCTAGGTGTCTCATTTTATGCAAATCAAGCCGATAAAAAGTAATTACACATTCTATTATGAATTATCGGCAGCTTGTATAAAGTTAATAGAATGACATTTCTTTAGATGGAAAATAGTATAAATATAATCAGGCCAGCGTCTCTCGTTTTGTGAATTCGGAAATGGTGGTGCGACTCGAGTGAACTCAATTTATTTTAAGAGAATCTATGCTCTTAAACCGAGTCGAAAAGAATTCCTTGGAGCATTTATATGAAGCTAGTGATCCATATATGCCAATCTCTAAATCGATCCATAAATATATGTAAGAGTTAGTACACAATTTTACAAAGCCATTCATCATAATAAGAACCAAAAGTACTGCTAGGGGTAAGTTAATTTAACGAGTCATGCTGGCTCATATATAAACAACTTAGCTGCTAAAAGCTCGATTTAAGCTGAGCTTAAACAAACTCGAGCCTAAAACCTAGCTAAGCATATATTGTCGCTTATTATTTTAACAAACAAATAAAAAAACACATCCAACATTAAAAACCCGTGAGACGGTAACAGGTCAAAAATATATATGACTTTTTTGTGTGCCGCTATTGCCATAACATTTTTTTTCCAACCTTTAATTTCTTTTATAATTAGTATGTCAAGTATAATTAACAAAATCGTATCAGTTCAAGGAAGGTTATATATTTTCAAAAAATATGATTTAAGAAGCTTTATTCACTAAAATATTGTATCGTATATAATTCTAAAAGCAAATTAAGGTTGGTGACCATTTGCTTTTAGTTTTTTGACTTGACTTTTTTTTTTCTTCAAACTTTGTTTTTTCTTTGTTTATATCTTTTTTTATTAATTTGTCAATTACTTATACATAGTACTATTTTGAATAACAAAATGGATTGGTAGAGAGAATGAATAGAAAACTTTTAAATAAGGTTAGATGTGTGTTATCAAGTTCGTATCTTCTTAAAAGTTTTTGGGCTGAAGCAGTGTCATTACATTTTCTTTAACTTGTGTTTACAAATGAAATCACCAACTCTGGCATTGGTTTATTTTTGGTCATCTCAATCTGTAGTTGGTTTCTTATCTATCTAATTTAACTACTCGTGAATTTAATACGTTTCAACAAGAATAATGAACAGGTCATGCCTATGTGATCTCTAATTTGGTAGAACTTATGTTGCAATTCATACGCATATATGAAACCCGCGTGTGATCAGCTTTTATTTTAATTTTTCGGTAACTTAATTAACTATTCACACAAACTTGTAACCATCACATTAGGCTTTTACTCAGTGATTTTGTTGATGTCAAGATGTCGAAAGACGAAGCAGGCAATAACTAATGAATTTTAAAAATAACAGAAATATATGTACAAGAGCAACTACTTCAAGCCAATAGTCAAATAAACCAAAAAAAACTTTAAAGTTCAAAACCAATAGTCAAAAGAATGATGAATAAGATGACTAAAAATAGAGCCTATGAAAAATTTCTAGAAAACAAATACAAAATTATTAATAAAGTAACTTAAAGGGACAACATAAATACAAATGGTTAGTACTAAAAATTACCTTTTAGTGTCGTCAAGTTCTATCAACTCTTCGTCTCTTTTCTTTGGTTCAGTTTAGTTTTGAGCAGGTCGTGATGCGGGTGTCGTTTCCACCTCCAAATAGTAGTTTCATGTGTAAAATTACCTGACTATCCGTCAACATAATTTTGCAGTCCAACTTCTCGGGATCGTTTAGTAGATAGATTTTCTAGCGTAAATGGAACTACAACAGCTGCCACGTTATCCATACTGCCTCTTTCAAGAGCAGTATCAACAATGCAATCGGCTAATGAGTATGAACATGAAGGACTGTATTGTGACTTCAAGGGTGCATGGGTATGTAACTCCCACAATAGATCACAAACGTCCTGCGGCTCTAGTTTGTCAACAACACCATCAGAAGTAGCCACCAGATAACTATCATTAGCCTTCAGTGGTTGCCAATCTGTCACCTCAGGAACAGATATAACACCAAAGCTGATTAACAAAACAATGAAAACTAAATTAGCATTAGCCTTGCTTCAACTAAAAAATGATAACCAAGTTTCATATAGCTAGATATATCAAAAATCAAAGTTTACCTTTTAAAGGGCAAATCACCAATTGAACGCGAGACAGCCAAATGGCCATTGACTCGAGATACCCCACCCCATTTGAGGACATAACCGCCAGCAACTTCTACTCGAGATCTTTCATCAACCCTATCGGGATGGTGGTCTTTGGTCAACTCTTTGGCAACAAAATGGGGCAAGCCCTCAGATGCCGCCAATTTAAAATCTCCAACATCCTTCAAGCGTATCGAAGCACCATCACGTCTTCTCTTTTCGTACATTCTAAGTAACGTAGCTACCATTTACAAAAAAACATTCACTTATCAGGCTTTGCTTTCATGCATAATAAAATTATTTAAAAAGGCTCGATCAGTTTCTAACCTTTAGCCTCAGGAGGAGATTGGAAAATCTTAGAACATAGGAAAGACTTTGAGTCTCCAACATTGGCGGCTAGAATTTGATTATCTGCTATTAATACAATTGTTGCGGTTGAACCAGACTTGAAGTTGTATCTACTTGCTTCCTATAAAAAGTAAAAAGAACAAATTATATATATAGAGGGAGAGATCAAAATACAAGGAAAAACATGCAGCAGCAGCTACCACAAACCTTACAAAATGCTGCATCAATATCATCAATCGCCTTCAGCAAAGACTCTTTCAGAATTTCCAAGTGGAAATTTTCATTGAAGATTTTTGACAATGTAAACTTATTCCTGCAACAAAAATTAATGTCAGCTACCAAGACCGGACTGACCCAACTCATTCTACATATGCGTGGTTCGGTCTTTGGTCTTAATTTCAAAGAATTGCTGTCAAGTTGAGAGAGAGATAGATACCTTCCAATATGGAGCACATAATCACCAAGTTTGTCATCCCAATTATTACCAGGCATTTGAGAAGCATGATCATGTCCACTTTTATTTGGTAGCATTAATCCTTTTGATATGTTGGACAAAAAAGAAAAAGTGGTATCCAAAAGAAAAGAAGTATGCAGTGTGAAATAATTCAATAACAGATTTGAAGCCATCTCACTAGCTTCTGCACCATTATGTCCATCAAAAACTGCTACAATCCCAACTGATGTATCTCTAATACCATTAGTGCCTAAAACACATGACAATTAATAAACGCCTTAATTAATGAATATATGATAAACACAACATATATATACTTAGTTTCTATGTAACTTCAATAGGAATTAATGACTTATTCATTTACATTGGTTCATGTTAGGTTTTTATGTTCGTCATGATTATTATTATTATTATTATTATTATTATTATTATTATTATTATTGTTATTATTATTATTGTTGTTATTATTATTATTATTATTATTATTATTATTATTATTATTATTATTATTATGTCAAGTGTTTAACTTTATATTTAAGTAAGTGATTATGTCTAAGTTTGTTACTAAATAACAACGTTGATTTTTATTTTTAAAAGTTGTATATAATCGTTTTTTTTTCATTAAGAATTCTGGTGTGTGCTCGTGAATCGTTCGTGAACACATGAACAAACATATATAACAAAGACTTAATTCATTCGGTTCCAAATTCAGTTACAGACCTAAATTTAGCACTAACTAATTAACTAATTTATTTTACCAACTATGAGTTATACCAAACTATTGGTCGTGTCAAATACATCCAACCTAGTTATAACAAAATATTATGATCGATCATTAAGTTTCATATAAAACTTTCAAGCTAGTATAAAAGTAAATTTCAAATATATATAACGCATGTATGTATGTTACGTACCTAGAGCGGGAAGCCGCATGTCGAGAGTACAGAATGTGCGATCTTCCAGATGGTTTCGTCGGCCTTGACGTGTGGCGGATTGACATCTTCCTCCTCTCTGAGAACCATGCTCTGCAGGTAACCTCCATGTAGCTGGGCACTCTGGTGACTGAAACACAGCCGCTGCACCGCCTTCTTTATACAAGGCCAAACACGTCAACGACTCGCCTTCTGTACTAACTGTAACAATGCCAATAACAAACGCTAACACGAATATGGCTTTGTTCATAACTACTGGCTGGTTATTATGATACGATATATGTTAAAAACAATCAGAGAAGACAGGTTAGGTTTGATTGACGGAACAAATTAAACAACTCCTAATTAACCTTGTATTTATAGCTACGTAATTTGACTCACAAGTACTAATTGGATAGATAAACTAATTAATTTAAATTCAGGATAATCTTTATAGTAACATATAATATTCTGAAACTAGTTTGTTTGTATAATACGTACCTCTCTTTATAGTAACATATAATTTTTTTTTCATTAAGGCTTCAGGTGTGTGCTCGTGAACCATTCGTAAATTAACACGTGAACAAACATAACAAGACTTCGATCATTCAGTTCCAAATTCAGTTAGAGACCTGAATTTTAACTTATTTTTACCAACTATATACTCCCTCCGTCCCATTAGAAGTGTCCATATTGCCTTTTTTAGTTGTCCCATTTAAAGTGTCTACTTTTAAAATTTATTGGTAAACTTCCAAATTTGCCCTTAATAACATAAAACAAACAATATGATGGACCCACAATTAATAATATTTATTGTCAAGGGTATTATTGTCAAATGACAAGCAAAAATACCAATCATTTAATGTGCCTAAAACTTTGTGTTTTTCAAACTATGACACTTCTAATGGGACAGAGGAAGTATGAGTTATACCAAACTATTGGTCGTGTCAAATACATCCAACCTAGTTATGGAACGAATAAAACATTAATTAATCCATTAATATTTACATATGGAACGAATAATATAATTCAACTTAACGAATCAAATATTTACAAAAATATAAAGAAGCAAATTTCAAATATATATAACGTACGCATGTATGTATGTTACGTACGTACCTAGAGCGGGAAGCCGCATGTCGAGAGTACAGAATGTGCGATCTTCCAGATGGTTTCGTCGGCCTTGACGTGTGGCGGATTGACATATTCCTCCTCTCTGAGAACCATGCTCTGCAGGTAACCTCCATGTAGCTGGGCACTCTGGTGACTGAAACACAGCCGCTGCACCGCCTTCTTTATACAAGCTGGCCAAACACGTCGACGACTCGCCTTCTGGACTTGTAACAATGCCAATAACAAACCCTAAGATGGCTAACACGAATATGGCTTTGATCATAACTACTGGTTATTATGAGTTAATGATGCGATTGTGTTTGTTAATAAAAAGAATCAAAGAAGACAGGTTTGTTTGACTCTAGCTTACGAAACAAAACAACTCCTAATTAACCTTGTATTTATTTATAGCTACGTAACTTGACTCACAAGTACAATTAGGATAAATAAACTAATTAATTTAAATTCAGGATAATCTTTGTATTAATATAATATTCTGATACTAGTTTGTTTGTATAATACCTCTATTGTGATAATTAGTATATTCTTATTTATTTTATTTGACGTCGGTTTTGTTAGATTTCGAAATTCGAGTTTGGTTCAAATTATAACCAGTTGATTAGATTAAAATCTATCTAATAAATCAAACTTTTAGGGGACAATTTTTGGAGGGATTTTTTTTTCTAAAATAGAAAGTTTGGAAGGTAAAATTTAGCTAAATTATTCACCATGCAAGTTGATGGAGCCAACTCCTTAAATGTTATATATTTACAAATTGTTAAATATAATGTTTATAATTTCTTTATAAATATTACTATTTAACCCGTGTGTAACACACGGGTATTAAACCTAGTTAATAATACATGAAAATATATTTCAATTTAAATTGCCCAATATCTTTTAAATTACTTAAATACTCCCTCCGTCTCATTTTAAATGTCCAAATTTCCTTTTTGAGTTGTCCCAATTTAAATGTCCATTCTAAAAATAAAAATATCATTTCCAATTTTACCCCTAATTATTTAACATAAAATTTACTTTATAGCTAAAAGATAAAATATTTTAATGGTATTTTTATCATTTTATATGTTAAAATAATATAATAATTTACTTTTTCTTAATTTTTGTGTTATGGGTCCCATAACACTTAAATTGGGACGGAGGAAGTACAAGTTAACACGACTTGAAATATACGGGCTCTTCTATGAATTAGTATTTAATCCGGTTTGGGCCCAGCCTGGTCCGAAACCAATTCTAGAAGAAAACTTGGGACCGAGCACATTAAATTAAAAATAAAAACATTCTGGGTTTTTCATTTTTACATATTTTGCGTTAGGTATCGGGTTTTTCGGATCCAACCCGATTAATACATTTTTTAAACATGTTGGTCTATCATTATATGTTTTGAACGTTTTATCATTTTGAAAGTTGTTAAATGTGTAAACAACTGTTACTAATTTTCAAATTAAAATTTAACATAATTTATGGTAAATTCGGTTTCGATTCAAATTCAACTCGAATACTTAGAATTCGAATTTGGTTTTGGAATATGAACTTGTGTTAGAATCGAATTCTAAAATCTAATTTAAATCCAGTCTTAAAAAATTAAAATTAAAATAATTCAAAATTCAATTCGTTAATATATATTAATAATCACATGCATCTTAAAAATATCGAGTACCTTCAAGCTTGTGTGTCGCTTCCTTAGTTGTTTACCATCATTCTCATTAGATAAGTGATAAGTATTAAACCGACTATGAGTTCATAATATGTACATCCACAACTCAAGAAAGACTTTTAGCAAGACCTTGTATCTGAATTGATAAATTGAATTAAAAAAAATTATATCTTACAATATAAATTAGATTTAAAAAAAGTGTTTCGAAGACCTTGTTCCTCATGTTATTCTCTTTCATAATACAAATAATCAAAAAAATAAAAAAAATCTGTTATGTCTTTTTTACACTTTTATTGTGTCAAAAAAAGACACAATGAAAGTAAAAAAAGAAAAGACACAATGAAAACGTAGAGTTTTTTAATTTTTTTTTATTTTTCATTTTTTTAATGAAGGAGGACGACGTGGGGAACAAGGCCACTGAAGCGATTTTTTGAAATTCGATTTAATTTGTGAGTTATAAATTTTTTAATCCTCCATTGTGTCTCTTTTGTACCATTGTGTCTTCTCACACTTTGTACCATTTTTACAATTTGTAAGATAACTTCACCCAAGTATAGAGTTGCATTTAGGTGATTATTTATATCGCTTAGATAAAGGGACCATTTATGTAAATTAGATTATATAATAAGATTAAGGATTCCTGAAATGTAAAACGGACAGTCCAAGACTACGATCAAATTAAGCAGCAGATTCAATTGATGCAACAATTCACAAAGGGATAAGATGGTTAGTTAATTAACTGTCCTAAATGCTAGCAATTTGATTAGTATAAATAGGTAGTTATATACAATTGTATTTCAATGATGTAAACATATATTCTTGTATGAATGAAGTCATATTTTTGGTGTTGATCTTGTGATGATTCCGTATTGTGGATGTAAAATCCTTATTTCGAACAGAAAGGGGTTACCAACCTTGGTCCAATGGTGTAACTTTCAATATTAATTGTTTTGTATGTTCTCATCTTGCTAGATCTTTAATAAAAATCGGCGGGCTGTTTTATTTTTTTTCCATTTGTATACTTGGTGGAATTTGGCATATAATAAAAGAGTTTGAGTAATATTAGCCAAATTAATCTTTGATCCATTCTATACTTGATTGCAAACCAATAACACATCGAGATACGAACAGATCTCAAACAACTATTGTATTGACATTCTCATCCTCAGAATTGACATTGAATAGAACACAAATGTAACCCTCAATCGTTTACGTAAAAAGCGTGGTCTAAAGTTCGCCTAAAAAACTATATATGAATCTGGAAATGAAATTGTGTTTTACCTGTTGGCCTCCTTAAACCTGAAAACAAATTAACAGATTAAACGAGTAAATACAAACACTTTAAATGCACACAACTTCATAAAATGTCTCGATCTCAATAGTACCATTTCGTTAATTTTAATACTTAAAAGGATACATATATGAAATTATATGCAACACGTACCCATTTTGGAAATTATACTGGAATCAAAGGAAAATAATGATTACCTGTTGATCATTGTGTGCAAAATAAGGATGCCCCAAAGCATCATCCACTGTTAGTCGGTCCTCCTGTACGTACATAGTTCAATTTCAAATAATTATCGTATGAACATAAACTTACTCCGAAAGCATATGCAAACGTACGAAACTGCTTAATAAAACTAAAATGTTGTTTATCTTTTGATCGAGCTTTTTATACTAAATTAATTTTATATAATTACTTGCAAAGTAAAATAAGGCAGGCCGGTGTTTTGAGATTTGCTTAATACAGCTTTTTGAGATAAAACACGTACAACCCAATTACTAGTAAACATGCAGGTTGAAATTACCACCCACCTAATCTATAATTAGGTAAAGCTAGTAAATATTAATAATAAACCTTCTTTACGTAAAAACTTACCGGGTCCCAAACCAGTAGTTGACGCACTAATCTCATAGCCCAAACGTTCGGAAACCTGCTTAGAAAACAGAAGAAGCAACTGCATGTATGAAGACCAAATATACACTACACTTATATTATGAATCATTCTGATAAGGTGGTAACCAACCCTATTTTAAGAGGATCTCTGCTCTTAAACAGACTTGAAAAGATTTCCTCGGAGCATTTCCATGGAGCTGGTGGGCCTGATCCCTAAATCCATATATGAATTTAAGAGCTAGTACACAACTTTAGTACTTTACAATACACAGAACTAAATAAAAAAAAATAAAAAATTGATATGATGCTGCTCGAGATATCATCACACGTAAAAAGATAACGCATTACAACAGTAAAATAACTCAAACCATGATTACAGAAACACCCACATCACTTAAGTATTCAAAATCTAATTTTCACAAAAACTTTATTGACCTTTTTATGGTATGCATGTAAAAATTGTAAATTCACAAAATAAAGAATCAACTAACCTTCCCATTGTGAACCTGGGTAAGATGCTTTACATAACTCCCCGGAAGCAAAATGCATAAGTCCATAAATGCCTTCAGTCTGCCACCTCAGCAAACAATACACAAGTGAGGGGGGCAGCAGATAAAAAAAATAACTTTTATATGTGCCAGGCTGGCTGATAACACTTTCTTTTTCCAAACTAAAACCTTTTTTTAATAACTAGTATGTCAAATATGATTAGGTCAATTCGAGAATAATATACTTTTTCTAAGTTTATGATTTTGCAGGTAGGTTTTATTCACTAAAACATTTTGAATGAATTCCAACCCTTTTTGAACCTTTAGTTTATTTTACCCATTTGGCCATTGATCACAAATAAACAAAAAAAAATTCATATACTTATTTTATATTTGTTCTTGATAGGACATACTTGTAAGCAAGCTTTTTCAACCCTTCATTCCATCCTTCAACATGTTGATCCAAAAGAATATGTGCTCTGGCATCTATTTGAAACACGTTTGGTGACCCTATAATCAACTCTAAGATCACAATACCAACACTCCACATATCATACCTATAAAAAATTAAAATGATGTAAATTAATGTTGACCTAAAACACTCTGTTTGTGAGTTGAAACAATTAAAATGATGTAAAAACCGTACTTAGTAGTTATGCTAGATGGCCCATAATACCAAGTAGCATTCAGATGAGCTTCCGGAGGCATGTATTCGTAGGTTTCTTCATTCCTGAGAAAAAGAGTTAAAGACAAGGTTATGGTTAATTGTGGTTTAAATTCGCAACTATTTACATCAACAAAGTAAAATTTGGATCTAGAATGTACCAACACAAACAAACATCAGAAGAGGGAAACATAACAAAAGAAAACTACCAATTTTTTTTTGAAAATGTTGAAATGACAAAACTGGCAAAACATCATACCATCAAGCTATTAAAAGTATAATATCACAAAAGCGATGAAATAGAAAGTAAAAATACCTAGAAGGACCAGCAGCCCCATATAAATGCTTTATGGTAAATTCATCCATTGCACTACCAAAGTCAATAATGCGCCTTGCGATCACATGGAAAAGAAACAAACGATTACATTGTAAACTAAATGATATACCATGGGTCAAAGTAACATAAGAAACATAAACTAGGTATTATGAAATACATTTTAGCGATGTAAGTCTCATTTCCACTAGGATTTCTTTTTAAGCATCTTCCGGAATTTTGATCTTCAAAGCAAATGATCATGTTGTCTTGCAAACAAAAAGGGAGCAATACATTCAAAGTCAGAAAATACAATAAGAAAAACAAAAAACACAATCTGAATGGCAGAAAGTAATGTTCTCACCAGGTTTAATATCTCTATGAGTGATGTTACGATCATGACAAGATTTAAGTGCCATCAACTGATGAAAAATAAGAAGAGTAAAAATTTAGACCATTAATATGACATGAAAAACACCAGCTAAAACTATTATGAGCTTGCAGTTTAGTGAGTAAACACTTATCAAAATTTTCAAGAAAATAATAGAGGAAAATGGGTTTTCTCTGTCTGAGTTGGGTTAAATAGGAGATTTTTAAGAGGTTTTATGCAGATCTATATAGATAAGTTAAGAGGTTTTATGCATTAAATAGGAGATTTTTTACTCGTTCCTTCTAACCTGATTTTATTAAATATCCGGTACCCGTTATATATGAAATATATCACGAATCGACCCATTAATAAGTACAAGGAACAAAACTACTCTACATTTAAGATCTCAAGTCACCTTTTAAGCATATATATATTTTATTAGCATAATTAAACTAATATTGATATGCAGGGGTGAAAAAAGTACGTAATCAAAATGGTTAATCTGAGCACAACGTGAAGTCGTAAACACTTTTCGTCTAAAATGTAAAATTTTCTATATGAATAACTAGTGTCATATACGATAAATATAACTATACTAATTAAAAAAAAATATAATACTAAAACAAAATCATGTAGATCTATGCCTTAAGCAGCAGCTTAATTTGACCCGTTTGGTGCCTAGACATGTTTGCTATGAGTTATGACACCCATTTGAGTTTTTGACCCTTTAGAAGAAAAACAGAAATTGATCAAAAGTATTCAACAACAATGATCAAACATACCAGCTGCCTGATAAGATTTTTCATTTCCGCTTGACCCGCTTCTGTGGTCTTCAACCACAACCACCATTTTGATGGATGCAGTATAGGAACAAGTTTTGTGCCATCACTGCTTCCAGTATCCTCTGATGTATACAAAAGTTTTGACAAGGAAGTACCTTCATGGCGAAAGACAAGCCATATATAGTCTGACTTATACCCAAAGGACTCTACATATCTAGCAATATGTTGCAACCCTTCTTCATAAGCAGCAGTATGTTCCGGAGGAAGTGATTCATTCACGGATAATGTACCACGCAATTGTGAAGAGGCGTCAAGAAAAAGTTGACCAAAATACTTCTCCCGTATCCCACTTAAGTAAGCCGTGTTGCCCCTTTCTACCTGTTTTCAGTTTATGGTGTCCATTAGTTCTGAAACCATGAAAACCATACTACAGAAAAAGATCAATGTACATAAAAGTCCACCGACGTGACAGATTCATATTCAATATTTATATACATATGCAAACTAGCATGTCAAAAACTATCAAGTCTAACTTTTGGACTATTCGTTTCAGACTATATCAACACATTCCACCAGTCCTTTTTAGCAAACATATTATTCCAAAAGTTTGACACCTCTATAAAAAACTCTAGCCCAAAATATCATTCGCCAACATTTTGCGCGACTATCTTGTTTCAATTATAACCTACAGCACTAGAACAGGTATGAAAAGATTTTGATATAAACGATTGAAACACGAACAAACATTTCTATTAATATAATATTATTCGCCATCAAAAAACAATACACAAAACTAATCAAGAAAAAATTGATTAAAAAAAGTTAACTGGATTACCAGTATACGCTTCACGATGAAGATATTGAGAGCACTAGTGGTTTCGTTTTCAGTGCTGTGAAGATGAAAAGCCACCCACACTTCTCCATATGCTCCACGGTCGAATCTTTTTTTTAGAATATATCTATAAGAGGTCGCAAACACATACTCAGAACTGAAGAAAGCCTGATATGAAAATATATATATATATATACATATGATAAATGATACCTTGTTTTAGGATGGGTGCCCTCAAAAGATTCTTGGTTTTCATTATGTGAAGTGAAAAGACCCAAAAAGGCAAGATCCTCAGAACTGAAGCATTGATCTCTATCCCCGCCACGGTACAGATCTATCGCTCCACCTGATTTTACAGAGTAAGTTATAAATTTATTAGAGCATTTGTAGTTATCGACTTATCGTGGGTCAAAGTGCCACCAATAATAAGAGAATGTTCTGTTACAAAATTACAAACGAAAATTACACTTGAAACACGAACAATCAAAAAAATCTTCTTCTACAATTGAATACAAGCCAACATCTAATTTCTTTTTTTCACCAATTCAGTCAACGAATAATCAAACAAATATATGTTATGAACAAAGAAACAAATAGATGGAGAGAAAAACTTTAAAAGAACTTGACTAACCATGACTATGATTAAGAATGGGAGCAGATGCATGCAATGAAACATGTCCGAAAGGCTGATCATCTTTTAGAATCCAGTATGTACAGCCATCATCTTCAACCTAGTTAAAAGATCATTGGCACCAAAGACTAATATTAGTTGCAGCCTCCAACAAAAAAAAAGTCCTTATTCCTCAATGATTTCCCATCACACCCCAGCTATAGCTTAACAGGAAAGATATATTCTAGGGATAAAAAGTACAGGTGGTAAAAATGGATAATATTCTTAACAAAAATGAGGATGGTCATATAATACATTAAATGAAGTTCTAAAAGGGGCAGGTTGCCGGGTTGCATAACAGGTCAAAACCAATTCTTAATAGGTTATTGTCACTTTGGCACGTCCTTATCTAAATCTTCAAATATAATGATTTTGGAGATTTTATACTCTTTGGGTGAGTTTTGAGCCCCATTTGACTCATTTTTCCTTCGCACATTGGACCAAATAAAGATTAAACATAACATAAATGATTAGTGGCTAATTCTAAATCTTCAATTTAAAGAAATAGTACTATATATAAGTAGAGGGGTTGGTGTTGGTAGCATACTTTAAAAAAAACTTAATAATAATAGAGTTGGGAAAACAAAAGGACTAGCATGTAAAATATTAAAATCGCTATGATAAGTTTTAATTCACAAAGAGACCAAATAACATGTGGAAAGTTTAACCTTACCAATACTCGCCCAAATTTGTCAGCAATTGAATTCACATTCTCCGGCCCTACATGCACAAAATCAATGCCATCAGCAAATTGAAAAAAAATCTATATATAGCGCTATTTGTTTGAGATCATCATCAATTTATTAAAAAGAAAGGATAGATACGAATATCCAAAAGGTAACAAATGATAGATATAACACAATAAACCTGGAAAACATGAATCGACAGAAATATTGAGCCTAGCGTAGGCTTACCGATAGTGAAAGCGCATGACACACCAACTGTAAAAGCCAGAGAGACGGTGAAGATCAAAAGAAGCACATAGTAATTGATCAAATGATGACGTTGACGATGGCATAACGCTGTACGACAAAAACAACGCATCAATTCAACGACGATTTGATGAAATCAAACGATATTATGACACAGAAGCCCTAGCTAGCAATTAACAGGTTACCAAACGAAATCATAACAACAAAAACCATAGCAGAATCACGATTAACAAGTTTTATCAATCAAACCGGATGAATATAACACAAATGCTGCAGATAGACCAAACGATCGAATATATGTTCACGAAATAACTGTTACGCAGAAATTACAACACAATAATATCAACAACCAAACCAGAAACCAAACGAAATCGATTCTACAACTTACTAATGAACGACGTGATGAGGATAAGAAGATAGCAAGCCAGTTCAGCACTGATAGTAGTAAAAAAAGTGACGATAGGATGATACGAGACAGTGACGCTGAGAAGTGACAGTATCGCAACGACGGAGTAAATCTTCCGAATAAACGACCACCGGAGCTCCGGCGACTCAGACATTATCGTGTACATCATTCCAGTAGCTCCGAAATTGAGAAATGTTAGGGTTTGTGAATTGTGATAGAATGTTAGCTGGTTTTTGAGCTTAGTGAGAAGAAGTAGAAGAAGAAGTTGTTAGGGGATTTGATGGGTTTTGTAAAGGTGGTACAGCGGTGATTTTCCGTTGGGTGACAAACAACACTCTTTTCATAAAAATACCACGCGATCTTACATAAACTAGTAAATAAGGCCGTTGGTTCGCTGTTAGAACCAATTTTTTAGTAACAAATTAAATGATTAATTAATATATGTAATGACAAGGGAAAGTTATAGTCACCGAATCATCTAAATGCAGTGACTGAAAGTAACTAATATGTACACGTAACGCGCTTACAATCACAAAGGCAAACGAGCATGTTCACGAGGTGAATTGGCTTCTCGTGAGGGAAAAACCGTAAGAGAGGAAAGGAGAGGTGAGTAGAGCTCATTAGCTTCTCGTTGTTGTGCCCCGACTGCGAAAAGGTGCTGGCGAGGTGGGAGCTTGTTGGAGCTCGTGAGTGGTGCTCCGCTCCTTCTAATATATGAAGGCTAACAAATTCCAAACGTGGGTAAATTTCTTTGTACAAACATAAAAATTAAAAGTTAAAACTAAGGTGTTGCGCAATTCATATGCTTGTTTCCGGCCTTCAACCCATCAATATGGCCAGGAGGTTGGTTTTATAAAACATGTCGTAGGCAAGGTGAAACTTAAACATTCAAATAAGGGGGCGAATAATCTTAGAATTTAAAATAGGGGGCTAGACCAGTATTTTTTTTTGAACGGCGACTGCTAGACCAGTATATATGCCATTTTGTAAGCTGTCAAACAATTCTCTAAACAATCGGCCTAAAACTAATTCACACTACTAATGAAATTAAAATGTATAGGGGTTGCCGCCCCTTGATCCCCGCCCCCTCTGAGAAAACTTGCCCGTAGGGGATGTGTACCCATTGCTTTTAACGCAACAAAAATGCCACAATTTGGACTTCGTTCTATTATTTTTCAAGACAACAAAAATCAAGTTAATATATGATGTTTTATACACATTGTATTAATTAATACAAGCAAAGTCTAATTAACTTACTACATACAATAATAGCAATAATAGAACCGAAATGGAAGTATATGTTGAAAGGTAACTAACAACTTTCATTGATCGTGTTTCATGTTATAATATTGTATCAAAGCACGCCATTTCTTTAAAGTGTTGATGTCAAAACATTGTTTTACGGAACAAGCCTAGCTTGTGGTCTAACTGCATCAACGTCAACTATATATATTTCATTACGACGTAATGAAAGTTCAGGATAAAATGACGAAGTTTGTGATTCACGAAGCTTTATTGTTCAACACTTCGACAACCCGACATTGGCTGACAAGCTTGATTCAAAAGACACTTCAATCTCATTACAAGCACTTAAGCCGTAGTACGTACACTTGATTGTTATTGTATAAATACGTGGGAAAAAGGCAAAAAATGGTACAATTGTATTTTTTTAAAATTTAGAAGTCGTTGTGAACTATACTAGTTAGTAATATTTGGTCAAATCCAGAGTTTCTCAGACTTGTATTTTTATGTCAATGTTCATTGAATAAATCATAACTCGTGGCAAATGATGGAATGTAAGATTGTGTTTGATCTTTTCATACACGTACGTATATCAGAAAATATTTGTTTCATAATTTAGATATTGTGATAGCAACCTTTAGTTTAGAAAATAAAGTATTTATAATGGCATTTGATAATGCCTCAAAACAAATGAATTGAACAATACCAGCGTGATTTAAAAATTAAATTTATTGTCACACGTCCTCAAATTTTGTTAATTTCAGGAAAATGTTTTTCCTTTTGTAGGAAAATAGTTATAGATTAGTAAAAGATTTATTTGTTTAATGTTATATTTATTTAGTTTTTAGAATGGTGGTTGGTACAACGGAAAGTTTGTTTGGACTCTGATAAAGAGTAATAATCAATTTGTACTCGGTTCCGCATCCGAACCTACTGTGCCGGGTTCAATTCCTATCCGGTTCTAAGGTGTACCATACCAGGCAGCCCGAAATGCGCACCTCTATTTGTAGGTCTATTCTTTGCCTACGCTTTGAGTGATCCGGCTCAATTTACACTAAGGAACCACATACAAAATACAATGTGCATCATATGGACTGTTATAAAGATTACCAATTTGCACAACTTGATGATTAAGATTTAAGACCATCATATTTCAGAAAACTAGCTTGTGCATGATCATTTAGCTACACCCCTTTTTTACAGCTTATATAAACAAGAAATGTATATATATTTGCACCACTATGTGTATATGATGTAGCTGTCGTGGGCTAATCAAAAACAAGTATTTTATTGACTTAAATACCTATATGAGTACGGGTAAGTAAGGTCGTCTCCACAGGGAATTGGTGGAAAGTGTAAGTTTAAACTAAATTAATTAAGTTAACTAGGAAGACGAAATTCACTAAACTACTAAACGAACTAAACTTACTAACAACTTAAAACTAAATTGAAACTTTGGTTGATTGAAAAACTTAATTTGCATGAAGCCACAAACTTGAAAAAAGGTTTTTTAAACAATTAATTAAAAAGGTAGTTACTTCCGGTATCCAAGTTCAAGGATTAAAGCTAGTTACTTTTAACATAGTGAAATCACGTATTTATGATCCGTATATCTAGCTTTTGACTAAAGTGATATCAAAGGAACAAACTTCTCAACTCGCTCATTCACAATGTACCAATCTAACTATATCAAATTACCCACCCAAACCAATGAGTTCACGATGTAATAAACCGAAGAACTGATGATAAAAGCATGCAAATTTATTTATAACTAGATTGTTTAAGTTAATCAAAAACACAAACTTGAATAATAAAATCCAAATCCAATACAAAACTAGGTTTAAAAGCAACTAAACATATCACCTATGTGAACTCTTCACCCGGAAGCAACCACGAAAGAAGACTAGCCACTCATGTTCTTCATTGGATCTTTAATCTTCATGTGTTGATGATGATCAATGATGATTGGGAATGGATTCGAGCC
Source organism: Tagetes erecta (assembly GCA_030867185.1). Taxonomy (NCBI): domain Eukaryota; kingdom Viridiplantae; phylum Streptophyta; class Magnoliopsida; order Asterales; family Asteraceae; genus Tagetes; species Tagetes erecta. Next base: position 10,958,519 of record CM061494.1, read on the forward strand.
TTTGAAATGATGAGAAATCAGCTTTCTAATACCCAAAATCGACTAGCCAAAAGTTCCCATCGAAACCCTAGTGATTAGGTTTAAATAACAATTCAAAAACATAAAAGTTGGGCTTTGGCCGACCACCGGCGTCTTAGACGCCCAGCCCGGCATCTTATATGCCGCGCTAAAAAAATTCTAACAGCAAGTTTTTTAGAGCCACCGTCTTAGACGCCCACACCGGCATATAAGACGCCTAGTTCCGGATTTTCTTCATACTTTCCAATCTTTTGCATTCTTCAACTTTAGCCCTCGTACTTTCTTTTAATGCTTCTTTTAACTCCATATTTGATCATTCTAGGCTCCATTTATCTCCAAACACCTACAACACATAACACATACAAAGTAACTCGTTCCAACACAATAAACGACTAAAAATCACGTAATTAAATATATATAACACTAATAAAACACCACGTGATCACATCCCCACACTTCACCTTTGCTTGTCCCTAAGCAAAGCTCTCGTGTAACTCGTTAGCCATCATTAACAATTACATTTTACCAATTCCTTACCAATTCCCAATCCCGGTCCAAAGTCATACCCAAACTCACACTTTTAAGCACAATAATACTTTTACTTTTTCAAGTTCAAGTATTCATATTTTAAACAAAGACTTATCTAACCAAGCCTAACAAGCTTTCACGCTTCCCCCATGCATGTAATACATCTTCTCACAATCCACCAAAATTGCACACACAATCAAAAGGACTTTTATGGGTTTTTAATAGGCTTTGGGTAAGGGTATGGATTGAAGGATAAAAATGGCTAAAAAGTTGATGAACTCGAATCTTCTAGGCCTCTCTTTCAAAGAGTCTATTAATGCCACAATAGATCAAACATTTCTATGCACGTTTGGCAACATTGGCCATTTTCCTTTTCTTTTCTTTTTTTTTTCATGCGCTTCTAATCCTTCTACTTTGGGACACACTAACATCGGTCCTCTTTTCATTTATAATCATTAGGCGCATTGGCCTGGGCACACTATTATCGGCCCCTTCCCGACTATTCGAGCAATGCGACCATTCCATCCCACGTCGAACATGGTAGCGAACGTCCACACCGACCTTACCGAAGAACGGGGAATCCTAAACCTATCCGATTCGAATTCATCGAAAATAAATAAGAAAGATAAAAGGCTAACTTTTTTTTTTTCACTTTTTTTTTTCATTGGGTTGAATGGTTGATGGTGTCTAAGGGATATGCCACAAACGGGTAGGATCTAAAAAACAAAAAGGCTAAAAAATAATCCTAAGGTGTATTCCTAATGCCTTTATCATTTTCGTGTACACAACTCAGTTTCATGCTTGAAAACGTTTCTAATTATGATAAATCAAGAAACTAATGCTACCACATGCATGAAAAGTCCACCCTCAAGCATGTTACCCCCGGTTAGACAATTCTATAACTTTCCACACAAAACAATAACCTGTGAGTCTAACCATGACTAAGGACCAAAACCAAGTTCTAGTAAGTTATTAGTTAATGAATTACATTGAAAACTCAAGCCTTCAAGCACACTTAAGCCCGCTTGGAACATTTTTCAAAAATATATTTTCCACTTTTGCTCACAAAACTTGCATTTTTTTTTTTCAAAATTTTCCTCATCCCCACACTTGGGATACATTGTCCCCAATGTATGGTGTTAAAACTGTTAACTAAGCCCAGAGATGAGGATTCACCAACTTCTCCCTATCCCCTAAAAATTTAACATTAACCATTCTCAAAACATACTATCTATCCAACACATAACACATAAGCTAAGCACCCACTAGAGTTTCACACCCCAATCACAACTAATCACAAACTCAAAACACAAAACAAAACAAAATAAAACAAAACAAGGAAATAAAAAAATAGTTTTAAACAAAAACAAAAGAAAAAGATTAAGTACATGGACCTGATCAGAGTGCAGCACTCGGTCAACAAGTGCCCCTAGTGTCCATATTTGAATCATGTATGTTCGCCTGTGGAGGAAGCTGGAACATATCCGAATCTTCCCCACACTTGGTTGTTGCCACGTGGTTGCAACACCTAAACAAGCGAACGAACACAAAAGCCGAACAAAAACTAACAAGTACAAAAATAAAGAAAATAAAGAAAATAAACATAAAAATATAAAAAATTACTCTAAGACTCACTTTCGTAGGCATCACGGTTGCATTTAGCATATGCAACAAGCCTTTGAACCCCTCGGTAGACCCGAGTGGACGAGTTGTAGTCTCGTGAGGGTTTCTAGTGAACACACCCACAAAGTTCGCGGGTTGCCTCCCGTAAGCGCTAAGTTTAGAGTCTTCAGCCGGACTTATTACCTGAAAATCAGAGTGGCTCTACGAGGTCCAGAGTGCTTATGAAAAAGCTCTCGGATTGCTTTGTTGGCCCATTGATGTCGTTCACATCCAAATATGGTTTCAATCGGTGTCCATTCACTACTTGCCTTAGATGATCCTCGAAATCTTCGATCTCAATGTCTCCATAGCTTCCAACTCGTGTGATTAGATACGGACCCGTCCATTTGCTTCTGAGTTTTCCGGGAAAAATCTTTAACCGTGAGTTGTACAACCAAACTCTTTGTCCTTCCTCAAACTTTTTCACTCTCAACTTTGCATCGTGCACGAGTTTTGTCTTAGCCTTGTATGCGGATGCACACTCATACGCTTCATCTCGTAGCTCTTCTAGTTCACACAAGCTCAACTTCCGCTCCTTTCCTGCAAGATCATAATCCATATTAGCGTTTTTAATCGCCCAAAGAGCACGATGAGCTATTTCTACTGGTAAGTGACATCCTTTCCCATAAACCAACCGGTAAGGTGTAGTGCCAATAGGTGTTTTGTAAGCCGTGCGATATGCCCACAAGGCATCATCCAACTTAGTTGACCAATCCTTGCGATCAGTTCGTACGGTTTTTTGTAAAATCTCTTTAATTTGCTTATTGGACACTTCAACTTGCCCGCTTGTTTGCGGGTGATATGGGGTTGCAACCCGATGATCAATACCGAACCGTTTAAGTAATTTACCAAAGTTAAAGTTTTTGAAATGCGATCCCCCATCACTTATGATCACGCGGGGTATTCCAAATCGTGAAAAAATGTTTGCTTGGACAAACTTACAAACAACGGTGTGATCATTCTTTTTGGTAGCGATTGCTTCAACCCATTTTGAAACATAATCAACCGCCACCAAAATGTACAAATTACCAAAAGAATTGGGAAATGGTCCCATGAAATCGATTCCCCAGACATCGAAGATGTCAACCACTAGAATCGGTTGCATGGGCATCTCATTTCGCTTAGAAATACTGCCCATCTTTTGGCAATTTGTACAATGTTTAGCGAACTCATTTGCATCTTTAAATATTGTTGGCCAATAAAGGCCACATGATAACACTTTTTGCCCTGTTTTGTGACCACTGAAATGGCCACCACATGCAGATGAGTGCAAATGCCCTAAGACTGCTTGAATCTCATCATCCGGTACACATCTTCGGATTATCTGATCTGCTCCAATTTTGAAAAGATCCGGGTCGTCCCAGATGTAATACTTTGCACGAGCTATGAACTGTTGCTTCTTCTTCTTTGCCCAATATTCAGGGAGTATACCTGCAGCTGAATAATTCGCAAAGTTAGCATACCATGGTTCAGTAGAGACAGATAAAAGATGCTCATCTGGGAAAGTCTCCTTGATTTCTCCATCCTCTGCCTCAATTTCATGAACAACCCGTGACAAGTGATCCGCCACTACGTTCTCACTTCCCTTCTTGTCGCGGATTTCCAGGTTGAACTCTTGCAATAGAAGGATCCAACGTATCAACCTAGGCTTGGCATCCTTCTTCTCCATTAAGTACCTAACTGCACTATGATCAGAATAAACAATAACTTTGCTTCCCCAAATATAAGACCTAAATTTGTCTAAGGCATACACTACTGCAAGTAGCTCTTTCTCAGTGGTAGTGTAATTTAACTGAGCATCAGAAAGAGTCTTACTTGCATAATATATAGCTACGGGTTTCTTGTCAACCCGTTGACCCAAAACTGCCCCTAATGCGTAATCACTCGCATCACACATGATTTCAAAAGGTAAAGACCAATCCGGTGATTGTAAAATTGGGGCTTCAACTAATTTTTGTTTTATGATATTAAAAGCTTCCATACATTTTTTTTCAAAAACAAATGGGACATCTTTTAATAAAAGGTTACACAATGGTTTTGTTATGACACTAAAGCCTTTAATGAACCTTCTATAAAACCCAGCATGTCCCAGAAAAGAACGAATGCCTTTAACATTAGTTGGTGGAGGTAATGTTGAAATAACTTGAATTTTAGCATGGTCTACCTCAATCCCCCTACTTGAAATCACATGTCCCAACACAATACCCTCTTGAACCATGAAGTGGCTCTTTTCCCAACTTAAAACCAGATTTGTTTCAACACATCTTTTCAAAACTTTAGTTAGTTGATTTAAACAAGACTCAAAAGATGTACCAAAAATTGAAAAGTCATCCATGAAGATCTCCAAAGACTCCCCGACCATATCTGAAAAGATACTCATCATACACCTTTGGAAGGTGGCCGGGGCATTACATAGCCCAAATGGCATTCGCCTAAATGCAAATGTGCCATATGGACAAGTAAATGTAGTCTTTTGTTGATCATCTGGATGTATAGCAATTTGATTATAACCCGAATACCCATCCAGAAAACAATAAAATTTCTGACCTGCGAGTTTCTCAACAATCTGGTCAATGAAAGGCAATGGAAAGTGATCTTTAGAAGTTGCTGCATTCAACTTCCTATAATCTATGCAAATTCGCCACCCAGTTACCGGCCGGGTGGCAATTTCCTTACCTTCGTTATCTTTCACAATTTGGATGCCGGCTTTCTTCGGTACTGTTTGAGTCGGGCTTACCCAACTACTGTCAGAGATAGGATAAATAATACCTGCATCGAGCCACTTCAAGACCTCCTTTTTCACAACTTCCCTCATGTTTGGGTTCAACCTCCTTTGAGCATCCCTAGTAGGTTTGGATCCCTCTTCTGTGATGATCTTGTGCATAACAATAGATGGACTTATCCCTTTCAAATCTGCAATGGTCCATCCAATAGCAGCTTTATGAGCCACTAACACTTCCATCAACTCATTCTCTTGCATCTCAGTCAAATTTGATGCAATGATTACTGGGAGGGTGTTGTTGTCACCAACAAATGCATACTTAAGGTGCTTTGGCAATTCCTTCAACTCAACTTGTGGAGGTGATTCCAACGATGGCTTTAATTGGGTGTCAATGTGTTCGGGTAGGCTTTCCACTTGATGAGTCCATGTAGGCCTACCTTCCTTCAAAGCCATCACTTCCAGTTGTTCCTCCTCTTGCTTCAATTCTTCAATGAGCTCAACTGTTTCCCTGTCACACAAAACACACGGCTCTGTGGTCTCACCCTCATTTACATGAGGATCACACCTTTCAATGATGTCCATCATAAAACATTCATCATTAGACAGAGCGTTAGGGATATTGGAGAAAACATTTAACCTTAACCTTCTATTACCAAATGCCATGTCCACTGTGCCGGTCTTACAATTGATCAAGCATTGAGCGGTTTTTAAAAATGGTCTACCCAATATAACATTAGGTTGCTTGTCATTTGTAGGAGCTGCATAATCTAACACAAGAAAATCAACTGGGTAATAGAAGTCTTCCACCTTCACAATCACATCCATTAGTATCCCACGCGGTAGTTTGAGGGATAAATCTGCCAACACCACGGTGGTGTCGACTTTTTGTAATGGACCAAACTCGTATTGGTCATACAAACTACCGGGCAAGATACTAACACTTGCTCCAAGATCAAGGAGGGCTTTATTTATTTTAACATCACCAATTTGTATAGAAATTAAAGGCGCCCCTGGATCTTGAAGTTTTGGTGGAAGTGCACCCGATAAAACAGCGTTCACATTATCAGTAAAATCAACTTGTTTAGGTAGTTTATTTTGCCGTTTTTGAGTGCACAAATCTTTTAAATACTTGGCATATGCGGGAACTTGCTTGATTGCATCAATTAAAGGCAAGTTAATTTTCACTTGTTTGAAAATTTCCCACATCTCATCTTGTTGTGGGCCTCTTTTTTTAGCAAGTGGTGTATTTGGTTCTTTCAAAGCCGAAGGGTAAGGGATGGTATTATTCTCCACCCCCGCACCTTGAGTGATAGTTGTGTTTGGTTTCACATTTTCCTTAACCGGTTCCTTAAAAGTTACCTTTTTAGTTGGTTTAGGTGATGCAAATTCCGAATCACTATCTGACTCACCATTTTCACCAAGGTCAACCACCACTCCCTCCTTAAATGGTGATGGTGGTTGAACCTTGTTGTCATAAACCTTACCACTTCTAAGAATACTTACCTGACCCACATGAGAGCTCTTACTTGGTCCAGCTGCTTGATGTTGAGGATTCACTGTTGTATTACTTGGGAGCTTACCTGGTTCCCTCCCTGCTAACTGCTCAGCTAATTGACCCAATTGCCTGGAAAATACTTCATTTGTTTTATCTTGCAATTCCTTGTTTTGCTTGACTTCCTTTACTAAATCCTGAATTGCCGCAAGGATGGCATTATCATTGCCATTGTTGGATGAGGAGCTTTGTTGTTGGTAATTTCTTTGCTGAGCTTGCCCTCCTTGTTGATAACCACCTTGATGGTACTGGCCCTTTTGATATCCTCCTTGGTTGTAATTTTGCTGACGACTTTGATATTGATTACTTCCTTGGTTTTGTACCTGAAAAGGAGGATTCAATTGGTTAGTACTATTACCATACCTCAAATTTGGATGATTCCTTAGCCCCGGGTGATAGGTATTAGAGTTCATGTCGTATTGCTTCCGGTCCCCTTGAGCTTGCACTTGATGCACTTCTTCATTTCTTCCCATATTCATGTAACATGTTTCAGATGTGTGTCCAATGTCGTCACATGTTTCACAAATTTCATAGCCACCTGAAATATTCGCAACCTGACTTTTGCCCACTTTAATGCTTGCTAACTCACGTTCCAACTTTGCAATTCTATCCATTGCTGCATGATCATTGACCGTTTTAAGAGACGAGCCTCTCGACCTTCGGCTTGTCTGTGCTGTCTTCTTTGAGTTGATGCTCATCCTTTCAAGAATGTTCCAATCATCATCTACATGGTTGAACGTGAAGGTTCCAGCACTTGTAGAATTTACATCTCTAGCATCTTCCGGTGACAACCCATCATAAAAAGCTGAAATCAACTCCCACTTGTCTATTCCATGATGTGGGCATGTCCTCAACAATTCTTTAAACCTATGCCATGCCTCATGAAACTGCTCACCCGACTGTTGTGTGAAACCCCGAATGGAACGACGAGCATCACTTGTTCTTTGAGAAGTATAATATTCATCCAAAAACTGTTGTTGCATGTCTCTCCATGTGTGAATACTTGCGGATGGCAATGAGAGAAACCACTGTTTAGCTTTGTCTTTGAGAGTGAACTGGAACAATACCAACTTGACTTCGTCTGGTGAAAAACCTTGACCACCAATAGTACTACACGAGGCCTCGAATTCTGAAATATGCAAGTAAGGTTCCTCAAGAGCCGTGCCATGAAAATGAGGTAAGATACCCAAACATTGAGGTCGAACCTCAAAAGCTCTCCCACGTTGTATTGGTGGTATAACAGGGGAGGAATTGACTGTAATAGCTGGGCGGAAGTGACTATCCACACCTTGAGCAAGGACATTTTGTTGTCTCCCTACATTCAGTGGTATCCCATTAAACGGTTGACCCCTATGGACGATCGGTGGTTGTCTGAGTCCCCCTTGACCCATATTCCTCTGTGGCCATTGATAGCCCTGCTCTTCTTCATAACCCCCAAACTCATCAACCGGATGTTGGTTTAGATGATCCATTTGATGCAGATCTTCAATCCATTCCTCTATGTTAGACCCATAAACTCTTTGATGAGTTCCTTCATCTGAAAATTCCACTTTATTATCCTGGTTACTCCCATGCACACTAAACTGTGGTTGATTATTTGGGTTTTGGAACTGAAAGGTTCGAAAGTGTTGAAGTATTGGGTCAGATTTTGGTACTTGGTTTGGTGGGATTTGACCTTGACTTGGTGCAGGTGGGTTTTCAGGTGGAATTGGTGGGTCTTGGTTTTGATGTTCCATTGATTTTGATGCTTTAGGCGCTGGGGTCTTTGAAAGAAGTTCGAGTATAGACTGAACTCTCGCTGATGGTGTACCCTCTTCTGATTGTGTGTTACCCCGAAGAGGAGTAACCGTGGTATTTCTGTGAATTGCCCGGTTATTTCTTGCGGTTTTCTCAATTTCTGGATCCCACTGTAATGGTGAAGTCTTCTTTGAGAATCTCGTATGCATAAAAGCTAAGAAATTTTCTGCACCATCAGAAACACCAATACCACACGTAAAAACGAACAGAAATGTAAAATAAACAAAAAGACACTATTTTTGGATATTTTTTTTTTAACAAAACGAAAGACAAAAAAAAAAAATATATTTTTGGGTTATATTAATTTTTCTTTGGAAATAAAATAACTAATTTAAACTAAACACTAAGCGCATGATTCCCCGGCAACGGCGCCATTTTGATGTAGCTGTCGTGGGCTAATCAAAAACAAGTATTTTATTGACTTAAATACCTATATGAGTACGGGTAAGTAAGGTCGTCTCCACAGGGAATTGGTGGAAAGTGTAAGTTTAAACTAAATTAATTAAGTTAACTAGGAAGACGAAATTCACTAAACTACTAAACGAACTAAACTTACTAACAACTTAAAACTAAATTGAAACTTTGGTTGATTGAAAAACTTAATTTGCATGAAGCCACAAACTTGAAAAAAGGTTTTTTAAACAATTAATTAAAAAGGTAGTTACTTCCGGTATCCAAGTTCAAGGATTAAAGCTAGTTACTTTTAACATAGTGAAATCACGTATTTATGATCCGTATATCTAGCTTTTGACTAAAGTGATATCAAAGGAACAAACTTCTCAACTCGCTCATTCACAATGTACCAATCTAACTATATCAAATTACCCACCCAAACCAATGAGTTCACGATGTAATAAACCGAAGAACTGATGATAAAAGCATGCAAATTTATTTATAACTAGATTGTTTAAGTTAATCAAAAACACAAACTTGAATAATAAAATCCAAATCCAATACAAAACTAGGTTTAAAAGCAACTAAACATATCACCTATGTGAACTCTTCACCCGGAAGCAACCACGAAAGAAGACTAGCCACTCATGTTCTTCATTGGATCTTTAATCTTCATGTGTTGATGATGATCAATGATGATTGGGAATGGATTCGAGCCTTTGAAATGATGAGAAATCAGCTTTCTAATACCCAAAATCGACTAGCCAAAAGTTCCCATCGAAACCCTAGTGATTAGGTTTAAATAACAATTCAAAAACATAAAAGTTGGGCTTTGGCCGACCACCGGCGTCTTAGACGCCCAGCCCGGCATCTTATATGCCGCGCTAAAAAAATTCTAACAGCAAGTTTTTTAGAGCCACCGTCTTAGACGCCCACACCGGCATATAAGACGCCTAGTTCCGGATTTTCTTCATACTTTCCAATCTTTTGCATTCTTCAACTTTAGCCCTCGTACTTTCTTTTAATGCTTCTTTTAACTCCATATTTGATCATTCTAGGCTCCATTTATCTCCAAACACCTACAACACATAACACATACAAAGTAACTCGTTCCAACACAATAAACGACTAAAAATCACGTAATTAAATATATATAACACTAATAAAACACCACGTGATCAGTATATAGGTGCCTTATGCAAACTTGATTTTTTTTGTTGCATTAGCATCTCTCAAGATGTAGCATACAATAAAGTTATGCTTTGGTCTTTATTAATTTAGTAACATGCAATAGTTAATGAATTTCAAGAACTTCTAAAAAAATTAATGAATTTCAAGAACTACGAATATATATGTCATATAATAAAAGCAACTACATTAAGCTAATAGTTGAAAAACAATATATCGAACTTCAAAGTTCAAACCAACAATCAATAGAATGATGAGTAAGATGAATAAAAAATCAATTCAACCACACGAAACCACCACCTAATCTGGACCTGGTTCAAAACCTGTAGAAATTTTAAAAAAAATACGAGTTTGTGAATAAAGGAGCATAAACGAACAACATAAAGACAAATTGAATGGCTGGTATGACATATATAGTCTTACCTTTTCAGGTGTCATCAAATTTTCATTCATTTACTTTGGTTCGGATAGAGGTTTTGAGCATGTTGTGCCTTCGTTTTGCTACTCCTTCATACTCATCTTGACAAGTTCTTGGCATTCATTGGATTCATCTAAAGTAAAATCAACATGAAATTAAACCACATCAACCTAAGAAAACAATCCAAAAACAATAAGACATTAGAACCAAATCTTCTAAGAGTTAGAAGCAAAAGGAGCATGCTAAATATGAACATTGCCATGATGTTTTTTTGTTATTATAAAAAGACATTAGAACCATATAACACAAAGATTAACCTTACCAATAATCGCCCAAATTTGTCAGCAATTGAATTGTCATTCTCCGACCCTACAAATACAAAGTCATTGCCATCAGCAAACAGATCAAATAATCATACCCATTATATATAATCCTACTCATAGCTAAACTATTGGTAGGGTCAGGAGAGTATGTAAAAAATTGAAACAGTAAAATTACCTGACTGTCCGCCCACATAATTCTGCTGTTCAGAATGCAGATGTTCAAGCCCAAATGGAACTACAACAGCTGCCACGTTATCCATACTGCCTCTTTCAAGAGCATTATCAACAATGCAATCGGCTAATGAGTATGAACATGAAGGACTGTATTGTGACTTCAAGGGTGCATGGGTATGTAACTCCCACAATAGATCACAAACGTCCTGCGGCTCCAGTTTGTCAACAACACCATCAGAAGTAGCCACCAAATAACTATCATTAGCCTTCAGTGGTTGCCAATCTGTCACCTCAGGAACAGATATAACACCAAAGCTGATAAAAAAAAAAACAATGAAAACTAAATTAGCATTAGGCATTAGCTTTGCTTCAACTAAAAAATGATAACCAAGTTTCATATAGCTAGATATATCAAAAATCAAAGTTTACCTTTTAAAGGGCAAATCACCAATTGAACGCGAGACAGCCAAATGGCCATTGACTCGAGATACCCCACCCCATTCGAGAACATAACCGCCAGCAGCTTCTACTCGAGATCTTTCATCAACCCTATCGGGATGGTGGTCTTTGGTCAACTCTTTGGCAACAAAATGGGGTAAGCCCTCAGATGCCGCTAATTTAAAATCTCCAACATCCTTCAAGCGTATAGAAGCACCATCACGTCTTCTCTTTTCATACATTCTAAGTAACGTAGCTGCCATTTGTAAAAAAAACATTCACTTATCAGCCTTTGCATTCATGCATAATAAAATTATTTGAAAACGCTCGATCAGTTTCTAACCTTTAGCCTCAGGAGGAGATTGGAAAATCTGAGAACATAGGAAAGACTTTGAGTCTCCAACATTGGCAGCTAGAATTTGATTATCTGCTATTAATACAATTGTTGCGGTTGAACCAGACTTGAAGTTGTATTTACTTGCTTCCTATAAAAAGTAATAAACAAATCATAAAATCAACAATATATATATAGAGGGGGAGAAAATACATGGAAAAACATACCCACAAACCTTACAAAATGCTGCATCAATATCATCAATCGCCTTCAGCAAAGACTCTTTCAGAATTTCCAAGTGGAAATTTTCATTGAAGATTTGTGACAATGTAAACTCATTCCTGCAACAAAAATTAATGTCAGCTACCAAGACTGGACCCACCCAACTCATTCTACATACACGTGGTTCGGTCTTTGGTCTTATTTTCAAAGAATTGTTGTCAAGTTGAGAGAGAGATAGATACCTTCCAATATGGAGCACATAATCACCAAGTTTGTCATCCCAATTACCAGGCATTTGAGAAGCATGATCATGTGCACTTTTATTTGGTAACATTAATCCTTTTGATATGTTGGACAAAAAAGAAAAAGTGGTATCCAAAAGAAACGAAGTATGCAGTGTGAAATAATTCAATAACAGATTTGAAGCCATCTCACTAGCTTCTGCACCATTATGTCCATCAAAAACTGCTACAATCCCAACTGATGTATCTCTAATACCATTAGTGCCTAAAACACATGACAATTAATAAACGCCTTAATTAATGAATATGATAAACACAACATATATATATTTAGACCATGTGTAGTGGATAGAGCCCCTTAAGGGGCTTTGTATGCCATGTGTGAGCCACCTCATCAAGGGGCTTTTTGCCCAAGATTACGTAATGGAAAGAGCCCCCATGAAGCCCCTTTCAATCATTGAATAATAATTACTTATACAAGGATTTACCAATGAAAATATACGGAGATCTTGGAGTCAACAAATAATGGGCGTTTTGTGGGCAACGCCCCAACCAAAAATCTAGTCCAAAGCGCCCCTATGTAATGGGAGAGGGGGCGCTTTCGGGCGTTTTAAAGGGGTAAAAACGCCCCACTACACATGGTCTTAGTTTCTATGTAGGATAACCTAACTCTAGGAAATAATGCCGGCCTTGATAAACACATGCAATATATACTTTATTTTCTATGTACATGCATGTTAGGTTTTTTATGTTCGCTCATAATTATATTATATATAATTATTAAGTGCTTAAATTTATATTTAATTAAGGTGATTATGTATAACATTGTTACTAACACAATGTTGATTTTTATTTTTTAAAATACTATATAATCATTTTTGTTTATTAAGACTTCAGTTAATATCATGTGCTGGTGAACCGTTCGTTCATGAGCAATTAAGTTTTCAATGAACAATTTTCTTATGTGTTTGTGCGAACAAACATAACAAGACTTCATTCGATCGGTTCCAAATTCAGTTACAGACCTAATTAATTAAATTTAATTAGCACTAAGTAACTTATTTTACCAACTATGAGTTATACCAAACTATTGGTCGTGTCAAATTCATCCTACCTAGTTATAACAAAAAATATTGATCATTAAGTTTCATATAAAAATTTCAAGTATAAAAGTAAAAATCGATTTGTAAAACACAATTTTCATAAGATTACTATTAAACGTAACCGCGCGAAAATAAAACACTAATTAATCAATATAAAGAAGCAAATTACATATATATATAACGCATGTATGCATGTTACCTAGAGCGGGAACGCGCATGTCGAGAGTACAGAATGTGCGATCTTCCAGATGGTTTCGTCGGCCTTGACGTGTGGCGGATTGACATCTTCCTCCTCTCCGAGAACCATGCTCTGCAGGTAACCTCCATGTAGCTGGGCACTCTGGTGACTGAAACACAGCCGCTGCACCGCCTTCTTTATACAAGGCCAAACACGTCAACGACTCGCCTTCTGTACTAACCGTAACAATGCCAATAACAAACCCTAAGATGGCTAACACGAATATGGCTTTGTTCATAACTACTGGTTATTATGAGTTAATGATGCGATTGTGTACGTATGTATAAAAAGAATCAAAGAAGACAGGTTTGTTTGACTCTAGCTTACGAAACAAAACAACTCCTAATTAACCTAGCTTGTATTTATTTATAGCTACGTAACTTGACTCACAAGTACAATTAGGATAAATAAACTAATTAATTTAAATTCAGGATAATCTTTATATTAATATAATATTATGATACTAGTTTGTTTGTATAATACCTCTATTGTGATAATTAGTATATTCTTATTTATTTTATTTGACGTCGGTTTTGTTAGATTTCGAAATTCGAGTTTGGTTCAAATTATAACCGGTTGATTAGATTAAAATTAATAATACATGAAAATATATTTCAATTTAAATTGCCCAATATCTTTTAAATTACCTAAATACAAGTTAACACGACTTGAAATATACGGGCTCTTCTATGAATTAGTATATAATCCGGTTTGGGCCCGGGCCCGGTCCAAAACCGATTTTAGAAGAAAACTTGGGACCGAGCACATTAAATTAAAAATAAAAACATTCTGGGATTTTTTAATCCTCCATTGTGTCTTTTTTGTACCATTGTGTCTTCTCACACTTTGTACAATTTTTACAATTTGTAAGATAACTTCACCCAAGTATAGAGTTGCATTTAGATGATTATTTATATCGCTTAGATAAAAGGACCATTTATGTAAATTAGATTATATAATTAGATTAAGGATTCCTGAAATGTAAAACCGACAGTCCAAGACTACGATCAAAGCAGCAGATTCAATTGATGCAACAATTCACAAAGGGATAAGATGGTTAGTTAATTAACTGTCCTAAATGCTAGCAATTTGATTAGTATAAATAGGTAGTTAGATACAATTGTATTTCAATGATGTAAACATATATTCTTGTATGAACGAAGTCATATTTTTGGTGTTGATCTTGTGATGATTCCGTATTGTGGATGTAAAATCCTTATTTCGAACAGAAAGGGGTTACCAACCTTGGTCCAATGGTGTAACTTTCAATATTAATTGTTTTGTATGTTCTCATCTTGCTAGATCTTTAATAAAAATCGGCGGGCTGTTTTATTTTTTTTCCATTTGTATACTTGGTGGAATTTGGCATATAATAAAAGAGTTTGAGTAATATTAGCCAAATTAATCTTTGATCCATTCTATACTTGATTGCAAACCAATAACACATCGAGATACGAACAGATCTCAAACAACTATTGTATTGACATTCTCATCCTCAGAATTGACATTGAATAGAACACAAATGTAACCCTCAATCGTTTACGTAAAAAGCGTGGTCTAAAGTTCGCCTAAAAAACTATATATGAATCTGGAAATGAAATTGTGTTTTACCTGTTGGCCTCCTTAAACCTGAAAACAAATTAACAGATTAAACGAGTAAATACAAACACTTTAAATGCACACAACTTCATAAAATGTCTCGATCTCAATAGTACCATTTCGTTAATTTTAATACTTAAAAGGATACATATATGAAATTATATGCAACACGTACCCATTTTGGAAATTATACTGGAATCAAAGGAAAATAATGATTACCTGTTGATCATTGTGTGCAAAATAAGGATGCCCCAAAGCATCATCCACTGTTAGTCGGTCCTCCTGTACGTACATAGTTCAATTTCAAATAATTATCGTATGAACATAAACTTACTCCGAAAGCATATGCAAACGTACGAAACTGCTTAATAAAACTAAAATGTTGTTTATCTTTTGAGCTTTTTATACTAAATTAATTTTATATAATTACTTGCAAAGTAAAATAAGGCAGGCCGGTGCATGTTTTGAGATTTGCTTAATACAGCTTTTTGAGATAAAACACGTACAACCCGGCCAATTACTAGTAAACAGGCAGGTTGAAATTACCACCCACCTAATCTATAATTACATAAAGTAAATATTAATAATAAACCTTCTTTACGTAAAAACTTACCGGGTCCCAAACCAGTAGTTGGCGCACTAATCTCATAGCCCAAACGTTCGGAAACCTGCTTAGAAAACAGAAGAAGCAACTGCATGTATGAAGACCTTGTGATTTCAAATATACACTTATATTTTGAATCATTCTGATAAGGTGGTAACCAACCCTATTTTAAGAGGATCTCTGCTCTTAAACAGACTTAAAAAGATTTCCTCGGAGCATTTCCATGGAGCTGGTGGGCCTGATCCCTAAATCCACATATAAATTTAAGAGCTAGTACGTACACAACTTTACAATACACAGAATTAAATAAAAATAAAAAATTGATATATATGATGCTGCTCGAGAATCGAGATATCATCACACGTAAAAGATAACGCATTACAACAATAAAATAATTCAAACCATGATTACAGAAACACCCACATCACTAAAGTATTCAAAATCTAATTTTCACAAAAACTTTATTATTGACCTTTTTATGGTATGCATGTAAAAATTGTAAATTCACAAAATAAAGAATCAACTAACCTTCCCATTGTGAACCTGGGTAAGATGCTTTACATAACTCCCTGGAAGCAAAATGCATAAGTCCATAAATGCCTTCAGTCTGCCACCTCAGCAAACAATCAACTGTCAGGCTTAACAAACAAGTAGAAAAACATATCCAACGTTCGGAAACACAAGTGAGGGAGGGGGAAGTACAGCAGATAAAAAAAATAACTTTTATATGTGCCAGGCTGGCTGATAACACTTTCTTTTTCCAAACTAAAACCTTTTTTTTAATAACTAGCATGTCAAATATGATTAGGTCAATTCAAGAATAATATACTTTTTCTAAGTTTATGATTTGCAGGTTTTATTCACTAAAACATTTTGAATGAATTCCAACCCTTTTTGAACCTTTAGTTTATTTTGCCCATTTGGCCATTGATCACAAATAAACAAAAAAAAAATTCATATACTTATTTTATATTTGTTCTTGATAGGACATACTTGTAAGCAAGCTTTTTCAACCCTTCATTCCATCCTTCAACATGTTGATCCAAAAGAATATGTGCTCTGGCATCTATTTGAAACACGTTTGGTGACCCTATAATCAACTCTAAGATCACAATACCAACACTCCACATATCATACCTATAAAAAATTAAAATGATGTAAATTAATGTTGACCTAAAACACTCTGTTTGTGAGTTGAAACAATTAAAATGATGTAAAAACCGTACTTAGTAGTTATGCTTGAGGGCCCATAATACCAAGTAGCATTCAGATGAGCTTCCGGAGGCATGTATTCGTAGGTTTCTTCATTCCTGAGAAAAAGAGTTAAAGACAAGGTTATGGTTGTTGTTTAAATTCGCAACTATTTACATCAACAAAGTAAAACTCCATAGTTGGATCTAGAATGTACCAGACAAACAAACATCAGAAGAGGGAAACATAACAAAAGAAAACTACAAATTTTTTTTGAAAATGTTGAAATGACAAAACTGGCAAAACATCATACCATCAAGCCATTAAAAGTATAATATCACAAAAGAGATGAAATAGAAATTAAAAATACCTAGAAGGACCAGCAGCCCCATATAAATGCTTTATGGTAAATTCATCCATTGCACTACCAAAGTCAATAATGCGCCTTGCGATCACATGGAAAAGAAACAAACGGTTACATTGTAAACTAAATTATATACCATGGGTCAAAGTAACATAAGAAACATAAACTAGTTATTATGAAATACATTTTAGTGATGTAAGTCTCATTTCCACTAGGATTTCTTTTTAAGCATCTTCTGGAATTTTGATCTTCAAAGCAAATGATCATGTTGTCTTGCAAAAAAAAAAAGGGAGCAATACATTCAAAGTCAGAAAATACAATAAGAAAAACAAAAAACACAATCTGAATGGCAGAAAGTAATGTTCTCACCAGGTTTAATATCTCTATGAGTGATGTTACGGTCATGACAAGATTTAAGTGCCATCAACTGATGAAAAATAAGAACAAGAGTAAAAATTTAGATCATTAATATGACATGAAAAACACCAACTAAAACTATTATGAGTTTGCAGTTTAGTGAGTAAACACTTAGAGACCTTCAAAATTTTCAAGAAAATAATAGAGGAAAATGGGTTTTCTCTGTCTGAGTTGGGTTAAGTTGACACCGAAAATACTATGTCCAAAAGTTCAAGATCTATATAGATAAGTTAAGAGGTTTTATGCATTAAATAGGAGATTTTTACTCGTTCCTTCTAAACTGATTTTATTAAATATCCAGTACTCGTTATATATGAAATATATCACGAATCGACCCATTAATAAGTACAAGGAACAAAACTACTCTGCATTTAAGATATCTCAAGTCACCTTTTAAGCATATATATATTTTATTAGCATAAACTAATATTGATATGCAGGGGTGAAAAAATACGTAATCAAAATGGTTAATCTGAGCACAGCGTGAAGTCTTAAACACTTTTTGTCTAAAATGTAAAATTTTCAATGTAAATAACTAGTGTCATATACGATAAATATAACTATACTATTTCAAAAAAAAAATCTAATACTAAAACAAAATCATCTAGATCTATGCCTTAAGCAGCAGCTTAATTTGACCCGTTTGGTGCCTAGACATGTTTGTTATGAGTTATGACACCCATTTGAGTTTTTGACCCTTTAGAAGAAAAACAGGAATTGATCAAAAGTATTCAACATCAATGATCAAACATACCAGCTGCCTGATAAGATTTTTCATTTCCGCTTGACCCGCTTCTGTGGTCTTCAACCACAACCACCATTTTGATGGATGCAGTATAGGAACAAGTTTTGTGCCATCACTGCTTCCAGTATCCTCTGATGTATACAAAAGTTTTGACAAGGAAGTACCTTCATGGCGAAAGACAAGCCATATATAGTCTGACTTATACCCAAAGGACTCTACATATCTAGCAATATGTTGCAACCCTTCTTCATAAGCAATATGTTCCGGAGCAAGTGATTCATTCACGGATAATGTACCACGCGATTGTGAAGAGGCGTCAAGAAAAAGTTGACCAAAATACTTCTCCCGTATCCCACTTAAGTAAGCTGTGTTGCCCCTTTCTACCTGTTTCAATATTTATATACATATGTAAACTAGCATGTCAAAAACTATCAAGTCTAACTTTTGGACTATTCGTTTCAGACTATATCAACTCATTCCACCAGTCCTTTTTAGCAAACATATTATTCCACAAGCTTGATACCTCTATAAAAAACTCTAGCCCAAAATATCATTCGCCAACGTTTTGAGCGACTATCTTGTTTCAATTATACTAGAACAGGTATGAAAAGATTTTGATATAAACGATTGAAACACGAACAATCAAACATTTCTATTAATATAATATTATTCGCCATCAAAAACATACACAAAACTAAAATTGATTAAAAAAAAGTTAACTGGATTACCAGTATACGCTTCACGATGAAGATATTGAGAGCACTAGTGGTTTCGTTTTCAGTGCTATGAAGATGAAAAGCTACCCACACTTCTCCATATGCTCCACGGTCGAATCTTTTTTTTAGAATATATCTATAAGAGGTCACAAACACATACTCTTAAAAAATGATTACATCAGAAGAAAGCCTCATATGAAAAAATATATATATGAGATAAAAAGATACCTTGTTTTAGGATGGGTGCCCTCAAAAGACTCTTGGTTTTCATTATGTGGAGTGAAAAGACCCAAAAAGGCAAGATCCTCAGAACTGAAGCATTGATCTCTATCCCCGCCACGGTACAGATCTATCGCTCCACCTGATTTTACAGAGTAAGTTATAAATTAATTAGAGCATTCGTAGTTATTCTGGGTCAAAGTGCCACCAATAATAAGAGAATGTTCTGTTACAAAATGACAAACAAAAATTACACTTGAAACAGGAACAGTCAAACAAATCTTCTTCTACGATTGATACAAGCCAACAGCTAATTTCTATTTTTTCACCAATTCAGTCAACGAACAATCAAACAAATATATGCTAAGAACAAAGAAACAAATAGATGGAGAGAAAAACTTTAAAAGAACTTGACTAACCATGACTATGATTAAGGATGGGAGCAGATGCATGCAATGAAACATGTCCAAAAGGCTGATCATCTTTTAGAATCCAGTATGTACAGCCATCATCTTCAACCTAGTTAAAAGATCATTGGCACCAAATACTAATATTAGTTGCAGCCTCCAATAAAAAAAAAAGTCCTTATTCCTCAATGATTTCCCAACACACCCCAGCTATAGCTTAACAGGAAAGATATATTCTAGGGATTAAAAGTACAGGTAGTAAAAATGGATTATATTCTTAACAAAAATGAGGATAGTCATATAATACACTATACATTAAATGAAGTTCTAAAAGGTTAAACATAACATTAATGATTAGTGGCTAATTCTAAATCTTCAATTTAAAGAAATAATACTATAAGTAGAGGGGTTGGTGATTGGTAGCATACTTTAAAAAAAAACTTAATAATAATAGAGTTGGGAAAACAAAAGGACTAGCATGTAAAATATTAAAATCGCTATGATAAGTTTTAATTGACAAAGAGACCAAATAACATGTGGAAAGTTTAACCTTACCAATACTCGCCCAAATTTGTCAGCAATTGAATTCACATTCTCCGGCCCTACATGTACAAAATCAATGCCATCAGCAAATAGAAAAAAATCTATATATATAGCGCTATTTGTTTGAGATCATCATCAATTTATTAAAAAGAAAGGATAGATAAGAATATCCAAAAGGTAACAAATGATAGATATAACACAATAAACCTGGAAAACATGAATCGACAGAAATATTGAGCCTAGCGTAGGCTTACCGATAGTGAAAGCGCATGACACACCAACTGTAAAAGCCAGAGAGACGGTGAAGATCAAAAGAAGCACATAGTAATTGATCAAATGATGACGTTGACGATGGCATAACGCTGTACGACAAAAACAACGCATCAATTCAACGACGATTTGATGAAATCAAACGATATTATAACACAGAAGCCCTAGCTAGCAATTAACAGGTTACCAAACGAAATCATAACAACAAAAACCATAGCAGAATCACGATTAACAAGTTTATCAATCAAACCGGATGAATATAACACAAATGCTGCAGATAGACCAAACGATCGAATATATGTTAACGATATAACTGTTACGCAGAAATTACAACACAATAATATCAACAACCAAACCAGAAACCAAACGAAATCGATTCTACAACTTACTAATGAACGACGTGATGAGGATAAGAAGATAGCAAGCCAGTTCAGCACTGAGAGTAGTAAAAAAAGTGACGACAGGATGATACGAGACAGTGACGCTGAGAAGTGACAGTATCGCAACAACGGAGTAAATCTTCCGAATAAACGACCACCGGAGCTCCGGCGACTCAGACATTATCGTGTACATCATTCCAGTAGCTCCGAAATTGAGAAATGTTAGGGTTTGTGAATTGTGATAGAATTTTAGCTGGTTTTTGAGCTTAGTGAGAAGAAGTAGAACAAGAAGTTGTTAGGGGATTTGATGGGTTTTGTAAAGGTGGTACAGCGGTGATTTTCCGTTGGGTGACAGACAACACTCTTTTCATAAAAATACCACGCGATCTTACATAAACTAGTAAATAAGGCCGTTCTGTTAGAAGTTAGAACCAATTTTTTAGTAACAAATTAAATGATTGACAAGGGAAAGTTATAGTCACCGAATCATCTAAATGCAGTGACTAAAAGCAACTAATATGTACACGTAACGCGCTTACAATCACAAAGGCAAACGAGCATGTTCACGAGGTGAATTGGCTTCTCGTGAGGGAAAAATCGTAAGAGAGGAGAGGAGAGGTGAGTAGAGCTCATTAGCTTCTCGTTGTTGTGCCCCGACTACGAAAAGGTGCTGGCGAGGTGGGAGCTTGTTGGAGCTCGCGAGTGGTGCTCCGCTCCCTCTAGTATATGAAGGCTAACAAATTCCAAACGTGGGTAAATTTCTTTGTACAAACATAAAAATTAAAAGTTAAAACTAAGGTGTTGCGCAATTCATATGCTTGTTTCCGGCCTTCAACCCATCAATATGGCCAGGAGGTTGGTTTTATAAAACATGTCGTAGGCAGGGGTGAAACTTAAACATTCAAATAAGGGGGTGAATAATCTTAGAATTTAAAATAGGAGGCTAGACCAGTATTTTTTTTTTTGAACGGCGACTGCTAGACCAGTATATATGTCATTTTGTAAGCTGTCAAACAATTCTCTAAACAATCGGCCTAAAACTAATTCACACTACTAATGAAATTAAAATGTATAGGGGTTGTGGCCCCTTGATCCCCGCCCTCTGAGAAAACTTGCCCGTAGGGGATGTGTACCCATTGCTTTTAACGCAACAAAAATGCCACAATTTGGACTTCGTTCTATTATTTTTCAAGACAACAAAAATCAAGTTAATATTAATAGAACCGAAATGGAAGTATATGTTGAAAGGTAACTAACAACTTTCATTGATCGTGTTTCATGTTATAATATTGTATCAAAGCACGCCATTTCTTTAAAGTGTTGATGTCAAAACATTGTTTTACGGAACAAGCCTAGCTTGTGGTCTAACTGCATCAACGTCAACTATATATATTTCATTACGACGTAATGAAAGTTCAGGATAAAATGACGAAGTTTGTGATTCACGAAGCTTTATTGTTCAACACTTCGACAACCCGACATTGGCTGACAAGCTTGATTCAAAAGACACTTCAATCTCATTACAAGCACTTAAGCCGTAGTAAGTACACTTGATTGTTATTGTATAAATACGTGGGAAAAAGGCAAAAAATGGTACAATTGTATTTTTTTAAAATTTAGAAGTCGTTGTGAACTATACTAGTTAGTAATATTTGGTCAAATCCAGAGTTTCCCAGACTTGTATTTTTATGTCAATGTTCATTGAATAAATCATAACTCGTGGCAAATGATGGAATGTAAGATTGTGTTTGATCTTTTTCATACACGTACGTATATCAGAAAATATTTGTTTCATAATTTAGATATTGTGATAGCAACCTTTAGTTTAGAAAATAAAGTATTTATAATGGCATTTGATAATGCCTCAAAACAAATGAATTGAACAATACCAGCGTGATTTAAAAATTAAATTAAAATTGTCACACGTCCTCAAATTTTGTTAATTTCAGGAAAATGTTTTTCCTTTTGTAGGAAAATAGTTATAGATTAGTAAAAAATTTATTTGTTTAATGTTATATTTATTTAGTTTTTAGAATGGCGGTTGGTACAACGGAAAGTTTGTTTGGACTCTGATAAAGTGTAATAATCGATTTGTACTCGGTTCCGCATCCGAACCTATTGTGCCGGGTTCAATTCCTATCCGGTTCTAAGGTGTACCGTACCAGGCAGCCCGAAATGCGCACCTCTATTCGTAGGTCTATTCTTTGCCTACGCTTTGAGTGATCCGGCTCAATTTACACTAAGGAACCACATACAAAATACAATGTGCATCATATGGACTGTTATAAAGATTACCAATTTGCACAACTTGATGATTAAGATTTAAGACCATCATATTTCAGAAAACTAGCTTGTGCATGATCATTTAGCTACACCCCTTTTTTACAGCTTATATAAACAAGAAATGTATATATATTTGCACCACTATGTGTATATAGGTGCCTTATGCAAACTTGATTTTTTTTGTTGCATTAGCATCTCTCAAGATGTAGCATACAATAAAGTTATGCTTTGGTCTTTATTAATTTAGTAACATGCAATAGTTAATGAATTTCAAGAACTTCTAAAAAAATTAATGAATTTCAAGAACTACGAATATATATGTCATATAATAAAAGCAACTACATTAAGCTAATAGTTGAAAAACAATATATCGAACTTCAAAGTTCAAACCAACAATCAATAGAATGATGAGTAAGATGAATAAAAAATCAATTCAACCACACGAAACCACCACCTAATCTGGACCTGGTTCAAAACCTGTAGAAATTTTAAAAAAAATACGAGTTTGTGAATAAAGGAGCATAAACGAACAACATAAAGACAAATTGAATGGCTGGTATGACATATATAGTCTTACCTTTTCAGGTGTCATCAAATTTTCATTCATTTACTTTGGTTCGGATAGAGGTTTTGAGCATGTTGTGCCTTCGTTTTGCTACTCCTTCATACTCATCTTGACAAGTTCTTGGCATTCATTGGATTCATCTAAAGTAAAATCAACATGAAATTAAACCACATCAACCTAAGAAAACAATCCAAAAACAATAAGACATTAGAACCAAATCTTCTAAGAGTTAGAAGCAAAAGGAGCATGCTAAATATGAACATTGCCATGATGTTTTTTTGTTATTATAAAAAGACATTAGAACCATATAACACAAAGATTAACCTTACCAATAATCGCCCAAATTTGTCAGCAATTGAATTGTCATTCTCCGACCCTACAAATACAAAGTCATTGCCATCAGCAAACAGATCAAATAATCATACCCATTATATATAATCCTACTCATAGCTAAACTATTGGTAGGGTCAGGAGAGTATGTAAAAAATTGAAACAGTAAAATTACCTGACTGTCCGCCCACATAATTCTGCTGTTCAGAATGCAGATGTTCAAGCCCAAATGGAACTACAACAGCTGCCACGTTATCCATACTGCCTCTTTCAAGAGCATTATCAACAATGCAATCGGCTAATGAGTATGAACATGAAGGACTGTATTGTGACTTCAAGGGTGCATGGGTATGTAACTCCCACAATAGATCACAAACGTCCTGCGGCTCCAGTTTGTCAACAACACCATCAGAAGTAGCCACCAAATAACTATCATTAGCCTTCAGTGGTTGCCAATCTGTCACCTCAGGAACAGATATAACACCAAAGCTGATAAAAAAAAAACAATGAAAACTAAATTAGCATTAGGCATTAGCTTTGCTTCAACTAAAAAATGATAACCAAGTTTCATATAGCTAGATATATCAAAAATCAAAGTTTACCTTTTAAAGGGCAAATCACCAATTGAACGCGAGACAGCCAAATGGCCATTGACTCGAGATACACCACCCCATTTGAGAACATGACCGCCAGCTGCTTCTACTCGAGATCTTTCATCAACCCTATCGGGATGGTGGTCTTTGGTCAACTCTTTGGCAACAAAATGGGGCAAGCCCTCAGATGCCGCCAATTTAAAATCTCCAACATCCTTCAAGCGTATAGAAGCACCATCACGTCTTCTCTTTTCGTACATTCTAAGTAACGTAGCTACCATTTAGAAAAAAACATTCACTTATCAGGCTTTGCTTTCATGCATAATAAAGTTATTTAAAAAGGCTCGATCAGTTTCTAACCTTTAGCCTCGGGAGGAGATTGGAAAATCTGAGAACATAGGAAAGACTTTGAGTCTCCAACATTAGCAGCTAGAATTTGATTATCTGCTATTAATACAATTGTTGCGGTTGAACCAGACTTGAAGTTGTATCTACTTGCTTCCTATAAAGAGTAAAAAGAACAAATTATATATATATATAGAGGGAGAGATCAAAATACAAGGAAAAACATGCAGCAGCTGCAACTAACCTTACAAAATGCTGCATCAATATCATCAATCGCCTTCAGCAAAGACTCTTTCAGAATTTCCAAGTGGAAATTTTCATTGAAGATTTGTGACAATGTAAACTTATTCCTGCAACAAAAATTAATGTCAGCTACCAAGACCGGACCCATTCTACATACGCGTGGTCCGGTCATTGGTCTTAATTTCAAAGAATTGTTGTCAAGTTGAGAGAGAGATAGATACCTTCCAATATGGAGCACATAATCACCAAGTTTGTCATCCCAATTATTACCAGGCATTTGAGAAGCATGATCATGTCCACTTTTATTTGGTAACATTAATCCTTTTGATATGTTGGACAAAAAAGAAAAAGTGGTATCCAAAAGAAAAGAAGTATGCAGTGTGAAATAATTCAATAACAGATTTGAAGCCATCTCACTAGCTTCTGCGCCATTATGTCCGTCAAAAACTGCCACAATCCCAACTGATGTATCTCTAATACCATTAGTGCCTAAAACACATGACAATTAATAAACACGCCTTAATGTATCTCTAATACTCCAATTAGGTTTTGATGTTCGTCATGATTATATTATATGATTATTATGTCAAGTGTTTAACTTTATATTTCATTAAGATGATTATCTCTAAGTTTGTTACTAATAATGTTGATTTTATTTTTAAAAAGAGTATATAATCGTTTTTTTTTTTTCATTAAGGCTTCAGGTGTGTGCTCGTGAACCATTCGTAAATTAACACGTGAACAAACATAACAAGACTTCGATCATTCAGTTCCAAATTCAGTTAGAGACCTGAATTTTAACTTATTTTTACCAACTATATATGAGTTATACCAAACTATTGGTCGTGTCAAATACATCCAACCTAGTTATGGAACGAATAAAACATTAATTAATCCATTAATATTTACATATGGAACGAATAATATAATTCAACTTAACGAATCAAATATTTACAAAAATATAAAGAAGCAAATTTCAAATATATATAACGTACGCATGTATGTATGTTACGTACGTACCTAGAGCGGGAAGCCGCATGTCCAGAGTACAGAATGTGCGATCTTCCAGATGGTTTCGTCGGCCTTGACGTGTGGCGGATTGACATCTTCCTCCTCTATGAGAACCATGCTCTGCAGGTAACCTCCATGTAGCTGGGCACTCTGGTGACTGAAACACAGCCGCTGCACCGCCTTCTTTATACAAGGCCAAACACGTCAACGACTCGCCTTCTGTACTAACTGTAACAATGCCAATAACAAACGCTAACACGAATATGGCTTTGTTCATAACTACTGGCTGGTTATTATGATACGATATATGTTAAAAACAATCAGAGAAGACAGGTTAGGTTTGATTGACGGAACAAATTAAACAACTCCTAATTAACCTTGTATTTATAGCTACGTAATTTGACTCACAAGTACTAATTGGATAGATAAACTAATTAATTTAAATTCAGGATAATCTTTATAGTAACATATAATATTCTGAAACTAGTTTGTTTGTATAATACGTACCTCTCTTGTGATAATTAGTATATTCTTATTTTTTTATTTGACGTCGGGTTTGTTAGATTTCGAAATTCGAGTTTGGTTCAAATTATAACAGGTTGATTAGATTAAAATTAATATTACATGAAAATATATTTCAATTTAAATTGCCCAATATCTTTTAAATTATACATAAAACAAGTTAATACGACATTCGAATCTAGGCTGTTTGGGTCGATCCAACATGGTACCGGTTCGATACTTAAGTACCAAATGCTCATCCTAATTGAGCCTCTAATCTTTTTTTATTGGTGGTTGATTTGATGATGATACTAAATGTCTTGCAGGTAGATCGGCTCATTTTTTTTGGCAAATTGACTGTGATGATTTCAGTTCATGAAGGACAAATCATGGCGTGACAACTGGGTGGGTAGTAGGTTTTCACCTGCAACATCATTGTCTCCATGGTGTTGTCTTCCATTTTGAACTCGGAGCCATGAAATTCTTGGTTTCAATCAGATGAGATTTATATTCTTTTTTTATTTAGTTTCAGCCGAAGGTCTAGTTTTTTGTATGAAGAAAATAGCTATGTGCAAATGGTGTTAATGAATGGTGAAAATAGTAGTCTTTGTGCTATTTTGATTAAGCCGTTTACCAAAATGATAAAAGTTGGGTCCGTTACCAACTAATTCGATAGTTGGGACCGGTAAAAATCAAAAGTTAATAGTTAGGACCGGTAAAAATCAATATACCTATTAAAATAGACACAAGTATATGATATTAAAATATTTATTTAATCATGATATGCATTGTTACATCACAATGACAACATTACTTGTTATACAATCAACCAAGGTGATGGAGGTGGGTACTACTTACCTAAAATTTCATAAATTAAGAAGTGGTATTGAGTTCAAGTCTCATTTAGAGTAAAAAATAAAGAGTTTTTTTATGGTCATGGTCTTTCTTACCTAAGATGAGTTTCTTTTCTATAAGAGAATAAAGATGATCGTGTAGACCAATGACCTATGAGTTATCAAAATTTTCGTTAAAAAACATCTTATATGATCCAATTATATTATGGGAATACTATTATATCATATTATATTATGGGAATACTATTATATCATATTTACTTTATATGTATATATTTATGAATACATGACTTTAATTTTTCATAAGTCTTTTGAGTAAGAGATATACAATGAAAACTTTTTTTATCTTAACATTATTCTGTCTAGGGTTGAATGTTGTTAACGGTTGCTCTCCATTTGTATTCGGGTTTGTTGTACACATCAAGTCAGATATTGATAACGATGATGTAACTGTTCATTGTCAATCAAAAGATGATGATTTGGGAAATCATGTGCTTCATGCTCCAAACCTTGAATACCAATGGTCATTTTGTCAAAATATAACTGGATCCACTCTTTATTTTTGTCACTTTTCGTGGAAAAATTTTGAACAAACATTTGACGTGTTCAACTATGGCTTGTCTCAATGGTGTAATGAAGGTCGTTCAGAAGGAAACACATGTAACTGGGAGATCAAGGAAGATGGATTCTACTTGAATGAAAATAACGCAGCATGGCATAAACACTATTCGTGGAACCCGAAAACATCCGCAATTCAAAAATGATCTTTGATTTTAATGTTACTTTTGGATTTGAGTATAAATAAGTATTTCTAAATAAATACATCTTGCAGACCCCAACTCCAGGGCCCGACCTGTTGCATCATAAATAGCCATTAATAAATAAATAATTATATTACAGCGAAAGTCTTTCGTAATAAAGACCACTAAATGTTATCCCAATTTGAACTTTTAATATTGTCACTAAGCAAAACTACCTATATATACAAAGCAACTATCTAAGGACACTGCTCCCAGGTGTCTGATGTGCTAAAAACGGTCTATAAAAATAACTAACCTAAGATTCTATCTAGACACTCAAGTTAAAAACCAATTAACCCTAAACTAGACCTAACAGACCGGCAAGTGTACCTATTGACTGGAGTATAGTCTACGGAAGACCGGATATCGAACCCAAAGACACAATGAATAACGAAAACTAAATTGAATAGGAATATTGATTGAATGAGGGGGGATTTCTAATAACCTAAAGACAAGAAAATAAATTTTAACTAATAAATTATATAAAGATGAACACAACAAACGAAGACTTTGATTAACTTGCAAGATTGGAAAGAATACCACCTAGATGAATCCCGGTTATGACTTATGGCTTTGGTTTGGTTAATTCAAATGTGATAAAACCGAATTTCTAAAGATGTGAACATTAATAGACCTAAAGGATCCTGATTCATTCTCCGGGTGTGACCGATAAGAATACTTAAGGAACGACTTAAACTATCGGTTGGGTTGAATCACCTTTCGGTCTTTTCAACAATTCTAACATACCCAAATGACAACTAACCTCTCGATCTAGCTGACACAATACATTATCATGCAAGGGGTAACATGCAAAAGAAATATTGAACACAATTAACACGATAATCACGTAGTAGGCAAACCTCCTCTCCGACCGTTCGAACCCTAATTATTTAACTATTAAGATTAATTGTCTAACGTACTTTTTCAAGCTAAGTTAAGTAGTTCATTAAAGTTTGAATTCAATTCTACCAATCCTAATGATCATTATGTCTAGCAATTCATTACACAAATCAATAACATAAGGTCAATGACTTAGCTACGAGAATCTATATGATCAATTCAACTACTCAATTCAAGTAAGAACTTGGTAAAACAATAAAAATCAATACTTTAACAAGCATATACATTCAACATACCAAGAACATGCAAATTATGCTAGAATTTAGAACATCACATTAAAACAACCAAAACCAATTCCACAATCAATACCCGTTCATCCTTTAGGTAGTACTACGAGTTTAGCTACTCATGATCATATCAAAAACACCAAAACATTCTGAGTTTAAATAAAATCAAAAGTTGATTAAAACAAGAGTTTCAAGAGGATTAAAAACCCGGAACAACGATCGATACTCGTCTTGATGATCCAAGCTTCAACCTCTTGCTTCCAACCTCTTCAAATCACCAAAACCCTTCTTTATGCTCTAAAACGGTTGGAACCAACTTCCCACGACTAGGGTTTGTAAGGTGTTTAAATAGCAAAATCCTAAAAAAAATCCCGTATATCTGCATTAGGCGCTACGCGCACCATGATGGTCCTCCTACGCGCATAGCGTAGGAGGCTCCTGTCCAGAAACTTTTCGTTTTGCTCCTTGGCTTCTAACTCCAAGGCTTCTCTTGTGCTTCACTTCATTCCTTTAGATCATTTACACATCTTTAAGCACCAAAACACCTACAAAACACAAATGTAGTTAAGATCCACGTGTCATTCAATATACATATAAAAACTAAGCAAAACACATGCATTAATCCTGAAAACTAGACGAAACGATTAACTAAACCATGATGTGTTAGCCACACATCAAAATACCCACACTTATTCTTTTTTCGTCCTCGAAAAAGTATGCAAATGGAATCACAATCAGGAATTTAGGCTTCAACACATAATAAAACATTTTAAGCAATTCTCAAATAAGCAACAAGTCACCGTAATCATCAGTATTGTTACCAATTAACCCTAACACTAGCTAATCAGGTCTCTGCTTGTGTTTACTTTAGTTTAAGTGATATCAATTCATCTACAGGATCTCACACTTAGGAAGCCACAGTTTAGCCTGTTAATTGTTTCTTTACGAGGCACAGATTAAACCATATAGTCTCACACTTACGAGGCACTGAAGAACTTAACCTAGTTAAGAAATATTGCCATATTAGGGTGATTATTTGATGGGTATTACTTACGGGTATAGACTGTTTTTATTCTCTTTTTTTTTTCTAAAACAAGATCACATCACCCGGCCAGAGGTGTCCGCTCCAAGTCGCTATCCTAGAGGTAGAGCACATGAGGTCTTGGATCACTTGTTTTATTTTGCTTTTTTTTAATATTTGGCTACATTAAGCTCTTTCAGTCTATTCCCTGTGGACTTTATTTGGCTACATATAACGCATGTATGTATGTTACGTACCTAGCTAGAGCGGGAAGCCGCATGTCGAGAGTACAGAATGTGCGATCTTCCAGATGGTTTCGTCGGCCTTGACGTGTGGCGGATTGACATCTTCCTCCTCTATGAGAACCATGCTCTGCAGGTAACCTCCATGTAGCTGGGCACTCTGGTGACTGAAACACAGCCGCTGCACCGCCTTCTTTATACAAGGCCAAACACGTCGTCGACGACTCGCCTTCTGTACTAATTGTAACAATGCCAATAACAAACGCTAACACGAATATGGCTTTGTTCATAACTACTGGCCGGTTATTATGATACGATATATGTTAAAAACAATCAAAGAAGACAGGTTAGGTTTGATTGACGGAACAAATTAAACAACTCCTAATTAACCTTGTATTTATAGCTACGTAATTTGACTCACAAGTACTAATTGGATAAAAAAAAACTAATTAATTTAAATTCAGGATAATCTTTATAGTAATATTATATTCTAGATACTAGTTTGTTTGTATAATACGTACCTCTGTGATAATTAGTATATTCTTATTTTTTTATTTGACGTCGGGTTTGTTAGATTTCGAAATTCGAGTTTGGTTCAAATTATAACAGGTTGATTAGATTAAAATTAATATTACATGAAAATATATTTCAATTTAAATTGCCCAATATCTTTTAAATTACACATTAAACAAGTTAATACGTCTCAAAATCTAGGCCGTTTGGGTAGGTTCAAGACGGTACCGGTTCAATACTCGAGTACCAAACGCTCATCCTAATTGAACCTCTAATCTTTCTTTATTTGTGGTTGATTTGATGATGATGATACTAAATGTCTTGCAGGTAAATCTAGTCTTTTTTGTTTGGACAAATTAAATGTGATGATTTCAGTTCATGAAGGACAAACAATGGCATGGTGACTAGGTGGGTAGTAGGTTTTCACCTGCAACACCATTGCCTCCTTGGTGTTGTCTTACCTTTTTGAACTCGAAGTTACGAAATTGTAGGTTTCAGTTAGATGAGATTTATCTTTTTTATTTTGTTTCGGCCGAATATCTAGTTCATATGAAGAAATTAGCTATATGCAAATGGTGTTAATGAATGGTGAAAATAGTAGTCTTTGTGCTATTTTGATTAAGCCTTTGTTTGGTAGCCATTTATTAAGTTTTCATAAGATCTGAAAATTCAGTTTTATGTGATGAAAATTGAACCTTAAAACATGAATTTAGTTGCATTTTAGTACTCATATATATTATTGATTGATTTGGATTCCGCATATGTGAATCTGAGTTTTGTGTTTTGGACGTTTTTTATTGTCTGTAGTTTTAGCTATGATAGCTTTGGAATTAGTTCTTAGTTTCTAATGAGTATAACTCATGTCTGATTGTTCTTCAGTATCTACCTAATAAAACAAGGTTTTGAGGGGGCAATTTTAGGCGGGAAAAATGAGGGGGACGATTGGGAGAAACATTTAAAAAAAGTAATTTAGAAACAACACAAAAATAATTTCTCTGCATTTTATAATAAATGATATTTAGGTTGCAAAATCAATGCAATATTGAATAACTGAACATAGACGAGTGATTTAATTTACCTAATAAAGCAAGGTTTTGAGGGACAATTTTAGGCGGGAAAAATGAGGGGAAGATTGGGGGCAAACATTTAAAAAAAATAATTTAGAAACAACGCAAAAATGATTTCTCTGCATTTTATAATAAATGATATTTAGGTTGCAAAATCAATGCAATATTGAATAACTGAACACAGACAGGTGATTTTAAATCTCAACAGTTTTTAATATTGATTTTTATTATAATAATTTTTATTTTTACATCGCATTTTCAATCGTGATTTCTTCATTGAATGGATCATTATTTTATTTAGTCCGTGTGTCTACACGGGTATTAAACCTAGTAAAGAATAATGTAGTGATATATATGGGTGCCTTAGAATTGGTTTTGGTTGTGGGTTATTTGTTTGATGTTTCTGAGATCTTGAATAACGTGACTACATGCAAAAAAAGTATACAGTTATGATGATATTGGAAAAACCCAATTTCTAAGTTGTGTTAACAAGAACAATTGAAGGTAAGGTTTACATCAATTGACTTGTATCATTCTCACGATTAAAATCTCTAAAAAATCTGTTTGAAATTCGAAAAAAAATCAGAAAAAAGTTAACGTCCGTTAAGTGCACTTAACGACAGACCACTGTAGGCTAAAAAATTGAAATTTGGGACCACTAGAGGGAATAAACCAAGTTGGGATTATTTTGATCAATAGGTGTTATGATTATTTTTGGCCAATTTGAAATTTTTTTATGGATATAAACCATGTTTAGTTTCAAGGATAAAAGGAATGAATTTACAATATTAACATAAAAACGTTATATCCAAGGTAAAATGAATGATTTATAATCCATATATGACATTTATGATTTAGTGTAACAATTGAGAATGATTCAAACACGTTGATTCTACGAATACCCGTGTTGACTCAAAATCCCAAACCATCCTAAATTCACCCAAAACCGGAGAATCTGAAAGAGTAAACGTTATTTTGTAAATAATGATCAATGATCATTTCATCTGCATTAGAACATCATAAATAAGAGTATCAAAACCCTAATGGGCCAAAAAACAACTACGGGCCAAAACAAAAGCCCAAAACAAAAAGTCCAAAAACATGTCCAAAACATAAAAGTGACAATAACTCCCTTAAGGAGGCTTATTTAGAAAAAAAAAAGTCGGGTGCCTACGGCGGCATACCAAGTCGTAGCCCTCGTTCCGGTCTTCGATTTGACTGGTAGCTCGTCCGAAACGGAGGCCCGTAACTAAAGTTATGCCCATTTCTGTGAGACACGATCATTAGCCTCTATAAATATAAGGGTCCGCTCCTCCACACTAAGGCCCACATCAATTTATTACTGCAATATTCCTTGTTTTGTACTTGTAAGTAAAATGCCTAGCATCTACCTATTCTAATAATTGAGTAACCCATCCACATGTTATCATTTTAACTACTCCACATAGGATTTTGCTTAGGTGTCATGTTCTAATTAATTTGATAGAAAATTTTTAGACGGGTCATGGTATGCTCCATATTCGAAATAACCCGATATGTTTAAATTAAAAATTCAAAAATTATCACCAATTATCTCATAACCTCATATGTTCAAATACAAAATTTACCAATTATCATGATCTATATCTTAATCCGATATGTATCAATTATCATGAATTATCTCTTAACGTGATATGTTCAAATAAAAAACTTATCAATTATTATGATCTATCATAACCCGATATGTTCAAATTAAAGTTTTACCAATTATAATTAGTTATCTCCTAACTAGATATGTTCAAATAAAAAAATTAACAATTATCATGAGTTATCTCCTAACCTGATATGTTCAAATAAAAATTTACCAACTATTATAAATCATATCCATTATTGTAACATATGATTTTTGATATGAATATATTTGTAAATATCCAAATCGATTTAATAAGAGATATGTTAAAAATAAATTTGATATCTAAATTGAGTTAAACCTATAAAACTAAAATCCGTGTAATACACGGGTACTAATCTAGTGTATTACTAATTTTCTACATTCACACGTCAATAAGGTGGATAATTCTTTCTCATCCGTACGTTCAAACATATTACAACCTCAAAATAATTGGTAAAGCATTTGCCTAGCTTACTTTTCAAATGCAATCCACTAATATTCCTATATATATATATATATATATATATATATATATATATATATATATATATATATATATATATATATATAATCAATGTCAAATGTAAACCAACCCTTATAATGTTAACCAAAAAACCAAATCTCAGCCACTTATTTATTTTCATCTTTTATGATTTAATTTTTTTTTCAAGGGCAAATAAGTCATTTAACATTTATGTCACCTTTTTGTACTTTTGTACTTTTAGTATTTTTTATAAACTAGAATCTGTTGTAAAATTTTGAAATCCCTCCATTAGATTTTGGTGGGCTTTTCCAAAATTCAAACCATTTGAAAAAGTAAATATATATAAATCTTGCAAGCTTATGTGAACACAAAAAAACAGTGACTCAAATAGTCAAATATATATATATAACCTTCATTCTCACATGCTTATGATTTGAAAAACGAAGATGTTTATAAACAAATTCACGTCGTAAAACCGAAAACTTCAACAATATCATCCACCCATGTTCAATCGATTTCGATTTCAAGATTTAGCTTAGGATTTGGAAAACGGAGATGTTTTTACTCCGATGTATATGTTTGCTTGTTTTCAAGTTTGTAGAAATACAAAAGACAAATTGTATACTTCACTGATCCAAGAGGTATGTTTCTTCATAATTTCATTCAATTTGATTATCTTACTTTTAATTTGTTTGTAACAATATTTTTCTAGATCTGGAAACGTTTTTTTTATTTTTTTAGTATGAAATATTTGTTGAGGATTGTAAGTGAAGATTGGCATATTCCCCTTTTATTTATTTTTTATATTAATAAAGAGAAGGATTTGAACAGTACTTTGAGTGTTGTATACGTGGCTCTTGCTGTGTAGTGTTTGCATCATAAGTGGAGTTGGTTGTTTGTTTTTTGTTTTTTTATTTTCTGTTTTTGGGTTTATTAGTTTATATATATATTAAAGTTTTATTTTAGATATATGAATGATTGGTGTTTTGGCTGGATTGGTTGTGTTGTACGTTCTGGAAGTGGTGACAAGGGTTCGATTTCTCTTTGTTTACTTTGTGATACACATGTCTAGCTGTATTTTAATTTGGTTTTTGATGTTCTTATGTTTGTTTTCTCCCTTTTGTCCACTTTTGTTTATAAATAGATGTAAATAAGTAAATACATAAGCATCTACAACTTCAATCATCATGGTGAAACTTATTTTCTAATTTTGTTTCTTGAAAGTCTATTGCAAGTATTTTGAAAATGCATCCAAATATCCCACTGACCAAATCGAAATATACTAAAAATCTACAGGAATTTCTTTTTGTTTTCTAAGTTAAAGGTTGTTGCAAATAAAATAATGAAAAAACAAGGTGTATGTAAAATAGTTTTTCAATATACACATGTGTAACAATGTTTTGTATATATGTGTTACTCTTTATTTTTGCTTTTGAGTTATACTAAGTGTATAAATAGTTGTATCTAAATTGGTCCTTGAATATATATATATGTGTAATTGAGTTGTACACATGTGTTACTCTTTGTTTTTGCTTTTGTATATTAAGTGTATAAACAGTTGTATCTAACTATATATATGTGTAAACTACACTTTTTACTGGTATTTTTTCTAACTGTATAAACAATTGATATATTTATGTGGTTATTCAAATGCACCAAAATACACATGTGTTAGATTTACTAACTCGTTCACTAACACATATAACTAAATGGTTAAATGTACAGATTCTCATACATTATTTATGATATGTCATTTTTAATGTTCATTTTGTTGATAGACTAAAAAACAAATGTGTAACTGAGTTGTACACATGTGCTACTTTTTGTTTTTGCTTTTGAATGGTTGTACCAAATGCATAAAAATTTGTACATAAATTTGTTGTTGAATATACACATGCGTAAACTAAGTTTAAACACATGTGTAAACTGAAAACACATGTGTTAACCTTGTTATATAGTTTTTAATTCATGCTTATCTTGTTTCTTTTTCAGAACATGTTGAACGATCCAGATTTGTGACACGAACAATGGAGAATCAAGAGAAGCTATTTAAGACAAGAGATACAAAGTTGTACCTAAAGTAGTTTTTTCATAACAAATGTGTTAACCTAGTTAAATTTGTGTAAAGAGAATAAACAAATGTGTTAACCTAGTTAAATTTGTGTTTCTTGGATTTTTGTTTCCTTGCAATAACAAATATGTATTTTGGTTATACACATGTGTATCTTCTTTTACGTAGTTGTAGACTGTGTATAAAAAGTTATACATACATTGATTTTTAAATATACACATGTGTAATCTATGTTAATTCTTCTTCTTTTTTCAGAACACGTTGAACAACCCAGATTATAATGTGAACATCGAAGAATGAAGAAAATAGCATTTAAATTTTTTTAGGTTTTTTTCATGTAAAGTTTTTTTGATTAAAGAGTAAAATGTATAAAGATAAAAAGTTTTTGTTTTACTTTTAATCAAAGAAAAAAGAAAAAGATGGAAAAAAAAGAGAGAGAAAACTAATATGTAAAATTACTTGTTTACCCTTGCATTATTCTTGTCCACATGTTTAGTAATAAAATAAAATAAAAACACAACAATGAATATGGTCCACATATTAAAGTAATCAAAAAATAACTTGTGGCCTATAATTGGTTTAATGGTTAACATTTTAAGGGTTGGTTTACAAAATACATGTCCCCTATATATATATATATATATATATATATATCATGATTGAAAGGCAAATGATAAGTGATCACTCAGGGGCCAAAACCTCACCCCCGCCTACCAAATGGTTATGTGACATGGGTGCGTCGGACTTGCTATGAAGGAAGACGGACTTTAAGAGTACGTGTGTGTGCGTGAGAGAGTGAGCAACCTTCCAATATGGAGCACATAATCACCAAGTTTGTCATCCCAATTACCAGGCATTTGAGAATTAAGCATAATATATCATGTTCCATCCCCCTTGTTTGGTAACATTAATCCTTTTGATATGTTGGACAAAAAAGAAAACGCGCGTATATAGTATCGAAAAGAAAAAAAGTATGTAGTACGTGTGAAATACTCCAATAACATATTAGAAGCCATCTCACTAGCTTCTGCACCATTATATATGTCCATCAAAAAATGCCACAATCCGCAACTGATGTATCTCTAATACCATTAGCTAGCTAGCGCCTAAAACACATAAGAAATAAACCATATACAAACGTGCCTTAAATGTATATGATAAACACAACTAGTATAATTCTCAGCGCGCTGCGCTGATTTGTTTTGGCCGTTTGTTTCATCACGTTTTATGTTATAACATCTTACATCCTATCATGCCAAGATAGACGGGGAGAATAGTGATCACATGCAGGCTACAGCGGACCAAAAGGGCCAAAAATCATTAACAGCCAATGACAATTCAGTGTAACAAAGTATGATAATTTAGTAAAAAAAGTTCATTAGCAGCCTAAACTTTAGCAGTGGACCAAATGGGTTGAACGCATCCCCGATTTCTAGTTTACTAAACCTTCGATCCAGATTATCAGCACCCGTTCAATATAATACCAACATTATCATGTGTAATAAGTGTTTACATATTACCCAAAATAAATAATACAAAGGTCATGTTATGTCATCCTAAATGCAAAAGAAAAATAAAATGGTTTCGTTTAATTATCTTAAGCCTCAAGTTTAACAGAAAAACAAAACAATTTAATATCACAAATAGATTATTGAAGCAAGTTCCAACCAAGTTTTCTATTAATGATAAGCTAGGGAAAATGAATAAGACAATCACCATTATTATGGATCTTTGATGCTGCTGGGGAACATGTCTCTTCTGTTCTTCATAAACACAAAACCTCATGGAAGTAAAGCTAGATAACAAAACAAATCCACATCAAGATTAACATACTTTTATGTAGATTAAAAAACAGGTACACATCAACATAACAAACTTTTATACTTTTGCATAAACTAACTTTCCACAATTAAGTCCGAAATTCATCGGCAACATCTGAGAGCACCGGCTCCACTTAGCAGTCGCTCACCACCACCGGTCACTCCTACGACGCAAAGACAACCTAAAACCACTGTCTACCACATCGATCCACTCTAGAGGCCCACCCTCATTGAAGAGGAACCTTTGGTGTATCTGGCATTTGATAAGTGGATTGGCAAGTCTTTGGTGGTCAAAACCCATAAAGTAGTAACTATACTGCAGAAATTGTTTACTGTTCATGGCCCATGAGTTTTAAATATATAGATAATATTTAGGGATATACATATGTTATAAATAAACCATATACAAATGCGCCTTAAACCATATACTAACCGGTGCACCGCCTTCTTTATACACCGCTAGCTAAACACGTCGACGATTCACCGGCGGTACCCTAACACGTATAAAACGACTATGTTGTGCTACTCTTCATTTTACATAAGCTTAGTCCACTTGTACCCGTAATACATGCTAAATTCAATTGTACCTAAGCTTAGCTTTACAAGTACTAGCTATTGTTGTGCTACTCTTCATTTTGTCTATCTTTCAGTTAGTGCAACCGGAGTGGACTCGGGGTGGGCGCGGCCCCGAGCGGGAACACCGCCCCACCCCCCCCCCCCCCCCCCCGCGGCCCCGAACTTTGGGGTGGGATTTGGGGTGACTTCCCCGTCCTTTTCCCCGAGTTTTTCGACCTTTTAAATGTGGGGGCCACCCTCAACGGCTACTTTTTTTTTTTACTTTTAAATACAACCCTTCTTTCAACCTCACAAATCAAAATTTTATTTACACATCACTCTCTTCATCAATCTCTCAATGACATCTAATCGTCAACCATGGACGAGTGCTCAAGAAGTGAACTTGTCAAAAGCATGGTTATATGCTTCATTTGACGATAACGAAAGTAGAGGTGATTTTTGGAATCGAGTTCTTGAACATTACAATCAACTAGAGTATGCCAACCGAACGATTGACCAACTTCATTCAAAGTGGAGGCATGATTTCAATCTAATCACCAACTTCAATCGTCTTTATCTTCATGAGCATATTGAAGGAGTCGCCGAAGCCGATGCCATAAAAAAAGCCTTGAATGAATATCAAGAGATATATAAACGTCCTTTTACCAAAATTGAATCGTGACAACTTGTTAGGGCACGTGGGTGTTACCCAATTGATTTATGTTAAGCTATTTAATTATGTACGCCATTTATGTTTTTCTATTTAAGTTGTTGTGTTTTTATTAGTTATAATTTGTGTTTTATATTTAATGAAATATTAAAAGTTTTAAATAATTGAAAAATTAAAAATTAAAAAAGGATGTGGGGTGGTGTGGGGTGGATACCGGGTAATTTGGGGTGAATGTGGGGTGGAGTAAAAAGTGTGGGGTGATGTGGGATGGTGAGGGGTGAACTCCCCTCACCCTTATAAGATATTTTGTTTATCTTTCACTTATAGGATAATAATAATAATAATAATAATAATAATAATAATAATAATAATAATAATAATAATAATAATACACATTGTTACATCAAAATGACAACGTACATTACATGTTATACAATCAACCAAGGTGATTGAGGTGGGTACTACTTACCTAAAATTTCACAAATTTAGAAGTCTGAAGGTTTTGGATTCAAGTCTCATTTAGAGTAAAAAATAATGAGCTTTTCATGTTAGGTCATGGTCTTTCTCACATAAGATGGATTTTTTTCTATAAAAGAATAAAGATAATTGTGTGGACCAATGACCTATAAGTTATCTAAATTTCCGTTAAAAAAACATGTTATATGATCCAATAATATTATGGGAATACTATAATTATATCATATTTACTTTATATGTATATATTTATGAATACATGACGTTAATTTTTCAGAATTCTTTTTGAGTAAGAGATATACAATGAAAACTTTTTTTATCTTAACATTGATCTGTCTAGGGTTGAATGTTGTTAACGGTTGCTCTCCATTTGTAAACGGGTATGTTGTACATATCAAGTCAGATATCGATAACGATGATGTAACCGTTCATTGTCAATCAAAAGATGATGATTTGGGAAATCATGTGCTTCATGCTCCAAACCTTGAATACCAATGGTCATTTTGCCAAGCTATTGGTGGATCCACTCTTTATTTTTGTCACTTTTGGTGGAAAAATTTTGAACAAACATTTGACGTGTTCAACAATCGCTTGTCTCTATGGTGCTATGAAGATCGTTCAGAAGGAAACACATGTAACTGGGAGATCAAGGAAGATGGATTCTACTTTAATGAAAATCACACAGCATGGCATAAATACTATTCGTGGAACCCGAAAACATCCGCAATTCAAAAATGATCTTTGATTTTAATGTTACTTTTGATTTTAAAAATTCATATTTTATGTTGGAGTTTTGTTACGCTTTTATATATATATATATTATTAGTTATAATTTGTGTTTTATATTTAATGAAATATTAAAAGTTTTAAATAATTGAAAATTTAAAAATTAAAAAAGGATGTGGGGTGGTGGGGGTGGATACCGGGTAATTTGGGGTGAATGTGGGGTGGAGTAAAAAGTGTGGGGTGATGTGGGATGGTGAGGGGTGAACTCCCCTCACCCTTATAAGATATTTTGTTTATCTTTCACTTATAGGATAATAATAATAATAATAATAATAATAATAATAATAATAATAATAATAATAATAATAATAATAATAATAATACACATTGTTACATCAAAATGACAACGTACATTACATGTTATACAATCAACCAAGGTGATTGAGGTGGGTACTACTTACCTAAAATTTCACAAATTTAGAAGTCTGAAGGTTTTGGATTCAAGTCTCATTTAGAGTAAAAAATAATGAGCTTTTCATGTTAGGTCATGGTCTTTCTCACATAAGATGGATTTTTTTCTATAAAAGAATAAAGATAATTGTGTGGACCAATGACCTATAAGTTATCTAAATTTCCGTTAAAAAAACATGTTATATGATCCAATAATATTATGGGAATACTATAATTATATCATATTTACTTTATATGTATATATTTATGAATACATGACGTTAATTTTTCAGAATTCTTTTTGAGTAAGAGATATACAATGAAAACTTTTTTTATCTTAACATTGATCTGTCTAGGGTTGAATGTTGTTAACGGTTGCTCTCCATTTGTAAACGGGTATGTTGTACATATCAAGTCAGATATCGATAACGATGATGTAACCGTTCATTGTCAATCAAAAGATGATGATTTGGGAAATCATGTGCTTCATGCTCCAAACCTTGAATACCAATGGTCATTTTGCCAAGCTATTGGTGGATCCACTCTTTATTTTTGTCACTTTTGGTGGAAAAATTTTGAACAAACATTTGACGTGTTCAACAATCGCTTGTCTCTATGGTGCTATGAAGATCGTTCAGAAGGAAACACATGTAACTGGGAGATCAAGGAAGATGGATTCTACTTTAATGAAAATCACACAGCATGGCATAAATACTATTCGTGGAACCCGAAAACATCCGCAATTCAAAAATGATCTTTGATTTTAATGTTACTTTTGATTTTAAAAATTCATATTTTATGTTGGAGTTTTGTTACGCTTTTATATATATATATATATATATATATATATATATATATATATATATATATATATATATATATATATATATATATATATATATATATATATATATATATATATATATATATTATTAATTAAGCTAACAAAAACCAAACATGCTCGATCTCTTCAAATATGTATTTTTAGCCAATTTCTAATTAATTATTTGCATCACGGATCATGCTGAACATTTTTATTTGAAAATTTATAAGCTGCTGCACTTCGATGAGGTTGGAAAGATAACGTACTGCATGATTGCTTTGGCTAACTACCTTGGAAACTTTTGATTCTGAGACCTTACCTCCAGGAACTTGAGAATCAAATTCCAAACTAGGGTTGTAAACGAGCCGAGCCGAGCCCGAGCTCGTCTAGGCTCGAGCTCGGCTCGTTTCAGCTTAATCAGGCTAACTCGAGCTCGAGCTCGACTAGTTTAAAACTTTAATTTCAAAGCTCGAGCTCGTCATAAACTTCTCAAGCTCGAGCTCGACTCAGGCTCGACTCGTCTGGTTTTTTATTATTTTATTTTTAATTATTTATATTTGATTTTATATAAATTTTTTTTATTTATAGTTAATTTTACATGAACTTTTAATTGTATTTTATATATAACAAAGTACATATTATATATCTTTAGTCATAACTTTTATATATTTAACTATTAATTATTAATTATAACATATATTTATAAAATAAATTAAAAAAACATATATTGAAAAAGCTCGATAAGGCTCGCGAGCCGGCTCGAGCTCGATATGTAAAGCTCGAGCTCGGGCTCGATAACTTAATGAGCTTATTTTTAAAGCTCGGCTCGCTCGAGCTTTTTATCGATCTGATCTCGAGTAGCTCGCGAGTAACTCGGCTCGTTTACACCTCTATTCAAAACCAACTGACCCTTCCATGGC
Organism: Tagetes erecta; assembly: GCA_030867185.1. Lineage (NCBI taxonomy): Eukaryota > Viridiplantae > Streptophyta > Magnoliopsida > Asterales > Asteraceae > Tagetes > Tagetes erecta. Next base: position 11,001,465 of record CM061494.1, read on the forward strand.
GAAAAGGCAACTACAACGCTCCATGGGTATGTGTTGTGTGACATCCGTCTCGATTCATGTTCTTTTTCTTTCATTATGTAAACCGAACCATCAAATTATATTGTAATCTTATGCTTTCTTTTAATGAAATAAAAGTTTGCATTATTATTATAATTCCTTTATGATTTAAATACCAAATAAATGTTATAAAAAATGAAAGTTTATAAAATGTATTTCAATTAACAAGAAATAACCTTTATAAATGTTAATAACAATTGTTAGTTGGTTAGTGGATTGTTAAAGTTAAAGTTAAGGGGTGAATTGTGTAATTAATAAAACATAATTAAAACCTTTAATCAGAAATTTAACATAACTCAAAGTGCAGGGGGTAATATGAAAATTAGTTTAAAACCCAACCCCCCACCCCGTGAATCCGGCAGCCAGCTCCAGCGGAGCTCCGGCGACTCCGGCGAGCCCCAAATCGACCAAATCAACGCGTTTTTGACTCGTTTCAACCATCCTTATCTACTTATCACCTAGTTTCGGACTCAACATCACCAATTGTATCGAGTATTGACTGTTATCTTTGACCCAACCCAAAACCCACTTTTTCCGGCCGATTGCAATCGTAGATTAACCAAAACAGGCGATTAAAATCCAATTAAACTAATCTAAAACACTCCTGATATCGATTTGAAAGTGATAAACACGGTTAATCAACAATTATCATAACAAATCGTTTGAATTAAGCTTAACTTCACCCGCAATTAACTCGGTTTCAATTCGATCGACTAAATCCATTCCAGCTCTTTATATATCGCCCAATACATTCATTAAACATCACATTATCTTTCTGCAATCTTAATTCCACCTCCAAACACACACAACAGCCGATTTGATCCCCTGTTCTTCGTCTTCTCTGCTCTTAGTCGACGACTCTCTTCAGGTATGTTTCAAGCCTCAAATCCATAGGGCTTTTGTTTCTCATCCATCATTAACTTAATCTGCAAGTTTAATTTGATTATCATCAACATTTGCAGTATCAAATTGAACCGGAGCAGCGTGTTCTTCATTTCTTTTCCAACCACTTCGATCTTTAATCAATTCAGGTGCTTAAATACCTTGTTTTGATCGATAAGCTATCCTAAATATCATAGTGATACTCGATTTCAATTACAGATTCGTTCAAGTATCAGTTCGTAGGAGATCAGATTCTAGGGTTTATAAGTATGGAATTGGGTTTAAGGATATAACGGGTTAAAACTATTTGTTCTAACAATATAAACAACAACACAAATCTGGTCGGGCTGTTTGGTGTTGTGTCCTGAAACAAAGAGGTCCAGGGTTCGAACCTGGCCCTGTCACTCTTTTAATTAATTATTTTTGGCTTAAACCCTTACATTTTAACATTTATCTTTTATAATTATCTTATGTTATAATTAATAAAAAGGCTTTGAAATTTTTACAAGTAAAGAAAAATATGTATATTTTTCAAAATAAAAGGTAAGATTTATTTTATTGGTGGACGTTTATAAATTTCTTTTACCGGTGTTTCGGGTCTTAAACGTTTAAAACCGATGATACGCGTGGATGTTATAAAAGTTGAATAAACAAATTGCTTATGGATTTTATTCTAAAGGTTTACTTCAATCATGATTATTTATTTAAAACCATGGTAATTATATTTTTATAAGTTAATTATCCATTTTTATCAAAAACGGTCGTGTTATTTAACGAATCATTAATTGTAATCGTTTTCACAAAAGGATAAGATTCATATGCTATTTAATCACAATATTTCATCAAAGTTAAATATATATATATATATATTTATTAATATTACGTATTTACAAATTATAACAATAAATTACTTAAACCCAAATTCCAAATTAGAACCCTAGACTTCAAGTTAGTTTTCAGTTATCGTTCTAACATAGGATAAATCCTTTAGGTGATCCTTAAGGAATATCCAGTGACGTTTCAAGTTTTATTCATATTCAGTCGATCAAGAATTATCACGTGAGTATTCATAGCCCCTTTTTACTTTTCTGTTTTGGGGTGAAATCATGTGCATTACTAAATCGTGTTTATCATTTTTGTTCACTTTGTTTCATTTTGTTTAATTGCCTAATACTTTATCCGAGGGTGATTGTAACCACATTTTAACTAAATCACCTGATACGTTATCCAAGGGTGATCGTAACTACATTTAGTTTAATTATCCGATATTTTATCCGATGATGATTAAACGGTTTATCAACTTAATCATTTTATCAACATCACTTAGTCTGTGTGATTAAGTGGATGCTAGTTGTAACGTTTGAATGTGCTATATGTTTACCTGATGTGCTACACTTTGCTTTGGTAGTTTTTACATTACATGAGCATTGAATTCATTTATTCATTTTAATCATTTTCAAATATTTTAATCATTATCTTTATATATATATATATATATACAAACCTATGTTTACTCACCAGCTAATTCGTTAGCTGAACAAATACTATTTTCACATGATTTCAGGAAGTGCAGCTTAGGAGGATTTTGAGATGCCTTCACATGTAGGATCTTGGACCTAGTTAACTAAACGAGCTTTCATTGAGTTATATTTGTTTGTTTATGGTTGAAATGATGTAAAACTTGTTATGTGGAATTATGAAAATGATGTTAATATATTTTAATCATTTTTAAGTACCATGAGCTATGAGCAATCACTCACTTTCGTTCGCCTCGATGATTCCGCCATCAGTCGGGGTGTGACATGTTGGGTGTTCCATCTAACAACTTTGCTGATGTAACGACTTTGGGTTGGGTTAAATCACAACACATGCAGGGAACACTTTACTGTTATATATAATCCTCTAAATTATGAATTTTATATGTGAGACATGTTGTGCCCGACATCTGGACGGGTATAAAACTAGTTTACTTAATTAATTTTTGGTAGTCGTTTTTAGCAGTTAATTAGGACCAAGTTAATACGTTATGGATATCACCAAAGATAAACATATTCATTAATTTACGTCTTTTTGGAGCTCTTTTAATTTTTACCAACTATATTTTTTGGATATGAAAGGAAAAAAATTAAAATTCATTGTGGCAATATTGTTAAACCGGGAGCAATCGAACAAGAATTCAAAGGAAAACTTACTTCTGCTTTGATATTAATTAAACTTGAATTACTGGATACATGAAACAAAAGAAAAACCTTATTATTTATAGGCTAACAAGACTTATTATAAACCAAATCAAACACCGACTCAAGAATAGTATTTGACTTTTAAACTAATAACAAAATTAAAGATAGCATCCTAATAGCAATATAATTGCAATTAGGTTAATTCTCCTTCAAGTCACCCTACGAGAATTATCGTATCGCCCTTACTTTAATTTGCTTTATACTCGAGTTGTTTCACGGTTGACTTTGAGCTTTTCACAAATATATCATCATCTAACCCGGCCTGATGAGTATTACACACATTCACCCAAAGTTTCATTAAACTCAATCTAAAAAATTCTTAATTTATAATTTATAAAGGTATTTTATAAAACATGAAAATTGATAGTGAAATCTTAGTAAGATATTTTATCTTATTAATCAACTATGTACGTAGGTTTAGATAACTATAAGGATATCTTTCAATTATTACAATAAAGATACTACACTAACGCGCGTTATCAATGTGTAGAAAATCGACTACAAGAAAAAGAACATTTAACAAGGAAATTTTATAGCAAGGACATGATGTCCTTGCTATAGATCACTAAAAGACAAAAAAGGTGGGACCAGTTGCTATTCTAGTTTGACCAGACTTTTAGCAAGGATAATGTCCTTGCATAAAGATTTTCAGCTTTTTTTCCTCATTACTTTTATTTAATAAAAAAGAAAACATATAAATGTGTGGGACCATTTTTTGGCCAGACCTATAGCAAGAACAATGTCCTTGCTGTAGGTTTATATAAATTTTTTTAATATTCAATTCCCACCAAAATTAAAAATACCGGGTAAATACGTATTTTCAATTCCCTCCGAAATAAACAAAATACCGCGTCAAATATTGTGAGGACATTGTCCTTGCTAAATGTAATTTTAAAATGATATTTTTAATTTTAAATATGAATGTTGTTAAATTATTTCCAGTTTCTATAAATGAAATAAAAAATTGCAAAAACTTGCAATAAAAAATATATGTATAAATATTTATGTCGTGTATTTTGTATGTATATATGCATGACATGTATTTATTACATGTATTATGTATGTACATATCACACATATAATCGTACTAGGTATGTATGTACGTACGTACATATGACATGTATGATGTACAATGTATGTATCGATGTACGGATATACTATGTATGTATGCATGACATGTATGAATAACAAGTATGCTTATAAGTAAGTATGATATGTATGTACGTACGTATGATATGTATGATGTACAATGTATGTATCTATGTACGGATATACTGTGTATGTCTTTACGTATCACATGTAAAATGTACAATGTGTGGATGTATGTATCACATGTATAAGGTACAATGTAAGTATGTATGTAACACATGTATAGTATGTATGTATGTATGTGTGTATGTGTGTGTGTATGTGTGTATGTGTGTATGTGTGTATGTGTGTATGTGTGTATGTGTGTATGTGTGTATGTGTGTATGTGTGACATGTTTGACACCTAACAGTTTCAGATTAACTCCGTTAACAAAACTCTGTTATGTTAAGTTATGTGATCTCAAACATTTATTTCTACTAAATGGGCTAAAAGACCCAATATGATGAACTAAGCCCATTAAAGACCCGATGCATGATAGGGTGTTCATCCTATTGATTATTATAAATTTATATCTTATATATTTATAAGAATTCAAATAAATTAGTTCTATAACAAACGAACGTATTGAACACGATGTAAATGCGTGTTTGATCAGATACATTATAAGAACTAACTTTCTTTATTAAACAAGATATTATTCGAAGACTATTGGGAATATCGTGAGAAAAATATAAGTCTTGACGAAGATTCAGGACAAAAACGACACGAGACGTGTACACAAATTTTATCTAAATTAAACTCACTTAAAAACCCTACCTATAAATATATATCATTCTTCACTTTCTCATTTTTATAAACCCTAAACACACACATATTATTCTAGCCGCCACCCCTTCCCTATCTTGCAAGTTTCCGGCCGAATTCCGGCGAAACCAAACTACCCTCGACGCATCCTATAGATCTTTTCCTTCCTCTTTTCTTCCTGGTTCCAATGGCGGTAATTTTCGATCTTGAAAGTCAGCAATGGTGGCTCAAGGCTGTTGCGGTGGTGGTGGTGATATACCACCTTAGCAGTGACAGCGACGTGATATGTGTGGGGGGATATTGGAGGCTGGCGTTGGTAACGGTAGCGGTGCAGCAGCAAAGACAGCAGCGGGTGGTGGCTGCTGGTGGTTGATGGTGGATTATGGTGCTTGATGGTGACTGGTGCGGGTGTAGTACAAAAGCAACAGCAGCAGCGAGTGTGCGGTAACAATGGTGAGGATGTGGCAATTCATGGAGATGATGATGATGGTTTGTTTTCTTGCTCGTTTAACATAAGGGTTATTGTTTACTTTCTTTATCAATTGATTATTTCTTTATCAATTGATTAGGTACTATCAATTGATTAGGTACTATCAATTGATGGAATTAAGTAGATCCTTAGTAGGATGCACACCAAGTGTTTGTGAAAATGCCTCAAAGAATGTTACTATGTTAAAGTTGAATTAGTTGCAGGTCTATTATTCAATCCATCGTCTGTATAATAGTTGGGGTTTTGATTTGATTTGGTTTTTGGCACTGAATATATATATATGTGTGTGTGTGTGTGTGTTAAATATATGTGTAGATTGAGCATGAAACTGTTGAACAAAAATACATACATAGCTCAATAGTGAGGTTTAATATTAGAAACGTACTCATAAAAAAGATCATTAGGATTAGTAACCATATACTTTGTTATGAAGTCAAAGAAAAAAAAAGTTTTTTTTGTGATGTTCAAAGATGAAAGTTTAAAATCAAGTATATTTGTGTTATGATTTTTCTATGAAAATACAAGAATAGAATTAGTCCAAACATACACTACTGCTGGAACAAAAGGAAGAACATAGATGCATTGCATATTCATAAACATTCCATATTTTGAAGCAATAGAATTAGAACAACAACTTGTGTTTTTGTGCGTGTGTATGTGTTGAAAACAACAGTAGCCGTAGGGGTATAAATACATGAAAACGGCAACGCGTGTATGCTAGGGGATTCAAATTCTGGTTTTTTACCAATCTTGAGTTTTTAGGTAATTTTATCTTGCAAGATTTTGAATTTAGTTTCTCGGTTAGTTATTTTGTTTAATTATGTTTATATTTACAGTTAATGAAGAACCTTCCACACCTAATTCACATGATTTGCATTTAAAGATTGCAAATGGTAAAGATTTATATTCTTTCAAGTTTATGTTATAACCTGATTTTTACTCTTTTATACCAATCTCAGTTATCTTTTGTTTCTACAAGGTATCCAATCAAAGGACTTGAGTGAAATCCGAAATGAGAATAAAGACGGCGATACACCCAGTTCGATTATGCAGAGTTTTTTGTTCGGGGGGAAGGAATCATGGGTAGAAGAATTGTTAGATGGTAGTTTGATGAGTGAAATGGAAGGTGGAGACCCGGTTAACACTACAGAGAAGCTAAAATCGGCTTTACGCGTTTTGAAAGCTGAGTTAGAGGAAGAGAGGAGTGCTTCTGCGATTGCGGCCAGTGAGACGATGGCAATGATCACTCGGCATGCAAATGGAGGCATTACAGTATCAAAGAATGATGGAAGAACAATCGGAATATGATCAAGAAGCTTTACAGCTATTGAATGAACTTATGATCAAGAAGGAAAAGGAGTTGGAAATGTACAGGAAAAAAGTGGCAGATTATGAAGCAAAAGAGCAAATGCGGTTTTCAAATGGGACATGTTCGACTTCTAACTAGGTTATCATTGCCGTCGTCATGTTTTACTATGACTAGATCTTTTTGTCTTGATTTCCTCTAACTAGGTTATCCCCATATTTTCGTATAACTAGATCTTTTGTGATGCTTTCCTCTAACTAGGTTTATATGTTGATATTGTAGCATTTGTAACCCAAACTTGTTTTTTGCATATCATGAGATATGGTGATATTGTGGTTGTTCAATTGATAATATTCTTTTTGTTTGATGATATTCTTGTTGTTGTTTGCTGAAAATTTGAAAAGTGGAACAGGTATCGACCCTGAAAAATTCTGGGCGGAAAACTGTAATTACAGCAATAATCTGCAGAAAAATCCTAGCCTTTCAGCAAGGACTTAGTCTCTTCTAAAGTCTTTAGTAAGGACAATGTAAAAAATAATGACCAAGATACAGCAAGGACTTTGCTCATTCTAAAAATCTTTAGCAAAGACAAAGTAGTATAATACATTAAGATATAGCAAGGACTATTTCCTCGCTGTAGATTAAGTATTTACTGTAGCTTTATACGTTTATAATACGTTAATACATGTATACATGTATAATCGTATAAATATAAATATTATATACGGTTTTATAATTATTTACCGAAAATCTTATAGCAAGGACAACGTCCTTGCTGAAGATTATTCATCTATTTTTTAAAAAGGCAGAGATGTCCTTGCTGTATGCGTTGACCGTCCTTGCTATAGACCTATAGCAACGCGGCTTTAGCAAGGAACTTTCAGCAAGGACATGTCCTTGCTGTAGATTTGTAGCAAGGACTTTTAGACATTTAGCAAGGACTTTTGTCCTTGCTAAATGTCATTTTTCTTGTAGTGCGATACTTAGACAACAACATACGAAGGCATACCATGTGACACTTGTGTGTCTTTGTTAATCAGGACTATTCAATAGATACATGTTATGTAACTAATTTTACAAATTCGTGAGAGATTAAAATTAACGTTAAGAAAATGTGAACAATCTTAATACATATACCAACCGAGATATTATTTTTAAAATACCCACCTAAGAAAGTTGTACACGACAAATACTGTGCATTTTAATCTAAAGTTCAGATGTATCTAGACATAAAACATATTTATAGTTAACTCTAGTTTGATTAGAATCATTTTGGTCACTTTCATTTCGGAATCCATGTCTAATATATACATTTTTAGTAAAAATGTTTTTGAGAAAACTACGTATATCTTTTTTTAAACTTATAAAATTACATATTTTTTTAATACATATATTTTCAATAGACAACAACAATGCTTTTCAAGTATGATTTAAAATAATACGTAATTAAAAAGTCTAATAAGAGATATGAAACCGTCCCTAAATTTTAGCTCAACAATCCAGTTTGCTTTATATAAAAAACACAAATCTAAATAACCAAATCAATTCAAGAATTAACTAAAATGAATCAAGTTATACCGATTGATTAAAGTTTCACATGCATAAACAAACAAACCAATCAAACTGAACTGACAATAATACCTATCTTTAATTATATTATTTATTTTAAATAATATGTTATATGTTTGAACAATTTTGCTATAAATAACACTATTTGTCGTTTATGCTCCTTTATAAACTAAAACGAATGCAGCTTGCTAATGTTGTATTTAAACTAATACATAATCAAAGAAATGATGAATTATTTTATTAATATTGCAAAATTTATTTACATTAAAGTAAAAGAACAAACAAATAATAAGTTGTGTCACTAACTCTTTTTAGATAATCACTTGAATAATTTATTTACATTAATGAATTATTTTATCAATTGAAATGAGCTTGAATCACTTGCTTCAAAACTGGTAGTTAAGATGATTAACTGAATTAACACATTATTTTTTTAAAACTGAATTAACCGAATAAAATCTAACTGAAATTGAATAGTTATGAAAACAAAACATCGGTCTATAGATCGACTTTTATATCATAATCAAATCATAGAAACTTATACTCATCCCTACAAATTGTATAACTAGAAGAATAGTTAGTATATTACAAAGTGAGTGAAACGAAGAGGTTAGTGTGGTACAAAATTCAATAAAGTCAGGGTAAAATGCAATTTTTTCAAAACTAAAAGGGGGTAAATTGCCATCTTTCAAAATTATTACTCCACCATGTAATAGTGACGAGGAAACGTGATAACTGATAACTGATAAAGCCCACTTACACGTACCCCGTTATCAATTTAACACGCAATAGAAATTCAAATATTTAATACGTATGAAAATAAAAATTTTAAATTGAGAAATTTCATTTTATATACATAAAATTTTATTTCGATCCGTATGCTTTCATTTTCGATTATTAAGAGATATAATACTCACTTTCTAAATAATCCGTCAATTTGTATTTACATTAACATATTTGATATTCAAAAAATACAATTGAATATAATGATAATTTTTAGGTTCATAGTCTTTGTTAAATCGTGAAGTAATTTATAACTATTAACTGTCTGATTGCAATATACTTTAGTACATATTTTTAGAAGATTCAAGAAAGTTTTTGGATTAACTTTGATCTAGTTTATAAGTTTTTGATAAATGAATAAACTCACTTACGGGTTTATGAATTTGAGAAAATCTAATTTTCTTGGGCCTTATGCTTTATCTAAGTTTTAAATAGTCAATGTTAAGGGCTCAACTTATAAAAGCCCAAAAAGTAACAAAAAAAGTTCATATTGCAAGCTTGGCAGCTTGCTAAGTGCCTAAGTTCACGGTTCACCTTTACCTTTAACTTGTTAGTTGTTACTTAGCCATGTCGCGTGATACGACGGCTGGATCTTAATTGTTACATTTCGAATTGATGTGTGTCGTGTATTAGAGGTGCACAAATCGGTTTTTTTAAAGAACCGGTTCCGGTTTTAGAACTGGTTCCGGTTCTTGTTGGCGTTAAAAGAACCGGTTCTTACAAGAACCGGTTTTTGGTGAAAAAACTAGAACCTAGTAACCGGTTCCTAAAGAACCAGTTCCGGTTCTCAAAGAACCGGTTCCGGTTCCTAAAAACCGGTTCAGGTTCTTAAAAAATACCTTTTTTTCTATGATATGGGCCGGAAGTAACATTAAAAATTTTAAATATTACAAGCTATATAGCTTTTAAAACATTAAATAAATAACAACACTAAAACATACCGGTTTTTCAAGAACCGGTTCTTCCCGGAACCGGTTTTTCCAAGAACCGGTTTTTTTAGGAACCGGTTCCGGTTCTTTTGGAACCTATAATTTGGAAAAAATAGTAGAATCTATTCAGAACCTACGGTTCAGTTCCGGTTCGGTTCTTGTAGAACCGGTTCTTCGAAGAACCGGTTTTCGGTTATTTGATCGGTTCCGGTTCCGGTTTTTTTGTGCACCTCTATCGTGCATTGAAAAAAAGTTGTCTAAAGAGTAAACACTTAAAGTTATGGGTCAAAATGATAATTAGGTAAAAATTAAGATTGAAAGTTTTAAATATCTCAAGTAGAAGACCAATGTGTCAAACATTTGAACGTCAATTAAAGGGACTAAATCTGACAAAACTTGAAAGTGGCTAAATCACTTAAGAAGGACATCGAGTCACCAACCCCTCTATAGTAATTGGGTAAAAGTAAGGGTCAAACTACTAAACATCGGATATCAATAAAAATAACTGTTAAATGTTCTGGTGAGTTTAAATAGTCTCTTACACAAAGACCGGATGTTGTGGTATGAGATTTGGGATCTATGGCGTGCCAACTCATCATAACCATCACACCACCACCATAACAAGCAGGAAGAGGGGGGTGCTAACTCCTCGGCCGTGAGCATAGTAACACCATCAATAGAATGACAACTTGTGCTATATTATAATTGAGCCCAAAGCCCAAAGAATTGAACCCCTCTATATATAACTAGGTTTAATACCCGTGTAAACACACGGGTTGAATAAAAAAATTATCACTGAATGAAAAAATCATGATTGAAAATGGGATGTAACAATCTAATTATTATTATAAAATCAATATTGAAAACTGTTGGGATTCAAAATCACTCGTCAAAGTTCAGTTATTCAATATTGCATTAATTTTGCAACCACAATATCATTTATTTTAAAATGCAGAGAAATTGTTTTTACTTTGTTTTTAAAATTATTTTTGTTTTTTAAAATGTTCCCCCCTCAGTTTCCCGCTCAATTTTGCCCCAAAAACCCTGATTTATTAGGTAGATTATATATATAGATATTATATATATATATATATATATATATATATATATATTGTATGTTGGTTTAAAAATAAAATGTGTATTAGTTTCTACCGGTCCCAGTAATCACATTGTGGTTTCTATCGGTTCCAACCAACAATCCGTCGTTAATATTCTTTTTAACGTCATTAACTTTTTCTCGAATTTAAGACCGATGTTTTATTCCTTTTGATCGGAAAGAGAATACGAGTCAATTGATGTAAAAATTATCTCCAAACTGCGCTCCGAACGATAAAATTTTTACATCCGATTGAAGTATTGTTTTGTCGTTCGAAGCGCAGTTTAAATATTTGTTCATGATTTAATCTAGCTATTTAACTAATGTAAAAAACAAATGAAATGTAATGCCCCGTGTCATTGAAAAGGATTGTATTATATATAGTCAAGGCCATAACTATCATATAGAACTAATTTGTTGTGGTTTCAAGTAAGTAATTTAAGAAAAAGGTTGTATGTACGTATACGTATATGAATATATACTCTAATGACCCTTGTTATTGAAAAGGATGGTACTTATGCAACAAACATGATACTTAACAAAAGACATACATGTATTTACTTACACAACAATTTCTCAAGCAAGCGTATTCAAACGTAAAAGTGAATACAACATGTATATATACCAAACTATTTTGAAACAAACATAAAAACTAACCATTTACTTGTTTATACCTTTCATTTTAATCTCTACTTCCATCACAATCATTGCTCTATGAACATTTGCTTTGGACACTAAAAGCATATCTTCTCAAAACTAATACTTTGTATTTCTTCTGGTTTCTGTCTCTAGGAAAACCACATTAATTTATAATTCTTCTCTTGGCTTCCCATATAACATTTCATATGCTTCAATAAAAACATTACACAAAGTTGCAATTCCACCACCACAACCGTTTGTTAAATCATTAACCAATACCGTTAAAGAAACGTTGTTTCCCGATGACCCGCTTCGACAGTTTAAAGGGCAGCCACCGTCCCGAAAGTTTCTACTTGGTCTACAATATGTGTTCCCGTTTTTTGAATGGGTGTCTACTTATAATTTGAGTTTCTTCAAGTCGGATGTGATTGCGGGCATTACTATTGCGAGTTTAGCGATTCCACAAGGGATTAGTTACGCCAAGCTGGTGAATCTACCCCCGATTCTTGGACTATGTAAGCACGATTCATGTTTCATTCTTTACGTGGTTTGGTAAATTAGTGTTATTAAAACCGAACCAGACAACAAAATAGTTGTTAAACCGGTTTACTGGTCAGACTAGTTAGTTGAGTTGAAGCTCAAACCATGTGCTAACGTAAATAATTATAATTTATTTTATGTTTCTTACACGAACAAAAATAAGAAAAATATTATATGTTTTGATGTCGACGACAAGAGACTGTGAATTGATGGTAGATGGTGTAATCGATTACCAAGTTGCTAAGGTTTAAATCTTATAAATTTGAAATTTTAGTAAATGTTATTATTTAAAATCTAAAATAATCGCGTGACAGGTCAAAATTTTGGTAAACCTTACACGACTTGGTGTCTCTATATGGGTACCTATTAGGACGATAAGTGTCGTCTCTATAGGTGTCGTCCCTAGAAACCTTTTTTCTTGTAGTGCACCATGATTAATACTTGAAGATGAAACGTTCTAGTGTGTTACAAGTTACTAGTGTAGAACTGGCAAATTACATGTCAAACTTATTAACCGCGTGAACCAAACCAGGTGGTCGAATGGACACTCAAACCTGAGTTTTAGTTTTTGAGTTATATTTTGTTTTGTTCTTTTTAAGGTTAACAAAATTAACTATTTTCCTATAAAAAAAGGCCTTGTCTATTCACACACCCTAAAATTCTATCCAAACACCTGTTTTAAAACCAGGCGTCACGGATAGGCCTTGATGCGGCGCCTGAGTCACTTTTCTGTCAACGTCAACCGAGGAATGTCGTAAACGAGGTGGAATTTGGTCAAACCTGGACATATGCGCCGCATATATGACCTAGGCCCCGATGATGTTGTTGGCCGCATATATGACCCAGGCGCCACGCCGAGGGCCATGCGCAGCGCATAAGGGTGTTGAAGCGTGATTGACTACGTTCGAGGATGTGTCTAGGATAAGAAGTAACCCAGGCGCGACGCCGAGGTTTATGTGCGGCGCCTGAGGGTGTGGAAAATAAAAACATAGGTGTGTGAATAGGATATGGGGTGTGTGAATAGGATGACCCTAAAAAAAAAAGGTTAGAAACATAAATCCACTTTCAAAAGTTTTATCACATTTCTCAATTTCTAGTAAAAGTAAATAAATACTTTAGATTGAAATTAAAACAACCGATAAGACTTTTTAACTGAAATTGATGTTTTTTAATTTTTTAAAAACTATGTCTAGTTTTGTCATACCTCATTAAGTATAATAATCAAATTTAACTATGACATTTTTCCATTTAAATCATTTTCTGATTATTATTATTCCACAATACTTATTTTAGAATTTTAACCTTAACAACTTAATTGGTAGTCGATTACACATTTACACATCTACCATCAATTCACATTCTCTTGTCGACACCAAAACATATAATATTTTTCCTATTTAATTTGTTTCGTATAAGAAACATAAAACTATATTTTTTTTTTATTTATTAACGTTATTTTCACTAAGTTCGAGTTTCAACTCAACTAATCAAACTCGTCCGACTAGTAAACCAGTAAAACAACTAGTTTGTTTGTCTGATTTGATTTTAAAAACACTAAACAAAAGAATCAAACATCAATCGAGCTTACATAGTCCAAGAGTCGGCAGTAGATTCGCCAGCTTGGCGTAACTAATCCCTTGCGGAATCGCTAAACTCGCAATAGTGATTCCCGCAATCACATCCGACTTGAAGAAACTCAAATTATACGTAGACACCCATTCAAAAAACGGGAAGACATATTGTAGACCAAGTAGAAACTTTCGGGACGGTGGCTGCCCTTTAAACTGTCGAAGCGGGTCATCGGGGAACAACGTTTCTTTAACGGTATTGGTTAATGATTTAATAAACGGTTGTGGTGGTGGAATTGCAACTCGGGTACCCATTTTTAGTGTTGTGAAGTGTGTTGTTTTGAATTGTTGTACGTGGTTGAAGAATATGGTCGATCGGAGATGGCCCTTATATAGAGGTTTTGGAGTGGCGTACAATATGTGAATTGACGTGGTATAATTAAGAAAGTTTCAGAATTGTTGCTTTTAAACTGTGACGTGGCTCATAGCAATAGCATCGATCTTTAATGTTTTAGTTGAAACTACATTCATTAAAAGAAAGTTTTTGAATTGTTGCTTTTAAACTCTGTAATAATGTGGTAAAGCTAATAGTTTGGTACTTATCATTGCCACAATTATATGGTGCCACTTACGTACTGGCTTCACAATAAATCAATTAAAGTATCAAATTGTTTTTGCACATTCATGTTTAATTTCACAAGAAATTGATTATATCAATTGTAATATGTGGAGGTGCAATGAGTTTATCAAAATTAATTTATCTTTTGCAAAAAATAATACACACCAACTGTTTGTTTAAAATTTAAATGCTCTGGTTGCTCTAGCTTTTCCCCATGTATATACAACTAGCTTAATCAACAAAGTTTAAATGTGGAAATTTTTGGATTGTCAAAATAGTTACATTTCTAAACATCTGTTGCTATGTTTTATACATATGACTAAAGCAATAAAATTACCAAATGAAATTTTTATTCATAATTAACTAATATTGAATCAGCCGTTAGAGGTAGGGGACTTCTACTACACATTTTCAACGTAATGTTAATAAACAAGTTATTGATATTATTAATCATTTAATATCACTTTCTCACGATAGTAACATAAGGATTTTGCTGGTTTGTTTGTAAAATTGTGATTTGTAAAACTATACCTACCAAGCCAATGAAGTTTATAACATATTATTTTCAATTTACTAAATTAAATTCAATATTTGGATATTCGGATATCCGAATATTAATTTTGAAATTTACTGTCTGAATCTGAAATTGGAATATCCGAATCTTCAAACGTCCAATCTTAGGACATTTCATTTAAATAGGGTTCGGTTTTGAGGTTGTATATATGTTCACACCCTATGTGCAATTACATTTCAACCAAAATCATAAGCAATTTTTGACGCATTATAATATTGGTAGTAGTGTACATAAAAAAATAGAAGAAAAATACGTTGCATATGAGACCCATTATTGGTCGACGATAACATGACGAACCCGGCATCTGGACGGGTATAAAATTAGTTTACTTAGTTTTTGGTTGTCGCTTTTAGCAGTTAATTAGGATCAAGTTATGGATATCACCGAAGATGAACATATTCATTAAAATTCGTGAGAGATTAAAACTAACGTTAAGAAAATGTGAACAATCTTAATACATATATCAACCGAGATATTATTTTTAAAATACCCACCTAAGAAAGAAAGTTGTACACTATATATTCAAATAAAAAATTTAACAATTATTATAAATAATTTTTTTTATTTTAGCATATGATTTTTGATAGGAAAATATTAGTAAATATCCAAACCGATTTAATAGAGGATATGTGAAAAAATTTGATACCTAAATTTAGTTAAAACATATAAAACTGAATATAATTATTAATAATTTTTATAAGGTATATTAGTTTTCACTGGTCCCAACTATCACTTTTTGTCTTCTACCGGTCCCAGCTATTGAATTGGCTCTCAACGGTCCCAACTATTATCACTTTGGCAACTAATGGTTCGTCGTTAATTTTTTATAACGTCGTTAATTTTTTTTTCAAATTCAAAACCGATGTTTTAGGTCTTTTGATCGGAAGGATAATACGAGTCGATTGATTTAAAAGTTTTCTCGAAATAACTCTCTGAACGATAAAATTTTTACATCCGATTGAAGCACCGTTAGGTTTAAACACCCGACTGAAGCACCATTTCGTTGTTCAGAGCGCCGTTTCGAGGTAACTTTTCCATCAATCGACTTGTATCATCCTTCCGATCAAAAGACTTAAAACATCGAGTATTGAATTTGTAAAAAGCCTTAACGGTGTTAAAAAAAATTTAACAACGGACCGGTGGTTAACAAAGTGATAAAAGTTAGTTCAATATTTAGGACCGGTAGAAGAAAAAGTAGTTGAGACCAGTAAAAACCAATATACCTTTTTATATTTACATAATATTTTATTATCCAATAAACATAATAACTTAAATAATAATCTCACACTATAAAATATTAGATCACTCTAATAAAATAGAAGTTACAAACGCATAAGAATACCTATGATTTGAATAAGTGTTTAAGTTGAGGTATCAAAAACTTGAATCTTGAATTACCCATCATGGCGTACACCAGTGGTGGTATGAAGCTTGAATCTTCTATTTTAAACAAACAACATATGGTTATGGTTTTATTTAAATTGATCACCATAATTAATACTTGAAGATGAAACGTTCTAGTGTGTTACAAGTTAAAAGTGTAGAACTGGCCAGTTACATGTCGAACTTGTTAACCGTGTGAACCAGACCAGGTGGTTGAATGGACACTCAAACCTGAGTTTTAGTTTTTGAGTTATATTTTGTTTTGTTTTTTTAAGGTTTAACAAAAATAACTATTTTCCTAAAAAAGAAAAGTTTAGAAACATAAATCCACTTTCAAAAGTTTAATCAGATTTCTCAATTTCTAATAAAAGTAAATAAATAACCGATAAGACTTTTTAACTATGATGCTTTTTAATTTTTTAAAAACTATGTCTAGTTTTGTCATACCTCATTAAGTATAATCAAATTTAACAATGACTTTTTCCATTTAAATCATTTTCTTACTATTATTATTCCACAATACTTATTTAGAATTTTAATCACAACATTATATTATATTATGTATAATTTATAAACTTAATGAATAGTAAAATATTGTGTTTTAGAATTTTGACATAAGTTTTTGTTAGTTCTCATCTTTTTGTCTTTTTGTGTTGTGAGGCTAGCTATATGTATAATTATGGTGTTGGGCAGTTGTAGGTTTTTCATTTTTGAGTATATGTGTATTTGTGATGTGGGAACCAATGATTTTTCATTTTTGTGGTTTTGTAAGCAGAAACGGAGTCACTATTGTCTTTGTACCGAAACCTCCGAAATTTCCTGTTTCCAGCAGGTCATGTTGCCTTTGCCTTCATCTTTTTCCGATTTCAGTCTTTTGATGATGTTCAGTGGTCGTTAAGATGGTGGATGACGGCCTTGCCAGTTGTTTCATCTACGATTCCCATCTTGCAATGGTGTTTGTAGGAGGATACGTGGTTAATGGTTAGACCAGTTTGGTTGTGAATGTTGTTGCTTTGCTTTGTTTTGCTTTCGATTTGTTTATGTTTTTTTGTTGTTGTTGGGCTATGAAGACTGAAGAGTGATATCGAGCTATGACACGATACAGTCGCTAATCAGAGCCCCTTATGATTGTTTTCTTTCTGTGTTTGTAAGTCCGTCACATAAAATAAAATGTCAATATAGTTACAAAGTTCAAATATAGACATTGTGCATTCTTCACAATAATATTTTATAGAAATAACTAGATGATTAACCTTTCATTTGTATTAAGATATTTGACAATACAACTAAGTTATCTTTGAATAGTAAAAAAATATAAGCTAACAAAAAAAACTTAGGCTATAAAACAAGAGACGGGTTAATTAGATTAATTAAATAAATTTTTAAGATTCTTTTATTAAGTAAGAGCTTATTATTTTAATTTAAAATATTTAAATCCATATAAAAAGTGACCATAACTTGGTATAAAAAGGGCCTATCGTTTCCATGTGTTTGATTCCTTCACGTTTGTGACATAAAATAGCCAATAATATGCGTAAGGAGAATATCAACTAAGATAAGATCGTTAAAATAAAATTGTTGAAACCTTTAGATAGAAAATGTTGCAAGGGATGCTTATTCTATTTTAAGATTTAAAACGAATTTCAAACCTAGATATTTTTATAGCTAACAATTGTTATATTTAATCCTTATTTGAGGCTTGTCACTCATGACAACCGTAATAAATGAAACTATGAAACAAAGTCAAAATACTATACATTTAATAATATATATTGTAAAGTTAATCAACTGTATAAAAATAAGTCGAGCTTTAAAAGTGAAAACCGATGATTGACTAATTGTCAAACTATGAGTAGTTGTTTTAAAACAACCGATAAAACTTTTTAACTGAAATTGATGTTTTTTTAATTTTTTAAAAACTATGTCTAGTTTTGTAATACCTCATTAAGTATAATATTCAAATTTAACAATGACGTTTTTTTCATATAAATCATTTTCTGACTATTATTATTCCACAATACTTATTTAAAAATTTAAATCATAACATTATATTATATTATATATTAATAATTTAGAAATATTAATAATTTAGAAACTTCATGAATAGTGATTTTTATGTTTTTATATTTTAGCCACCATTGTTTTGTCACTCTTTTCATATAGGTCACTAAATGTTTTGTGGGTTTTGCATTAGCCACCAAAAGTGTTTTTTTTTAGTTTTGTATTTTGAACACATTGTTTTGTTGGGTTTTGCATTTGGTTACCAAAATTATTTTTGTGGGCTTTGCATTTTGACAACCAAACTTCATGAATAATGTTTTTTGTAGGTTTTTATTTTGGCCACAATTTTTTTTTTAGTTTTGCATTTTGGGCATTTTTTTACATATTGACTCATTTACTAGGTGGTTTTTGTGGGTTTTGCATTTTGGTCACTAAATGTCTAACTACATCAACTATCTTTAACTATAAATTATAGTCTATAATGCAATATATTTTGGATATATAACCGGCAAGTCAATAGCATAGCCGGTATATATTATATGTATTGTAAAAAATTAGCCAATAGTCGAAAAATCTGTATCCTACTGCAACGAAACTTTTTTAATGCTACATGGTAATTTTTTGTATGTTGCAAGCTGTCATAACAACTCTCGCGCAACGCGCGAGAGACTATATAAATCTAGTTCTAAAAAAATACAAATTTACAAGATTTAAACCTTAACAACTTAATTGGTAGTCGATTACACCATCTACCATCTGTTAATTGTACATATATATATGTAGTAGTTTAGTCCATTACTTAGTTAGATTAGTTCTGGCCCATGGGCCTTAATTTAGGGCTTCTACCTCTATATATAGAGGTTGCTTGTATTGTATTTGTATCACTTCAAGTATTATCTAGTTCAGTTTTCTACACCATCAATTCACATTCTCTTGTCGACACCAAAACATATAATATTTTTCCTATTTT
This sequence comes from Tagetes erecta, assembly GCA_030867185.1. NCBI lineage: Eukaryota > Viridiplantae > Streptophyta > Magnoliopsida > Asterales > Asteraceae > Tagetes > Tagetes erecta. Next base: position 11,021,005 of record CM061494.1, read on the forward strand.
GTTTCGTATAAGAAACATAAAACTATATTTTTTTATTTATTAATGTTATTTTCACTTAATTCGAGTTTCAACTCAAACTAATCAAACTCGTGCGCTAGTAAACCAGTAAAACAACTAGTTTGTTTGTCTGGTTCGATTTTAAAAACATTAAACCAAAGAATCAAACATCAATCGAGCTTACATAGTCCAAGAATCGGGGGTAGATTCGCCAGCTTGGCGTAACTAATCCCTTGCGGAATCGCTAAACTCGCAATAGTAATTCCCGAATCACATCCGACTAGAAGAAACTCAAATTATACGTAGACACCCATTCAAAAAATGGGAACACACATTGTACACAAAGTACAAACTTTCGTGACACCGGCTGCCCTTTAAATTGTCGAAGCGGGTCATCGGGGAACAACGTTTCTTTAACGGTATTGGTTAATGATTTAACAAACGGTTTTGCTGGTGGAATTGCAACTCGAGTACCCATTTATAGTGTTTTGAAGTTGTGGTTGAGTTTACGGTGGTTGTTAAGGCTGTTGGAGAAGATGGTCGGAGATTATGATCAATACCCAAACACAAAACACAATCAACAATCAACAGAAAGTTACAATTCCACCACCACAACCATTTGTTAAATCATTAACCAATACCGTTAAGGAAACGTTGTTTTCGGATGACCCGCTTCAACAGTTTAAATGGAAGCCAGTGTCACAGAAGTTTGTAGTTGGTGTACAATATGTGTTCCCTTTTGAATGGATGTCTACATATAATTTGAGTTTCTTAAAGTCGGATGTGGTTGAGTTTACGGTGGTTGTTAAGGCATTTGGAGTTGAGGGTGAAGAAGATGGTCGGAGATGGGGTGGTTTTATATAGTGGTTTTTGAGTGGTGTGTGGGGTTGCCAAGGGACTAGTAGGAATGTGACACGTGGAGAATTATACATAAACTTCTTCAAATCGTCCAACCATATCATTAGTAAACCAAGTATACCAATCTTCATCTATGTATTCATCATACACGGGTGGAGAATTATACATAAAGTTGCACGTACCACAAGAATGCTCCTCTTCCCCAAAGTCTTCGTCCCAAACGTAGCACTTTGGTTCGGCTTCCTTGATAGATTGTGCTTCAAGATCTTGGACCCCTTCTCGAAGTCTTTTGATCTTCAAATCCCGGGGGTCGGGATAGACACCATTACTGCCTCGGGCGGTGACTCTGCAAATAGGAAATCCATCTTTTCAACCGGCATGTGAATCACCAATATTCTTGTCGATGCTTCCGGCGGCGACTCTTCGTACAAGAAAACACTCGCCTTCACGCAGAGCCATTTGAAACCAAAGCTCTGATACCAAATGATATCGATTCCACGGCATATCCAAATGGCTCAAAAACAACGATTGTCAAAAGTCTCAATATCGAACTAAAAGCTATTTCATGAACAAATGTTTAACAATATTCAATAATAATCAACCACCATTAACGTAGTACTTGCAAAGTATTTAAACAAACTAGAGATAATAACTAACAAAAGATAAACTCAAACAAACCTAATAGATAAAAGTAATTATCAAATAATTCAAATAATAAAACGATAATTATATCCATGTTGACGATGCTTTGAGATCTCGGACTCGTTTCTTGAGTCGTTCGAACTCAAAATCCCGTGGGTCACGGTTCCTGATCTCGTTGCCTCGGTCGGTGGATCTACGATCATAGTTGAATCGATTACCATGAGCACGTGAACCACCAATGTTCTTGACGATGCCTCAATCGGCGACTCTTCGAACAAGAAAACACTTGTCTTCACGTAGAGCCATTTGAAAACCAAAGCTTTGATAGTTTGATACCAAATGATACCAAATCCACGGAATATCCAAATGGCTCAAACACAAATGATTATCAAAGACGATAACAGAACCAATGGTTCCAAGAACAATGTTCTTATTTAATTAATCAACCAAAACTTTTAAAATAAACCTAAAAAGCTACTATTTATACTCATTCTAACATCCAACCCTAAAGATAAACATGAATAAATAAAATAATTAAAAGATACGATTACTATAAAAAGATTAGATAATTAAGGAATATAACAGTATTTAAATCTCTAGATATTCTTGAACCTTGGATCCATATCCGTATCATTCTCCCCGTCTTAAAAAAAAACTCGTCCTCGAGTTTTGTCTTTAGAATAAAACCACCTGGGTCGAAAGGAACATCAAACCACTTATGGTTAACAATTAATTTATCCCGCTCAAACCATTCAACTTATGATTCGCCTTGCTTAGTTCCAAATCAATGCCATTTGTTACATCTTCTCCCATGTCTATTGGGTTGTTGGGCTTTAACCCGACCAATGATGTGCTCGATGTCAATACACCCAATTGTTGTTCCATAAATAATGGCCCACAAAAGATACTAGTGAGATTAATTAGTGGTGCAGTACTATTTTCACGATCACCCGTTTCCCAAAAACTTTGTTTGGGCTAGTCACCAAATCATCATACTTGTAAAAATTCTCATATACTCCATGAGTCCATGGTCTTTTAAATGATATGATAAAGTAACATTATCTTCTAACTTAGTATTTTTAACAAACATATTCTTGCCATTGATATTTTCAATTTGAAAAATTGACTTGATAGGATTCTTCACACTTTTCAATGACGTATTTAACTTCCTTTTAAAAACCGTTAATTTTGTTTGAGTTAAAACTTCTTGATTGAAATTTATATTTTCCCGTAAAGAACTCTCACTGCTTTTTGCCATTGTATGACCATCATGAACCACCATCAACACCTTAACTGTTTCCACCTCTTCTGACACATGATTATTTTTATAAAAGGAATCAAACGTACCTCGCGAGATTGTGGACGTCTCACGATCTTCAACTCCATCCGCAACACCAGTTACCCAAAAATACCAATCATCGTCCTCGTTTTCATCAAACACGAGATGTGAATCATAAATAATGTCGCCATTGATAGGATGCTCCTCATCCCCGGTTAACTCGTCCCCAACGGGTTCTTCCGGTTCAGTTTCCTTCCAAGTCGACGATACCTCAAGATCTTGGACTCGTTTTCGAAGTCTTTTGATATTAAGATCCTGGGGGTCGGGATATACGCCATTGCTGCCTCGGGCAGCGAATCTGCAAATAGAAAATCTATCTTTCCCACCGGCACGTGAACCACCAATGTTCTTGTCGACGCCTCCGGCGGCGACTCTTCGAACAAGAAAACAATCGTCTTCACGTAGAGCCATTTGAAACCAAAGATCTGATACCAAATGATACCGAATCCACGGAATATCCAAATGGCTCAAACACAATTGATTATCTACGACGATAACAGAACCAATGGTTCCAAGAACAATGTTCTTATTTCATTAATGAACCAAAACTTTTAAAATAAACCTAAAAAGCTACTATTTATACTCATTCTAACAACCAACCCTAAAAATAATTATGAATAAATAAAATAATTAAAAGATACGATTATTATAAAAAGATTAGATAATTTATAAACTTTCTAAGATATAAGGTCGGTTATTTCCGACCAAGCACAGCATGCCACGTGTCGTGTTATGAGTGGTAGGTTTTAGTTTTTGGTTTTTTTTTATTTTTAGATCCGGACTTTTTTCTTACATGTATATAAATTTATTTGATTTTCTACAACAAACATGCGAGTGGATCATCTGGATTAGGAGCGTTTCTTGCAACAAGATGGGTTGGGTTCGAATCCCACTAGTAACAATTCTTTTCAACTTTTTTAATTTTTTTTCCTTTGTTTTTCACTTTTTTCCGCTTTTGGTCCCCAGTTAAACTTTAATTGTTTACCACTTTGGCTCCTACTCTGTTTTTACATAGTTTCAACAATGACTTTCCGGTTTTGACTTCGTTTTTCGTTTTTCACTTTTTTTCGCTTTTGGTCCCCAGCTAAACTTTAATTGTTTACCACTTTGGCTCCTACTCTGTTTTTACATAGTTTCAACAATGACTTTCCGGTTTTGACTTCGTTTTTCGTTTTTCACTTTTTTTCGCTTTTGGTCCCCAGCTAAACTTTAATTGTTTACCACTTTGGCTCCTACTCTGTTTTTACATAGTTTCAATAATGACTTTCCGGTTTTGACTTCGTTTTTTGTTTTAACATTTATGTTTCGTATATCTCCGTCTTTAAATATGTCCAACATTTTTACTTTGTGTGTTAACGTACGAGCCGATAAACTTTTTTTTATTAACACATGTGACGATGTTATATCCTCGAGACCCGGCCGCCGCAACGCGCGGGCCGGTCTTATATCTAGTTAAGGAATATAATAGTATTTAAATCTCTAGATATTCTTGAACCTTGGATCCATATCCGTATCACAAGCTTTTTCCAATTTTGATTGCAATATTGCAGGTATGTGTTTTCTATGTGTAAAACATTGTATATGTATAATAGTAAGCCTTTTTTTCCAATTTTATTAATTACGCATATGTATATGTTATAGAAACTGAGATTTTGTGAACTCTAGATGAAACGTTATTGGTGAAAATAGTAGTCTTTGTGCTGTTTTGATTAAGCCTTTGGTAGCCCATTTATCAAATTTTCTTAACGTTTGAATATATTCAGTTTTATGTGATGAAAATTGAACCTTAAAACATGAGTTTTATTGCATTTTCGCATCTGTGTTAACGTACACATCTATATTATTGTAAAAACCCTATTTTTAAGTTGTGTTAACAAGGAGGGTAAGTAGGGGATCCCTCACTTGCAACATGTGACACCACAATGATGATTTGAATCCATTATCTTAGCTGATGATTATGACAAACATGAACACAAAACTAATTATATATAGAAAAAAAGGGCACAAGCACGACACACACGGCACATAACACTAGTTAAGTAGTAGTTACTTTGATAATGAAAATTGAAAACCCATAAACGTTGACGTTTTGGCCCAAATTCATTTTTAGAGATCTTTACAATATTCATTTGCTGTGCTTTTAAAGAAAATCATAACAAATCAAAGATTTATATACCAAATCGTGTCATTTACTCCAAAGATCGAACCCCTTACTAAGAATATATTATATTTTCCAAACATGTCTGCTAGTTAGCATTTTTAACGTATCATTTCTACTTACAACCACGCGTGCAAGTGTTAAATCACAATCACACATTAACAACCGTCGGCACCATCAAAGATATTAAGCAACGCCAGGAAAAGATTGATGATATCAAGATACAAAGCAACTGCAGCCCAAATGTAGTCATCATAGTCGTAGTTTTTGATCAGATTATAAGTGTCGTAGACGATGTATCCACTGAAGATTAAGGCAGCTAAACACCCGTATATCATATGGGAGATTTTACCCAGAGGAAAGAATATCTGCAAAAAAAACACAAATAAGAAAAGCTGAAAATAAAAAAACTAATACTATCGTGCTCGCAGGTTATGTAAGGAGGATGGCCAGACTCACGAACCTGAATTAGACCAAAGACGATAAGCATCATAAGGGCTGAGAACAAGAACGGGCCTAAGAAATTGAAGTCATAACCTCTCTTGGCGGCCCAGAATGTGAACAAGGTGAGACTTAGAACCACCACTGCTGTCAAAATTGCAGCTTCCAGTATCACCTTTCCTGCAATATCGAAAAAACAAATTGAGCGGATCTGTTCTATCAATTGTTTACATGGTTTTAAAAGCATGCATGACGCGTGAGGCTACAGATGGCAAACAAACTCAAGGTTAGCAACCTAGCTAATACAGGACATTCAGAATGGCTATTCAGGCATATATGGCCTCGCGTTTGTAAATTTTAACATTCAAGTTTGTAACTTTTGTTTGTATGTAAAGTTTATTTGATCTCGCGCACAACATCTTGTATCTCAACTTTCAGGACCTAAACAACTTTGAGCTTCTCGCGAGTTTTAAAACCAAAATCATTTCCTTCCTAGAAAGTATCAATAATTTCCTAAATTGTCATAATTAGTAGAGAAAACAGTAGTATTGATACATCCAAAAGAATTTAATTTTCTTGTTGCTGTAATGAACAAATGCTACTTTCGTCTAAAATATTAAGAGTAAAAACTTACCGCTTGTGAAAGCACATGACAAACCAACTGCAAATGCAAGAGAGACGGTGAAGATGCCAAGAAGCAAGTAGTTGACAGGATGACGCTGATGAAAGCAATACAATGGGAACAATGCTGTACAACAAAATCAATTCATCAATTCAACAACAATTCGCTAATCAAACGAACTTGTAACACAAAAACTATAGCAAATCTCACAAATCAGTCGACAACATATTTACGAATCAATTGATGCAGAATTCATGATTAACATGTTTAATCCAACAAAATCATCACATCAAAATTCAAGCCAGTTTACACACAAATCAATCGATAATATATTTACGCATCACTTGATACATAAAATTCACAATTAACAGGTTTAATCCAACAAAATTACAACATCAAAACCCTAGCGATCGACGGTTAACATGTTTAATCAAACCAGAACAACACAAATCCTGCTTATAAACTAATCAACCGATAATATACTTACTAAACAATTGTTACACAAATCTCATCAAATCACAATTACACATAACCAAATCAAAAACTAAACAAAACTGATCTTAAAACTTACTAATGAACGGCGTGATGATGATGAGAATATAACAAGCCAATCCACCTTTAGTAGTAGTTAAGAACGTGACGATAGGATGATACGAAACCACAAACGCAGCAACAGCGACGGTGAGAAGTAATTGTATGGTGACGATTGAGTAAACTTTACGAATAAACGACCACCGGAGGTCCGGCGACTCCGGCATGTTTGGGTACAGCGCTGGAGTTGGTCCAGTTTCTAAATCAGTCTTCACAACAGGCGGTGGATGCATCATCGTGATGAGATTTTGCTGATAGAATTGAGAAATTAGGGTTTGTAATTTTAACGTACAGATTGTGAATGTGATGAAGAAGAAGTTAGGGGTTTATGTATAAAGGTGGTAACTGTTGGTGTTTTTTGGTTTTGAAACGAAGCTTTAGATTTGAATGTATATAGCGTATAAGTAGGATAATAATAAAAATATATTTACGTGTTTTGATTAATTTTTTATTCAATGTATATCAGGTTATTCGACGAACTAGTGATCTGTTAATAATACATTTGTGTTTAAAGTATTAAGTTTTGAATTTAACTATTTGTTAATAATATATTTACTTTGTGCTTTACAAAAAAAGGTCTTTTATCGATTTATGTAAGAACTAATTAAGTTGCAGGTTTCGTTTTTAAACTTTAATAATTATGATAGAACATGTAAAAGATTGGTAACACTTTAGGTCCTTCACACTAACTTTTATTTAATAACCGTTTTAACCTTTGATTTTTGTCTAAGCTCACCTTCCTCGTTGGCCACCATGACGTGACCCATCCCCGCCTATCTTAGTGGCCATAGTGAGTTCACAACATATCTGAACCACGAGTATGTATAGCTCGAGTTGGAAGCTATTTTTTCTTCTTCTCTGATGAAGAACCTTAGATTGTGACGTTTTGATGGTGCTTATATCTGTTTATTAGTTATCAAGTGAACTACATTTCAGTTTAACTTTAACCATCTGGATTAAAGAAGAAGATGAAGGGAACGGAAATTCAGTATAGTAGATTAGTAGCAATTAAACCGTTACCGTCGATATTAATAGTTTATATAACACGATTCGTTAATTTAATTACTTAGATGGCCCTGTTACATTCGTCCAAGACTATGAACAAAATCGTTGCCGTATTTAATTTATCCCTCCTCTTTTACAATTACATGCATGCATCTTAGAAATTAAAATAAGACAAATATGACGATTAAAATAAGACAAAAATGGCACAATTTTAAACCTCTTCTTTATTAAACACAAAAATAAAAATCTCCAAATACGAACAATATTTAGTAACATATGTCGTGTTACATCTATTCACAAATTCCATCAAAACCATTCGTAACACGTACATTTCTAACCGTCAGCAGCTCGGAAGATTGTAAGCAACGCGGTGAAAAGATTGATGATATCAAGATACAAAGCAACCGCAGCCCAAATGTACTCATCATACGTATACCGTTTGATCAGATTATCAGTGTCGTAGACAATGTATCCGCAGAAGATTATGGCTGCTAAACACCCGTATATCATATGCGAAATTCTACCAAGAGGAAACAATATCTGCAAAAGAAGAACCACATAAGAACAATTGGAACCAAAGAAATTTTAAATATGATGCACTATGTGAAGACGGTGGCAGCCCACGAACCTGAATGAGCGCAAACACGAAAAGCGCCATGATGGCACCGAACAAGAACGGGCCGAGGAAGTTGAAGTCATAACCTTTCTTGGCGGCCCAAAATGTGAACAAAGTGAGACTTACAACCACCACTGCTGTTAGAATTGCAGCTTCTAGTATCACCTTTCCTGCATTATATAATATATTCTCAACAATTCAGCAATGTGATCTATCCAATGACTTCAAACACGGACCAGATGGTCAAAAACCGAGCTTAGGCTGTAAACCAAACCCAAAACAAAACGGTAGGCACGGGCTTGATCCAACTGGTAATTACCTCAGTCCAAAAAAAGATTTAAACTAAAATTAGAACAAAATTTGGACTGAAATTGAAATATTTGTTGAAATTTTGGAGGTACATAGATATAGCTTTGACAAAATTACAAGGATGGCCCATGTGCTCAGGCATAATTTCACTTTCAGCCCCTAACTCACAAAAATTATAAAGATGAACCAATATTTTGCACTTTTGTTTCAGATTTGGCCCCTGATTTGGATTCCCATTAGTTTTTGAATGTTAAGTCAGCCCATGTGACTTTCACGTGAGGATATATTTGTCGAATACCCTCACGTGAGTGTCATATGGACGATCTTAACATTCAAAACTAACGGAAATCTATGTCAGGGGCCAAATGTGAAATAAAAATGTAAAGTACTGGTCTATCCTTGTAATTTTTTAAAGTTTAGGGCCAAAAGTGAAATCAGACTTAAAAATATAGGTCATCCATGTAATTTTGTCTATAGCTTTTTAATGCTATATTATAATTAATGTCATGTGTTTCTAAGTTAGATTCAAGTGGCTTATTTTATCAAACGCTTACTTTATATAAGGTAAGGCAGGTAAGACCATGTGTGACGGAGTTTTTTGTCGCTTAAAAGCGCCTCAAAAGTCAAAACCACCCAGGGTGTTTCCGTCCAATTTTTTCTAGGTGTTTCCTAGACAATGCCTCTTAGGCAATGCCTCTTAATTGAACATGATTTTGCTATTAAAGTAAAAGCTAAGGCAGAGAGAAAAACAGAGACCAGGACACGTGGTCTAGTAAGTTATCACTAATTCCCTATATGATAACAATTGTTAAATTTCAATTAACTTGTATGCCTAATAATTATCATCATCATGAGTTAAAAAACATATAAATGTTCTTCGAATGTTAAATTTGTTTAACATGCATATATATAAATAATAAACGTAAAAAAGATATAAGAATAAAGGTTACCGCTAGTGAAAGCACACGTCAAACCGATAGCAAAAGCAAGAGTAACCGTAAAGATCCCAAGCAACACATAGTTAATAGGATGACGTTGATAATAATAATACAACGGACATAACGCTGCACAACAACAACAACAACAACACCATAAACCAAAAAATTACAACAAAAGGCAGGCGGGGGTGGTAAAAAAAGAAAAAAAAAAAAAAACTTACTGATGAAGGGTGCGATGATGAGAATAATATAGCAAGCCAAACCACCACTAGTGGTGGTTAAGAAGGTGACAATAGGATGATAGGATACAACAAAAGCACCAACAGCGACGGTGAGAAGCAACTGAATGGCAACAATAGAGTAAATTTTACGAATAAACGACCACCGGAGTTGAGGCGACTCTAACATCATCGGGTACAGAGTTCGGTTTGCTCCGGTTTCTAAATCGGTCTTAGCAAATGGCGATTGGTTCCACATGTTAATGATGGTGAAGTTATTGGCCGGAGAAGAGTTAAGATTTGTGATTTGAGAAATGATAATGAAAATGATACTGAACTTGGTGATGAAGAAATGAAATGATAATAAGGGGGTGGGGGATTTAAAGCGGTTATATTATGCGTTTGTTTGCGTTTGGTTACATGAGGAAGCGAGAAACTTCTTGACTTATGGTGGGTGGGTTTTTTACACGTGTCGGAATATTACACTCTAGACTTTTCTCGCTGGATCTCATTTTTTATTATTATTAGTTTTTGTCGATAAATAAAAAGTGATTTATAAAAATAAGACGATAGATGTTTTAATGTTTTAGTTTAGTGGTTAAGAGAAATGTAAGAGATTTTGTTTTTTTTTAAAGTTCTGTGTTTTCATTTAAAAATTAACATATTTAATGTAAATATAATTATGTTAAAAATAAAAAATAAAAAAGTGAGAAGTGATTTGAAGGGAGTTTAGCATCACGTGAATTCATATTTTTTCTTTCGTAGAGGTAACTTGAATCATTAATGCGATAATGATTTATTTCATCATTTTTAATTCTCGGGTACGTTACTTCTGTTTTTAGGATGGCATGTCTTGGGAGGGATCTTGTCTAATGTGTTTATATGTGAACGTTTTTAACCTTTTATTTTCTTAAGAGATGATTTAAACTTAAGACCTCTTAATTTCTGTGAAGCTTTACGTATTTTATCTCAACCATTTAGTCTTGATCATATGTGTTTTTATAAATGAATTTGAACTAAATTAATTTTAACCTTACGTTTAACCAAACCATTAACAGTTATAGTGGTTTGGTGATAGAAGCTTTGTTTTAAAAGCATCACTTTTGAAGAGATTTTGGCTTATCTGGTGTGGTTTAGATAATTGTGTTCAATATACGAATCAGGTTTGAAATCATTGATTTGAATAAGTTCAGCCTCGAATATGACTTTGTGATTTTCAGTTGGATTCGAAATTCAAATTAAGATATACATAAAATAATATATCTATTCATCATATTTTATATAAATATATACAATTAACTTGTTTAGTTATAAATATATTCATCATATTTGTTTGCTATTACATTTATTTTTATATATTCCACCTGTTAATTTGTAAATTGCAGTTGTCTCCACATACCATTTTGATTATGGATTTGTAGGCAGCCATCATGAACTCACGATGCTTAAGTCTTAGATGATTAACTTATGATATTTTAATTTTTAATTTGGATGTTCATTGATTAAATGTTTGGATTATGGATTATTATTATGTCTAAAACTTTTTCATTTTAGAAAGTTTAATTTTGTGTTTTGAATAAGAGGTTGTAAGTTTTGAAACCAAAAATATTAAAATGGAGTAGTGTTTTTTGGCAAATTTGATTGAAAAATCAAATTCAAAAAACTCGATTGGATTAAAATCCGATTATACGTATTTTATGGTTTGGTGTTTCTTTCAACTTTCAGAAAACCAAAAACTCAACGAACTAAAACCCGGTTATCAGCTGGTACAGACCAGTTCCTCAAAGAAAACAAGATGGTCCTAGACCCTAACCGGGCAAACCGGTCATAACACTCAGTCAATCCGGAACCGGACTTGACCCAAACCGGTTCTTGACTATGTTGACTAAATCTGGACCTGTTTCCCTGCTCAATAGCGATACTTAAAAAGACCTGGTCTGTTCACCTCTTCCCCACATACATGGTGAAATATGTAAAAAAATCCTCATCTACCACACTATCATCGCATCCTACAATTATTCTACATGTTCAATCAAAAATCATTTCAATGCATCGTCTCATGTTGATATGAAATAGAACAAATAAAACCATCAAACCAAGATCACACTTTATTCAAGCAAAGTAAACAAGTCAAACAGAGCAAACAAGCCAAAAGCGTATCAGTGATCTATCCAACATTCAATTAAACAAAAAAAACAAGCCTTTAGGGACCGAATAAAAGTAAAACCGCATGGTGGCAGGCAGAGTCACAGTGATGAAAGAAGATGGGGTGGCAAGAGCTACTCGATGAAAATTATAGAACGACCATTCATTATCACACTTCTTAACTACCCGGATGATGGAATGAAAAAAATTTATTATCGACATATGTGGGAGAAGTAACCAGTTTCGGTTTACACCAGTAAAATACATTCGTATACTAGTCACGAGCCTTAATATGTACATACCAACCTATAAAACAAGCATTTACGAACGTGATAAGAGTGATCTAAATTTGACAGGTTCGCCTCAAAAACCATGAACCTGGAAATAAAAAACAAATTAAACAAGTGAATGGTTAAAAAGAGCTGAAGAAAAACACTTGCAAGCTTTATACAAATGTTCATAACTTCCTAAATTGTTTCACAATAAAATCATATCACTACTATAATCATACTACTATTCAAATGTTCACAATAGTGATGAGTGGAAAAGAGTACCTGTTGAACATCATGTATTGTGTATATCATTGTGTTGTATGGTGTGTAAAATAAGGATGCCTCAAAGCATCATCAACTGTCAACCGATCCTCCTGTGGATCAATTTCTAATAATTACCAAGGTACTTAATAAAACAGTTTATTTGCATATTGTGTTTGAAACTTTGAACTTTAATAAGCTGCATGCTTGCGCTTGGGATTGCTTATCCAAACTTTTATCTGATTACTTGCGAGTAAAATAAGATCTTTAGAATAAGCCGTTTGAAGTTTTGTTTTCAAACTGCTTACACAAAAAGCACCAAGTAGATACATGTTTTAATTAGGAGTGGAAAGCTGGGCGAGTTGGATGAGTTGGGTTAGAAGGTCAAAATGGTTCAGTTTGAAGTGGGCCATTTTCCATGCGGGTCAAAACAGTCCATATTGGTTAAAATTAGTCACAAACTAACATTATAAATTGAATGTTTAAATAAATCAATATAAGAGGTTGGATCGATTACAAAAAATATTTAGGCAAGTTTTCCCGCTTGACATGCTCCCCTTTTAACCCATTTAACATAAACACAGCCAACTCAACCCAATTATGACTAAATGAATTGAAATTGCCGGCTCTACAATAAAATAATTAATAAACCTTTTTTCCCTAGTAACTTACTGGATCCCAAACTAGAAGTTGCCGTACTAATCTCAAAGCCCAAACATTCGGAAACCTGCTTAGAAAAGGATGAAAGAAGAAAACTACATGTAAGAAACAACTATTATATACATATATATTTACAATACAAATTATAACGAGATGTTAAGACCAAACCAACCCTATTTTAAGAGGATCTCTGCTCTTAATCTGACTTGAAAAGAATTCCTCAGAGCATTTCCATGAAGCTGGGGAGCCCGATCTCTAAATCCGAATATAGTATTAAATCAGTACACAACTTTACAAAGCCATTCCTCTAAACAAGAGTTAAAAGTACAATAGCTATCCAGCGCATCAACCAGGTAATAAAAAGTACTCATAAGAAAACGGATTAATTGAATTATGGGTCACCCCAAGTGTTTTCATACAAAAGGAGAAGAAATTCACTTTGTTTAAAAGAAAAATAAATATTATTACCGTAACAGTATAGTGTTTGTAATCAAACTTAACATGCTAATTGTTTACATAAAATATCTTTGGACAAGTGTTTCAGATCAACCAACCGGCCCCTGATTTGAATAAGAATTAAAATGTTTGACCGGCTACCCATCCGTCCCAATTTTGCCACCTTCAATTTTACAGAATAGAATACAAAGTTTATTTCCTTTACTGAAGTTTATGAGAAAATTCAATTAAACACATCATAATAAAAAGATCATGGTGGTTGATGTTAATAAAATAATATCCTTCCACAATAAGATAATGTGTTACAATGATGAAATAAAATAAACCCAAGATTCCAGGAACATCCACATCATTTCGAATTCAGACTTAAATTTCTTGAAAGCTTTATTGAGCGTTTTTTGGTATGCATGTATAAAGAATAAGTTCAGAAAATAAAGGAAGAACCAACTAACCTTCCCATTATTACCCCAAGTATGAAGATGTTTTGTGGAACTCCCCGGAAGTAAAATGCATAATTCCATAAATGACCTTAGTCTGCCACCTCAGTAGATAATCAACTGTCAAGCTTAACAAGCAAAGTAGAAAAGGCACATCCAACATTTGGAAAAACAAGCAAGGTGGATAACATGTCAAAAAGATTATTTCTGTACTTTTCTCCCACCTTCTAAATTTTTTTATATATAATTAGCATGTCAAATATGATTAGCAAAAATAATATCAATACAAGAATAACATAATTTTTCAAAGAATAAGATTTAGGAGGTTTTTATTTACTAAAATATTTTGAATGTAATTCCAACTCTTTTGAACCTTTTCCTTTATTCTATTTTTTTTTAATTTATGTTACCCATTTGACCATTAAATAAAAATATAGCTATCTGTAACACACACACACACATATATATATTATATTTTGTGCTCGATAGGACTTACTTATAAGCAAGCTCCTTCAACCCATCACTCCAGCCTTCAAGATGTTGATCCAAAAGAGCACGGGTTATGGCATCTATTTGAAACACATTTGGTGACCCTATAATCAACTCTAAGATCACAACACCAACACTCCACATATCATACCTATAACAATTAAATATACAAAATAAATAAAATTCGGACATTTGCCTCATAGGACTTCTTCTCAAGGAAAAAGAAAATCTTTGAAGTCGGAACTTTTCTCAATGCCAGTATATATAGAGGCAGCAAACTGGGGCAGGGTAACACGTCAAAACGTATAAATATTTAGTATGTTCCGTTCACAACTTCATCACAATTTTTTTATTTTTGCTGAAGTCGGAATAAATGAAACCAAATTGATACTTTGGTGGCCTCTAAATTGTTTTACTAGTTAGGTGGGGCTCATAAAAACTTTTAAATACTTGGGCAGCAAATATCCTATACACTATCCCTTTTCATGTTTGAGATAAAACAAAACCCAAGTTGACCCATTAATGGCCAGAATTACCACGTCTAAAGTAATGACAAGATACAAAAACCATACTTGCTAGTTATGCTTGATGACCCATGATACCAAGTAGCATTCAGAAAGGCTTCAGGAGGCATATACTCATAAGTTTGTTCATCCCTGAAAAAGACAAGAAATGAAGAAATGATACACTTTCTCCACAAAACATTGTAAAACAGAATTAGAAAAATATTAAAAATGCCAAGAAGGTAACAAAATACTAGAGTATAATTAAGGTGTAGAACTAAATGAAATACATCAAAAGCTTACATAACTTTCAGAAATATACAAAGAAATAAAAAACTAAATTGCTTTTCCTTTTCTGGATAGAATATTCACAAGTATTTAATATCATCAAAGTAACTTTTTTTATCTGGAAAATACCAACAGAGACGACGTTCAGAAGGGGTAACCTAACAAAGAAAACTATAAAATATATTTTAAAATTTTAAAATGACAACTGGCATAACTTCATAGCATCATGCTTTTAAAAGTGCCAATGTGGGACTAGCCCACTTGGTAAAGGCATTGCCTTTTAGATGGGGAGGTCATGGCCCATGAGTTCTATCCTTGACATAGTGGTATTAGGTGTAATTTAATTTGTAGTAGTGTAATAGTAGAGGTGGTTTGCCGTTTAAAAAAAAATCATGCTTTTAAAAGTATAACATCACAAAAGAAACAATATAAAAATTGAAAATACCTAGAAGGTCCAGCAGCCCCATATAAATGCTTTATGGTAAATTCATCCATTGCACTACCAAAGTCAATAATGCGCCTTGTGACCACAAAGAAAATTACAAATGATTAGATTATAAACATCATTGTATACAATGGGTAAAAGTCAACATATAAATAAGAAATATAAATTACTGAGATACATTTTAGTGATATAAGTCTCATTTCCACTAGGGCTTCCTTTTAAGCATCTTCCGGAATCCTGATCTTCAAAGCAAACGATCATGTTCTCTTGCAAAGAAAAGAGCAATGCATTCCAAGTCAGAACATATGCCAAGACAAGAGAATGTAAACTAAATCATAAAGATGTAATATCGCAAACATCTTTATAGACGAGCACTTTTGCTTAGAAGACAGTAATGTTCTCACCAGGTTTAATATCCCTGTGGGTGATGTTACGATCATGACAGGACTTAAGTGCCATCAACTGAAAAAAATAATAAATCAGGGAAAGAGTGAAATGTTAGATCAGTAAATAACTTAAAAAACCAGCTAAAACTGTTATGAGCTTGCAGATTACTAAAAAAACACTTAGAGACCTTCAAAATTTTCAAGAAAAGAATGGAGGAAATGGATTCATATCAAAGCATGCACAGTGTCTGATTTGGATTAAGTTGACCCGAAATACTATGTCCGAAAGCTTAAGTTTTATGCAGGTAATTAGCATGTCATATAACTGAAAATAATTATGAACAAGAATCCAATTTTTTGGGCATGATGATTTAGGAGGTTTGCGTTAAATAGCACTTTGGAAGCTTTTGATCCATTTCTTTTATACTAATTTAAACTAATAATCCAGAAGTGTTAGATATGAAACATATCACGAATCAACCCATTCATGAGTAAATGCGTCAAAACTGAGAACCTCTAAAAATCATACCAAAAGAATTGTACCAGCAATTAACAAAACATACCAGCTGCCATATAATATTTTTCATTTCCTCCTGACCCGCTTTTGTGGTCTTCAACCAATGCCACCATTTTGATGGATGCAATATACGAACATGTTTTACATGATCATCGTTTTCATTTGTTGTGCCATCACCATCACTGCTTCCAATATCATCTGCTGTATGCAAAAGCTTTGATAAAGAAATACCCTCATGGCGAAATACAAGCCATATCTCGTTTGACTTTGACTCAAAAGACTCGATATATCTTGCAATATGCTTCAGCCCTTCTTCATTAGCAACATGTGGCCGTCTTTCCTTTCTAGAGGGTATATGTTCTGAAGTAACGGGTTCATGCATTCTTAGCAAATTATAAGGGTCGTAAGGGTATGAATGCTTTACTGATAATGTGCCACCCAAATATGAAGAGGCGTTTAGAAAAAGTTCACCAAAATACTTCTCCCGTATCCCACTTAAGTAAACTGTGTTGCCCCTTTCTACCTGTTTTCAATTTAAGGTGTTTCATTAATTCTGGAACCATAAAACCTAGGGGTGTCAATTCTCGACACGACACGAAACACGACCCGAACACGACACGAAAGTAATCAGGTTTTGGGTTGGCAAATATAACCCGTTTAAAAATACGGGTCATGTTAGGGTTGACCCGTATAAAAACGGGTCGTTTTCGGGTTGAAACATTTAAAAAACGGGTTGACCCGCCAACCCGTTTAGGTTTTAAATCTAGTTCATCTATTTTTTTTTTCTAAAAATGACTATTAAGTTACTTTTATCTTTAGTATTTATACTCACAATAAAAAAAATTCATTACCATTTAATTTTTTACCTTTACATTTTCAAAGCTTAGTATTTATTATTGTTTTTGTTTAATATAAATAAATTTGATTTGAAGTAACAATATGGTTACTTATAATATTTTTTTAATTAAAACCCAATATACCTAGTTGTTATACGTAAAATCACATATTAAACATGTTACTCTTAACTGACTTACACAACAACTCACTTATAACTCGTAAATTTATTAGGTTCATTTTGATAAATGGGTTAAACGGGTCATATTTGGGTTGACCCGAATTTTTGTTATCCGGGTTAGGGTTGACATTTTTTACACGAATAAGAATATGGGTCGGGTTAGGGTTGCATAATTCAACCCGTCAACCCGCCAACCCGCGGTCCTTTAACCCGCTAACCCCAACCCGACACGATTGACACCCCTAATAAAACCATACTAAAGAAAAAGAGAATTATAAAGAGAACGAGTATAGCTCATATAATTTTCATATGTGTGAGTGAAAGTACAGTACAAGACTACTATCTCTAGTAAAAACCCATTTAGTCAAAGTACAAAAATGTCAATCTACGTGACAGAATATCGCCACATGGCAACACTTTCTAAATTTTGGACTTTGATGACTGTAGTTAAAACTGAGAATATATTCTCCTAACTATATTCTTAATATATTAATTATATTCAATAGCAGTTTCATGGAGAATGTTGTATCACTCAATACTAGTTTGTAATGAAAACTAAGAAAATACTTCCCTAAAAGCTAGAACATAAGCATTGATGAAAGCTACGATGACAAATCCAAAAATAATGTTGAGACGTGAGACACCTAAGTTTAAAAAGAGCTTTCCATCTAAGGATTCTTTGATGTGAATTGTGAGGGGTTAGACGAACTTGTAACGCTGCCCATTGCACACTTTATGTATATGTATGAGAATTAAATATAAAATGATATACCTAATAACTTGTTTTGGAAAAATCGGTTTAAAGGTATATATACATAATACATATGAAAACTAGCGTAAAAAAACTTATGATTTTGTCTTTTGGACTATTCGTCTCAAACTAAAGCAACCAAAATCAACCAAAACTAACCAAAAATTTAGTAATCCCGACTCCGTACAAGCAGATACAGAAATTCGAACCATGACAGTTCAATCCAAATTGTCCAATTGGGTGATTTGGTTTTGATTAAGTAATGAACACCCTTGCTTCCTACTCATTCGGCCAGTCCTTTTTAGTTGATCAGTTATGGATAAACCATAACCCAAATGACTCATAATAAGTAATGATTGCACCTCTATTAAGAAAAAGATGTAGCCCAAAATGTCATTAGCCAACATTTTGAGGGCTATCTTTTTTAACTATAATCTATACAGTAACTTGGCTATAAATGATGCCCAAAAAGAATCAAGAAAGAAAATGAAACCAAAAAAAGTTAACTGAATTACCATTATACGCTTCAAAATAAACATGTTCTCACTAGCAGCACCAAAAGTTCCATTTTCAGTGTCTTGATGATCGGTATGAAGTTGGAAAGTTTTGTTCTTTACATTCTGTTCTGAATTATTGCTTTGTTGGAGATAATCCCAATGAAAAGCTACCCAAACTTCTCCATATGATCCACGATCAAATCTTTTTTTCAATATATATCTGTAAGTTAAAAAATTATCAACCAGGCTATTAAAAATGATTAGATCGTGAAAAGGCTAAAAAGAAAATCAAATTTGCATGCGAGAGACGCACGGTTAGATCCCAAAGTCTGCATGCAATCGATTTTCTATTCAGGTGAAAAACCTAATAAAAACAAAAATATATAAAATATACTAAAAAGAAACCTTGTGTTAGGATTGGTGCCCTCAAAAAATTCTTGATTCTCTTCAACACTACGTGAAGGGAGTGACTCTAAAAGACCTAAAAAACTTGCAAGACCCTCTGGATTAATGCACTGATCTCTATCCCCTCCACTAGATCTGCCAAAGTGTAAGCACATCATCTGTTCACGGTACAAATTTAAAGGTCCACCTGATTTTACAAAAGAAATTATAAACTGATTATAGCATCCGTAATTATTGTTAAAGTTAGATGATACACATTTACAATAAAGGTAATTTGACCCATTTACTTCTGAATGGTTAGTTCAGGCTGTGTTTATCTCAAACGGGTCAAATAAAAACACTAGCTAAAATAGAAATGGGTTGGGGGTCACCAAAAGTCCAAATTTAGTGCATACAGCCTCCTAAATTGTTTTGATTTAGACTAGATTACAATTGTAAGAACTTTTGTACTCATAACTGACGTGTTTAACTATTTATAACAAGTATTTGTAGGCCAACACACCAAGAGGTTTCGATAGGTACTATAAAAAAAATTCAACATGAACGCGTTTTGAACCGTTACCCAATCCACACATCGTGCCACAAAAAAATATACATATATTTAGTCTGTGTATGCAATGATAACAACCAGGGTGCCACATCATTAAAGAACTGTAAATAAGAAGAAAAAACATGAATAAAGAAAAAGAGATAAAGTAATTTAAAAGAACTTGACTAACCATAATTATTATTAAGCGTGTCAGGCAATGCTTGCGGAGAACCATATATGGAATCCTGCTCTTCCTTTGAAATCCAGAACGTGCAGTCATCATTTTCATTCAGGCTCTCGGATAGATAGAAATATCCATGAGTGTCATGTTTTCCTTCAACCTAGGTAAAAACATCTATCACAAATTGCAGTGTGGGATAGATAAACTTACATGTATCACTGACTTGAATCATTCAAAAACAGATTACCGAAGACAGTAGGTCAGTAAGATATCTATATTTTAACCAATACATAAGAACATCTGGCATATATGTGGACTATAAAAAAATAGAATATATAGTATACCCATCACAGACAATGATAATAATAATACGATAAGAAATTATATCTGTAAATACATAGTATAAATTGGAAAAGTATGTTGTTTGATTAATGAGTTACGACGGGTCATATGATGCTTTCCTAAACTCCACATTTCTAAGCTTATTGACCACCAACTACTATTATTATTAATCAGGACTCCCTTATTAAAATACGTCCTTATTGAAAAATGATCTCCCAATACACTCAGATCATACTTTGAAAGGAAAGACGTATTCTAAGGATAGGTAGAATAAGCATTAATAATTACAACTAACAATGAGGATAATAAAACGTACATTGTTCTTGAAAAGGCCAAAAAGAAACTATTCTCGAATCTCATTTGAATATATTATCCACCTTTCCCATTCTCAAATGAAGTTCTAAATAAAACTGATCGAATAGTGGGTTGTGTAACAGATCAAAAACAGTTCTTATTTTGTTCTCATGACACTGAGGGTTGACCTGAAACACTTTTGTCCAAAATCATTAAAGATTAATAAATATTAATTTCAATTGTGAGCACAAAAGTTATATTTAATTGAATAAAAATTAATTCCACACTTCAGGTGAGTTTTGAACCGTTCAACCCATCTGACCTGTTTATACTTTCGAGGTATTATTCTATTTTACCCCTTTGACCAACATGGCTTCAATTGACCCATTCATGACTTCAATTGACCCATTCATGAGTAGATGGGTAAAAATTTCAATGGTTAATTCTAAATCTTCGTTACTTCAATAAAGAATTAGACACTATAAGGGTAGGTAGCATAGTTAAAAATTAATAATAGAGTTCAAAGCAAAAAGGGCTTGCTAAATATTATAATTGCTGAGATAGTTTAACTATAGAAAGACGTTAGAACCAAATAACACAAAGGATTGACCTTACCAACAATCGCCCAAATTTATCGATAACTGAATTGCCATTCTCCGACCCTACAAGAACAAAAGTGCTGCCATCAGCAAACAACGGTATAAATAAAGTAAATCATAGTAGCATAAGCAACTAATGGTCAGCAAAAAACATATCCAGCTAAAAAATGAAATGTGGAACATATATATATTTTTGGGTATAACACTTTATGCGCTCACCATAAGCAAAATTCCGCTTTAGTTATAAAAGAAAAAAAGAAAATCGGAATTCCATATGAAATTGTGTAACAAGTAATGATAAGAATCTAACATAGTAGTATAGCACACTGAAGACTTGCAGTAGATGTGACAATTTTGACAGATTTACTTATGTATGTGTTGAATTGGTTATGTATGTGTTGAGTTGGGTTATGCTTTACCTCTAACAGGTCAAATGGGTTGAAAGTTCCCCAAACTGTATATTTTAGGGACAACCTACTAATTTGCTATATTTATAAAAAATAATATATTAATAGTAAGTTTTTTGCTTTGGTGTCACATAACTATTTGTTAAAAAGTTTCTCCCATCTCTAAATTGGCATTTCATGTGTTAAATAGTGTTTTTGTGCGGAGCAACTAAAATATGCATGTCCACAACCCATGGTACACTGAAAGAAATAAAAATATAGTTTATAATATGAACCATTCATCAAAGCCATACGTTTAATAAAAATGTAAAAAATTGAACTAGTAAAATTACCAGAGTGTCCGTCCACATAATTCTGTAGTTCAACTTCTTGGTATTGTTCAGTGGGCAGATTTTCTAGCCCAAAAGGAACTACAACAGCTGCCACATTATCCATACTGCCGCTTTCAAGAGCAGTATCAACAATGCAATCGGCTAATGAGTATGAACATGAAGGACTGTATTGTAATTCGAGGGGGGCACGAGTATGAAGTTCCCAGAATAGATCACAGACATCCTGTGGGCCAAGCTTTTCAACAACACCATCAGAAGTGGCCACCAAATAACTATCGTTAGCTGCCAGAGGTTGCCAATCTGTCACCTCAGGAACAGATATAACACCAAAACTGAAGAAAAACAATGGAGACCAAATCAGCAGTAGCCTTTTCTGACTTCAACTAAAAAAACTAATAAACGATTTCAGTCTTTTTTTATACAAAAAATTCTACCAGCAAAATGTGATGTATCAAAATACGGAAATTTCATAAAAAGGTGATTCACTTTGGTCGAATTCCAATTTCTCACAAACAGGCTTGAAGTCCCAAAAGAATATATTTAGCGTAATCTTGTAAGTTAAATCATTTTGCGACATATTGGAAGGGGAAAAGATAATCATGGTGAGAATTACTACGTGTTACCTGCCACAACATAATTTTGACCAGGTGGCAAGGTCACCAGGCACGTCAACTGCCAAATCATCATTTTGATCGGGTCACCGGGTCAGCAAGATTACCTTAAATATATATATTTTAAGGTTTTTTCATATTTTGAAAGTCAATTTCCTTTTAATGAGTGGAAACACCAAAGACCACAACTCAGATCAAAGTTTTTACATTTTCAAGCAATTTCCCCTTTATCAACATGAAAAGTTCACCTTTTGAAGGACAAATCACCAATAGCACGTGAAACAGCCAATTGGCCATTGACACGGGATACACCACCCCATTTAAAGACATAACCGCCAGCAGCTTCTACTCGAGATCTTTCATCATCCCTGTCGGGATGGTGGTCCATGGTCAACTCTTTGGCAGCAAAATGGGGTAAGCCCTCAGATGCCGCTAATTTAAAATTTCCATAATCTTTCAAGCGTATAGAAGCACTATCACGTCTTTTCTTTCTGTACAATCTCAATAGTGTAGCTGCCATTTACAAAAACATTCAATTATCAGCCTTTTTATTCAATAATAAGAGCTTGCATAAAAGGTAACAAACTTTGGTCTAAATTTTTTTTGGGTAACCATCTTTGCTTTCACCCATAAAAAGGTAGCAACTTTAAGAAAAATTTGATTAGACACGTTTAGATTTCAAAAGATTGGATTTAAGGTAACCTAGCTCGGTTATCTGTAACTTTGAACATCTTGACTGTTTTTTTCAAATGTGAGTCTGTGACACCAGGAGACCAGTTAACTTATAAGATTACCTAAATTAATTAATTTATATGTTTATTATGAAACTGAACCATTTTTAGTGCAAATAAAGTGTGAGTGTGTGACAGT
Source organism: Tagetes erecta (assembly GCA_030867185.1). Classification (NCBI taxonomy): domain Eukaryota; kingdom Viridiplantae; phylum Streptophyta; class Magnoliopsida; order Asterales; family Asteraceae; genus Tagetes; species Tagetes erecta. The sequence goes on from CM061494.1 coordinate 11,044,431, forward strand.
TAAAAGATACATATATGATATATAATCTGGTTGTGACATAATTACATGCCCTTTAATCATATTAATAATGTCTCAAAAAATTATTTCAAAAGGCTCATTTTTTAACCTTTAGCCTCAGGAGGCGACTGGAACGTCTCAGAGCATAAGAAAGCCTTTGAGTCACCAACATTGGCAGCTAGAATTTGACTATCTGCTATTAATATAACTGTTGCAGTGGAACCAGAATCGAAGTTGTATCTAGAAGCTTCCTTTAAAAGTAACAAACAAATCAAAAAACAAACAATAAACACACATAAACACAAACATACATAGAGGAGTGGGAGAGAAAAGAAAATAGAAGGAAAAGCAGCAGCTACCACTAACCTTAGAAAATGCTGCATCTATATCATCAATCGCCTTCAACAGAGATTCCTTCAGAATTTCCAAGTGGAAATCTCCACCGAAGATTTTTGACAATTTAAACTTGATCCTGCAACAAATATGCCAAGTACTTTTTGTTATATGGGTATTTTGTGTTGAATCTGCTCAACTATGAGACACAATAGAAGGTAACATTGAAGTAATTAAGCCTACTTTAAGAGACTTGTTGATAGTGTTTATGATTTAATTACGAATCAATGCCAGGTTTTAAGAATGCTAAGATGTCCTAAGGGTATTAAAGAAACCTCATTTCACCTTTTATATGAAATTATATCAACGTTTGGTACATTTGACTATATTCCAAAAGATTTCATGCAATGAAAAATCACTTAGAAGCCCATTAGCCTATATTTCCAAGGAATGTCTTAATTAATCGAAATATAATCCCAAGACACATGGTTTTATTTGCGGCGAGACTAAATGACCAGCTATGCCTGGTTCATGAAGTCCTGGGTTCGTTTGGGTTATGTGAGACAGTGAGTAGATAGAGAAAACATCAAAAAAAAACTTATACCAAAAAACGATAAAACATTCTATAAAGTATAATGTCACAAACTCAATCCATAGAGAAGTTTCTTAACTTGCATGCATGAATTCTATCTCTTATAACAGTATTATAGTATCATGCCACTTACATGAGACCAAAATTATCGATTGATTACTCAATATCTTCTAATTAGATTTGTTGGTTTACAAAATAGTTTAAATTTATTTATATCCAAAAATATTTAAGCAAATGGCAATACAACAATATACCTTATTTTGTACTGGTAAGTAAAATTCCTAGCATGTCCATGTGTTTTGCCCCCATGACTCACAATGTGCATGCACCACACCCAAACATTGGTAATAATTCTTACCTACAAGTAAGGAAGAGAATAAACACTCTTTAAGGTGTGTTGTGCAAAAAACTTAAGTGAAACGAGAGAAAATATGATTTTAAATTAAAAAAAAATATCAAGTACCTGTTTAGAATAATAAAAAAAAGAGGACATCGTGGGAGGGGGGATATCGATACATAGTGTATTGTTGTCAATGTGATAAAAGAGAAAATTACTAGTTTCCGACAGTTACTCGCTCAAGGGAAAAAGTTCTTTCTAGTCCGTTCAAACATGTTACAACCTCATACTATTTAGTCATGTGTCTGCCTTACTAATCAAATCCAATCCAATATTCCTAGCTATCAAGATTGGAAGGCAAATGATAAGAAATAGGGGGCCAAAACCTCACCCTTGCCTATGCCTGGCTATATGGTGCATGCACATGTGTGAATCATATCTGCCATGAAGGTAAATTTTAAGAGTGCATGTGTGTGTATCTTTTTTGAGTCAGCATGTGTGTGTAAGAGAAAGAGCGAGGGAGACCTTCCGATATGCAACACGTAATCACCGAGTTTCTCATCCCAACCAAGCGCTTGAGAAGCATAATCACGTTCCCCCTTATTTGGTAACATTCCTTTTGAAATCTTGGACAAAAAAGAAAATGTGGTATCGAGAAGGAAAAAAGTATGAAGTGTGAAATACTCCAGTAACAGCTTTGAGGCCATCTCACTAGCTTCTGCACCATTATGTCCATCAAAAACCGCAACTATGCCAACTGTTATATCTCTAATGCCATTAGGTCCTGCAACACATGAGAAACCAACCAGATGAAAAACGCCTTAATCGTTATGAGAAACACAATACATATTGTGCCTACTACTAAATTCCAGGAATACTATACTAAATAAAAATTTCAGCAGTAGATCAAAATGACAGTTAAATGGTCCCTGTAGAGTGTAGGGTAATTCGGTCATTTACCCACGTTTAACAGAATAATTAAATGAAGTTAGCCCTAATACCTAAACTCATTACAAAACTGAAAGTACAAAACCCAAACTTATCTTAAACCACATCTATATGTGTAATTAACTCTAACATGATCAATCATCATACAAGTTAAGCACTAACTGATGTAACTCCTAGCATGAGTTATACCAAAACATTGATCATTTCATATTAACAACCAATCAAAATAATGTTGTAACTTGTAAACCAATGCATAAGCATCTTCACTAACAAACCAGAACATCACCTACACAATCACAAACAAAACTAAACGAACAACACAAATCAAAATCGCAAACAAAGCTGATACATTACCTGGAAACGGTATCCGAATATCGAGAGTACAAAAAGTGCGATCTTCCAATGATTTTCGTCGTCCTTGACGTGTGGCCGATTGGCATCTTCCTGTTGTCGATCGTCTTCGTGAATCATGTTTCGGTAAGCTCCATCTAGGGCATTTTGGTGACTGAAACACTGCCGGTGCACCGCCTTCTTTATACACCGCTAAGCACGTCGATGATTCGCCGGTGGTATGTGTAATGATGCAGGTGATGATGATAAACCCTAAGATGGATGAAATGAGTATCGTTTTGTTCATAGATTGAAGGTGTGAGTTAGAGTTAGGGTTTGAATAAGGTGATGAATGAAGATATTATCGTGTTTGAAGTAACGATTGAAAAAGCTACCAACGGAATTAGGGGTGTTCGGAGATGCACCGGAGTGTTCTAATCTAATTAATGAGTTTTATCTAGTATTGTAAGTTTGGCATCTTAACTTTTAGAAATTACATAAATGGCTCTTATGTTTTCAAGTTAAGCTATACAAAATTACATTTTTACCCTTAAATAAAAGAAATATTTAACAAAAAGACAATAATATTTTATCGTCAATGTATCATTGAGTTAGCGGCTCAATGGAGAGGGTTTGTTTTTATAATCACTGATTTGAGGAGGTTTAAGGTTTAAACATTTACATTATCGGCATTTTTATGAGAGTTTTCATGTTAAAAAATGGACTTTTACATATATCTCATTGTTAATAGCCTTAATTACATATACACTTAACTCTAAACATCAATTACATATTTCTCTAACAAATTCACCCTTCTCTAATTATTTTCTCTAAAATCAGTTATATTTTATAACTCAAATCACCTACAATTGCAATCTTTTTTTTTTGAATGATTTGTAATACCAAGGTTAAGTGTAGATTTTCGATTTATAAATTCTCCCAATCCTTACGATTTTTTCTGGTTCCAAATGTCTTAGGTTTATTTTTCTGGTATGGTGGCCATAGTGTTTAATAACAAAAAGGTTAGCATCTTGTTTCTTGATTAACTGTTAAAACAAAAAAAGTTTTACAAATATGTTTTAGTTGTCTAGTAGGGAAATGTTTTTTTTCATTAGTTTGAATTTATATCATTCGTTTTTTTCATAATAGTGTTTCACTTTTATTTTACTATATATTTTAAGTAATTGATGTAGTAAAAAGAATAAGAGTAGGTATTTATTAAATATAGGTATATTAAAGGGAAAAATGATAATTTTTAAGTGTGGTTCTAATGAGATGGATATGCATCTAATATGTATGGTTTAACAAGGGGAAATATGTAAATTTTTAAGGGTTTGCTGCACATGTGTTAGCTAATATAGCTACTATTTCTTTTCATGAATTTATTAGACGGTCATTAAACCTGGGTTTAATAGTAAGATAACAACCGAAAGTCCGAAAGATAAGGTTATGCGATACACATAATATGCCCCTCGAGCTAAGTATATAGAACGATGTGTAGCTTGAAACAAGGTGTAGCAAACTGAGTAATCGAGCAGCCTTATGAAATTGATCAGATAAAGTAGGAATATGAACAAGTCATGATACTTGACCTTAATTCTCAATACTGGAGTGGAAACTATGTGTTGACACTGTAGCTCTAGCTGATAAGTTTAAAACCAAGAAACACACAATAACATGGTGGAGAGACGCTTATTTGGACAATTGATCTTGATAGTCATCATCTGCATAATCATGAATAATATAGTCAGTTGCTCAATACACAGTCAATCTATGACGGATAATACCCTAAATATTCTGAAAAGCACAAATGGTTAAAATCTAATGGTTATTCAATAGGTTTTTGAAGAAGCTGAAAACCCTACTAACTATGTAGATGATCTCTAAAGATTAGAACCAAGATACTGAAAAATTCATATGTACACATACTAAGAGTGAAAAGTTGACAGTCAGACGAGATGTGGGTGGATAAGGGCTTGCGCCATCTAAGAAATGTGCAGGAAAAAAAATCGAAGTACTATGTTGAAACCAAACACAATGTCACCATAAAAGAAAGTCAAACCAATAAAAAGTAGCACAAAACATCCATATCCTTATGAGCAAAACGTCCATGTAAGTGCTAAATCATGCATGTCATAAAAATCGTGGAGTTGTGTTTGTAATAAAAATATCATCCATGTAAAAGAGTGATATGACAAGTAGATGAGCCTACATAAATTTTCACATGAAGACGCGATGATGATGCGTCTGGTCATGAATAAAGTTGACAACATGACATGCACACAATTTCGTGTAGGTCTCTAAGTAGAAAGTGCTTACATCGGCATGTCAAGCACTCCATCTAACACGTCTTACTATATGACAATCGTTTTGGTAACCGAACTAAAGGTCTACGTATAATTGCACTTATGTCTGATGAAAGCCGTTGGCAAAAACTATTGGCAAAAACTATGATTTATATCTATTTCATAACCCATTTAGACAATGCTTCAATCATTATGCTCATGCTCATTTTCACCTAACAATATTAGCTTATAAAAAACCACCAGTAATATCTAGGTATGAGTAGAATAAAAAAAATCATATGTAAAAATACTCATAGTAATAATAATAAAAAGGTAACCACAATGATTATAAGCATATCAAAGGAAAATGCGGAGAAGGGATTTAGTATTATCGGTGGACATTACTAAATGACACCTAATCTCGCTTAACTTTCTAATCTTTCCTTTTTAAACCATTGTACATTTTTTTGTGTTTGACACCCCTCACCTTTACCTTCTAAAGTTTCTACTTTTTTCTCTTGTATTTCAACATTACTAAATGGCAAGTCTACCTCTCAAGGTCTTTCTAAGCTTTCTATACCCCTAAAGATTCAATTTTTTTGTTTACTTTATACGTCTGTTTTCATCTTACGTGATCCATTTGCATACAAGCTTTCTACTTTTGTTTTAGTGATTTATTACAAATCCATGATGTTTTATAAGGCCATAAAGATAGGAAAAAGATTATACAAGCCATTATTTTTATCTCAGTCTCTGGAGCATTTGAAAATTTAGAAACAACCTTTGAATTTCATTTTTAAAGAGATAAGACCATAGATAGAGTGCACTTCTTTTTTTATGGACGACATTCGCTCGAGGAAACTTGGAGCCAATTGGAGTAATTGGGTTCACTTTAATGCGGTATATAATTTTTTGGCTTTGTTTGATGTTTGTACATATTTTGTTTTTTGGTCTGTTAATAACATATTTCATCTTACTGTAAAACATAAACGTCGTATTATATGTTTTAGAGCGTTTGTATGCACATATGCAATATGTTCTTTCGTGTGTATGTTTAGGTGGTTGGTCACAAATGTTTTTGTACGTGTGTGTGCGTCCCTACACGAGCGTGCTTGAGTGTTCTACATATGTTTTGATCTCTAGGACTGCAGATCTTTGTAGTGGTTAGATACAACTTTTAGAAAAAGCATAACTTCAAATTGGTTCTAAAAATAGTTTGTTTGCTCCATGAAGTAGCGAACATGATAGAGCGAATAGAGGGTATTTGTGGCATATATACTTAAAATTTGTGTAACAAACTCGATTTCATTTTGCACGTCTCATTCTTAAGATGCCCGCTCGTTCTAGTGTTTTTAGATAATTTTTAATACCTATAGATACATTTTATGATATGTAATGAACAATTTGTTTGTCACAACTCATAAGTATGGTCAAACGAGTTAAGTGTGTAAGAAACTGTGTGATTTCGTGGTCTCATTTTCAAATATCATTTGTGATTATGAACATATTTTGAGTCCTTATATGTGCTATTAGAAAGCTATCTATCTTTCTAAGTCGATTTATGCATTGCATATGTATATTTCTTTGTCAATTTGTGGCTGGACTGGTGTGTCAGCGAGGACTTTAAGCTCTCTAAAAAGATGGAGATGTAAGTCTCACATTGGTTGAAAGATATAACAGTCTATGAAAGACTCAAGGGACATATGTTCAACTTTACCCACCCCCACCCCCACCCCCCTATAAAGAGATGTAGATGTAAGTTTCGCATCAATTATTTTAACTTTATTTGTTACACCTCTTTTTTACACCTATTGTTCATCGATGTATATTTTAGCCATAATTATTTGCAAATGTGTGTATTTATCCATTCGTTGCTAGTTTCACTATTTTCAAACACTCATTCTTTGGTCTAGTTTCATCTTGATTTTTGCCAACTACATTCCCTTTGACCAAAAATAACACTTAATTATTTGAAAAATGAAATCTTTATAAACAAAGTTTTAAAGTTAATGTGTAAGTTACAAGTACTAGCTTTAATATTTTTTGAAAAGAGTCGGTTGGGAAATGGAATTAAAGATTGAAAGCAATTGGTGTGAGTTAAAAGGAAAAAGAAGAGGACACTTGTGTGACCAAATTTATCAAGGACCACCCTACAAACTGGGAGTGGGCACCCCTACACTCTGATCATAAACAGTTTAATTTTTGTTTTTATATGTCCAAGATTTCTAAATGTTATTTTGTTTTCTTGTTTATGGAGTTTATATAAACGAATTTGAAGTGTTTATGTGGAGTTAAACTTTTTATGCATGCAATTATTGTTTTCATGTTCATATGCTAGCAAACAGGAGAATAACATATGAGTAGAATTCTATTTGCGAGTTAAACCTGCGGATGAGGTCAAATTTATTCATATTTTTTTTTTGTTTAAGAAGTTATATACATAAATAAGTTAAGTAAGATTAAAAATGTTATTTTATTCCAAGGGTTAAGTTAAAAACTTATGCATTACATCGGTCAAGTAAGTTTAACTTGTTAAATCGTTACATTTTCTCTCGTGTTAATGAAAATTGATTTTTTTGTTTAGTTTTTTTAGTATTTTAATAATGTTCACCTTTTTCAAGTTTTTTAAAATTAATTCGTTGTCTTTTTGTTTGTTTGTTATTTAACTTCAGCTTGCTTTGTATGTGTGTATGTTTTTTTATTCTTTAGTAAAACTCTTAAAAAACTACTTTTATGGCAAAGTTGTCGTATATGTTGCGACAACCTAGTATTGTTGCAGTTTTATATATAAAGTTATTGTAAAATTGTTAAAAATAAATTTACTATGAGTTTTTTTTAAAATAGGATTTTTTAAAAAGTGTATTAGCACTTTCGTTTGACGATAATGTTACGACAACTATGTTTAATAATATTATCACTTTACCTACAGAAACTTTGTTCGGTTTTATTTATATTAAATCTAACAAAGAGGTATAGAATAACAAAAAAATTGTTATAGTTCTTGAGTGCTTGATATTCTGTTACACTATACAATAAAACATAAACTGTAACCAAAAATATTTTTGAATTATTGAAAGTTCTTACGTTGTACTCAAACTTTTAACCCGCATATGTACAGGCAACTTTAGACTAATGCTTATGTGTAGTTTCAGTAGTTGACTATTTGACTGGCCTAAAAAAATATAGTACGTTTGGACTTTGGAGGCCTATCTAGCTATAATTATCAGACAAGCTCTAGCATTTGCTGGATATTTTTTTCTTAAATGAGACTTTTCTGAATGAATAGTAATGGATGCAACCATGTCACGTTAAAAAGTCTTTAAACTAAGTTAGACAATCACGTTATTTTAACCGGATCCGCATAATACATTTAACCTATCACATGGTTAAACCTGAGATATTTGGTGACCAAAACAACAATCTTATCACTCCAACTAAATTACCGTAGTTGTTGAGCATCTGATGAATAATGAGACATTTTTTCAAATAAAGGTGGTCAATAACTAATTATCAAAATAGTCTACACATTACACATATATTCTGATGCGATAGTTTGTCACTATCATTATTTTTACCTACTCAATCTACTTGTTATATGTACTCTAGGCTTCCGGCCAATCCTTTTAAAAATAGTAAAAATTATTAACTATAATTTAAACAAGACGTTTATAGATGTCACTATAAGCTGAATCGCAAGAAAGATGGGCGGAAAGAACTTGAGGAGAAGAGAGATCGACACCGAAAATTTAATCTCGATGCATAGGTAGGGGCATCAAGTGGGTTTTATGAGAGGCGAGGGAACGAGGGAGGTGACACCTTTGAAGATTAAGAAGTGAGAAGAGAAAGGGATGTTTGTCTTCCCTCCAAGGTTGATGCATGGCTAGTATAATATGAGTGTCAATGTGTTTGTAGCCCAATATAGTACTATCAATGTGACTGTTTGATGGTGGTGTTTTTTCAACATTTTCAAATGATGTGTTCAACTCTTGTTAACTTGAAGGCTAATATGGATTTGCTTAAAGCTATATCTAGTGACTGTTTAAGTTCATCATTATAAAAACCCATCAATATTAACTAGTTACCAACATACTTATACTGTTATTTTGTGACGTCACACATAATTAAGTTTATTAGGATACGGTAGAGCTAGGTGCACAAAATAACCGGATAAATAATTGAAACCGGTTATTAACTGATTAAAAATCAACCAGTTAGGGATTTTTAATGAATAACCGATTAATTTGAACATTTTTTTTAAATTTAATTTTAACTGATCCATAAATTAACTGGGAAAAAACCCGAAAAAAGAATAAACTATTAGAAAAACCGTTAAAGTGAATAACCAATCGTCTTGGGTGTTCATTGTTTAATGCGGCAAAGAGAGGCATCCCCGTAAGATATTGAAGCGTCGACGTGGGATGAAAGACAATTAAGAGTAAAGAAGAAGAAATGCAGCTACAGAATGACATCTTGGTGTGGCACTTGTGTTGTTGTAGGATTAGCACGCCCTATCATTGTAGAACAAGCGACTAGCAGAAAGACTATACTAGCTCATAACTATAAACCATGTGTGTAACCATAAAGCATTGCCCAATATTTGACATGTGCCAACCATCTCAACAAAGGGTTTTATGGCAAATCAAAGGTGGAGTCTTATAATAAGGTCTCACAGAATGATTTCTTTTAATCTTAAAATTATTTTAAACATAGATAAAACATTTTTTTTTAAACAAAAATATGTTATGAATAGAAGAAACGACAATTTACAATATAGTGGCTGGTAAACGGGCAACAAGTTGCGCTGCAACCCCCTTTTGAATAGCAAAGCCAATCCTACTAAAAATAAAGTTTTGGGTCTTAGCCGACGAGGAAAAATAAAGATAGATCATTCAGAAAGTTCAATGATCATTTTGTCGTAATTCTGTCTAACACTTAACTAACGCTAAAGGTTACTGTTCATCAATTCATATTCAATTATAGTTTATAGTATCGTCCAACAATTGTTGATGCATCCAATTGTTAGGCCGGTTCCTATGGAACTTTAGTTAGCACGAGTTAAACCAAATCTGTTGATGTCACTTCATTTCGTCGTGGCATGGTTAATTGAATCTGCCTACAACGTCAATATGCACGTCTGCTGAAAAAGTCAAGAACGGTTGCCCAAAATAAAACACAGCTTCCTGGATTCGGACCGCTCCTTGTTAAGATCCAATACCAAGCTAACCTTGCATGTTTCGTCGTTGGATTTCCAATGTCGATCTGTCATTTTGGGGCATGAGATTTATGAAGATATTTGGAGGCATCACGAACTATATGTTTGCGAAGATTTTAAAAGATCAAGCTATGAGAGACAATAAAGATGTAGAAGAAGATCGTGTGTTTAAAAAATGTGATGTAAAAGAATGTGTCTTTATAAATAAAAGAGTAATTAAATTGGGAAAAAAGTTCATTTCTCTATTTAATGAAAGAACCGTTTGACAATGGTCAAATACTAAAATTGCATGAATCATACCAATTTTAAACGTCTCGAGGGTGGTATAGGTAACACTATGAGGAGGCAATGTGGGGCTAGCTCACTTGGTAAAAGCATTGTTTTTTAGATGGGAGGTCATGGTTTTATCCCTTGACAGGTGATATTTTGTGTAATTTAGTTTGGAGTGGTGTAATGTAATAGTATATGTAGTTTATCGTTAAAAAAAAGATAACACTATGAGGAGGGTGATGCCCAGCTACATATTATTTGATCTAAGTTTAACATAAAATAAGTTTTACCCATAAAAAGGTCACCCATTTTACCATACAAGATTTTGTACAAAACTACATACTTTTAATTCTTAATACAAACATAAAGATATATAACTACTTCTAAGGGTGAGAGGAGTCCACCACACACCACCTCATATTTATTACTCCACCTTACATTCATTTCAAATTACCCGATATCTACCTTACATCACTCTACATCATTTTTAATATTTTATTTCTAAAAAAAAGCCTAAAAGTAGTTGTTGGAGGATTAAACGGTCATATAACTCGAGAAGAACACCCCAAATGGGACACCGATTTTCGGGACCGAAGAGGGGGTGGGACGGTGTTCCCACGCGAGGCCGATTTAGGACCGAATGCACCCCACGTCAACTCCGTCTGCTCTAATGGTGTAAATGTAAGCTAAAACAGTAAATCACCATTGAATTAGCTAGTGATCCATATATACAAAATAACATGACAAAAAATGAAATATTATTTGAACTTAAGCTTGGTTTTTGTCACACCCCGACCGATGGCGGAATCATCGAGGCGGACGAAAGTGATTAGATTGCTCGTAGCTCATGGTGCTAAAATGATTAAAATATTATTATGATCTAAATTTCATTATCTAAATAAAGGTTACAACGATTCAAACAAACAACTAACACAACATTTATCTTGATCTTTATTAATCTAGGTCCAAGCACGTCCTAAATTGTGAAGCATCTTGAATAAACTACTAAGCTGTAACACCTGAAATCATGTGAAAAATAGTATTTGTCAGCTAACGAATTAGCTGGTGAGTAAACATAGGTTTGTATATATGTATATATAGATAATGATTAAAATGTTTGCAAAATGATTAAAATGAATAAATGAATTCAATGCTCATGTTATGTAAAAACTATAAATGCAAAGTATAGCACATAAGGTAAACATATAGCACAATCTAACGTTACAACTAGCATCCACTTAATCACACAGACTAAGTGACGTTGATAAAAATGATTAAATGAAAAGTAGGTTAATCATCCTCGGATAAAATATCGGATAATTAAACTAAAATATAGTTACGATCACCATCGGATAAAGTATCAGGTGCTTTGGTTAAAATGTGGTTACAATCACCCTCGGATAAAGTATTAGGTGATTAAGTTAAATGAAATAAACAGTTACAATTACCCTCGGATAACATATCAGGTAATTAAACCAAAATGAAATAAATAAACGGTTATAATTACCCTCGGATAACATATCAGGTAATCAAACCAAATAATTGAAAACCGGTTACAACCACCCTTGGTTAAAGTATCGGGCAATCAAACCAAATGAATGAAAACAAGCTACAACCACCATCGGTTAAAGTATCAGGTGGTTATATAAAATGAATCAAAATGAACAAAATGATAAATATGATTTAATAGGTAACATGATTTCACCCCAAAGTATAAAACTGAAAAAGGGGCTATGAATACTCACTTGGAAATTAATCGATGAAATGAATCAAGATAAGACTTGAATAAAGGCACCGGAAAAACTCCTTAAGGATCACCTAAGGAATAACGTCTTATGTTATACTAATAACTATTGGCGATTCAGAAAATTCTAGGGTTCTAATAGGAATTTGGGGTTTTAATTATTAATAATGATATACTAATTAAATATATAAAGATTAATTTCATGGTAAATTAAATAAAAGATAAGTGCAATATTATAAATAAATAACTGAATTCTTATGATAATTATCTTTTTAACATAGAGTAGTTATCTAGATAATAATATCGAAATAACTATTGACAACTACTCAATAACTCAACATATAGATTTTTATAAAGTTCAAGACTTTGAAGCGTATATGAATAAATTGATACTAGCTTTTCATACTTTTGTAAAACTTTAAGCATTAACTTCAACCATCTTTTCAAAATATTTTATGAAATTTAATTTATAAATGATCCAAGAAATAAGGTTAAATTAAGATATAATAAAGATTACATACACTTGTAAAAACTGTTAAAAACATTTGTACAAGCACCAAGATTAGAACCCTGGGCCTTGTGTTCTACCACTACACGCTTAAACCATCAGACCAAATTACTTTTGTTGTAATAGTTTCACAAAAATTTATATTTCAATCGTGTTCATCTTTTACACCCAAATCCTACATAAACCCTAAAATCAAAACCACTAAAGTTGAACCTGAACCGAATCCAAAACTGAAATCAATTACAATCAAGATGATCAGCACATGATAACAAGTTTAAAGATGTATTTAATCACCTGATTTGATGAAGAATTGTTGAAGGTTAATAAGAAATAAAGACGCTGATGTGAGTTCAATTGTTGATCCAAGAAGATTGATTCGATTCAATCAATGATGCAGATTCATTTTATGCTAGATGCTGAACAAAAGCCCCATGAAATCGGAACTTGAAATACCCCTGAAGCTTTTGTTCGACTATGAGCAGGGACACGACGAACAGAGGATATCAAATCGACTGTTTTGTGTGTTAGACTTATAATTGATGTTTCAGAGATGTAATGTGAAGTCAAGGGAGTATGTTGGACGATTTATAGTGACTTGAATACGAGTGCAAGGCTGTTAACGAACCCGAGTTGGTTTCGGATGAAGATAAGCACGATTCGAACGATTCATTATGATAATCACTGATTAAGGTCGTTTATTTGATGGTAATCGACTAAACTAGGATTTCAGATTAAGTTAATTTGATTCTGTTGGTCGATTTAGCTGAATTGAATTTGAATTTTTAACCGGATTAAGTGGGTCTTGGTTTAATTTGATCTTACGGCATCAATCTGATATAGTAAAGGTGTTTCGAGTTCGAATTCAGTAGATTAGGACGAGGAAACGGTTTAATCGGTATCAACTGGTGCAGATTTTGTCGGAATGGGCCCTGCCGGAGTCGCCGGAGCTTGCCGGATCCCCTCGCCGGAAATGCGGGTAGAGTAGGGGAGGTTTGGGTTAGTTTTAAACAGAATTTACAAGCTGAGCCCCTGCACTTTGTTGTTGTTATTATTTTAAACTACAACATTTAAAACAAGTTTCGTTTTTTGACAATTGTTACCCAAAGTTAGTCAAAAGTTAAATTTGACTTTTTAATCTTGACCTAATTAACTGTTATATAATTATGTTAACTTTACGTTTTAATGATTGAATATGAGTTAGTAATTGTTAATTAATGTTTGATTTAATTAACTACGAACCATGAAGATAATGAAATGGGTCGGATTCGGATTTGAATCGGGTTTGATTCGGAGCAAATGTTACAGTTTTGTCTGACTATTTGTTGTGTGCAAGTCTAGATCATGAAAGCAGGCAGGCATCTCAGCTAGTCATATATATAGGATTGGTGCAGGCAGCCCTAGACATACATGCATCACTTAATTCTGAAACCCTAATCCCCTGAATTGAACCTAGCTAGCTAGCTAGCTAGGTCACCATGTTCACTTTATATTAATATCAATGCATGCTTCTTAAATAAATTTCTTTGTTTCTGTCAGCTGCTGCAGCAGCAGCTGCTTCTGATGATCACATGACTAAAGCTGTTCCAATTCACTGTTTGAACTTATGGGTCTTTTAGGGTTTTATATCCAGGTTGTTACTATCATATCTCTTCTCTACGTGTTCTTTATTAATTATCTTATGAAATCATAAAAACAAACTAATTGAAATAATTAATGTTAAAAGTCTCTTTACAATTATAAACTGCAGTTTACTCTAACAAATTAAACTACAGTTTACAATTATAAACTCCAGTTTACTCTAACAAACTAAACTGCAGTTTATAATTTAGTTTTCTAAGATTTGATAAAAAAATATACTTATTAAATATATATAAATAGTATTAATCTTTATTAACAATGTGATATTCTAATCATGTGGATGCACGGTATATGATAAATAAAAGACGAGTTTATTTGTAAACTGGTGAAAAATAACAAGGAATAAGGATTTACAACCTGTAACGGACTTCTATGATAGAAAATGACTATTTATAACGGTCCGCCACGGTCAGAGTTTCTAGAAGTTTTGTATATAAGTGTAAACATCTTTTTTTTTAAAATTAAGATACAATTAATAGTTTGGATATTAAGACTGAAGTTTACTAAAATAACATTTTTAATATATATATGATTTGGAGCATAAAACCGTAAACTGCAGCTTACAAAATATACGACAGTTTAGTTTAGTAAACTACGGTTTACAGAATGTCTATAAACGACAGTTTACAAGTTTACAATTGTAAACTGTAGTTTACAGTTGTCTGATGTATAAATCCTTAATTCAACAGTTACAGCCCCCCACCTGCCCCACCTCAATTTGTTGCTAGCTTTATAAATATCAAAAAAGTGTTTTTGACTTTGATACATGCTAGCTTCTTCTATGTTCTTTCTTTTTCCAAATCTTGAAAACCCTACTCATCATCATATATGTTCTTGTTTCTTAATTTTCGGAAACATGATCAAAACCCTACCTACCTACCTAATATAAATGTTTCTTTACTTCAATCTAGCTTGTAAACCAAACCATGTCTATATGTGTTTATTTAACTCTTAATTAAAACCCTAATTAACCATATATGTTCCAACCCATCGACAATTGTTTCGATATTAGCTAGATATATGATGGAATTGAGCTAGCTCCATGCATGGTGATCAAATTGAAGGAAAAGGTGAAGCTGCCAGCATGATCTATTTAAAGGTTTCAGAAGTAATTAAGAACCCTAACTAGGTCATGCTGTCGGCTTCACTTTTTGCTTTCCGTTTGGATTCGACAAATGCCGTGGTGGCCGGACAGTTACGTGCAACAATAGTTCTCGATCTCACAATGAAAGAAGCTCAACTGGTATTTGTTTACGAAAACAAGCATTTGTTTCATGTTATAATTTTCTTAATTGGGATTTTGAACAATTTCAAGTTAATAGTGAATTAAATTGGATTTTAAAATAACATGCAATCCCTAATTTCAGTTTTGTTAGCCATTGCAATCATACTTTTATAATTATCATAAATTTACACCTGATTTTTACATTTTGTTTCCACTAAATTTCAATTTTACATTTTCTCATTTAGTTCACAATGATGATAGTAAGTTAGATAGAAAGAAAAATAAGTTTAACGACCAAATAATATGCTAGCGGAATTGTTTTTAGCAAAATTAAGTGAAAGTCAGAAGAAACTATTGCCGACCGATCGATAATAATACTTTAAAAGTTTAATTTATTAATATTTAATTTTCGTAAGTTGATTACATATTTACCTCACAACACAACCTTTTTTTTTGGCCTTTATAATAAGCCAAATTACGGATCGTGGCCTTTATTTTAAATTTTTGCACTGGTTGGCCTTTATATAAATTTTTATCACGGTTTTAGGCCTTTAAATTAACGAGCGTTAAGTTTTTTGGTTAAATCCCCTCATGTGCAATGCACATGAGGGTATTTCAGTCATTTTACCCCTAAAGGACCACTATTGTAAAATTATTATTATTATATATATACATACAATACATACATACACAGTCCATATATATATATATTCATAACTGTTGCTGCAAGTCCTACCCGGAGAGAGAGAGAGAGAGAGAGAGAGAGAGAAGTCGGAGACGGGAGGTGGATTGCTCCGACAAGAGACGAGAGAAAATGAGAAAGTGAGTGTGAAACAAAACCTTACTCCATGTCCTCCGATCTACAATTCCGGTTGCCGGAAATTCAATTATCATCACTTAAACTCAACCTTCCACCACCACCGCAATTCCAAGTAAACCACATATGAAGGATCGTGTACAAGTACTTGAGCAGTTCTTAACTCAACATGCTTATACATATCTGTGTGCGTGTGTGTGAATTGAATATAAATCATCTATACTCTCAAAAAGTATGCCCTTTTGTCTAAATTTTAGTAAAAAAAACATGACTTTTGGGTTTTACATTTCATTTTCCATTCACCTGTCTTTTCGTCAATTATTTATTTTTTTTGGAGATTTCTTTGTTCCCAAGAATTTCTTTTTGGTTTGAAAATCACATTCTGTTTGATTAGTTGTTAAGTGAATTAGTTAGTTTGTTAGATAATGGGTAGGTAATTGTAACAGTTAGTTGTATATATTCTGTTTGTAATCCATGATGAAGATAACAATTCACAATTCCTCTTTTCAATTCTGAGTAGTGGTCGTGGATGATGGGGGCGTGTGGTTGCAGCGGTGGTGGTAAGTGTGGTGGTTGGTATCGGAGAGATGGTGATAGGTGGTGTGGTGAAGGACTGCAGGTGTTGAAGAAGGTGTTGAAGAAGAAGTATATTTACTCAAATAATAAAACAATAAGTTAGTTTAAAATGACTAAAATACCCTCATGTGCATTGCACATGAGGGGACTTAACCAAAAAACTTAACGTCCGTTAACTTAAAGGTCCAAAATCGTGATAAAAATTTATATAAAGGCCAACCAGTGCAAAAATTTTAAATAAAGGCCACGATCCGTAATTTGGCTTATTATAAAGGCCAAAATTTGTAATTTACTCTTAATCTTTCTTACTTTATAATACAGTGTAAAAGCGATGGTGTATTTATAAACTAGTTTAGTGTCCGTGCTACGCTCAGGAACACAATTCAAGTGATGCTTTTAAGAATGTTCATGAATGTTCCATTCAGTTTTGAGACAAAACCATGGTAAACTGAAACAGATGATATATTTTTAAAAATTAGATTTTTAGTATAGCAATATTATACTTAAATTAAAGAGAATAAAGTGCTCAGTTTTATGTTGTAGTTTATTTTTTTTAAATCATATAAAATGTTATGTATATTTATAAAACACTAAGGTCTTTAATTGTATGTTATTATTAACTTTATTCATAAGTTTCATTTTTAAACCCTATCAAATATAAACCGACTCACATACACCCCTTGTAGTAAAGAGTTAAAAATATAAATATTCTTAAATTTTTCAGAATTCTCCAAAATATTAGGGGACCAAAAATGTAATTAGTTTTATTATAGTAAATTTTAAATACATATTTTAAATAAAAAATTATTATTGTGAGATAAACTCTTAAATAATGACACATAAGTTAAAAGCTATAAAAAGATGTCATATGAGTTTTTTTGTTTTGCTATATTATATAAGGACTTTCTGGTCATAACTCAACTTTAACAAAGAAGGTATAGCATGTTACACTAAATTATTATAATGAACTACTATACTAATTGTTGGTCCTTCTATTTTTTGTTTTTTTATAATTTGGTCATAACTCAACTTTAACATATTTACGACCTTATCCGTCGACCTTGACTTATAATCATTTGACCCCTTAAAACTTTATCAACTTACAACTTTGACTTTTTACTCTACTTCTATATATGTACGACTCTGACCCTTTATATTGACTTAGTTATCATTTTAGCCTATTAATTCAAAATTATATTTGAATTTTTACTCTTAAAAAACCTTAAATATGTAACGGGCTTTAAAAAGTAAAAAGGCCCATGTCAATAACGTGAGTTGAGCGATTGAATCATTGAAATACATGTTTTACTTGGGCTATTTTAGTGGCCTTTTATGTACGGACGAGTGAGTAGTGTAGTGACATACTAACATGACAAGGGACTGAGGGAGTAGTGATGAAAGTAAGAAACTAAAGGTGCACAAAATGTATTTCTCAAACTGGGTTGCTTTGATTCCTTTGAAAACCAGTTAGGTTTTTTTCTTTTGGAATGACGGTTGCTGCAACAGTGTACGACCGATGCACTCAGAAGTGCAAGGATCGAGATTGAAATCCCGACTCTAACACCGACAACTGTTTATCGTGGGCATTGAGGCTCCCCATTACTGCAAAAGCATCAAAGGCTCTTAACAATCCTCTTTACGGGGACAAGTTGATCTTAGTCGAAACTCGTAAATGAACCGTTCCAGAGAAAAAACCGGGTAAGAACCTTTAACTATGCCACATAAAACCATTAGGCTCAGACACAAATCCGGGTGATATATAGCTCGTGAGGAGCTTCATTATTAATATCCACCAAAAGTAACACTAGTTAGGATTGTCTGTATGAAGAATCGAAGTCACAAGTGGGGGATACAAAACCATTAGTAAAATGTTAAAGAAGTCAATCTGAAAGCTTAAGATCATATATATAGCATCTCAACAGAGTTTGTAAAATGTTGATAATTAGGACACTAAACGAAACGTGTATGAATGGAAATTTGTACTTGTCTCTATTAACTTTAACCGGAAAAATGAATAAATAAACACTTACGTACAATCTCCTTTAATTTGTATGTTTTTGTTTGTCAAGAAACTAAAAGTGTTGTTGTTTGTTTATATTTGTTTTTTAATATTCTAAATGAATACAAGCAAACATCAACGGGTATAAATAAAAATAGACGAATACAAAAACACAAATTTTGTCTATAGCAATATACGATATTTTAAAATAAACTATAAGTCTATAACTATAATATACAAATTTTGGTCTAGATTAATGAATGTAAATGACCATCGGTAAAAGAATATATATGGTGGTCAAATAGTATTACTAATAAATAAATTTGAATGTTTAAGTAGACGAACATATATATAAACAAATAGACGTAAACGAAAAAAAAGGACGATGACAAACGTAAATGAAAGACCAGGAGATGTATCTTGTTCGTTTGCATAATTAATAGAATATAGACATGACATAAACACTTAGGGTTGTTTGACAAAATCTGTATTATTAAGTGCTAAATGATTAAGAGATATGAACCATTAATAAGAGGCTCCATCACTTATATAGATGTTGAGGTAGAAATGCAGATGAGAGTAAAGTTGGTATAAGTTTCATTCAGTTTCATTCAGCATCTCTCTTTCTCTTAACCATTCAATACTTAACTGAACCATTGGCTTTTTTTTTTTATGAAACAAATGCTCTGAATGCTAAATCTTAATGATTAAGTACTGAACTGAACTATTAACATGTGAAACAAATTACAGTCCCTTAGATTTACTAGATGTTATGTTCGATTACTTACCTATGCATCATACGTTTTACCATCACCATGTCTGATCACTACACGTACATTGTAAAATTTTTAATACAACTATATAAACCACAATCGATTGGCATCCTTAGCATAAGACTATGAGATGTACTTTCATACCTTTCACTCCATCTATACGCACATAAGCTCCACATCACCCCACCTTTTCCACTTACACTTTATTTTAAAGATGAAAATAGTCTCATTATTTCACTCTCTTTCACTTCACATCATCAATTTATGTAAATAAACATTTTTTTATAAATTCAATAAATAAATTAAATTACCTTTTCATTTAAAACTTAAAAAATATATAATAAAATTAAAAACCGAAAATACAAAATTAAAATAATACAAGACATTAATAAAAAAAACATAAAAAACTAAGACGACAAGACCGTATTTCTTCCTAATTTATTGTGTGTAGGCTTTGGCTAATTTCTTGGGTTTGTGGAAACCATGTACCAAACGATTGTTCGTCATAACCCTACTCAGCAATACGGGTGGTATAAGTTATCATCTTGACGGATAGGATCCATTTTGTGAGGAAAATGATAATGTTTATTTGTAGAAGTGAAATGTTTATAATATAATATATAGTTGTGTGTTACATTTGATGTGGTATGTTGTATATATAATACAAAGTGTAAAATAATAAAATAAAAAAATAAAAAAGAAAATTTTGCCCATATTCTTGTTTCACGCGAAGCCGTTCACGTGCCCCTTTTACCCACCCCCCTTCACGCCATTCCGACGCAGTGTGATGGGGCATGAAAAGCTTATATAGCAGAGGGACGTGAGAGTATACCAGATATCTATATCTTCTCTTATAAAAAATTGCTAAGCCTTATCACCACACTGCATTACCTGTCGCCACCATATTCATTCTCAGCTGGTATGCGAATCTAGGTTTAACCCAGTTAGTTTTTAACCCGTTTCTGATCCAGTTGTCAGATCCAATATAAACAATATAACATCCTGTTTCTTCTTTTCTTCTCCTCAGTCCCAACTCATGTAAACCCTAATGTAACATCCCAGCCCGTCGCACCATGATATTGTCCGCTTTGGCAGCCGAAACGCCCTCAGGCGCCGCCCCTCACGGTTTTAAAACGCGTCATGGTAGGGGAGGTTACCACACTCTTATAAAGCAGTGCTTAGTTCTCCTCCCCACCGATGTGGGATCTTACAATCCACCCCCCTTGGAGGACCAGCGTCCTCGCTGGCACATCGGCCGACGACTGGCTCTGATACCATCTGTAACATCCCAGCCCGTCGCATCATGATATTGTCCGCTTTGGCAGCCGAAACGCCCTCAGACGCCGCCCCTCACGGTTTTAAAACGCGTCATGGTAGGGGAGGTTACCACACTCTTATAAAGCAGTGCTTAGTTCTCCTTCCCACCGATGTGGGATCTTACACCTAAAACTAAAACCGTTGTTCATCTCTCAACAATCTTTTAACTAATTATTTTAACGCCAATCATCCGATTAAATTCAGTTTTAATTTATTTTAAAAAATGACATGTATGTTAGTCGATAGCCAGCATGTCAACGTCAATTTTAACACCTCGTGTTATTTGCCAAACAAAATTTTTTTAATCATGATAATTGTGATCGGATACAAATAGTTTATTTATGATAGACACACAGTTATTTTTTATACTAAAACATAAATATATTAAATTTCTTGAAAACTTAATCCCCTCACTAATTAAATTTTGTAGCCCTAAAATCTTTAATCATTGAGCACTCATCCATCTCATAATTGCATTGCATGTTATATATACGAAGTACCAATTATTAGCTTTCAGTTTAATTAATATAAATATTCAACGTGTATAATATATTGTATGTTATGTTAAAAAAAGTTTAACTGAAAATTATATTATTTTTTTAACCGCTTGCTATGATGTTCAAGTGCTAAACATTTAAGTTCCAAGATTTGATACGTAAACCACAAATGAAAAATGGTTAATCATTTAGTCTAGTAATTAATTATCAGTGTTGTTGATGTAATGGTTGATAACACTTAATTATCTTGTCTCCTATTTACATCGATCAGAAATTAATAGTGCACGTCACATGATGTTTGATTTAGAAGTTAAATATATAATTAAAAAAGAGTGAATAATATATATATTTCCCAAAGGAGACCATATAATCGACACTTTTTGAATGAAATAACCACTTTTTGCTACTTGAATGAAAGTTTGGTATGGGCATGGGGTTGCGTCTATTGAATTCATATGTCTATATCCTAGACAAGGAATCAAAACTCAAAAGAATTGAGAAAGAGAAATGGATACTTATAGGTTTGCATAGTGGCAAATTAATCATTTGAATTTGATTTTTTATAAAATATTATTTATTATTTTTATTTAGCCAACCACATGATATGAATTTAGAATGAAAACGAACCAAATCACTTATAAGTTACTCAAATTCTATTGTTAAGATCATGCATTGATCAGAGTGATCGAGTGACGGTAAAAGGGATCAAGCATAACGTCCTCTAGTATAACTTGGAGCTCATTTAGTAAACAAGATCGAGCTTTATTTAAAGTTCATTTCTTTAACGAGCTTGGACTCAAGGTTCATTGATCTAAACAAGCTTGAATAGACCCACGAGTCTAATACAATGAATTTGATTTTATTTAATATATATATATATATATAATATATATTCTTTACACACACACCAAATAGCTTTTGCCAGATATACCAAGGTGTTGGTGATGACCCTTTCAAGTGGTGAGGGTTCAAACCTCGTCGTATGAATAAATTATTTTTTGAAAAATATATGCATTACATATATATATATATATATAGATGATGATAATAATATAATAATAATAATAAATAAATAAATAAATAAGAGAAGTAACATTTTTGAATCTGACCATACAAACCTTTTTGTGGTAAATTGAACACCAATTAGGTATCTTATCCTTTAGTTCAACTGTCGTGGCATAAGTGGTTCAGATCTAAAACAATAAGAGGTAAAGGGAGGAAATTAGGGAGGGTAATTGTTCCGCAACATTTTGAAGAAAGTGATCACTATCTTATGTAACATTTCACATCGGTTGGGAAGGGAAACAAAGCATGGCTTATAATCTGGTGAATAACTTCCATGCCATAACACATTTTAAAATCGTGAGGCACGAGCGCCTGAGGACGTGTCAGTCCCCAAGGCGGATAATTTCATGATGCGGTGACACTAAGCTATTATAGATTGTATCAGAGCTAGTGACTAGACTAATGTGCTAACGAGGACGTTGAGTACCTTAAGAGAGTGGATTGTAACATCTCACATCGGCTGAGAAATTGAATAAAACCTACCTTATGTCTTCCCTACTATGACGCATTTTAAAATCGTGATGCACGAGCCCCTAAGGGCGTGTTGGCCGCCAAAGCAGACAATTTCATGATGCGATGACATTGGGTTGTTACACCTTAGACTTGTGAGACGATATAGCAACGATTTCAACCACATTAGATAAACAATTTAGTGGAGCAACTATCAATCGATGATCAGGAAGTGAACGTAGAAAGATTACTTGACATCCATCAAATTTTGATAGATCGGTTTTTGTCATTCTTTCCTTAGCTTAAACTTATATTTCTAGTTTGTTATCACATATTATTAATTTGGTTTCATATTGAAAGGTTTTCACAAGTTTAAAATAACTAAAAAGAATAAGTAAAAAACCCTATATATGTGTGTTGAGAGAGATATATATAAGAGGATGATGATAACCAATGCATGCAGTTTGGTGAAGATGCTCTTTCCTTTCTAACAAAGCATATGGTCCCCTCATGGATCTCTTTCTCATTTATGGCTATTGCATGATGCATGCTACCTTCTTTTGTTTACTTTTGGATCGATATATTACAAAATCACTAGACTCATGCATCATCTTCCAACCACTTACCTCCAATCATTTATAATTTCCTCATCTTCAAAGGTAAACAAAACTATTCACTTTTAATTATATAAAAACGAGTATACCGGACTCGCTAACCGGCCTGTGACACCCACGTCACAAGAGCAAGATACATGAAGCAATCAGCTCATAGGTCACCCACAACCAAGAGAGTGAGAATTAACCCGCCGTTCGCATAACACTCAAACCCTGGTTGTGGTCTTTCCATTCATTGCTGGTGACTGACCACCACAACATAACCTAGTATTTCCCCCTTTTAATTATATATATGTAACATTCACCCTAGATTAATTGGCATGCATAGAGATAATAATTAGAGGATCAATATATGTTACATACATAGTACCCTTGATCAATTTGACAAATTAGTGGTAAATGATGATCCAAGACGGAAATAATTATGTAATTAGCCGGACAAAAAAGCTAAAATTAGTAGACTATATATATATATATATAAATCTAATTCACACATTTTTTAAAAACGTAAATGTAGCTTAATTTTATATGCTCGATCTATTATTTAAAATACGCTAGAGATTTGTTGCAATGAATGATGAATAACAAGTGTTATTAAAATTCATGTCACAAAACTTTTAACATAGCCCACCAAACATCCCCCACTGAGTTAAGTAATCAGCTTTTAAACACGATAACATGTTTTCACATTATGCTTGGATATTTACTATATTATTGTACTTTGGATAGTTGGTACAATGATATATACATACATTAGTTTAGTGCTCGCGTTACACTCGGGAATATATATAACATATTAAGTGATACTTTTAAGGATATTCATAAATGTTTCAATCAATTTTGAGATAAAACCGTGGTAACTAGGAACACATGATATATTTTTAAAAATTAGATTTCTAGTATAACAATATTATACTCAAATTAACGAGAATATAATAAAGTGCTCAGTTTTATGGTGTAATTTATTTTAAAAAAAATCGTATAAAAAGTTATGTATATTTATAATACACTGATCGATATCTTTAATTGTATGTTATTATTAACTTTATTTATAAGTTTCATTTTTATACGCTATCAAATACAAAAAGACTCATGTACACCCCTTGTAGTAGATGGTTAATTAAAATTATAAATACTTTTCAATTTTTCAGAATTTTTCAAATATTAGGGGACCAAAAATGTAATTAGTGTTATTATAATATATTTTATATGCATATTTTAAATAAAAAAATCATTATTGTAAGATAAACTCTTAAATAATGACACATGAAACAGAAGCTTTGAAATGATGCCACATAAATTTTTTTAGTTTTGTTTTATTATATTAAAAATTTGTGGTTTAACTACATGCATCATCCAAAAATATAGTTTGAGTGTTGTTTTTGGAAACTTGAATATCAGCACTTAACAGTAAAAAATAGTTATACTTTTTTTCTAAAATAGAATTTCAATATTTTTTTGTGACTGAAACCATTTTGGATTTCATCCCTAAATTGTCACGAATTGTTACTTGTGACCGTTGCTGATTATTAAATAAACATATTAATTGTCGCCAATTTATATACTCCCTTCGTCCCATTAGAAGTGTCCATATTGCCTTTTTTAGTTGTCTCACTTAAAGTGTCCACTTTTAAAATTTATTAGTAAACTTTCAAATTTGCCCTTAATAACATAAAACAAACAATATGATGAACCCACAATACTATTTATTGTCAAGGGTATTATTGTCAAATAATAAACAAAAATATCAATCATTTATTGTGCCTAAAACTTTGTGTATTTCAAACTAAGACTATTCTAATGGGACGGAGGGAGTATAATATAAAAGTCTGTCTAGAAACCGTGGTGAAAAGCGTCACTTATAAAGTTCCACGTAAAGAGGCTAACTTTGCTTTTGCTACAGTTTCTGCCGTCGCTTTGTTCTTAATTTTGAAGCAGTGAAATTACAATGTAAGTTAATAAATCTAGTTCCATTAATAATAAAATTAGGATTGAGTTTTCTAATATTTCAGAGTTCATTTTTGTAACCAAATATATTGACAAAAGTATTAATTAATTTCTGACCCCTAATTTTTATATATATTAATGTTACACATGATTAGCCAACTATAAAATTGTAACAGATTATACACTATATATAGGATTAAGTTCATTTGAGGATACTCATATATACTGCGAGAAGAAAAAAGAATAAACCTAAATCATTAAAAACTTAGTAGTGGTTTAATTTTTTAAATAAATTATATATATTCTTCTAACTTTATTACTTTTTTGTAATAATAATTTGGGATCAAACCATATGTTTCCTAGCTTATAGCCCAGTCATATACTACCTCTGACTGGATTTCAACCATAAATAGTTATATTGACGTTCGAATATGACATCAACCCGTATAAGAGGAAACGAACTGATCAACTCATAAAAATCATCAAAATTGCATATATCTTGAGAGCTCAATGATATCGTCTATGAGCAAGATTTCAGCATCGAATGTGATTAATTTAAAGTAGCTTGCTCATTACACTAGTAGGTGTCAGTTGATCAAATGTCACCATTTCTTCTAACTTAATATATAAACTATAATTTCTTATATCACTTTACAGTTTTTAAATATATTTATCTCATGTATATAAAATAAATAACAAATAATATGTATTATGTATACATATACTAACGTTAAATTAACATAAACCCTATATTAGAACAACTATTGCTTGTTAAATATTACTCTTATGAAAAACACATAATAATTCGATCGTAAACAATTAATAGAACCATAAATATTGAATACTCCCAAACAAACTATGGACCATTTTACAAGTGTTACAGCTGTGGTGTGTGGTGGTTCTATGTGTAACATTATCTAGAGTTACTTTATGATTATTTTCAAAGTTTTATTTTAACACCTATTTATTATTCTTTTATCATTTATTTAATTTATAATCTCTCAATAATTTCATTACCAGTTATAACACATACACATGCACAGCTGCGTAGTTTTATAATCTCCACAAAATATAGAAAACGAACAAAAAGAATTGCATGTGACCAGATAGATGATCAATAATGGGGATGTACTTTTATGAGCCATTTTTTTAATTAAATTTTCATTTTTGCAAAAAAGTGAAAAACGATACTAGCTGGATCCGTAATATTTACATTAAAGTCTTATTCATTATATTTAACTTACTATTCCCTTTTTAATTGATAAACCAATGAATTTTTTTGAAATTCTATAGTTAACTTTTTTTGTTTTAAATTTTTACCACAATATTTTTATTAGTTTATACTTTTAGCCCTTATAAAGAATTGTTATTTGCATAATTATCAAAGGATATTGGTAGAACAAAGAGAAGAGAAAGGATAAAACAACATCCGATGGGGGAGTGGTCCGACGGTGGTGGAGATTTGACGGTGGTGGCGGTTTGGTCGGGTAGATTAGATGGTTGTAGACGCGACGATAGTTGGTGTTGTTGCGGTGTCGTGGGTAGATGACGTCAACGGATATGCAACTCGAATGATATCTATTGAAAACTCATATAAGCAGTCTGTATTTTCTGCATTTTAGATAACAGTTCATTTGACTGTCGGGGTCTATGTTTAACAAATACGAAACCGAACATGAAGAGCTAATTAGAAACATAAAGAGCTTGCGCAACGTGCGAGCCGTCGAGTACAACTAGTTTATTTAATTAAACGTAACTTTTGTAATGTTTACAGTTATTAATATTTTAAAAATATTATCTTTAATTGTACACATATAATAAAGAAAAGTTCTTTTTCACATTTTGTAAGATAAAGCAGGCTTCCTTTATAAAAAAATTGGACCGTTTTTTCTTTTGTAGTTCCCAATTATGATACCTCTACATCTTAAAACTTACTTTTGAAAATTAAAAATATTATATTTGCGTACCTTTATATTTTTGTATTATTAGTTGTTTGATATTTGATACTTAATCTGTATTTACCAATTTTCGTATATCAAAACATGACTTTAAAAAGTAATAATTTGAAATGTTTTTTTAAGAAAATAAACTAAACATATATATATATATATATATATATATATATATATATATATATATATATATATAGGGGATGGATCAAGAGAGAACTCCATATTAAGTTGAGAACTAGAGAACTAAAAAAAGGTATGGATGGAATTTTTAAAGGAGGGGGTAAAATTGGAACTTTAAATATGTAAATCTTTAAACATTTCTATCTTTTGCATACGTTAAGCTTTTTAAATTTTTTTTGCACCAATAGATCAAGAATTTCATTATCTTTTATTTGAGTATAAATAACGTTATAAAAAATAATTTTTTCTCTTTTTTTTACTTTCAATACTGCATATATGTAATATACGATACCGTATGTTTTTAAATTGGGGAAATGAATACGGTGTTGTTATGAACCTAAATTACCCAAGAAAACATTAAAACTACATACTTTGATAAAATTTCAAAAGTTCAAGGGCATTTATTTTGATGACATTATCACAAAAAAACAACATCATCATGCCTCAATTTCAAATTTGGATTTTCTCATATGATCGTATTGATATTGCTAGCAATAACTTGGTTCACGTTATGTGATGTGGTATGAATATGTGCAGCATGCGCATATCATAATACCAATTATATGAGTCATGTTATATTAATCTATTAGTTGGAATGAGAAGCCAAATTGAGTTACGATCGATTTTTAAAGGGCGGATAATATTTTACTAAAATGAATGACGATTATTGAGAAAATGAGAAAGAGAAAAATTATGATCTAAGAGGAGAAGACTGAGTCGTCCATTAACATTGAATAAAGATCAATGAGTTAAGTTTTCTAATAATAAAATTTAAGTTAATTTATTAAAGCTACATAATTTTAATGGTTTTACGTGTAACTTAGGTACATAACATCACCATATTCACTATCCCCTTTTAAATTTTATAGTATTGCATATATGCAGTATCGTATACTACATATATGTAGTATCAAAGTACTACATATATGCAGTATATGCAATATTGATGCATTGTTATTTTATAGTTTGAATTTTTAAGTTTTTTTTTTTACTTTTTTATGATATTTATCATTGGTTTATTAGTTTATTATTATCTTTATGTTTAGACATATTATAAGTATTGGTTTTCTTTTCATTTGCCATAAGTTTTTAATATGAAATCTTATGAACTTTGTTATTGGTTATTTGAGATCATATGTACACTTTAAATAATTATTAGACTCTTGAGTCATTTGGACACTTAATAAATGCATCAAGTACATTGATACTACATATATGTAGTATCAAAAAAACCAAAATGTGATTTTTAAAATTGTTTAATGTAAATAACGTATGAAAAAGTTAGTAACGTTTAAAGAAAAATATAATCAAATACAATATCGCAATACTACATATATGAAGTATGAAATTTAAAAAAACGATAAAAAAATATTTTTTATGACGTTATTTATACTCAAATGAAAGATAATGAAATTCTTGATCATATGGTGCAATTTTTTTTAAATAATATTAACGTATGCAAAAGATAGAAATGTTTAAAGATTTATATATTTAAAGTTCCAATTTTACCCTTCCTCTTTAAAATTCCATCCCTTGTATTTTTGGTAGTTCTCTAGTTCTCAATTTAAAATGAGTTCTCTCTTGAACCCTACTCTATATATATATATATATATATAAGCGGTTCCTAAGTTGTTCTCAAGTTAAAAGTGTTTTCATTTGAATGGATCCCTATATAGATATAGATATATATATATATATATATATATATATATATATATATATATATATATACTCTTAACATTCTATAAAATAGTTTCATGTACATGCATGTGAATATTTATAAGCCATTAATACTGTACTATTACTATATAATATAATGTATTAACTAGCTAAGTGATGATATGAAATTATAAATACATATAGAGATGGTCCCAACCCGGGCAATGCAAGATGTGAAGATAATTAAAAAAAAGTTGTAATCATAGAGAAGGTCGCTAAGTTGTCTGCATGGGGGAGAGGGGTGGCGTGGGTGTGATAATATTCAACTTGTCTCCTTTGGACCACTATATATATATTTCTCTCTTTTAATTTCTTTACTAATTTTTATTTTTTTTTAATTTCTTTACTAATTTATTCACATATATATATAAAATATTAATATTAGTGTTAATTTGCATTATAATTATAAGTATTGGTTATGACAACTATTTAATTATTTAATTACAGATATCAGCAAACTTATAATTTTTTTATGGTGGTCAATGATACATTGATACTTTGAATTTTTATTGTTAGAATGTCTCACTCGATAATATACTTTTCGATCTAACTAGGGTCAGGTAGCATGATAAGAAAGATCATACCAAACTCATTAGAAAATACATAACAAAAACATATATAGTTTGTTAGATTAAAAGTAATGTAAACTTAAATGTTTATTACCTATGATTACGTACAAATAAGTAAAATACATAGAGTTTCCTTACGCTTTAACCGGCCTTTGATTATATGGTTTCACTTGTTTCTCCATTTTCACCTAAGCTAATCTCGTTTCACACAATAATGTAACTTTTGATCTTTGACATGATTACAAGTTATGCAAAAACAAATAATTGAGTATATGATTCTAATTATAGCTTCAAACCATAAATATGTAAATAAATTCGATCAACTACTATTACACACCACATGTTTTTGTTGCATCTAATCATTCAAGACAAGTACCATAAGCTTTAGAAAATACAAAAAAATTGTATGCAAGCTTTGGACATATAAACAATTGCAAAACACACACACACACACGTATTTATGTATATATATACATATAATATTAATATTTGAAATAACAAAGTTCCCCATATACCAACAAAACAAACAAAACGAACTCAAAATTGTACAACCATCCCACTAAAATGGAAACATAATATTGGGAGTATCTTCTTTTTTTTATTTTCCCTATATTTTATTTTAATCAATATTTACAACATATTTAATTTCTTCATTTTTTTTTCTCTCTATATATACCCTTGATTCCTACATTCACTTACATATATGCTCTCAACCTCATTTCTCTCTATCTCTCCCTCTTTATCTTTAACACAAAGAGTCACATGAACATATAGAAAGTGAATTCGCAATCGATGAAGCTGCCAGCATGATCTAAATTTTTCTTAAAACACCAAAGAAAAGATCAGATCATGTGGCATCTTCATCCGTTGCTATTTATCACAAACCTTAACACTACCGTATTTTTCCTAAGATCGATCTTCATATGAATTAGAGGGAAGAAATGTGTGTAAGTGATATATGCTCTTTTCAAATGCATTGCATTTAGTTTATGTTTCTTTCTTTGTCAAGATGCTGGTAACATATATAGATAATTAGCTTTTCCTTTTCATGTTGGATTTTGTTTTTTGGAGAATATTCTCATGCATTGTTCATAGCTTCATACGTTTATGAAAAAAAAAATATAATTTTTTTTCTTCTTTTTTTTTAAAAAAAAGTGGAATGGAATAGTGCAAGTACAGTATGGCGTGGGAATCTTAGTTGTTGTTGTTAAGGTTATTAGTGACAAGATTTCATAAGTCTTAACCCTTGCTTCATGCTTTTAAGATTCAGCTTTTTACATTGTTATTATTATTATAATTAATTAATATTTGACATTATTCTTATTATAATTATTGTTGTTATATAATATAACATGTGAATAGACATGTTATGAGGCATAAAAACCAGGACCATATATCTCTCTACTTGATGATTAATATTATTATCATGATCAAGAATAAATTATTATATATCAATATATATATATGTCCCTCATTAACTCTCTTTTACTTAACTTGTGTCGCTAATTATATCTCTTTATCATGATCTAATTAATCTTACGATCAACCTATTACATTGATCAACAGCTGGCACTTAGACCTTCTACAACAACGATGGTCCGTAAGGTGTCGTTGGTCAAGTGTAGATCGAATTGAAGAAACGATAAACAAACTAGGGTGGACGTGCTTGAAAATCCTTGTGTAAAAGTGTGCTCGTGATCGTTAGGTGAGAGGCCGGGGTGATTGAAGAGAGGTGGTCGATCGGCCTTTGTGTAGGCAGACCGGCTGCCCGCGCGTGAAGTTATAACCCAAGTTGGTCACATTTGTACTTGTTTGCAAACTATGATGAATTGGGTTATAGAAAAATGAAATTGAATGATAATTAGGGTAACTTAATTCTGTCATGATGTGCTTTCAATCTCATGATAATTATGATTTCTAAGACTAAGAATTTATTTTGAAATTTGTGATTACTTTAGAAGAATGAACCATGAACGATTAATGATTAGCAATTTAATAACTATTAAACAAGTTATACCTTACACCAATTCATATATTATGATTGTATAATTACAAGAAAAACAAATAATTACAGTTAACAACTTATCCTAATATAAACTATAACTTTATCATAGGCTTGTTATTTAATTTATCTAACAAAATCAAGTACTTAATGGTTGAAAAATATGGTTTTATGTATTTATCATTTATCTTATGATATATTCATAAAAATTCATTATTATAACAATAAACAAGTATTGGATTGCTTAACAAATGTTATTAACTAACTATATATAGATATATAGTGTTATATATATACCTCGAAAATAAAAAAACCTTTTTAGAACAGTGGTTGGTGTAACAGTAAG
Source organism: Tagetes erecta (assembly GCA_030867185.1). Classification (NCBI taxonomy): domain Eukaryota; kingdom Viridiplantae; phylum Streptophyta; class Magnoliopsida; order Asterales; family Asteraceae; genus Tagetes; species Tagetes erecta. The sequence goes on from CM061494.1 coordinate 11,076,673, forward strand.
ACTGTTGAGCATATAAGAGGTACAGTGTAATGACCGAGTTCGAAGCAATGACTTCCCCCATAATGGGCGCTTATAAGCGGCCTATTGGGACTTCCAAAAGTTGCAATCGCAGTGAAAACTCGCCCCAACCCTCATTTCATGTCAAGTTGGTCGGAGTCGAAGACTCGTCAACCAACCGTTTCAGGGAGAAAACCATGACATGAACTTTTAAGATTTCCTTGTAAAACTCTTTGGCTCAAACTCAAACCTAATTTACCCCAATTTAAGCTTTATTATCATGTCGCAAAACAAAAAGGTAGTGGCCTAATGTAGAGGTGCACAAAACTGGAATCGGAACCAAAACCGGTTCTTAAAAGAATCGGTTCTACAAGAACCGAGCCGGAACCGAACCGTAGATTCTGAATAGGTTATACTATTTTTTCAAATTATAGGTTCTCAAAGAACCGAAACCGGTTCCTACAAAAAACTGGTTTTTTGAAAAAACCGTTATGTTTTAGTTTTGTTACTTATTTAATGTTTTAAGAGATATATATATATTTTAATATTTAACATTTTTAATGTTATTACTTATTTAGTATAAAATAATATTAAAATATTATAACCATAGATTCTAAATGAAAGCCCAATGGAGAGTGAACGTTTACGTAAACCCAGTGCTTCTACAAGAACCGAAACCAGTAACGTAGATTATAGTTTTTACACCAAAAACCAGTTCCAGAACCGAACCGGTTCTTGTAAGAACCAGTTTCTTTACCGCCAACAAGAACCAGAACCAATTCTTAAAAAAACCGATTTGTGCACCTCTAGCCTAATGGGTAGGATTCGAACCTAAATTGCTAAGGATTACAAGTCTCAATCCAAAGTCCAAACACTCAATCAAATGAACCTGGGCTAAAAAAGGTTTTATATATTTTAGATCGAAAACAAATGTTAGTATGGGCTTTGGTTTGTACATGTTCAATTTTTGTGGGCTAACGTATGGGCTTTATTGTCTGAATTTGTGAAAAATATAAAACTTGGTGTAGCTAGAATCTTACATATCATCCTGAAAACCTGTGATTAGCTAAAGTGCTACCACCCATTTTAGTTGGGCCTATTAAGTTATAAGACTTATGCCTAACCCAATTAGGATCCTCAAGCTATAGGGTCGAAAGTCGAAACTACCATCAGGCCCAAGTTTAACTTCGAAAGCCGAACAACCCAGCTAGATGTCACGACCCGCCAAAGATAACTCCGTGACATAGAGGTGTAAAAAGAGAACAGTTTCATGAAATGAAAGTGGGAAATAAACCGGAACCACAACGAATATTGAAACTGGTCTAGTCTGGCAAGAACCGGTTAGAGGTTGAACTCAAACAGTCGGTTTGGTTTGTTATTAGTTTATAACATGTATTGTTCAAACTAATTTAATTCGAGCCTAACTCGCTAAAATGATAAAACAGGAAAAACTGAAATTAACTAAAAGAAAGAAAAGGAAAGCAAAAACTAAATGAAGAGCAATAGAGATTAGAGAATGTTGCTGGAATAACAATGGCTCAAAATAATAATATTGAAATCTACAAGTTCTTAGACGCTAAAGTCATTAAGGATGCTTGTTGCAGCGTGTTTTTGACTGAGTACACTTGTTATGTTAGTGACATTATTGTTGTGCGTTTTTTAGTCAATACTCGTGTTAAGTTGGTGATATTATTACTGTGTTTTGTACAGGGACGGCTCAACCTTCTCGGTGGCCTTAGACGAAGTGAAAATCGAGGCCCTTTCTAAAGGTCATTGTTATAAACCCTCACCACATATTCAAGTTCACTACCATCGATAATAAGCTGAACAATTTATAATTGATTGAGTTAACTATGCATATCTAGCTTAATTTAAATATGTAAATGAAATCAATGACTATAAGGTAACCAAAATACCAGATGCATTAATATATTGTAAGTCATACAAGATAACAAGGTTATACATGATCATCTAAAATCCAAAACAACGGCCAAACAGGTTGTAATTCAAATCAAATGCCTAATTCACTAAACAACCTAAATACCTAATTCAAGAAATTATAAATTAATGATTCTAAGTTAATCTCATTAGGCTAAATTAACAGCTAATTCACTAAACAAGGAAATGCACATTGTAATTTAAATCGTAGAATAGCCCTTTAACAATGGTCAACATATTGTAATTTAAACCCAAAAGAGGTTATGATCATAGAAATTACACAACAAACAACAAAGACAAAAATACCAAGACTTGCATGTATGGGCTTATGGGCTTCTTTAATATTAATATTAGACACACCTAAAAATGGGCTTTATAAACTTATACATATAAGTATATAACATTAAACCTGGAAATTTGGGGCCCTTATTTTTATGGGGCCTTAGACTTGGTCTACCCAAAATACTGCTGGGCCGGCCCTGGTTTTGTACTCGTTACATAAGTTATGTTTATGACATTCTTGTGGTTAGACATAAATTAAAAAATATATATGTAACACATTGTAGTGTAGACATCAAGTCATCAACCATATTTAGAAATGTTTTTTTATAATAAGTTCTATAGTAAGAAAATATATATCTAAATCATTAAAAAATAAACCTAAATCACTAAAAAACTTAAGTTCATTTGAGAACACTCATATAATGCGAGAGGAAAAAGAATAAACCTAAATCACTAAAAAACTTATCATTGGTTTAGTTTTTTTAAATAAATTCACTTCCTGCATACAAATGTGTAAGATATAAACTAAAAAAATCATTAAAATATTTTTTACGTATGTATTTTTAGTGTTTTAAATTTACCTACACATGTGTAGGGTTATGTGTAAGTAACATAACCTACACATGACTTCCACATGTGTAGGTTTAACAAATAAGCGAAATTTATTCAATTTTTTTTAATATTAAAGTTAATCAATGAATATAGCATTTCTATCATTTTTTTGTATGTTAAAAACGTTTTTGATTGAAAAAATGAAAAATTTAGCTATTTCTTTTTCTTTTTGCAATATTTAGTTTTCTCAAATGAACCCTCCCCTATAGTGTGTTATTCTTTTGAGAACCATAAATTTGGTAAGAACTTAGAGAACCAATATGATTGGTTTATTAATTAAGTAAATGACAGTTTAAACAAATAACAATATTGTAATTACTGTTTTTATTAAATGACAAAATAAATTATCTAAGGATTAATAATAGTGTAAAAAGACTATCAAATCTAAACTTCCCTTCGATCTTCCCACGTTTTCTTCTCCAAGTTGATAGACCCCAAAATCTAGATTTCACTATAACTACTATCGTACATCCCTAGTAGACGGATTTCATCGGCCATTGCCCTCTGTCACCACAACCACCGGACACCGCCACATCTAAATGGTGCTCCACCAAACAACGTCTCCTCTTCGCGAAGCACCATACCACCGCCATCAAACTTAGACGATTACAGTGACCAGTAGTACCTACTTGTATTAGTGCATTAATGCATGTTGAGCAGAGTATCTAATGGAAGTAATACACCATTAACACATTTAGAGAGACACATCAATGGGATGACCACTACGTGTAATCGGGGTCGAAGTACCGATCAAATAAGATGTTAAAATGTGTATCCTATTCACCTTAAACTAGTAGGGTAAGTAGGGTTGTCGAACCTCGTGGAATTAGTGGATGATGTTTGAATTAACTTGATTAGGAAAATGATTAACTAATTAAACTAAATTATCTATTGCCTCTTGGCTGTGAAAGAGTAGAATGAATTATAAAACTAATAATTAAGAAGAAGTGCAAGAAAATAAATTGGTTGTTTTAAACAAGTAATAAGCAATATGTCACACCTGGGTTTCCGATTTTAAGTAATTAGGTTAATTACTAGAAAGGTTTGATATTTGATAAGCACAACTGATAAAAAAGGTTTGATTTGGTAGATTCTCGACTTTAGACATCAACAAACGTCACACACATGCAAATGCTGCAAGAAAACCTTTGCTATATGATATTAGAGCAAATGTATGTTTTATCAATCAAGAACAACTAGCAAACCATGACACAAATTGACTTTATAGCAGTAAACCTCTTATAAAGCTAACGATGCAAGAAAATCTTAACATTCATAAGTTCAAAACAATACTAACAATCAATTCATGCAAATAACAATCAATCACAATAGTGTCAACAAAACCAAACATATAATTAAACCTAAAACTCACAATCTTCTACCTAGGGATGAACTCGAATGATTAGCCGCTCATGTTGATTGGATCTTCAATTGATGTTTGGAATTGCATAGCGTGATGTAGAATGATGTTGGAGATGGAAGGAATGGTGGAATATTGAACCTAATTCGTCCTTGGAGGCTGGTAATGAGTTAGGGTTTCAAAAGAAACATAAAAACCTTTAAATAGCCTTCAAAATCCCGACCAAAAATAGAAAACGAACAAACGACGTAAGCTTATAGGACGTAGGCTTACGTCCCTCTACCCAAAAAACGTCCTTGGCTCCTGCCTTACGTCTTTGAAACGCTGAAAATCACTTATGTCAAAAGGGACGTAAGCTTATGTCCTAAAAGACGTAAGCTTACTACCTTTTCCAAACTTTCACATTTTCTTCTTCTTTGATTTCTTTCCATCCACGTGCTAACCCATCTTCATTAAAGTGTTGATAATCATCATTTTAGCTCCCTAAACCTGCAAAACAAATATATATCAAAGTATATGTGTTCAAGATGATTACTAAGTTAAAAACACAAAGTTAACAACTTAATATGCATACAAATCATGAACACATCACATCCCCACACTTATCATTTGCTTGCCCCTAAGCAAACTCGTTCGAAACACTACAACCTTCCTTAATTAACCAAAAACGATCCCATTATATTTTACTAGTAATAGCTAAGGTTCAAAGTCATACTCAGTTCACTTTTATACACTTCAATTCACTACAACTTTGCAAGCAAAATTGTTTAAAAATGAATCATGAGTTATCTACTCAGGCCTAACAAACTTTCAAATCTTCCCTATACATGCTTTCACACCCCTCACAATGAACTCTCATCTCAGCTGTATCTGGACTAGTAAAAGACGTACTAGTTTATAAATCCTAACACTCAAACCATTAATGAAACATAATTACCATAAGCTTGCATGAAAATCAAAGCTCCACCAACTTACACAAAACATGTACACAAATCATAAGGTCTTTAAACGGGTTATAATGTTGGGCTAGGGTTAAGGTGCGGAAAAAGAATTTAAAGTGACTAAGGTGATGAAATCTTAATAAGTATGTGTTAGAACTTGATAAATAATGAAATAACTACGAAACAACGAATTTGACTACCACGATGACCATTTTGATCATTTATTTCACATTCTTCATTGCTTTTTTTTTCTTTCAATTTTTTTTCTTCTTTTTTCTTTTTTTTTTCTTTTTCTTTTTAACAAATAAGAACCATAGAATCTAAAACTTCAACTGTTACTAACAATACTATACAAAAAAATAAACTAATCATAAAACTGAGCACTTTATTCTCTTTAATTTGAGTATAATATTACTATACTAAAAATTTAATTTTTAAAAATATATCATGTGTTCCGGTTTATCACGGTTTTGTCTCAAAACTGAATGGAACATTCATGAGCATCCTTAATAGCATCACTTGAATGTTGTATTCTCGAGCGTAGCGCGTACACTAAACTAGTTATACCCAGGGGCGGCCCTGAGCAGGTGCGGCATGAGCGACCGCTCAAGGCACCATCTTTCCCGGGGGCACTAGTTTCATCCTTTAAGTGATTATTATAGTTTGAACTTCTAAATTATTATTGAGAGAATGATTGAAGCGAAATAAACCTGAAGTAAAAGAAGAAAAAAAAAGTTAATGTGAAGATTTTTCCGGTTGGTCGTTAATTGCAGAGGTGAAAGATTTAAAATGTGGAGAAGATGGGTTTTAAGGGTATATTAGTAATTTTCATAGGTTTTTTTATTGAAAAAAAATTCCACTTTTGAGATGATGGGATGTTAATATGTGTCTCTGACATTTTACATTTAATGTAGCTAAAAAAAATGTCATGTTTCTAATTAAAACATTTAATTTTCATTTATCAAAAAATTTTATGAAATACGAGTAACAGTTCAAAAAAAATTTAATTTGTGAATTAGCTGGAATATTGATCGGTTCAAAAACCTATAAACAATTACAAATAATTTTTTTAAGTTTTAATTAGTTCTATTTTTTTTTGTATTTAAACCGTAAATATGTGATAAACAAATTTATTAAGAAGAATGCTACGAGAGTTTCACGAGTTATAGGTTAGATATTATTGTATGTAATTCTAAAACTTTGATTTATTTATTTATTTTATACTTTGTATAACGGTTGTTTTTTGGATAACTTTTTTGGATAAAAAAGTTAGTTTATATAATGATGTATTTATTTTATACTTTTGTATCAAACGGTTGTTTTTTGGATAACTTTTTTGGATAAAAAAGAGTTTATATAATTTAATTTGTTATTGTTCAGGGGCTTTTTTTCAGACTCGCACAAGACACCAAAAACTTCAAGACCGGCCCTGGTTATACTATCTAACAAGAATAATTTTGTAATCCTGACACATAAGTAATATTAATTTTGATTTATCAAGGCATGATAGTATGATACCGACTTTCGTTGACATGGTTTATTTTATAATTTCTACTCCTATCTAGTGCTTTCTGTTTACATATTTTAACTCCTAAATATTATTTTTTTCATAAATAGCGCGATACATCATACATGATGTATGTTCCGTAACAAAGATGCCAACTGCCGTTGACATCTTTAATTTATTATTTTGGTTTCAACTCCCATCAAAAGCCTTTCTTTCCACAATTTAACCCAGTTTTGAATAATGTAATACGTACGAGAATAAATAATACACACAAATATAATCCCCATTCCCCAATTCAATATCAAACGAATATTATTTTGTTAACAGTTATTGGATTTTAATATTTTCAATCATAGGATATTGCTCGTTGTTACTCTCCACTTACACTTTTGTTGTTAACACTTTCAACTTAACATTTCACTAGCTTGTTGTGTCACGGCACTTTTATGCCACCAATGTGCATATAAAATTTGTCAAGTTCCACATGAGCATAATCTAATGAGTTTTGTTATCATTCGTGAATAAGAAGAAGAAAGACAAGGTTCTCGTTAATAAAAAAGGTGAGGAGAGCGTGTTGACAAGTATGGGTGCGATATGGTCTTCATTAGCACCTCCCAAGGTCGGTCCTGGTAATCATTAAAATCCGCTAGGCCCTGGGCTAGTATAAATATTGGGCTTCTAGAGTTTGAAGCTAATAACTTGTAATAAATAGATGACAATTGACAAAAATATATAATACGATGATAATTATTATAACAATAAACATAACAAAAATATTGTAGAAAAATGCTCTACTTTACTTAAGCGAACTGGACAACTCTAATAACAAAAGTTCATTATCAAGTTTGTATGACTCAAACCCTCTAATTATTAGTATTGTTAGAATCTTATTTTAAGAAAACTAACCGTTTGATCAACAACCTTTAAAAAGTAACTGACCCTAAAATCTCATTCGGGTGAAAATTCTACTTCTGAGCACTAGAAGTCTAATCAAAATGTCCTTTTTCCTAAATATCGCATGCTTTTGAGAAAATTCCGGATCAACACTCATTTCAATGGCAATTTATTTAGCTTATCAATTGCTTTAGACAATCTCACTCCTCTACAATTCATGAAGTATTCAATCACTCCTTTATAATTCTTGAAGTATTTAATCAACTTGTTAACTTCTTCTAGAGCAATGGCAAGAATCATATACTTTGACCGCATCTTTTTACTCACCACATTCACCATTGTTAGTATTTAATCAACTGGTTAAATATCGCACGCTTTTGAGAAAATTCCGGATTAACACTCATTTCAATGGCAATTTATTTAGCTTATCAATTGCTTTAGACAATCTCACTCCTCTACAATTCATGAAGTATTCAATCACTCCTCTATAATTCTTGAAGTATTTAATCAACTTGTTAACTTCTTCTTACTCACCACATTCACCATTGTTAGTATTTCATACAATATAACAATTGCAACAAAAAAATCAAAATAATCAAATTTCATTTTTCGCTAGTGCTTTAGATTGTCTTTGATTATAGGATCATTGTCTGTGTTTTCGACTTCAGGCAAAGCTTCTCTTACATCTGAAAGTTGAAAAAAAACAAGCTTAACACTATCCACACGACCTTCCCAACGAGTGTCGACAATTACATAGGAGTCAATCCTTTAATATTGTCTTTTAAAACTTACCATCCTTTTCTTTTTATTCATTGTGTAATTGAGTTAATGCGGCGGTGTTAATTAGTTGTTTAGATTAATTGGTGTAAAACGAGTATTTATATAATCAAATATTTTGAGCTATAACATCATCTTTAAATGGTTAATTATACATATTCAGTTATATATAAATTTATTAAAAAAATTCCGAGCCCTGTAGAAACTGAACCCTGAGCGATTGCCCGCCTAGCCCTAAAAGCGTCGTCCATGCTACCTGTCACTGTCTTTTCATCTACATCAGTTTCATCTTTACCCTCTTATATATATATATATATATATTTGGAAGGTCGGTGGCTATAGTGCCACCGACCACTTTCCCACTTTGACGATTTTAGCCCCTTACTCAGCTTTAACATATTTTCGACTTTTAACTTCCAACTTTGACTTTTGTTTTGCTATCAATTTGGCTCTTGATGAGTTATCTAACTTACAAATTTGACCATTTACTCTACTTTGACATATTTACGACTTTGACTCTCAAACTTTAACTTTTTATCATTTTGATTCATGTTGAGTTGCTCAACTTGCAACTTTGACCTCTATTATACTTTGACATATTTATAACTCTAGTTATCATTTTGACCTTTATGTTTCAGTATATATCCGTATTTTAATATGTGACGCATTACAAATTTCATCGTAACGTACGTAATATGAAACTTTTTTTTATAAATGTGATTTACAAAGTTACATACGCGAGACTCGGTCACCGCATCACGCAGCCCAATTCATATATCTAGTGATATTCTATTACAAAAGTTTTAGTACATACATATATTTTATTATACATATAAATGTGTAATAATCAGGGGCAGATTTAGTATGTCCCAAGCCGTAACCCGGGCTACGGCTTAAATTTTCGTGCGTAGTGCAATTTTTTATTTTTTCCGTTTAATGTTTAGGATACCGCTGAACAATTAAAAAAATACCACTATACAATGATATTCAAGAATATGAAGATATAACTTTAAAAATTGTTAATAAATATATAAGAAAATGATGATTATTGTGATAAAAGAATATGTTTTGGTAGAAATTATTTATTAATATCCGTATCTATCTAATAAATTAGAGTTTTTAGGGGGTAATTTTTTGAGGGAAAACATAATTTATTTTATAAAAGGAAGGTTGAGAGTGAAAATTGAGTAGAAGAGTTAATAAAAACAAAACTTTGTGATTAATAATAACTTACAAAATTATTTATAAATTTTTAAATATAATGGTTATAATTTTTTAAAAATATTTTTATTCAACCCGTGTGTAATACACGGGTGTTAAACCTAGTTTAGAGTATATAGTAAAAAATATTGGTTACTTTATGAATGTACACCAATTTTTAACGCCCGTTAGTGAATGTCGTGTTGTGTTACAAAATATGTACATGCAAGATATTTTTTTGGTATTTTCTTATTTTTAATGTTGAAATTGAAGGTAAACCTAAAGAACGAAAAATAAAATGTATTTTACTCATATATTAATCACATAAAACTTTTTTTTATGTTACTATATTATTTAAAAGGTATATCATAAAAATAAACATATTATTATTTTATTTAATTTAAGTTTAGTCTTGTTATATTTTTGTTTTCAAGTATAATTAATTTTTTTTCTCAATAAATAGGTCTATGTGGTGTACGTATAACTTGCCTAAGTGTCCTATAACTTAAATAAATTATATGTTAGTAAATAACTTAGATGATTCATATCTCAGTTCTCATCTTTAATCTTAAAATTACACTCATAATCATAATCACGACTTTTTGCTACTTTTATTTTTATTTAAATAATATTTTTTATATCTTTAGCATTACATTTTGTTTTTCCTTTAAGAAAATATTTATATAACTTCTAAAAGGGAAGGTCGGTGCTTTACACCGGCCTCTCCGGTCCCGTCACGTCGCGTTTTAACTTTTTTTTTATTTTAACGTATAGGTTTTAATTCCCGAGTTATAACGCATTTACGGTTTTAGTCCCCGAATTTTACTAATTGTCATTTTAGCACCTGATGAGTTTTTGACTTTGATCTCGAACTCTACTTTGACACATAGTATGACTTTTACTAATTGTTATTTTAGCCCATGATGATTTTTTTACTTTGATCTCTTACTCTACTTTGTCATATAGTACGATTTTAATATTGTTATCTTTCTGAACTCTAACTTTTGATCTTTCATAATTTTTTTACTATGTGATCACACATTACGTTCTTGCGCCGTCACATACGAGACATGAGACTTTTTTATCAACGTATACGCAAGACCCAACTGCCTGCCCCTGGCGCTGCTGCAACGCGCGACCCACTTTTAAATCTAGTTAAAAGCTATTTAATTAAGTGAACATCTAGTGCATGTCTAAATATCTATATGAATAGTGGCTTTATAAATGCTGTCTTACATACGTACGTATATATATCTGAAGAAGTCAGTCATTAAATAAGTGGTATTAAACTATTGTTAATATAGTTAAAAAATGATTTAATCAAACCGGCCTTAACCCGGCCTATATATATTGGAACCAAAAATTAATAAGAACGCATTCATATATCTTACTAGCTGTAATTAATTTCCTACCAAGCTAGCTAGCTTATTCAATTCGATGTAGCACTAAATGTTAAACCAACAAATTCGATCTTTTATATATAGCTTCATTCGATCTTTCACTAAATTTTAAACCAAGCACGTACGTACAGCTTCTTTTCCAGCCTTTACAGAGATCGAGCTAGCTAGAGGGCAAATCAAAGAACCGATATGATTGAGTGCACGTAATTGAAGATATATATTTTATCATTGATAGCAAACTCTAATTGGATGGGAAGCTTGATCGAATAGTTCTTATCAATGCATCGATCTCTAGCTGGTAATTAATACGGAGTATATATTTTATTTTATTTTATTTTGTGAATATGGGCTTCCATGAACAGTGGCTTACCGCCCTTTCCTTCAAATTAATCTGCTTATACCTGTTTATGTGAAGAATTTGCAGCATTTATTTGTTCAAATCATGCACCAATCTTTATGAATGTAAACAAACCGAACCCACAGAATAAGCTAGTCTTATTTATGTTAATTTGTTCGTTAATGTAACATAAAACTTAATTGTTCACGAGTGGTTACAAACACATCGAACATTCTTAATTGCTTGTTTACATCATTAAAATAAACGACCAACATGAATGGATGCAAACAACCATACCATTAACCAAAGGGGTGAGCAGAAGTGGACCTACCATGGTCCGAGGGCACAACGGCTCACTTTTATATATAAAGTTTTTGGTGTTATATATATATATATATATATATATATATATATATATATATATATATATATATATATATATATATATATATATATATATATATATATATATTAGTAAAAAATCGACCGTCTCTGGAATTTTTTACAATCACCCCCTTTAAAGGTCTGCTATGTAGCACGTGGACGTCTAAAGAAGTGCCGTATCCATCTTGGGGACGTTTCAGTGACGGAAACGCCGAGAGGACATTTCTCAAACGTTTTCAAATTTCAGGGACGTTTCCAAACCGTTTCCTATTATTTTTAGAGTTTCAAAGCTCATTAAATAAAAAGAAAGATAATTACCCATAAATATTACATACGGCTTCTATGATTTTCAAACGTAAGGCACTATTTTATACATACACTACATCTCACACTAGATAAATCAGAGTTTGAAAATGATTTTATTCTTGAAAATTAATCACTTTTGAAAGATTTAATGCGTGAATAGCGGGGAGGAAAGAAAGGGCGGTCATCTTAGTAGGAGCTTTCCAAAGAAATAGCTCTACATCAATATATCTATTTTGAAATTTATTTAATGTATTTATATTTTTTTATTATCGTACCTTAATTTGCCATACCCGTATCTTGAATTTTTTAATTTTGTCGTTTCCCGTCCTCATATTGTCTCTGTATACTAGTCTCATACTCGTCCCAGTGCTACTTAAAAGGTCTAAAGCCATACCAACCACGGTGAAAAATAGGAGCGGCCACCAAGAAAAACAAAATTAGAAAATTATAACATTTTAAATACATACTAATAATCAACATAAATCTTTTAAACCTAATATTTGACCCAATTACATATTTCAACCAAATGAAAATTGAACATTTAAACACCCGATTAACCACATCAACCTCCTAATCTCCAATTTTGATTTTTCGATCGGTGACGGTCACAAGAACTCGTCACCGGTCACCGCCCTATCAACCTCCAACTCTGGCCAGCTAAGATTCCCGAATTTGTTTATGAAATAAGGACAAAAAAAAAATACAAACTCCAAATATGACTTATGATTTATGAACTTTAGAATATGAATTATGATTATGTTAATTTTTGTGATATATATTTTTTGGTTTAATATAGGAGTTATGAGGCAGAAACATAAAGTTAAAGAATCCCTGACGTAAAGATTCTAGAAGAAGTTGATGCAGATACTCTTCCTTTGGATTCTGCTGATAGGAAGCCGGCCGCTTTCATCATATAACTCTAATCAACGAGATAGCATTAGATTGACATACTTATTTAGAGGACCATGTCAACCAAGAGGTATAAAATTCATACAAAGAAATGTCCGTAATGAGTTAATTAAGACGATTTGTGAAAGTTGGTATGTATGATGCTTATTCAATTAGGTGATTAGAGTATGCATGGTATATAAAAAACCCGTGTACGTGTTATTGCTTATGTTGCCACTTGTTTAGGGGTACTATATATGGAGATCACAAATTAAGACGCATTTGTTTCCAAGGGCCGGGTATTATAACCGTTGGAAAAAACAAGCCAGACTTTGTAAAATGAGTATGAAGAAGTGTTTGAAAGCATATATGCGCTCATTTAATTAACGGAAATAATCGATACGAGCCTCCTTTGAGAAACAAAGCAAAAAACAAAGGTATGAATACCGATTTATTTTCATTATATATGCACGACGTTTGACATAATCTTGTGGAGTATATGAAATTTTCTTTGATTAATTAACGTGCTTTACCGATCCAATCCAAACCAGTAAAAAAGTTAATATATAACGATAACCGATGATTATTTTTTATATTTCTCTGATAACCAAATATATGTTTCGGTTCGATTTTATTGTCGATATAATCGACACGAGCACACGACCCTCTATTTTAAATTTTGATTTTTTTAACAACAATAGTTTATAGAATATTAAACTAAATGTCAATGCATAGAATAGAACTTAGGACTTTCACGAGAAATAAACATTTCTTTTAACCACTAGACGAAAAGATTATTGGCATTTTGTTGACATAGTAGTTACATATTTTTCCTAGATTCAAAAAATTGTCAATATTTTTTACGTGTATTAAACAAAATGTCACGTGGCTTGATCAAAATTTGGAATTTGGTTCTAAAAAGTTTAAAATTTATATAATCTCTATTACAATATATAAAAATACTAGGTTTAATACTCGTGTGTTACACACGGGTTAAATAGTAATATTTATAAAGAAATTATAACCATTATATTTAACAATTTGTAAATATATAACATTTAAGGAGTTGGCTCCATCAACTTGCATGGTGAAAAATTTAGCTAAATTTTACCTCCTAAACTTCCTATTATAGAAAAAAAATCCCTCCAAAAATTGCCTCCTAAAAGTTTGATTTATTAGATTGATTTTTCACATTTGTCATCGATCTTCTAAGATCATTTAACAATATTAATATCTGATAAACTCAAAATACATATATGTATGCATGCATGCATGTATATACAGAGGTTTCACATTGTTGTCTAAAAAACCTAGGAATGACCTTTAATAATAATAAAATAGGATTGAACGAACTTTAATCGGACTCATTTCAGTGGTGTTGGAATCGTGTTGTTGAAAACTCCCCTGACCTCACCCCCAAAAACTAAGATATTAATGTTCGACAAGACGGTTTCAATGCTATTTGAATAAGTTAAATAAGAGTTTATTTGGCTCAGTTTTAAGGTGATTTAGGGCATTTCTTAAGTTTGTACAAAGAGAGAACTTTATTTTAATATGAGAATGCTATAAAATTATTTTTAGACACAATGGATCTAAAAAAAGACACAGCGTCCGATAAAAAAATTATAATCACAATGTAAATCGAATTAAAAAAATAAACCAGAGACCTTTTTCCTTCCGTCGTCCTCCTTATAAAAAAAATTAGAAAAAATAATGTTTTCATTGTGTTTTTTTACCTTTATTGTGTCATAAATTTATAAAAGAAATAGGAAAAATGAAATGTTATTTTTTTTCTAATTTTTATGTTTTTTACTCACCGTTGTATGTTTTTTTACTTGCAATATTGTGTCTTAAATATTATTTTTAATCTTTTTAGATTAAATCATTTGTAAGTTTATTAATCACACAATTAACACACACGCATTATACTAGCGGTTGGAACGAATGTTAACCACTTTGTTAACTCATTAACTCCGTCAATCTCAATCAAAATTACTAATTTTTTTGTTTGAATAACATTCTTACACAAAAATAACATAATACATGTTCTTTTATGTATATGTGTATATTTACAGATGCATTGTCACTTACACTGGTGTATTTTTGTTATTTTACATAGTTACGTACACAAATGTAGTTTAGATTGAAAATGAAACAAGTTACACTAATGTAAGTTATATTATACATGCAAATATACACATATATAAAAAAATATAAAAAAGAATATGAAAATAATGTTGATCTGTATAATAACGTTATTAAAAAAAAATAGTAATTTTATTTAATCTTGATGATATTATGAGTTAACATTTTTGTCAATCTCTCATAGCACTTTTTAGTAGTAACACACTTAACCATCTCTCATATTACTTTTACCCTAATAACATTTTTTTAATTTCCTTTTTAAACGAATTGAATTTACCCATAATTTTTAAATAACTATAACATTTCAATATGTTAACCTTAAAAAATCATACACCAGAACAACTAACATTTTATCTACTTCCATATGAATATATATACTATTGTTATAGTTTTTGTTTATTTAAAAACGTTTTACTTAATATTAAAATAAGTAATTATCACGTTTTATGCTTATCTACCTAATAAATCAAGGTTTTGGGGGTAAATTTCAGCGGGAAAAATGAGGGGGAAAATTTTGGGACAAAAATTTAAAAAACAAAAGTAATTTTAGAAACAACGTAAAATCAATTTCTCTATAACGAGTGATTTTGAATCTAACAGTTTTAAATATTAACTTTTATTATAATAAATTTAGATTGTTACATCACATTTTTAATCTTGATTTCTCCATTTAATGGATTATTTGTTTTATTCAACCCGTGTGTCTACACAGGCATTAAACCTAGTGGTACAATACATAGTCAAAATTGTATTAGAAGATCCCCTGTAAAACATAATTACTACATGAATTAACGGATTGATATCCTCTTAATTAAAAACATTTTAGATTGCTACTTCAATTCAGCTAGAACCAAAAATCGTTCACTCGTTACCTAGCTTAGAGGGACATGTGAACCAAAAATATATTCATCTATTAGCTAGCTAGAGCACCTCCACCACACCATGACCATCTACAGCTACCGCACCACTGCCTACCACCAAATTAGCAATAATTACAGTTATATAACTATCATGATTTTTATTTATATATATACATGATTACATCAACAAGTATGAACATGCAAGCTAGTTGCTTATTATATATACATATCATAGAGCTAGCTAGGGATGATGAGGGAGTTATTGAAGAGACAATCAAACACACAAACCAAACCTATAACAAACATAACTGTACAAATTAACATATATACGTACTATCAGAAACTTCCTTCAGTCATCAACTCCAAGGCCTCCACAACTTGTTCCAATTTACCATTCTCTGTTTCCAGATCAATACATGAGTGAGTCCTAGCTCTCTAATCCCAAATGACTACTAGGTTGATGGCGGAAATTAACATGTAAGACCCGCTCATCACCACTCGCAAGGCTCTCCTTCGAATGCCTTAAAATATCAGACACGTCCAAACATCCGTTCTTCATGGACTCAATCGTGGTAGCAAAGAAGTCGTTCTCGGAGATCCACGCATCTTCTTTCAGGTACAACCAAGATATAGCTGCAATAGCAATGCATACTCCCCACTGGACGCCGTTTGGTTCTGCAAACTTCTCCAAAACCTTAGCCGTCTGCAAAATCTCAAGAATAACACTAACACCATTTATTCCAACAAACAACCAACTTTTGTGTAAGCCTTCAAAGATATTCCTTTTCTCCAGCTTCCTTGAGTTGAACTCGTTAAACACTTGACATACTGCGAAAGTAATAAACGTTATACTGTTTTTCACTCTCTCTTCCAAGTTAAATAACTCATCACCTTTAAAATGGAGTGCCAATACAACACTAATCTGGATAAAAGCTATTGCAAAGAGATGTTTACGCATGAACTTTTTTACAAGGAGTTTGAGCTGACCCACAGCCGAAGTTTGTACAAGTTTGTTAGCTGGTTGTTCTCTTGCAAGTTCATGTCCACCCAAAGTATCCAAGATTAGATTTGCCCTCAGTAGATGAACTGCAGTTAAGGGTAATGCACCAGAAGTTAACACTGAAATGACATTAGTAACTACAACTGCGGCATTTACAGCGAGTTGAAAAGTCACAAATTTTTGGATGTTATTGTACACGCATCGTCCTGACATTAATACCACTGAAAGAGAGGCAATGTCGTCGTGTGAGATAACAATATATTTGGCTCCATCAGTTGAAAGTTCAATATCGGCTTCTTTGAGTACTGGTCCGTCACCCATAACTGGACATATTTCTTCTTCTTGTTCTTCACCTGACTCAACCATTCCACATTCGATGCTAATGGCTTTTACAGAGAAATCATCGTCTCCAGTAATTTTAACACCAACAAACGTGCAAGCGTCAAGAGCGGTAATCGTGGCTGGTGCATCGTGATCACTGATAGCTGCCATATCTACTTCTTCTTTTTTTCTTCTTCTTCTTCTTCTTCTTCTTCTTCTTCTTCTTCACTCAGTACTTCATTATTGGGGTTTTTGGTGGAGGTAACCTTGGCTGAACCCATCATTCTCTTCGCTGAATATGAAAACGTGAGTGTGACGGCTAGCGGTAGATGTTCCGGAATAGCCACCACCAAGATGGCCACTACCGCCGAGGATATCCTCCCAACAGTATCCATTAGTTTTTTAAGCTTGGTACGCTTCACATCATCCTCTCCGTTGTCTTTCGTGAAGTGCCAAATCAAGATAAATATTAGAACCAGGATGAACACGACTGCAAAACCTATATTTCTTACTAAAGAAGCAAGCTGTAACGACCTTTGCTCGTTATTATCATCCGTGATGGAACTCATCATCATCTTCCCCAACACCGTGTTCATCCCAACTGATAACACGAGCATCCGACAATGCCCGTCAACAAGTTTGGCACCCGACCTTAAAAACGGATTATTAATTCCATTTACGTCTATTTGATCACTCTCATGATCACCTGTCAAGCTTGACTCGTCTACTAGCAATGAATGCCCGTCGATAAACAACCCGTCCGCTGGAATCTGATCTCCCACTTTCAAAACCACAATATCGCCAACGACTATATCCGATATCAATATCTTTTTTCTTCTTCCTTCTCTAACAACATCAATCTTGATCATATTATTACTTATTTTTGACAAACTATCAAACTGTTTTTCTTGTCCAAAGTTATCAATAGCGGGCACAACGATAACTAGAAAGATGCCGAGAAGTATGGCTCCGCCTTCATACCACCCGTCTTTAGCTCCATGTTCTTTGATGCCGAAACCAAGAGAAAGAAGCGCACACCCCATGAGTATGAGAATAGTGACGTCCTTAATGTTGCCCAAGATCGGTTATGATGAACAATCAATTGAATGAACAATAATCAAACTATAAACTTGAATATGAATTGAAATTGATAGATAATAATTGTTGTTGTACAGACTCAATGATCCTATCTATTTATACATGTCGGATTTCTTCACCGGTTGCCTTCAATCGTCGTGTCTTTTTGGTGGTGCCGGTTCTTCTTTCCGTTGTGTATGCCATGTGTATGTTGTAGGTTATGTACTTCTATTCTTGTCATAGTACACCCCTATACTTCTAACTATTACATAAGAGATCCTAAATACATCTTTATACTAATGACACAAATAACCCATAACTTACCTACATGGATTAATAAATTAAAGTTCAATACTCCTCTCTAATTTCTTAATCCATGCCTTCAATATTTTCATGCTTTGATATCTTCATCCAAGAGCATTTTGTAGGAGTCCTTTGTCGTTGAACTTCGGTTTCTTTCCTTGCTTGCCAGTATCTTTAACTTCATTTGTAGTAACATGAGCTTGGTCTTGATCACGAACAGTTTTTCCAATGTCTTTGTTCCTTCTTTGAGCAGCTTCACCTTTAGGTTGTACAAAATCTTCTTGAACATTGACTGGTCCGTTTCTGGATTGTAAGTCGCGAACTGCTTCTATTTTCTTTCTGTTGTGACTTGTATACGTAATTTTGACAACTTTGTTCTTTGGTGATAAAGCATCCTTTGATGATGTTTCTACTTGTCCAATGCATTCCTTTTCTTCATCACACAAACTAACTTGATCTCCATCTTGACGTTTTGTAAGAACTTCTTGGTTTTCATGAATTCTTTCAGTGAGTATATCTGACCATTCTGGTTCTTCATCTTTGAAGTATTCTGATAATGCGTTCCAGTAGTTTCTTTCCTTTTCATTTTCTTCTTCCTTGTCTGAGAAACTATTTTCTTCATTATCCTTGTCTTCAGTAATAGCCATTAAAAGTGTCGGTTCCTCATCTTCTAGCAAGAGGTTTGACTCTTCTTTTCTTTGGTTTGGTTTTGGACAATCTGAAGCATAATGTCCAAATCTATTGCAGTTATAACATTTGACTTTGTTTAAATCCCGTGTGAATTTCTTTCCTTTGTCGTAGTTGTTGCTTCTATTTCTGTATGTATTCTGCGAGGTACTGTCATCTCCATCATTTTCTTTTCTTTCTTCGTGCATGAACCTTTTGTCGCGCCAATTTTCTTGTGATGAATTGAACTTTCCTTGTCCTCGGTTTCCAAATCGTCTTTCTTGACCATTGTTCTTGTCTTGACGTGTGAACAATAGTTTATCTTGATTGTCCACTACGTCTCTATTCAATAAATTGGTCCGTTCTTCAAAGGCTTTTAATCTTCCTATTATTTCATCTAGGGTAGTCGTTTCTATGTCAACAAATTGTTCTATGGTTGCGACAATCTGAACGAACTTCTTTGGTACAGAACTTAGAAGTTTCCGTACTAAAGTTGCTTGATCAAATGTTGATCCTACCCCACTTGCCTTAGTAACAATACTACTTAACTTGTCGGTAAATGAATCGATTGTGTCTTCTTCTTTCATCCTTAACATCTCAAATTCTGTTTTGAGTGTTTGAAGACGTGCCTTCTGCACTAGATCCACACCAACATGCCTTTTTTGTAGTGCTTCCCAAATTTCCTTTGCATTCTTACAACTTGCAACTTGTACTATCATATCTTCTGGTAATGCTTGAAACAAATATGCAGTTGCAGACATATCTTTCTTTTCATCGGTTTGCGTGTCAGGGCTAGGTTCTATCATATCCCATAATCCATTTGCCTTAAGTATGGTTTTCATACGGATTGCCCATACAGTATAATTTATAGGTTTCAAAATAGGACATGAAAAATGGGTAGTGGAACTTGTTTCCTTATGTATGATAATTTCCTTATCTTTTAGTCCTGACGGCGATGTTTCATTCGGCATGGTTCCTAAAGTTTTCTTCTAAAACTTCTAAGAACAAATACTTTTCTAAAATGGTTTTCTTCTAAAACTAATATGTGATTACAAAGGTATAATCTATAGTTTTCTAAGGGAATAAAAAATTCTAAACCTATTCTTGTAAAGGTATAAACTTAAAAGTAAATTTCAGAGTAATTAGAACGTGAAACCTGAAATTTAAGGATCTTTCTTGCGATGTTTCTGAATTCTTGATCAAAGGTCTTTTACTTCTTTTATCTCTCTGCCTTCAAATTTGCAAGTGCCAACTTCTCCTTTCTTATACTTTGTGAGGTTGTAAATACAAAACTATAATAAATCCTTTTAGAAGTGAAAAGCTTTATGCCTCTGTCTTTGAGAAAAAAACTTTTGATATTAAGATTCAATAAGCCCTTATGGCTAGTAAAGTTGAACCACAATAAATAATCCAAAGCAATTCTTTTCGTGAACTAATCCTTCAAAGTTTTTTTCTTACTAATCAATTAACCCTTTTGGTCTTATATTTTTCGATCAGGCCTTTTGCCTTATATCTAATTTACAAACAACAATAGAGAAATTCTTATGATTCCTTTCTTCAATTTCTAAGCAGCCCTTATGGCCGAACCCAAATCCTTTTGATTCTTGGCTATTTGAACTTCAATAATGAACACCCTTTTGATGTTCTTGGTTTCTAAAGATTAACAAAGAAACCAACAGGCCTTCTGCCTTTTTCTTAATTTGCAAAGGAGATAAATACTTACAACCAATCGGTGCCTTATGCGTGATCGGTAGTCGGTGAGAATCCAAACGCCCTTATGATGTTCGTCTTCCCCAAATCTGTAAGTTTCTGAAATCAATTGAACCTGGCTCTGATACCAATTGTTGCCCAAGATCGGTTATGATGAACAATCAATTGAATGAACAATAATCAAACTATAAACTTGAATATGAATTGAAATTGATAGATAATAATTGTTGTTGTACAGACTCAATGATCCTATCTATTTATACATGTCGGATTTCTTCACCGGTTGCCTTCAATCGTCGTGTCTTTTTGGTGGTGCCGGTTCTTCTTTCCGTTGTGTATGCCATGTGTATGTTGTAGGTTATGTACTTCTATTCTTGTCATAGTACACCCCTATACTTCTAACTATTACATAAGAGATCCTAAATACATCTTTATACTAATGACACAAATAACCCATAACTTACCTACATGGATTAATAAATTAAAGTTCAATACTTAAAAGCCTTGATGAAAAAATAAAACAAACCCTTTGGAGACGGTTTTTGGTAAGTATTGGAACCATACAAGATCCTCCTTCTGTTTACATCAACTTCGTTGATCCCGTTAGCAAGATCAGTATCTAGGGTTTCTGCTAAGCCCTTGACACCGTCAAACCTTGCAAGCGTTTCCAGATCTTTGTTTGCTACGATCAACTTAATGAGCTGTGTTTGATCAACACGATGATCGTTAGGGACGTTGATAATAGTTTCGGGGATGATTTGGGTATTGTTTTTGGTGATGTTGAGCAAGGTGTTGGAAAAATGAATAGTGAGATATGCACGACGCCATCTTTTCTTTGGTTCGGAATTAATGGGGAGGGTGTTGTATTTGTATACCATGATTTCAACAGATCGATTTGAGATTTTTGGGGGTGTTGTAATTAAACGTCGTCTGAATATATGATGATTATTGTTGCCCTAATTAAGGCCGGTGATGGTGGTGATAACTATGAATTAATTAATGGGATTTTCTAATATGTGCCCTAAGGGCACACATAACAAACTTTTAATATGGTAAGTATTCTTACTAATTACATTAATATTCTACTACTTACCATATTTACCAACAAAAACTAAATATAAAAACATGATTTTGTTGGTAATTATGGTAAATAGTAGAATATTTATCTAATTAGTAAGAATACTTACCATAATAAAAACATATTATGTATGTCCTTAGGGCACATATTAGAAAACCCCTTAATTAATTAGTTGGTTAATTAACTACAAGTTTTATTCTTTCTAATCTACGTGTACGTGGAGATGAGTTAGGTGGGGCCCTATTAGAAATAACAGTGCATTTCATTTATTTATACCCCTTATAGGGTAAATTGTTATAGGGTAAATTGAATACGTGGCTGTTAAGCGTGTAACTTACACGTGAAACCCCTCAAAACTACGTAGTTTTGATTAATAACAATTTTATTTATTGTTTTACTTCATCAATCAGTTATTTCCTTCGTTTGTAAACTTACCCTAATTTCACCACTTAATTGCACAATGGTTTTTATTCATCAAAACCCATATATTCATTTGAAATAACATTTAAGCTTTGATTCGTATTCTAAAGCTTAGTTTCCACTTCATGTTCATAGTTTTAATCATCTCCCTATTTTGATATTTTCATTCATTAATACTTCAATCCAATTGATCTTATAATTAATTGATACGGATAATTTAGTAAGAAAGTTATATTTTTTTCTTGAACGAAAGAAGAACCGTTTGATTTAATGAAAAAACTAAAGTAAATACTTTACTGAATCAAACCTAACATAAGTCAATCTCAAACTAAAAGTATAAAATACTAAACAAAAACCTATGCTGCTAATTTAATTTCAATTGACACATATGACTCGTGAAGAATTCAAGCACATCAATTAGCAATTGTTATGATACTAACTCCAATTTCAACTCATCAATCACAACGTGAGGGCACAGTAACACTCCATGCTAATTAGTTTTAGGTGCATGTCACTACGAAAGAGATTTTAATAGATTTCGAGCAAAAAGAAGAATGAAAAATTAGTATCATTTGAGCAATATTGTAGGAAAAACTAGGAGGAATAAATACGTGAAATTAGATTCACAATTAGGAATTGAGATTAGAATAAGGATTAAAATTAGTTGTTTGCTATATTGATCAAAACTACGTAGTTTTGAGGGGTTTCACGTGTAAGTTACACGCTTAACAGTCACGTATTCACTTTCCCCTTATTTATATATATATGTCGGTACTTACGATATATCTTAGGACGTACGGTTATGGTAGCTATTAATTGTCTATCACATGTATATATATATCATTGTATATATGTACCGAATATATCACATAACAATCTATCATTTTAAGGTTATCAAATATCAAATCCATATTTCATCATGTATCTCCATTACAATCTGATTTCTCAACATATGGTGTTAGAGCAAGAAGTTTTTGAGATCCTACAGCACATTTGATATACACGATTACATACGTACGTATCACAAACATGACATCAACTAATTAGATGTTATTACAACCAGTTATACCAAATTGAATGGGAAGAATTATAACCTTACAGATTACAAATGAAGGTTTTGTTCGAATCGCAAGATCTTTAATTAGACGATAATAGTAGACTGATTCCAAGGCGTAAGAAATCTAGCACATGTGAAAATTCTACAAACGAATGAATTAAGAGAAAACAAAAAGAAAAGAAAAGAAAAGAAGGCACTCCTATATATCTATCAATTCGTAGAGGAACCAATCCTCTAACGCATCTCAGCATCACTTACATCGAAAGAAACATAGGATTCCTATACTCGTCATACTGTGGGGAAGAACGAATCAGAATTGCGAGATTACAAACCCTACGCTGTGAATTTGGTAATCTGCATATGCTAGAAACTAAGACTATCGATGATTATTATTAAAATAAATTCACAATTTTAGTAAGCCAATTACGTATTAATGGAGAAAACTTAGAAGACAAGTGAATACTGGAGAAGATCCTACGAAGCCATACAAGAGAATTCGAACAACTACAAGAAATTAAGTTGTTTACCTATACATAATTTATCTACAGATTCACATGTGTGGGTAAATGGTTGTTCATATCATTTTACAATGACTAACGTACATTAATTAATATGTGTGATAATAAGTTTTAGCTACACTTGACGGTCAATTAAGGGTTAAATTTTAATGTGTAGCTAAATTATCTAAACATATGTTAGAAACTAATATATGTGTAGGGAATCAGCTATGTTTTACCAACGGTGCAAGTTATTTAATTCGTTTTCAAATGTTTCAAAACATATATATTTGCATAACTAGATTAGTACCCGTGTACTACACGGATTTTAGTTTTATAGGTTTTAACTCAATTTACATATCAAATTTATTTTTAACATATCTCTTATTAAATCGATTTGGATATTTACAAATATATTCATATAAAAAATCATATGTTACAATAAAGGATATGATTTATAATAGTTGGTAAATTTTTATTGGAACATATCGGGTTATGAGATAATTCATAATAATTGTAAATTTTTTTATTTGAAGATATCGAGTTATGAGATAATTAATGATAATTGGTAAAACTTTAATTTGAACATATCGGGTTAGGATAAATCATAATAATTGATAAGTTTTTTATTTGAACATATCAGGTTAGGAGATAATTTATGATACTTATTGGTACATATCGTATTAATATATAGATCATGATAATTGGTAAATTTTGTATTTGAACATATCGGGTTAGGAGATAATTGATGATAATATGTGAATTTTTAATTTAAACATATCGGGTTATTTCGAATATGGAGCATACCATGACCCGTCTAAAAATTCTCCATCAAATTAATTAGAACATGACACCTAAGCAAAATCCTATGTGGGTAGTTAAAATGGTGACATGTGGATGTGTTACTTAATTATTAGAATAGGTAGATTTGTAAAAAAAGAACAAGACGTTGTTGTAGGTCGAATGACGATGCATATATTTGTATCGCGTGAGGTCGCGGTTTCAATCCCCTTGGCTGGCGCTTATATATATATTTTTTAAATGTAATGTAGAGGATTTGATGATGTATGTGTTTCTCACCCAAAATTGGCTCAGAATTATTCCCTAGTTATCTACACACAAAACCTATCAAGACTACATAATTATGATTAAAAATAATTAAATCTATTTATTTTAACACTTTATCTCATTCCATCCATCACAATTGTACATGCCATAACAATATTATCAAGGTCATATGTTGTGTTCATCTTTTTCCAGATCAATTCCAAGAGTTTATTAATCTACTTTCATCCTTCTTCTCCATTTAATTTCAAGAGTACGTATCGGTACATAACCCATAAAAACAAAGATATGGATCTATTCTTTCATAAATTTGTAAGCCTATCACAAGAAACCAAGCAGTTCTGTCTCAAGTTGGTAGCAGAGAAACCCATAATATTCAAATTGTGTTTTTGTTTTCACTAAACAACTTCCATCTTCACTATCATCGTGTTCAATATCCCGATTCAAAAAGACCTAAATTCTCATTGTATAAACCATGATTAGTATCATCAGTCACAAGCACAAACCAAGGGAGGCCATCTTCGTCAGTTCAACTACTTCTATTCATCACTAACACCAAATAATTCATCATTTTGATTGCTTCAATCAGGGTTCTAAAAAAGGGTGGTAGATTAAGATGATTAGTCTCTCATCATTTTGATAGAGAAATTAAATTAAATGGCCAAGTCCAAAATCATGGTTAAAAGTCACCAGAATCGTTTTTCAAAGGCCACATGTATAATGGTGAAAAGAGCCGAATATATAACATAGAAGAAGAAATTGAGTAGTGGGTGTTAATGTTAAGCAATGGCCTATGATATTATTTAGTTTTTGATTTTTGGAATTATAAGAAAAAGGGCAAATCGGTCATTTAGCATCTCACTTAACGGAAATTTTAACCTCGTTTACACTAAAGGACCTAATTAAGATGTAACAAACTCTTAACATAAAGGACGTTTGATACTTTGATGTAATTATTGAAGTTTAAGGACCAAATATGCAATTTGGTGTATACATAAAGGATGTATTCTATAATTCACTCTTTTAAAAATAAACTATACCATAAAAACCGAACACTTAATTCTATTTAATTTGAGTGTAATATTGTTATATTAATTTTTTTTAAATAAATTATGTATTCTGTTTTACCACGAGTTTGTCTCAAAACTTATTGAAATTGTCATGAATATCGTTAAAATCACCGCTTGACTGTTGAAAACTAATAAAATAAAAAGAACTTAGAAAAACCATTTTCAACTAATTACTTTTGTTTACTTTTAATTATTTTTTTTAACCTTAAAGGGGTAAAATTGTTCTTTAGCAATTGGTTATATGCTAGGTGGCTATTTGTGTGAGTTTTACAATGACCGTTTCCATATGTTATATTTTTAATAAATAAGAAACGATTACAATTGTATTTATTTTAATTATGTACTCTAAAATCCAAAGTTAGATAAACCAATAATATATGTTATCTTCACAATTCTATAAAACAAAATAAAAATTATAGATATTTTCAACCGGTTTCTTTCTTAATGCATTAATAATGCACATATATTCATATATTTTAAGTGTTACGTACTTTTAATAAATAGTAATAATGAAAATATTAAGTACAGGTATAGCTTTTCTAAGTGTTAATTTTTATAGATGCATTAATGCATATTAGGGGTAACTATATACAAATACAACCAAATTTTGATTTTTTTTCCGATTAAGTTAATCAAACTTTGTTTTGTCTCAACTGAGTAACTTAACATTAAGTTTTGTTTCAATTAAGTCACTCAAACTTTGTTTTGTTTCAATTAAGTAACTTATCTTTAAATTTTGTTTCAATTAAGTCATTCAAACTTTGTTTTCTTTCAATTAAATAACATAAATATACTTTAATGTTTAAACCATATATATGTAAAACTTTTTTTTATCGAAAAACATTTTTACTTTTAAAAATTGAAGCCTTTTAGAAATTCTAAAAAGCTTAAAATACTATTTTTGTTATAATTTGAATATTAAAACTCATTTTTTACATGTTATCCAAGTTAATTATTTAGGATTAGAACATTTTCCTAAACTTAAGTTACCTAATTGAAACAAAACAAAGTTAAATGACTTAATTGGAACAATACTTAAAGATAAGTTACCTAATTGAAACAAAACAAAGTTTGAGTGACTTAATTGGAACAAAATCAAAACTTGGTTATGTTTATGTGACATTTTCTCATTTGAATAAGTTACATTAAAGCATAACATGCAAACATTAGATACATAATTATCGCACCACATGCATACTATGTGTGTTGATGCATAATAACAAAAACAGATGCACACCACGACAATATAACTCCATTAAGGGAGGAGGGAGTGGTTATCGAGCTCGCCACGAGATACACGAGCTCGCCACAAGGACAGTCCCTTGTCAAACGAGTTGCCAAAAGTGAAGGAAGACAAGGTTGTAACCTCGTGAACAAGCTTGGGGATTTGAACGAGTGTAGTAGCATTATTATATGTTCCTTGTTGGGAACCATGAGAGGACAATTCACAACCCAAAGAGGTGTTAAGAGGTGAAAATGAGTGTAATAGCATGATATATTATGATTGGTTAAAAAAGGTGAATTTGTGATTGATTGTTGTGGTTTACGATTTTAAGAACATAGAGAGTTTATTTGTCATTTAATAAAAACAGTAATTACAATATTATTATTTGTTTAAACTGCCATTTACTTAATTAATAAACAAATCATATAGGTTCTCTAAGTTTTTACCAAATTTATGGTTCTCAAAAGAAGGACACGTACAACATATATATATTAATATATATAATATATATATACCTTAATTATGCGTATAAACCGCGTACGTACGTTGGTTAGTAAACAATTAAACACTGTTGCCCTAAAGTCAAAACCAGCGTAAACCACATCTTCACCTTAACCCACATCCGCAAAATGATCATCTTGAAAAATCGAAGTTCCTTTTCTTCTCCTTGTGTACCTTTTTAAGAAAATTAATATTAATAATTAATAGTAAATAATAATAACGATACGCTTGCTATCCGTGAAAATACAATAATACTATATACAAAGCCAATGAAAAATAAAGAGTAAAGTTTTATGTACGTGGTCCAAATAACATTTTGCATATAAACGTTTCAAATATTGATTTGATTTCATGTTGCTTCTAATTTGTTTCAATTAACCGCAACTCTTCTATTTTGTGCTTAAAACCATTTATACTTACCTGATTCATCACTCTTCGAACGCATGTCGATATGCAACAATAACCATAATTACCTCCCTTCATTGCCAAGTCCACTCTGGTTGTCGAGACCTGAGTGGTAGTTCTCCTTGCCATTCATCGTCATCATCCACCGCTTCATATGCAAGGGCGAAGCATATGAGAGACGGGAGGGGGGTGGGGGCCACGGCCCCCCAATTTTTTCCGTCTAAAGTGTTGTTTTATTGGTCAGTAGTTGATTTTTTACAAATATATTAGGTTTGACCCCCCGAAACAAAGCGATAAAAAAATTTATGGGTTTATTGACTTTAGCATCACGGGCTATTAATCATGGCTTCGCCACTATTCATATGGTCATTTATCTTCAAGGTTAGTTCATTAGGTATGATTACTAGCTTGTATAATGTTTACCTTAGGTATGGTTGTTTTTTAAACTAAACTAAACCGATTTCAAGCATTATCTTCACTTAGCGAGCCAAGCTTGAACCGAGCCGTAGAAGAATCCAACAATTCGCTTTGCCTCAAGTAATGTTGGGCTTTGCCTCAACTTAGCTTCATTTGTTTGCACCCCTAATCACACCCGCATATAGATAGGGATGGCAATAAAACCCAAGCTAAGTTGGGATTTGTTTTCGGGAAAATTGAAACCCGAAGTTTTCGGGCTGGGTAACGGCCCGAATTTTCCGAGTACCCGGCCTGAAGATATATATATATATATATTTGTCTTCCTTATATATATATTTGTTTTCTTTAGATATATATTTGAGTACCCAGCCCGAGTACCCGACCTGAAGATTAAGTATTTTTGTAATATGTTTTATATTAGATGAACTAGTTATTTTTAATATGTTTTATATTAAATATGAAAGCAAGTGAGTATCTTTGTTTTAGGTATTTTTTTCGTGAATCTTTTTTATAAACTAGTATGAGCTTATTTTGGAATATGAACTACTTACTCAATTTGATATTAATTAGAGAATGAATCTTCTTTTGATATTTACTGCAATTGCTTCTTTATAATTCATATAAATTGAGAATTTATTTATTTAGATATGATACATTTTACTATGTATGTATGCATAATTTATATATTGTGGAAGTAATTGACGGGTATACCCGATACCCATGGGTATGCCTGAAACCCGACGGGTAATTACCCGATTGATACCCGATGGGTATTGGGCCGGGTATGGGACTGGGTTTTACATTCAGGTACGGGCCTGGGATTACTAATACCCGGCCCATTGTCATCCCTACATATAGAGGTGCATAAAAAAACCGGAATTGAAACCGAAACCGATTCAATAACTGAAAACCGATTTTACAAGAACCGAACCAAAACCGAACTGAACCGTAGGTTATACTATTTTTTCAAATTATAGGTTCCAAAAGAACCGGTTCTTGGAAAAACCGATTCTTGGAAGAACCAGTTCCTAAAAAACGGTATGTTTTAGTGTTGTTACTTATTTAATGTTTTAAGAGCTATATATCTTGTAATATTTAACGTGTTTAATGTTATTACTTATTTAGTCTAAAATAATATAAAAATATTATGACCATAGACTCTACATGAAAGCCAAAGGAGAGTGAACATTTACAGAAACTCAGCGTTTCTACGCATCTCATAGAAAAAACCGGTTTTTTTAAGAATCGGAACTGGTTATATAGGAACCGGAACCGATAGCATATGTTCTAGTTTTTACACCAAAAAACGGTTTCAGAACAAAAAGGTACCGGTTCTTACCGCCAACAAGAACCGAAACCGATTCTTTAAAAAATCGATTTGTGAACCTGTACCCGCATACCTTTTGCTGGGCCTATATTAATAATTTCAAAACCTACAGCGATTGATTTGAGCCCTTGAGTTAAAACCCAATTTACAAATCCAAAGAAGTATAATATGGCTCCAGTATAACAATCCATAGCAAGAATATTCTGGCCCATTTGACTCACCTTCCAAAATCATATTTCGGCTATAAGCTAATAAGCCTATAATAGCACAAGATAACCGGTTAACATTTTGATTTTTTAACCGTATGTATGTTTGTAACCGGTTACTTAATCGGTTTTTTTAATGAATAACAAGTTTTTTTAAGGCCAGTGCTTAATTTAAATGGAGTAAGGGGGCCATCACCACCAAAGTTTACAAAAATCTCCTAGGTCGATACTCGATACCGGCGTGCTAAAAAACGGTTTCGGACTCGGACCTGACTTATTAGGAACTGGTTCTCGATCCTACCCGAAAAAAGAGGCCATTCCAAGCCCGGTACTATGTGTCTTGAATTAATCGGTTTCAAACCCGAACTAAACCGGGAAAACCTGTTTAACTCAGTTGACAATTTGCTTGCCAAGTTGCTGCTACGTACAATATCACTTTGCAAATAGTCTAACCATCAAAACGCTTGCTGTATTTTCGATCTTCAAATCAAGTTGCGATCGCCACAAAAAAGGCACGCCCAAACTTAGTAATATGTAGATTTTGTTGTTAAACCGAACCAAATAAGGTTTGTGTTAAGAATTGCAAGAAGAATAATGCTAGGTTTAACATGACTCAGGATGTGGATATTATTTTACTACAACAAAGGGAATGTTAAGTGGTTTTTGCAGATATAGTATCTTATTTCATTATAAGGATTTGTGCTTACTTTTTAACCTTTTTCATCGCGTTCATGAGAGAGCACGATCATATGTCGAAGCTGCATGCGATGTATGTAGTTTAATGTTTTTAAAGTACTTGGTTATGTTTGGTGTCAAACATGTTATTGTTTTTGACCTTTGATCTTTATAAGTTACTTAAGTTTCACTGCTCATCTTATCATGCTTAATTATAGAATTAGATTTATTATCGTTTAGACAAACTGCTTTTTAATCAACTTCCCACTCAGCTAACAAGGGTGAAAAACCAGAAAAGGAACAAATCATATTCATATATATATATATATACACACACACAAATAAATCACAATATAACTTTACACAAATGTATGAACTACTCATATGAACATATAATAGCTAATTGTATCTTAGCCTCTAATGTAGCTTAAAAATGGTTTCTCAGGTACTGGTATCAACTTCATAATCCATCCAATAGGCCATGACAAAGCTGCAATAGCAACACAAATCCCCCACTGCGCAACGTTTAATCTTTCAGTATCCGCAAAATTCTTCAAAAACTCCACCATCACAATTTGAAGTATTATAGTAAACCCGATTATTCCAACAAACAGTTTGTTTTTTAGTATGCCCTTGAATATATTCCTCTTCTCCAGCTTCCTCGAGTTGAACTCATTGAACACTTGACATAGCACGAAAGTATTGAAAATTATAGTGTTTTTCACCCTCTCATCCACATTAAATATCGCCTTACCTTTAAACTGGAACATCAATAGAACGGTAATCTGGAAAATAGCTTGTGCAAGTAGGTTTCTCCACATGATATTGGTTATGAGCGGTTCGACCCGACCCACGGGCGGTTTGTTCAAGAGTTCCTTAGTGGGTCGTTCTGTAGCAAGTGCAAGTGCACCCAAAGTATCCATGATTAAGTTCACCCATAAGAGTTGAACTGCGGTTAAAGGGACATCGCCAGAAGTTACCGCTGCAACGAAGTTGATAACAAGAGCTGCAACATTTACCGTGAGTTGAAACTGGATGAACTTTTGGATGTTGTTGTACACGCAACGTCCCCACATTAAGACAGTTGAAACAGATGCAATATCGTCATCTAAGATGACAATATCCGAACTCTGCTTGGCTACTTCGGTTCCTTGAATTCCCATTGATAGACCAATATCGGCTTCTTTGAGTGCTGGCGCATCGTTTGTCCCATCACCGGTAACTGCCACAACGTGTCCTTTTTGTTTCAAGCACTTTACCATCAAAAGCTTATCAAAAGGCGAGGATCTTGCCATCACACGGATTTTATCAACCTTCTGCATTCGTTCATCGTCTGTGAAATTACGAAAATGTACACCTTCCACCACTTGTTCATCACATACTTCTTGACCCGGTTCAAGTATTCCGCATTCGGTTGCTATAGCTTTTGCTGTGAAAACATTGTCTCCAGTTATCATCTTGATTTGAACTCCAGCAAACCTGCAAGTTTCAATAGCTTTTCGTGATCCAGGTCTACAAGGGTCCTTCAACCCAACGATCCCGAGCAAAGTTAGCCCGTCTTCGGTTAATGTTTCAGAATCTGTTCCTTCTAGAACCTTCTTATGCGCGAAAGCGATGCATCTGAGACTACTTGCAGCCATTCCTTCGATTATATTCTCCAACTGTATTCTTGAATCACTATCAATTATCACTTTACGCCCGGTACTGCTATAATATTTAGAACACATTGCTAGCACCATCTCTGCAGCTCCTTTCCAATGAACATGAATATTGTTGTCATTGTTTCTTCTAATCGAAACCCCGCTTCGTTTTTTCTTCGAATTAAATGTTTCGACATGAAGAACAGTAGAACATTTTTTCAGTTTCTCCATGTCCATATCCAAATCTTCAACCGCCCACGATAAAATTGCCTTTTCGGTCGGGGATCCAGAGTATTCGGGTACTAGCTGAGAAAAGTTTTTGTAAACCGTACCTGTAGTGTTGAATCCAACAGCCTCATGGAAGAGTTCAAGGACTTGTGGGGTGATAATGTTGGAACAATGTGATTCCATATGCTCGAGACCGAGCCAGAATTTTGTTACTGTCATCTGGTTCATGGTTAAAGTTCCGGTTTTATCAGTGCATATAACTGTGGCCGAACCCATGGTTTCACAAGCAGATAACTTTCGAACCATTGCTTGATCACTCATCATTCTTTTCATGGAGTATGCAAGTGTGAGTGTGACCGCTAGTGGTAAACCTTCAGGGATGGCAACCACCACGATGGTCACTGCTGCTGAGAAGATACCCGTAACCGAATCCAGTATTTGGTTTACACTCGTGCGTTTCCCATTATACTCTTGGTTACCGTTTTCGTCTTTTGTGTGTCCCGTGAAGTAACGAATCAACATAACTACGAGAACTAAGAAAGCAACTACAAGACCTACCTTTCCAATTGAAGAAGTTAGTTTGTTGAGACGCGATTGTAATGGCGTTTGCTCGCTGTTATCACCTGTGATGGAACTCATCATCTTCTCCCACGAGGTGTTCAGCCCGACTGATAACACGAGCATGCGACAATGCCCATCAGCAACTTTGGCACCTGAGATTAAAAACGGATTACTCATTGCATTTACTTCTATTTGATCACTCTCACCCGTCATGCTCGACTCGTCTACTAGCAATGAATTCCCGTTAATAAACAACCCGTCCGCTGGAATCTGATCACCTACATTCAAAACCACAATATCTCCAACGACTATATCAAATATCGATATCTTTTGTCTTCTCCCTTCTCTAACAACATCAATCTTGATATTATAACTTATTTTTGACAAACTGTCAAATTGTTTTTCCTGTCTGAAGTTACTAATCGCAGACACAACAATGACTAGAAAGACCGCAAGAAGTATGCTTCCGCCTTCGTACCATCCGTCTTTGATTCCATCTTCTTTAATACCAAACCCAAGAGAAAGAACCGCACACCCGATTAGTATAAGAATCGTCACATCCTTAAACGATTCAACAACAAAATGAAACAAACCCTTGGGAGGTGGTTTTTCATAAGTATTCGAACCAAACACAGTTTTTCTTTCGTTTAGATCCCGACCATCGATTCCATCATCAAGATCCGTGTCAAGGGCTTTAGCTAAGCCCTTGACACCATCAAACGCATGAAGCGTTTCCAAGTCTTTGTTTTGTACAATGTTAACAAGCTTTGTTTGATCAACACCATAGAAACTATGATCAAATAGTAACTCCTGGTCACTCACCTTTGGACCAACTATCTCTGGGATGATTTCGATAACGGAATATGTCGGGTACCTGGAAACCGGAAGTGTCTTGGAGATGACGTTTTTGGCGATGGTAACCATGGTGTTTGAGAAATATATAGTCAAGTATGCACGTCGCCATCTTTTCTTGGCTTTTGTAAACTCGTTGGTACTAATGTTGTATAACATGCTACTAATATCATGTAGTGGTTGTATCTCTGCAACCATTTTTGGAGTGTTCTGTTTGCAAATAATAATGTTTAAAGTGAGAACTGAGATGATCAGGCTTAATTAAGGGAATTAGTTTGTAGAATGATTTGTTTTTGTTTCGTCGCACGAGTTTTTATAGCACACAAATTAGTTTGATATAAGGAAGAAAAAGAAACTTCATAGAAGCTATGGATGTAAAGCATAACAATTTTGGGACATTGTCCTTTTATATTATATTGCTTTATATGAAGTATATTGTAATACGGGCCAAGGGTTATTATAATTTATATATCATCAATGTGAATTCGGAACATATATATTCATCGGAGAACGACCTTAATATACATTACACAATTTAAATCAACTTGAAGCCTAGTAAAGATAATATACAGCCCAAACATAATGTTGATAAGAGATTATTTGATAAAATCTAAATTATTAAGTGCTGAATGGTTAAGACTTAAGAGGTCTGAACTATTAAGAGGCTCTATTAATGAGAGAGATGTTGAGGTAGAAAAACAGATCGATGAGAGTAAAGTTGGTATATGTTCCATTCAATTTCATTTAGCATCTCTAAGTCTCTTAACCATTCGATCAGCACCTAAATGAACCATTCAGAAGCTCATTAAAATAAAACAAACGCTTTACATGCTGAATTTGAATGATTAAACACTAAACTGAACCATTAAAAGGTGAAACAAACAGCATTTAAGTGTTTAAATTTCAAAAGATGTGTTTTATTTTTATTTTTTTATGATTATTGGCTCAACATGTTAGTGTCGTTGTTCGAACCGGACATGTGTAGAGTATGCATTCCAAAGTTAATATGTCTACAGTGTGGGGGTATATTTGATTATTTGAAGATTGAAGTCCTGAATTTTATTTTGTTGACTTGCTGTGCAAGTATATAATTAATATGTCGGTTGATGGTTATTTATCTTCTTATGGTTCCATTAAAATAGAGTTTTTATTATAGGGGTTCTTAACATAAATAAAAAAATGGTCCAGATCTGCGTTACGGTTTAACCACTTTATTAATTAAGTAACACAATAACACATTCTTGCACTGCAAGTTTTATTTATTTGTCATCACCACGTACGTCGGTTAGTTGTTACAACACATACAAATAATGACATTGAATACCTACGTTTCAGATCATCGGTCTTTTGTTTTCGTCATTAAGTAATTGCAACTTGAATGTGAACAGTATAAAGATATTAAATTATAAAGGTGATGGAGTTGGGTGTAAGATTGCATAAAAGGAGACCAACCATGCGCAAGCACATCGTCATTATGAATGGTCGGGGACACGAGGAAGGGGTTTGGGAGGGGTAATCGATTCGGAGATGAGTGTGAAAGATGGTGGGGACCACTTTTGATGACTTTTTAAACTTTTTTTTAGTTAGAGGAAATTTATTGGGTGGGTGGGGTTCATGGGTTATGTTTAATTATTTAAAAAAGTTATATAAATCTACCTATAAAATACATCATTTTATACACAAAATAATTATATTTTTTTCATTCTCTCTACTCTCTAAACTAAAAGAAAATATTATCTCATTCGTTCATCACAATGAAATTAAAACTAGGGTTGGCATATCATGTCTGACACAACTTGATAAAATACGAACATGATAAGCCTAAACACGAACACGGAACAATAAATGAAATATTAGATAAAGGAGATATTAGATAAGAGGTTTGATTGATGGATTGTTAGACAATAAAGGGGTGGCAACCATAAGTTGTTTAATATTGTATAAACTTCTAAAAGGCAAGTTCGGTGATAAAATCCGGCTTTGTCTTTTGTTAAATAAAGTTTGGTTTGAAATGTTAATCAAAAGTAAAGTTGGTTGAGTGGTTGGATAGGCAAGGTAAGTTATTGGATTTGGCTTGATGTTTGTGGTTCGATTCTACCAACAACATTTAATTGTTAACTTTTTGTTTTCTTGTCTTACACAGTAAAGTTTTGTAAATTATTCAATCACAAGCTTAACTAATTTAGTTTTTCTAAATTCTTAGGTCCTGACGTTACATTAATATAGTTATCACACGTCAAACTTTCGTTTTTTACTCTAAAGTTTTCAACTTCGTCGCCTTAGAACGTGTGAGACCAACGCTGCGTTAAATATTTTGATTGTTTAAGTCATTTTATAATTTTTACCTCATGCTCCACTTTGATATAGTTACGACTTTTACCACCCGACTTTGACTTAATTATATATCATTTTAACCTCTAAGTTTGGATATATTTTTGTCCATCGAATTCGCCTTTCGGCACGCATTACATTTTACACCGTAACGTGTGAGACATAAAAAAAATACATCAACGGCCATGGAGAAGTCACACGTGCTAGACACGGCTGCCGCATCACGCGGCCCGGCCTTTTAACTAGTTTTATAGAAAATAAACAAATACATAAATGCTCACGTTATAGTCCATTAGCATCACTCTATTTTTCAATTATCCATAACCTAATATTTAAAAAAAAAACTTTTATATGGGTTGACGATGATTGTTATTGAAACACTTAATTGGTTGGCAGTGATTTAACGGGTTAGCTATAATTGATGTTGAAAATTATAAATTAGAGATTGTGAATTTTAAAGAGCCAATCGAGAACTTTGCTAAAGGCCTAGAAATTTTTTTCTCGTTCATTATCCAATGGATTTTGACGATACGTAAGACCAGTCCCACTTATCAATACTCTGTTAACTAACATTATTATATAAATTGTAACATATATAACATCTCTGGTCTGCTGGTGTTTATCAGGGGCAACCCTTATAGGGGCGAGTTGAGCGATCGTACAGAGCTAATCTCTTGGGAGGCTCGGGATTTAAAAAAATATATATGTATATGAAAAATAAAAAAA
The DNA here is from genome assembly GCA_030867185.1 of Tagetes erecta. Lineage (NCBI taxonomy): Eukaryota > Viridiplantae > Streptophyta > Magnoliopsida > Asterales > Asteraceae > Tagetes > Tagetes erecta. The sequence continues at coordinate 11,113,859 of CM061494.1, forward strand.
AACACGTTGTAGAGGATCAAACCTAAGATGCATAAGTTAACCTCGAGCGCTCTAACCGCCTAAGCTACAACTTCCTAGGTTTAATTTTAGTTCGGTAAATACATAACGTATACTTTTTGTATTTTTTTTCCTTCTTCTTCTCTTTTATTTTCTTTTATTCAGTTTCTTTTATTTAATTTCTTTTTATGATTTAGCAACCAGAGGCTAGTTTAGGATTTAGTTTTTCGGCTTCGGGTATAGTTTTTGGGTTTGGTTTTCGGGCTATACTTTTTTTTATTTAGATTCTTTAGGTTTACCTTTTAAGTTTAGTGGGTGAGAGTGGACGGGTTTAGATTTTGTGAGTGAGAGTGGGTATCATCATGTGTTACAAGTTAATAGCTTTAGATTCGAGGGCAAAAACATTTTACTCGTCGTGAGCTGACAGGTTTTAATTAGGACGGTTAGTAGTTAGCACCTGCCCCGGTGCTTATACCAACTAAACAAGTGCGAAAATGTTTCAAATCCTTAAATCTGTTTGAAAAAAAAGGATATTTACAATTGTGTCACCTCTTAGGCCCTTACAACTTACAAGTACTTTGATTAAAATTGGAGGCGCCGTTTTCATACATGCTGACATATATATGTTGTATTAGTAGTGTATACGCGGCGTTAAGTCGGCGTGGATAAGATCATAAGATAAAGTCAATATATTAATATGTTGATATGTTATGCACTGTTTTGAAGAAAACCATGTCACTATCAAAACCAGATACATGTTACATGTAAACATGCTAATACTTCAATTTATTTAATGGGTATAAACTAACTTAACGGCAGTTTTCGTAAAGTCAATATATATTTTAATTCTTAGTATTTTTAAAAAGTCTACCGAATTAAGATTAAGGTTAGTTAATATAATGTAGTCGGTTTAACTTGCAATTATATGAGAAACTTACGCCAAAAAGTCACAAAGTAGTGTTTTGGTATCTTTCTAGAAATTTAATTCGTTTAACCAAAAAATGAAAAATGAAGGCAAATTGGGCTAAAATAATCTTAACTAATACATATTCATCAAGAATAATCTCAATTTAAGTTATCCCACCAGTGGTCTTAAATTTAACTTTTTTAGCCAAATAAAATGATCCGCCATTAAGTGCATTTAATGACTATTAACTTTTTTTTCAAATTTTAAACTAATATTTTAGGGATTTTTATCAGTAACTGGACACGAGTGAATTGACGTATACCTTACCTCCAATTGTTGCTCCAAATAATTTTATTTTGACATATTTACGACTTTGACCCAACTATAATTTGACATATTTACAAATTTGACTCTCTACTCTACTTTAACGTATTTGCGACTTTGACTCTTCGACTTTGTTAGTTAATTATCATTTTGCCCTCTAAGTTTGGATATATCTGTCTTTTAATATTTTGACAAATTACGACTTTACAGTACCGTAACATGCAAGACATTAAATTTTTTTTATCAACATGTGTGACGAAATCATATACGTAAGACTCGACCATCACATCATGCAACCCGGTTTTATAGGTTCATTACCTATTGTTATAGTCTCACGAGTTGATGGATTTTGACTCGCATTTTTATGATAATTAAGAGCTTGTACGTGGTTTAACTAAAGTCTCATAAACCATTTTGTTTATTAAAAACAAGAAAACTATATGAATATCCTTCGATATTTAATTTATGAGTATTTTCATTGGAGTTGGAGTGGTTGATCAACCAAAGTTGTTGTCTCAAACTTTACTTATATGGACCTATTCTCAAATCTTGTACTTTGTAAATATCAACTAATTTTTTTACTTTTTTTTAAAATACATCACCTCACTTGCTCATAAAATAATTTAAACTCAAAACCGAATGCTCCCAACACAAGTTTATTACTAATAAGTCATTACTAATGAATCATTACCCTCATTCGCAAATACCAACTAAATAAAATGAAATTTGTGGATGGAAAAAGAAACAAAATAAATACATCTAATAAACGTCAATGATTATGTTTAATTATATTGTTTTTAAATATTATAATGTACTACCCAAAAATAATATGTTTAATTATAATGTAAATGTTACTAAGAATTAATCTGTTTATAATGTTTATATCTTCCCTTATTAGTTTTATGGAAAAGTAAACAATAAATAAGTTACTAAGAAAATTTGACTTATTGTTTGTAAATAAGAAACTGATCAAAACATTGTTTGAATATGTCATCAAACAACACGTACCCGAAATAAACAGCATATATCGAATATGGCTTTGTAAAAGAGATTATAGAATATGCTTGAATAACAAACTATATTTGCAATATCGTTGCAATTGCCATTAAAGTATATATCCTTATCATTGCCTTTCAGAAAAAAGGTGTCCTATCATTCTTTGAAGTTGCTTAAAATTAACGTCGGGGACACATAAAGTGGCACGAATGTGCGGTAATACTTATTTTACTTAACGCGTATTCTTATTTTAGAAAAGTTCACATCCATTTCGAGTGAATATAAACGAAAAAAGCTTGCAAAGACAAAAAAGCTCGGTCGGACCAATCCTAGTAGTAATATAGTACAACAAGAAACATGTGGAGAATAATTCTTTAATTTGTTATAGTGTCATTACACAAATATAGTAAGGCTTAAATACAACTTTATTAGGTAATAACTTTCAAGAAACTTGGCTTTTAAACGGGTTTGTATTAATTTAAATGTTTTTAAAAGCATTTTCACTTAAGAAACTTGACCTAACATTAGTGTTTTGATATGTGTATATATAGTAGAATAGTAGATATAAGTAGACTTGATATGAATATATGAATTAAAATCTTCTATTTTGTGTGTTTTTTTGTTTTTCATTTAAGGAAAATTAAATAATTAACATGTTTTTCTTCTTTGATCTTTATATAAAAATATGTGGTATAATGTTAATAACTTGGGCTTCAAAATGAAAATGTGTTATTACTGTCACAACTCACAACTAAATCTCTTCATTTTTTTAATTTAGTGTTCTCAATTTGTGGGTCTCTTATAATGGTTAATCTTGCTATAAGTTTTAAGAAATTTACTATCTTTGCTCAACATGCATATCATGCATTTAGAATTTGATTTAATGTAGTTTAGATAAATTGCTATTTAATCAACTTTAATTCCACACCGCCAACAAGGTTGAAAAATTAGAAAAGGAACATATCATATATACACAAATAAATCACAATATAACTAACTTTACATAAATGAATGAAGTATGAACTACTCATATGAACATATAATCGTAAATTGTATCTTAGCCTCTAATATAACTGAAAAATGGTTTCTCAGGTACAGGTATCAACTTCATAACCCATCCAATAGGCCATGACAAAGCTGCAATAGCAACACAAATCCCCCATTGTGCAACGTTTAATCTTTCAGTATCCGCAAAATTCTTCAAAAACTCCACCATCACAATTTGAAGTATTATAGTAAACCCGATTATTCCAACAAACAGTTTGTTTTTTAGTATGCCCTTGAATATATTCCTCTTCTCCAGCTTCCTCGAGTTGAACTCATTGAACACTTGACATAGCACGAAAGTATTGAAAATTATAGTGTTTTTCACCCTTTCATTTACGTTAAGTATAGCCTTACCTTTAAATTGGAACGTCAATAGAACGGTAATTTGGAAAATAGCTTGTGCAAGTAGGTTTCTCCACATGATATTGGTTATGAGCGGTTCGACCCGACCCACGGGCGGTTTGTTCAAGAGTTCTTTAGTGGGCCGTTCCGTAGCAAGTGCAAGTGCACCTAAAGTATCCATGATTAAGTTCACCCACAAGAGTTGAACCGCGGTTAAAGGGACATCGCCAGAAGTTACCGCTGCAACAAAGTTGATAACAAGTGCTGCAACATTTACCGTGAGTTGAAACTGGATGAACTTTTGGATGTTGTTGTACACGCAGCGTCCCCACATTAAGACAGTTGAAACAGATGCAATATCGTCATCTAAGATGACAATATCCGAACTCTGTTTGGCTACTTCGGTTCCTTGAATTCCCATTGATAGACCAATATCGGCTTCTTTGAGTGCTGGTGCATCGTTTGTCCCATCACCGGTAACTGCCACAACGTGTCCTTTTTGTTTCAAGCACTTTACCATCAAAAGCTTATCAAAAGGCGAGGATCTTGCCATCACACGGATTTTATCAACCTTCTGCATTCGTTCTTCGTCTGTGAAATTACGAAACTGTACACCTTCCACCACTTGTTCATCACAAACTTCTTGACCCGGTTCAAGTATTCCGCATTCGGTTGCTATAGCTTTTGCTGTGAAAACATTGTCTCCAGTTATCATCTTGATCTGAACTCCAGCAAACCTGCAAGTTTCAATAGCTTTTCTCGATCCGGGTCTACAAGGGTCCTTCAACCCAACGATCCCAAGCAAAGTTAGCCCGTCTTCGGTTAACGTTTCACAATTTGTTCCTTCTAGAACATTCTTATGCGCGAAAGCAATGCATCTGAGACTACTTGCAGCCATTCCTTCGATTATATTCTCTAACTGTGTTCTTGAGTCACTATCGATTATCACTTTACGCCCGGTAGTGCTATAATATTTTGAACACATTGCTAGTATCATCTCTGCAGCTCCTTTCCAATGAACATGAATACTGTTGTCATTGTTTCTTCTAATCGAAACCCCGCTTCGTTTTTTCTTCGAATTAAATGTTTCGACATGAAGAACATTAGAACATTTTTTCAGTTTCTCCATGTCCATATCCAAATCTTCAACCGCCCACGATAAAATCGCCTTTTCGGTCGGGGATCCGGAGTATTCGGGTACTAGCTGAGAAGCATTTTTGAAAACTGTACCTGTAGTGTTGAATCCAATAGCCTCATGGAAGAGTTCAAGGACTTGTGGGGCGATAATATTGGAACAATGTGATTCCATGTGCTCAAGACCGAGCCAGAAATTTGTTACTGTCATCTGGTTCATGGTTAAAGTTCCGGTTTTATCAGTGCATATAACTGTGGCTGAACCCATGGTTTCACAAGCAGATAACTTCCGAACCATGGCTTGATCACTCATCATTCTCTTCATGGAGTATGCAAGTGTGAGGGTGACCGCTAGTGGTAAACCTTCAGGGATGGCGACCACCACGATGGTAACTGCTGCTGAGAAAATACCCGTAACCGAATCCAGTATTTGGTTTACACTCGTGCGTTTCCCGTTATACTCTTGGTTACCGTTTTCGTCTTTGGTGTGTCCCGTGAAGTAACGAATCAACATAACTACAAGAACTAAGAAAGCAACTGCAAGACCTACCTTTCCAATTGAAGAAGTTAGTTTGTTGAGACGCGATTGTAATGGCGTTTGCTCGTTATTATCACCTGTGATGGAACTCATCATCTTCCCCCAAGAGGTGTTCATCCCGACTGATAACACGAGCATGCGACAATTCCCATCAGCAACTTTGGCACCCGAGATTAAAAACGGATTACTCAATGCATTTACTTCTATTTGATCACTCTCACCCGTCATGCTCGACTCGTCTACTAGCAACGAATGTCCGTTAATAAACAACCCGTCCGCTGGAATCTGATCACCTACATTCAAAACCACAATATCTCCAACGACTATATCGAATATTGATATCTTTTGTCTTCTTCCTTCTCTAACAACATCAATCTTGATATTATTACTTATTTTTGACAAACTGTCAAACTGTTTTTCCTGTCTGAAGTTACTAACCGCAGACACAACAATGACTAGAAAGACCGCAAGAAGTATGCTTCCGCCTTCGTACCATCCGTCTTTGATTCCATCTTCTTTAATGCCAAACCCAAGAGAAAGAACCGCACACCCGATTAGTATGAGAATCGTCACATCCTTAAACGCTTCAACCACAAAATGAAACAAACCCTTGGGAGGCGGTTTTTCATAAGTATTCGAACCAAACACAGTTTTTCTTTCGTTTAAATCCCGACCACCGATTCCATCATCAAGATCAGTGTCAAGGGCTTTAGCTAAGCCCTTGACACCATCAAACGCGTGAAGTGTTTCCAAGTCTTTGTTTTGTACAATGTTAACAAGCTTTGTTTGATCAACACCATAGAAACTATGATCAAATAGTAACTCCTGGTTACTAACCTTTGGACCAACTATCTCTGGGATGATTTCGATAACGGAATATGTCGGGTACCTGGAAACGGGTAGTGCCTTGGAGATGACGTTTTTGGCGATGGTAACCATGGTGTTTGAGAAATATATAGTCAAGTATGCACGTCGCCATCTTTTCTTGGCTTTTGTAAACTCGTTGGTACTAATGTTGTATAACATGCTACCAATATCGTGTAGTGGCTGAATTTCTGCAATCATTTTTGTGAGTGTTTTGTTTGCAAATAATAGTCTTTAGAGTGAGAACAGACAAGAGGCAAAAGGGGTTATTAATTTAGTTTGGAGATGATATATTTTCAGCGAACCACTTTTATACACACTAAAAACGAAACTTCATAGAAGTTTGTAATATAATAATGAATTACTTAATTTTGCTTTTCGTTAAAGGTGTTTTAATGTTTTATATTTTGAGTCTCTTATATGTAGTCATTAGTATGTCGTTAAAGGGTTAAACATATAGAAGTATAGAACTTAATTCTAACAAATACTATTACTTCCTCCGTTTCAATTTAAATGTTACTGGACCCACAACATAAAATTTAAGAAAAAGTGAATTATTATATTATTTAAAATCTGTAAAATGACAATAATGCCATTAAAATATTTTGTCTTTTAGTTAAAAAGTAGATTTTATTTTAAATAATTAAGGGTAAAATTGAAAATTATATTGTTAAATTTTGAATGGACATTTAAATTGAAACAACCAAAAAAGAAATTATGAACATTTAAAATGGGACGGATGGAGTATAATAGAATTTTGATTTTAGGCATATAATATTAATAAAAAAAAGTGGCTAAGAACGTGGCAGTTTATCATCATTGCCCTTTAACTAAGAAATACATCGTCCTTGCACTGCACGTTGTCTTAATTGATCATCACCGCGTATACGTAGGTAATGGTTACTTGTTAGAAGACGCACAAATAATGACATTCACATCAAATCCGATTCAAACTTAACTGATTAGTTTTTTAATTAATAATCGTTTATTTCATGGAATGTGGCCGACGTGCTCCTTGTAATTTTAACTTAAACGTTCAGGATATATATTAATATTATTAGAACTTAAACATATATATTAACATTTAAGTTTTTTAAGCTATCATACATCGTATTTCATATGAAGTTCGCAATATAACTGTTTCTTGTAACAAAGTATATTATTTGATGGAGGCCGGTTCTGTTGCAAACTAGTTTTTTTTAAGTTGTGCATCACTTTAAAACTGATGCAAACGAATTTCAGTTAGATGCATTTCAGCGGTATTGTCGTGTTGAAGCCATGTCATCAAACACTCCTCCCACACACACTCTAACCGATGTGACATAAAAAAGGTATAACCCGTGAAAATCATGGCAATCACATGTCATGCTACATTTTTATATCTCTTTTGAAAATCATGGCAATCACATTCACATGTCATACTATATCGACATGCCGTAAAACCGTGAGTCAGGACACTTCATGCCATGCTCCTTCATTTTTTAGATATATATTGATTTTTATTAAGTCTCAACCATCACCTTTTAGTTTCTACCGAGCCCAATTAGTGAATTAGTTGTCAACGGCCCAAAATTTTATCACTTAGCAACCTACGGTCTGTCGTTAAATTTTTTAACACCGTTAAGTATTTTTCGAATTCACAACCGATGTTTAGGTCTTTTAGTCGGAAGGAGAATACAATCGTGAATTCAAAAAAAACTTAACGTCGTTAAAAAAATATAAAGGCGGAGCGTTGGTTACTAAAGTGATAATAGTTGAGATCATTGATAGTCAATTCAATAGTTGCGACCGATAGAAACCAAAAAACAATAGTTGAAATCGATAAAAACCAATATACGTCATGTTTAAGTTCCTCTTGCATTGTTATCAGGGCCGGCCTGTTATAGTAAAAAAAGTAAGTCATTGCTTTAGGCCTCATTTTTTCATAGGCCCCAAATTTTAAAACTTTAACTTTCTGTTGCGAATTCAAATCGACGATTACAATATAAAATTATCTCAGGTCGTTTGCAATCAAAAATCATCTCGGGTAAAAAAGGAAGGTTTTTAACAATAGGCCTTCAAATGTTTTTTTGCTTTAGGCCTCAAAAAACTTTAAGCCTACCCTGATTGTTATTTATAAAATGATAGAATCCTATAATACTTTTTACAACCGCATATCTACCTAACTTAGGGGCTGTTTGGCAAAATCTGAATCATTAAGTGCTGAATGGTTAAGAGGTCTGAACCATTAAAATGCTCTATCAATGGAAGAGATATTGGGGTATAACTTCAGGTGATGTTAAGTTTGGTATATGCTCCATTTAGTTTCATTCAGCATCTTTCAATCTCTTAACCATTCAGCACTTAACTGAATCATTCTGAGGCTCTTTTTTTATAAAACAAACGCTCTGAATGTTGAATCTGAATGATTAAGCACTGAATTGAACCATTAAAAGGTGAAACAAACAGTCCCTTAATAAAATGATAACTATTGTCCACCTGTCAAGTCTCAAACCCCTCTACATATGAGTCACGTTAGAACATGTTATATGTCATTTTCATATGCATGTTTACTATAAATATTAAAAACTTGTTTTTATTGAATATTAATTAAATTCAATCTTCACTCCAAAGTTTTTAAATTTGATAATCTGACACTCAAATTTTTGTAACATACTCATCATTTAGTGGTTTTAATTTATTTTCTAAATTGAAACTTAGTCTTTAGTTAACTTTTACTTTAATAGGTTTTGTTCATTTCAAGTAATAAAAATTATTCACCCTCTTTTATTCTTCTAAACATGAAAAACAAAATATCAAATTTTATATTTTATTTTTTTAAAATGTGTAATATACGGGTTTTTATCTACTCATATGTATACAACTATATAACATCAACTAGCAAGTGTTTTGAATATGTTAAACGGTAGAAACTTAGCAGAAAACTCATAAAACCTGCTAATATTTTGTTAACCAACAAGCAAGGAAGGTCAAGGGATGGACAAGGAGGGTGACCGCCCAAGACCCAGTAGCTAAAGGGCTCTAATTTTTATATTATATATATAATTTTATATAAATATATATGATTGACTAGATAAATTTATTTTACAACAAAACTAGTTAAATTGATTTATTGGATGACTCATTTAACTTAATTAACTAATTAAACCAACACATTCAACTAAAATAATAAACTCATTAGTCCACTATAATACTTAGGATTAAAAAACAAAAAAGAGATTATTGTTACATGTTGTTATAGACAGAGACGACATATATAGCACAAAACCGAATAAAACAAAAGTGTCAAATCCAATGGCTATATATTGAAATGACATATTAGAGAGTATATATGACTAATTAACTTGATCTAGAACTTTGTTTCCCAAAACATTATGTGATATGGCTGATTTATTCAAGTAACTAAACTAGATCATTTTGCTACAATACTTTTATTTTATTTATTGTTATATCAATTGTTATCAAATTATATATATTTTTTCCAACTCCTTACGAGCTTTTATTTTATATAAGGAGTCCAATTTTTTTTACTCACTCAAAGTTTATTACCGATATGATCTGATCATGACTCTGCCGACATAATTATATAAATCGTAGCATATGTGAGTGAACATGCGAGTGAGAACATGATTTCAATCTTAAATTTGTGTTTGTTAAAAAGACAGGAACTGCAGGATATTTACAATTGTGTCATTAAAAGTTTTAACCATGAATATATATAATTAAATATGAAATCTTGTACTTAAATGTTATTTAATTTTGCTGCATCTGATTCAGTGTAACTATATTAATTTGCTGCATTTGATACACTACGTACGTACTTAAATGTTAGTCTTACGAGTTGATATATTTTGACCTTTTATTTTGTAGTTATATGATTTTAAAGAGTTGGTAGTTAAAGTCTTACAAAACCATTTTGTTTAATTGTTAGAAACAAGTTATATGATATATATATATATATAAGCAACAATGATTATGAATATGTTTATAATGTTATAGCTAAGTTTTTTTCTATTATTGTCAACAATTATAAGTCTATCACTAAGAAATTTCAACTTGAAAGTTGTAAATAAGAAGCTCAAAACTTTGTTTGAATTTTCCATAAAAGAACACATAGAATATTAATTTGCAGTATTGCTTTAATGCTTTATAAAAGAGATTCTATTTGCAATATCGTTGAAACTACCCTATCATTCTTTTGAGATTGCTTACAAGTAAAGTTGAGGACTCGTAAGGGGGCACGAAAGTGCGGTAACACGTTTGTTTACCTAAACGCGTAATATTTCTTTAGAAATGCTCACATCAATTCTGAGTGAATATACACGAAAAAGAGTTGTAAGACGCATTAAAAGCTCGGTCGGAACAGAAAACGCGTGCGAATGATTTTTTGGTTTATGATAGTGCCATATACACGAATATAGTAAACTCAAATGCAACTTTCTTAGGTTTAAAATTTTCAAGAATCTTGGCATTTAAAATGGTTTTAAATTGATTTAAATGTTCTTAAAAAGCTTTAACGGGGATTGAACATATGAAAAGTTTATTTTTAATTCACTTAATATTTTTTGAAATGTTTTTTAATGATTAAAGTTTGATTCCTTTTTATAGAAATATATATTTGTAGAGAAAAATATATGAATTATGCTTGCATGTGAAATTGTGAATTATGACAAAAGCAGTACTATTTGCAGGCCCAATTGCTAACCATTAACTAGTTTTGACTTCTGGGCTTCTCACTTGCCAAGGCCCAAATTAGTTCATTTTAGCAAAAGCATAAAGGTAAACTTTTTTTTACAGTGTTTTAAATCTGCGGTTTATGCGAGCACAAGCAGGGGCATAACTTCATTGAGACGAGGAAGGGTCACGAACCTCTCACTTTTTTTTCGTCCGAGGTGTTATTTTGTTGGTCGGTAGTTGATTTTTTTATATATATATTGGGTTTGGTCCCCGAAACAAAGCGTTTCGTGACTTTGGCCTCTCATTGGCTAAAAATCTTGGCTTCGCCATTGTATGCAAGGAGGGCAAGCGCTTTTGGATTTGCTACGTGAGAATCCTTGCAGATCCGTTTTGTTATGCATAATCTTATTTACTTAGCTAAAAGCCTACATTAGTATGTTCATATGATATAAATGATTGTTAAAAAAAACTTAGGGGCTATTTAGCAGCATCTGAATGGATAAGTGTCGAGCCAATAAGAGGTCTCTACCATTAAAAAAGTTAGGTCATTCTAAATGAATAAGTGTCGAACCAATAAAAGAACTGTTTAGAAGACAGTTAGGTCATTCTAAGAAAGACCTCAAACTAACATAACATGGGCTCATGTCTTGAAAAATGTTGGGCCTCAACAAAAAAATGTCTTTTCTTTTGCAAGTTTATTTCTTCATGAAATTAAAAGGTTATAAAACCATATAATATTATATCTTTCATTGGATAAATAATAATCTTAATATCTAATATAATAAAGTAAAATTAATTTATTTATGTGGTATTGTTTGATGGTGTTTTGTTTATGTCGTGACATTGTTTATATTTTATATTTAATAATTGCATTTTTGGTTGGTATAACTATCCTACAAAAATTGATACAAAAGAGTCGTATAATTATCATTCAAAAATTGCTTGTATTTTTTCAATTGGTTAGTATAAAGTAAACAATATCATAAATTGACTTTTGAATTTTTAGTTTTCTTAACAAGGACGACAACCACAAAAAAGTAAGTCGTATCTTCGTATGGACTATGCATGCATCTTAACAACATTTCAAAGCAGCCGACACGTAGTCTTTAAATGTTTCAAACTTGTATATTTTAGTTTATAGAATTATATTTAAATGCATCTTCAGATGTGAAATGCTTACTAAAATTATTTTTAGCCATTTCTATATGTTCCCATTTAACAATTATTAACATTCATTGTTCATGTTAACTTTTATTATCTAATCAAATTATGAAGATAAAATTGATGTAGTTTGAAAGTTTCGTAAGGCGTATATAAATATCGATAATCATAGTTATAATCAGTCTAGATTCATCGTAAGATTCTTTTACCTGTGAATAACAACTAAGGAGTTAGCAAACCATCTTAACCCTTATACTGTTTGGTCGAATGTTGACAACCCTCTACTTCGTTTAACCCATCTATTGGTCGAGTTTTATGATAGTTGTTAATTTGTAAATACTTGAACGTTGTTTTTTTTCAATTAAATTGATTGTTTGTGTCATAAATTTTATCCCAACACTATTAAATCTACAACTTATGAAATAAATGAATAGATAACACATGATCCCAAAAAAACCCCTTCTTTTTTATTAAAATACAATAATACAGCATAACATCAGAGAGATTGATGATAAAAAAAATAAAATAAAAAGAAAGGAAACTTTTCTTGCGATAAGAAATGTTTAGCGAACTTTTAAGTTAGATTTTATTTTAATCTGATCCGTATATAAAATAAAACGTCATTTATAAAACATAATGTGACAGTTTAAGCTTTCGATCATGAAGCATTCACCATAACCCTTACAAACTCCTCAAAGCTAATAACACCATCTCCATCAAGATCAGCTTCGCGTATCATTTGTTCTAACTCTTCGTCTTTTAATCGCTCCCCCAAGTTTATCATCACGTTCCTCAACTATGTATCGTAAGAATATATCAACAATAAATTAATTTTTATACATAATTCTTGTTACAATAATTATAATTAATGAGTTTGACATGAAAGTTTTTTAATTAAATTCGAAAGACACTTCCATTTATTATGTTTTACCTTTGTTTCGTACAACATATATGGTACTAGACACTACATTGTATAGTACATGTCTTTTATATATGGTATATTGGTTTTCACTGGTCCCAACTATTACCTTTTGTCTTCTACCGGTCCCAACTTTTAATTTGGCTGTCAACGGTCCCAACTTTTATCACTTTGGTAACCACTGGTCCCGTCGTTAAATTTTTTTAACGTCGTTAAGTTTTTTCCAAATTCAAGACCGATGTTTTAGATCTTTTGATCGGAAGGATAATACGTGTCGATTGATGTAAAAGTTTTCTCGAAAAGGCTCTCTGAACGATAAAAATTTTACATCCGATTGAAGCACCGTCAGGTTTAAACACCCGATTGAAGCACTATTTCGTTGTTCGGAGCGCCGTTTTAAGGTAACTTTTTCATCAATCGACTTATATTATCGTTCCGATCAAAAGGCTTATAACTTCGGTATTGAATTTGGAAAAAACTTAACGACGTTAAAAAAATTTAACGACGGGACCAGTGGTTACCAATGTGATAAAAGTTGGGACCGTTGACAGCCAATTCAATAGTTGGGACCGGTAGAAGACAACATGTGATAGTTGGGACCAATGAAAACCAATATACCTTTATATATATGTTAGAGTTACACAACATGTTTGAATTTTTTTTTTTTTGAACGGCATGTTTGAACTTATTAAAAAGACCATAATGTAACCATTGATGAAATTTAATTACCTCCTCGGGTGAAATGTAACCATCTTGATCCCTGTCGAAAACTTTGAAAGCTTCTTTTAGCTCGTCGCCAACGTCATCCTGTAAAATCAGTACCAAAAGATCGCTTCTTGAGTCTTGACTATAGCACGTCACATATGTGTATTGTAATCACTATGTAAAAAAAACTTACTTTCATTCTTTTAGACATGATATTGAGAAACTCATGGAAATCGATAGTGCCTTCGTCGTTTGCATCGACTTCATTCATCATTTCTTGAACCTCTTCGTTTGTGGCGTGTTCATTCAACGTTTGAATCACGCCTATAAGATCCTCTGTACTGATTAAACCTGTTAAAGTTAACAAACAACATTGCACCTATCATTTCAATATCTCAAATGAACGGATTTTGATCAAAGAAGATAAAAATACCATCAGAATCCTTATCGATCATAGAAAATGCTTGACGAAACTCGCGAATCTGATCTTCTGTCAATCTTTCGGCCATCTTCGACAACTTGTAACTATGTTAGTTGGTTTATATCGTGATTGTATATGAAGATTAATAGAGAGAAATAAGAGGTTGATAGAGCAAAAGTTATGAATATTTGGTCGAATAAATAACAAAATGTGGCGTAGAAAATGGGTACAAGGTCATAAATTTCCAAAAGAAAATTCTACGTTCAATAAATTAATATGCAAATTAAGTCTCACCTTTGAAATTGTAAGTGTTGACTCGTATATTTCCTGTCAGGGTCAACATCTTAATCTTTCGCTTTTTGCACGATCTTGACTTTTGTGATATTTTAAAATTGAAAATCTAAATAAACCTTGAACCAGCAATTTTTAATCTAATATATAAACATCGAAGAGTGAAGTTGGCCAAGTCAAAAGAAATCTTTGAAAAACTCGATCAAATATATAAAAATATGCCTTTTTTAACACTTTTAATTAACTTTTGATACAAGTGAAGATAAGGAAAAAAAAAGTTATTGTTTTCAAGGTTATTCAAATTGTTCACTCTAAATTACATATCTTATTTATTAACAAGGTGATGATAGGTTCTTATAAACTTTATTTGAATATTTGATAACTGATTTTTTAACGTTCAAAGGAAGTTTAAGATATGTAAAAGTAATTTTAAAATATATAGTATATATACTAAGTAGAATTATTTAACAATAAACACCACTAATCAAGTTTGGAACACTTTCTTTGGTGGAGTAGTTAGGATAACATCGACTTGAAATCCTTAGGGACTCATGTTCAGCTCTCGATCATCCTCTACGCAATTTGTTATGTGACATGACAATGAAGCTCAAACTTAGAGTAACATGGGTTCGTGTTTGAGCCAAATGGTTTATATGGTTAGCTTAAAGGTTCCTGAAATTGTTTTCTCCCTAAAACGGTAATTGGTTTATTAGTCTTCAACTCCGACTAACTTGGCCTATAAGAAGGGTTGAGGTGAGCATCCGCTGCGATTGCAACTTTGGAGGAGTCGCAATAGGCTGCTTATAAGGGTCCACTAGGGGGCAGACCGGGTCTTAAAACTCGGTCATTACACTACACCTCGTATGTGCAACGGTTTTACAAATGTACATACCGTAAACTAACAACCAAGATTGTACATACCGTAAACTAACACCAATGTACAACAGAAGGTCTAGATGTGTATTTTATCCCATGATTAAATATAGTTAATACAAATTAATGCAATTCATTCTTACAAATGATATCCACTAGTATTTTACTAATTATTTTCAAACATTTTACATGTAATGAATGAAAGAATGAATGATTGTACTAAGGTCATGTTTGTACAAATAGAGATCCTGAACATGTACTTGCATGTTTTGATAGTACAAGATAATGCTTAAAGGATGGACTAATAGATCTTGTGGCTTATTTATCCGTAACAGAAATGGATGGATTTATGTAATATGAATTGCAATATACTTTTTTTCCTTGAAAATGGATGTTGATCGAGGACTCGATGTTTATTAAACAATATTTTATTTACATGTTAATTTTAAAATAAAATGAACGAGTTATGATAACATTTACATTGATATGAAAATCTATAATTTTACGAATAAAATAATCAAGTAAAGTACCAATCGATTCGCACACCTAGTTTGTGACAATTTTTTGTATTCGTTTATGTTCATAAACATTCGTTTGTGTTCAATTATGATCATAAACACTTGTTTGTATTCTTTTGTGTTTTTTAAGTGCTCGTGAAAAGTCCATAAGTATGTGCATTTTTCTTTAAGGAACAAACACAAACAAAAAATCTCACTTGATCATTGTTCGTGAATAGTTCCTGAAAAGTTTATTTTCTTAATTAACTAGTTATTTCCAGCCTTGTGCGATGGGCAAGAACACTTTATTCATTTTTTTTTTGTAGCAGACACATGTTACTTTTGTTGGTTACAAAAAGTCCGTTGTTAGCTACTGCCTACTAATGTCTTGGGTTAACTACCTCTTGGCTTGTTTGGTGCTTTACACATAGTGGCTTGGTTAGCCTGTATATCAATAAATTTCCAATCATACAATAATTAAACATTAAATAATATTATCATCATCGCTTACAATTATTATTTATGCAATTTAATGTTCAAAGTGATATGCTCCTTTATAAACAACAGAAGCCAACTCCAAACTCCATGTTTCATGAATGCCATGTATATGGATGTACACTTGTATTCCAATACACAATTTAAAAGAAACAAAAACTAAAAGGGGTAACAAATAGAACAAAAAACAACAAATCAAGGTAAAGTAATATATATAGGCTCAGATTTTTTAAAAGTGATAGAAAAACCCATGGCTTCAAAAGTGTTAGAGGTTAAACCCATCATCCACCGTTTTGGCTTACACCATGGTTAGATTTCCATCAAGTTATTAAACTCATCATAGCCAAAACTGTGCACAACTTATCTTTCCAAAAACCTTAAACCGACAAATACCATCAACCATATGAAGCCATAACATAAGCTTCAACAATGGTACACAACATCATAGCAATGGTAATCAACACCACCGTCGCCGCCAAGGGTTTCTACACCTGGCAACAATGTAAGGTGATAGTATCTCAGATGAATTACCATCGTCATCGAAACAAACATAACAGATCTCAAAAACACAAATGCATAAACAAAATCAGGAACTTGTAATCACCATCATCGGCTCAATGACCGACGCCACCAACCACAAACGCCCATACACCACCATATATAACCCTCGCTGCCATCTACCATCCACCATCAATTAGATGGAATCAGACAGTAAGACGACGTGAAAACCATAATTGACTTAGGGTTTCCTTTCTTTAAACAGACGAACACAAACATCACCCAAAGCACAGTAACATCACCAACAGACAAAAACCGATGCTAACAGCAAATGCCATCGGTAAAATACGGTAGATATATTGGAAGAAAAGAAAAAGATAATGTTATATGTGAAAGCAATAGCTGTACACACAAACAAAACCCAAGTACACGTGAAGCAACAATATTCAACCACGACACCCAAAAAGAAACATAGCAATAGCAATTAAACACCTATCACAAAGAACCAATAAACACATCACACATAACAATTTTACTATTCATAACATTCTCCTATTAATATTATATATATAATGAGCATGAACAACGCTGTGTTAGTGTTCTCTCGGCTTATTTACAACCTACACACAACATCAAGGCATCAAGCTAGCATCAAGCTATAAGACTCATCTTAGGATACCAACAACATTAACCGGTTATATTTTTTAAATGTCCATATTATATAGAAAGTCATATCTATATCTATACCTTCTAATAAAAGAGGGTTTTGAAGGATACTTGTCAATCATTAGATGCACTTAGAAAATAGTTTTCTCGCTCAAATTTTTTATAGCATTTTTATTAGGTATAGATTTACATACCATAAATAAATTAACTTTTAATTAATTTAAATTTAACAAGGTAATCAAATGATTTTTTTTCCATAAATATGTTACGATTTTAAATTATTTGTTTTGAAAATATAAAAATCATATTAACTTTTAATTTGATTTTCTTCCTTAACTATTATTTTCCATAATGTACTTTAGTTGAATAATTTGCATTTAGTTGTTCCAAAAATTTTCAACCTTGAAAAATGTAATGTTATTGATCAATGCGTTTACATTGCTAAACCAAAGTCTTGACAAGATCCTCGCCAAATATAAACACGTCTCTTGTCCTAGAAAATGATGATGATTAATGTTGTATGTATTTTGTTTTTGAGCTGTAACAAACATTTATTTAACTTAATAACATCTAACTTATTTTCAAATGCTTATTTTTTAAGATAGAAAATGTTATACAAACATAACGAATTTTATATTTTGTTCTTAGTAGATCACTCAAGCTTTGTTTTGTTTCAATTAGATAACTTAAGTTCAGAATGTGTTATACTCATAGATGTTAACTTGTATAATACATAAACACTGATTTTAGGTGAATTTGGGACACGTTTTGAGTTTTTTTTTTCTGCCATCAACTATATTTAACAGTTTTTACCTGTTTTTTCTGTCATTAAATTTTTTAGGACCTGTTTTGTGAATTTGGGACCTATTTTTCTACCATCATATTTGTTTAAAAATTTCACAGTTTTTTTCCCCATTTTTAAATTTTTTTTTCATTTATTACAAAGAGATTGTCGCTCTTTAAGATTTTTTTTTACAAATTTAGGAAAATTTTCACAACTTTTGTTTCTCAAATTTTAAAAAGTTTTGTGAATATTTATTTTATTATATTTTATATAAAATGTTAAAAGGTTAGTGGTGGGAAAATAGAAACAATTGTTTCTTGAAGTTGTCCCTTGCAAAATTAATGTTTACCTATTATACAAGTTAATTATTTAGGATTAATTTTTTTTAAAAGTTAAATTATGTATTTGAAACAAAAAATTTTTTGAGTGACCTAACTAGAATAAAAACGAAACATGGTTATTTTTTTTTTTACAAATTTACCGCTCTTCACAACTATTTAAATTTATCTGTTTTTCATGTCCTTACCCGTGTACCACACAGGTAATAATCTAGTAAAATAATAAATTGGCAGTTTGGTACTTTGGTACATAAAAAAATGCTTGTTTTAGCATATGGAATGTAACTTTAAAAACGAATTTAACAGTTTTATCATTTTTTAACATGTCATATGAACACTAAAAAATGTGTGTTGATTAAGTCCTGCCTCACAAACTTGTAGTCGATTGTCATTTGGGTAGTCAAACGTGGAGGTGGTAACAATTCCCTCAATAATGATAATAATGATAATGACAATGTTTTTATTATTATTTTAACCAACATTATATTATATTATAATTATAAAACTAGTATTTTGACAAAAACATATTAAATAAAACAATAAATGTGCATGAAGTGGACAGGTTACATGACTCATTGATGGGTGTGTTTTTTTTTTTTTCTAAACCCTTAATCAAAGCATTGAACGAGCCATGGTATTCTCCAAGACGATGTTACGACCATTAAGTTTAATGTGCAACTTGTCTTGTTACAACATCTATTGCAATTTGACTTTATCCTGGTCAAATTTTGAAATTTGGTAGTCAATAATTAGTTGCCTTTAGTGTGGACACATGTCTATTAGCACTAAAAAAGTTGAAAACTAAGTCGTGAAGTATTATATTTTTAATTAGAATTTCATAAAATAGTACAATAATTCTATTCTATACCTTCATAAATTGGAAGGTCGGTAAGGAGAGTCCTACCACGTGGTGACACGTAGTTCAATCACGTGTTCCCGCGTGTCATTTCTTTTTTTTTATAACTTTTATATATTTACGATTTTAGTCCTCGACTTTTAATAATTTTCGTTTTAGCCCCTAATGAGTCTTCGACTTTCTTCTTACTCTACTTTGACATATAATAGTACTGCAACATTTTGAATTTGACTGGGTTATCGTTTCGACTTCTAATTTTCATATTTAGTTACTTTTTAATATGTGGCATATTACGACATTGTGTCGTGATGTATGAGACCTGATACTTTTTCTTATCAACACATTGACAAAGTCACATACGCAAGACCTGAACTCGCGACCCGGCCGTTGCAACGCGCAGCCCAGTCTAATATCTAGTAATATTGATAACCAAATATGTATAACAGAATTTACACTTAAGCATTTACATCATCCTATATCCGTGTCTTATAATTATATTAAAAATAAGGGAAAATGTCATAAAAACATAATCTACTTTCATTTTTGTTCCAATTAAGTCACTCAAAATTTATTTTGTTTCAATTTGATAACTTAACTTTAAAAAGTGTTCTAATCCTAGATAATTGACTTGTATAATAGGTAAAAAATGATTTTTATTTTTTAGTATTCAATTCAAGTAGAAAAAATTTACAAACCCACTTTTCATTAATAGAAAAAAAATTCACATTAAATAAAAGAAAGTCACAAACCTAATCAATTTGTTTTTACGAATTCATTCACTGCATCAATTAAACATTCACTATATACAAATGATTCATTTTTCATTCGTTATTAAGGATTTCATTTTTAACTTTTTTTTTCAATTTCTTAAACATTTCGTCATTTTATAGATTTCTACAAGTCTATAAAAATTTTTGCAACTTTTTTTATAATTTTTAATTTTTTTCATGAATATATTTTATTTTAAGTTTAATATTAAAAAATAGAAATCAATGTTTACCTATAAATCAAGTTAAATATCTAGGATTAGAACACTTTCTAAAGTTAAGTTATCAAATTGAAACAAAATAAACTTTGAGTGACTTAATTGGAACAAAATTGAAACTTGGTTATGTTTCTATAAATTTATCCCTAAAAATAACTATTTTTTTTAACTAAATAATATTTTTATTATTACAGTTTTTTCTCATCTACTCATTCAGAACCAAATGAATCGTGTTTATTATCTCCGGTGAGAATGTAGTTATTATTACATGTTTTGTTTCATTGGAAAAGACAAAACACAAAGATTTGAATGAATGGAGATTAAACTTAGGTAAACTTTAATTGAAATCAAATAAGAAAATAAGAAACGCAAAACACACACAAATATAATGTATTATAGCTTCTTGCTATATAACCCCGCCGTTAAAAAATTAATACATAAACATAAATACATAATGTTGTTTAATATACATAAAAATGGCGTACACTTAATGAACGCTTCAATCGTACATATGGTCACTTAACAACTTTGACCGATAAAACAAAGATTACATGGATACATTCGTACATGTTCATTTACGTGCGCACTTCCAAACCAGGCTTGAGTTGATTTAAACCAATTTGTTTAGGTTGAGCTCAAATCTAGCTTCATGCCTTTTCAACTCAAACTCAATTCACGAACAACCCTAAATAATATTAGCGTTTTGAATACTAAGAAACTAAGAAAGTGGGATTAACATTTAAAGTATTTTATAATATTCGTTGAAGATACAAATAACCGAGAATTTGTTGGTTATACCTTGGAGTACATGTCTATGCATATTTTAGCTTGTATGTAGATAGGAAGCTTATTATGATCAAAGTTTCATTTTTTTAAGAATTAATTGCATATAATACCTTTTTAAACTTGAATATTTACATCTTCTTTTGAAATACAAGATATTAATAAAAAAAAAATACAATGATCTTTATGCCCTTTCGTAAGTTTAAAGGGTGAGATATATACAATTGATTGATTGCAATTGATGCATCTTTTAAATATAAAATTTCAATTTCTCTATACAATTAATTTGAGTAAAATTATGGTTGGGTTTACCGTTTATGCAAATCTAGGTTAACTTAGACAAGTTACAATTCCCACCTTCATTGTTTGACAAGTTACTCACTCACATTAACCCCTAATTTTAGGTAAGTGACAATTTTGACCCTTAAATCTTTTTCAACGTAACGTAATAACCTAACACTTTATGTAATGTAAATTAGTTTTATGACTTTACAACATAAACATATAACACTTGTCTTTTTTTCTATCAATGCCTAACCACATTAGTATAAATTATTTTTATAACTTTACATTGTCGTCTAAATTACGTTTATGACTTTACAACCAACGTCTAAATAATAGTTTTCTGTATCTATATGTCTAACGATGTAACATGTCAAACAAACTAAAAATATATAACGTCCCACACAATCGCCACACATTTATTTTATCATCGTAACACGTATAACAAAGTAATAACACGCGTCAAAATCATATTGGTGTGAAATACAAACAAGGGAACGAAGTGAAAACAAGAGAAAAAAAAACACCTAAGAACTGAGTAAGTGAATCTCACTCGTCATCGTTCTCCGCCGTTCGCCGTCGCCGTCGCCGTCGCCGTTAGGTTTCTCCTTTCACTTAATTCTCTCATCACGATTTCATACCGTTTCAATCCTTATACGTCGCTCAGTCTCAAACTCGACACATTCGCCATAGCGAGTTTTAGTTCGAAGTTTTAGTTAATCGATTGGATCTTCTGTTTATTTCCTGTAAATTGTTCCTGAAACATACATCCTGATGTGAATTTGAACACACGAGATATATTGAGGAAGTGGTTGAGATGGCTTTATCGTAATATGCGACTGCTAGGGTTTAGGGTTTTATTAGTTATCTGAACCATTTCTTATCGCATTAGTAAATTTGACAACTTTGAAGTTTAAACATGTGCATTTGTGTAGGTTTAATCCCATGTTTGTTGTATATATTAATGGAAACCGGTTTTGTTAACCTATAATGCTTTAGATCTTATGTTATAAGCTATATGCTAATGTTAACTAACTTACTTGTATGGTTTATGATCTGTTTTGTGAAGAAATGAGTAAGAAGAAAAATCCTTTTGTGTTCTTGGATATATCAATGGATGGAAAACCTGCCGAAAGAATAGAAATCGAGGTCAGTATGTTGTATCAATGAACTCATTCTGCAATTTTTTGTTTGCTTATTCTGGTTATTGCACCATGAACATCAGCATGCTTGTTGCTTTAATACGAATTATTGATTTGAGATGTTAATAGAAGATAATGATTTCAAATTTGCAGCTTTTTGCTGATGTTGTGCCTAAAACAGCTGAGAATTTTCGAGCACTTTGCACAGGTGTGTGTTGAGAGTCCAGGGCTTTAATGCATATATAATATTAAAAGACATACAATAGCATTTTAATTATATTATTAAATGTATAGGGGAAAAGGGCATTGGAAGCACTACTGGAAAAACATTGCACTACAAAGGAATTGTGTTCCATCGTATCATTAAAGGCTTCATGGCTCAAGTATGTTTATATGTTTATCTGAATTAATTAGCTAGTAGTTACACATTTGCAAATTCTGTTCAAACTTGTGTAATTAGTTTTTTTTAATGCACATTTGTATGCTATGATTGATTTGGAAAGGTATGGTGTAAAGCGTAGCTCTTTTAGATATAAAAATTCATTATAAAAGATAACAAATTTACCTTGAGATTGGCATTTTCATAGGCTTGAAATATTTTAGGGTGTATTGGCATTTTCATAGGCTTGAAATATTTTAGGGTGTTAACAAGCCGAGGTAGCTAGAGTCTTGCTTGTTTTGAGTCCTATGTCTAAAGCTCGAGCTTGGCTCATGAGTAGTTTTACGATTTAAGCTGGTTTACACATGTTTATCTAAAACTTGTAAAGTAACTTTTCTCATTGTTGCAGGGAGGTGATTTTTCAAAACAAAATGGTATGTAAGCTATTTAAGTCTTGCTTTTTAGAGTGAAGAATCCTTTATCTAAGCTTCCATTCGCTTGCTAGATTTGTAAGGCGTATTATTTGATGGTTTGCAGGCACTGGCGGGGAAAGCATATATGGAGGAAAGTTTGCAGGTACAATTTTAAAAAAATGCTTGTTATATTTTAGTTATGATTTTTTAGTTATCATCTTTTATTCATGTTTGCACTAATACTTTCGTCTGTTCTTGTAGATGAGAATTTTAAACTGGATCATAGCGGGCCCGGTATGCTCTCTATGGCAAATGGCGGCCCAAATACAAATGGATCTCAGTTCTTTATAATCTTCAAACGTCAACCACATCTTGACGGGTAATTAATTTAATCAGTCTGATTAAAAGTTATGGACAAGTCATTAAAATTAGCGAAAACTGCACACTAATTGAATGTGTAATTTATTTCAAGTCAATTTCGTTTGTAGGGAACGTACTTTTAATGTCAACATTTAGGAGCTTACATTCTAATTCTCTAATTAAAAAAGGGGTTTACTTATTTGATTATAAACCTATGACACAGGCCTTTAAACATAAATTTTGAATGTGCATTACCTACAGATAGAAATTGGCTGAAAGCAAGTAATTTTGGTCTGCAATGTACACTTAAAATAGTTAGCCTGCTTTTGAGTATTTGAACTAAACTGAAATTAGAAGTGTGTTTTTTGTTAAGCCTTGTTTAGCGACTAGTTTTTAGTAACCCTTGTTTACTGGTTTTATGTCAGGAAACATGTTGTTTTTGGAAAGGTAATAAAAGGAATGGAAACTGTTAAAAAGATTGAGCAGCTGGGAACACCTGATGGAAAACCTTCTGGGCTGGTAAAAATTACAGACTGTGGTGAAATCTCGGAAGAGAAAAAGAACAACGTTAAGGAGTCTGATAAAGGTATCGTATTAATATAGTTTCTGTAGTCATATTTAACACATTGTTTATTTATATAAAATCTAGAAAAGATGAACAAAAAGTGTATGTGTTCCAACCATTTCTACAACACACCCTATTGCCCAACCTGTTTTAACTCACTACCCAACCATTTTGAGTGTTTTTAGGTAAAAAGAAAAAAGCTGGGAAGAAAGCTATATCTTCAGATGAGAGTTCTGATGGACGAGTAAAAAAACGGCGCGGATCAGCTGTTAGTGATAAGCGGAATAAACGAAGGAAGTACTCATCTTCTGAATCATCCGGCTCTGATTCAGATTCAGAGTCTTATTCTTCAGAGAGTGATTCCTACTCAGCGTCTGATTCAGACTCTTCAAGTTCTAGTGACGGGAGACGCCGTAAGAAGATGTCAAAAAAGAGGAAGGGGAAACAGAATAAGAACAAACGAAGTGGTTCTACTGCCAGAAGGTCAAAGCGGAAGTCAAAATTGTATGATTTTTATATATAGCTTTAATATTTTTTTTTTTGCGTATCGTACACTTCTAAGGGTGTTTGAATGATTGGTTATTTGATCATTGAGGGTGTCTTTGGATTTATGGTATGGGAATGAGGGAACGAGAAGGAATGATAGGATAAGTTTGGCTGGGGGTATGTATTTTGAATTCAGGAATGATTTCCACAAAATTAGAATTTGATTTCTATTTCAACTTACTATAAAATCATAACCGTAGTGATTCCTAACTATAAGCCAAACACCAACTGAGATTTGTTTTGCTCTAATCTGTTTTTAAGGGTCGTTTGGGATTGCTTATTAGAAGTGCGTATGTTCTTGTCGTGTTTTAATACAACAAAAAATGTTTTGAGAGTTTTTCAAGTTGGCAAGTTGCTGATCAAAGCTGTTTTTAATAAACCTTACCAATTTTATTCACTATATTTCTAAATTCTTGAAATTTTTTAAACACACATGATTGTCTGATGTATACATTTTGAACAACAAAAGCAAAGCCAAACTCCATTTGCTTCGTCTTATGTAATCACACCTGATTATGATTATTTGAATATTCTATATTTGTAAAAAAATACATAATAACTTTTAATACCCTCCTCTTCCCGGGTGTCATCTTTCTAAGTAATAGACTTTGACTTACTTAGGAGCTCAGAGAGTTCAAGTGAATCAGAAAGTGGGAGTACCAGCAGTAGCAGTTCTGATGATGGGAAATCAAGTCGTAAGCGTGCTGTGAAGGCTAAAAATAAACGTCCAAGTAGTTCAGGTGTCTTTTTTTTATACTAGTTATTGTTACTCTTAATGCATGCGTGCTGTGAAGGCTAAAAATAAACGTTCAAGCAAATTTTTATTAATTCATTTAATTATTTGTAGTACTGACTTTCTGGTGCTACATGTGTAGTCAGGAGAGAAGAACATGAAGCAAAGCTGCAAAAGGATAATGATTCAAAGAAACATGAATTGCCAGATGAAAAAGTAGAGGCTACATTGAAGGGTAACGTGCTTGTTACAAATGGCAATGATAAGGAAGCTAAATCTGAAAAGATTTCTAACAACGCACATCAGCAATCAGATGACTCACGCAAATCCAGGTTTGTTGATACTTTTTTACAATGATGTTTTAGGGGTGTTTAGAGCGAGCTATAGGAAATACTGTGTGGTAGAGCGTGCTAATGGCAGTGCTGTGTGGACATGCTTTGCTAATCTAGCAGGCAATGGATAATAAGAAGTTTGACCATTCTGATAATTTAAGTAACCTACAGTTTGATAAAATGACATGACCAAAGAATGCATTCTTTTATTTTTTATATTATTAGTATAATGTATGATAATATATTTTTGACCAACTTTTATACATATGAGCTATTTGTAATAAATTAACATGTTTGAAGTTTGAACTAGTATTATTGTTCACATTCTTAACATAGGGTTAAATAGGATGAGGCCCGAGGGGTCCAAGTGAATAATTAGCTTTTGTTTTTCCTTAGACAATCAGAATTTTTTTCTTAAACCATCTTTTTTGTGGCTGGTAGGAAGCTGATGATGTAACCTATACCAATAGATATTTTATAATTGAAATTACTTTACTCAAACTCTAAAAACTGGTTATTGCATAAAACAGTCTTATACTGCACATTTAAATACTCTGTTTTGAATTGACCTCTCTAGTACTTGCTCATATATGTTGAGATCTAATATTATCTTTTTATATGCATGATTTTCTTTTCCTGTTATTATGTTGCATTAGGGGTGACCAAAGTCCTGTAAGGAGCCGATCTAAAAGAAGTGCAAGCCCCATCTCAAATAGGGTTACAAGGAGCCCAGGCTTGCCCAAAGATACTAAGGTTCCTCCTAAACAAACCGATCAAGTAAAGTCAAGAAGTCTATCAAGAAGCCGATCTCCAAATGGTACTCCGAAACGAATTAGAAAAGGGCGCGGTTTCACTAAAGAATATTCCTTTGCACGAAAATACCGTACACCTAGCCCTGAGCGGTCCCCACGTAGGTCTCAACAATTTGGTTATTCTCGGGGAAGGTATCATGATAGGTAATCAAGATTGATATATTGTACACAAGGTGCAATGTTGATCTATTAATAAACCAGTGGGGCAATTTTTGTTATGTTTTTACCTCTAACGAGTCAAATATGTTTGGCATAATGGTTTAAATAAAGGGAAATTGTAGGAAAATATATAGACTTTGTTTTGTACATTAGTCCCTAAGCTTACAAATGCTCAACAAAAAGGTCTTTATGTAAAATTTAGGGCTTTAACCGTGCAACATTTAGGGCTTTATGTGCAAATTTATCAAAAGTCCATAGTTTATTTTTCCGACATTTGCTCGAACAAAAAGGAGGTGATTGAAATGGGTCAAATGGCTTGAAAGTCACCTGAAATTGTAATCATATTTTGTACCTTAAGAAAAAAGGTTGGAGTTATTTTTGTGATAATATGGTTTTTCGCGATCAAAATGTCGCACATGTTTTTATAAAACAAAGAGAGATAAAATGTAAGTAAGAGCTACCCAACCCGTTATGACCCACATTTAAAATTACCCTTTTACCCTAATCGGCTTTGACTAGCTACACAATCTGATAGATTTTACATATATATGTTCATGCTCAGGAATACAAGTTTGCATTTTTTTATAAATATATACAACTTAAATTGTGGCAGATATCCAAATTATAGAAGACATTCTGATCGCTCTCCACCACCACGAAACAGGAGTCCACCAAGAGGCAGGAGCCCTAACAGGTTCTCTCTCTCTCTACTACAGATGTGTGTAAAATTTGTTATGATTGCTGTTTGAGTGTTTGGCATTTCTGCTACCACGAGGTTATAATTTAACAGAAGCATTCTTTATTTATGAGTTTCTATGTTGATTTTTGTTGTAATTTGCAAAAGGGAAAGTGGTCATATGGGTTGATGTTGCCCAAGTCTATCTATAATGCACAAAACCTATGATATTTTTTTTCTTTTCTTTCATAGATTCAAATATTCTTTTTAAAACATTGTTTCTATAATCATAGTTAACTTAAGCTCATTCTCCGTAACAACTCACACTTAAAAAGATGGCTAGTTTCAAACCAAACCAGTTGTGAACATAGCCAACCTGCTCTGCTTGTCACCTGCAGTAAACGTTAATGCACATCCAATATCTTAATAGGGTTTGTATGACATGTTCATATAAAAAGTTTAGTATGCCATCTGCTTAGAAATACTAGTTATACCTATTAAACAAATTCTATTCTCTATCTGCTCTCAAAATTTAGGTCCATTTTACACCGTTGATATTAAACATTATTCACTGAATTCCAAGTTTGGATGGACTATTTCATATTCTTAGCACTATTTTATTGCATCCATAGTGCTTATTGAATAAGTCAATATATTTGTTATTTATCTGAAACCTATAAAGTCATCTTGATTTTATGTCCACAACTTATTGAGTATTGACTATTGAAATCCAAGTAAAATGGGTCTATGGGAGGTTGTTAACATGTCAAAACATATGTTTGTTATTGTGGGTCAAAAAGTATTAGTGTGTTATTTATGATTTATGTTGGGTTGAATTGACTTTACAAACAATTTATGGTCCCTTTTCTGACTTTTAAAAAGTATTAGTGTGCTATTTATGATTATAACAAAATTTCTAACCCATTTGACCTGTTAAGAGATAAAGCATAGCCTAACGACTTTAGCATTGAATGATTTTTATAGAGTTTCATAACTGAATGTCAGGAGAGGGAATTACTGATTTTGTCTTTTCACAGGTACAGGCGAAGGAGTCGTAGCAGGAGCATTACCCGCAACAGAAATGGGTCTTCGGGTCGAAGCCCTGTACGCAGCCCAAGCCCAGGTGAAAGACGGCCAAATATTAGTGATAGATTGAAATCACGTCTTGGACCGAGGATCACCTCACCTAGAAGGTCTGTCTCCAGGTCACCGTCTCTGTCGCCACGCAAGCATACTAAGAATGTGAGATCTACGGATCGAACCAGGTCCCGGTCAAGGTCAAAGTCAAAGTCAAAGTCAAGCTCACCTGGTGGTCAAAGGGGTCTGGTTTCTTATGGAGATATTAGTCCTTAAAACTTCTATGGTCCGTTTTTAGCCATGTTGTCTACATTATTTTTGTTGCCGAATGTTTCTATTTTAATTTTTTCTGTGATGAGTTTGCTGGATCTTTAACTTTAAACTAGGAGAATCTTGTTTTTTTACGGGGTGATTCACTGATTTGGTAAACCAGACTCATTTTCGTAATGTTTTTAAGTTATAAGTTATGCTGTGTTCATTTTGAAGGTTGGATATTACTCACACGAGAATTTGTTTTTTTACCATATTAGTTCGAGGTAAATGATATATCATACATGCTTTAAGGCTCGATGGTAAAAGAGGAGTTGGACTTACTAATTTATGAGGCACTTGAGAGCAAAAGTGATAGATGTAAGCAGAGTCAGAGTCGTCTTAACATTTTAGAAGGTTTCAATCAAACTATAAATTAGGGCCTCTTTCTTGAAGGATTATATTAATTTTTTTCCTAGGCTTGATATCGACAATAATAAACTAAAATGTTTCTGTTTATTTCTTCATATAAATTTATATGTTTGTTTTCATCAAGATTTTCATCAAAATTTATAGTATTTGTACTTGTAAATATGAGCATATATTGATGTAAAAATTAGCCTTTATATTTAATCACGTTGCATCTAAATGTTTATAGTTATAGTATGATATTACGGTGTGCTACTGAGGCCCTTAAATTGTGGGAGCCTAAAACAATTACTATTACAGTATTACTTGATAAGTCTATAGAGACAGCCTTTTGGATGTAAGTCATGTAACACTACCTAAATTCATATCATAAGCGGAGAAAAGAGGAGTTGGACTTACAAGGAACGTTCACTCTTAAATACCACTAACATGTTTTGAATCATTGGCTATGATTAACAGATGAACATGTTTAAATAATGATCCCGTTAAAAAAAACCTACACACCCAAAAGGATTTTGTCTTGGGTAAGGATAGAACCACGACCTTTTGATGGTAGGACATCGTAAACGGTTCCAAAGATGCCAAATGTGTAAGCAAGAGACTAATGCAACAAGTCCACTATAGTGTAGGACGGCGGTTTTTGCCTTCCACAACCAAGTACCACTAAGTTACAAAAACACACCTCACTCGAATAAGACTAAACCAAAAATCACATTTTCGTATCAAACAAATAAATATCATTTAACACCTCCCAAGTTGTTACATTATAATAGTATACAAGCATTTAATATATGTAACTCAAAAAACTTTATAAGCACGTACTTTTTATATACTACAAAACACTTCCCTCCAATAAGAATAAACCATTATCACATTTTCATATAAGTAATAAAATATTATTTAACAAATTCCAACTTGTTATATATTACTAACTAGATATGAGACCAGGCCACGCGTTGTAACTGTCGGGTCACGTGGTCGGATCTTGCGTATGTAAGTTGATAAAAAAAGTTTCATGTCTCGTACATCACAAGACAAGCTATAATATGTCACAGTCAAAACAATAACCAAGTCAAAACCGAATCTTGAAGTCGTACTACATGTTAAAGTAAAGTAAGGGTGTAAGAGACCAAAGTCAAAAAGTCATCAGGGCTAAAATGACAATTAGTAAAAGTCGCGAACTAAAACCATAAATATATCAAAGTTAAAAAAAACCCGCCACGTGTCAACACGTGGGTCACCACGTGTCAACATATGGAAGGCTGATGATAACCGACCTTCCATATTAAGAAGTTTAAAAAATATATATAGGTGCTAGTTTAAATACTCGTGCATTCAATTTTTTTTACTAAACTAATATAATATAATATTTTGACTAAATTTGATTTATTTTTAAGATTTAATTGGCGTGCTTTTAATTTTTGTGCGTTGAAATCGGAGAGAAATATGAATTTTTAAAACATATTATAAAATAATTGTTAATGTTAGTATATCAATAGTTAGTTATAATTATAATTTTAATTATTCACGCATAAAAAAATAAATAGTGAAAAAAACATAAATATTTAATTTAATATGCATGATTTTAGTTTAAATTTTAAAAAAGAATATTATTTATAATTTATTATGTACATAAAGTTTTACATAATTTGTTACATGATTCTAGCTTAAACTAAAAAACGGTATATAATTTATTATGCAAACATGTATTTTTCATCATTTATGACACTTAGTTGAAATCTAAAAAAAATACTATTATAATTTATTATCCACATAAATATACTTTTCATAATTTATGACAGTTTAAATAGACAACTTAGTTGAGTACTTTTCATTATTTAGTTCCTAATATTTACGTGAATTATAAAAAATTTAAGAATAGTTACATTTTTTTCAATTCAATGTGTTTCAAGCATATATAAATATTTTCTAAGAAATTATTTTAAAAAAAATTACACCATAAAACTTAGGATTTAATTTTCTTTAAATACAAAAAAAATAACTCTTTAAAAATAATTCGTGTGCTCCGGTTTTACCACGATTTTGTTTCAAAACTTATTGAAAACTACCGCGCCTCTATGAATATCCTTAAATTCATCACTTCAGTACTGTGTTTCCGATCGTAACGCGCACACTGAATACTGAACTAGTGTAAATATATTTAAATTTATAATTTTTTAATGCCATTAATTAATTACCATTCTGAAATTAGAGACAAATATACTTTCCGTGTAAGGCTACCCCACGTCCGTCCCTCCTCACAACCACTTTACATAAATAATTCTCCAAAACTCATATATAAAACCATGACTATAAAAATTGTAACTTCTAGTTACTAAACTCACAAAAATACTAAACATTAGGCATTTAGGCATGAAAGTATCAGATTGACAAATACTACCAGACGGTGGTCAGATTTTTTATAACTCCCGGGACGGGATAGTACACCTCATGGCCTTACTTCAGGAACACAACGACAACAAACGAGCGGCAAAACAAATCGGCTGCATCTCGAGTTTCCTTCATATCTTTGATCGTCAACAAATTTTGGCCCGAAAAAGAATCCACTCCACGAAACGCCTCCCTTACTCGACAGTAAGTTCTTCGTTTCGATCTTGTTCGTTTTAACGTCTATTCAACCACAAAACGTAACTCGATCTATAGAGTAATTAACTAATAGTTAAAACTATATGTTTTGTAGGGAGTTGGTGCATCATTTGATAGCACGAAAACATGCAAGGAAACGCATAGGCTTTCGCTTGATAGCAGAACAAGTGTCGGTAATGCGTCTATTGCTGATGACGATCAACTGCGATCCCCAGGTGTCATTGCGAGACTCATGGGGCTCGAGCCGTTGTCGTACTCCGATCATAAAGTTCCACGAAAACCTGTTCTACAAAGATCTGCTTCAGAACCTAGGGTTTCAACAGATCTAATTCATCCGAAAACGTCTTCGTTGAGGTCTCGAAGCTTCTTCGATCCAGTCGATCATTTCACGCAGCCAAATCAGACGACAATGCACAAAGAAATTGAGACGAAATTGACGATGAGACGAATGAATCAACAGTCTAATGATCTAAACACATTGAAACAAATCCTCGAAGTTTTACAACTCAAAGGTCTTTTACATTCCACAAATCATTCAAATGTCTACGAAAGGAACTTACACGAATCCGGCATTGTTCTCATGAAACCGTCGAAATCGTCTGCGGATGATTCTCAAGGGACGCGTAGATATGCAACAACATCTTCAGCTAATCGAGTCGAGAATAACGTAAAAACTTGTAATTCGATTAGCAAAATGAAGCCATTAAGTATTGAAATACAAAACACACACAATGTATCATGTTGCAACAAAAGTCCATCAGTTGATTCACATACACGTAAACGAAGCGAATCAGTTCATTATTTGACGATCAATCAATCTACTGGGAACCAGAAACCGAGTGCTTCGTCCTGCATCAAGTCTCCAAACCAAAAGTTGATAAAACTCGTAGTTGAAGAGGACGAATCGTCTTCGATTTCTACGGCTTCTACAATGGATTCAGAGGTAATGAAACGCAAATGTGCGTTGTTACTGTTTGATTGATCATTTACGTGTTTTATTTGAAGCTAAATTTGCTTAAATACAGAGATCTAAATGTGACGGATGCATAATGGAGATGAAAAGCAGTACCGAGTCATCGCTGAGTTCAATGACGGTTTTACCGAGTCCGGTGTCGGTTCTTGACTCGGGATTTGACATGGACGAGGGTTCGACTCCTTCACGCAGCATTGATATAAAAGGTAAAAAAAACTAACTTTTATTGTGTTAAGTTAACCTTGTTTATCGCGTTTAGGACACTTACCCAAACCTGACAGTTAACGTGAAAACACTAATGAAAAAAATAAGACACAAAAAACTATTAGTTGATTTAGTGTGATGACATGATGCATTTTTTTAAATTGGGTTGCACATTTGGATGATTTATTATTTTTATTACATTTCCTTTTGGGTAAGTAGTAAATCTTCTAAAACATTTTTATTTATTACATTTGCCAATGTCACCTCGTGTCATTGTGTTCGTATATAAATTCTTACAAATCTAGTTGGAAATATAAATATTTATTGTTGTAAATTCTAACTAATATTGTCTCAATATTTTAAGGGGTCTCAAGCGTATTATAAAAATGAAGCTTTTTTCTGTAAAAGCTTTTTATTCGGGCTAAGGACCGATAATAAAAAAACTATGTTTATTTGTTCATATAAGTTTATATGTTCATGTTTATTAAGATTTTTATTAAAATTTGTAGTATTTGAACTTGTAAGTATGAACATAGAAGTAAAAATAGGCTTTTATATTTAATCACGTTAATAATATGAACATAGAAGTAAAAATTTGTAGCACCTAAAATTTCATATTAATAATATGGTATTACGGTGTGCTACAAATTTAAGGGTCTTTAATTAGTGGAGGCCTAAAGCAAACACATTACTTGTAAAGCTAGTAGAGACGGCCCTGATTGATGTTAGTGGCGGGGTTTCAAACTCGATCCTTACGTCTCTGTTTGCTTCAGTCAAAAACTGTTACACCAACCTCCGTTTAAAAAAAAGATAGCATATATTACTTTTAGTCATGTCCGCCCTTAAACCATCATCACACTCTTACATGCGTAGGACACAATTAATGGTTAAAACTTTTAATTGCTGTCTCTTTAACTCTTATGTTATATTTAACTGCTACACTTGCATGTATATTATAAGTATAACTTTGGTAAGGTTAATTTAGATTTATCTTGTGTTTAATGGTTAAATTGAACTAATCAATATTAGTTATAAGTCGTTGGTCACTTCTCTAAAGTCAGTGTTAAATATTTAGATATGGTCGATGACAAAAATAATACGTGATGAAACGTTTGGACTGAAGCAAAATCTCACTTAACTAGCTAGTAATGAAAAATTGTATACTGATTTTAGATGTGTTTTCATATTGTTTACAAATCAGCAACTGACTTCAAGGACGAAAATCGAACCCCAAATCTCTCACCAACAAATTCAACACAACGTGAAGACGAATTCACATCAGATGACACTGACTTCATTTACATTTCAAAAATAGTTCAATTGTCACAACACGTTCATGAACATCCCGATATCTTCATCTCGATCGAGAAACAGTTCTATAACAACACTAAAAACGCGTCAAACGTCTCTAGACGTCAACGAAAGCTTGTTTACGACGTAGTTTTTGAAATCATTGACAAAAACAAACAGTTGCCGCCATGGAAGACGTTCGTTGAAGAGTCTCGAGCATTGCTTAAACATATTTGGTTTGAATTTCGGAAGATACGAGAAATAAACACTAGTGATGGCATATTGGAATTTGTCAATGGTGTTCTTAAGAAAGATCTCGTTGAAAGCAATGATTGGGATGATTATCCGATCGAGACGTCAGAAGCGATACTAGACATCGAACGTATGATCTTTAAGGATTTGGTTACCGAAGCAATTCGAGATTTGGCTGAATTTTCGAGTGAGTGTATCTTCTTGAGGTTTCGAAGAAAACTAGCTTTTTAGAAACGTTTTAACTTTGAGTTATGAGGATCACATAAAAATTTAAATTCGAAATTAGGGTTGATGGTTTCAGTCCAAGGTAGTTATAATTGTACGGATCCCAACATGAATATGTGAACACCAGTATTCAAGATATCTGAATACCCTGGGTTTGAAGAGTATCAGACGAAGGTAGTTATAATTGTAATTCGACTTCAAAGTTGAAAGTCTTAGGCTTATGATTCATCAAGGCCGGGTTTGTAATGATATTTTGTAGGCAATAGACACAAAATGTGTTGTTGTGATCGATCTATGTGTAAAAAGGTGAAAGTGATATATGAGGGGCATAATCATGAAAGTGTTAAATATGGAGGGGTGTGGGGGTACATGTTGTAAATCAAGAGGGGCGTGTGACATTTGAAATGATTTGCTATAATGGTAACGTACTTCAAAAGTGGCAAGAAAAAGAGTTGAGTAAATACTCAATGTGTTTTTTTCTTTTTTTTTGGATCTATGTTATTATGGATCTTTGTCAATGGGTTAATGAAATACATGTCAACTAAAAGAAGTTATTGACTTCGGTGCTAGTCATCGTTCATTGTCATTGTGATCGTTACCGTCTAAGAAAATGTTAATGAAAGTTATGAGACGTTAATGTGAAGGAGAAAGAGTATCAGATATTTTTTATATAACATCTTCCCTGAGAAATACTTTATATATAAAAATGATTCTACACGATTCAAAAATATATTCATCATAATTTGTGAACGAATAGATAATACCGAGTTTCTTTTCTTTTACGCATTTGTTGTAACTTGTAACCAAACTATGGAGCCTTCTTTGACGTAGTTTGTCATCACAAGTAAGTTTTGCTATATAAATTTGGGTTTCAGAAAACAAAGTTAATATTAGGATTATTTACATAGTTTCCAGCAAGGTCAAATGAAGAAATTCAGAAAACAGCCAAAAAGCAAGTAAATGGGTCAAAGGTTGAACATATATATTTTTAAGACAAAAAACCTCCTAAATGGCTAAATCAGTTTTTACCATATTCAACACATTATTTACTTACAAAGGGTTCAAAATACTTAATGGGTCAACCACTCTAACCGTTTTGATCTATACAAACGGATTGGAAAATGGTTTGAAGTTTGAACCATTCCTCAACCCACCTCATTGATCAACTCAATTAATGCAAAAGAAATCCACCAAATGGCTTTGCAATCACGTTTGATAGGGCTAATCAATAATAAAAAAATGTTTTTGAGTCAATTCAATCCAACCTGTTTTGACATGTGCAAGAAAATAGACCCAATTGTATGTCACATGACTCAACAATCTCATCAAAACCAAACCAAAGTCAACCACAATCTGATATTATGTCATGTACATCTACAACCTATCACAAAACAAAAGCTGCAAACTACCAAACCACATAAATCTCACAATCCGATCACAATAACAGTAAGAAGTCAACAGGTTAAAGTAACTCTTATTCATTGAGTGATGCCCACATTGCATAACTACCAGCTAGAAACAACTCATTCTGTTGTTTTGTTGATAAGAGACTTGTGAATGTGAGGAATGACACCGCCACCAGCAATGGTGCCTTTGATGAGTGTGTCTAGTTCTTCATCACCACGGATAGCTAACTGCAAATGTCTTGGTGTGATTCTTTTCACTTTCAAATCTTTGCTTGCGTTTCCAGCTAATTCAAGTACTTCAGCTGTTAAGTATTCCAGAATTGCAGCAGAGTAAACAGCTGCTGTAGCCCCCACTCGCCCGTTAGCTGAAGTTCTTGTTTTGAGATGGCGGTGAATCCTCCCTACTGGGAACTGATATTCCATGTAAAGATAAAACATAAATAAAAATTTTGGGTGATTATTATTACATATAAAACGGAATGATATCCGGCACAAAGAATATTGGAGAAAATATGTCAAACAAGCTATCTTTGGTAAAGAATGTAGTAGATTGTTTAGGATGTGATGATCAAGAACACTTACTGTCTAAATATTTAGCTTTTAAGTAACTTGTGTCTAAATATTGTTACAATAACAATTAAAATACTATCAATAAAGGCTTTTGTATAGATTGTGTGCACTAAAAGGCACTTTGACAACTTCCAACTCATTTGTTTTGCGTAAGATAAAATATATCCTAAACTCGATTAATTTACATATAATGATATAAATGACCAAATAGATCAGATAATCAACAACAAAAAAAGCTTATCCATTATACATTGATATTCACCTCAACAAAAGACAACACCAAAAAAGATATAAGAGGGGGAACCTAAACACGAAGAAACCCCTAGGGTCCATTAGACATTATTTACAATCTAACACCCCACATTGGCTTTACCTTTGGGATCATAGAAGCATCACATGATTAAATGATTTTACTTAGATAAGTCTTGAATCACTTAACAGTTAACACATCATGATAATAGTTTCATTTAGACATATATAGACCTCTTCATTTAAATTGTCATGTAAAAATTATTCGTGGGAGCCAAAGAGCAAGACAAACGGAAGTTATAGGAGAAAATGTATCAGAATCATCTAGTAACATCCTTGTATCATAAGAATCAAGAATCTTCATTTCCTGTAGCTCGCCATCTATGGTGGGCCAAAAGTGTTAAGAACAACTATGAAATCTAAGGTGGCAAAAAAGAAATGAGAAGTTGCATAAAGTTTATCACAAAAAAAAAGCAATGATGTGAGTACACAAGTGTTAAGTTTTCAAAAGGAAATAGAAACATTCAGGTCAAGAGTTCAAGACTCAAAAGGCTCACTTTTTCAACATAGCATGAAGTACATAAGATCCTTTGTGAAGGGATGTAAAACTTATTACATTCACGAGACAAAAAGTTGACAGGAAACTGGAGATTGGTGAGAAATAAACAGTTGCCTGAGAGAACTAGAAAGAATGCAAGGAAAGGAATGATCAATAATCCATCAATCTCCATTAGATTATAACTGAGTATTTGACGCAAGAAAAAGAAAGTAGATCTTCAAGGAAGGTGGCATCTCAAGATATAACATAACACTAGAAGGCACTAGGAAAACACTAATGCAGATTTAAAGACGACAGTAACCAACAAACACACATTCAACTTAATGATATGAGGTCCATGACAAAGCAAGTGTTTGACAACTGCCTTAGCCAGAGCAGTGTAAAGGCAAAAGAACAAAAAAGCAGCATTCAGTTTATAAAAACAAATCAGTTAAAAACACAAGCTAGCAAGAGGCTGGGCGTAAGGTGCCCTACTCAAAATTCCATAAGTCTAATATGTAGGCTGTACTGCATAACTACCAGTCTACCCTGCGCAAAAAGGACTCAAAATAATACTAAAAAACGACTCTTCACATTCGGAAATAGTGGTTGTACTGCGTAACTACCCTGCCCAAAAAGAGTACTCACTAGGTACCCAGCAAACCCTAACATATATGAAAAGCTTATTTGTTATTCAGCGTAACAAAAGACTATACGAGGCAATATTACTAACAGGATACAGAACCTAAACAATAAGTCTTAACAAAAGTTACAACCGTATCTTTGACATTAGCACCACCTATGCTGATTAACCAGCCACTTAAAACCACAATTAACAAGAAGCAAGCAACAGCATAAATTGTGCATAACAACATTCCCTTTTAAATTAAACCTTCTATACACACATAAACACCTCAAACACCTTATTCGAAACTATCAAACAAGCAGTTCATATTCTCAATAAGCAGATAAGACAGTTTTAATAATGAACCCTAACCAGTAACCACCCACATAACAATGCCAAAACAATCTCATAACTAAAACAAAATACATCTAGAGTTTTATATTCAAACCTGAAGACCAGCTCTAGCAGACCGAGACGTAGGTCTCTTCTTATCTTTGTCCTTGTTACCTGCAGCAGCAGCTGCTGGTGCTTTTCCGGCCAACAAACCCTTCCCACCTTTTCCCGCCATTTTTCACAACTATCAAACAGATAAACAAGTCAATTTAACATACAGTTCAAAAATCAGCTTTCGATTACGCTTAAAAGCTTATAATCACATGATAAAATAGCCAAATAACAGATCTGACTTAGGTTTCTGGTAAGATATATAGCTAATTTTATAAAATAAAATAAAAAACTAAATCGAAAACTTAATGGTGTATAACATGAAACACTGATTGAAATCATGATTAGAAAACAGAAATTAGGAACTATCGTGATGAAAAACAGAAGCGACTATGAAGAAACGTAGAGATTTGAATTGCTTCGTTTGGTAAAATTAAAACGATTTGTTACCTGAGAATATTGCAGAACTGTACTCGTCGGAGATGCGCCGGAATTAGCTTATCAGTTTGAACAAATTTGGCGGCCAAAACTATTCGGATGAATTTCAACAATATGTTGACAACATTGAAGAACAAACAGCCCAGTAAAACCCTAATGGGCCTCACATGTGATTGTATACTTCTAACATATAGCCCATGGATTAGTTTAACTAAGATAAACTAAACGTGTTAACAATAGCCAGCCAGCCAGGTCATCAAACTCATAGACGGTTAGGTGATGTATTGATGAAAAGATTCAATATTTTGGCTTCAAAATTGATATTTTTACTTTTTCTTTGAGGTGGTGGATCGTTTATATAATTGTTTGTTATTGAATTTAGTTTTTTTTTAAACAACAATTGGGTTTTTAAAGATAAATACATCACAATCTGCTAACGGTATGACTAGAATTTCTGACCTAATGCTTCTAACACGAGCATGTTATCAATGAGTCACTAAATCCATTGATTGTTATTGAATTTAGTGGATTTTAATTTATTTAAATGTAAAGTAATTTATAGGAATACATCGTTATATAATATATGAAAATCTAGCTAAAAGCTTTGAAAGAATGTCATATAAGCTTTTATTATTTTCCTTTATTATGTTAGAGATACTTACTTTATTTGGAAAATCAAATTGTTTATGAAGAACAAACCCGAGCATGTGTTTTATCACCACATAACCACATTCCCAATTCCACCCGCGACTGTTGATTAACCTACATTAAGGTGGTGTTTGCTTTTCTGAAAAATGTTTGCGCAGGCTTTTCTGTCTACTCCGTGCAGACCAAACGCAAACATTATCATCTGTATACTAATTTTTTTTTTTCGAAGACGTTTCATTAAAAGATGTCAGCACAGGCTCTTCCTGGTGCAAACTTGGTCCAACCACTTCTAAAATATTTTAAAGTCTACAGAGGGTTAAACACCCAATACCACCACCCACTATCCACCACCACCCACTACCCCCACCGCCACCGTCCACCACCCCCATCATCCACCACCACCCACCCACCATCCACTAAAACCCATCTTCTACCACCTTCCACCACCATCCACAATCACCACCACCGTCTGTACACCACCACCAGTTTATTTTAGTAGTCTACAGATGTTTAAAAAAACAAACAGTCTTCTTCTTACAAAATGCATAAGTTTGGTCCACCTCTTCTTCTACAGATGTCTGCAAATGTGGTCCGCAGACAGCAGACTGCAGACATTTCCTGTAGAAAAAAACAAACAACACTTAAATTTATCAAATTAATCTCTTAATCATTCAAAATGCAACAAAATTAATCACACTAAAAATATAAACCTATCTCCACCATCTTCCACTTAAATTTACTTTGAAAAGCCTCTTCAAATGCCTTAGAAATATCATAATCTTTGGTTGTCTTGTTAACATTAATTAGATATCCTTGTTAATGTGGTTTATACCGGGTCTTTATATACATGATTATATTGGGTCATAACATCATTTTTAAATGGTTAAGTATACATAATATATATATATATATATATATATATATAAAAATGTATATCGAGATATATATATTTATGGAGTTAAGTTCATTTGAGAAGACTAATATATTACGTGAAGAAAAAGAAAAAACTTAAATCACTAAAAAAACTGATCAATGGTTTAGTTTTTTTTAAAAATAAATTCACTTCATACATACAAATGTGTAACGTATAAACTAAAAAAATCATTAAAGTATTTTTTACGTATGTATTTTTAGCGTTTTAGATTTTCCTACACATGTGTAGGTTATGTGTAAGTAACATAACCTACACACGAATTCCACATGTGTAGGTTTAACAAATAAACGAAATTTATACAATTTTGTTTTTTGAATATCAAAGTTAATGAATAAATATTGCATTTCTATCATTTTTTTATGTTAAAAACGTTTTTGGTTAAAAAAATAAAGAATTTAGCTATTTCTTTTTCTTCTCGCAATATTTGTTCTTTTCAAAAGAACTCTCATATATATAATACTTTTTAAAAACTTTCGGGTCCCTCGAAAGACTGGCCCTGGGCGGTCGCCAGGCTTGCACCCCACAAGGGTCGGGCTTGTGTGTGTTATAGTAAAAATTGGTGATAGTAAGTCTATAATGGTGCCAAAGTTTATCATTATTAGTTTTGATAACATATATTAATGTAATAGGTTTTAGAAAATAAAAATAAAAACTAAACTTTACAAGCCACCATTGTTATGACCACACACACAACCATAACATCGCTTTCACAAAGTAAGGGCAATGTACCACGTTATCATGTTGTCACCTCACCATCACGGGCTGTGAGTAATGCCTTGTATTAATGGTATTAAGTCCCGACGAAACATACAAGTTAAAATGATATTCAAATAAAATATCTGTTGGTTTAATAAAAAAAAGAAGTTCTTAATAAATAGATTTTTATCGAGAGAAGTATCAAAGCGAGTTTATGACTTTAGGTTGTGACATGAGGAGTTGACTAACATAGAAACATACCAATTTTTTTCAAAATGTAATATTTATGAAGTCCTACAAAATATAATATTTCATTTAAACACATTCATTTTCTTATATAAATGTGTATGCTACTCGAATGAATACGACCTACTATATAATAGCATATCAATTTTGTCTACCTTGTGGTGTTCGCCATTTGTTCGTAGTCCACGATGTAAAGATCAAGTGCATATGTTAGGTGAAAACGTCCAAATTCAAACAAGGATTAGATAGTTTTGAATTAGTAATATATAAAACGAGATGCCACATATCCTTGTCAAAACAAAAATCATTAGCACGCTTCTTGTTCTTATCATCGAATGACAAAATGTGTTTGAAGTAACTATGTTTGATCGTGATCGCTCTTATTGAACTTTTATTGAACTGTTTTATGGTATAAGACATAGTTATTGTAATTTAGGTTTAATTACCAATTTATTTTTTTCAATGTGTGATGTCTTAGTCTTGTCATTTATTTTCAGGTTTAAGATGGGGGGGAAAGAATATAAATATATAATCGTTGTCTCGTTGATCTATATTTAATGGGATTTTCTTATAAACCTATCATTTTGCAGCCTAAAAGCATTGTATGAAAAAGGAAATCACATATATTAGATTTTTAGTTACTTCTTTCTATATAGCAAATAATTTACGGCATTATACTTAGAGAACGGAATTATACTAAAAAGCCTAAATTTTCTAAAGAGTTTAAGAAATTA
The DNA here is from genome assembly GCA_030867185.1 of Tagetes erecta. Taxonomy (NCBI): domain Eukaryota; kingdom Viridiplantae; phylum Streptophyta; class Magnoliopsida; order Asterales; family Asteraceae; genus Tagetes; species Tagetes erecta. The sequence continues at coordinate 11,156,190 of CM061494.1, forward strand.
TAAGATGATGATATGTGACATTCTTTTAAAATAGAAAGAATGGTAAAATTAGTAATATCTCTATATTTTAATATCTCTATATACGACATTACTATTTAAAAAAAAATTGCACCATAAAAACGAACATTTTCTTATCTTTAAAATGCGTATAATATATAATTATATATTCATATATAAAAACAAATTTTTTTCAAGTTTTTCAGCTCATTGTGTTATTTGTCAGGTCATTGTGTTATTTCGTCAAGTTATTGTGTTATTTTTCAAGTCATTATGTTATATTATGTTATTGTGTTATAACACAATTACCTGATGAAATAAAATAATGATCTGAAATAACACAATAACCTGACGAATAAAACAATGAGCTGAAAAAAACAAGCTATAATATATTTGAGATGTTACACAAATAAAACAAGTAATGGATTTGAGATGTTATGTTATGTTATGGCATGTGACTATGTCAACAATAAAAAAAGTTATAAGATTTGACATATTGTGTTATTAGATATGCTTTATTTGTATTCGAAAGCAAGTTATAATATAACATACTGACATAATATAACATAATGATCTGACAAATAACACAACGAGTTGAAATGTGAAAAAAAAATTCATTTTTTATTCATTAATATTATATGCGTTTTGAAGATAAACAAACGTTTGCTTTTTTGGTGTAATTCTTATTAAAACATAAAGTATGTAAAAGTTATGGACATTTAAAAAAAATGTGGAATTTTAAAAATGTGACAAAGAATTATATACATTTAACATACCATTTAAAGTTCTAACTATTTACCATTATATCACCTTGTGTTTTTAGCTATTTATCTTCATTTAATACTAGATTTAATGGACCATATGACTTCTTAGTATTTATACAAATTTTATACTTTATAGTTGAATCCAATTCTATACTTACAATTAGACTTAATACTTCACCACTGAAGAAAAAAATTACAAATACCATAATACCATTAGACAACAAAACTTAGCTATTTTTAATTACTTATAATTTATTAAGAGGCAAGTTTAATATTACATCATGAATGCGAGAACCATTTAATACACTTGGACATAATGTCTAGAAGCTGAAACATGATACAAGGTAGTGAAAGAGAGACAAAACGTCAGAAACATAATTATAATTGTATTGTAAATGTGCATTTAAAACAAGGAGAAAGTGAATATGAGGCTGTAACGCATTACATGTGAAATACTCTAAAACTACGTAGCTTTGTATAAATCAACATTAAAACTACGTAGTTTCAGCCAATAGATTCATTAGATTTAACTAGAATTCCTTAACTCTATTAGATTACTCCCTTATTATCACGTATCTTTCTCGTCTATTAGGTTCACAATTACGATTATAATATGCATACTATATTTCAATATATATGCTGTAATCTATTGATTCAAAATGAATAATTGCATTTGAAAAATGTATTTAACCAACCGAAAGGAAATTCATATAGGATCAAGAGAATGTAGTAAATTTTATTATTTTAAATTGGTGATATAAATCAATATGTGATTTGAATGGATCGAACAAAGAAGACTATTCGGAAATCATGCATTACTTTTAAAATTATAGTTTTGATGTTGAATTTAGGAGATATCATTTGAACTAAACTAATTGAAATTGTAGTTTTGATGTTGATTTAAACAAAACTACGTAGTTTTAGAGTGTTTCGCATGTAAGCTTAGATGCGTTACAACCTCATATTCACTTTCCCCTTAAAACAATATATATACATACAAGTGTGTTATACAGGTTGGCTTACTAAACAAGAGTCTAAGTACGTACCAATTAATCAGTTAAACATCTTTAACAACGAAATACAAAAATACATAATAGTCAATCTTAACAAACCTCATCTTCTCTTCGTCCCCTTTTGCAGCAAAAATTAATGTCAACTCATACCAATCGTTGGATGTCAAACAAATTATAATCATTTTTTATTAACTAAAAAATACCCAATGCTTCTATTTTTTAGATTATGATCAATACAACACTAGGTTTAATTAATACCCGTGTATTACACACGGGTTCAATAATAAAATTTATAAATAAAGTATAATATTATTATAAGTACTTATAAATATTTAATCTATCTAATAAATTAAACTTTTAGGGGTCAATTTTTAGAGGGAAATTTTTTTAATCTATAATAGGAAGTTTTAGAGGGAAACTATTAAGTTTCATGCAATGAGTTGATAGAGCTCCTTAACTATTAAATATTTACAAATTACAAATTTTTAAACATAATAATTCTAATTTCTTTATAAATATTATTATTTAACCCGTGTGTAACACACGAGTGTTAAACCTAGTATTTAATAATTTGGCTCCATCAACTTTGTATTATGAAAAATTATAGAGTAAACTGCAGTTTTGGTCCCTGTGTTTTGGTATCATTAACAGTTTTAGTCCCACCTTAACAGTTTTGGTCCCTGTGTTTTTATTTTCTAACAGAATTGGTCCCGAACACTAACTCCATCCAATTTTTCGTTAAGTCTCTCACACGCGCCCCACATCTAAAGGGTAAAAATGTCATTTCTCCATCTCTTTTATCTAAGTCATCATGTAGGTTAACATTTTTATTTAGTCGTTCGTCAAAAAGAGGTAGAGAAATGACATTTTTACCGCGCATGTGAGAAAGACTAACGGAAAATTGTATGGAGTTAGTGTTCGGGACCAAAACTGTTAAAAAATAAAAACACAGGGACCAAAATTGTTAAGGTGAGACTAAAACTGTTAATGGTATCAAAACACAGGGACCAAAACTGCAGTTTACTCAAAATTATATATAAAATTTACCTCTCAAACTTCCTATTATAAAACACACATTTCCCTCCAAAATGGGACCCTAAAACCTTAAATTATTATATAGACTAGGTTTAACACCCATGTGTTACACACAGGTTAAATAATAATATTTATAAAGAAATTAGAATTATTATGTTTAAAAATTTGTAATTTGTAAATATTTAATATTTAAGGAGCTCCATCAACTCATTGCATGAAACTTAATATGTTTCCTCTTAAACTTCCTATTATAGATTAAAAAAATTTCCCTCTAAAAATTGCCCCCTAAAAGTTTGATTTATTAGATAGATTATCAAGAATGGGTTTTACATATAGCTTCAAAAGTTTTGTTTCAAAGTCTAACTAGAATGTTCTTTAAAAAAGGATTTGGACAAAGTAGTAATGATAATGATGTTGAGTTATTTATTACCATATATAATGGAGTTATATTTGAAACAAGATGCATGCTTAATTATACCATTTTGATGAGACCCTTTATGCATATCTTAGTATTCGTGAGAATGTGAATGTGAGGTGTGTTATAATGAATTAAAAGGTAAGTGGAAAAAGAAATTTGAAAGTGATGACAACATAAAAGGACTTGTATTATGACTTCTTAGGATGATTATGTTTTGCCATAATGAAAGATAGAAGCTCTTTTAGAGGTTATTTCTTTGATTGGCATCACACTTATGCTATAGCTTAAGTATAGTGATATGGCCATTTAATTTGACAAACATGAAGTATGAGCACAAAAGATTAATCCACAATTAAAGTTGAAATGTATTGATACTTTATTGTTTGATTGGATTCTACTGCTAATTCTAATATGCGATAGGTATATCACAAGATAATTGCGCAAGGATGCGGTTAGTGGCACAAGACGACAATGTGTAGCATTGAATATAAGCGGAACACAAAAAGATGAATCGGTATATATTGGTACTTTTCATGATTAGGACAATATGTGTGGTGTTTTCTACAACTATAATCATGAGAAAAAGTGTCATAAACACATTTATTCTAACCTATGTGTGTGACGACACGTCAACGTACATTCAATGACGTATGACACAATTTCTTTATTATTTGATTGGATTCTACTTTTAATTCTAGTAGGCGATAGATCCATCACAGGATAAGCATGCAAAGATGTGGTGACTACACAAGACGACAATGTGTAGCGTCATATAAAGGCAAAACACAAAAAATGAGTTTGTATTCATTGGACCTATGAATGTTTAGATAGTAAGCATTGCGTTATGTAGAACTATAAATGTGAAATAAAAGTATCATAAGAACATGTGTTATGTCGGAAGCATGTGACGACACATTCATTGACGTATGACAAGTTTCTTTATTGTTTGATTGGATTCTACTTCTAATTCTAGTAGGCGACAAGTATATCACAAGATAAATGCGCAAGGATGCGGTTAGCGACGCAAGACGACAACGTATAACGTCAAATATAAGCAAAACACAACAAGATGACTCAGTATATATTTAGTACTTTTCATGATTTGGACACTATGTATGGTGCTATATATAACTATAATCATGAGAAAAAGTGCCATAAGCACATATATTCTAACCTAAGTGTGTGACGACATGTCAACATTCAATGACGTATGACAAAGTGTCTTTATTATTTGATTTGATTCTACTTTTAATTCTAGTAGATGATAGATCATCACAGGATAAGCATGCAAGGATGTGGTGACTGCACAAGACGACAATGTGTAATGCCAGAAAAAGGTCAAACACAACAAGATGAGTTTGTATTAATTGGACCAATGCATGATAGTAAGCGCGGCGTTATGTAGAACTATAAATGTGAAATAAAAGTATCATAAGTACATATGTTTTGTCGGAAGCGTGTGACGGCATGTTCATTGACGTATGACAAGTTTCTTTATTGTTGATTGGATTCTACTTTTAGTTCTAGTAGATGATGTATACATCAACGAAAAGTGTGCAAGGATACGACTAGTGGCGCAAGACGACAATGTGTAGCGTCGAATATAAGTGGAACACAACAAGATGATTCAGTATATATTGGCACTTTGCATGATTAAGACAATATGTTTGGTGTTATCTACAACTATAATCATGAGAAAAAGTGTCATAAACACATGTATTCTAACCTAAGTGTGTGACGATACTTTAACGTTCATTGACGTATGACAAAGTTTCCTTATTATTTGATTGGATCCTACTTTTAGTTCTAATAGGCGATTGATACATCATAGGATAAGTATGGAAGGATGTGGTGAGTGCGCAAGACGACAATGTGTAGCGTCACGTAAAGGTGAAATACAACAAGATGAGTTTGTATTCAATGGATCTATGCATTTTAAGATAGGAAGCACGACTTTTTATAGAGCTACAAATGTGAAATTAAAGTATCATAAGTACACGTGTTCTATCGGAAGCGTGTGACGGCACGTTCATTGACACATGCCAATGATTCTATACTTTTAATTGGATTACACCTTTAAATCTAGCTGGCGATAGATACACCACACGAAAAAATGCACAAGGATGTTGTTAGTGCGCAAGACGACAATGTGCGTCATCAAATAAAGGATAAACACAACAAGTTAAGTTTATATATTCACTGGACCTATGCATGATTAAGATAGTACGTGTGGTGTTATATAGAACTAAAAATATGAGATAAATGTATTATATCCGTAAAAAGTGTATAATTGACGTATGACAATGCATCTTTATTGGTAGATTAGATTCTACTTCTAATTCTAGTAGGTATATGAGATAAATGTATTATATGCGCCAAAAGTGTATCATTGACGTACGACAATGCATCTTTATTGGTAGATTAGATTCTACTTCTAATTCTAGTAGGTATATGAGATAAATGTATTATAACCGTCAAAAGTGTATCATTGACGTATGACAATGCATCTTTATTGGTAGATTAGATTCTACTTCTAATTCTAGTAGGTGGTAGATACATCACAAGATAAGTGTGCAAGGATGTGGTGTGTGAGCAAGACGACAAAGTGTAACGCTGAATAAAGGCAAAACACAACAAGATGATGACTTTGTATTCATTGGGTCAATTCATGATTAAGACAACATGTAAGGTGTTTTATAAAACTATAAAAATTAGATAAAAGTATCATAAATACATGTATTATGTCGGAAGTGTGTGACGTTACGTTCACTGACGTATGGCAACGTTTTTCATACTTTCAGTGGATTCTACTTTTAATTCTAGAAGGCGATAATATATCACACACTAAGTTGTTAAAGGTTAAAGTTTTTGAGTTTAAAAGAAAAGTTATAAAATTTTAAAATAATCATAATACTACATTATGGTAATTGGTAATTAGTATTGAGTTATTGAATCTTTATATAATATAGCAAAACCAAAAAAGCTTATGTGGCATAATTTTAAAGCTTTTGGCTTATGTGGCATCATTTGAGAGTTTATCTCATAATAATTTTTTTAAAATATATTATAATAAAACTAATTACATTTTTGGTCCCCTAATATTTTGGAAAATTCTGAAAAATTAAAAGTATTTATACTTTTAACCCTCTACTACAAGGGGTGTACATGAGTCGGTTTATATTTGATAGGGTGTGAAAATAAAACTTATGGATAAAATTAATAATAATATACAATTAAAGACCTCAGTGTTTTATAAATATACATAACTTTTTTATATGGATTTTAAAAAAAATAAACTACACCATAAAACTGAGCGTTTTATTCTCTTTAATTTGAGTATAAAATTGCTATACTAAAAATTTAATTTTTAAAAATATATTTCGTGTTTCGGTTTACCACGGTTTTGTTTCAAAACTTATTGGAACGTTCATGAATATCCTTAAAAGCATCACTTGAATGTTGTGTCCCGAGCGTAGCGCGGGCACTAAACTAGTTAGTATATATATTAAGGCTTTCGATCTTACTTTGAAAAAAAATCTACAAAACTCTAAACCCAATATAAATATGAGATATACATAAATCTAAGATACCTCCTCAAAGATAATTCAGTCAAGGGTGAGAATCATTACAGAACCACTTATTATTGCAAAACAAAAAGAGCAGCTAGTTTACATCGATTTACATAAATGTAATCAAGTCTTGTTATATTTAGGCTGTTTTACATATATATTCATGTCTGATTTACACATATGTAAAGAGGGCTTAATATTAATTGTCCGGCTTAATTTACATGTATGTAAATCAATAGTTCTGTAGTTCTGTAATATGAGTTATACCTAAATCTAAGATACCTCCTCAAAGATAACTCAATAAAAATGAAATATAATAACTAACATCATCTTTATTGTAATTCAAACATGATAAAGGTTACTATTAACAAGTTACGGTGTATTTCTTCATAAACATCTTGTTAAAATAACTAAATAAATAAAAATAAAAATTGATAGATTAAATTTGATAGTATCAAAGACAATTCATATACAAATTCATATAAAGAAACAAATCCTAACACTGACATGTTAAATTATGTAATTCAAACACAACCGGCATACTTTATTTACATAAATGAATCATTTGGGTTGGATGTCACATATGTTAGGTGTTTAAAAGAGCTAACAAGTTACTATAATTAAGGAGTCAATATTTTTTTAAAAAAAATATTAGCTTTTAAAGAAGTTGTAAACATGTTATACTACTCGTAAATGGTTGATAACTAAGTTTATATAAAACTATAAGCTAATGATTACCTTTTATTGATTCAGTATTTATTATTCAAAATTTGTGATAACTCATATTTAAGTTTTTAAACGAGTGACATGTTTAACTCTAGTATGGTTGGAGGCTTCGAGCATGATCTTTTAATTAAAGATGATACCCAAGTCAAGTCAAAAGTCAAAACATATATAATTTGTCTCAAATCTTAAATTTTAAATGAGACATCAAATAGAAATAGAAAAATGATTAAAGTTGATATAAAAGAAGACGCATTCAACCTTTTTCTTGAATCTTTGTCAAGAAGCAAGCGATTACAGATTATGAGAATCAAGACTTTCATTCATTAGTAGGTCCCTCAAGCAACTCAATAAATAAAGTAAATAAATCATCATCCAAAATCTCAATAGTTAATACAAAGATTCACAAAACAAACTTTATTTATATGCTATTGCATGTATTTATGGATGTTACAATTTATACCTTGGCTTACAAGTTGCTTCACCTTCACGTATTCACGAACCATCTAACCCTAGACCGATGGACTAAGAGTTGATTGTGGAGAATAAAAATGTTCGTTTCCCGACCCTATATCGTATAATGATTAGGTTTTGTCTGGAAAATTCTAGTAAATTACAGGTTTATTAAAACTTAAAAGTCAAATTTGTGAAATGAAGATATAAGAGAGTGTTCTTTTAGTTTCTTGAATATCATGATAATGTGACAGTATAATTAGAGTAACGTACGATTAGTTTCTTTACATACATCAAGTCTTATAGTTTATTTATTAATTTGCAAAAACTTAATTTTTAGAAAGGTAACTAGTTTTGTAACTTGTGATTCTCAGATGTCTCTTAAAACTTTTATAACACTTTTCAATTTATTTATTTCGTAAAAACATACGAATGTTCAATCGAATAATTCTTATAGCATAAGGCTAGATCCCGGGTGAGCCTAGCTCACATTTTATTTCATATATCATAAGCATAGTTTTTAAATAGACAATCATAAGTATTAACCGATATACATGCTATAAAATTAGTTATATAGTATACTTGAATCGTAGATTAATCATGAAAAAACAAATATGAATTGTAAAATATTTTTAAAGTTCTAACTATTTACCATTATGTCACCTTGTATTTATTAGCCATTAATCTTCATTTAATATTAGATCTAATGGTCTAAATTTTTTCTTAGACTTTTAAGAAAATTTAGACTTTCTAGTTGAACCTAATTCCAGCAGTAAATACTAAAATTCGAGTGATTTGTATGATTAATAAAAAAGGTGAGTGATTTATTATCTATAACTTTAAAATAGAAGTGGGGGATAGCAAAGTCTTAGGGTTTAGACTTTTATTTTTCTTATATAGTTTTGCCATAAAAAGTTTATTAGGTTTAGCTTTCTTGTAACAATTTATGCTTTAAACCCGTTTATGTTTTCTATTGATTTTGCTTTTCTGTAAAACATTTTTTAACAATATTTCATAGAATTTTATAGTATAAAGTCATCATCACCTCCCACCATAAGATTTAAGCTCTACACCTTTTAGTTGTTATTGTACAATACTTATTACCATACTTTTATCCTTAGGACAATAACTTTGTTTGTTAACTAAAAAAATAAAAAAATGGAATACTTGAGTTTCATTAGTTTTTTTTTAAACGTGCCGACGATATAACTTTGAATTGAATACTCGAGTTAGAATTATTAAAATCTTATAATTATGTTTATTGAATTGGCATAGGTAACAATAATGAAAATTGAGATCGGCTAATTACATAATAATTTGGATTATTTTAAAATCTAACTTCATTTATTTATAACAAAAATGAGATTTAAAAATCTGAATTTTAACCTACTAACCGGCGAATGACACAACTTAGCAAAATTTTATAGAGGTCCTAAATGTCTAACTGATTTTCACTAGAGGTCTTCCTTTACAGTTTTTTTTAACGTCCATTAATCTTGATGACATGACCGAAAGGAAGGTTGTGGTGGGGTGGTCCGGTGGATAGAAGGTATGGACGATGATTGTGGCATGGTCGTCTGAGTTAGTCCTTCTAAATTGGTTATCATCGGGTGAAGAGAAGGGGAATCAATGGCCATCTCACGCCACAACCAACGTCCACACAATATATCCACCAGACCACAATCACCATCTTCCCTTCCGGCCACGTCACCAAAAGCTTAATAGAGGTTAAAAAAGTTATTAAAAACCTCTATTGAAAACTAGTTAGAATCTCTTGACCTCTGTCAAGATTTTACCAAGCTGGGACATTCGCCAACCAATATGTTTTAATTCCAGTTATTTAAGTCTAATTTTCATATTTAAAAAGACTCGTATCACTTCTCGTATTATATATAATAACTTATGCTTCAAACCCTTTTATTTTTCTATGATTTAATGTTAACAAATAAATCGAAGAGTTAATTACGGTTTTGGTCCATGAGTTATGACACTTGGAACAAGTTTAGTCTCACTCTAACCGTTTTGGTCTTTGTGACTTTTATTCTTAGCACAAATTGTGAAGAAGGGTTAACGAAAACGTGAACTAAAATATGGCTCGTGACCATTGGTGTTAAGAATAAAAATCACCGGCCCGAATACACAGAGACCACAATTGCAATTTACTCTAAACCGAAATACATGACTTTCATTAGTTTCTTTTTCAAACGTTTTGATATTACTTTAACTACAAAAATTTTATATTCAAAATCAAGTATCTTTTATATTAGGGATATTGGATCTTAATAATTCGAACCTTTGTATATTGTCGATATTAATCTTAATTTTTTTTTAACGTTGTTAAATTTTTTTCTAATTTCTGAACGATGTTTTAAAAATTTTGATTTGGAGGAAGACATGAGTCTATTGCTATAAAACTTATCTTGAGTCTGTTCTATAAGCAAACGAATTTTAACATCTGATTTAGCCACTGTTAGGTTTAACGCCCTGATTGAAAACCGTTTGGTCGTTTGGATCATCAGCTCAAGGTAAGTTTTTTACATCAATGAACTCGTATCGTCCTCTCGATCAAAAGTCATAAAACATCGATCATAAATTAAAAAAAATTAATAGCGTTAAGTTAACTTTAACAACGAATAATTGTAGAAAAAAATAAGTTACAAGTTGAGATTGCCACAAGAATTTTTAAGTTGAAATTAATATCAACAAATATATACAAAATTCAGATTATTAAAATCTAATATCCATTTATATTATAAGATATATGGAGCGAAGCTTTCATTTTTATACTTGACAGACCAAACTGCTTATGAATGAACATCTTCGTTACCAATATAAGTATTATCAGAACTAGTTTCCGTATTCGATATTATGGAGCCCTTACTAGCTAAAGATAAGGACCAAACTCCCGCCGCGTAATACGGCAGAAAACTAGAAAAAAATATATTAAATTTTTATAACTATTTTAAGACTTATTTTTATATTTCAATGATAATACTATTTGAGTTTTAATAAATTTCACCCATCACCAAACTAAGCATATCATTTCTTGATCTATTTTTAATACCACTATTATTAGACAACCCAAACATAGGCGTGTAGTACGACAACAATTCCAGTTTAAGGGGTATCACTTACTATAGATAGACATGGTTATCATCGTGATGCTGACGCGTGGAGTGATCTCGGTCGTCCATCTGTCAACTTCATGTATCACCTTTGCCGCGTGTCGTACGTAATCAACGTCATTCACCGTTCCATCACAACCAAATTCCAAAAATAGCCATCTTCTTTTGGGCCCACATTCACAATAGCCCTTTGTTTATTTCTAGATTGGCTGATTTTGTCCTTACAGTTTGGTTTTTACAACTTTAGTCCTTTGAACAACGTGGTCTAACTAGCAAGAGAATTGTTGCCGGATTTATAAGAGGGAAAAGATGTCAATGATATTGTTACACTATATTGTGTTTTTAACAATGTTTATGATCGGGTTTGAAACTTAGGTCGTCTATATATGTTTTACGTTCTACTGATTTATTAAAAAAATGGTCAATGTCTATAGTGACAGTTCCTGAATGTTTGTAGCATTGACGCTGAAGATCATAGAACCCATAATTTGTATTTTACACGGAGACGAGATAAATATAAATATACAAATTTAAGAAATCGGCGTAAAAATTGACATTTCGGTCGAAAAACACGTACGGGCTGACGTCCATACCGGCCCGTGTGAGGATGCGCCATTAAATGTCTAGGAGCGGGTTGGTTTATAGTTAACTTTAGTGAAAAACCTATTTAAACCTAAGAATCTTTAGCTGTATACTACGCTAATTTTTTTAATATATCAGTAAAAAAACTAAAACCCATATATGGTGTTCATTATAAACAATAATATATAAATATTCAAAGGCGTAATACTTTTATGAAATTGATATTTAAAAAAATCATAACCCACACAAATCATTTCTTATTTTATTAATTATCCCATTTGAGATCAATTTCTTTTCCTCTAAAAACGTTTTCTTATCTAATCAATTCTATAAAGTGATAGTCAATTTGTTTTCCACTCAAACTCACGTCCATAAACATTAATTTATTAGGTTACTAGGTTTAATACTCGTGTATTACATACAGGTTAAATAATACTCCCTCCGTCCCATTAGAAGTGTTTTAGTTTGAAAATCATAAAGTTTTAGGCACATTAAATGATGGGTATTTTTGTTTGTCATTTGACAATAATACCCTTGACAATAAATATTATTGTGGGTCCATCATATTGTTTGTTTTATGTTATTAAGGGCAAATTTGGAAGTTTACCAATAAATTTTAAAAGTGAACACTTTAAATGAGACAACTAAAAAAGGCAATATGGACACTTCTAATGGGACGGAGGGAGTAATATTTATAAATAATTTATAGCAATGTTTAAGTATTTGTAAATATTTGTAAATATTTAATAATTTGGCTCCATCAACTTATGTATTATGAAAAATTACAAACAAATTTTACCTCCCAAACTTTTTATTATAAAACAAACTTTTTCCTTTAAAAAATAAACCCCTAAAACCTTAAATTATTATATAAATTAAATGTAGAGTCAGTCATCTTAATTTTTTTTTTTTTTTTAACAGCAACACCTTGATTTTCAAGGAGAAATACACCACAACTCGTTGTCAGCAGGATTAGAACTCCTAACCTAATGTTCCTAACACAATTGTTTGTAAATACTTCAGTCATCTTAATAGAACTACATTAATACTTTAACTTCAAATTTCAACAAATGACCTAAATGAAGAAAAATACTCTTAAGGGACTAATCTTGAAAAGTAAAAAACCTTATGGATAGTTCTTGTAACTCTAAAAATGTATCCGATAAGCAGCGCCAAAAGAGTAATTTCCTGGTGAAAGCAAGTGCGGACCCACCAAACAATGAATGACATTATTACCCTTTTATTTTCATCATCACCAACACGACACCGTTTTCATAAAATCAAAAATTCAAAATTCAAAAACCATGTACTATAAAAAACCGCTCATGATAGTACAATTACAGTACTACCCCCACTCGAACGAACCGGTACAACCACTCAACTAAACCAACACCAACGACTCGTTTATGTCCAATGACGAAACTACCCTCCTTTGGTTTTCATAACTTATAGGATGTAATGGCATAAAGGTGTAATATTGTGTGGTTTAAGAGGGTATTTTGGGAAAAGAAAATGTCACACATTTGTGGCTTTGCTTTTGCAAGGCAGCCCATGCTACTAACGTGAGCCCGTCCGTTCAAATGGTCTTTTTCTCCGTATCACGAGTTATATCGAACACACGGGTTAAATGCTTTATTCATTAAAATAAATAAATAAAATGGTCCAAAAAGTTTATAAATTTTAAGTCTAAACATACCAATTAAAATCAAGGATAAGGTATAGAGTATAGACCACTCACCACCTACATAACAAAGTACAATAAAAGTGTTAAATATTTTTTTCCTTTTAAAGTATTCTAAAATTATTGAATTGATTGATTGTTTGTATCCGGATGTATAAGTAGTTTTGGCCGGTTAAAAATATAAATTGTTTAAAACATGGTATATTTCAGTGGTTTACCGTTTATGATTTGTTAAAGAACATATAATATGAAAATACGACTTAATGTTGTTTTATTCGTCTTTTTGTCTGAAAACATGAAGTAATGTACACGAGCTTTGTGAATCATCTTACGTGTATTTAAATATTACCACGAAATAAACTTTTGCAAAAAACATACAAAAAAATAGTTTCGCATTATTAAAGCTGTAAAACCGATAAGCCAATACCTAAAACTAACCAGCTTAGCTGATTTGTTACGTTTCTCTTCCGGGCCATGATTAAGAATTAGCATTCAAGATGAAATTATTTTTTTGTCAAAGTTATATCACAAACATAAAACAGGACACCATATACTATCAATACACTAAATCTTTCAACACTAATTGTATATACTCTAAAGATCTTATATCTTTTGATATTTTTTTCTTAAAAAAATCATAAACTCATACACACTATAAATCCACCCCCAAATATATATACACACAATTAATATAACCAAAACTCATATAACCATTAACCTCATAATAAAAATCATAATTGGCAACTTCAATAACTTCACTTTCAAACTACAAGTTAAATTCCAGGCTCATTGAACGTGACATTTGCTAAAAACTCTAGGGACAATTTAGTAATTGGAAAACGCATGCAACGTGGCAACCTATAGCAACAACAAGGATATGTAACGGACGTTTAAATGTAGAGTATAATCAGGGGGAGCCTGCCACACTGTAAATCCACCTAGGCAAAATAATATCCACGTCAGCACAATTCACAAACCCCTATAAATACAACCCTTTAACACAATCTCGTTTCTCTAAGCCAAAAACTAAAAACCTCACGATAACTTTTAACACTTTACTCCGATCGTTGCTTTTTCCGTCACCGGCGATATCTGTTTGTAAAATTTTCTAATGATTTCGCCGGAGATGGATTTTCCGGCAGCAGATTTGTTCACTGGTGATGTGCATGACGTGCTTACATAGGCTAAAACCTAACTGTAGCTTAAAAGTTTGTTAAAACTTAAAACCCTAGGTTAAAGCGAGTGAAACGTAGCTGAGATTACAAGTTATTCCTTGTTTTGTTTCACAAATCGTGATTAAAAAAGGAGTATAAACATAGATAAAGGCATCAATTTTGCAGGTTTTGATTAAGGTTTAGTATTTAGCCATTTAGGCGGTTTTGTTGGTTTTTGTGCCGCTTGATTTGGCGATCAGTTTTTGAGAAAATGAAAATTGAAAGCCAAAGCCTGTGTTTTTCGTGTTCGAAATTAGGTTTTGATTTGTAGTGTTGTTGAGAGCTAGGGTTTGGTCTAGGTTAACACAATCAGAGGTTTAGAAAGTGATAATCGGAAGAACTTTTGCTATGCCGTTGACGATGAAGGTTCAACCAATCGATTCCACCACAGCGGATGAATGTCTCGAGTCGGTGAAGACGGTGCCGAAGTCTCGACTGAGGCGGTTTTTCGATTTGTCGAGCTTTTTGAGAGGTTCAACGGCTGCCGACAGGTCCGTCGCCGGTGAACCGCAATGCGGCAAAGACGGTTGTTCAGATGAATTCGAACCGAGCTCTGTTTGTTTGGATAAAATGGTGCAAAATTTCATAGAAGATAGCAGCAACGAGAAATATTCTGTTACCGGAAACATTAAATGTACCTCCGATGGTTCTGAAGATGACTCTGATTCATTCAATTGTTTCGGTAACTCTAACAACCATACTTCATCTACTGATGCATGTGATCCTCTTAGGGTAATGATTCATTATTATCCATATTTATTTTACATTTTTATATCTAGCTGATATAATTTGCCTTATTTAGAAGATGTAACCCTAACTGTTTGTTATGCACTGACTTTTTTCAGAGTTTGGTGCCTTGTGAGACCGTTTCTGAAAGAAATTTGTTGGCTGATGTTGCGAAAATCGTTGATAAAAACAAGATCTGTAAGAGGAAAGATGAAGCTAGTTTGAAGATTGTTGTTGATAGCCTTGTAGCTAATGGATACACTGTTTCTATCTGCAAATCTCGTTGGGAGAAAACTTCAACCTATCCAGCAGGTATTGCAAAGTTTCAATTTTTCAAAAATTGTTCTGTTTCTTGGCATGAATCTGATGGATTAGTTCTTATAGTTTTATAAAGCAAGTTGATTTCATCAATTTTGTTATTTTTAATTTGGGGCTTTTTGGTTATGAACAGGGGAATGCAAAATTTCGCTAAATTCTGCTTTTTTTCTCATGAATTATTCATCCTGTTGTTCTTGACATCTTAAAATTGTTTGGGTTGATTAGTTTTGTGACTAATGATTTGGGGATTTTTGGGTATGAACAGGGGAATATGAGTATATTGATGCTGTGATCGAAGGTGATCGTTTGATAATCGACATAGACTTCAGATCAGAGTTTGAAATAGCAAGATCCACCAAGAGTTACAAAGCAATTCTTCAGATGCTGCCTCATGTATTCGTGGGCAAAACCGATCGTCTCCAGAAGATCATCAACATAGTTTCTGATGCAGCAAAACTTAGCTTGAAGAAGAAAGGGATGCCTTTGCCCCCATGGCGTAGAGCTGATTATGTCAAAGCTAAATGGCTCACACCTTGCAACCGATCTGTCAACAATGTTAATGATAACAACAATCACCAGTCTTTCAATGATGTTACAATCAAAGTTAACCCGATTTCAGACCAAAAAGACGCGATTTTGATCGATGAAATTGCAGAACAAGAGCGGTTTGATGAAGCTGTGAAACATTTTGAGCCATTGGAGATCAAACCTAAGGTGCCAAAGAGTGGTGGTAAAGTCATAAGTGGTCTTGCTTCTGTGATTGAAGGCAAATGATGGTGACGATGATGATGATATAATTACAATATCAAGGTTTAATTAGTCTAAAAAACCTGTTTTTATCCAGCTTTTTCATTTCAAGTTTGTGGTTCTTGATTTTTCTTGAATTGAATCTTGAAAATTGGAACCCAATCAAGAAATGATGGTTTGGATAGAATAGGATTTAGAATAACTGGACCCTTAAAGGTTTTGGTATTTTGACTGTTTTGGTTTTTTGTTTTTTGGTTTTTTAGTTTTCTTTTTTGGGCATTTTGGCACCAGAAAAAAAGAAAAAAAAAAGAGAGAAAATATATAGTACCCTAAGGAGAAGATAAGATGGGTAGACTGATGTCCCCTTGGTGTTTTTTGTTGTAAGGGTCCATCTTTACTAACTGCTTTTGATATAATAAAGATTTTATATAAATAAAGAAATAAATGGAATATTCTATGGTTTCTAGTATTTGTATCTTGTTCATTTCTTTATTCATCTGTCAGGCATAATACAAGTGTTGTGATTATGTTGATTTCAAGCTTAGTGTTAATGGATTAGGGTTAATGAGCCATTTGGCATGACTTGAAACCAGGTTATGAGTTGTTGCTCTGATGTTATGTTGTTGGTTGTTGGTTGTTGGTTGTGTGGAGCTTTTATTAATATTCTAATGGATGTTAGTTTTTATTTATTTAAATTATGCCAATATTCAAGTGAGTTTTTTATGAGATGTTAACCCGTCTACAATTGATTTCTTGGTTTAGTGGGATAAGATTTTGCGTTTAAATTCAAACAGTGATGTCTTAAAAAATACGTCAATTGCTCATATTGACTTTGACGTTTCAAACTTGACTTATTTGAAAACATTATCAAGGGGTAAACCTACCAGTGTGGAAAAACTTCTGAGTCAGGATTAAAACCTGAGTTGTCGGGTATCTCAAACTTTTACGATTATCCTAATGTATTAACCAAAGGGTCAATTGTATGCCAGTGTTAGTACTTGCAATGTTTGTGAGGATTAAAACCCGAATCGTATCTCAAACTTTTAGGATTATCCTAATGTTATAAAACTAAAGGGTCAACTGCATGCCAGTGTTAGTAGTAGCAATGTTTGTGAGGATTAAAACTTGAGTCGTTGGGTATCCCAAACTTTTACTATTATCCTCATGTCATTAAACCAAAGAGTCGTAGTAGCAATGTTTGTGTTGAGCAAATATGTAATGGTAGCCTAGTAGTAACAGCTAAAAACTTTTGAAAGAAGTCGAATGTTTATATCTTAGCATGAAGTTGATTAAAAATGGTGTAGTTTAAAAGTATGAATAGAGACTTTTGAAAGAAGTTGAATGTTTATATCTTAGCAAGAAGTTATTACAAATTGATGTAGTTTGAAAGTATGAATAAACGGATGTATGTGTTTTTGTTGTAAAAGAAAAAGAAAACGTATGAAATAGAAGTGTTGGTGTTAACCAAATAATGGTAGATATAACTAAATATAATAGGAAATAAAAATGACGGAATTCGATACCTTTTTTCAAAACATATAAAATTATGGGTGG
The DNA here is from genome assembly GCA_030867185.1 of Tagetes erecta. Taxonomy (NCBI): domain Eukaryota; kingdom Viridiplantae; phylum Streptophyta; class Magnoliopsida; order Asterales; family Asteraceae; genus Tagetes; species Tagetes erecta. The sequence continues at coordinate 11,174,109 of CM061494.1, forward strand.
GTGACAAGTTTTTGATTTGTTGTTTTAAGGGACACCTTTTTAGAGTTGTATGAAGGGTAGATTACAATATGGATCTTGTATTATTTTTTTCTTTATTTGTTTGGTTCTTTTATAGTTCTATTAATTGCTATGCAACAAAAAGCTTTGATGTTTTAATTTACTAAAATAAAATTCTAGTGATTATAGTCTTGATCCTGTGGGTTGGTTATCTTGTGGTTTCTCTTTTATCTTATTTTTCTGAATCTTGAAGTAATGGATGATAAAGGGTCCCCCAATGTATTGAATTATGATCTTGAATAGGTCCACAATTCACCTCACCTAATTTGGATAGTGTGTGTATCCATCTACCTAAGCGTACTCTACCCTACTAACTTCCTCTTGGGTGACAATGTTTGAGGACCATGTACTACATGATGTTCGTCTTGGACCCGCCCATACCCTAACACGTTATTAGTGTCCATGCCACACGAGAGCGTGTTGATTCATAACCACTCATATGATTATTAATTTACACGTTTCGTTGTAATATGTGTTACTTAACTGACTCAAAAACAAATAAACATACGTACGCAAATCTAACTCAAAAATAAAGATTTAACTAACTCAAAATTAAAATAGTTTATTTGCATGTATATTTTTCATCGATTTAGAGAAGGTAATATGATTCATTTCTAATATGAAACTTTTGATTCCGTATGTTTGCAAATACTGTTTATCATAATTAAATAAGATAATGGTATATTGGTTTTAAACAGTCTAAAATGTCATCTGTTGTTTTCTACCGGTCTCAACTTTGAGACCTCCGTTAAATTTTTTAACAACATAAGGTTTTTTTCGAATTCCAAACCAACGTTCTAGGGCTTTTGATCGGAATAAGAATACGAACCGTTTGGTGCAAAAGTTACCTCGAAACGGTGCTTCAATCGGGTGTTTAAACCTAACAGTGCTTCAATCGGAGCATTGTTTCAAGATAACTTTCACATCAATTGACTCATACTCTACTTTGGATCAAAATCCTAAAACAACAATCAGTTAGTTGCTAATATGATAAAGTTAGGACCGTTAGCGGCCAATTCAATAGTTGAGACCAATATAAATTAAAAAGTAGTAGTTGAGACCGTTTAAAACCAATATGCTAAGATAACATGATAAATTTTAAATATTTCGTTTATTAATTAGATTCTTTTTATGTGTATTATCGAGTTTAGATTTAAAAAAAGGACAGCGATCAAAGTAAAGAAGGAATAAATAAAGGAAATTCTTTATGTTAGACTGCCTGTAATGGGCGTGAAGCCACGCATATAATGCCCATAACGCCTCGCACACCACTACGCGGGGGTGTTATGAGAGCGTTATGGACGTGGGCGTGTTTATTAAAACGTCTGCGCCCCTCTCTCTCCTTCCCATTTCTCTCACACACTTTCTCCCACTTCTCTCTCTTAGTTATAATTGAGGGGCATTATTTCACTACGTCACTTTTTAGTATAATGTCTATTGCCTAGTTACCGTCCACATGACAGAAAATACCCACCAGAAATATTAACCTTACATACAGTCTTATTTGTGTTTTGAGTTGAAAAATGATGAAAATAAATTAAAGTTGAGATTGTAGGACCTTAAAAGAGTGTGAAACTTTCTAGAAATCATGTTATTTATGTATGAATAATGCTCAATTATTAAGAGCAATTATTTCATGTTATAACTGATTTTATTTATACATACTACTTTATCTCAATTTATGGGCCAAAGTTTGTATCGTATTTATTCAGCTCCAACTTAGTTTATACATATCGTCAAATACAAGTTATATATATGATAACAAATCGTTACGGTCGACAAAATATTCGTTTCCAATTTCAAAGAAAACAATTCCAATCCAATGACAATAATTAGAGTAATATTGATTTTAAACGGTTTTAACTATCATTTTTTTTATTTTTATCGGTCCTAACTATCGAATTGAATGATAATAATCCTAATTTTTATCGCTTTAGCAATCAGCGGCTTGTTGTTAAAAAAATTAAACAGCTAAGTTTTTTTCAAATTCAAAACCGGTGTTTCAGGGCTTTTGATTAGAAGGAGAATACGAGTCAATTGATGTAAAAGTAACCTCGAAGAAAGTTATCTTGAAACAGTGCTCCGAACGATAAAAATTTTACATCTTATTGAAACACCATTAGGTTTAAACACTCGATTAAAGCACCGTTTCATCGTTCAGAGCACCGTTTCGAGGTAACTTTTACATCAATCGACTCGTATTCTACTTCCGATCAAAAGCCATAGACCATTGATTTGGAATTCGAAAAACCTAACACCGTTTCAAAAAGTTATGTAGTCTATTAGTTGTTAAAGTGACCGTACCTGAAAACGTAATATTTTTTATTTACTTATATAAGACTTAAACCCACTTAATTTTTAAATTTTTTTCGCTGGTTTATAAGGTGCCTTAATTTTGTAGGGCACAATTTTCTTTGCCCTCACGTGCAACATGAATCTAAGTGACACAACATGCTTTAATCGGTTCTTAAAAGACTAGTCACAACTCACATGCTCCTTCTTGGACCTTGGTACTTTATTACTATTTTATATATTAATAATAACGTGATCTTAATCCAAATTTTATTTTCCTCTCGTGCCTAAACAAGATTTATCTTATGATTATATCAACAATATTTTACTTAAAAGTAACATCGTAAAAGTTAATATTATTTGAAAAATGTGTTCTTGACATGATACCCACTCTAACAAAACTCGTAATTTGTTAGGTGATATATTATTTTTTTTAGTTGAAGAGGACTAAAAATTTTATTCAAGTGTGTTTTTTAAGATGTATAAAGAGTTGGGTTACACAAAAATGGTAGTTTGGCTAAAAGCTAATCTTAACCATTAACTTTTCTAATACGCGGTTGATGTGAAATTATAGAGATAAAGTTGTCATAATGGTCTTCTAGTTAGTTATGACCATTTTTGTTGATTTCTTTTTCAGTTCCATCACTTTTTTAAAGGTTATAACTTTTGTATAATACATTACTTTAAAAATACACTATAAAAATGAGTGTTTTTTAGCTATAAAATAAGTATACTATCGTCATATATAAAAAAAGTTATGTTTTTCGGCTTATTGTGCATTCTCATCATTGTGTCTATCATGCTCATTACCGTGTTTGCTTGGATAAAGTTTGTAAAACATAATGGTGACATAATAGCATTGTGTAAAACACGATGATAAAATTATAGCAATAATACCTAATACATATAAAAACAATGACAAAGTAACACGAAACGATCTAAAACATAAAACACAATTATGAATATATATAACAAGATATATCTGAGAAAATGGACTTATTAGTAAATGTACTACTTTCGTGAATAATAATAAAAGCAGTTGAAGATGTTGAACTTTTAACAAAACCAATATTATTAAACGGCATTTAATCATTTAAATGCATTAAAAGAGAATTAAGCCCATGCCGCCATGCCGGGGATCGAACGAACCCAGGTGGATGGTCTGGTTAAAACTAAAACACGTTCCAATCACTAGACCAGATGACTTCCTGTTGGTTTTCGTTTCATTTATGATTCAACGTATTGACATAAAAATAAAAAAATACATAAGAAAACATAGATTAGAAAACTTGGTCCAATCAAAACATGTGTTCACTGTTATATAATTTTTCTTGGCAGTTACGGAAGTTTTATTTTGTTAAAATCTATCTAATAAATCAAGTTTTTAAGGATAATTTTTTGTGTGCAAATCATTTGTTTTAAAAAAAGGTTTTTAGGGGAAGAAATTAAATAGCAGAGTTATGGTGTCAAAACTTTTTAATTAGTTATAACTCTGAAAATATATACAAATCTTTAAATACAATGATTAACATTTTAATGTTTGAAAAATTATTTAAATACTTTATTTAATTCGTATGTAATATATGATTATTAAATCTAGTTAAATATAAAGAGAAAAATAGAGAGAGGCTTATGCGGAGAATATAAGGTAAGATTAATATTTTAATAATTCTTTATGTAAGTAATATTACGGTCAAAGTGGGCATGTGTTGGCTCTTGAAGTCGCCAGTTTTGTCTTTTAACATGTCCACTTTTCTTTTATTAATATAAAACTAACTTAAACTTACTTTTTATTTATATTATTCTTTTTTTTATAAATCAAAAACGTGAAAAGAGAGAATTTGTCGTCTTTATATAAACCTTTTCTTAACAAGGTTTTTGTAACAAGTTCCCTTAAAATGAAGACCATTAATCACGTTTTTAAGCATAAGTTAAGTTATTGCTAATGAAACTTCATATGTCTCTAATGATGGTTCAGACTTCAGAGCGGGTTAAGCACTGTTATATTTTATAAGAAAACATATAAGCGTAGGAAGCATAACTTATTTTGATGCAATTATACGAATAAAAAAACCACGACACACATGCAAGACGGGTAATATTTGGATAATATTTGGATATGAAAATTATTATTTGGCTTACATAATCTATCTAATAAATCAAAGTTTTAGGGGGCAATGTTTTGGGGAGAAATTTTTTTTCTATAATAGAAAGTTTGGCAGGTAAAATTTAATTAAATTTTTCACCATGAAAGTTGATGGAGCCAACTCCTTAAATGTTATATATTTACAAATCGTTAAATATAATGATTATAATTTCTTTATAAATTCTACTATTTAACTCGTGTGTATCACACGGGTATTAAACCTAGTCTATCTAATAAATTAAGGTTTTAGGAGGGTAATTTTTGGGGGGAAATTTTTTATTCTATAATAGGAAGTTTAGGAGGGAATTCACCATGCATTAGTTGATGGAGCAAAAAAATATAGAAGATGAATGTATTTTTTTAATAATACATTTATAATCATTTTTTTTGTTTCTCATTCAAGTTTTAAATTTAAAATATTTAAAAAAATTGCTTACATAAAAACTATAAAAGATGAATGTATTTTTTTTAGTGTATTATCAAATTATTGTTATTTACTCAAAGATGCGTAATTTAGATAATCTGTGTATAAATCAACATGTGTATAAATCAACCGTGTGTATACACGGGTATTAAACCTAGTTTCTTACGAATTAAAGTAAAAAACATTATAACGTAAATAATACAACAACGGGATGCATATTTTACATCATTTGCTACCTAAAAGGCATTCAAATCATCATGAATTTCATTAATGAAAGAAAGGAAAAGGACCAAAGTGTAAAGAAGATGTCTCAACTACAAAAGTTGTGGAAACTTAAAACAATTATTGCTTTGATGAAATGAAAAAGAAAAAGGAAAAATGAAAAAAATATATATACCAAAAATGAAAAAAGATTTAAGGAGTTGTGCTTTCTTTGTAAGTTGGGTAAGGAATCAAATTTCAAATTTGTCACTTTACCAAACTTTATTAAAAACCTAAAGAATGATTGGGCTTTAGCTTTTAGCTATTGGGCTTATGTAGTTACATAACATTATTGCGCCTATCTTGTTGACATGTTATATTATTTTCTTCTACACTATAGTCTATAGAATGATAAAATAAGTTAAACCTGAATCATTTTCTTATAAGACACTCGGTACTTCTTTTTTAAATCACTTTATTTATTATAAAATACTTATATTAGAACTATATAACGTTTTAATGACACACTCTTACTCTTTAATATACCTTTAAATCTATATCGCAGGCGTAGTATGTAATGGACAAGAGAGTGTCATGACCCTTTAATTTTTTTAGAAGCAATGATTTGTTAGGATTTATTGGTTTTTTTATATATTTTTGGTTTGACCCCTCCGATTTTAAGATCTAGGCCCTCCTAACCCAAGCTTCAAAAAAATTAATTAACATGTTTACCCATTACCCAACCTTTTGACAAGGAAAAAAAACGTTTCTTGGATTCAATTAACACAAGCTTCAACAAAAAAATTGCCGCTGTTTTCTACTTCTCTACACAACTACACGTTGTTCAACTTTTGCTCGACACCAACCAGGCCACCACGACAGCCACAACCACCCGCCACCACCGCAGGTCCGCAACTCCGCTTATCCTTCTCCATAATCAGTGCTCATTCCTCAATCAGGTGAGGTTATTTGTTTTCACATCTTAAATATTTATGATTTTAGGCCTTCAGTGTTTGAGGGGTTTAACATTATATGTTGATTGAATTGTGTTGTGTTACTTGATTGTTGATATTTGATATGTTTAATTTTATATGTTGATTGTTAAGTTGTTATGTAGTTTAGGATTTAACCATTAAGAGGAAGGTGAAACTAAAAACGATTAGTAAATAGTTATTAGTTGTTACTTGTTAATTATTGACTTGTTGAAATGTTGAGTGTTATTAATTTATTTGTTGACTTGTTGAATGATGTTCTATTTTGTTTATGTGTAAGAACGTTGTTAGAATGAATAAAGAAATTTTTTATATTCCAAGTATTGTTTTAACCGACTGACCAACCCGAATTGCCGAACCGAACATACGTACCAAAACATAGCGTTAGGAAAAAAATTACAGGCCCTCCCACAGTTAAATTTATGACTTCACCACTGAACTTACACAAGTTATTACTGATAAAAGAATGAACCTTTATCTCAAAATGAGCAAATGATATATCATATTTTGAAGAAAAATATATAACTTTTATAATTTGCTCAAAAAATTATCTTTCAATGTATTTTCAAGAGAAAATTGAATATTTTAAATGAAAATAATCTAAAATTATTACTTTTTAAAGTCATCTTAATTCGAGAGTTATACTTATCCTTATCTAAAACTCACATAAAGCATAATATATCTTATTAGTTTGGTGAGAAAGCTATGCATGTTACAAGACATGATTTCTATAAGATTGAGGAGAGTGACATAAAACTTTTTATAAGCACAATTTGGTACATTTCATACCTTTATGTATTCTATATCATAATTAAACCATTTAGTGGGAAAGTTTGTAACCCAAAATTTTCCAAATTTGTTTTAAAATTTTGCCCAGAAACAGATCATAGTTTTTTAACATTAAAAAAATGATTTTACAGACGTCTTGAATTCACATCGCAATAAAAAGTGAGATTTTCAAGTTAGTGTAATGAGTTTTTTCGCCTAAGGTAGATTTCCTTATAATAAAAGAATAAAAAAGATCATGTGGATTAATCACCAATTAAGTGTCGAACAATTAAGATATTTTTATCGACGGGTAAGGATTGGGGTAGCTATGTAGATGAAGATAAAGTTTGTATATACTCCATTTAATGTCTATTCAGTATCTCCCTGTGACTTGTCCCTTAATCATTTAATATTTAAACTAACCATTAAAAAACTTTTTTAATAAAACAAATTATCTGAATGCTGAAAGACTCAACATTAAACTAAACGATTCAAAGGTGAAACAAACAATTATTTATTAATTATTTCCTAAATTATATATATTTAAAACTTTTGGTCAAACAAGTAACTGTAATGTAATCGTTACCGTTATATAAAAGAACAAATTACATTTCTCGTCCTTTATGTTTGTATAAAATTACAGAACTCGTCCTTAAACTTAGGTATTTACAGTAAACATCCTTTATGTTTAGAAAATTTTACGGGTTTCATCCTTTCAACCAACGAACGTTAATTTTGATAGTTAAATGTAGTCATATGAGTTGCACATAAGGGTAATATGGTCAATTTAAAATTTTAATAAAAAAGTAATTTATCATTTAACTACAATCTCTCTCTCTCCCTCCATTATCTTCTACAACTCCGGTAATCACCGCCGCCAACAGAGCATCTCCGGTAATCACCGTCGCCACTAGCATCGCCGGTTATCACCGCCACCACCAAGCATCTCGGCGACTACCCATATGTCTAAATCCACCGTTATCAATTCATCATCATTATCATCCTCAACACCATCATCATCATCCACAACAAACACCAACATGGCAACATCACCTTTTCAAGGGAAGAAATCACAACACTAGTAAAATAGTACAACAGATGATAACCAGTAGCCTAGTGAATGGATCGAATAACCTGAACAACTACCCGAGTTGCAACAATTTAGGAATTAAAATACTTAAAACAACTAGTTTGACTAAATCCAAACAAATGAAAATAACATATAGATAAAAACTAATTGCTGGAATATAGAAATTGCAACTATCTGCACGTGGGTTGTGAATGGGCTGTACCAAACTGATCCACACTCCTTTCTTACGATTCGGTCCAGATTGTTAGGGATGAATGAGGGTTGTTGTCAATTGGGGTTTGGATGAGTCTAGGGTTGAAGGTATCCGATGGTGGTGATGGTGTGAGATATGAACGACAACGGTTGTCGTGATTGGGGTGTGAGAAGAGGTGGAGCAGATGTGGGTTGCACGATTAGGTGGTGGTTGTCCGATGGTTGGCCGGATATACGGACGGCGATGGTGGGGTTGCTGCTGTGGTTGTTGTGTGATCAGGAGGAATAGATGAAATGGATTAATGGTCCTTTAGCCAATTTTGATATAATTATATATTATTATTTATTATATGTTAATTAAAAATAATTGAAAGAAGAGTATAAATTACACAAATGGTCCTTTAGTATTTGAAATGACTATTTTGCCCTCATGTGAGGGGCACATGTCATAATTTTTTGTTAAAAATTAACGTCCGTTAGTCGAAAGGATGAAACTTGCAATAATTTATAAACATTAAGGACATTTACTGTAAATACCTAAGTTTAAGGACGAGTTCTGTAATTATGTACAAACATAAAGGATGAGAAATGTAATTTGTTCTATATAAAATGAAGTTGGTACTATTGTATACGTCATTAGAAATTTCCAAGCAACTAGATGCATGATTTTAGCTTTTTAAATGTTGAAATGACTTTAAAAAGTCTTTGATGAGTTATTTTTATCATTGCTACATCAACAAATTTCACATATAAATAGCCTCTCTTTTAAGTAAGACGAGCCGGTTCGGTTCTAGAATCCGACTCTCTTCACCATGGCATCATCGTCTCAAGTTGAGATCATCGACGAAGCGATGTTTTGCAATACTGAATTCGCCTTAGCGTATTTTGATCCTGACCAAAAATGGTTGATACGAAAACACTTACTTTCTCTCCTAAGTGAATTTTCGTCCTTATATCCTACAATCGACACATATATCCACCGCGACGGAACCATGGTGAACTTGCTAAAAGTTGAGGGCTACTTGTATATCTCTCACTCGTTGCCTTCGGTTCATATAAACATTTGGATCCATGAACACTATCCTCATGTGGCACCTATGGTTCAAGTGAAAATGGACCTAACCAACCCAATCCGTTCGCACCACCCGTTTGTGGACCCTTCGGGCTTGACCACGTCATCTTATTTGCACACGTGGTGTCCGTTTGGGTATGATTTATTAGGCCTTGCACACAACCTTGTAAAGATATTTTCCTTAGACCATCCTTTTTATGTTGTTAATGTCCCTCCTAGCATGTCTCACCCCTCACACGTGTCGAAAATGGAAGGCATGGATCGACTTTGGTGGATGCTTCACTATCACTTGATCACGTTGAGGGAGAACACAAACAATGAAGTTGAAAACCTTGTTGCTCTTCAAGGTGAGATGAAAGCGCGTGTTGACATCACTGACGCCATGATCATTGGACTGAAACATGAAAAGACCAAACTAAAGAAACGTGTCAAGGAAATGACCGATGAGGCTGATATCTTGATCAACTGGTTAATGGTTAACAAAGTGAATTTAAGCATAACAAGTGGAGGGAGAGTCGAAGACGCGTTTGAATGTGTAGACGAGAACTCACGATTGACGATGGAGTGTAAGGCCGAGGACGAAGCTTTAGAAGATTTGATGTATGCACTCGATGATGCTCTTGGAAAAGGTATCGTGGGCCACGAGATGTATATTAAACAAGTTCGGGTTTTGGCTCGAGAACAATTTTTCGCTCGGTCCAAATTCGAGAGGTTGAACCATTAAGGGTTCACAAATATCCATCTGATATCATCATTGTTATTGTACATCAACATATATCAGCTGTAGTTGTACAACATAACTTTGAAGATTTATTTAAGTTTAAAATCCAACTTTTGGCAACAATTATGAAGTATTCATTCAACTTTTGGCAACACATGATTAGTAACTATCGACCGATTATAACGGTTATTGGTTGGTTAATGATATATAGAATAACCAAACATATCTGTCCAAAACTGAAAGCATAAGTTAGTAATCTATCTAATAAATCCAAGTATTTAGGGGAGGCCACTCACCCCATTTGGGCGGCAAAAAAAGGCGGGATTTTGTGTGATGGGCGGCAAGTTTGGGCGGAAATATTATTTGGGTGGCATATTTGAGCGGGCGAAATTGTTTTCCATCTTTGAGGTGTGAAATTGCTTTTAATATCTACCATTTCAATTCCATGATTATAAGGTTTCCATATCTTCTTTATCAATTCCTTAAATCACCTTTAAGTTTCAATTGAAAGTTTCCTTCCAACACTTCGATTGCAAATATGGAAAATCGATCGCTATGGAACCCTAACATTGGTGAAAACAACCAGAAATTTAATTGGTTCCCTTATGCTTTAAATCATAATGCTTTCGGATGTGTTAAATACCGGTATATCCCTTTTTCAATTCACACACAATCCTTATCAACTCTTTGTCGTTCGGTTTGGTTTTGACTTGATAACACAAAGAAGAAGCAGTCATAATATTTAAGGTAAAGTTTTGATTATCAATATTGATATAGATGTCGTTATGATTTTGAGCTTTGATTGAATTGAATTTCTTTATTTGCTTATTATTTTCAGTCTTGCTCCCAACACCTAATTTATTGCTAGGTATGTTGTCTTTCAGGGCATTTGTTTTAGTGTAATTTTGATTTTCTTTTTATGTTTATGTTATGTAATTTAGGTTTTTTGATTCATCACAATTTCGCCTTCAATTTATTCCAATCTAGGTATGTTTGAATTAATCAACTTTCACTGCATTAGTTTGAATTAGGGCAACTATATAAGAATAACATTTGATGATTTTCTAATTACTCAACTTCCACTGATATATTTCATAATTTATTATGTGTATTGGTTTTGAAATTGGTCAAATAAACGCAATGTTACTTTTTTTATTATTCATCCGGTCATTTGATGATTTTTGTAGTTACTCGACTTAAATTGCTTTAGATCGAACTATGACACCGATGTTTGAGAGATACTATTTTTTTGATTGGTTGATTTTCATGCGTATGAGTTTTTTATTTATTGAGTTGCAGTATTAGTATATTCAGCAATTGTAGCTTAATCATAAAGATCAAATTTTATATGAATTTATTTTTTATGCTTACTAAATGAACAAATGTTGAAGATAAGTGGATGTTTGACCCTAATAGTCAAACTTTTTTTAGTCTCTTTTGGGGGATTTGCACTTTGCAGTGAAATGAAATTTTACCTTTAAATTATTGATTAATTAAAATTCATTTACCTCATGAGGTCTTAGGCAAAGGACATTTTCTACATTTGGATGGAAGATTTTTGGATAGATGAATCAGATTGGTAACATACCCAACATGGTTTCTTGATATCTTTTTTGCATTTTGCAAGCTAACACAAATTCTCGGATGTATTTACAGACATACTTTTAAAACATTCAACAGGGAAGTGGACAACGACATTCATGGTTCCAAATCTCTTATTACTCCAAATGTTGGTATTACTTACAAATTCTCTATATCGTATTCGAGATTATACTAATCTAAGCATCCACAGTTTTATTCATCATTGGAGTAAATAAATTGTTAGCTTTATAAATAGCTAACAAACTCTACTATTGTATGACAATTTAAATGTTTACCATGAAGCCATCATGAGCATTTTAAGCATCTGAGATCTTAATTTTTTATTAGATGTATATCGACCTGGACATGTTTCTTTTTGTACAATTTGCTAGCTCACAACTCATGACAATATAAGACCCAAATTGAAGTAAGTTGATCATAATTAACTTAAAAGTTACAAATTGAAGTATGCAGATGATAACATGAAGGTTAGCAAGTTCTTTTCCCATTAAGGTAAGTGTAATGTAATTACAAAAGTAGAAAATTGTCATCTGTAGTAAAAATATTTTGTTGCAAATTTGAGCTTAATAAGTAACAACTATAGGTATGGTTAGTTCTAATAGATTTTAGAAAGAGGTATTAACTTTGTGTGATTAATGCATCTCTACTTTTGTTTTGTAATATTATGGCTTAGGACTTATATTGACATAGAATTTTTGAATGTTAAAAAACCTGGGTTGCTATTGTAATATTTTTTAGTCTTTTGTTTATTTTGGTAATTTACACACCTTATTTTGTAGTAAACAAATGTAATTGGTTCCAAGTGAATTTGAAATGTATTATTCTTTAGTTATTTAGTTTTGAGTGATCCAAAGTTTAGAATAGCCATTTAATTTAATCACATCTTCCCTTTTAACTATTTAACTCGTGTTGCACTAATAAAATTAAGCATTTGCTAACTTACAAACTATTCTCCCTTACTTTTTAGTTAAATCACATCCTTTTGGCTCATAGTTTATAGTATTTGATAGGATATGATTATGAAATTTGGAGAGAAATTAAATATATACAAGTATTAACCACCCACTTGCATACTTACATATATTAACAATCATCTAATGCCTCATGTTTTTTACAATGTGTAGTTTTGTTGAATTTTGTTTCTACATAAGATTAATTGAGATTTTTTTTGCAGCTTACATGACATTTGATTTTATTGAATTTTGATACTATAACTTTGTAAAGTGAATACCGATTTGATTATTTTAACTTGAAGAATTGAGTCAACTCATTTGAAAGTTGATGAATGCTTAGTTAACCCATTTGAATATTTTAACTCAGGTAAGAGGTGTTTTTAGTTTTTTATTCATTTCAAATAATGTTAGTTTGTGTAGTTTTGTTGAATTTTGTTTCTACAGAAGATTAACTGAGATTTTTTTGCAGCTTACATGATAGGCTCCGACATTTAAATTTGATTGAATTTTGATTATTATTACTTTGTAAAGTGAATACCGATTTGATTATTATAACTTGAAGAATTGAGTAAACTCATTAGAAAGTTGTTGGATGCATAGTTAATCCATTTGAATATTTTAACTCAGTTAAGAAGTGTTTTTAGTTTTTTATGCATTTCAAACATTGTTGGTTTGTGTTTTAGTTTTTTCACATTGTCAACTAAATATTGCATTATCAAAAACTTAAGTATAACGGTTTAAATTTTTAATATTAGATAACAATGGTAAACTTAATAGGCCGTAGAACATTAAATGCTATATAAAGACGAACTTTGGATCTTTATGAATTATAAATTTAGTTAATCATTAGATTTTTTATGTATTAGTTACAAAATATTTATCGATTTCATTAATGTGATTAGTATGTTATTGAAAAAATATTTTACGTTTTCTTAAGTATTACATTCTCATTTTTATTTATATATTATAAATTATTCCGTGTGTACACACGGGTTTTAACCCTAGTATTGTATATGTCATTGAAATTTTCCAAACACTAGGTTGACATTGACTAATTGAGAAGTATATGAATTTTTTTTACTCCCTCCGTCCCATTACAATAGTCTTAGTTTGAAAAACACAAAGTTTTAGGCACAATAAATGATTGGTATTTTTGTTTGTTATTTGACATTAATACCCTTGATAATAAATATTATTGTGAGTCCATCATATTGTTTGTTTTATGTTATTAAGGGTAAATTTGGAAGTTTACCAATAAATTTTAAAAGTGGACACTTTTAGTGGGACAACTATAAAAGGTAATATGGACACTTCTAATGGGACGGAGGGAGTATATACTTTAGACCATTCGCATCGAGAGTTTGTGTCTTGTGAGCCTACGGATGGATGATGTGGAGTAGGTTGGAATTGTTACTTAAGAAAATGTTATAGGGATGTTTGTGAGGATTGTTAATGCGTAAAATAATTAGACATGTTATTTTGGGTTTTCTCGTTGCGGATGTTCTTGCATATGTGTTATCACTCTATGAACCTAAAGAATAACACGTATTTGAGGTCCAACTTACCCATTTTTTACCAACAATTTCTTGCTCATTTTGACGATCTTAGGACCGGTAGACACTTTTAGTAAAACCCAAATTCATTTCTTATCAGTAGATGTGTAACGAGGTGAGAATGAGTAGTCTAAGCTAGAATCTATTTACTAAATGCATTTCAATAAACTCAAGCTCATTCAAACTCGATGTGATTTGATTCTTAAACCAGTCATTCTCGTGTAGTATTCGAGTTATTTAGACCACTACTTATGAGAAATTAAAACCCATGAGTAAAAAACTCTATATTAACAAAGTTATATTGTGGTAGCCAGTCACCAGCAATGAATGGAGAGACCACATCAGGATTTGAGTGTTATGCGAACGGCGGGTTAATTCTCGCTCCCTTGGTTTTGGGTGACCTATGAACTGATTGCTTCCTGTGTCTTGCTCTTGTGACGTGGGTTAACGAGTCCGGTATACTCGTTTTTTTTTAACAAAGTTAATATAAAAGGAAGTCAAGAATAAATGATATATTTCTACAAAAGTTTTAAGGCCCACATTGATATAGTTGCTCCGGCCCACAAACTTTAGAGTCCTGAGCCCACTCTTAAGAGCTAGAAGCCATGAACATTGAACACAGAGGAAGAAGATAAGCCTCAACATGAAGATTTGATGAAGTAATGATGATTATATATGTTGTACTTTTGGGAACATATCCAGTGGGGCCTATAGCTCACAAAATTCAAACACCTGACTACGAAACATGATATCGAGGGTTCAAATCCCTCCTCAACCACAATTGGCTCAAAAGGGAAGGACGGGTGGGAAAATCATAATCGAGACGACGGATCAAAAGCTATAAAACTTGGTTGTTGAGTCTTTTATCAAAGTAAATCCTAATTCATAAATCATTTATTCAAACCAAATTTTCAATTAATATAACTATTTGTGCGGTAGAGTGCTTTAAAATTTAATTGCCTATTAGAATTTAATGACATAATGTCTAAGTTCATTTTTCTTATTTTAGAAGATGCCCGAGCTATTTTATCGTGTTAGAGACAAATGCACAGCTTGAGTTGAATACTTGCATAGTTGCATGTACATCCAACTATAGACTTTTTTACCAAAATAGTGTATTTTTAAAACTTATTTACCAAAAAGGTGTAGTTTGAAAACTATTTACTAAAATGGTGTTGTTGCTATTATTAATACAATTTTCTAGTTTCTCACTCCTAATATCATTGGCTAAGATTTATTTATTTATTTATTTTTTTTACCTAATAATGAGACACAAGTATTTTTAGAATATATATCTAATACTTTAACTAATAGGTTAAATAATTTTCGTTTATGTTAAAAAAACTGGAAGTTAAAACTCAAAACTGCAAAATGTATTTTCATAGTATTAAATATTGTTGTTGTTTGTTTTACGTGTAGTAATTCAATTTAAACGTTTTAAAATAGAATTTAAAATTTTTACTATATATTTTTTTCACAAACTAACATTGCGGCTTTTAACATATACTATAGTTGTTTTTAAACTTACTATATATTAGAAATTAAAACTAGATATTAAACGCACCATAATATATTAGAATGTAACTTGTTGTAAAACTAACATTACCAAATACCAATTGTACATAAAACTAACATTAATTACCAATTACCTTATGTTACGTATTATGAACTGTAATATAAACTAAAGTTTTTTTTGAACTTATTATTTAAACTATAAAAATGTTATTGAAACTCACTATATTAGAATTTAAAATGCAGTTATATATTTTTTAAATATTTATGTTTGCATGATTAAATAGTACGGACTAATAAGATTTTTTTGAATTGCAACTAGTTATATGAATTAATATAAATATATTATAAAATATTTATGTCATCATGATTAGTTTAAAAATTATATAGATTAAAGTTAACCAATGATATTTGGAGTGAGAAACTAAAAAAATATATCTTATCATTTAATAAAAGCAATAACACCATTTTGGTAAATAATTTTTAAACTATTCCTTTTTGGTAAATAAGTTTTAAAACTACACTACTTTGGTAAAAAAATCTCTAACTATATGTATGGTGTTGACTAGTTAAAAGTGTTATGATTTTTGACGATAAACCTGTTTAAGCACTTGTTCTAACGTTTTCACCTGTGTACTGAATTTAGCCCACAACCTAAACATCTCCACTGTTGTTGTCTGTTGAAATTAGCCCCAATTTTTTCAAGCAAACCCTAAATCCTACCAAATCACTCAATCACCGATTAATCAATTAATCTTCGTATACTGAACTTCAATTCCACTTCTGAATTTGAAAGCTTCGAATTTTGAGTACAAATGGATGCACATTCATCTCACTTAACAGCACCACTCCGATCACGAAGCGCACAGTCTCCATCACCCTCACACTCCGCCTCCGCTTCCGCCACCTCCTCCATCCACAAACGAAAACTCCCCGCGCCTGAAGACCACGCGCCTCCCTTCCATTCCTCCTTCTCCGACACTCGCGACGGTGCGCTCACTTCCAATGACGATCTCGAGAGCATCAGTGCACGCGGCGGCGCTGATTCCGACGACTCCGAAGAGTTCGAAGACGCTGTGGATGATGATGAGGAGGAGTATGATGATTCATCCATGAGGAACTTCACTGCTTCTCGTTTGGAGAATAATGTTGGACCTACCGGGAGAAACACGAAGCTCAAGACGGAGAATAGTGTGAAAGTTGAGCCGTCTGAGGTAGGGAAAGATGGCGGTTCTGGCGCGGTTGGTTCTGCTGCGGTTTCGACTCCGTCTGCGATGCAAGGGATGGTGGTGAAGGATGATACAGTTAAAAATATATTTACTGACAATATGCAGACGGGTGGAGCTTATTGTGCCAGAGAAGAGAGTTTAAAAAGAGAGGTGATTCAGTTTTCTGAAGCTGTAGTATTAGTGGATTCATAACCTGGATTGATAATGTGTTGTTGATATATGCAGGAGGAAGCAGGACATCTTAAGTTTGTATGCGTGTCAAACGATAACGTTGACGGACATATGATTTGGTATCCACTTTTCTCTCTTAATTTGCATTGTTAAACCTTTTATCTCCTTTACATTGTTAAACCTGTATAGGAAGAACTTTAGTTTTAGGTGATTTAAATGGAAGTTCCTGTAAAATATGTAGGGTGATATGCATTACCTGGTGTGAATGAAGGAAATATCACATAGTTAGTAATGAAGAGCAGGAAAAACGATTATTTTTAGTTCTAATTCTAAATAAGTAATTAAACAGTAATATATTGAAAATGCAAAGAAGCGGGAAAAAAGCATCGGGGAGCTAGATTTCTGAAACGTGGTGGCATGGTTATCTATTAAATATATAGATATAGATTAATATCGTCTCAGGTTTTAGTGTTTTACTACATAAGTAATTTTGACAGGTTGATTGGGCTGAAGAATATTTTTGCAAGGCAGCTACCTAACATGCCTAAGGAATACATTGTTCGTCTTGTGATGGATAGGTATGCTGTCAGCTATATATTATGCTTTTTATAGGAGATTTATCTCTTTAATAACTTGAATTATATTTGTGATGGGGTGTTAATGACCAATTTGTTGAAAAAATTCGATTAAGATTACAGTTAAAACAGAGGGGAGTGAGTTGTCATATGATGTGGATGTACGTTTAACTTAGACTCTCATATACTTGTTTAGTCTTCTTTTTAATGTTACTGGGAGTTTAATCCAATACATTACAGGGAGGTTAATGGAATAAAGCATAAATGATATCCTAGGTTTGTTTCCTTTGTGTTACTCATTAGATAGATCATTCTAAGCTGCTGATTTTGTTTCTCTGATGTTTTATGGGGTTTCTACATGAATGTTCTTCATTTTCTTTATTATAGTTATGAACCTTGGGAATACACTAAATAACAATGTGATATCATCTTGTGCAGAAGCCACAAATCCGTAATGGTTATCAGGGGCAATACTGTTGTTGGTGGGATTACATATCGCCCTTATCGCAGGTAGAAGTGCTACATATGTGACATGTTTTACACACTTCCACTTATATTTTCTATTTGGAAGTAATTCTGAAAAGGTGAAGGTGGCAAAATATTAGTTTTTAAGGAAAATGGTCAAATGTGTTAATGTGATGAAACTTAAAAGTCATCAAAAATAACTTATAATTATATATAAGTAGTGTTTTTGTTATACTTTACACTTTATTTGTAAAAATGCTTAAGTCCTTTTTGGCATGGAGTGCTTCCAGTCACCCCAACCGTACCAAATTACGTGATTTTAACCCCTTACCCGCAGTCCTTTTTTCACCTTGAAAAGGAACTCTACTCTTTTCTGTTGATAGTATTTTTTATTCTTCTTGAGGCCACTTGACTTTTTTAAAAATTTTAAACTTGTATGTCTTATATTGTGTTTGCATTTAAATCTCTCCATAAATCTCCTCATTCCAGTTTCCTTCAGTCATAAATTTATGAAATTATTTCTCTTTGTTCTAGTTATGTGTATTGTATTTTGATCCTTTATAGTAGAGTGTATTTGGGGAGCTTAGATATCAAATTATGTGCATTTAAGTTCTCTTAGAGATCAAAAGATGTGCATTTATTTATTGTATTTCATTGCTTTTATTATATTTAACTTGGTTCTTTGTTGTTTATGCGACATTTTAGCCAAAAGTTTGGAGAGATAGCTTTCTGTGCAATCACATCAGATGAGCAAGTAAAGGGTTATGGCACTAGATTGATGAATCATTTAAAAAAATATGCACGAGATGAGGATGGACTTACTCATTTCCTAACTTATGCTGATAACAATGCTGTTGGTTATTTTAATAAACAGGTTAGACAATATTTAGTTTCATGGTAGTGTGTATCTATATATATATATATATAGAATCAATATCAAATGAAAACCAATCCTTATAATATTAACCAATAAACCAATTATATATATATATATATATATATATATATATATATATATATATATATATATATGAGGCACACTCAAATGAGAACATCTCTTAACTTGAGTACAAAAAGTACAACTTTAACGAATCATATATGGAGTCAAACTGTTGAATTTTTTGTAATATAAATTGACCAAAATGCTTATAATTCAACTAATTTTAACATCTATTTAAAAAAAATATGATTCGTTATGTCGTTTGTTAGAATGCATACATGCACCCACAATATGTGTTTGTGTACAAGTAATTTAGGTGCATATATGCATTTTAACAAACGACTTCACAAATCATATATTTTTTAAATAGATGTTAAAATTAGGTTAATTATAAGCATTTTGATCAATTTATATTATAATAAATACAACAGTTAAAGCGGTTCCTAAGTTGTTCTCAAGTTAAAAGTGTTCTCATTTGAATGGATCCCATATATGTATATATATATATATATATTTGCAAAGTGAACATGCTTGTTCATAATAACCATTTCATATATGTTTTGTGTTACCTTTAACTTATAAGCTTTTTGTAAAGGTTTTTTACTATTTATAAACCTTTCCAATTAGAGTTTTAGCCTTGCGGTAGAACTGTACAAGACTTTTTCATACCATGTAAACGAAGTGTTTCTGTAGTAAAACCCGCGTCTGTGTCATAAACCACACGATTTTTAATTGAAATTTCATTTTCCTCTTTCCTTAACGTGATTTCCCTTTTACATGGCTGTCACAGTTTTCCTAATGTACCTAGTTTATTAGATTTTCAAAATAAAATAAAAGTTTTCATTTTGTAACAAAATAATTTGTTAAAAGGATCTCGTCAAAATATTATAATGATACCATAATCAAATATTAACAAAAACTTCATATAATATTTCACATTTACGGTGTTTTGTGAATATTCTTTATCAAATGTAATTATTATTTTAGAATTAACTTGACTAAGGGGGTGTTCTGTAGCTTCTTAATGGTCATTTAGAGGCTTAGCTCTTAATGGTTCAAAACCTCTAAACCATTAAGTGATAAAAAGATGTTGAATGAGTGAATGGTTAAGAGGTAGCCTTTGAATAGTAAGACATCACCATTCATCATAATGTTTAAATACTTACCTTTTTCTACAAGTCAATGCATTAGTAGAGGGTTTTTAAAAGACGTGTTTTTGAAAAATTGAAGTTTGTGGAAAGTTGATGTGGCAAAAGGGTAAACCTTTTTAAAGTTTTAAGAGTTTTGCCATTGGGATGCTCTTGGTCAAGTAGTGTCATATATGTGATCTCTCTAAAACATTTGTTTATCCATGCGTAGGGCTTTACGAAAGATATATACTTGGAGAAAGAACGGTGGCATGGGTATGTATATCTGAAAATTTGAAGGCTCATGTGTGGTACTTGATATCTATATTAGATACCTAGTGATTGGAATTTGGAACTTCTATCTACCCATGATAGATTTTTCCATTTGTTTTTACATTTTTCTATTATTTTAGTGATAATTTTTCTATACAGGTATATAAAAGATTATGATGGAGGGATTCTTATGGAATGTAAAATAGATCCAAAGCTTCCATACACTGATTTATCAACCATGATTCACCGCCAGAGGCAGGTATAATGATAGGACAAGCATAATATTTTACTGAAAATAATGAAAATATAGCATCCACCTGCTTTCAAAAGGCATCCTGCTCTCCAAATGACTAATTTCAAGAAGTAAATTCTCTTCAATGACGCTTAAATTAACCCTAGATCAATATTAAAATCAAGCATACTAAACCATATCTTAATTCCTACTTTGTACAATATTTTTTAATAAGTTTGTTTGTTTTGTTCTGTATTTCAGGCAATTGATGAGAAAATAAGAGACTTCTCAAAATGTCAAGATGTGCACGAAAGTGAATTCCTAAAGGTATGCTCATGGTTAAATGCCACTTCCCCATCTGAAAGCCACATTTATGTCTGGAGAGCAGTCACATTTTCTCTTTAGGTGTAATGTACACTTGTATGTATCTACAAAAGTGACATAATATTTGCACTTTGTTTCCCAGCCAGAAGCTGGAATTCTAAAAAGGATCTGTAAACTTGAAGACATTCCTGGGTTGAGTGAGTTCTTTGATCCCTGCTGTAGTGCTGTTATGACAGTGTAATAACTATTTAGTAAAATAATTGTATCGTTTGTTCTCTTCATTTTTTATATATGCCAATGCGCCTTTTGTTTCTTTTAGTAAATGTTTTATGGGTAGGAATTTGAATTTCGCTTCAAAGGGTGTATCTTTTCAGATACAAAATTGCTGTCTTTTTTCTTAAAGATAGCAATATGGACTTATTGACATAGGTTGATTTAGGTTATGTTTCATCTCTAATGGGTCAGTGGTTAGGTTATACCGAACAAGTCGAAAGTCTCCCAAAGCGTATATTCAAGTTTTAACAAAATCTTTCATTCTGTTCAAAAAACTCTATTATTAGTCAAAAAATAAATTTTTGAATATATTTTGGCACTTTAATTATTTGTAACAGAATCATAACTTTGGACTAAATTTTTTTACCAGTCAACTGTCAACCTAACCTGTTTTGACTTATACCAGTTTTCAGCTCTAAATTTTCTGATTTTGTAAACCGTACATCTTGTAGCTTGTGTGTATTCTTGATAAACAGAATTTATTAGTTTTTCAGTATTATGTTTAATTTTGTGAGTTACCAACTGAAAATGAACCGCAGGGGGCGCTGGGTGGAGTCCTGATCAGTGGGGACACTCTCGCTTTAAATATTTTAAAGCATCCCCAGATGGTACCATAAATCCAAAGTTGACGGGGTTCATGCGTTCTATTTTAAAGGCAAGTTTGTATCTAATTGGGTTCCCAATCTTTTTAAAGATATAATCCTTGATTAAATAAATGGAATCATTATTTCTTGAATATTATCACCACGCGCATTTTGAGAGGCTGTTGTGGTGGTTCAAGAGAATGATCCTTAATATCCCAGGATCTTGTATTCTCTCGTGTTCTGAACTTCTGATCGAATTGGGCTATTTCAACCTGTTTATGTGAAAAATAGGTCAATATATGTTATGTTTGATTGCCAATAACAGTTCTTAGGTCACTTATGGCTTACACAAATGCTTACAATTTAAACCTCCTAAATTGCTCGATTTAAAAAGTCAGGATCATTACTGTAGTATGATACTTACTGTTGACTGGTGTCATAGTTAATATATTAACTACTATCTGTCTAAAATATAATTAATGACAAGAAAGTACCTGTTTTGACCCGTCCTATATATTTTGAAACTTGAATCGTTACCCAACCTCTGCAGTTCCATATTGTGACATATAATCTCATTGTCCTTTTATAATACTTCATGTTCATTATATAAATGAATCCAGTCTGATGAATAGAATTTAATGTATGCAGGCGTTGCTTGACCATGCTGATGCTTGGCCTTTTAAGGATCCTGTTGATAGGCGTGATGTTCCCGATTATTATGACATCATCAAAGATTCCATGGGTAACTTCTGTTATTGTATCCAGTATTCCAATATAACACCTCCAACATTAATAATCAGAAGTCAAAACATTGAAAAATGCGTCTTTTGGTTAATGATCTAAATTAGTAAATATTTCTAATCTAAGTTTATATGTAGCTAATAATTGAATTTTACATTAGTGTAAATAGTTAACACTAACTAATGTTTATAACTGATTGTAGATCTGAAGACCATGTCTAGACGGGTTGAATCTGAATATTATTATGTAACACTTGAGATGTTTATCGCTGATGCAAGGAAGATGTTTGCCAATGCTAGAACATATAATTCTCCAGAAACTATTTATTATAAATGTTCCACCAGGTGATTCCTTTTTCATATTTGTCTATTTGTTATATGTTTGCACGACGGTGTTACTTCATACATGTTTATGCGTCTTTTCCTGCGATTAATATTAAGGTGATAATTTCGACCCAATATTTTTTTTATGAATGGGACATATGAAACATCTAAAAGTGGAACATATGAAACAGGGTTCAAAATCACCCAAGATCTATTTAAAGCATACATCCTCGTTCACATTAAAAAAAGTCTTAACGGGTCAACCCAGCCCAGTCCTGGCCACTTTTTAAACTACCCGCTCACGTTACCCATCTCTAATATTATTATTTATTCTTCATTTCAATAAGAGCTGAAATTTGTTATGCAGGCTAGAAGCATTCTTCTCGAGTAGAGTTCAGGCAGGTGTTCAATCGTTTCTTAAAAATCAGCAATAAGAAGTGGAAATCAAAACATCCATCCATACAAATCTGATGGTACACATTTGTTATGTTTACATTGCAGTTTAATTTATATAAACACGACTGTAGATGTATATATTCCTGTACCTGTAGAGGTTAGACTGGTTTTCTCCTTTTATTATCGTTGCGGGTCGAATCAGGCCTGGTCCATAACCTTTCTAGTTTCTAAAACAGACTTTAGTTGAGTTTGCTAATTATTGTATTTATTATTTTTAAATTTCGTTGCAAGTTTAAAAATTCAGTTATGTGAAATAAATATTCTTAGAATTAATATATAATGGGTTTGAAAATGATTGATACGTACAAGACATGCGGCATGTTTAGTGGATGTAATATATAGTGGATGTAAATCGAGTCATATAAACAGGAAAAAGCTATAGACGACTAAGATTTTCAAAAGTGTCACTAAATATTTGTGCATTAATGTCTCATCTAATACATATCCCATTGACCCATTCTCATTGTTCGTGGTCAAAGTTTGACTTTCAACATATTTTATGTTTCCTTGCTATCCTTCAATTTTTCAAAAGCTATATGTTTACGCGTGCGAAACAACAGGTTCGTTAAGGGGTCAAAATGAATGGTTAAAACAGATCAAACGAGTTGATGAGGAAGTTAAATTACAAAACTACTCTTTGTAAAAACTTCTATAAACTACACTAAACCAATGAAAACAATGTGTATTTAGAAAGTCGAATAAATTTCAATTGGCATAAGATTATCTGAATAGAAATAGAAGAAAACTCTAAAAACTAAAGTATTGTGGAGTTGTTCAATGAACAACAAACATTAGGCTATTGTTTATACAAATTAACTAGTTACAAATAATAATAATAATAATAATAATAATAATAATAATAATAATAATAATAATAATAATAATAATAATAATAATAATAATAATAGCTTGGTACCAATAATTTGAGGGCCCTTCTAAAAGATTATTAAACGGAGTTACGGAGCCGTCTATGAAATACATTGTAAATTACTAAATGCTACATTATAATAATAATAAAAATAATTATATAAATAAAAATAATTATAATAGTTGAAAGAAGAATCTCCCTTTTAAACTTATGGTTGTAGCTCCAACAATTTTAAGAAATCTTAACCACACACTTCAATCTAATGGTGGTGAAAAGCAAACCAGTTGTTCGAAACCTAAGGTGACAATTATAGATCGATCCCATCAAGTCAATTGTCATAGGTGGTGAACAAGATTAATTAACTTTTGAATCAACTAAAAATTTAATTTCTATAATCCCATCACCAATCTATACTATCTATAAAGCCAATTAGAAGGGTATTTTAAGATACCATAAAAATAAGAACAACTTACTAATTAAACTGCATAAAGTACAATAAAAATGAGGGCAATTTAGTCTTTTTAACACAATTTTCATTTTAACCCTCCTAAGTAATTACACTTTAAACCCTAACTATTTCACTATAAACCCCAACTACGAAATGTGCTTATATAAATGCATATAATAATTACACAATCTAGCTAAAAATTAGTCCACCTTTTAAAAAACTGAACATCATCCAGTTTCTAAATAAATAAATAAAGTCCAGTTTTTAATAAATAACAGTCCGGATTTTATAAATAACAATTAACATAATAGTAGATTACAAAATATTACAAACCGGATTCCTTCTTTGTAACAGTACTTGATGAGTCTTTCAGCTTTTCGGCAAATCATTCGCGCGATTGACCTGTATCATATAGTTAAATATAACAATCCAATTTATATTGGTCCAAACATTACAATAAAAATACAGTTCAGTTTATGTTGATCATCATTTACTTGTTATATTACAATAAGTTGCTGCTGTTAATTGCATTTAACCTTTTGCATCTCAATAAGTTGTTGCTTGTTGCAGGTCCATCCCTACTATCATTATATAATAACTGATCAAAATGGTTTTAAAAATATCTCCTATTATTTAGTTTATATGATTTTATATAACATTTAAATACTCACGTTTATATATAAAAAAAAGACTTGACTCATTCAGGTCATTTGTTAAACAATCTCCTACTTGTTTGTTAGGTCATAACAAATTCCTAATTTGTAGGGGGGTTTAATTTGTTGTTTATTAAGTGGGAAAACTAAATTTTAAATCTAAACTTAAACTCAACTATATTTCTATATATACAACCTGCATAGCATAACACTACTATTTCATCCTCTTCAAATTGCGCTTACCATACAACTGAAATGAAATACCGGGCAATTAGAATGGAAGATTTAAAACATGTTGCTGATGAATTCAACACATCAAAGGTACAAACTTTATGAACATTTTAATCTTATTAAACTTTATGAACATTTTTATTAACTGATTTTTGTTTATCTATCTTGTTGTGTATGCAGGTTAAGCTTTATTATAAGGTTACTTGAAACTGCATATCACAATTACAATAGCTAACTTTTACATTGTACTTTATATATGTTTTAATTTTTTTGCAGAATGATTTTCAAGAGTTGAAAGACAAGAAAATTAAAATAAATAATTTAAAGCATGATACTGCTGAATTCAAAAAAGCAAAGGTACAAAGCATTACAAAATACAGCTAACATACCAAGCTATTAAAATGGAAGAATTAAAACATGTTGATGCTGAATTTAACAAAGCAGAGGTACAAACTTTATATCAACTGATGTTTGTTAATCTATCATATAATGTATACCCGTTGAGCTTTATTATAAGGTTAGTTGAGCTGCACATCACAATTACACTACCAAATTTTTTACAGTTTTTATTTAGTTTGTATCTACATTGTATTTTATATATGTTCAATCTTTATGCAGGATGATTATTCAAGAAATGATAGACCAGGTAACTAGAATGCAAGAATCAAAACATGTTGATGTTGAATTCAACAAAATGAAAGTACAAAACTTTATGAATTTTATATCCCATTATATGTTTTATATTATCAGTTTTTTGTTAATCAATGCTATAATATATGCAGCTTGATCTTTTTAATAAGGTTTGTTGAAACTAAACATTACAATTACAATGACACATTTTATGCATTGTTGCAGAATGAATTTCAAAAGTTGAAAGAGAAGACAGATAAAGATGGAACATGCAACCTATGTTGCAATTGCTGATTTTAACAAAACAAAGGTGAAAACAATATAGTTTTTTAAATGCAATTGTACATTTTATTTCATCAGATTTTTTATAATGTTTTGTAATATAAGCAAGTATACTTTTTTAGTATTTTTTACAAAATGGTTTACATATGTTTTAATCCTTTTAATAGAATGAATCTTATGACCTTAAAGAGAAGAGAATGAAGATGGAATATATAAAAGATGTCTATATTAACATTAAGGTTTTTGACACACTTGACAATTTGACATCAGAATATAAATAACTAAAAGTATATTAATTATTTTTTTTAAATACTTCTTTATTATTACGTACGCAGGTTGATGCTGATAGTAGTGTGAAGATTATTTACTATGGTGCAATGCTAAATCCATATAAGTCTGATCCGCAACGAGAATTTAGTGAAAAGGTAAAG
Source organism: Tagetes erecta (assembly GCA_030867185.1). Classification (NCBI taxonomy): domain Eukaryota; kingdom Viridiplantae; phylum Streptophyta; class Magnoliopsida; order Asterales; family Asteraceae; genus Tagetes; species Tagetes erecta. The sequence goes on from CM061494.1 coordinate 11,200,940, forward strand.
TTAATTTTTTTAAAATTAATCAAATGAAAAAAAATTGAAAAAGGTAATTTAAATGGATAGCATTATTTGTGAGTGTGCATGTTTACTTTTACTTTGATGTTTTCTCATATAATCACAGTATAGTCTAGATGGTGCATTTGAGGAAATGAATATTATAAAAAAATCATTATGTGAAGACGAATAAAACAAATCATAAGTTAATATTTTAAGAAAATCTTATCCTTTAAGTATTCGAAATTTAAAATTTAAATGTTCACCGTAATTAAACAAAGGTGGTAGTATAAAAAAATTAGTTGTTTAAGTTCATATCTATTTAGACTGCAAAAAACAAAAGCTAAAATATATTGTTCATAAATAAACTCTCATCAACAGTTTGTTCCAATTCTTCATTGGTTAGAGCTTTTTAGATACTCCCATCCCATCTAAGCTAAAAGTTTAAAAAAAAGAAAAACATGGTATTTGTTCCTATAATCCTATTATACTCGATCCCATCTAAGATAAAAGTTCATTTATTCCAGTTTTTTAAGAAAAACATAAAAGGTTTGTAGAACATCATGTGTTTCTATTCTAGACAATAGTATTAGATTTTATTATATATCATGTATATATGTTTTATATATTGTTTATAACATGTACGTGGTTCATAAATATGCAGTTTTGTTGATTTAAGATTACACTTCAGTCCTTCAAACAAATATGTAATTGTTGGCTTGTTGCTTACTATTAATGTGTTAAATTTAATGTGGTGTTTTAGAATTAAGTAAAATAGTTCATATTAAAACAATACACTATATATAGACGACTATGTTTATAAGAACATGTTTAGAATTACTAACCGTTCTATTCTAATTCTTTATAAACAAACTTTCAATTTTCTCAATACTAAATAAATTAAGCTTACAATGTAATACTTTCTAATAACATATTTGAGTAATAAAATTTTAAAAAAGTATTACTTGTAGTAAATAAATGTTTATATATAATTGATAGTAACTATAATAAAGTATTACTTGTAGAAAAACACAGTTTCATGTCCGATATTTTGTAACTACATTAAAAGAACACATAAACATTCAAATCAATTATTAAACAACAATAACAAACACACAAACATCAATTAGTTTTGTTTGTGCTCTTCAATGAGGTATTTACTACAATTCAAGGTAGGTTAGAATACTTACATTGTGTGTCCTCCTTATTGTATATAAGAATACCTGGCAAGACTCTGTCAAAATAAGACTTTAATCCATTTAATGTCCCTGCAACATTATAAAATACAATTAAAGATAATTCTAGAATATTCACACCGAGATTAGTCCCTTCCAAATAAAAGATGGTTCATGAGCAATGAATATGATAGAAACTATTTTTTTTTTCTTTTTTACTTACAGACTTACAGGTAAACCTTACAGTATAAATAGGTAAAGGCAAGCACACATAAAAGTTGCACACCAAATAATACAAATGAACTACTATTTGCGGTAAAAATCAAATTAACAAGTACATGATTAGTTAAATTTTTAAATACTTACATTTAGCCATTTGAGTAGCCCCACGTGTTTGCACCTGACCATTGTGGGTAAGGTGAATCAGCGCCACACAAAACTTGCACGCCACATAGTACAAATGAAGCACATGAGCATAATCACTTTATTTCATCCAAACCTAGATGCACAAATTCAACATACTACAGATCAGTTCTTTAGTATAACAAAAGAAAATTTATGATCAACAACTTTTATAATCAATAACCTAGATGTGCAAATTCAATATATAACAAATAGGGTAATGTCTAGACTAAAAAGTAAAAAAGACTTATTGTCTCTTACGTTATTAGCGATGTTGTCAAAGGCGATAGGCGCACTTAAGGCACTATGCCCTTGCCTGGGGCCTAAGCGCAAAGAAAGCACTCCCCTGAGACCAAAAACCAATACCAAAATCACTACCAATACCAAACTTTTAAATCCAACAATAAAATCAATACCAAAAAGTCAAAAACCATACCAAGAACAACAGCTTATATAGCAAAATTCTATATAAGATGAACGGTTGTGGAGGTAAATATAGAGTAAATACTACTTGTTATATGAAATCCCTTAAAATCAGCTCTTAAATAAATAAAAAAATCAAGAGAAAACAAAAATATTTAAAAAAAAATCAGAAAAACCTATTTTTTTCTCCACAATCATCGCTTTTTTCCAATTTACCCTAATCTAAGCGCAACGCCTGCGCTTGGCTTTTTTGTCACCTAGGCACAAAAGCGCTCGCTTTTGACAACAAAAGTTATTAGTCAACTGTTTTCAACTCACAAACAAGGTAAGTAAAAATTCACATTATTTCATTAACTGTGAGGCATCCAGGCGCATATACATACCACAAAAGCAATAGACAACCTATGAACACCAACCTGCTATGGTGCTTTAACCAATAATATTAACCATGATTTATAAACAGGGAGTTGGTAACAACCCTTCCATAAACTAACCTTGCATGAGCACTTATTGAAAAATTTAAGTAAGCAAGGAAATAAAGTAACAGTTCTTTTAGAAAATAGTAACACAAATCCTCACTTTCATATACACAAAATCACATTATACTTAATGATGAAGAAGCTATATTAAAATCACAATATACGCAATTAATTTTCGGTGCTGTAGAACTGTTTGTACCAAATTGCTAACCAATGCAGCTTAAAATCCAAAATACAGTTCAGTTTGGTTGGGTTTACCTAAAACAAAAACACTGAACTTTACAATACCTTTTCCTCATAGTTCTCTTTAAGGGGCTCATGGTACTTTAATGGCTTGATTTCTCTGTGTACATACACACACATAACAAAGTCTCATCCTTTCAAAGCTTCAATCATGGCAACTCCTTTCTAAGCTTTTAACGTTCCTATGGTTTATCAAACTAAAACAATCTCAATAAACATTTACAGGTTTCCAAACATTAGATCATCAATTAAGCAATTGGAACATCATAAAATTAATTTAAAAATGAACTTACCATAAAAGACGTTTTGGATCTGAATCCTAGACCTTTCTTTAAAAACCTTTTGTTGAGAGATAGCAACGACAGCAAAAAACCCATCTGAACAAGGAACTTAATCACTTAGGGTTTTCAATTGTTAAGGTTTTCGAAGTGGTAGTGTTAGGGTTTTCGAAAGGTTGGAGCTCCAATGTTGCGAAATCACTTGCAGATCGGTACCGTTGATTGTAGAAATACAAACACTGATCGTGCTGGAGGTTGGGTTTGAATCGGCGACGGGAAGTGACAACGGGAAGGTCGGATTAGTGTCAGAATGGAATTGGAGAGGAGAGGGTGGGGTTGTCGAAGAAAAGGCGGATGATAATGTTGTTAGGGTTAGGTTACCTTTATATACACGATCCATTTACACCTGGATGCCCACTACCTGACCCATGGTTATCATCCAACCCATTCTATTATATAAGCCCAAATCACTTTTATACAAGCTCAAATCACTTTTATGCCCAATGTTTAATAGTTTTAAACCTATTTAAACTTTTTTTCTTTTTTCTAAAAAAATTACTTGTACATAGAGTATATTTATAAAACAAACATTATGTCATAAGAATAATAAGATAATTATTCTGATTGGAGGAGACCAATGTTAATTTAAAAGATGTGTCTGGTATATGTTTAACTTCGGGTTCGAGTCGGGCATTCGGATTCAGGTTTGGGGCAGATGTCACAATATGTTTAACTTCTATATTTGCAGTTTAATTTGAAAGACGGGGTTATATAACACTCATGCTTATGATAAACTTATAAGTAACAAACTAAACATCGTTATTCAGTGACCAACGTTGCTCCAGCTACTGAGATGACAACCAAAGAGGAGAAGTTACAATATGTTAAGCCACAAAAGATGTAAAAAATAAAGCCAAATAAAGGAAGAAATCCATGGTTCCTTTCGAATGATAAATTGTGGTGCGACAATCTAGATGTTCTCGAAGAGATGTTTAAGAAGTACGACTAATTTTCGTCTCATCTTAATGAAAACATTTCACGCCAGAGTATTTATTTTCAGCTTGTATGTTAAGATTTAGATATTTTTGTATTTAACTTATGGTTAGTTGAATATTATCGTCCCTCTGATTTTTCATATTGAATTATTAGTTACTTGACATGTGCAATGCTCATGACTTAGGTCCACCATTATGATAATACATTTTAGTAAAACACTACTGCGAAATCAACAAAACACCCATAAACGAGTATCGTCGACAATATCGTCCCGCTGCATCGCGCGGGTTCCTACTAGTCATAATACATACTCACAGTATTTATTTGTAATTTGGATCTACCGAACCACTGATAAAACGACGATAACCTAATCATAACCACTCAGTAAATTTCGTTCGTAGTAGAGCTATTAAAAATGTTTGAAAACGGTTAGATGTAAACAAACTTTATCTCTAACCTAGCCTCACAGACGAAGGAGATGATGCTTTCAAAAAGACATTTGACTCCAAAGCATTAACAGACATAAACATTGAGGAAGCAGATAATAAAATAAACGGTAAACAATGACATAGACTATAGGAAACACACCCATTGGGACCAATAAGTAAATGACCAACACGAAAGAAACGCACGATGGTGTTTAGTAATCATAGAGTAAACATCCAATCGACATCAAGAAGCATATTACGACCAAGAAAATAAAAGATGTTATAAATTTAAACAAGTATGATAGATATTTTTACAAGCGTTACAAAACTATATAAAAGAAAAGTTACATTGTCATATGTACATATGCATCTTTTTCTCTTTGGTAGTTTTATTTCTTTTTGACATATAAAAAAGACAGTCAATTTTTCATGATTCTAAGTCTTTTACAAGAAGTAAGAAACATATCCCATGGTACATCTCCAAGAAGCATCCAATCACCATCTTTATCTTCATAAGTAGGTGCATATTCAGACTTGTACCCTTCCCTCTCAGAGTACAACCCTATAATGCACTTAAACATTTCTTGCAAACCCTTCAAAAGTTGTTCATAACTTTTGTACACTTTTAAGTCAACTTTTCTCAAGTATGGAGCTCCATCCATGCTTACTTTTACATACATCCCGGACTCACTTTTCTTTCCCTGAATTATGTTTTTCCGGTAACATCTCACCGGCGGCCATCCTACAACTTGTGTCCTAAAAACCATTTTATATTTCAATATCATTAGTCCTAGTAACCTTTTTATAGATATTTTGATATAAAATATCAAAACTTTAGTAACTAAAATACGTGTCATGAGATACTAAAATAATAATAAAAAATGAAATTTTGAATGAAAACACTAATATTTTTGTTATGTAAAATAATAAAAAACCGGATCATTTAAAACATAATTGTAAACTAGAATGATTAGTAACAAAGAAAGTAAAATACAAATAATAATATAATAAATTAATAATAATAAAGTTAATTACTTGGTGGGTGAGGTATCAATTTCCGGTGAGGTTCTTTTGTTGGAGTTGACCGGAGAAGATGGTGTTGAGTTGATTTGATGATGAGTATCATCATGATCATCATCATCGGTTGATCCGGGCAAGCCTAATCTTAGTTCGGTTGCTTCAAAGTTAATTAGTTCCATCAGATTTTGGATTTGCCAAGAGAATGAAGTAAATGGGTTTTCCGGTGACTGGTTTCTTGATTTTCCGGCGACTGATTTGTCAAGAGAATTAAGTAAATTGGTTTGGATTGGATTGGTTTTTGTGGTGGAAAATGAGTTGGTATATAAATAAATGAGAGTAAGAGAGAAGAAAAAAGAAGAGATGATTTATTTGTGAATGGAAGTGACAGCATCATGCTCACTCTCACTCCGACATCCATGCATTATAGTCAAAAGCTTTAAACATGAAAAAATATATATAAATAAAAAGATATTTTTTTTGTGTAGGACCTTAGAGTGGAGTTATACTACAAAGTCCAATTTTCCTAGAAAGTCTAAGAAGCCATGAGATGATGACATGTGGCACTCCCTTAAAATTAGAAGGAAGGGTAAAGATGGTAATGTCTCTATATTTTAAGTTTCACCCCATTTTTTTAAACATCCATAACTTTTACATACGATATTATTTTTTAAAAAAAATTGCACCATAAAAACAAGCATTTTCTTATCTTTAAAACGCATATAATATTCATATATAAAAAACAAAAAAAAAAATTCACGTTTTTCAGCTCATTGTGTTATTTGTCAAGTCATTGTGTTATTTATTCATGTCATTGTGTTATAACACAATAACCTAATGAAATAACACAATGATCTGAAATAACACAATGACCTGATGAAAATATAACACAATTACCTAATGAAAATATAACACAATGACCTGATGAAATATAACACAACGACCTGACGAAAATATAACACAACGACCTGATGAAAATATAACACAACGATCTGATGAAAATTTAACACAACGACCTGATAAAAATATAACACAACGACCTGATGAAAATATAACACAACGACCTGACGAAAATATAACACAACGACCTGATGAAAATATAACACAATTACCTGATGAAAATATAACACAACGACCTGATGAAAATATAACACAACGACCTAATGAAAATATAACACAACGACCTGATGAAAATATAACACAACGACATGATGAAAATTTAACACAACGACCTGATGAAAATATAACACAACGACCTGATGAAAATATAACACAACGACCTGATGAAAATTTAACACAACGACCTGATGAAAATATAACACAACGACCTGATGAAAATATAACACAACGACCTGATGAAAATATAACACAACGACCTGATGAAAATATAACATAATGACCTGACGAATATAACACAATCTGAAAAATATAACACAATGTCTTGACTAATATAACACAATAAGCTGAAAAATATAACACAATGACCTAACGAATATAACACAATGAGCTGAAACTTCAAAAAAAAATTTCGTTTTTTATATATCAATATTATATGCGTTTTGAAGATAAAAAAACGCTCGTTTTTTTGGTGTAATTTTTATTAAAAAGTATTGTCGTATGTAAAAGTTATGGACGTTTAAAAAAGATGGTGGAATTTGAAAATAAGACAAGACTAATATACCCTTGGCCTACCATTTAAAGTTCTAACTATTTACCATTATGCCACCTTGTGTTTATGAACCATTGATCTTCATTTAATATTAGATCTAATGGTCCAAATTACTTCTTAGACTTTCTAGAAAATTTAGACTTTGTATTTGAACCTAATTCTAGGACCTTAATGATGGGATTATGGATTTATTGGTATTTTCTTAATTTTTTTTGGATGAATTTAGATGGTCTTGAAGTATTTTGGTTTAGTGCGATGTCCAAATTCTATATCTCCATTTACCTATTTGTTTAGACAAATTGAAATAAAAATATCTAGAAGATATTTTTTTAATGGTAATTTAACAATTATTAGTTAGCATATAGTAAGTGTCTGGATTTAAACCCATGATCTTAAAATAGATAAAGCCTTCTACTTTCATCTTGATCTTTGGATCAAGAGATTATTGATTGGATGTCTAGATAACTAATTAGTGTATCTTTAACAAACCTTATTTTAAAGTATTTTTTTACTTTAAAATATCATCTAATTTTTCTTTTGTAATGATTTCAACTCACAATCATTATTTGAAATTGTAACACTCTTGACAAATCCCATTTCGATCGTGGACAAGAGAGATCTGAGATTTATAAGGAATGTCCGACCTCAAATACTAACAACTTGTTTTGGGACTTAATGTTAGTGGATGAGTGGAGAACTCCACAGTTAAGCGTGCTCGGATGACAGCAATCTCAGGATGGGTGACCATCCTTAGAAGGTTTCACCCGGGCAACCAAAAACAAAGCCGTGAGCTCTAATGTGGCAAAGCGAACAATATTGGTGGTGTAAGGGGTCGGATGTTACAGAAACTTATTTAAAGAATCAAATATTTAAGTCAAATACGAATGTAGTTTCAAAACTCATGATTAAGTTATGGGTGTTGATATATACACCTCCATTTTCAAGTTTTTTTATTTGTTACACCTCATCCCTTAATGTTTTAGAAAAATATAATTTCAACATTTTTTTACAAAATTATAATTCTCTCTTAAATTAAGATTCCATTTCTTATAATGTTGGATTAAGCTATTGTATTTAGTTTGTGAGTATCGACTATGAGCATCCAAACTAACCGAAACCGAAATAACTTGGAATAAATCTTCTCCGTAACCGGAAAAACGAACCGAATTGCAAATTTGGTTTTCGGTTCGGTCACTAACAGTATCTAAATTGTGAATTTGGTTTTCGGCGGTTATCTGAATAAACTGCGTATCTAATTGGTTTCATCAGATAACCGGACTGAATAATCCTACTAAAGCGGATGAATTTGGTTCGATCAGGCAAAAAAAAACTCCATAGCCAAACAAACCTACTAAAACGGTTTAATTCGGTTAGGATATGCCAAAAAAATGATTTCACGACCGAATAAAAAGATTTTTCTACCGAATAAACCGGACCGGACAAAGAGTTAACTAGCCGTTAAATACCGACATCAAACATTTTTTATATACGCATATTATTAATTTCATTTAGGAACACAATATTTTAAGAAATAATGACAATAAAAGTTTGGGAGAATATTTTGACAAGTTTCAAAAGTTTTTTTAAAAAAAGAGGTGTAACAAATATTAAAGGGGAGTGTGTATAGACGCATCCATGATAAATACTTACTGCATGTTTGTGTCTATACAAAGTAAAAGTAAGAAACGAACTTCTTTTATACAACAAACCAGCTTCTCTCTTAAAGCTATCTCAAGATATTGTCCTTTTCATGCATGTCCCATAAAATTATACCAAAGTATATTAACTTTTCATTTTAATGAAACTTGCTTTAAAAAACAAGAATGACTAACCCATACGTCTTTTATTTATTTTACTATTATGTTTGTTCCGTGTAAGATTAGAACCTTTCAATCTAAAAAAGTGACAAAAACGACTTTGCTTTTGTAATACCAATAAAAAGTTGAAAAGCAGATGCTTTATAAAAGGTCCTACTTTGCAACAAAAAATACAAATAAAAAAAAGAAAAATTAGTAAAAAGACACTTGGGTTGGGGTCAGGTGTGTGCAAAATAGGGAGTATATATACCCAAACCCAATACATAATCTACTTCTACTTGAGTTGTGGTTAGCCCTGCTCCTTCATCTCAACCTCTCTAATCACATCTTCATGTTCTTTTTATTTTGTTATCCACAAAATATTACCCACAGTTACTCTCAAACTGATTTCAAACCACATCTACCTTGTTTAGAACAAAAATGAATATCAATGTGAACCAAATACTTTTACTATGCACAGCAAACAGCAAATAAAAGGCCCCTACAATATAACAAGAGTTTCATTTTATTGTATTGTAATGTGATTGTAAAGAAAATTATGGGAATTTATAACAACAGTGCAGTGCAGTGCAGCACATGAATCAATAATCTACTGCACATAGTTCAGGTTTTACAGCAAATAATCTACATGTTCTTATTCCACTAGTACCGTGCACCTTCGCTTTCGAGTCTTCCAACTGGTTTTGTCGCAGTCAGACAACTGTATCACAATAAAACAAGAAATGAACATATGAAGGTATTCAAACTTCAGAGGAGCGTAGTTTTTAAATCTTGTTTTTTTCTGGTGATTATGAGAGTGTTTAGAAAATGGGATTGTTTATAAAAACTGAATGTGTCACACAAATTGGGTGAAAACTGAAAAGAATATAATTCCAACAACAATCTAAACTTATAAATAAAAACAATTTTAAAGGTTGTGAGATTTAAAAACAAATTTTGATTAAGTTCCATCCCCTTTAAGCTACTTTTTGTCTGACCAAAGCTGAGATAAAACACAATGACTCTAACACCAACCAGTTAATAAGAAAATAGGACAAGATTGCAGCTTTAGACTACATTCATCTAACTGTAATAACATGTATGAATAAAGTGATTTATGTATTAATTTTGCAGCTTACCTGTTGGCTAAAGGAAAACGGAATTCCAACTCTCTTTGAACCATCAGCCATCCTTTTACGAGAATAACGGTTTTCAGCAGAATCAGAATCCATGGAGACCTGACAATAAATCCACATTGATTTTAACTTTCAGAAATAGAAACATTTATAAAAGTAAAAAGGCAATCCATTACCCTGGATCTTACAAGTTCTTCAACATATAGATTTCAAATCACAGATTTTAACAACAGGCATAGAGATTAGCTCACCTGAGTATGAACTGCGTGAATTAATACGTCTTCACAACCAATAGCATGCACGCTTTCTAGCTTAGGACATTGCAGAGCTAAATTTTCTAAAATAAGCAATGAAAATTGAAGTCAAAGAAAAAAAAGGCTTATAATGGTCTAGGTAAGGATGCAAGAAAAACTACCTGGTATTAAATTTTGACAGAAGTTCAGGTTCAGGTCATTAAGATTTGGGCAGCTTAGATACAAGGACTGAGAAAATCAGATTATCAGAGCAAGTATTTAATAAAATTTAAAACTAGAAAGATATGTATTTTTCAGAATCTTACATCAAGGTTGGAGCACCCCCAAAGGCTTAGCTTTTTCAATTGTGCATGTTTTATAAACAACTTCTGACATGTAACATGTGGCTTGCTGTTTGGTGATATCTGTAACTCTGAATCACTTCTCTCTTCCAAGGGTTCATGTTGTGCATCTGAATCACATATTGTCATCCCACAATCCATGAGTTCCAAAAGAGGTAATTGAGCGGTGGCAAACTGGATACCACCTGATGATAAACAACAAAAGCAAGTGTTAATAGTTATCAAACTAACAAAACAAATGGTATACTACATGTCTTAATTTACGGATTTGAACATTACTTGATGTTATATTGGGACATAGAGCAACCAGAAGCCTTGTTAGAGTCTCTGGGAATGCATTGCATATCATTCCAAGACCACTGTCACTAATGCTAGACCTGCAATTAACAAACACCGTTAATGAATACCATGGTATAAAATTGCACCAACATATCATCCAAGAGATAACAATTATAAAAAAAAAAATTAGCACAAACAAGTATATAGCTTACCCACTGAGGTCAAGTAATTCTAGGTTTGAGTAGCATTTAGAAATTGCTACCACGGATGCATCAGTTATTTCTGGCCCAAGTACAAGTGATAGCATGCGCAAGCCCCTAAAATGAATTCAGTAGAGTAAATATTTACGTAAAACATATTCCATGATTTTTTTTGTTACAAATGCAATAAAACTATAAATGTAAGCCACTTGGAATACCTCAAATTTGCAGCAGTGAGAGAAAGCACAACAGAATGGGAAAGTTGAAGGGAAGCAATGTGAATATTTTGTAGTCTAGGGCAGGTTCTTCCAAGACCATCCATCATAGACGTAAGATCAGTGCTATCATTCTCTTGGCGAGAAAAATCAAGGGATATCTCATTTAAATTGGGGAGATTGAAAACCTAATTAAGATAGAAAGGATGTAAAAGTAAGCCCCAAATAAGATTGAGATTATTTATTAGCTGTCATGAAAGATACTAATAGCAACTTCATAGATGTATACCATCTTTGAAAGTGAATGCAGGTCTGAAAGCCATAAAACAGACATTGTGTTGGAGCAGAGAACAAAAGATCCAAGGTGAAAACACCCCTCCATCTTAAGAGTGGTGAGAGAACGTTTATCAGCTACAAAGCGACCCAGTTCATCCCTAAAACAAACAAACTTAAAATTAGAGACAGATAATTATTTTTATTCATTCTGTAACAAACCAAAATGGTGTTTCCATCCTCTAACCCTACAACCAACATATTATATATACACAAAATAACATTGACAACAGATTGATGTTCGTATTTGTTATCTACAAAAGCCCTTAATGTTACAAGCCTACATTCAGAATAACACACCAATACCAAATAAAAATGATTTCTACTTGAAAGCCACAAAAACTTTAATGATTTAAAGGACTAGCTAGAAACAAACAATTAGAATGGTACGGACTAAAAACTCTAAACTGGTTGATCATGCTTTTTACAGTGCAACTCGACTCAATCCAAAGTAGCTTATTAAGATGCAAAGTTAGCATAACCAGGCAACACAAACAAACTATAGCAGAAATCAGTAAGAACAAAAATTCTTAACACATACAAATAAATATAAATATGGGTGCTATATAAATAATTATTAAATACATATGAGTGTGATTGATAAACATGTAAAGCAATCTAGCGAAGGCCTAAGCAAATATGTTCAACCTAAAACTTGAAGTATTGGCTGAAGACTACAATCTAGAAAGCTAAACGCAAAGCAAATAAATTCAAACCAAAATCCAATCCATGCTTCAATATTCAAGCTCAAGAGTCATGCATTTTCTTTGTATAAGACTATAAGAAAAAGAATTGAAGGATACCCTGTAATTCGATTGTACGAGCCTTCACACATTACAATCTCCAAAGACTCAAGATTTGGGCAAGAAAATGCAATGCAAGCCAACATAGTTGAATCCATATCACTGAAAACAGAAATCAACACACAAATTAATCACCCACATTAAAAAACTTCATTATAGTTTCATTCAACTTTTAAATGCTACATTATGCAATTTTAACAGATTTATTTAGCTTAAATAGTTAAATATCACAGTTGCCTCTTATATTCGAAACATTTTTTTTTAATCATGAACCCGATCTAAAACATTTCCAAACCTTTCCATCGTAAGTGACAGTCTAACAAGTCCAGGACACTTCTGCAAAACCGATCCAACATATCCAACCTGCATCTTCGCCGGAACCCTAACTCTCACCTCTTCCGCCGCTTTCCAAATCTGCTTACTCACATCTCTCCATCCTGTACACACCTTCGCCACCGTCAACAACGTCGGCGGCGGCAACCTCCTCATCACCTCCCACAAACAACTAACCGGCAGCTTACCAGATCCAACGTCCACCTCCACATCCTCCAAATCCACATCACCTCCTCCTTCATCATCCGATTCCAAAACCTCACGCACATCAATCTCATCAAACGACAACGCTCTTCGTAGATTCGAGCACGGACGAACAGTAGCCGTAACAATGGCAGCTGAGTTGGAATCAGCCGGAGTTACGACAGGTGAGTTGGAATCGGTAACAGGTGGCGGTAGGTGACATACGTGGCCTTTTTTGGGTTGACCACAACGGCCACAGTTGTAGCTGCCGCGGCGTTTACCTTTTTTAGAAAGGAGGATGTCGGAGTATGCGGTGGTGGTGGGCGGAGTGACCGGATGGGGTTGGTGGCCGTGCATTTTGAGCTAGGGTTTTGGATATTTTTTAGAGAGAGAAAAATGTGTTTTAGAGAGAGAGAGTGAAATGGGGAAGAAATAGAAAGTGTAGAGCGGGAGATAATCGGGTGATTCGCGCCTACGTTTTAAATTTGGAGGAGCGTTTTTTTTCTTTCTTTTTTGGCTCCAGTGGAGGAGTAGAGTGTAGACTGGGTAAAAGCACGTGATGTTGTTGTCCTTCATTTCTTTATAATTACTATTTTACCCTTGGAGCCTATGTTTTAGACTTAAGTACTCATATCCCATCCAATGATTTATCACGTCTTATCTTTGTAATTTTAGAAACTTAAGATAAATAGAGGAGAAAATATGAATAAACGTAACCGGATTTTAATTTTGTTTACTTAAATTATTTAAAATTTAACTCTAACCTTACCATCTATGATATCAGTGACCCAATTTTAAAAATATTTTGCAATTTTAAAAGAATTTTTACAAATTTTCAACTTTTGTAAATGTTTCACAATTTTCTTTTTCACAAAATTCAGTAGACAAATTATTCAATTTATGCAAATATTCAAGAGTATAAATACCGTAATTTGGAATTTATTACAATGTTTTAATCACTTTTAAGCTAAATGATTTAGACCGTTAGCTAATAAAAATTGTATTACTATCATAAGTTGTAATTAAATTTGTTACGATGTCTTAATCATTTTAAGCTAAATAGTTTAGCTAATAAAAATTGTATTAGTTTTTTTACGGCAGCATTTGTATTAGTTAAGTTACATGGGACCAATTAAAAATAAAGTTATAAGGTCTTGACGACCCGTTAAAAAAAAGTTTGAGTTACATGGGTATATAGAAGTTTTGAAGAGTGGACAGTTTAAACAATTATATACATGGGGCCATTTTTGTTATTTTTACAGTTATAAGCTCCCTCGACAAACCCGCTCTTATTTTTACAGCTGCCAAACCTAAGCGGTCATATGGCACCCCAAGTATTTATCATTTCCCAAGGCTATTGTTAGCAATTCGACCCAAAATTTTAAGCAAAGCGACCAACACAACCAAAAACACCCCTACAAAAGACTCAGAAAAATATCACGCATTATTCATATCTTCAAACATGAATCGTAATAAATACACGGGGGTATACCACTTTTCAACGAGCCCAAATCAAGATACTAAAAGTAAAAAACACTATGAAATATGATTGCTCCATTAAAACCTTCTTCCATCAACAGATCTTGAGAATGACCATGACCCTGTAATGAGTAATTCTTCATGTAAAAAGAAACATCTCAGCTCACATATAAGGCTCTCACTCAGTCACTTGTATGATCATTTGCTTAACCAATGACCTATTAAGAAATCGTTGATCCAGTTTAATAATATAAGTATGACTGCAACTAATACGATACTATAGACGATTATAATAACATAATGTATATGGATATATGAATTATATACGTCCAAGTGTTCAACAAAATATTAGCTGACCCTTAAAATTTGGAACAAGATGATAGCTTAAACTAGAGGTCAGGAGAAGTAGGTAGGATGATGGCTCAAAACATGTTAGGGGTTAAAATTTAATGTTTTATAAAGCGTTGAAACTTTGAAATGGGCAGGTTGACCCACATATACTTACTCTACATATCTTTAATTTTTCAAAGTAAGTAGTGATAGTGAGTTTGATGACTTGATTATAATTACAAAAACAATATTAATACAATAGCAATATAGATCTCAGAATAAGAACAATAACAGACTTGACAAGCCTTTCAAGCTAATAGACCCGTTCATTTTTTAGCTAAATACTAATCACCCATTTGATATAAAAACAAAACCCAAAACGACCCAATAATAGGTGAACATGTGAAAATGGAGTAATGGACACCTATATTTTAAACTGTGAAACAATAAAAGCAATACAGGAAAGCTGAGAGCCCAAAGCTAGTAATCGATTACAAGTATAACAAAAAACAATAACACCATAACATGTGACCACAAAATATAAAAAGTTAATAACGGGTGGTCACTACACCATAATATTTGATTTCAAAATAAATGGAGCGTTTAGCTGTTGTTTACCTTATAAGAAAGCGTTACAGTGCAATTAATTCACTAGACTCTTCCTAAACTCCTGCAGCTGCCTTGGCCTCATAATCTGTCTTACCCTGAATGAATTTTCAGTAAGGTGATTAAAGAAACATAATGGCAACAATTGTGAATTATAATTTCTTTCATATGATTAGTGTTAGTAAATTTATTACTCAAAGAGATGGCAAAATGGGGCAGTAGTGGAACAGGTTCACGAAAAAGCAGGCATGTGTTTGTACTAGTCAAAACGGGCTAATCATATAGCAGCAAAACGGGGAAGAATCAGTTACACAATAATCAATTTTTATTGTAAAACTTCTGCTTCGAATCATTTAGCAGTCGAATAATCGGTTATGAAATAGTACTTATTAGGTTCATACTAGCTGCACAAAACTAATTATCCAAGTGTACCAAAGTACCCATTAACCCTTTCCCTTAACCTATTTAAAAATAACTGATTTTAACTTCACAAATGCCAGCCTATTTTCACAAAAATGTCCAATTTGATTATTTAATCTATATTTTTTAGATAGTCAAAATGTGTCAAACACACAAATATGTAATTATTACAACTTCAACCAACACAGGCACAACCAAAACACTTTTTTCTATGGCTCATTTTATTACTTCATTCTGATACACATCCAAACACCCTTTATAGAAAAGTTCAGTGGCATACCCCAGATGAAGAATTTCGAATTTTCCTTGTAGGTGTCCTCATGGTGACAAATTCCTCTGCTGATGTAGGATGAACACCAACTGTTGAGTCAAACTGCGCCTTGGTCAACCCAGCTTTAATAGCAACAGCAAATCCCTGTGTTTTATCATAAATTTGATCATAAAACAAATTAGGGAAAAAAATAAGAATGCAAAGTTGCAAAAAGGAGATGCAAGTAACCTGAACAACTTCTGCTGAATCTTCACCGCACATGTGCAATCCTACCACTTGGTTAGTTTTTGCAGACACTACAAGTTTCATGAAAACTCTATCTGGAAGGCCTGATAGAGTAGCTTTTAAGGGCCTAAAATTTGCTGTATAGACATCGATGTCGCCATATTCTTCTATTGCCTGCAATTTCTGTATGAATTAGTAGTGTATTTGCTAATAAAAAATATTAAATTAGAATTGGAATTTCAACCCATAGAGTAGTAGCTTTTGAACACTATGACGTCTCTAATCATACTTGAGTATCTAGGTCAGCTAACCTTGCCTGCAATTTCTATCATCATACGACACTAATCATTTGCATAACGTATATGACTTTTTTGGACTAAAAGTGTTTTAGATCAACCCAACCCGTTCAAAGTTAACTCATTTTGACAGGTTATCCAACCCTTGTGACCGTCCCACTTCCACTACCAGTTAAGGTTGTTGCAGTCATGACTGTCACCTGTTGCTCACTA
Source organism: Tagetes erecta (assembly GCA_030867185.1). Taxonomy (NCBI): domain Eukaryota; kingdom Viridiplantae; phylum Streptophyta; class Magnoliopsida; order Asterales; family Asteraceae; genus Tagetes; species Tagetes erecta. The sequence continues at coordinate 11,217,754 of CM061494.1, forward strand.
AGACCGACTTGCCCGATTGGTGGCTGGGAGAATACTGCAGATGGTACAGCCCTAGAACACAGAAACACAATCAAAAAGTAAACAACGAGCCACACAGTGTTAAACAAACAGTCAAATTAAAAGGAAAGAATACCTGAAATCTGGTTTAGTAGGTTCATTTGCAAAAAGAGTTTTGGCTAATGCCCCGCCCTCCATCAAAGCAACAGGAGTTAGATTCATTCTGTCAGTAACATCTCCCACTGCCCAAATTGATGGAACTGAGGATCGAGAATATTCATCAACCTGAACGTCATCAAACATATGAATTACAAAATAATATGAAAAACGACCCGTAATAATATATAGAGTTATAGACCACAAAAGTCAAAAAAAAAAAAAGCATACCAGTATTGCTCCATTCTTGTCCAGTTTCACACCCACAGTCTCCAATCCCAAATTCTGCAATGTCAAATGAATACAATATTACAACGGTGATCTTACTTTTTGATTGAGATGCATCACAGCATCCTTCATCAAAGAACAAATAGTAAAACAAAATAATAGGTCTTTTGAAATGTAAATACTTGGAAACATATCTTTAGATCAAATTTTAATTGAAAAAAGTACCTTTGTATTGGGCTTGCGCCCTGTGGCAAACATAACATGTGAGAAGCCGTCAACTGTCCCTTTATTAGTTTTTACGGATAACGACCCGTCTGCAGATTTGATAACTGCCTGCGGTGATTCCTCTGTGTGGAACTCAATTCCTTTTAATGACATCTGTTCGGCGACAAACTCTCTAATCTATTCAAATCAAAGGGTTAGTTTTTTTAATGTAATAGCTCCAATAAGATACAAGATAACTATACTATTTAGAGACTGGCCTTTGAACTGTTGTACTTGGATTTTCTATAGCTTGGCCTCATAATTACTGAAGTTTTTTAATTAACTTGTTTTACCGGTTAAGATGTAAAACATAACCGGAGTCGAACCACTCATTTATACATAGGCCTGTATTGCTACATCTAGGTGAAAAAACACCCTGATTAACAAGAATTGGTGACTTTTGACAAATTGTTTTAATAAACGACACGCAAAAAGAAGTATCATTCTTGACGGTTTCTGTCTAATATAACTATTCTTCTAAAGGGTAGTCTTCCATTTCCATTTTCGCAAGAACAATGGTTTGTTTGTAATGAAAAGCCAAATATGTAAGTGTGAAAGGACAAATCTTTTTTATATATCATATTTGCAAGTTCTCACCTCTTCATCAAACCCACGTAAAACCTGCTTTTGACGAATAAATACATGTACATCACTTTGCAAACCGTTGAAAATACCGGCAAATTCAAGTGCAATGTAACCACCACCAACAATTGCAATTTTTGTAGGTTTTGATGGCAAATCAAGGGCGGCGTCTGAATCTATCACGTGTTCTCTTCCAGGGATATCTGGAATGAATGGGCGCCCACCAACTGAAACTAAAATATTTCTTGCGGTGTAGAGTTTCCCATCAACATCCACTGTGTGAGGGTCTACAATCTGTTAGCAAAGTTATACACAATACATGTTAGATAATTGTTTGTTGAAATAGTATGGAAGTTGATAAAGTTTTAGCAGGTGCTGCTTTCTATCTACGTTCTTATGTGAATGCCATAACCTAGTGAATTGTGATATTTTGCCACACAAGATAATCAAAAAAGATAATCAAAATTCATTTTACAAGATTGTAACTTTTGATTTGTATACAATGTTACATTTCATAAAAACAAATTACATTTACCAGCTACAAAATGACCACAATGGTACACAAAGCCATCTTATAATAACCCAAATGCAACAAAAAAAAAAACAATTTATGTCGCCGTATCAACCTCATCAAAGTTAGGCAGTCTACTGGTGTTCTTTCTGTTCATTTTTACAAAACTGTAAAAATATCAAACTCAAGCTTATAACTCAATACCACTGGTTACAAAATCCTGGAAACTAATTTTGGTTTTCTACAAACATAAATGTTTCAATAACACCACAATTTCCATGTTAATCATTCTTTATAAGGTAATCACAAAAGCTTCCATGTTAATCATTCTTTATAAGGTAATCACAAAAGCAAAAAACAAAAATATTTCAAAAGATAAAGAAAGCATAACCTTTCCACGTCCTTCAATCAATTTGACACCTGCGTTATTCAAGATGTTTTTGTAGATTCCGGTCAGACGTTGCAACTCAGCATTCTTATTAGCCATTAAAGTGCTCCAATCATGTGTTGGTTCAGAGTTGTATGACCATCCAAAACCAAGGCTCTCCTCAAATTCATGAGAATATTTAGATGCATAAACAAGCAATTTCTTTGGTACACATCCACGAAGCACACACCTTCAGTCCAAAACTTAGTTTATCACTCAAGCAACATTTTCATACCACCATAGATAAATTTAAAGCATCACTTATATTAATGATACACGGTTAAAATTCACCATATATGTTAGATCGTCAACACAATCTTTACTCAATGGCAGTGTTATTAAGCATCATAACCCTTATACACACATCTATAGCAGACTTAAAAACACAAATGACAGTATTTTTAAGCATCATAAACCTTATAAACATATCTATAGCAGAATTAAAAACATAACATCTCAATTCAAGACATATTTACCATGAGGCTTGTTCAATAAGTAATCAACTTAACATACTACTTTAACTGTTATGTAAGCGTCCTAATATAAATGGCCTCCTCCATTATATTTGGCCAACACTATACACAAGGGCTTATGTGTTTCTCACGGTACTCTACTTAAAAATGGTTATGTATTAAGCATGCCTCTATTTACCATTTTGTTCTTTATCCTTCCCGGTTAATGAAGTTATACCAACTTCGACTTTTCATTTCTAGGTTAATCACTTAACCATGACATTCAACTTGCTACAAGCCTACAAGACTATCATTTAAAAACCCTCAACCATCCTGGTTATTGTTATTATTCTGCTTATTTTGCACTTCGTGCTATCAAAACAAATCTAAAAATCATAACACTGTAACCAGTGTACCAGACAATTTTCATACACAAGCCATCATGATCATAATATTGCTAGTTTCGTGTGAAAACAGACATACTTAACCTTTTGCAGCTTACATGATCATAATAAAAGAGGTCGTGTTAATGAATTTTCAATTAAACCAACTAATCCTGCATCATGATAGTAACAAAACGATAAAACCAGCTGTAACTAAATTTTATATAAAGCCACTAAGATTAGAAGCTTACGTTCCGCCTACTCCTCCAGTAGTTTCAGAAGATATAGTAGCAAACGGAAGCTCACAAACAGCTACCGAAGCGCCAAAATTCGAAGCAAAACGAGAAGCCCTAACTCCACCACTACCGGCGCCGATTGTAAACAAATCGAAATCATAGTTTCGTGGCTCGGCGCCGTTAGTCGATTCCGCTCTAGTGCAAAACCGACGAGACTTGAGTACGGTATACCGGTTACTGTCGGATACAAAACCTAGGGTTTTCTTCGAGAAATTGAAGGTCGATGCAGAAGATGAGTATGATGATGATGATGACTGGGGAGTGATAACGAACGGTGAATGATTCGGAATTGAGAATTTGTGTTTGTATATGAAGGTTTGAATGGTTGAAGAAGAGAAAGTGGTGCTGAGTTTTGGCGTGCTCAGTGAAGTCGCCATTGTAGGTCCGTACAATTTTCGTTAGAAATGGTTGAAGATGACAAGTTTTAATTGTAGGCTATATTTTACGGTTAGAAAATATGATATTGTGGGCATTTTTGTAGCCAGACATATATGTTCCGTTTTTTTAGATGTTGAAAGTTTGAAACACTATGAGCGAGGGTAGCATGTTTAAATAAAATAGTTAGAGTATTAGAAGGAAACGTGTTTGATGCAGTGCAAACATCAGTTTATAACGAAGTAATCGTATTCGATTGATGTATATGATGGATTCTTATGATTTTATTAAAAGTTTGAATTTAGTCCTTAATTATAGTAGAATATGTATAATCTATCTTGCATAGTAATTAACATTACTTGTTAATCACTTGTGTTTAGCCCACTTGTCAAACAACTCACTAGACTAACTTGTCTAATAGGCCTACGCGAATTAAGTCCAAGAACATATATTGTTCGTAAAGTTTTGAAAATCAATGAAAAGTTTCGAAATCTTTCGAAAATTACCAATAAAATCTCGTTTGATTTTAAATATATTCGTAGATTACAATGAAATTTATAATATTACATCCATATCATAAGAAATGTTTAATCAAACATAGAAGTTAAAACCAAAAAATGTAAATATGTAATTCTTAACTTCTCATTTCTATAAAGATTTATTCTAAAAATATAATAATTAAATAATGTTATAGATCATACACTTAATAAAGACATATAATACATCTATTATGTAGAGTAAGCAACATATTTAATATAATGTCGGTTATAACTTTTGTATAAATAAATGCGTATGTTGAACATAAATTATCATGTATAAAATCAATTCCCTCGCAATTGTTCCTCTCTAGTTTATAATTAGGTATATTGATTTATATTTGTCCTAACTATCACATTTTGATTTCTACCAATCCTATCTATTGAATTGACCGGTAACAGTCCCAACTTTTGTTGCTTTGGCAACCAACACTTTTTCGTTAAATTTTTTTTAACCGCATTGTTTCTTTTCAAATTTAAGACAAATGTTTTATATTCCAAACGACGCTCAAACTATTAAACAAAATAGACAACGGACGGCTACATCTCTCGAACTCTTTATATTAATGAAAGGATTACAAGATTAGAGATGATCATGATGGTGGGAATATAAATTCGATTCATTACAAGATGCCATTAAAATTAATTCTCTCTTGAACTGAGCTACGTAATTAATTGTGTTTGTTTGTCAGGTCTACTGAATTCATAAAACGTATTAACTTAAATTCTAGGAACTTAAATAATTAAATTGTCCTACAGTTTAAACAATCAAATTAAATTGAGATAATTATCGGTCGTCTTAACGTTTTAATTATGATCCTAACTGAGCTATAAAAATAAGACCCTTTATTATAAAGAATAAAAATTAATAATACACCAAATGTTTGTTGAGTTATAAATGTCTCACAAAGTCACATACGCGACACCCACCGTCGCATCACCTGACCCGGTCATAAAACTAGCAAAGACGAGAGAACCAAAAAGCATATGTATGGTTACGACCTACATATGGTTCTCAATCAACATAACAAAAATCAAACCAACTCAATACATACGTATCATTATGGCTTCAAATAAATTCATTATGGCTTCAAGTAAATTCACAACTCTAGAACCTTTTTCTTAATAAACAATGGTACTTGTAAGTTTTTAAATAAAGGTTGTTTCTTCGGTATAAAAAGAACATAAAAGTTAACATAAGTCCTAATACAAACCTTGATAGCTTAAGGACATCCATCGGATTTAATGACACGAAACCAAGTGATAGCCTGGGACAAACGTCATTGCCATGTCTTTGAAATCTGTTCAAAACAACGTTTGAAGTTTGAACCCTGAGCCTGTCGATCACAATATTATTTGTAATCACAAAATGTGTCATCAAGAAATGACACTAAAATCGATATGAAAAGCAAAAAACGACAAGGCTTTTAAAACCGTGGTTAAAACATACAAAGATATTATAAAGGATATCAAATCCCTATCATATCTTTGAATCAAGATTCATGAGAAAATGAGTTCTCTAACATGAAACGATTAGCGCAAGTTTAATCTTTAATATGTTTTCTTTTGTGGTTTTGGTAGTTCATTCATAGTTTTTTTTAATAAAATTTGGTTGTTAAAAAGGAGAAAACATGTCAATCAATAACATGTCATCTATATGGTTTAAACTTGTAACTCAGTATACACCACCTCTCTAACTAATTCCGCTACTTAATATGTTTAAAGTACTAATGCCCTTAACTTTGGCTTGCATATAATTAAACTCAACGAAATCACTCTAATGACGCATAATCATTGTATATTCACACTTAACTATATTTAAGACCGGACGACACGATATAGCGGTCGGATCACGTGGTCAATCTCGCTCGTCACATATTAAAAACAAAAGCAAAAGGCTTATTAAATTACTTTTATAGAATTATTCACTTTCACTTTATATAATTCTCCATAGGAGACCAAATTTAATCCTTATGTGTCACTTTTAATGGATTTAGACAATAAAACTTGTTCTTGGCTACTATACAGTTTCGTGTTCGAAGCTAAGAGTTTTATGTTACATGGTTAAAGGTTTATGTTTATTTTTATGCATTTGAGGGAACTTCAATGCCAAAAAAAACACCTAATATCATAATGATGTTAGATACATGTTTCACTCTCCATATTGACGTGTACGTTGTGTTCTCGAGATTCATTAAAGGAAAGAAGTGAAGAGAAATCATTCATTTCTCTTCTCTTCCTTTCTTTTTTCTTCCCTTCTTCCCCTTCCCTTCTCTTCCTTCCACTTCTTTCCAATTTGGAAAGATTGATTTTAGCCTTAAATTCCCCTTCACTTCCTTCCACTTCCCTCCTTAAGTAAACTCTGGAACACACTTTTTTATTTTCCTTTCACTTCCATCTTTTAAAAAAAACTCTGGAACACAACTACTTTTTTATTTCCTTCCACTTTCCTTCTCTTCTCTTAAAAAATAAACTCGGGAACAAAGTGGTAGTGTATGTGTCATGGGCCGTTGTATTATACTGGAGAAAAAAAATATAAAATTTTATACTCATTCACATGGCGTTTATACCTCCTTCTTCCCCGCGGCCTCTTTCTTTGTTTCTCTCACTAAATCTTCTTTCTCTCTCTAGATCACAACAAATCACCACCATCACACGCTATTACCATTTACTGCCATTAACGACTCACACAATTATAAGGTCAAATCCACTTTCAAAACCCTAGTCACCACCAACACTTCTACTGCCACAATCACATCTCAACCTTCGATTGTTCTCAATCTCTACCACCAATGACCAAAATCTCCGCTCCTGTTCTTCTCGTTTGATGAAGCAATTCCGACGACGCACGAGGATATGCATCCTCTCTTTGCTTTTCCTCTCAGTTTTTGCTCCGATTGTTCTTCTCTACGGTACGGTTGTTTAGTTTTTGTTGATTAGATATGTTTTGATTTTTGTTTGATTTGATACTCGTTACCGTACGTGTTATGATTTTGTGATGCATCTGTTTTGTTTGATGCAGAATCGAGTGGCTTTGTTGAAGACGTATCGAGTTTTGTATGATCTCTTCGCCTTTTGATGTTTTCGTATAGTTATTTTGATTACTATTATTAGTTAAATTGAAAATATAGTATTGAAATCAGTTGCTTTTCGGTTTTGCAACAAGTACTATATCGAATGATTTGATGAAGACATATCGAGTTATGTATTATCTCATATCGCCGGTTGATGTTATCGTCAATTTATTGTGATTGTTGTGATTACTGTTATTAATTAAATTAAAATGATAGTATTTTAATCAGAGGAGATTCAGTTCTGGAACAAGTTTGCCTTAGTATATGATTAAATCTCAGATGATTATGCTAGCACTTGCACTTTGGCTGATTTTGTTATGATTGATGTACTAATCATGTAAAGTATTGATTTGTTGTTTGTTTTGCAAATTGCAACCAATCAATAGTGATTATGTCTCAGATGTTTTTTGTTAACACTTTGGCTGATTTTGTTATAATTGGTGTTTTTGTTATCTAGATTATTAATAATTCATAATTGTTAATCTATTTCTCTTTTTCTTTTTCCAGAAAGGCAGGAGGGATTTGCTGAAGTTGAATCTAGCTAAGCAGGTTATTTTTGCAATGCTAGTTTTCTATATTGATTTTATTGAAAATTCTTGTGTTAGAAATATATTTGTTATTTGTGGGTATTAGGAGGATGGTGTTGGCTTAAGAGAACCCATCTTAAATGTTTACAAAGATGTAAAACTTGATCATGCTGTCGGTTCCAGATTCCTGGATTCCGGTATCAAGTCTGATGATCTTGGAAGTGGTGAAAACAACGGTTTCATCAAAGGAAATGGTTGGTTTCTTGAGTGTCACAATTGTAACTTGATTGATTGATTATATTTATAGTCCACTTTTTTATTAGTATTGGTTTTCTGCTGTGAATGATTCAGAAGGAGATCTTGATGCAAAAAGAAGCAATGGACAGAGTCAGGAAGAGAAAAGACTATCAACTTTAAGGATAATGGTTTGATCTACTGCTTTGATTGGTTATAAGTATATTTATAATTTTGCATATAGATGGTTGAGTAAATTTACATTGATCTCAATTATCAGTTTTCTTACAAAAATCTTTTATCTTACATTGATATCAATTATCAGTTTTCTTACAAAAATATTTTATTTCTTCCTTTCCAAATATGATTTTTACCCGAATCAACCAAAATAATCAATTAATCAGAATATCCGAATCCTAAGTACTTCTACACAATAACACAAACAATGTAAACCAATTATGGTGCCTTAATTATATTCACATATGTACCCTCTTGTAGTAGATCACTGTCACACATGAGAACCTTCTTAATGAAAATGTCTAATTTTAGTCCGGTAAATGAATTTGCCACTGGTTTACATAGCTCTTTTATATGTGAAATTAAAATCAGAGGCACTTGTAAGCTTTTCATATCTACACAATTTTTTTACTGTTTAACTGATTTATTATTTAAATTCGGCATACTTATCATGACTCTCTTGCTTTATCTGGTCTATAATTCTGTATGGTGCTTTTTTGTCAATTGCATAAGGGTGCAAGTGGATAGTATGACCTGGATTTGAAGTTCTAAAGAGCGTTGCTGTTAACAAATGTGTATTCTTCGTTGATATGCCTTTGCAAAAGGAGAAACTTTATTACTTTTTTTGATGATGTGGCAGGGAGAGTTTAGTCGTACAACACTAGGGCATGACCAGGATGTACAGCCACAAGCACGGATGGTAATGGATGTCAAGATTAAAGAGATGAAGGATCAGCTGATAAGGGCCAAAGCTTACTTGAATTTTGCAATACCAGCTGGCAATGCTCATTTAATAAAGGAATTACGGTTACGAATTAAAGAATTGGAACGAGCCATGGGAGATGTCAGCAAAGACTCTGATTTGTCCAGGAGGTTACTTCTCATTTCTTTCGCTTCTAATGCAAAATTATTGCTGAATATAGTTGAAAATGAGTAAATGGGCCGAAATTGCCACCTCTGTCGATTTCAAACAATAAGCTTCAATAGTTCAATGCTATAAGTTTCAAATCTTCGAACACCATCCGATCGATAAATCAATTTTTTCTTTGGATCTGTACACATTACTAGTTTTATAAACATTTTTTACTCTATCTTTATCCATTTTCAGATTTTTCATAGTAATTCTTTTTATCCAAAAACTCCCGTCCAAACATAAACTCATTCGAGTTCGTTATCGATCTGAGATTGTTGATCTCTTCAGGGCTTTTCAGAGGATGCGGTCCATGGAAAATACCCTGCAAAAATCGGCGCGAATTTATCCCGATAGCTCTAGCATGGTGAAGAAACTTCGTGCCATGGCTGCAAATGCTGAAGAACTGGTTCGAGTACAAAAGGAGCAAGAATCTTTTCTTCTACAGCTGGCAGGAAGAACTACTCCAAAGGGGCTTCATTGTCTTTCAATGAGGCTTACATCTGAATATTTTGCTTTAAATCCTGGAGAGAGAAAGCTTCCTAGCAATCCAGATGTGCATGATTCGAACCTTTATCATTTTGTTGTGCTTTCTGATAATGTTCTGGCATGTTCTGTGGTGGTGGACTCTACTATTTCCTCTGCAAAGGTATTCTGAGCTTGTATTACTGCCTTTGAAGAAAAGTTATAAATTGAAAAGGGTGGAGTGGTTAATGGGTCAAAATGGATTTGGGATGAATTGAACCACCTTGTATTACAGATAAAAACATATTGGCCTGGATACACTTGCTTGTCTACTATTAATCTTTTTTATACATAACTTTTATTGATAAAAAAATGCGGTTGTAAACGATAGCCCCAAGGGCTATTGTTAGCAAAAACCCTAATATGATAATTATATCTTAGATTCAAAAAGACTTTGAAGGTGTATGCATTCGAATTTGCTTGTGGGAGACTCTCGAGTCTCGTCCCATTTGACTCATTTGACATTTTCCCCTTTCACCTAATATCTTGTTTTGAAGCAGTTGTGATATAACACAACCCAATTCAACCCATTTGTGAGTAAGTTAATAATGTTCAATGAAAAATATTTTTTTTTCCTGGTTTACACTAGAATTCATATGTAGTATGTAACATATATAGTGATACAATAAACAGGATTACTAAAGATTGCATTTGTAGAGTTCTGTAGGATAGTAGCTTATAGTTTTGTGTTACAGAGGTGGCTGTTTGCAACTATTTACTTAGAAATGGTAGATTTGGGTCATATTTTATACCAAAAGGCCCAAATTGATCAAACGGTTCCAAAGTGGTATATAGATGCTTACCACCTGTAACCTGTTAAATCTTCCCTTTTCCTAATTTTATAATAGCCGTTTTTAAATCATACTCGACACTTTTGTTATTTAAAAATTATAGGAAAAAGAAACAAACACTTGGTGATTCAATATAACTCTTTCCGGCCTGCATTAGAAATTACTCGTTTGAGCCCAAAGCGGTTAGCTGAACGGTCCATTTCCACCTATATATGGTACTTATGATTTAGAATATGCGGTACTTGTTCTATTTTTGAAAGGGCAAGTGGTGAGTTAATAGAGGTTGTTAATTCACAGGAGCCAGGGAAAACTGTGTTTCATGTGGTGACAGACTCTCTCAACTTTGCAGCATTCTCAATGTGGTTCATATTACATCCTCCTAAAAAAGCTTCAGTTCAGATTCATAACATGGACAATTTTGATTGGTTCTCCACTAAGTATGACCCGCCAAACACTGATGGCCATGATTCACAAGACCCGAGATATTCATCTACTTTAAACCACCTAAGGTTTTATTTACCTGATATTTTCCCTACATTAAACAAGATTGTACTTCTTGATCATGACGTGGTAGTACAAAAAGATATAACACGTCTTTGGAGGGTAAATTTAATGGGAAAAGTTAACGGGGCTGTCAAAACCTGTCAAGGAAATGATCCTGCATTTCGCAGAATGGATTTGTTACTTAACTTATCTGATCCAACGGTGGGAAAAAGATTTAGCAATGAGGCATGCACATGGGTGTTTGGTGTAAATGTGTTTGATTTGAAAGAATGGAGGAAAAGGAATCTGACCAGTATTTATAACAAGTACCTGCTACTGGTATGTCATTTTTTCCCAGTAATTTCTGTTGGATCAACTATTATTTGCTTTGAAAGTTCAATGCAGATTGAGGAATATAATTTTCTATGATATTCTGCACTACATTTGGCTTTATGCATTTATCAAGAGGTGGCAATTATGAATGGATTGATTTGGATTATACTTGATCCTAATGTGTCAAATAGCTAAAGTTGGGTTGAACTTGAACCTTTTTTAGACAAGTGGTTTGAAACTGCCCCCTCTAGCGTTTTTCTTGGGGCTAATGGTTAATTTATTTCCGCTGTTAAAAAACCTAAAGGTGGCAAAATGAAGTCAAAATGGATTTGATCAAAACGGGCTGGGCATACGTGAAATTCTTTTCTCACAAATAATTTATGTTAGATTTGATTACAAAAGTTGTACATTTCAGTAATAACTCTTTACTTTTTTCCTGAATAAAGGGTTTTAGCAGGTTATAATGCTAAATGGTTTAACATTACCCTTTGGATGACTTTCAACATGTTTGACCCATTTTACTCGTTTCCTTTTTTTTATTTTTCCATTTGATCCTGTAGTGCTAAATGCTAAACCAAACCAAATTGACCCAAGCATAGGTAAATGACCGGAATTACCACCTTTAGCTGTGATTTTATTTCGATTATTTGATTAATTCTCATATGCAATAGCAATTTAGAAACACTGATTTCACTTTTACGACAAATATCGCAGGGAAAAAAGAAGCCGATGTGGAAATCTGGTACCTTACCCTTAGGTTGGATGACATTTTACAATCAAACCATTGGTTTGGACCAAAAATGGCAAATTCACGGATTAGGATATTATTCCGGTATTAAACAAGAAAATATCGAGCAGGCAGCAGTCATGCACTATGATGGAGTCATGAAACCATGGTTAGATATCGGTATTGAGAAATACAAAACATACTGGAGAAAACATGTCGATTTTAATCACCCGTATATGCAGCAGTGCAACATTGCTTGACATCCCACCCAAATTCTTAAACACAGCCGGATCTCGAATTTATTTTTTTAATTTTTAAAATCATTTTTCATTTGTTACTTACACACTAACACCCATCGAGCCATAGTTTTTTTTTCTTTTTAAGAAGCGTTGTTACACATGGATCTTTTTGTGTATATTACTCGGTTTAGGTGCAACTTCACTTATACATTTCTGTAAGTTGGTCTTTCAGCTGCATTACAATTGACTGAAGCCAACTTGTATCTAAGCTATGTAGATTTTGATCTAATATCCTAATCGGCAATAATCAATATAAACTATGTATTCTTGTGTATGGGCGTTTGATCCTTTAAAGAGTGTTACACTGGTAGTTGTTCGAGTCAGTGTAGCCTTCAAGGTTTGAATTTGACTTTTAACTGTTTTTGTCTTTAATTTAATTGAAGATCATCTTTTTCGCCCAAGTTGTGATCTTAATTCTTATCGATTAACATGGTCTCACTAAGACTGTGTTAGTTTCTGGTGATGATGAGTTACACGATTAAAGAAAAAACAGTAATGCCATGTTTTCACAGTCATTTCCTTTTGTATCCCAAGTTGATTCTCAATAAGATTTATAACGGACTTTTATTCATGTTACAGTAAGTTTTAAAATAGGCAAGAAGTTAGTTAGTAAACTTATGTAGGATAATTAAACAATTTTTTTCAAGTATTAGGGTATTTTATCGATAAGCAACGTCACAGTGATTTGAACGTATCAGAACACCCTCGCCTTCCTCTTACCGAATGGCATTTCAATCTCCTTTCGTCCCTCACAAATAGAACTAAAACCTCCGATCGCTTATTATGATCAAACCATAATATGATTGTTAACTTTATGAATAAAGTATTATTTTTTTTTGTTTTTGTTTTTTTCCTATTAAGAAGAGTTGGTGGCAATGAGTGGTGGATAAAAGAAGATGTGGTGCAATCCAAGTTGTGTGGTTCGATTGGATAGACTTAAATCAATAAACCAAAAAAAAAACTCATTTTATAAAAAAAAAGAAACACTTGAGTTGAGTTGAGCCCCAAACAAATCACAAGTCACAACAGAGAAAATGGCATCCATTTCTGCTTCCGTTCCCACTCTTCTTCCCAAGAAACCTTCCATTCTTCTTGGTATATATTTTCTTATTTAAACTTCTATACTTAATTACCTTATTACTTTAATATAAAGAAAATTAGATTTTATTAATTTGAACTTTGATTTATTCGCTGATATTAATTATAAGTTAAGAAATTTTTTGGTAGTCCAAACTTGTAACTATTTTTCCTACGATAGTCTATTATTAAAGTTAACTTAACGCCATTAAATTCTTTTCGAATTTCAAACCGTTATTTTAGGGTTTTTGATCGGAAGGAGCGTAAGAATCAAAATCCAATAACCTTTATTTTAGTTTTCATTCTGATAATTAAAAGATTAATATATACCATTTTATTAGTTTTAAAAATAATCGGTTTGGTTATATGATCATCTTCAATCTATGGAGATGATGAGCTTAAAAACTAACATAAAAAGTAAACTAGTAAATATATTTAATTATTTCATTAAAAAAGTACACTATTATTATAGTGCATGTAGATTGTAGTGGATAAAGCACAATCACAAGTCACTCAACGTAATTCTTTAATACATAACTACTTGATCTAAACCACTATGATTAATATATTTACAATAACAAATGTGGGAAATGGTTAAATTCCAGGGTTACCAACTACATACAAAATGGGAAAGGTGCAATGTTCGGTTGAACAAGGTACAAAGACGGAGAGTTCCTCGCGATTGGCGATGATCAGCATGTCATCATTGGTTGCAACAAGTGTAGTTACAACCATGTCGAGCCCGATAGCCATGGCTCTAGTGGATGAGAGAATGAGTACCGAAGGAACCGGGCTACCCTTTGGTCTAAGCAACAACCTTCTTGGGTGGATTTTGCTTGGTGTGTTTGGATTGATTTGGACCCTTTACTTTGTTTACACAGGAAGCCTTGATGAGGATGATGACTCCGGTTTATCACTTTAGTTTAGTCTTTAAAACTGTGAATTATATTTTTATTTATGTTATGTTGATTAAATATGCTAGTTGTTCTTTGTTCATAAATACATAATTAATTTTTCTCGTTCACTGCACTGTGGTCTTCGGCATCTCATAGGCTCGTGTACAAAAGTCTCATGTGCCCGTATTCACATTTGTTTGTTGTATTTCTAATATTTTATTTTGAAAGAGGCACAAGCCAGCAAAATTTTGGGATTATGCCCATTATTTGTCGTCAACGCCTATTTAATTTTTTTCAAAAGAAAAGGTCGTCAGTGCCTCTAGAAGGGAGCTTGTCATTGTCCCATATGAGCTTTTTAGCCTCTTCTTAAAAGTGGCGTTAGCGGCTGAAAATGAACGAATAATTGGACACATAACAAGTACTTATTAATAAAATGATTTTAGGAATCGATAATTTTTAGAACAAGCTCTAAAGACATTTTGATAGATTTAATAAGGCAAATTCGCCAAAAATAATCTCATCTAACACCTATTGGCTGAAAATAATCTCAACTCGATTAATTCCCTCCAGTGGTCTCAAATCAACTTTTTTGGCCTACAGTGGTCCGCCGTTAAGTGCACTTAACGGCCGTTAACTTTTTTTTCGATTTCTTTCGAATTTCAAACCGATGTTTTAGGGATTTTGATTGGGAGAATGATATGAGTCAACTGATGTAAACTTTACCTCTAATTGTTGCTCCAAATGATTTAATTTTAACTTCTGATGGAAGCACCGTTAGGGTTTAAACACCCGATTGAAGACCATTTTGTCGTTTGGAACAACGGTTTGAGGTAAGGTATATATCAAGACTCGTATCTTTCTCCTGATCAATATCTATAAAACATTGTTTTGAAATTCGAAAAAAATAAAAAAAAAGTTAATGGTCGTTAACTCACTTAACGGCGGACCACTGGAGGCTAAAAAAATTGAATTTGAGACTATTGGAGGGAATAAACTAAAGCTAAAATTAATCTTGATCAATATGTGTTAGTTGGAATTATTTTAAACCAATTTGCCATTTATAAGCGAGGATGAATTTGAGAATTTTCCAATACATATATCCCTGGCTTGTGTAGTTGTCTTATGTCACGTGTCGCATTATCATTCTACCAGCTTTCTTTATATCTTTCGCACACAAAATATATTTTTGCACAATCAACCGAATATATATATTAATACTAATTTATTTATATATAAATTTTATATTTTTGATTTGCTTAAATATGTAGTGATATTAAAAAATATATATGTAGTGATTACTACTATGCGTTTTGGGCCCACTTTAGGACCGCCTTTGTTTGAGGATATTTGTGAAGTGATTTTACCCGCCAGTTTTTACTTGATGTCGGTTTGTAAACCATCTACTATCAAAAGTTTCCAACAACAGCCCATGTACTTATTAAAACTTCAATTTCACCCTTCATGTTCTCAATGGTGGATTCTTTGTAAATGCAGTGATCTTTTAACTCGTTTACTTCGAGAAAAAGACCAATGATCCTTTGGTCTAGTGATACAGAGATGAAACTTTATTTTTTAAGGGGTCTTAGGTTCAAATCCCGACAATGTCATGTAATATACTAATTTTGAGATTGTAAGTTTGTAACTACTAACTACAAACCAACCGTTAGAACGAAGAAAGTTTAGGAAAAAGAACCAACTTACTTGGGTAAGTTTCATTATTAATGGTTCTTGCAAAAAGAAAAAAAGAAGTTATGTCCCGCTGTCCCAGAGGTGTTATGGATCAGGAGTTGTAAATTAGTAACTATGAGTTCTTAAGTTTAACAACAAAAAAAGGTTGTCTGAACTCAGGTTTAAAAACTAAACAAGTAGACTAAAAACATCGATACACATGGTTATTATCAAAAGATACATGTGACAAATATGTATGATTTTCAGATTGGTTAAGCATGTTTCTTATTTAAACCGGTTCAGATATTAGATATCGGACAAGATCTTAAAAGTTTGAAAACCGAATAAACGGTTATCCGAACGGAACCGCACCGAGATAACTTCATTCATCATAGATGCAAGTAGAAGGATGATTATAGTTAAGTCCCATATTGAAAAGAACCAAACTTAAAAATGTGTAGTTTTAAACATAGTAAGCATCCACAAGCATCACACAATCCACCCATTTCACCAGACAAACTACTGCAACATCTATCTTACCATCATCTTCACCAATGGTACCCACTATAATAAACCACAATCATAATCATTTACTTCACAACACACCAATTCACTTCAACCACTTTCCAAATTATGGCCGCAGGAGATGGTTTAATCGTACCGGTTGATTCGTTTTCTCAACCGACGTTGTTGATTAAGAAAACTGCAGTTTCACGAAGCTGGGTTTCGGTTGATTGCAGTGGAAACAGTACGGTTTTGGATTTGGATAAGTATGGGATCATGAAACGAGTTTCGATTCATGCTCGAGATTTGAGGATACTTGATCCTTTGTTGTCATATCCATCTGCCATTTTGGGTAGAGAAAAAGCAATTGTTCTTAATTTAGAGGTTCATAATTTCATAATTGTTTATTTCATCATGTTCTTCTTATTGTTTATGATTTTGATTTGATTTGATTTGATTTGTGTAGCATATCAAGGCGATTATTACAACTGAAGAGGTATGTGTGTTTGTTGAACTAATTTGTAGATGTGATTTATGTTTAAGCTATTTGTTCAAGCTCTAGTTTGATAATATAATAAACTTATAATAATAATAATCACTCTTATTTGTACATCCAAACACTACATATAGACATAGGGATCATAAGAGTATTGATACCGTACCAAACTGGCAGTGACCCAAAATACCATTTGCACTGAGTATCAATGAACAAAAAATGGTATTGGTACTTAAGTTTTTTTTTTTTTTTAATCTCCCTATTATTAAGTGTCTTGGTACCGGTAAAAAGCTAAATGTTGATGGGTAGATTAAGAGTGCTAAGAAGGTAAAATTTATGACAAAAAATATTGACTGAAACATAGGTGTTGCTACGCGATCCATTTGATGATAATGTTATCCCCATTGTTGAAGAGCTACAAAGAAGATTGCAACCTGTTGATGTCGATTTCTTAGGTCAAGGAGATGATGAAGATGGCACTGGGGGTCAAACCGAGGCTCAAACAAGCGAATCAGTTGGTATACTAGTCATTAACACTCAAACTTTTCTTGTTTAGTTCTAAAAACTTAATATCTTATAGATGTTCTAATTGGAAGTTTTTTATGTAAATAAACTTAGAATTCCCATTTGAGTTTCGGGCTCTTGAAGTTGCATTAGAAGGTATTTGTAGTTTTCTTGACGCGCGTACTAGAGATTTGGAAACTGCTGCTTATCCTGCATTAGATGAGCTCACCTCAAAGGTAAGTATTTGGATGTGTATTTGAATTGATTATTATGAATTTATTGGATTTGTGTGTTTTGGTACAAGTTATTGCTTGTGATTCTTTTAGTCTTTCATATTACAGTTAGTCTAACATGAAAAGGTTTTAATAAGCCATAGACAAACAATTGAAGCATGTGATTAGTTATTTCTGTTGCAGTTTATTTATGTGATTTTTGGGCGAATGAAGTGCATATTATGTGCAGATAAGCAGTCGTAATCTGGACAGGGTGCGTAAGCTCAAGAGTTCAATGACAAGATTGACCAACCGTGTTCTAAAAGTATGCATTTTTCTCTACTCTTCATTTTTTTTTCCAAAGAAAAATAAATACACAATTTGATATTCTAATTTGGATTGTAACTAGAGGTCGCATTTTTGGTCTGTTTTATTTATGAATGGGTTGATTTGGATTGTGTATTATCTAAACACGGGTGTCAACTAGAAAACTATAGATAAATGAGTACGGGTCAAATGGGTCGAACATGTAGAAAGACATCCATGATCAGCTTTTATGTGTTATGTGGAAGTTTAGATTTTTACTAGTGTACCAAATATTGTTATTGTAATTATGATTGTTAAAACTTATCAATTTTTCTATAATTTTTATTTATACTACTCATCTAGAGGTAAATGTAAAATTACCAAATAATTTGTAACTTTAAGCATTATCACTCCCTAGTATTATTTTCTAAATCAAGGACCTTTTTGCGACCTTACTTGAATAGGATCTGATCTATAGACTCATCTCGATATTCTTGATTCCTAATTGCGTGATTTTGATCTTTTTAGGTAAGAGATGAACTTGAACAGCTGTTGGATGATGATGATGACATGGCAGACCTGTATTTGTCAAGGAAGTTATCTTTTGCTTCTTCCCCAAGTAATGATGGTGCAGACATAAACTGGTCTCCTGCTTCTCCTACCATAGAATCAAAGATATCGAGAGCAAGCCGCACCACACCATTTTCCACCCATGGAGAATACGACGTCGAAGAACTTGAAATGTTGCTTGAGGTTTTTCACACAATTATATGTTTTTATTGTGTTTTTTGATGGAAAAAAACATGTATCTCTTGTACTGACTTTGTTTTATGTAGGCTTACTTCATGCAAATTGAAGCGACATCAAATAAATTAACCACGGTAATCACAAGGTTTGGTTGACAGTTTGTTATTTGATCCGAGGTGACAAAAAGAGCGGGTTGGGCTAAAACTGATGATTGTGTTGTAGGCAGTAGTTGGGTTGACCCTCCTATTTTTAGAAGTAAATTTTGGTTTACAAAACAATATTATTACTATAACAATAAGTCATTTTCAACCCATTTGACCCGTTCCTCTTGTTAACCTTTTTCAAAGCCCGTTTGAGATCAAACACAACCAAACACTAAGTGACTGGAATTTCATCTATGCTGGTTAATGTATTCTTGAAAAACATTTTATGTGTGTTAATATTTAATTTTTTTTGGGTGTTCGCAGTTGCGTGAGTACATTGATGATACAGAGGATTACATTAATATTCAGGTAAGTGACGTTTGATAGCGAACACAACACCTTATCTAGTAAATTTTATTTTTGGTAACCATGCGAACCCGTTAGGAAAACCCTCGAGAGGGTTGATGACAAATACTGAATACAACACATTTTTTGCAGTTTTTTTATTACCAAGAATATTTTAAAACTATTTTATTTAAACCGATTCAAATATTTGATCAGTAAACAAAGCTTTTTACCTATACAATGAAAATCAGGACCGTTTGGTTCACATGATTCCAAATTCCTTCCAAAACATTCTGCAAACGAATCAAACGCCCCTTGTAACCATCTTTCTTTGTTTTTTAACGCTCTTCTTGCTTCACGAAAAAGTCATAAATTTTTTTCTTTGTTATAGTTGGATAATCATCGGAATCAGCTGATTCAGGTAAATATATTAGTATCAGTTTTAAATTTTATAAAAAATGATCTAGTGTTTTTATTAACTTATTTTTTCATAATATGTATATATAGTTGGAACTTTTCCTACTATCTGGAACAGTTTCATTGTCTGTATACTCATTGGTGGCTGCTATATTTGGTATGAACATTCCATACCCATGGAATAAAAACCATGGCTATGTATTCAAATGGGTATGTCCTCTGCTGCATTTCAATACTTGTACTGTGTGCTTTTATATACTTGTACCAAGTAGGTTAATATATATATACATATATGTTTGTTTCTTGAAGGTGGTGATTCTTGCTGCAATAGTGAGTGCATCAATCTTTATGTCCATAACCACTTATTCAAGACACAAAGGTCTTGTGGGATCTTGACATGGGTTTCATCCATATGCATTAGGTGCTTGTACTTTTATTATGAGAAAATATTTCCTGCTTGTATGAGTTGTACCATGTTTGTATGAGGTGGTTTTTGTAGAATATAATATATGGGGAAAGTGAATATGAGGCTGTAACGCATCTAAGCTTACATGCGAAACACTCTAAAACTACGTAGTTTTGTATAAATCAACATCAAAACTACGTAGTTTCAGCCAATAGATTCATTAGATTTAACTAGAATTCCTTAACTCTATTAGATTACTCCTTTATTATCACGTATCTTTCTCGTCTATTAGGTTCACAATTACGATTATAATATGCATACTATATTTCAATATATATGCTGTAATCTATTGATTCAAAATGAATCATTGCATTTAAAAAATGTATTTAACCAACCGAAAGGAAATTCATATAGGATCAAGAGAATGTAGTAAATTTTATTATTTTAAATTGGTGATATAAATCAATATGTGATTTGAATGGATCGAACAAAGAAGACTATTCGAAAATCATGCATTACTTTTAAAATTGTAGTTTTGATGTTGAATTTAGGAGATATCATATGAACTAAACTAATTGAAATTGTAGTTTGATGTTGATTTAAACAAAACTACGTAGTTTTAGAGTGTTTCGCATGTAAGCTTAGATGCGTTACAGCCTCATATTCACTTTCCCCATAATATATATCATATTTATCTATGAATATAAATATAATACTTTGAAAGTGAGACTCTTGTACTCAGGGCTGGTACTGAGGATTTGGATGTCTTGTACGAGACGAGAAAAAAAGGCTCCCCGTCTCCTTAACACAAGCACCAACGCAGTAAATTATATAAACTAAATTTTTAACCAAAAACAAACGTTTGATAAATAAACATACGGAAATCAAAGTATTCAAATTAGTGAATTTCATTTTTGACAGCAGTGGACTTCTAGCCTTCATTAATCCATAATCCATTTGATTGTGTGGGCTTTTAGATGTTTAGTTAATTATTTGTAGTGCGTTTTAGCCTTTAAGTGTGGGCTTTAAATCTTTACTTATTTGTTACATGACTATTTACTAAATATAAGTTTTTATAAAAAAAATTTATATAATAAATTTATATAATAATTTTTTTTTATAAATTTGGTGTTCCCGTCAAACGAGTGCCCTGTGGCCTGTACGGTCGTATATATGCACACCCTCTAAGCCCCCTCTGCTTATACTAGTACAAAAGAGAGTAGTACTACAAGAATGTTGCACATTATTTTATCGGATTATTATAAATTAATTACACGAATAGTGTTTGTGGTATGATCGGTGCACAGTTTAATACTGGCTAATGTATGCTAGCCCCTGTGTTTGTTGTCCCCTCAAACCGTTTACCCTCCACAAGGCCCCCATGGTCGTTTGGCATCTTTGATTGAAGTTGGTAGCATTAGGGTCGTTTGAAATCTCTTGCAATAACTAAAAGTGTTTTAACCCATTCAACATACACTTTAATTATATAATAATTTTTTTTTATAAATTTGGTGTTCCCGTCAAACGAGTGCCCTGTGGCCTGTACGGTCGTATATATGCCGCACACCCTCTAAGCCCCCTCTGCTTATACTAGTACAAAAGAGAGAAGTACTACAAGAATGTTGCACATTATTTTATCGGATTATTATAAATTAATTACACGAATAGTGTTTGTGGTATGATCAGTGCACAGTTTAATACTGGCTAATGTATGCTAGCCCCTGTGTTTGTTGTCCCCTCAAACCGTTTACCCTCCACAAGGCCCCCATGGTCGTTTGGCATCTTTGATTGGAGTTGGTAGCATTAGGGTCGTTTGAAATCTCTTGCAATAACTAAAAGTGTTTTAACCCATTCAACATACACTTTAATTATGAGATCAAACATTAGTAGGTCGAATGAAATGAACTATTATGATTTATAAGTAGATGATTTTTAAGTTTAGAAGTTGGATTTGCTTTATGAATTTGAGTGAAAGATACTAATATTCTTGAGTGGAAGGTGAGTCTCCGCATTGTAGCCTTGGGAACTATCAGTGGGATGTTTATAAGCGCTTATTATGGGGGTAGGTCGGAGCTTTGAACTCGATCGTTGTAGTGCAATTCGTAAATAGAACGGTCTTACCGTTGCACCAACCATCATTATATAAAGAACTAGCATTCTATTAAATTCACGAAAATTGTAACTATTAAATCAATATTTAATCTAGTCATTTGGTTAACTATTCAGAACTTAAATGTAATAAATTTAAATAATTATCACTTGAACATGTTGTTTGTTTCATTTTGTAGTGGTTTAATTCAGTGCTGAATCATTCAACATTCAAAGCGTTTGATTTATTAAAAAAATGTTTCTTAATGGTTCAGTCTAGTCTTGAATGGTTAAGTGACAGATGATACTGAATGAAACTGAATAGAGCATATACCAACTTTACCCTCATCTGCACTTTTACCCCAACCTTCCTCTCATCAAATCGATAAAGCCTTTTATTGGTTCAAACATCTTAATAGTTCAACACTTAATGATTTAGATTTTGCCTAATAGCCTCGAAATGAACACGAAGTCTCAAAAAATATGTTGTTGGTTGATGTTAAAAATATTTGTCATGTGTCAGTTTTTCAATCTTGACACATCATTGTCACATAGATCTACTTAGGTTTTAATCTCACATTACTCCTTATTACTAAAAAAATCATACGTCATTTGAAATTCAAACTCATAAACTCCGTGTTAGACTCACAAATTTTTGCCAATGTTAATTTATCTAAAACATTATATATATGGATACATTAATTTGATGTTTTTATTTATTTTTTTCTAGTTTTATATATTTTTTATTAAATGTATTTTTTAATTCGTGTAATACACGGATTATTAAGCTTGTATTAATTGTAGCATATCATATACTGTTTATTTATTGCATATTAGATTACGTAATATTATTGGACATCTCAATACCTAAAACTTTTGAAATTAAGTAATTAAAGCATGTTTTTAAAGGCATTGTAACTTATGCATAACTAACATATGTTTATAGATATACAAATTGTACACATGCCTTGTATATAAATGTATGTGACTCAAGAAGAACAAACTCAAATACACTTTGTTTAGATCTTGAAAAAATGAGTATTTTTGTTACAAAGAGATTTTATTTTCTTCTCATTGTATCGGCTTATTTCACTTGTTTTCTCATAACCCCTTCTTATAGCCAATGTCCATTCGCTAGAAACTGGTCGGTTTATATATACAGTGCAATGCCAGATCCAGTCGATGTTAATGTGAAATCAGGAGATGATGACCTCGGGCATCACAACATCACTTTTGATCTTGGGTATAGATTCAACTTTTGCGAAAGTATATTTGGAAATACTCTTTTCGTAGGATATTTTTCTCATAAATTTGGATCAGCACATATGCATGTTTTTGATAGGAAGGTAGGAGCTCTTATTGGTTGCAAATTTGGCGGACACGCGAATGTTTATTGGCTACTAAAGCAAGACGGGTATTATTTGTCAAAAGAATATAAACCGTATAATGATCCTACATGGGAGCTTAGAGGACGATGGGAGTAAGGAATTTGTTCATGTTGGTTATGTAATAGTTCTATTCTAATAAACTTACATTAATCCTAAACCAACCTACTACAACAATGACAATGATTTGAGAATCAGGTGATGTGTTGAACCTTGAATCAGATGAACACATGAACTTGTTTATGGCTGTTTTCTTGCCTTTTTTTATTTTTTTATTCTATTTTGACGTCCTAAATTTGTATAAATAGGTGTTGAATGATTTGGTTGATTGCATCATTTGAAAATGAAAAAAACACAAAAAATACTGTTGTTGTTTGTAAACTATTAAATATAAACTAAAAACTGATTTTTAATCCCAACCCTCACCGGGTGTGGTTATAGATTTACACTACAAGGCTGTTTGGCAAGTGCTGAATGAGGTTAAGAGGTCTGAACTATCTCTTAA
Source organism: Tagetes erecta (assembly GCA_030867185.1). Lineage (NCBI taxonomy): Eukaryota > Viridiplantae > Streptophyta > Magnoliopsida > Asterales > Asteraceae > Tagetes > Tagetes erecta. Next base: position 11,241,800 of record CM061494.1, read on the forward strand.
CTATTTCTTAACCATTCAGCACTTAACTGAATCATTCAAAGACTTTTTTTTATGAAACAAACGCTCTGAATGCTGAATCTGAATGATTAAGCAATGAGCTGTACCATTAAGAGGTAAACAAACAGCTCATACCTGACCGAAATATTAAGAGTATTCAAATTTGGAATAACTTTTATATATGTAAAAAGTACATTAAAAATCATTAATTATTGGTTCTCATTTTCAATTAAATGTAACAGTTTTTAATTTTTATATATGCTATGAACATTAATTACTTTTTTAAACTATTCATTTAAACAAGCAATGAACAAGATGCTGGAAAAAAATGATATACGGTTGAAATTTAATCTAAGGTGTGCCCATATCATACCTGAGAATATAGTTGAGTCTGAATTGTCATCGTTATTAAAATAATAAAACAAATTAAATGTCTATATGAACTTTGAATTAGAAAATGTTTTGATTTTATCTTTTTATATATTATTACTTCATCTAATCTATACCTTCTAATAAAAGAGGGTTTTGGAGGACACTTGTCATTCAATGAAGAGGGTGTTGGGGCATTTTCCCGCCAAAACTAAAAATATATTATTTTAAGCTATGTATGGAAGGAAATCGATAACATTAAATTACCAATAATTTTCTTTTTCAACGTTTCAATTTACCTTATTTACATTTCTGAAATAATTATTAAAACGGAAAATAAACAACTTATTCAGATAACTGTATTGAAATTTACGACCCAGACCCATGCATGCCGGCCCGTACGCTCGGCCCGGTACATATGAGTGTCACCGTGAATTTATTCTGATATTTATCATCTGAATTATTGGTTTTTTAAAATTAAGTTAGACAAATGAAACATGTATCAATTACGATTACTAAAAAGTGAGTTTTTTTTTCAATTATTTTAAATTGGCATCTAATAGTGAAGAAAAAAATTTGCTACTTCATAACAAGGTTATAAAATTGTTAAGTTAAGTCGATCAAACTGAATAAAAATAATTACTAAATAGTATCCAAAATTTATACATGTTTCATTTGCCAAACTTAATTTTAGTAAATTCAAATATTCATAAAATTATTACATAGGATTAGAAGACTTAGGGGCTGTTTGGCAAAATCTGAATCATTAAGTGCTGAATGGTTAAGAGGTCTGAACCATTAAGAGGCTCTATCAATGAGAGTGATATTGAGGTAGAACTTCTGGTGATGATAAGTTTGATATATGCTTCATTCAGTTCCATTCAGCATCTTTCAATCTCTTAATCATTCAGCACTTAGCTGAACCATTCAGAGGTTCTTTTTTTATGAAACAAACGCTCTGAATGCTGAATCTGAATGATTAAGCACTGAACTAAACCATTAAGAGGCAAAACAAACAGCCCCTTAATGAAACTTTAGTGGCTTATAGTCTTTGTTGGTGTTAGATAGCGTACCCAAGATGATAATAATTTATGATTTTTTTGTTTACTATACTCGATAATAATTAAATATTTTTAGCTATTCAACTCGTGTAACACACGGGGTATAATCTAGTATACACTACAACGAACTTTCTTATAAAGGGCTACACTACAACTAACTAGCACTAATCTATCATAGGGGAGGGGCTTTAGTGCTTTACCTAGCTAATTAAAGGGAGTTTTACCATTATAACTCTAATTAATTTCTTTTAGATAAGCAAGTTAAGTACACACTAAGATAGATTATGTTATGTTAGTATTCCGCCATGAATTGACGCTGATTCCAGCCTCTATGACTCAGGATATATTCAAGTAGTCTGTCCGTGTAAGATCAAATTCAACTCATGTTCAAACTCAAAGTTCAATATATACAACTCGTAAATTTATCCGTATAACATGCCCTGAAAGATTTGAAACTAACCCCACCTCAAATATGTTGTCTAATTTAAAATTATATTTATTTATATACTTACTAAACATGAAGATCGGTGAGTTACTTTTGTCTTTTTCTTACATTAAGTATTATATATATTTAATTAGTTTTGGATATTGTCAACAAATGTCATTTAGATCAATTGGTTTCATGCTTTCAGTTTATAACCAATCTCCCTGGGTTCGACTCCCACTCTCAAATTTTGATTTCAACATTTTTTGTACTGTCTTTTTGTTTCTTATTTTTTTAGTGTGTTTTATAAACCAACATATGTTACGTGTTTTATATTCTTTTGTCGTTTCAACGTTAACTTATGTATCGTGTTGGACATAATACTTATTTATATTTACGTGTAACAACGTTACCATTCTCTCATTTTCAAGTTATATTTTTCTAACTTTGACGTATTTATGATTTTAACTCAGACTTTGACTAATTATTTTTTTGGTCTTTGATGACATAGTCATTTTACGATTTTCACTTCTTATATACTCTGACATATTTACGACTTTAACCTTTTAGGTTTGACTTGGTTATCGATTTGACCTCCAAGTTTGGATATTTCTCCGTCTTTTGGTATGTGACACATTATGACTTTACATCACATACACAAGTCCAGACCGTGCGACCCGGCCGCTGCATCGCGCGGCCCGGTCTTAGATCTAGTTGGTTTCATAACTTAAAGGAAGTTACAATTATTAAATCGACATTTAATTAATAAAATATTTGTCAGTGAGTTGGGGATTGATCATTTATAACACTGTTTGAAGCAATGTCTTAAAAGTGTTGAAACAATGTCTTAAAATTTGAATTTTACAAATGAGATTTATGGTCTAATTTAGATATAATTATATATAGCTGCTATTAGAAAAAAATAGTCAAAATTTTATCCATATTAAATCTTGATTTATTAGATACAAATAAATAAAGTTAACAATTGTGTAGATACACACTCATTGACTATATATAAGGTAATAAATTTAAATTATATTTGAAATTAACATTTTATTTGTTAAAAATTGAATATAATAAAAAAACATGTTTAAACAATTTATTGCACATAAATAAATAACCTTATAAATTATACCTCAAATTGACACTCAAAACTTGTAATATTACATGTATATATACAATGTATACAATGTGCATATATAGGTATATGATACGATATGAACCCATCATACTCTTTACTGTTAAAAATGAGAACATCAAAGAAGCCTTTTTTGCATTTGATTGTGATGTTGTATTTTAGTTGTTTTCTCATAATCCCTTCTTATAGTGACCGGTTTTGTTACGTCGAAGAATGGACAATTTATATGTACAATGGAATCCAAGATTCAGTACTTGATGTTCATGTGAGATCAAAAGACGACGATCTTGGACATCACGACGTCAATTTTTGTAATGGGTATAAATTTAATTTCTGTGAGAATATCTTTGGAACTACTCTTTTTACAGGAGATTTTTCCTATGGATCAAAGTTCGTACATTTTAATGTTTTTGACGTTAAGGTATCAAGAATTATTGGTGGCTCGCCCGATCATAACACAAATGTTTTCTGGCTGCTAAAAGAAGATGGGTATTACTTGTCAAAGGAGTTTAAAGAGTCAATTGATGATCCCGCATGGAAGTTTATGGGACATTGGCAATAAGATTGAGATTTGTATTATTACTCTCATGAAGTTGTATTTTCAATATATATATGTATGAAATATCTACACCACATAAATATTTGGTTCGATGTGTATTGATCTTATTATCATATGGTTTGGTATGGCTCGATGTTGGATCATTGTGTAAAAATTAAATATCTATAAACGAAGACATCATTTTGGAATAATTTTGAAGTGACAAAATTTGTCCTAACACTTATTCTATTATTAAATCTAAAATTAAATTTATATTATTTTAACTAGTTATACTGGTATTTATTGTTTGAGTGGGATTTAAGTGACAAAATTTGATTCGAATCGATTTCAAATTGTGATTTTGAATGTAAATTTCAAATATGCGAATTGAGTCCTTATGTGAACTAAAGCCCGAACTTGGTTATTGATTGCTAAAATATAGTCTAAGATGTTTTAAGAACAAACGGCAGTTTGTTTCACCTTTTAATTGTTCGGTTCAGTTCAGTGCTTAATTATCAGCATTCAGTATTGATAGCGTTTGTTTCATAAATTTTTTTTAATGGTTCAGTTAAGTGGTGAATATATATATGGTTACGAGACATAGCGATGCTGAATGAAACTGAATGGAGTATATACAAATTTTACCCCCATCTGAAGTTCTACCCCAACATCCATCTTATTGATAGAGCCTCTTAATGCATGGTTCATACCTTTTAACCATTCAGCACTTAATGATTCAAAATTTGCCAAACAGCCCTAAGTGTTAGCCCTTTTTTCAAATTAACACTCTGGATTGTGCCATGTGTCCATGTTGGCTACAAACTAGCCTAGATGTTTCAAGGCTAGGCTTTAGCCGTGAGGCTAAAAGTCGAGGGCAGTTTTTGAATGACAAAAAATACGAGTGGATGTTTTTATAAACAGTCTGATAAAAAAAGGGTAAGTTAGTGATTTTCTTATGGAATAATCTCTGTATGGTCTACACTTCATGAAGCACCTTGACAAATATCTCAAAATCCAGATTTTTTTTAGGTATGCATCTTTTAACCAAGAATTGGTACTAATGTCTTGCTTGACTACTTGAATTTCACTTTTACTGCAATATCCCCTTGTCAAAACCTTCTAATTTCATAATAGAAGTATATATGGAGTTTGAAGTTGCTAATTGAACTAGGACCTTAAGATATCATGCACCAAAATAAGCTGTCATTTAGTAAGCTCATTCTTAGTTAGGCCCTTTAATACATGAGTGATATTAGAGTTTGGGAAGAGGTACTTTGAGAACCATCTTGAGAGTTGTATGAGCTCGTGAGAATCGTATTTCTCGAGCTTTCATAATACTTTTTTTTGCTCAATGCGTATATTAATAACCAAATGATGTAAAAATAAAAATTCTAAAAAAAAGTTATCGTCGTTAAAAAACGGGTATGTTAGTAAAAAGTTTATGTCATATTACATAGGTGTAATCGATTAAGTATACCTATGTTTTTTCAAGGTAAATATGTTTTACTAAAATATATGTTTTTTAATGACATGAACTTTTTTTTTAATTTGTTTTTACATCTTCTTGCTATTAATATACGCAACATTTGATAAAAAAATATATTATGAAAAAACTCAAATAAGATTATTATAAGTTCTCACAACTAGAGACACCGCTACAGAGTGATTTTAAAATATCTCATTTCATTACCGTTTAAACAATAAATGTTACAAAAGTGGATATATGTTGGTACGTGACCGATTATTTGATTGTGATTAATATCCTTTTAGTAAAGCAACAGATAGTATTTTTTTTAACAGCAAAGCAACAGAGAGTATTTAATATTTATGCAACAATTACTATTTTATTAATTACTTCAATTCTTACTTGATGTTCTTTTAGCTATACGTGTATGCTCTATTTTATTTACTTAGGGTTAAGTAAATGTGTCATTATTAGTGACGATATGGGGCACTAGCGAGGAAGTATTACTGTATTAGTGACGACATTACCGACATATGTCACTGCTAGTGGTCTGATTTTTTATTCTTATACCTATAAATTTCATTGAACCTATAAGTGATACATCGGATGAATCTTTTGTTTTCCTCATGTATCTTTCAAAAGGAATCCAAAATAGAATACTTACGTTCTTGTAATAATTAAAAAGTGTCAAAATACAAGCTATGAAATTGCATATCTTGTCAAAATTGCATATACCCACGAACAAGTAAAAACTAGTCTACTCATAACTTACACGATAAATACTTACAATGCTCAGATTTTAACTTGGGACCTCTCATATTAGTGCTCATAAACACAAAATGTTTCTTATTAGACCACTAACTTTAATGGTAAAAAATATTCATCTAACTCCAAATTCTATGTTAACTTAATCTCAAGAATTTCATAATCATTAAATCATCGTTTCATTGAATTATGTGTTATTACTTAATAGTTAGTATTATCAAGTTAGTATATTAATTATCATCGCTAGAATTTAAATATGTGACCTTTTAAAATAGATACAATATCTCATATTGCTTGAACATTGCACTTGACTAGAGGTGCACAAAAAAACCGGAACCGGAACCGATCAAATAACCGAAAACCGGTTCTTCGAAGAACCGGTTCTACAAGAACCGAACCGGAACTGAACCGTAGGTTCTGAATAGGTTCTACTATTTTTTCCAAATTATAGGTTCCAAAATAACCGGAACCGGTTACTAAAAAAACCGGTTCTTAGAAAAACCGGTTCCTGGAAGAACCGGTTCTTGAAAAACCGGTATGTTTTAGTGTTGTTATATATTTAATGTTTTAAAAGCTATATATCTTGTAATATTTAAAATTTTTAATGTTACTTCCGGCCCATATCATAGAAAAAAAAGTATTTTTTAAGAACCTGAACCGGTTTTTTAGGAACCGGAACCGGTTCTTTGAGAACCGGAACTGGTTCTTTAGGAACCGGAACCGGTTACTAGGTTCTAGTTTTTTCACCAAAAACCGGTTCTAGAACCGAACCGGTTCTTGTAAGAACTGGTTCTTTTAACGCCAACAAGAACCGGAACCGGTTCTTAAAAAAAACCGATTTGTGCACCTCTACACTTGACCACTGGAAAATGCATCATTGGTTAATTCAGCATTTAACTAGTCAAATGTTTGCCCACTTTAAATCTTTATTAGATACAAATAAATGAAATTAATTGTGTAGATAAAATCGTTGACCGCATATAGCTTTAAGGTAATAAATTTAAATTATCATTAGAAATAAACATTTTATTTATTGAAAACCGAATACGGCCATATATTAAAAAAACATATTTAAATTATTTATTGCACATATAAACAAATTATACTCAAAACTTGTAATATTGCAACTATATATATACATGTAAGTACGTGATATAAGATGAACACATCAAAGTCCTAATCGTTCAAAGCGTGAAAAATGAGTAACTTAAAGAAACTTCTTTTTAGTTTCATGGTGATGTTCTATTTCACTTGTTTTCTTATAACTCCTTCTTATAGCCTAGACTGTTACGCTCAAGAGTGGACGGTTTATATATACGATGGTATACAAGATTCAGTAATTGACGTTCATGTGAAATCAAAAGACGATGATCTTGGACATCACAACATCACTTTTGATCTTGGTTACAGATTTGCTTTTTGTGAAAGTATCTTTGGAAATACTCTTTTTACAGGAGATTTTTACCATGGATCACAGTTCGTGCATTTCAATGTTTTTGACGATGTGGTATCAAGTATTATTGGTGGCCCGCAAGTGGAAAACACAAATGTTTATTGGCTACTAAAACAAGACGGGTATTACTTGTCAAAAGAGTTTAAAGCGTACCATGATCCGGTCTGGAAGTTTATGGGACATTGGCAATAACATATTTGTAACATTAATCTAATAAAGTTGTATTTTTAATATTTTATGAACTCCCCGTCGCATTGATATTTGGTTTTGGGTGTGTTGAATTTACTATAATTTCAATATTTCTTATGGTTTATTGTGTGTTTTTATGCTATGAAAAATTTGTCATTCATAGCAAACAAAATTGTGTTATGGATATATGCGTTGATGAAAGAAGGGGGATAATTTGAGAACTTTTAGTCAATTGGGGCATATTTTGAAATTTTTTGGTCCCGACTCATAAGGCACATTTTGAAAACTTTCTCAAACATAAACTTAAATGGAAAAGTTTATTTTGGAAATAACTTTTAAGAAAAACCAAATTCACCGTTAACTTAATTTATAATAGAAAAAATTATAAAAGATTTCCTTTATGTTTATAAGAAGTTGCGGGTTTCATTATTTATCTATTTATCTTTAAAAGTATCATTGAACATTTTTTATGTATACTTTTTGTAATAGATTCATCCTTTAAACTAACCGTAGTTAAGTTTTTTCATTAGTACATGCGGTTTAGTTTTTTTACCCCTATAAAACTATTTGTGTATTTCTTGGTAAACTTAAAGGATGTTTGTCGTTCCAATGTTAGTATTTCTTTTATTGTACAAGTTAGTTTATTTATGTATTTTTATAATTTTTATGTATATTATATTTTAGTTAAAATGTAGACATTTTTTTATATATACATATAATGTATGCATTTATGTATTCCCTACATTGTTAATAGATTTATTTATAGTAGCGTGAGGTTAAAGTATTATATTTCAGTAAACTTTTAGTATATTTCTTTTAATGTTCGATTGAATTTTTTTTATGTTACACAAATAATATTGTAAATGTCATTCTAATAATATATGAAAAGCATTTTTTGAAGAATGATTTTTCTTAATGATTTTGGAAAGGTTTAGAAAACTTTGGTGATTTTAGAAACGTTTATAAAGGTTTTGTTGTTCAAAAATGTATTAAAAAATAACAAAACATTCACAATATTATTTACGTATCATAAAAATATACTATAAATATATATCAAAAGTTTAATTCTTAACTTCACAATTTCTCATTACATTAAATAGATAAACTAAAATATATCAAACACGTAGTCAATGCAAAATGACATCAACTGTATGTATAAAATTTACCTACATTTTAATTAAAAAATAATATGCATAAAAGTTATAATAATACATAAATATACTAGTGTTGTAGTTAAAAAATATTAAAACTGCAAAAAGGTCCTTCAAATTTAAATAAATATACATAAATAGTCCTTCAAAGGGTAAAAGGACTAAATTGCTCTTAAATTATCAAAAAAGCTTAATTGCGGTTAGTCTAAAAGATAAAATTTATTACATAAATATACATAAAGAATGTTTAGTTCAAGTTTAAAGATAAAAGATTAGTTATTTTCTCTAAACATAAAGTACGTTTCGTGTAATTTTATCTTTATAATAAAATAGTAGAAAATATTTCCCATATGTTAGACACTTTAAATATTTGAATGACTTAAAATAAATAAAAATCAAAAGACATCTTTATAACCTTTCAGACATCTTGCTGACTTTTTGAATATAGAGTAAATTACAATTTTAGGTCTTTATAATACGTCAAATTACGGATCGTGGCCTTTATTTTAAATTATTGCACTGGTTAGCCTTTATATAAATATTTCTCAGGTTTAAGGCTTTAAGTTAACGTCCGTTAACTTTTCCCGTTAAGTCCCCTCATGTGCAATGCACATAAAGGCATTTTGGTCATTTAACACCTAAAAGACAAAAAACATATTATTATATTATTAAAATACAACTCCCAACATAAAACCTCTCATCTTCTTCCTATTCTCATAGCCACCTGTAATTACCACCACCACCATTCACGATAATCACCACCACCTCATGACAATCATTCATCATCAATCTTCGCCATCATCGAAGCTCTAAACAACCACCTACATCTATATCTCCGGTGATGGATCCACAATTTCAACAAGCACAAAATCATGCATCAATACTCATCATCATCATCTCCACCATCACTTACCACTACCAATTGACAATAGCAACTCCAATGGTAACTCATGACTATATATACATATTTTGAACAGCAATTGTATATAAGATTATCTTCCAGGACATGTATATATAAAAAGAGAAAAAAAAAAGAGAGTGAAATTGTGAACCCAATTACCATGGTATAGTAATATTGAGTCCACGAATCACAGTCCATACATTCATTCATCATTATTGTTTTATTTCTTGTTGAAAGGTTGTTGATTTACAACCAAAATAAGGGATGAAATCATGGGCTCAACAGTCAACATGATCTGACACGATCTGATGATGTTGTGGTTGAGAGGGGCAACAACCCTTTAAAAACTCCCCGTCTCTTCCGTCGGAGCCTCTCCGAACATCTTCAGATCCCCAATTTTGGCTTAATTCTCATGAGTCATGACTATATATTCCTATATAAATTGCAGTAGAGATGTAGAGTTGATCAACACTTGGTGACAAAAACATTGTCAATCAGTAAGAATCGATGGTGGGGGTGATAATGAAGGAGCTGGATGTGAAGGAGATGATGGTGACTTGGGGGATTTTAATGGTGGTGAGTAAGGGGGAGATGATGATGAATATAATTATTATAACTTAATTTTTGTCTTTTAAAGATAAAAAGACTAAAATGCCCTCATGTGTTTTGTACATGAGTAGCTTTAACAGAGAAAGTTAACGAACGTTAACTTAAAGGCGTTAAACCGTGAGAAAAATTTATATAAAGGCCAACCAGTGCAATAATTTAAAATAAAAGTCACGATCCATAATTTGACTTGTTATAAAGGCCCAAAATTGTAATTTACTCTTTAATATATGTTTAGCTATAAAAAAATGTACGTAAAGGTTATTTCCAATCACACCAAACTTGAAAAACTAAATATAACTAATAGGGTAGATACTATAGAAAACCAATATACTTTTTGTTTTTCTCACAAAAGTTTCTATATATTTTTTTACATGTAAAAACCAACATCCTTTCTATCATTTCTATTTTGTATCATAAAAGTCCATCAATAATTTTTTAAACATTAAAGACCCTTAGCATGTCAGATTTGAATAAAATTGTGAAATATATTTTTTTAAAGGGTTATTAGATTTAATCACCTTCAACTATTGGTTATTAACCGCTGTCACCCTTAAGTATCACTTTGGTGAATATAACTCCAAACTAAACACTTTGGTGTCTGTATCACCAAAAATTAACCGATTCAAGTTACTTTTGGTTAACTTTTGGTGATACAGACATCGTATCACTAAAAGTTAACCAATTCAAGTCAGTTTTTGTTAACTTTTAGTTAATTTTTTGTTAACTTTTAGTAATACGGACACCAAAGTATTTAGCTGAGAGTTATATTGGCCAAAGTGATACTTGAGGGTGACAACGATCAATAACCAATAGTTAGAGGTGATTAAATCCAATAACCCTTTTTTAAAACAACTTGAAAACAACATATATACAGTTGTTTTACTTATATATATATTTTCTAATGAACCAATTCTCTTCTCTTTTTTTTTCAATACAAACTTTTGATATAAGAATGAAATTCATAACAAATTTCTAAGTTGTTATTTTAAAAAATACATAATTTTGTTTAAATCTGATATGTTAAAAGACTTTAATGTTTAAAAAAATGTTAAAAGACTTTTGTAAGACAAAGTACAAAGTATGTTATTTTTTACGTGCATTTTTGTGATAAAGAAAACAAAAAGTATATTGGTTTTTTATAATGTTTTCGCTAACTAATATAACAAAATCAATTATAATCAAGATAACAAAAAAAAGCCATCACTAATAAATTAATAAAAATAAATTCATTATTCGTCCTCGTACGAACTTTGAAACAAAAATAATGAAATAAGTTTTAAGGAAACAAAAACTCTAAACCAACATATATAACTAAAAATTCACCATTGCAAATCCTTATGAGCTTCATAGAACCGTGGTTGAACCCAAACACCCTTACACATTCTTCGTGTAGTTTTGTTGTTATCAGTAACATCTATGACTTCATTCAAATACACTTTACGATCAGTTGTTTTAGGTTCATATGTCAATCCACAAACATGATCAACACATTCATCATCTTCAAGATCCAACAACTCAACTATCTTCTTCTCACTTTTCTTACAAATCCTATCAAACATATTTTCGATGTAAAAATACGGTAACGGATCTGCATCTTTAAACATTTCACCGTCTACGATCGTGAAGGGTTTCCACTTCTCATCTTTAACACAAAACGTCATAACCGCCTTCTTACCATACATGTAGTAAAACGTCATTGTTTCGTGATCAAATGTTGCACCGGAACTAACCGGTTTTAAATCAACTATAGTACGACATTGAGGTATCTTGTGTTGTGTCCATCTGTTTTGGATATATATTTTTTCAAACGGATTAGTAGTTAAACATGTTTACAATTTAATTAGATGATCCGCTAAGTAAAATAGAGACGTGGTATATAACTATATATGTACGTGCATAAAAATTAAAATATTCGAAACAAAACTGCTGTTTGGATTTTTATAAAAACGATATAGAAAAATCCAACTCTATTCAGAATTTATTATTAGATTAGAAATTAGTTAGAATTTAGAATATAATAATAAAAAACAAAAATTTAAAATTTAAAAATATACACAAACCACCTTCACAAACTAGGGCCGACAATTTTGTACACAAACACGAATACATGATACGAACCTACACGTTCTTAACAGGTAACATGTAAGCCGTTAACAGGTAACAGGTAAGTCTTTAACAGGTAACATGTACTAAACAGGTAGACACGAACCTGCCTTTTAATTTTCGTGTATTAAACAGGTATTTACCTGGTTACCTGTTATAATTTATTTAAAATAAAAAATATAATATAATATAATTTTACCCTTTTTAGTTTTTACCCTAATTCACTAAATTCTAATTTGTAAACGCTAATCCCCCCAAGTCTTATCGTGTATGCCTGTTATAAACAGGAACATGCATGTACAAGTATGGGTAACAGGTACACGATAGTGTACAGGTAACAGGTTTCGTGTTTGTGTCTTATCATGTTTTTGTCTTAGCAGGTTCATGTCTTAACAGTTACACGTATACACAATTTGCCAGCCCTACCACAAACGGACGGGTGCCTCTCAAACATCACCGATAGGGTGTAAAAAAGTCAAACCGACTCGTAAACTACTCAATATCAACTTGATACCAGCTTGACTACTCGAGTTGAGTTTAAAGAAGTTTGGCCTCAGCATGAGTTTATTTTATAGCTTGTTTAATAAGCTTACTCAAGTCGACTCACAAGCATAAACCAACCTTTAGTTTATATAATTTTTAATTAATAAATTAAACATATACTTATATAAATAAACTTTATTAAATATATAAAAATTATAAAAATAATTAAAAAACATATATTATGTATATAAATAAAATAATTTAGTATTAAATATGTAAGGCAAGCGAGTTTAAAATTTTTTCTTAAGTCGACCTCAAGCTTAAAAAAATTTTTACAAGCCGAGCTCGAGCTTAAACTGTTTTAGTTTTTAATCAAACAAGTTGATCAATCAACTAGCTAGTTAATTTTTTTGAGGTATTCAAAGTAGATGAGTTTATTTTTTAAACTATGATTATATAAATAGTAAAACAAGTAATCACCTGTTTTCCCCCTTTGAAAGGACGTTGATTTCCAAAATTGCACCTTCAGTCGGATTAATAACAGAGACGATGCATTGAGGCGAAGTCGGTTGATCCGAAAACGCGGCAACATGACCAGAAATGTCCTTATGTGGGAACTCCGGGAGCTGAATTTTAGCCAAAGAAAATGGTGAAAAGAAGAACATCAATTCATCTTTAAACAACAACAACCATCCTTGATATGATGCAAGACATGTTGCTCCTACAAGATCAGGAATATTTTTGTGATAGGTTTTCGATTCTCCCTCGTTGTAGACGGTGCATTTAGAGGTATCAGTTCTGTGGATTAGCAACCAAGGTTGTGGTGATGACAGTTTTTTAGCTGTTGCAGTTGATGAAGCTGATCGAAAATCTTTGCAGGTTCCTCGGAAACTTAGAAGCTCGAGTAGCGGTAACCGGACCGCGATTAGTGTTAAGATCTCCACTGGAAGACTGGTCCATGATCTTGATGTTTCACCGGTCATCAACTTTGTATCCTTCATTGCTTTTGCTTTTTTTGTTTTCATGCAAAAAGGTGATAAATGAGTTCATGTCAATCCACAAGTAATTAAAAATTATAGTTACTTTCTTTAATTATTATTTTTAAATTTAATAATAATACTTTAGTGAATATATATACTTGCAATATATATATGTATAAAGATATAATTATACAATCATTAACCATGTGTTAAATATTACATAACAAACTAACAAATATTAATTCAATTTTGGATTTCAAAGTTAGTATTTAAAATATTAAACTTCCTAGTCTTCTTTATAATACGACTGTATCACATATTAGCAGGGACGCATTTTAAGGAGGGGCGGAGTTTTGATTTTTACCTTGATATATTAAATCTTTATATATATATCTGACATTCATGTAAAAAAATTACCATGTATTAGATATAAATTAAGCTCAGTGATTTTTAACTTCCTGTGTTACAGGAGTTAAGGATCCACCAATTCATATTAGTACACGTGCTAAAAGAATAATCTAAGATTCTTCACATAGATTTTTAATTTTATATAAATATATAGATTAAACCTAGCTCTGAGTAATGTGTAGAAAAAACCTGAAACTAATGTTGAAATTAGAGGATAACACAAGCCCTAACATTCAAACAACGTAATGTACCTTAAAAGTAAGGACTTAGACGCAAGCCCTAACCTTTAAACGACCAATAATTAGTTTTAGGGTTATTGGATTTAATCACCTCCAACTATTGGTTATTGGCCGTTGTCACCCTCAAGTATCACTTTGGCCAATATAACTCCCAACTAAACACTTTGGTGTTCGTATCACCAAAAGTCAACCAATTCAAGTCACTTTTGGTTAACTTTTGATTATTTTTTGGTTAGCTTTGGTGTTACGGACATCGTATCATCAAAATTTAACCAATTCAAGTCACTTTTGGTTAATTTTTGGTTAATTTTTTGTTAAATTTTGGTGATACAGACACCAAAGTGTTTAGTTGGGAGTTATATTGGCCAAAATGATACTTGAGGGTGACAACGGCCAATAACCAATAGTTGAAGGTAATTAAATCCAATAACCCTTAGTTTTAAAATAACATGGAGTTAGATTGTCAAGTTGTGGAAATTGGAAATAACGTCATGTATTGAACAACATGTCAACATCCTAATTACAAAATCAATATAAGCTTAAGAAACTCTTTCTCGCAATCAATATTTATACATTGGTTCATGTACACATACAAACATATATATAATTAATTATCAAGTATGTATATTGATGATTCAATATACATATATATTATAATTAAGGAATGAATGAGAAAATTGAAAAGAACATGCATACCTTTGGCAGTTTAGAGTAAACGATCGAAAAAGGCCGGCCGGGTGAAAGCATACGATATATACCGAATGCATATATATTTAATTAGTCACGAGAGATTGAGCTGAGATTGGGCGGGTTGTTTGTTATATCTCCGTTCAAAAATCAAATACTAACACAATCCATTTATCATTTAACTAAATACATATATATATATATATTATATCTCTTTAAATTTTTGTAGATAATCATCATTATCATTTATCAATATATATAACAATTCGATTAAACTATATTAATTAAGCTTAACTGGGCCACGCGATGTAGTAGTGGGTCGTGCGATCATGTGTCGTGTATATGACTTCTTCACAAGTATTGATAAAAAAATTACATGTCTCGCTCGTATGTTAAAATGATTATCAAGTCAAAGTCGTAAGCATATCAAAGTAGAATAAGTGGTAAATATTATAAATTCGCTAATTCGTAAGGAGTTGAAATGATAATAAGTTAAAGTCGGAGGTAAAAATCATAAATAGTTAGGTGACACAATGCCGGTGTATTACCCAAGCTGCAAGGAGTAGATCTCACACCCACCCGAAACCGTTTTTTATTTTAACTTTGACAATTTTTTTAAACTTTATTTTTCATTTGAAAAAAAAAACTACAACTAATAAATTGGAAATGACAATATAAAAAACGATTACAACTAAAAAACAATCAACGTGTGGCGATTTCTTATTTTCAAGCTAATAGCATAGCCAAATACGGTCTGCTCAAATGATTGTGCGGCTTCCACAAGAAATCTAAATCGACACGTTTTTCTTGCTCAATCACTTGTAGTTTTTCTTGTTGTAAAACTTGAGTCGCCTCTTGATTACGAGCAATTCAAGCTTCACTTCCTTTCAATTAGTTGAGGCTTCTCCTCTCAATCCCAATAACTGTCTTCGAATTCATCTTTGTTCTAGGTATTGAACTCGGCGACCATCTTTATGAGTTCTTCACATTCAATTGACGGGTTTCGTTGGGAAGAAGTGCCTCGAGATCTTCTTCTCGGATCTTTTAGCAATTAACACTAGCAAAAAGTTTATAAAAGGTGAATATTTTTAAAGGGGCATGTTTTGTTAGGAAGAAAGTGATTGTGTATTTTTGAATAAAATTAATTTAAAATATAAAAAGTTTTTGTAAACTGACCATTGGGCACACGAAAAGAGGCAAAAAGATCCGTTGGATCAGGGTGGAGGTTATGAATATGGGCTGGAATGTCACGTCAAACTTCGGTGCCGATGGAGGAGGGACGGTTTTCCCATCGGGGCCGAGTTGGGGCGATCCCACCTGGACTCCACTCCATCTACTATAACAAAGGATCAAGTAAATCACATCTTGTATTGAGCATGTGGTCTTTAAGAAATTGATATTGTATTGAGCATGTGGTTTTTAAGAAATTGATATGTAAAATAGCGCAAGTAAAATACGAACTTATAAAATTTATTGATATTTTGTAGTTACGGTAAAAGAAAGGACCAAATGAATGAAAATGCAATGAGTATTTGTGATGCAACTGTAGGACTATAACCTTCAATAACTTTTTAGAAAAAAGTTAATAATAATTATACTCATTCAGCGTCCTAAGTAACGCTAGGCACTTTAGGCTACAGTCACTTTTACTATAAATCTTTCAAGATGACTCTCTCATGTAGAGGTGCACAAATCGGTTTTTTTGAAGAATCGGTTTCGGTTCTTGTTGGCGTTAAAAGAACCGGTTCTTGTTTTAGAACCAGTTTTTGGTGAAAAAACTATAACCTAGTAACCAGTTCCGGTTCTCAAAGAACCGGTTCCGGTTCCTAAAAAACCGGTTCAGGTTCTTAAAAAATACCTTTTTTTCTATGATATGGGCCGGAAGTAACATTAAAAATTTTAAATATTACAAGATATATAGCTTTTAAAACATTAAATAAATAACAACACTCAAACATACCGGTTTTTCAAGAACCGGTTCTTCCAGGAACCGGTTTTTTCAAGAACCGGTTTTTTTAGGAACCGGTTCCGGTTCTTTTGGAACCTATAATTTGGAAAAAAAATAGTAGAACCTATTCAGAACCTACGGTTCAGTTCCGGTTCCGGTTCGGTTCTTGTAGAACCGGTTCTTTAAAGAACCGGTTTTCGGTTATTTGATCGGTTCCGGTTCCGGTTTTTTTGTGCACCTCTACTCTCATGCGTATTAAAATATAAACCACAAAGGGCTTGTTGGTGGGTTTGGCTAGTGGGTCTAAAGGCAAGCGAAAAGCAGGCCCATGAGCCCATCTTCTGGTTCTTAATTAATTATGTTTGAACATTATAATCTTCATATCCAAGTTGCAATTTGCTATAGACTATAGTTATTGTGTGCCTTTGCATGCACGCTAGATCCATTTTCTAGGTTAGGAGGTAATATATAAGTTCCGAAAGGGCGTACTTTGACAAGGAACTTTTCACTTCATAAATAATGAAAACAAAAATAATGGATATTATTTATTTGTGATTTTTATCATGCCTACTTATTCTTATGCTTCTTCATAATTTTTTCATATTTAAGAAAAAACTACAACACTGATAAACCAATACAAATCGACTTTAAAGTGCACATGATGTTTGACTTAGCTTCTGTTTTGTGCAACTGCTGGGAGGGGCTAGATCGCTTTGCTATCTAGTATACGCAGCCTTACTTTACACTTTATATAGGAGTGATTCTACAAATTAAACCCATAAACTTATATGAAAAAACCATTTTACCAGTCGCTTTTAAGTCTCATTTTCATTTTACAATTATACCGACTTAATAAAGACTAATTAGTCCCCTTCTCATCACATTAGAATAGCTATTAAAAATAGGATTTTGTATTATTTATTGACTTAATTATTGACTTATTAAGCTATGATACATTTTCATACTTGCATCTTATTCAACCCTATTTCACTATTTGGCCCTTTGGATCAAGTCAAAGTTGACCCTTTAGTGGACTTGCTACGACTTTTTAGTCAAAAACAAAATTCCCACCCAATAATGTTTGTCTTTGTGGTCCCACCACCAACGTACACAAAGCCACTCGCCCGCTTATCGTCTGTAGTCAACGCGCCAGGTAACCACGTTTTATGTGTTTTGTCGAATCACACGTGTATGTTGCTTATTGGTTGGATCGTAACGGCTACAAAGATTCCGCATTACTGCTCCATGGTCCCACTTACGCCGTTACGAAAAAAAACTAATAAGGTTCAGTAAGTTACAACTTTAGTCCTCCAACAATATAACTGTTCATTTATGTGTTGATTTTATTGAAAAAAATCAAAAATCTCATAATGTATATGAACTTTTCCCCTAAAAACCAAGCCAACGAATTTTGTTTCAAATTAAAAATCTCTCATGTTTGAAAATTATTTCTCAGTTATCCTCTTTAGACATGACGCTAACCCTTTAAAACCAAATTGGATAGATGGGTGTTTGTATAAAAATAATTATATTATTTATGTTTATATGTTTGTATCGGCTTCTGTACAATATAGAATGACACATATATAGTAAAGACAAACGTTTTTACAAGTTTTTTTAAAAATTTTAAAAATATAGACACTATAGATTTTTTATTATTATACACATATTTGTTTTTCATTGGTTGTAAATGTCATCTATACCAACTTAGGCATATTGAGTCATTGCTATTTGCTACCATTTTATATTGAGTCATTATACTATTCTTATAGTTATAAAATAAAAATATGTATATATTTTTATATAATATAGCAAAACCAAAAAAGCTTATGTGGCATAATTTTAAAGCTTTTGGCTTATGTGGCATTATTTGAGAGTTTATCTCATAATAATGATTTTTTTATTTAAAATATATATATAAAATATATTATAATAAAATTAATTACATTTTTGGTCCCCTAATATTTTGGAGAATTCTGAAAAATTTAAAAGTATTTATACTTTTAACCCTCTACTACAAGGGGTGTACATGAGTCGATTTATATTTGATAGGGTGTGAAAATGAAACTTATGGATAAAATTAATAATAATATACAATTAAAGACCTCATTGTTTTATAAATATACATAACTTTTTTATATGGATTAAAAAAAAAAAAATTACACCATAAAACTGAGCATTTTATTCTCTTTAACTTGAGTATTATATTGCTATACTAAAAATTTAATTTTTAAAAATATATTTCGTGTTTCGGTTTACCACGGTTTTGTTTCAAAACTTATTGGAACGTTCATGAATATCCTTAAAAGCATCACTTGAATGTTGTGTCCCGAGCGTAGCGCGGGCACTAAACTAGTAAATCATATACATCAAATTTGATTTGCTATTTTTTTGATAATTAATATTTGAATGTTAATGTTGATTATAAAATATAAAAAGATATACAATTAAATTCAAAATAACAAAAAGGGCATATATTATTCAACCTAAAAGTCAAAAAGCTAAACCAAATAAAATCCAAATCAATCCTAAAAAGCATTCATATCTGCCAAAGCTAACATAAAAAAATTCGTATGACTTATTTTTTCCTTAAAAGTGTCCTATTTGAAAACTCATTCGTTAAATGTCATCTTCATTATCACTCTTAAACGTGTGCTAGATGAAATAGGTTGAGACTTTAAACTTGATCATTAAATTTCATCTTAGTATAATAGTCTTTCTATTATTATGTCAACAGTCATTCTAAATAAATCATAGCAATTAAAAAACACCAAACTTTATAGTTTTAATGTACAAAAATAATAAGCGATTGAGGGACGGCGAATGCCTACCCTCAGAATAGTATAACCTTCAAGTGATTCGACCTGAAGTTACAGACTTATCTTATCTATAGAAAGAGGTTGGATTCCTTGTCCCACCATCCTATATCCTCAAAGACAGCCTTCTAGCTCTTACCCTTATGTCTTTCGAATATCCCTTCCTACTTCTTCATCCTAGCTCTCCAACTGACTGTCTTACTCCAGCTTTCATTTCAGTTACTGATTTGCATATCCTCTTCTTTTTGGTCGATCTAGTTTTTATTCCTCTATCTAGGCCAACATTCATTCTAAGACTTTCACCAGCAAGGGCTGAAAGAGAAGAGCAGGGGGTGGTAGGCTTAGTAAGATTTTTGTCAACGACCAAACATAATGTTAAATAACACTAACGAGAAATTATACTATATTGAATTATAAACTATAGAATAATGTTTTGTGAGTGTTGTAATGTGATGCATAGTTATTGGTTTGGTGAGATGGTGGAATGTGGTGCATGGCTATTGGTTTGGTGAGGTGGCGGTTAACTTTAATCTTTATTTATTTTTATATTTTGTTTGATGAAATAACATTTTGGCAAATAGATCTATCTTGGTGGTTTGAATGTTTCAGTTTATTTGTTTGACTTTATTTGAAGTTGATTGACATTTGTTTCTTCGTGGATTTTTGCCCATGTATGGTTTTAACGGTAGTGATGACGAAAAATTTTCAATCTGAACCACTAACAAAGAGTGTACAAATGGCTCGCGTAACGTTTAAACCCCGTATAATCCTAGTTGAAGATTGATAGATAAACAAGGAAAATGAAATGAAGTGTGTAAAGAAAAACAGTGATTAGTGATAGCAACTTCAATCAATATATAGCTAATAAATGAATTATTATCACATGTATAACATGTCTCATTGGACAAAAATATATGGCGATTGAATGATAAATAGCGATCAGTTAAAAATAACAACCAACGTTTAGATTCATGTTAAGTTCTTGGTCTATTAATCATCATTGTTTAAGTTTGAAACTTGTGACAAGTGTTTTCATTTTTCACGGTTCAGATTTAAACTAAAGACCTCATAAAATAAAAACCAACTAATGATATTGAGATGACAAATGATCTTGGATTTGTGATTTTAATGATAAATGGAAGACTTTATCCTTTGCCAATAATTCTTAAATAGTACATGGCAATGATTCCTAATCCATTTTTTTAGCATATCGGGTGTACGTTGTATAATATAATTTTATTAACAAAAAGATTAAATAATATAAAACCAAAAATGTGTAAACTAATAAATTATTATTGTATTCACTGAAAAGAAAAAAAGAATATGTTTATTGGCTATGGATGGAATAAATTAGTGTTTGTTTTAACTTTTAATGCTTTAGTTCAGTGTTTAATCATTCAGATTCAACATTTAAAGTGTTTGTTTCATAAAAAAAAGTCTCTAAATGGTTCAGTTAAGTGCTGAATGGTTAAGAGACAGAAAGATGTTGAATGTAATTGAATGGAGCATATACCAATTTTACTTTCATTTGTATTTCTACCTCAACATCACTCTCATTGATAGAGCCTCTTAATGGTTCAGACCTCTTAATCATTCAGCAGGGCTGTTTGGTAGCCTCTTAACAGGCTCTGAATGGATTCACCTCTGAATCAGTCAGAGGTACTGCTATGTTTGGTTTCACCTATGAATGGGGTGGGTGACCTCTGAATCGGTCAGACGTAAAACCTCTGAACCATTCAGAGTTGCCGTGATGCTGAACCGTTCAGAGGTTGGACGGGTGAAGCTGCTGTGCTGGTCGGGTGATGCGCAATGGTGGACGGGTGAAGCTGCTGTGTTGGGCGGGTGAATTGGTGACACGACCAAAAAAACCTGTGACGGGTGAAGCTGCTGATGCGACCAAGCAAAAAGATAAAAAAACTACCCTCACACAGACCCGGGTTTTCAGAGTTGCATTTGTGTCCGCAGGTCACATGGGTGTCACATTGAGGCAAGGAATTCAAACCAAATTTGCACCTCCCCTGTGCGCAGGTAGATGCTAGAGTAAAATGTAACATTAGAATTTAATAGTGAATTAAGATTTGCATATATAAAAGCAACTATGGTTGTCTCCACTTCTATGTGGACAAGTGAAAAAAAATAGAATCTCATTCAGATGTCCAACCAAACAGCTTCTCTTACTCATTTAGCACTTAACCATTCAGACCTCTTAACCATTTAGCACTTAATCATTCAGCACCTGCCAAACAACCTCTTAATGATTCAGATTTTGTCAAACAGCCCCATAGGGAGGTTCACCTACAAAGGATTAGAAATCTAAGAAGGCTAAAAAAATTTATTAAAAAAAATCTAAATCAAATTTAAAAAAAGTGGCTCGGAGACCTTGTTCCCCTCGTCGACCCTCTTGAAAAAAATAAACAAAAAAATTTTAAAAATAAAAAAATTACTGTTTTCATTGGTCTAAATTTATCTTCATTGTGTCGTAAATTTATAAAAGACACAATGAAGAAAAATTAGACACAATGAAAACGTTAATTTTTTTATTTTTTCTTTTCTTTTTTTATAGAAGACAACAAGGGGAACAATTTCTCCGAGCCATTTTTTTAAAATTCGATTTAGATTTTTTAATAAATTTTTTAAACCGTCATTGTGTCTTTTTACTTGTATTATGCCTAAAAGATTCTTTGTAGCCTTCTTAGATTTCCAACTCTTTGTAGAATAACTCTCACCGTTGGTAATTTGATCCATTAACACCCGCCTATTGATAAGGTGAGAATCTCTCTCACGAATGATAAAAGCTTGCAACCATTAATAATAAATGTTGTCGATGAGCTCTCCAAATATATGCAAGGCAAATGATTTTACGAGGTAGTTGGTTTCTCTCCTGGAACGCGTTCACGATATCCTCGAACATCAAACTAACGATTGACGATTAAAATCTTGTCTGGGGTATGAACATAAATGAGCTATGAATGACATGTTGTTGAGTTCGAATTGTTATTGATGTTAAGAAAAAGTATGATATAATATATATAAAAAAAGGACTGATATATGTGACTAATTGTTTAATTTAGAATTAAAACTTTATCGTAGGATAAACTAAAAGAATAAGATGCACACTTATTTTGAAAATACAAAAGGATTTAAAAATAGTAACGAAGTATCAGAAATATAAAAACAAACTTTTCGACCTATCTATAGCTAGAATTGAACTTGAACTATAGAATATAAAAAGTATATATTATCTTATAAAAATATGATGTAATGCAGCAATTATAGGTATCAACTCTATGAAGGTGGATTAGAGAAACATAGATTAGTAGATAAAAGAAACACTTATGTAATGATGGATAGTAGCTTTTGAGTATTGAAAAATGAAAAGAACAAATGAATTTTTATAGATATTTATCTATATTGATTATTGAAACAGAAAATAAATCAAAACAGAAAATATATTGAAATATAACTAATTTGAGTCGGTTAAATTATAACTATGTGATGGATGATGATGTTTCACTTGTTATAATTAAAACATCAATTACTATTTTAGTACGTGGAATAAAACATCATTTACAATTTGTTATAAGGAACACAAACGTGATGTTGTTTTAATTTTAATTTGGACTTAACTATTTGTAGCGCTTTATAGCCTTTTAATTTAATTTCTGTTTCTAAATGTTTGGTGTTAAGGATGTTGATGTTGTATGAATGTTTGTTTTATGAGTTGTGATATGTTTCAAATATTAGTGTATTTGTAGTTAGTTTTTAAACAAGGGTTGTGATATGTGTGTATCAATCTGAGTAAAATCTGATTTTAATTTCCAGTTGTGGAATAAATTAACCTTGGTGTGACAGATTTATAGGGTTGCAACATCTTAGTTGTTTGCAACTATGATAGTTTAATTCTTTTGTTGCAGTGATATTTGATTCTTTCACTAACTTTGAGCCTTAGTAGCAAGTTTAAAAAGTTTTAAGGATTTATTATGTGTTATACAAATGATCTTGAATATAGAACTTTTTGTTCATGTTGTGTGTTTGTAAGAAGTTCAATTTTTTGTAGATGTTACAAGTCGACCTACTATATGTTGTAGACGGTTTGAATTTTTAATTTGTAGTTGTGCACATGTAATTGCAATTGATTTTACTTTTGGTTTCCTTTGTAATAACATGTAATAAGCTTACACTTAATAAACACAAGCCAGCAACCAAACTTACGAGACATAATCTCCTTTAATGAACGATAAACATATAATGTTATCAAACATATCACACACAATGCGCGAAACCACTATAATACTAGCTATAATAAATATAAAAATGTATGTGGTATAATGATAATTTAACTAAGTCATAATAGTTATAATTAAAATATCAATTACTATTTGTTTAATTGCAACATTTATTAGAAAACGAATTACTAGCAAGACGATAAGAACGCCGATAAAAATACGTTAATTACTATGGGTTATTGGATTTTAATAATCCGAACTTTAATGAATTGGCCGATATTAATCCCAACTTTAAAAATTCCCTCTCACAGTCCCAACTTGTAATTTATTTTCCTCTATCGAGCCTTTTATAACGGATACTCAAAAACCTACCAGACCATTTTTGTGTCTCATTAAAACCTTACCCGACCATTTTTGTGTTACACTTATAAAAGGTTCGATGGAGGAAAATAAATTACAAGTTGGGACTGCCACATGGAATTTTTAAAGTTAGGATTAATATCGGTCAATTCATTAAAATTCGGATTATTAAAATCCAATAACCCAATTACTATTAACAAATATAGTATGCACACGGCATACCAGATAAACGACGATTGAGCACTTAAAGAAAAATAATAGGTAAAATAAAAATAATTATAAAAGATACCTCGACTGTAAAATATATAAATGAAAAGTTGTTAGTTGCATTTTTATAATTTCAGTATGGTTGCATTTGTTTGCTTTTATAATTGTTTAGATTGTCACATGGGATGTTTGTCTCATACTTATGACTCTTTGTTTTGTCACACTAAGTTTCTTTTAATAAAGGATTAGAAATTAGAAATATATTTAAATGCTTTAAACTTAGTTGACTATTCTGTACAAAGTTTTAAATTGTGAAAAATACGACTCTTGTGAATTCACTTGACTTTATACAATACTTCGTTACGTTCTTAAATAAAATAGACTTAAATTACGGTTTTTTGCTATTAAGGTATATTGGTTTTAAACGATTTTAATTTTCATCTTTTAGTTTTTATCGGTCTGAATTTCGAATTGGCTGGTAACAGTCTCAACTTTTATCACTTTAAAAACCAAAGACCGTCGTTAAAATTTTAACGGCGTTAACTTTTTTTTTCAATTCAAAATCAATGTTTTAGGCTTTTGATCGGAAGGAGAATAGTAGAATACGAGTCTATTGAAGTAAAATTTATCTCGAAACGACACTCCGAAAGACAAAATTTTTGCATCCAATTGAAGCACCATTATGTTTAAACACCCGATTAAAGCACCGTTTCGTCGTTCGGGGCGCCGTTACGAGGTAATCTTTACATCAATTTACTCGCATTCTCATTCCAATCAAAAGCTATAAAAATCGGTCTTGAATTCGGAAAAAAACTTGCGGCGCTAAAAAAGATTTAATGACGGTTTTATGGTTGCCAAAGTGATAAAAGTTGGGACCGTTACCAACCAATTCGATAGTTGGGATCGATAGAAACCAAAAGGTGAAAGTTATAACTGTTTAAAACCAATATACAATAGATCGACAACTTTAAGTTTTGGATTATTGAATTTAATTATCTTTAATTATGTAGTATTGGTCGATGTCACTCTCAACTAACAAACTGAATCTCACTACTTCTAACTTAACATTACATTTGTTGTATTGCTCTCATCGTTAGAAAACAGTCAAACACTAACATTTAACATCGTTGGTGTTTGGGTTAAAATTATGTCATTTTGTAAAGTTGAGGGGGAAATTCATTTTTTGTTTAATATATATATGCGTGTGTGTGTCCCACCACTACCACCCATCACCACCACCACTTCGATCAGCGTCCTACTAATTTTGACCCGAACTCATTTTAACCTGGACCCATCCTAACTCGGGCTTATTTTGACTTGGTATCCCACCTGACCCGACCCACTCGTTTATGGTATAGTTATTTTTTTCATTACTTCATATAATATAATGTTTCTTAACTCATGATTATAATCATGAAATGTTGCATGCCTTGAACCTTGATCCGATCTAAGTACCCATAAACTGACTTACCCATATCTCGACTCACACCTTGAAACATGACAAACCCATGAACCGACTCTTAACCCAAAGCATGAACTGACCCATGTTCCCACCCATGACCTGAATCATGATTCGACTCACGACTCAACCTATGTAACGATCCATTCCTCAAACCATGACTTGGCTCATGGACCGACCCATGACCCTACCATGCTGATCCATGCCTCGACCCATGGCCCAAACCATAATCCGACTCATGTCCTGACCTGTGTCTCAAACCATGACTCGAGTTAGAACCCAACCCATGACCCTATCCATGAGACAACTTGTGACTCGACCAATGTCCTAAACTCGTTCCTCGAATCATGACTCAACCCATGAATGACCCACGCCTTGATTCATGCCCCGACCCATGATCTGACCTAATACATGTCTCATGTATTGACAAATGTCTCGAACCATGACCAAAGCCATGGATCGAACTAAGATCCGACCCATAATCGTATTTTTTTGTTCTTTCTAGTGAACCATATTTCATTCATGATTTAATTAGTTGATATTTCCAACCAATCAAACAAGATGAAGTAATAATTTATTTAATTCCTATAAGATACCAAACATGATAAAAAAATATAATGATTCGTTTGCTTCGTTCATTTTTGTTCTCCATTCTATCACTACAAATCAAACAGACTATATGATAAAATAGTTATTAAGTTGGTAATATATTTATTAGTTTGTGTATCTATTATAGAGCAATAAGATATTTAATTGTAGTAATTTTATGACCATATTTGTTTTTATATTGTAACAAATCATAGTATTTTTAATCTTCGTTGGTTTATGAAAACAATATTTTAATAAAAGTATTGTATCACAATTTAATAAGCTAAGTGAGTTGTAATGTCTATATCTTAATATGTTTCAATAAATATATTTCACTAAATACGTACCTAAAGCATGCTGATTTTAATGGAAGTACATTCTCTAATGCAAACCTTTGACTAAATCAGAATGATATTAAAATTTCAATTTCTACATCTCTCTTAATTCAAGAATAATTTGATTTAAAAAACGCGTTATTAACCAATATTAACGCTAACTAAAAATTTTATCTATGGTAACTTAAACTTTTGATATTATTAGTAATAACAATTTCAGTTTAATTGCCTGTTAACTTCAACAACTTTTTATGATGTGACGCATAAAATGACATATGACGTGGCAAACGACATGAACTTTATTGGTTTCTCGTTATAAAATCTTATTTTTTGATATTCAACCATCATACGTTTTTCTCCAAGGAATCCAAATGACAGAACTCAATAGCCATGATGGTTAAGTACCTAGAAAAATAAGATTTTATAGAAACAAAACGATTAACCTCATATTAAAACTTGCTTATCTTCTCTAAAAATTCAATACACGATACAAAATATTATATCATAAACATAACATATGTAACAAATAAAATGCTTAAGAAAACACACAAACACTATATATTAACATATTCATCATCATAACTAACAAATTCAAGCTCTCGGTAAAAAAAATCCATTTATGAATAAACTCATAAAGAGTTCCACTAAAAAACAAAAGAAAGAAAAAAAGTGTAGAAATGTAAAAACTAAATTCAAGAAATGGGACCCATGTTTGAAATCTGGGGCAGAGACGGCAGTTTTTTCTTCTGACCATCTCTGCTTCTTCTTTACTATAAATAAAATAAATAAAATAAAATAAAAATAAAATACTCCAACATCTCCTCTCTCCTCTAGTCCTCTTTTCTTTCAACACTTCTTTCTCTCTCTACACCCATTTTCTTTTTTTATCTTAATTATATTACTCCGTATTATATATTATAATCTTAATGTTAACATATAATAATTTAATGCAACACAACACACATAGATAGCATTGTGAATTCTCTGCGTGAATCAACTGAAAGTCACACATCTCAAACTCCACCATATGAAGAAGAAGATCCTTTAAACAATCTTGTTTTTCAAACCTCATGAATAAAGGTATCATCTTTTCTTCCCTTTTATGAAATTAACTTGTTTTTCATCCTCATACCCATCTGGGTTTTCTTTCTTTTTTGTTAATTTCGCTTTTGATTCATGAAAATTGATGTTAAGTTATAAAAAGATTGACTTTGCCCCTTTGGTTATTGACATGGTTATATGAATTTTTTCCATCTGGGTGTTTTAAAAATTTAATCTTTTTTGTGATTTGTGATATGGGATGTGATAAAGTTGTAGAATTTTGTTGGGTTTTTGAGTAATTTTATGATTTTTTGGATTAGGGTTTTTTTAGGGGGTTGAATTTGGGGATTTTATGGAGGAGGTGGAAGCAGCTAATAAAGCAGCTGTTGAAAGTTGCCATAGGATTTTGAATCTATTAGCACAACCTAAAGATCATGTACAAGCAAAACACCTTAAGGTACAAACAGATGAAGCTGTTGTTAGATTCAAGAAAGTTGTATCTCTTCTTGATGATGGGTTGAGTCATTCTAGAGTAAGAAAGATCAACAAAGTTCATAGCTTGATCCCCCAAAACATACTTCTTGATAATAACCCCACAATTCAAGAACCACCAAGCACCCTTCAATTTCAGCTTACACCTCTAAATCAGACTCACCCTGTTCAAGAAACTCTTCCAAATGGTGTCAAGAACACTTTTTTGTTATCGAACCACAAACCGTCGCTCGAGTTGAGCTCAATTGGGAAGAACCCAATTCAAATTGGGAGCTCACAACAAACCCCTAACCCTAATTCTAACTACCAGTTCCTGCAACATAACCACCAGCAGTCAGCACAATTGCAGCTCAAACAGCAGACCGAGATGATGTATCGACGGAGCAATAGTGGGATAAATCTGAATTTTGATAATGCTGGCTGTACCCCTACTATTTCATCAAATAGGTCTTTTATGTCTTCATTGAGTATGGAAGGAAGTGTGAGTACTTTAGATGGGAGTTCTTTCCATTTAGTTGGGTCAATTCGGTCATCCGATCAAGCTACACACCAACACAAACCAAGGTGTACGGGAAGGGGAGAGGATGGGAGCATGAAATGCGGAAGTTCGGGTCGATGTCACTGCAAGAAGAGGTTACCATCTTTGCTTTATTAATCATGTTTCATTTTAATATTTTGTGTATAATTGATGCTATGGGAGTGTTTGGATGTTTGTTTTGAAAGTGATAACTAAAATTATTGTGACTTGAGGTCATAGCAATCGGTTTGAGTGTTTGCATAAACAAATTTTGCTTTTTACTATATAATTGTCTAATAGTTACATTGCAAGTTTGATACTAGTTGCAACAAAATTGATTGTAAAAAGTGTATTGATCTAAATAACTATAAATAATCGTAACTTAGCTTGAAGCATTAGAAACACATCCAAAGCCTCTTTTAGAAAAAGGTTTTTTTTATAGCCAATTATTTGATTTTGATTATTCAATAACAAAGAATCACTTTCAAACATCATGTCCACGGACCCGAAGTCATCATATCTTTTGGACTGGTTTCTCTTTCTTTATCGACCTTATTTTTATTTTTTAAATAACTATAATTTTTCGAACACTCAATCTCTTCAAAGTTAATTATTACAACTTCAAACAGCTGAAGCATATCCAAATACTCTCCTGTAACGCATGCTATGACAACCGATTATCTGATTTTAATTATTTAGCTTCTTATAAGGCGCTTTCGGAGTTAAATTTTTTGTGTGTTTTTTACTCTTTTTAACCAGGAAACACAGAGTTAAGAGGTCGATCAAAGTACCAGCTGTTAGTAACAAGCTTGCTGATATTCCCCCTGATGAGTATTCGTGGCGGAAATATGGCCAAAAACCTATCAAGGGTTCTCCTCATCCCAGGTACCTTTTAAGGACTAATTCTGATTTGATGATTAAAATAATCAATGGTATGTTGAATATGATCACACACTAGCTTACATCTTGAATATTTATTTTTGCATAAATACATGTGCATGATATATGGATATCGAGAATTGTGTTTGTAGATAGCTGTAGCTGTAAATTTTGAGATTTACAGACTCAGTTCTTGAAACAAAATCAATAATATGATCGTGCTTACATGAAAATGCACCCGTTGTAGTAACGCATGTACACTATATGCCATGACCATGAGCTTGTGTGTTGTATCATTTTATATAATGTAATCATGTGTAGTTGTGTACAAACACAATTCAGTTAGAGGTGACAATGGACGGGTTGGCAGATTGGTAATGGGCTCTAGTTAAAACGGGTCATTTGTTCGGTGATGGTAGAAACTAGAACTAGCTAGTCCGAACTGGGTTGAGTTGACTCAAACACTTACAAAAATGATTAATGTGTTAATCATGAATTCATAATTACATAAACAACATTATTGTAACAATAGTTTCAATATTTAACTAAAAAGAATTTGGTGGTTGAATTTATTAAACATAATATTTGTGCAATTTTCAGCCCGTTTGACCCAGGTGACTCCTTTGTACAAGTAAATGGGATGAAATCTCCGCCTTTTAATTAGTGTACTTGCGACACAATAAGGACTTAATGTTTGAATTTTTACGAGCATTTTAATACGTCAAACATTAATGTGTTCATTTTGAACCTTGATAGAAACAAGTTTGGAGACTAGACTATATGCGTTTAAAGTAGGCTTTAAGCGACTACCTGCTGTATCTGACCCATTTGACCCATTCTTCTTTTAGCTATTTATTTTGCTTAACCTGTTAATAGATCCTTACAAGTACAAGGGTAAAAAATGTCCCTTAAATCTAGTTTTGAATTTAACCCATTTGAGATGAACCAACCCAAGCAATGATGATTTGATGTTTGAATTTGACATGCATGCTGTTATGTTGGTTAATGATGAACAGGGGCTACTACAAATGCAGCAGCATGAGAGGTTGTCCTGCAAGGAAGCATGTGGAGAGGTGTTTGGACGACTCAACAATGCTTATTGTCACATATGAAGGTGACCACAACCATACAAGGGTACCTTCTCAATCCGCAAACACATGATAGAAGAAAGGCCAAGATGTATGCTGTTTGTTAAACTGTTTTCTTGATCGCATTTGGGTTGGTCCCGTACATGTTTTTAGTGCGATTTTTAGGGAAATATATGGTGGGTTTGATCAAATTTTCATATGGGATGGGATGGTTGGTTTTTGTTCAAATTATCAACAACTTAGAGTAGACTTTTTTCATGTTGTTGTGCATTGCATCTTTGCCTGGCTGAAAGAAAGCCTGAAATGATGGTTATTTGAAGGGTAATTTATATGCCTTTCAGTTCTTGTGGTTTTCTTGATAGAAAAATGTTTTCGTTATTAACCTGTTTTTTTAAATAACCGGTTTTCGTTATTAACTGAACTGGCTTTTTTGGGTCAAGGCCGGTTCTTTCAATAACCGGATTGGGTTGTGTAAGGCCCGCCCCGAATAGGAGACTCAACAGTTGGTAAATCATAACAAACATAAGAATAGTTATTATGTTGGAATATTTGTTAAAATTGTCGTGTAATGCATTCAAGTGGTCACGTGTCACTGTCTTACTCGTTGTCAATTTTTTATTTTTTTAACTTTAATGTATTTAAGATTTTCACCATGACTTTGTTTATTATCATTTTGACTCCTGCTAACTTAGCGGCTTTACTCTACTTTGACATATTTATGACTTTAACTATTTGGCTTTGGCTTTACACCGTAATGTACGGATCATAAAATTTTTGTTTTTCAATACGTGTGACAAAGTCACATACATGAAATTCGGTCACGTGACCCAGCGTTGCATTGCGTTGCCCGATCCTAAATCTAGTTTAAATACAAGATTTCAAGTTAAGAAGTCAAAATATTACTTTGAAATAGGACGTGAGTTTTACTTTTGTGGGTGGACAATTTTTGGGTGTTATTCACCCTCTTTTCACGCCTATCACGAGACCGCACCACTCCCACCTTGTTTCTGTAGGCGTTATTGGCTTTAACGTGATAGGCTATCACGTTTGAAAAAAATAACAGTATAAGTTAACACCCAAGTCAATCATTTCTTAGCACAACCATCTAATTTTTCTACAATCATCCCTTTGACACATGTAATTAAACCATCAATTATACGTCAAACGTCGTCATCATCACATTGTTAAAACTGGACCAACACGTATGGCCTAATCCTCTATTCCTAAACGCTTTTGGCGTGGCATTTTACTTTTGACACAATTGTCTACTTCATTAATCGCATGCCTGCCAGAACTAGATCTCGAGTCTCACCTTTTGAACATCACTTGTACCACTTACGACTTTACGCATTAGTTAAGAATGAGACGTGGTCTCTTGTACCACATCCTCTTAATACTAATATTGTTGATTGTAAGTGGTTGTACAGGTTAAAAACATATCAAGATAATGCATATACAAGATACAACTATACAAGACATGGCTTGTGACCAAAGGTTTCCGACAAGAACATGGTATTGATTTTTAGGAAACCTTTAGTCTTGTCATTAACCCAGTAGCTATACAGGTGGTCTTTTCACTTGGTGTCATGCAACAATGGTTGCTCCATCAACTTGATGTCCAAAATGCATTCCTTTATAGTGGTCTCAAAAGACAATTTACATCTGACATCCACAAGGTTTCATTGATCCAAAACATCCAAGCCATATTTGCTTACTTCATAAATCGTTTTTATGTCCTTAAACAAGCACCCTTGATCTGGTTCGAACGTTTTCTCAAGCACTCCACACACATGGTTTCCGTGGATCTAAAATCGATGCGTCCTTGTTCATTTACAAGTTTGAGAAAACCATAATCCACTCTCTTGTGTATGTTGATATAATTATCACCAGTAGTAACGCCGTTGTAATTGACACCCTCATCAAGCAATTAAGCCATACCATGGTGGTGACATCATACTCTCACAACACAAATATATCATTGAAGTTTTACAATGTGTTGGCCTTTTAGATGCAAAGCTTGTCTCCTCCCCTATCAGCATTACACAAGTTTGATCTCTCAGAGACCTTACCCTTTTTGTGACATCTGCCCCAAACCCGAACCCGAATGCCCGACTCGAACCCGAAGTTGTTATCCTTTCAATTGAAATCGTATTTATTTTCTTCAAAATGTAACGTTTATTATTATTGTTGTGAATAAACACATTTGATTCTACGTTATTCCCGTCTCAATTAAATAATCGTATTTATGTCGCAAAACATTCACGCGTATCAAATAAATATTCTTTGGAACAATAAATCTCAAAATCTATATATATATATATATATAGTTCGTAAACAAAAACTAGTGAAAATGTTAAACAAAACGCTTCTAAGTCTCGAAATTATCTCTTAATGGCTTAAACAAACTAAAACTATAAAAACGTCACGTATATAATGGTTATGTTTCAATTTAGTTAAGTTAGTTAGTTAAAATATTTATATACTTAACTTTGGGCTAAATCTGTCAAATTACAAACTATTAATTAAAACTTATAATGACTATTTAAAACAAATTGAAAATTGAGGGACCAGAACTGTAAATTCGGATTAAACCAACCCAGCCCCCCTCGAGCCCGTGTTTCCGGCTCCAATGTCGCCGGCGACATTCCGGCCAAGCAACCCATCTCCGGCGAGGGTTAAAAATTAAGCTTTTAACTAATTTTGATCGAATTTAACGATGGTAAATGCTCCCATGATCCTTGCGAACCCATAACGGACCTTTAATCATCTGATAATCGACCAAATACACGTTACAATTGTTTTGAAAACCGGTTCTTAATACCCATTTAAGTCAATCGACAAATTAACCCGAAATTAATCCAATTGAATGAGTGAAATCGTTTCTGTAGTGATTTCGAGTGCAACCGCACGTTCAATTCGATCTTAATTACTGTCATTATATCGAATCAATCCAACTTCTATCTAAAGTTAAACGGAACCCGTTCGTATCTCCTTCACTCAAATCGTAGCTTCTATTGGTAGGAAAAACACTACATTGGTCCTATTCTAACTCTCTGATTAAGCAATTGCACTATAATCGCTCAAAGAATTAATTCTCAAATTCTAGGGTTCATCTCGTGTTCATCACCATCTCCGCTCCAATTCGTAACCAATCAGGTAAGTATTATATATAAAAATGATCGTGATGCTAATCAGATTAAAAGCCCTATCTTTAAATCGGGTTTGATTATTTGATTCAAACGAATTTGGGTTCTTCTTGATCTAGGGTTTGTTCTTGATATTGGAAATGGGGATATTTGTATGTTTTACATTAAAAAGAATTACAAACCAATTTTAAACAACAAAGAGGTTCAGCGCGTTTGGTTTGTATTTGTTGCTGTGAACCTGTAGGTCACGGGTTCGAACCCGACTGGCCTCATTTCGTTAATCTCCATATTTTTCACTTTTAAATCATTTAACTATACTTTTCTAATAACCTAATATAATATATTTAAGATGAAACTATTTTTATTAGCTTAAAAACATTAGTTTAATATACACCATTTATTAGAAAACTAAAAATGGATTCGTATACAATATAAGTAATACAAAAATACAATTACGTTTCGTACCAAAATCCCAATTGGTAACTCAAAACCCTAATTCCTAAATTGTATTTCAAAACCCTAATTCCTAAATTGTATTTCAAAACCCTAATTCCTAAATTGGATTTGAAACCCTAAATTCCCAAATTATATTTTGAAACCCTAATTTTCAATTTATAATTTAAAACCCTAAAACCCCAAATCCAAAACCCTAGAATTTCTAAGTTCTTGATTCTAGTACTATATTATTTGTCTCGTTTCTAAATTAGGTTTCCCGGTTAATTAGGTGATTCTAATATCTGGGCGATCCTCGATTCTATTTAGTTACTTTCTTGCGTTTGCTATTATCTATATTGTTCAGGTGAGTAAACTCACTCCCCTTTTTTTCCATTTTACTATTTTTGGGGCTGAAATACGTCTTTTACTATATTGCGTTTTCTATTCGTTTTCTAAAAGAGATCATACAAATATGTTAGTCTAGTTTGGCCGCTGGATGCAATCGTATGTGTTAGTTAAAAGTAGTTTTATTGCTTTGTAATCCCACCGGTACAATGTTAGCGCTAATGGTTTGACAAACCCACCTGCTTGTACAACATCGATAGGTGATTTAAACCCGGCCTTTCTAATTCCATGTTTAATATGTCGAGATGCTATGTTGCTATACTATGTTGCTATGCTATGATGCTATACTATGCCATGTCCCTAAATTGCTAAATGATGACTTATATATCGAGACGGTAAACGACGGTTATTAAGAGTTATCATTATCTATTACATGAGTGGTTCTCATGACAAATGGCTAAACGAGATACTATGGTTTCTATTGTGGTTGGTGTGCTATTCTATTCTAGGGGTCCTGGTAGGGTGATATTACGAAATTACTATACATGTGGGATTGCGCAGCATATCTTGTTGATCTCGGATTTCAATACTATTACTATTCAATTTGGGTTTTACTCACTAGCTTGTGTAGCTAACTTTATTTTCACATATTTCAGGTGATGCTTATGATTACTTTGCTGTTTTTGCCAAGACATAGGATTGCCTTGGACCTAGTTTAACTAATAAAGACGATTGCATTTACTGTTTCGGTTTTATTACTTTTGTCGTATCCATTTAAGACTGATGTTCTAAACTTACTATATCATTATTAAACGTAATAAATAAATACCATGTGCTTTGTTTACTATGGATATCCAATTCTATGACAGCCCGGTGTTTTCCGCCACCGGGCGGGGTGTCACACTTTTTGTTGAACCTGATTATTATCGACAAGTTGTGGGTGTTCTTCAGTATGTCGCTCCATCAAGACCTAACATCGCTTTTGCTGTTACCGAAGTCTGTCAATACATGCATGATCCATTTGAGAATCATTGGTCTGCTGCCAAAGGCATCCTTTGATACTTAAAGGGCACCTTGCAATATGTTTTACTCGTACATCATAAGTCTAATTTCAATCTTCAAGCCTTCATTGAAGTTCATTGCAAGGGTGACTCACACAAAACTGTATTCTCTAATGCTGATTTGGCCAAGTGTCTAGACGATAGTGGTCCTCGGGAGGATATGCCATCTACTTAGGATCAAACGTAATATCCTGGACCGCTTGCAAACACAACAAATCAATATAACTCATAGCAAATATGGGGTTAGTATATGATAATCTCTTTGTAAACCCTAATTCATAACAAATCAATACAATTCACAATTACACACACTTTAAGGTGTTTCTTCTAACAAGAATTGAGACGTCAATGATGATGATGCAGTCTCATCCCCACCACCTCTCTCGGTTGCTACACCATCGAGACCAATTCCTTTTCAAGTGAACAATTGAGGAACCAGTGAAACACTTGTCATCCCCTTCTTTCTCTTGTTTCTTGAGACCTAAAAAGGAAGGGGAAAGTGACCAAAGAAAATAGTAGGTTTAGTCATTCGTCCCCCTTTAACCATCCAAGCTAATTAGGTTATTAGCATGACCAATGAATTGGTCTAATAACGGGTTGTTTCAAATAACGTTGTGTTTTTTATAAAGTAATTTATTAAAGTTCTTTTCTCTTTATATGTTTTTTGAATTATATAAATTACAAAGCATTATTTTTTTAGAAAGAAGATAAATAATCAATGTGATCACTTGTACACAAAGTCTAAAATTCAGTTGTCATTCGTGTCGACGAATTACAACGAATGCAAACGGTATTTGAATTTTGAAACAAAAGTCAAATAACTAAATTTGGATATTTAGGGAGGAAGGAGTGATCATCATAAGGAACTTTGTTAACCAATCAAAATATGAAACAAAAATTTCATTTTTACACCTCTTTACATGACGAGCTCGTTGTGCCTGTGAGGAGCTCGTGAGCCACTCTCCCCCCCCCCCCCCCCCCCACCCCAGCACCGGATAAAAAAACTTGAGTCAATAGAGGGTTAACCCAAATGCATTCAAAAGTTGTAACCTTTGAATTCAAAATGAAACAACCAAAACTTTTAACTTATTATTTTGTATGTCATGACAAAATAACTCCTAACACCTTGAATATCACAACTAACAATCATCCATTTTCATGAGATTTACTTTCAATATGCATGTTTATGTCTGACTTTTGCAACTTTCAATTCCTTTGTTTCCTACTCCATTTACTTGCTTTTGAGGAACAACCTTTATTTTGTTTTTACTATTGCAATAATGTTTTGAATCTTGGTATCACTTGCACGCATTAGTAATTGTTTATTGTACATTAATTAACACAAGACAACTTTGCTTGGAATTAGGTTCATCGAAAGTTAAGCCACATCATGTACGTGAGTGTGTATACACATTGTCCAAACATGTTACAATCAAGTCATCACATTCTATTACTCAATTCTTTCACATTCATGTCCACTTTGGACGATCAATACACGACTCATATTGTAGTACGAGTGGATCGTTCAATGTTTTTGACACAAACCTAACACGACTCATAATTTACATCACATATGATTACATAATTACATTTGTTTCATATGTTTGAATTTTCATCACCATGACACCATCAAATAAGTGTACTTCATAACCATATACCGTGTATGCATCAATAGTTTTCTCAAAATAGAAGACCTCTTCATTTTTTGGTCTAAACATACTTTACAATAAACGACCATGTTGAAATAATTCTTCTTTAGAAAGATTCTTCCCGACCCCTTATTTTGACTAAACAAATCTTAATAAACATTAAATCATTTATAAAATAATCTTTTAGTTTATAACACATTTTTTATACATATGTATATCACTTTTTCTATTTCACAACATATCCTTTATTCTTACATTTTGATGTGGGTTCTATACTTTATGTATCCAAAGATATGTGTTTGTTTGTTTGTTTGTTTGTTAACTTGATAATTGAAGTCTCACTTGATTAACATGTTGAGAAATGACACGGTTAGACAATACATTAACTGTCTTTATGTTACATACTTTTAGTTTACTCAATCTAACTTGTTTTTGTCTCAACCTTAACATTATAAACCTATGGTTGCACCTTGCATTACCATCTACCTATTATTATACATCGTTCAAATTCTTCGGCAAAATAAGATAGCTTTAGCATTGGTATTGACGTGAACACTTATACATGCCTAGCATGATGGTTTCATTGGTAAGCGTGTAACATTCGTCCTCTATGTGTCGATCAACTTTGTTTCATTCAATGGGTAGATCTTTTAAACACTTGTAGTTTAGTTCTGTTTTAAATATATGTGTGTATATAAATACTTATCCTATATACATTTGTTATTATCATCAAAATAAGTACATTAGAATAGTATGTGTAGTTATCTCCCTAGAATGAATGTTATTATCAATAATGACACCCTTGTAAAGTCATTTTAAAGTGTTCATCTTTAATGGCATTAGACCGAGCTTATCACACTCAATTTTTATCCGTTTTAGAAACTTCTTGAACCTACATGTTACCCCATCAATCCACCATAAGACCAGTTAACAAGATCACATAAAAACCTTAAAATGCTAATCAAATCTTTCAAACAAGTAACTTCCTATTAAAAAACAGTCATTCTGACCATTGTCCATTCAAATCCAATTATCTCCTAAACGGATCATCGTTAACCATAATGTGAATAATGTTTGTAAAGCTAACTTCATTTCCTACCCAAACAAAAAAATTTCATCAAAGACCACCAAGTGTAGCTCAAGTTATAACAAAATGAATCAAACATAGAAACACACCATACTACCCATTCACATAAATCCTTCATTACATCCTCCATTTAATTCTACACCCATCTTGATTCTCAACCGTTGATCATAACCAATCAAACGGTAGACATTCAAACTGACAGTATCCGTGTATAGACCTATTAACCAATCATACTTCAGCATCTCACTAAATTTTCACTTTATTTAAATCCTCATCATTTTCACCTTCAGCTTCATCATCATCATTATTAACATAACAAACCTGCAATTTCTGATCTGTAAACCCTAAGTTCAACAATGTCGACTGAAGAGCCAGTTGTTTCGACGGAGCCGGAGGCAGCTGCCGCTGCCGCCACACCGACGGAGAATCCTCCCGTTGAAAAGGAAGCGAAAGTTAAGAAGACGAAGAAAGCAGCATCTGGTACTAAAAAACCGGCTCAACATCCACCGTACTTCGAGGTATTTGATACGGATCTAACAATTTCGGTTGTTTATTGTGTGAAATTTGATTCAAATTGATTGAATAGTTGATTGAATGATTGTGTAGATGATTAAGGAAGCGATTGAGAGTTTGAAGGAGAGAACTGGTTCGAGTCAGTATGCAATTGCGAAGTTTATTGAAGAGAAACATAAGGATCTTCCGGCGACGTTTAAGAAAACGTTGTTGATTCAGTTGAAGAAGTTTGTTGCCGCAGGTAAGCTTGTTAAGGTGAAGGCTTCGTATAAGTTGCCGCCGGCGAAACCTGCTTCTGCTCCGGCGAAGAAGAAACCTGCTGCAGCAAAGAAGAAAACACCGGCGAAGAAAACAACAGTTGCAACAGCTAAGCCGAAAGCCAAAGCTCCAGCTAAAGCCAAGCCTGCTGCAAAAGCCAAGCCAGCTACTAAAGCCAAGCCAGCTACAAAAACCAAGCCAGTTACAAAAGCCAAGCCAGCTGACAAGACTAAACCAGCTGCAAAGGCTAAGCCGGCTGCGAAAGCTAAGCCGTCTGTGAAGGCAAAGCCAGCTGCAAAGGCGAAACCAGCTGAAAAAGCAAAGCCGGCTGCTAAGAGGAAGGCTCCAGAGAAGAAGAAGCCGGCAGCTAAGGCTTCAAGGACGTCAAGTAGAACATCACCGGGGAAGAAGAGTGCAGCAGCTCCGGCAGCAAAGAAAAGTCCGGTTAAGAAGACAACAGTGAAGAAGACGCCGGTGAAGAAGGCAGCTCCGGCGTCGAAGAGAGGTGCAGCGACAACAAGGAGAACAAAGAAGTGATGATGAAGAGAAATGAGATGAGTTTGTTTGTTTGTAGGGAATTGATGTAAAGTTTGATTGATGAATTCTTTCTTTGTCAAATGGGAAAATTTATAGAGTTTGCATCTTCTTCATTTTCGTTCATGGTTGTTAGTATAATCTAGTTACTATATAATAGGAGAGATGATGATTAGAATTAGTTGTGGTTGATGTTAAAGTTTGAATCATGTTCTTGGTTTTCATGCAACTGATTGCTACCTGCGTCGTTAATCATGTGGTGGTGGAATGTTGATGATCAATTCGATAGCAATGTCACTAGGAACTTAAGTACGTATAGCGAAGGCTTAATTGATTTTTTTTATTTCTAAATAAGGAAGCTGTGAAAAAATATGGGAAAGCATCGTTTTATTAGGTCTTTCTTACATTATATTTCGTGGATTGTATTGTTAGAGTGTATATTCTCCTTTATATTGATTAATATATTGATTAAAGGAGGTTTTTGAACAGTAGCATATTGTGTGCTTTCCACGTGTACATTGTTTTATGGTTTGTATTTTTTTGTTTTTCTCCGTTTTTAATTCGTACATATATGTAATTGTTTTGGCTATGGAGTATGCTTTGATAGTTAGACTGATTGGTAAAGTGTTTGTTTCTGATTGGTCGTACCCAGGTCCGATTCATGAGGGGTTATGGGTTTAATTTCTTTTCGTCGGGCTTTTATTTTTTTTTCTTTTTTGTTTTACACGTGTTTTGTTGTGTGTAGGTATCTGACGCGTGTTTTGTTAGTGGACTACGTGGTTTCCACTTCCGCAGGAGATCTTATTTTCTTCTTCGCATCTTACTTTCATTCCACTTTTCTGCTGTTTCTCGATCTGTTGATTTCTCAAGCGATTTTCGGTGTGTTTGGTGATAGTTTTAGATTGTTTGTGTTGTTTTTTTTGTGTTATTCTGTGATTTTGTTTAGTCTTTGTGTTTTCCGTTTTGTTTATGCTGTAGCCTGTATTTCTTTGTGGAGGTGGATTGTTTTTGTGTATGTATGTTGCATGTTCGTTTGTGTGTTTATAGGTCTAAGGTTGTTTCTTTTTTTGATTGCAGGTGTTTGTTGGTGTGGCCATATCGATTTGGTTGGAGGGTACAGGTATGTTTTGTGTGTGCATGTTATTTTTTTTTTGTTTTTTCCCCTTGATTCTTGATTTGTGTATGGTGTTTGATTGTTATGTTTGGCGTGTTTTTGAATCTAATGCCGGTATGTATCAGTTTTTAGATGCTTTTTATATATGTGATTGTTGTGTGGAATGTGTTTTTGTTGTTGTAGAGGTTAGGGATGTGATGGTGTGGTTGTTGGATCTGGTGGTGGTGGGCATTATTTCCAGTAGAATATCTGAATACATTAGATTTTAAAGGCTTACCTAGGCATCATCTTAAGTTGAAAGTTAACAGTCCAATCATGTTGATTCGAAACATAAGCCCAAAATCAGGATTGTGTAATGGTACTAGACTTTTAGTTACCCAATTATTGCCCCGCGTAATTGAAGCTCGCATTATAACCGGGAATACAATTGGTGAGAAAGTATATATACCTAGAATAAACTTTGTTCACAATAGCAAAGAGATGCCGTTTGTGTTCACCCGCCGCCAATTCCCGATAAAAATGTGTTATGCAATGACCATTAATAAAAGTCAAGGTCAATCACTTGAAAAGATAGGTTTGTACTTACCAGAACCTATCTTTGGTCATGGGCAATTGTATGTGGCTCTTTCGAGAGCCACATCACCTGAATCACTAAAAATATTGATTAGACCAAATGGTGTTAGTGAACCAAATAAAACTCTAAATATAGTATATGCAGACCTGTTACAAAACTTACAAGATAAGGAGGTTAAGATTGTTTTTGGAAGTACCTCTTTGCATTTGTCATATATATTTATTTATCATCATAAGCTGAAGTTTTACAGATAACAATGCTGATTATATATCTCTTATCATATTATGTGTTAGGCAAGAAGCAATGGAAGATATTGAGATTGCGTCGTTAGCATTTGGTTCAGCTGCAATACCACTTAATGTTCGTGTTCTGCGAAAATGGAAACCAAGTGGCAGACATAATGAAATATGCTGTCTTTTTGTTGATAAGCAGGTATGTATCTAATTCCATATTTACAATACATAGATCAGCAATATCCGTTTTATATGAAACATCATATACGAACTTATATGCTGCTTATAACTGGTCATTTTAGGGTGTAGCCATACAGGCAGTTGCTACTAACAGTGAAATAAGACATGTGGATAATAGTTTATCAGTAGGATCATGCTATACTATTGACAATTACGGATGTGCTAAGGTTGACCCATTCACTAATGTGCTGAACCATTGTATGCATCTGTCTATTGGCATGTCAAGTAGCTTCAACCCTATCCCAGACACAAATGAAATTCCCAGAGAATACTTTGATTTTGCATCCAGGAGCAGAATGTTGTCAGTGTGTGACAAAGAATATCAAGTGATAGGTACCATAGAGTCATGTTAGTATTAGTACAAACAATGGATAATATATTAATACCTAATACTACATATTTATACAGACTACATTGGATATGTGCAAAAGATTGAACACTTTCAGACAAAGGAGAAGCGCCCATATGTAGTCATAAGTATTCGAGACTGCAGGTAACATAGATGTACAACACCTTATACCCAAAAAAATTTTCTAACTTCCATCGTTTTCATGCAGCAACAAGGATATCAAGATAACATTGTGGGAAGAAATTTGCACAAGGCCAGATCGATACAACAAACATGTAATAGAGAGCGCACCCGACCCGAGAATAGTAGCTGCAACAAGCGTAAAGGTGAAAAATTTCCAAGGTGAACAATCTTTTTTTACCTGAAAGTTGCTACACTTCAAGTTTTATCTATTTGTTTAACTAACTTTCCATTTGAGCTGAAAACACAAGTCTTTTATTTAACTAGATGGCAACATCAATACATTGAATATATATGTTTGAGTTTGTATGCATCGAGTTCTCTTTTTTTTACCTGAAAGTTGCTACACTTCAAGTTTTAGCTATTTGTTTAACTAACTTTCCATTAGAGCTAAAAACACAAGTCGACGAGCAATGTTTCTATTTAACTAGATGGAATTATCAATACATTGTATATATGTGTTCGAGTTTGTATGCATTGAGTTCTTTCTCCGAGCAACAGCAGCATTGAGTTCTTTCTCCGAGCAACAGCACGCTGGAATTTAAGACTGAATTTTTGGAACGGGTCAAAACGAGTCGGATCAAATTTAGTGTTTTTTTCAATCAAACACATTTTGTACAAAAAACGGATTAGCAACTAAGGGTCAGTTTGTAGAAATTAGAATAACAAGTGCTAGGAAAGTAAAGGGTTTAGTAAACTTAAAGTTGTAGATGACCTTTTTAGTCATCAACGCAGTAAACAACCATAGTGTTTCTTTTTCTGTGCTTCAATGCAAAAACACATTTTTAGGTCAATTTGGTTAATACAAATAGTAGATAATATGGCTAACATGACACTCGAGTAGAAAACATGAATCTTTGTAAATAGTAGAAAATACCCCGTGTCGCATTTTACGTACATATAAACATGACCCATTTACATAGATATATTGCACTTTGGTGGTATACTAATTAGCATGTACCGCACTAATATATTTTTGCTTATCAAGCATATCACCATAAGGGTGAGCACCCACAAATACTGATGT
This sequence comes from Tagetes erecta, assembly GCA_030867185.1. Taxonomy (NCBI): domain Eukaryota; kingdom Viridiplantae; phylum Streptophyta; class Magnoliopsida; order Asterales; family Asteraceae; genus Tagetes; species Tagetes erecta. The sequence goes on from CM061494.1 coordinate 11,285,461, forward strand.
TATCATGATCTCAGGTCAAATCAAACTTCAGTCTAGCACTGCAACATATGTTTACCTCCACCCATTATCAATCGAAACACATCTGTTGTTAGATCTGTAAGTTCACAGACCAAATTGCACTGCGATTTACAAATTTGTTGCTCTATACTCATCTAATACATTACATATCACCACTACACAGATATCATAATGGAAGGGATGCCATACTTGCACTAGACGACAGAGACATAATGGAAGACCTAACAGTAACATTGAGTGAAATGATGGCAAAACCTGCTGAGCAAATCAATGTAAGAATATATGTCATAAATTCCACTAATCTATTGACTTTATCTATAGTATTTTCAATCCTTCCACTAATGATAGGGGCAAACCTTTAATATCATTGGACACATCACGTATATCCCAATTCAAGAGTGGTGCCATGTTGCATGCCAAAGCTGCAATAAGGATACAATTCCTGCTGGACCAAAGTGGTATTGTTCCAGGCATGGATTAAATGACACGCCCAGATATGTGTATGATTACAACTTAATTCCCACTTACATTATGCAAAAATACCAATAGATGTAACTAAAGGGCTCTTCTAAATGCAGCTATCGAGTCAACTGCGTGATCAGAGACCTATCAGGAACCATCAATGCAACCCTTTATGACGAAGTGATCACTACCTTGATTGGTCAGCCATGTCAAGCGATAGTAGAGAACGACCAACACATAGATATCAGCAACAACCCTGCTCTAATGGAAAAAGTAATCCTAAAAGAATCCAAATTCAGGGTTAAACCTACCAAAAACCCAAGGTCAGGAGCAACCCGATGCACCTGTGATAGAGTCGAACCACTCCAGCCACTTGCAGCCATCGAGGAAGACATTCAGATAACAAATGCACTGATAACATCACAAACACCAGCAATCATTTCTAGCATTGAAGGTGAAGGTTCCATGAGCGCCACAAACACCACAAAGGCTTTTGAAAAGGTGAAAGTAGATTACCGGGAAACATCCACCATTTCTAAGCAACCAATCCAGATTAACATCGAATCTGAGAGCTCCAAAAGTGCAGTCCTCACAACAAACATTTATGAAACAGCAGAAATTAAACATCACACAACACAGCAGAGCGACAAAGAGCACAAGATACATACATCTCAACCATTAGTGATACTGAAACAATCCTCTCAAACTCAGCAGCAAACCCATGACAAAACAAATAACAAAACACCAAAGAAGCAAGAACCTTCTAGCAGTGCACATCAGAGCTATGACAACAAAAAAACAAAAGAAAAATCACAGCTGCACACATCAGTTATGCCAGTCACACCACATAAAGAAATCACTGCATCTGAGCACACAGTTATCACCAACTCGGTACCTGCCAAAAAAATGGGCAAGAACATAGATGAACCAACAGCGGAGATGCAGGCAGTGTCAACACTTCCTAGCACAAAGACTCAAGCAATCATGCTTCCTGCACCGAACACACCCCAAAAAACAGTCACCGTAAAGCGTCCAGTAATAACCACCACTGCAAACTAGTCAACCAACAAGCCACCAGACGCAACAACCAAAAAGCAGAAGAATGATTAAGGGGCAAAACAAGCCTAAGAAAAATCTAACGCAAGAATATCTTTTGAAGTGTGTCATTATCCAAAACACTAAACACATGCATCTAACTGTTATTTTTGGTAGCCCTATATGGGCACGTAGCAAATGTACATCAGTACATGTATATCTTTTTGGTAGCCTTATATAGGCATGTAGCAAATGTACATCAGTACATACATAACTCTTTCCATCCTTATATATATTTTCTAAATGACACCAGTAAACCACTTGACTTGATGAATGACACCTTACAAAGTATAAACCACATAACAGCAACTCTTATGCTCGCCAGCAACTCTTATGCTCGCCCAACGCGCGAGCTCGCGCATTCACCTAGTTTATTTTATAGTAGATTTATTATCTCTTTGTAATTTATATAATTCTCAATCGCTGTAATATAAATTGTAAATCACTATTTTCATTTAAAATGTATATGTTTAAATTCTTAGTAGTTCGGTGGCTTTTCTATAATGTTCTCACGTAATCGCAATGAAATTTTCTAGCTTTACTCTCATACTTTTATATAATGTTATTTTTAATCCGTCAATAAATATATGATATATGATAATTGATATATCATTTTGACTCTGTAACTTTGACTTATTATTATTTTGATATATGATAACTGATGACGTAGCTAGTTTACAATTTTAAACCTGGTACGCTACTTTGACATCCTTATGATTTTAACTCTCCGGTTTTGACTTAGTTGTCATTTTTAGTACTGAGTTTGGATGTATCTCGGTCGATGCACTAAAACTTTGCATCATAATTAAACTTTTATTATCAGCGCATTAGATGAAGTCACATACATGACTACGTGAGACTCGACCGCCGTATCATGTGGTCGAGTGACAAGTTAACTGGTAAATTAAGCACAATTTTTTTTTTCAATTTATATCTTAGTTTTTCTCTCTTTATTTGAATCACATTTCAACACATCTATCATTATTTCAATTGAATATTATATTTTTATTAAGTTTTTATTTTGAACGTCTAGAAATATTATATAATCAGAAAAACTGAGAAAGTAGGTACAAGGAAATAAACAAGAACCAAACCTAGAGACTGCCTAGTGGTATATCATGGACATTCCTACCGGAACCTACCTATTAAGACATAAATATGACGAAAATCTCCAATAGTTCCAACATTTTTTTGTATTCTTTGATCTATCTGTGACCCAGTGATATGTCATGGTCTTAATGTCTTTTACGAGCTTTGTGTGAGTCGGAATGATGTTGAACATGATGTTATTTCTTGCCTTTCATATTAACCAAATTGAGGAGTATACAATTGCAAGAGTCAATTTCAATTTCTCTTCCGTCTTGTGTTGATGATGGATAGTCTCGATGATTTGTTTGTAGCTTGACGTTATACTTTTATTAAGTTGTTATCATTTTCTCTTTGTTCTACTCGTAATCACTAAAAAAACATTAAAATATAGGAATGATCCGTCAAATATAGGGGTATTGTGCTTTCTGGTGAAAATTTAGGGGATAAGAATCGGGATGGACCGGATATCTAAGTCAAATAACACAAATTTTTCATACATCCTTTAAAATTTGGAGATAAATTCCTATTGAGTTATATTTCATGACATTGACCAATACAACATAACACTGCAAACCATTAATCAATAGCAACACAACACCGCAAGCCTCACATAAAAAACACTATTTTATTATATCAACCAATAGTAACATAACACCTCAAACTATCAACCAATAGCAACACAACACCTCAAGCCACACACAAAACAATATTTCATGACATTAACCAATAGCAACACATCACCTCACACAACAAAAAAAAACACTATTCATAAGATTTATATTTTAATATAGTTAAATAAATATGAAAGTTTATGTAAGTTAACTTAACCCTGCATCAGATATCTCATTCTCATCCCAAGCAGTGAACTAGTATCATTGTTATCATGGAATTTCCTCATTTCAATATATTAAATTTAAGAAATTCTCATAATTCACTCAACTCTTTACTGTGCAAACAAATATGTTTACAAAAATCAAAACCAGACCAAAGTTGGTTATGTTTTTAAACAATAACCCTTGATCAGTCATTAAGCATAGAAGTTGATAGCAGTTTGTTGTATACTACCAAATGACATCAATAAATTTGTACTTCACAAGTCCACATTTGCTTTATCTAATCAGGTTTACACATATAGATCTTTCATCCCAACAAATTTCCGACGTTAAATGCTGTTCTTGGAACTAGAACTTGCATCGCCACGCCATCTTTCTAATACTCAATCATTCTTTCTTGCTTTCAGTTTTCTGAATGAAACACTTTAGCTCTTTCTGAATATTCACTCTTGAAGGTGACATTACAATATCATGCCAAACCGACCCGCTTTCATGGGTCGGGTTTGGGTTACTGTAAAGTTCATATATCGAGTCTGCTTTCTCATTCAAGTTTTCTATCATTTTTAAGCATGATATCTCATCAGGATCAACCAACAATGTCTTTTCTTTCTCTTTCCACCCTATCAACTTCATACACATACTTCACATTTTAAACCGGCTTAATGTAGCAGATTATAAAGTAAAGTTAAAAAAAAACACATTAAGTATATATGTACCTTTGGTGGTCCATCTAGATCATTGGTTAGATATAGCCTTGCACTGTCTACAATTTGACAATATGTCAAAAATGCCCTTGCAAATCTTTTGTGTGATGTTAACTGTGACCTCACTCTAACTGCCCTTCTACACATTATTGCTCTCCTGTTAACATTCAACAAAACTCGATCAAACGGATCAGTTATGCTTTATCTATAACGGGTCAAACCAGTAAAATAAAATAACAACTAAAAAGGAAAAACGTCATACAGATAGAAAGTAGCTTAAAATATATTTTAACTCGTAAAACCTCCTAAACTGAATATATAAAAATAGTTTTTTTGTTTTAGTTTTTATTACCTTATGCCTCTTATAACAGCTAAATAAGCATCACAAACAACCCCAACTAACTCTATCCTGTATGGTCTTCTTTTTGTATGACCATCTAATGGTTCACTTTCTTCTTCAAGTTGTTCCCAGTAATTCTCAGTAACACTTCCATCACCATTCACTTTGTATCCTGCACCCATACGGTAACGTTTACGGTGCACATTTCTTGCCATTGTTATTGTCTGTAGAACAAACGGCACCCATGAGAGCGTTCCATCCATAATCACATCTCTCCCTTCGTTTAATGCTGTTACGAGGAGGGATGATGCTGCGTCCGTAGACGATTGATGCACCTGTAATCATACAGTTTGCTTTTAATTTTTGGGTTAACAGATTTTTTGTTAAGGTTGTATGCATCAGTGCTAGTATCAGTGTCAGTGTCGGTATATGTATGTGTTAGATGTATACCAGTTCAGCTGTTTGAAGCATGTCATGATGGCCACGAGAGCTAAGAGCTTTGTAAATAACATCAGACTCTTTGAAAGCATCTGCCTCTATTACAACTGCATTTGCTGATGCACCTGCCCAAAAAGGTCTGTGTACATTCAAAGCAACATTATGATCCTTTATCTGTTTATTTTGTACCTTTAAAGTTCTAAAATCCAACACTAGGTAGCATATTCAAGAAAATATAAACATCAATATCGATCCGTTGACCCACTAAAAAATTAAAGAAAAAAGTGGAAGTGGTCAAACAGGTTGAAAGGATGAATCTTCTATTAATAGATAAACCCATCAATCAAACCATGACCCAATCTGACCCATTTCAACCCAAACTAAAAACAAGCCTGTTTCAATATTAATCCATTTTGACCCGTTAGGTCGTTACCCAACCAGTTTGTCTTGCTACATGTACTCTATAGTAACTTACTCTTGAAGAATGTCCTTAAGAGCTGTGCTCTTTCCAGCTCCCATGCCACCACCCATGAAGAGGAGAACCGGGCTTCGATCTTTATGGGCCATCGGGACCATAACATCAGTACACTGTGAATCATCTGCAGACACAAGGCCGATTGCTTTCATTTCCTCCACCAAAGTCGTAAACACTCGAGCCACTTTCAGGTTCTTTGTCACCCTCTCAAATCTCTGTTCCCTGAAAATGAAAATCTCATTTAGATCATTTAAAAGGAAACGGTTCAAACTCTTTCTTTTTACACCACAAAACCTCATATAGATCCATTTACTACAATTTCAAAATATTATTTCTATAAAAGTGATCATCGTCAGTCCAAACCGATCATGCACAATAAGTTACCTGTTGTGCCTAGTGATCAAACTGAATATGATGCATTACATTTTTTTGTAACCAACCTGGTGGCTTGCATGACTATGTCTTTGAGCTTCTTTTTTGGCTCTTGAGCATCAGAACCAGCCAATATCTGAAATAATAGGGCACAAACTCACTCTTGTTAGATCTGTGAATTAACAGTACCAATTAATATTATCAGTTTTGCCCACAAGAAGCTCATGCTTTGTTTTTAGCTTCTCATTTTCTCTTTTCACCCAAAACCAATACGCCTAAAATGCAGTGACGATATTTGAGGTCAGTAATTTCTTGAACTCATCTCACATTTTCTTAAAGAATAAAGAACTTTGCGAACAAGATTAAAAGAACTAGTAAACAGCTAGTTTTTACTCATCTTTACATAATTAGTTTTCTTACCGCGTTCCAAAACCAAATCCAAATCCAAACACACTTTCAAAACTGACATCCAAACGACAAACTCAGTATGAATAGATCTAGAAAACATGCAATAAGTTACCTGACTGATCATGAGATGAGCATTGCTCCAATGAAAAGCAAAATAACTAAGAATGCATCTCTCAAACTCCTCAACCAGCTTTATAAACAATGAATCTGCATCTGCTTCATCACTAAAAAACAAATACATTTCTTCCTCACACCCTTCTGCTTTCATTATATATTCACCAGCAAATTTCAGTAAGTGTGGGCACTGTTTTGTGTCAGAAAATCCCATTTGTCTAGCTGCATGCATGCATGAATAAACTCACTTTATACACACACACACACACATGTTCTTAGAGGCATATTGATGCACCATTTTTTACATATGTTCTTACATATAAATGAGTTATATCTTTATGTGTTTTTTTACTGTCAATAGTTTACCTGCACATGTGTAGGCTATCGTAAACTAAATTCGTGTTCGTCTTTTTTTAATCTTATATAAGCGATGAAAAATGCATTATATCTCTGTCTTATTTTTTCAAGATTGAGAAAATGAATAAATCAGTGTTGAGTCATTTTGTATCGTATGTTACGTGAATATTTAGTGTTCTGCATGGATCTTTCGTTCTTAAATGTAATAAAAACATAATGAATTTTATAATATTATGAATTCAGCTTAATCTTACCTACATACTGAGGGAAGCCTTCGAGTTTTAACGGTTGACCGGTGTCTGAATCACCTATGATCTTGGGTTTGATTTGGTATCTTTTTCTTCTTTTGAACCCGAAATGCATAGTGGCTGCGATTGCTAACCCGATTGAAGACGCTACAATGATGTGTTTGTATGTCGGTTTTTCGCTGCTGGCATCATCAAAATCTGCAAAAGACGTGTTTTTGAGATGGAGTTTGTTGTGATTTGAGGAAACAGTTGGAAGCTTACCTTTTGGCATGGTTATTTTAATCAGTTTTTTTGAAGGTTTGATATGAAATGTGTATGAATGCAGAAGAAAGATGAGATCTGAAATGGTTGCTGCACAGAATTAATCAAATGAATTGCGAGAGATATGGAGAGGGAAGTGGAGTGATAGTTGATTAGGATGGGTCATAAGTGTAAATTCTCATGAAATTAAGGAAATTTGTAAGAGTTCAATATTTTAAAGGAGGATTTTCTTTAACGGTAATTTGAATCGCTTACGAGTTATAAGTCACTCATCTATAGGCCGGATCATCTACATTCCTTCATCAATATAGAAAAATTTTTTATTCTTGTTGAGTGAATTACCTTGTTGGAAACATAGGCGAGTCAAGTTGATACTAAGCCTTGCCTTTGACACTTTACGAGTTGCACCGAAGCCCTTTTACGCTCTAAGCTTAACCGAACCAAGTTGAGTTTTGACAACCTATGAACCAGTGGCGGATCTAGAAATTTTTTTTAAAGGCATTCTAAAAGAAAATTTTTGCTCAAGGGTATCCTAATTTTCGCTAAGAGGTATTCGTATATTGTATACCGATACTTAAACCGGTTTGCACTTCACAAGAAAGTTAAGGATTATCCTAAGATACATTTAGACTCTTTATAGCTTCACCTCTGCTACCAACTGTGCCCAATCCCTCTAGGCTTGAAGGAGCGAAGCCAATACAAAGCCTTGATTTCGGCAACCTACAAGCGGGACCCACGTCCCTCTAAGCTTCAAACTTGAACTAGCTAAGTCGATAGTCGATACAACAACAAACTACGAGGGGACCCAAGCCCCTCTAAGCTCCATGCTTGAACAAGCTAAGTCAATAGTCGATAAAAAAAACTTTGCTTTTTAGTTTTTACAACCAATGAAGTATGAACATGTCCAAGCCCTTTTAGGCTTTAAACAAACCAAGCCGCTAAAATGCATACACTTTTAAGTTTACAACACACAAAATCAAAAACCGAAAATAAAATTGACATCACTTGTTGGTTTTAGATCTTCGTCCCCAACGTTCATTCTTGTAGCTCCATGAGCTTCAGAAGAACCCCACATCGACATTCATTCACTCAATCCAAACATGTCTCCAATTCAGGTATTATTAAACTTTCATCTCTACTTCAACAATCAATCAACAAACAAAAACAAAAACAAAAACAAAACCCCCTATTTCAATCCCAATCTCATTCACTTCCTTCAATCAATCACAAATCAGTTACACACCATTTCGATTACATGATTCTCCTTCAACCACTTCCCCCTATTTCATCATTCAATCAATTACTCAACTCTGTATCCAAATCCAAACTCGCAATTGTTCTTTATCGTAAAATGAACAATACCCATCTTCCAATTTGCCCTAATTTGGTAACTTTCAACATTGTTCTTAACTGTTATTGTGATTTGAATGAAGTAGGTTTTGCTTTGGGGATTAAAGGTTTGATTTTGAAGAAGGGTTTTATTCCTAATAGTGTTACTTATACTTCTTTGATTAAAGGTTTGTTTAAGAGAAATGAGGTTATTGAAGCTGTTAGGTTGTTTAAGAGGATGATTTTAGATGGTGTTAAGCCTCATGGTATGACTTATGGGACTTTGATTAATGGGTTGTGTAAGGCTGGGAAGATTGATACCGCGGTTAGGTTTCATGAAGATGTTATGAGTGGGAAGTTGGGGTTAGGGTTTGTTTGTAAGCCGAATGTCGTGTGTTATAGCATGTTGATTGATAATCTTTGTAGAGTTGGATGTGTAAGTAAGGCTAGAGAACTTTTCATGGAGATGAAAAGTAGAAGAATTTCGCCGGATGTTGTTGCTTTTACTTCTTTGATTCGTGGTTTGGCTGTTTTGGATTTACAAGAGGCGAAATGTTTGTTTGTTGAGATGGTTGGTGAAGGGATTCGTCCGAGTGTTGGTACGTTTAATCTTTTAGTAAACGTGCTTTGCAAAGAAGGGCGGTTTAATGAAGCAAGTGGGTTGTTTGAGTTGATGATTCAAAAAGGAGAACAAGTTGATTCTTTGTCGTATAATACGTTAATGCATGGATATTGTTTGGATGGGAAGATTGATGAGGCGAAGGAATTGTATATTTCAATGGTGGCTAAGGGTGTTGAACCAGATGTTCAAATCTATAATGTGCTTATTAACGGGTATATCAAGGTTAGGAGAGTAGAAGAAGCTATACGGATCTTTAAACAAATGATTCATAGAACAATTAAGCCAAATATTGTTACGTATAACGCTTTATTGACGGGTGTTCTACAAAAAGGTGACGTTTTGGCTGCACAAAAAGTGTTTGATGAAATGCCGGTTTATGGTATCAAACCAAGTTATTGTACATATAACATTTTATTAAGCGGGCTTTGTAGAAACAACCATGTTTGGCAGGCTTTAGAGCTGCTTCAAACTTTAGAAAATAATGGTGTTGATTTGGGGATTAAAGTTTATAACTCTGTGATTGATGGATTGTGTAAAAGTGGACAGATGGGAAATGCATGGGATGTGTACACTAAATTGTTATCAAAAGGCTTAAAACCATCTGTGGTAACGTATACGATCATGATACATGGTTTTTGTAAAGTGGGTCAGTTAGAAAAGGCAGATAGTTTATTTTTTGAAATGATTGAGAACGGATGTGCTCCAAACATGGTCACTTTTAACGCTTTCATGAGAAAAGATTCAAATGTGGCACCCAAAGTGATTGAGTTACTTAAGAATATGGTGGAAAATAAAGTCACACCAGATGCATCAACGGTTTCCTTGATGGTAGATTTGTTATCCAAAGATGAGAAATATAAAAAGTATTTGGATATCCTTTTAACGTTTGTTGAAGTAGGCTAACAATCAACAATTTTGATCGTATATTCTGATTTTTGTAAAAGAGGATAACCCTTGTTAACAAGATCAGGGAAGAAAAAAAGATATGGCAGGAAAATTGTCATAATCGGTGTCATACAAAGTTTGCTTTGGAAAGTTGTAAGCCAGTTTATCATCCACGTCAGGTTGCACACCCAACAGGTATATAAACCCCTCTCCCTTAATTAGTTGTAAATTCATTTGGTGTTTAATATATTATAAGGATGGATCCAATTATCCTAAAAAAAAAAATAAATAAAAAAAAATGTCTGGTCGGATTGATCCAAGACTTTTGTGTCAAATTTTGTGTCAAAAACGGTTTTCAAATTTTGCTTATTTGAATACTAATATACTACATTACTACTTTTGCATAAAATATACATTCGGGTGGTTCGCTTAGCAAATGCCATACAAAAGCCACCTACTTTGGTAATTATAACAGAAAATGCGTTGAAGTTGATAACCAGTCAACCAGATAGGCAGAAAAAGGTTTATTTAATCACCAGATAGGAAAAAGTTAACTTTCAGTTATCAAAGCGGGTTGCTCAAAGAGTTGTTATTACCAAAATGGACCAAAAAGTTTACAATACCAAAATGAACCATCGATAAAGTATACCCTAACAAGTATATTATTTTCACAGATTTGTTTGTGGGACACTTAATTGCCGAAATAGTGTTTTGCTGTTTATCAGCTAAAAATAAAAAGTTGGAGCAGCAGCGAGCGTTTTCAAGATTCAGTTAAAGTGAATTTCAACAAGGCAAGCAAGGTAACATGATCAAATACTAATTTAACTATTATTGTTTGTTTAAATCACTTAATCATTGTCTAATGGCCTTCCAACTAGTTTTAGTCACCATGTGATAATTAGGTCATTAGGTGCCAAAATGGTCAGGACAGGAACCAAAGGCTGAGTTGACCTATAAGTTTTTAAGTACTAACAATCACTACTCTAAATGCAAATTTAACACTTATAATCTTTTGATTCAAATACTATAACACAGTATTATTCTAGGTTTGCCTAGGCTTTCGATTAGGACAAATTGTAGAGCATATGCCACTACATTAATATTTACTTGTCACTTGTGCTTCCATGATTTTAAACCCCAACTTGCATTACCATAACGCTTCTATACGAGTGAGAGCTACAACACACAACTCCATGTAACAACTACAACTAATATTTGGTTAGGGGCGTTTGGATTTGCATTTTGGAATTGATCATCTAGTTATCAATTTTTAATGTTTGGTTGTTGACTGCAAGTGAAATAATCAGTTTAACCTAATTTGAGAGACTTGTAAAACCATCTCTATACTTTTAACAAAAAATGGTCATTTTTAATCATTTTATCTACTAATTTCTTCATAATCGTTATTAGAGTTTGTCAAAACACTCAACTTATATTAAAGTTTCAACCAGTAGAAGCACATTCAAGCACCATTCTTTTTATTGCATATGATATGATTACCATTTATTTGTTCAACATTACATAATCTCTTCTAGAAACGCACATCCAAACTCCGCGTTAGTGTCACCTTGATGTCCGAATTCAGTTAGTAGATTGTTGTTGTTGTTAATGGTTAAATTCATCAAGAAATCCTTCTGAATGTAAGAAGAAAAACTGTAGAGTGACCTTAACAGTCAAACTGTATTTTTCTCTTAAAAGGTGGCATACAATTTCTTAGAGCCGTCGATTTCTTTGCAATTTCTCCATCTGCCTAACGTTTTCTAGTTTTTGCAGTGTTGTCCTTTGAAGAGTTATTCAATATGGGTGAAAATTTTTGAAATATTGCTTTGTGGAGGTGATACAAGCTGACTTTTGAAGTCATAGATCCACTTTTCAGCTTAAGTACAAGCTCCCAACAAGGTTTTTGACAGTGGTTGTTTATTTTTCTTCCATTAATTTTTTATTCTTTTAAAATCTTACAAAACTGTATCCAATAGGTAAAATTTCTCTTGCCAATCAATTCATATCTCATACACTTGTATACATAATTCATTTATACAAACACTTACAATGTACGTGTTGTTTTCTTTTCTTGATATCTATAATCTATAAAATATAATAAAGCAAACCTATTTTTGACAAGCGTCAATCTCTTAGCATGCATATCTCTTAAATGCTTACTTGGCATAATATTGTTAATCCATTGATGATATGTCTTGTTCTCCTTAACTTTTAGATTTATTATTTTTTTTGAAAACTAGGTTTAATTGAAACTAGGATTAAAGGCGAAAAAATATAACAAATCTATATTAATATAAACCGGCTAGAAAAATATAATAATAACACAAATAATCTTTACTAAATCTTCGATTGAGATGTATACAATTGAATAGTTTATTATAAAGTTTTTAGTTTAACTATATAAATTATTATAACTCAATTCCGTGTTAAACACGGGTCTCTAACCTATTGTAGCTATAAAATAAACCATGTCGGATACACGTGGCTTGACTATTAACACATCATTGCACGTGGTCTGACATAGTTTTCAGTAGTAACTTCTTGTTACTAAATGTGTTTTGAAACAATCACATATTGTTATAGAAATGCAGTCGCAAATTCTTATTTTATTGTGCATCATGTTATGTAGAATGAAATGGATCTGTTTGTATTTGTATTTTCATTTCCAAGTTAAACACGTAAAATTATAAAACTTATTTGTATATAATGAAAAGAACATTGGTAATCGTTTACGAGTTCAAGTGAGACGTATGTACAGCCCGACAAGGATATTAGTTTTCTTTGGTTCTATGAAAGATTGCTTTCACTCACGAGTCAGCAACTTGATAATATTTATGTTCAACCGTATGCATTTTATAACTTGAGGAGTAACATACAAAGACCATAGTTAAATCAAACAAGTTTCAACCTCAAACTACATGTCAGCAAACCTTAGCCACGTGTCTCACTATCGACCAATCACGATCCCGCAGGACAAACATATAAATAAATGAGTTGATACGGGTTAAGCCGGGTCAAATTGGGGCAGAACAAGTAGTTCTAAAATGCCCTGATTGGTTACACCGGCTACAATGCACAACCCGTTTCACTGGACCTCGATCTTCCGATCTTACTCTCCTCTTCCTCGGCCGTCCCGGCGGTCTAGTCAGCTTCGGAGGGTTGATAATAATCTCAATCCCATCACATGGCGAGGGAAAATCCGTCATTTCCTTCCAAAGCGTCTTATCAGGAACCGGATGTATAGTTTGTGAATATGCTTTCCTGTAACTCGCCACTGTGAAACAAGTCTCAGTAAACCGGTGAACATTCTGTCTGCATGATAATAGTGCTGCCACAGCATGGGCACAAGGAAGCCCGTTAAGCTGCCATCCTCGACATAGACATCGACGATTTCTGATATCAACAATGTTAGTCCCTTCATGTGATATAACCTCAAATTCAGCTTCATTCGCTCTAAGGACTTGATAAGTTCGTGCACGATCAATTGCTTCCGACACACATCTCTCAGCAGTTGGAACAAGAATCGAAGTCCATTGCATACTCGCTTCACGTCTCTCATTGAACCACATCATCAACTGTCTACGAATGCATTCCATCATTTGAATGATCGGGAGTCCGGAAGCTTCTACTATCCAGCCGTTTAATGACTCGACAATGTTAGCTGTCAAGTGACCAAAACGGGTCCCTTCAAAACACGCCGTCGCCCATAACCGCGGTGGGACCCGTCTTATCCAATAAGAAGCTTCTTGAGAGATCTCTTCTATTTCTAGAATTTTCGATTCGAATTCGATCAATGTAAGTGCGTTCGCAGCATCCCAAACAAGGTTGATCAGCATTGTGTCGTTGAATTCCTTCCGGAAGCTCTCGCAGAGGTGGCGCATACAAAACCCATGGAAAGCCGTCGGGAAATTCGCCTCGACACTGTCTACAATGTTTTCATGACGATCTGATAAAAACGTAAGTCGAGGCATGTTTTCAGTGTTGATTTCCAACAAAGTATGGAGCTCAGAAAGAAACCACATCCAGTTCTCCCCATTGTCTTCATCAACTACACCGAATGCTAACGGAAATAACGAACCGTCACCATCAAAACCCGTTGCAATAAGTAATGTTCCAAGATACTTGCTTTTCATTATGGTTCTGTCAAGCCCAATGAGCGGTCTACACGCGTTCAAAAATCCATGGATAGAAGCTTGAAATGAAACAAAAAGCCGCTGAAAACAGTTATCGTTAGGATTCACGTACACAGAGGCAATACTGTCAGGATTCGTACGCCGAATCTGTTCACAGTATTGCGGGAGAAAACGATAGTCTTCTTCGAATGAACCTCGTAAAGCAGCCAATATCCGTTCTTTACCTCTCCAGGCTTGTTTATACGATAACGTAATCCCATGGGTACGGTGAATTTCTTCTAGAATCTCTTTGGGCTTGCATTGTGGGTTTTCTTTGAGCTGTTGTTCCACGGTACTTGCAACCCAATCAACTGAGGCTTGTTGATGGCCCAAATGAGCAATTCCACCACAGTTATGTTCTGAATGAATGGTTCTGATTGTGAAAGTAGGTACACCAGGTAGTTTGGCTGCGTGTATTCTCCAAGGGCAGCCTTCACTTGCACATTTGGCGGTGAAACGGGTTTTGTCGGATTTAACAGTCTGTATCTCGAAATGAAGCATGATTGCGGTGTGCCTTAATGCCCTGCGACAGCTGGCAACATCGGGAAATTCTTGACCGACTGTTAATTCACAGTTTGGAGATGGTGTGGTTCGGGTTTGGATTACTTGATTTGTGAGCATGAGTGTCGACTGGTGATATGATAACGGGACAACAAGATCATGGTTGTGGTTATGGTCAGCAAGAACTAACTGAGAATTGGGATTGTTGACTGATGGTTGACCAATGCCGTGATGATTCATGTCATCATCATCATCATCACAGTCATTGTATCTAGACTCATGGTGATTGGCATCATCAAACTCGGTTACATCTTCATTGACATTATGATGTGGCATAGATGCTAACTCATGGTCCAGAAGCAATTCATGATCATGATCAGGATGATGACGTGGCAAACTTACATGATGATTACTGTTTTCCCCTAATTCATTTTCATGCTTCAAGGCTTGTCCAAATTCGAAATTATGATTCTGTCCAGCTACCAAAGGATGTGCATGCCATGGTATGCCTGGCCTTTGACCAACAATCATGCCATGGTTCTCCATAGCATCAATCTTGACAGTCAAACAGACCTGTTCCAACAAAGTGAAAGTTTAAAATCAAAATGCTTTTTTTGCTATATCAGAATCCATAATTATATGTTTTTCCGCTAAAAAGTACAAAAAAAGCATTTAATGATAAAACTACAGAACATACATAAAAACCAATTACCTAAAACAGTATGACAGAAAATATAGAAATGCAAAAATATAGCAACATGCAGCTGTATAACAAAGCCCGATTTTAACAAGCAGTAAGTTTTCCAGTTACAAGACCAGATTTGTTGCATGGTATTTTGTTTTGTTTTGTTTTGTGAATTAGACGTTCAGATCTTCAAATTAATATTCATATGTAAAAACAGACAGGCCGTGAATATACAAATGCATGAAAAGATCAACAAGCAGTCACTGAAAACACGAACCAAAATCAGAACTCACTAAGCCTCCAACAGATACAGCAATTAAAAAATTTTTGAAGGGCTAAAACGTTAAAAGTCTGAAAAATCAGTGCGGGTTTTAATTTTTAGAGAACACTAGGGTTCACACTACAAGAATGTCAGTATCTAGTTTCACTGGGGTGTGACAACAGACAAATTGCTTTCAGAGCCTGAGTTTACCATAATAAGTGTTGATACTTAATTACCTAGACGTAGGTATAGCCTAGAGGATAGGTAGAAATACTAGATGAAAGGTCAGCAAGTTAAGGAAGTGTGTAAAGGTAAACACCTTAGGATACATCATAAGAGATAACCAAAACACTAGTGTAAGGCAAATGATTAGTCACAACAGGCCAATGTAATTAAAGATTATGATTACAATTCTGTTCTGAACTATAACATGTTATGTGAAGTTTGTTGTCTTATGCCTCGTGTTTTACTTCAGTGTAATGTATAGCCCTATGGACTGCGTAAATCCATCATAATCAAGCTATAACAAATCCTGATACCTTGTAAACCATTTAATTCCGTAATACTCATCAACAAAAACGCAAGCAAAACACAGATACATGAATCAAACATCAACATCAAAAGTAACTCAATTCAGCAGTTTCAAAAACCAAATCCAGCAGCAGAATTAGACATTCCGAATGTAAAAAACACAATGTATGATTTAATCAACCTATAACATCTCCTAGTATCTTCTAGAGCACTTAATTCCGTAAATCATAAACATACACATCTAAAATCAACACTCATCCGGAAGAAAAAAAAACACAAATTCATGCATCGAACATGAAAACTCACCAATCGTTGGATCGATCCGGAGATATGACGCTCCAATGCTTGGAAGATCTGAAAGAAGAACAAAATCAAACCGTGAGAAACAAAGGGATTGAAAATTCAGTTTGAAAAAAAGGCGGGGAGTTAAGAGTGAAAGAAAAAAAAGAAATAACCTGGAAGATGTGTGTATGTATGTGTATGTGTGTGCTGAGGGGGAAAACGAACATCGATGGGAATTTTTAGGGCTTTCTTTACAGAAGAAGGAGGGCAATTACGTCATCTAACCTATCTTTTACCCTTCATTTTTTACATCTTTCCTATTTTGCCCCTTCTAATTGCTTCTTTTTGTCAAAAATGATATTTTCTTAACATTAGTTTGGAAACTAAATTACTTTTATTCAAGTTGATTAAACCCTAATTCAACGAACTTTAAATACGCTAGCTATCCTAATAATACTAGGAACTAAAACCAACAAACTAAGAACAAAACAATACCTATACTAGTTAGACTCTAACTCAAACTAGGAATTCAAAAGTCAACATAATAACAAACCTAAACCGACTCAAACATAATAAAACAAATATTTATTTAATGTTTCATTTAGGCCCTTCAACTTGCGATCTAGCTAATATCTTCTAGTTTATATGAGACGTACTCGTTGTTGCCAAAGATGATTAGGTTGAAAAAAGCGATGCTGATGATAGGGTATTAATGTCTTCATGACGTGGCATTTATTGCAGCCATGATGATATCATTATTTGATACCAACTTAATCTAATTATTTGTAGTTAACTTTGGTTTTGGTACTGTTTTTGGTTTGCAGTTTTGGTCTTTGTTTTTGGTTGAAAACCATTTCATTTTCTGTATAAATGGTTACATGTTGACTTGCCCATTGTGTATATTTTCATAAAAATGTTGGTTTTGTCTTGAATGTTTTTATAACTTTTTTTTAGATTGTTGTTAACATGATATGTTCAAAATTTGATAGTGGTGGTTGATTGGAGATTGAAACAAGATTCGTTGGCTTGGCATGTAATTTTATTAATGTTTGTTTGACATTTCAGAATAACACTTTTGGTGTATTCAATAGAAGCTAAAATAAAATGTGTATTTGGCTACGGTAACATCTCGAAGCGAATCTAAAATCAAGCGTGTATTTGGCTACAATGACATCTCCAAAAACCATCTTTTGTTTACGGGTTTTTGTCTGAGTCGATATGTACAAAGGAAAAATAATGTAAATGACACAAAACCAAACATGAAGAACAAACAAGCAACAAATTCAGCCTCTACCGTTAACAAATATGACTAGTTGTTTTAACCACCTACTCTTTGTTCTTTTTTCATTTTATAAATTATTATATATAAATAAAATGTGTTAATAATAATATCTATCTACCTATTCTAATAATTGAGTAACAAATACACATGGCATGATTATAGCATGTCCACCTAGGATTTTTCCTATGTGTCAAACTCACATTCTTCCTATATATTATTTTATGCGGATCTTCAACTGGGTTTTTGGGTTTGAATTTAACCCGATATTTAACATATATCTTATTAATATATTTTATTATTTTTTGAAAACAAATAAAAAAAACTTGTATCATTAATCTCTTTCTATATCTTATAACTACTTTTTAGTAGGATTTGGATAATTTTTAATTTGAATAATCGTTATGAAAATAATAAATTTATTTATTTGGGATATCAAATATATTCATTAGATATAATCGTAATTTTAATAATATTACTTATTTTAATAGTAATAATACATCTTTAATAGAAAAATTAAGTTATATCAAATTTAAATAATTATTTATATTTATTTGATTTAACTTTTCTAATAACAAATCTTCTATATTAATAAAAAATATCGTTTTTATCATTCAACCCGTGTATTACACGGGAAAAAACATAGTTTAATGATAAAACTAAGTTTCTAGTATCTACAATTCCTTTTTTTCTTTTTGTTTAACATGCATAATAATTTGGTTAAAACTGAAACCTCAACATAATCTAAATAAAACTCATCCTGATAACGACTCAATCATGAACCGGTTTCACATCAATAGAGCAGCAAACAATAATTTGACTGCTTATCAATCAGACACCATAACCAACTAACCTCATCAAATGTCAGTTTCTAGCATTTTCATTTCCTGCTCTAAAAAATAAATATAAAAATAAAAATAAAAAAATACACAAATTAAAGATCCACATCAAATATCAGTTTCTAACATTCAAGAAGACAATATCCCATCTGCCAATGGAACTTCAAGTTTATGCAAAACCTCACTGACCACATTTTGGAGGTTTACATGGTTCAAAAATCGGTTCTTGATACCGTTTACTGTAGTTTTTGAGAGAACTGCGACGTCTTCTTTGTTTGCATATTCATCGAGTAATTTGTTCCAAAAATTGTCATCTTCATTAAGATTTGATTCCTTTATGATTGTCATAACTTCTTGCAAGCGTGCAACGTTTCTACCAGCCCCACAACCTGTTGCGGTTGCTGCACCAACTGCATTGGCTATGGTTAATGTATGAACCAATGGCATATTGTGTATGTAACCGTATGCGATTGCAGCCACAAAACTGTCTCCACATCCAACTGTGTCCATGACGCTTACCTGTTGAAAGATATGGTCATGTTATTCGATTAGAGTCGAGTAATATAAATATGGGTTAAACGGGTCAGGCTGACCATGAACACATTTTGTCCAACAATCAAACAAGAGCTGCCACAGTTGTTGTGGGTTATGACAATCATATTTACGGCTTGGGCCGATCCTGAACACATTTTGTCCAACAATCAAACAAAAGCTACCACTGTTGTGGTGGCTTATCACAATCATCTTTTTTCCCCTATACGGATGGCTATAATGAAAACAAAAAAGTCTTACCTTACACTGAAAATCGGTTATGAAGCATCATTTTGCTATAATTAAGTTTTAATATTTCCTCTTATGGTGTACATCAATGATCCTATTGATACTTCATTCAGCAATAATGAGTCAATGACAAACATCAAGCAATATGAGTGTTAAGCGGCTAACTAGGCGTGTTTTTATGTCTGTTTTGAAAATAATTATGTCGTTCTGAACAAAAAAAATACAAAATGCAATAAAAGGGGTTGTTGGGTGTATTATTGTTGTTTAAAGTTGTATTGATCATATAATCAACTGGAGTGTTTTACAAAATAATCACAGGTTAGGTTATGATCATGTGGAAAATTAAAACTTAGAACAACCAAAATATCTACTTTTACAGTAAAAATCAAGTAGCCATACTAATCCAACAAACCCATCATTAGCACATTCTATTACCCTTGTATAACTAATTTAGTCAAAAACATATGAAACTGATTATCCAGGGCAGATTATTATCTGCTTACCTGAATATACGTGATAATCAGAACATGAGTTTTCAGAAAGAAAAGCATATTCCATAAGTGATTAACAACAAAAGGCCATTAATGTTACCTTAAATGATGGTGCACAAGAAATGCCTGATCTGGTGATTAAAACAGAGCCCTTTGATCCCATTTTGATTATCACCCATTTTGTCCTGATTCCTTTACCAAGCAATTCTTTTCCAGCTGCTATAGGGTTCCGTAAGCCGGTTATTGATTCAGCCTGGTACCAAAACAAGTTGACTAATAGGGAATTTAAACAAGAAAGCAAATTAAACTGGGCAAAAACAAGGATTCGGGAATTGAAGAAACGCATCCACAAAGGTGATATTGACAGAGAACCATTACATCTAAAAGATTTTTGGTTCAAACTTTTGTGATGTTGAATTTATAAAAAGAAAAAAATGATATGATGTTGTGTTCCTGTTTGTCTTTTTTAAGAATAAACTGAGAAGAAGTAAGCGATTGGTCCATTGAAAAACGGTTGAATAAATACAATGAACTTTAACTTTAATGCATGTGTGATGTTTTGCAATCATGAAAGATTTCAAAATTATACATAAAGAAAACTGGAAATGAAAATAATTTATTTGCTGCAGATTTGCAGGGCAGATGGAAACTGATGGCACTCGGTGCTCATTTTTCCACCTCCAAATCCCAAAAAGAACGAAAAGCAGTACACTTTAATCTGAAAAGGTTATGAAGCAAACCTCCTCTGAAGTTAGAAGAAGAACATCACTGAATCTTAACAATTTAGCAAGTGCATCTTGTTCTTCAGGTGTTCCAACAGCAAGAGATTTCCCCTTTGGCCCAGGGTCAAAAAAGATAGACGTGTTAACTTCAACAGCATACTCCAGCGCAGAAGAAATCAAACCAGCAGGAAGCTCATCAAACCCATACCCATTACAAAAGAGGACCTTTGACTTTTGGATGCTCGACTTCACTTCATCAGATAATGTTTTCATCCAAGCAAATGCAGGCTCCTTGCTAAAATCTGCTCGACTAGTAAAGAAATCATGGTCAAATACTAGAGGTGGCAATATGGACAGGTAAAAAACAGTAAGCGAGAAACGGAAATGATACCGGGGAAAGAGGTAAGAATAACAACAACAACAACAGCAACAGCATACCTAGTACTCTAGTAGAACCCCACACGAGAAGAAGAAAGAACAAAAAATCACTAAAATTTCATTAAATGGTGCTTTGCTTGGTACTGGTGATTTCTGAAGAAAACCGCAGCCTTCGCCATCAAATGCCATCATGCATGATGAATGTGAAAGGATCTGACGTGATCTCCATTGTCAAAAATGGTATCAACATCCTTGTGACTAGCCCCCACATATACAATGAATGGAGATCAAAAGATTAGCCACATAAATCCAAACAATCGGAGGATCCGACAACTTCTCATTGTTCGGATTTTCATTCCAGGAACCATCAGTTAAAAACATGGGAGCAAGTCACAAGAGCGTGTATGCCATATTTTAGAATGGAGATCAAATTGATTCCTTTCGCAATCATACAGGAAGCCATTTGAGAAAAGAAGTATGTTTTCACACACTGACCATTTTAATGAAATGGTTTAGGAGGCAATATGCAGTAAAATGACTTTCAGACCGTTTGACAATTTCTATGTTCCCCTTTTAGCCAGTTTTTTAATCGGCTTGAGGTAAACCACAGCCCATTAATAAGTAGATGGGTCAAAATATGTCCTCTCTACCATTTACCAGTTAAACTATAATTACCAAAGTTGACATGATACTCCTGAATATAAACCAACTTAAACTTGAACGAACCTTTAATTAATCATGTGTACCTGCAAAACCCGTGCCTTTGCAATGGATCCACCAAGACCCAACATAAGAGTGTCTCGTATTCACTACTTGATGACGTGTTGATCATATCATCCTCTTCTCGCATTGCTATCACATTAATCCCCTCATCATGAAGCACATCCAATAGAAACTTCCCATAAATTTCATCCCCAATATGACCAATAACATTACAACGAAGTCCTAATCTTGCTGCCGCTATAGCCATGTTGCAGTTACCACCAGCTTCCCAGTATTTCTATAAGCATAACAGAAATAGTTGAAATTCCAAATAGAGTAAATTAATCATTTTCAAACTATATTTCTAGTTTTGATAGTGGCTGCAACAGAACATATTATCAAAAGGGTCAAGTAAAACAACTTGCATACTTCTTTTTTGCTCGGCCTTCCCAGAATAAATTACATTCTTCCAAACAAAAAATAACATAAAAAAAGTAAACGTTACTGCTAAAGGCCCGCAGATAAACATCCTAACACTATCTTAGTAACACATACAAACAACAAGTACTTAATATTTGGTCAAGTACGCAAGATTTTATCATGTCAACATTTCTTGATTCCACTTCTATCAAGTGTACTCAACGACAAGTTTGTATTCGGTTTATGTTAAATACAATAATAAAGGTATACGCAAGATAACTACTTCTAGTATAAAAAGACCTCAACTTTAAGGTTCATTCTACAACATAAAAAAGTGTAGCCAAAAACTACAACATGCTAAAAACCCAATAACCAAAATTGCACAGGTGATTAAAATACAAAATCATCAATGGAAAAAAGAACAATTTGAAGTAGATAAGGGACCTTATCAGGAGGTGATTTAGAAAGCTGTTCCATATAATTTTTTCGTTCATCAAACGATGAAGGTGGCAAAGTGGGAACATTAAGCACAACATCAACACACAAATTCCCAAGTGTAGCCACATCAAACTCCTTATCTCCATGAAAACCGAAGGGAAAAACACAGCGATTATCGGAAACATAAGCTTCAGCTCCATAATTACTTCTGCAATTAAGCGGAAGATGATAGTCCCTAATCACATGATTAGGGTGAGTAGAAAAGAAACTGGTTTTGAATTGGGAGGGTTTTAATTTAGGGTTTGGAGTGAACGGGTGAGATAAACGTAAGCCATAATTGGGCGTGGGAGTGTGGGGATTGAGAGTTAGGGTTTGATGATGCATTAATGGAGATTAGAGATGATGGTGGTTAGAATTGGTTGGTTTGTGGGACGAAATTGTGAATTAGGAGCATAAAGATTGATGTTTTCGGGATGAAGTTTCGGGGAGATGTCTGAATTTGGGAACTTTGAATCGTTCCAATGAAATCAAATCTTTGTTGAAAAGTGGAACAAGAAGAAGAAGATGATGATGATGGTAGGATTTTAGGGTTCTATAATATCCAAAGATGCAATTATCTTTCAAGTTAGAATATAGAATATAACTAAGAATTAGTAACATTCGTTTATGTGTGACGCGATGTGTTTCTAGGGGTTACATTTTGTTATGCTAGTGATAGTAATGTGTTACTGTTCAAATGCGAAGTTTTTATAGCCTAGTTATATGTGTTATGTGAGCTTGCGGCTAGGAATAGACCTACGTGAAAGGTAAGGATAGTTGCCCAACTTTAAGAAACAAATGAAAATAACATGAACATGTGAAAAAGTTTGACGACCCGTTTGCGGTTGACGGGAAGATTACAAAGAGGAGATGGAGATGAAAAAAGTTTTCGGGAAGACTACAAAAGAGTACATGGAGAAGATAGAAATGGTGATGTTAAGGAGTGTTTTAAGAGAGATTTTTAACAAAGTCCGAATAAAATTTATATTTATATTTATATATCTCCTATTTTGCAAGGTCCGTGTTTTGCACCGGTCACTCGTGTTGTGCCACGAGGCATTCTAATTTTTATTTTATTTTAATGTGTTTACGGTTTTAATCATCAACTTTAAATGTATTTACGATTTTAATCCCAACTTTTACTAATTGTCATTTTAGCCCTTGATTTTTCGACTTGATCTTTTACTCTGCTTTGACATATAGTACGACTTTAATACTGTTTTGACCTCTAACTTTTTATATTTCATCACTTTTTTATTATGTGACACATTAAGGTTTTCCGTCGTGACATATATGACATGAAACTTTTTTATCAACGCATGACGCGCAACCCAGTCTTAAATGTAGTTGAAAAAAATTAAGAGGTGAAAGTTGACAGAGATTTACAAAATTTTACAACATTCCAAATTTAAAGGCCGTTTATCCGACCTTCAAATTACCATTTTTCCATCCTACTAATTTACTAAATATAGTCCTTCTACTTTGTTGTTATACAGTTTTGGTCTCTCAATTTAACTTTGGCATATCTACGAATTAAACCCCCTACTCTACTTTGACATATCGCATATTTACGACTTTGAATTAATTATCAGTTTGCCACATGTTTCCGTCTTTTAATATGTGACGCATTATGACTTTACACTATAACGTGTGAGTGTGTGAGACATGAAATTTTTTTATCAATTGTATAACATTCTAGTTTTGAACGTCAATTATCCGAACTTCAAAATTACCATTTTTCCGTTCTTCTAATTTATTAATAAACTTTTTCTGCTTTGTTATTTTTACACTTTTGGCCCCCAACTCAACTTTGACTTACTTATCATTTTAACATATCATTTTAACATATGTTTTTGGCTTTTAATATGTGACGCTTTACGATTTTACACTCTAACGTGTGAGATATGAGTTTTTTTATCAATGCGTGTGACGAAGTTACATATACAAGACCGAGCCGAGATCCGGCCGCCGCATCGTATAGCCCGGTTGTATAACTACTCTAAGATAATTTTATAAAAAAATAGTTTTACCTTCTAGTTTAGTTGTAGTCAGCAACGATTGAACAAAGATATATATGCAGTAATGTCTCAATCAGGGTCTAGGCTGGCACTAGAAAATGGACTTATACACAAACACAAGGAAAGAAGTTATTAAGGTTTTTTTAACCATGAACATTTTTATTTGTATATTTAAGTGGCAAATATAATTAGACAATACTTGTTTCTACGGAATATTCTTATTTTATTTTATTATTGATAAACCAATGACTGAATTGTAACTTTGTTGACAACAATATGATGCAATAATACAAGTTCTTTAAGCATGGTTAGGATGTGTATTTTTGTTTTCTTTTGTTTTGACTTGTTTTAAATTTTACTAAAGGGTATTTTGATCGCTAAAGGATGGTTAGGTACTTAGGTTGTGTATATCTTTGTTTTAAATTTTACTAAGGGTATACTGATCACCTTAAAAAAAATTATGTTTTAAAAAAGTGAATTATTAGTCAGTTGACTCATTTCGGTAGGGTTAATCGTATTGTTTAGAGTGACTTTCGACTTGGTTCAATAGGGTTAGTCGTATTGTTTTTGGGGCTTGATGATGTTACGGGCCATTTTAAGAAAGAGATAAATCCTTGCTGTAAGTCTTGTTGATGTTTAAAAAATAGTTAAATGGCGGGCGAATAAAATTCCAGTTTGTTTAAAAAACTAAACTTGTAGCATAACTGAGATTTAGAAACCCAACATTGAACCGGTTGAACCGATTTAAGGACCATATGATTTCAGAAATATTTTAAATATAAATACAAAAAGTATAGAAAAAAAATTTAAAAACCTCCGGTCCAACCTCTATTTCCCTCGGTTCGACCGGCTATATCCAGTCTGACCGGCTTAACCGGACCGGTGCCAAGGATGGTTCCCGGGTCAACCTCTTTTTCAAAACGCTGATTATAGCACGTTTAATGAAGTTAATGTCAACAACGTAACGTGTGTAACACACTCAAAAACACAAGATGTCATGCATGACCACAACTTGTTAGTGTCATAATCGTAACACTATGTATAAACCGTCAAAACACCGTTACAAGTGCGACCTTTATATGGTATTTGCCCTTATGGTATTAAGAAAACAGAAATGTTTGTGTTCGTTCATGTTTGTTCATTAAAAAGCTAAAAACACAGTTCAGGAACTTAAACGAACACAAGTGTACCCAAACATACAAAAATAAATAAACATTAATAAACACAAACGAACAAATCTAATATATAATCCAACCAATACACACTCGTAAATTAGTGGTTTAAATAAACATAGTTCATCAAAATCTCAGAAAGAATAATATGTATATGAAATTTAATTTGTTTAATATGTGTATGAAGTTTTTTTAATATGCATATGGAATTTTGTTTTAATATTTAAATGAAAGAACATAAACAAACAAACATAAATGAACTTAAATAAACGAACATTAGCGAACACATATGAAACAACGTAAACATACGTTCACGAACATAATTGAACAAACACAACATGTGTTCGTATTCGTTCTCTTAACTAAACGAACAAATATTTTTGTTCATGTTGGTTCATTTAGTTAAATAAACGAACACAGACGACATTCCTGGCGAACTGTTCACGAACTGCTCTTGAACGTTCGGATGGCGAACTGTTCTTGAACGTTCGGATGGCGAACAGTTCACGAACTGTTCCAGTGTTCCTGAACGTTCAGTTCATCTACAGGTAACATGCCTAGTCCAGTCTCACCTTAACAGTTTTGATTCTTGTAACTTTTATTATAACATATATGGTCTTGACTCTTGAGCCCAAACTCTCTATAGTTTTTTGTTAAACCCTCCTCACGTGCCCCACCTTAACAGTTTTTTGTGGATTTCATCATTTGTAACTAATACAAGCTGGCTTCTTTTGTATATACAAGCAAATATTAGTATAAACGTCTTTGACATAACGCGTGAGAGATTGTCTCCACCTATTTAAATTAAAAAGTGAACGTCTACATTTCTAGACCACGAGGCAACAAGTCCAAAAACACATTTTTATTCCCACCACCAATCGTACTTAAATTATGTCAAATATACAATATCAAAAATCTATAAAGGCTTAAGAAAAATGGAATAGTTTACACAAATTTTATACCAACGTTTTTTTTAAAGAAACTACGAGTTTATAAACGTTTAGAAAGTTTAAAACCTTACACGTACAAATTGGTTTAAAAAAATGTTTTTTAATAAAAAAATAAGTTGAGGACTAGAAGAGAAGGGGCCCAAAAACTTATATTATTTCGTATGTATGCGATCTCCATCACATTCATCCACCCTCTCTCTCACTCACATGTTTCTCACTATTTGCATTGATTGATGATGCTCTAAAAACAACTTATTATTTTTGTACTACTTTAATTTAACAAGAGAATAGTAGAATCTTGTATTAGAATCTTTTTCTAGCATGTTAAAAAAGATTTTTTTTTAAATAACAACATTTTAATTTGTTTTTTTCTTGTAATATTTAGGGTTCTCGCATAATATTTAAGGTTCTCACGTAAATTTTCACGTGTTTTTGTATATTCACATGCGTTAGCAAACGCTATCTTTCTTTGTAAACATGTGGACATCAGGGGCAACGGTGAAGTTAAAGGTCAAGTCAATTTCTTAATTAAATTAATCTTTGTTTTCGTAACCTACACATTTTATAGCTAATTATTAAATTTAAAGACTTAAGAGTTATTTTTTTAAATCTTTTAGTGATTCAGTTTATAAATCCTAACTCATCCAAATTGCATGGGAGGATTTTGCTAACATATACTTACCAACACATGTTAATAAATATTGTTATTTTAAGCAAACTAGCTATTAGGCTTAAGTGCATGTTGGTGTGCGTTTTGTCTCGTTATGTACATTACATTGATCCCAAATGTAACTAACACAGTAACACTGATGTCTTAGCGTGGCATTGTGGTTAATGCACGTTAGTTATAAAGAGTGAAACATGGATAGAAACTAATAGTATGGCCTGCATGTTGCATTATAATATTTTAAATAATGTACTCTTAAGTGAAATAAAAACAAGAGAAAAGTAACAAAAGGCATCAAAAACGAAAAGAGGCTAGAAGGAGTGAGAATTGAACCGAGACCTCCTTGAATATATAAACATGTGGTACGACTAAAGCAAATCACTGTAAATGTGTTAAGTTGTGACAGTTCGGTTACCAACATCAAATTTTACCAACACGTAGTTAAAAGAAAGAACATCACAACGTGATATACGGAATCTAAAGTTAAATTTTAACATTAGACAAAAGGAATAAAAAAACTAAATAAAACTTATAAAGTTAGAGTGTAATATACAACGTGTAATTTCTGTACAAAGTTGGTTAAACAAATTCCGATTAAACTCGAAACCAGCTTGTCAAACTCTTCCCTCAATCTTCCCAACACGAAACCTAAAACTCCCACCCTCAAAAACCTAAACCCATCATCTCCCCCCCCACACCCAAAAAAAAAAAACCTAAACCCACCTTTAGAAAAAAAAAATCCTAAACCCATAATCATCAATGGTACTACACAAAAACCATTGAACAAAAAAAATCCTAAACCCATAATCATCAATGGTACTACACAAAAACCATTGAACTTTAGATTAAAAAGAGAATAAGATAAACCATTAGACTCTGTGTAATGGTTAAGGCCCTTAAGGGGCATTTTCCGCCATGTAGACGGTGACTAGGCAAGGGGCGTTATATCAAAAAGTGGCGTAAATGCCCCTTAATTATTACCAAGAGAGATAAATGAGAGAGAGAGAGAGTGAGAGAAGTGGGTAAGAGAGAGAGGGGCAGGGGCGTGATAAGGAAAACGCCCACGCCCATAATGCCCACATAACGCCCCTGCGTAGTGGTGTGCGGGGCGTTATGGGGGATTATGAGGCGTTATCTTGTGGGCATAACGCCCACTACGTGCAGTCTTAGTTTTGTTAAAATTCTTATTTAATAATGCTAGTGTTAAAATATTTCTTATATAATTACCTTAAAACAATTGAGCGTTACTTATTTTACAAAATCAAATTGAATTTTAATACTTTAGACTATAGAACATTACTTATAATTTTTTGATTTCATAGTCAAAAGAAATATTCTCCTCACTAGATTATAACATGTTGATTTACACGTTTATTTCACTTACATGAGAATATATGAACACCCATCTCGCTCATAATCATCCAAAAAAATTAAAGATAAGAGCGTCACCCGTCAAACTGACATATCATTATCACCGAAATATTATAATTTAGTTTTCTATTATTTTTACAAACTTGCTTACTTTTTAAAGTAAAAACGGAGTATTTAAAAGTTAAATAAAAAAGTCATAAACACCACCTACAAACACTTTTGTAAAAGACAAAGGACCAATAATATAATTTTCACCCATGTTTATTGTGTTCAATATATTTCTATCCACACGTTAAATCAAAGACCTTCAGATCTAATAAGTGCACCCCAAACCGCCTTTGTTTCAGTCACATGGTACACGAGCATCAACACAACTCTTTTTCTTCTTTGCTTCTTCATATTTCTTCACCAATCTTTCAATAATCCCCAATTTTCTTCACTGTTCTTCAGGTTTGTTTCTAATCTTTCTTTAATTCCCTGCAAAACCCTTCATTTTCTTGCATCAATTATCATTAAAGTTGGTTCTTTTTTATGATCTAGGGCTTTTTTGTGATGGATTGTGAAGTAATTAGATGGTTAATTAAGTGGGTTTATTAGAACCCATGTATCAAGATTTTGAATTTTTTTTGATCTTTTGTGGTTTTAAGTAATTAAGTTGCCCTAGGTTTAAAAAAGTTTGAATTTTTAAGGTTTTTTTAAAGAATTTTGTAAAACCCTTGTGGGAAAGGGGTATTAAGTTTGAGTAATTATGTTTTTTTGTGAAGTGATTTGTCATTTGTGTACATACTTGCTAAAATGTTGAATGATTTTGACTTTTTTGGTTTGTTGACTTCATGGTGTTGACTGTTTGATGGATTGTGATTAGATTAGTATAACTGTCTGTAAGTAGTTAACATTTAGGGAAGTTGAAATTGACAGCTTTCCCAAGTACCTTAGTTGCCAGAATTTCCCAAGTCCCCCTTTTGTATGAACAATTTGAATTTGACTGATATGAGCAAACATTTAGGGAAGTTGAAATTGACAGCTTGAATTTGAAAGTAGATGACTAAACAAACGTGTGAGTTAGTAACATCTTCGGTTCAAATGGTTTTACAAAGAAACAAAACTAATCAATAAGCTAAATTTAGAAAAACCGTAGTTCAAAGTCGAAAACTTGGGTTCCAAATGAAGGATTTTGTGAGGAAAATCGCCATAGGCGGTTTGTGTTGTCATGTAAAGATCCAAATTTTAAGCTGAGCCCTTTTCTTGTCCGCTTGCTTTTATCCGGTTGTTTTAAACACGAATCTTGACTACTTTCGAATTAGCTTCGTATCAATGTATCATCCTCCTTGATACAATTTCATCAATGGCTGATGACATAAGAAGATTATTAAACATCTAAAATGTAAATCTTGTTGTAATTATTTTTCAAAACTTACTAAATCATAAGAAGATTTTAATTGTATCTTATCTTTAAAATATTATTTTGTAATTCTTAAGTTCATTATTTCTTATTTGACCAATGGCCGATGATATCCAACGGACCAACATACATATCTTCATAGAAACTGTTGCTTGACAACACGTTGGATTTATTCAACCCGTGTAATACATGGGTCTCTAACCTAGTACTGTATATAAGTAATTTCACAATTCTTTTTGATAACTAATTTAGTTGCGGTTCTACTCGAACTGATAATCGCTCTAAACATGCAGATAATCGTTAACAGAAATAAGTTACTCAAACACTCTGATCTTGGTAGCTGAAACTGCCTTTGGAAAATTCGTTTGCACCAGATATGGGAGACAAATTTCAGTTAGAAGAAGAAGATAAGGCTATGATAGAAAGTGTATTGGGTCATGAAGCTTTCAATTTCTTGATATGGGCAGCTTCAAATAAGCTTCCTGATGAATTTCGATCAAAAACAAGGGATTTAGGGGTTCAAGATGCCCTTCACAAAATTCTCGAGGGGTTGGATTGGAATTACGCCATTTTCTGGCAAGTTTCAAATTCAAAATCTGGGAAATCAGCTTTGATTTGGGGCGACGGGCATTATAAAGAATCAAACGGAGGTGAAGTTCATGAAAAACGGGGCGAAAACATCAGGAGAAAAATGGTTCTTCAGAAGCTGCATTCATGTTTTAAGTCATCTGAAGATGGAAATCTTCAATTAAAGTCAGATTTAATTTCTGATTTAGAAATGTTTTATTTAACCTCGATGTTTTATCTATTCCCGTTTGATAAATCGTCCAGCCCTTCTCAGTCATTTAACACGAGCCGGTCCGTTTGGGCTTCTGACGCCAAAAATTGTGAAGAGCATTACCAATCAAGATCATTTTTAGCAAGATTGGCCCGGTTTCAAACCTTAGTTCTTGTTCCTGTTAAAAAAGGAGTCGTGGAATTCGGTTCATTCAAGTCAATCCCGGAAGATCAAAGCTTTGTTACACTGGTCAAAACTTTGTTTAACGAATGCCATCCTAAAGCGTTACCTAAAATCTTCGGTCACGAACTAAGTCTCGGTGGTGGTGCGAAAGCGGGGCCGATCAGCATTAACTTCTCACCAAAAGTAGAAGATGATATAGATTTTGGGGGTGAATCATACGGGAATTCTTCAAACGGGCATAGAATCGACCCGACAATGCACCATGTGATCGGTGGAGTATTAAATTCACAACCAATCATCCAACCGATAATGTCGGGTCTTGATCAATCGAATCAAGATTCAAACTTGATGGATCGGAAACCAAGAAAACGGGGTAGAAAGCCCGCAAACGGGAGAGAAGAACCGTTGAACCATGTAGAAGCCGAGAGACAAAGACGTGAGAAACTGAACCAACGGTTCTATGCATTACGAGCTGTGGTCCCAAATATTTCAAAAATGGATAAAGCATCACTTCTTGGTGATGCAATTTCATACATAACTGATCTTCAATCAAAGATAAGAATCTTGGAAGCTGAAAAGGAGGTAAACGGTCAACCCGAGGTTGACTTTATGGCTAGAAAAGATGATGCTGTTATACGAGTTAGTTGCCCGATAGACGATCATCCCATTGCACGCGTTATAAACACGTTTAAGGAACATGAAATGGTGATTAATGACACAAATGTATCAACTACGGATGACGGGAAGGTGATACATACATTCTTGTTTCAAGCTGTTGGTGATGGGGCTGCAGAACAGATGAAGGAGAAGCTGGAATCGGCTTTTTCGGATTGATTCAGACGTTGAAACATGTTTGTAAGATAAATCTTGATGTGGGTAATGTTCTTTCTAAGGAAATAACATAAGTTTTTAGTTTTTGATTAGTTATTATATAGATGAATGTGTTCAAGAAATTTATAGCAGTTATTGGATTTTAATTCTAGTTGTTTTGGTAACTTTTTTGTTGTTTTATTGGTAGGTTTGAATTTATGTTGAGTGACCCATCAAAAGATGCTAGATTTGGGTGTTGATTATCTCTGGTTTTGCAGGAATTTTTTTGTCACCACTAACTAGAGTTTTGAAAACTGAAAAACAACCCAGAATTTTTTTTTGGCTTAGGGGTGTGTGGCCATTAGAAGTGCTGTAGGTTGATAATTGATTATTGTTCTAGGTTGATAGTGAATAGAGAAATAGAGAAGAACTGGAATGAATAATGAGAAATGAAAAGCGAGTTATGTTCTTACAAATAAGTGTGAACGTGTTACAAGGTGTGAAATAAGGGTCTTGCGCATTTTTATTTTACACAACCCTCATATGTTACGTATAGTCTATGCGCAACATATAGCATTTACAAGACAACTTATATGCAGCGGCTATATATAAAATATATCATTCACAAAACAACCTATATGCTGCCGCGTTAAGGGCTGTATGCAGCATATAACATTTTTTATTTATTATTATTATCTTTGAAGAAAATTTATGTTTTTTCATAAAAAAATAGTGTTGTCTGGGTTGTTAGATATTTTGTTATGTTTAGCTTTTGTTTTGTATTAGAAACTTTTGTAATGTATTAAACTTTTATTTTTAATATTTGTTTTGAATGTTTGTATTAGTTAAACTACATCTCTTTAACAAAAACAAAACAGAAAACATGTGTATTTATAAAAAAAAATCTTACAAAAAAAACCAAACATTAACGTAAAACAACCCAAATAACCAATTTTTTTAATAAAAATAGAACAATTAAACTTGTGGCTCTTTAGGAGAACGCAATCTTCTTACCACGACATGAGATTGGAATATCATCACCCTTTTGATGCTCATAAACAACCCAAATGTTAACATCTAATAACCAAACAACACATATTTTATTTATATAACAACATACATTTTTTTCAAAAAATTCAAAATTCTTATACTCGGCGCATAGGCCTATGCGCGGCTTATGGCTGCTGACCGGAGTTATTACTCATCAGTACGAGGTGTATTTAATGTGTCTGTTGTATATTTAATTTGTCTGATGGTGGGCTAGTGCGGTGCATAGGCCGATGCGCTGCGTATGTAAGTGTGGGGATAGAAAAAGTGGGTGTGGGAATAAATTGAAGAGTGAAATAATCATCCTAAAGTACATGCTCTATTTACACTAACTTTTCACGAGGCTCGATAACCTTTTTGGTGACGTGACAAGAGAATTCCTCAGTTGGATTAATATTGATTAATAAACCAAAGTTTTCGGAACAAATGGTGATGGAGGTCTAGCTTTTGGGCCAAATAGCGACGATTTAATGTGATGGTTTATGAAACAAATAGTGACCTGCAGTTAGCAAAGAAGTTTTAAACCAAATAGAGACGAATAGTGAAACCGTCTAAGTTTTTTTACATGTCAATTATCGTAGCATATTTATTTTCCATGCAATTAATTTTGTCTTGGAAAATTTACATTACATTGATCAACATTCAAGCTTCAAACCTAGCTAGGTTGACTTCAATGTCAAGTAATTAACCCCTAACATTGATAACGGCAACTATCAATCATCATTTTTCATACGTTCTCTTTACATACATGTTCTTTATGTACTCGTATCTATAACTCTATAAGCGTATTAATGTTGAGCGTTGGAGGAGCAATGGCCCCTAAGACACCCTCAGGGCCCTTTCTAATTAGATCCTGTTAGTCAGTACGACGTACGTCAACATTATTTGTTAAAAATAACGTCTTTTAATTTTTTTTAATGTATTTCATCTTACTTTTCTGTCTAATTATACAAGAGTATGTATTATCAAGAAATAATATCCAAAAATCATGTCTTTTAATTGTTATAGATTTTATAAATTACGGTTTCGTATATAGATTTATTATATTATTTCAAACATATAGTCCAGCATTGCAAAACACGCTTACTGTAGCAAAGCTTGAAAGTGAAGGAGTCATGTCAATTCGTGTACTTCATTTTCCATGCATATGAATGCATAAATGATAATAAATATCCTTATATAATATAGTAAAATAAAAAAATTTTATGCGGCATTTTTTTAAGCATTTAGTTTATGTGGTATTATTTGAGAGTTTATCTCATAATAACGATTTTTTATTTAAAATATGTATATAAAATATATTATAATAAAACTAATTACGTTTTTGGTCCCCTAATATTTTGGAGAATCCAAAAAATTTAAGAATATTTATATTTTTAACTCTTTACTACAAGGAGTGTACATGAGTCGGTCTATATTTGATAGGGTTTATAAATGAAACTGATGAATAAAGTTAATAATAACATACAATTAAAGACCCCAGTGTTTTATAAATATACATAATATCTTTATATGATTTTTTTTAAAATAACTACACTATAAAACTAACCACTATTGAGTATAATAGTGTTATACTAAAAATCTATTTTTTAAAAATATATCATGTGTTTCGGTTTACCACGGTTTTGTCTCAAAACTAAATGGAACATTCATAATCATCTTTAAAAACATCACTTGAATGTTGTGTTCTGAGCGTTAACGCGGACACTAAAGTAGTAATTCAAGATGGGAACATATATATAGTGTTAGCCGTTAGGATTAGCAATGACTTTTAATCAAATATTGTTATTCAGTTTCGGTCCGCAAAACCAGCATATATAATCGGCAACATATATTTGAAAGCGAACAAAGTAGGACTAGTACTGGACCCTAATGGATCTCTCTAAGTTTTTACTTTTTTTATATAAGTTAAATTATATTATAAAAAGTTGGAGTATTGGATATTAACGGACCTAACTATTAGTTTTTGGCCGCTACCGGTCCCAACTTTTGAAATATGTGCTGACGGTCCCAACTTTTATCATTTTGGCCACTAATGGACCCGCCGTTAAAAAAGTTAACGGCGTTAACTTTTTTAATTGAATTTCAGGTCGACGTTTTATGGTTTTGATCAGAATAAGAATACGAGTCTATTGATATAAAAATTACATCGAAACGATGATCCAAACGACGAAATTTATACATCCGGTTAAAGAGCCGTTAGGTTAAAACACCCCGATAAAGCATCGTTTTGTCATTTGGAGCACCGTTTCGATGTAAATTTTATATCAATCGACTCGTATTTTTTTTCCGATAAAAAACCATAAAACATCGACCTGAAATTAAAAAAAAAGTTAACGCCGTTAACTTTTTTAACCGCGGGTCCATTAGTGGCCAAAATGATAAAAGTTAGGACCGCTAGCACATATTTTAAAAGTTGGGACTGATAGCGGCAAAAAACTAATAGTTAGGTCCGTTAATATCCAATACTCCTAAAAAGTTTTACATACAAATTTAGTGTAGCCCAGCTCACCTTTAAGTCCAACTTATTTTAGATTTTACGTACGTAACCTACATACAGCCTATACAAGACACATAATATTTAATCATGAGTTAATATCATGATTAGGAGATATTAATATTATATATAATTATTTATATTATCAAGTATAATTATGTATAGTCAAACATGCAAGTATAATAATTTCATCTGTTTCACCATTGCACAAAAACCATAAAACATAGCTGATGATTTGAACAGTCATGAGTACAAGAAATGAAACAAATTAACTAACTACTTTGCTAAGTAATCAAGTAAGAAATGGTGGAAAATTTAGTTGTAGAACCAAACTGCAGGTTCTCATTTCTCAACATCACCATTTTTATACCATAACATATATAAGTCATCTAACAAAGTATTGTTTGGAAGCATAGCTTGGTTTCATTCACTTTTTATTTATAGATTACTTAGTGACATATCGAAGGCATATGATACGAGCCTTAACTTGCTGGGATTAATTAAAACTTAACACAAAGTCATCTAACACAAATTTTTCTTGGTAACTTGTTTTTTTCCATGCAACATCATATCGTTTGGTTTGATGTTTTATTTTAAGAAGTCATGAAACCACATTCCACTTATCTACATTCAAACTTCAAACCTTGACTTCCATGTCAAGTAACTGGCCACTAACATCATATCGCATTATATATAACTTGTATTTCATGACCTTCATACTCATCCACAACATACAAAATAAAACACAATTAAAGCATTAGACTATTGAGGTGTTGCATGCACAAATTAACCTTACATGGTGAACAAAAAACAAATAAACCGTACCATGCAAAAGCAAAGCGTAAGTGTTGGTAACTTGGCAACGTTAATAGTGGTTTCACTTATTGTATTGTTGACCATTTGCAATGCAAGCCATGGGAGCCTTGGGTTCACGCTCTTAGAGTCCCTTGGTCACACCCACAACCCCCCTCCTGGAAATGGTTGCAGTGAAACTGGTAACGGTGGAAACCACTGCAAGCCACCGGTTAATGAAAAGGCCTTCGCAGGCCAAAGTTGGGCCACCTCTACATCACCTCCCTCATCATCATTGTTTTTGGTTTATGGTGGGACGGTCACAAATAGGAAAATGATGATGATGAGGCCTCACGAACCGGAAAATAATGATGAGGTCTCATATATAGCTTAAGGTGCAAAGCCATTAGGCGCAGACAAAAACCGCGCCTTATGATCTTTTTACCCCCCCCCCCCCCGGCCCCCCACTTATATCAGTCGTTTTAATTTGTACTAGTATGATGCTAATTAAGGTAATACAATTTTTTAAACTATGCTTAATTGTTGACTTCAAACAGAATGATGCAAATGATCCATCGATGCTAGCTTTGAGTTTTGATCGGTTTGTTGACTTCAAACAAAATGATAGAAGTGACACTTTAAGACGTCGAGATCGACATAATATATATCCTATCTTCTTCTTGACTAAATTATAATCATACGGCTCTAGACAAGTTCCTGACTAGACGTCAATGATACATTAACATCTAAAATTAACTCAACCCCCCAAATATACGCATGTTCATTGTCTTTTAACGCATATACAATACTAAAATAAAAAGACTAATTAACATTTTATGATTTTAACCAATACGGAAATACGATACTTTTGATTAGTTTCACACGCATGTTTAAAAGAATTTTGAACACGGCAATTTTATTTTACCACATACATGGTCATTAAATGTTTAATTGTATCATACTTGCGTACGTTCATTTTATATCCTATATATCCTATATATCCTATACACACACACGAAAAAATAGTTTTTGTGTGTATCCTACAAAGTCGATCTTTACCATTGATCGGTTTTTAATTTAATTAAGGCTAAGCTAGCGGTGACAAGAATGTAATTTGAAAAAGAAAAACATATATGGTACCGTTCTTATATATATAAATGATATTTAATTATGGTTCATCATGTTTTTTAAATGATATGATACTGAAATTTAGTTTAGGTATAACATTTCATATGTTATTTAAAAAGCACATATTAAACAAAAAATTTAACAGTGCGGGAAAATACGCGTGTTGATCACATTTATCGATCCTTAGTTTGCGTCATATATTTTCATGATAATATCGCATCGTTAGTTTTATAATTTTGTATTTACCTAAATATGGAAATACTTTGCGTGCTTACTGCTTAGTGTGTGTAATAAATGGTGCTTCATTAAATAGGCAATGTAATGGTGCTACATTAAACAGGTGGGAATTGTTTCGATTTCGGTTATTGTATTTTTGAGTTCATCGATCATAGGTCGTTTTACAAACTGTTGTTATAAAAAACCCATTATTTATTATTAATATTATATTATTTTAATCGACAAATATTTTATCAATAATAACTAGTAATATACTAGATTACAAAGAAACGTATAATAGAGTGACATTATATAAAAAAAAATTACACAAATTCTTTCAATTGAGATGATTCGTCTTTCCTTGAGTTTTTATCCACAAATAAGATAGAGATTTTATTTCACCTATGATATCTCGAACCTTTTTATCACCGTTGATGATGGTGACATTTCAGGACATCTAAATGCCCCTTGGTGCACCGTACCTTGGTAGTAGTTTACACCAGTTAGATAATAGTATTTCAAACTCTAGTTGCAACTTTTGTTGCCCTAGAATCATGATATTAGCACAAGAACACATGGAGAATTTAGAAGACTATCTGTCTCAATTTTTATAAGTATTACAGTATTATGAATAAAACTATAAAATTCAATGAAACATAAATTACCTGATATTTATACTAAACATATACTAAACTAAACCAACTCAATAAATAAACGTACAGAACTCTAATCTATTTCAAACTCAACCAAATAAAAAAATAAAACAATAACAATAATCTATCTAATAAATCAAGGTTTTAGGGGACAATTTTTTGGGGGAAATTTATTTGTTCTATAATAAGAAGTTTAAGAGAGAAAAATTAAGTTAAATTTTTCACCATACATGTATAAGTTGATGAAACCAAAGTTTTAAATATTAAATATTTACAAATTTTTAAACATAATGGTTATAATTTATTTATAGGTATTGTTGGTTAACCCGTGTATAACACACGTGAATTAAACCTAGTTATCATTAAATTAAACTTCACTCAAATTAAAATTAACTCTTCACTACTTCCTTTAATTAATCATGATTTGTAACTCTAAAATTGTTGTTTCCATGTAATGCGTCTTTGATCCATAGCATAATACGCATTAGTATTTTGATTCTCATAAAATAAAAAAATCCATCCCGTCGCTAATCACTTTTCGTCTAGTACCTCTGACCGTCAATTTGGTGTTAGCTAGACAATTTGTTGACCAAGATTTAGCATTAAGAAAAAAACCACGTACCCACGTTGATCTTTAGCCATGCCACAATTTGTGGATAACATTCAATATCTCCACAAATTTTAGGAAACAATTCTTTCATACTTATCTTCTCAACTAGATTTAAGATACTTCAATACACTTGAGTCTTGCGTATGTAAATTCGTCACATACGTTAAAAAAAATTTATATGTCTTCTTGACGTGTAAAGTCATAACGTGTGACTGTTGAACTAACTCGTGACAAAAGCCCGTTAGACAAGTCGGTCTTAATGGGTTGTTTGGCAAGTGGGCTAAACACAAATAATTAACAAGATAGGTTAATTATTATGCAAGGTGGATAATACCTATTCTATTATGATTAGGATAGAATACTAAGTATTGTAATTGCATTATGATTAGTATTCTAGTCTTACTAGGATAGATAGGTTATATATATATATATACTCCTAATGTGTGGAGATATATTGTGACTTCCTTGTAATCAGTTTTTTAGTAAGTTTTCTGATATAACACGTGAGAGTGATTTACGGGTTAACGTTTGTGTTATTGTGTTTCTGGAACTTGAATTGGTATCAGAGCCAGGTTCAAGATCACACAATAACATATACACGAAACTGGCAACCTGCGATTAAAACTTTAAATAGTTTGATCAAAGAAGGAGGCTGTTTCAAGCATAGGAATTTTCAACAATTCTTGTGTTGGGTTGTGTTTGATAATTGGCATATAATAATCAAATATTGCTGGTCATTGAATATATAACCCACTGCTAGTTGGACTAAGTTTGTGACCAACTAGAAATTGAAGTTTACTACCTGCGATTGAACCTTATAAAGGAATCAATCAACGAAGGCAGTAACTTTTGCAAATAACCAATTAATAGGTTGTGAGCAATTGGTTAAATCCGGTCATCAATAGGTACGATTGAAGTTATCATCTTACTTGTTGATTACTAGATTAAACCACGTTAGTCGAACTAAGTTTGTGATCGACTAACAAAATTCAGATCTGAGTCCTGGATCTGACTCCACCAAGTTCACCAAAGGAATCAAGGGATTTTTCGTCAACTTATTCACGAAAGAAAAAGATGAATATGGCTGGCGTAGAAAAACCGGAATCCAGTGTTAAGAACGAAAACCGTGAATCTATTAACAACTCAATTCCGTGTCCGGTATTAACAGCAAATAACTACAATTCTTGGTCAGTTCGGATTCGAGCCGTTTTCCGGGTACGAGGTATTTTGGAAGCAATCGAATCGAAAGGAGGCAAGGGGGTTGCGGTTGTGGACTCGTACAAAGATGACACGGCGGTGGCGTTGTTACTACAATCTATTCCAGAAGAACTTGTTCTTCAAGTCTCACAATTAACGACGGCTAAAGAAATTTGGGAGGCTTTGAAAACACGCTATGTTGGAGTAGAAAGGGTTCGTGAGGCTAGGCTCGAGACATTACTATCTGAATTTGAGGCACTGAAGATGAGCAGCTCAGATTCATTGGATAATTTTGCAGCCAAGTTACAACAATATGTTTCTAATGCGGGTCAACTCGGTCATGTTTTTGAAGAAAGAAAGCTAGTGCAGAAGTTTCTAAGGTCTCTACCAAGTAAGTATATTACAATTGTTGCTACCATTCAACAATTTGGTGACTTAAAAAATATGACTTTTCAAGAAGCCATTGGTAGACTTAAGACTTTTGATGAAGCCTTAGGGTCGTTATCAAAAGAATCTACCAATGAAAGTCTAATGTTTCAAAAAACACATCATAAAAAAAGTGGAAAAGTCAATTATAATAGTTCGAAAAATTATGGGAAAAAGGTTGAAAATCCGAAGTCTCATAACAATAATGAAAAAGGATCCGGTAATATAAAGAAGGGGAAGGGTAAAGACCGATCAAAGGTTCAGTGTTATAGATGTGATCAATTCGGACACTTTGCATCCATGTGTCCGGAAAGAAAGCAAAAGAAACAGGAAGCTAACTTCATGGAAGAAACAGACGAGAACCCGGCAGTTTTTATGGTTAGATGTGATGAAGAAAAGGTGTTTCTCAATGAAGAAAGGGTTATACCAAAGAAATTTCAATCCGAGCCTAAGGATAAGAATGTTTGGTACTTGGATAATGGTGCGAGCAATCACATGACAGGTAACCGCATGTTTTTCTCCGAGTTGAATGAAAGAATTACAGGTAAGGTCAAGTTCGGTGATGACTCGTGTGTTGATATTCATGGTAAAGGATCAATATTGTTCGAAGGAAAAAATGGCGAACAACGTCTTATGACAAATGTTTATTTTATTCCTGAGCTTCGAAACAATATTATCAGTTTGGGGCAAACGACAGAAGGTGTTGTGAAACATTGCTAAAGGGAAACCATTTGTTTTTGCATGATCACTCGGGAAGATTGTTGATGAAGGTACCAAGAACTAAGAACCGTCTCTACAAGATAAATTTAAAAATTGGTAGCCCGGTGTGTTTGCAAGCCAAAATTGATGATTCAAGCTGGTTATGGCATGCAAGACTTGGCCATATTAGTTTTGAAACAATGAAAAAGATGGCAGCAAAAGACTTAGTGATTGGAGTGCCAAGAATAAATCTACCGAATAAGTTGTGTGACTCGTGCATGGTAGGAAAACAAACAAGGTTGCCTTTTCCAATTGCAACTACATACAGAGCATCCAAGCCTCTAGAGCTAATTTATGGCGATTTATGTGGGCCAATAACACCGTCGACGATTGGAGGTAATGAATATATATTTGTTATTATTGATGATTACTCACGATATATGTGGTCTTTTATGTTGAAAAGGAAAGATCAAGCGTTTGAAGTTTTCAAGTCCTTTAAAGTCATGATCGAGAAAGAAACCGAGAGGTCAATTAAAACTTTTCGAACGGATCGTGGGGGGGAATTTACTTCAAGTGAGTTCTCAAGTTATTGCAAGGAGAATGGGATTCAACGTCAACTAACCGCTCCATACACTCCACAACAGAACGGAGTGGTGGAGAGGCGAAATAGAACGATTTTGGAGATGACGCGCAGTATTATGAAAGCAAAGAAGGTGCCAAATTATATGTGGGGAGAGGGAGTTAGACATGCTACTTATTTAATAAATAGAGTTCCAACTCGTGCGCTCACAAATAAAACTCCTTATGAAGTTTTCAAAGGTCGGAAACCAAATTTACCCCATATAAGAGTTTTCGGTTGTGTCGCGTACATGAAGATAACAAAACCGAATCCAAAGAAGTTAGATGATCGCTCCAAAATTATGATACATCTAGGCAATGAGTCCGGGTCAAAAGCTTATCGTTTATATGATCCAACAAGTCGAAAAATTCATATATGTCAAGATGTACATTTTGAGGAGCAAATGGGGTGGTTGGATTTAAAAAATGTCGAGCACTCTGAATGGGAAACATTTAATGTGAATTGGGGGGAAGATGTCTTACCAATTCATGATGGACCCATTACCAATCATAACTTTGAAGAAGGTGATAAATCATCTAATAGCAGCTCAATTGATCGAAGTAACATAAGCTCAAAAAATAAAAATTACAGCAGCTCATTAGATCCAAGTACTGAAAACCCAACAGTTCCATTAAGCCCAAATCTAGAAAACGTTATGGGCTCAAGCGATGATGAAGACCAAAATCATATTTGTTCTCGAAGTAGTCCAGTTATTACTTTTGATTCTGAAGCAAGCTCACAACAAACGGGGCTAAGAAGGAGTACACGATCAAGCAAACCACCCGCAAAGCTTAATGATTTTATTATTGATGGAAGCTTATTTCTAACGCAAGAAGGGGAACCGAGTTCTGTTCAAGAAGCATTAGAAAATCGGGAATGGTTGGATGCTATGAAAGTAGAGATGGATTCCATTGAAAAGAACAAAGTGTGGGATTTAGTTCATCTTCCTCAAGGTCAGAAAACTATTGGGCTCAAGTGGGTTTTCAAGTTGAAAAAAAATCCGGATGGCACACCGAAAAGATATAGAGCAAGACTCGTGGCGAAAGGTTATATTCAACAGTTTGGTATAGATTATGAAGAAGTTTTCTCACCCGTTGCTAGACTCGAAACTGTGCGTTTGATCATGGCCTTAGCCGCATCCGAAGGTTGGGAGCTACATCATCTTGATGTGAAAGCCGCTTTTCTTCACGGTGATCTTAATGAATTAATATATGTAGAACAACCTAAAGGTTTCGAGATTAGAGGCAAAGAGAGAATGGTATACAAATTGAAGAAAGCATTGTACGGTCTTAAACAAGCTTCTAGAGCTTGGAATGCAAAGTTGGATGGTGTGTTGAAGAATATGGGTTTTCAGCGGTGTACTTATGAGAGTGCGGTTTATATAAAGGGTGCTAATAAATCATTATTGATTGTTGCTGTTTATGTGGATGATTTACTTGTTACAGGGTCTCGCATTCAAGACATAGTTGGCTTTAAGAAGCAAATGAAGGTTTCTTTCGAGATGAGTGATCTTGGATTATTGACATATTACCTTGGCATTGAAGTAAAACAAGATAAAGATGGTGTTTTTCTCAAGCAAGAAGGTTATGTAAACAAGATTTTGAAAGAAGCTAGACTCGATGAATGCAACCCGACTCATTGTCCTATGGAACCGGGTACTCAACTTGATAAGGATGAGCAAGGGCAAGCGGTTGATCCAACTACATACAGAAGATTTGTGGGATGTTTAAGATATTTGCTTCATACTAGACCCGACTTATCTTTTTCTGTTGGAGTAATTAGCCGTTACATGCAAGAGCCTAAACAGTCTCATATGCAAGCCATGAAACATGTTCTAAGGTTTATTAAGGGAACAAAAGATCATGGGATAATGTATAAAAGAGGACGAAGTGCAAAAGGGTTGGTTGGTTTTTGTGATAGCAGTCATAACACGGATCGAGATGATGGGAGAAGTACAACAGGTTATGTATTTTACTATAATGGTGGTCCTATTTCGTGGTGTTCACAAAAACAAGATACAGTTGCTTTATCGTCTTGTGAGGCAGAATTTATGGCGGCTAATGCCGCTGCTTGTCAAGCTATATGGTTGCGGGGAGTGCTAAGTGAAGTGACAAAGGAAGAAGAGAAGGTGGTGCCATTAATGATAGATAACAAGTCGGCTATTGAGTTAATAAAGCATCCGGTTTTCTTTGGAAGAGCTAAGCACATCAGAAACCGTTATCATTTTATTCGT
Source organism: Tagetes erecta (assembly GCA_030867185.1). NCBI lineage: Eukaryota > Viridiplantae > Streptophyta > Magnoliopsida > Asterales > Asteraceae > Tagetes > Tagetes erecta. The sequence continues at coordinate 11,329,500 of CM061494.1, forward strand.
GAAAGGGTTGAAGCGAATGAAATTAAAGTTGAGCATGTTAGTGGTGAAGAACAGAAGGCGGATATTCTTACCAAGCCATTAGCACGTATCAAGTTCAAGGAGATGAAGAGTTTGTTACGAGTGGGAAGTCTCTCTAATTCGGTTCACGAATTAGGGGGGTGATTGTTGAACTAACTCGTGACAAAAGCCCGTTAGACAAGTCGGTCTTAATGGGTTGTTTGGCAAGTGGGCTAAACACAAATAATTAACAAGATAGGTTAATTATTATGCAAGGTGGATAATACCTATTCTATTATGATTAGGATAGAATACTAAGTATTGTAATTGCATTATGATTAGTATTCTAGTCTTACTAGGATAGATAGGTTATATATATATATTCTCCTAATGTGTGGAGATATATTGTGACTTCCTTGTAATCAGTTTTTTAGTAAGTTTTCTGATATAACACGTGAGAGTGATTTACGGGTTAACGTTTGTGTTATTGTGTTTCTGGAACTTGAGTGACATATTAAAAGACAAAAAAATAACGGTCAAAATGATAACAAAGTCAAATCAAAATGGTTAAAGTCATAAATATGTCAAAGTAGAGTAAAATGTTAAAGTCATAATCTGGATAATTTATTAGGGGCCAAAATGATAATTAGTCAAAATTAGGTATTATATAAAAACATTGAAAAGATCCATATATTGCGAGAAGAAAAAAAACCTAATATTTAAAAAAATCATTTCCTACATCTATATACAAAAAATTATTAAAATATTTTTTAGTATGCATTTTCATAGTGTCAAATTTACCTGCACATGTGTATGTTATTTCTAGATAACATAACCTACACATGACTTTTACATGCGTAGTTTTAACAAATAAACGAAATTTACATGGTTTTATTTTTTGTTTTTCAAAACTAATGAATAAATGTATTTTAATCATTTTTCTATATGTTAAAAACGTTTTTGGTTAAAAATTATGAATTTAGTTACTTCTTTTTGTTCTCGCACTTGTTCTCGCAAACCTTACTTCCCAAGTTTTTTCATATTTTCTTTTCTCAAATGTTGTGTATATTAATAACTAGACGATGTAAAAAGGAAAATAAAAAAATTCGTCGTTAATAGCGTAGATGTTACGAAAAAATATTTACAACGAATTACGTAATTGTAATCGATCACACCTGTGTAATTTTCTGTAAATATTTTTTCGTAACATTTATATGCGTTTTTGACGACTGAAACTTCTTTTTAAAATTTTTCCTTTTTACATCTTCTAATTATTGAAACATCAATGCCATCTAAATAAAAACACCTTATCTGCATCCCCTATAGACCCAATTCCGACTCCCCCGTTAGCCTTAGAATGTAACTTTTTATCCTTTCAAGTGAATTAATAACATTTTTATCCTTTGAAGGAATGCCTAAGAATAAAACGCCATCGACATAAAGAATGTGTGACGAGGTCCATTATTAGGGACAGTGATACCATTAAACAAACCATATGATTTTGCCGTTTCAATTATTATAAAGAGATACCTTTAAACAAAACCACTATTAATATCCAGCTTAATTTTCGTCGTTTGTGGCCTAGCTAATGGCATGCCACGTACTCACACACCGTTGGCCGAAATAGTCTCGAAATTTTTTTTTCTTAAAAATAACTTTAAATTAATACAATAATTTTGGTTGTTGGTGGAGTGGAAGTGACCCGTACTAAAGGCTCTCCTCTAAGCAGGGTTATGGAATCGACTCGCACTTCTAGCATTAAATACATCGTTGGTGTCCTAGCTAAGAGACATGCCACATATTCACTAACCGTTGGCCCGAATAGTCTCGACTTTTTTTTTTTCCTGAAAATAACTTTAAATTAATATAATAGTTTTGGTTATTGGTAGAGTGGAAGTGGCCCGCACTAAAAGCTCTCCTCTTAGCAGGGTTACAGATTCGACTTGCCCTTCTAGCTTTAAATACAAAAATTAAATAGATTCCTTTGACTCTTCATAAGGCCTGCACTCTTGGGTGCCCTTGACCGCCCTTCCCAAGGGCTGCATTGAGGGTGGGTCATTTAAATTTGTGGGCATCCGCTCTTCACCAAGGATGGGTGATTAGAAGGGGTTGGTGGGGGCCATAGTAATATTTAGTTGTTTTTCACATTTTCTTTACAAAATTTAATTAAAATGGAGGTAGTAATGAGTGATTGTGGAAAGAATGATGTTGTGGGTAAAAGTTGATTGTTAAAAAATTGGTGTTAGGGTAAAAGTCGATTGTGAAAATGATTGATGAAAGTTAGTGAAAAGATAATGTAACATGCTGGGTGGACTGACTTTGAAATAATAATTTCTCAACGTTACGGACAGTTTTGAGTTTATTATCGTCTATCTAATCAAAGGTTCTAGTACGGTTATGGAAGAAATAACATCACCTTTTTATAGACACCGCTCTTCATATCCACATATATAACTCCTTAAGTCCTTATATAATATTGTAAATATTTTACTACAAATATATATTGTTTTGCACGGCATTTAATTACAATTTGTAGACATGAATAATACGCATGGAAACTAGACTACGGCTCTATGAAATGAAAGAAATTTAAAACATTAACATCTCTTACTATGACTAAACATTCCCCGGTCTACATTCAAACTTCAAACCTTGACTTCTATCCCAAGTAACTTCTAACAACGGACCATGCATGAATTGAACCTTATAAATATAGCTTCTTTTACACCCTCATCTTCATCAAAAACAAATACTAGCAAAAGAGAAAAATTTAGCGTTGCATGCAAAAAAGCTTGGTGATCAAGAAACAAGTTAACCATCATGCAAAAGCAAAGCATTATTAGTGTTCTTGAAAGAGCAACAATATTGGTATCACTAGTTGTGTTGTTGACCACGGTGGAGCCATGCGATGCGAGCCATAGAACCATGCACATAAACGAACCTAGCCTTCGGCTCGCGCTCTTACAATCTCTTGGCCACGACCCTACCCCGCCTCCTGGAAATGGTTGCAGCGAGACTGGTAACGGTGGAAACCACTGCAAGCCGCCAGTTAACCAAAAGGCCTTTGCGGGCCGCTATCGGACCACTACCGCCACAACGTCTTCTCCACCACCAGTGTTGGCGGTTTCCGGTGGAATCGCCACAAACCGGAAATTGATGATGGAGCTCTCGTTGAGCTAAATAATAACTCACTATTAATTAATCCTCAAGTGAATTAGTTATGTATGTTATTGTTACAAAATTGTCTTTATTCATGTTAATTAATTTATATATAGGTTAAATATGATGCTAATTATGCATTTTTAAGGATTGAAATTAGAGGACTTTATGGCCTCGTGCTAATTCTTAGTTGAAATTTAAAGTATGAGAATAAAATTAATGTTGGATTAATCTTTCTCTTGAATTGTATGATTATCGTATATCTATTTAATTTTATTAGATTTAATCAAATAAAAATCTTAAATAACAAGAAAATTAACATATAAGAGATCGAGTGCATAATATATAAATATGATCACCTTGTTTAATTCATGATAATTGCACAAAAAGCTAAATAAATTGAATTGAAGACTAGCTATGTAACCTATATTTTGAGTTTCTTTTACAGGTCCAATGTTCGAACTCAGTTTTGACTAGTTTTTTTTTATCTCCAACTTTTTTAAAAGTCACCTTAATTAGTTACTGATATGAGATGTATCATTTAGTGATTACGTTGGCCGGCTTCATGTTTTACTTTTGTTTAATTCTTTTAAACATAAAGTTTAATATATATTCGATCGTACTTCCAGACGTACTATTGGTGTTTATTTTAAATACATAGATTAAAATGACATTTACTAACTTAATATTATACTTATTGAACATTTGAACCTGTCTTAAAATGAGAGTTTAATTTGTGTTCGTTGAAAAAAAATGGGGTTGATCGGATTGGAGATTTAAAACTATACTAAGAAAAGTCTATTGATCAACATGTTTAAACACTTTTTTTAACAGCATGCTAAAACAATATTCAATAAGAGGCTATTTGTTTCAGCCTCTTAATGGTTCAAATATTTAAATAATTCAGCACTTAATGATTTAGATTATTTGTTTCGTGAACAGATGTTTGAATGTTCAAACATTTACATCTATGTGATGGTAGAGCGATGATAGTACTTATGAGTTGTCATTTATTCACTAGTGAGAATAGTGAAAGTACACGACATATCCACTCCCTTTCACCTAAGCTACAAGCCCTGTGATCAACGTGTTGAACCATACATTTTTTTTTTCTAAGTAGATCCACCTAGCTCCTGGTTGGAGGTTGCTAGCATAACCTAGCTTCTACCAGAAAACATAGACGTTGGAAATCCATCAGTAATATTCAGTGCGATGAAAGGACACATAAAGCTAGGAAGCTGATATCATCGTTGATCAATTGCCGACAGACACATACAAAGATAAATCCATACTTTCCCCTGGAAGAGTCCTTTGTAACCCGTCAATGATGCTAAAGATAAGATTTTAGATAACAATTAAGCTTTCTGACAATCCATCCATAAGAAGTCCATATGAAATACAAAGACACCAACATCTGGTATGTTATGGATCCTAGATATATCTTGTTGGTAAATATATCACCCACGTACATCCTGTTTTCTAATAGTAAGACGGGATCCACTTCCGCCAATTAATTTTTCTTGTGGATTTGTCCGTGTGCGATAATAGGCAGAATTTACCACCGGGCCCCGCTTTTGTGACCAATGGATATGAATTATGTGTACGTAAGTCTCAGTTAAACACTTATGTATTGAACCATATGTGGGAAAAGTATTAGGCAATGCATTCGATAGTTGTTATTGTGTTGAACGTGTTACCGGTTGGTGGAACACAAATTGTTGACTTTGAAGAGGTCATACTTCTTCATTCCCTTAATTTGTTCCAAACGTTAAAGTTGACCACCGTCTACTTTAGGGAGCGATAATGGCGTGTTTTATTCAACCAACTCATTTTCTATTAGAACAAAAGTTGACTTTTTGTTTTACAAGTATATAAACAAATTAACAAACACTTCCTACAACAGTGTAATTGTCGAATTAAAGGACAACATAAAAAAAAGTGCAACACCTTTTTAGTTTTTTAAACTAAAGTCTAAAAGTATATACTTTTCCATTAGTGGATTGATGATATCGTAGCTTTAAAATTCACGAGGGTAGATTATTCTATAGCGTCGCCGTTAAAAAATTAAAAAATTATTCTATAGTGTCAACGCAGCCAATATTTCTTTTTTAAATCGGTTTTGATGAACAATGTTAATATATAGCAGTGCTTCAAACATTTACCACACTGCATCCAATTTTTTCAGGTTCATTGTTGTAACGTGTTCTGACACTCAGTTACGTACGGGATGATGACAAGCCTTCAAAAATTTATCAATATTTCTTAATGTTTATCAATTTCGTGTAACATATCTGATCAAACTGCAACGTTAAAAATTTTCACTTTTAATTAGTATTAATAATACTGGGAACATCTAGCACATAACTTCTGTGACCACTCTTCAATTGTATCAAATTGCCTTAACACGATAGCTACATTAGTGTTCCCATTGCTTAGAACGAACGAACCTAAATACTAGAACATGGTTGTTTGTTATTCACCTGGCCACATTGCAACCGTACGTACCTGATTAATTTCCTATGGGTGATCATCATCAACAGATTTTTGTCGTTAATCACTTTCACTGACGAATATATTTGTCGGTAATACTCATAATTTGTTTAGAAGTGATATGTTTTGATGTCTGTTTAAATTGGAATTGTTGTGTTTCAGTGATATCTTTAGATTTTGATTTGGATCAAAACCAGCTTGATAATATATATTAATAATAATAACTATACATGCCATGTAATTTGGATCAAAACCAGTTATAATCTATCTCTACCTATTCTAATAATTGAGTAACACATCCACATGTCACCATTTTAACTACTCCACATAGGATTTTGCTTAGGTGTCATGTTCTAATTAATTTGATGGAGAATTTTTAGACGGGTCATGGTATGCTCCATATTCGAAATAACCCGATATGTTTAAATTAAAAATTCACAAATTATCATCAATTATCTCCTAACCCGATATGTTCAAATACAAAATTTACCAATTATCATGATCTATATCTTAACCCGATATGTACCAAGTATCATGAATTATCTCCTAACCTGATATGTTCAAATACAAAATTTACCAATTATCATGATATATATCTTAACCCGATATGTACCAAGTATCATGAATTATCTCCTAACACGATATGTTCAAATACAAAATTTACCAATTATCATGATCTATATATTAACCCGATATGTACCAAGTATCATGAATTATCTCATAACCTGATATGTTTAAATAAAAAACTTATCAATTATTATGATTTATCCTAACCCGATATGTTCAAATTAAAGTTTTACCAATTATCATTAATTATCTCATAACTCGATATGTTCAAATAAAAAAATTTACAATTATCATGAATTATCTCCTAACCCGATATGTTCCAATAAAAATTTACCAACTATTATAAATCATATCCTTTATTGTAGCATGTGATTTTTTATATGAATATATTTGTAAATATCCGAATCGATTTAATAAGAGATATGTTAAAAATAAATTTGATATGTAAATTGAGTTAAAACCTATAAAACTAAAATTCGTGTAGTACACGGGTACTAATCTAGTATTAAAACATATACCAATAATGAAACTGACATGATCTGGTTACAGACATAAAAATATGGCATGGTTAGTAATTAATTAATCTACTAATGAGAAAATATATACCTTTGTTAATTAATAACCGTCTGAGACACATAGGGTTTATTGAAACGAAAGGTAGAAACGAACACGAACAGCGACACCGAAAAAAGTATCGATAATCTGCAGCCAATTAAGGAAGGGACATTTGTTTGCATGCTTGGCATCTAGTTCCAAACTTAATTCACGAAAGTGAATTATGTTTTTGTTTGTTCGTTAATTTGCGGCTGGAAAAATTAAGTCGAACAAAATAAATCAAAAGGTATGTTCACATGTTCCCAGCACACCTCTATTTTCTTGTATTGTGCTACGACAATAATAATAGGGTGAAACGGCAATAATAATAACAATAATAGGGTGAAAGGATTATTTTATACTAGGTTTAATATTTATAGAAAAATTATAAAAAAACATATCTTTCATTTATTTGTATTACCAAATAAACAAGTTAAGTGAACATTATAATTGTTGCGCCTCGATGTAACTTTTGCGGGTCACAATTTAGTTAGCATGTTAATTTATCAGATCCGAAGATATCAAATTCAATAGGAATAATGGGTATGGTATCGCTAGAGAGACTAAAGTAAGTACACTTTTACATTACCAAATTTGTTCAATTACAAATTTACAATATGGTAGTTATACATATAACCAAAAAACAATGGCCCAAAAAGTCCAATAATTTGAACATCATCACTAGTAAGAAATTTGATTCACGACTTTATTAACTTTTAATAATGAATCGTTGAATTGAAAACGAGTTAAAATAAATGTTGTTTAATTAATAATAAAACATGCATGCATGGGAGGCTAGCTAGCTTGTCGCTTCAGCAACTTGCACAATTGATTGGGAGAATTCATGTAGAGGTGGCGGTGGCGCAACGGCCGGACGGTGGCGGATGGCGGCCTTTTTAGAGCCGACACAACGCCGGTTGCCCCCGTTGCCTGTCCAGTTACAATCATTTCCTGGTGGTGACCGGACCGGCCTTCTTTGTTGTAATGAAGATAACAAAAGATATCCACTTTTCATCCATGTTTCTTCAAAATCTCCATCTAATAGCCTGCATGCTTCACTTGGTTTGAAACTCATCAACAAAATGGCAAGTGTTGCTATTATAGCAACACAAAGGAATTGGTGCTTCATGTTTCTTGTTTAAATTTCAAGATTAGGGGTTTTCGATCTTGTTGGTGAATCGCCCGACTTGTTTGAGTTAAAGATATATATGAAATGTGGGGCTTATGTTCAAGATTGTTTGGGATGGATGAGTTTGGTTTAAGGAGAGAAAATAGGTAGGTGAACTTATTAGGGTTTGGTGAACAATGTTCATGAAGGAGAGAAATATGTTTAGTTATTTATAAGCAGATATGGACATAATATGCATTGACTTTGACTTGATTTTTTCTTGTTTTGACTTGGAATAATGTCATATAGGACATTTGAATATCATGTTTTGGCCTTTGCATGCGTTTCTTAAATTTGAAAAACACGAGGATGCAATTTTTGAATATAAGTTAACCAGTAGATCGAACTAGCTAAACTCGTGAGTTATGAGAAGCCATGTGTTGCGAAGACTGTTGATGGAGCTAACTATCGCTTGATTTATAATAAACTTATTAGGTTCGAATCCGTATATACTACATATGTTAAAATAATCTCATAAAATTTTGATTTTAAAAGTAAAAAATATCTAAAACATAGATTATATAATTGATAATTAAAAATAAAGAAATGACCAAAGTAGCTATAAAATTATTTTAAAAAATATATAAGATCGAGTTGGGAAAATGTGACGGATAAAAGAAGATTAAAACACTAATTATAGAAGGGTTATTGGATTTAAACACTTCCAACTATTGGTCATTGGTTGTTGTCACCTCCAAGTATCACTTTGGCCAATAACACTCCCAACTAAATACTTTGGTGTCTGTATCACCAAAAGTTAACCAAATCACTAACGCCGTTAAGTTTTGCTGACGTGGCACGATGACGTGTCCTATCTCTCCTTACGTGGCAAGGTGATGTCGGCCAATGATCAATAGTTAAGGGTGTTTAAATCCAATAAGGCAATAACCCATTATTTATCTATATTTAACTAGGAATTGACATGTGTCACGTGATGCGACGACCGGGTTTTAGTTGGTGCATATGTCGTGTCATATTTGTGACTTCGCTACATGCGTTATGTTATTGATTATCTCTTGCACGTTATGGTGTAATATTATGTCTTGTACCTTGCAACGTAATGCCGTCAAAGTAATTAAAAAAACTAACTAAAACAAAAGAATATACAAAGAAAAAAAAATTTTAAAAGAAGAAAAAACAAAAATATCCAGCCCTCGTGTAGATATTCAATGCACATCATGACCACTTGATCCAATATGACACTGTTAACTAGGATTTTTTTATACAATATAATGGTATAAATAAATTTCCGCTTTTATGGTGTTTATGGATTAAATGTTGTCATAATTCTGCACAGTCATCAATTTTATTAAGTAGGTCGCTTACTCGGAAGTTCACTTGAAAAGAGGATTGAGACAGGGCGACCCTCTTTCTCGCTTTTTGTTCTTGCTGGTGATGGAAGCGTTTAATTACTTTGACACGTTACATTGCAAGGTACTAGGCATTATACTATACCAGAACGTGCATGAGATAATTAATAAAGTAACGCATGTAACGAAGTCACAAATATGACACGACATATGTACCAACTAAAACCCGGTCGTCGCATCACGTGACACAGGTCAATTCCTAGTTAAATATAGATAAATAATGGGTTATTGCCTTATTGGATTTAAACACCCTTAACTATTGTTCATTGGCCGCCATCACCGTGCCACGTAAGGAGAGATAGGACACGTCACCGTGTCACGTCAGCAAAACTTAACGGCGTTAGTGATTTGGTTAACTTTTGGTGATACGGACACCAAAGTATTTAGTTGGGAGTGTTATTGGCCAAAGTGATACTTAGAGGTGACAACGGCCAATGACCAATAGTTGGAGGTGTTTAAATCCAATAACCCATTATAGAAAGACGTTAAAAGATGTTGAGGCTTGTTATAAAGATGGTTGTGCGCTAGCTTCGGTTAAAATTATCCTTTTATTGAAAACATGAAGCTTTTGAATATTTATTTGAAATTATCATCTTATTGAAAACATAAAGCTTTTGAATATTTATTTGAAAAATGTGATAAAACCGGTTAAAACCGATTATTTTTTTATTTTTATTTTTGACTAGCTAGCTGGCCTTTGATTAATTTTAGATGGAAACGTACATAAAACAAGATTTAATATTAATGACTGATGCATGTTATATTATTTTATTAGAAAATAATATACTCTTAATTTCTTATTCAACTTGTTTAAAAGGGCCCTTGAATTTTTTTCTAAAATAATGTTGTAATTTTAAAAATGTAAATTACAAGTTAAACAATTAGTCAAAAGTTCGGACATATATCTCTAAATTTATTATTAAGTGTGTTTACAATAACCTAGTTCTAATTTCTGACTATTTTTATAGTTTCACACATATACGTTCTACTTGTATCGTAGACTTTTAACTTTTTCTTTAAAAAATAAATTAAAAAATTGATGAAAACGGCATCAAAATTAACGTGCTAAAGTATCAAAATATTAAATTAGTTCTATAATTGATTTTCTAACATCCAGTTCTTCTTATAGTAACATTTTTTTTATCTAAAAGTTTGGTGGGTCTTATTTGATAAGATATGTGATAATTGTTTTAATGGAAACATATTCCGTCTAAAAATGAAAGCACTTTGCATTAACTTTTGTAGAAATAAATATGTTTTTTTTAAATTGAACGGGTCTGAAATGTTGAAAAACTTAACCACCCAAATTACACATCCACGTATGTATTTTTATACCATGCATATATACACGGCATTTAAAAAAAAATATTAAAAGATCTATTTTTATTGACATGCATGGTATAAACGGGTTTTAGGTGATGTTTACTTAGTGAGCGACAAGCTTCCAATGTGGATTTCACCGATTAGTTTATTTAAGTGTTTTGAAAAAGTCAGGAATTAAAATAATGATATTTTATTAACTTTTAAACATAAACTAGTTTTTTTTACTCCGCGTCGGCTGATTTTAGTTTGTGCACTTGTTGCCGCTAACCGGTTGTTAAGTTAAAGCCTAGTTACTTGTTATGTTTCAAAATATTTGTCTTTAAAGTATTTAACTATAGAAAAAAATTAGAAAAATAACCTGCAGCAACAAAATCGCTATAGGCCGGTATTTAGTGTATTCGTTAAAAATTAGAATCCACCGACCTTTTTTTTAGTAATTATGGGTGTCAAAGTTGAGTTGGAAGTGTTTAACTAGTGGTCTAAGCCTAGTTAATTATGTATCACAATAAAGTATTTAACTAAAGAAATAAAAAAAAACTTATATATAGAGACGACATGTCAATTAATTATCATCTGCTTATCATCTGCTTATTATCAACTAGATTAAGCCCCGTGTGTTACACGAGTGAAAATATAAAAAAACAGAATTCTAAAACTTTATAAAAAAATAACATTTGAAAATAAGTTAATCGTTACATGAAAGATATATCAAAATAAAAACACAAATTGTTTAAACTCTAATTTAAGAATTAAACAAATAGATTTAAACTAAAAATACGTTATTAATATCAAATTAGATATCGACGCTTTTAAAACTTGTGTCTTATAAATCCTATCAACTAATTAAAAAAAAGGGTAAGAAAAATTGCCATACAAATATTCCAGATGATAAATATCCTGTAAAATTCATGTTGACACTCATGTACCTGGTCGTGCGTACGGGTCGGCAAGCATGGGTATAAGACATAAATTGCGATGTGTTATTTGTTAAGTTGTTTATTTTCCGTTTTAACATTGATTTTAGAGATGTAAATAAGATAAATTGAAAATTTAAAAGAGAATAATATTATGGGTGATTTAATGTTTTTGATTTCTTTCCATACAAAACTAAGAATAGAAGATTCTTAGTTTTGAGCGGGAAAATGTCTCAATACCCTCTCCAATGAATGATATGTGTCCTCTAAAACCCTCTTTTATTAGAAGGTATAGATTTCATGATTGATTATCATCTGATTATTATCAATTGATCATTATGTGATTTCATGTTCAAGTTATTTGTATTTAAATGCTACATTGATTAGATAGGTTAAACTTCCAGCCTAAAAGTTTAGGTTGTGTTTTCATTACAATGGTGTCTTAATTTGTTTTGTTTGATTCATTCATATACTAGGTTTAAAACCCGTGTATACACACGGAATAAATCTAAAATATATAAATAAAAATGATAAAAATCGAAAATATAGAACACAATAAATAAAGGTTCAACAACCGGATTAATTGAACATACTATCAAAATCGAATACTGGTTATACACCATATTTAATTTGAAATTAGAGTTTATTTATAAGAAACGAAACAATAAATAAAGCTTCAACAACTGGATTGATTGAAACCACAAACGTATTACAAAAAATATAGAGCACAATTGATTGGAAATCATTGAGTGGGAGTTGCCGTAAATAGTAATGAAGTTTTGGAGCCCAATTTGACCGGTCAAAAAATTTTCCCTCTCAAATTTGCCCCCCAAAAACTCTGAAATATTAGATAGATATTGGTTTAATACCCGTGTATACACACGGATTAAAATAAAATATTTAATATTTTAACAATAAATAAAATTTAAGCAATTATAAAAAAATTTAAGATTATTAATGGCGATACAATTAACAAAAAATGTAAGGTAATTGTTGCTGATAAAAAAAATTATCCTACTAAATATTTAAGTTCCATTTGATCCCACTAACACCTTAACGTATATATCACCAATTTTTAACCAAATAGCTTGAAAATGACACCTTTAACATTATGGCATGTGCTAATGTTACATGGTATCCACTATTTAGTTCAAAACCTGTATGTTATATGTGTGGATTCATGAAAAATAAATAATTCCAAAAGTTTCTACTAAAACTAACATTCAAAATAAAGTGACATACTACTTGAAATAAATGCTTATAAAAATACAAAGACAAAATACATATAAACCTATAATAAAATAGTTAATTACTAAATGATGCATCCATTCAAATTGTGAGCCTATTATAATCTGTCTGTCTGCAACTTGAAATGAAAAGTGGCTTTTCATGTATAACATAATTTAAGAAAGACATCCATGGGTCTAAGCCTCTAAGGCTCTTAGGGTGGTGGGTGTGGAGTGCGGGTACCCATGCGGGTAGCCCGTACCCGCGCGGTAACACCGCCGCCGCCCCCACGGGTAGGGCTGCATACCCAACTTGGTCCGTGTTTGTGAAAGCGACTCCATACCCAACCGATCCAAAAGATAAAAGATTTAAGAAAGTGCAAGAGTCGGCCAGAAAAGACGTCGAGCGAGGTTTCGGGATTTTGAAGTCTAAATGGGGTATTCTTAAACGCCCCCTACGTGCAATGAGTATAGACAAGATTAGAAAGTTGGTGTACACGTGCATGATATTGCACAACATGATACTAAAAGATGATGGAAATGCTATATCGCCAGTGTACATACGAGATCCTCCGGTGCAACCAGTTGAGGATGATGATGCACTTGAGGAGTTGCATGATTCCGAGATACATCACCGACTTCGATATGATATAACCGAACATCTTGCAACTCTAGATCTTGACTACTTGGATACTACCGAGGACGAGGACGAGGATGAAGACGAAGACGAAGACGAAGACTAGTTATTTATTTAAATCTTCTTTAATTATGTAATTTTTTAGTTTTTTTTATTTAATGAATGGTTTTTATTATATATTTTTAATTGTTAGTTTAAAGTTATTAAAATAAAAAATTTAAGAAAAAGTGAGGGTATGAGGGTATTGACACCCATCAAAAAAAATGTGTGAGGGTAGTGTGAGGGTAGTTGTGAGTTGGAGGATTATTATTGGTGGGTTGTGAGGGTAGTGGGGGTTCAAAAGAACTCACTCCCACCACCCTTACACACCTTTATAAAAATAATCCCTTTTATTTATTTGAAATATAATATGAGAACATTTAGCATAATAAAAGGGTTAAAGTAGAGTTCACAAAAGATGAAAGTAGTAGTAACATAACCCATTGGTTAACATAAATAAATGAAAAAATAAATAAATTTAATTATATATATATTGCAATGCAGGTGTTTGTGACAAAATTTAGAAATTACTTTTAGCACTTTGAAAGTTTTAACTGCATAATCAGAAACATTGTCTACCTGAGCTTTACACGATATATTTGGAGATCACGAAAAAGTTAGATGTCACTTGATATATAATATAAGAGAATACTTGGTATATTAAACCATAGTTTTTTCCAACCATATCAGTACCATAAAAAAGGGCACATTGTTTAGAAAGACAATCAAAGTAGTATAAAGGGATGCGGTGGTGCTTCACAATTAATTTTTTTCACAAAATACCTTTTTAGGTTGATGAACTCAAATAGGCTGATGCTGCTATTAGAGCTGCACAAATCGGTTAATTTCGGTTAACCGGTTATTTAATACCCAAACCGGTTATTTTCGGTTAGTGAGCAAATCAGTTATTCGCTTTAACCAGTTCAGTTAATAACCGGTTTTTTCCCAAAATTTTCGGTTATTTTAGTTTAACCGGTTCGGTTAATTAACCGGTTTTTCTAATATTTTATTATTTTTTCGGGTTTTTCCCCGGTTAACCAGTGGATTGGTTAAAAACCGGTTGATAACCAGTTATCCATAAAAAATCCCTAATCGGTTACGAACATGCGGTAAAAAAAATACCCTAACCAGTTAATCCTCAATCGGTTAATAACCGGTTTCAATTAATGAACCGGTTATTTTGTGCACCTCTAGCTGCTATAGTGTTGCTCTGAGATTTAGCAATTCTTGATTTGAGATTTAAATTCATTGCTTGAATAAATCCACACAAAAACTTAGTTATCTTGTTGCATTTTTCTCTTCATCTTTCTTAACCATCAAACATAACTTTTGAACCTTGTTTTTTTCTCAGTTAATCAATTTATATATGCAATTTCACCATATGTTTTTCCAGTTCCCTTTTTTCCGTCTTCTTGTATGTTCTAGATCATCAACCACCATAGAATCATCCACAATAGCTGTCATAAAAAGCAAGGTGTTTTTTTTACAATTATCAAGATGTTAGATGATAACAAAAACAATATCAGAACTTTTATAGTTGCGCTCAAAGTGAAAAAAACTAAAGACCCATGTTATCTGAGGCATGATGTTTATTAATGATCATTAAGGTGTTAATATGATAATAAAAACAACATTAGAATATTTAAGGCCACTTAAGTGTGCCAAGCAACACACCACACGTTACTATATCAAGAATTGCCATCTTGTCCCTCTTCCAACACACAAAACAGAACATAAACTCTAAACAATCTGACACCTTTTGAAAAAATAGCTAGATACTCACACATACACATGCACATATAGGTATGTGTATGTACGCTTATGTATACACACAGGCAAAGACATCATGGGCTGAAGATCATTAGGCAAGTTTTACGTCTTCAAATCATGAATTTATCAAAAAATCAAATGAATACTTGGCAACAGCTGAACATGAAGAACATTTACAGAGAGCAAGACAACCAACCTCGATTTCCGTAATGTATAATCAAGGTTTGACTTCACGGCGTGAGTTTCTAGAAAGATCACCAATAATCACAGCAAAACACTGCTCGAAATAGTCATTAAAATAAGAGAGGGCCTATATACTGTGTTAATGACATCATTAGCTCTACTCCACATAGTTTCAAGATCCATGTACTCTGCCTACAATTAACATACAAAAGTGAAGTTAGATTCTCTGTCAATTTGAAGTGTTCTGTATGGAAACAAAAATACTTTTTCAATCCCAAATCACCATAACTTAAGAGAGACTTTACCTCATCTTTAACTCAATACCTCCTTACATAGTGAGCCGAATTGAGCTTATCTCAAGAGAATCGTCAATCAATTAGATGTTACTACAAGCAAACAGACAAATAAAGAATTAATAAGCAATTCCTTAAACCATTCCATTTGTTGCATACCAGATGTTTTCTAATTGCTCCATCACTGTAACATAAATTGATGTATTCAACAAACAAATACCATTTTTTTCTAAAATCCAAACAGAATTGGTAAGCCCAATTTCTTTAGATCGAGCCAGTGGTTGTAAATGATGTGTCTGTATTTATAGAACCGTGTTAATATCCAGGCCCATTTATTCTTACCACCCTCGCGAGAGCAATGCTACAAATCATAACACAAAAGTCAAAACATACTCAAGATGTTGAGCAAGAAAAGTAAACCCCAAACAACAGAAATATATCAACTGGACCTATTATGTATGGATGGTAACTGTAAGTAATCTCGAGTCTTTTAGAGTTGAGAAGTTTAGCTTATCGAGTAATAAAGGATTCGATTAAGTCATTTTTAAACCTCAACCAATGTTAAACGACATTGTTTTCAAATACGATAAAAAAATTTCAAAGTCATCACGGATCAAAAAATACTATTTTTAACCTCAATTTTGATAAAGCTAAACTTGATAAGTTTACATAAAAAACCGTAACGAACAACTCTAATCGTTCCATGAACATACGGACATATAGAAACAAAATCAACAACATCAATGTATCACGGATTGATAATAGCAAAAGTGTGGCTGCTATATGATTGATTAAAACTGTAAATTATGTGAGATTGAGATCATACCTTCAAGAAAACAGGTGCTAAGCCATTGGATTTCAAAAAGAAAATAAAGATCACAATAAACTATTGGATTTCTTTCATCGATAGGAATTGATTGAATAAACTAACCTTAAGCATTGATTTGGGTGATGAAATTGACATTGATAGCTCTGTCCCAAATCACCACAGAACTTAGATGAATAAATTCCCACTAATGCACTAATTCAATCTAAACATTTGGCTGTAGGAGAGAAGGGTCCAAAAGCAACTTCTCCATTACCTTTAAGGTTCCTCATTAGTTTGAAAAGTCTTTGCTTCTCTTCATAGTTCATATTGTGCTCCATAGTCTTGCAACCAAAAGCAAAAGATGGCACATAACACATTAACACACTAAACATATTACAAATATATAGCACATGTACATTCATTACGAAAATTGTTCACAACTGAAAGTAAAAAAAGAAAATTAAAATCATGTATGAGAAAATTTGGTTGATGGTGTTGATCAACATACAAATGTAAAAATGATAACATTAAATGCGCTACGTTTAAATAATCATAAATTTTATTCTGGAACCAACACATTTGAAATGAAATGACATACTATAGTCCAATAAAGGTTTGTAATAATTTGAAATTTTTTAAAAAGTCCCTTATATGAAATGTTTGAAGTTTTATCTATGTGTTTCTAATATTAATAATTTAACATTTCCTCTGTTTACTACTTTATAAAATGTCATGTACAATTGTTCATGCGTAAAAACATGGGTCCTTTTAAATACAACCAAACTCATGATAGAGATTGTAATTGGCCTATATACGCATGTATTATATATGAGTTGAACAATGTAAAACTATAAATAATAAATCTATATATACTATAGATCTATTTACTAAATTGATTATTACAATCATTGGCTATGCTCATCAACTTTGCATATCAATGTATTTGCATTCTAGAAGAAATGGATACATTTCATATAAAAGAGGCCTCAAACCAATAATACGTGAATGGGAAGAAGATTGTTAATCATTCTTTTCTTTTGCTTTTAGACAAAGCATTCTAAATCATTTTGACACTATTTTTCCTAAGTTTGTAATCTTTTTCAACTTACAAAACATGGATTGTACTAAAATTAGTAACTTTTGAAGCATAACTACACATTTATTTCTTCATTTTCTGATAAATTATGAATCAAAAGTTTAGAATTAAATCTACAATAGCAATGTGAGATTATTGGACTACTTACCAAGTAAAAGAGGCTTTAGTCCCATATTCATCAAATAATGAAGATCCAAAATATTGATAAGGTAAAAAGCACCAGAAGTGATTCCAACTGCAACATCCCTAACAAATCCACTCTTAAAGTAAGGAAACTGAAGCCATACCAAATTCATATTAGAGTAGACGACATATTTTCACCCAAAATAAGATCTCTTCAAAACTCAGTTCTTAAAGTAGATTCAAACCAAATAAAAGCTAAACAGTACTTACACAAAATCACTCAAGCATATTCATAATCTGATCGGTTGCTCTAGTAGTGATAATTAAACAAATAATTAGAAAAAAATCATATTTGAAACAGACGATTAATAAAACCAAAAAATCTTAAACATACCTGTGCGATTACGTTTACGAAATTGGCCTAACACAAAGAGATGCAAACCCTAATTGATGAACAAAGGAATGTTGAATAGAAATCTCACAAAATCAAATATAAAAATTGAAATAAGAACACATGGTTTGAGTTATAAATTGCAAACCTATTCAAGAAGGAGATAGATATATTGCAAACCCTAAAATCTTCTGTCTTGCAAAGAAGAAACCGATCATACTCTTTAAAAATCACTGTGATTGTCGAAGAAACCGATTGTACCTTTTATTAATGTGATTGAACCGTGATTTTGGAATTGATATGTTGTTTCTATAATGGAAGGAAGTCGATCTGTTTTCAAAATTGAACCAGCGCCCAAATTCTACAACCTTGATTATGCCGCCCAATCTTATGCCGCTCAATTTGTGAGAATCAATAGAAACCGCCGATTGATACATTCCTAAAATAAAATGATACCGCCCAAAATATGCCGTCCAATACCTACACACAACAATATGCCGCCCAAATTTCAGATCATTGCCCGCGTAAAGTGTTTTCCCCCTCAAACAATTGCCGCCCAAATGGGTCTTTGTGGCCCCCCAAAAAGTCTGAATTATTAGGTAGATTAATAATTGCTTTGCTCATGGTGATTTACAAGTAGTTTATATATTTGATGATCAACACTTGCTTTGCTCAGGCAAATGCTTTGAAACTTATTTTTATTTCTTAATTTTTTTTTTATTTCTTAATTGGCTAATACCTTTTGTTTATATAATCAGATATTCATACATGTGATGAATTGAACTAATGCATTTCAAACTTTCAGCAATTTAGCTGATTTACAAGTAGCTAGTTAGTTGTTTAATTACTCTTTCTTCATGCTCACGCTTAGTATTTTTGGGTATTTAAACATGTCCAGAATGTTCAACAAAAGCAGTTTTTTTAGTCACTAAACAATTATTCATGTTATCAATTTTATTTCCTTAATTTTCTATAGTCAGTTTAGATCTTTTGTAGTTTTGTTTGTACATTCATCTGTGTTTTCAGGGCTTAACCCGAAAAAACTCTCTATTCACATTATCGTTTTTATATTTTAACCTACATGATATACGGGTTCTAATCTAGTGAGGTAATATTTTCGTGGCACAAAGCAAAAGTGTATGGAGATACTCCATACCTCAGCCTATGGCGCCCTTACATATAAACGTCACCATAATATATGTAAACAAAGATCTAGTTCGATCACTATTAAAAATTACATTTTTTTAGACAAACACAGTTGTCGTATTATATACAGTCGTAATATTTTCGCCAAACGAAAGTATCAACAAACTTTCTAAAAAATCATATTGTAGGAAAACAACTTATACCGAATTTATATATGACAATATTGCGACAACCGGCCATAGCTACAAAATTGTGGCATTACTTGGTTATTGCAACGTTTGCGACAACTAACCACAAAACTAGTTTTTTATAACTTAACATAACTTTTTGTTTGTGACAAAATAACGATAAATTGTGATTGTTTTGTTGGGAAATTGTTGGATAAATTATGGCAATTTTAGTTATTTTTATGTTTAAGAAAAATCGTATAAATTTGACGCAAATATCTAGTTGTCGGAATATATATCAAAAACATATTTTTGAAGTAGTGGTTGAAGAGTAAAATTTCAAAAAACTCCTATAATAAGAGATTATGAACCAAAGAGCATAAATTTAACCACGGGTTGTGCAAAAACATGGTATCGCACGTCACAAAAACTAATCGAAAAGACATAATTAATCGTAAAACAGCTAAAGTCTATTTTTGTATTAAAGGTTAATTATATCCAACTACGCTTGTTGGTCAAGGATCAACACCACATGGCTGATGGCTTAATGGGCTACTAATTCCCTTTTGGACAAGTAACGACTCTAGACTTTGAAGTAGAAGTCGTATATATCTTGATTATTAAGTTTACATCAATCATGTTTGAAAATGCATTAAACATTGATTTAATCAACGAAGTAAAAATCATAATCTCACTACTAGAAAACAACTTATCTTACGACGAAAACAAGTTTGTCGGAAAATCCTATATTTTTCCGACAAACTTTCATACAAAAAATGAACCCTAAAATTTCCGAACTGTTTGACAAATTAGCGTTCATTTTATGTACAAAATATTTTGTAGGTTTATTAATATTTGATAGGGTATAAAAATAAAAATTTGAAATAAAGTTGGTAATAGCATACGTTTAAATGCCTCGGTATTTTTTATCATATATAACTTTTTTATACGAAATTATAGTTTAAAACAACTACATCATAATATCAAACATTCATTTCTCTTTAATTTAATATAATATAGCTTATACTAAAAAATATTTTTTTTAAATATATCTTAATAGTTTTATATTAAAAACATGTATATATATCTAGAATAATATATATATATATATATATATATTATAATAACACTAAGAGCGTGTTTGGTAGCATCTTAATGACATTCAAAGGCTTACCTCTTAAGGGCTTCGGACACTAAACTAGTATATATACACACAAACAAAACTAGGTAGTTTAAATAGAGATGAACATTTATTATACGAAGTAAATTGCCAACACAATCTTTGGATTTGTATCATTTCGTCCACTTTAGTCCTTTTTTGTTGCTAGTTTTAGTGTCATGGTTTGCAGACATTGGTCAGTTTGGTCATTATACTAACGCTTGTTGTAAATTCTATTAACTCTAGGGTAGTTTAGTCATTTTATATCTCAGGGAACAAAATCGTATTATTATTACTACTACTACTATTATTATTAAAAATAACGATAACAAGTTTATAACCCTACCCCACCCGTTCATTTCCGATCACCCACCTCTGGTGATGTTGTTTAGTATTCATCGGAGCAGCCAGAATCTTGCCTAAGTCCTAATCCACTAAATCCGTCATTGGGGAGGTGTTTCATGTTACTGCTAGATGCTTATCATTTCTACATTTAAGTTTTGATATGTCTCCGTCTTTTAACATGTGATACGTTAAGTCTTTACACCATAACGTGCGAGACGTGAAACTTTTTGTATTGACGTGTGTGATGAACTCACATAAAAGAAACCCGACCGTCACATCGATATATAGTTTACATGAAAATCAATAAAATGCATGAGTTATGATATATAATGTTAAGTTGTTAACTATATAATTTATAATAATAATGAATGTTAATTATATTTCTTATTATAACTAATATTGTTCACCATTGTAGTCAAAATCGGGTTACATTGGTCAAAATGTTTACTTTGTGGCCGGGTTTATTTGTGACTTTGTGCAATGTATAAACCAAGGAACAAGACCGGGTCATAAAACCGAAATTAAATTTTGCCCATGTAGATAAGATTGCTAGATTGGGTCAATCTAAAATTCATATTTAAAATAGTCATGAAAACATATGAAATGTCTTTTAAGTGCATTTTTAATTAGTATTGATATATATATTTTGTCTCTGTTATATCACAATGCATTGTTTAAAATGAAAAGAGTTAACATATAGAAGATAGTGAACGGGTCAAATGAGAAAATTATATAATTAGCAATTTAGCACATGAAATGATTAAGCTCGACCTAGTCAAATATGAAATGCCCCGGCCAGCATTTAAAATTTTAGACTTTAGACATTGGTTATTAATGTAAACGCGAGCCAATTACAATATGAAACAGGTCAAGTAAACAAATTTTAAAAAGCTAACGTCTCGTATAGTCATACGTTTGAATATAATGAATACATTTAAAAATATATACATATTTAGACAAAATTGCATTAACATATTGGATTCTTAATATATTTTCTTCAAGCCCGTATATGAGTCCCCAAATGACCAAATCCGACAATATACGTGTTGCGTGTACAAGTGAACCTACAATGGTGAAGCTTGAACTTTTTTAGTGGGTGGACTAAAAATCACGGAACACATAAGTGTTTTTCCTATTGCTATGTTTCAGTTATATGTTCGGGTTAGTGATTCGGTTTGGGTCGTGAATAAAAAGTCAAATATCTTCATTCACATAGAACGGTCGTTCTTGCGTATAAAAAAGCAACATAACTTTTAAACGAACTGGGACCTAAAATATTTATAATGATGCAAAAGAAAGTGTTAATAGCAGAAAGAAGATTTACAGCGCAGTGGAGAAAAAAAAAGCACGTGGACGACTCAATACGTATAAAATTTTTTAACATATCAACCGGTGTCAAAATTAACAATAGTAGTAAAAAAAATACGTAGGTGACGGCTAGTCGATGCTAAGTACGTGGTTTTATAAATATGTTGGTGTTAGAGGTTTTTTTCTATACATAACACCAATACCCTCCGGACTAGTTCAACGAGGAACATGTATTTTTACCACCATATATTAAGACGTACTCGTCACTACTGACCTATAACCTACCAACATACTCACAGACAGACAAATTAATGATTCAATATATGGTTTATAAAATAGTGAAAACATTAAAGAAATGTGGGTTTTTAATATTTAATTAATTAATGCATACGTAGCAAGTACGTGTTACGAGGTGAAGAACCCTCGTATCTCACATCATTACACATGCCATGCATTCACGTGATCCTCTTCTTTCTTTATGTCTTAGGTCCCACGTACCTTCAATTCAATATATTAATATTAATATTAATATTATATATTCTCTCATCCAAAAACATGATCATATTCAAACAAATTATCTAAAGTTACAATAAATGTTTCAAACGTTATTAACTACATGTGTATTTGTGTCTATATATACTATACTTAAACAATTCAATTTATAGGATCATAGCACCAATTCTTGATTATGAGTGTTTGGCCTTAACAATTACTAGGCTTTTAAGTAATTTGAATTTTTTTATCACTCCTACACAACACATGTCATTAGAACGACATCCACCCTTAAAAATACGGAGAAAAATTACGTAGCAAGTATGTACGTGGCTAAATTAGAGACGTCTTTTTTCGTCATTAAAATCATAATAGAACTGATTCCATAACGACGAAATGATCATATCAAAATATTTAGTTGCGACTCAAAATCATAATCAAATGAACTTTTGCTATATATATGGATCTGATCGATCTAGTAAATAAATTAATCAGTTTTATAACAATATATATTTTACAGTTCTGATGCATTTTTTAAACAAAAAGCCAAATAGCATTACGTATATGAATGAACATATATATATTATTAATGTGGTGAGATATATCGATCGAGTAGGTACATGCAGATGGTGTTAAAATGTATAGATAGAGTTTATATGCATAGAATAGAGTGAGGGAGGATCCCAAGATAAGGTACGTACGCATTTAGTCGTATAAAAAAATAAAGGACATCGATCGATGGATCTTTAAATAAAATCACAAGATATAGACCTACTTTTATAACACTCGATCAAAACATCAACAAAAAGCTAGCTAGGGTCATCATATCTATCAGGTGAATAATAATAATAATAAGTTTCTGTACTTTGACACAAAAGTTAAGTTATAAATAACTTGTAGCAGAAGAACTGCAGAAGATATATATATATAGTTCAGATCATCACAGATACAAACATGCAGCAACAACTCATGCATCAGATGCAACAGCAGCAGCAGTACCAACACACAACTGCATTCAACAACACCTGTGTCACTACTGATCACATCCAACAGGCCGGTCTTTAATCCTTCTTTTCTTTTCTTTTTTCTCATAATAAAGGGTGTTTGGAAATATTACTTTTTATTCTGCTTACTTTTTGTTTTAAAATAAACAGTTTTTTTCTAATTCCAAACACCCCTTGATCTTGGTGCACTGTATCAATATCGATCAGTGCATCAAAGTTGGTTTATGAAAGAAAAAAGCTGATCTTTTATATGTACAACCAATTGTGTAGTATTTGGATGAAAACAAGGCTCTCATCTTGAACATTTTGGAGAACCAAAGTACTGGGAAGTTCAGTGAATGTGCCGAGTAAGTGCATGTTAATTAATTTCCTTTATGTAACTGATCAGGGTTATGATTGATTGATCTTAGATATCATAAAAAGGTCGGGTCATGTTAACGGATCGAGACTAGTTAACTATTATGATTATAAAACATATGTAATTAATTTCCATTGTGCTTTTAGTTAAAAGAATTTAGAAGGTTGCATATGTTACAAATACCATGATGGCTTTCGGCGATGCGTATATATACTTAAAACCGGCCTCTAGATCAATTTTTGTATTAATATACGATATAGCCGATTTTGACCCGTTACCCAACTGACATGCATGACCCGCTTGTTTAGCCACCAACTCTAAGATCCTATATCCCTATGGCCTAAATTAAGATTGTGAAATGCTATATATCTTGTTCTTTTGTACAGAAACCAAACTAGGCTACAACACAATCTCATGTACTTGGCTGCAATAGCTGATTGTCAACCAAAGCAATCCCCTGTTCGCCTTCAGGTAATTAATAGTCTAAACCGATGACACAAACAATATTAATTATTGTTACGTTAATTTATATTATAATCTAACACACTAAAATGATAATGCAGCCGTATACAAACTCCATGCAGCAACAAATGCAAATGCAATCCCACCACATGGTTCCACAGGCTCATATGATGGCGCAATCACATATAGGGTTGAGTCAACAGTCACCCTATACGGTGCACCATCATGCACTACAGAACCAGATTGGCATTGTACCAAGTGGAACCAGTGGGACTAGTCTAGATGGTGAAGGGTCTGGGTTGCCCTCACCGGTGTTTGGGGACGGCTCAGGGGGTACTAGTGGGCCAATAAGGTGGTCAATACCTAAAGAGAACATAAGCAGTGGTTCTACCGAAGGAGTTGAAGTTAACCACCCACAAAAGAAAGGAAAACTCAACATAGCAGGGCCGTAACCTCGGTCGAGTGTTGTTTTGATATCAGTTGACTTTTTAATTAGGTGTCGATCGTATGAGGTCGATCTAGTGTGTTCAAGTTGAAATAAGATGGTTTATGTGAATGTGAATATAGATCAATACTGTTTTATAAGTGTTTTGTTGTCCCTAGTATTTACTCATGTGCACCATAAAGTGTTGTGTTGAAACATAAAACTGTAGAAAAGAAGTACTGATCATGACTTTTGTGTAAAAGGAAAATTAAAAAAACCTAAAGAATTAAATAATTTAATTATTTATTTTCCTCATGGTAAACATGATACTGTCAAGCAAACTAAAAGGCACGATAATGAAATGTATGCCTTTAACTTGACAATTTGTATTTGTATTCAAAGACACTTATTTCATGTCGCTACAAAAATTCATGTTTGCTAACACGAGACTTATGGTGAGATGTTTCCTCTTTTGATTGATCTTGGTGGTGTTGTTGGAAGGTTGAGGAGGTAAAGCTCGCGAACATTCCTACCTTCAAATTAGTCAAATACTCAAATATATATATACTCATGATCGATATATATATACAAACATATATACTGATCACTCATCGTTCATTTCGTTAGCTAGCTAGGGTGATTTAGTGTCTTAGATATTAGAATAGTATCTCAACTAGCTAGGTCATATGACATTATGTGTATGGTCTTGATTTGGGTCTTTTTAGTCTGAATGATCTTGTTTTGTGAGAGCTTAATTATCATGGAAAATTGTATACATGCATGCAAGTTGTTACCACGTTCATCCTGATGGTTTAACCTGGTGTGATGTTTGGAGTAACATGATACAAATGCATAATTGTGGTGTGTGGATGAATGCACGAGTGCGGTGAACAACCCTTAATTTGAACTAGGGGTGTGCATGGGTCGGTTTGGATCGGTTTTTGATTCAAACCGAACCCAAACCCAAAACTTCGGTTTTTGTGTTTTTAAAACCCATGGGTTTTGGGTTTTTTGGTTTTGGGTTTTGGGTTTCTGGACTGGGTTTGGGTTTGGGTTCGGTTTTTTCGGGTTTTTCAACTTGGACTTTAAACTTATTGTTTTAGTAGTAAGTACGAGCCGAAAACACAAACTCTTAATGATTTAAGAAACATGTTATAATACTAAAGTTTAAATTTATGTTTCCTTAAGTTTTAAACATTAAAAATCAACTACATTTCTTGAGAAATTTGTTAAAAAAAAAGTAATCATAAACTAAATTTTGAATGTTCTCTTGCTTCAACAAAAAATAACCAATAAATCATAGATAAATTGCAATATGGATCATATAATAATGTATTATAATATGTGCTTTTGCTTAACAAAGTCATGTGCTTTACATATATGATATTTAGCAAACACACAAACATTATTGGGTCGGTTCGGTTTTTACGGATCGGTTTTTTTACAAAACCCTAACCCAACCCGAAAGTTCGGTTTTTTTTAAAATTAAACCCAAACCCACGGTTTCTGTTCGGGTTCGATTTTTTGGGTTCAGTTTGTCGGTTTTTTGGGTTTCGGATCGGTTTTTTCGGTTTCATGCTCACCCCTAATTTGAACCATGGCATTTATGATGTGTATAACACACACACATTCTACCACAAGCAAGAAAAATAGTAAATTAATTAACTAACAAAAACAAAAAGTTGCACCATCCTTTAAGTGATATACCCCATAATTAAAAAATTGACTGTTCAAACTCTATGTGGTATAAGTTACCCTCTATTTATCTAAAAAAACATAAAAGTCAATGTTAGAAGAAAAATTTAACATTATATTAATTCTAATAAGATTGTTAACATAAACAATCCTTTGTATCATTAATTATTTTTTAACACACTAAATCCATAAAACTTATAAAAAAATCTTTAACTTCCATAAACTTAAATTCATGTTAACAAAACACTTACCGCTACATAAGCCTAAATGTTTAACATGTTG
Organism: Tagetes erecta; assembly: GCA_030867185.1. Lineage (NCBI taxonomy): Eukaryota > Viridiplantae > Streptophyta > Magnoliopsida > Asterales > Asteraceae > Tagetes > Tagetes erecta. The sequence continues at coordinate 11,356,490 of CM061494.1, forward strand.
GGCATGTGACATACTCGTGTGGGTGAGAGTTGTATGAAAAAAAAAAATGAATGTCACATGAAAGTCACATTATTTACACAAGATTTTCACACAAGAGATATAATAAGGTATGCCCATGTGAGTGTGACTCTGAGCAGAGCCGGCCCATGGGATGTGCGGGGTAGTCGACCGCACAGGGCACTCGCTTGACAGGGGCACCAAAATTAAAAAAAAAATTATATATAATTTTTTATTTTCACTAATTCAAATACTTTGATTTTCTTATGTTTAATTATCAAACGTTTGTTTTTTGGTTAAAAATTTAGTTTTATATAATGTAGTGCGTTGATGCTTCCGGTTGGGGGACCTTTTTTTCTCGTCTCGCACAGGGCACCTGATTTTTCAGGACCGACCCTGACTCTGAGTGTGAGTTTGGTGATTTTTTATTTTTACATTTTAGAATTAGATTAAATCGAATACAAGATTAAATACTGGTTTGTTGAATATCGTAGACGAGCAAATCACAACATGTAAAAAAATATTGACGCAGACCTTTCACACCCCATTTCACGCTTAAAGAGGCTATGTTTCACGTCATGTAAGGACGTGATAGTACCTCACGTCTCTGTCACACCATGTATATCTGATGCTCTAATATATAAGCCAGAAACATATATCATAACTATATATTAAGAAAAAGATATTCGTAGTGTAGTTTTTGTTTTTATACTTTGCTACATATTTCTTTATTGGTTTACAACTTTGGTCATTGTCTTTAGTGCATGTATTTGATACATATGGTAACATAGTGCAGTTTTGGTTTTTAGATTTTTACCACAAATTTGTTTCTTGATTTATAACTTTGATGCATGTGATAAAAGTTGTTCAACGTGTTTTACCTTGATATAGTAAGGTACAATTCACTTTAGCATGAATTGATCTTTTATTACATTTTCCTTCAATAAATAATAATATTTTTTTCTTGGAGAAAGAGAAATACAATAAAGTGTGTGAAGTCTAATATCGCCTACCCCGATTCCGTCGCGTTGTAGGCTTTTACCGTTGGACGATGTTTATGTTTGTTGTTTACGCAATAAAAATGGCAAATTATTCAAAATTTGAGTGTCAATAGAAAAGAGTTGAGGGATCTTAGTTGTTAAAAGCTAATAGATTGAATATAAATTAATACAAGTTTAAGAAACCATAACCACAACCACAAGCACCCCCAAAAATCCGTCAATTTCTACAAAAATTCAATCGGCTCCGAATCTCATGTATTTTCTTACAACAATGAATCACAAATCAAACCGGATCAATCAATCTCCGATCAACGGCTCACTATTTCACTCATCATCATCATCGTCGTCATCGTCGACGTGGCATATCAACGTTTACCAGAGACGTTACATCCTTTTCATCGTTTTTGTTTCCTAACAATTCGATAAATTAAACACCGATTTGTGTTCGGAATGTGAATTATTTGGAGGAAACGAAGGAATTTAAAGTCGTTCGTCGATGATATTTGGGGTTCAGATCGTGTTTCTGCGTCTCGAACGTCATTGGAACGGTTTAATTTGTTGCATTGATGTTGTTAGGGTTTTGTTAACTCATGAATGAGCTACTGGACTCCGTTTATGGAGGAGTTTGAAGTGATGGAGCTTGATGTTTGATATTTGACTGGTATGCATGCTTCTGTTAAACTATTGAAGGTTTTTATCATGCAAAATATGTGCATACAGGAGCTAGGGAATTCTGTTGTTTGTTGATATTTAATTGAAGAATCATGGTGTTAGTTTAGGTGGAACAGTTTTCTGCTTGTAGTTATAGATTGCATTGGATTCAACCATTTAAGAACTGCAACATTGTAAATTAGGTGACATTCAAGTTAAGAGTTATGGTGTTAGTTGAGGTCAAACAGGTTTCTGTTAGTAATTATAGATTGAATTTGATTTAATTAATTAAGGACTGCAACATTGTAGATTAGGTTTTTGTTGCACCTGTGAAGCTGCATTTCTGTATTACCTGAAGATTTTATTATAAAACATGGAAAATAAGTTGTTTCTGATTGTTATTCCATGATCACAAACATTATTGAACCTGTGGATGATTGGAATGGGTTAGACGTTTAAGGGGACTCCACTTATTTAGTTTAGAAACATGTATGGAAGCTGTGACCCTGTGCTTAAACTTGATATCTATTCGGTTGTTCTGCTTCTGAAACTCTGTTGCACTATTCATCACCTTTCTTGACATAGTTATACATCACATGGCCTGTCGTTCTTTTGGTTAATTAAAGGTAACATAATTTGGTGGAAAATGCCAAGAAAAAGATCTGGTTTAAAGCGTAACCTTAAAGGTGTTATAAGTTTTAAAATATATTTTTAATCACTTTCTGATAGTCTCAAAAGAGAAGTGAAGAGCAGGACACTAGAAGAATCATAACGACCACAAAGTTTATTTTGTGATCAATAGTGTACCCATACCCAAGTAGATCAAAATAGGCCTGGGGTCGCTATCATATTGGAGTATTGGAAATTTGGACCATTACAAGCTTTAGTCTGTATGTTTTCCATACTTTTGCAGTTTTGCTGATATGCTATTCTACTATGGCTTTATTAAATTGTTTTAGTCATTTAATACACACCTGGTAAATTATGGAAATTTGAATTTATTTGCAGGGTGCTATGACAAATATCATTGTAGGTTCTCAGGTATGGGTTGAAGACTCATCAGTTGCTTGGATTGATGGAGAAGTTTTAAATATTGATGGAGAGGAAGCAGAGATCCAAACTACTAATGGGAAAAAAGTAAGTTGATATTGTATGTTGTCAAAATAAATATTGTTTTATGGTTTTTGCTTATCATTTACTTTCAACTTGCGTTCTTTCTCTTTAACAATGGAAGGTTGTCGCAAGCTTATCAAAAATATATTCTAAAGATGTGGAAGCTCCAGATGGTGGAGTTGATGACATGACCAAGCTTTCTTATTTGCATGAACCTGGAGTGTTGCAAAATTTATCTACTAGATATCAACGCAATGAAATATATGTAAGAAGATATATAAGTTTTGTTAACCAAATTTTCTTAGTTTTTATTTTTAATTTGGTGAGAGAAAACCATGAACTACTGCAGCTATGGGCGGCCGTGTCATAATATTATATCGTATTCTGACATATGACAGACATATACTGGCAATATCCTAATTGCTGTTAACCCATTTAAAAGATTGCCCCACTTGTATGATGCTAAAATGATGGATCGGTACAAAGGAGCAGCAATTGGGGAGTTAGATCCTCATGTTTTTGCAATTGCAGATGCTGCTTTTAGGTTATTCTCTTTCTTCTTTTGGCAAATTGGATTTCAATAATCACAACATTGTGCATATTAGAGGTGGAAACATCAACCGATTTGTATTTGTAATTAATTGATAATGAAACGAATGCCAAATGTGGGAAATGGGTCAAATATTGTATTCGATTGCTTACAATTTTCTAAATCATTTTATCTGAAAGAAGTTAAATTATTATTCTAGTAATATAGTTTATGTTTTATAACATGTGTCCTATAGGCAACATTTAAGAAGTATTTTTTAAACTCATTTTTCCTTTCATAAATGTTAGTTGGTATTAGTAATATCTTAACTTAACATGTGCCCTTAGGGCACTAACTCACGTAGTTTTTTGTAATCTTATTAGATAAATGAAAATTAATATTTTAATACATTGGTCATTTTCAAAATTTGAAAAAATGGACAAGAAAGTATTGCTGGCTGGCCTGACCTTGCTCAACAGGCCCACACATAAAGCTTGCACTTTGATCTGACCCATTTTGCGCCGATACCCAGCCTGTATGATCCGTCCTTTCATGCCACCTCCGCTATATATTATGTAGACGATTAATACGCATTCTTAATTTTTAATATACATCAGGGCAATGGTCAATGAAGGAAAAAGCAACTCGATCTTGGTCAGTGGTGAAAGTGGGGCCGGTAAAACCGAGACTACTAAAATGCTTATGCGTTATCTGGCCTTTTTGGGTGGTCGTAAAAGCACCGAAGGGCGAACTGTTGAACAACAAATTCTGGAAGTAAGATTTTAAATAACTTGATACATTTTAATTGGTCTCTGCTAGAAAGATCCAAATTTAGAAAATATTTTAAAGGTTGTTGAACTATGTATAATCTTTGCTAATCTTCATGAATGTAGTCAAATCCAGTTCTGGAAGCCTTTGGCAATGCAAAAACTGTTAGAAATGACAATTCCAGGTGCAGCATTGTTCACATTATCATAGGAGTTAATAGGAACTTAAACACATTTCCTGCAATTCATTACATTTATTATATTTTTAATTGCAGCCGTTTTGGTAAATTTGTTGAGATTCAGTTTGATAAACATACACGGATATCTGGAGCAGCCATCCGAACCTACCTTCTTGAGAGATCTCGTGTTTGCCAGATTTCAGATCCTGAGCGCAACTATCATTGTTTTTATCTTCTCTGTGCAGCACCTCCAGAGGTTGTTTTACATTACATGAGCAAAACAAGCTGGTGTGGTAGTTTACAAAACGGGTTGGGTTGAAACGTTTCATATAGTCCGTATAAAATTTTTTTGTCCATTTAAAAAGAATACATGTAATCATTGTGTTGCATTGAAAATAGACAATGGGTGGCATTCAAACCATGCAGCATTGTGTTGCATTGAAAATAGACAATGGGTGGCATTCAACCCGTTCAGCCCTTTCCCCATTTAGTTAGGTAGCTAAATAAAGAATAATTTGATCGTTTTCTAAGTAAATAGATCGGAATTACCAGCTGTATTTGACATGAATCACACATTCCATGACCAAGGTTTTGCCTATTTATAAAATCTTGACTATTTTTACAACATATTCAGGAAATTAAGAAATATAAGTTGGGAGATCCCAGATCATTTCGATATCTTAACCAGTCAAAATGCTTTGAGCTTGATGGTGTAAGCGAGTCCCATGATTATCTTGCCACTAGGAGAGCGATGGATGTTGTTGGAATGAGTGAAAAGGAACAGGTTATAGTATCTTCATATTTATTTGCTTGATGATAATTAATGTGTAACATAACTACAATAACATGCTCACTTATTCCAGGATGCAATTTTCAGAGTTCTGGCTTCAGTTCTCCATCTTGGCAATATTGAATTTTCCAAAGGGAAAGAAGTTGATTCATCAGTCCTGAAAGACGATAAATCCAAATTCCATCTTAGGACGGCAGCAGAGTTGCTATTGTGTGTTTAAAGCTTTAATATATATGTCCCTTCTCATTTCTATAGCTGTTAAAATGGGTGGGTCTGGCTGGGTGGGGAATGGGTCAGGTTGGGTTGACCCAGAAGATATTTCCATCCAAAAGTAAGAGTTTTTGTAAGGCTCTATGCAATAAAAGTACACGCTCAACATCTTTTAACCTGTTTGAGTAGTTTTGACCTGTTAGATGAAATATGACCTGACTCGGTCAAAATTGCTTACTCTTAAGACATTTTTTTTTCTCATGGGTATATGTGAGCACGTCTTTGAATTGTTGTTTACGATTGTTAGGTGTGATCTTCAAGAATTGGAGGATGCACTACTAAAGCGTGTGATGGTTACTCCTGAAGAAGTTATCAAGAGAAGTCTTGATCCTGAAGGTGCATCTGTTAGCAGGGATGGTTTGGCTAAGACCTTGTATGCACGCCTATTTGACTGGTAATTTGAGGAACTTCTTACCAGATATGGAAAAATGGCTGGTTTGAGTAATGGGTCAGGTCGCATCTACCCATGAACAATTTTTTCCCCAAGTTTTAATATTTTTTTTAGAAGTAACTAATAGGAACACTTAGACTGTGTTACTACATCAATAATCTAGCTGGTTGGATAAAGCGTTTAAGAGGGAGGTTGTGCACACTGTACAATACATGCATATTGTGGGAAATATACAATCAATTTGACCTTTTTTCTTGTTAACTTTTTTAAATTTTGTTTTACTCAATTTAGTTGTAAGTTAACCTATTCATAAGTAAAAGGGTTGAAATTGCCATTTGTATTTAGTATTAAAACTTGCACAAATGGCAGATCAATTTGGTGTGAAATGGAGGTAAACATTGAAGATGTTAAAAAACTTTTTTCTCCTAAAATAAATATTGTCATATAACTATATACGTAATACAGTTGTGCAAATTTCGGATCCTAAATACATGATAACACTTGATTACTAGAAATACATACTATAGCAGTTTCAAATGTACATGACTATTCATATATGCAGGTTAGTGGAAAAAATTAACGTGTCTATTGGACAAGATCACAGTTCAAGATATCTGATTGGGGTCCTTGACATTTATGGTTTTGAAAGCTTTAAAGTCAATAGGTAAGTCTTATGTGCTGAAGTAATCATCTTGGTGACTTGACCAAAACACTTGTCTAAACTTTTGTTTTTTTATACATAAATAATATTGCGTCTCAATAATTGTATTATTGGGTGGAAATATAATAATGTGAATAAATGTAGGAGCCGAGGTATAATTATTGTAAAGACATAGTGAGCAATTTTCAATCTGCTTGACTCGTGTAACCTATTTGACTTTTTCTTTTTAAGCTATTTTCTTATTTTACCTGTTTGACCATTAAATGTTATCCAAGTTGAGGCATTCACAAGTCGAATAACCCAACCCTACTTGGTTGTGATGATACCTTTGTAATTATGTATGTATTGTGCAGTTTTGAACAATTTTGTATTAATTACACCAATGAGAAGCTGCAGCAACATTTCAACCAGGTGTGACTTTTGATGTTTCTCACGTAGTCAATGATAATTTTATGGAACACATAATTGTTTTTTCCCCATTATTTTCGTTTGTACTTCTATACAGCACGTGTTCAAGACAGAACAAGAGGAATATAGCAAAGAAGAAATTGATTGGAGCTACATAGAGTTTATAGATAATAAGGATGTTCTGGATCTTATTGAAAAGGTATTTATATATAATGTTTCTTATGGTGGTTTACTAGAGAGAACTATCATGGTCTGAGTTTTGGTCTATTGGGTCCACTCAGAGGGTGTCTGGATTTTTCTTTACGAACTGATTATCCAATTAAGTTGCAACCTTCGGTTTTTAGTGCTTGGATGAACAGATTCTACATCTGACTATCAGATTGTTGCTTTGTTGGTCAAAAATTTAGTTTTTGATGATAAGTTTCATATCAGCAGCAACAAAATCCATTGTCTTAAAGGGAAAAATGCAACTATTAATTATCAATATTTATACATTTTGCGGACTTTTTTTTTTATCTATATCACTAATTGTTTATTATTTGCCAAACATTTATACCTCAGATTATTGTTTATTATTTGCCAAACATTTCTACCTCAGATTATTAGACTATCACAACTACAAAAAAGAAAACTATATACAAACAATATTTTCTACTGCCCGTTTCATCACAACTGATTATTTTATTATGATTATCCAGTATAACATAACCACTTTCAAAACACACATCGAAGCAGCCCTTTAACATTCTGTAGTAAAGACATTATCACTATTGTAACATGTAGTGTTAATATTGGCGTGCTTCAAACCTATCAAACTTTATATATGGTAATAAATGTTGCATTGCAGCATGATGACTCGAACATTGGATTAATGTTTTATTATGATTGCAGAAACCTGGTGGGATAATTGCTCTACTTGATGAAGCTTGGTATTTCCACTTACACTATTTTTATTATCTATGTTTTGCATCTTTTCATTTTTAACATACTTATTATTATTCTGTTTCCAGTATGTTTCCAAGATCGACTCATGAAACATTCTCACACAAGCTTTATCAGACATTTAGATCTCACCCAAGATTCTTCAAACCAAAATTGTCTCGCACTGGTTTCACAATTGCTCATTATGCAGGAGAGGTAATTTTAAGATTAAGTTTCTTTTACATTAGAGAACCTCTTATGTCTGCATTTGTTACAAGTTTACTTGTTCTTTTATTTATTGTTCAGGTGCAATATAAATCTGAGCAATTCATAGACAAAAACAAAGATTATGTTGTTCCCGAACATCAAGATATGTTGACTGCTTCCAGATGTTTTTTTGTATCTGGTCTTTTCCCTCCATTGCCTGATGAGTCAACTAAATCTTCAAATAAATCTTCTAAATTCTCATCAATTGGATCTTGCTTTAAGGTAGTTTTTTTTTTCTTGAAAGTTTCCTTAATGTAATGTTGGTCATAACTAGAGGTGGCATGTTTGACCTATCTACTTATGAAGGGGATGGTTTGGGCCATGCTTGCTCGCTCATTGGTCAAACAGGTATAATAAATAAATGTCTTAGAAGGAAACACATGGTAAGTGTCTCCAAATTAATAGTAATCATAAGTTATGGTACATACAACTTGTCTCTTGGAAAATGACAATATAAGGTAAATAATGAAGGATTTGTAATTAACAAATCTATATCCGTAAGGTGATTTTATCTTATTTTTAATGCATGCAGCTACAACTTCAGCAGTTGATGGAAACTTTAAATTGCACACAACCACACTATATTAGATGTGTGAAGCCAAATAATCTTCTCAAACCTGGTATTTTTGAAAATGTCAACATTATGCAACAATTACGATGTGGGGTGAGTGCTGTGCAAATATGAAGTAGACATATTTTATCTCTATAATATTTAAATAATTTATTACGTTTTATCTACTCTAAAAGGGGGTTCTAGAAGCAATTCGCATCAGCTGTGCTGGCTATCCTACCCGCAAGAGTTTTTCTGATTTTGTTAACCGATTTGGCATTCTTGCTCCAGAAGTTAACAAAGGAAAGTAAGTACAATACTTTTTAGTATCTAGTGAAAAAAGAAGTTGTATAAATAAGTATCCAAATTTGGTCTGATTTCTATTTATGGTAAGCCTTTATTTTCCCCCATAAAAGGCTTAAACTTTCAGTATTGTTAAAAAAGAAAGCTCAAACTTCTGAAATATTTCATTCCGGGTAATCTGACCTGGTCGTAAACATGGCATGGCCGTTGACATGCTGATCACTTGGACCAGGTTTTTTTCTAGGCGTGAACTGGCTCCTGAGAACGGTTTAACTTACAAGATTAGTGTAAATGTGAGCGTATTGAAAGTTTGGGCCTTTATATGGTTGAAAACAAAATGCGTTATCCAAAAAGACCAAAGTTTGTGATATGAATCAAATGGGATCTTTTATTAGCGAACCACAAAAAAAGTTGCAAGATAGTTCCTACAGTTCAAGAGATGCTCTCTCAAATCAACAGATTTAATTTCACTCTATGTCTAGTTCTCGACCCTGTAATTTCCCTGTAAGCCCTATTTATAAATATTCTCTTAACTTATTTGCCAAAAAAATTGATGAACAAGAAAATTAATAAAGAGGAACCTGGCTCATTAAGGAAGGTAGTAATTTCTTCCTTATTTATTACTTTGACACCTGAAAACAACTCTCAACCTGTTTTGAATCTTGATAATTAATCGAAACACCCCCACCCGGACTATTATTGGCCTGTTGACCCAGTTCATATCATTGTGATACCTTTTCATGCAATGCTTCAAAAAAAATTTAAAAAGGACGTCTTGCTATAATTTTAAAGTTGAATTCTACAGTCTCAATGCAAAGGCTGCATGTAAAACGATCTTGGACAAGGTGGGGCTTCAAGGGTCTCAGGTATTGGAAGTTTTCTTTTTAATTTTTTAATATTTGTAGTTTTGTAACATAGATATAGTAATATGTTTATTCTGTAGCAAGATTTATTTTATGATGATTTAACTTATGTGTTGCAGTCAGCCTTTTTCATCTCAGTCCACTAATTAATCTGTTTGAATAATCTGACAGATCGGAAAAACCAAAGTTTTCCTTAGAGCTGGTCAGATGGCTGATTTGGATGCGCTGAAAGCACAAAAACTTAGCACTACAACCAAATTTATTCAAAGAAAGATAAGAACCTACATTGCTAGGACACGTTTTCTTGCTTTGAGAAAATCTGCTATAGTCTGGCAATCTTTCTGCAGAGGTTGATTTTCCTGAGATTTTTTTCACCTGCGATGTTTGCTTTGTTACACATTAGAGATGATGAGATGGACGGGTTGGGTGGTTTGGATAACAGGTCAAACAAGTTTGGGTTGAAAGGGTTATTTTTAGTACGGGCTGGGTCATGATTGGTTGACCTGCAAATAGTTTTTTTCCATAGATGTGTTAGTTATGATTAAAAACAATAGTAACAATATTAAAATACTAATCTAAATCCTTGGGTAGAGCGATATAGGAGGTTTTATGCATTAAAGATAGAATTTGGGCTACTTCCAACGTGTTTGCCCCATTCCCCATTTAGCTACGTTTTTTATTCGACCCGTTTAAGATAAAGCACAGCGGAATGGTCTGAAATCCACCCTTGTATAAATAAACGAGTCATATTCTCCGCCACTGTTATACAAATATACAATACCCCATTTGAGGTGGCAACTGGCAAGGTGGTTGCGTCTGGTGGGTTGGGTGACAGGTTAAACGGATTAGGGATGAAAGAGGTCATTTTAGTACAATATTATTAAAAAACCTATATTTAATTAATGCAACCGGCACTGTTATACAATACACTCTTTGTCTGTTTCTGAAGTTGCTTTATATTTAACTAATGCATTAGTTATGATTCAAAACAGTATTATTAAAAAATTGAACAACAACACCTAGAATTTTTGCCTTGGACAAGGTTAGAACTGTGAACTCTTGGTTGTTGGACTCCCCTCTTATCATTAGGCCCCAAGCTCTCACCCCAATATTATTAAATAATTTTCTAAATCTTTGAATGAAATGCTTTTAGGAGGTTTTATGCATCAATTTTGATTTTAAGCTACTTTCAATCCATTCGACAGTTTGAGATAAAAAAAAGTAAAATTGATTTCGTAACGGAGTCAACATTTCCACTCTTCCTAACATATTCCCAAAAATTGAAGTGTATTTCTGATTTATGCTACTTAATATACTTTAAAAGCATATTTTTTGTTCCAAAAAGACATAGTTTCGTTTATAATAATCATTCTATCTTCCCTTCACCTCATACTAAATGAATAATGTTGGCTAAGTTGCATTTGTACATCCTTTTCATTTATATTGTATATAATGTCACTTCAATTACCAACTCTCTTTGTGGTGTCATGTCTGCTAGGAAAGCTTGCTTGTAGGTTGTACCAACACATGCAAAGGAATGCTGCTTCATTAAAAATACAAACAAATTATAGGCGACACTTGTCAAGGAAGATATATAACAAACTCAAGCTGTCAGTAGTAGTTTTCCAGGCCCGTCTTCGTTCAATGGTTGCTGGTAAAAAATTCCGAATCAAACAACAAAACAAGGCCGCAATTCTGTTACAAGTCAGAACCTTCTCTTCACATACTGCTAGAGGTGGCAAAATGGACAGGATTACGTGTTGGGTGATGGGTCTGGTACTCTGGTCAGGCTCTATTGACCCAAACCACTTTCTGTAAAAAATTGATTATTTGACAAATATTCAGTGGGTCAAGTATGATTGACAAAATTATTTTTTTTTGATAGGGAACGAGTATTAAATAAAATAATTTAAGATGTTTTATGCACTAACCCTACTTTTTAGGCAGCTTGGGTAACAGGTAGTGGGTCAGGTTCTGTTGAGCAAAGTCCTTTTGTCCAAAGTGTAGTACTTTGACAATTGTGTATTTTGTCAAATATGATTAATAATGCTTTTTATTTCGATAATAATCTTTTTTTTAACTGTTCCTTGGGGGGTTGGTTAACTCGTTGGATCAAGGTTGTGTTGACCCAAGATGTATTATGTCCAGAAATTTAATTATTTTAAAAAAAATAGTGTGTCGAATATAATTAATCAATTAATTATTTCTCAATAATAGATAATTTTTTTGGAAAAAAAATGTTTAGGAGGTTCTGTGTACTAAAAATTCTCTTTAGGTCACTTTCAACATGTTTGGCCTATTTTATTTATTTCATTTTAAGCTGCTTTTTATTTTACATGTTTGATCTGCTAGAGATAAAACATATTCCCAATAGACATCTTTGACTGGTTTAATTACTAAATAGGCCGAATTTGCCACCTCTAGTTGCTACTTATAATTCTAAATGTTTACACTCTATGCTAATACAAGTTTTAAACTGTAGGCCCGTTGGCGTGGTCATAGAGATTATTCATACTATAAGAAACTGATACGGGCAGCAGTTGTTACACAATGTAGATGGAGGAGAAGAATTGCTAGAAAAGAGCTTCGAAAATTAAAGATGGTTTGTTTTGTTTCTCTTATGCATGATTCAGTATTATTAGCTTAGTTTTGCTGATTGTAGCAAGTTGTGGGGGACTTCTTTTTGTTAGAATAAACCATGTAAGAACATGAGCTATTTTTTTGCATGTATATTGATCGTAAGAACATTTCTCATGTAAATGATGTTTTGTTTTTCTAACTAAATGTTAATAGGCATAGACACTGCATGATCATTTATTGTCTCTTGTTGATGAAATAATATTCCTACTGTGGATTTTTTCATTTTTATTTTCAATTACAGGCAGCGAGGGAAGCAACTGTACTCCAACAAGCAAAGGAAAATCTTGAAAAACAAGTGGAAGATCTTGTGCTGCGTTTAGAGTCGGAAAAACGCTTGATGGTAATATGAATCTGTTAGTGTGATTAAAATTTGCTGCTATGTGTTTTTTACAAAAAAAAGTACTTAGTGGGGTTGTATTAGCGATGCATTGGATGTTAAAAAGTTATATTATGTGTTGACAAATTAGATTATATGATGCAGACTGAGTTGGAAAAGGCAAAAGACCAGGAAATTGAGAAACGTCAGAAATCCCTGCAAGCCATGCAGAGGGAAGTGGATGAATCAAATGCTTTGCTTGTCAAGGAACAGGAGTCTGCAAAGAAAGCCATAGAAGCAAAAGATCAACAGATTCTTGAGTTACAGAATTCCCTGAAAGTAATGCAGAGCAATATTGATGAGACAAACAGCTTACTTGTCAAACAACGAGAATCTGCAGAGAAAGCTATTGAAGAATTAAAAGAATCAAAAGACCAGGAAATTCAGAGATTGATGAATAAAGTTGATGAAATAAACTCCTTGCTTGTTAAGGAACGTGAATATGCAGAGAAAGAAATTGAAGAAGCTAATGCTATAAAAGATCAAGAAATTCAGAAATTGCAGGATTCTCTGCAAGCCTTGCAGAATAAAGTTGATGAAACAAATGAATTGTTTCTCATGGAAAGTGATTCTGCACAAAAAGCAATTGAAGAAGCAAAAGTAGGAAAAGATCAGGAAATACTGAAATTGCAGAATTCCTTGCAAGTCTTGCAAAATAAGTACGATGAAACAAACAAGGTGCTTTCAAAGGAACGTGATTCTGCACAGAAGGCAATTGAAGCGGCAAAAGAAGCAAAAGATCAGGAAATTCTCAGATTGCAGAATCAAGTCGATGAAACAAATGAGTTGCTTAGCAAGGAACGTGATTCTGTTCAGAAAGCAATAGAAGAAGCAAGCAAAACCAAAGATCTTGAAATTCAGAAGTTGCGGAGCTCCCTGGAAACCATGCAGAGTAAAGTTGCTGAAACAAATGCTTTGCTTCTCAAGGAAAGTGAGTCTCTACAGAAAGCAATTGAAGAGGCAAAAGAAGCAAAAGATCAGGAAATTCAGAAATTGCAGAACTCTCTGCAAGAGACACAGATTAAGTTGGATGAAACAAATGCCTTACTTATCAAGGAACGTGAGTCTTCACAAAGAGAAATTGAAGAAGTATCAATGGTCAAAGAAATTCCAATTCGTGTGGAAGATACAGACAAGATTGCTAGTTTAACTACAGAAGTGAAAAACTTGAAGGTAATGTTTGTGATTAAAGGTGGTAATTTCAACCCATTCACTTATGAATGGTTTGGTTTGGTTTGGGTTGTAGTTTCTACCATATAGAGCCAGATGGGTCAATTAAAAAAATCTGTTTAAGGGAAATATCTAAAGTCACCCAATGTGTGTTTCTGATGCTTTCAGCCTTCTGAATTGTATAAAAAGTTCAAAATGTTACTCTAACATGGAGAAACATAGCTTTTGTAACCATATGCAATGTAACTTTCAACAAAAAAAGGGACAACAAATGTATGTGGGTGAACCCAACCCGCCTCCCCTGTTTTCATGTGCAGGTCTTATCTGAATGGGAAAAACATCGGGCAGATGAATCTGAAAGGAAGTTCAGTGAAGCTCTGGAATCAAGTGAAAATAAACGGTTGAAATTAGAAGAAACTGAAAGAAGAGTGTTTCAACTTCAGGAATCTTTGGAAAGGTATCATTGCTGCAAACTGATTTATATTTTCTAATTAGACTTGAGATAAACTATCTTGACGAATAAGCAATATAAGGTCAGTTCTAATTTTAAATATAAACTGCAATAGAACAAAATCTTATTTAAAACATAAATTCAACCCTAGTTCTCCTGTTGGTATAACCTAGAAATTAATGTTAAAGTAGTTAAAGATCTTTAATCTTACAAAGAGGATATATAGCATGATCAAAATAGGTGACCTGGTCAGCAGTCCCATAAACCTGTTATGCTGCTGAAAGGATATGGTTTTAAACACTTTTTGGTTTTGATATTTTCATAAATAGTTTATCTCAGTTGTAATTAGTAAGCTGTAACTCTGACAGTCAACTACTTCTTCGTATATAACTAGGCTAGAGGACAAGCTGGCTGACATAGAGTCACAAAATCAAGTTCTTCGCCAGCCTGGTTTATCAAAGCTTCAAAAAAGCAAGTTCGAGGAAGGACACTCAAGGTCCTTTAAGGTATTCATAAAAGTTGAATTCACGTATCCTTTTTCTGTTCAACAAAAGAGATAGTTATTTTAGTACGCAAGGAGTTGTTAGTCATTTTTTTATGCCATTGTAAAATTGTACTAGGATATTCAAAGTTCTTCAACACACTCAAGAGATGCCTCGGATTCAGATGAAAGATTAAAGCTTGATGAGAAACAAGAGTATCATGATTTGCTCACTCGATGTATTGCACAACGCCTAGGATTTTCTAGAGGCAGACCAATTGCTGCTTGCATTATATACAAATGTTTAAGGAAATGGCGATCATTTGAAGTTGAAAAAACCAGTATTTTTGATCATATAACCCAAACTATAGGCCGGGCTATTGAGGTATGAATCATGAGTCCTAATTGTAATCACCTCATCTGTATATCTAATATTCTAAAGTAAGCCACTTTTTTGAAATAAAGACACAAGACAACAGTGATATTTTAGCCTATTGGTTATCCAATACTTCAACATTGCTGTTGCTGTTACAACGTACACTGAAAGCTAGTGGCTCTGCTGCTGATTCACATCACCGTCGATCTAGATCAGGGAAGAGGACCCGGGTAATTAAAGTCGGGCTAGTTGGTAACAAGTTAAAACATGTTCGGTATGGAAACATGCAAATTTAAGCATGGGTCGAATTGTCCTGCAAGCACTTTTTGCCCTTTTTCTGTTTTTTTATAAACATTAAATAGTGATTTTTGAGTAACATTATTAAAACAATAATATAACATTGGTTTTACAAGGTTGTAAGCATTAAAAATACAATTCGAGTGGTTTTCAACGTGTATGACCTGTTCGTTCAGTTCCTTTATAGTTAGAATTTTTTATTTGACCCTTTCACATATTTCAAATTAAGCACAAACCAAATGGATCCATATACAAATAAGGGAGTTGGAATTGCTAACTCGGATTCAACTCAGGGAGACGTGGGTTCAAGTCTGAGCATAAGGATTTTACATGGTAGGGTTAAAGGTTCCTACCATGGTTTTCCTTGGAACGGTTGGTTGACAAGTCTTCGACTCCGACCAACTTGGCTCCGAAAGGAAGGGTTGGGATGAGCCTCCATTATGGTCTAGTCCCTAAAGCGCCGCTCTTAAGCGCCCACTAGATGGGGGGGGGGGGGGGGGGAAGATGGGACTTCGAACTCGGTCATTACACTTCATCTGAGTACAACGGTCTTTCCGTTGGGCCAACCACCGTTCTATAAAAAAATTACTTGGGTTCTAAAATCAAAGCAAAAATCAGTAGGAATGAGTCTTTCTGATTCAAAATTTTGATTTACATGCCCCGGCCTAAGTCACTTACTAAGTTTCTATCCATTAATTTAAAAAAAGGTTGAAAATTTTGACAAAAGTGCTTGTGGGTTGGTCCAACAAAACCCTCTTGGGATGTTTCAACTCTAACTGAAAATGACTCAGTTCAACCCGAACCTTTTTTGACTTGTTACTCCCCCTGCCCACCCGCCGATCTTGTCACATCTAACTAGAATTATCACTCTTAAGTCTTATAACTTTCAGATATGATCTCTCTTTTTAAATCACAGAGCTTTCGAGGAAGTCCTCATGGGATAACTGTATCTCCAATGGATGGTGATGCTATGAGTGGATCTGACTACTTTCGCCCGGTTGAACCCAAATACCCAGCTTCGCTTTTCAAGCAGCAACTAACAGCATACGTTGAAAAAATATACGGTCTGATACGTGATAACTTAAAAAGAGAGATATCTCCATTGCTTGGGTTGTGCATTCAGGTACTTGCTATTATACGTGGCAAAACAGGCCAGTCAGGTGGTCTACAGACAGATCATGTTGGCTTGACACGAAACACGCTTTTCTCAATTAGTATATTAGTTTTTGTCAGAAACTGGTTTCTAGATTAATGATTTAGGATTTTATATGCATTAAAAAATACACTTTGGGTGGACTTTTAACCAGTTTAACCCATTTGACCAGTTTTTTGAGCTTTTTATTTTACCCATGAGACCAAAATCGGCAGCTCACATCAAATCGTATCAATTCAGTACTTTGTTAAATGTTTGTTTTTCTTATTTTCTATGATAAAATCTTTGATTTTCTATAAAGATTCAAGTGTGTCATTTGTGAGTACAGAAGGTGTACTGTTTCAATTTTAATTTGGTATTTAGAATGAAATAATTTTTAGAAGGCTTTATACAAACTCCAGATTGTTCTTTATAATCTACTTTTTTTTATTTGAACGTTGGAGAGACCAAACATAATCCTAATCAACCTGTTTATATGTAAATGACTCAAAATTGTCACATCTACTTACTGCTAAATTAATTCAGTACATCTTAAAATTATCACTTTTATGTTTACATTAGGCACCAAGAATTTCCAGAGCAAATTTATCAAAAGGGGCCGTCCGTTCACTTGCAGATGCTGCATCTAATGAGATTTTGCTTGCACAGTGGCAAGGGATTGCTACTAAACTTGGATGCTTGATAAATACATTGAAGGCTAATTATGTATGATAAATCTCATTTCCTGAGTATGATAAATCCAAGTGCTAAAAGCTTTGCTAATGTCCATCAATTATTACATCTTTGTAGGTACCACCATTTTTAATCCGCCAAGTGTTCACACAGATTTTTGCTTTCATCAATGTCCAATTATTCAACAGGTTTCATGGCAATATGGCAGTAAAGCTGCTTCCTGCTGATTTTTCCAGGAGTCAAAGCTTTGTTTTTCTGCTTTTTAGTTTTAGTTTTGGTTTTTAATATTAATTTATTTTTTCAGCCTTCTTCTGAGACGAGAATGCTGCTCTTACAGTAATGGAGAGTATGTTAGGTCAGGGTTGACTATATTGGAACATTGGTGCTACAAGGCAACCGAGGAGGTAACCTTTTGTTATCTGTGTTACATAGTGCGTCTCTATCTATATATTTTAGAGGTGGAAATTTTGACTGATGTATAAAAAAGTTACAACTAAGATGGAGATGGGGAAAAAGTCGGCCAAAGTGTACTCTTAATGCATACATGATACAACCTCTTAAATCTTTTTATTTGAAAAAATGGAGTATTGTTGTGTCGATATAGCTTTTCTATTCATATTTAACAAAGGAAGTGTTTCAGGCCAGGTTAACCTGACCCTATACGTACAAAACAATTGCTCGATTGACCCCATCACCTGACCGATCACCTCTACTGTATTCCATCTTTTTATTCTTTCTATTGACTTCCAAGAAGTCAAAACTCAGTATGCAGGGTCGGCATGGGATGAGCTCAAGCACATAAGGCAAGCTATTGCTTTCCTGGTATTGTGTTTTAATCTTTAATTACTCATAGCGTTCTTATAGTTATTTAAACTTCACTTAAATTGGGGAAACATTGTTTCAAATAAATAGAATAACGTCTGCTAGTTTTCATCATCCTCTTATTACTAATCCAGGTTCTCTTATATTGGTGTTAGGTTACCCATCAAAAGCCAAAGCTCAAGCTGATTGAAATAAGTCATGATCTATGTCCTGTAAGTTTGAATTTCTGAGATTTCATAGATCTATAGTTATATTAATAGTACATGTTCAACTGTTGGTATAACAATCGATAGCATGCAGATGCTTAGTATACAACAGCTATATAGAATTAGTACAATGTATTGGGAAGACAAACATGGCACACATAGCCTTTCACCAGAAGTAAGTCTTTCTTCCATTTTGCACATTTAATCCATATTTCTGAGTTGTTAAATTGTAGAGATACACAATCCTGGGTCCGTTCCTAACTATGTTGGCTAGGCACGGTCCTGTTAAGTCCTTTCTTGATGCTAAAGTGGGCTTTTTGGGCCTTGGAATATAGCGATTTCTATTTATTTCATCTTCTTTTTTGCCGCTTCTATATTTTAGTTGTGTGTACTAATATAAAGTTTGAAAGTGTCTCACTTATAAAATAGAACTTTCATGTATTTAAAAATGTTAATCATAGACCAACTTTTAATATAATATCTCAGAAAGTATTTACAGAATATAGGAATATGCAAGGTTGAAAATTGAAAATATAGAACGTTTAAATGGTAGTTAAACCATAATTTTTATTGACTGCGACTCAGGGAACAGACAAGGGCCTAACCGAGCCTTGCCAGGACCAAATAGTACCATCAGGCTCAACCAGCCTTTACGAGATTGTAACGAGCTTAGGAATTTTTCAATTGACAGGTTATTTCCAACATGAGGATCCTAATGACCCAAGATTCAACTAATGCTGTCACCACCAACTCTTTCTTGCTTGATGACGATTCAAGGTTGAATTTACTTTATGTTACTTATATGACCATGATTTTCAAAAGATTGTTCCATTCCAAAATTTGATTGTCAACCGAGAATTTTGCTCCCAAATTACCCTTACACAAAGCTACATGTGGCAAAATTGGCTGATTGGGTAACAAGTTTGGTCAATATGGGTCATGTTTGGTTGAACTCAAACATATTGCGTTTTTAAAAGAATCATGAATATATAACCTTCAAATATGATTACAAAACTATATTACTTGTATAAATCCAAGTAATTAAAAGAGGTTCTATGCATTTAAACTTAAATCCAAGTAATTAAAAGAGGTTCTATGCATTTAAACTACACTTGTTACGTTTTCCAGTCTGTTTGACCCATTTTATTTTTAGCTGGTTTTTCCAGTTACTCGTTTGACCTGTTATAGATAAAACATAACCCAAATAATTCTGGGTTTTTCTTATCCTTTGTTCTTGATTTAAACCATAATTTAGGGGGTTTGTTTAGTCAAATCAAAATCTAAACTTCATGGATTTGGTGTGGTGCAGCATACCATTCTCCACAGATGATTTCACTAGATCAATGGATACGATCAGCATATCAGATATCGAGCCTCCTCCCTTTCTTCGTGAAAGCTCCGATTTCGGTTTCTTAGCATCACGTTCTAACTATTAAAGGTAACCCTTGCAAAGTTAATATTTAGTTCAATGTAGTCCATTTGTGTAGGCCATAGGTTTTAAATTTTCTTTCTAACACATTCCAATTGCCAATTTTGTAGTCTTAAAATGTATCCTTGTAGTTGTTTAATCGCCCTTTTTCGCATCATGCTTAATCTGTTGTACAGATTCTAATTACCCTTAAGCATAGTTCTTTGACCCATATTTGGTTTAAATATTTGGATATCGGTTAAGCTAAAATAAAAATTGGCTAAAATTGGAACTTGATTAAAATTGCTAAATGCGTATTCAAAGTTATCTTAAATCGCTTATCAAAAAGTTATGCTTGTTACTTTAATATTAATCTCGAAAGCATTTGTTTGGAACAATGAAGATTAAGAGAATGAGAAGATTGAAGTTTTATTGATGCTTGAGTTATAAGAATAGCGCATGAAATAACAATTCAACTACTCTATTTATGCTACTTTTTTTTATGAGGATTGAGCTCCAATGCATGTTGACATGACACGTGATCCCTATAAATTTTGTAAATTTGTTTCATCACCATCTTTGTGTCCCTGCGGCAAAGTAGGCACGACCGCACGGGTGTCAACGTCTAAGCCCATATTAAACATATATGACTTATCCTTTGCGGACCCATAATCGTTTTGCAAACTCAAGAGATCCAAGAACATCTATAATAATCATGGCATAAATGAGGCCTAGATACCCAAGATCGGTTTTCCTAAAAACTTAGAAACAATATGATTTATGCTCTGCGGACCCATAATCGTTTTGCAAACTCAAGGTTCTATACTTCTATATGAACAGCGAGGTCAACCAACAACGCCCCTTCCTTAGTTAGCGATCCTCCTCCAATTGTCCGTTCTAAATGAACAAATGTGTGACCTTTAAAAACATCTTTGGAACCATTACATCTCATAACCAGGTTTGTCTTAACGTTTTTGGGTATAAAGAGTGTTACAAAAAAGAGATTTACGGCTTTACAAAAATAAACAAAATTGTAATCTATTGTGAGTCCGGTAAGCATAATGTATTATTTATTTTCTACCTAAACTAATAAAATGGTAACTTGTGTTTTTAACCTCTTCAAATAGGAGCCTTATCACTCTCATATTCATTCTTACCGCAATCAATCTAATTAAAATTCAAATCCAAGTTTTAAACAAAAAATTTAAATTCATTTTTAATTATTAAAATTAATTAAAAACTTTCTAAATTTGATACTCCGTAATTATTTATGACACTCAAATTTTTGTGAACTTCTCATCATTTAGTGTTTTTTATAATGAAACTTACTCTTTAACTCTGATCATTTAGTATTGTTCATATATCTAAAAAGGAAAAAGTTGCTTTAGTATATTATTTAATTTATTTCTTACAGTAAGACTTATTTATTCCATTTCAATCTTCTAAATATATGAATACCAAAATATTCATTTAATCACATTGGTTTCTAACCTAGTGTTTATAATAATCATAACAAAATAAAATAGTTAAATGCATCAAACATAGTTTAACATTAGTGTTTTCGGTTTATAATGTTTTCAACTATCATATTTTGGTTTTTGATGGTTTTAACTATTGAAATAACTGGTAACATTTCAAATTTTTATGATTTTGGCCACCAACGGCTTGTTGTTAAAAAATTAACAGCGTTAATTTTTTTTCGAATTTTAGACCGACATTATAAGGCTTTTAATCAAAATGAAAATACGAGTCAACTCATGTAAAAGAATTTTAATCCAATCTTTAAAAAATAGTGTCATCAATCCCACGTTTCACCCTATTTTATGTTGGTAGTCCCCGTTATCATTTTTATCTGTGTTAGTTTTATGTTGATCCACCTTTGACATATACGGATCTTTTGATCTTCTTGTACGATCACAGCCGTATGACTTCATCAAATGAGATTGATTGGAGTGTGATGAATTGGAGATAAAGCAACATTAGGGGACACACTCACACGGAGGTGGATCCGCTTGTGTTGCCACAACTCACAACAGATGACTTTCCTTGTAGTGATATACGCAATCATACAAACATACTTGGGTGAGATGAATTATTGTGAATTTTAGTGTTACATTATAAAGACTGACTATCTAGGGTAACTGAATGACAAAAGTTTACCTCATGCGTTCTGTAAATACAAACAATGTTGGGTAGCTCAAATCCCATAAATTTATTTTTAAAACTCCGTTAAAATAAAACATTTTTGTTAATTGACTTGGTACAAAACTTGTGGGTTGAAAACTTTCTCCTACTTTTTTTATGTCCATATTTGTATTATATCGCATAACAATATACAATATTATTGTAGTATAGTATGAGTATCTAAATTTCTGACACGGAACTAAGTCTCATTGCTAATACATCACTAATTTAATGAGAGTGATTTGACATAGTCACAACTCACAAGGGAAAAATAGATTTATAGAAGATAAAGCATAAGAAGACATATTACTAAAATTAAAATACCATTTTGTTATCATGCAATGCAAATTCTTAAATGACACGTTTGAATTAAACTTTTAGGTCAAAAGTAATCATAAAATCAATAATTAAGACATCATAATAAATCTTGGAGGGAAAGTATAAGGAAATAAAATCTATACCTTCTAATAAAAGAGGGTTTTTGATGTCACATGGTATGCAATGAAGATATTGTTGACATTATATTCCCGCTCATTAATATTACATATTTAATCCTCCTACTATTGCACAACATACAATCATCAAACTAATATATTTCTCTATCAATTACAAAAATAATCACCATATTTTTAGTAACTAAAATATATATCCTAAAAATAGTTATCATATTCTTAGTAAACGTATCATTTAATAAAATATATATTGATATATTTTGGTCAAAAATATGTCAATTAAGTGATTTAAAAGTTGATAAATTTTAATAACTTATTTGGATCAGGTTTTTCAGCAAATTAATCGCATAAATTTATTAAAAGAATATTTATTATCATATTTTAGGCTGAGTTTTTTTTGCTAGGTTTGTTTTTTCTAAGCTAACTTTTGTTGAGAAGACAACAAATCAACAGGGGCGTACCCACCCTTAGAGGGTGGGTGGCGCCCGCTCCCCCCGCGAAACTTTTTTTCTGGGTTTTTATATGTTAAATTCTCGATCGACCCCCGTAAAATTTAGCCCTCGATCCCCATGCAGTCTTGAAAACTCAGTTTAATGCCCAATTAACGGCCTATATGAGACACATAATATTTAACCATGGATTAGGTTAAATAATGGTTAGAAAAGAGTGTATATATATTTATTTATACTGTCATGTATAGTCAAGCATTAAAATATTATAACCTCAAGTGTTTTTCACCATTGCACAAAATCATCAACATAGTTCAAGTATTTAGGAAACCATCAAAATGGTGATTTACCAAACTGAAAGTGATTTGGTTTGGTATTTATAAAAAAAAATGAATGAGAGTTTGAGAGAGAGTTTAGAGTGGTGAAAGTGATTAAAGTGATTTGGTTTGGTATTTATAGATAAAAATTAAGGTTAGACATTAAAGAAGTTAGGTAAGTGAAGGGAAATATATTGAAAATTTTCAATTTTAAATATAGGTGGAGGGAAATGAAACTTTTTAATTTTGACCCCTCAAATTTAGTTGTTGTCATTTTTTAATTTGACCCGACCCGGTTCGACTCGAACCGAATCGAAATGGATTGGAAAAAATATTATATATCGATACTCAAAAGATTACTATCAAATTTTCGACCCCCATGAAAAAAATTCCTGGGTACGCCACTGCAAATCAATGTCAATAAAATAAAGTTATAGGTAACAACTATACATGTAGCATACTTCTAATTTTTCCTATGTGAGTTTTCGGTCTTTGTTAGTATTTAAAGATGGTAATGATCTATAGTTTAGTGCTTTAATTGTCATATGATTATTTGTTAACTATGCTTGATGTTATGTTTTTAGTTACACACCCCGTGTAACACACGGGACATAATCTAGTCTATATAATAAATCAAGGTTTTAGGAGGGCCACCAAAACCTTTTTGGGGGGAAAAATAAGGGGGGGAATTATGAGAAGAAAAATAAGGGAGGAAATAATGATAGGGCCATCTTTTGGTTTTATTTTAATTTTTTTTAATTTCATAAGAATCAATTTTTTTATTTTGGTTTTATAATCTTTTTAAAATTAAAATATTAAAATTTTTTGTTTGCTTAAAAAGAATAGAAGATGAATTTGTTTTTTTATTTAATTACCAAACTATTGTTACTTACTCATTCATGTGTAATTTAAAAAAAATCATATATAATTACTTAAATATTATTTAATTATTAAAATATTTACTTTCTTATATCAACCCGTGTGTATACACGGGTATTAAACCTAGTAACACATTAGAGACGAGTTGAAACTATGTTTGTGTTCTCGAGCTTATTTAGATAAGAGAAGGGAAGAAGAAAATAAAGAGTCGTGTTCTCTGGAATTTTTTAGGGAAAAAAATGTTATGTTTTAGAAATTTTTATGAACTTAAAAGACTCATGTTGCTTTTCTAATGAGCTTTTTGCTTACAATATCTATCGTTATAAATCTACCACGTACGCTAAAATTTGTTTAGCTAATAAATTCATTTAGTGGAACCATTTAATTCATTTAGCCTTATACCCGGCCCATTTAATTCATTTAGCTAATAAATGGATTATATATGTGATTCAAATATATATAGTGGAACCATTGTCCCAATCCAAATTAAAGCTTCAAGAGAGCACTCATACAATGGCCTATATATGTAAATAGAGTGTATAACAACTTTAATCTTGGAGCCACAAATTCTAGGGACTTTTTGGTCTCTAGATATAAAGAGATCATATATATTCTACTTGATTTTACAAAACGAAAAGAAGAAAGCAAACATATATAGACATCGACTCTTAACGAAACCTATAGTGATTAATTTGTATGCAAAAATATCAATATTGTTGGACACTAATAGTCTAAAGTCTTGTTAGTTAATGTAATTAGATGTTTACTTGAAGATCAAAGTTGTAAAATAGGATATTAGGTTTTTTATAAAAACCGTCCGATGCACAGAAGAAACGTTGCGACGGTTGGAGCAAAAGAAGATGCCGGTTCTAGAAAGTTGCGACAGTCGGACCAGAGCAAAAGAAGATGCGGGTACAAGAAAGGACATAACGATTGAAGATGGCAGTTTGAAGAAGACAAACGATAGATAACCATCACTAAGATCTATAAATGGCCAGTTAGATTCGTTTGTTAGGTGACGATTATGGTCCTATGAATGAAATCAAATTCTTGTTGATCTTGTGTTAATTATGTGGATGTGAAATATCAATTTCTAACAAAGACACGAGACACTTGTTCTCAGGTTATAAATGTGGTCTTATGAATCGATGAATATTGCTGCATATTAATGATAGAACCAAGTGTTTACTGTTTACTCATGTTCTTTGCATTGGTATTATAATTGCTACCAAGGATCTTGTGTTGTGTACTTGATACTTACTAAATTTATTCATGATTAACACCTTTGAATAAACCCATTAATACACTAGATGGGTCAAAACTGTCACTTCAACCAGAAAGACAACACCAAACCCACTACATAACAGGATTGAAAATGAGAAGTTATCCTCTCAAATACTATTTGATTCTGATCACTCATGTATAATCTCATCTTGCAAGATCCAACTTTGAACAAAGCGACAAACTTCAAAGAGTGATGTTCCCGGTTTAATATATCTCGAATGATGATTCAAGTTCATAAGAAAACACAAAATTACCTAGTTAGATAATATATGATGAGGAATATCACCACAAAAGAAACCACGTATGTAAACATCTTCCGGCTTGATTTAGTCTCGAAAACCTGAAATTTTAGTAGCAAACATTTTGTAAGTCAGGGTGTAACTCTGGCACAATATAAGAAAAGCAAGTGCTCAAAAGAAGACCAATATGACTTGCCAAAAAAAGTGACAATTTCAACCTGTTTATGGGTTATCGGGTCAAATGGTTAAACCTATAGAAACATGTCTAAAATGAAAACAAGGTCAGATGGGTTGAAATTGTGCCTTAAATGTAAATTAAATGCAAGTAAATTCGACCTGATCTATTTCAACCCATACCACTTGTACCCATTAGATCACCCATTTTGCCAGTTCTAGTTGCTAAGCTCTTTAGTGGGACATATAATACGTGTAGGACCATAGATAAATATTGTGAAACAAATACATTATTATATACATGCTTACCATCTTGAATCTATCCATTGTTCCAAAGAGGAGGCCTCTTGATGAATCCATAGCATTCCCCTAACGACAGAAAGAAAAAAGGATCACTACCTATGTAATTAGTCTGATTCATATTTTACAATTGCTGGATAACACGTACCATTCTGTCCAACATACGGTTATGGCCCTCCACTTCTTCATGGATATCACCTGTCAACTGGAGAAAATGAAATCATAAGTTGTTGAAATGGTTCAATGACAAGCACCCGAGTGCAATTTTCCTTACAAATGATGCAAACAAACCACCAAAAAATGAGTTGCAGATACTGGTCAGAAAACAATATAATAAATGAAGCCAGGTTACAGAAAAAAATACCCTTTTTAGCATAAGAACTCTATCTTGCAACCCATCGATTGCTCTATCATTCTCATGTTCGCTAATTTCACGTGAGTAAGAAGAAGAGGGTCTGATACCACCATCTTCAATGTCATCAAGAAGAGCAGACCTGCTTCCACGGGTATCTCTAAACCCTAAAAAAATCAAACGAAAGCCTTAATATAAAAAAATACCCAAAATTCTTCAATTTTATGCATTGTGTGATTCCATTTCAACCATATGTACTTGTGTATATATTCAAATGACTGGATCCTATGTTGCCTAGGCCCTCATACAAGACGAGGCGCAAAGAACGCGCCTTGCGTCCATCCAGGCACACCTGCGAGGTTCCAGCAAGATTCTAGAGAGATTCCGGCCAAATCTATAAATCTCCGCCAACTTCTACAAATTCTAGTCAAACTTATTTGAGACATCCAAAAATGGCCCGAAACCAGCCTGAACTGGCCATAAATAAGCCTAAAACATGTCTAACGCCCCTAAAAATGGTATGTTTATGCTATGTGCCTTGCTTATCGCGTGCGCTCTTTTTCTAGGTGTCTTGACTCTTGCGCCTAAACCCAAAGCTCACCCTTGGCGCCTTGAGTGCACATCTATGACTGGCTTCATAAACAGCCACACTACACACTCGCCGCGATATACCAGCAAATTAATAACCTAAAATGCCCAAAACTCTTCAATTTGACTTGTAAAATTCAGTTTCAACCAAAATTACTTGTATATGTATTAAAATAACTGGATCTATAAACAGCTACACCTAGCAGCAATCTAGCAACAAATTCACGACCTAAAAATCAACTAAACATGCGTTTTTTAGCAGATCAAAGGATAATGCTAAACATTTGAATGTATTAAAGTTAACAATTGAATCAATACAGTAAAAGAGAAGAAATCATACGCGGATTCATAGCTGTGGATATGAAAATCACCGGAAGAAGCTGTTGATGCTTATGATTCTGCGTAAAATGATTCAATTAGTTGAAACAAGCAACTTTTATGATCGAAATTAGGGTTTAAGTTAGATGATCAGACGTAGATCAAATCAATCATTCTGGATGCAAAAATGAAGAATTAAAAGATGTGTTTGAGCGCATTGATTAGAAACATAATTCGGTAGAAGATGAAAATGATTTTAACATCGAAATCAAAAGTGTGTGATTAAGAGTGATGCTTACGTTTGGGCTTTGAGATAGTGGAGTTGAAAGAGATCAATAAAAATATAAAATGAATGAAATCTTAATATGGCTAGGAGTTTGAGTGCCAACGCATTAATGGGTTGACGGGTTTACTCGAGTGGAGACGGTTGCTTATAAGGCGTTGAGGTTTATTTGGACCAAAACATCAACATCTTACTTGCTTAATGTGTGTTGATGATGTTTTTGACGTGTTATTAAAAGATAATATATTCTCAATTTACATAACGTGATATAAATAACCCTCTCTTGGGATCAGTGTGGTTAATACGTTAGGTCTAGCCATAGTGAATTAAGTAGAAGTGGCCCTGATTGCATTTGCGATTGTGATATGTGTGAACAACATAATGGTAACATTCACTTTGATGTACGAGTGACTATAATATCATCTGTAATATTGATTCGTTGGAGGGTAGGAACTAGTTACCGGTCTTTACATTTTCTTCACATGTCAGCATTATTCTCATATCACCATTATGCTCGCCTTTTCAATTCGAGTGACAACTGTCTTTACCGTTTCTCTCATTACCCCTAAACAACTTCTCTTATTTATTGGCTTGAAGAAAAGAAGATGGAAGTGAATTGATCGGTGATAGCTTACCATTCGGTGACAAAATTGCTCCACGGGAATTGGGGAGCGGAATCCCAATCGAGAACCAATTTTGCAGAGCTCTCCGTGTCGTTTTATGTGCTCATATAGTAACCAAATTTTTGTTTTGCCTACAAAAAGCTCACATACATGTTGTTGGTTTCCTTGTCTCCTCTCATCTACAACCAAATTGGTTTCGAACCAACATGCTCCAAATAAGTTGACGATAGTTAATGTGTGACATTGCTTATGAGCAAGTGTCTCTCATGCGATTCGTGTAAGTTGATTAACGTCAACACAGACATTCATTGTTTGTCTAATGGGTTAGACCAATTATTTTGAAATTGTGATTCGTGCCGTCGTGTCATCAAATTATCAGACTCTATCAGTGTTAGTGTATAAACAAATGATTTGCTATTTATAAAACACATATAGTTTATAACTTATAAAGAAATAAATCAACAATATATTTTTTAAAGCAGTTTAAAGTGAATCTAATGTAGCTAAAAAGTGTAGCAGGATATATTATTATACATGCTGAGTGGTGGTTTGTTTTCTTAACAACATCAATCTAAAACTAGTTGTAAATATTAAAGGATAACTTACGAAAAAATGAAAGTATAATCATTTACATGTAATCACATGTGTGTGATGCTGATGACAAAACATTCAAAACGTAAACCATCATGCTTCAAGTTACTGGTAACGAATTCTCACGAAACATTTTTCAAGTTGCTTTGATTAGAAGAACCACCATGACAAAGATGCATGTCATTACAAACATCACAAACCATGTAAAGCATGAAGTCTTGAAACCCTCTGAGAATATAGCCGTAGCTTGTGTGTTGGCTCGCCCCGTGCTTGCTAAACTATGCTCAACTGCTTTTTCAGTTGAATCAAGAATCTGCACTCAAATTGCACCCAAGTTTGATTGCCAAAATTTGAAATTTAATTTAATATAAATAATTTCAAACTGGATTATGACTTGTAAAGTCTTACTCTTTCGGTATTTTGTATGGATTTGTTCATCTTAAGACTGTTCTCTTTGAGTTGCCGTGCCAAAACCACCATTTCATCCGTCAAATCTTCTTGAAGCTTCCTGTTCAAGCCATTACCAGGTTAGTAGAGGCTGCAAAATGGGCGGGTCAAGCTGACCCTGGTTTGACCCGTTAAAGATAAACTATAACATGAATCGACCCATTAAACGGGCCGACTTTGACACCTACTTACAGGCATTGAGTACCTGTGTTTTGTTATATGAGTTTGTGCTGCAGCATCCAATTTGACAGGAGATGAATCAGATGGTTCAGAGGTATCTTGGCTTCTAAACGATGATGTGTGTCTGTCAAATGATTACAAATAAATATGATGAGGATACATCAAAAGCATAAGATAAAATTCAAAAGCCAAAATCAGTAAAATCATGTAGTTTATTCTCACACAAGTCTTCTTCTTAAACCTGGGGAAAGGTTGATACTTTCTTCTTCTTTCTTATTAACGTTTTCCTTTGTAGACGTATCAACTCTAAGCTCGGGGAATGCTACAACATCAGACTGACAATAATGTTAAAAAAAATATGATTTTGTAACATCTAAAGTCTATATGAACACCACACAAACACACATATAAGGTAAAGTTCATTGCAGAACTCAATTTTAATACGGGAACGAAGATAACAAATCTAAATTCTTTAATTTTTATACCAAATGTTCATACTTTTTAAACTTATTAGTTTTGAACAAAAGAACTAAGCCTAGACCATTAAACTACCTTCTTCGTACTTTTTAAAAATTTAAGCTTAACATAACATGCACATGTGTAGGCTGTATTAACAAAAGTATTTTGTTCGTATTCTATTTAAACCTCACGAGAGACAAACAAACATTGCATTTCTATCATTTTTCTTATATTTTAAATATGTTTAAGCTAAAAATAAATAAACAAATAATTCGTTACATGTGTTCTCGCAATATATAGAGTTCGACACTTCTGCATAGAACCCTCCCTATATATATGTGTGTGTGTGACTCAAAAAGAAACAAGCATACCACAGGGTTAGCCAGTTTTGTTGCAATTGCTTCAATCTTCTCTGAGTAATCATTCACCAAAGCTTTTGAAACTCTGTAGGCACAAGAGAGATAATAATCATATCAAGGTGTTTGGATGTGTGTTTCGAAAGTGATTATGTGATATTAAACAATCTGAAATCAGTTAACCAGTTGTTAAATGATAATCAAATGTTTGAGTTTGAAAGATGAAATGAACCAAAATGGCGAGGCACGCATGAACACACACACGAACTAAGGAAAAAGTAAAGAAACCGGGCCTTGGTAATCCTTCCGAATTTCGCTCTAAGGCGATTTGCTCCAGCTGTTCTCTTAAGGTACCAACATACTGCAAAAATAAATGATGTAATTAGCACCAGGATCTATTCACAATGTTTGATGTCAAAATTAGCAAAAATGTTTCAAAGTCAAAATTTAAATCTTGATCACTGAAACATTTAATCAAACAGGTGGTATGCACAATTCTGAATCAAATAATGTTGATAAATTAAAACAAGTAATCAAATTGAGCCAGCATTTTTCAGATAAATGATCCCTAGAGGTTTAAATTGAAGGTGAGATCAAGACTAAAGTATTATGTATGTATGTATGTTTAGAAAAACATACATGTATAAGTTTGGGTTTGTTTTGTTGATTTGGGGCAGCTGCTAGCAATCTTTTAAAATTGATTTCAGTTTTGCTCAATCCCATCCTGAAACGGAATGAAAAAGGTGAAATTGTTTATGATCTGTAATACATTTAGGGTTTGTATGGAAACAGAGAGATGAGTTTTGATTGTTGCTCGAATGGTTGGTTACTTGTATCGCCATCGGTTTCGGATTTGTTCCGATGACTAAGTAACCGAAACCGAAGTGTACTTTTAGAGGGCTTTAAAAAAGTGACTTAAAAGTTAAAAGTGTCATACTCAATTTTTTTTTCCTTTTTACATTTAAAAAGTCTTATATAACAATACAACTAGAATCGTATGCAATGCCGTTTGATCATCTCAATATCAAATAAAAAACGAAATGACTTTATTTTCTTAATCACGGGTACAAAAAGAAATAGGTCACAACAAAAAGAAATAGGTCATAATTCGAACTAGCCTTCTAACTTTTCAATTTCTCTCATACTATGTATAATGTTTTTAACTATTATATTCTTACAAAATAACTTTCGTTAGTTAACTTAAAAAAATACTAATTTATGACCGTTTGTTTTTTCTTAACGTCTTGGTATAAATTTTGTTAAAGCTAAGTTGTATTTAAAATAAAGTATTTTGTAATATTAGAAGTTATATAAACAGTCGGTAAAGTGTGGGTGACCAAGTTCACAAAAGCATATTATTACCGTATTAGAATGTTCTTCAAACTACAAAAGTTTAATGAGTTATTGAGTATTGTCCGAAAGTAAAAGGACCAAATAAGGTAGTACGTGAGGGCTTAAATCGTAAGCTAACAAGTAACAACATATCATCATCATCATCATCGATAGGGTTTTTGGGTGAATCACAGCAAAAGCTTGAAGCTACAATCGAAAATGGCGATTGATGGAAACTCGTTCCAAGTTACTCCGGAGACTGAGAAGTTTCTATGCGAGCGATTGTTGGATCAAACGCAACCAATTTCGGAGCGGTTTAGAGTCCTCTTTTCTCTCCGTAATCTTCGAGGCCCTGCCCCTCGAAATGCTCTCATTCATGGTTTGTTTCTCTATCTCTCTCTCTGTGCGATAATCATTGAACTGTGCGTGATTGTTAGTCGTGAGTAGAATAAGTCCTGCTATTACTTTGATCCGAGAACTTGCTGAAAATGGTGACTTTATGAGTAGTATTAGTTTTTCTTCAGTAAAGCGGCTATTGTCTCCTGTGTTTGATGGAATTTAATCCTAGCTTATAACGAAGTAGTTTTAGCATCACAATTCATGCTATTGCATTATGTATTTATGGTGTTTAGAACATGCTGGGTGCTAGTGCCTAGTGGATCAGTGACGTACCTGACTAGCGACTAATCATGTAAAGTTTCAAAATTGTTCATATACATACACATTTTTATATGTATTTTGACAAAAAGTTTCTGATTGTTGGTCAATTGGTTAGCCGATTTCTGCAACACCTAGTATTGCTGTTGATACTCCACCAATCTTATTGTTGCAAAGCATTAATATGGGGAGTAAAATGTCTCCTTTTTGTTAATAAGCTCATTATATATCTTCGATTTGAAATGTTTGAAGCCGTCAAGCATATTTCTGCTCACTTGGAACTGTATGTGGATAATATCTGATGTAATGCTTTGATCCTATGAATGTAATTGTAAGATTGTATTTGGTAGGATGCGATAACATTTTTGCTTATTGCAGCAACAAAAGACCCTTCAAATCTGTTGGCACACGAGGCTGCTTTTGCTTTAGGTCAAATGCAAGATGCTGATGCTGTTCCTGCTTTAAAGCTTGTTCTTAATGATCTTTCTTTGCATCCTATTGTACGCCATGAGGTGGGCCTCTGTTCCACGTTTTCTTTCTATTTTTCCTGTAATGTAATTTACTAGCGACACTTTATGTTTTTGAAAATTTATGTTTTGCTTATGTTGCATACGGATGAAATAGGCTGCAGAAGCTCTTGGTGCTATTGGTTTAGAGAATAATATATCTCTTCTGAAGGACAGTTTGGATTCAGATCCAGCACAAGAGGTTCGGGAGACATGCGAATTGGCTCTTTCTCGAATTCAGGAGCTGAAAAATGTTGGTGAAAAGAATCAATCATCAACAATAGTGGCATCACCATTTCTTTCAGTTGATCCAGCTGCACCTGCTTCTTGCTCTTCCGTAAATGAACTAAGGTTTGTTGCATAATATAATAGGAGTTTACTTCTGCCATCTCAATCTGCCACCTTCTTATTTCCGTGTGCTTTTAAATATTTTTTTGTAGTCTTAAGTTTTAAAGACTGCTTTCTACAAAAAAGATCTCCATTTATAAATATTTTTTTCCTTGAGAAATGCTTAACCGCTGACTTTATATAGTCTGGTCTCTAAAGAAGCTGATTATTTTTTTATTGGCGTGTGAGTTTGCTGTAAGTCTTTACTTGAGATGGCAATTTCGACCCATTTTTTTAATGGGTCTAGTTTGGGCTGTGTTTTATCTCGAACATCTCGAATAAAAAGTGTAGCTT
The DNA here is from genome assembly GCA_030867185.1 of Tagetes erecta. Taxonomy (NCBI): domain Eukaryota; kingdom Viridiplantae; phylum Streptophyta; class Magnoliopsida; order Asterales; family Asteraceae; genus Tagetes; species Tagetes erecta. The sequence goes on from CM061494.1 coordinate 11,389,854, forward strand.
AGAGAGGGACTGGTGATAGAGTTCTCTTGAGTTGAGGCGAAAGGTGAAGGTGCACACATCACATATGTAAGGCACACATGTTATGAAAAATCACTTCTAGTTGATAAAACAAAACAATTGAAACTAATATCAGTTTATACTTTATACTATAACACTAGCATGTATATATTAGACTATCTGTAATAGTTCTGCATCATTCGGTAGTGCCATACAAGTAGCTCATGCATAGAGGGTAAACTCCTCCTCATGAGCATGTCCTAAAACACTAACTACTGATAAGTGAAAACTGAGAAGAGGTATGTGCTGATTCTAGTTTCTTTGGCTCACTGTATCCATTAAGTATATACCTCATTAAGAAAAGAGAACATCACGTACATGAGGTTGTATACCTCAACAGAAAACGTGCAGGCTTCATGTAGAGACGTCATCTTTCCTTACTTTCGGGTAAGATTACCTTACCTTGCTGTGCCTAGGCGCTTAACAAATTAAGAAAATAGATACATTCTGCTTATCTATTTCAAGATTTAGTTTATACTTTGCATACATTTAACAAATTCATCATTTATGAAATACTTAAATTGGATTGTACTAAAACTTTTGCACATTAATGTATACTCTTTTGATCTATTATCCAACCTGCCAATCTAGCCATCTCACATCCTACTAAACAGGCTTGATCATTGATAATATATCTGGTGGAATTTAACTTCATACAGGGAAATCATTTTAAATGAAGAAAAAGGCATGTATGAGAGATATGGAGCTCTTTTTGGACTCCGGAATCATGGAGGTGATGAAGCAGTTGCTGCCATAATAGAATCATTAAATGCAAAAAGTGCTTTATTGCGACACGAGGTCCAGAATACAGATGTTCTTTTCGCAAGTTGTTGTAGCCTCATATTCCTCTTTGTGCAAACTATTTTTTTGTTGGATTCAGGTTGCCTATGTTTTGGGACAGTTGCAAAATAAATCAGCTTCAGATGCACTTTCCAGAGTACTTAAAGATGTGAACGAACATCCTATGGTTAGACATGAAGCTGCTGAAGCTTTGGGTTCCATTGCAGGTTTGATCACCTATGGTTTATATTCATTCATATGATATGTTGTGCTTGTCAGAATGAATAGCCGTGCACACAATAAATTTAGAAGTGGGAAAATGGGTTGGGTGAAGCAAGTCGAATAATGAGTCAAAAAAGGTTTTAGGGTCTAAACAGGCTGGGTTGATTTGAGACGCTTGTTAATGTGGTTTGATAACTTCATATTTCTCACTTGATAAACCGTTTTTGTAGATGACCAATGTATATCTCTACTTGAGGAATTTTCGAAAGATCCAGAGCCGATTGTTTCACAGAGTTGTGAAGTTGCTTTAAGCATGCTGGATTTTGAACGATCCGGCAAATCATTTGAGGTACTTGAAGATCAAATTTCGTGCATTTTGTGCGAAGAATTTATCATCTGAAGAGTAATTGGTTCATTCTATGTTGTTTTCTTGCAGTACCTCTTTATGCAGGCACCTCAATTGCAGGATGCAGCATGATGGTGTCACTTTGTTGTGTTTTTCTGCCATTGGATACTAAATTACATACATTTCAATGGAATTTTAAAGAATGTAACATTTTTCTTGTGAGGGATGGTAGATCAGGTGACAGATCTAATCATGTATGTCATTGATGTGTTAATTACAACTATAAAAACAATATTAATCATAACAATAGAACTTTTTGAATACAAACATGTCTCTCTTGCTTTTGTATACGCTCCCACTTTTTTAAAAACGGTAAATTCTTATATAAGAGTAAATTTTATCAAAAGTAATAGATTTTATAATAAACATATGAAATATCTACATACAAATTATTAAATTTATGTAAGAAGAGCTAAATAAGTTGCAAGATGACAAAATCTAAGGACACTTTGTAACGGGCGTAATAAAGTTATATTTACCTAAATGACTACCTAATATTTACATTACAGAGTGATTTTTTTATTTACATTTTTAATTGCTTTTCTTTTTATATATTTGTATACTTAATTACAACTACATCTTAAACACCATTTTTTAACTAAATCTTAACTTGAGTACAAAAAGTACAACCCTAATCCATCTTCACCTTAGTTGACGCTCGATCCCCCTCCTTCACATTACTACCTCAGCCTCTGATGACACCACCAAACATCCGTCCTTATCCCAGTTATAGAATTTAAATATTCAAATAGGGAGCCTAATACCTTAAAAAATAAAATATGGGAAACGAGACGGCCAATACATGTATCATTTTCAAATTTACAAGATTATTATTTAAGCTATTAGAATTTAGAAGTTAAATTTACACTACTAGAAAAAAAACAAATAAGAGGTGCCATGGTCCCTATTATTGGTTCCACCTTCATCTATCACCGTTCATCTCGTGCTGACGACGGCCACCAACGAAGCCTAACACCACTATCAATCCCTAATCCCACATCACATTTTTATTAGAGAATAAATTGAAAACAAGATGTTATAAACAACCCTTATAATAGACTTAGAACTTGGAAAATTGGTTTAATATGCGTTCTACCACAAAATTGTTTAGTTATTAGTTGAATGTTTAAGTATTATATACTAGTAGTAATTAGTATACCTATGTATCAAATACTTGAAGGTACATCATTTCACAAATATTTTCTAAAGCAAGTTACAATGTTCCAAACATTAATAGGACTATGAACTGCTATGTTTTCAACTTAAATATATAACTTGCATGCATCATGTAATAATCAAAAGAACAACTTAATATACAAGACTTTGGCTTTTGAGGGCAAGAATGATATAAACCATAACGCCAACAACACGTAAATGATTCTGAAAAAAACTAAACGCCACGTGATCGAATTTATGATTGTACAAGATGAGCAGATGTTAGGTTTAGATATAAGATTAGGTTCCATTTGCCTGATGCCTTTTGCATTGAGATGTGGAAGTTAGGAGCAATTGACAAAGAAACAACACCAAATCACAAAGTTTGTGTAGTAGATGATATGATTTTAGATGCCTTTGATAGATTATATGCTTTTATTCTTTATCCAATTGGGGTTGACTCTATCCTTATGAGTTATCTAGTAGCAAATTTCTATGAACTTTAAGGATCTTTGTTTCTTGATTGTGTCCATTAAGGTCCTACCAACATCTTGTGTCTGATTTTCGTGTGTATAAATAAGGGTTAGGCGCGTCTTCACTAACTTAAAACAGATATAAGTAGCATTGAAAAACATTAGTTTACTTAGAATGTTTTTATGATTTTGAATTATACGAAGAGAAGAACATTAAACAATGGTCGTTTGAGGGGTGCCTACTTGGAGACACTATCAAGATTCTTTTTGTCTTCTCTTCCTCAAGGACTTCCGACTTTTGAATAGTAAAGTCGATCGGATGTCTTTAGGAAGAGAAGACGGAAAGTTGTCTTGATTAATATATTTGATGTGGACGAGGACGACTTAGAAGAATCTTAAGCTTTGTTTTAAGAAACTTACTCTTCTGCTTTCTTTATGATAAAATGATTTTACAAAACTAATTTTACAGGAAATTTATATTGTAAATGGTATACTTTGGAAAAAGTAAGACAAAAAAAAATAGTTGCATAGTTTGATAAATGATAGCCATATATAAATTTCAAACAAGTTAACAATGATAGTGTTTCTTTTTATTTGTTGATAATCAGACTTGGTATATAGCTAAAGGAAGGAGGAAATTAAAATATGATTTTCTTTCTTGATATCTAATAATATTAAGTGACATATCTTTTGTCTTTATATTTTCATCCAATATTATGATGTTATGTATATGATTGAACTTTTTTAGGCCTTACTTCTTAATATGCTTCAATATTTATGCTCCAACTTTTTTAAAGCAACAGTTTCTGAGTCGAATTTTTCCGGAAGCAATATCTCTTCATCATGAATACAGGTAATGTTTGTCTACATCTTACCATCTTTAGACCCCATCAATAGCTTCACGACGGGTGATATTTACTTGCTATGGTGGCTGTATTATTTTTCAAGCAACAAATGATGGAAAATTTGCATATTTGCTTCATATACAAAACCAACAAACTAATAACAAAACTGTATTTCTAAACTATAAAGAGTAGATAATAAGAAAAAGAAACCAAATGGTGTGAAGATGTCTAAAAGATACAACATGATTGAACCATATGTTGAATTAAAATTAACTAAAGTGTTCTCAAGTTTGTAGGTATTAATTAGTAGAGCAATGAATAGTTCACTGCATGCTACACTCTTATCATCAAAGCAAGTTATTTGTTGGCACCAGGCTGCTAGAACATTTTTATTACACTTATTGCTAGGTTAGAGTCGATTCGGTTCGATCATCTTGATAGTAGCTTAAGCCAAATACAGTGGATACAATTTTCTGTGCATGTCACATCAGCACCACTTCATAACTCTTTCTATTTTCCTGGTTTCCCCACTTAAGAGGAAATTGCTTAATTATCACCTTCCTCATAAGCGATTATGCTATTTCCTGACTGACTAAAAAAATAAAAAGAGTAAAACTAAATTTCTCCCAAAGGGTAAAGCAATCGGTAATCAAGGTAATCAAATGGTAAATTGGTAAGAAATTTTCAGCCCCAAGAACGTAACCTAAATAATTATATGATCTAGATACATATCATTATTATTAAAACACAACACCCGTTAAACGAATTTAATTATGTCTGAATTTACATGTATTCGTATATTTTAAAATTTCACATGTGTAAGTTTACTATTTACATGTAACTTTTAAAATATGCGAATATATGTATATTAACACATAAAGTCGTTTAATAATGTTGTATTAAATAATAGTGTTAGTACTATAGTTAAAATAATGATTTTGATTGCTTTTCACGAGTTTTTCGAATTCTTATAAAATTAATATAAAGGGGAAAAATTAGATGAGATATCGAAACAAGACATCGATGCTTAATATAGGATGTTTGAAATTGAGTTTTGCAATTAGAAACATTTGCTTCAATTCGAATAGAGAGGATAACTTTAGCATGAGAAAAATAAGAATAGTTGTGAAATCTGTTTTAAGGGGTTCGTGTTTGTATTGTAAGAACTTTATGTTTTCGTTTAAATATATTTTGTATTGAGACGTTGAGTCATCTTAAATCCTTAATCCATGGATACTTTAAATGTTAAGTGCTTGGATAAATCTACTATTTATTACTAGCATCTCTTTATGCATGCACCTTAACTGCAGGAGGCAGCATGATCATGGTTTCACTTCATTGTGCTTTCTGCCATAGGATACTTGATGTTTCATGCTGTTGTGGGCTTAACTTGATCATTGGTCATGTTTTCATTCTTTCTAAGCACCGATATTGACTGCATTGCATCATGCACATATAACTTTATAAAAGTCGAGTTCTCGTGACTATGATAATATATTACTTACAAGTTACAAAGCTGAATTCTTTTATCAAATCATTGAGTTGAAAGCATTGAGAGGTATTACAAACTGTTTTGCAACTAATATCAGATATACCTAATATAAAAATTCATTGATATAAGTAGTGAATAATAACCACATTATGAAGCTTTGTTATGTTTTGGCCAAAACCTCTCGATTATCCGTTGGTTGTATTGTAGTTGTAGGTTCATTTCCTCGAATCGTTCCTTGTTTTTGTATATACTCCCATTTGTCTTGAAACAGATATAAAAACCCAATGCATACAATTTCTGCTGTGAAAAATATAACCCAAGGGGTCATGCTCCTTGATGATCTTTTCTGGTATGCATGTAACCCTGTGTACACGTTGATGATCCCGAGTAGAGAAACCGTGGTTCCTAGCATCCAATGTGTGAAAAACCATATACTTCGATTCTTACCATTTCTGTAACAAGTAGAGGTGTTAGTTTTAACATGTTTAAACATATTTGGGTGGTTTTAATTCATGTTTTATCTCTAATAGGTTTAGTGGTTTAAACTTAATAAGGATTGCCTTAGAAGGAAGCGGATCAACCGGGTCATATTGGTCGAAAAGAATAATCTTTTATTTAATATAACGAATCACTCTCAAAAAATATTTGGCTATTTTATGGCATTTGCTCATCATTTTAGAAAAAAAGTGTTTGGTTTGTATAGTTGTTGTAAGTTTGTAACCCAAACCCATGTACCCTTACCCAACCCATTTGAACCGGCTTTTTTGCCAACACTAACTTCAAAAATGATAATGTGCGTAAATGTGTATCATCCACATGGTCGACCCAAACTCATTTGACCTGTTTTTACCCAGCTCGACCCATTTGACTCGCCCTATTTGCCAACCCTAACTTCAAGAAACTACTAATTAAGTGCGTAAATGTGTATCACCTTGATGGACAAACCAAACTCATTTCACCCGTTACCTAACCCAACCTAATCCCATTGAATCTCCCTTGCCAAATCTAATAAATGTGTATCACCAGGACGGACGACCCAAACTCATTTGACCCATTATCCAACCCATTTGGCAGTCTCATTTTGCCAACTTTAACTTGAAGAAACTTTTATGTACTTAAGCGTGAATCACCTGGATGGACGTATAAGCCCGCCAACTGCTTGCAACAGTACAAGCCCATAAAGGGCTACCCCTAATCTCCTATGCATGTTGTTGAAAGTGTTGCTAAAATTCTTCACAGAAAGTACTGCTCCTGCTGTTACAAGTATCACCGACATGATCTGCAATAAAGAAATCAAGATTGTTGATTTTTTTTTCTTCATTCTGTTATGAAATATTCTTAAAAATATAACAAACTTAGAGTCAGAACATATTAAAACCAATATAAATGTATATTCTTTCACTTAAAGTATCTAGCTAGACAATCATTACAAGCAACACTAATTGCTCAATAAACAAACTTTGTTCTTTATTAAAGTAGAAAAGTGGGATTATGGTGTAATTAACTAAACTAACGAATCAATATAAATGATTAAAAAATGCTGCAAATGAACCTGAGTAACAGCATGTATAAAGAACATGATTCGGAGCCTTCTTCCCTGCACTTCTCTATTTGATAATCTAATGGTCAAAATCCCAATGGGAATCAAGAAGCCCATTGAAGCCCATAGGAGAAACGCGTGGATAATGATCTGCGATGATAGTCGTTGATCGTTAATCATCTTGCTGTCGGTTTTTGTATGTTGTTGAGATGAAGTTATAACATGTGGAAGTAGAAGAACAAGAAGAATGATGATAAAGTTTGTAGCTTTAATGAAATATTCCATTTCTGTGTGGCTAAAAAGAATGTAGTATATTGATGTGTTGTGTATCCCTTATTAGAAGCATGTAAGTAAGCTTGTGGGAAAATCTTGAATATTCAGTGGATTAATCAAGATTTATTATACTTGTGATTGAACAAAGTTTAAAGTTGAAAAGGATGGTGATTTGAGATTAAACAAAAAGTAGATGAATTTGCATGGAGAATGATGGTTTGTTGAAGGGTTTTAGAGTTGGTGTAACAAATAGACAAAATGGTCCCAAAATAGATTAGATTATCTTATGAGGGGTCACCTTTTTGGATGAAGAAAATGGTGGAATTACAGAGCACAATGGTCAGAAATCAATCAATTTGTTTGAAAACAAAAAAGACAATGTCAAAGTGGATCTGTGCATTCTCTCTTTTTTCAGCTCATCCCACTAGTTGGTGCTACAATTGTTGGTTCATTGCTTGTACACTACAATCCATCTATGCATTTGTATGTATTTTTTTCTTTGACCTTAAGAACCCGTTAAACTCATATGACCCGTCAATACATTTATAAAAAACATGATATTATACATGTAGTTTCACACGACATGCGGCTTTTTAAAAGAGTTAAAGGCAAAAAGCTGGTGGAAAACAAAGTTCTTAGTATGATAGTCATCATAAGACTACCTTCATACGGGTTATAATTAAGGATTAAAGTGATGTTTCTCACAAATCTGTTTTTATTTATTATAAAAGCTAGCCAACAAATTTTGGTGGCCGGAATCAACGGATCAGTTGACCCTCCTCTGATTTCGCCTCAAGTGAGAGCAACATTCAAACTCGTGATCTTTACTAGAGAAACTCTAGCTGATGTAGTTTCACATGCAATCAAATGCAGTGGCGGACCCAGAAATTTTTTTCATGAGGGACGGAAATTTTTTATAGGTTAGTATATAATATTTTCTGATTTGGGTCGGGTCACTTAAACAAATATAGTAAACAAACGTCAGCTGAAAAACAACTTTCAGCGATTGTGTTTGTGAATCATAATTCGAGATCTAGCTTCAATAAATGAGACACCAATGTTGGGTGTTTCTTTATTTTGTTTTTTATTCTTATAAAGTGAAATCGAGTAAATTTCAAATGTATTTATATGAATATTATGGTATTGAATTTACTGTTTGGTAGAGAAAGTGATATAGATATTGTTATTAGTTTTTTAGTATAAAATATTATTAAGAAAGACTTAAATTAAGTTTAAAATTTCAAAAACTAAGTTTATAATTTATAAACCCTAAATAAAATAGAGTGACAAGTTAATATAAATAAGACAATGTAACAAACATTGGATATATTATTATAACAAAATAAAAGAATATATACATGAAGATTAGTAAAAAGAAAATTGCAAGTTCCAATCAGTGGCGGACCCAGAAATTTTTTTCATGAGGGACGGAAATCTTTTATAGGTTAGTATATAATATTTTCTGATTTGGGTCGGGTCACTTAAACAAATATAGTAAACAAACGTCAGCTGAAAAACAACTTTCAGCGATTGTGTTTGTGAATCATAATTCGAGATCTAGCTTCAATAAATGAGACACCAATGTTGGGTGTTTCTTTATTTTGTTTTTTATTCTTATAAAGTGAAATCGAGTAAATTTCAAATGTATTTATATGAATATTATGGTATTGAATTTACTGTTTGGTAGAGAAAGTGATATAGATATTGTTATTAGTTTTTTAGTATAAAATATTATTAAGAAAGACTTAAATTAAGTTTAAAATTTCAAAAACTAAGTTTATAATTTATAAACCCTAAATAAAATAGAGTGACAAGTTAATATAAATAAGACAATGTAACAAACATTGGATATATTATTATAACAAAATAAAAGAATATATACATGAAGATTAGTAAAAAGAAAATTGCAAGTTCCAATCAGTGGCGGACCCAGAAATTTTTTTCATGAGGGACGGAAATTTTTTATAGGTTAGTATATAATATTTTCTGATTTGGGTCGGGTCACTTAAACAAATATAGTAAACAAACGTCAGCTGAAAAACAACTTTCAGCGATTGTGTTTGTGAATCATAATTCAAGATCTAGCTTCAATAAATGAGACACCAATGTTGGGTGTTTCTTTATTTTGTTTTTTATTCTTATAAAGTGAAATCGAGTAAATTTCAAATGTATTTATATGAATATTATGGTATTGAATTTACTGTTTGGTAGAGAAAGTGATATAGATATTGTTATTAGTTTTTTAGTATAAAATATTATTAAGAAAGACTTAAATTAAGTTTAAAATTTCAAAAACTAAGTTTATAATTTATAAACCCTAACTAAAATAGAGTGACAAGTTAATATAAATAAGACAATGTAACAAACATTGGATATATTATTATAACAAAATAAAAGAATATATACATGAAGATTAGTAAAAAGAAAATTGCAAGTTCCAATCAGTGGCGGACCCAGAAATTTTTTTCATGAGGGACGGAAATTTTTTATAGGTTAGTATATAATATTTTCTGATTTGGGTCGGGTCACTTAAACAAATATAGTAAACAAACGTCAGCTGAAAAACAACTTTCAGCGATTGTGTTTGTGAATCATAATTCAAGATCTAGCTTCAATAAATGAGACACCAATGTTGGGTGTTTCTTTATTTTGTTTTTTATTCTTATAAAGTGAAATCGAGTAAATTTCAAATGTATTATATGAATATTATGGTATTGAATTTACTGTTTGGTAGAGAAAGTGATATAGATATTGTTATTAGTTTTTTAGTATAAAATATTATTAAGAAAGACTTAAATTAAGTTTAAAATTTCAAAAACTAAGTTTATAATTTATAAACCCTAACTAAAATAGAGTGACAAGTTAATATAAATAAGACAATGTAACAAACATTGGATATATTATTATAACAAAATAAAAGAATATATACATGAAGATTAGTAAAAAGAAAATTGCAAGTTCCAATGTGGTGTAGTGGTAAGAGGCTTAGATTCTCCAAAAGAGACCCAAGTTCTAGTCCCACTACCACCACTTTGAAAGGGGCAAATGGGGGCAATGAAGGGAGACTTGTGGACAACATAAGTTCGATCTCTGAGCCAAACAGGTTTTACCGCTAGCTTGTTGTCGTGCCTACGGACGGACGGGCTAGTGGGTTTCCCCCGAATTGGAGTTGGTTTAATAGGTGGGCTTCGGCTACCCAGCGCTGTCTGTGTTCGCAGAGCGTTTGGGGTCGCCTTTCGCCATTGGGTTACCCCGAGTAGCCGGGCTTTATTCGTTTCGCTGTCCAAAAAAAAGTAAAAGGAAAATTATGATTTTTAATAATAATAAAATAGGACATCAATCAAAATATATGTCAGTCACCACCGATTAATTTGCAGACATTTTGAAAAGCCTACTAGATATAAAAATAATTAAATATGAGTATAACTATAATCTCTCTTCTAATCTTCTTCACCACATCCTACCTACAGAACATGCCGGAAAAACAAAATCCGGTAAGTTTCTAATTTTTCATCCTTTTTTCTATCACTTTCTTTTCTTGCTTCTCTAGTTTCATAAGTTTTATGGGGGATGATAATAAGTTTTACGGGGGTCGATCGAGATGTTCACGTATATATAACACTAGTAATTTTTTTCTCATGGGGGGCGGCCGCTCCCCCACCGGCAAGTGTAGGTCCGCCACTGATCAAATGGCTCAAGATACATGTTCTTAATCAAAGACCATAAATCGAACCATAGGTTCAAGAACAATGTTCTTATAATTAAACTCAATCAAAAACTAAGAAAATAAACCTACAATCCTCTATTTATAATTTAAGATCACATACAAACTAAATAATATTAAAAAATAAATTCATAAATAAAAAACATAAATAAGGAAATTCAAATTTCAAATGATTTTAGATGCTACTGCATCATACTTCCCGTCAAAGAAAAAAGACTCGTCCTCGGGTCATGTCGTATCACCATGTGTCAAATGGAACATCCACATGGTTTTCTTTAACTCTTCTAAGAACGGCATAATTAGTTCATTTGGGTCTATTAGGTTATCAACCCACATCACAAATGAAAGATTAGTGAGAATAAGAAAAGAATATTAGAAAAGATGGGTGAATTATCCTCAGCAGCTTTTGGGTTCTGAAATATACTAGTGATTGCATAAAAGTCACCTGTGGACCTTCCTCACCAATAGAGACACTTTATTTATTTATGTTCAAACTAATTATTACTTTGAGACTCCATTAATCCTATGATTCCTCCACATGTGATCATCTTTTACTTTTAATAATAAAAGTTACAAGTCGTTAAGCTGTTTATATCCAACAAACTTTTCTTATATTTTCTTTGATGTCTAGTTAGTTATGCATACTTTAAATACCAGCATGTATCTATATAAATAAATATAAATAGGGCTAGTGGTCATGTGAAATGAAATGAGACTTACTTCTAAAAGCATTATTATGAAAACTTATCAGGTTTAAACACGAGCATGTGTACATATTTAGTGTAATTTAAGAGGAGAAAGTTCACATACAAAGTCATTTTTTGGTACACTAGTGTGAGAAGGATACAATGGTAAAACAAAAACACGACGACACATTAAAAAAACTGGATTTTCAAAATCGGAAACTTTCATCGACTGGCTGGTAGAAATCTCAACTGAAAAAATTCTCGGTGGAGATCCAAACTTTCAAACATTTTTTTAAAAGAAGCCTCGTTAAAAAAACATCTAATGCCCTTAAGTTTTTTTGGAATTTCAAACTAATGATTTAGGGCTTTTGATTAGGAGGAGGATATGAATCAATTAATGTTAAAGGTACCTCAAACTGGTGCTCCAAATAACAAAACCATGTTTCAACTTATGTATGTTTTACCATAACCGTTTCATCTTTTGGAGCAATGGTTCCAAGTAAATTTTACATCAATCCATTCATATCTTCCTACCGGTTATGTTTCTATAAAGTTACCCTTTAAAAAAATCCGAACTTTCATTTATTGGCCGGCAGAACTCCTAACTGATAAAATTCTTGGTGAAGATCACAACTTTCAAAAAATATTTTAAAGAGCCACCGTTAAAAAACACTTAACACCATTAAATTTTTTTCGACTTTCAAATAACGTTGTAGGCTTTTGATCGGTAGGAAGATACAAATGAAATTCAACTTTCCTTAAAAAAAACTATAAGTTACAATATAAATAGAATTTAAAAAATATGTTTCGAATACCTTGTCCCCCCCCTCCCGGGTTGTCCTCCTTTAAAAAACATAAACAAAATATAAAAAGACAAGTAATTCAATGGAACTAGATTGAAGATTGGGTCACACAATGCAATTTGTACGTGACTTCGTCATACATGTTGATATAAAAGTTTCACATTAAAATGTGTTACATATTAATGCGAAAAAATATCCAAACTTAGATGTCAAAATGATAATCAAGTCAAAGCGGGGAGCCAAAGTCGTAAATATGTCAAAGTAAAGTAAGAAGTCAAAGTTAAATTGACTAAGTCATCAAGAGTTAAATTGAAAATAAGTCAAAGTCAAGGGTTAAAATCACACATATGTCAAATTAAAGTCAATGTCAAAATCATAAATATATCAAAATTTATAAAACAAAAAATTTGGTAGGCGAATAAGTCGATGTCACCGACCTTCTACTTTAGAATTATATATGATTCTATTTTTTATTTTGTTTGGTTTGTATGTGAATTATATTTGTAAAGTGTTTGATTGAGAAAATAACTAAAACTGAAATTTGAATTAATTCTATTTAAATTCCTTTATTTTAGGTTAGTAGATACCTTGAAATATTAAAAACAAAAACCAAAACAAAACAAATGAAAACAAACAAAGCAAAAGTAGAAGTGGAAATTGAAAATGATGGACTTATTGTTTGTGGTGCCGATTTTGAATAGTGCATGGCAGTATTAGTGCGTTACTTCTTTAAACTCAACTCATATGTGTTGGTATATTTGTGGATGAATATGATAGATAGGCTCAAGTAGTTGGGACACAGTTGATAAATGAATGGAGCACCCACAAACAATCAAAACTACACTACAAGTTTGAAAGTTCTGACACTTGCTTTGAGTGTATGGCTAGCAGCGATGATAGGTTGGTGGTTGCGGTGGTGGTGGGGCGGCAATGGCTGACGACAGGTGGTGGCGTTGATTGACAACGGGCAGAGCCAGTCTTGTGGGAGCCGGAAAAATAAACCTTTGTCTCAAAGTAGATATCGACCAACATCGAGTTTAATTCTTTTTGGGCTCTTCACTCTTGTTAGGCAAACAATAGTCAATAAAATTTGTTAAAAAGTACATTTTGATTGTTAAATAAGTCATAAGCTTATCTTGTTTAAGAAAAATGAGTCTGATAGTCAATAAAACTTGTTAAAAACTGGATTTTGATTGTCAAATGAACCATAAGTTTAATTTTGTTTAATGAAAATACTCATATAACCTCATCTGTTGTATATTCAATTTGGTTAACTATTTTTTTATATATTTTAAATTTTATGCCCATGAGTGCCTCCATGATCGAGTGCCAGGTGCAGGTGCATACATTGCACCTAGCGTGGGCCGACACTTGACATTGACCACGGGTAATAGGGGGTGGAGACGGTGAAAATGGTTTTCTACTCTTTTAAAATTTAAAAATGATTACTTGAAAATATCATAGATTTCAACTCAAAATTTGACTCAGAGACGGATGATATCATAAAATACATTTATTGTATGTAGCGGATATTAGGGAAATTGTAAAAACGATTGCTTGAAAATCTGAGAGTTGTGTATTAACTATTAGATCAATTCTATTTGGTCGGTTCACCGAATAATCTGATCGGATAAAACTCAGATTTGGAGTTTTTCAAGAATAAGTATGAGATATTCTGGTAAAATTCAAACCAGTAAGAAGATCGATGTTTCAAGGAGCTTATATTCAGTTTAGGGATTGAAAACTATTATTTTGACAAAATTAGTCTATGATTTTATAATAAAATTCATAAATAAATTCATAAATGATTTTTTTAACATAGTAATATTATTTAGGGGTGGCTTGGACCCTGCTTTCAGGGGCGTTGCCGCCTTGGAACCCCTTAATATCTTAATAAGTTTAAACGAGTGTGCACTCCGCACCTACGAACTCAATTGCACTTATATCTTAACAGCGGGCACAACCAACATATAAAGATACGTAAGAAGCAGCGGCGGATCCATAATCAAATATCAGTTACGAACTCAATTGCACTAAAATATCTTAACAGCGGACACAACCAACCTATAAAGATACGTAAGAAGCAACGGCGGATCCAGAACCAAATATCAAGGGTATCCTATGAGAAAAATTTTCGCTCATGGGTATCATAAATTTGTTTCAGGGGTATCCCTATACTTATAACAATAAGAAAAAAATGGTATCCTGGTACTTAAACAGGTGAAACTTATACTTCGTAACGAAATTTGAGGGGTAACCCGAGATACCCATGAGCTCTTTATAACTACATCCCTGATAAGAAGATTATACTTTTAGCATCTACATAATAGTTTTTGAAAAATAAACTAACAAGATGTTAGAAAGATGAGAACAAAAGAATGTGAAAACAAAAATTACACAAAGACTCTCAATCTAACTTAATGTGCTTTTTATTATCCACAAAATGCCATCATTTTTAAATTTTTAAGAATGCCTCCAGTCCCTTGTATTTATTGAAGAAAATTTATCATGTATAAAATTTTAATTAATGCACCAAAACAAAGAAAGAAAAATAGTTTGTAGGAGCTTTCAATGACAAGATGAGTAAGGCTATATTTTTTTTTGGATAAAAAGAATGTCATGCGTCGTGCAGATCATATCGCTAGGGCTTTACACTAGTCAAAAACCAAATCGCACTCAAATAAAGATATAGTCTACACTTCTGGTAACATCTCCATAATATTATGGTTGGTTGTAGTTTGCTTCGTGGTAATATAGGTAACACAATAAAAAGAGAGAAAAGGATGAAAATAGGGATGCTATTATTATTATTATTATTTATTTTTTTTATTTTTTTTATGTTATAGTTGGTTGTTAGTTTAGAAGTCCGTTGGTTAATTTAGTGGTATTAACTAGTATCATGCTTAAATAAAACTGAAATAAAAGTGTTTTTAAAACAAATATTAAACATGGTGTTGCAATCATACAGTAACAATAAAATTAATTGTATGTTTGAAACAGTCATATGCAATTCCAAGCATTCTCGTACATCTAAAATAGCATTCAAACACCTATGCTCGTATGTTCTTTTTTAGTATGGTGTTTTAGAAGTGAATTTTTTTTAACCCTTTGAATGTGTTTTCTTTTACAATTAATTTGTGAGTGCAGAGATGCATTTAATTTGAATAACCTTAAATATTTATTGGATCATATATCCACGTCTAATTTGTTTATCTTACACTTATAAAATATATGTCAGAAGTTCAATGCTAATGTTGTTCTAGTACATAAAACAACCAAAGACTAGTATCATACCTCACATTCAAAATGTAACAAAGAGAATATAAGAGGGGTACGTGATGGTTATGCAAAAGTGATGACATTTACAATTCAACAAAGTTTTTGTAAGATTTTACCTATATCAATCAAGTTAACCATAAAAAATACAACAAACTAATACAAATTACAAAAACTCGACTATCAGACACATGCATCAAATGAAACAAGAGAGATTTAAATGAAGCTCTGGAAAGCTTGGTCAGTATAACTATAACTTGCTTTGACTTGAACACAAAGGAAGGATGTGATGACACAACAATTATACCAGAGCCAATACAAGCAATCAAAGAAAAAAAAGAAGTTTCACGTATAATGACAAAAAGAAGACAAGAATGCAACAACTAAATGTCCAAATGTATAGTTAAGAGAGCAATCAAAATCAAACCACAAGCTAGCACGCTAACACCAACAACCCACAACCAGACAAACCTACATAAAGGTTGCACATAACTTTCTCCGCAAACAAAAGGCCGACAGACCTAACACCATTTGAACAACTTAGGTTATAAAATAGACAAATTGCAAGTTCAAGCAAGTTTTGCTAGAAATATAACCTATCAATAACGTTTATGTGTTATTTCAATCAATCACGTTAATTAAACCTATGAAAATGTCAAACTAAATCATCTAGAACCAGTCAGTTATAACTTCAATATAATTAAGAGTTTAAATCCGTTACTTAAATCTTTTTTTACCAAAATCCAAAAATGATAATAACCAACCATCTATGATTAGTATTGATTACATCATTTATAAACCGTAAAAATGCATATGAATCAATAATAATGTCTCGATTATTTTTGATACCGAAAATAATATTGAAGAATGAGGTAGGGCATTAATTGATCGTGACGATAGTAGCAAACACACAGTGAGTGAAAATGGCGACACCCCCGAAGCCATGGAAGGCTGAATATGCAAAATCATCAAGATCTTCATGTAGAACCTGCAAGATCCCTATCGATAAAGAAAAATTGCGTCTTGGCAAGATGGTTCAATCCCAACAATTCGATGGTTTCATGCCTGTAATTCACTCAATTACTTACGTTTCTTGCTTTCAATTTAGGTTTCTTGCCTTTTCATCGTTTCACTTAGTTAGGGTTTATTTATATTAGTTTAATTTGATGCTTTTATTGTTGAACCCTAGAAAAGTTAACTTTAACATTGTTTCCTGAGTCACATTTGTTGTAAAGTTGGATACTTGGATATGAATTTTCAGTTTATTTTGAAGTGAAAATGTGACCCTTTTGACATAAAAAGTCAAAGTTTGACTTAATGAATGGAGGGGTAACTGATATATGAAGTTTGTGGTTGTTTGCATGTTAGGTTTCAGTGTGATTATTATGGCTTTCATAATCCAAATGGTACAGACAATAAGAAATGATATGTTTGTGTATTTTTTGAAACTAAAAATGGAATTTTTGCATATTTGGGAGTATATATTGTTCACTTGTAAAGTTTCTCTCATTCTTTTTATTGGTATTGCAAGATGGGTTTGTATAAAGATTTAATCTTTTATAAGTTGTTATTAAAGTATACTTGGTTATTTATGTTTCTTTGACAGATGTGGCATCATTCTCAGTGCGTACTGAAGAAGGCGAAACAAATAAAATCGTATGGGTTCTTCGTACTTGAGCTTATTTTTGCCCTCTTCTTTAAGAACTATACCTTTTCATTTTTACGGTTGTGTGTTTTAGTTGTGATGATGTAGAAGGCATTGAAACACTTCGTTGGGAAGATCAAGAGAAAATAAGACAATACGTTGAAAGTGGTGGAAGTGGGTCCTCAAGTGCACCTGATCCTGTAAGATCTGCTAGTAAATCGGCTAATAAATCAGCTCATAAATGCGCAATTGAAGTTTCAAAAACAGCCCGTGCTACTTGTAAGATGTGCAATGAAAAGATATTGACAGGAGAGGTGCGTAAATTTTTTTAAGAAGTGGCAAGAGGTTGTGCAGATGGGTAAGGGGTGAAAACGGGAAATTTTTGTTACGGGTTGGGCTGACCTAAAACATTTTCTGGCCAAAATTTTATTTTCTTTAAGCAATTAATATGGCAAATATGATCATAAAAACCGTGTTTAGAGGAATCTAATATGACTTGGGAGTTTCAAGACGGTAAAAAGTAAAAATACACTTTGGCGAACTTGCAAACCAGTTAATCACATTTTGAGTGGGTCGGGTGCTTGGACAAGGCTTTCCAAAACAACTGTAGTACAGTTTTGTTTAGAAAATAAGTAGTTTGCCAAATTTGATTATAATAATCATATCATTTTAATAGCACTCTCTTTTTTCAATGATTTAGTCGTTTGTTTGCATTAAAAGCACACCATGGGTTGCTTTCAACCCGTTAGAGTAACTCATAACCCGAATGACAAATGGCTACATGTATTTTTTTCATTGTCATTGCCTCATAGGAATGAACTAATTTTTTTTTTTCATTTTTTTAACTTTCTATGGATAGGTTCGTATATCTACTAAGCCCGAAGGTCAAAGTGCTAGAGGCTTAGCTTGGCATCATGCTAAGTGTTTCATGGATTCTTCTCCAGCTACTCAACTTGAAACTTTGCATGGGTGGGAAAGTCTGTCAGATTCCGACAAGTCAATAGTTGGCTCAATGGCCAAAAAGGTTTCAACCACCACCAACGGTAGTGTCATATTCAGTAAATAGCAGCATACTTGTAGTTCATTTATAATCTGTGATTTTGTATGTACTTATGTGACCATTTTCGCTGGTTCTTTCAGGAAAAGACGAAGTGAAGGAAGAAAAGGAGCCTGTAAAAGGAGGGTCTAAGCGTAAAGCAGCCGTTGACTGTGACCAGAAGTCAAAAATGGCCAAGACCGAAGACTGTCCTTCCACCCCAAAAACTTCAGGGGACCAGTCTAAATTGAAGAGTCTATTAGAGGCCCAATCCAATGAATTATGGGCTCTTAAAGATGATCTCAAAAAACATGTATCAACATCTGAGTTAAAGGAAATGCTGGAAGCTAATAATCAAGATACATCAGGATCAGAACTTGATCTGCGTGACCGTTGGTAAATATTTCTAATGATTAAAAGTTGTCTGGATCGATTCTAATGATTACAAAACACATTGAATCTTGCATGATGCTGGTCAATATCTTTGGGGGATCTAGGATTTGAGTAGGCTATAATCCACCATAACAGTTTTTCTAGGGGACAACGTAAAAGAACAAATTTTGTTTATTTTACATTACAAATGTTCAGGGCTTGTATGTGCATATAGTCAATATGATATCATGAAGATGATTTTTGTGTGTTTTGCAATTTTCTTGAATCAGTGCTGACGGGATGCAATTTGGAGCACTTAAAAATTGTGAACTTTGTTCTGGGCATCTACACTATTCTGGAGGTACCTATAAATGCAAAGGGTTTCTAACTGAATGGAGTAAGTGTGCATTTTCCACTTCTGCCCCTGATCGTGTAAAGGGAAAATGGAACATTCCAGAAGAAACTAGTAATCAATATCTGAAGAAGGTAGTATGGTAAACGAGTCAAGCTTCGTTACAGAGGTGGCAAGATGGTTTGGGCGGGTAATGGGATAAAATGGGTTGTTTTGATAGCTCAGGTTTCGTACGGGCTGAGTCAGGTTTGGTTGACCTGCAAACAATTTTCTCCGTAAATTTCTTTATCAACATTAGTGTGTTTATATAATCACATTTTTATAAACAATTGGTGTTTCACCGGAATTTTTTTACAACCTTGTTACAATAATAATTTAGATCTTTGAATAAAATGATTTAGGAGGTTGTATATTAGAAATAGACTTTGGCCAATATGGCCCATTCGACATGTTCCCATGCGACTAATATTTCGATTTGACTAGGTGTGAGATAGAGAAGGGCTCAATGGACCCATTCATAACTAAATTGGTTGAAATTGCCACCTCTACTAAGATATATTGGTGGCACCTTGGTACGCAATTTCTAATTTTGTTCTTGATTAACAATCCTCAGTGGTTCAAGAAACAACCGACGAAAAAGCCCGTTAGGATAATGCCTCCACCTTCATCTAGTACTCCTGGAAAACCAGTTAGTACTGGAACGACGCAATCATCCTATAGTGAAATATTGGGAGATCTGAAACTGTCAATGATCGGTTTCCCATCTAAAACTATGGTACCATCTCCAATAAATTTTCTTTATTATTAGGTTTTCTTGAAGTATGCAACTTGATCTGATAAATGCTATCATGCAGAATGAGTGGAAGACCAAAATTGAGAGCGTAGGAGCGCAATACCATACGAAAGTCAAGAAAGGTATGTATCTATAGTCTTTGCTTAAATATGTGAGTTAGAGTCTAGCTGATGTGTCATTCTTGACCCATGTACTCATAAATGGGAGTCGTTCGGGTAATGTTGGCACAAAGTCTATTTTTAATGCATAAAACCTCATAAATCGTGGTAGTTAAAATTTAGATTATTTTGTAATAAGGTTGTTTTCTTTATCATAATTCATTACTTTTTTCCGTATGAAGATTTTAAAAATGTGGACAAAAATGTGTTTATGGGTCAAGCCAACTCAACCTGGCCTCTTTTGACCCGTATTAAATGATTTTGTCCCCACCAGTTACCCAACGTCCCAACCTGCCCATCTTGCCACCTCTAGAATCGGGAAGTACATCTTTATGCTTGTTTTTGAAGTTGCATGGCTAGTATATAATGCCATTTTAATGTAAATATGGCAGACACAAACTGCTTAGTTGTCAGTGGAGTGCCGGATAATCTGAATGCTGAGATGAAGAAGGCAAGGTAGTCGTTTTTTTAAACTAAATATTATGTTGCAATAATCAATTCTGAATGTTTTTGTAAACCTGGTATGATTCCACTTTTATGATTAATTAGTGCCTGTTCTCAAACTCTTTTAGAGAAAGCGAGTGCTTTTGAAGGAACCAACACACAACATATCTTTTCTACTCTCTCCAAACTCTATAATGCAGTGCTAAGGTCAAAATATTTAGATTTGGACAATCATGTTTTTTATAATAGTATAAATCTAGTTATTAAGGTAGATGTAAAATTACCTAGCTTTAATCAACCGATTGTATATTTCTGTAATTTTGATTTTAATTATTATTGCTCTGAACATGCTATCCCAACACTCCCTAAGTCACATTAGCTATTAATTGTCTCGATGCGTTTACTCATGAATAGATGAATTCGGGCTTTGCTTAATCCCTCAAACTAATCAAATAAAAAAAGGTTTGCTAAAAGGGCAACGAGTCAAATATGTTGGATGGGTCAACGATGTAGTTCTAAAATGACCCGACCTGGTCCATTTCAACTAGTACTTCTAAAACGACTCTCTTCAACTTGAACCTGTTTTGACTTTTGATGTCAAACAATCGACTGATCTTGCGAACCCTACCGGCTACCTCAAACAAATGGATTAGCATGTCACAATAACACATATCATTTCATATCATACAATGAATGACAAATGGAAGCATTGAAAAAGTAATGAATTATTGTGGGTTGTATTCTTGAAACTTTGTGCTAACTTGAGCTTGACAGGAGGATGAAAATACCCGTTGTGAGGGAGGATTATCTGGTTGACTGCTTTGAAAGAAAGAAAAAACTTCGTGTTGATTTGTATAAAATCGAAACCAATGAAGAGGCTAACAAAAGCATGGTCACTGTAAAAGTCAAAGGGCAGAGTGCTGTGCATGAGGCATCTGGTTTGCAAGATACAGGCCATATTTTAGAGCATGGAAAAAGCATTTATAATACAACTTTGAGCTTATCTGACTTATCCACTGGTGTTAACAGGTAGTTCTTGCAAATATGTTATCTTATAAACAATTTATTTCTTGAAAAAATCTATATCATACATTCTTTGTGGTTTTTCAATGTCCTAAATAATGTCATATCATATTGAACACTCATCTAAATTTAAACCCATTTCTTTGAAGCTATATTTTCGGTTACCTAATTTAATAGTTATGATCACAAAACTTTATTTGTTATAGTACATTCTGAGTTGTATGAGTCCATTATATATTAATGTACCCTTTTTACTTGTGTTACATGTTTTTTTTTTTCTTTTGCATGAAGCTATTATATCCTTCAAATTATTGAAGATGATAAAGGTTCAGACTGCCGTGTGTTTCGGAAATGGGGCAGAGTTGGCAATGAAAAAATTGGAGGAACCAAGTTGGAAGAGATGTCTAAAGCAGATGCAATTAAAGAATTCAAACGGCTATTTCTTGAAAAAACTGGGAATCCGTGGGAGGCTTGGGAACAGAAGAAGCTTCAAAAACAACCAGGACGATTCTACCCGTTAGAAATTGTATTGCTTATCTTACCTTATTACTTTTGTTTAGAAGTGGCAATATGGGTGGGTTACGTAACTGTTCAATATAGGTTTGGGTCAACTACTTGAGTTGACCCAACATAATTTTTATCTTTTTTTTTCTAGAGTATTTTTAATATTCAATGTATTAAATATGAAATTAATATACTTTTCACGAATAAAGCTATCACGTTGGGCGGATGAGTTTTTTTTATGTTCTTGAATTTTTAACCATTTGACCACTTGGGGATAAATAGAACCTAAATCAATCCGTATTAGGTAAAGTGGGTGCCATTACCACTTTCCTGAGTCACATTCCATTTTCTGCCCCTAACGCATCAAATGTTTGATCTTGCAGGATTATGGTGTGAGCAAAGATCAAATTCAGAAGAACAAGATTAAAAATGCTAAAAGTCAACTTGCTCCCCCATTAGCAGAGCTGATGAAGATGCTGTTTAACGTAGAAACATACCGGTAATACAATTTATAATTTATATATTTACTTCATCTTCTTAAAGGAGGAAACTTTTTTTATATATTCAAACTTTGCAGTGCGGCAATGATGGAATTTGAGATCAATATGGCGGAAATGCCCCTTGGGAAGCTTAGCAAAAGCAATATCCAGAAAGGTGATAAAAATTGCTAATAATTATTTGAAGATTATTATCTGTTCCTTATTATAAAATTTTGCTTTTTTTTCCCTCAGGTTTTGAAGTATTGACTGAGCTTCAGGATCTATTGAACAAGTCAACTGATAACCCTGCAGTCAGAGAAAGCAGGATTGTTGATGCTAGCAACCGATTTTTTACAGTTATTCCTTCTGTTCATCCACATGTAATCAAGGATGAAGATGACTTTAAGTTAAAGGTAATATTAATTACCCAAGTAGGCCATTTAACTTGTAATTACCATAACGCGGACTGTAAGAGTTAAAAGTTGCCAAAATGAGCCGCCGCCAAAAGTTTATTACTAATTTATGACATTTTACCTATAATTAATAATGATTACAAAAAAAGCGCTAGTAAAACAATATTCTATTTTTTTATGATAGAGTTTTAGTAAGTTTTAAGCATTTGAATATATTTTCTGCGACTTTTGATCAGTGTCATTTTCAACCACTTTCTAAATAAACGTTGGAGTAAAATGTGGACCGGATAGATCCATTTAAAGTTAATAGGGTCAAAATTGCGATCTCAGTTAAGGGCCAATGGGTCATATTGATAAGAAGAAAAACAAGACAGCATACGGATAAGGGAGTTATGTTAATAGAACTCATTTAACATCAAATCTCTCTATTTTGTAGCTTAAAATGTTGGAAGCACTTCAAGATATTGAAATAGCTTCAAGGCTAGTTGGGTTTGATGTTGACAACGATGATTCGCTTGATGATAAATATAGAAAACTTCAATGTGAAATGGTCCCACTTCCTCATGATTCTGAAGATTATCGTCTAGTTGAGAAATATCTCCAAACAACACATGCCCCTACACATACGGTGTGTCTACTTCCCTCTTTATGAATGGTTCACGACATTTGAAGGACTTTTTGATCTTTTCATGTAATTACACGTGTGCTGAAAATTTGTTCGTTTGTGCAGGAATGGTCACTTGAACTTGAAGAAGTTTTCACAGTTGAAAGACAAGGGGAGTTTAATAAGTTTTCTCCTTACAAAAATAAACTCAAGAACAAGATGCTCCTTTGGCATGGTAGGTTTGAAGTAACCTTGGTGCTGTGTGACCAAATGCATATATCAAACAACATACTTGAATGACAGACCGCACTTGGTTTACCGAGGTTATAAATACTTTGAACACATTTTTAAACCGTTTGACGTGTTTGCTTGATAGGTTCTCGGTTGACCAACTTCGTCGGTATTTTAAGCCAAGGATTGCGAATAGCCCCTCCTGAAGCTCCTGCAACAGGATATATGGTTCCCTCTCTCTCTACAATCTACACTTGCGCGCGCACACACACACTTATAATGTGCATTTGTAATAAATAATTTTTTTTGATGTGTAGTTTGGCAAAGGGATATATTTTGCTGACTTGGTGAGTAAAAGTGCTCAATATTGTTTCACCGACAAGAAAAATCCCGTGGGTTTGATGTTACTAAGTGAAGTCGCTTTAGGGGAGATGTATGAGCTAAAGAAGGCGAAGGTCATTTTTCTAATTTTAGTTGTTTTGTAGAATAAAATTGTCTTTCTCACGCCTATTTTTTGATACCATCATTAAACATTTTTTTGTCGTTATTTTAGTATATCGACAAACCTCCAAATGGGAAGCATTCGACTAAAGGGCTTGGAAAGAACATACCTAATGCGCCTGAACACGTTAAATGGAAGGATGATGTCATTGTGCCGTGTGGCAAACCCGTACCATCAAATGTTAAGGCTTCTGAACTGATGTATAATGAATACATTGTCTACAACACTGATCAAGTAAGTTGTTTAATGTTATGTGTCATAAATTATCTACAACACTAGTAGATACAATGACCATAAAGGTCATTAGTATATATATTGTTGGAGTATTTAAATATCTAATATATTTAAACAGGTGAAGCTGCAGTTCTTGCTGAAGGTGAGGTTTCATCACAAGAGGTAAAGCCGAAAAACACTAGAATTGTATAAATATGGTAATTGCTTGATGATCTCTTTTTGGGGTTTGTTTGGAGATCTAAGGCAAAGTTATTATGGTATTGTAATTGCAAATGTTTTTGACACCCTAGTCACTTCTTACCTGCCTATTCATCCGTTTAAGTCCATGAAAATGGGCGTGCTTGTTTATTTCGGGTTTTTTTTTTGGGGGGGGGCTTGGTTGAAATGGGTATGTTTGTGAGATTTTACCGGATATGTTTGTGATCTGCTTTGAGATAAAACATACCTCAAGTCGCTTATGCGTGAGCAAATTAGTCAAAGTTGGTTCGCTGGTTCTATGTTTTGTTTGATATTGTTTGAAGTATAGTTTTAAATGGCATTTTTCTGTTTAATATGACGAATACTCGACACACTCACACGGTTGCAGTGTGCATGCATCATCATCATCATCATCCATTGTTATGCTGGTTTCCTATGCCAGAATAATATATTTTTCGGCTTTTGGTAGCCACCACATGTTCTTTGTTAAATTTGGCGTATGACCAAAGTTGATTGTTGTCAAATGTATATATTATAAGGTGGTTGTTACATTTGACCTTTGTGATTTTTTAAAAATAAAACTCGATAGGCCTGTAAAAATATGATGAGATAGAAAGCGTGCATAAATGTTAATATAGTTGGAAATTGTATACCAAAGTATTGTGTCTTAATATTGTTTAAGTGCCATCTAACTTTTTCTTGATGTATGGCGTAATGCATGGGTAGACAATGTTGCCCTTTATTTTGCGGTTTAGCCGTTTAGTCACGGTGCAAGTTTATACTAGTATAGATTAAAGGGTTACTGGATTTTAAATAATCTGAATATTTGTATATCGGTAAATATTAATCCTAACTTCAAAAATTCTCTGTAACAATTTCAATTTGTAACTTATTTTTTTACAATGATCATTCGTTAAAGTTAACTTAACATACTTAATTTTTTTTTAAATTTCTAACCGATGTTTTAAGGCTTTTGATTGTGAGGACGATATGAGTATTAATGTAAAAATTACATTGAGCCGATGCTCCAAACGAAGAAATTTTAATATCCGATTTAAGCACATTAGGTTTAAACTTTAAACACTCGATTGAAGACCGTTTGGATTGTCACATGGAATTTTTTCAATTGAAATTAATATCGGTCAATATACAAAAGTTTGGAGTTTTAAAATTCAATAATCCTATATTAAAACAGAACCTAAGAACAAACAACTGAACAAGACTGATTATAAACTTATCTTCTAGAAACCAGTTAAAACTTTGAAGCGACAAAAATAATTGGAAGAGTATACGGGTTGAATACCTTGCTAAAAAACAAACAACAAAGGGTTTAATACCTTCAAAAAGCCAAATTTTTGTAAAAATAAACTGAAAAGGTCCAAGTTATCGTCTTGTCATGGTCAAATAAAAGGCCATGATCGGAACGAAATGAAGTTAACGATTTGTTAGACTAAGACCATTATTGATACTAAAATCGGAGAAGTTAGGATTGTTAACGGTAACATTGTCAACAGATCGAGATACATTAACATTAACTAATAGTTATGGAGAGGCTAGTTAAAATACAAACATATGTTTACGTGCGAAGGAATTTGGGCCATTTATGGTGTTGCGTTAGAATTTCATCTTTTGTCAAAATCGTTTACATGAGAATTCCATCTTCTGCTTAAATAATTCCGTCACACAGTTATAGCTTACGTAAATATTTTTTACACTTCATACAAAAGCATCAGTTTGTATTTTAAACTTATATCGCTAATGGTAAATAACTTTCTAAAGTTAAGTTATAAACTCAATAAATAAGAATATAATTTTTTTAAAGTTATAAAGTTTTCAAAGTCAAAGTAGTTGAGTAATTTATATGTTGATCATCATATATCCCTGATACAAGGAAAATTAAGAAATGGCAAGGAACAAAAGGGTCCGGGTTCCACCAAATCTAAACAAAAACGGGTCAAATTTGTAAGGTAGTTACTACATATATATATATGTTAATTAACGTCACTATAATCAATCACTAATCAAATAAACTTTCATCTTAATGACACGTCGCCGGTGACAACACGACAACCGGCAGCGGCTTCAATGTGCGGCGGCGTTCGGCGGAAAAGTATTCTTTTAAGATTATCAAATTACACGTGGACCATATTTGTGTTTTTCATTGCTAGTGGCTCACAAAAGTTGACTTTAATAGTTTCATTAAGGTGGATAGATTTATTAAGTTGTTGTTAGCTAGTGTACGTGCTTTTACTGATCATATGATCGATGACAATAATTGATATATATTAATAAAAATATTTTGTTGATTTTACTTTCTTATATACTAGTTTAGTGCCCGCGTTACGCTCAGGAACACAATTCAAGTGATGTCTTTAAAAATGTTCATGAATATTCCATTCAGTTTTAAGACAAAACCGTGGTAAAACGGAACACATGATATAGTTTTAAAAATTAGATTTTTAGTATAGCAATATTATACTCAAATTAAAGTAAATAAAGTGCTTAGTTTTATGGTGTAGTTTATTTGTTTTTAAAAAATCATATAAAAATGTTATGTATATTTATAAAACACTGAGGTTTTTAATTGTATGTTATTAACTTTATCCATAAGTTTAATTTTTAAACCCTATCAAATATAAACTTACTCACATACACCCCTTGTAGTAAAGGGTTAAAAATATAAATACTCTTAAATTTTTCAGAATTCTCCAAAATATTAGGGATCAAAAATGTAATTAGTTTTATTATAATAAATTTTATATGCGTATTTTAAATAAAAAACCATTATTGTGAGATAATCTCTCAAATAATGCCACATAAGCTAAAAGCTATGAAAAGATGCCACATAAGATTTTTTTGTTTTGCTATATTATATAAGAATTCTATGTTCGTAATATTAACGTGATTAAACATAAGTTAAAAATAATGTCTTGAACATTGTGGTGTATGTGAAATAAAAAAGTAATTTATAGATTAACGTAGTTTAACAGAGACATAAAAATAAACTCTAGGACGTTGTGGTGTAAGTTAGCCATAAAAATAATTTTAACAATAGAAGTGAATCTGTTGGTGATAGTAATTGGTGTTTGTGATGGATGACTGTGGTTCGGTGAATCGAGGTGGATGGTAAGGTTAGAGGGTGCCGAGTGGTGAAGGAAATAATACGGGTTGACGATGATGATGAAGTGGTCTCTAGATAATATAACTCTTAATGGCCGAGTTAAGTTACTTATGTCAAAGAGTTGTGAAAAAATATAAGGTGGTGCTAACCGATGTCTTATGAATATGTTGGTGATGCTAACTAGTGGTTCGTAAAAAAACAAAGAAAAAAATGAGTGTTTTGTTTTAAATTTTATCGTATAATATTTCATGTAAGTTACAAAACAAGTTCATCAATCATAAATTAATTTCATAAATAGCCCTTCAAATGTGAAAAGATTACAATGCCCTTGAATTTAACTATAAAACTAACATTTGTTAGTGTTAATACCCAAACTTGTTACAAATTAAAAGATCAATACCCAATCTTGTTACAAAAAAACCTTAGTACGTACCCAAACTTGTTACTTTTGGTGAACCACAGGCACCATTTGTGTAATTAACTCTTTGTAATATAATGTGTTATATTTTAATGAGGTTTTTATGATGTTTTAATTAAGATTATAATAAGTAGCATTATACAACGTTCACGCAACAAACGTTAACAAACATAATAACTATACAGAAACTAAAATCAACGAAAAGACATGTGTAATTAAGTATAATAACTAGGATTATACAAGCTTTGTTTTCATGCGAAGTGTAAAAAATAATTAAGTATAATAACTAGCTAGGATTTAACGTATAAATGAAATTCTCATACACATTCTTACGTGAAAATTCCATACGTTAAATAGTTATTCAAGTAGGATTACACTTGCGTAATTATTTTTTACACTTCATATACAAAAAGTTGTTTGTATTAATTAACTTTCCCTTACTTTACAATGTCCATTTACGACTCAACCGTAAATCAACCATATATGATACTTTTATCCGTATTTATACATTGATTTGTTTCATCTACTGATTATTTGAATATCATTTCTTGTGATTGAAGAATGAATGATATGAACAAGTGACCCCGTTATAAGATAGAATATACTAATTAAACAACACATTCATGTGAGCTCATTCTACACGTGTGCATAAAAAGTTTCATGTCGTGAATTGTTAGGTACTTAGGTTAAATATACATTAAGATGTAAGTTTTGATAGCTTGGGGTACGTACATGAAATCAACTTTAAAGTCGAAACATAAAATAACGATATATGTATAGCTAGATCCATTTTAATAAAGTTGACCCAATATATATAGTTTATACTAGCTACCTAGAGATGTGTGAAGTAATTTTCTTCTAAAATTAACTGAAGTTTAGATGATCAATATGATAATTTAGTTGTTTAAAAGTGAAATTAGTAGTTAGTATCATTAGTTATTATTTAAATGTTATTGTTAGGATTTAAATTCAAAACCCCCAAGAAAAATATTACTTAAATATCTAATATGATAAAAGGAAAATTAATTTTGTTTATGTGTTATTATTTGAAAGCATTTTGCTTATGTAACATGATTTGAGAGCTTCTCTTACGATAATAGTTTTATACTAACAATACATATAATAATAATAATATATTTTAATAACATGACTAATTACATTTTGGTTTTTTGATACTTAATAGAATCTTAAAAAATTAAAGGGAGTTACAATTTCAACCCTCTAATCTTATTAGGGTAATCTTGACAATTAATTAAGAGTATATATATACATTTTTAACCTTCTTTAATTAAGAGTGTGCATGAGTTGGTTTATATTTTATGACATAAAAATGAAACTTGGAGATAAAATCTATATAATAAATTAGAGTTTTTAGGGGGCAATTTTTTGGGGGGAAAACATAATTTATTTTATAAAAGGAATGTTAAGAGAAAAAATTGACTAGGAGAGTTAATAAAGACAAAATTTTATGATTAATAATAATTTATAAAATTATTTATAAATTTTTAAATATAATAGTTATAATTTTTTAAAAATATTTTTATTCAACCCGTGTGTAATACACGGGTGTTAAATCTAGTTGGGAATAACCTACAGCTAAATACATCGCGGTAGTTTCCAAACATAAATAACTTTTTTATATGACATTATTTAAAAAAAATAAACCATAAACCAATTAAGTCTTTAGTTTGAGTATAATATTTGCTACATTAAAAAAAAAATTTTAAAAATAAAACTTGTGTTTTAGTTTTTCATGATTTTGCTCCAAAACTGATTGGAACCGTTTGTGTCCCTATGAATATCTTTAAAATCACAACCTGAATGTTGTTCTTCTAAACGTAACGCGGATATTAAATTAGTATTTACATACAACAAAAGGATATTTCCATATGAAAATTAAAAGCAGTTTGTAAAGAAAATATGATAATTAATTTAAATATGTCTGAACATTGAATAAGACATGCATAATCATCCTACGAGAGAACATGAAAAGAAGAAAAGAAGATTAAACATAAAATTTTAATTTTACTTTTGGCTTCCTTTTGTTAGGTTCAAACAATGAACCTTTAACTTTGGATGAGGGAAACTATTTATTTATTTGAGTTTATTTGAACGGAAGTTAGAGAGAAATAAAAATGTATTGGAGTACTATTCTATTTTAATAGTTCAAATTACTCCGAATTTGTTATAATTAGCCGCTAGCTATTGATACCAATTATCGAAATATATACGTATTTAGATAACTTTCACATCAATCAACTTGTATTCTCCTTTCGATCAAAAGCTATAAAACGTCAGTATGGAATTTGATAAAAACTTAACGCCATTAACTTTTTTAATGACAATCTTACCAAAGTAATATATAAAAGTTGGGACGAGACCGTTAACGTTACCAATCAATTTTTAGTTAATACCTACAAAAATCAAAAAATAATAGTTGGAAGTACGATATATCTATATTACGAAATCTATATTTAGAAGGTCAAATACTCGAGTAGTTATGGTCTAAGCCAATTAAAGAATAGATCCCTAAAACTACATAAGTCATAAGTGTCACTTTATAACCCTACAAACACACCACCTTTGTCTCCTCTTCATCTTCCTTAAAACCCCTCAAAACACACTCATTTTTCACCATTTCCTAGTCGATCTCCCCGTGTGCCTCATCGATCTCTTGTGTTCGATCTCTCAACCGACCCTAATTTAAAGCTCGATCGATCAGTTTAACCATGGCAACTGTTGCTGGCACTGGCTCTCCTTGTGGTGCATGCAAGTTTCTAAGGAGAAAATGTGCTGCAGACTGCATCTTTGCACCCTACTTCAGCTCGGAACAAGGACCCGCTCGATTTGCTGCCATTCATAAAGTGTTTGGTGCAAGCAATGTTTCCAAACTACTGCTTCATGTGCCTGTGGCTGATCGTTGTGAGGCCGTTGTAACCATTGCTTATGAGGCTCAAGCTAGGATCAAAGATCCTGTTTATGGTTGTGTTGCACATATCTTCGCCTTGCAACAACAGGTATATATAATTAATATATACATATGGTCTTTTATTAGCTCGATCATTTCAGGATTAATTTCCACTAATTAACTTTATATTTCAATTGCATGCATGGTAATTAAGGTTGCATGCTTACAAACACAGCTGATGCAAATGAAAGCACAAATGGTCTACAATCCAAGAAACATAGAGACGACTCAATGGCCCGAATTCACGGCATATCAAAATTATCATCCAACTAATTTCGGTAACTTTATAATAAATGAAAACATATCACCTCAAAGCTCACTCGAATCCATTAATCGCAACAACGAAGTGATTGGGGTTCAAGAGATTAAACAAACAAGAGATGATGATCATTTTCATGATATATCTTTTCAACAGTTTTACAAGAAGAGACCTTTGCAAAGTGATTTGGGCGAGCTACAAGAACTTGCTGTTAGAATGATGAGGAATTGATTAACTTTCTATTCTTAGTAACATTCGAGATCGATCGATCAAACCCGTTTGCTACTTTTGATCATCATATATATATGTTTGTTCATCTTATCATTAAATATATATAAGGGTTAATTTGCACTTACTGCCTTCAAACCACATATATATGTATAATATTATAGAGTTGAGTTAGAGCTTAAATTAGCCTGCTTCAAGAATTTCCAAGAAGCTAGTAAATTACACATGCTATATATAAAGCCTTAATAATTATGCAACTTTTTCCCTTTATATATTTTACAAAATCTTTCTTATGAATATGTTCTTTAATTACGTTCTTTTTAGAATCAGCAATATATTAATTAATATATATGAAAATCGAACAATACGTTTATATATATTCACGTAGCTAGCTATATAGTGTATGAAAGATATAAAATAGTAGCTAGGGTGAGTAAATAATTAAGAGCATTCATAGTGAAATCTTTAAAATGTTGCGATCGGAGAACATCAAAAATATTTGATAAATATACACGATAGGGATCCATTCAAATGAGAACACTTTTAACTTGAGAACAACTTAGGAACCGCTTTAAATGTTGTATTTATTATAATATAAATTGACCAAAATGCTTATAATTAACCTAATTTTAACATCTATTTAAAAAATATAAGATTTTTGAAGTCGTTTGTTAAAATGCATATATGCACCCACATTACTTGTACACAAACACACATTTTGGGTGCATATATGCATTCTAACAAACGACATCAGGAATCATATTTTTTTGAATTGGATGTTAAAATTAGTTAAATTATAAGCATTTTGGTCAATTTATATTACAAAAAATTCAACAGTTTGACTCCATCTATGATTTGTTAAAGTTGTACTTTTTGTACTCAAGTTAAGAAGTGTTCTCATTTGAGTCATTCAAATGAGAACACTTTTAACTTGAGAACAACTTAGGAACCGCTTTAACTGTTGTATTTTTTATAATATAAATTGACTAAAATGCTTATAATTAACCTAATTTTAACATCTATTTAAAAAATATATGATTTGTGAAGTCGTTTGTTAAAATGCATATATGCACCCACATTACTTGTACACAAACACACATTGTGGGTGCATATATGCATTCTAACAAACGACATTACGAATCATATTTTTTTTAAATAGATGTTAAAATTAGTTGAATTATAAGCATTTTGGTCAATTTATATTACAAAAAATTCAATAGTTTGACTCACTTTATGATTCGTTAAAGTTGTACTTTTTGTACTCAAGTTAAGAGGTGTTCTCATTTGAGTGTCCCTCTACACTATCATATATATATATATATGTATATTGGTGAATGGTGATAGATAGAGTTAGAAAAATTGATAATTAATGTGGACAATATATAATATCGGGACGCATGCATGTACGTATGATATCTTTGACATTTAACACATCGTTGTTTGGGTCATTTTGAAATTTTATCATCTACTAAGCAAGATCGTACGTACGTCATGAAGAATAATATATACACATAGGTTTTTGTATTTATCTACGATAAACGTATGGATATATAATTGAGTTTGATCGAACCCACTAGTGGCTTCTCTATGTTTTTTAATTACTCCTTTCCCTATGCATTGCTATAAAAATAATTTTAATTTTAGTCTAAAACTAAACTTAAGCCTTGGCCTGCCTGAAAAATTAACGGAGTGATCGTGTATTGTATTTGTTATTTTGTTACATGCGCTATTTTGCGACATTAGAAATTTGATATTGTCACACGTTCTGATGATATACATTTTTTGACATGTGTTATAATACGCGGTGTATTAGTTTGACATGTGATGTGTGCTACAATTACATAGTTTTTGACTTCATAAACAACTTGATAATTCGTAGAAAGTTATTAATCTATAATTATCAATAAAAGAAATGTGAAAAATAAAAAAATAGTAAAAATAGAAGTCTAAAACTTTTTTACCAAAGGATTACCGAAGTCACTATTTCTTGAATTTCGTTATAGTTTACGCATATGTTTCACTACTGCCACAACTACAAGGAATTATTGAAAGATATATACATCAGTTATGTTTGATTTAAATTTGACTTAGTTTAATACTAGTTTAGTGCCCGCGCTACGCTCGGGAACATAACATTCAAGTGATGCATTTAAGGATATTCATGAACGTTCCAATAAGTTTTGAAACAAAACCGTGGTAAACCGGAATACGAAATATATTTTTAAAAATTAAATTTTTAGTATAGCAATGTTATACTCAAATTAAAGAGAATAAAATGCTCAGTTTTATGGTGTAGTTTATTTTTTTTAAAATCCATATAAAAAGTTATGTATATTTATAAAACACTGAGGTCTTTAATTGTATATTATTATTAATTTTATTCATAAGTTTCATTTTCACACCCTATCAAATATAAACCGGCTCATCTACACCCCTTGTAGTAGAGGGTTAAAAGTATAAATACTTTTAAATTTTTCAGAATTCTCCAAAATATTAGGGAACTAAAAATGTAATTAGTTTTATTATAATATATTTTATATACATATTTTAAATAAAAAAATTATTATTATGAGATAATCTCTCAAATGATGCCACATAAGCCAAAAGCTTTAAAATGGTGCCACATAAGCTTTTTGGATTTTGCTATATTATATAAAGATTATCTCTTCCGTATTTTGATCATTTGATGTATGCATGCATGATCCTATTTAAAGAGAATTTTGATTAATGATAACACATCATTTAATGCCATAAACTCTTTTATATTCTTATATAATATAGCAAAAAAAAAAAAACTTATGTGACATATTTTTAAAGCTTTTGACTTATGTGACATCATTTGGGAGTTTATCTCACAATAATAATAATTTCTATTTAAAATATGTATATAAAATATATTATAATAAAACTAATTACATTTTTTGTCTCCTAATATTTTGGAGAATTCTGAAAAATTTAAGAGTATTTATATTTTTAACCCTCTACTACATGAGTCGATTTATATTGATAGGGTTTAAAAATGAAACTTATGGATAAAGTTAATAATAACATACAATTACAAACCTCAATGTTTTATAAATATACATAACATTTTTATACGATTATTTTTAAAAAATAAAGTACACCATAAAACTGAGCACTTGATGGTGTAGTAATTTGAGTATAAAATTGTTATACTAAAGTCTAATTTTTAAAAGTATATCATGTGTTTCGGTTTACCACGGTTTTGTCTTAAAACTGATTGAAATATTCATAAATATCCTTAAAGCATCACTTGAATGTTATGTCCCGAGCGTAGCGCGGACACTAAACTAGTATAGTAATATAGTTGTACTATTGTATGTCGTGTCGTTGTACATATATATTGTAGCTTTTATGAGTTCCATTAATCTAATCACGTTAATTAATTTGATTGGAAATATCAGGTTGATCAATTCGTATTTAGATCATATGAAAAGAACATGATCTACGATCAATGCCTATTAATATATATTATGCGAAAAGTATGTATTTCTAAATTCCACAAACATTATATTTACTAGTACGTACTTATTACTACTAGCTGATCAACATCTCATATGAATGTATATCTTAATTATAGGTGTTCGATCGCTCAATTAGTGTATAACTTATATTATTCCGATCGATTTAAATTTTATAAAACGTACAGATCCAACACTGCATATATAAATCATACAATATATTAATATGTATGATTTCATTTAATGTACTTTACAAAAGCTTAATGAACTAGTTATTTGTTTCTTGAACGAAGTTAACAATTTTATAATGGAAAATCTTGACCTTGACCCAATAATTACACTTTATTCATTATATTTTTATCAACATGATGGCTCAGTGCATTTAATTAGTCCAAAAAGATATAATGAAAATAACTACAAAACAAATGATATCAAAGTAGTTTCAAAGACCCATAAACAAATAAATCTTTATGTACTTCGAGCCCATGACCCCAAACATATTCATAGTCAAAAGGTTTTCAAAATTAAAGTGTAGCCAGAAAAAGATTAATGGCCGAAGAACCTAAGTACCTAACCTTAACTTTAAATTATTAAAAAAGTAAACTGCAGCTTTGGTCCATGTGTTTTGATACTATTAACAGTTTTAGTCTTTCCTTAACAGTTTTGGTCCCTGTTTTTTTATTTTCTAACGGAAATGGTCCCGAATACTAATTCCATCTAGTTTTCCGTTAAGTCTCTCACACGCGCCCCGCACTTATGGGGTAAAAATGTCATTTTTCTCCCTCTTTTATCTAGGTCGTCATGTAGGTTAACATTTTTATTCGGTCACATGTCAAAAAGAATGGGAGAAATGACATTTTTACTCCATATGTGAGGGATATTTAACGGAAAATTGGATGGAGTTAGTGTTCAAGACCATTTCTGTTAGAAAATAAAAACACAGGGACCAAAACTGTTAATGATATCATAACACAAGGACCAAAACTGCAGTTTACTCTTATTAATATATATATATACTAGTTTAGTGCCCATGCTACGCTCGGGAACACAATTTAAGTGATATTTTAAGGATATTCATGAATGTTTCATTCAGTTTTGAGACAAAACCATGGTAAACCGGAACACATGATATATTTTTAAAAATTAGATTTTTAGTATAACAATATTATACTCAAATTAAAGAGAATATAGTGCTCAGTTTTATGGTGTAGTTTATTTTTTTTTTAAAAATCGTATAAAAATGTTATGTATATTTATAAAACACTAAGGTCTTTAATTGTATGTTATTATTAACTTTATCAAGAAATTTCATTTTTAAACCCTATCAAATATAATCGACTAGCTCACATACACCCCTTGTAGTAAAGGGTTAAAAATATAAATACTCTTAAATTTTTCAGAATTTTCCAAAATATTAGGGGACCAAAAATGTAATTAGTTTTATTATAATAAATTTTATATACATATATTGGTTTTCACTGGTCTCAACTATCACGTTTTGTCTTCTACCAGTCAAAACTATTGAATTGGTTGTCAACGGTCCCAACTTTTATCACTTTGGTAGTCATTGGTCCCTCGTTAATTTTTTTTAACGCCGTTAAGTTTTTCCAAATTCAATACTGATGTTTTAAACCTTTTGATCGTAAGGATAATACAAGTCGATTGATAGAAAATTTACCTCGAAACGGCACTCCGAACCACAAAATAGTGCTTCAATCGGGTGTTTAAACCTACGGTGCTTCAATTGGATGTAAAAAATTTATCGTTCAGAGAGTTTTTTCGAGAAAACTTTTACTTCAATCGACTCATATTATCCTTCTGATCAAAAGGCCTAAACATTGGTCTCGAATTTGAAAAAAAACTTAACGGCGTTACAAAAATTAACGACGTACCAGTGGTTACCAAAGTGATAAAAGTTGGTTGACAGCCAATTTAATAGTTGGGACCAGTAGAAGACAAAGGTGATAGTTGGGACCAATGAAAACCAATATACCATTAAATGAATATTTAGATAGTCGTGTATTTTCTTATAAAACAACTTGGTGTTGAATTGTATAGCTTTTCGAGTTTAAACTTAACTTTAAATTTAATAGAATGTAACAAATTTAAATTTACCACAATGTTGACAAAATTGTAGGAATTATTCGTTTTAAATTTACTATTATGATGGCAATATTGTAGAAATTCTTCGTTAAACTATTCAATTTCAATTTTACAAAGTATAAAATCAATTAAGCTAGTTAAAATAGGGCATCAAAATCGTAGATGAATTTTAAATTCAAACTTATAATGATATTAAAGGAAATGGATTTTAGTAATAATTACACAAAATTGATTCTGTCAATAATCAAGATTTTTAATTTAATTGAAAGGATTAACGTTAAAGTGACACATATAATAAAATAATGTGGCAATGATGTTTCATGTTTATGAGTTATTCATGTAGCAAAAGGTTAGTTCTTTATTAGCATCCGGAGATAGAAAAAAACGCTAGCATATATACAAACACTATTAGAAAATAACTTTTTTCTACAAATAAATGTTACAAGTTTGTCACAACAAGATACTTGTCAAAAGATTGTGACGAACCCTCAATAAAAGCTAACAAGCTAACATACTAATATTTCACACAAAATTTTGAAAAATTAGTTACAAAATTATTAAATAATGTTGTAAACTTTTGACAAAACGAATAAATAATAGATTTTGTGACAAATTTGTCACAAAATTCAAAAAATATATATAACTACTCTTCAGTATTGTGGCAAATATGAAAATAACAATAAAATATTAGAATGTGTAATTTTTGTCGCAAAATTAGTGACAATACATTTTATTGGACATTTGTGGGAAGTTTTCTGACAAAATGTTGAGAAATAATTTGCGACACGATTTTTTTCCATGTTTTTATGATAAAATTGTCGCTAAATGCGTTTTTGTGACAACTTTGTCACAAATTCATGTATACCAAAATTTGTTATCTTTGACACACACGTATTTATGGCAAAGGTGTCACGAAAACGCATGTAGCGACAATTTTGCCACAAATACATGGTTGTTGGAAAAAATCACGTTGTAATATATTTTGTAACAATTTTACCATAAAATTTATGACAAAATGTATTTGCGGCTAATTTTGTGACAAAAGTTCCATAATTAAATATCTTTTGTTATTTTCATATTTGACTTAATATTACCAGAAAATTTAATAGTTATTGTATTTGTTTTTTGAATTTTGTGACAAGATTGCCATAAAATCTAATATTTATTCTTGCCATATTTTTACAAAATTATTTGTTTTTATAGCTACTTTGTCATAAATTTGTTAAAACTTTGTCATAATCTTGTGAAAATATTGTGTTGTGGCAAATTTGTGGCTAATAGTTGTAGCAAAAAACTATTTTCAAGAAGTAAAAGGTCGGCTCAACTTGAATTTACTTTGTGAAGTTTTTGTTTTTGTTATAATTAATTTTACTTTGTTTTCTTTTTCTTTTTCTCTTTTGACTTTTAAAATATAATATACCATTCCACACAATTATTTTTATCTACCTGCAACATAAATTTTATTCAAAACCGAAGTGGGTCAGATATATGTCGAAGCGTTGGATATTCAAGAATGAAAACGTCTCACACCTGTAAGACCCCGATTCCGGGCCTAGAATAACAGTTGGTATTTCACAATACATAGCCGTTTAAATATAGTACAGCGGAAGTCATAAAGGTCCATACCTAAAATTTATAAACAGCTATGCACTAAAAGTCTATCTATGCCAAATTTAAGCCTTGCCAAGTAGTCATCCGATGCTTCCATGACTTGTAATGCCATGTCCTAATACCGGGGTCCTTAATGTGCCTGAAATACATGCTAAAACAAGTCAGCTACAAAGCTGGTGAGTTCATGATAATGACACATAAATCATTTCCAAGAGTATTATTAAATCAATTGTACACAAATCAATTCTGGTTCAAAATGGTTTCCCTACCAAATAACCTTCGCATAATATATATACACATCTGAGTTTCACCTGTTACACTGCAAATGATTGCATTCAATTATAGACGGTACCGACTATACGTATATATATCCCGAGCCATTGTGCTTAATGATTTGTCATCGTACAAGTAATATTAATAATACACAAAAATCATTTGAACTCAAAAACATTCTTAAGCATGTATTTCACCCCAAAACATTTAAAAAGGGGAGTTGGTCATGAAACTCACCTGTGTGAAGCGTTTTATGAACCCGAAGCCTAGCACGTATCTATGCAAACATAATGCAACCCACAATCATCCAACAATACTTTGCTAATTCTTGTTGATCCCGATCCAACTCTTGAACAATCATACCTACAACCTAAGGCCTTCTAGGACGTTAATCTTAGTGATCCCGAGCTTTATCAACACATTTACAACACCCGAGTACTTCACTTGCTCAACACAATATAAACGTTAACCATCGGTTTATATCTTTCGGGTCGGTTCGCATACGCGAGTCTTCTCGAAACCAACATGAAATGAGAACAAATACATCATTTTGTTCGTTCTTCCAGCACACACATTTATCCGGTCTCAGATTGTCCGTGCAACCTAGTCCACACCGTCATGCAACTCAAATTACTTTCCT
This sequence comes from Tagetes erecta, assembly GCA_030867185.1. Taxonomy (NCBI): domain Eukaryota; kingdom Viridiplantae; phylum Streptophyta; class Magnoliopsida; order Asterales; family Asteraceae; genus Tagetes; species Tagetes erecta. Next base: position 11,429,677 of record CM061494.1, read on the forward strand.
ATTTTCGACATTGAATCTGTTAACAAACTGAATAGAAGAAAACCATTACTTCCAGACCTCTGATCGTACTTTCCTCTGGTGGATATCTTCACATATGTCTTAGGAAGCTACAGTCCAAAAATCGTCACAATCCAACGGTCGGATCTCCGGAAAATCAAAGATCTTTGGGACTGCATTTCCAGTGACGGAAATTCGATCCGTCACCGTTTTTGACATAAAAACCATACTTCTAGATAACATCTATCAAAACTGAACGGTGGATGTTTACATCTATATGTTATGTAGAACATATCCAAAATTTAGACACATCGAACGGCTAAAACTGCTACAAATCATCCTAGAACCCAGCTGTGTTTTATGAGCAAGAACATGCAAACATGTTATAACGTATTTCGGGCTTTATCACGACTTTAATGGAAGATTGAAGGTAAATGAAGCTTACCATGATGTTCAGGGCGTTGATAAATGGTTCCGGGTGAAAATTAACTTTTCCGGCCGCCGTCGACCGCCATTGGACCACCGCGAACCACCACCGGCCGCCATCGGAGCACCGTTAGACCACCACCAGCCACCTCTCTGTCCAGCCATCTCTCTCTCTCTACACACACATTTAGTGTGTGTGGTTATGTGAGAAATGAAGATTAAGAAAGCAAAAATTGTTTATATAGTGCGGTTGGTGAGTCGAGTACTCACTTCCCGTCATCCGGCACTGCGTACGAACTCGATTCTCTTCACGTTTTAGATTTTATTTCTAGAAGATAATAGTCAAGAAATAATAAATATTCACAGAATATTTATTTCGTCAGATATTAAGTATCTGGTGACAAACTGGTTCGGTACGCGTTAATATCGCGTATTTAACACGTTTAACCATTTTAGGCGTTTCTCTCGCCAAACTTCCAGTTTTTTTATACATTTTACAGGTTCGAATCTTCAGTTGACTCATTTCTATATTTATTTCTCAATCATAACACGTCGCTTAGGGTTGGGGTGTCACATCCTCTCCCCCTAAAAAAAGGATTCCGTCCCGGAATCACATCGAGTCGTAATCATGATTATACATCTTCTTCATAGCGTATCTCATATCCAACATAAAGTTTGGATCACGCTTAGCACTCCACCTATCCTCTATGATTGGAATGTGTTCATTTCTTAATCCTTAACTTTCTTATCGATTTATGTCGATGGCTCATTAATGATATGTATTTATATATCCACCTAGATCTTGTCTAGTGGAATCCTTGATGTCTCGTCAGATAAACATATCTTGAGTACAAGACGTACTTATCTTAACTCATTGGGGAGTTATATCATTTAGGTCATCATTCTTACCTTTAGTATGACCTCAAATGACCGATATAATAAGAACTCAACTTTTCTTTCTTTCTAATTCATGTGGTGTCCTACCTTGGCGACACCTCCAATATAGTTCGTCCTTAATCATAATTTCTAGCGACCTTTGTCGTTTACTTGTATAACTTTATATTTTACTTTATTAGTCATGTCCAAGACCAATTAGGATCTGAAAATAAGTTCTATACTTATTGTCATGTAGTGCCTTAAAAGGAATAACATTTAGGCTCGATCGGTTGCTATTTCATAAGAAAAATCCCATTAGTGAGAGATAAACATCTCTACCACTACCGTAGATTTCAATTACGCATGCGCGAAGCATGCCTTGTATGGTCTTACTGGTCCTTTCGCTTTGACCATCTCTTTGGGGACGATATGATGTACTCATATCTAATATCGTTATGAAGTCATTCTGAAAGGTTTGGCAAGAGCTAGACGTAACCCTTGCGTCTCTGTCATATACAATAGACACATGCACTGTATGCCTCGTCAAAATTTCATCAATAGACATTCGAGCCATCGCTCTAGTTTAAACGTTTATTTGATTGTCAGAAGTGTGTGTATTCTTAGTTAGTATGTCTACTATATGTCACATAACATCCTTGCCTCTATTTGTCTTGAGTAATTTAACTACAAAATCCATTGTGATTATTTCTCTTTTTCATGTGGGAATTTCAGAGGCTGTAGCATACCTAAGAGTTTATGATGTTTGACTTTGACTTGGAAACAAGTCATACATCTTTTCATATAGATCATTATATCTTTCTTCATTCTTAGTATTGATTATGACCTTACATTGCATAATACATCTTATCTGCATTTGGATGCACCAGACATCTTGTCTTATGAGCCTCTTCGAATATTGTTATCTTCCGTAAATTCCCGGAGTTCAGTATTTAAACCAAATACGGCAGCCAATCCGAAGCAATCATTTGCTTCCCAGCGTTAATTTCTTTACAATTCCTATCACCGCTTCTATACCAGAAGGGTCTACCTGAATTTCTTTGTTATTGATACATAACCTAAAACTTGAATTTTCCTTAACCAAAAGTCACACTTAGAGAACTTTGCGTATAATCTTTCTTTTCTTTATCATTTGTAGGAGCATCCTCAACGTTCTTAATGCTCGTTCTTGGTGTAGGAACACACCAATATACTATTACGAACTTGTCCTTATGTGGTTTGCATGCTTGATTCGTCAAGTCCATAAAGACAACAATCTATCAGTTAAGCCAAATGGCCCATCTAGTTCTAGAACCATTCCTTGGTACATCGGTTTCTCAAACCTTCACTTGATGATAGCCACACTGCATATCGATCTTTGTGAAGTAACTTGATCCTTGAAGATAATTCTACAAGTCATCAATACATCGTAAGAGATACTTGTTCTCTATCGTCACTTCATTCTAATCTTGGTAATCAGTACACATTCGTATTTGAATCATCCTTTTACATCAGAAATAAGACTGAAGCTCCCCAAGAGGACGAGCTAGCTCTTATAAAACCTTTATCTAACAACTCTTGGACTTTGTGAAATTAGTACTTTCATCTTAGAAGGCGTCAAGCAATATGATGCCTTAATAGTAGGAGTTTTACATGGCGCCAAGCCAGTATGGAACTTGATTCGTCGATCTGGAGCTACTTCATGTATGTTTTGTAGGAATGTCAGGGTATTTGGCTACCACTAAGAATTCCTCAATCTTTCTTTCTTTCCTTTCGGACATTAAGTACAACAGGTATCCTTTGCAACCTTGTCGGAGGTACTTGTCCGCTCTAATCTTTTAGATTATCTTCGTTGGACTTGTGCGGCAAATAATACTTAATTACCGACTCCTAGTCATTCAGCACCTCGATATTCAACGACCTCCAGTCATATATTTTATGTATGCCTTCTGCTTAGACAACAGTTCATACCTAGAACTATGTCAAATCTTTCTAATTCATAGGCAAGAGTTCTAGAGAAGCATTCTGATTATCTATCTTAAGAAAGAAGTTTAACGGAACTTATATCTTCAATTCTTTGCTTGTTAGCATTTTTTTGTAATGAAAGGCCCAAATAACTAAACCATTAATTTAGTTAAACATGGAATAATAGTAATGGACACAAAACTCATAGTCACACTAAGATGAATAGTACACTGGCATAAGTGTGATTAAAATGGATAAAATTGTATCCATGTTATCATGGCCTATAGTCTCCTTGGTTCTCATCAGGAAAACCAAAGCATTCATCTTTGCGAAAGTTAAGACAAGTTGCTATCAACGTGTCCTTCTCTTCTGAACTAGTAATACCTTCAGGCATGGGCTAAACAGATTTTTGGTAGAATGCCCATTTCTACCGTATCTTTGGATTCTTGGGCATCAAATCATCCATTATAATTTACCTTTCTAAACTTGCAACATAGTGGTCTATTTTCTTTTAACTCTTCTATCATGCCCGTCTTCATCATTATAGCCACTAACATCTCGAGTGGTCTCGATCTTTTTCATCCACTGAAAAGAGTTAACAATTGCCTTCAAATGGTCAGTTTATACCGAAACATTGTCCTGACCCTTGGACTAATTCCTTCTCACTCTTTCGCATTTCACGCCTTCCTCCTGAATGTCTTTTGCAACACCATTGATGAAGTCTGACATCATTGCGGTAATATTGACAGTGATATTCTGTCGTAGTTTAACATTGTTTTTAGCTTCTCTTATCTTTCAGATTAGAGGGAGGATTTCTAAACTTAGATGAAATTATCTATAAGCTTAAAATCTAATAGGTTCTTCATTTTGTCCCTTATGATGAACCATCATGAGTAGCAATCGAGATTGTCTTACAACCTTTGTCTTTCATTTCTAATATCCAAATGGATAATTATCGGTCACAATCATAGCTTTTTTTTTATATGTAAAACTAATTCAAGGCCCCTAACGTGTCTTCTAGCATTAAGGTACCCTACTAAATGCTATTATATCAAAGAAAATACACGTCATGCATAAATTAAACAAGACTCAACATAGAGCAGTTAAAAGCAATTGTCTCTAGTACTTATGGCGATTATTCCTCATGGCCTCTACAAGTTCCTCACGCTCGCATCTTCTGAAGCATTCACATTCCAGGTATGGGTCTAAACTTTAAAGTACAAAAGCTACTTTCTAATACACACTTTTGATTTCTCTATGTACTAGAATCAAAATGCAAAAATCAAAGTCTCAAGCTCTTCAAACAATGTATGTTCAACATTCTCTATTATAACCATGTTTAAGGTGATAAACCACACATAGAACTATCATCTTGATGTACATTTAGTTCATTCATCCATATTTTATATAACTACAACTACTCAGCCACACATAGAACTATCAATTCATTACTAAGGCGAAAACACTAATATGCATAATAGGATCTACTAGGATACACGTGTAACCGTAAATTCACAATTACGTTGATCAAGTGTAATTGTCAATTTACCTCACATGGATATTCTAGCTGTCTCCCTTCATGTATCTTAATGTGGGTGTTGATATGGGAGTCACATCTTTACTCACTTAAAGCTTCTAATTCTATAATCTAATTGATTATAATCAATACTAAATTTCATTTACAGTTCAATAATCTAATGGATAAAAGTCACAAATTTCCATTGTGTCTAAACTAACATAACAGATAACAAACCAGAACACAGTTTTGTAATAGTAAATCCCTAATCACATTAGCTACGTGTGATCAGCCATTTACGTTACTCATGTGTTCCAGTCATGTGGCTAACTATATTCTTCAAATTTGGCATCAGGCTACTTGGCTAATTTGGCAATCCGCAATATCTTCTCATTCAGTTTAAGTCCAAACACTAACCGCTAGTGTCTAGTTCACTTAAACCTCGGCTCTGATACCAATCTGTAAGACCCCGATTCCGGGCCTAGAATAACAGTTGGTATTTCACAATACATAGCCGTTTAAATATAGTACAGCGGAAGTCATAAAGGTCCATACCTAAAATTTATAAACAGCTATGCACTAAAAGTCTATCTATGCCAAATTTAAGCCTTGCCAAGTAGTCATCCGATGCTTCCATGACTTGTAATGCCATGTCCTAATACCGGGGTCCTTAATGTGCCTGAAATACATGCTAAAACAAGTCAGCTACAAAGCTGGTGAGTTCATGATAATGACACATAAATCATTTCCAAGAGTATTATTAAATCAATTGTACACAAATCAATTCTGGTTCAAAATGGTTTCCCTACCAAATAACCTTCGCATAATATATATACACATCTGAGTTTCACCTGTTACACTGCAAATGATTGCATTCAATTATAGACGGTACCGACTATACGTATATATATCCCGAGCCATTGTGCTTAATGATTTGTCATCGTACAAGTAATATTAATAATACACAAAAATCATTTGAACTCAAAAACATTCTTAAGCATGTATTTCACCCCAAAACATTTAAAAAGGGGAGTTGGTCATGAAACTCACCTGTGTGAAGCGTTTTATGAACCCGAAGCCTAGCACGTATCTATGCAAACATAATGCAACCCACAATCATCCAACAATACTTTGCTAATTCTTGTTGATCCCGATCCAACTCTTGAACAATCATACCTACAACCTAAGGCCTTCTAGGACGTTAATCTTAGTGATCCCGAGCTTTATCAACACATTTACAACACCCGAGTACTTCACTTGCTCAACACAATATAAACGTTAACCATCGGTTTATATCTTTCGGGTCGGTTCGCATACGCGAGTCTTCTCGAAACCAACATGAAATGAGAACAAATACATCATTTTGTTCGTTCTTCCAGCACACACATTTATCCGGTCTCAGATTGTCCGTGCAACCTAGTCCACACCGTCATGCAACTCAAATTACTTTCCTATTTTCGACATTGAATCTGTTAACAAACTGAATAGAAGAAAACCATTACTTCCAGACCTCTGATCGTACTTTCCTCTGGTGGATATCTTCACATATGTCTTAGGAAGCTACAGTCCAAAAATCGTCACAATCCAACGGTCGGATCTCCGGAAAATCAAAGATCTTTGGGACTGCATTTCCAGTGACGGAAATTCGATCCGTCACCGTTTTTGACATAAAAACCATACTTCTAGATAACATCTATCAAAACTGAACGGTGGATGTTTACATCTATATGTTATGTAGAACATATCCAAAATTTAGACACATCGAACGGCTAAAACTGCTACAAATCATCCTAGAACCCAGCTGTGTTTTATGAGCAAGAACATGCAAACATGTTATAACGTATTTCGGGCTTTATCACGACTTTAATGGAAGATTGAAGGTAAATGAAGCTTACCATGATGTTCAGGGCGTTGATAAATGGTTCCGGGTGAAAATTAACTTTTCCGGCCGCCGTCGACCGCCATTGGACCACCGCGAACCACCACCGGCCGCCATCGGAGCACCGTTAGACCACCACCAGCCACCTCTCTGTCCAGCCATCTCTCTCTCTCTACACACACATTTAGTGTGTGTGGTTATGTGAGAAATGAAGATTAAGAAAGCAAAAATTGTTTATATAGTGCGGTTGGTGAGTCGAGTACTCACTTCCCGTCATCCGGCACTGCGTACGAACTCGATTCTCTTCACGTTTTAGATTTTATTTCTAGAAGATAATAGTCAAGAAATAATAAATATTCACAGAATATTTATTTCGTCAGATATTAAGTATCTGGTGACAAACTGGTTCGGTACGCGTTAATATCGCGTATTTAACACGTTTAACCATTTTAGGCGTTTCTCTCGCCAAACTTCCAGTTTTTTTATACATTTTACAGGTTCGAATCTTCAGTTGACTCATTTCTATATTTATTTCTCAATCATAACACGTCGCTTAGGGTTGGGGTGTCACAACACCCAAGGCTGCGACCGACCCAATAGACACCGAAATAGTCCTAGACGACAACTCCAAGTAGGTTGGATATGCCGCATTATTGCCGCAGATGCCGAGCAAACATGGAATGATCGAAACAAACATGTTGATTCTGAATATGAGCCGCGCGCACGCAAACAATACCTCAAAACCTGTCTCTATAAACTTATTAAGTAATGTAATTGTTTCAGGCCCCCACCGTCTAAGTATCCTAAAATTTGTAGCTCACTGTAATACTGTACTATGAATATGAAATTTTAAATAGTATGTGATTAAATATAAATGCTTGTTTCTTAATCCATTCTTATACTTACAAGTGCAAATACTACAGAAACTTTTAATGAAAAGCTTGATTGAATCTTCCAAGACATGAGGTTTCACGGTTGCTTGCAAGAACAAGCGTTTAGCGGAAGATCTCTGACAAACGTCTAGTTATTATATATATATATAAGAACCTATATTGATGATTGAATTTAAGCAAGAGACGTCAAAGAATTAAGTTTCAGGCACACAACGTACCTTGGTAAATTAAGTTACTAGCTAGCTAGCTACGTACCTTGCAGTACGTGAGTCTTTATGTGCGTACTTTAAATACATTAGATTAACCAAATGAACGCTGTAAACCAACGACGAAATGCATGTGCAGATTTAGGAGGAGTATTAAAGAGTTAGTAAGTTAGAGTACATTAAAAAAAGTAAGATCGATCGAATGGTACAAAGGATTGAGTTAATTAGCTAGCTAATTAAATCATTGCACCTGAAAGGTCTCCCGGCCAAGACATTATATGTTGATCAGCATTATCAGATTGTTTTGAGCTAGGTCTAGTAAGAATTTGTTAAAGAGTGATGAAATGAAAAGCTTAACTGATCGATCGAGACAAGATAGATTGATGATATACGTACGTATAGATACAAGAACCATATATGCATTCTATCAGATTCAAACCCGAAATTAGGCTTTCGATCATCACATTAGGTGAATTCAGTGGCCGGCCGGCTTACAAGAACCAAACCATACAATATAATCTCGCATAATTTTGTGACTGCAATATTATTGGTGTATATATAGCAGGAAATTACTGGAGCTTATTTAAACACATGCAAAGCTCAGAAGCCTTGTATGCGCGCATATACACCATCTTCAACTACTAAACAATTTGCAAAACCCGGCCTTAATCAACAGTTTCACACATAACACAATTAGCCATTTTCAGGCATCATTTCAAGTTCATATTCATATATATAGATTGGAGTAGAGAAAATATATAGTTGAGAGTCATAAATAGATCACCAACAAGCAGGGAGCCTTTAAACAATACTTGAGCCAAAATATAGTATTTTATAGATCATCTACTGATTTAGCTAGTAAGTACTTATTCTAGGAGCTTAATTTAATTTAAAACTTTTAGGAGTGAACCTGGCCGGCCATACAGATCTAGCAATCTTTCATAGGGACACGCTAGCGAACTCAACCAGTTTGCTGGAGTACGTACGTGGCAAGTGAACTCGATCAGGAGAGAGTGATCGAGGCACATTGTAGGTCTGAAGTTTGCAAGACTTATACTATTAAAGGTGTAATAGAAGCATGAGTTGGCAGGTATGACAGGAGGACTAGCTGCTATATAGGCTTTATGGATGAGTTTGTTCAATGGGTACCCAAGTTGGTCTCTAAGTACAAGTTCCAAAAAGCTCTTAGAACTACTTACCTTGAAACTACTTAAGTGAATCCTAAACCGGCCACCTACTAACCTAGCTAAAATATTCTTAACACACCCACCAGGAAAAAAAGTGAAAGTCAAAGCTACATACTCATAATCAATAGATCGATTTGCTTAATTAAGGACCTAATTAACTACACAAAAAAACAAATGTTTTCTTAAAAACAAACTGCTACTAGCAAGCTTCAAGAGTACAACCATAATTAAAAAAGATTCAACCTACAAGTCCTATGCATGCAGACCCCAAAACCCAAAGAAATATAAAACAGATTCAAGCTAGATAGCATAGGATTCAGATTGGTTCCCGTGTGCTCGATCTCGTAATCAATAGCATAGCTAGGTAGAGGCAAAGGAGGGTCACGGCCCTCCCATTAGTTTTCGTCAAAAGTGTCGATCGGTTTGTTGGTCGGTAGTTGACTTTTATATATATATATATATATGTGTGTTTTGTGTCCCCCCCCCGGAAACACAACAATAGTAAAAAAATTATGAGTACCGTGACTTTGGCCACCCTTATCTAAGAATCTTGGCTTCGCCAATACTCGTAATATTTATTATATATTGTGTGTGTGTGTATAAATAAAAACATACTAAAGGTGTCGTACAATGATCTCGATCTTGGTCTAGTGATCATGAAGAGGGAGGTGGGAGACTTTTCCTCTCTTAAAGGTCTCGAGTTCAAATCTAGATAAAACCACTTAATTAAATACTAACTTGGTAATATTAACTATTAACGGCTAACCAATATGCCCTTAAAAAACACAAAGGTGTTAGGTAGTGCTAATTAAAAGGCAGAGCAGAGCAGTTAGAAGACCCGGCCAGCAGGTCATCAGTATATATATACTAGTTACTAGTTCATACCTAGGCTAGCAGTTAACTGCAAGCTCCAGCTTTCAAGGAGGACTTGTATAAACAACTGAAAGTGATTCTGTAAAGAACAAATCAGGTGTTCATGATCCATAATAATTATAGGGAATTGATTATTGCAAATTAAACAATGATTATATATACTATATATATATTACCCATAAGCTAGCTATATATATATAAGCTAAATTCATAGCTAGATCATTAAAACATATATAGCTAGCTCACAAAAGAACATATATATATATATAAATTAAGATTTTCTTCTGATCAAGACTTAATTCATAAACTAATATTAAACGGATCATATCATATCCAAAGTTACACAAAATTTAGGGTTTCCAAACTAGCTTATGAACATACTCTAGGGTTTACTAATATAATAGGCCTAGTTTAATCTTAATTATTTTATAATAGGTTGCATAATGGCATATCTTGGATCATGAACTATATATATATATATATATTTAGTACTAATTTCTAGCTAGCTGATCTTGAATCTTGATCATTTGGGAATTGAGTAATTATATATTAATGGTGAATATAACCGAACGCAACCGAATGAAGGTCTTCGGTGTTCTCCCATTCTTTGTTGTGACTTATTTGCATGTTCAAAGAGTAACTTGAACCTTCTTGGAAGCTTGAAAATGATCTTTCTTCTTCTTCATTGAGAATTGAATTAATCTGGTAGTAGTTTTCATCCATGGAGTTGAGATTCATGATGTTGTTGAGGCAAGTTTTTTGATCAATTTTGGGCATATTTATGGATAAGTTTTCTGCAGATTGTTGACACCAATTGCTAGGGTAGTTTGAAATATTGGAACTGTTGATTGCACTTTGAGCTGCTTGAGCTTTTAAATAAGCTAGTTGGGTTTGTAAGCTAACCACCTGTTAAGTAATTATATATATAAAACAATTAATAACAATTCAATTAGATCAATATATATATACATATATAATCTAGATTAATTAGGGTTTCCTTTTGATGTCGAAGCTGATATGATTATATATATATACCTGTTGTTGAAGGGCGAAGATATGTGAAACACAGCCATAAATGGGATCTTGAAGCCTTGCTTGGGCTTCATACGCGATGGTAATGGCGGCTTCACATCGACCGCTAACAGGCAGGTGAGCAAGAAGTTTAGAGACATTGCTAGCACCAAATACCCTGTGAATGGCTGCAAAATGGGCAGGACCTTGTTCATGGCAGAAATAAGGGGCAAAAACACAACCCCTTACACATTTTCTTCTCAAGAACTTGCAAGCACCACAAGGAGAACCTGATCCTGTCATATATGTTTTATTAATTAATTAACTAGATGTTTTGATTTTAATCAAATGTTTGATGATATGTTTGATGATATGATGTTTGATGCAAACAATATAATTATCATGTACGTTTATAAACACAAGAGGGTGAGGGTTGATCATGTTGTAATGAATATTTTAACCATAAACGGTTCTCTTAATGGCTTACAGTTGGTATTATTTATTTAATTTAATTTATATGAGAAAAAAACAAAAATCTTTTTGCTATTTAATTCACCACACACTAGCTCAACCCCACCCCCTCCCTTCTAAATTTTTTGGTTAATGTTATTGTTAATTAATAGTACTTATTATTTCTCCTGAAAGATTCAATTTTAAAATTCCTTATAAAGAACAAAAGAGTCACTGCAATATATATATATAGGGGTGGCTAAAATGAAAACCCACTCTTATTGAGAAAACCTAGAAAACCCATTTCTATCCATTGATCTAAATAGATCAATGGCTCATATTGCATCTTACATTTTATATATTATTTTATTCATAAAAAGTACTAAAAGGATAGTTTAGTAAATTGACCATAACCCACTCACTTCTCTCTCTAGTACATTCTCTTTCCTACTTTTTAATATAAAATAATTTCTCTCTCCTACTTTTTCTATTTAATATAATTTCTCTCACATACTTTATAATTTCTCTCACCTACTTTTTTTATTTCATTGACACTAGCTGGTACGTTTGTTACACATTGTTACACCAGTTAATATGTTTGTTACATCTTGTTACATATTAAAAAAAATGAATGACCTACGTGTCACTCCAGACATGTTATGTTTGTTACATCATGTTACATATGTTACAACGTGATACATATTATATAAAAACAAAACTCCATGGATTACGTTTGTTACATCGTGTTACATATGTTACAACGTGATACATATTTTATTAAAAACTGAAGGATTACGTTTGTTACATCATGTTACACCAGTTGATATGTTTGTTACATCTTGTTACATATTAACAAAAATGAATGGACTACGTGTCACTCCAGACATGTTACGTTTGTTACATCATGTTACATATGTTACAACGTGATACATATTTTATTAAAAACTGAAGGATTACGTTTGTTACATCATGTTACACTGGTTGATAGGTTTGTTGCATCTTGTTACATATTAACAAAAATGAATGGACTACGTGTCACTCCAGACATGCTACGTTTGTTACATTATGTTACATATGTTACAACGTGATACATATTATATAAAAACAAAACTTCATGGATTACGTTTGTTACATCATGTTACATATGTTACAACGTGATACATATTTTATTAAAAACTGAAAGATTACGTTTGTTACATCATGTTACATATTATATAAAAACAAAACTCCATGGATTACGTTTGTTACATCGTGTTACAAATATTTTAAAAAACAAAACTGTATGGATTACGTTTGATAAAAAATACATGTTAGTTCATACATAGTGTTACATATTTTAATTGGAACTATTTACTTATAGAAAAAGTTGTTATAAAATCTGATACATGAATAAAAAAATCAAAGTTACATATTGTTACATATTTAACTTAAACTAAAAAAAGCAATAAAGCAAAATTACATAAGTTACATATTGTTACATATTTAACTGAAATTTGAACAACCTGTTGAAAACTAACCGGTACGCATTTCAAGCACTCGAACAGTAAAAATAAAACTAGATGGTTAAGAACACTTAAAAAAATAACTAGTACATTTGTTACATTGTGTTACATATTTTATTAAAAACAAAACTATATGGTTAAACGTCAGTTAGACATGTTACATCGTGTTACATATTTTATTAAAAACAAAACTAACTGGTACTTAAGTTACACCGTGTTACATAACTTATAAAAAATCAAAACTAGTTGGTTTAAGGTGCTAGTCCATAAATGTTGCATATGTTACATCGTGTTACATAACTTATAGAAAATTAAAACTAACTTACTTAGTAATTATATAAAAACTTAATTTATATAAACTTAATTTCTAACAAAGTAATTATTGAAATTTATTAAAAGTAAAGTTAATTGATTTAATGTTAAAAAAAACAATTACAAAGTTATATACATTAAAATAGCAATTGAAAAGTAAAACTCACAGTACGCAAATCCTTCTTCACATATCTCCTTACCTAACACCCAATCCAATCGGTTTTTGCAAAATCCTTATTTCCATCACTCAACAACATAACTTCATCCCCAATTCCCAAATCATTTTTTCATGCCTTCATCACAAACGCATCATTAACGGAACACTCGATTGTATCAACACCTTTTTATTTTAACTCGCCGGTGAACTTGTCGCTGACGGAGCTTGTCGCTGACGGAGATGGTGACGGTGGTTTTGGAGGATTTGAGTGAGAGTGAACTCGGGAGAAGGTGAGAGAGTGGTGGTTTGTGGTGGTGGTGGTAAGGTGGGGTTTGGTAACGGAAGAAATGAACCAAGTGAAGGAGAGTGAAGCTGTTGCAACAGGCATTTACGATGGTGGGTGGCGGAGTAAATTAGGTTTTGGGTTTTGGAGATGGTTGAGAATCTAGATCCAGATGCATACGAATGATTTGGTTTCCGGCGACTTTTCCGATCATCACCATCGTTCTGCAGAGAGAAATTTGAAGATTTTGAAAAATTGTGGTATTGGTGAAATTTGAAAGAAAGATTTTGAAAATTGAAATGAATTTTGGTAATGGTGAATCATATAAAGTGGATATGCAGGTAGTGGGCTGGAGTGGGGAGTTGTAAAATGTCTATATTACCCTCAATGGGTAAAAGACAAAGAATTGAAAAATTGTGGATGTGGCATAATGAGAACCACACAATGGGTTTTCTGAGTTTTCTCAATAAAACCAAGTTTTCATATTATACATCTCCTATATATATATATATGCAGCCCGGCCACCCATCTAACATATATATAGTTAATTTGATGCATGAATGCATTTTATTTTCTTAATTAGATGACTATATATATATAATGCATGTCTTTAAACACACAAACATACTTGCATATATACAAATACTAGTTTAGTGCCAGCGCTATGTTCGGGAACACAATTTAAGTGATGATTTTAAGGATGTTCATGAATGTTCCATTCAGTTTTGAGACAAAACCATGGTAAAACGAAACACATGATATATTTTTAAAAATTAGATTTTTAGTATAGCAATATTATACTCAAATTAAAGAGAATAAAATGCTCAGTTTTATGGTATAGTTTATTTTTTTTAAAATCATATAAAAATGTTATGTATATTTATAAAACACTGAGGTCTTTAATTGTATGTTATTATTAACTTTATCCATAAGTTTCATTTTTAAACCCTATCAAATATAAACCGACTCACGTACACCCCTTGTAGTAAAGGGTTAAAAATATAAATACTTTTAAATTTTTCAGAATTCTCCAAAATATTAGGGGACAAAAAATGTAATTAGTTTTATTATAATAAATTTTATAATACATATTTTAAATAAAAAAATTATTATTGTGAGATAAACTCTCAAATAATGCCACATAAGCTAAAAAATGTGAAAAAATGTCACATAAGTTTTTTTTGTTTTAGTATATTATATAAGAAGGCTTATAATAAATGCATACTAAGTACATGTTACTTACATGCATGCATGTTACTTCCATGGATAATTTTCATCTAAAAGAATTATTTGGAATAGTGTATAAATTAAATTATGTTTGAAAGTAGTATTAGTCGTCACAAATTAAACTATACTGCATGTAAATAAAAAAAATGTTAATTAAATGTAAACCCATTTTAATATGGAAACCAGAACTAATACCGGCCATCAAGAAATGTACTAGAGTATCTAGTAGAGGAGCAGCAATCGATGGTGATGATAAATATATACCGAAGCTACGGTCAAACAAAGTTTCTATTGGGTTAGATTGGAACCAAACAAAGTTTAATAAGAAGTTAACCTCATTTGACACTATTTTATTATAGCTAATACGTGTGCCATTATTGGAATTATACAATGAAAGTTTATGCAATACTTCTAAGGGATATTGTACTTTTAATAATTCAAATTTTTATATATTTATCATATTAATTATAAATTAAAAATTTTCTGTGACAATCTTAATTTGTAGTTTATTTTACTAAAATGATCCGCTGTTAAAATTAGTTAGTTTTTTTTATTTCTTACCAATGTTTTTGGGTTTTTGATCGGGAAGACGATACGAGTCTATTGATGTATATAAAACTTACCTTGAGTCGATGCTCCAAACGACCAAACGGTCCTCAATCGGGTCTTTAAACCTAACGGTGCTTAAATCGGATGTTAAAATTTATTCGTTTAGAGCACCAACCCAAAGTAAGTTTTACATTAATAGACTCGTATCCTCCTGCCTTAAAACATCGGTCTGAAATTAAAAAAAAAGTTAACGGCGTTAAGTTAACTCTAACAGCAGATCATTGTACCAAAATAAGTTACAAGTTGAGATGTACATAAAAATTTTTTAAGTTGGGATTAATATCGGTCAATATACAAAAGTTCAGTTTATTAAAATCCAATATCTCTACTATTAATTAATGGACAACATGTGTAACGCATGGGTTGGATCAAAATATATTAAAATAAACATTTAGATAATCGTGTATTTTACTTATGAAATAAATAATTTGATGTTAAACTATATAGCTTTTTGAATTTAAATTAAACTTTAAGATTAGCAAAACGTAATAAAATTTAAATTTACTGTTATATATGATGACGAAATTATTGGAAATCTTCGTTTTAAATTTGCTATTATGATGTCGAAATTGTAAGAATTCTTCATTAAATCAATCAATTTCGATTGTACAAAGTATAAAATCGCTTAAGATTGTTTAAAATAGGTAATAAAAATCGTAGCTGAATTTTAAATTCAAACTTTATGATATTAAAGGAAAATAATTTTAATAAATAATTATGCAATTTTGATTCAGTCAATAACTAAAATTTTAAATTTAATTGAGAGGCATAATGTGAGAGTGACACATATGATAAAATAATGTGCAATGATGTGTTATGTTTGAGAAATGACATGTGACAAAAAATTACTACTTATTAGTATAAGGAGATTTGATATAGGCAGGATTAAAAAGAAATTCATTTTAAGTTGAGAAGCTTGAGAACTTATTCATTTTTTTCTTTAAAAATCCATAACATTTTCATAAGATATTATTATTTTTTTAAATTGCACCAAAAAATTAAGAATTTTAATACTTTTAACTAATGTGAGTATAATATTGTTATAATAAAAAAAATTAGCAGTATGATTTTCTTATACTACATATATGTAATATCATAGTATTTGATACAATTTTAAAAGTGATCAAATGACTCAAAAGTTTAATGATTATTCAAAGTTTCCACACAAACTAAATGCCCAATAACAAAGTTATTTATATTTCATATTCAATAAAAACTGATTCCTAATAAAAACAAAACCAATATATATATATATACTATATCCTAACTTAAAGATAATAATTAGGTGTAATTTTGTAGAATACTAATCATATTTCGTAAGTGTTCTAATAAAGTCAGTCAACTACCACCAAGCTTTTCAAGTTTATGTAATAATTTTGTAAATATTATTTTTTTCTAAAATTAAGCTAGGGAATGAAACATATAGAAATTTTGGTTACTGTGTAACGATTATTTGTATTCAAATTGACTTCAATTTGACTTACATTCAACCATTTGGAAGCAACCGATGTGGGATGTTACATGTATGGCGGAACTTTAAGGCTTATAAGCCGTCTTCACCTTTCCACTGTTTGTCGTGTTTGTCGGGGGTAGATAGTGGTGATGGTGGTCGATATCCACATTTTTGCCATTTAGGAGGCTTGTTCCTGTTGCTATGGTTTTCGATGCAATAGCTAGTCTGGTCTTTCAATTTTTTGTGTACCGTTTGTCTTAGGGGTTTTCCTATGGCATAGCTAGGCGTTTTTCATCATTTGTTTCTCGCAATTATCCTGCTTATGATTTTATGAGGAAGCTGTGATGAGTTCAAATTTTATTAAGAAAACTAATGACATGCCGAGGCAAGCAATGTGGATATGGTAAGTGTTCAATTACTTGCACACGCGGTTTGCAACCATGATTTTTGGGAACCCTGAGCTTCGCAAAAGTCTTTTTAATTTTGATTGCGTATTGTGCATTAATTAGTCAGATGTTGTTGTCATTACTCTATATCTTTAGAACTCGAACTCATGGACGGGATAATGCAATTTGCTTTGGGTTTTTGGTGGACTTTGATGATGAAATTTGAAATCTGAGCATGTTTATGTTTTAGTGATCATATTTAGAATATCGATCTTTAGCCTCTATAAATAAGATCACTCAAAGCCTTAACTTACATAAACTGAAACAGCACGTGCATCGCACGATTCGACTATGCCTTTGATGGAAATTAAAGTTACAACTACAAGGATTAGAAATGCTATTTTCTAAAAAGTTTACACTATTATAACTTTTATTATTATTTAAAGGTGACTTATTATATATAATAATCCCAATTCTTAATTATTCCTTCTTTTTGTCCCCAATATTACTCATCGTTTCCTGCTGAAGTGGCCAACAAGTATACATGAGTGAAAGCTATATATAAATATTCTTCATGTGACAAATTAAGAAAAAAGATAATGGTTTCCAGGAGGGATTAATGCCATGCAATTAACAACTCTCTAATTTGTTGTTTAACGTCCACATTAATTAATCTTCTAGTAAACTAGATTAGCCTTGTCATTAACCTATAACCTAGCTCACTAATCATCCAAATAAAATTTTACATCACATAACTATAAGTAAATAGTAGTTAGTGACTACAACTGTGGTAGTACGTTGTCACATTAATTAATTATATACTAGAATTAAAAGATACTAAACATCAAGTTGCATGCTAAAGGCCGGGTGCTCTTGGTTTATCAATATGCATTATATGAACCGATTTTAATAATCAAGTTTATGTGGTTTTAACCCTTAAGTTCACATTACTTGATTTTTAAGCTTAGAGACTGTTTGACAACTTCTGAATAGATAAGTGTTAAATTAGTAACAGATCTGAACCATTAAGTGTTAAATCAGTAAAAGGTCTGACTCATTATGTGTTGAATTGGTAACGTATATGTCTGAACCTTTAAAAGATAGTATATTGCTTAACTATTCAAAGACAAATGTCTGACCAATTTTGAATAAGATGTCTTAACCATTCAGCCTAAGTGTAATGCTTAATTATCCAGGGGTAAATGTATGAACCATTTAGACATATGCTCGTGAAATAAACAGTCTGTACCAGTAAGTACTGAATCATTCATACATCTAAACCATTAAGAGGCATAAACAAACATCCTCTTAATTTAATTACACAATTGTCCAGCAAATGCTATTTTTGTCCATTTTGATTGGTTTTACCATTTACATCCAAAATATATACTTTTATTTTCGGTTTCTGATTTCTTACAAACTTGTCCTTTCATTCATTCGCTCTTATTATATATATATATATATATATATATTAACACCGTTAATTTTACTCGTTAAGTTACAGGACATTTGTATCTTTTGATTCTTTAAATTAGTAGTTATTTAATATCACTTTAATGTATTACTAGGTTTAATACCCGTGTGTTACACACGGGTTAAATAGTAATATTTATAAAGAAATTATAACCATTATATTTAACAATTTGTAAATATATAACATTTAAAGAGTTGGCTCCATCAACTTGCATGGTGAAAAATTTAGCTAAATTTTACCTCCCAAACTTCCTATTATAAAAAAAAATCCCTTCAAAAATTACCCCCTAAAAGTTTGATTTATTAGATAGACTAGGTTTAATACCCGTGTGTTACACACGGGTTAAATAATAATATTTATAAATAAATTATAATTATTATGTTTAAAAATTTCTAAGTATTTAAAATTTAAAGATTTTGCTCCATCAACTTATGCATGGTGTAAAATTCCATTTAATTTTTACCTCCAAAACTTCCTATTATAAAACAAAAAGAATTTCCCCCAAAAATTTACCCCCTAAAACCTTGAAATATTAGATAGATTAAACTAAAAGTGATATTAAGTAATTAACTAGCTATTTAAAACGTATTAATATATATAAGGGGAAAGTGAATACGTAGCTGTTAAGCGTGTAACATACACGTGGAACCCCTCAAAACTACGTAGTTTTGATCAATATAGCAAACAACTAATTTTAATCCTTATTCTAATCTCAATTCCTAATTGTGAATCTAATTTCACGTATTTATTCCTCCTAGTTTTTCCTAAATATTGCTCAAATGGTACTAATTTTTCATTCTTCTTTTTGCGCTCGAAATCTATTAAAATCTCTTTCGTAGTGACATGCACCTAAAACTAATTAGCATGGAGTGTTACTGTGCCCTCACGTTGTGATTGATGAGTTGAAATTGGAGTTAGTTTCATAACAATTGCTAATTGATCTGCTTGAATTCTTCACGAGTCATATGTGTCAATTGAAATTAAATTAGCAGCATAGTTTTTTGTTTAGTATTTTATACTTTTAGTTCGAGATTGACTTATGTTAGGTTTGATTCAGTATAGTATTTACTTTAGTTTTTTCATTAAATCAAACGGTTCTTCTTTCGTTCAAGAAAAAAATATAACTTTCTTACTAAATTATCCGTATCAATTAATTATAAGATCAATTGGATTGAAGTATTAATGAATGAAAATATCAAAATAGGGAGATGATTAAAACTATGAACATGAAGTGGAAACTAAGCTTTAGAATACGAATCAAAGCTTAAATGTTATTTCAAATGAATATATGGGTTTTGATGAATAAAAACCATTGTGCAATTAAGTGGTGAAATTAGGGTAAGTTTACAAACGAAGGAAATAACTGATTGATGAACTGATGAAGTGAAACAATAAATCAAATTGTATTTAATTGTTATTAATCAAAACTACGTAGTTTTGAGGGATTTCACGTGTAAGTTACACGTTTAACAGCCACGTATTCATTTTCCCATATATATAAATGTTGCTAACTTCATAGGTTAACAAAAGTGGACTAAAATTGCTAAGTTTATCAAAATCAAGGAACTAAAAAAGAAAAAAAAACTTTTTTATTCAAACTCTTGGGACGGAAATGGAAACTTACTCAAAGTTAAAGTTCATTTGTATTAAAATATAAATGTAAATGTAATTGAACATGTAAAATAGCATGGTAAAAAGTTATTGTTCACCATTATTTATGGAAGTTGATGTTTGAAACTAGCTGTTCCTAACACAGATTAACTAATAAATAAATGCCGTCCAAGAAAAAACTAATAAATAAATAAATAATTATTCTTAAATTTGATTTTAAGCTTTATGATTGTCATAAGCACCTGACAGGGAGCTAGCCTAATTGTACTTGATGAGGATTAAATATACAATTAACTAAAGTTGAAATCCACCATATGAAAACTTTTATTATTGGATAAATTTTTTTAATATATGTAATTACTAATTAGCACCCGACCAAGTTGAAATTGGTACAGTGAACTAAAAGTTGTTAAGATACCACCATCTCAAAAGAAATGAATTAGGTTTAGGACAGTACATATTGTCCATCGATCCCTATACACATATATATTATTTTAAGTTTTGCATATATCCAAATGTTTACAATTTTTTTTTTATAGAAAACACATTTTATAGATATGCGATGCTACTTTCACGTATATTAATTAATATCGCAATTGGGGATTTGATCAATTTGTGATGCAATAATATTGCTTTTTATTCTTACTTAAAAGCTAGGTTGGTTCTCTAACATATATATGCTTTAATTGTTAGACCCGTTATACGTTATGTCTACATTCATTTAGGACATACCTAGCTAGGACGAGGAAGAAGACGAGGTGGTGGTGGAGAGCTCAGGAACGGCGACGAGTGCTCTACATAGAGTAGCTCGTGGTTTGATAAAGAATGTGATGGCGGCCTCGCGAGGGAGAAGAGGAGTTCTTCATTGATGGCGAGATGGCCCTCACATTGACCACTCCTACTGCCCTTTACATTCATTGGAAAATGACATACATTGATGAACATATTTTAAATATGTATTTTTTTAAAAAATTTAATAACCCAGAAGTAATGGATTTGAGGTTTGTGCTTTGGGTTTTGTAACCATTAGGTATTAGGGCTAACTTCCTTTTAACCTTTATGATAAACTACAATCATGATCACCCAAGTCGCGCGACGTAGCAACTAGGTCGTAGTTGGTGCATGTGTTCCGTTACGTTTGTGACTTTGATAGACGCGTTACAACGCATTTTTATTTCGTCACATGTATTACATTTGTAAGACTAATGTGTTGAACGCTACACGCATTATGTTTAGTTTAAAAAATAGTATTATGTGTAGGATTTATGTTATAAACATGACCTAACGTAGGAACGATAAAAGAATTCATAAAACGTAATGTGTCGTACTCATCGATACGCCGTGTTTCTAACTTCGTTAAATATAGTAGTATATCGATCTCTCGCACGCTGTTGTGTCGTGTTATGTCGTTGCGGTGTAAAATTGTAAAAGAAATTTACAAAACTAATTTATTAAAAACAAAAGAAAAAACACATTGAAAAAAACTCCTGTTGCGGGACTTGAACCCAGGTTTCGTTTGTGAATAAATCCATGTTTAAGTGTGAGAGTCAAACTAGCCCATTGAGGTCCTCCATTGGTCGGTTATTACTTGAAATAAAATTTATATATGTTAATAATAAAATCAAAAATAGGAAGAAAAAAATTCAAATTTGTTTTGGTCTAGTGGAGTGTTCACATGTGATGGGTCATGTAATCTCATCACTGATTTTGTCTTTTAGTATCATAAAGAATTCATGTATAGTATAAAAAATAATCTTTTGAGAGATGTCGTTTGGCAGGAAGTTTGTTTGTATCTGTTAATTTAATAAACAAACGAACACAGGCAAAAACTTTCCTTCGTTAAGTTAAACGAACGGACATAAACAAATGATGCATTCATTCGTTCATGTTTGTGAACGTTCGATAAAGTTGACACCCTAGTTAAATTGTATAACTCCACTAATATTACCATTAAAATTTAAGTATGTGTCAAAACTGGACAAACTTCTACAATATATTATGTACTAGATTTAATACCCGTGTGTTACATAAGGGTTAAATAATAATATTTGTAAAGAAATTGTAACTATTATGTTTAGCAATTTGTAAATTTCAAATACTTAATAATTTTGCTACATCAACTTATGCATAAACCAAATATTTTTCCCTCTAATAATTGCCCCCAAAAACCTTGATTTATTAGATAGATGGTAGATACTTATTTGTTTTGGGTGATTTTTTCGTAATCTTTAAAATAAAAAATGCATAGTATCATCTTTCTGCATATAACGTTAGTTTGTGTTATTTATGTCCAAGAATACTTGCCTGTATTTGTTTAAGTTTGGTAAGTGCTCATGAATAATTTATGAACATGTTGGTTTTCTTAATGAACAAACACATACAAGAAATCTCATTTGGTAAGCGTGTGTACGTGAATAGTTCATGAGCACGTTCATTCTTTAACAAATTAACATGGGCAAGGCCCGACGTGCTTGTTCAGTTTGTTTTCAACCCTAATTTTGAGAGATTATGTTTTCAAATCAACCTACCTAGCTACCCTCGTTATACAAATTGTCACCACCTTACCGCACAATTTTGATAGACCTTGATCACTTCAACCACCGCCATCATCATCACTAACAATAGAATCTCAAGAAAACGCCGCTTTGGCTTTAAACCATCGTTAGCACCATCACACGTCACGGTCAGGCCACTACCAACCTTCATCTTTTGGTCCTCTTGCATCTATATCATCTTTGTGTCATAAGGATATGGTGCGTGGGTTCTATTCTCCATTGCATTTTGCATTTGTTGCAAGTGTTCTCGAGTGAAATTGACACATTAACCTTGGTTGGTTTTAAACAATGCCACAAGAATTTATACTCCAACAAAAAATACAACAAGCACTAGCAAAATACAATGACACATTCTTTTCTTGAACGACGGTTTTATTATAAACGAAAAAATACAACGGGCACTAACAAAATGCTAGGCACCAAAACACACCCTCCAACAAACACCCTACTAAATAAGACAATTACGCCAGCTTTATCAAACACAATCTATACTCCTAGCTCTATATATACTCAATTCAAGAGAAATTAAGTAGAAACCACAACTCTCTCGAACACACTTGAGACCGACAAACAGATAGAGTTGAAAATAATATCATTAATTTTAGCTTCCACATCAACATAAATAGTTTAGCTCTTTTGACCCACCTGATTAACAAGCAAAACATTATCCATCAACTCCCTAAATTTGTCGAAGAACACGTACATAATTAAGCCTTCATTTAAAACAAATTAGCAAGATTTACATTATGTGTTACGGTATCAAAGTGTGTAAATTAGTGTCTCTTCTTATTACGTGCAATCATTCCCGTAGTGTATAATAACAAATTACAACAAAAAAATATATATAAGAATAAGGTGCATGTTCGAAGGTGACGTGGAGACGTATACGTGAGTTTTGATGTACAGATCGAGAAGTGGTCAAACGCCCGACAAAAACAATTGCACGTGGGACCAATGCACGTGTATTGGATGATTGCTTATGTATCCAACCCCCCCTTTCATTAAATCTTTTGGTGTTTAAATATTCATATTCATATTCATAAAAAAATAATATATTCCATTATACTTGTATATTCGTTCCATCGTAATCTCCAAGAGACATTAAACCAATTGACCAAATCCCGTAATTAAAATTCTATAAACTGATTCAAGACTACATTTTCCTTATTAAACAAGTTTACTAAAAAACTCATTAGCAAATTGTAATGATTGTTTAATTCTAATTAATTAGCATTTTCTTTCTATGAATTTACAAACTAAATCAACTTTACGATACAAATATTCTTTTACCCATACATCGCGTTGGAGTTGGCCGGTCTTATAAAACTTGTAGATTTTTAGTCATTTTATTTCTATCTATAAATTAAATCAAATTAGATAGATATGTTTGAAAGTTTGGCATGTTTTTTAAGAGATTGTTAAAGAGTTTTGGGTTTTAAAAACCTGCAATAAAAACTTCTCCTTATAACCATTATAGGCTTCAATGGGTTGTACCTTTTTTAGGTTGTCATTAAATTTGATGATGGAAATAATTGATGATAATTATGGGTTATTAACAATTAGTTAATTGATGGAAATAACTGTGAATTTAAAGCTAGGTTATGATTTGCATGTGTTTATTTAAGAGATTACAA
The DNA here is from genome assembly GCA_030867185.1 of Tagetes erecta. Lineage (NCBI taxonomy): Eukaryota > Viridiplantae > Streptophyta > Magnoliopsida > Asterales > Asteraceae > Tagetes > Tagetes erecta. The sequence continues at coordinate 11,454,156 of CM061494.1, forward strand.
AGAGTTTATTACCAACGAAAACTAACTATTACTGTTATATATGTTAGTTTTTCAGAACAGTGGTTTGTGTAACGACTTATGATCGATGCAATTAGAGATATAAGGACCAAGATCAATATACCGCGTCTTTGCATGGGTACTGTATACTTATTTATTCCAACCAGTTTTCATGATAGAATCTCTTATTTCAACCAACAAGCTAGCTTCATGGGAAAACTATCTTCTTTCTTTGTCTTTGTCTTTGTGTGAGACCTAGGGATGAGTTGAGATCCAAAACTCTTCTAAGAAGAAATGAGAAGATTTTTAGTCTTTTTCTAATTATTTAACTCATGTGTTGTTATGAGAAAGTATAAATTCATAAACAAATATGGTATGTGTCATTGTTTTATTATAAAAGCTTATTGTTATATATTGATCTTTCGTACGTTGTGCAACATATACTTCAACTAATACATATAGATAGTTTAAATCGTGTTAGTTTCTAAATAATAATCAATTTCATAAGTTTACAAAGAATATATGAAATTGTTGTGTATGTTTCTAAATTTGAAATTGATGAAAAAATAAAGAACGTATAACATCTTTTGTATATGCAATATGCCATCTAATCAACTCACATTTCTCCCAACACACCATATGGGTTGGCACAAAGGTGTTTTCATCATCAAATTATAGTATGTTTTCACAATGTATATATGATGATGAACTTTTTAAGTGAAATATATATATTTGCTCCTTTTTTTAAAATTAACTCGCTTTTTCTCCGACATAACATATGGGCTGCTAAAAACAAGTTATAGTCGTCATTAAATTATAATGTCTTTTCACAACGTAAAATCACTACTACAGAGCCGCGCATTAGCGTAAAATATGCAACAATGTAAGTTCATCTAGTGTGTAAAAGTGACATTTAATTTGATGTCATACACATGGAAGTGTATTTAAAAATACTCACTTTGATCCACTTAATTATGAGCTAGCATAAAGTTTATGATTGTAATTATACATTGAATATATCTTAACAAAATTAGTAAATCAAATAATAAAAAAAGCCTTTTATATAATATTAACTTACTTAGCAATGGAATAAAAAAAACCTATTATATTATATTACTACTATTATAATTAAGCACATGTAAAGACATATCAATGAAGCTTTCGAAGCATTAAAAGTCGAATTGAAGTAGAATCAGCATTTCTTGGTACAAACGACAAATATGTTAGAAGTGAAAACATCACTGATTGACATGCAAGGACAAACTTAGAAACTCTCATTTTCAAGATCAGCTGCTTAGAACACATATTTAATTCACAAAATAATTACTACAAGCTAGCTATTTAACAATAATATGGACTATATAAAAAGCCAAAAATCTACTAGGAATATATATATTAGAACTAGTTTAGTGCCCGCGCTACGCTCGGGAACAAAACATTCAAGTGATGTTTTTAAGGATATTCATGAACGTTCGAATAAGTTTTGAAACAAAACCGTGGTAAACCGGAACACGAAATATATTTTTAAAAATTAAATTTTTAGTATAGCAATATTATACTCAAATTAAAGAGAATAAAATGCTCAGTTTTATGGTGTAATTTATTTTTTTTATTAAAACCCATATAAAAAAGTTATGTATATTTATAAAATACTGAGGTCTTTAATTGTATATTATTATTAATTTTATCCATAAGTTTCATTTTCACACCCTATCAAATATAAACCGACTCATGTACACCCCTTGTAGTAGAGGGTTAAAAGTATAAATACTCTTATATTTTCAAAATTCTCCAAAATATTAGGGGACCAAAAATGTAATTAGCTTTATTATAATATATTTTATATACATATTTTAAATAAAAAAATTATTATTATGAGATAAACTCTCAAATGATGCCACATAAGCCAGAAGCTTTAAAATGGTGCCACATAAGTTTTTTTGGTTTTGCTATATTATATAAAGATGATGTAGTTTGAATGGGAGGCCGTTGTTCAAAGTCCAAACCATAAAATAGGGATTTAGTTTATTCATAAATTATGTTACATTTCTATCATTTGTATGAAAGCAACATATATATTATAGTCATGATCCAAAAGTTTCATTATTTAGGATTGTGACCGACACTGGTGAAGTTAGGATTTATCAATGAAAGGGCCTATAAATGTTTTTCCTAACGTTATGTTTTGATACGTATGTTTGGTTCGGCAATTCGGGTCGATCAGTCGGGTAAATCAATAATAACTTGGAATATCAAAAATTTATTCATTCATCCTAACAACATTCTTACACATAAACAAAAAAATTATCATTAAAAAAGTCAACAACTAAATTAACATCATTCAACAAGTCAACAACTAATTACTATTTACTAATGGTTTTTAGTTTCACCTTACCCTTAATGCTTAAACCCTAAACAACACAATAGTTTACCAATCAACATATAAAACTAAACTTATCAAAAATCATCAATCAAGTAACACACCACAATTCAACAATTAATGTTAAACACTTCAACCCCTACTCAAACCCTAAAGGCCTAAAATCGTAAATATTTAGAAAGTGAAAACAAATAACCTAACCTGATTAAGGAATGAGGACTGATTGTGGAGAAGGAGAAGCGGAGCTGTAGACCTGTGGTGGTGGCCAGTGGGCTGGTGGCTGTCGTGGTGGCCTGGTGGGTGTCGAGCAAAAGCAGAACATCGTGTAGTTGTGTAGAGAAGCAAAGTACAACTGCAAATTTTTTTGTTGAAACTTGTGTTAATTGAATCTAAGAATCGTTTTTTTCCTTCTTGTTAGAGGCTAGCTAATTAGTAAATATGTTAATTAACTTTTTTTGCTTGGGTTTAGGAGGGCCTAGATTTTAAAATGGGAGTGTCTAAACCGAATATATATATATATATATAAACCAATAAAATCCCAACAAATCATTACTTCTAAAGAAAAAAATAGAAGAGCCGTAACCCTCCCTTGCATGCTACGGCCTTTGTGAGTTGTATCCATAACTACTCATCAATAGTATATATATTTATGAGATCTCTCTATACATCACAAACAAAAATCAAGTAATTTTCAGCTTGTGTTTGACGTTTGTTGAGAGACTAGCTATGGCAAGAATTATATTGTCTAAGAATGGTTAGATCATGAGACCTCTTTAGAGAACGTGTGTTTAGCACTCCACCATCCCTAGCTCGATAATGTGAGCATGAGTTTTTATATACTAATTTATAACACTATCATAGAATTTACATTTTTATTCGACTTACCAAACATTTAAAAAAAGGCCGGTGACTTAAGAGTAAGCGTTTAAGTCTCTATAGTAAAGATCTTGTGTTTTAGTTCAACCTACACTAATCTTCTCTTTTTAACCCGGCCTTTTAAAAATCAAGTACGAGCTTCCCACAAGTTACGTACGTCTTAAGTACATGATATCAATAGTTAATAAAGTATTAGTCAGATTATGTGCTCGATCTTAACATTTTTTTCATTGCTAAAAAAACATCTTAGAATTATAAACTCTTTTTAAAAGTCTAACTTGATAGATAAAACTCATGGTGATGAGCAATTTAAACCTTTTTGACTGTTAATAATCTCCAACTAAAATAAAGTTTTTACATTAATTTTAAAATTTTCGTTAATTTTTGGCATATTATGTTATTGGGGAAACCTATAATTCGTCAAAAAGGTTATAGTAAAAGCCAAAAGGTCCAAATGTAATCATTTTAGCATTTCTTTTTGCTATTTTACTTTTGTTCTAAATATAAAAGTTCATAATTTTTTGCTTAAACAGTCGCTAGAAGTTTGTTTGTTAATGCATGACGAATGACAACTTATATTTTGTACGATCAAACCCTCTAATATTTTGATAGTTTATCGTTTTAACCATTAAAACGTCCTCGATCTTTTGGACTGCCCGATAACCATGAGAACGCGTGACAATTTTTATATCACCTTCACATGGTTAAGTTCGATCGATATATAAAAAACAAAAAATATAGGAGTAACAATGGCTAATGTTATATACAGCTTACCTATAAAATACTAATCTATAATTTAATAACATGTTAAAAAGTAATATGATATATACCATCATGCTTTATGTTTCTTCTTACTTGTTGCTAATTCTAGTACTTATTATTGTGTTTGATCATAGTAAATGCATTATTTCCTACATGTAATCGATCTGTTTTATATACTATTAAACCATACGGCTCGACGTACATTTATATTATTCATGTATAAAAAGATTTACATGTTATTCGTCGGTGATTATATATTTATATATATGATAAGTGACTAAGTGTATACTAATGTGACAAGGACGCTAGCTACCGAATTATCATAAACTTGTGATCTAAGAAAATATATGAATTGTCTCACAAGTTGTAATTAAATCCATCTAGAGAGGAATGTTTGACTGGGTGTTAACTCCTTGAATAATAAGCATTGAATTAATTCTTAACTTTGAATTTTTCTATGCTAGCTGTCTCTTCAAATTAAGAATTGAATTAATAAAACGATTCATTTGTGAAGGGTTAAAAGCTAAGAGTTGGAGTAGAAACGTTATTTTTTAATCGAAAGATGAAACTAAATTAAAATATATCAAGTGTGATTAAGTACGTTTATGGTAATTATGTTACTAGCTCGTGCTGATTACCTTTTTTAGAATGTTAGTTGGTGCAACAATAAGATCGTTACACTCAAAAAGTGCAGTGTAATGATCGAGTTTAATTAAAGCCTCGATTTGTTCCCATAATAGGTTGTAAGCGGCCTAGTGGGACTCCCTCAAAACTACAATTACAACGGAGACTCAGTGCCCCAACCCTCTTTTCGGTCAATTGGTCAGAGTTAAAGACTCGTCAACCAACCGTTCCATGGAAAAAAACCATAGTAGCAACCTTTGACATTTTCATCTAAAACCCTTTAGCTTCGTCACAAACACGGGTTACCTAAAGTTTTAGCTTCATTATCATGTCGCGGAACAAATGAGTAGAGAGGGTGAGATTTGACACTAATATCGGTCATAAGGTAATTACAAATTGTTATCGGCTAGGTAATAATTTGGTTGACTAAAGTCCAATTTGTCTATTAAAAACAACTAAACTAGTAATAGAAATGGCTCTTTAAGGTGACAGGGCCTTTAAAACGTGAAAAAGTGTGTTTGAGGCCGGTCATAATATTCAAAACCTTATATAACAAAACAAATAATTTGCGTAAACTCACACATTCCTGCTCTGATGATGCGCTCCTTGCTCATGGAGCTACATACCTAAAAAGGAAAAGGATCTCTATATTACTTTGAGAGGAGAATAGTTGGTTTTTTAGACGGACTACGTGGGAAATACGAGATCTAGGCAAGTCGCTGCATGTGAAAGATAATGAAGAATATTATTGTTGTTGATTTCCAAGGTGAATTCACGGATACATATATAGCCAACTATTCTTCCTACTATTAAGGAAACAATATCAAACTACCAAAGTGATAAAATCTATCTCAATAATAAAAGCAACAATATCTAGTTGACTAAAATTCCCCCTCAGTTCGAACGTTTAAAGGTTGAGACGTTCAAACTGGATCTGAAAGACTCGAACAAATAACGCGGAAGGCCTTTGGTGAAGATGTCGGCATACTGTAACGAGGAAGGAACATGTAGGACTCGAATGTGCCCAATTTGAACCTTCTCCCGAACAAAGTGAATATCCATCTCTACGTGCTTGGTACGTTGGTGTTGCACTGGATTACCTGACAAGTAAACGGCTGAGATGTTGTCACAATAAACAACAGTTGCTTTACGAACTGGAACTCGCAATTCGACCAACAGATTACGAATCCAAGTCGCTTCAGCGACAGCATTTGCTACCCCTCTATATTCAGCCTCAGCACTTGATCGTGAAATGGTAGGTTGTCGCTTTGACGACCATGAAATGAGATTATCTCCTAGAAAGATGCAGTAACCCGATGTAGATCGACGTGTATCTGGACAACCACCCCAATCGGCATCTGAGTATGCAGTTAAGGAATGAATGGGTGAGGCATTCAGCCTAAGTCCAAGATCAATGGTACCATGAACATATCGCAGTACTCGTTTCAGGAAGGCGAAGTGAGGTTCACGCGGAGCATGCATGAATAGGCAAATTTGCTGAACTGCATAGGAGATATCAGGCCGAGTGATGGTAAGATATTGCAGTGCACCGGCTAAACTACGGTAAACCGTACCGTCCGTTAAGAGTTCCCCCTCGGTCGCACTAAGTTTTGCATCTGTATCCACTGGTGTATGGCATGGTTTACATGCAGTCATGTTTGCTCGGTGTAGAATGTCACGAGCATACTGTGTCTGAGCAAGAAATAGGGAGTTGTGATCTCTAGTTACTGTTATACCAAGAAAATGATGTAGAGATCCCATATCTGTCATAGCAAATTCAGTGGACAACCGTGTGATGATTTTAGTCAATAAACTCTGGTCATTAGCTGTAAGAACTATGTCATCGACATACAGTAATAGGTATGCCAATTGCTCACCATTTTGATAAATGAATAAGGATGTATCACATGTACTACTCCGAAAACCCAATGATTTAATAAACCCCGAGAATCGTGTATACCACGCCCTTGGTGCTTGCTTAAGTCCATATAATGATTTTTTTAAACGACACACATGAGACGGGGCTGTAGGATCCACAAAACCAGGCGGTTGGTTCATATATACTGTTTCCTGGAGCGTTCCATGTAAAAACGCGTTCTTAACATCAAGCTGATGAATTGGCCACTGTCTCGACACAGCTAAAGACAACACGGTACGAATAGTTGCCGGTTTGACGACCGGACTGAATGTCTCTGTACAATCAATACCCATGGTTTGAGATTTCCCATTGCATACCAGACGGGCCTTGTACCGTTCTAGTGTACCATCAACGTTAAATTTGTGTCGAAATAACCACATTGATCTAATGACCGGTTGATCGGTAGGTCGAGGGACCAACTCCCATGTGTTATTAACCTGCAATGCACTAAATTCATTGTTCATAGCACGTAACCAGTTAGGATCCGATAATGCTTTAATATATGACGTGGGTACAGGGGAGATATTTGTGGTGGCGGCTAAGTTGTATTTAGGATTTGGTTTGGTAATGCCGGATTTGGAACGAGTGTGCATGGTATGGGCGTTGGTTGTTGGGTGTGTAACAGTGGGGCTGGTAGGGTTGTGGGATGTGGCGGTTGTGGGTGAGGGTGTTGGAGATGGATCAGTAGGTGCGGTATGGGGGGTTGTATTCAATGGTGGAGATGGATCAGTAGGTGCGGAAGGTGTGTGTATAGGTGGTGTGCTGTTGGGTGGGGGTTGGGAAGGTGTGTTGGTGGTGTTGGTAGGAAAGTGTGGTTGAAAGAAGTTGTGAATGGGAGTGGTGTGGTCATCGAGAAATTGGTATGTAGTGGGTGGTAGTGATTTGTTGAAAGGAAACGTGTTCTCATCAAAAACCACGTGACGAGATAAGATTATTTTACCGGTGGTTGGATCATAGCAACGATAGCCTCGGAAGTCGGACGGGTAGCCTAAAAAAATGCAACGAAGAGACCGGGGTGAGAGTTTATGAGGTTGGGTGGCGGATGTGTTGGGATAGCATGCATAACCGAAGACCCGAAGGTGATCATATGTCGGTCGTCGTGCATATAGGGCGAATGCCGGAGTTTGATAATGCAGTCGTTTGGTGGGTAGAATATTGTGAAGATAAGTGGCAGTATGAAGAGCTTCTACCCAAAAAGAGGGAGGGATGTGGGCATGAAAAAGAAGGGCCCGAATGATGTCGTTGATACGACGGATCATTCGTTCCGAACGGCCGTTTTGTTGAGATGTTTGTGGACATGAAAAACGAAAAACTAAGCCGTGTTGGGTTGCGAACGTTTTGAAGTTGTTATTATTGAACTCCCCCCCAAGATCGCATTGAAACGTTTTAATTGTTTTGTTAAATTGCGTTTGGATTAGTTTGTGGAATTTTGTGAAAGTGGTGAATGTTTCAGATTTATATTTAAGAGGATACACCCACACATAGTTCGTATAATTATCAACCAAAATCATGTAATATTTATAACCCGAATTACTTTCGACTGGTGAAGTCCATAGGTCACAGTGAATAATATCAAATGGTTGAAATGTATACGAAATAGAATCAATAAAAGGCAAACGTTTACTGTTAGATAGTTGACATGACGAACAAACAAAAGACCCATAAGTTTTATGACAATTAGAAATGCAATAACGACTAAGATAATCAAGTACGTTCGCTCCGGGATGTCCGAGACGATCGTGCCAAGGAAGAGGTGATGTAGTGGATAGCAATGAGACTTCCGGCTTGGTAAAAGGATATAGGTCACCAGTGCTATTGTGTCGGGAAAGGTGGTTTCCATTCATGTCCTTCAAAGTAAAACCAAACGGGTCAAATTCAATTTTTACGAGATTGTCAATAGTAAATTTACGAACAGAAAGTAAATCTTTTATGACATCGGGTGAATGGACAATTTTGTTAAGGTTATAAGTTTTGTTTGGGAGTTTGAAAAAACCATTACCGGATCCGTTAACTCGTAATCGTTGACCATTACCAACAAATATAGGCATAGTAGGAAATAAACATGGGGAAGAAATTTTACCTTGATCGGAGGTGATATGTTGAGATGCTCCGGTGTCCATGTACCATTGAGGATCTTGGTAATTGAGATTCATGTTAGATAATGCCGAGCCAATGTCACTAGGATTGAGAGCATTGTTACTATACGGGCCAAATCCAGGAGGTGTAGTACTTTGGGCTTGGGCCTGCTGGATCAGATTAGCTAGCTGCTGATGAAACTGGGTCGAACCACCCTGGTACTGTTGTGACGGGTATGGTGTAGGGGGCGGAGCCCACTGTTGTTGTTTGTATGGTGTTGGGCTTGTTGGCCCATGGTTGAATTATTTCCATGACCAAAGTATTGCGAGCCCATTTGTGATTGACCCCAGTTACTGGATCCACGACCGCCAGCACTTTCAGTTCTGCTATTTTTGCTGTTATTCCGTCCACCACGGTTCTGTTGACCCCTGCCCCTCGCCGCCTTTGCAGGATCATAATTTCGACCACGATAACCGTTCGGGTATGGTGATCGGGTGTTGTTATTGATTGATGGAGATGTTTGGTTGTCATGAACCGATGGTGAATAATTCGTGAAAAGAGCGGTGTCACGATTTGTTCCCCCTCTAGCCTCTTGACGTTGTTGTTCTTCCTCAATCATACCACGTGCATCGTCCCACGTGGGTTTGCTTTGATTAATAATGGCTCCAATGGTGTCATATTCAGCCGGCAGCCCCCGGACCATTTGGATGACCAGACGAGTTTCGGTAACTGGTTGATCTACATCGCCCAACTGACCAGCAATATCTTTTAGTGTCTGACAATATTCATCAAACGATGAGCAAGATGAGAGGGTGGTGTTGGTGAATCTTCGTTCAAGTGTTGCGGCTCGGGCATGTTTGTTATTGATGAAGATTGCTTCTATTGCCAACCAAGTGTCTCTGGCAGTCCGTTCTTTGTCGATGAGTCGGGCTAGAAGATCGTCGGATATTGTTGCAAAGATCCATTGAAGGACCACCGCATCGAGTTTTGTCCATGTAGCATATTCCGGGTCTGTTTCCTCCGGTGGTTCTTTGGTACCATCGATATGGTGCATGAGTTGAAAGGCACGTGCTTGAAGTTTAAAGAGTTTTACCCACGAAGAGTATGGTACTTTCTTGCCATCGAGGGTTCGAATCTTGGTATTGATGTTTGTGATGGAGTATGCCGGATGAAGGGTGGGGTTTTCGACTTTGTTGGATGGTTGTTCGGGATCTGCCATGGTTGTTTTGAGAGGTTTTTACCCGGTAGGGATGAAGGTGGGTTGAAAAAAATTAGGTTTTAGGTTATGGCTCTGATTACCATGAAAGATAATGAAGAATATTATTGTTGTTGATTTCCAAGGTGAATTCACGGATACATATATAGCCAACTATTCTTCCTACTATTAAGGAAACAATATCAAACTACCAAAGTGATAAAATCTATCTCAATAATAAAAGCAACAATATCTAGTTGACTAAAAGTTCTCCCCTTGCCCTTAAAAGATAGAAGAACTTCTTATCTTCTCTTAGGTACGGTCGATCAGTTCGCTATGGTCAATCAATAAGTCCGTGGATCCATTCTTCTAAATGATAAATCGCTGGCAGGAGTGTCTATAATATTTAAAATTTTATATAAAGAAACAAAATTAGAAACCCGAAATTCGTTAAAACTATATACAAAATTAAAATATTTATCTAAAAAACTAGTAATGGTAAAATAAAGTAATTTGTAGTTGAAAATATAAAATCATAACGGAGAGTATTTGAAATTTTACATAGAAAACTAAACCATAATGAATTATGCTAAAACTTATAAATCCGTATCTTTAAAAAATCGACCAATTGAACACCTTAAACCGACACGTCATCCATCATAGACAATACGATGCATTTATAATGTATAATAATAATAACAATGTGTGTATCCCCAACATAAAATGTATCTAATTAGTTGATACAACATAATTACAAACCATATTCTTGAGGTTGTACCACAAAGGGAGTACATAGATGAGGTCCCTGATTTTGGGCTACAATTTCATTAAAAAGCCCCAACAGTTTGTTTACATGTCTCATGGATGTATTTGTTTAATGGTATGATAAGATGACTCAATGTACATTGTTGGACATATGGGGTCACATGTACATTTTATTTAAGTATAATACAAAATACATATTGTGGCCATCACTCATTGTCCAATGAAATCAAGTTTGTGCTTTGCAATGCTTGGGCCGGTTACTTTTTTATTGGATATTAATACATAAAATAAGTCCATTAGTGGTGAGCCCATTAGATGTTGATCAAATGTTGGGAACTCAATGAATTTATATAATGAAACTTTTTGAATTAATATACTTTTTCAAATTTTACAAAAGTCTCCAAATTGTTGTATATATATTTTTTGCTTAACTTTTTGTGTTTGTATTTCTTATAGATAGTATTGTTTTTATAAGAAACTAAATCATGATGGACCATCCATCATTCTCATGAAAAGATTAGAAAAAATCATTTTTTCAATAACATAGTATTTTGATTTGGTTACTCAAATTTCAGCCGGATAATTCTTAAAATTCAAGACTTATGTGTGCTTTTAATGAAATGAACCATCACAACATTTGGTTGAAACTACAAATTACTTCATGAGACGATGTATAAATAAATTGGTAATTATTTTTATAGGTGCAAGCTAACACGTCTATTGGTTTGGCGGGTATATATCGTTGATAGGCCACAAGAACCTCGCTTAGCCACCTCCTTAATCCTCGTTGTTATTGAAGAAGAAAATCATATTGGTCACGTAGCACTCTTGCACGTCATAAAAGCGTAATGAAGCTTATCAAAATCTTCTTTGAAGTAAATCCTAATTACCTTAAATAATATGGCGATATAAAGTCATAGAGCATACATTACTTTACTCGTAGTCTAGAGGTTCGTGTAGAATTTGGTATCGGCATTTAAGTAGGAGTTGGACACGCATCAAATGTGAAATAACTTGTAACATCGTGAAAGACCATGGTATACATTAAATCGGTCATTTCCGAGTCAAGTTAGTATGTTGCTTAGGGAGTTCATACTTACTTATAAAAGCACCAAATAAATGAACACGTACTATATATAATCCAATAAATTAAAAGCCCTTAATCAATAAGTTGAAACTAAAATATGGTCTTAAACTAATCGCACCTATATATCTAGGAAGATTAAAAATCGCCCTCTAGCAGTGTCAAACTATGAATGAAATTAATTAGCATCCAATTGTATTTTTAATGGATTGAATTGTTCACCGTTTTATTTTAAGTTACGTTTTTAAGTTACAACTTACAACCCATTTAAAGAATAGTCGTTGCGTTATAATTCAAAAGAATTAAAGCTCCTTCAATTACGTGCTTAAATTTTTTCTTAAGTTTTGTGTTTCTTCTTTTTTCCGAAAAAGCAAAGAATTTAATAAAAGACGTGTAAGTTGTATAAATCATAGTCATGATTGCGTGTTGTTGTTTGTGTTCGGTTTTAGGCTGTTCCAAACCATAACCGAGTACTCCGGTCATATGGTTTATAAACCAACACTTACATCGTATTTAGTTATCAGTTGTATGGCTCGCGTTGATTCGAATTCTTCGAAAATTTAATGCTAAAAAGTTTTGAATTGAACCAAATCACCAATAATGATAGAAAAGTTAGACCCCACTATTTTGTATTGGTCGTAGAAGAAAATAGTTTTAAACTTTATTCGAGTCATTACTAGCTCGACCCCGATCATGGCCCCTCTTGCATAAGAGTATATAAATCAACCGAATAGATCTAATCGTAAGATATTTAATATATTTTCTTCAACGATAAATGAGTCTCTTTGAACCTTAGTTCATGTCCTGCGACCACTGATCAACTACCAGACAATTCATGGACAAAGAGTTGTGGGATGAGATCAACCTCAGCTGGCCTCACAAATACTTAAAAGGAACTCACTTAAGATATTTAATACTTAAAATGCATTTTTTCATGATTAAAATATGAAAATTTATTTTATTATGTTATTTTGCGAATTAATACTCTATGCGTAAAATTAACAGGTATTTGTACCTTGCAGCAAAAACAGTAGTATGTTACTCTACTATTATTCATTTGTCTCACAAACCTGTTGATTTTTCAATATAAGAAGAATGTGTGTAAAACATTTAAACTATAAAATCAAATGTTTGTTTTCCTTTTACCTTTTCAGTTATGGTATAAACAAAACCGATCGCTTTAACTATAACATGAAACGCAAACTTTAAAAAAATATACATAGGCATTAAGATATAGACATCGGTGGTTAAAATGCAAATAAGTATTCGTTTATGAAGCGTGCGAAATAATCCTGGTTGGTTAACACGTTGCGTGAGAATTATATCTCTTATTAACACACTTGCGTAAAACCTTATAACATGCTCGCATAATAATTTTTAAAATCACACAAGTTATATCATTTATCAAGCAACTTTTAGTTAAATTACACAAAACCATATTGTGGTTGCGAGAGAAATTATACAAGCACAAACTTTTATGTTGCATGAGATTCATGTTGAAACTTACGTGAGACTTCCATCTCTATTTTTAAAGTTTGCGTAATAATTTCACATCACTTTTTATGCTTGAGTAATAATTCCAGCTCACTTTTTACCAAAACAAAAACTTGTATTTTAAAGTTTCTGTTAAAAGACACGAATAAGCTAAAAACGTAAAATATAAAACTTAAAGGCTAAACTCTTATGTTAAACCCTAAAACAAAATGACAAGCAATACAAACACATACGAGCAAAAAAGACACAATTATGAGCAAAAAAGACACAATCACGAGCGGAAAAGACACAATGACGAACAGAAAAGACATAATGACGACAAAACGATAAAATATACAAAATTCCAAAATCACCTAAAATATAAACCACAAAATCTAAAATCATAGAGTTTGACATACCGGTTCCAACGCTGATAAAATGAGTTCATTCAAAGTTTGCTTAAGCCATTTAGTGAGTTTTGAAAAAACTTTCTTTACTTTCTACTAAAATAAGTTACCATAAGTAATAATGCGTCTAAAATGCTAAAGAAACATAATACAAAGGCACAAAGATAACTAAAGGGGCCTTACACAAGTAATTAACAAAGGGTCTTAGACAGTTAGACAGGTAAAAAATCAAAACGCTCACATATTAAAAAATTACCTACTTTGTCCCCATTGACGTACAATGCACCAAGACAGCCCCTCCCAACATATTGTAAAAAAGATACGAGAAAATTAAAACCATAGAATAAACACACAATCTAGGTACCTCAAGAACACAACGCTTAGGTTGTTTTGATTGTTTGAGAATAAGATAAGATCGATCTTATCTTATCTATTAAAGTTAACGTACGTACTGTATATTCATCAATGATTGATTACAATTGTTTAAGGTTAACCGTATCTCCACTCTTCCAATTAATTTGATGTTGATTAATATTATACTTGCTACAAATGCAATGCATTTGTATATTATGAGTCAAAAACACAACCAAATATCCATTTAATTAATTTATTATGTTGATAATCGATTCAATTCACACATCATGAACTCCTCCAAGATGGGTGACAACAAGAAAGAGATGATTTAATCCTTCAATTATATTACAAACTAAATAATGTACATTAACATAAGAAAACAAGTAGCCTCTTAGTTTGTAGTAATCCATAATTATTAAATGAAATTATCGTTAAGAAAATGAACGATACGTGGTATATATTTGGGCGAGGCACGTGAAGGAAATATACTATTGATCTAATTGCATACATGACAGCGTTTTTTAAGGGGCTGTTTGACAATTTCTAAATGGATAAGTGCTGAACCATTAAATGCTAGTATATTTTTTTAACTATTAAAAGACAAATGTCTGACTAATTCAAATAAGATGTCTTAACCATGCAGACTTGGTATAATGTTTAACCATTCAGAAGCAAATGTCTTAACCATTCAGACATCTGTTGGCAAAACAAACAGTATGAATCATTAAGTGCTTAACCATTTAGAAATCTAAAACAAGCAGCCCCAAACTTATCATTAAGAGGTTGAAGCAAACCACCCCTAACTTAACATACACACAATACATGTATGCCATTAGGTAAATTATAAAGAAAGATAACATAAATTATGGAATTTAGTTATACAAATATAAATTAATTGTGTTATAACCCAAACGTTAGAACTCATTTCAAAAGACTAATCTAATGGGAGAAATGACCATTAATTGATTTATAAATATCACATCAATTGTTCATATAAAGACAACCAATATAAGACATGTCTCATACATTACAATAGTCAAGTTCATAACACATTGACTAACACCCAAAAACTAGTTACATGCATGCATCTACCTAATAAATTAAGGTTTTAGGGAGGCCATCAAAACTTCTTTTGTGGGGGGGGGGGAATAAGAGGGAAATTAGAGGTAAGGAATAAAATGAAGTTTGGGTGGAAAAATTTGAATGAAAGAGTTAAAACAAAAAAATTGTGATTGATGATATTTCTATTAAATATTTACAAATTCTTAAATATTAAATATTTACAAGTTTTTAAATACAATAATTATATTGTTTTATATATTGTTATTTAACCTGTGTGTATCACACGGGAATTAAACCTAGTGATTGAATGATGACATTAAACAAATATTAATGATGTGTTTTACACTGTAATGAAAACGTGACGCAAATCTTGTATGATCAAATAATTCACAAAAAACGAAATAAAAAACATAATCTTTGTTCTTATTCATGTATTCATTCTCTTTTTGTCTTTCTGCTATTGCCGACAATCCTTTGTCTCTTCCTCAATTTTCAAATCTCTGTGGTGGGTCCTTGATTTCTAGATTTTTTTTAATAGCAATTTAGATTACTAGTTCATGCGATCATCTTCATGTCTCATCAAAAGAAAACCATCGTAGTTGAGATTCAATCCCTTGGCCCAACCTGGAAACATAACCTCATTTTTATTGTTTCATGTGGGCTTGAACGTCCCAAGACAATAAATGAAATCTTAGGTACCTAGCATCGACTATTTGGGCTGGGGATCATTGACCTCAATTTGTAGATATCTAGTCATCTTTAATTTAGATATACGGCGGTCCACGTCCCTTTTTTTTCCTCTATTCCTGATTTGCAAGTTGCTCCAAAAAGATTTGAGTGTCACTTTTGAATCTATGTTTCTCAGCACTGTTTTAAAACTGTTCTAAATTCATCTTTTTGTTAAGTTTTGGTACATTCATTTCTTAAAAGTATTTTAGCCTCGTGATGATTGACTGATTTTTATATGTTTGAGTGATTTGTCCTTTTTCTTTATAGCACAATGATGCGTCAATGTCGATTTGAGTAGTTGGTATGTATTTATATTATATTACATCAACTAGGTTTAACACCCGTGTGTTACACACAGGTTAAATAATAATATTTATAAAGAAACCATTATCATTATATATACAGATTTGTAATTTGTAAATATTTAATATTTAATAATGTTGCTCCACCAACTCATGCATGACACTTAATATTTTCCTTCTCAAACTTCCTAATATAGATTAAAAAAATTCCCTCTAAAAATTGCCCCCTAAAACCTTGATTTATTATAGGTAAATTGGCCTAAAATAATTCAAACTAACATCCATTGGCCGAAAATAATCCCAACTCAGTTTATTCCCTCCAGTGGTCCCAAATCCAACTTTTTTGGCCTACAGTGGTCCGCCGTTAAGTGCACTTAACGGCCGTTAACTTTTTTTCTATTTTTTTCGAATTTCAAACCGATATTTTAGGGATTTTGATCGGGAGGAGAATACGAGTCTGTTGATGTAAACCTTACTTCCAATTGTTGCTCCAAATGGTTTAATTTTGATATCCGGTTAAAGCACCGTTAGGTTTTAAACACCCGATTGAAGACCGTTTTGTCGTTTGGAACACCAGTTCGAGGTAAGGTTTACATCAATTGAATCGTATACTCCTCCCGATCAATTTCCATAAAACCTTGTTTTGAAATTCGAAAAAAATCAAAAAAAAAGTTAACGGCCGTTAAGTGCACTTAACGACGGACCACTGGAGGCCAAAAAAGTTGGATTTGGGACCACTGGAGGGAATAAACTGAGTTGGGATTATTCTCGGCCAATAGGTGTTAGTTGGGATTATTTTTAGCCAATTTGCCTTTATTATATAGACTATTAAAATGTATATTACACTAATATCATGATACATAACATACATAATAAATACAACATTTTTTCATATCTTAATTATCTAACGTACTCTTATTGACACCAATTCAAATGAACAGTCAAAATTAGGATTATTCTACAGCTCAATAGAAAGAGTGAAAGACCACCAAACAAAATGGTAGGGCAACAATTTTCAACCGGAGATACAAATGCACCACTAGTGAAAAATCACCACCCAAAATGTCATGTTGAGTTATCATGTAGCAATAAGTAACTACCTTAAATGTAATAGTTACACCCGAAATTAATCATCAACCCTTCTCCACATTCATCCTCTTTTCTTCTTCAAATACATGACATTTACAAAAAATGTAAAGACCCACCAACTAACCTATCCTGATGAATGTAGATGTGGGCAATCGTACATTTATCCATTGTGACAAAGAGGTTGCTTTCCTTAACCATGAGCTCTAAAAAGACTCGCACAAAAAGTATGAGACCTCCACAATACATGCATGTAATAACAAGCATAATAAAGATATAGGATGTCAATGTGGTAGTGACATATTTGTACATAAAAAAATAGGGTTGTTAGATTTTAATAATTTCAAATATGGGGTATTGACCGCTATCATTCCTAACTAATCTAAATAAATATAATAACTACCAATAACATACAAATGAGTGAGGCATCTATAGAAAAGCTAATTAAGCTCCTAAGGTTGAAAATCTAGCTATGCGTCATCATACTAAAAATCTTACGTATCCATACACTTCTATCCTCGACCATGACCTAAAATGGGTGCAAGTCTCTCAAGGCCACCCTAATCCTAAGTATGTATTTCCCACGTCAGTTTGGGCATTCCTTTACACTTCTTCTCCTTCGGATTGATTGTCTCCACAGTTCTAACTGTGGCATACATTTGTCTCATCTTGACATAGCTAAGCCATCTCAATCTCCCATCTCGTATCTATTACTAGCCATCCATAATTTTAAAAGTAGCAAACAAAAGTTAATAAAAACAAATAAATAGGAAATACTTGAATATAAAAATGGCTAGTGATTTGCAAAATAAACTACCTTAATGTATGCCATGAGAAAAGAAATAAAAAAGTCATCGCAAAAGAGCAATGACAACAGACACCTTGTCGAGGTTTAGCAACCAACCAAGATTTGACAATAATAGTCGTTGTCATTGATTTGATATGAAGTAGCTCGGCTCGTTTGCACCCATAAGACCCCTTAACTAAAACAACTTTATATCACCAGTTTACTTCACAAAGATAGCAAAATGTCAGTAAAGAAATTTTATAAGTTTAGGGATTAAAAGAACAATTCTCGAAAAACAAACAATGTTGACGTAATTTCTGGTTCACCACTGTTTAAATGTGAAGATACATTAACAATGTTCTTCAATCCATCTAATGATTAATTAATCAAGCTAAATATAGACTGGTTCTTTACAGTTTAAAACAAAAATAGACTGGTTCTAATCACAATCGTAAACTGCACAACAACAAACACATTAAGGAATCACAAGGAACAAAAACAGATGTTGCTTATAATAACTCTCCGTCATGAGAATAGACGTTGGTTCCTCCTCTAATCAGACCGTGTTGGTCTTGTCGATCCGCATAACAAGCAAATTCAGGGACCGTATATTGAGGGTCTTTAGTGTAAGTTTCCATATACTCGAGGGACTATTTTTGATACACTAGGGTTTGCAAAAACAGAAACAAACAGACGAAGCAGATCGATCGATCTTTTGTTCATTTCACTGATTGATTTCATATCAATTGTTTGAATCGAAGGTAACAGGTGGATCAAAATCAGTTTCTATTGAGTTTAGAAACCTGCGATTATGCTATTGATTGTATGTATACTCTTTTTTGTAGATTGAAAAATGGGGGAGAAGAAGAAAAGTGCAACAATGCTAATACGTCTTGTTTCAGCAGCAGGTACTGGTTTTTTCTACGTGAAGAAGAAAAATCCGCGGAAGATACAAACTAAGTTAGAGTTCAGAAAGTATGATCCGCGTGTTAATCGTCATGTTCTCTTCACTGAGGCCAAAATGAAGTGATTTATTTCATCTGTTTTAGTTTTCTATCATCATAAACTATGTAATTCACTGAGTTTTAGATTTAATTTCAACCTTTGTTGGAAGTTGATTATTGCATTGGATTGGATTGGATTGGCATATTTTTTGTTGGAAGTTGGAAACTTGGAGCTTTTGTTGCAGGAAAACAATGGAAGACTATGCAAAGTGTTTGCTTTAGTTTATGAACACGATGCCGCGGGGAAGATTAGCTTGCTCATCGAGATGTGTTCTTGTTACTCTACTCGCTCCTCGCCTTGTGGTTAGGAAGAAACTGTGACCTATTGTTACTCTATGGTTTGACTGCCACTCTGCGTGCGTTTTACATGATCACATTGGTTAGTAGTGTACCTAATGCTTCTTAGGTCTTGTTTTACGCCAGGTGTGGGTAATAGCCTTATGCACAAAGTGTAGGGTAAGGTTGCGTACATAAGATCATGATGTGATCCGGATCCTCCTCGGACCTTGCTCAAAGCGGGAGCTAATCAAGCACAGGGTATGCCGTTTTTTGTAATACTCAAGAATGGAATGTGTTTTTGGGTTTGACCAAAAAGGATTTGGAGAGAGGGGGGGGGGGGAAGTCACCCATCTTATAAAAATTAGTTTTATACATACGTGAAAATCCCAAGCGTCGATGGGTCAAGTTTGCATTCGCCGCCTTAAGCTTTTGAAGCCTTTGAGAAACAACGTTAGATGCTTCTAGTACTCTTGTAAGAAGATTTTTGAATCAAGGATTATCGTTTCATGGTCAGGATGAATCAAAATGTTCATTCAATAAAGGACATTTCTTGGAATTATAGAATCAATGGATGAACAAAACGAAGCCGTTGGCCCTAAGTAAGGTTATCTTAGGGAATGCACCCAAGAATAACAAATGAAAATCCGTAGAGAATAACTCTAGATATATTGTATGTTTATTATGCATTTGTAATGACGTTTGATGTACGCTTATTCATTATATGAAGTTTAGTCTGATTGCATTTTTTTAATATGACTCGACTCCACGGAATGAAAAAGATTATTATATAGCGATAGCCAAACGACCCATAAAAAATTTCCTTCCCATGAACTCGCCACTGCTTGGCCCAACCTGGGTTGGTCTGACCGGAAACTGTTTTGACTTGTTATACAATCGATTAATATTTATCAGCAATAGTAATAAATGATAAATAATTTATGTATGAATATGCAGACAAACAGAGTTCCAGACACAACTACAAAGTTACAAACCCAGTCACTATCACTTCTCAGCTTCCACAATCCTGCCAAAATGAAGATTGTGATTGCACGCTTGGAGATGAGTCCAAATTCAGCCTTGCAATGCCAAGAAAGTGGGCCCATGTAAGTAAAACCAGTTTTCACATAATATATGCGGTTGCAGGTGAATTATATATATATATGTGTGTCATCTTTCGCACTTCATTGTCTTTTTTATCCATCATTATCTTTATCATAAGAAATATCCATGGCAAGCATGAAACTTACCCATGTTAACAGCCAAGATTTTCAAAGAGCAAAAGCCGAATTTGACCAAACGAAAGCTGGAGTCAAAGGAATCCTAGATTCTGGTGTTTCAAAGATCCCGAATATTTTCATCCACCCACCAGAGAATTTACGAAATAACCCGTCTCCAGGAACATGTAATCCAAACTTACAAATCCCAGTTATAGACCTTGAAGGCGGAAAGAAAGTAAAAGTTGGTGAAATCCGGGAAGCATCAGAGGAATGGGGGATTTTTCAACTGGTTAACCATGGGATTCCGGTTAACATTCTTGATGAAATGATACAAGGCGTGCAAGGGTTTCATGAGCAGCCCAGGGAGGTGAAGATAGAGTGGTACTCACGTGAGTACGACCAGCAAGTCAAGTTTTACTCTAACGGTGATCTTTATGAGTCGAAAGCGGTTAATTGGAGGGACTCAGTTTCTTGTCAATATGCTGATGGTGTACTTGACCCTAATGTATTACCACTAGTTTCTAGGTAGTGCTTATTTACGCGCTATTGCTCTAACTATATGATATAGTAATTAACTTTGATCAAAGTTCTGTTCAAAGTAACAATCTTTTTTAGGTCATGTAAAGTTGATCTTAGTGTTTTGCAGGCAAGCGATACAAAACTACATGGAAAGGATCATAAACCTAAAAAGTACACTTGCAGAGTTACTATCAGAGGCTTTAGGGCTTGACAGTAACTACCTAGAAAGCATGGACTGCATGAAAACCGCAACACTTGTGTGCCATTATTATCCCTCTTGCCCTGAGCCAGACTTGACTCTAGGAGCCACAAAGCACTCAGACCCGTCGTTCCTGACCATTCTACTTCAAGATAGTATTGGTGGTCTGCAGGTTCTCCAAAGAAATCAATGGGTGGACGTGAAACCGCTCAAAGGGGCACTCATAGTTAATATTGGTGATCTTCTGCAGGTAATGCAAGCATATGGTTTTTGGCTTTTTGCTAGAGGTACAAAATGTTATTCATTGACTGACTTTTTACTCTGAGGTACATACGGCCCATTTGACCTGTTTTAACTTTTTATTTATTTATTTACCCTTGTGGGCTAGTTAACCTGAATCGAGCCGTTAATTAAGAAATTTGTTGATATTTTCACGTCTAGCTTTTCTATTGTTCTCACCCAATTCTTTTGTTTAACATGTGTAAATATATAGTTTTTTTTTGCTAAAGGTGGCAAAATGGGTGGGTTAGGGAGGTTGTATAACAGGTCAAGAACAGTATACTTTGAACGGGTCCAGTTGGCCTGAAACACTTTTTCTCCAGAAGTTTTGAACTTTTATCGACTACTAGCATAATAACAGTATCATTTATTGAGTAGAATGATTTAGGAGGCTTTTTTACATGTTTACCCGATTGAGATTTTTAACTTGAATCAACCCATTTATGATTTTCTCAATGTATGCAGCTGGTGAGCAATGACAAGTTGAAGAGTGTCGAGCATAGAGTGCTGGCTGCACCAATTGGACCTAGAATATCTGCTGCATGTTTCTTTTATCCGAGTACTGCTAATAACTGTAAACCGTACGGGCCCATAAAGGAGCTGGTTTCAGAAGAGGGCGGGCCGATATACAGGGAGACGGACCATAAAGAATATATGTCTTTCTACAGATTAAAAGGACTAGATGGTACCTCAGCACTTCCTTACTTTAAACTGTAGAAATATGGTTTGTGAAGCAACTGTTAGGGGTCTATTGTTATTTGAAATAAAATGGATTATTAGCTAGTGAACTCATATGTGTAAAGATTTGTTTATAATATTATCTAATGCTTTTAATATTGATTAAACTTATAAAGGGTCAACACTTGTTGACATTGTCCACTCTACCTCCCCTGTCATCACCGTTTGGACCCTTGACTTTTAACCTCCTTATGATATGGGCCCAAAAAAATGTGACAGTAAGAAATTGAGAATTTTATTACTAAAAAAAAATTGAGAAAAAATTGGTACAAAATAAACCAGTAAATAAATAAAAGTAAAGTACGTAAGTATATTCTTGGATATAACTTTTTGTATCAGTATATTTTCTATTGAATAATGAATAATAAATTATTATTTTATTTTTAAAGTTTAATTTACATGATTCTTTTGGTTTTTATTTGATATATATGTTTGTTATGAAGTTAATTATATGTGTTTGATGAGTGATCATCATTACAAAACATCATTTTATCGCAAGAATAAAGGAACAACTTTTTGCCCCTGATCAAGTTTATTAAGTATTCTAATGTCACTAGTTTACATATCTGTAAATCAATTGTTACTTAATTTACAGGGCCGTTGGGGTGGTGGTCCAACGGTAAGACGTAAGTCTTAGGGGCCACAAGGTCAAGGGTTCTATCCCTGGCCGGGAGGGGGGTTGTTCCCATTTATCCGGGTGGGTTTCCTCCTCTTGGGGGAGTGCAACCTATGTTTGATATGATTTAGTTGTTTCTTATTTTAGTTTTGAGGTTCAACTGACATGATTCTTTTGGTTGTTTCTTATAAGGTGCATCCATTTTTGTCATGTTTATTGGTTTGTATTTTGCATATAGATGTTATGGTTTAATAGGAAAAAAGCTGACTAAAGCCAAGTATATTGATCGTTAGTTAAAGAAAAACTAAAAGTATAATGAGTTGTTAAATTATACAAAATATAACTCGCCTGAGATGATTATAAAAAACTTAATAAACATAAGTATGATAAATTGTTAAATAGAACCCATTTGGTAAATATTTTTAAGTGTTAATTACACAAATAAGACATTGTTTACCAAAATAACAGGTTTGGATATTAAGGTTTTTTTGTTGGGAGTCTGGACTCTGGTATTGGTCTTTTAAATTGTAACGAGTTTGGATAGTAATACTAACAAATGTTAGTTTTAATAGTTAACTTCAACAGCATTTTAATCTTTTCATATTAGAAGAACTATTTATGAAATTTATGATCTTTATGAACCTATTTTATAATTTACAAAAAATATTATAAGACATAAAAAATGAAAAGCAAAACATTCATTTTCTTAGCATGATTTCTTTCACGAACCGTTTATTCATAAGCCACCGCTTAGCATCACTCTAACCACTGAGTCGGAGTTGAATGGTGTCGATTAGGGTAACACGAGGTGTTGTGGTGCAATGAATGGTGAAGAAGTCACGAAATTGGAGTAATGAAGGGTTTCAACGGTGGTGATTGAGTGTTGATTGAGGTTAGAGCTTGGTGAATCTGGTGATGGTGGTAATTGGGGGTTTATGATGGATGACAGCGGTTCGATGAATCAAGGTGGATGGTAGGGTTATAGGGTTTCTAGTGGTGAGGGAAATTAGAATGGGATTGTCGAGGGTGGTAGACGATAGGTTGTTGACTAGTTTTCCAACGATGATGATGGGGTGAGTGGGGTTGGTAGGGTTTTACTTTTTAAGTTAGTAGATAGTCACATAATGGTCGCTAGATGATATAATTTCAAATAGCCCCTCATCTAATTAAGTTACATAAAAAAAATCACAGAGGTACCTCACCGATTCCTAGCTCCAAGGTACCTCACCGCCCGACTATCGCCTAGCGAGATCTACAACACTGGTGATACGTGAACGAAATCAGGGTAACAAATGAATGTTTTGTTTTAATTTTTTAATGTATAATATTTTATGTAAATTGCAAAGCATGTTCATTAAGAATAAAAAAATTTCATACATTTCATTCTAATGTGAAAAGATTTAAATGCCCTTGAAGTTTACAGAAAAAAAACTAGCATTTGTTAGTGTTAATACTCAAACTCATTACAACTTAAAAGACCAATAACAAATTTTAGTAACCAAACTTGTAACTTTGGATAAACTATAGGGACCATTGTGTAATTAACTATATTTTTAACATAACTCTTCTTTTGGTAAATATTTTTTTAAAGGCACTTATATGGTAAAAATTGTTAGAATAACACTTGATATAAGGTAAATAATATCGGAATCCTACTTTTACTTTTAATGATTATTATTTTCTAGCTACAATAAGAAGTTATACGTTCAAAAGAGTTATGTCTAAATTAATTAATAAGTAATTTGATTTTCATCACTCGTTACATTCGAACATTAATAACCAAAATAAATCCCACATTTAACACCTACAAGTGTTTAATTTTTTCCATATAAATATGAAACCGATCTTCATTCTTCCATAACATTGCATTAGCTTAATTTCATCTACAAGTTTAATTTTCAAACATGGAGAAATCAAAGTTGAGTATGTTTCTCACTATAACAACCATTGTGTTTGCATCCATGAACTTCCAAGGTTCCCATGCGAAAGAGCACATCGTCGGTAATCGCTTCGGGTGGTCAGTACCGCCAGAAGAAAACTTCTACCAAAATTGGGCGTCACACGAAACCTTCCAAGCCAATGACGTGCTCGTCTTTAACTTTATTAATGGACTTGACACCGTTGAACAAGTGTCAAAGGCTGCATACGACATGTGTGATGGCTCTAAACCTATCTCGTACCACACCACGAGCCCAGCACGAATTACCATCGACCCCAAGCTACCGCAGTACTATATATGTTCCGCTTGGGCACATTGCAGGATGTTTCAAAAGGTAGGCTTCTCGATATCAACCGCGGCAGACAACTCGTCTTCCACGTTACTTCATTGAGATGAATAAAAAGATGTAACAATTTTGTTGGAGTGATTATATGAAATTGTTTAGCTCAATGCATAGTTTATCAATTCAATATATCGTTTAATAAAGCATGATACTTAATTTATCAATTTTTATGTTGTTGGACTTTGGCTATAGCGTCAACTCATGTTTATTTGTGTTCAAGTCACAAAGTGATCAATAAATGGATTTTGAGTAACTTGTAGAGGTTAAGTTTTTGTTGTAAGAAACAAATACGAACATAGATTTTAATTAAAATAAATGTTACACCTCCAACCCAATGCATAACTCTTTTAGACTCGTTCACTAATTTTGGATTAAATTTTGGGATGGTATTCGTGTATACATGTATTTGTTAATATACGAACATAACACGATAGATTATCGTGTATGTATTTACAAACACGAACATGAACATATCAATACTTGGTAAGCACGATAAGATAAACCTGTTAAGACCTGAATATCATGAACCATAATACCTTCTTCTTCCCCGTGAACAAAAGTCGTCAAAAGTTCATAAAAATAAAGCAAAAATACATGTTTAGACATGTAGTAACAGCTACTTAACACGTACTTAACCTGTTTTACATGTTTAGACACGAAAATTAACAGATAGATTCTTGTCTATCTGTTTAGGCACAGAACCTGTTAAAGCCACGCACAATACATGTTAAGGTCGTGTAAATTCATACTGTGTATTTATATACGCATCTAAAACTACCGGCCCTAACTAAATTGTAGAGTTTTTGCTTATCGTTCAAAAATAATTCCAATTTAGATTTTAACTAAAATATATAAAAGCCACACCTCAAGTCCAATATGTAAGTTAAGATGACAACTAGTTTTTAGACTTGTTCGCGCTTAATACAACCCGTTTGTAACTTCATTACACATTTTAAATTTATGACATTAACATGTGACGTAGGCTGAGCCGTGCACAAAAAAACCGGTTCCGGAACCGACTCGGTGTACCCAAATTGGAACCGGAACGGGTCGTACCCGAACCGTAGGGTATACATGGGTTCCGGTTTCTCCAAGAAAGTGGAACCGTACCCGGAACCGAACCGGAATCGTCGGAACCGGTTCCACCTCAACCCGGCCAAACCCGGAACCGACCCTACCCGGAATCGAAAAAAACCCAGTTAAACCGGTCAAAACCCGGTCAAATACCCGATCATACGCGGAACCGAACCCTACCCGGTTCTTGAATTTGTTGACCAAAACCGGACCTGGTTCCTAAAAAAACCCGGTTTGTGCACGATATGAGACAGGCCAAGATTAATAAGCCCATTGGGCCTTACTCAATCTAAAGCACACACCTTTATTTGGGTTGCGGCTGTTGCATAAACAATATTACGAAGAAACAGGAGTAAAAATCTATGATCGTCAAACTTTTCTTCGTCTTGTTTGTTACATCATATTCTAAAAGCTTCTTGGACTAGAAGAAAACTGCAGCATCATCACATAATAATAAAAAAAATATCATACCAAGAGTTCGATTATTTCTTCACGCAATCACAACCCTTTCATCATACAATTAATTCGACTTCAATTTCTCTGGTGTTTTGTTTCATCGATTGCTTATTCTGGGCTTTACACTTTGATGTTTGTTTCTTGGATTTTGCACAGGTAAATTGCTATCAAGTTTTGTTTTTTATTATTTTTTTCATGAATTTGCAGAAACTGTTAACTTTTTTTATTGTTTCTGAAGAGGGACTTGTTTGATTTTTTTTAATATGGGTTTGATTTGTTTACAGCTTCTTTTGCCCCAAGTTTATTCATGAACAATAACTTGCAATCTTTAAGTTCATCTTTTTTTCTTCTTCTAATCTTTGGAGCTTTTGTTGGTTAGTTATGTTATTGGGTATGTTAGTTTTGGTGCTATTTGTGAGAATGTGGTATGGTATAATTTCTTATCATTTTGAACAATAGTGGTACCAACTTGTATATAGAAACATCATAAGGTTGCCTTATAGGGTAGTATTTTACTTCTTTGAGGATGTTAGACATTGCTATAAGAAAAGTTTTTATTGAGATAAATGTGAATTAGTAGCTGCACATTCTGATCACTGAGATAGATGTAAGAATCATTTAACTGTTCTTAACTTTAAAGTTTAAACAAGTGATTGTCTTCTACGCGCTTTCAAATTGCATAAAGTTTCATCTTTTGTGCTCTTTAGATAATTTTGAAAGGTGGGTGTTTACTCATTGCATTATTTGTGTGTAAATTCCCGTCCTTTTCAGAATCTTGGTGTAAATATTTAACTTATTCGGGGGATGGACGACCTGCTTCTGCATATTTATAATCTTATATGAACAATGTTTGGTGGGATAAGAGGCGCCACTTCTCTCCACCGTTTAAAACAAAAGTTACTTGGCGAATCATCTTTTATAAGAGCAATTGGCGATGTTACCCCTGAGATTGAGTTATCTGATTACCAACGGGCTCCGAGTGCCGGTAGTGAAAGCCCATCTGGGCTTCTTAATGGTGAAAGCTTGAAAGTTGAACCGATTGCTGATTTGGATCTGTTTTTTGAAAGACTTTATAGCTACTATTGTGAAAAGGGTCTTTGGTGCATCATTATTAAGTGGATTGTTGAGCTTTTGAGTTTGGCTTTTACCATATGCTTTTCGGGGTTTTTCTTATTATATGTTGATTGGAATGGTCTACGGAGGGCAAAATGTGGGATGGATGCTGTTGAATCGGGGATAAAACCATGTGATCTTGCTAAAGAAGCTCTTAATGAACATCCATTGACACCTTTAACAGCTTTTAAGGTTGTTATTCTTGGTTATTTGGGAATCACTTTCATTTATTGGATATTTTGCTTTCTAAGGTTCTTTGTACAGTTGAAGGATACACTAGACATACGCCAATTCTACATTAACAGGTATTGATTAAAGTGTATTTAAGTCTTAAGGTTGTTTGGATGGGTGTTTTGAGCATGGAGATGGCAAAATGGGTGGGTTTGTGATGGCCCAAAACAGACAATTGGTTGATATAGAACAGATGTTTACCTGACCTGTCAACGCCTATTCTTTTTATTTTCAAAATGATTAAATTATACAACCATCTTGTTCAAATAATAATCTAAATGCTATAAAAATATAGTGGTTTGGGAGGTTTTAAGTATTTGAAAACACTTTGGATGAATAACAACCCATTTGACCCATTTACTTTTTATCTAAGTTTAATATTTACAAGTACATCCAAGATTGCCTCATTCAGGAAAACGGATTGAAATTGTGGCCTCTGCTTGAATGTGTTTATAAGATAAAATCACGATAACCAGTTGTTGGTTTTTGTGTAACTTGCTTTGCTTATGATTATTTGGTTATTTAGGTAGTAAGAAAAACCAAATGGAAATGGTATTATAAAGTCCTTTCGTTTTATCCTCGTCAAAGGATAAAACATATCACATGATGATCACTTTCATATCTCACATCCAAACACTCCCTAAGATGAAAGTTTAGAGGTTGGCTTTGTTGACCTGAATAATTAATGTTTTCTTTGTTTTGTGTTGTTGTTGCAAGTCTTGGCGTGACTGACAATGAGATGCAAACCATGCCATGGGCATCAATTCTTGAAAAAGTTGTCCGGATTCAAGAATCGCAACAATTATGTGTGGTCAAGGATCTCTCTGCTCATGATATTGTGATGAGATTGATGAGGAAGGAAAATTACTTGATTGGAATGTTGAACAAAGGGGTGCTAGCCTTCCCGATCTCCACATGGGTCCCGGGTGCAGGTCCCACTGTCAAAAAAGATGCAAATGGTACACAATATTGCCTAACATTAACCAAGACCCTTGAATGGACTTTAAATTGGTGCATATTGCACAGCATGTTTGATAGGTTCATAATCTTTCTCTCTATCTCATTCATGCGTACCCTATTTGATGCTGCTGGATTTGCCAGTAGAGCGAGTTGTTAATAGTTAATATGATTCATTTGACTTGTGAAGGCAACAGAGTCTATGTATTTGTATGCACTAACATTACATAAAATCTTTTGCAGAAATTTCTGTGTTAGAAAGGACTTTGTTAGTGACCGTGATGCGTTAAAGAAAAGGCTAATGGTTGTTGGGATTGCAATGCTTCTTCTCTCTCCGTTTCTAGTTATTTTTATGCTCGTTTATCTATTTCTAAGACATGCGGAACAGTTTTATAATCATCCTAGTACTGCTTCTTCTAGAAGATGGTCAAATCTTTCAAAATGGGTATTCAGGGAATACAATGAGGTGACCTTTTTTCCCATTTTATGTTTATATATTATAAATGGGTCGAATGGGCCATGTTTTATCTCTAACTGGTCAAACACATAAATAAAAATAGCTAATAAAGATAGGGGCAGACAGGGCTGACCCATTACCAAATTTACCCATTTTGAATCAAACGGTTCTTATTCTGTTATCTGACATTCTGACCTGCCCTTTTGTGACCTCTGTTTCTTGTTATGTATCTTAAATTTATCAATTTTTTAGGTGGATCATTTGTTCAAGCACCGTATCAACAGCAGTGTTATACATGCCTCTGATTATTTAAAACAATTCCCATCTCCTATTCTTTCAATCATTGCAAAGTTTGTATCTTTTGTTTCTGGTGGCTTTGCTGCAATCTTGATCATCATCGCGTTTCTTGAGGAATCTTTACTTGAAGGCCATGTAATGTTTCTCACGTGGTAATGCAATAACCTGACAAGTCAAACTGACTCATTTTGACAAAGGTCTTGAACTTTTTGATTGCAGATCTTTGGTCGTAATTTGTTTTGGTATGGAGCTGTTTTTGGAGCGATAACTGCCATAAGCCGTGCTCTTGTTTCAAATGAGCTTTTAGTTCTTGATCCACATGGGACCATGACTTTAACTGTTCAATATACTCATTACATGCCCAAAAAATGGCGCGGGAAGGAAAACACTGAATTTGTCCGGGTGGAATTTGAAACTCTTTTTCAGGTATACCCTATTTTGAATTTGAAACTCTTGTTCAATAACTGCATTATTTATTTAGTTCTATGCTAATGTGGCAATGCATATTTGTAACACAGTACACCGGAAAGATGTTGCTGGAGGAGATGGCATCAATCTTTCTAACTCCATTCTTGCTAATCTTTGTAGTGCCACAGGTATTGCTAATAAATGTTCATGATTAACTGTTACTCACAGCACCAGTGGAATAATTTGTTAAACGTCTAAAAGGTCCTTAAAATGAGAAAAAAATAGTAATCAGTTTTTAGTGTTTGCATAAGATGACTTTCATTTTCGTTTTGAATTTCCAGGTATATAGATCAAGATAACTGTTGAAACTACATATGATTGTTGTTTTAGAAGTTTATCGATTAAAGTGTTATTATAGTGGATAAGAAATATACATAATTATATTTCTTATGTATATACTTAATAGATATATTATAATTTGAAAATGATGCAGCGGGTTGATGATATTTTGCAATTCATTGCGGATTTCACTGTCGATGTTGAAGGTGTTGGTCATGTTTGCAGGTTCATATGCACCACATTCTATTCTTCATTCTTGCTTTTAGATCCAAAGATATAGAATAAAAACATATAGTAAAATAAGTTGATTTTATATCTGCAGTTTTAGCGTATTCGACTTCCACAAACACGGTAACAACAAGTATGCATCTCCACATAACTCATCAAGTACTTACAAAAGTTCCCAAGGGAAAATGGAGAAATCTTTCTTGAGGTAAGAAAAATGTTTTGACTATTTATTGAATGTAATTTGTAACAAAATTATGAATGGTTGATTTTTATTGTTTTTACAGTTTTCAAAGTAGCTATCCTTCATGGGAACCAAGTGCAGATGGAAAGCAATTTCTTTCAACACTAAAGGCATTTAAAGAACAAATGTTTCAAGAACAGGGTATAAGTCCGGGTTACGTAGGACCGGGCAGGTTACCACGATGGACTCCTACCTGCCCAGCCCATGGCGACCCGAACAGCTACTTTTCTAGAGACGCAGACCCAAACATTTTGAAAAGTGCTTATCAACAAGATTGTATGTGGCTCGTTGATCCCATTCACAAGAACCATCCATACATTATTGATTGGTACTACACATCGTCTCACCATCACCGGCGTGGACCCCAAGACATCGAGTCAGGTCCGGTTGATGATGTTGAGGACCACATGACAAACATGTGGAACCCGCCCGACTTAGGTCGGGACGCGGCCCAGTATGACGAGAACTGGGGAAGCTTTTTTGAGGACCGAATAGGGAGTAATCTAGAAGCTTCCACTTCCGCTCCTTTGTCACGTGGTAGTGTTCTACAACATCATGATTTTAGAAATACGGGTCAGACGGGAAAAAGCCACTGGTGGGCCCGAGGTGGTGGCCCACCAGGGGCGTTCCCAGGACCTCAAACGAGCTTCGTTGAGCCGCCAAACTTCAACAGGGATGATTATTGCCCACCAGGGGCGTTCCCAGGACCTCAAACGAGCTTCGTTGAGCCGCCAAACTTCAACAGGGATGGTTATGATGAGCACCTTGATAACTTTTCGGAGCGGAGCTTTGAAGAACAGGGTCAACCGTTTGACTGGGGCGGTTGGAAGTCAAACGGGTTATCGAAGACGTTTTATATGGAGGATGATATTGGAGGGAAATTTGATCTCCCTTTTGATGATATCTATGAGGAACATTCTCAAAGCCCAGCAAGAGCTCATATGTAATCTTTTGTAAGGAAAACTATTGAACATTCTTTTGTTGTATATATCTTGATTAGGAAAATTGAAGTCAAACATGGTTCTTCCTAACACTTTTTTGATCAAATTTTTAGATTATTTATGAAAGAATTGATGCATTAGTTATGATTAACTGTTAGTACCCAACTGAATTATTCACATTTTTATATATAAATGGTTGGAAATGTGCTTGTGTGATATTTTTCTGGTTTGCTTAACTAATATGAAACTAGGAGGTTTAGATGCAGCAGAGTGACGTAGGTGGCGACAACAGTGATGTGGGTGGCAGTTGCTCTGGTGACGTTGAGGGCGATGGAGGTGTAGTGTGTATTAGCGAGCGTGATGGAGGTGAAGTGTTGTTGGAGATGTAAAAACCGAATTTTTTTGACTATAAATACTATATATCTTTTTATTCTAGGGGTCTTGTTTTATACACCACTTGCTATTGCTATGAAGTTAACAACATTGTCATACAAACAACAATTTACATAGGGCTAAGTGACCGTTTAACAAACCACTTGTGCAATAATTTATTTAGTCCGGTCCATTCTTCGGAACCAGTAGTAACTGGAGCCAAAGGTAGTTGAAATGACTAAATAAATACAAATAACATTAGTCGGTAAGATATATATAATTTTAACTAACAAATTAGTTAATACAAATAATCTCACAGATATAAAATATTAACTTTTAAATGTACTTCCCTTGACAATGTGTAAATCAACTACTAATAGGGGTGTAAACGAGCTGAGCTACTCGCGAGCTACTCGAGATCGGATCGATAAAAAGCTCGAACGAGCCGAGCTTTTTCGAGCTCGAGCTCGAGCCCGAGCCTAAGAAAAAAGCTCATTAAGCTATCGAGCCCGAGCTCGAGCTTTACACCTCGAGCTCGAACCGGCTCGCGAGCCTTATCGAGCTTTTATTTATATGTTTTTTTATTTATTTTATAAATATATATTATTATTATTAGTTAAAATATGTATAAATTATGATTAAAAATATATAATATGTATTTTGTTATGTATAAAATATATATAATTAAAAGTTTATATAAAATTAAATATAAAAAATTAAAAAATATATATAAAATTAAATAAATATTTAAAATTAAAATAATAAATCATCAAACGAGTCGAGCCCGAGCCGAGCTCGAGCTTGAGAAGTTTGTGACGAGCTCGAGCTCGAGCTTTGAAATTAAAACTTGAATCGAGCCGAGCTCGAGCTCGAGCCTCGTTAAACTTAAACGAGCCGAGCTCGAGCCTAGACGAGCTCGGGCTCGGCTCGGCTCGTTTACACCCCTAACTACTAATATAGCTTTTAACACCTAAAAAATAAAATCTAGCACTTTTACTTTGATAAACAAGATGATATGCTTTTGAAAAACTAGAGGAAAGAGGTTTATTGTTAACAATGTATTCAAGCTCATTCAAAAAGATACTTTTAGAGTGTTGAAATGGACATACCGGCTTGAATGAAGGTGTATACATATAACTTATCAGTAAACGATATTTTAGGTTTGGTCAAACGACCATATACAACCCGAGAAACCTTCAAAAGTGTTTGATAGGTCTTGACAGCAGTAATATGTACAAAGTTAAACGACTATTTGCCCTTTCTTTCAGACATCGTTTTTACCAAAAAATAAATTTATATAGGTTGATTAAATGACCATCTACGAGTTTAATATCTCATCAAATTGATATGATTACATAGTAAACACTACGTTCTCTCATCATATACCCAATGTCCCAATATCAACTTATATGCCTCTGGGCATGTTGATAAATTGTTTGGGTTTCCAAATATAAAGTAGCTATAAAGGTAGAGAGAAGTCAAGTTCGATCCACATGACGTGAACCTCCCAACCAAAGCTCATCAAGTACGGCATGTGCTGTCTCGACGCTCAAGCAATGCCCCTGGTGTTTTGAGTACGAGGTAACCTACCAACGCTTGGATAGGGGATCTTGTAAACCCATTTTTAATTGATATAAAAGAAAATACACTTTCTTACAATATATTAAAATTGCTCACAAATTGACATCTTCTCTAGGGTTTTAACAGGGGTTTCAAACTTTCAACCATCGATTCATCTAAAACTTTCCTGTATCACCATTCTTGATCCAAAATTACACCATGAAAAGAGCTTCATCAAAACTTCTAAACTCTCAATTCCAAAAACTTTTCGCCAAATCCCCAATTCCTTCCATCACTCACCTTTCGTCAATTCTCACCATTGATGAACAAAACCACTTCCATTCACACACCCATCTCAAACCATGCCCTAAAACCCAATTTCTTCATACCCCATCTCAAAACCTCACCACCCTAGCTGACCCACAACAACCCACTTCCCAGTTATCTTCAAGACAAAGAAAAATCAAAGAAAGATCACAACTTGTTGATGAATTTGAGGCTGCAAAGACATCTGATGAAATGATCAAAGCATTTGAACAAATGGAATCAATCTTGGATGAGAATGAGATTGGTTTAGGTTGTTTGAAAATTGGGCTTAAACTTGATGATGAAGGTGAGTACCCTGAAAAAGTTTTTGATTATGCTAATAAAGCTTTGAAAATCTTGGATGCAAATGATGATAATGATGATGATGATGGTAATAGTAATTTGTCTTTACCACTTGCTATGAATTTGCAGTTATTAGGTTCTGCTTGTTATAGTTTGAATAAGTTTAATGAGAGTTTAGGGTTTCTTAATCGAGCGAATCGGATTTTGGTTAAGTTAGGGGAAAGTGTTGGTGATGGGTTTGAGATTAAGCATGTGTTACATGCCGTGCATCTTAATTTAGCGAATGTGAAGAATGCATTAGGTAGGAGAGAAGATGCAATTGGGAATATGAAAAAGTGTTTAGAGATTAAGGAAATGACGTTGGAGGATAACAGTCGAGAGCTTGGGAATGCGTATAGGGATATGGCGGAAGCGTATGTTGCTATTTTGAACTTTAAAGACGCGTTACCGTATTGTATGAAGGCTATGGAGATACACAAAGTACAATTAGGGAATAATTCAGTAGAGGTGGCGCATGATAGACGGTTATTAGGAGTGATTTATACTGGTTTGGAAGAACATGTTATGGCGTTGGAACAAAATCAGTTGTCACAAAAGATTTTGAAAAATTGGGGACGCAGTTTGGATTTGCTTAGAGCTGAAATTGATGCAGCCAATATGCAAATTGCATTGGGGAAGTTTGATGAAGCGATCAATACTTTGAAGTCGGTTGTTCTTCAAACGGATAAAGAAAGTGAAGATCGTGCTATGATTTTTATATCGATGGCGAAAGCTTTATGTAATCAAGAAAAGTTTGTTGAAGCCAAACGGTGTTTACAAATGTCATGTGGGATTTATGAGAAAAAGGAAAAGGTTTTGCCTTTGGAAGTATCTGAAGCGTATATGGAAATATCGATGCAATATGAAGCGATGAGTGAATTCGAGACTGCAATTTCTTTGTTAAAGAAAGCACAAAATATGCTTGAAAAGATTCCAAATGAACAGCATTCGGTTGGTAGTGCTTCGGCTAGAATTGGGTGGCTATATTTGTTAACGGGTAAGGTACAAGACTCAATACCGTATTTGGAAGATGCAATCGAGAGATTGAAAGAAAATTTTGGCTCCAAGCATTTTGGGGTTGGATATGTTTACAATAATTTAGGTGCTGCTTATCTTGAACTTGATAGACCTCAATCGGCCGCACAAGTTTTTGCATTGGCTAAGGATATCATGGACACTTCACTTGGTCCTAATCATGTCGACTCAATCGAGGCGTGTCAAAATCTCTCAAAAGCATATAGTGCAATGGGAAGGTAAGCAACTCATGTTTGTATGTTATTATTGCTTAGATTTGAGTTTTGAGAGTGATACTGTGATGTTGAGTTATTTTAATTTAAATATACAGCTATAATAAAACGAGATGTAGGTGATAATAGTTGCATATCTATTTTTAGCGTTTGAATTTGTAGTTAGTTGTGGGAACTTTGAACAGTTTGTTTATGAAGGGGGTTGATTCGGTTATGTTTTATCGTTAATGGGCCAAACAAGTAAACAACTAAACACAAAAGATCTAGCTATAAAGGAAATGGGTCGGTTTGATTACATTGTTTTTGTTCAGGAAGTTTTCTAATCAATTTTGTGATCATATTTAACACTAGATGCTTTTAAAAGTCGTCATTTTGATAACTCGGTACATAAAATGACCAAAAAGAATATTCATTTGAATTAAAAAAAAATGCTAAAGTTATAGATAATCAAATAATTGTTAGGAAAATGCAAACGTTAAAGCATATAATCAGCTTTCAAAACGCAAATCCAAAAACTTTAAGAAGGCGATTGATGTTCAATTTTTATAACGTATTTGTTGGTCTTTTTATGCAGCTATGCACTTGCAATCAACTTTCAGGAGAAGGCGATTGATGGTTGGAGAGGTCATGGACCCAGTGTAAATGATGAACTCAAAGAAGCGATGCGTGTGCTCGAGGAATTAAAGGTTAAAGCGTCTGGTGGGCTCCATGATAACAAGATGCTGCCTGTAAATCATGCTAGGAGAAGAAGCCCTCGGTCTAGCGGCTCAGTCAATTAAAGGTTGTTGAATACATATTACCGAAGTAGATTATTGAAGGAAGCGTTTTAAAGAAATTTGACTACCTGATTAGTTTCCCTTCTGGTGAGCTTGCTATTGACTTCCATTTATATAAAGGTTTTAGCTTTTGATGAGAAGTTTTTGTTGCTATAAAGCTTTACGCTTTATGGGTGTGGTAAAGAACTAATGATAATATGATATCTAAATTCTCGTTTCTGCGTAAAAGTTATTAAATACCTTGATTCTTTTTTAGACCGTGTCACTGCTATGAAGAGATGGCAAGATCGGCGGGTAGGGCGGTTTGGATAATGGGTCAACAGCAAAACTAGAAACTTTTAGCATGGGGCTAAACCAGGCGGACTTAATGATGGGTTGAAATGCAAACACTTTACTCTGTATAATTAAGAATTAAACCAGTTTGACTTAAAAAGTTTAATTTTTAGCCTGTTTGGGATAAAAAAAATAGTGTCACAAGTGGCAGTAATTGACAAGTAAACAGTTGTTTATGGGAGTTAAACTATCCATGTCTTTTTCTGCATGTTAGGTGTTCAAGAATTGTTCATGTGTATACCCTTTGACCTAACACAGTAACATTGGCCAGATCTGGTCAAACTGTCGGTCAAACAGACACAGAGTCACAGACACTAATAATGTTTTGAAAAACCAATTTAGGAAGTTTTAACCATGATGACTCGTGACTCTATGATAGTAAAAAAATGTTTGTTACGTAGCCAATGGTTTTATAGTGAAAAACGATGGTAGTGGGTGTGTGATACTGATAAAGCCTAAAACATCGGTTTTGAATTAAAAAAATCTTAACGGTGTAAAACAATTTAACGATGGACAATTGGTTGTCAAAGTGATAAAAGTTGGGACCATTGACAGACAATTCAATCGCTGAGACTGATAGAAGTCAAAATATGATAGTTTAAATGTGATAGTTATTAAACACCCATCACCCAACAAAATTGGACAATAGAAATTCCACCTAAAGATTTGGCATAGATCTAGAGGAGTTGACTGTCCTTGTAAGCAAAAGAAGCTTGAAAAACCAGCAACCATCATAACTATTACTTGATTATCACTCAAAGTAGACCAAAAGACACATTAATCATATATATCCAAAACAAACTTACTTTACTGACTTGTAAATCATGCAATGGAAGTGGTACCTAGCTTCCATTATGGGTCCATCCCTCACTCAAGCATATTGTAGATTTCATTCATGAAAGTTTCTACTAACCAAAAGTGATATAACCAATCATTTGTAACACCCCATGCTAACCATTTTACCATAACCAAATTCTGCTTCTTTCTGTGTAAGTTTGTAATCTTGTACATCATGTTACATTTTCTAACACAAGCCCGTAAAAAGAACGTAAAACGAATAAAAAAAAGAAGAAAGAACACGATCTGTGTATACGCAAGATACTAAAACTAGATTGGTAGAATCGCATTTCTTGATCCTCGTCCGTTCCCAAACGAGAAAAAATGTCGTCTTGATCTGCCACTCGTACTTCCCTCGTCAATGTTCCTAGTTTCTTGGAGGTTCCCATTGCTTTGCAACATTTCTTGAACCGATAAGTAAACATGGCGGTCGATTGCTGAATCCATTGAAAACGATCTTCGAATCGGTTGGATTGAAAATTGGTCTTCTTTTCCCCTAATATCAATGCCCTCATCTCCCATGATTGAAGCATGATGAGTTTTTCTTGTTTTAACCACCCTTTTCCCACCAATCTTTCTTGGTGATTGGCCTCTTGATTGATGCAATCTTGGCGTGTTTCTGTCCTCACCCAACTCAATCACCACGTAATCTTGATCCCCACGGCCTCCACCAATCGGGCTCGATTGGGGATCTTGTGGTGAAGAAGTTGGGGCGATTATCTGGTCTTTCGGGTACATTGATGTACCCGAAATACTCAACCTACAAAGAGGACAATTCGCATTGTTTTGAAGCCAAATATCGATACAATCCAAATGAAACGCGTGGTTACAACTCGGAAGAACCCGCAAAGTATCCATTTCTTGAAAATCATTCAAACAAACAACACATTCATACCAACTTCTCTTGACACCATCACCTTTTGTGTATTGACAAATGGGAATCTCACGGATTAGAAATTCATCAAGTCCTTTAACCCGCCAAGGAGGAGTCGAATAAGCCGATGATAACGGGTCGGGTACGGATCTTTCTCGGGTCATTGAAAACCGTCTCAACGGGTTAACTTGTTGCCAATTGAAGCAGCCTCTACTGACAAAGAAGTAGTAAGAAACAAGCAAGAAAGCAGTTGCAACAATGCATAATGTTGCAATGGCTAAGACTGGGAAATTGGAGGTTGATGTATCAGATTGAAAGGTTGACTTTTGTTGAATCTTGATTAATACATGATCCATTGGATAATTGATGAAAGTTGAGATTTTGAGAAATGGGATTTGCAAGATTTGTGAAGAATAGGTGTTTTTGATTGGAGAAGGTAGATGATGGTTGGGAGATGAAAGTGAAATGAAAGATGGGTCATGTGTATGAAGTGAGAAAAAAAGTCAAAATTGATTAACAAAAGGAGTGGAAGTACAAGAAGCAATAAATGAGTGGGGATGCTATTGAGGAACACATGGTTGCTTCAATTGAGATCTTGAAACATGGAGAGAGGCTTTGACTTTTTTACAAGGTGTGGTGCATGAGGTTGACAATCATGTTCACATCCAAACACACATACACATATATTGACTAACCTCTCTATAATCTTTTGTCTAGTAATTTAAGTGAAGGTAGGATTATTTTTTTTAGTTTTGGATTATAGTCTAGACATATTAATATTTATTTATTTTATGTAATTAACTTATAACATATAAATATATTGATATTTATTTAGTATTTTATTTAACTAATTTCTAACATAAAAAAATGTTTTTTTTTTAATTTTTTAAAACAACGGCCAGTGCATATAAATATATTGTTGTTGTTTAAAAATAATAATAACTAGGTTTAAATGTTAAGTATTAAATAGTGAGAAAATCAACTTCATTTTAATGCTTGGATCATATAATAAATGGTAAAGAAATATATTAGTTAAATGCATATATGTATGCATTTAAATTTTTATTTATAAATATACATTTAAGATCTTTGAATTTCTTGGTTTTACTATAGCATTTATAGTAGAGGATCCGTAATTATCACAATCTCTATAATTACATTACATAAAAGATCAATATTTTATTTTCTTTGAGTCTTATCCAATTAATAATAATATATTTTTATTATTAATTTTTTTTTCTTTTATACTCACAACCATAACATTTTTTCTCTCCTCTACTCATTACTCCAACTTTCTAAAATATGCAAACCTTACTCATAAAATATAATTTCTATAATCTAAATTAATGATCATAACTCTAAGAAGAATTTAACTTTATAAATAGCATATAAGTTAATAACATACATTGTTAACAAGACACGTTTTATAAAAATGTGAAATCAAAAATTAAGCGGCTATGATTGTAACGTTGTTTTTCAAACTCCAGTAGCAATTTGTTTGCTACACGTGCAGTTGCAGTGTAGATACAGTAGATTAATACAAAGTCTTCTATAACAATTGACTATTAAGTAACAAATCCTATTATTGTTTTTGAGATGCCTTATTCACACACCTAGCAATCTAACCAAACACTCATTTAACGCTCGTTAAGTTTTTAACGGGTCGTTATACTACAAACGTGATTATAAAATAAAAAAATTAAAAAAAAAAATTAAAAAAAAATTCTAACGGCCGTTAGAGGCTTAACGGGCAGTTAAAATTATAGGTAATTTTTTTTATTTTAAAAATGACTATTTTGTAAAACAATTATATGTATCATTTAGATTATTCACTTGAAACATATGAGAAACTCAAATGCATTCTTATATATATATGAGAAACATACTTTATTATTTTTTTTATTGAAAAGATAAAATAAATACTGCAAAATATGTGACATAAACCGTGGATATTCTCATTTAATATATCTTCTTTACCCTCTTTTTGAACAAAAGAAAAGAAAAGACAAACACAAAGAAACTCAAACTTATATATTATCGTCATACATGTCTCATAAAGCTACTTTTAATTTATTTTTATAACCTTATAATTGCATATGGTTATCATAACCTTGTTCTTTTTAGTTTTGAAACACCAAGTAATCGGCACTTAAAATTTATAATTATTGCAAATTTCACACTATAACATGTTATGAACTTTTGAACTATTTGATATTATAATAATATGATTTAATTGGCATAATAATTATTGCAAATTTCGTTAAAGACCTAACAAACCGTTATACTACAAATGCAAAAAAAAAAATAAAAAAAAATCTAACGGCCGTTAAAGGCTTAACGGGCAGTTAAATAGATTTAACGGCCGTTAAGTACTTAACGGACTGTTAAAAGTGTGGATTGATAGAAAGGTTGAGTGTGTGAATAGATAGAGCCTTGTTTTTTAATATATTTGTGATTAAAGTATTTTGTGTAGGAAAGTTGTAGCCATAGCCAAGACGCTTTTGCTAAAGAATTGAAGTTGAAATGAGATATTATTATTTTGAGAAATACAAAGAGATAAATATGAGGGAAGTTTTTCAGATTTTATTAAAAGAGCAAACTCAATAAGTATATATGAAAGTTTATAACTTATAAGCTATGGAACTAAAATTAACAATACTAAAGTAAACAATAAAAGAAAAAAGGAGGAGCTAAAAAACTAACTAAAAACCACTTGCGTTGTAACTCCGACATTATTGGTTCTTGCGGTTGCACAAAATTACATTAACAATTATTGTTTAAAGTCTATTTGTTAAAGGTTTTACAAAATTCAAACGGTCATATGACTGTTTAATGTTCAAATCAAGCAGCTCGTGAATGAGATAGTGAGCTCATTACATACCTCGTTTCCCTTTCTTGTTTGACAAGGAGTGATGACCTCACAAGCTTATCTTCTTTGTTACATATCTCGTCTATCACTCCTTCTCCCCTAAGATTATATGTTTTTAATTATGTCAATAGACACAGTCCATTTAAGTTTTACGTCAACAAACAAAACGAATCAGAACTACAAATTGATTACAATGTTTGTCTTTAAGATTATATGTTTTTAACATATATAAGTCGTTCATAATATAATATAACTTCCCTTTAGCCAGTGACTATTTAATTCTTGAATGACTAAAATCCCAAATAAAAGTCAACCAAATCAAACCATCAAAATCACAAACCCACATCAATAATCACTTGCAGATCAACAACCATGGCAA
Source organism: Tagetes erecta (assembly GCA_030867185.1). NCBI lineage: Eukaryota > Viridiplantae > Streptophyta > Magnoliopsida > Asterales > Asteraceae > Tagetes > Tagetes erecta. Next base: position 11,495,803 of record CM061494.1, read on the forward strand.
ATCTAGTTTCAACCTGGTCAAAAATCACTCAAACCCTACCGGAAAACTACATCTTCCCTGTTCATCAACGTCCAGGATCAACCCATGTTCCTTTGTGCAAAAACATCCCAATAATTGACCTCTCTAAAAGTCAAACTCAAACAGTTCAACAAATTGGTCATGCATGTCAAGAGTTTGGATTCTTTCAGGTCAAATCTTTGTTTACTTTGATTCAATTTGATCAAATTTGAAGTAAAGTTTTGTAATTTGTTAATCCCAGGTGATCAATCATGGTGTTTCAGAAGCTTTGATTGATGACACCATGAAAGTGGTTCAAGATTTCTTCAATTTGCCTGATGATGAGAAAGAGAAACTGTTCTCGATTGATCCGACGAACCGACGGCAGTTTCCGACGAAAAGTTGCAAGCTTTTTACGAGTGGTTCGGATTATGCGAACGAAGATGTTCATTATTGGCGAGATAATTTAAGACACCCGTGTCATCCGTTAGACGAATGGGCTCACTCCTGGCCCGAAAAGCCGGCCGAGTACAGGTAAAATATCCGAGCTTAAAAATTAGTCTGATAGCTTAAAAAAATGATATGATAGCTTAAAAAATGACATATGTACCAGCTTTGGCCTCTATTGTTATGTTGGGTTAAATTAATTATTTTATATTAAAAATAGTCTGATAGCTTAAAAAATAGCTTAAAAAATGACATGTGTACTGGCCTCGGCCCCTATTATTATGTTGGGTTATATTAGTCATTTTATATTAAAAATGGTCTGATAGTTTAAAAAAATTGTATATGTGCCGGCCTTGGCATTAGTTGAGTTTTTGATATAAAAGTTGCATTGTCATTTCACTTTCTTTTGTGGCTAAACCATTTTCTTTTAACGTTCTCAAAGTTAGTAAAAAAAATATCTAAGTCGATGCATTAATAGTTAAATGTCTTGATATGGCTATATCTAATATGATTGACTTAATGTTGCTTCCTTTGTTTTGAAGAGATATTGTTGGAAAGTACTCGTTAGAAGTGCGAGCATTGTCGTTGAGACTACTGGAGCTAATTCGTGAAGGACTAGGACTCAAACCGGGATATTTTGGGGAAGAGCTAACAAGGGGCCAACTGATGTCGATCAACCACTATCCACGATGCCCGGACCCCACTTTGACATTAGGGTTAAGAAAACACGTTGATCCTAATCTCATAACGCTTCTTTCACAAGGAAGCGTTTATGGACTTCAGGTTTTCAAGGATGGGCAGTGGCTAGGGGTTGAGCCAATGCCGCATGCTTTTGTGGTTAATATTGGTTTCCAACTACAGGTAACCATTTAACCCTTTTTTATTCGGGAATTAGTAGTTTTTATATGAAAACCATGAATTACGTACAATTAGAGAATTGTGTTTATAGATAATTAGCAACGGGAAGCTAAAAAGTGCGGAACATAGAGCAGTGACAAACTCGAGGGAAGATCGCACCACGATTGTGAGTTTCATCAATCCATGTCCAGACACCGTCATAGAACCAGCTAAATCGACACTCGACACTAGCATACCTCTTTTCAAACCTTTTATATATAAAGATTTTTTGAAGACTTATGAACAGAATAAAGGAGACATCGAAGCAATGATGGAGGTTTATAAGATTAAACCTTAATTAACAACATATGGACATCTTCTTTTAATTTCCAAATAAACCCTTTTGTCAAATATATGTTGTAATCTTTTTCTTGTATGCCATTGTGTTTAATAAAAGGTTGTTTAAATGTCATATCTTAATTATCTTGATTAAACAAAGTGTATTCAAATGTTTCAAAGATTTCATCACCAATAAGTACGTCATGCCTGACGTCACAGTTTTGCATTTAATTACACAGATGTAATCACAAAACATTGTTAAAGATGACTTCTTTTAACTTCATTTTTAGTTTTGTACGTCTTAATTTCTCATAACAACTATAAATTAAAACTACCTCAGTAAACATCTTCCAAATTAATCTTGATCAACAACAATGGTGAATCTAGTTTCAACCTGGTCCAAAACTACTCAAATCATGCCGGAAAACTACATCTTCCCCGTCGATCAACGTCCGGGATCAGTCGAGGTTCCTTTGTGCCAAAACATCCCACTAATTGACCTCTCTAAAAGTCAAAGTCAAACAGTTCAAGAAATACTAGATGCTTGTCAAGAATTCGGATTCTTTCAGGTTGGATCGATGTTCGTTCGATCAAATTAATTAATTGATAAAACTCAAATTCTTTTGAAGTTAAATTTTGTAAATTGATATAAGCAGGTGATCAACCATGGAGTTTGTGAAGATATAATTGATGACACCAGGAGAGTAATCAAAGAACTCTTCAATTTGCCTGATGAAGAGAAGGAGAAACTATACTCCATCGATCCCATGAAAATTTGCAAACTTTGCACAAGTACTAATGATTATGCAAATGAAGATGTTCACTTCTGGCGTGATATTCTACGACACCCATGTCATCCGCTAGACGAATTGGTTCACTCATGGCCGGAAAAACCTACCCGTTACCGGTAAAATTAATGACCACCCAAATCACTATATATCTTGGGTGACAAAGAGTGTCATGCCTTTAATATGACTAATGAATTATAAGATGACATGTTTAACAAAACGTGTTATTTTTCTAAACATTAGCATGAACATGTAGCATGACGCGATTAGACATGATGCGCTATTAACATGTTTATCTGTTATACGTGAACTCTTTCATATATGTTTTTTTTCGCATGTTCTTAACGTGTCGACTTTTTTATGATTCATGCAAACACGTTTATTTCATACAATATTGACCCATTGATTTTTATGTCAAGTCATATCATATATGTTAACAGTTTTAGTCATGCTCTTGGTTACGGGTTAAGGATTATTATTTACTTTTATGGTCATTGTTGTCACAACGTAAATTGAGTTATTAATACTTAACTAAATTGTTGGTTTGAAATTGCCATTTTAACTAACTGATTTCATGAGGATCAATGTTTCTTGTTTTGTTTGAAAGAGACGTGGTTGGAAAATACACGTTAGAAGTGCGGGAATTGTCGTTGAGAATCTTGGAGCTAATTCGTGAAGGGCTAGGACTGAAGCCGGGATATTTTGGAGAAGAGCTAACCGGGTATCAATTGTTGTCGATCAACCATTACCCTCCATGTCCAGATCCCAATTTGGCCTTAGGGTTACCCAAACATGCTGATCCTAATCTCATAACTGTCCTTTCACAAGGAAGCGTTTTTGGGCTACAGGTTTTCAAGGATGGCCAGTGGCTCGGTGTTAAGCCACTCCCTCATGTTTTTGTGGTTAACATCGGTCACCAACTACAGGTACGTGACTCACAGTGTTGTTTACACGTATTTTATTCATAAATATATATATTAGTCTTTTTTTTCGACCTAAACATTAATCAATTATATATATTGTTGCAACTTTGTTTAAAGATAATTAGCAACGGGAAGCTAAGAAGTGCGGAACATAGAGTGGTGACAAACTCAAGCGAAGCTCGTACAACGATTACAAGTCTCGTTGGTCCTTGTCAAGACACCATCATAAAACCAGCTGAATCGATGATTGGCACTGGTGTCCCTCTTTTTCGACCCTTCAAATTTAAAGATTTTATGAAGTTTTATCAAGAGAAGAAGGGAGACACTGAAGCAGTGATGAAAGCTTATAAGTTACTCCCTCCGTCCCATTAGAATAGTCTTAGTTTGAAAAACACAAAGTTTTAGGCACAATAAATGATTGGTATTTTTGTTTGTTATTTGACAATAATACCCTTGACAATAAATAGTATTGTGGGTCCATCATATTGTTTGTTTTATGTTATTAAGGGCAAATTTGGAAGTTTACTAATAAATTTTAAAAGTGGACACTTTAAGTGGGACAACTAAAAAAGGCAATATGGACACTTCTAATGGGACGGAGGGAGTATACGATTAAACCTTAACAACACAAGGATGCCTATTACTTTATCAATGATACTTGTAATTAATTTCCAAATAAAAGCTTATGTTACAATGTTTTAGTATTGCATGCAATATAATTGATATCTTGAATTATACCAATTCAAATCCTTCAGGAACAGATTTATACTCTCCATGAGGTTAATTATCTTTTATTTGACATGGGATATATTCTAGTAAATAATTAACTTAGTCAGTTTAACCAATGACATTTTAAACGTTCACTTTTGTTGTCAAAGACAATATATATTCTATCTCGAGGGCTCGAGCTAGGCTCAACTCTGACATAATCATAGACGTACATTTGATTTTCACTAAATTTCTCTTAAAAGGAAAATACATTTTTCTGTTTCGCTCGTAATGGATGAAATCTAGTGCAAAAGTAAGTGTAAACTTTGATAAATGAAATATGTAGTTGTTGACAACAAAAATAAAAGTTAGGTGCGTACGTATTTACTGAATAATTCCGGAAGTGGGTTACAGCCCAAAGCTGGCTATTCCTAATACACAAGCCGGTAGTATTGAGGGTTGAATTGGTAATGCAATTAGTGTATATAATTGTGATACCGTAAACATATAGTTAGCTTCATAGCCAGGATGGGTTTTGAGTCTTTGTTATATAGGGCAAGTATATTACGTATATACTTACCCAAGTTATGGTAGTAATTAAAGTATTAAGAATTATTGTATATATTGTAGTGTGATTTTGAGTTAGTTTCCATAATAGGTAATACAGAGTATAATAAAAGAGGTTTTACTTAAATTGTGAGTTTTTAGTCTTTGATTAAATTAAAAGTGTAAACCACTAGTGATCAATAAATGAAGTTCAAATTATTGAAACACCTGATATGAGTTTTTTCTAAGTGTAATTAATGCCTTGCATTGTAGCATGCTAAATAACAATTTGACCCCTCAATCATGATTATGTTCGTTAGAAATTCAATCTAACTGAATTTTACTTTTTACATGTAGATTATAAATAATTGTAAGGTCCTGTTTGTTTGAGTCTGTCCAGCCTCTGAATCTGACCGATTCAGAGGTTGGTTATGGTTCAGATTGTTTGGGTGGACGCGCAGGTCTGACCGAATCAGACGTTATATCTGAGCGGAGGTCTGACCGAATCAGACGTGGCTTGTGTCTGAACAAGATCTGAAGGAGTTGTGCGACGAAGGTAGCGACCACGTTAAGGTTGAAGGAACGACCTGTGCGACGAAGGAAGAAGAAGAATATGAAAGAACATGCTGGGCGGCTGTAGAGTTTTTGAAAAGTGAAAGGTAGAAGAAGAAGAAGTAGGGATTTTGAGAAAATGAAAGGTGGAAGATAAATATATATTTAATGTAGTTGGCTTTTAGTTACAAAAAGAAGATATACCCGTTCAAAAAATTCTAGTTTGTTTTTAGTTAAAAAAAAAGAAGATATATATTAATCTAGTTGGTTTTTATATTAAAAAAACAAAAACGTGTGACAAAGTGAATAAAACAAAAATTTTAGAAATCTCATTCAGATGTCTAACCAAACAGAAACTCTTAACCATTCAGTTTTTACCCATTCAGACATCTTAACCATTCAGACCTCTTAACCATTCAGCACTTAACCATTCAGCATTACCAAACAGCCCCTAAGTTAAAAGAAATTGAACATCATGGTCTTGAATTCAACTGTGTAACTGAATTTTATTTTTAGAGTACGCATCATCCCTTTTTTTTTCAAGTCATGAGCTTCCGCTTGTTCTTGGACCTGCAAAAGATTTGATTGCATCGAACAATCCACATATGTTCAAATCATGCATAGCAAATTGCATGTCATTATAAGTCCATTGTCTTCTATAAAGTCATGTTATTATGTAAGACTATGCTATGACTGACAATTCTTAGGTGCTGTTTGTTTTTTCTGCAGGAAAATGTCTGCAGTCTGCGAATCACATCTGCAGAAGAAGAGGTGAACTAAACATCTGCAGTCTGCAACAAGAAGACTGTTTGTTTTTTTTATCTTCTGCAGTCCACTGAAATAAACTGATTGTGGGGGACACTGATGGTGGTACTGGATGGTGGTGGGTGGGGGACGGTGGTGGTAGTACTGGATGGTGGTGGGTGGGGGACAGTGGTGGACAGTTGGTGGTTGTGGTGGTGGACAATGGTGGGTGGTGGTGGATAGTGGTGGTGGTAGTGGTAGTGGTAGTGGGTGGTGGTACGTACTGATGGTGTTGGGTGGGGGATGGTGGTGGACAGTGGGTGGTGATGGTGGTGGGCGGTGGGTGATGGTGGACAATAGTGGATGGGGGTGGACGATGTGTGATGGTGGACAATGGTGGGTGGTAGTGGACGATGGTGGGTCGTGGTGGTTGTGGTGGACAATGGTGGGTGGGTGGTGGTGGTGGACGATGGTAAGTGGTGGTGGTTGTGGTGGACAATGGTAGGTTGTGGTGGTGGACAATTGTGGGTAGTGGTAGACAATTGTGGGTAGTGGTGGACGGTGGTGGTGTGGTAGACGGTGATGGTGGTGGTGGACAGTGGGTAGTGATAATAGGTGATGGTGTATGTTTAACCCTCCTCTGCAGACCTTAGAAGATCTCAGAAGTGGTATGTCCAAGTCTGCACCAGAAAGAGGTCGCGCAGTCGTTTGAACATCTTCGAAAAAACAAACAGTATGCAGATGACAATGTCTGCGCGTGGTCTGTGCGGCGCAGACATAAAAGGCTGCGCAGATTTTTTCTGAAAAAACAAACACCACCTTATTCTTTTGAATGTTTATTTTCTTATTGACTATTTTAAAACATGCCAGCTTTGCCTAAGTAGAGTAACCAAAGCCTGTTTCGTAAAATCTATACAAAACAAGTTTTATGTTTTATCCTCATAAATATGTGGATCCATTGATTATTAAGACACTTTCTTCTCTTTAGCTCGATCAATCTCTTTAAGAGCATCACCAATGAAAGGGTTAAAATGTGACTGAGGTGTCAGCTGCCCTTACTTTCTCTCTCTTGCCCTCTCACAAACCTAAAACCTTCATCTCTCTCCTCTCTTCTCTTCTCTCTCTTCCCTTCCCACTCACATAACCATTTTTTCTTGTTCATACTCAAGAATATATGTTCACCCTCTCTCATTCATATTATCTTTCTCTTTTTCACCTCGGCTTCTCACCCTAAAACTTTTAAAAACTCCTTGAGATGTTCTAAATTTGTTAAAAAAAATAGAGGTATTTTAATAACCCAATTATAGGTGGCTAAATGAGTGGACAAGAATGCTTGTCACGTGGCAAGATTTGATCCACAAACATGTTCTTCATTATAAAAGTTATATAAATATAAAATAATTTTAATCGTAACCCGAATCTAGAGATGAAACTATGAAGAGCCCAGGGATATCTTAGGCTACCCCTTAACTTTTGTTACGAATTATAATTTTCACTGGTTTAAGTATTAGGATAACATTTTTTTACGGCTTTAAGTATAAGGATACCTCTGAAAAAAATTTATGATATCCTTGAGCGGAATTATCTCATATGATACCCCTGATATTTGGTTATGGATCTGCCATTGCCCGAATCTTAATTCACATACATTGCTGAAGATGGCATTATTTTAACTAGATTTGCATGTCCTGTTCCTAAAAGTTATTAAAAAATTATAATCATTCAAACGTAGCCGATGGCATCTCATGACCATCTAATTTACATTGGACGGCATTTTGTTGCTATAAAACCCCATCTACATTTGATACAAGTACACATTAACTCTTACTTATGGCTTTACTTGTTTCTAGCTGGTCTAATAGTGTTAAATCCGTCCCTAAAGACTATGTAATGCCACCTGAAAGAAGAGCTGAAGATTTCCTTACTGTTTGCAAGGAAATCCCAGTGATCAATCTTCAGAATGCTCGGTCTGAGATCGTCAAACAAGTTTTAAAAGCTTGTCAAGAATTTGGTGTATTTCAGGTCATTTTATAAATGCAACATTGCATTCCCAAATCATGTGCATATGGTACCTTATGCATTGGGTTTGAAAAAAACTATATATGTTTATGCTTTATAATTTAAAACATAGATTTTCACTTGTGTCGCGTTATGCAGCAGTAAGGTCGTGTGTGGAATTTTACTCCACGCGATACGATGATGATGCTAACGTGTAGTGCCTTTGCGTGACATGACACATTTTTGTCTTTGTTACACATGTTATGTCATTCATGTCTTTAGCATGAATGTGTTGCGTGACCTATTTCACATTGGTGACAATAACGTCATGTAGCGTCTGCGATTGACACAACGCATTAGTTCCTGACGATAATGTTGTTAGGCGTAGCTAAAAAACTAGTATATCTCACATGTTCAGCGGAAAGTCATAAAATTAATTTACAAAATGAAAACAAAACAAAAGAGAAAAATAAGGAGAAAAAAAAAGCAATTGAGCAAAAATCATATAGTATAGAAAAAGAAAATGAAAACCAACCGTTATTTAGTTATGTTTAATGCAATTTAAGCATATATAGAATAACATTCAACTATTCAAAGAACATGTTTTATAAGATTGTTGGTTTCATTAACAGGTGATCAATCATGGGGTATCTGCTAGGATGATGGAGGACACGATGGCTTTGTATGATGAGTTTTTTAACTTACCGGTTGAGGACAAACTAGGCGTTTACTCGGAGACACCTCGTAGGGGTTGTACGCTTTACACGAGCGGATTAGAGTATGCAAAAGAGGAGGTTCACTATTGGAAAGACACTCTAAAGCACCCGTGTCATCCCATAGAAGAGCACTCACCATCTTGGCCTAACAAACCGACCAGATACAAGTAGCGCATGACTAAATCTCAGTGGATAGATTTTTTGGTTTGATACTAAGTATATTTCGCTTCTATGTCTTTTTAGGGAACAAGTTGGGAGATATGCGGTTGAAGTACGAAAAATGGGATTTAGGATTTTGGATTTGATTGCGGAAGGACTTGGTTTAAGAGAAGGGTACTTCAATGAAGTGAGCCAAGAACATACGATGGCGATTAACCGTTACCCGCCATGCCCGGACCCAAGTCTAGCTATGGGCATAGCTAGTCACAATGACCCTAATCTCATAACCTTCCTTCAACAAGACCACTATGGGCTACAAATACACAAAGATGGGAAATGGATGGGTGTTGACCCAATTCCAAATGCTTTTGTGGTCAACCTCGGTTACCAACTACATGTAAGATCTAAACAACAAGAAATATACAACACACATATATATAATTTATCAAAAACTCGAAACCAAGCTTTTTATATGTTTTCTTATTGTAGGTTATAAGTAATGGGAAGCTAAAAAGTGTGGAACATCGTGGTCTCTTGAACTCAACTACCTCTCGAACGTCTATTGTCACGTTTTTGGGTCCAAATCCGGAACGTCCAACTTTTATTGAACCCGCTAAAGAGTTGATCACGTCGACCAATCCCCAAATGTACAAATCGTATTGGTACAACGAGTTCATAGCAAATTACTTAGCCCTGGCATATAGTCGCATGCCAGGTTCTCGAGTTAGAGCCATATTGGATCATTATCGGCTCTAAAAAAATTATGTATGTTTTAAAAACTTTGTGTAGTATCAGTTTGACTTGGTTTCAATAAAGAGATCCGTTGTTTACTTAAGTGTCACAACTCACAAACCTACTTTGTGACCATAAATCTATTCTGTGACGGTTGCAATGAATTAACTCGTTACAATTTGGGTTTGAATTCCTTGTCACAATACGACACCTGCGCGACCTGCGGATACGAATACAGCTTCAAAAAACCCATGCGAGAGTCGTTTTTTGTTTTTTGGACTAATATAAATTTAACCTAACCCTGTTTTTTTTCACTCCTTCCTTCACCTCCCCATCGCCGCCTCCCCCTCTTCTCACATTCACTTCACCAAGAGTCTTCATCTTCTTATTCTTCATCATCGCCCGCTTCACCAGGCAAACTTCTTCAGCTTCTTCTTCAACATCGCCCGCTTCACCAACCAGACTTCTTCATCTCCTTTATCATCGTCCGCTTCACCAGGCAGACTTCATCGCCCACCACCATCGCCCTCGGTCACAAATTCGTCATCACCTCGTCACCGACTTCATTCAGATCCCATTCAGCTTGTTCAAATGTGAACCATAGTTTGAATCGCTCAGACCCTCGCTCAGATGCGAGGTCTGATTCGGTTAGACTTGCTACACAAGCCAAACACTCTTAACCAAACCAACCTCTGAATCAGACAGATTCAAAGGTGGTTAAGAGGTAACAAACACACCTTAAAGTTGTTTTATGTTTCATTCAGTTCCATTCAACATATCTCTGTCAATTGATCATTCAGCACTGAACTGAACCATGCATTAAGAAGTTCTTTTTTAATGAACCAAACGATTTGAATGTTGAATGATTCACCACTAAACTGAACCATTAAAATGTGAAACAAACAACCCCTAACTCTTTAAGGTAAGCCATAAAACATAACTTTAAATCTAAAACTCTAAAAGTTCATACCTTAAAAGTAAAAAAAAAATAAAGTTAAAATAAGTAAACTTAAATAAATAAAAAAGCAAACATATAAATACATAATATTTGTTTGAAATAATTAAGAGAAAAAAAAAAACTCATGTATGATAGTTAAAACTTATGTGTCTAACACATGTGGACTTTAGTTTGTTTCTTGTGATCACGACTGGGAGTAGGGCTTAGTTATTTGTTTGACTTGATGGATCATATTGTATATTATTACCTAAATTTCTAATTTACAAGGATGGTGATTTCGACCTTGTAAATTTACAAGTTTTCAACTGATTTTAGCATTAGTCCTTTATTTTTGTTATGTTTACAAGTTTAGTTTCTCGTCTTAACTTTGACATATTTATGACTTTGATCTCCGACTTTGATTGATTGTTATTTTGTGCCTGATAACTTAGTCAATTTACTTTTGACCCCTTACTTTACTTTGACATGTTTACGACTTAGACCCTAGCTCCGGCTTGACTTGGTAATCATTTTGACCTCTAAGTTGGGATACTTCTCTATATTTTAATATGTAACGCATTACGACTTTACACCATACCGTACGATACATGCAACTTTTTTAACAACGCGTGTGACGAAGTCACGTACGTGAGACCCGACCGCCGCATTGCAGGGCCCGTTCTAAATATAGTATAATTCTAATTTGTAAGATCGGTGATCCGACCTTGCAAATTACTAAATTACCCTTGTATCCAAATACTAATTTACTCCCTTTACTTTAATAGTTTTACACTTTTGGCACAAGGGCTCAACTATGACATATTTACGACTTTAATCCCCTACTCTACGTTAACGTACTTACGACTTTGACTTAGTTATCATTTTGACATCTAAATTTGGATATATCTTCGTCTTTTAATATTTGATGCATTACGATTTCACAGTAGCATACGGAACATTAAACTTATTTTATTAACATGTGTGACGAAGTGAGACATGCAAGACCTGGCCATTGCATAATGCGTGTGGCCCGGTATTATAGTTGGTTTGTATACGATACTTCAGGATTTGTGGACCGTGACAATTTCATCATAAGTAGCATTGTTAAAGAAACGACAATTTGTCTATAGTTATATAATAATTAGTTGAATACATATAGCAACCATAGAATTAAGAAGTAGCAATCCAACTTAATTATTGCATAATAATTGTGTTTAATTAAGCAATGAACCTGTTTTAACTATAGTTTACCATGTCAAATGAAAGTTGTTTATATTCATATCTCATTCGCCGATGCAATCATATATTGTCGGGTACAATTAAATATCATCATTTTTTTATATAGTTAATTAATTTTGTATATTTGACTTGGTTGTTGGAGTAGCGAAAATAATGAGAATATGCTGCTTAATTTTAGTTTCACTACTCTTTTACATACTATTTATACACATTTCTTCCAATCATCACACAATAAGATCAACAACAACAAACAATAACATAAATTCATGTCATCATCATTTCCTCAAGTCTCATATTGAAAAATTGATCAATATGTATTGATTTGTTGCAGAAATAACAAGCTAGATCAATGGATTCATCGACTAACTTACACGTTCTAAACGCCCTCGATGGAGCGAAAACACAATGGTACCACTTCACGGCGATTGTAATAGCTGGAATGGGCTTCTTCACCGATGCATACGATCTCTTTTGCATCTCGTTGGTCACCAAATTACTCGGCCGGATTTATTATTACACCGAAGGATCTCCGAAACCAGGAAGTTTGCCTCCTCAAGTCTCTGCTGCCGTAAATGGAGTAGCACTCATTGGAACCCTAGCCGGACAGTTGTTTTTCGGATGGCTCGGGGACAAACTTGGGAGAAAAAAAGTGTATGGCATTACATTGATGTTGATGTGTCTTTGCTCAATCGCTTCCGGTTTATCGTTCGGAAGCCAACCGAAAGGCGTAATGACGACGCTTTGTTTTTTTCGGTTCTGGTTAGGGTTTGGTATCGGAGGTGATTACCCGCTATCCGCAACGATTATGTCCGAATATTCAAATAAAAAGACACGTGGCGCGTTTATAGCGGCTGTTTTCGCCATGCAAGGGTTTGGTATTTTGGGTGGAGGAGTGTTTGCAATCTTGATGGCCGCGATTTTTGATAACAAATTTAGGGCTCCGCCATATGAAGTGGATCCAGTGAAATCGACGGTCCCGGAGGCCGATTACGTTTGGCGGATTGTGCTTATGGTCGGTGCGATTCCAGCGTTGTTGACTTACTATTGGCGGATGAAGATGCCAGAAACCGCGAGGTTTACAGCGTTAGTCGCTGGAGATGCGAAGAAAGCAGCTTCAGACATGTCAAAAGTTTTACAAGTGAATATTGAATCCGAGCAGGAAAAAATTGACGAAGTTATGGAGGATTCGAATTTTAAGTACGGGTTGTTTAGTAAACAATTCGCTAAACGTCATGGTTTGCATTTGATCGGAACTACGAGCACATGGTTTTTGCTCGACATCGCGTTTTACAGTCAAAATCTGTTTCAAAAGGATATCTTTTCCGCCATCGGATGGATACCACCAGCTAAGACAATGAACGCGATCCATGAAGTTTACAAAATCGCAAGAGCTCAAACGCTCATCGCACTTTGCAGTACTGTCCCTGGCTACTGGTTCACCGTCTTTCTAATAGACAGAATTGGACGATTCACGATCCAACTCATTGGATTCGCTATGATGACTATATTCATGTTCGTTCTAGCGTTTCCATACAACTACTGGATCAAACCCGAACATAATATAGGGTTTGTTGTGTTCTACTCGTTAACGTTCTTCTTCGCAAACTTCGGGCCAAATGCCACTACTTTTGTGGTTCCTGCGGAAATTTTCCCAGCGAGGTTGAGATCAACTTGCCATGGGATATCTGCGGCATCAGGGAAACTAGGGGCGATTGTTGGTGCTTTCGGGTTTTTGTATTTAGCTCAGAATAAGGATCCAGCGAAGACGGATCATGGGTACCCACCGGGTATCGGGGTGAAGAACTCATTGATCGTGCTCGGTGTGATTAATCTTTTGGGTACGTTGTGTACGTTTCTGGTGCCGGAGTCAAAGGGGAAATCACTTGAAGAAATGTCCGGTGAGAATGAAGAAGAAATTGGTGAGACACGAGCGTAAATGTTGGCGGAGCGAAACAAGGGTCTTTTTTCTTTGATAATATTGTTATGTGATCCATTTTTGTAGCAGTCGTGTTTTAAATTATGAAATTTGAGTTTAGTGATTAACTATTAACCTGTTTAAGTGTCACAAACATAATTATATACCCACTTTAAAAAGAAGGCTTTAATCAATGATTCAATGGACACATGATCCGAATATGTGGGTAATTAAGGCATTTTCCAACGGATTACCGACGGAGATTAGCTGTTGTTACCATATAGTATTATCGACGGAATAACCCATCACAAATTAGCCTTCTCAAAAGACGAATGAAACGACTTGACTAGTCCACTAGAAAGGCGTTCCTACAAACATCAACCAAACATGGAATTACTAGCATCAGTGGGCCATCAGTGTTCTGTCGATGATAATCTCAACTTCTTAGATTATGATGATAATCTCAGTAATATGTCAATGATGGCATATAGATAATTTTCCCAACCAAAATGATGCAAGAGTCGTTCACCGTTCACAAATTTAATCAAACAGAATTAAGGAGATAGTGATGTAAAACAAATCTTCGTTAGGGATGATACGGTGATGTATATATAGAAAATCCACATATGGGATAGTTATGGTACTGAGTATTGGTAATCAAGTCGGATAGTCTCATACTTATTGTAACATCGATGATGTTCTACGCCCAGACTGATATTAGTCGACATATCCACGTCTATCAGGTATACCTGTTAGTTTGTTAAGAATTACATGTTGGTATATTCAAACAAATTTATGTTTTTTTACCATTCAAATTTTTATATGACTAGAAAAGTTCCCCGCAGTTCACGGTGGGGTGGCTAAGGGTAAAGCGCATGTTTGCAAACCTTGTGACCAAAGTGCCACAATATGTTGAAAACAAACGTATAAAGTTACGCCAGATCGGTTATGAGGAATATTAGGGCATAAACAAAAAAACAATACTACACATGGATACAAGTAAGCATGTCACAATGTAGTATACGAATTGTAAAAAACAATATTACACGGGTGTCGCAAGCTTCCAATCTCGAATCCGTTTTTTGCATCCCCTATGTGTGCGGTATTTGTCAACGTACGTAAAAGACAACACAAGAAGTTAACGTCTTTGAGGCTTAAATCTACAAGCCGAAGTAAATTAAGTCTCCGCACCTATATCGGACAAGATTACTCCCATTTATTCTTACCGACTAACTACTTTGAGAGTTGCCACTTATTTACACACATCATCTAACATATTTTAGACGTGTATTTGTTAAATTATTGTACTTTTTTATGCGTAAGAAAACTTTGTTTATATTTTTCATTGTTTGACCACCCATACCGAATACCATATCCAGACATATAACGCGAAATATAGCGATATGAAAAAAAATTACAATGTGACTTCAGACCCATTATGCATAAAACTTGAAGTTTCACTACCGGTGATGGTCACATAACAATACACAATACGTGGGAGTTGGTGCAACAATCAATGAGTGAGCAGTGGCGGATCTAGAGAAAAAGTTCAGGGGTAGCGGAAAATTGGATTTTTTGGACCTAAAGGTATAGTGATACATAAAACGATAAGAAAAACTAAAACTTTACACTAGTTTTACACTTCGCCGGAAAAGTTGAGGGGTAGCGGCCGCTACCCCCGGCACTACATTAGATCCGTCCCTGTGAGTGAGTGCGGACAACTTTTATGTTACTTCACCTAGCTAGTCGGTAGCAATAACTTAAACCGATATCGGTTTCATGTTTTCGTTCCTACTCGTATATGTGTTGTCTACTTGTCTCTACTCTTATTTTGTTTCCAAACGCTTAAAACCGACCCCCTGTACGTATAATAATATCATTATAACTAAGAAGCAAGTTCCAAAATGCCGGAAAACATTTGAATTCATGAATCTTGACGTAGAAAACAATCCAAATACCTCAAAACCCAGACAAAAAAAACTTGCTGTATCATGTCAAAACCTCAAAATTATAAAAATTTCGATGATTTTCCACCTTAATAAATGTTTCTTTCGTATCAAACAACTGTTTCTTAGTTACCATGTCAAAGGTATATCCTCCTAGTATTGCATTGTTTCTAACGTCAATTTGAACTATATTTATACACTATTTGCGATAAACGCTAAATCATAGTTTTCTTAACTCGACTGACTAACCGGAAATGGCTGGGGATCAACTTCAAGTGCTACACGCGCTCGATCTAGCCAAAACACAATGGTATCATTTCACTGCGATTGTAATAGCAGGAATGGGTTTCTTCACAGACGCGTATGATCTATTTTGCATCTCGCTAGTCACTAAATTGCTCGGTCGGATATACTACTATGATGGCGGAGACCTCCCTGGCACGTTGCCGCCCAAAGTATCCGCAGCAGTTAACAGTGTAGCATTTGTCGGTACCCTTTCGGGTCAGTTGTTCTTCGGTTGGCTTGGGGACAAAATGGGGAGGAAAAAAGTGTACGGTATGACGCTTATGCTCATGGTGATTTGCTCCATAGGTTCTGGGCTTTCATTTAGTAAAAAACCGACTGCGGTCATGGTTACACTTTGCTTCTTTCGGTTCTGGTTAGGATTCGGGATTGGCGGTGACTACCCGCTTTCCGCCACTATTATGTCTGAATATGCAAACAAAAAGACCCGTGGAGCGTTTATTGCAGCGGTTTTCGCGATGCAAGGTTTTGGGATTTTAGTCGGGGGTATGTTTGCTCTAATCGTATCAGCCGCGTTTAAAGCCAAGTATGATGTTGGTAGTTTTGACAAGGATCATTACGGTTCAACCCCAGATCAAGCCGATTACGTTTGGAGAATCATTTTGATGTTTGGCGCTGTCCCCGCGGGTTTGACTTATTACTGGAGAATGAAGATGCCTGAAACCGCTCGGTATACGGCTTTAGTGGCTAAGAATGCAGAAAAAGCAGCAAAAGATATGGCCAGGGTTATGCAAGTTGATATCGAAGCCGAGCAAGGAAAAGTTATTGAAATAACCGAACGGGACAGAAATTCGTTTGGTTTATTCTCAAAAGAGTTCCTTCAGCGCCACGGGCTTCACTTACTAGGAACAACAACCACGTGGTTCTTACTTGATATCGCGTTTTACAGTCAAAATCTTTTCCAAAAAGACGTTTTTAGTGCAATCGGGTGGATTCATCCCGCGCATACTATGAGCGCGATCGAAGAGGTTTTCAAGATTGCGCGAGCTCAAACATTGATCGCACTTTGCAGTACAGTTCCTGGATATTGGTTTACTGTAGCTCTAATCGATAGAATTGGAAGATTTTCTATCCAACTAATGGGTTTTACAATGATGACTATCTTTATGTTTGCTTTAGCAATCCCATATAATCATTGGAAAAAACACGACAATATGGGGTTTATCGTGTTGTACTCGTTCACCTTCTTCTTTGCCAATTTTGGCCCAAATGCCACCACGTTTATCGTGCCAGCCGAGATCTTTCCTGCACGGTTGAGGTCAACATGTCACGGAATATCAGCAGCATCGGGGAAACTCGGGGCAATAGTTGGTGCTTTCGGGTTCTTATATTTGGCTCAGGACAAACACAAACCAGATAAAGGGTATGGTAGAGGCATTGGTGTTAAAAACGCGCTCACCATTTTAGCTGTTGTTAACCTTTTGGGGGCACTATTTACCCTTTTGGTACCCGAAGCTAAAGGGAAATCACTTGAAGAGATGTCGGGTGAGAACAATGACAATGATGTTGATGGAGTAAGGCTTGAAGATGTATCCAGAGTGGCTGCAGATGAACCTGAACCTAATTCAACAGCCTAATAATATCGCCCTGCATACCTATTAGTTACTACTAAGTACGTTTAATTTGTACTCACTACTAATAAACTGTCTGTATTTTCTTTAATAATCATCATCAAATAACAATACGGACAAGCATACAAGTTTCAGCATTAAGTCTTTGCTAGTGTAACTATTTTCGGGAGATCTTTAGCCAGAACTTAGCCTTAAAATGTGGCTTTTAAAGTGAGGCGACCGCCGACCAGAGAGCGCTAGGTTGAGTCGGGCCTAGAAGCATGCCTTGTGGAACCATACCCTAGTGTAATCTTTATACCGATATTGGTTTTAAACTAGCATTGAACAAAGTAAAAATATCAAAATGAACATGTTGGATGACAAGTCAAAACGGGTTCAAAGTTAAATGAGAGAAATAAAATTTGTCCGGTTCAGGGAAGGTTGGGTTACGATCGATCAAAAACATTTTGTCTAACTTTGTAAAAAAATTAGTATGTGATATATGATTTATGACTTTTGGCAACGTTACCACGCATTTGACATAACGCAGGTTACTTATATCTACGTAAATAGGCTGAAATTGCCACTTTTTACAGCAATAAAAGCACGGAAAGGCGATGCAGTTACAAGCCAGCTATATAGATATGATGGTCACCAAATATATAATGATTTGCAAGTGTAAATAATCGGGCGATTCATACAATAATCAGGTGAAACAGGCTTATTGTCGTCAGATAGCCATTTTTATGAAACATAACTTTCTTTTGCTAGAAAGACGCATAAACCGGTTTGCAACTTCAGGAAGCTAGAAACAGTGGTTCAAGAAAGCTAACCGATCAGTATACGCGTTCTCTCAGCACATCAAGCTCCATTTCTGTGGGGTCGGTAGCTTGAATCTCGTAGTGGACCCCATCAAGCTCGTGTCGGAGTCTGTCTTTAGATGTTGCATATAACATCTTGGCTCGAATCCTAGAGGTTGCAGGAGACCTACACAAATCCAATATTTCCTAATCAAGATATGCACTATCAAAAGATGTACTAAACTAACATTTATTTTAGTCTTTTTGCACTACAAAATGCTGCAAAGAAAACTAACCACGCGATAAAGAAAATCTTGCTCTTTTGACAGTTCTCGGAGGTGACAAAGTCAAAGTCAAAGACAGCGTATCTGCAATCGTTTTCAGGCAAAGCCGAAGTGAAATCTTCATAACTTTCCGCAGGATTGCCGGTCTTGTCCACAACTACTTCATTTTTCTTCTCATCAATTCTGAAAATCACGTAACGGTGTGCCTTCTTTCTTTGTAGCTCCAAGAATGTGCCTTTACAGTGATCAGCAACGCCCATTCCAGAAGAAGCATTCTTCTGTTAACCAAATCAATTTCGTACATCCAACGACTCATAAGAAAAACAGTTATAGATATCACACAATATGCAAAAAGATAGAAACACCAGATAATGTTTTTGGTCTAAAACTTAAATACTAACGATGCCCCGAATCACACTATGTTCCATATTTAAGGCATACTTAGCACTCTGTTTTAAAAGTGATTTATGAGTCAAATGACTGCTAAATCACCAAATAATCAG
The DNA here is from genome assembly GCA_030867185.1 of Tagetes erecta. Taxonomy (NCBI): domain Eukaryota; kingdom Viridiplantae; phylum Streptophyta; class Magnoliopsida; order Asterales; family Asteraceae; genus Tagetes; species Tagetes erecta. The sequence goes on from CM061494.1 coordinate 11,514,766, forward strand.
AAACAGTTATGTTGCAGCTACTACTAAACTTATTATCCAAAACTTATAACATAAAGAACCAGTTACACTATATCAAAACAGTAGACTTTATCTGCTACTTGGTAAGATGATAACAAATGTTCTCTTAATCTCAAGCAGCGGTGAATCGAACCGAACTTTAACCTTCTACCAAACAAACGAACGAACATGAACATGGTCATGTTTGTTCATTTAATTTAACTAAAAACACAAACTTTCTTGTTCATGTTTTCCTAAAACCTGTTGGCTGAAATTTGGGTTCGTTTACAATTCTAAATGGTCAAGTAACATATCCAGATCAACCAAAATCCCCAAATTACAATTGACTAAAGAGTAGATAAAATCAAATATTAGAAAGTAATTGAGCAGACAATTGATGAAATTAAGCTACTAAAAAACGAGCCTAGTGATAACAAGCAAGATCGATGAATAGAGAGGGGAATTAATTAAAGAAGAAGAAGATGAATGGAGCATACCCCTCCGCGAAATCTAAAAGACATGATTGATGAAGCAGAAGGAAAAGGGAAATTAAAGATGAAGAAATGGAAGTGGGGTGGGTGGATGATTTAAGCAGAAAATATAGAAGAAGAAGAATAAAAGATGAATGGATGATAATCAAATTACGTAAAGATTGAGAAGATGATGATGATGATTGGGAATTGGGGCGGTGCGTAGATCAAACGCTGTGTTCATCAACTTATGTCATGCTTACGACTTCGATTTACATTTCATTTTCTAGTCTCCGCGTATCTTCTACTCCGTAACAATTATTTTATTCATGCCTAACATTAAAACTTTTTTTTACTGAACCACTCCATGTGTAAGGATTAAGATCGAAATCTCACATTTAATATCAATATGTGTTTTTCGTTAGAATTGGAGCTCGACCATTACTGTGCATGCAACGGAAGCTCACCACAACCCTTCTTACGGGCGAAATTAATCGGAGTCGAAACTCGTCAACCAACTGTTTTAACCATGCCAAAGGATTGGCTGATTCAAACCGAACAACCAACCGGTTGGATCGGATCGAAACATGTGATTTTTTTTAATTGGTTGTGTCTTTAAACTTAAATTATCTTTGTTTAAACTCGTAGTATGTTGTTTGAATTTGGATTATGTGTGGTTAAGATTTAAACTTTAAACTTGGATGTTTGTTTAACATAATTAATGTCTTTGTGCTATTATTTTAGAATTTAAAATAGTTGTGTCTAGAAGTCTTATATTTGAAGTTCTAAAACACTTTGAAAAATATATTTTTATTATTTATATCATTCAAAACTGGTTCAAACGGTCCAATCAGTGAACCAATAAGACGAGCGATTCATTATCCGATCTAATTCTGAAAACAATTGGTTATAATTTCGATATGATGTAAATAACGTGAAAAATCTTTACTGGATATTGAAATATGTAATGTGTAACGTTTAATGTAGTGGTAGAGAAAAAACATATATATATATATATATATATATGTACTGCTTGTAAATAATAAGTATAAATGTTTATTCATTTAAAAAATAATGGTTTATTTTAGTCAAGTTTACACCAACTGAATTCTTATCCTGCGATGTTTCGAGCGAGAGGTTTTCGTAGATATGTGAGACCAGCCTAACGCATTGCCCTCTACTATAGGAACCATGCCGCCCGAGCCTTCGCTCAAGCCACATGACCCAACTCTAAACTTGGACGGGCATGCCAGATAAATACATAATGCAACACTTGATCCAACCAATCTAAATTCAATCACAGTCCAACCCCGCCACTTTAAAGCCCTCACTTGAGTCACAAGCTAGCGTTACCAAGCCCGGTGACTATTAAGCTCCACATGGTTCTTATAAACAAAAAAACTGTTATCAATTTGTCAAATGTGGGACGTAAACAAAAGCTTCTTCATCTCTGTCAAAACTCATTGGTTGATAATGGTTATCGTCGACCGTTTGCCATGACCATGAGCCTCATGACTTGACAGTTTGTTTGCGCATATATCTCTACGTTGTTTCGTTTCTTGTTTGTGTTTGTATCCTCAGTGTAAGTGAACTAGTGAAGTACGATATCTTTAATTGTTCTCTATGCTCAAGGAGTAAATTAGTTATTTTGTTTAATTATGCATTGTGGGTGTTTTAATTAGTTCAATAATAGTTCAATTTCAAATATATGATTTGTGGTAAAATTAGACACTGAGATGGGTGCGTGGTGATTGAGTTTTTTAACCGTGTGTAAACTGTAGTTTTGGTCAAAGATATTTTGTAGATTCCATTCTTACTATATGAGGATATTAATTTCAAGCGGGCGGTTCATGCGGTGTTTATGATCGTAATATGGAACTTATGGAGGCATAGTAACGAGATCAATTTTTACCATGTGAAGCCATCGGCTAACAGGTTGTGAGAGATTATGGTGGTAAGTTCGCTGAAGGCTTGAATTCGAAAGGGCACCAATATAGCTTTGGCAGACTTCCCCTTCGATCCCGGTTAATGCTTCTAGTTTGGTTTGATTTGGTTAACTTTGTTCTTGTTATGTTTTTCTTTTCGTGTTTTTACTTTTTAAGGTTTTTAGCTACTTGTTATCTCCTCGTATCTATATAATTATTTTTCCATAAAAAATATTAGCATGCATTTTGTTTTTATCCATCTAACACTCATACACGTATACGACATTATGTAGTGAAAAGTATAGAGCCGCCGAATTCAAATACAAAAGAGAGTTGCCTAGTGCACGTGGAGATGTACCCAACTAAATCAAAGGCATTCTATCATATCTCCAACTCTCATGTCGGTATAGAGTTAAATTACTTTTGACTAAATAATATACAAGATATTAAACATTGTATCATATCTCCAACTCATGTCGATATATATATAATATATCTAGCTAACTACAGGTATATATAATAAATGTATTTAACAATAACTGTTTGAGTTATAATATTTTTGGGTCTCATATATGACTATGGTGTAAAGTCGTAATACGTTACATACTAAAAAACAAAAGATATATCCAAATTCACAAGTAAAAATGATAACTTAGTTAAAGTCGTGAGTCAAAATCGTAAATATGTTAAAGTGAAGAACTTGCTAAGTCATTAGAGATAAAATGATAATAAGTTAAAGTAAGGGGTCAAAATCATATATATTTCGAAGTTCAGTTGAGTGGTTAATAATAACATTATATGAAAGTTTTAGGTGAAGTCACCGAGCTTCTCAATTAGAAATTTAGAATTATATAAATAACTTTATATTTATATAAAATTAATTAATTAACACTCATATTCAAATCTCACACTTTAGTCATTTATTTAGCGGCATGACAACGAAGCTCAAACTTGAGCAACCCGGGTTCGAGTCTAAGCTGAAGTGTTTTACATGAAGAGTTGGGATGAACTTATGTTACGATTGCAGCTTTGGAAGAGTCACACTAAGCTGATGCACCACTTTGAGTGCAACAGTTTTACCATAACATCAACCGTCGTTCGAAAAAAATAAAACAATTAAATAACATTAAAGCGCTTTAAAAATAATTAAAACTAACAGAGTTTATCTATTTATTTAAAGATCGTGGAGTTATAGTTAAGACCATAAGATGATGACAAGTCTAATGAAGTTCATATGTCTTCTTCAACTTTCTATAAAGTTTGGACTTTTTAGTCGAAGCTTATTACTTATTTGAATGCCTAAAAATTAACTTTTATTTGAGAGTTATTGGATTTAATTACCTTCAACTATTGATTATTGACTGTTGTCACCCTCAAGTATCACTTTGACTAATATAACTCTCAACTAAACACTTTGGTATTCGTATCACATTGGCCAATAAATTTTTTTTACTCGTAGGTGATTCTATATTTGAGGTTAAGATCCCCAAGATTTGGATATGGTCCGACGATTATTTATATAGATACAATCTTAAAGCAATAATGATCGAGGTTAATTTATATTAGTGCGCAAACTTTGAGCCCCACCCATGCAAAAAAGATTTTAGTGATCGAGTGGATTATTTACCTTTGCTTATGTAATAATTAAAAATATTATACATCGAATCACCTCATGTCCATTACTGTTCTACGTAAATTAGCACATGATTAATTCAAACAATATATAAAACTTTACCGACTTTATGTTAAGATTTACTCATTTAAAGTTAATTTTTTTGAGTAAAGAGTAAATTACCGCTTGAATAAATATGATTTAAGACATTTAACCATTTGAGTTTAATTTTCAAACTTTTAATATACTAAACCCCGTGGATTGTGTTTTATATATAACCATTTGAGTTTAACTTATTAATATAGTTGGATTTTTTAGTTAGTTTATAATAAATTGATCCAGATGCCTCTATATTCAAATAGTTATTTTTCATAACCTTGAGGACTAACATAAAATTTTTTTACAAACTTATTTTTAAATCTTTTAAACCGTTCAGTGTTTTTAACAACTAGTTTTAAACGTATCTTTCAAACCGTTTGGTTTCTAAAATGGCTTTAATAAAAAAATATTTATCAAAATTTTCAATCATTAGATTTTTATAAACAGTTGGGTTTTAACGCCTTTTTAAACCATTAGGCATTTAAATCTCTTTTTTTAAATCATTCATCTTATTTAAATGATTCTTTTAAGTGTTCAACTATTTTAACTTCTTTTTAAACCATTCATTTTAGTTAATCATCTTTTTTAACTGAACTTGTTTTTAAATTGTTAAGATCTTTTACGTCTTTTTTAAATAAAATGAATGGTTTAAAAATACGTAAATAAAACTGAAGGTTTAAAAACAAGTTAAAATAATCGAACGGTTAAAAGAATCATTTAATTAAGATGAATGGTTTAAAATAGACATTTAAAACACCCGACTATTTATAAAAACCAAACGATTAAAAAGTTAAAACATGTTTTTTAATAAATACATTTAAAAAATAAAATAGTTAAAGATACATTTAAAACCAACTTTTTAGAAAACATAATAGTTTACAAGATTTAAAAGAAGTTTGTAAAATAAAATATATAATTGTTTTGGTCCCCAAAGTTATGAAAAATAATCATTTGAGTCTAGGAGCATTTGAGTCATTTTATTATAAATAACTGAAAAATCTAACTATGTGAGTAAGTTAGACTTAAATAGTTATAAAATACAAAGCACATGGTTCAATATATTAAAAGTTTTGAAACTAGACTCAAATTGTTAAATTACTCTAACCACGAGTACTCAAATAGTAATTTACTTTAATTTTTTTAATTTATTCCTTGAACCTTTTTTTATCTTAAATTTTTGAGGATTAACCATGTAAACCCCAAAATAAGATCATATTTATAAACACTAGGGAAAATATCTGCGTATGTGCACCTTTCGTGTACGGTGTATCTGGTGACAATACGATGATATTTGCCTGTTAATTGGAATGTTTACGTTTGTTACCTGTGTTGGAGCGAAAAGTGTAAGCATACGAAAAAAAACTACAAAGATATGTTACATGATGCAATAACTTGTGACAAACCAATTGTTCGCTTATAATATTTGACCATCTAGTTACATGCGTAAGGATTAAAACTAGTTGATATATTTTTTTGAACGTATTGTTACGTGAATATTGAATTTGCATTGCCTTGTTATTTATTGATCCAGGTCTGAAATTAAATAGCATTTTGATAACAAAACATATATGTTCTTATCATTGTATTGTTTGGACCTTACTTGGACCTTACTGAGTTACGGGAGTGTCTTCTTGGTTGCGTTCAGAGACAATGGATGCATGACATCATGTGACATTAAAGGCGGAATCATGCAAGATTGCTAAATACAAAAAAGTTTGCTTGGATAATCAACATGTTTTAATTCCATTAGTTTTTTATTATTGATACGTTTGGCTTCCTAACCACTAGGACAGTGAACTTCTTGACCATGGTTCAACGGGTCATTCATAACAACGTTTCAACCCCTAAGGGCTAATGTTTTGTTTTCAGTAGGCTAGGTTTTGTTATTCAAAATAAATATATTACAGCACAACTTGTTGCTCGTTTACATGTCATCTTATTGTAATTTCCTTTGAGAAAGAAGATGAAATATATTCATTGTCATGATTCTCATGTATTGTTATTTATAAATGAATACAAATGACTTCCCCACATATGCTGATATACGCAAAGACGTCTCATCCTCCCTGCGCTTTTTAAAAGAAAAACTTAAACCCAATATATATGTGTATGTATGTATGTATGTATGTATGTATGTATGTATGTATGTATGTATGTATGTATGTATGTATGTATGTATGTATGTATGTATGTATGTATGTATGTATGTATGTATGTATGTATGTATGTATGTATGTATGTATGTATGTATGTATGTATGTATGTATGTATGTATGTATGTATGTATGTATGTATGTATGTATGTATGTATGTATGTATGTATGTATGTATGTATGTATGTATGTATGTATGTATGTATGTATGTATGTATGTATGTATGTATGTATGTATGTATGTATGTATGTATGTATGTATGTATGTATGTATGTATGTATGTATGTATGTATGTATGTATGTATGTATGTATGTATGTATGTATGTATGTATGTATGTATGTATGTATGTATGTATGTATGTATGTATGTATGTATGTATGTATGTATGTATGTATGTATGTATGTATGTATGTATGTATGTATGTATGTATGTATGTATGTATGTATGTATGTATGTATGTATGTATGTATGTATGTATGTATGTATGTATGTATGTATGTATGTATGTATGTATGTATGTATGTATGTATGTATGTATGTATGTATGTATGTATGTATGATTAATTGTTTAATAAAATTAAAGAGAAATACGACCGAGAAGTAGTAGGATGTTTCATGGAAAAGGATCAGTGGCATGTGCTTTGATCGAAAAAGGTTTTTGTTGACATATAAAACATGCATATATATAATTATGAAATATCTTTTAAAGGGTTGTCCAAAGGCTTCATAACCATAAGAATCGGACTCGACCCAAGAGAACCGTTTACTCGTATATAGATTAAACTAAGACTAACGGATTGAATTTTAATGAAACCCATATACACAATGAAATCTTTGCACAGTAGTCGTGGTAAAGTTGGCACGAAATTGCATGTATCAAAACTTTTGCCAAAAAAAACATGGTTACAAAAAAAGAAAACCATTCTTACAAAATATTTTCCATCAAACATTCTACAAAACTTCTCATAAATTTCTCACAAAACGTATTTGTGGCTATTTTTGAGACAAAAAATGCACAACCTAATATTTTCTTGTTATTTTTATATTTGACACAATTTTGGCACAAAACTTGATAGCTATTATGATTATTTTTTAACTTTGTGATAAATTGGACACAAAATCTAATATTTATTAGTTTTACTACAAATTTTTAACATTATTTGATTCTAGATCTATTTTATTAGAAATTTATGCGAAATTTTATTGAAAATTTATCATAAATTACCTTATAGCAAATATTGTGTCATGACAAACTTATAGCAAATTTTTGTAACAAAAGAAGCTATTTTCTAGTAGTGACGGAACATGTACCGATGATCAAACCAAAAGGATGAAGAAGATTGAAATATGGAAGCAATTATGTAATTTATACATACATGATTGTAGCCTTTTGGTGATAGGAGATGAAGATTAATGGTAGCCTATACGTGTTTATGCCTTGATGATCGATTATCGGGATAATAAAGTATGAAATGATTTGATAAAAAAAAACCTAAGTTGTTGCTCTACCCCAGACCCACATAATTACATAAACACTAACAATTAAAACTTAAAAGCAGAGTGTACGTTTAAAATAAGTGGTTTTAACAGGTTATATATCGGAGTCACCGGTCAATTATCTAGTCTCATACCCGAACTGGAACAACGAAAGGGGAAAGCATACCTTGAACCGAACCAAATGCTTGATATATAAGGGGTTCGCGCTTCAAACCCTTTTAATGCTCACCCCTATTTTAAAGCCTAAGTCAAAATATATATAATTTGTTACCGACGCATGTTGTTTTAAAAAATATTTATAGTAAGCTAACTTATTAGTTTTTATGACATCTTGAATATTTAACCGCTAATATATGCTTAAGTTTGTCTTGATTAATTGTTTATACATCAACTTGTTTTGTATAATGACTTTTTGGTTACAAGTTGTAAAAACTAACTAGTCACGCATATAAGCTAGAGTCATAATTGGCTCATAACATTATTTAGTTTGGTTAAAAGTACTTGCCAAATTTGACTTTGCTAACAATTTGTAACATTATCGGCTTAATTATAGCTAGGGTCCAGTACATTAAAACTCATAAAATCGATCTTATTGTGATTTTTAGACTTTTGAAGTAGTACGTTCTCAATCATTTGCCTAACGCTTGTTTTGTACTATACTATTATGATTATTTATATACGCAATGATTCTCAACGTTACGATTGATCACCCGCGTCTGAGATTGATCTATAACTGGTAATAAGTACATGTTTTAGTTCTCTTAATGCCAAGGAACCTAGCACACTAAATTAATGAGACTGAAGTGCAAGGAACCTAGCACACTACGTGTTTAAAAGGTTTATGTCCTAATGGACATGCTTTTAGACTATAAGCTTAAGATTGGATATAATGTCCTCCTCTATTTTTTTTAACACCTTAAGCTTAGGGTTATTCAAAAAGCTCATAGTTCGTAACAAACTTGAAGTTTTTTTGAAAAATATGCTTAAAATTGGCTCGTTTGTAAACAACTGAGTCGACTTGGCTCTATTTGTAAACTAGATGGCTTGGCTCGATTTGTAATCTAGTCGGTCGGCTTGGTTTGTAACTGAGGTGTGCCTGAACCAATGCTAACTCGGCTCGTGGCTCTCTTGTAAACTGGCTAAATATCTCGCTCATTTGCTCATTCGTTTTAGCCGTTTAAAATAAAACCTAATTTGTAATTTAAAGTATATTATTCAAATTTTGTATCTTATTTAAAAACATATAAATAAAAGGTCTTCGTCATTATTTGTTAGGTTGCTGAACTGTTGGGTCGGGTCAGATCACGAACTAAAAGGCGTTCTCATTAAAAAATATACGATAAATATAAAATGTCAATAAATAATACTCCATTTTCAAGTCAATGCAGATTGGGGCGTACGTGATGAGTTTTTTTTATAGTAACAGGGGATTGGTTTAGGGCGATGAGATAAATGGGTTAATAATTTAATCTACTATAAGCCTAATTACCTCATTCCCTAATATACTAATTTTGAAGGTTGGTGTATAAGTGATGCGTGCAAATGTATATATAAAAACTAACAACTAAAAACACCTAAGTTTTAAATTTATAAAACCAAGACTAGAAGACTATTTCACACACAACCGGCAGTGGACCGGTCGAATGTAATATAGTGAACGTAAGTCCGGGTGTCGACCCACAGACTCTATATATTACGTTAAAGAAACTAGACAAGACTCAACTCAACTAGACACGACTTTAATTAAAATTAACGAATTGAAAGCGTAAAAGACTTGATTCAGATTTGAGAAAAACGTTACCTAGGTTGCTACTAATGGTGAACGATTATTGATTAAACTTTAGACTTGGTTGTTAAAACGAAACTAGGATCATAAATTGCAAACTCTACGAACTTCCTAAGGATCCTAGACCATTATCCGGGTGTGACCTTTTGGTTATCCGAAGTGTTGCTAAGCCCGCTAGTTAGTTAAATCGCCTCTCGGTTCCTTTAACAGTAATTAAATACCCTATGATCGGCTCCCCTCTCAGTTTCACCGATCCAATATATCCTAAGACACAAGGGGTGGTTTAATAGTTAATTCTATGACTCAAACGTACAAGTTTACTTCGTTATTAGAAAAGTTCCTCTCGTACCCTATTTCTAACGACTAGATAAACAAGACACGCCGACAAATCCTCACTTCTCGGGTATTGGACTTAGTAGGACAAATGAATTTATTGAATTATTAATTAACCTCCTATGGTTCCTACGTCTAGACAACCATTCAAAACACGAAAACAAGAGTTAACGATATTGATACGCAACCATACACAAAAGACATTTGCAAAGCTACGTGAGGCGATTTAACAAATAACACAATCCATTCATTCATTCAAAACACATCATAGAATATAAAAATCAAACTTTTATAAAATTACTAACTCGTTTTATCAATCAACCAAAACCAAGTTTAATCAAATAAACATTACCAATAGCAAACAACCTAGGTAACTAATAAGTTTAGTTCATAGTTAAAGTTAAAAACACAAAACAAGTCAAGGTAAATGTATTCATGAGCATAAATGACAAGAAATCAAAATAACGCATGCAAACACAAGTAGGTTGGATGAAAACTACCCGATCACAACCTCCGAGAACTGATTTCGTGCCCAAAACTCCAACTTCTTTGCTCTGAATTCGTCCGTTTCAGCCTCCAGATTCGTCCTCTTAAAGCCGTCTTGCGCGTTCCCTTTTAAACTCGTTCAACTAGGTCAAAACCATGTTTAGCGATAACTCAGGTAGGTGGCGGTACCGCTGCGTGGAGGACATTAGGTGGCGGTACCGCCACCTGCTCATTTTAACAGAAACTTCGGCAACTTGTTTCGTCTCCCATTTTCAGCTCGTAACTCCGTTTCGCGTCCGGTTTTTTCCTACGTTCTTCTTTTCTCGCTCTCTTTTCAACCCTTCATAAACTTGGGACCTAGAAAACACAAATGAATCACTAGTAGATAAAACTTAAAGAAAACTAATTGAAAAGACTCGAAAAAGGGTATAAACTCTACACGGGATAAACGTATAATTTGCACTATATCAATAAGTTTGTCTTTTTCTGAAATTGTGAGTTGGTATATATGTTAAAAACGAAACTATTAATTGTTGCAAACTTAGTTGGAGTGGTCTTCTGCATTTTGTCAATATATAGAAATGAGCGTTCGATTCTCCCATCAATCAACTTTTTTCTTCCTTTCTTTTGGATTTTTTTGTTTTTCTTTGTTTGTTCAATTTCTTAAGTTTTTTTCTTTTCCTTTTACTTGAAAATTTCTTTAGTTTTTTTCTTTTATATACTTTCAGCGTAACGTACACGTACAAAACATAATATTATCTATTTTGTAACGAAGACACAAACGCGTAGCGTTGCATCATGCGAGCATCACATGTTAATATGACTATCATAACGTGGGACAACACAAGTTAACGTCAACAATGTTAACGTTTGTTTCAAAGTCACATATTACGGGACGCTAGCGTCGCAACACATAACACATGTCTAAGCAGTTGACGAGCCAAGTAAGACCCAGCCGCCGCATCACGCGGCCCGGTTGCTATAACTAGTTTTTAGTAATAACCAAAGTCACAAATAATTAACTAAAACTATTTTATTTATTTGTTTTTTAATAAATTTTATGATTGTATTTTTAAAACTAAATGGGCAATGGTATCACTAGATAACAACATGATTGATAAAAAAATATTAGGGTCACTCTGTTTTTCAGTATATAAATTTTCATGAACCGGCCATTCACAATTCAACATGCATATATTACTAGATCATACCCCGTGTGTTACACGAGGTATGAATAACTAAAAATATTTAATTACTATCGAGCATAGTAAAAAAAATATAAGTCATTACCACTTTGGTGCGTTCTCTACCACCACTAAAGACTATAAAGATTAAAACATACATAGGAAAAATTAGAAGACAAATGACTCATAAGCATAAAAATCTTATCAAAATCTTGCAAATGGAAGACAACTTATACTGCTACAAACAATGGGCTTGGGTATGGAGCTAAGAGATCGACAACTTAATTACCTATACAAAAAGCAACATACTATCGTTAAAATATTTTTACTGGGGTTAAGTTTTTTTTTTTAACTCTAGACCAACGTTTTTGGTCTTTTGATTGGAATAATCATACGAGTCAATTGATGTAATAGTTACATCAAAACGGTGGTCTAAATGAAGAAATAGTGTTTCAATCGGGTGTTTAAATATAACGGTATTTTAATCGGATGTAAAAAATTTTGTTATTCGGATTGTCGTCTCACTTATGTATATACATATATTATAGACTATGTAAGCATTTGTTTTCATCTTATTTCATAAGAAATAGATTAATAAATTGATGAAAACAACATCAAAATATTAAATTAAGTTTTTTCTTAAAAATCTGGTGGATCGTAATCCATAACTTCATATTTGATAGCTATTGCGAGCTATATTAGTAAAACATATTCGGTCACAAAAAAGATAAATTTGTAATATCTTTTGACGAAAATATGTATATTTAAATTAAATATCTTTTAAAAAATAAAATTAAAATAAATAAATATATAAGGTGCTATGTAATCAAACCGCCTATAAAAATTTTGCTAAAATCATGTTAGATAAGAAAAAACATATTTTCATATATTAAATTAGAGATGTAGTGTTCTTTAACTATATTTAGAATTTAGAATATTATACCAAAATGAAGTTTTATTTTGAACGACATGAAAGTGACAAGTTTTGTATGTGTTTGACTTGAGTGGTCAACAACGTAGCTTTGCTGCTGCTGCTTTCAAATTCGGTTTACACTTTATACTCATCACCTGGAACCATCGTCATACGCCCCATTGTCCACATCGCCAGCAAAACTACAAATTTATGTATAAACATAAATAATAAAAAAAATCATGTACAACTACGTGTTGACCAAAAACAGTATTATACAAATATTATAATGATCGAGTACATATAATAGTTGTACGTAGTTTTAATATTATAAACGTGTACTTATGAATCATAGGTTTTAACTTTTAAGTCTTTTTCACAAAAGACAACAATTTGTCTTTTATATAGCATGTGTATTTATTTATGTTAGAAAATTAAATAGGACTAAAACGGCCAATTAAATTACACGTAACATGTTGAAATTGAATCTTGATCACGTACTATATAAAATGATTGATGATTCATTAATTCAAAGTGACTTGTGTTAGTTTTTTCCTACTTGAATACCTAAACAAGTTTTTAATTACAAACAAGTTGATTAGGAGAGGGATTAATAATTAGATTGGTATGCATAGAATAAAGAACAAGTTGATATTTTATTTAGCAAGTACGACTCAACGATAATTTATTCGAGATTTGAAGGAGAGAGGATCGGTCGATGTAAGTCGAGTGTTACCATCGGTGTTAATTTTAGATATTTAGTAACATCGTGAGCGTCACTTGTATTAATTGTAATTTGAGTTAATCCAATCAATTTGGTTCGTAAGAAGGATTGTGGTAATCCTCTGTTGTATTCATGGTATTGGGGGAGCCTCAATGCCGACAAAAAACACCTATTAGAGTTAGAGACGGGGTTTCGATCTCGATTCTTGTATCTTTAAGTGTTTTTGTCATATGCTATTGCACCAACCGCTTTTCTAAAAAAATTGTATTTAAATGAAATATATAATCCGTCAAGTGTGATATGTGGGTGTGTTTCAAAGGTGCACGTACTCAAGTTTTGTGTTTTTGTATAGTATGTTTAATGAGTCAAACCAAAGTTGCATGTCGTTTTATTATTTTTTTTCCGTGTATGTTAGCATTTGGCTATCACTGTGTCAATTCCTTGTAAATTCACCAATCCAAAAATTGCACATGCGTTTAATTTGTAACTAGTGATGTTCAATATTCGTTAGTTAAGTCATGACTAAATTATCAATGATTCTTAGCTCAAATGGCATCTAGAACAAAAAAATAAAATAAAAAAATGGGAGGTTCTAAGTTGGGCCAGAAGGTTTTCTTATCAAATGTGAGTTTTCTCCTGTGGGGGTGCGTTCTTGGCTGAGAAACGGATAAGTGGGCCCGATTAAGATAACATTTATCCTCCGAAGCAGTGCCGTATATTTGACGTTAAAAAAAAACTCATGACTAAATTAATTTTTTGTTTAATAAAGCAACAAATAAACTCAACGAGACGAACATACTAGATTTAATGACAAAATGATATTATAAATATTTTAAATATAAATACATAAAAAATTAAAATTTCCATCCGCCCACTTTTTTTAGGTTCAATCATTTGGTTTTTCGATCCAACCAGTTACTTAGGCTTAAAACCCCAGGATAATTCAGTGCCTTGTTCTTGGTTCATCCGGTTTTCAAAACACCGAAGAATTAACCCATACATTTAGTTAACACTTAACAACATTGATTTAAACTACTTTTAAAAATTAATCATCATTGTTAGCCCTACTAAATTATTTTATCAACGCCTAAATACATAGACCCCTAATTTTCCCAATGTCCCAATTAAACTAACCAAATCTAATTAATCATTAATCAAGTAATTTAATATTCTAATCCCACATGTTTTGCATACTTGCATTATCCTACCTTATAAATATTTTACAAAACTCTTTTAATAAAATAAAAAAATCCCAAGTAGATCTCAAACATGTAGAAAAAACCAAGAAGTAGACTATACATATTACATTACACGAGTGGTGGTCAACTTGGTTGGCTGGCTTACTTCAGGGACCCTCACATCACTTGGCCCCTTTTGTCATCTTCATCCACCCCTATATATTTAACCCTCAATTCTTTCTCCATTTCATCTCACCATTCATAAACTTTCAACATATTTCTTTATTAACACAACAATATATAAACACACTACACTCAAATTAACTTGATATATTAAAGATGGTGAGAGCTCCATGTTGTGAAAAGATGGGTTTGAAGAAAGGCCCATGGAGTCTTGAAGAAGATCAAATTCTTGTTGATTACATTAGCAAACATGGTCACCCGAATTGGCGTGCTCTTCCTAAACTCGCTGGTAAGAACGAATACCCGATCCCCGGAACAAGTTTGCAAATCATGATCATCGTTGATAAGTTCAAGATCTAATCTTTTTCGTATTCGCATTGAACTTGTAGGTTTGTTGAGGTGTGGGAAGAGTTGTAGACTAAGATGGACTAATTATCTACGACCTGATATTAAAAGAGGCAACTTTAGTAGAGAAGAAGAGGATATGATTATACAACTACATACTGTTATGGGAAACAGGTGTGTACTTGTTTCCTTTTCAAGGGTGTAAACGAGCTGAAGTTTGCTCTTTTACACCCTTACTTGAATCAAAAGTCTTGTCAGATGATAGATAATTTTTTTAGTTTTTATGCTGATGATCTTGTCATGATGTGAATTGTAGATGGTCAGCGATTGCTGCAAGGTTGCCTGGACGAACAGATAACGAAATAAAGAATGTTTGGCACACGCATTTAAAAAAGCGAGTAAAACAAAAATCTAACGAACCAAACGCCTCTGAAACTACGTCACAACTTTCTAGTGGTACAACGGGAGAATCAGAAGCAGAAGGTGTAAGGCGATCGCCGGTTGAGACGAATTCGAGCAGTCAAACGAGTTATAACCAAATCGATTCACCGCAACCTTCATGTACCGATATATCATCTTCAGTGACTACAAGTACAAATGATAACTTGTGCATGGAAGACATGGTTTTGGAGAACTTCCCGGAGATGGATGATGAGTTTTGGTCGGAGGTTTTTTCAGGTGAAAACTCCGGTGAGTTACCGGTGATTGATGAGAGCATAAGTCAATATCCTAGTGGATGTGGGTATGAGTCAAATATGCACGATGATATGGACTTTTGGCTTAATGTGTTCACAAGAGGGGAAGAATTGTCGCAAATTTAATCAAAAAGATGATGACAAAATGTTTTTTTCTTCTTTATAGTTAGGTTTTAATTTTAATTTTTTTTATAATAATTATCTAACAAATTGTATTTGTATGCTGGGTGCAAATTAAAGCAGCCATTATACTTGTTAAAATATAAAATGGCTTTTACAGTTTTATAAAGCTAGCTAGACGTTGATTTTATCATCAAACATACTCATACGACAACAAGAAAAAAGAGTGGATTGATTTGTTTTTAATTTGTTTTTTGAACGGCAATTGGATAATTAATTATTAATCCAATTGGATAATTAATTATTAATCCTAGTGTTTATACATGTGTTGAATTAACCATCAACAACAACATTAGGCCGCGGCGGCGCTAAGAAATTAAATATCCGAGGTTGATAGCAAATCGGAAATTCTCTATCATAATATACAAAGATATTTTTGTCATTTGTCATTCTCTAAAAGCAATTCACCATTGAAAAAGCTTGATCGGTAGTTTATATTTACTTTGCTCAGTTTACAGTGTTTTTTACTATACATCATATGTATGTATGTATTAAGGGATCAATTAATTTGAGAACTAGATTTTTCTTGAGTACAAAAAATACTATGGGATGTATTAATGCACTTCTATCATTTTTTTTTCAGTAACCACTCTTTTTGTTGAATATCGAAAAAAATGACGGATTACGTCCAAATACTTTGCACTATTGTAACACACTCTTTATCATAGTGAATCACGGAGGTCCTTGAAGTTTGCCAAAAATTTCACCTCTCGTCCTTGAATTTTGAAAATTACGGACTTCGTCCCCATACTTTGTATTATTGTAACATATTTAGCCCTCGCGTCCAACGTCTGTCTACTTGTGCCGTTAAGTCTTCCCATGTGATTCTTACGTGATAGTATATTTATCTATTCAATCTACCCTCACGTGCTTCATGTGAGAATCACGTGAGAGGATTTAACGACACAAGTAGACGGACGTTGGACGCGGGGACTAAATGTTTTACAAAAGGGCAAAGTCTTGGGATGGAATCCGTAATTTATAAAATTCAGGAACGAAAGATGAAGTTTTGACAAACTATAGGGATCTCCCATGTAATTTACTCTTGTTTTTACTAAAAATTGCACTAAAAGTTCAACTATTTTAATATCTTTAATTAGATTATATACTTGATATATTAAAAATAGCCCGTTGTATTTTTTTTTACTATTACATATATGTAGTATTATAATAGTGCTATGCAATAATATAAATATTAGTTATAAACATATAATATAGTAATAAAGTACACATATGCACTATTGAGAATTAAAAAAATGTTAATTATATAATATAATAATAAAGTACACATGCACTATTGAGAATTTAAAAAATGAGTTAATTTTTTTATAACATTGTTTACATTAAAATGAAAGATAAAAAGAACTTAGGGATTTAATGGTGTATTTTTTAAATTATAATATATGTAAGATATAGAAATGTTTAAAACTTAATATAATTTAAGTTTTAGTTTTATAATTCTATTTTAAAATTTCACCATTTCTATTTTAATATAGCTTTCAACTAAAAAATGAGTTATCTTTTGATCTTCACCTTACGTGTATAAATATATATATATGCATGTGTCATGTGTGTTTATATATGTATATTAATGGATTAATATTGTAGATTAAAGAGCATAAAATAGTTCATTTTAGTTTTAAGAATTACAATGAAAGCATGGCCGATCCTATAGCCTTTTGGAAAATTAAGGCTTAATTTAAGTACACTACATTTAAAAGGTAACTCAAATTCAAAACATTAAAAATGTAAAATTATATATTGCTCTAAAATTTGGATTTGGAGAATCATCTTTAAAATTGTTTTCTTTAAAGTACGTATGTACGTTACTTAAGGTACGAAGAGACAACATGCTCTATAGACATTTTACTATATATCATTTGAATGTACGTTGAATGTAAGTGTATCATATAAAAGTAAAAGACCAAATTTTATTTAAATTGATGAAAATTTCACTTGAGACATCAAGTTGAGCCGTCATCTAATGAAATTTAATTAAACATCATTTCGAAAGAGTAACTCATGTTAAATTAATTTATGGTAGTTTCAAATGAAAAGATGAAAACAAAAACTAAACTTGTTAAAAACAAATATTACAACTTTTAACTACAATCAACTAAATTTATAGGCTAGATAACAAAAACTAAACTAAACGTATTTGTATTTTTGGTGCAATATTAAAAGGTTGTAATTTTATAATTTTTTTACTGGAGTATAAAAATAAATGATTAATTGGTTAATATATCGTAAATGGTAAGCAAGAACGGATAAGTTTACTTGTAGTCAAAATTGATCGTCGGAAAAGATAAAAAGCAAACAAAAGAAAGGTCGATAAATATAAATTTTATATGGCAAAAACAATGACTAGTGTTGAACATGACCGAGTAAAAACTATTCTAAATTTGCAATTTGCATCCGGGTTTTACTTTTTTAATCAATGATAGTCATGTTTTCAACTTGGAAATAAGTTTAAGTCTTATAATATAGTTATAGTGATATATATAAATTAAAGTGATTCAAAAGACTTAATGGTTAGTTTAATTAAATTTAAATTTTGATCTCGATCATGTTTTAAATGACTGTTTCCGTCTTTCAGCTTCATCTTTATATAATATATCAAAACCAAAAAAGCTTATGTGGCACCATTGTAAAGCTTGTGGCTTATGTGGCATCATTTGAGAGTTTATCTCATAATAATAATTTTTTTATTTAAAATATGTATATAAAATATATTATAATAAGGCTAATTACATTTTTAATCCCCTAATATTTTGGAGAATTCTGAAAATATAAAAGTATTTATACTTTTAACCCTCTACTACAAGGGTTGTACATGAGTCGGTTTATATTTGATAGGGTGTGAAAATGAAACTTATGGATAAAATTAATAATAATATACAATTAAAGACCTTAGTGTTTTATAAATATACATAACTTTTTTATATGGATTTTAATAAAAAATAAATTACACCATAAAACTAAGCATTTTATTCTCTTTAATTTGACTATAATATTGCTATACTAAAAATTTAATTTTTAAAAATATATTTCGTGTTCCGGTTTACCACGGTTTTGTTTCAAAACTTATTGGAACGTTCATGAATATCCTTAAAAACATCACTTGAATGTTGTGTTCCCGAGCGTAGCGCGGGCACTAAACTAGTTATATATATGTCATCTAATGTTACGATAAATTTGTTTTGTTCAAAAGACTTGCTATATGATATAACAAGGAAAGACCTTCAATTTAAAATACAACACAACATTATAAAAAAATTCATAATTTATTAGAAAAGGCTAGACCATCTTTTTTTTTAGATATAATTGGTTAATGTTATTTTGACATGAATTAGATCTTCAATCAGATATTCAGTCATTCAGATGTGCATTGCATTGGATAATAAACGATTAAAGATGCAAATAAAGGCCCAAGGATGATGAAGAAGTACAATATCTATGGACCGGGTAATAAGTGAAAACAGTCAACGTTGTAACTTTTCTCTCATAATGAAATGGTACTTGTTTCTTCTTATGGTATGCTACCAATCCACTTCTTTTTATCTCTCACTTTCAATTTGATCATCACTTTTTTTACAAAGAAACGAATAAAACCCGGCAATTCAGGGTAACATAATGGTGAAAGGCGCCTCATAAGATTTGTGAACACAGGCATCACTGGGTATTCCAAGCCCACCTATTTCATGGGAAAACCCGATTCCAATTCAGGAAAAACCCACTAACCCGGTCGCCCGTAGGTACGACAACAAGATAGCGGTAAAACCCGTTTGCCTCAGAGATCAAACTTGTATTGCCACAAGTCTTCCTTCATTGCCCTCATTTGCCTCTTTCAAAGTGGTGCTAGTGGATATAAAACTTGGGTCTCTTTTGAAGAATTCAAACCTCTTATCACTACACCACATTTGAGGTTGCCAATCCGATGAATCTCTACTCGAAAAATGACGCCATCTGTGCGACAAACCAACCAACTACCAATCACAGATAAGTTAAAGTAAACCAAAGCTAACAATTAAATTAGACAAAATTATGCAAATTGTCATTTGTTTATATACTAATTTGCTAGTTATGTCCTTAATATTGAAAAGTTACATTGGTGTCCTTTATTTGTTATGTTTGTTAAATAATACTTCCTTTAGCCAACTTCCATCCATTTCATCCGTTAAGTGCGAGACATTTTTGTCTTTATACTCCTAGTGGACCGTTTGTATCTATATGCATCAGGATCCCGATTCATGGATCTCTCGGTTCGAGAAAAAAATAAGAGGATCGAACCATCTCTTCTGACTCTTTTTTCAAATTCGATAAATGTTGGTTGATCGTATATTTCATTAGAGTTCTATGATTCAGAGTATCCTTTCTTATTTGATCCCTTTGAATTCCATATTCGAAGTTGCGATCAGATCTATTTATTAAAAAGAATCGATTCAATACATTTCTTATGTGCCTATGGGTGCTATGTTGGATTTGAATCAGATTTCGGATCAATTTATATTGATTGACTGCCTCCATTATGTTGTTACTAGCAAATATTCTTTCAAAGGATGAAATGTGTATTTTTTTTAATGAATACAAATGATGGGACACACCATTCACTTCATCTTCTTTATTCTTTAATAAAAGGGTTATTGGATTTAATCACCTTCAACTATTGCTTATTGGCCGCTGTCACCCCCAAGTATCACTTTGGCCAATATAACTCTAAACTAAACACTTTGGTGTGTGTATCACCAAAAGTTAAAAAAAATTAACCAAAAATTAACCAAAAGTGACTTGAATTGGTTAACTTTTGGTGATACGGTGTCCGTAACACAAAAAGCTAACCAAAAAATAATCAAAAGTTAACCAAAAGTGACTTGAATTGGTTGAATTTTGGTGATACGGACACCAAAATGTTTAGTTGGGAGTGATATTGGCCAAAGTGATACTTGAGGGTGACAGCGGCCAATAACCAATAGTTGGAGGTGATTAAATCCAATAACCCTTAATAAAATTACACACCACCACCTCCTTCCACTTCCCTACCACGACCCACCCCTGCTTCTGTGTTTCTTCCACCACCACAACGACCACCACCACACCATCAAACCCACTTCTGATTCTCGTCCATCACCATGACCACTACCCACTGTCATTGTTCAAAACCCATCGAAGACAACTCAAACACCCACCCGACCTTCTCTTTATTCTTGTCATAAAGTCAAAAGATACTCAATTGATTGTGGATCTGTAACAAATACAATTCCATATCTGAATATTCACAACTCTATCAAACAGCTCGATTCTTTTCACCAACATCACCTTACAGTTTCAAAATCAATCAACCGGATGGTCACTGGATCCGATTATTTTTCAACCAGTTTTATGCAAGTAATTTATGATCTTAAAAAGACGACGTTTTCCATTTCCATTAATTACCAATCTTTGTTATTTGATTTTAGCTCCGGTGAAGGTTCAGTTTTCTAATAATTTAAAGTCCGGTGTTATCTGACTTTTGCTCCAGTGAAGGTTTAGTGTTCATTAAAAAAATTACACATTTTGTCTTTTGATGAATATATAATATAAAATGACGAAAATACTCATCACTTAATAGAAAATGAACGGAAGTTAGCCTAAAGAACTTAGAATGTAACAAACATAAGAAATAAATGACAGTCAGTGTAACTTTTTAACAATAAGGACATAACTAGCAAATTGATACATAAATAAATACCGTTTTTTTTTAATTGTCATTAAATTAACAACTAGTTTTATTCGCCGGCTTCCGCGTTGCGTGAGCTTTCTTTAACTATTATGTTGAGTTTAGTGTTCATGACAGGTGATTTCTTGACAATCAACATAAAAGTTCCATAAGACAACAAATATGCCATCTTGATTTGGATTCCAAATCAAAACCCATTAAAACTAAGATTCATCCATAATTTGTGCAGTTTCTCATTTTTTTATTTCTGTATCCAATTCCATAGCCATTTGGCCCATTTCTAATATATGTAGAGCTCAACTTTTTAACACCATCAAAAAACAAAGTCTCATGTCCAAAACAATGCATCTTACCACAATACCACTGTAAAAAGGGAACAAACTCATGTATGAAAATATCACTATTTCTTTTTCATTGTTAATCTATTTCATTCCCTTTACATTACACAGAGATTCATTTATATGAAAACCAACTTTTTGAAAAGAACTATTATTCATCAGCCTTGAAATAATTTATAATAACATTCAAAACCAAAAAGTTCAGTAAAATACTTATCTTGCAGCAAATAGCAAATGAACAACGACAGAGGGTGTCAAATAACAACATGGGTGCAATAATTGTCACACCATTGAAACATCATACCCCATCACCAGCATAGTCTCCAATGAACAAAACCAAAACAGGGATATGAAATAGATGCATAGTGCCCTAAAGTTATTGTCTAAAACCATTGATCCATAACCACAAAGTCAAAACCATGATTGAAAATAATCATCGCCGGCAGATATGGGAGTTTCCCCGTCACCGATCTGTACAGATCTACAACCTTCAAAACCACCAATCGACAAACAACACGCATAACAATCGAAAACCATGGGCACCAAAGCAACCACAAACCATCCCGTCACCAGATCTAAGATTCACCATCCAACCACCATCACCTCATCTCCATCGACAGCAAAACCCTAACTGAGACCAGCCACAAAGACAACAACCGACGAAAGCAACGGTTGGTATCGGGCTAAAAAGGTCTCAAACGAAGGATGTTGGCGAAAAATAAACAGACGATGGCCGGTGAATGGAGATGACGACTGGAGATGACGGGAGTGACAATATAGAGAGACAGGAGTGAACCTTTATATATGCATGATCGGGGAGACATAACACCTGTACTCCTCTTCTACATCTCTCTAACACCTATACTCCCCCTCCTGCTTCTTTCCCTCAACAGTCAACACGTAAAAAGCAGAAATCAAAATCAAATAACCACGTGACAGGCAGGTGGTAGGCATCTTAAATCACTGTTCATTTCAGATGATCTTTCAATATAAAAAATAAAATAAAGAAGAATAAGCTAAATTAGTATTTGGTGAAAACTTAATTAAACTCAAAGGTCCAGTTCATTGTTTTGATCCATTATCTTTTTCTTAAGTTGGAACTAGCGCAGTGTACTAGTGTAGCACTCACAACTTTGGTGTAATCGTTATACATATTACACAGTGAGAATTGAGGAGTGAAATAAAAGATATAGCTAGCAAAGTAGCTTCGTGTGTTGTTGATGCCTTGATGGGCACATTTTGTATATAGGACGAAGAAATCAAAAAGCGCATATGATGCTAGTTTATATAGTCATTAATAATGACTCATTAGTGTTAAAGGGGCAAATTCAAATACATTACAATTACATAACCAAACCAAACCAAACCTTAACAACAAACTATACTAGTATAATACATACATAGATCAAAAGAAGTTGATAGATAATGAGGCCACAAGTCTGATTGCAACATGAATCAGTTACAATTCCGATTGGCATCATAGAAGCGTTTCGCTTGAACCGCCGCAGCCTCACCAGAGACTAAACCTTGAATCAGGGCGGTCTTCACTTCCCAACCGCTGTACGGATAACCTTTCCTGGTGTAAGAATTGATCAACGCCGCTGTGGATTCCTTCACTAGCCGAGAAAACACGTTTTCTCCATCGTCGTTTCGTGATGTAGCTTCTAACAATGTCAGGTCGTATCGGTAGCGTTCGTAAGCTCTTGATCCGAACACTTTCGACACTGTTGATCCTTCAGGTATCATCCGTGGCCATGGTTCTCGTCTACTGCTCCAATATCTGCAAGTAGACGAACAAGATGATCATATTCAACATGTATTAGTTCCAGAATCAACATGTACATGAGTGTTTATGATTTGTTCTTCCTAATTTTAATTCCACGTGTTTTGGTAACTTTCAAAACGCATACGATTAAGATTTACAGTCGACATATTCATGTTTCTCACTTAACTATAACCAAACACAATTTTTTGCCCAAGTTCATTTATTGAGAAAACGGATATGTTCTTGTTTTTTCATGTTGGTTTGTTAAAAAACTAAATAAACATTTCACGAATGTAAATGAACACAAACGCACCCAAAACGAACAAAAATAATCGAATGAAGATAAATGAACACTAATGAATGTAGACAAACAAGTATAATACATCATAATTTTTCTCCAAAACTCATATATTATTCTTCAAAAATTACGATTCTACTAAAAAATCCGTACGGATTAATCATGAAAATTAACAAGAGACTTGGGTGTTTGGTAACCTCTTAATAGTCGTTTAAAGACTTAAGCTGAATGGTTAAGAAGTCTGAACCATTGAAAGACTCTATCAACGAGAGGGATGTTGAGGTAGAAATGCAGATAAGAGTAAAGTTGGTATATGCTACATTGAACATCTCTCTGTTTCTTAACCATTCAACACTTAACCGAACCATTCAGAGGCTATTTTTTTATGAAACAAACGCTCTGAATGCTAAATCTGAATGATTAGCATTGAACTGAACCATTAAGAGATGAAACAAACAACCCTTACTTCTTAATTACTCAAATCGTATAACCGTTAAATCATAAAAAAATATTGAATGGTTAACTAAATTATATAGTAAGACCTCGTCATTTATCATATTTTTTGTACCTCGTTTTAATGAACTTTTGAACCATTACGGAACATCAAATAATAAAACCCACCGGAAACTTATCTAAATGGAATCAAATTCTAAAAAACAATAACATAACATGTATATGAAAATGGTAATTTAACGAGTTTTGATGATGAGTTTTGTTTAATTATGAAAACACATACAACTGAGATTCAAGTATCGAAGGTAATAATAATTTCATTATTTAGTAGTTAGCAATGTGCACATTAAATGATTAAATACACTTATTAGTGAATAAACAACAGCAATGAGCAATGAGCAATTAGCAATGAAATGAAGCAGATAGAGAAAGAAAAAGAAGATACTGTGGAGTGCATCTTCCTCTGTTTCTGGTGTAAACAAAGCCTGGCCGAAAAGCCGATTCAGTTCCGATGGGAACAAAAACCAGTACAACAACAGCAACCGAAATAACAAACGAAGGAATAGGATGATTCTTCTTCTTCAACATCTGGTTTTGGTTTGAAGATTTGTTTTGATTTGATGATGATGATAAGTGATAACAAAAGGTTAACTTGAGTTGTAGGGTAAGTGAGATTTGGGATCTGATTTTTGCAACATGTTTTGGGTAACGTGGGTTACTGTCTTTTTTACCCTCGTGACTCGTGCTTATTTTTTTGTGATTTGAATTGTAACTGCTTTTTTTTAAGGGGTTTTCTAATATGTGCCCTAAGGGCACATATAACATGTTTTTATTATGGTAAGTATTCTTACTAATTAGATAAATATTCTACTATTTACCATAATTACCAACAAAATCATGTTTTTATATTTAGTTTTTGTTGGTAAATATGGTAAGTAGTAGAATATTAATCTAATTGGTAAGAATACTTACCATATTAAAAGTTTGTTATTTGTGCCCTTAGGGCACATATTAGAAAATCCCTTTTTTTAAATACTCGTCCTTTAGCTTCAAAAAGAATCTCACCCCTTCACTTGTTTTTGGACCACATTACCCTTCCATTTCTGGATATATACTACTTCCTCCGTCCCATTAGTAGTGTCCTAGTTTGAAAAACACAAAGTTTTAGGCACATTAAATGATGGGTATTTTTGCTTGTCATTTAACAATAATACCCTTGACAATAAATATTATTGTGGGTCCATCATATTGTTTGTTTTATGTTATTAAAGGCAAATTTGGAAGTTTACCAATAAATTTTAAAAGTGGACACTTTAAATGTGACAACTAAAAAAGGCAATATGGACACTTCTAATGGGACGAAGGGAGTAATATTCTTAGCTTGTGATTTGGACGATAACGTCATTTACTAAACATCATTCGATTAACATAACATATTAACAGCTTAAACACTTAAATATATCAACTTCGAGCTTTTTTATTAACGATGATTTTTAAAACAAAAGGTCACTGGCAAGATGTTATAACCGAGTACAAACAACAAAACAAACACTAACAAGCACATCGCTGACCAGCATGCCTTGTTTAATTAAATTTGTTAAATAAACACAAAATATATAGATGTTAGATATGAATACCTGTAACCTATTTAGTTGTGTTTGTGTCCTGTCAAAAATTTATCCCCATATAATCCATTATGCATACTTGTAACCTTGTAGGATATGAATATTTGCACTTACATCCCTTAGGCTATGAGGTATGCTATCACGTTTTGGGCGACGGTGAGATACCGTGAAGATTTCACTAGCATTAAAGATTGATGCTGGCTTCCTTTACACAATCAATATATACCTTTAGTTGAACAAAAGATGGTTGAAAGTGGGTGATCTACCTGTCATTCGTAGTGAAGGTGTTAGAGTACACTCATTTTAACATTTCACATTGGTTGGGAATGCGAACAAAGCTTGTCTTATAAGGGGATGAAAACCTTGGTCGGGGTGTGACACTCGTGGTCTTAAGTGTATTTAGGATATTGTTATGTTTAAAGTTATTTATTAGATTTTTTAGTACTTTGAAAACTAATACCATAACTTTATGATGTAAACGGATTTTAAATCAAGACAGGGTAAAGTAGTGTAACATTATCACCTATATACCCTATGCGTCCAAAACACTTAAAGGCTTAAACAAACTTTTAGGATTAAATTCTTCTACCATTTCATGTTTTCGGTCATTGTTTTAGTCATTGACATCAACTATCTACAGTCATTAGTTCATTAGGAAATAGTACAAGATCTTGGTATAAAGTCATCATTTTCATATATAGTCTCGTAAGTCATGGGAAAAAGCAACGTGGACATTTATGATGTTAGGATAAAAATATATATGTTAAAGTGGATTTATTACCTTTTCTTCACTTTTTTTTTAGTCATGGCTACAATCTTCAAAAGTTCAAAGTCATAAAAGTTCAAATTAAAATTAGAAATATCAATTATCATCGAACGCATTTAATATAAGGAAAATTCTAAAATTTTCTATTAAGAATGAAGTTTCTCAAAATGTTTCTTTTAACTCTCTTTTCTCTATATGACTATTTTAAAGTTTGTTTATGGTTTTTAAAGTTCGTTTGTACTATTTCCAAAGTCCGTTTGTATTTTTCAAAGTTCGTATGTACTTTTCAAAATTTCGTTCTAACTTTTAAAGTCCGTATAACTTGTTTCAAAGTTTGTTGGTTTCATTTTGACACGAGGCCAACTTCACATCACGCCTCACAATTCACAAATACAATTTACAAAGCCGATACACATGGGCCAATGGGCCCAATTCAACTTGTGTAAACAAAAAAAAACATTAGAGAAAGACACATTTTTATTACAAGTTCTTGTTTCTCTTCCACATAGATGGAAGAAAGTTAAACCATTACATTCCACATAACTTAAACTTCTTATTCCCTACCTTGCACTCGGTGATCGGAATCTATCTCCGATCACCACAAACCACCGACTCTAAAACCTCAACACATGTCGCCTACAACCTTGAACTCGGCTTGAACATCACCGTCTCCTTCCTATTATTCTTCAAGCTCCACGCTTCCTCCTGCGACATTTGGTAAACATTTGCCAACACATCCACTGGCATCGCCCTTATAGCCGATATTTGACCTGCCAAGGCGTTGGCCATCACGTTGTCATTAGTCCTAAAAGATATCCACTGGCACCCTTCATTTCCAGCCTGTTTCCCCACTACAAAATTCTGTGGCACCACAACTAACTGCCCCTCTTGGATCACGTCATTGAATACCGCTTGTCCCTCGTCGTTCACGATCTGCAACCTCATGTTTCCCCTTGTCACATAGAGTACGGCATGTGCATTCGATATCCAATATGGCGTCACTAGCGCATTCTGCACCGGTCACAAAAGGCCGGGATGAGAAACCAAATAACTAAATAAACGAACCGAACCAAACCAAACCAAACTAATAACTAACGTGTTAGTTTTTGTTTTGTACTTTTTTTTATAAAAAATGCCAAAATTTAGGGTTTTGGTTCGCCTGGACCTCAAAACCGACCCATGTACACTCTATTTAATTACGAATTACTCACCCTATTAAGAACTCCTCTTTCAGCACCAAGTTGCACCATTTGCAGAATCGGCAATTTGTAGCTATTGAGATTATTAGTCCAACCAACATCCGCGTTGTAGATATCGGCACGTGAAGCATCGTTGATGTTGTACGTGATTTGCCCTGAACAAATGGTCTCTTCCACACCGTTAGCAGCACCTTGTCCTGGTGCATATTGTTCTTGTCGCGGTTCGAATCTGATCGGTGGTTGAATAACTTGCAACCCTCTTTCTACCATCACAATGTGACCTCTTTTGTCATCTTTGCTTTGAAGCTTCTCAGCTGTTTCTTGGTCGATGATAAACGCGTCTTTTATCATGTTAACATCGAATCCCAGGAAAATGTCGCGGGAAATCTCTTCCGGTGTCTCCGATCCACTTGGTTTAGGGTTTCCGGCAAGGAAGAATCTCTGCAATCGCCGGATATAGTTTAGGGCCGGTACAAAAACATATGAAAATATATGTTATGACTGTGACATTAACGCTCTTAATAAAACGAGGATTTTACCATTTTTAAAGGAAGGAAAGATAAAAATATTTGAACAAAGCCACAAAATATTGTGTGTTTTTTTACACAAATAGTATTGTTAAAAAATTTATTTATAAAAAAAGGTGTTGTTTAAAACTTATTTATAAAATGGTTGTTTTCTTGTATTTTTTTATTTTAAAAAGCAAATGAAAGTTATTGCATAGTAATAACTTTTTAAAATGTCATAGGCATATCTATCTAATAAATCAAACTTTTAGGGGACAATTTTTGGAGGGATTTTTTTTCTATAATAGGAAGTTTGGTAGGTAAAATTTAGCTAAATTTTTCACCATGCAAGTTGATGGAACCAACTTCTTAAATGTTATATATTTAAGAATTGTTAAATATAATAGTTATAATTTCTTTATAAATATTACTATTTAACCCGTGTGTAACACACGGGTATTAAACCTAGTTATATATATAATATTGAGTTATATATATAATATTGAGTGCTAAAGTTGACACTTAGTGTTAAAAGTTTGAAGGTTAAAGTTAAAAAACATCGACACCGTGTTTGACTAACTTTGCTTTTAACGAAAAAATTTAAAATCACACGTATATGAAAATTAAAAGGGTTAAAAACATGCATGTATACCATAGAAGATAAACTAATTATTCAAAGTTTTAAATGCAAAAAGGTTAAAACTCCTGTTAAAAGTTGAAGGATTAAAGTTAAAACTTGGGTCGCTGGCTTTTAATTCTTCGCCAGCGACGCTAGTTTTGGAGTGTTAGATTTAAATACCCGTTGTAATTGATCGAGTTGGTTGGCAGAGTTAGTGGAGTCGAGCAAAACAACGGCAATAATCTCTTGTTGTCCGTCATTGTACATCCAGTGAGCGGCTCCGGTGGGGATGACGATGACATCGCCTTCTCCGAACCGACGGATCTTCTGGTGACGATCTTGGAATGATCCACTACTTTCTTGTAGTTGTTGAGATGATTGAAACGTCTCCGGACACCCCGGTAACATTATGCCTTGATAACCACTTCCTGAAACATAAAGCTTATGCCCGTTTACATCCTATTTTTATGTAAATAACTATTTCTATGTAAATAACTTTTAATATAAAAAAAACTACTTTCTTGTAGTTAATAATAGTTAACTAAGTAGGCATGCAGTTAATAATTAAATTAGTTAATTAATTAGGTACCTTGAAGAACATATATGATGAGGGGAGTGTTAATATACGAAGGCAAAAGCAATCCTTGTGGTTGGATATGGTGGCGGATGACCTCCACTCCGGCACACTGGAACTGCTGGTCACCGGAGTCGAAGAACTCGGTGAAACCCGCCTCGGCTTCGACGCGTTCATTGGGTTCTAGTGCATTGATTCTTTGAATCTGGCACTGGTTTTGCATTTGTTTTTGAACTGGGCGGAGAGCAATGCAGCCATGGAAGAGTAAGATGAGGGTTAGTGAAAGAGAGAGGATGATATTGTTAGACATGGTGGCAGGCAATGTGGTGGTGGTGATTGTGGTGATGGAAGAAGGTGTGTGTTTTATAGAGGTGGGTGGTGGATGAGAGGTTGACACATAAGGATGTTGGAGTAGAAAGATGGAGACAAGTTGCAACATGCATGAGTTTTATGGGCTTGTTGGATTACACATATATAATAAGTTAAGGTTTTGAGAGTTAGTGACTTGGTGTTGTGTTTTTTTCATTTTTGTTTATAGGAATTAATTTGGGTCTTTATTTTTTCAAATGAAGCATAAGTTTTATCACCTAATGATTAGCATGTTTCTAGGATTGTAATTAACGAGTTAAAGTGTATATTGATTCAAGGCCGGGCTAGCTAGAGGAAAATTGATTTTTTTTAAATTTTTTTAATAATGACAATGGTAATTCATTATTTTTGTCATGTCGCTTCATAACTCATGTATGTTTATACACCATTTAGGACTTTAATCGTTAGTTTGACGATCAAAGATAACGTCAACCCGTTTCAGGAGGAAACTAACTAACTCGTAAAATTTTCTAATTGGCATATGCTTGAAGAGCTTAATGACGTCCTCGATTAATGACATCAACATTTTAGCGCTGAGTGTGATTCAAACGTGTGACCTTAAGGCTACTAAACTCTTAATCACACCAATAGGTATCAATACGCCGAATAATATCGGTTTTTGTGCGATGAGGACTTGTAGAAAATACTGATTTTAGTTAAAAGAATTAAGACCACTCAAAAAGGTAATAATTAAGTCTTGGTTTTATTGTTTAGTAATTTGATCCGTGTATGTTACTAATATTTATTAATTGAAATTGTTACGATTAGGGTTTATTGGCGAAAATATATACTTCTTACGAGAAAGTTTTGCAACGTGTGATAACGTGAAACGAGTAGACTGGGTATATCATGGTTAAAAATTGTTATATATACATCAACTACAAAACTTTTGTTCAAAGTTTGGTCAAAAAGTTTTTTCTTCCCTAACTTTTATTAAACTTATAATATACGAATATTTTTAAACACTTTTACTTTTTGACGGTGAATGTTAATAAAAACACACAAATTAACACAAATTTTCACTTTTATTAAAAAAAAAATCAAACGAATTTACCGCAAATCAAAAACCCCTTCACAGGATACAACTTTATGCTACTAATAACTATAAAAAATGAAAAGAGAAAATAGAAAGTTACTTTGTTAGGTATTCTTTTGACAAATAACTAGAGTGGAGTATAACTACTAAAATTGTATCTTATGAAAAATTAGTTTTAGATATAAAGTATAAAATGATATGGAAAAAGGTAGGTACAAAAAGTCAAAAATTCACGTATAGTTTTATTAACAAATGCATGTCCATTTCCACTCTAAGAATAATCCACTTGATTTTTTAATAAAATGTGCATGTCTATCTCACAAGATAATCAATTAGAACCTCTTTTGACAACTTCTAGATGTGTAGTTGTTGAATTGGTAAGAGCTACGAACCATATGCATTACATTTTGAGTCAGTAAGAAATCTGAACCATTAAAAGCTAATATCTTGTTTAATTATTCAGGGATAAATGTCTGATCAATTCAGATAAGAGGTCTTAACCATTCAAACTCACATAATGCTTAACCATTTAGAGGCAAATGTCTGAATCATTCAGACATATGTTCATATAACAAACAGTCTGAACCATTAAGTGTTGAACCATTCAGACATATAAAACATTAAGAAGATAAAACAAACAGCCCTTATCATTTTACACTATTTGTCTATTTCTTAGGAAGATAAACAACCAACTAAGGTAAGTATGAATGATGTAGAGGCATATAGATTCACGATGCACCTAGGACTAGATAACGTTAGGGATGAGATTGGTATCGTACCGGTACCGAACTGGTACCGATACCGAAAATACCGATACCGAAAACATGGAAAAGTGGGTACCGGTACCGATACCGAATCTATCGGTACGGTACCGGTTCGGTACGGTACCGGTACGGTATAGGTACGGAACAAGTACTTTCAGGTAAATTTAAGGTATTGGTACCGAACCGGTACCGATACCGAAAATACCGATACCGAAAACATGTAAAAGTGGGTACCGATACCGGTACCGAATCTATCGGTACGGTACCGGTTCGGTACGGTACCGGTACGGTACGGGTATCGGTTCGGTATTTCGGTACCAAACGCTCATCCCTAGATAACGTTGCTAAGGCAGCCAAGAAAGCATCTAATATCATCTCCTAGCGTAAAACCCACAACCTCTATAACCAAGCCTTGGTTTTAAACTCACAAGTGTGTATGCTTGTATTTATTTGTCCTATGGGCTATGATAACGTTTAGCTTTACCTCTCTTTAACAAGCCAAAGCCCAATAGATAACCTTGTTTTAGGGCTTTAGCCCAGTATACAACTAAATATAATATAAATAAATACTATATCTTACAAAATCAGAACAAAAAGCTGCTCTGTTGGTTAGAACGTGTGGCTGTTAACCACAAGGTCGGAGAAAATAAACAAAAAATCATATGCATTATTAAACAATTTTCTTCGTTTTTCCTTTTAATGTCCAATGTTTCAAAACCCTTATTCACATTGATTTAAACACCCAACCCTAAAACCTAAATCCCAACCCCAACCTAAAACCCCACCCTCACCCTAAAAAAAATCTAAATCTTTTAAGATACGCTTCAAACATTGTTGGAATGAAGTCAATCGAAGTTTGTTTGATTGTTTTCTTATGATTTTTAGATTTAAAAAACTTTGGAGTGTGTGTTATGTTAATCCTTTTCAGTGTATTTTCCGTGAAGGAAATGTTTTTTGAAATTTCCAAAATCAATACAATTTTTATTTGCAAAAATGCAAAACCCGAGTTGGCTTATAAAACTTTCTATTGAATGCATAACATATACTACTAATTACATGTTTACGTAAAACAAGTATTTATAAAATAATTGTTAACTAAATAACAAGCTATTTAAGTGCTAAGGAATTTTGTACGTATAAAGAGGAAGGGTAGACCAAAGGAATTTTGTTTCGAACAGTACTGTTTACAAGTGTGATCCGATCAAAGCGGGAGCACCATTATTGATTTATAACCTACGACCTGCAAAGATCAGAAAAAAGAGAAGCTAGGAAAATGGTTGATCGTGCACCCACAAGTCATGCCAAAACCTAATATCAGTTTCGTATTATTATTTTTAAATGGCGAATTTCATTAAAAAAACTCCTTACAAGCAAGCAGCTAACACCAGTTTCATATTATTTTTCACATTACTGATTTCTAGCCTATAAACTTAACATTCTACCAAAATATCATCTCTGAGATTGAAATACTATAAACGATTATTCACATCCATGACGAAAGAATCCAACGTGTTGGCTTTGATGCTAATATATGGTTTCAGGATCACGTTGGGTATGCTACTAAAGAAGTCAAAATGGAGATTGAATATGTTATGCTTCCCATATCGTCATCGAATTTCATTTGGTATCATGGTGCAAAATTCCATCTTTTTCGGTTACTAGTTTTTTAGAGTTATTGAACTTATCAATCTTAGTCATGGCCTTTTCAACCGGCAAACGGAACACTCATTCGGTACATCTTCCTAATTTCTATATGATGCATCCGGAAAACTATGAACAAAAGAAACTTTAACAACATAATCAAGTCCGATCGTGATTTATCGAAAGATAATAAATTGCCCTCATTTCTTTACATCAAAACTAGAATAAAATTAAAGTCTCTTAAATGAAAACAATAATATAGCTTTACGATCTAAATATTGGTTTAGTTTGGTTTGAATTGTAGCTCCTTGCTAGAAGAAAAAAAAGAAGATAATAACTCTAAAAGGAGAAACAATGACATAAGCCATAATGATATATACTAGTGTGGTGCATCATGCATGGTCCATATTTGTAAGTTGTAACAAACAATGATTCAATTTGTACATTCTACAAAATAAAAGTACAAATAACCTTTTTACCATAAATAAACAAACCATTAAATTAAAATAACATAAAACTAAAAAGCTATAATTTGGATCCTGATACACTCACCGAAGACCCAAACTCCGGCGAACACATCCTCGGCAAAATATGAACCGCCAAAATCTCATCTCCCGCCGGCGTTTCCACCACCCACAACCGCGGCGGCGTCGCCACCACATCCACCACCACAATCCCCACCTCTTTCTCACCCACAACACACACTCTACCACCACCGGCGGCAATGTACTCCGCCCCTTTCAACCGTTCATCCACCACAATCTCCGACCAACTATCACCATCCTCGTTATATCTTCTCAACACCCCTCTTGATTCATCCACCACATACATTGTTTCTTCACCCATCGCCGCTGCCGGACCTTTCCAACCAACCAACATCCCCACCGGCATCTCCGACCACTCGTCGGAATCAAGATTGTAAACAAATCCTTCTTTTGCATAATCACCTTTTACATTCACCATACAAAGCTTCCCTTTCCATCCTACCGCATCAATGGCTTCTCGGCATAGCTTTGAATGCTTTAAAGATCGCATCTTTTCCCAATTTCTGATTGAATCGTGTCGTTTTGAGTCTAAAGATTGAATCTTTTTCCAATTCCCATGTTGGGTTTCATCAACAGACTCATTCTTGATCGTCCAAGTGTTGAAAGATTGAATCTTTTCATGTTTTTCGTCAAAAGATTCATTGATCGTCAAATTGTTCAAAGACTGAATCTTTTCCCAGTTCCCATGTGGTTTTTCGTCTAAAGATTGTTTCTTGATCGTTGAAATGCTCGAAGATTGAATCTTATCCAAATTCCCATGTTGTTTTTCATCTAAAGATTTGGGTTTGATCGTTGAATCGTTAAAAGATTGATTGTTTTCGCAATTCCCATGTTTTTTTTCATCAAAAGATTCAATTTTTATCATCGAATTGTTCAAAGATTGATTATTTCCCCAACTTTTGAACAAATCTCGTCGTTTTTCATCACAAGATTCAATTTTTCGGCAAACCCATTTCTCGACGGAGCGAGCGACGGTCTCGGAGTAATGAGAACCAATTCCACTAGCAATAACCACCGTATCTTGTAAAGCTCCGGCAGCACACCACCGTCGTGGGGTTGATAATGGCGGACATAGCGACCATGTGTTGGATAACGGGTTGAAGATTAAAGGACATGAAAACGCCGGAACGGGTAAATTCCGGTGAACGGAGGTGGCGGCGATGAGAACAAGGTTGCCGGAGACAGAAACCGATTGAATGGGGTGGTAACGGTGGTGGAGATGAGGTGGCAACGGTGGTGCCGGAGAATCAAAGGTGATCCATTTACCGGAGATTGGATCAAATGATGATAGTCGGAGAATACCGCCGGTTGATTCTCCGGCGGTGGTTGTGGGTAGTGAAAGGGTGTAAAGTGACCGGAAAGGTGGGAAGTCACCGGAGTAGATGAGGCGGCGCCATGACCGGCAAACGGAGTACAAGGCGGAGGGGGAGGTGAGTGATAGACAGAGTTGGGCTATGTGATCCGGCAGGCCTGGTAGCAGAGAGTGGTGGTGGTGGTCGCCGGAGATTCGACGGCGTTTGGTGGCGCGTGGGATGAGTGTTTGATTGGCCATATGGGGTGTGAAGTAGATGCAAAAGGTTTGTGGTTGATGAAGCTTAAAAAGGAGTGGTTGTTTGATACTTTAGCTAATGTGATGACAAAACAAAAGTGGTGTTATTTATTTATTGGAAAATTATTTTTGAAGTTATATTGGTTGTGTTATTAAAAATAAAAATGTAGCCGGTTATTTACATTATTTAATTACTATGATTAAATATTATTAAACATATGTTTTAATTTA
Source organism: Tagetes erecta (assembly GCA_030867185.1). Classification (NCBI taxonomy): domain Eukaryota; kingdom Viridiplantae; phylum Streptophyta; class Magnoliopsida; order Asterales; family Asteraceae; genus Tagetes; species Tagetes erecta. The sequence continues at coordinate 11,550,521 of CM061494.1, forward strand.
GTTTAAACCAAGAAAATTATAGTATTAAAACTTTTAATACTATAATTATAGAGGTGTAAACGAGCCGAGCTACTCGCGAGCCACTCGAGATCAATTTGATAAAAAGCTCGAACGAGCCGAACTTTTTTGAACTCGAGCCCGAGCCTAAAAAAGAAGCTCATTAAGTTATCGAGCTCGAGCTCGAGCTTTACACATCGAGCTCGAGCCGGCTCGCGAGCCTTATCGAGTTTTTCATTTATGTTTTTCTATTTATTTTATAAATATATATTATTATTATTAGTTAAAATATATATAAATTATGATTAAAAATATTTAATATGTATTTTGTTATATATAAAATACATATAATTAAAGTTTATGTAATATTAAATATAAATAATTAAAAATATATAAAAGATTAAATATAAATAATTAAAAATAAAAAACCAGACGAGTGGAGCCCGAGCCGATCTCGAGCTTGAGAAATTTGTGACGAGCTCGAGCTTTGAAATTAAAGCTTGAAACGAGCCGAGCTCGAGCTCGAGCCTGATAAAACTGAAACGAGCCGAGCTCGAGCCTAGACGAGCTCAGGCTTTGCTCAGCTCGTTTACACCCCTAATTAAAAGAATAAGCTGGTTAATATATTAGAAGACTTTATTTTATGTTTTTTTTTATTTTAAAAAGGCTTTAGAATTGCAATTGGGAAGGAATATTTAGATGAAAAGGTTTGAGAGTGGAGATCAAAAATAAAAGGCAAAAGTTGGATCTTGAATATAGGCAGGTATATTTTTTTTTTCTTTTTCTAAAGATGGTAAATTACAATCATAGTCCCTCTAGTATGTGCAAAACACTATAAAATTTATAACGATTGAAAAACGTCTATCACAAGCGAGATGGAAGAAATACAAGAAAACTAAACAAAAAATTACACAATTCTATTGTAGATCAAATATCGTTACCAATCTTGATTAAGGACACATCTTTATCATCAAAAGTTTTGTTTTTGCTTTACATAGACTCTAACAAATTGTAAGAATAATAGCTTGAAGCGTGTAAATTTTTTTCGTTTGACAATATCGACACCCTTTTAAATTTCCAAAATATTTCTAGCTGAAATTACAAATATAGAAAGAGTTAACTAAAAGGAAGAGCTAAGGAATCATTTGAACGTTAACTAAAGTCAAACTATCAAGCGTGGTCAAAGTCAAAGATAATAAAGGCATGAGTTAGCTTGTTAAAACTCAAAAGTCAAATGCATTGTATCAATCTTTTCTAGGACGTGTTAGCTTGCTAAATGCTAACAATAAGTCATTCTAAAATCAAAACCACAATAACCGTTAATTTTTTAATGATTAAAAACCATAATTTTCAACTTTCTTTTTATTTTATTTAAATTAGTAACTAACCGTATGGGTTTCAAAGTTCAATTATTAGTTGTTTAGTAAAATCTGAATCATTAAATGCTGAATAGTTAAAAGGTCTGAACCACTAAAAGGTTCTATCAATGAGAGGGATATTAGGTAGAACTTCAGATGAGGGTAAGTTTGATATATGGTCAATTCAGTTTCATTTAGCATCCCTCTGTCTCTTAACCATTCAACACTTAACTGAACCATTCAAAACGTTTTTTTTTATAAAACAAACGCTCTGAATGGTGAATGATTAAGCACTGAAATGAAGAATTAATACTATGTCTGGTGAGCATTATACCCACCCAATAACGCCTAATAACGACCCCCAACGCCATTACGCAGAAGCGTTATGGAGCAAAAAACTTTTTAGGTGTTTTTAAGATAACATTTATGCCCCACGCATTTTCATGCAACTCTCCTCTTACTCTCACACACTTTCTCACACTTTTTCTCTATTGCCAATAATTGATGGACATTATGTGGGCATTATCCATTTACACTCATTTGAGTGATAATGTCCCATAATGAGATGTCATCCACATGTCAAAATATGCCCCTAAGGGCTTTAACCATTACATATAATCTAAGATGTAAAATAAACAGCCTCTTAACCATTTAACTCACTAACACTTTATTTAATCAACTTTTTAAGCTTTATAAAGGAGATTAAATAGATAACATAAGTGAATTGAATCAGAGGTAAATGAATCGAAAATACTTGCTTATTTTATACTTCAAATATCATGGAATTTAATCGGTTCTCGGTAAATTGTTAGACTATATATCTTGTGCAATCTCACCGCACAACCACATGGTTGAGATCATGTTCTTTTTGTTGTGGGGCATCATCATGATTAGTGTAGATTGAATGGTTTAAACGACTGTGTGACAATAATTGTGTTTAGAAAAAACAATTGTTAAATACTTTACCTCCTGCAAATACGTAATACAAAAACATTAAGAAACGAATAAGTCGTCATCAACTAGCTAGTTACATTGAAAGAATATTTATCACATTAGTCGAGTGTGCCACAACTCAACTGTGTTCGTGTCCAAAAACAATTGACGAGATGTGCTTGAATGGGAGATCGATCATGACGTTATTCACATGTCACAATCTTCTGGTTGAACACTACGTACTTTGCAATGTGGATTTGTTTCGACATTGCTTCCAAAATAAGAAACCGCCTATTCCTACGAGTACTTAATGATTTGGATTTAGGTGAGAAAGATCATGTTCATAAAATGCAAGAGATAGAAGAGGCTTGTCACTTTGATTTCGAAGACGAACATATGACGATATGTCACTTTGATGTAAAACTATAAAAGATATTCAACCTAGTAGAAGTTGGTTGTGCGTAAAATGAATTCAATATTTGAGAATTACATAACTGGAAAAAAAACATATCAACCTTTCATCGAATTTGTTAGAACATCGTCCTCAATGATTAAAAGATAAGTTGAAAGATGAAGGAGTATGGCGACATGATGCGCGTGTAGATTACACATGGGCACATAGTCTCATAAGTCACAACTTCACACAAGCCAAAAGTCTTTATGTATATATAAATCCCCTCTAAACATAGACAATACTAAAAAAACATAATAATCTTTTTGGAACCTAAAAAGTCATATCTATTCATAGAAAAACATGGAAATTTTGCTTAAAAGTTGTACATATAAAGTCACAAGATAGTGATAAAAATACATGAGTCCTAAAATAGAAACCTACATAATGAGGCATTATGTTGGCCACATGGGTCTTTTTTAAATTGATTAATGTTGACGTGTGTGTACAATACTTATACTTTAGTGATAAAGGATCTTTTTCCCCATCTTCATTGAGCTTTAATTTTATAATTTTCAAAACCTGCTTCACTTGTCTTATTTGCTAATATGAAAATAAGAAGAGATATATTAATTATTTTGAGAATGTATATTAGTTTCATTGGTTGTAACTATTATCTTTTGTTTTTTTATCGGTTTCAACTATTAAATTGACTGTCAGTGATCCTAACTTTTATCACTTTGGTAACCATTGGTTCGTCGTTAAAGTTTTTTTAACGCCGTTAAGTTTTTTTCAAATTTAAGACCGGTGTTTTAGGCCTTTTGATCGAAAGGATAATACGAGTCGATTGATGTAAAAGTTTTCTCGAAAAGGCTCTCTGAACGATAAATTTTTTACATCCGATTGAAGCACCGTTAGGTTTAAACATCCAATTGAAACACTATTTCGTTGTTCAGAGTGCCGTTTTGAGGTAAATTTTCCATCAATCGACTTGTATTATCCTTCCAATCAAAAGACCTAAAACATCGGTCTTAAATTTGAAAAAAAACTTAACGGCGTTAAAAAATTTAACGACGGACTAGTGGTTACCAAAGTGATAAAAGTTGGGACCGTTGACAGCCAATTCAATAGTTGAGACTTGAGACCAGTAGAAGACAAAAAGTGATAGTTAAAATCGATGGAAGAGGAAAAAGTTTGGCCTACACTCACTAAATGTTAAATAATAGATTGCATTGTTTCTCAAACACATCAAGCATCACACTAAGTTAAACCGATTATATATCTTTTATTACCTTATGGCTTGGGAATTTGCTAGTGTGTTAAGAAGTCATATTCTATGAGAAAATTAGTTGAACGCGTAGTCTATGGTATCATTTGATGGAAGTCAAAAGTAACTTCTCTTGCTTAGTACACTTATTTCTAGTTATATATTATAGCAAATAAAAAAGTTGAGAGTTTTAAGAAGAATCTATCTAATAAATCAAGGTTTTAGGGGGTAATTTTTTAGGGTGAAAAATAATTTTTTTTAAAAGGAAGTTTAAGAGGAAAAATTTTAATAAGAGAGTTGATGAAGCTGAAATTTGTGATTAATAGTAACTTTTACAAATTTTTAAATATAATGGCTATAATTTTTTTAAATATTCGTATTTAACCCGTGTGTAACACACGAGTGTTAAACCTAGTTAATAATATATTGAGAACTACAAGACTTACCTTAACTCGACTACTTTTTATTATATAAGTTAACTAGAAATTACTTACAACGTGTAAAATTTATTTCTAAAAAAATATGATATGCATTTTGTTTTGTCTTGATGACTTGATGCATATATGCACTTGCACTATTTGCATATTTTTTAACTTTAAAAGAAAATCAACAAAGATGAGATAAAATCAAGACATCTCAATTTTAGCTTTTAAATTAACTAGATTTATTCGCTACCTCGTGTGTTGCGCAAGTTTTTTTTTATCAATTTTCTTTTTGTTTCTGGTTGACATTTAAAAGTGATGTTAATAAAAGTTACATATTGGCTCAGATTATAATACCAAATTGTTATTATTGTGGTACAAGTTGCAAGTATGGATCAACTATAAAATCGACAACCATCATCTGTGATAAACATCGGCGTCAAATTAGCCTCGACAACACTCGCCGGAAGCTGAACAGAGAAAAGAGAGAATGCGTGTGTAACCGTAGAAAAAGAAATAGAGAATATGAGGTTTTATGATAAGTATAACATAAAAAAGGGTATGGTGACTTTATAAAGCATAATTAACTGCAGTGTTGTAGTTTAACAGCTGTGCACCCCACATTAACAACCAATAATGTACCAATATACACCACCATCACTTAACACCTAATATAAAACTCTTGTGGTCAAAATAGAAAATAAAATGAACACTAATAACATACCAACATACACCACCATCGCTTAACACAAAATATAAAACTCTTGTGGCCAAAATAGAAAACAAAAATGAACAATAATAGCATACCAACATACACCACCATCACTTAACACAAAATATAAAACTATTATGACCAAAATAGAAAACAAAAACTAACACCATTTATAAACTTCCTAAATTATTAATGTATAATATAATAATGAAATGCGATAGTACACATCTTTTGAAGTGAGTTCTTTACGATATGATGTAGTTAGGAAATTTATTTACTAAATAAGTGTAATATAAAATTTATTTATCAAAATATTGTAATTTTAAGTCTTTTTTTCTCACTTATATTGATTACTTTAGAAAGATCTTATAAATGTTTTTTTATAAATAGTTTTGAGTTTTTTTCAAATGTTTTATAAAAACATTAACTTAAAATGTTTAATGGTGATATTAAAATAAAAAGTTTTTTTGTCTGAAACCTTTTCAAACGCAAACGCTTTTTCTTTCTTAAAACGTCTTTTAATAGGTGCTTTTAAATTCTTCAACTTGTTTCTAAAACATGTTTTATAATGTTTATTAATCGTTCTATTTGTAAAATGCTATTAGTTATAAAAGGTTTTTTTTATTATATCCAGTATGATAGAGTAAGGGGTTGTTTGTTTGGCTCTTAACAACCTCTGAAGGGAAAGAACCTCTAAATCGGTCAGAGGATGGGGGTGTTTGGCTGCAACACTGAGCTCTGAACGGGTCCGATGGGAGCCTCTGACCGATTCAGAGTTGGGTTGATGCTGAACGGCTCAGAGGAAGAAAAAAGCGAGTAGACGAGGACGAAGAAGTGGCGAGCAAATGAAGAAGAAGGCGACAAATGAAGAAGAAGAATGCAACAAAAGGGGGGGGGTAAAAATAGGGCTAACCAAAAAGAAAAAATGGATTAAATAGGGCGATCAAAAAGAAGAAAAAGGATTCATGACTCAAAAACTGCCCTCATATGGTTTTTGGAGCTGCATTCGTGTTCGCATGAGTCACACTAGATCAAAGAATTCAAACCAAATTTACACACTATATGCTCGGGTAGATGATAGAATAAAATGTAACATAAGAACTTAATTTGTCAATGAAGAGTTGCATATATAAATTAATTATGTTTTTGTCCCACACCAATGTGGGACAAGATACATAAAAGACAAATACTTGGATTTTTTGTTAATTTTTAGAATATTATTCAGAGGTCCAACCAAACAAGATATCTTAACCATTCAGCACTTAAACATTCAGAAATTGTCAAACAGCCCCTAAACCTTGTTATTTAATTACACACCAGCACACGAACAACCCGACTTATTTTGTTTACTCTAAAACGCAACCAAGAAACGAATCAAACAAGTTAGTACCTCTTTCTTAAAATGCAAACTGTAAACTGAACCGCCTATTAAACTTAATTTAAATTTTTGATTTAAACCTTATTGCCATTTGACTCATGACGTTCTCAATCCGCTCTCAAGAACAAAACGATTTTGGGATTTGTGAGTACAGATTCAAGACACCATATGATTTGCATTCCAAATTATTCATTCTAAATTGATCATGTAATCATTTGCCAACCTTTTTCTTATGTTTTTAAAATAAAACCTTTTTTTTTATGTGTGTTACGGTTAAGATACTTGACAAAAATTGAACAAACTAAAACTAATAGAAAATAATTTATATGCATGTGAGCTCTTTAAATCAAAATAAGTTTTTATGTGTTTTTAGAAATTCAGTTAACAAAATCAAACCCACTTAAAAAAAAAGTATTACAATGCAAAGAAAACAAGAATAAAAAACCGTTATAAATTAATTCATGAACATGAAGTACGATAGCGCGCTGATCGGATCAAGTTGAATAGAAGAGATGGATATATCATATGTTAATCAAATAAAAAATAGAAACACTAATAATAATAATAATAATAATAATAATGATAAACTACTTAAAAGAAAGAAGTACAAAAAAATACCCATCTTAGTAAATAATTTTATTTTATAAGTAAATTTTTTAAGTATACTATTTTGGTAAAAAAAATTCCTTTTATGGTTCGCAACATATTATTCGTTCCTAACACACACATATAGAAAGTAAAGTTGAGAACTAGAGAATCTAGCATGCTACTAAAACAGATTGAAACGCATATACGGAGGATACTAAATATATGGTGAAGAGGTGTGACCAAATTACAAATTAAGGTTATGAAACGTGAAACATGACTAGTTGTTTAAATACAAATAGGGTGCTAAAACCGTGTCATTTACGTAAAACCTAGTTAATTGTTGTTTATTTTATGTCAAAAGAAATTATTTTAGCGACATTAATTAATGGTGTATTGAAGTAATACCCATATGTGGATGCGAGTCTCAAAAGAGGCATTCGAGTTTTTAGTTAGGACTGTTCAAAAAAGCTGTTTACTTTGTATTTAATCATCAACAAATCAAAACACGGCTCATGTTTGGAGAAAAATATTCATGATTGTTCTAACCAAAACTAGAAACCACACATTTTTAAACCTAGAAAATAAGTGGCACAGATTTATCTAAAATAGCAAGGAATTAAAAAAAATCAATTAGAATTAGAATCCTTTATAAAGATTTACCTGATAATGATGAAAATAAATATGAGTCCCAAAATAGAAACCCACATAATGAGGCATTATGTTAGTCACATGTGTCTTGGGGCCTCTAGCATTTCGCATCACTTAAATAGGGTATGGTTTGGTGTTGGACCTTTTGGCCACACCGAGTAAATGCAAAAAGGTGTTTGATAGGTTGTTTAATTGTAAGGACCCTAGACAGACATATATATACATGCATACATTGACTGTATCTATCGGTTTTAAGTCCATAATTAATATTTTAAAACACTTCCTTTGCTCATTCAAACCCGCGACCCCACGTTACCTATCGTATTTTATACCAATCATGGTTTCCGTTAAAGAAACTAATAATTTATTTATTTCAACGTGTTTATAAGCGTGTATATATATAAAAAAAATATATAAACAAGATCAAACTAGTTGATAATTTGTATTTAACACGTTTAACCAAATGGTGTGAACTTATGACACCACATATCTAATAAGCTAGCATATCTAGGTTAGTGTCAACTCAAACTCTAAACACACAATGTGACGTGTGCAAGTCTACCTCACCAAAACCTTATACTATTATATTGTGTACTATACTATATAAGTCTATAACTTAAAACTGATCAAACATGATTTATTTGTATACATACACATTTGTATTTTAATGTAAAGTTACATATTTTAAATATCAATATGCAAGAATACGGAATAAAACAAATATCAAGTTAAATGAAAAACGCTTGATGATTGTGTCTCGTGTTCAACCGTTCATTCTTTTTCTTTCTCTTGCTAGTGTGGCCCTAGGAACTAGAGAATTGATTGCACTAAGTGCACTAATTCGTAAACCTCGTGTGAGGCTAATCGTTTTCATTTCCCATCCAAGAGAACTCAGAAGAGAAAGAAAGGTTCTTGTAAGTTGTAACCTAACTGGCTGGGAGTTCTATTATCTAAGATCATGTGTAATGAGACGTTTTTGCCCACCCAAAGCGCCCAAAAACGCCCCCAACCATTACATAGGGGCGCTTTGGTAGGATTTTTTTGCCTTTAGCGCTGTGTAAAAGGCGCCTATATATTGTTGAATCCCATATTTTGCTAACACATGCTGATGTGGAGTACCTTTTGGGGCTTACCATTACACATGGTCTAAGATGGTGTCTGGCTCCAGACTAGAAAAGTGTGATGTTTGTGGCAATTTGCAAATATGTGTCTTATTTCGGTTCATTCCTTTGACACAAATTTTATGTTCGTGTCAAGCGTCAGGTTTTACCTGTTCACACGACCATTTAACAACACTTCCTACATATAAACTAACGCATATAAAACATAAACATACATACATTCTATAAAATCATAGTTTGCAAACAAACTATACACGGCATTCATCCATTTTAGTCCTAATAATATACACACATGACACATGTCACACATTTATATTTCATGGATACAAGATCAGCATTACTAACAACAAGATCCACACTAAACAAAGGAGGTTCAGAAGAATTATTTGTAGGGATTTTAAAGTTCAAGTCTACCGATTATTGAATGTAATGGAAGAAGTCCGATTACAAAACATTTCAAACCTTTTCTACCTGCTCGTTGGTGTCATCTTTATGCGCCGCTGAAGTTTGACTTTCTTCTTTGACTTTGACCTCACTAGTCAAAGCAGTTTCGGCTGGTTTCGTCATATCCGTTTCCGACAGGTCAGGTCCCACTTTACCTTTGATTTCTGAGCATCTGGAGATGACTTGTTCAAGCTCATCATGCAGATTTAAAGCTTCAAAAAGGAGTGCATCATCATCGGTAGTAGTTTCTGCTATTCTTTGAACCACAGGCAGAGATTCCTTGCACTTCTCCAACATGCTAACCGTTAGCTCATCCTGCATAACAATAAACGGGTTAAATACGGCCCAAAGAGTATTTACAGTGCATAAAACCTTGTTACTCATTTTATTTGAAAAAGTTAGATATTATCACTTAAATATTAAAAAAAAGCTTTGGTTAAATATATGACACCCTAATTGTTTAGAAATTATTAATGTTTCAGATAAACCCGTCCTGTAAAAGAGACCCATTTTTATCCGTCAAACAACCTGTCCGCGACCTGCCCATTCTATCACATGTCATAAAGAAACAGGCGTGCAGACACACCCATATATATATGGTTGAAACTTGAAATGCAACATATTCTACTTAAAAAAGAGACTATTTTAGAAGTGATATAATCTGAATAGTCACATTTGGCACAATAGATATCTTGCTGAAGGTTGTTAATATTTTTAGAGAAAAGAAAGTGTTTAGGGTCAACCTAGCCAGACCCATAAACATACTAAATCATTTTGACTTTGTTAACCAACCCACTCATTTCACAACCTATAACATACACTTCAATATTTAACATAAATATGATGATTCTGGCTACATGATAATGGCATCAAAGATCTTACATTGATTGGTATAGGCTCCATTCCTGAATCAAGTATGCTTGTTAAAAGTTCAAGGCTGTTTCTACCAACCAACAGCAGTTCTTTCTTTTGTTCCACAGACTGACCACCATAGGTATACAAAGTGGTATCGTTTTCTAAAGTCATCAGATCAATATCCGGTAATGGGTATCTATCAGGGGCTGGCATAGGTTCTTGATAAACCAGTGATTCCAGTGATTGATGCCCAGGGCTTGGGTTTGCAGCCGGTGATCCGGTAGGTATACCGTTGGTCTTCAGGTTCTGCAATATAGATATGCATGTGTTTTTGTTCAATTACATGTTCAAAGGAAGAGCATAAAAACTTCTCTGGTTGGTCTAAATAACTTCAAAGTTCAAACAGTGTAATTATTATGATTTGAATAAACATAAACCTATAACTCTTGGTATTTTGTTCGTATTTGAGTAGTTCCATTACATTATTAGGTCAAAAGTTGCAATTATTTTGGGATGGAGGGAGCAGTTGTGATAGTCATATACTCATATAATAAATAATGCTTTAGAAGCTAGGATGTTTTCTTCAAAATAAAAAGATATATGATACAAATACAATGATCTAACGAAAACTCTTTATTCTTTAATTCCTTGATTGTTCTCTAACTCCACAAACATCCTATTCTCCCAGACAAAAAGAATAAATAAATAAAATAATAAGGCCGACACCTGATACAAGATTTGTCACCTATGGAAAATGATAACATGACTGATACTAAAAATGCTTCTAAAGTTACTAATAGCACCTCATATTATGCAGGAATAACAGGATAGCAATGGCAAGGCAAACAAAGACAAGATAGTTAGTTGTTTAGACTTTAGACATCTTTATTCATCAAAAAATGAACCAGGATTGCCCAAGGTGCTAGGCACACTAAAGGCGTAAAGAGTGAGTCTTAGACCTAGGCGCGCAAGACACTCAAAAGGCCACGCCCGAATGCAAGCAAGGCTCCCAGTGTAAACACTAAACATGCCATTTTTAACTATTTTAGACTGGTGAAGCCTTTTTTTTCTTTCTCAATGACCCTAATCTAATCATACATTCATACTATACTGCCATCTAAGCCTAATTCACGCCTCAAATGAAGCTCAAACCCGACATACAGCTTTGCCATTAGTCCATGATTCTAGTCACTAGCAAGTGTTCAACACTCCCAAATTATTAATTTAGATGATCAATCATACAAATTTCAACATGTATGGTGCATAATTTGTCTTCATCTATCAGTTGGACAAAAACAGCTTATATTCAAACACAAAACACACATAAAACCAAAAACAAGTAAGATCTAAAACAGATGATGAAAACAAAAATGATACTCACCATATAAGTTTGACGAAAAACAGGCAAATACATAAGCTCATCCGATTCACCCCAAGCCCTAATCAACTGCACAGCTTTCATCCTATTCCGATGATCGGTCTTCACATCGTTAATCATCGCCACCATATCATCAACCACCTTCTCCGACGCAACTTCAGAAAACACCTTATCACAATTCGACGTACACGTCTCCAACAGATCGAGACTTAGTCTCTGACTAACAACACTTTTGTTAGACGATATTTTCTTCTTAATCGCTTTAACAATCTCCGTTCCGTTAAACTGTTCGCTGTTAATCATGGCGCATATTCTCAGATTTAGTCCCCAGTTAGGCTGATCGAGTGTTTCTAACGTGGCTTCGTCGACGAATTTTGACTCAGGTGTTGGTGATTGGAGAATTTCTTTCATTTTTGTGGTGACGATACGACTCATTTGTACTCCGTTGGTCATTAATCGCTCGCCGAAGGAGGATGAAGCTAGTTTGAATTTGTCGAGTTTATCCATGGCTGTTGTGGTAAAATTGGAAATGAATTGAAATTGAAAAAGAAGAAGAAGAAGATTAAAGCCCTAATTGAGATATTTGAAGTGTGAAAGTGGTGTGTGTGATGAACATGAACATACGCGTGGCGGTTGATGTCGATTGTGGTGGATCAAGGTGATGTGTTGTCGGTCTTCGCTACCATATGTTCAAGTGTTGAACGAAATTGTAACATTGAAAAGTCAAACCATTAATTAACTAAAAAAAAAGTTATGATATTTTTTGAGTTACTAAATTTAGAGGTAACTACAGTCTACATTAACTTGATTTTTAGAGGTAGTTACATCAAACGAAACTTAATTTTAAATTTTTAGAATGACGGTTGGTAAAACAATAACCACCAGCACCACTATTAATCAACAATGATCATTGTTGGAATCAATAGTCACCACCGGTCATCACTACCATAACCACTTATATTAACTTATATATTTCATTTCTTTGTATTCTCATCTACCAAGCTACCAAACAATACAAAGTAAATATTAATTTCATTTTTAAATGGTAACCAAAATAGACAATGAGCTAAAATGATTCATTTTATTCATTTGTTCATTTTATTCTCTTATGTATTTTATTAACTCATAGCAAACAAACTCTGATGATATATTTTTAAGCTTTCTCAACACTAAATTAATTAGAAACCGGAAATACTGACATACAATAAACCCTAAACGCCCCTGACACTAAATATGTCAGCAAAGATTAGACATCAATATATATGTAACAAAGTATCTTTAGGAGAAGATATTCTTTCCCTCTTAGTATATAATACATATAGTTAAAATATGAAAAACCTTGAAACAACGTGAGAACTATCAAACATCGTATGAGATCACCTTACCATCATATGCCTTATAAGTTGTTGCAATTACACTTAGAGCTTAATAGATATAGTAACATTTTATTGTGTTAAAGGTCAAATAGTTTCACATAAGCTATGTTGTTGGCATCTAAATGTTGTTATGTTAATATTAATTTTATGCAGGATTTTAACAAAATGATAGTGGGATTGGTAGCACAAAATTGATTGAATGTATTGCATGCGATAACAAAGAGAATATGTGTCAATGGGAAAAGACCAAATATAAACATTTTAATAGATGTTTGTATAAACCTATTTTAACGATGTATAAACTCTTAGTAAAGTGGGTATGCTTGGCCTTCTAGGTTAATACTTATAAACAAATTATAGACTTTTCCAACCCAACAAAAGGTGAGAACATATGAAACTAAAAAAAAAAGGTAACTGCTCGGCATCGCTGACTGTAGAACTGATCTTACTTCTCAAACTAGCGACCCGACAACGCTGTTTGGCGGTGACTATCCAACCGACTTGTTGAGAGCGAAAAGCCTGTTTCCTGGATTCGAACCCGTGCCATTTGACTACGAGACGAGTTGACATGGGTGTCAATCGCCACTAAGCTGAAACCCCATGGTTAGAACATATTATCACTAACAACCAGTGGCGGATCTTGAACATTTTCAGCACGGGGGCTGAAAATTACAAGACCCGGAATTTTTTTTCTTATCACTATGTTTCAGGTTATATTTTTCGGGATGAAGATTTGATTCGGGTATGGTCAAACAATAACAACACTAAATATCTAAATTTCTTCATTCAAACAAATGATTCAACTAACACATTACACATATAAAAACTAGATAAGTGTTAACAAAACAAAGATCTAAAATATATGATAATACGAGGTAAATTGTGGGTACCTTAAAAAAGAATTACAACGCTGCCCGACGACCTTTAAGATCTTTGAATTCATCGATTATGGAGTCAGAATCAAACTTTTTAGCAATTTCTTTTTCCACGTAAATCACCAAGCTATCCGTCAGATACTCATTTGACATCTTATTGCGAAGACAAGTCTTAAATATTTTCATTGCTGAAAATCCTCTTTCTGTTGTTGCAGTGGAAATTGGAAGTGTCATGATTAGGCGAATCACTCTATCAACCAAATAGAATGTATTACGCTTCTTCTTCAGTTCTTCTTCTGGTCGCTGACTCACTTCCCAGTCTTCTTCTGCGTTTTTTTTTCCTTCACGTTGAGAGATAAGATGGGATATGGGTTGGGTTGTAAGGTTGTTTATTGTTAATTGGTTGGTTTTTTTTAGCCCATTACCCAATTGTAAATTAATGGGCTAATGAGACTAATAAATAATGGGTTTAAATTGTAATGGACTAATGACCCAACTACCCAACTAGTATACGTGTCGTTTATTATTGACGGGGGCGAGCCGCGAGCTCAATATATATATATATATATATTGAGCTCGCGGCTCGCCCCCGTCAATAATAAACGACACGTATATATATAATATAACACATGCAACTTTTTTTACACGAGGGCGAGATCAATATATATAAAAATTTAAGGTATCGGGATAAAAATCGATACTTCGGGACAAAAAACGCGCAGGGGCCGGAGCCCCCGTTGGTCCCTCTTATGGTGCGCCCATGCTAACAACAATGTAAAATATTAAAAATAAATAAACTATAAAAATAAAATTATGAGCAAACTGTAGTTTTTGTCTATATGTTTTGATATTATTAATAGTTTTGGTCCTTGTGATTTTATTTTCTAACATAAATGGTCTCGAACACTAACTTCATCCAATCTTTCGTTAAGTCATGTGATAAGAAAGAAGTACTTGTAAATTTCTTGACCAACCTGTTGGAAGGTAAATCAACACTCAAAACAACCGACCTTTAGGTATTTTGATGGACGGGAAGACAACATGCGGGGGGGGGGGGGGGGGGTTCCAACATGTGTTCCTTTTTTAAAAGCTGCTAATTACAAATTGACCAAATACAAGAAAACATGCATTATTAACAATCAAAACGTATTTTTGTTCCATTCGCATTCACAACCAATTTTTTTTTTGGACAGCGAAACGAATAAAGCCCGGCTACCGGGGTAACCCAATGGCGAAAGGATACTCCAAACGCTCTGCGAACACAGACAGCGCTGGGTAGCCGAAACTCATCTATTAACCCGACTCCAATTCAGGGGAAACCCACTAATCCGTCAGCTCGTAGGCACGACGACAAGCTAGTGGTAAAACTCGTTTGGCTTAGAGATCGAACTTGTGTTGCCACAAGTCTCCCTTCATTGCCTCTATTTGTCATTCCAAAGTGGTGGTAGTGGGACTAGAACTTGAGTCTCTTTTGGAGAATCCAAGCCTCTTACCAGTACAACCAATTAGAAACCAGTATTAAACATGAATTTAAAAAGATATGATATAGGCTTAACTCATTATCATCAACAACAATATATCATTGTTGCAATTGATAAGTTTATTAAATTCAAAGAGCCATGATAACTATTGGATTGATTCTTATTCATGTATGCATTGAATTATAAGTTCAATCCATACGAGTCATTTCCTCGTTGGTCTAGATCGAATTTTGTTGTATGTCAATTCTCACGTCATCTAATTAATCCTGTTCAAGATTAATAAAAAAGCTTCCCAACTTTTTTGTTTCTTTAATCTAATCATCATTTGTCCATAATCAATCAAACATTAACATTAACGCCAAATCAATATTCAATTACATTACATCGCCAACAAACCCTGCAACTGTCTTGACCCACCAATTTAACCTCTTTCCCCTTCATCTCTATGAACCACTCTGGCCAACTGTTGCCCAAATTTCATTCACCCAAATCAATGTTTCTTCATAAAGCTTCATCCTTTATCAATTTCACCCAGATCTGTTTCTTTTCGGCCTACAATCATTAGGTTTGTTTCAAATTTTTCTCCTTTTATACGTTCTTGAATTGTTTAGGGTTTGTTTTTGTGAATGTTTTTTGGGGTGTAATTACAACTTAGAAGAATATAATTTTGAAGCAATTTATGTTTTAAGTGATTAATTGAGGAGTATTTAATCATTAACATAGATTTGTGACTGCTAATTATACAAAATTTAGCTACAATTGTGGTTTGTTTTTGTTGCACACCAGTTGTTCGACTAATTGTCTTATACTGTGATGCTCATTCAATTCTCCATTTTGTTTGTGTGGAATGATGATATATTGTGTTGAATTTACATATGTTGTTACAAAGTTTGTAGCTTGTTATTATGGTACCTTTGAATTAGGTAGCATACATAACAATTTAATGTTACAGCTTAATAGTTCTTTGCTATGAATTTTGATTTTTTATGGTGTTTTGCAAGCAGGGATGGGTTTAGAGAAGGTCTTGAAATGTGTAACCAATAGCTTATCTCGGTTCATTCATCTTGTCACATTTGGTGTGCCGAAGAATCTGCCATGTCAGCAGGCGTACAGATACGTTGCTAATTCACTGAAGCTTTTTAAACGGGTACTTGATGACGTTGATGAATCCTGCATGCACTCGGATGACATCCTGTGTAAGGAGTTTGAAGAGCTTGATGTAGCTGTAAATGAGGCTCGGGAGTTTATCGAGAATTGGAATTCTCACATGAGCAAAATTTACGGGGTGTGTATCTCGTTTTATATAATATTGACAAAGAAAATGAAGGCATTAATTGTTTTCCTTTTTTGAATATATTTCCAGGTTGTGCAAAGCAAACACCTTATATCAAAAATCCAAAGATATTCAATCACGATTTGTGAAAACGTATACGGGTCATTGGAGTCTTCATCATCAACTACATCTACTTCCACTTTAGCTGATATTCAGGTATGCTTGATTCTTGAAGTTGGAACCTTTGAAATTTGGATAGACCGAAAAGGCGAAAACACAAATCTTTAGGCGATAATAGTATATTTCGATATAAAATGCGTCTTTTGTGTAGGATATTGATTGGCCAAAATACAAAATTTTGCTTAAAATACTGAAATTGTTTGCCTAAGATAGCATTTGATAACAAAGATAACAGATTCATTGCGCTTGAAGTCAATAATGAAACAAAATGGAATCATAAAAATCTTGAATATTGTTATAACCGGAAGCATAATCTTAAAATTATTGGTTTTACAACGTTGGTTCTATTCACAGTTTGTGCTTACATTATAATGTTCGTTTTTCAGCATTTTATCGAGGAAATAAAGAATTTAAAGTTGGAAATTGCAGCAGAGAAGTTAGAAGACGCCCTAAATTTAGTAAGAGGACAAAAGGTTCCACCTTTAGAAGTTATTATGGAAATCATTGAATCGTTTCAGTTCTCTTCGGGTCATGAATTGCTAAAAGAAAGTGTTGCAGTTGAAAAGGAGTATATTAAGATTAACCAGCCGAGTCAAATTGATTATATCTCTGATCTTGTTTTTCATATAAGGGAAACCATGGCGAATCTTGAAAGATTTAGAGCGATTAATGGTGTTTCAGTTCCTTCATATTTCATCTGCCCGTTGACCCTGCAACTCATGTTTGACCCAGTAATCGTGTCATCCGGTCAAACCTATGAACGGGATTCGATTCAGAAATGGCTCAATAACGGTTTTTTGAGATGCCCAGTAACCCGCCAAACACTTTCACACAAGAACTTAATCCCGAATTACACGGTCAAAGGCTTGATAGCAAATTGGTGTGATGAAAACAATATAAAAGTTGACCATCCTGATAAGTCGTCATCAGAAGATCAGTTAGTTAGCAATTTGTCAATTGAAAATGGGTTTGACCGACTGAGCTTTCAAAAGTCAAACCATCGATCAGCCGAAGAATCGTGTAGTCATAGCAGGAGTGAATCTACTTCAACGGCTGTTTCCAGTTCAGAGCATTTATGTGAGTTGTCTGGAGAAGCAGCTTCTGATTCCGGGGCATTTCCACCTGGAAATCAGTTCCACGGTTCTAATTGTGTGAACGCAATGATAAATCCTAATGTCGGAAACTGTAACCCAAGAACGGTTTCTCTTCCACCCGATTCTTCACCAAACGATTCAACAACATTTTCACAGGTGAAACAACTTGTTAATGATCTGAAATCTCCCTCACATGAAACCCAAATGAAAGCCGCTGAAGAAATACGGTTTCTTGCCAAAAATGATACGGAAAACCGAATCTTGATTGGACAATCTGGAGTCATTCAGCCACTTGTTTCATTATTACATTCCAATCAAAAGCTTACTCAAGAACACGCGGTTACCGCTCTTCTAAATTTGTCAATAAATGGAAACATAAAGTCAATGATTGCTGAATCTGGTGCTGTTGAACCTTTAATCCATGTTTTAAAAACAGGAAACACATGTGCAAAAGAAAATGCAGCAGCAGCGTTATTTAGTCTCTCTCTGTTAGAAGATTACCGGTCCAAAATTGGTCGATCCGGTGCAGTCAAACCATTGGTCGACCTTCTAGGATCGGGCACCCTAAGAGGGAAAAAAGATGCTGCTACTGCATTGTTTAATTTGTCGATTTTTCATGAGAATAAAGCTCGGATAATACAAGCAGGGGCAGTTAAGTATCTTGTAGAGTTAATGGATCCTGAAACACAAATGGTTGATAAAGCGGTTGCTTTACTTTCGAATCTTGCTAGTGTACCGGAGGGCTGTTTAGTAATTGCACGAGAAGGAGGGATACCATTGCTGGTTGAGGTTGTCGAAACAGGTTCTCAAAGGGGTAAAGAGAATGCTGCTTCTATACTTTTACAACTTTGTCTAAATAGTCCCAAATATTGTCGGTTGGTTCTTCAAGAAGGTGCGGTCCCACCTCTGGTTGCTTTGTCACAGTCCGGTACATCACGGGCCAAGGAGAAGGTAAAAACTTGTGATTTTTACTTAAAACGTGTTTCATTAATCATGTGACATCAAGACACATTCTGGAGGTGGGTTGGCTAATGGGTCAAAATGGTTTCATGTCGAAACTTGTCATTTTTTTTCAGCAAACAATTTTTGTGTCGATTTTTATTATTATTATTTTTTTAAATTGTTTAATAAACAATTGTTGTGTATAATAATCTAATTAAGTAATTAGGAGGTTGTATGCATTAAAGATAGACTCAAGTTGACTTTCAACTCTTTTTAGACGCTCCCCATCTAGCTATTTTTTTATTTGACATAAAATAGAGCCCAAAGCAACACATTTTGAAGTAAATCTGTGAGAATTGCGGTTAATTTTGCTATTTTCTGTTTGTAACGTGTTTGGTTGATTATAAAACAGGCACAACAACTTCTGAGTCATTTTCGCAGTCAGCGTGAAAATGCTTCTGGGAGAGGGAAATCTTGAGAAACAAAAGATGTTTCAACCCCTGTAAGTTTTTAAAAAACTAGTGGTGTTTATTTGTCATGTTTTACGCCTTTATTGATGTCAAGTTCATTCTTTTTTCTCTCTTAGGTAAAGTGTGAAGATTTGATGTCAAAAGACTTGAATGGAGATGCTGGAGACATGAAAGTGAAGGCAAAGGTCAGTTTCATGCTTGTTGTTAGTTCAAAAGAGTGATTTTTATTTTATTTTTGTTTTTGCCATTCTTGTATTGTTTTTCGGTAGCTTGTAAAAAGAAGGAATGAAGAAAACATGAACAGATTTATGATTGAATTTCATGGAGAGCAACGGTCTGTTTTTTTTTTTCGTGTTGGACATGGTTCTCTTTGCTTATTTTATGACATCTTGTTAGAACTAACTGACAGTTTAGACAAACACAAAAGTATATTTGTAGGAAAAGCTTTTGGAAGTATATTTGGATTAGGAATTTATTATACAAAGATGATAGTCATAATTCGAGTCACCCGTACGTTTAGACTTTAGAACGCATACTACATGATCCTAGCTTGTACAATATAAATTATACTCTTAGTATCTCAAGGCCTATCAAGTATATATATCATTATTGGATGTTTGTCAGTTGAAAAAAAAAAGGTGCAACTCAATGAGCCTGAGAATTGAGATATATGATGCTATTGACATAATTATATCGAAGCGAAGTCTGAACTTTACTGACCCATTTGCAAAACAAGCCCATTGTGAAATGTCAAGCCAAACAAATTTACTCAATGATATCATATTATCTATCATACATCTTATTATCTTAATTATATCGGTTAAGGAGTAAAAGTTTTGCTTCTTTGAAAATATTTCATGGTTATGTCCATCAATCTGTATTTTTTTAAGTTTAATTATCATTCGTATAACTAAAATTTCCAAACATCTTTGTAAAGCCAAAAATTTTATGTAAGGTTATTGGATTTTAATACCCTAAACTATTAGCTATCGGCCGCTGCTACTCTCAATTAACACATTTACTATCACTACTCTTAACTTAACATTTTACTTCTCGTGTTACTCTGCTTTTGTCCATGTGGTGTATATGTGGCATAAAAGCGAAGTGATACAGAGTGATACAGCAAGTGTTAAGTTGAGAGTGGTAATAGTGAAGATGTTAGTTGGGAGTGACAACATATAGTTGGGAGGATTAAAATCTAATAACTCTTTTATATATTATACTAGATTATACCCCGTGTGTTACACGGGTTGAATAACTAAAACATGTAACGATCATCAAGCATAGTAAACAAAGAATCTTATCAAGACTAAGCATTACATTATAAATCATTACCACTCTAAGTATGTTCTCTAACACCCGTAAATAAAAAAAAACACATAGGAAAAGTTAAAAGGCAAAATATTCCCATAAAATTTTATAAATGGATGACAACTTATATTACAAACCATAGGCTTTGATATAGAGCTAAAAGATCACCTAATTACCTATAAAAAACAATGAGTTTAAATAGTGTTTAATACACTTTTTTAGATTCTTGCTCAAATACCAATAATCAAGAAGCATGCCACATGTATATTTGTTAATTATATATAACATTTATTCCATTAACAAAAGTTATATTCCCTTCTCAACAAAAGTTATTTCAATAAAAATTAGCTAAGCTAATAAATATGCTAATGAATCTATACCTTCTAAAAAATTTATGAAATATTCTTGGACCGAAATATATCAATATATATTTTGGTAAATGATAAGTTTACTAAAAATATGTTAATTATTTTTGTAATTGATATGAAAATATATTATAATGGGTTGTATGTTGTGCAATAGTAGGAGGATTAAATATGTAATATAATATTGAGCGGGAAAATGATGCTAACAATGGCTCCATTGTATGTCATATGACATTAAAAACCCTCTTTTATTAGAAGGTATCGATTTTGTATTTTTTCTTTCTAATTAATTTCTTTATGTTTACATATTATTTTCCTGCCACACTTGTTTAGCTTATCTTTTTTAAATAGATTCTAAAAGAGAAGGTAATTTACTTTTATTTAAGGGATTTTTACATATTTCCCATTTCTAACCTTCTTAAGTACATATATCCTCAATCCTTAGTTTTTATTACATACTAGGTTTAATACCCGTGTTACATACGGGTAAATTAGAATATTTATAAAAGATTATAATTATTATATTTAAGCATTTGTAATATTTAATATTAAGGATTTGGCTTCATGCCTTCATCAACTCATGCATGTAAAAAATTGTACTCAATTTCCCTCTAAAACTTCTTATCATAAAATAAACATTTTCTCCCTAAAAATGACCCCTTAAAACCTTGATTTATTAGATAGATTTCCCCTTTCATTAAAAGTTGATATAATTACCTTTTTCTATCAATTCTAATAAATAAACATATGGGTGAGATTAAGACAAACATAAAGTTATATCCATGACGAGATTTAATAAGCAAGTGATTTGTAACATCGTTTAAAAAATAAAATAATATAAACAATTTGTAAACATAATGGTCTAATAGATTCGATTTGAGAGAAATATGTAATTGATGCTTTTAAAAATGAGATAAATGTAAATAATTATTTAATTAGTTCGTTAAGGGTAAATTAGTAATTTACTTAGTTATTTTTAATGAAATGGATAAATGTGTAATATATGTGTTTTAAGAAGGAAAAATATGTAATTAATTTTTAGGACCGGATAAATATGTAATTAAAAAACTTAAAAAGATGATATAGGTAAATATATATATAGACCATTATATACTTACCTCATATTTATTCAAGTATAATATTACAGAGTAAAAACACATATATTAGAGAGTATATAACTATATATTATTGTGTTAACTTAGTTTGTGAGTTTTAGAAGCCATTCCTCTAAATTGTTTGAAGAGATCAAGGATACATATATTGATGTGTTAATTTAGTCTTTTGAGTTAGAAACATTCCTCCAATAGTTTGTGAGAAAACTATCGGACCCAGGTTTGATAAAAAAATGCAATTAAGATTTGAACTTAGAGATATCTGGGTTTAAATTCATGCTTAATAGTTTTACATGGTATGGTTTAAGGTGTATAACGTGGTTTTCCTTTAAACGATTGGTTGACGATCGAGTCTTTAATTTCAACAAACTTCTCCCCGAAATGAAGGGTTGAGATGAACTTCTATTATGGGGAGCCCTAGAAAACCATTCTTAAGCTTCCACGGTCCACCAGAAAATCCGCCGACGATATATATATTTTCGTGAAATTAAAGAGGTGATCGGGAGTTGATCGATCATGGGTGATGCTAGTTGTTGTAGTAATAATATTTTAATGTTAAAATTGATATTAATAAGAAGCATTAATTACTAACTGGCATGGTTAGCAATCAAGTAACCGAAGACAAAAGCAATTACAAGTACATAAATGAATTTTTCAACAAATTATACGTACTGTATTAATATGCCGGCCAATGCATTTCAAATCATGTAACTAATTATATTCTAGTGGCCGGTGATGTGAATGTGTTGAAGCGATTGAAACTATGTTTTATTAAATTTTTCGCTGATCGAATATTCATAGTAACGAATTAAGTTACGATACATTAATTATTGATCATGATGTAGCTGGCATATATGGGGATAACATAATCATTAATTAATTTAGTTATTGTACAATCGAGCTTATTGTAGTGAGTTGAATTCGTAACACAGAACTTAGGGTTGAGTTGAATTCGTAACACAGAACTTAGGGTGGTGGGAGTGGGTTATGGCATACCCCCCACTACCCTCACAATCTACCAATCACAAATATCCACCTCACAACTACCCTCATACAACCCTCACTTCATAAATTTGGTAGTTGTCAAGTACCCTCACACTACCCTCACAACCCACCAACCACAACACTCCACTTCACACATTATTTATTAAAACAAAAAAAATGATTAAAAGATTGTGAGAGAGCACGGAAATCAAGGTGAACCCTCAATATTTTTGTGAACCCGTGGTCAAGTACCCACACCCCTACCCGCATAGGTGGCGGCGGTGTTACCGCGCGGGTAGGGGCATACCCGCATGGGTACCCGCACCCACACCCTCCACCCTTAATTACTATAAGTTAAATGTTAATATATTTTTTTTTAATTGTCAACGAACGACATAGAAGAAATTAAACCCTAGATTTTGTTTTAAATCGGTTTTTTGATTCATAATCTTCTCACGTATTATATGATCGAGCGTAGATAAGCTTCATGTTATAATTAAGCATAAAATTTAAATGTGAGAAAAATTAATATCGATTACACAAACTAGCTAATTATTCTAAAAAATAGTTTGATGATTTTCTTTAATCTAAGTAACACATGCATGCATGCCGAAGTGATCAAGTAACCATCTAATTATTTGTTTTACGTTATGACAATGAAGCTTACACTAAAAAAAACCGGATTTGAGTATGAGCCAAAAGATTTGATTTGTAAATGCTAAAGGAGGTTAATGCCGTGGTTTTTTCTTCCTGAAACGGCTGGTTGATGGACGAGTCTTCAACTCCAACTAACTTAGCCGAAAGGAGAGTTTGGATGAGTCTCCGCTGCGATTGCAACTTTTGAGAAGTCTCACTAGGTAGCGCCTATAGCAAAGGATGGCTAGATTTTAAACTCGGTTATTACACTGCACCTTTTGAGTGCAATGATTTTCTGTGGCAACAAGCACGTTTTAAAAAAAAATAACCATATGTTACGAGAAAAGTGTGTAAACCATGCATTACATATATATGTAGAATTATGAGTTATATAGGTATATATATAATTGACGTCACCATTAAAAAACGTATTCCGGGCTTGTTTCCTAAGAAAATGCAGTTATAAAACTTATTTATCAAAGTAAATGGTTTGAAAATATTTACCAAAGCGAGTGATTTTTTTAAACTTATTTCTTAATTTCGTTGCTAATCTTATTGGATAAAAGTATTTTATTTTATAAAGTTTTGTTTTGTTTCTAATAAAAAATTTTGATAAGTTAATTGCTGTAGAAATTGTTGCACATAAAATAAAAATAACTATCGCTACACATAAAATAAAAAAAACATATCCTGCAGATAAAATAAAAAACTTCTACTTCCACCCTTCGCTTTATATATATATTTATACGAAAAATAGAGTTTATATTCAAAACTTTCTCTAGGTTTATAAGATGTATACTAAACTAAAGTGAAACTAACATATTAATAAAATAATGTAAATAGTTAATTAGATGTTTAATTACGGCATGTTCTATTGCAAAATAATCATCGTTGCATATTGATTCTTGCCTTTAATGTTTAGACCTATTAATTATTCTTTTTTTGACTTTTTCACACTCCAACTCAGTTTTTGCTTAACATGCATGTATCAGTTCATGATTAGCCAATGTAATTATAGTTAATTAATCACATATTTCCTCACTGTACACATATAATGATTATAGTAAAACAACAAAACGAGTAAATAATAGCAGAACGTACCCTAGCTAGCTTATAATTAATCCAATCATATATATTAATTCATCATACACACGTTGCTTACACGGAGAAATAAAAAAAATTAACAAACTAGCGAGCTATGAAAAAAATATATAAATTAAAGTTGCGCGAGGTGTATTCAATCGAGCTTTTTGTATTTTTCTTATTTTGGAGGCTAGAACAAATAATAAATTAACGTTATCATTGTACGTTTAGGTAGTAATTAAGGAATTGAAGATAAAAACAAATTTTAAAAAATTGCATATATAACACATTAATCGGTAGGATTTAATTTGTTGCTTAGTACGTATATGTTGCATCAATAACACGAAACTATATATATATAATTACGTGGTAAAAATTTAAAATTAATGAAAAAGAATATACATTTACAAACACACATATATAATCCTATATATGCATGTATATATATTCAATCTCTTAACGTACGTACATACAACACAACAATCTGTTCAAATCGAATTCAAACACAACAACAATATATGAACAAGAATCAAATGAAGAAACTAAATGTACGTTCACAACTTAAAATTTCTATACCTAAAAAACTTTAATTCAAATACTAATTATGACTATTCGTAGAACACAATGCCGTTTTCGTTATCATCATCATCGTATTCCATGTCTTGTAGAGTTTGTAAAGTGACGTTGTCGTCAAAACCCATGTCGTAAAGGAACCCAAATTGATTATCACACTTACTATTTGAGCTAATAATCATTTCGTCGGTTGATTGATCAATTTTCAAGGCGGAATCTTGAGGTTGATGGAGAAGATTTGGATGGTTGCAATGTTGTGGTGATATGCCAAAATAATTTTGGAGGTGGTGGATGTGTTGTGGTGGCCGATTTTGATTAGATGTGGTGGTGATCAATGGGTGGTGATGGTGGACACACGGTGGTGGTGGGCGGAGGGTGGTGAGGTTAGGAGATGGATCAAGATTGGGTGTGTTGTGAGACAAGTCTTGTGGGCAGTGTTGGTTGGTGTTGTCTCCCTTTGCTTTGTAAAACACTCTACATAAAACCCAATCTTCCTGCTCAATCATGAAATCAACCATAAATAAACATTGCTTGTGATACAAGAAAACCACATATCAAAAGCAAAACTTATCAATAGAATTGAGGCCGGGTTATATATATATACTATACCTTGGGAGGATTATTAGGGTTTTCAAGGCGAAATTCATGCATAATCCAACCGGTTTTAACCCCATTTGGTGCGCGGTTCATGTAAAACACCAAAGTCTTTCTCATACCAACAATGGCACCACTTCTTGGATCAATAATTGTCCTATCTTTTCCGGTAGCCTTCCAATATCCGGATGTGGTAGCCCTATTAGTTCGATATCCTGTTGCATACTTGCGATCACGAAAACTGAAGAAATACCATTCGCTTGAATTGAGTTTCGCGCTCTCTGATTAGTCAACATGCCATAAGAACACAAAAGGTTCATTAGCTAACTAGTAACCATGCACCATAGAAGTCATTATTTAAACCTAGCCAAAAGGTCATAAAAAGCTTCAATATCACAAAAGTACGTTTAAAGTAAAGTGGTCAAGATGGAGAATATGTTTCTTTGAGGGCATCGAAAATAAAGGAAAAAAATAAAGGTTGGCTAAACGTACTTAATTCTTACTATATATCATTAATCATGTGTACGAGCTAATTAATAACATATGAAATGAATGATGTGTGAGAGGAATAAATGAATAATGAACACGTACAGTAAAAATATTTTTAAAAGATATATATTAATAGCAAGACCTAAAAAAATATGATTGTTGGTACAATGTCAATTCCAGGATATGTCCTTATTAACACTACCAATGATGTGTATGTGACAGAAATGTGTTTCTATTCACCAACTTACATGGCATCACATGTATATACATATATAAACATTTAATTGGCTGCTATTTGATTTAAACTATTATTCTTATATACTGTTCGACGCGTTTAATGTTTGAATATGTGGTCGAGTTACACGTTGGTCGTTTTGTAATTAGGATCATATATCAATCGAAAGCGTGTCTAGGCTTGATTTTGGTCGAGGTGATGATGATTGTTGCTTGTGTTCTAAGGAACCCATTGAAGCAAGCAAGATGTGTAGGCTCAATTACAAAAGAGTATCTTATCCCGTTATTAATGTCTTATTTAACAATGAGTTAATTTAAGGATAGGATTGATAA
This sequence comes from Tagetes erecta, assembly GCA_030867185.1. Taxonomy (NCBI): domain Eukaryota; kingdom Viridiplantae; phylum Streptophyta; class Magnoliopsida; order Asterales; family Asteraceae; genus Tagetes; species Tagetes erecta. The sequence goes on from CM061494.1 coordinate 11,577,418, forward strand.
CAATGGAATATATTATCTACTTAATTGATTGATTTGGATGATAGATACATACATTAGTGGATCTAAATCTCTAGTCATATCCATTAAAAGACATATATATATATAGGGTACGGTTTTAGGGTGTGGATCGGAATAAACAAGTTTTCTTTTTTGATTCCATATCTTTTTAAAAGTTGTTTTTGGAGAGTTTGTCAAGAAAGTTAGTGCATGTTCTTTTAATATTAATAATTATCAAGAAGCTAGAACAAATATAAATCAATAAACTTTTTCATCAATATATATATAGTTTATATTTGGTTTTAATTTTTGCAATTTTATAATTACATGCACATGTATATATATGTTATTAATTCCATGTATACCTTATTTAATTAAACCATCAAACTATAGTTTGACCATATGTTTTTAATTTTTTGTTATTTTCCTATACATATAAAGATTAAGTGATATACGTACCTAGATGATATAAAATATACACATAAATAAATTTATTCATAGTTTTTTTTCACAAGAGATCGATAAATTGAGAAACGTACGTACAACAAACATTGCTTCTGTGATTTTTTTTCTTTTATTTGGCTTGGAAAATAAACGGTTCATTTTGTTTAACGTGCTCGATCTCTTCATATATAAATTAAGTGCTCTATAATATAAATTCCCTTTTATGTGTGTATATATATACTTCTCATATACGATCTCTTATATATACGTATATTTATATGGTTGTGTAACATAATTATACGCATGCATATGCATGCATTGTATCTTACCTTAATTAAACAAATTATTAATTATTAATTTTTATGCATACATCATCAACACACATATATAATATATAATATATTTAATATTATATACAAGAGAGATTCTTCTAGCTTGACAAAACCTAACCATAAATTTCTATCTGACCCAAGAGTATATTTTTCCTATCATATATTATGCATATATTGAGAGCAATTAATATATATACTAATTAATTTAAAAAGTAGTTACAAATTAATATCAACCAACCATGTATATATATCAGATTTAAATCAAGATATATATATGTGTGTGTTAATTTTCAGTTTTAACAAAGTGCTATTATGATTAGCATGTGTATATATATGACTGGTTGGTTCTCTAACATGTCCACTGTTGCTTAATACCAAACAAATCAAGCAATTTTGTCGATCTCAAACTTCATTAATTATCACCAAACAAACAGAAGTCACAAATTCAACAGTTTTAATTTATATATAATCAATAATTTTGAGTGTGTATAATTAAACTCAGTCACGCACGTACCTGGAAGCTGCCATGGTTCACAAGTATGAAGATCAATCTCCATTAAAGTGCCCTTGAGAACATCTTCTTCATTAGCTATCTTCTTATAAAGATAGTGGCAAACCAATTCCTCATCACTAGGATAAAACCGAAACCCCGGTGGAAGTGTCGCTCCAATATCTCTCAAACCCATCTCTACTTGGTTTTGATTATTTATCAAACTACAAGATTAAAGCATATATGTAAAGGCTAGCTCGATCTACCGATCACAAAACTGCGCGCAATCTGTCGCGTATGAGACAAAGAAGCAGCTAGCTATATATATAGGTGATAATATTACAAGGTCCAAGTGAAAGCTTTAATTTGTGGTAGCAAAGTGTTTGTTTCTAATGTGGGAGTATATATATATATAGTGATTGAGTTTATAATAATAAAGAAGAAGAATTAAAAGTGTTGTGTATATATAAGGGCCGGGATGCAGGAGGCTTAAGTGAAAGGTACCTTTGCCACGAAAAATTCCTTAATCATTAATCAGAATTAATCTAACAGTTTATATATAATTATATATAATATATATATATGCTTGTATAGTTAGTTAATTATTGTTTCTGTGGGGGAACTTTCAAGAAAAACCAAAGTCACAAGAAATCAATATCTGTCTCTATGGTGTGCATTACTGTTTTTTTTCCAACTTTAATTACTAATATAAAAGTCTATTATAAACTTTATGTGTTTTTTTGGATGCTCAAGAAAATAAAAGTCTTTTGAAAATATCTCTTTTGTGATCACAAAATTAATAAGGCATAGAATCTGAAGTTTACTAAATATTTGGCATGGTTTACTACTAATGTTCATATTAGTTAGAAAATTAAAAACAATAAATTATAAATACATTACTATACATTATAACTAGATTTTTAGTCTGGTCGTGCGATGTTACGATTGGATCTTGTCAGATTTTGATCCTTTCCGTGACGATAAGATAGTTTTTTACACGTGACACAATATGCGTTGCGCGCGTTAACAACATTTCTGACTTTGATTTGTGCGGTGCGTTGTGCGCGTTAACAACATTTCTGACTTTGATTTGTGCGGTGCGTTGCGACGAGAGACATAGATAGTAAAAAATGTAAATATGTAAAAGAAGAGGGTCATAATATAACGTGCAAAAATGACAATTTTGTCAACGTCGGATGTGAAAGTCATAAATATGCCAAACTTTAGTATGTGGTCAATATGCGTTGCAAATTGGGCTACGTTGGAGGGTTAAAGTGCAAATTGTGGCTTCGTTACATTGCTGACATTACAATTTTCGCATGTTTATTCACTTTGTTATGCGGAAAAAATAGTATTGTCTTACACGTTTAACATGACATTAATGTATTTTGTGTCACACACAGTTGCATTGTTTGTTCATAAAAGTATATTAAAAACAAATTAAGTTTAAGTCCTATAATAAAATATGGATGTTAAAAGTGTATATATATAGCTAAAGTTATAGGCAAACATATTTAATAATTACATCAAAGTTAAAAGTCAAAGTTGTAAAGTTATTAAGTGAAAATCTTTTAAAATTTTCAAACTTGTTATAAATATCAATTGTTTGTCTTTTTTTAGCACAACGTTTAGTGCAACGCATATGATCGATAAATTTAGAGGTGCAAAGGACTAAGATCGCGATTTCCCCTTCAACGCCAATAAAAAATAACTAAATTATATTGATTATAAACACCATAAAATAGTGACTATAACTTCATTTTGTAGTTATTACAATTAATAACCAAATTTTTTAAAAAAATTGTAGTTGTGTAACAACCAATTTGGTGTTCAAATAAATTCTCAAAATTGTATTTACTATTCATGATTTCATATACACTTTATTTTTAAATTTTTTATTAAACCTTCATGTCATATGATAGTTCACCGATCAATTGTTTGTGTTCCTACGCCACACACGTACATGAGCACCCCTCTAGTACATGTACATAGACATGCAAATACACACATTTTTTTGAATCAATAGTTTAAGAATCATCTTCAACGTACAAGATTACCCACACTATATATGTTGTGAACCACAGTTATATATGTAGTTGTCGAGATCTTAATTAACGTACATATATATTATTTTTTATATAAAAACATTCAATATATTGGCCAGATTGTTGGGAGGTTCTGGTCAAAAGATCGATGGCAGTTGACCTTAAATTGTTATTATAAATAGAATTGTAGTCCTTTGTAATTCCTTTACATTTGGATAGTTGAAACCTAGTTACAGTAAAGTGGATGTAGCTAGCTAAGTCACATTAAACAAACCGGACCAGTAGCTATATATAAACATCATATATACATGCCATTAATTTCTCAGTTTGGTTTCTTTTTTATGTGTGTGATTGTTTGGTTGTGATTTGCGATCCAAGAGATACGCTAACACATGCCCGGCCCTAGCTTATATGCATGGTTTACTATTATAAACTTTTATGATGTTGGGAAGTCATTACCAAAAGGAGGCCGGGCCAGATAGAGTAACATGTTTCTTTGTATATTTAAATATATACGTTAATTAGTACAACAAACTTTAGGGTTTAATTAGCATTAGATACAACACTTTTAGTCTATTGCAGCAAAACCCACCTATGTAAATCGTTAAAGTATTAGGGTTAGGTTATTTACTAAAAAAAAGGAAAACGAAATGATATATAGTTTAGAAAATAGAGATTTTAGCATATTAACTTTATGAGTTGGTGAGAGAAAACATCCAAAATTAAGCTTTTTTACCGGCCATGTTCGTGAAAGTTATATCATTGGATCTTTCAATAATTTGCTTGTTTTTCATGATCATGTAGCTAGCTTTTGTGCGCACAAAAACCAAATATAAAAGACAAAATGGCTACATATAAAGCTATTTTAATGTATATGTTCAATATATATATATATGACATAATCTTGGGACTAAACGAAAGAAAATTTACACATAAGAAATTTCCTTCTTTTGGTGAAATTACCATTTCCATCACTACACATTAATCCTTGCATTTTAAGTAACTAACTTGATCGATCGATTGATCCTTTTGGTTTTTTTTCTCTATCAATTACGAAAGGTTCTGGGTTGGATTTAAGATCCTTTACAGTACTTTGCATCATGAGATGCTTTTTCCGGGGTGGTTAAGTTGTTTCCTTCAAATGCATACGGCATTATATATCTAACTAATTTGTCGTTGGACACTTTTGAGTTTCTTTGACACTGTCTCGATTGACGTAAGAATTAAGAAAAATCTTAGAAATATATCTTTTTAAATGACAAACTCACATAAATTTTTATCCAGTACAATGATATTTAAACCCCAAAGTATATATACTTAGTAATATATGAAAACGTACATTTTTTAAATAACTTGTATTGATAGCTAGAGCCACAAACCCTTTGGTTTGAAAATAATTATCTCGCAAGCCTGTGGCTGTGACATTTGATGAAACAACATAGCTACTAGCAATGTAATTTCTAAATAATACAAATTAACGTACGAACATATTGAATAATTGAAATTTTATTATTTGAAGTGAAGGAATGGACACGCTAGGTCTATTATTATTATAAACTATAGCTAAATGTTAAACAAATGTATTGCGTAATTTAGTCTAGTTTAGTGATGTCTTATATATTAAGTGGTTGTTTTTATTCTTAGAAATGTTCTACAGTGTTTAATTTGATGGAAAATATAGGAGCTAGGCCATGATTTATTAATAATATCATTCTGTATACTGTTTAAAAAAACTGATTTGATTTTTTGGCCAATTGTTTATTAAATTTCGGGTATACTAACTCTAGCTGATAGAACATTGTGTGAATCAATCATAAAAAAAAAACTCTAGCTAGGACTAAAGAATATTTGAATTTCTTTTAAAATAATCAAAATATCAGTTAAAGTGTATGTCAAATAAAACAAATAATAATTTTAATGAAAAAGGTTACATCTAGACACGTGAGACGTGACTAATAGAGTAATATCTTATAAGTTTTTTTCATATAACCCTAGCCAAACGTTGAAACATATAACTAACATCTTTAACCCAATCACGTTTTTACTAAGCAATTAATTAGGCTTATTTACACTCTAATTTTGTAATATTGTAACTTTTTTTTGAAAGTAACCTCAATACACGAGTGAACCTTTCTAAGACGTGATATTAACCGTTCATACTGATTTAATTAATTTTACGCTACACGTTTGGCTCACCTAAGAGCACCATCAATGAAAAAACCAACCACTGTGGGATAACCTCATTAAATCAGATTTGAACCTAAGACCTTAAGATCTCATGCCCAAATCGTCATCCTTATGTCATTAGACTCTCTATCTTACATACTTTTTTTTTCAATATAAGTAATTATAATTACACACAACCAAACAAATAAGTATCATCGCTTGGTGATAACCACTAACCACAATTAGTCAGTGACTTTCAGCAGATTTCTAACACAACTGGTAAGAAGTTAATAAAAAATTTCGCAAACTCTAGACCGAGTTGGTTTGATGGGATCTCTTTCCAACATAGCACACACCTATACAACTATACTTATGATGAATTAGATGAATCATAACCGATGTATTCTTGGCACGATAAGCTCCTTTATCAACGGATCTCCAATAAGATCACCCGTCCGGGGGATAGTCATAACTTGTTGATGGTGATATAAGTGTGACATAATTCATATATTAAATTTCATTTTTCTAAGATACATATTTAAACCATAATTATATATATATATATGTATATATATATATATTTAATCGAGTAACTAGGAAAGATAATGATGAAAAACAAATATGAAACTAATAATTGAAGTAAGCAAGGTTTTGAAATTTCGTCTTGGATATCATCAATAGTTGGGTACAAATTATCGAGTCATCAGAAATTGAATAAACGAAACTGGGACAAAACGAAATATAATCATTGAGTTTGAGATGTCATATCATGTCGAATTATTTGTAAGCTTAAAAGAATAATTTGGATCAAGTAATTGGTAGGTTACAATCCCAAACGACCCATGTGGGGACCAACAATCATGAATGACGTGGCTCTGGGACCCACCTACAAGTCTATAACTTCATGTATGGTCACTTGCCACTTGTCATACAATAACAGCTTCTTTAAATGACCCAAATAGATCGAATTTGGGAAATTATTACAATAAAATACGAATTAAGTATTTTATAAATGTTTAATAATAAAGTGCAATTTAAGTATTTAAACTATATTTCAACTTGTATTATACGTATCTAAGTTTTAATTTTAGCCAATTGAGTATTTAACCTTTCTGAATTTCGTAATTTGAGTACATAGAACTAACAAATGTTAGTTAAGTGTTAACGCATAAGGTTATTCTGGTCATTTCTTATACAATGTTAGGGTTCAATTAGTAATTTTAGTTTTTGTTGTCTCACTAACAATAAACAAATAGAACTAGTTTTCTAAACCCTAAAATATACGTTCCACATGCTTCGAAAATCAGATAGAAACTGATTTCATTCGAAGCTTCTACTTGATGTTCGAGCGTGTAAAACATAGATTTTCAGGTATAAAAGACGTCGCTCTACTTATTTATTGTTAGTGAGACTTTTAAAAATAAAATTATTAATTTAACCCTAACATTAGATAGGAAATGACCAAAATAGCCCTATGAGTTAACACTTAACTAACATTTGTTAGTCATAGGTACTCAAATTGCGAAAATCAGAAAGGTTAGGTACTCAATTGGTTAAAATTAAAACTTAGGTACTCATAGTGCAAGTTAAAGTATAACTCAGGTACTCAAATTGCACTTTATTCGATGTTTAATATACATATTATCCTAAATAAAAACTAAAATATATTATCTATTAAAAAGACACTACTTTTGTTATTTAACAATGATTAGACCATGTGTAGTGGACAAAAATGGGCTTTGTGTGCCAATTGGAAGCCACATCATCAAGGGCTTTATACCTAAAAATGGTATAGTGGAAAAAGCCCCAAAAAGCCCTATCAATTATTATATAATTATAAAAATTAAAGGAATTGACCAATGAAAATGTGGGTAGATATTGATTTTTGAAATTTTCGGACGTTTTGAGGGCAACGCCCCAACCATTTTTTGGGTTCAATACGCCCCTGTGTAATGGGGAGAGGGTCGCTATGGGGCGCTATCGAAGGGCAAAAACGCCCCACTACACATGGTCTTATAAGTTTACTTTTATTTGTTTAAACTTGTTACGTCAATGTGATTTGCCTTAATTAAAGCCTTTAGAAATACTTAAGTTCGGGAACTCTTTTACATAAGCAGTGAGCCCAAGTATGTAAAATGCATACATATATTAAACTCATGTTCTGATTTACGGAGTATAAGTTTAGTAGAAAACTTTTACCTCTAAAACAAATTAATAACAATCGAACTACAAATGTTTTAGAGTAAATTCTCATTTGCATCCCTGTGGTTTGTTGATTTTGACCATTTGCATCCCTATGGTTTCAAAATCTCATATTCACCCCTGACGTTTGTATTTTATTCCCATTTGCATCAAAAAAACTAACTTTGTTAGACTTTCCAGTTAACTTTTTCATTAATGACCAAAATACCCCTAGGGATGCAAATGGTCAAAAGAAAAACGTTAGAGATGTAAATGGTAAAAACTAATTGAAATTTTAACATATATATATATATATATATATATGTGTGTGTGTGTGTGTGTGTGTGTATTATTTATATGGTAAAGAGATTGTTATTTTTGTATATTTTAGAGAAAAAAAACTTTTTTATATTTAAAACTATTTATTGCTGTTTTATTTTTATTATTATGTTATTGTTCTTGTTTTTTAAAACATGTTTTTAATATAAAAAAATAAATACTTATTTATTAAACCCATTATAAACTTTTTTTTTACATCGTTGATCTTCTAAATTTTTTTTTACGATCCCTCGTTTTGTAAACCAATTCTATTTCTAATTGTTCATTTATAAAAAAAGTCATTTGTTTTATAAACATGTTTTATGTATACAAATAAGTATGCCTTATATAAAACCATTCATTTTATAAATGTCTTTTTTTATATGTTTCATTTTCAACAAAACCGTCACATTACACTTTGAGGCCCAAATATTGGTGGCATATGCTCATAAATTTGTTTGGTAGTCTCTTTTATAAATAGGTTTTAAAAACCAACGATTATTGGTCTAAAAAAATGAGTAATGTATAGAAAAAGTAGTTTCGAAGACATGATTTAGAAAAATAATAAAAAGTATTTGAAAATATGTATTTATTTGTATATTAAAAAATGTATTATAAAATAATAAACTGAAAAAAACTGAATAATAATAAACACTTTTAATAAAAACATTCTCTCGAAAATATACAAAAATAACAGTGTTTTTACCATATAAATAATATATATATATGCACACACACATATACATTTAAATATATGTTTAAATTTCAAGTAGTTTTTACCATTTGCATCCCTGAAGTTTCTGTTTTGACCATTTGCATCACTGGGGGTATTTTAGTCATTAATGAAAAAGTTAACTGGAAAATCTAACAGAGTTAGTTTTTTGGATGCAAATGGGAATAAAATGCAAACGTCAGGGGTGAATATGAGATTTTGAAACCATAGGGATGCAAATGGTCAAAATCAACAAACCACAGGGATGCAAATGGGAATTTACTCAATGTTTTAATTATTATATAAAATCTATTTTGATATATCTAATTTAATTTTTCAATTTAAAATCATGTTCCAAAGCAACCGTGTTACTTACAAAACATGTTTTATATGCATCACAAACGCTTCATTCACATTCATCTATCATAACCAACTGAAAGCACTACTAGAAAATAATTTTTTTACTATAAGTCTTTGTCACAAGTTTGTCACACAACAATATTTGTCATTATTGGTTTATACTGGTCTCAACTATCACCTTTTGGCTTTTACCGCTCCCAACTATTAATATGGTTGTTAACGGTCCCCAACTTTTATCATTTTGGCAACCAACGGTCCGTATGTCATTAAATTTTTTTTAACTATGTTATGTTTTTTTACCAAATTCAAGACCTAAACTTTTGATCGGAAGGATAATACGAGTCGATTGATGGAAAAGTTACCTTGAAACGGAGCTCCGAACAACGAAACGGTGCTTCAATCGGGTGTTTAAACCTAACGATGTTTCAATCTGATGTAAAAATTTATTCGTTCAAAGAGCCGTTCGAGCATACTTTTACTTCAATCGAAATGTATTATCCTTCCAATCAAAAGGCCTAGAACATCGGTCTTGATTCGAAAAAACTTAACGCCGTTAAAAAAATTAACGTTGGACCGTTGGTTGCCAAATTGATAAAAGTTAGGACCACTGACAGCCAATTTAATAGTTGAGACCAGTAAAAATCAATATACTCAACTTTTAATTAAAAGCTAAAAAGCCTAAAGTTCCACATAAATTTCCCAAAAAAATAGCTATAATATCAAATAATGTTATAAATTTGTGACAACACGAATAAATATAGATCGTGTGGTAAATTTTTCATAAAAATCAAAAAATAAAATATAATAACTACTAAGTTTTGTGGAAAAATTATAGCAATGATGAAAATAACAAGAAAATATTATAGCGTGCAGTTTTTGTTGCAAATTTAGTGACAAGTGCATTTATTGGAAATTTGTAAAAACATTTGTGGCAAAATTGTTGGAAGATATTTAGCAACTTGTTTTTTTTTCCTCAGAACCATGTTCTTGTGGCAAATTTGTTGCTACATTTATTTTCGTGACAATTTTGACACAAATATGTGCATACCAAAAATTGCTACAATTGCTACGCACATTCGTGGCAAAATTGTCACAAAACGTATATAGCTACAAATAAAAAAAAACTCGGTTGTTTGAAAAATTAAGCTGCTAAATAAAACATCTTACGAATTTCTAAAAAAATACATTTTTCGATCACTAAATTTTTAGCAACAAAAAGTGCATACCACAAAATTTCCTAGTTTTTATCTTTATATTTTAAATTTTATAACAAAGTTGTCATAAAATCTAATATTTATTCACAATTATTTGATTTTGTAGGTAATTTGTTTAAAAGTGATTAGAATATTAAGATTCTTAGATTTTATTGAAAAGTTGTGGTAAATTTAGGCAAATTAATTTATGGCAAAGAGTTGTAGCAAGAAGCTATTTTCCATAGTGAAGGTAATATTACTTTGCGTATTCTACTTTGTCTTTTGTCAAGCTATATATACCAAATGACAATGCACAAACCATTGATCGAGGATCGAACGAACATAAACATCATATATACATGGATTAATTAAGTTGATGAATTGCTAATTAATATCGTATTTCTTAATAATTTTGGGCTTGTTCATTTTTTAAAATTTTGAAAATATAAATTTATAAAAGAATTAAAGACAATATAATTACGTAGAAGAAAAAAATTTATAATTACTGGTACTGTAGGCCCGTGGCACACAATCTCATCATGCCAAAGTAAATAGATACAAAACCTAACCAACACCGCATGATCATGATATCATTTGGTAAGGTTAAGCACAATAAAAATGTAATAATTATTCAATCATCGGATTAAACTCATAACTAAAACCATAACTTTTACTTGTTGAACCGATTTGCATGGTTACACATAAAATTAACCATGCAACGTACTAGCTAGCTTGTTCTTTAACAACTTAAACACCCAAGTTAAACTAATTTTGATTATTGTTTTTGCATAAATCGATTTCATCTTTCCTAACTTTAACTTCTGTTTCCTCAAACCTTAAATTCAAAATTATTTAATTACCAATATGAAATTATGACATAAATCAAAACTTTGATATTATCAAAATAAAAAAGGTCTCAAAAACCCTAAAATCGTTTCCCTTAAATATCCAAACATTAGAATATATATACACACACGTGATCGAATTCTAAGAAAAACTATAACATTTGTTTCGAATTGCAAATTAACCCATTTATAACATTTTATCTCAAAAGCTAGTTAATTTTTAGATGTAACGCATCTATATAAACTTAATTTACATGTGATATGAAATAAATAGTAAGTATACTAAATCTATTATATAGAATTTGGTTAATATATATATAATCTAATAAGGATGATATCCGTATGTCTATACGCATATACATTTTTTTTAAAACAATGAATAAATTTATTCAAAGAAACACCCAACAACAGTACATACGTACACCAGTTATCAACAACCGAAAAAAAATTAATATATGTTTAATTGTTTCTTTTATACACTTTTAACACATTGAAGGAAAAAAAACACTTAAAACACTAAGTTTTTTGTTTTTTAAAACTTGTATTTCACTACAAGAAAAAGAACCTTTAGCAACGAATTTTTATAGCAAGGACATTAGGTTCTTGCTATAGATCACTAAAAGACAAAATAAGTGGGGCCAAGTGATATTATAGTTTGACCAGACTTTTAGCAAGGATAATGTCTTTGCATTATGATTTACAGCATTTTTTCATGTTTACTTTTATTTAGTCAACATAAAAATATGTAAAAGAGTGGGACCATTTTTTGAAAAGACCTCTAGCAAGAACATTGTCCTTGCTATAAGGTTATATATATTTCACTGATATTCAATCTCCACCAAATATAAAAAATACCTGGTAAATACGTATTTTCAATTCCCTAAAAAACAAACAAAATCTTGCGTCAAATATTGTAAGGACATTGTCCTTGCTAAATGTATTTTCCAAATTATATTGGTCTTTTTAAGTATAAATATTATATTTGAATTTGTTTTTAGTTTTCGTAAATAAAAAAAATATACACATGCTTGCAATAGAAAATGTATGCATAAATATGTATGTGTTGTACTTTTGTATGTATGTATGCATAATATGTAGTTATTACATGTATGTATTCCTTGTATATAAGTATTGTGGGTATGACATGTATGTAGGTATTATTTGTTTAAGGTACAAGGTATGATGTATGTATGTATGTGTTGTATTTTTGTATGTATATATGCATGACACATAACTATTACATGTATGTATTACTTGTATATATGCATTGTGTGTATGACATGTATGTATGTATTCTTTGTATAATGTACAATGTATGTATGTAAGTATGACATGTATGTACCTAAGTATGACACATATGTACATACGTATGTATATGTGTAAGGATATACTGTGTATGCATGTACATATCACATGTATAATGTACCATGTATGTATGTATGTATGTATGTATGTATGTATGTATGTATGTATGTATGTATGTATGTATGTATGTATGTATGTATGTATGTATGTATGTATGTATGTATGTATGTATGTATGTATGTATGTATGTATGTAGGTATGTATGTATGTGTGTATGTATGTAGGTATGTATGTATGTGTGTATGTATGTATGTATGTATGTGTGTATGTGTGTATGACAAGTATGTATGTACGTAAGTATGACATGTATGTATGTCGTATCACGTGTACAATGTACAATGCATGTATGTATGTATGTATGTATGTATGTATGTATGTATGTATGTATGTATGTATGTATGACATGTATGCACCTAAGTATGACACATATGTACGTACGTATATATGTATATATATAGTATGTATGTATGTATGTATGTATGTATGTACGTATCACATGTATAATGTATAATGCGTGCTTGTATGTAAGTATGCCATGAATGTACGTAAGCCGACACCATGTACACTGTTAAATATTTTAGTGTAACCGAGATTAACTATTGATCGATTTTGTATCCTAATAATAATTAAATGAGTTCATAGGTGCAGACTATACACTCATTTGAACTTATTAAGATAATATGGAGGCGGAGTCTAAGGAGCAAAGCCCCTGGCTGGGGTTGAGTATTGTAAAAAAAGTATTTACGATTTCATTTCAAATTACTTTTGTCAAAAAATAAACACATTTTTTAAATAAGCATAGTTATTTTTTCAAACTGTGACAACCGTAATTTCAGGTTAACACCTTACACCGTTAACCATTCTCTATTTATTTTGTTACATTTTATAAAGTGTAGTGTCTGTTTTGTAGTTTATGAAAGTTAAAACTATTAACTTTTAACTAAAAAAGTTAACTTAATAAAGTTTAGGGGTCCAAAGTGTAAGTTGTTAATTTAACCTAACCCTAAAACCCTTTCCCCCCTTCAATCAGCTGCACAAAAAAAAACACAGAGAAGCTGCCTCATCTCAGCCCCTCTCGTTTGCCTCTCTCCATCGTCGACCTTGCCGGAATACAAAAGCCGCCTCATCTCCTATTTACCACCGTTCACTTCTTCTCTTTATCCTATTTTGCTGGTAAGCTCGTTTGCCTCTCAATCCTCGTCTAGGGCTTCAACTGTATTAATGTGAATATATATGCACCATGTATGTATGTATGTATGTATGTATGTATGTATGTATGTATGTATGTATGTATGTATGTATGTATGTATGTATGTATGTATGTATGTATGTATGTATGTATGTATGTATGTATGTATGTATGTATGTATGTATGTATGTATGTATGTATGTATGTATGTATGTATGTATGTATGTATGTATGTATGTATGTATGTATGTATGTATGTATGTATGTATGTATGTATATACGAGTATGAAACTGTAAGCAATCGTATGTGCACATGAATGAAATGATGGAATTAAGTAGGCTATGTATTTTTTATATCAATCCTTTACTATGTTAAAGAATGTTACTAAGTTAAAGTTGAAATGATGGAAATGATGCACATCAAGTGTTTGTGAAAATGCCTCAAAGAATGTTACTATGTTAAAGTTGAATTAGTTGCATGTCTATTTTAGAATATTCATTTAAAATCATAGAAACATCATATGAAGAAGAGCCTCATATGATTAGAAAGCCCTCTGAGTCTAGTTTATTTAATGTTTGAACATCAAGAATTGGTTTGATTCTTAAAGTGTCCAAAATTGATGTTTTTATGCAGCAACTTAGAATTTTCAGCAATGCTGATTGAAAGAAGTTATGTTGCTGGTCTGTTTTTGAAAAATTCATATAAAATCACCCGTAGCTCTGTTAAAGGCATAAGATATATGGTTGGAAAGCTATCAAAGTCTACTACTTATTATATTTGAACATGTTTAACTAATTCAGATTGTATATGGGTGAAAAGGGGGCGAGAACAGCTGTTGCACAAGAAGTGCAACAGTGAAAGGAATGCGTTTTATGAACTTAACATGAATGATTGTCTAGATACACATTGCCTAAACACTAAATGTTGTTTTGAGCGAATGATTATGATCGTCATGTTGAGTTTAAAGTGTCTATATTCATAAAAATAGATCGTGGTAGTATGCACTTAAATAGGTCAGACAAGTTGCCTATGTAGTCAATAATCTAGTATAGTATTATTACAGTAGATGAATACATGAGAGAGTTTGTGGATTATTATCTATATATTTGAATGGCTTGTACAACCGCAAGGTGTATTCTAATGATTGAGAAATGAATTTGTTGTCAAGCAAGGTGTGACAAAGCTTGGAAGAAAACATGGCAAACTAGTGGAAATGGTGACGACTTTCCTACGGGCGAATGTGAGTGGTTAATTTTTATGTATAATGGATGTTAAATCATAATGTTTGTCTTGTTAAATAATTTGTATCCTATTGTGCATGTTGATCATTGGTAAATATGGAAGTGACTGAAGAATCATATCGTAGTAATTCTTAAAGTGAGTTTTTAAGACTCGAGTAGTACTTAATTATGGATAGGTTTGATGTGTGTTGAATGTCTTGTTCTTTTGTATGTCTAATTTAGTTACTTAAAACATCTTGCTTTTAGTAATTGGATTAATGTTGATACTTAGTGTGCTTTAAACACTTGATACTTTTAAAACATCTTACTTTTAGTTTAAACGGGTCAAATTGACATAGATGAACATTAATATACTAAAAGTTGGATGTGTTAAAGTGTATTATAGGGGTTCGGGTCATTTTGACCCGTAGGACTAAAAGGTGCATGAATTGAGTGTATTTGATTCGTAGGAACTATAATAGACTTAAACACACTTGTAAGTGTTTTTGACAAGCTTAAAAGTGTTTGTATTGGTAGTATGTAGTTTTGTAATAACTTATAATGCATACCTTATATTGTAGGTTCAAATTGCAAATTTATTTCAAGACCTTCTCTTATAGCACGCCTTTCACGTTTTATGGATTCGAAAAGGGGACCTAATCAAGTTGACAAAGATGATTTGGACGAAGAGGATGACTAATGTAATGGATTCTTGGTTAGTTTATGTTTGTATAAACAAAATATTTGAACTAGTTAATGTTTTGTATGTTTATATATATTAATGGTTCGTTATTCACTTATGTGTAGTGTATTAGTCAATTTCGGAAAATTTGTTTGTATTTCTTGTATGTATTGGTTTGTTTATATTAATTGTATGATTGATTATATTTTTGTTGTTTGATGGAAATATGGAAAGCGGAATAGGTATCGACCCAGAAATATTCTGGACGGGAAGCTGTATTTACAGCAAAAATCCCAGCCTTTCAGCAAGGACTTTGTCTCCTCTAAAGCCTTTAGTAAGGATAATGTAAAATATTAAAAAAATACTATTTAAGATACAGTAACGACATAGTCCTTGCTGTAGGTTAAGTATTTACTGTAGTATTATACGTTTATAATACATTTATACATGTATACATGTATAATCGTATAAATGTATATGGTATATACAGTTTTATAATTATTTATCGAAAATATTATAGCAAGGACATTGTCCTTGCTGTAGATTATATAAATATATTTTTAAAAAACGGAGCCGTCCTTGCTATATGCGTTGACCGTCCTTGCAATAGACCTATAGCAACGCGGCTTTAGCAAGGAATTATCAGCAAGGACGTGTCCTTACTGTAGAGCTATAGCAAGGACTTTTGGACATTTAGCAAGGACTTTTGTCCTTGCTAATTGTCATTTTTCTTGTAGTGTTTTTTAAAGATGACTGGAGAATAAGGTCTATGATACATTTTTTTTGAAATTTGATTTACATTGTGAATTTTAGTTTTCTTTATCGGGCATTGTGTTTTATTATATTCTTTTTTTCTTTCTAAAAGACTAGTTTATTGGTCGCGCTACGCTCGGGAACATAAAACACAAATGGTGATTTTAAGGATATTCTTGGGATATATAAGGATGATTCTAATAAGCTTGAGACAAAACGATAGTAAAGGCGGAACACATTATTTTATTTATAAAAAATTAATTATTTAAATGCTCGGTTTATGGTTTAGTTTTTTTTTAATAATGTCGTATAAAAAGTTATGTATGCTTAAAATATTTAGCTATTTAATTGTAGGTTATTTAAAACTTTATCCCTAAGTTTATTATTAATACCCTATCAAATATAAGATGATTGATACATACCCCTAATAGGAAAGAGTTTAAAATATAAATACACTTATATTTCTAAAGTTTTACTTAAATATTAGGGAACCAAAATGTAATTAAGGTTATTATAATATATTATTAGTATAGATATATACATATTTCAAATATATATATATATTATTGTGACACAAACTCTCTTATGTTGCCAAGTAAACATAAATCACCTCTAATGATACCAACTAAGTAAAAATCTATTTTCCTATATAATATAAATAAACTAAGATTATTTTACACTTTTTAAATTTCCATACTCTTTAGTTGAACACAACTCGAACATACATACATGTTTGGTATCCAAGGTTCTTAATTATGAGAAACATGTAAAAAGATTACAATGCTGGCATGCGTTATCATATATAATTTTTTTTATACAATAATCTTGAAACCGACTATATTTAATTATATATAAAGTCCATGAAATACTTGTGAGAATAAGGCTATTAATTATTGAGCTCACTATTGAGAAAATCTTACAATAGTGGCGTTGAGCTATTTAGGAATATGCAAGTTAGTGGGTTCTACAAGCTGGCACGTCGTTCAATTTCCTCTTGTAAAGGGATGGCATCATCCTCGTGCGTCAAACTAATAATTGACGATTGAAATTTCGGATGAAGTACGAACATATCCAGACTACGAAAAAACATGATGTTAAGCTCGAACTTTTATCGTCGTTAAAATATATAGTGTGGGTATGTGGCATGTTATTATCTAGGAATAAGTTGGTTTCTTTAAATAATGTGTTGTCAAAATCTGAAAATCTATGATTGTAAGAAATTAACACAAAGTAATAAGAACGAGGAAATGCAAAAATGTGTCTAAGATATATGATTCAATGACAATAATTGGAAACATACAAGATCTAGATTATGACATGATGGAAGAAGGGGCCCTTTGTACCTGACACACAACTAGCTAAGCTATGGGATTGATTAATGTCTCTTGTCTTGGTGTCTATAGAGGAACCAAATATGTCTTCACGGCCTTCCTTAAATCAAAATTAACCAATGACCGGGCGGCTCAACATATATATTACTCCCTCCGTCCCATTAGAATGGTCTTAGTTTGAAAAACACAAAGTTTTAGGCACAATAAATGATTGGTATTTTTGTTTGTTATTTGACAATAATACCCTTGACATTAAATAGTATTGTGGGTCCATCATATTGTTTGTTTTATGTTATTAAGGGTAAATTTGGAAGTTTACTAATAAATTTTAAAAGTGGACACTTTAATTGGGACAACTAAAAAAGGCAATATGGACACTTCTAATGGAACGGAGGGAGTATATTTTAAAATAAAACCTTCCCATACTATAAAAAAATATATATCTATAAAAAAAACCTTGCCATATATGCTAGCTGTGTGAATAGTAAATCTAAAGATTTATTTACTTACCGAAACAAAATAAAACAAAATAAAATAAAATAAACATGTACTGATGTACATGCACCATCTCAACATAACGGTCACTTGAAAACTTGGAGCTAATTAACCTTATTCTGTAATCTGGGTTACTCAAGAGTTAGTTGACATGGAGTAGATGATTTAATGGACATGATCGAATAGTGTACTTACAGCGTGATTATGAGTTATATACGGAGTATTAATTATCATATTTTTAGATAAATGGTTGCGAATTTTATTTCACTTTAGGCTTCGAATGGTTACATACCGCCACTTATTATAACACTAAATATCAAACATAAACTTACATAAATAAAATATCAAACCCGCCACTTATTATTTGAATACTAGTTACTGATTTTTATTAAATTTTTAAATCCAACTTAGAAGTAGGAGGTAATAGTGAAAAAACAATTCACTAAACAATAGCCGAGTTTGATATATGTCTAATAATTTCAAATAATTTTAAAAAATACGTAATAAAATAAGAATCGAACACATAAATGTAAAGTTATTAAAACCATAAACAACTTTAATACAACAGTTATAAATTTAAATTTTTTGTAAAACGACAATTATAAAACGAAAAAATTGTTATAACCTAGAAGAAATATAATACTCCCTCCGTCTCAATTTAGATGTCATGGGACCCACAATACAAAGATTAAAAAAAAACTAGATTATTATATTATTTTAACCTATAAAATGACAAAAATGCTATTAAAGTATTTTGTCTTTTAGTCATAAAATATATTTTATGTTAAATAATTAGAGGTAAAATTAAAAATGATATTTTTATTTTTGAAATGTACATTTAAATTGAGATAACAAAAAAAAAACATTTACATATTTAAAATGGGACGGAGAAAATATGATATAAATATATCCATTACTTGAGAATACTTTGTGGCTTTTATTTTTCTTATATTTATTCCGATTAAAGTATCTATTCTCTTGATTAATAAAAACATTTGTATTCAACTCGATCTTGTTCCGGATATATCATTAAATTAACCATAAAGGTCCTCCCCTCTACCAATAGGAACGCATGACAACATACATGATGTGATGTGGCACACCAGGTCATCGTTGTGGGTGACGTGTCGATTTGCTATGGTTGAGTGAATAGGAATATATATATCATCAATCAATTTTCTCTCTCTTTCATGTAAGAAAGAAATCACAATGATTGTTAGAAACTTGGATGCTTAAAGATGATTGTGTATTGCCACCGTGGATATTCATTCAAGTATTAAATCATATATACCAAAATATTTAAGTAAACTGATCATTACTACTTGAATGGCTTGACTGGTTTGATTGTTCGGATTATCGATGTTATACAATAAAAAAAGTGAACTTACACCAGAGATCAAGTAAACCGATCATTTTACTACTTGAAAGGCTTGACGGGTTTGATTGTTCGAATTATCGATGTTATACAATAAAAAAATATGAACTTTCTAGTTGTAAACAAGATGAATTCTCTAGTATGAAACTTCGATACTTTTTCATTCAAAATTTGTACGGTTATATATGTCGTCGATCATCTTAAATTGTGTTTCGCAAACACTTCATAAGACACCAATTTGCGTTTTTTGAAAAGATTGATCAAATGTATTAGAAATTATATATCACGTATATTTATAATATTTTATAAAAGATATTATTTTATATTATTTTTATATATAACACGTATAATACACAAGTCTCTAACCTAGTAATTATATAAAGTAGTTTTGTGTCAACAAACCCTGGTTACAATAACCAACAACATGTGAAAACACAACATACACATGCATTGGTCTTTCAAGCATATGTATACGGTGTATAGACACATTTATAGACATGCTTGCACATAAACATACAAATTCATGAATAAATGTATAAACATAAAGTTTTTCGACAAAATATGTATAAACATTGACAAGCTTGAATATTCATCAAAATCAATAACACACACTCAGTGAAAGATAACCATGAAATATTATAACAACCACACACTCATTTCAAAATCGACACATGTTTATAACAAGTATGAGTTGAGATTTATCATTTAGCCAGAGGTGATAAAGAAAAATATAGCTCATCACAATTAATCATAAAACCGACAAAAGAGTAACAATTTGAAAAATAACATATATAGTAGGACATGTTTACAATAGATATGATGGTCTTCTTCTTGGATGATTGTCTCAAAAGGATTAGATTTGGGCGAGTTGCAAGGTTTAAAATAAGATGAAAAGGGAGTGAAAAAGCCTAAAAATCTACTGGATTTAATCAAATGATTATCCAAAACTACCCCTTTGATGTTTTAAATTATAAGCCTTCAAACTTATTTTGGGTGGAGAGAGTTTGAGTTGTCAAACGAGGAAGGCGAGCTCCCAAGCACACCACCTCCACTCTCACGAGGAGCTCAAACGTAGAGGAAAATCATATATGGTCCTAGCTCATGAGCTAGTCAGTAATGGTGATTTTTTTGTAATTTTTTTAAAAATATATGAAGGAGGTGAAAAGGTCAAAAGATGAGTGTTCGGTCTCTCAAGATGTCAAATAAGATGAGAATTTAGAAATTGAGGTATCAATATTTTTTTAGGAGTGATGAAAGGTAGAGAGGAGTCTATCCACCCTTATTAATTATAGGCATTGTCTATTCACACACCCTAAAATTCTATTCACACACTTGTTTTAAAACCAGGCGTCACGGATAGGCCTTGATGCGGCGCCTGAGTCTCTTTTTTGTCAACGTCAACCGAGGAATGTCGTAAACGAGGTGGAATTCGGTCAAACCTGGACATATGCGCCGCATGTATGACCTAGGCGCCGATGATGTTGTTGGCCGCATATATGACCCAGGCGCCACGCCGAGGGCCATGCGCGGCGTATTATAAGGGTGTTGAAGCGTGATTGACTACGTTCGAGGATGTGTCTGGGATAAGAAGTAACCCAGGCGCGACGCCGAGGTTTATGTGCGGCGCCTGAGGGTGTGGGAAATAAAAACATGGGGTGTGTGAATAGGATATGGGGTGTCTGAATAGGATGACCCTAATTATAAGTATTTACTTGCAAGAGATTCTATTTTTAAATATTTATTTTAATATATTTCTAGAATGTAAATTTTTTAATAAAAAATTTTGATTTTAATAATTTAAAATATTAACTATTATTTATATTTTTTATTGTAATTATTTTATAAATCATGTCATTGACACGTCATAAAAAACTAACAGAGTTAACGAACACTTAGCCTGTGACTATTATTGGTAACATTAAAAAATGACATTAATGTTGGTCAAACTGTTAGTTAGATTAATACTTAAACTATAGGTTTGGATAAATAAAATTCAATTTT
The DNA here is from genome assembly GCA_030867185.1 of Tagetes erecta. Taxonomy (NCBI): domain Eukaryota; kingdom Viridiplantae; phylum Streptophyta; class Magnoliopsida; order Asterales; family Asteraceae; genus Tagetes; species Tagetes erecta. The sequence goes on from CM061494.1 coordinate 11,598,913, forward strand.
TTTAAAAATATTACGTGAAAACCTTTATTTATTTATAATGAGACCTAAGAATAACCAATAACATTAATGAAAACCTTTTGATTCTTATAAACATCTAAACTTATTTTTTGGTTAATGAACTACATATTACTTTTTAAACATTTTAATGATCGAGCCATTGGATTATCAAACTATGATTTAATGAACCTTTTGATTCTTTTATGTGTTCTAATAGTAATGGAGTAAATTCAAACTATGATTTATTGACCGATAATAATAATTCATACTAACACTTTAAAAAAAAAAAAAAAAAATTGGATTATCCAAATGATTAATTTTTTTTAAAGGTTTGTATTTTTATAGATTAATAATGTTGCATGTAACTTTAAATTACGTGTCATTGGATTATTTTTACTAAATGATACGACGGTGGTAATGGATGATGATTACTTTACAAATGATTTAATTTTGTTGTATTTACGTAATTTATAGTCCATCCTGTGATAAAAACTAGCAGAGTTAGACTATATTTTAAAGTTATAAAAAAAATTGCATAGAATTTGACTTGGAGTTTTTTAACGTTAGATTTAAACACCACCATCTTTTGCACTTAAATCTATAAATCTATAGAGTTATATATAGATTTCTTTAACATTTAGTTCAGACTCTCTAATTTGCTCTTAAATTTGTAGTTATTTTAACCCACATTTATAGAGGTAATTATTGTTAGACTTGACATTCTAACTATTTATAGAGAAACACACCTTTTATACATATTTAATATTTGTTAGACGGTTATATCATATCTCTTTGAACCACAAGGATTAAAACTATTTAACATAACTAGGGTTGTTACTGGTTTTTGGTAGGGGTATAAACGAGCTGAGCCGAGTTGAGCCTGAGCTCGTCTAGGCTCGAGCTCGGCTCGTTTAAGTTTAACCAGGCTCGACCCCGAGCTCGACTCGTTTCAAGTTTTAATTTCAAAGCTCGAGCTCGAGCTCGTCACAAACTTCTCGAGCTCGGCTATGTATATATAGGGTGGAGATCATTACAGAACACCATTTTATCGCGAGAACAAAAAGAACAATTTCTAACCCTTGATCAAGTTATTGACTATTTTAATATTACTAATTTACATATACGTAAATCAATTGTTCCTTATTTACAGGTATGTGATTCAAAGGTTTCTTAATTTATATATATATATATATATATATATATATATATATATATATATATATATATATATAAATCAATGGTTCTGAAGTTCTGTAAATAAGGTTATTCTATAAGGATACTTGTTTTTAACTCATCTACATCTTGTTAAGCCAATAGCTATGTTGAGTGGGCTAAAAAAATTTAGGCCGAATTTTACTAAATATTAAACAAATACAACTGAGTTAGCTAATCTTTTACAAAATATTACATATATGTAAAGTATATATAGAGATTTAAAAATTTTATGTATGGAAGATGATCTCTTATGTGAGTGCATCTCCCACACACTTCTTAGGCTAGCCTGAACGTAATTACATATTATGTATGTAATAAAATAATATTAGAAAGCTACGTGGAGTGGGGAGTTGGAGAAAGAGTCACGATATGATATTCCTACACAATAATTTGCATATTCTATTTACTCCATTTATTTACCTTGAATCACTCCCATAAGTTAAGGGCAATCTTATATCTCGGTAGGGGGCATTTAGCCCCCACAACTCAATCACCATGTATTTTCTTGAAATATGATCTTGATTATCTAAATAACAAATATATTATATTGCTACTAGAATCTACCCTTTATAACTATGAGAAAAGTGATTTTTTGATTTATTTGTCATTTTATTAATTTTGTTAACTTGGTTGCATAAACTATAAATAATTAGTATTTAATAGTTAGGTGTTAATTTTTTTTAAGTTATGTCCCCATATATTACTAACAAAAAAGTATCCTTTATTTGATAGAATTCTTGATCTTAAGGTTTAGATTAGAGTTAATAGCCAAAATGGTCCCTGAGGTTTATAAGGTTTTGCAGTTTTTTACACTTTTAAGAATTTTTGCATAAATAGTCCCTACAGGCCAAAACCTGTTGCTAAATTGGTCCACGACACTAACACCGTTAAAAAAATTCCGTTAGTTGATAGGGAAATGACGAAAATGTCCTTAGGGGCTATTTTGACAATTAAACCCTTTGAAAACAAAAACCACCTCCACCAGCACTTCAACCACCACCACCAATCAGCCACCTGCAACTCCATTCTCTGAAACCGCATCGTTATCTCTATGTTCACATATCATGTTTTTTAACATCTCCAATAACTTGTTTGATGGGAAGTTGCTGGAGTTTGAGCCGTGGTTTGGTAATTTGACTGTTCTTGACGCTTCGTGTAATAGTTTCACCGGCGAGATTCCGGCGAGTATTGGCGAATCGTTATTGCTACAGTTCGTTGATCTTAGTTCCACACCAAAATAACAAAGTCAAAAACAAAAGGCAACAATGATCACATCTTCACTTTTATACATGCTGTTACAGCTGCAGTTCACTAACGATGGGGAGCATTACAATTTATAAACGCTAATAGAGCTCTCTCTAGTAGAAAACATTAACCAACATCTAACAACTTTCAAAACATCAAACTTGTAGTGATTTGCAGAAGTTTCATGAGAAGTTGGTGAATACACAACAATAAAAACATCAAACTTGTAGAAGTTTCATGCGAAGTTGATTATACATGCTGCAGAACTCTTTAAACCGCGGGTTGTATCGGTTGGGTCGAAATGGGTTCGGTTTGGATCCGACATTTTGTTGGCAGGTGGTGGAGGAAATGGTGCTGATGAAGATTGGAGGTGGTGGTTAATGATGGAGGTGATTTGGTGGTGGTGGTGATGAAGAAGAAGAAGGGTATTTTAGTCAATTACTAGTCAGCTAACGGAATTTTTTTAACACCGTTAGTGTCGTGGACCAATTTAGCAAAAGGTTTTGGCCTGTAGGGACTATTTATGCAAAAATTCTTAAAAGTGTAAAAAACTGCAAAACCTTGTAAACCTCAGGGACCATTTTGGCTATTAACTCTTTAGATTATTACATAAGCTTATCTCTCTTTCGTTTAAAAGCTTAAAAAATAAACATGCAACCATAAACTTCTAAAACAAATATCGTAAATGAAATAAACAGCTCTAGCTACCATAGATATGATAGATTTAAGAGTAAACTTTGTTTTGCATATCTAAAGTTTGTTTAAAATAACAATTTGAATACAATAGTTTCAAAAATGCGTTTTCTCTCTCTAAACTTTTCAATTTGTTATCGTTTGCTACATTTGAAATAATTCCGTCAAATCATGTGATGACACTTTAGTCATTTTCAAGCCCTTTTCTTTTCCCTCTTGCTTAAATATGTTTATCTTGCTTAAATATGTATCATTCCCAAACTCATTTAAGCAAGAGGGAAAAAAAAGGCTTGAAAATGACTAAAGTGCCCCTCAAGTGAGGGGCTTTGCTTTTGACGGAATTAATCCAGATGTAGCAAACGGTGAAAAATTAATAAGTTTAGGGAGGCAAAATACAATTTTGAAACTAGTGTATGCAAACCAAAAGTTTTTTTTTTTCTAAAACTAAAAGTTCCAAAATTTATTTTTTCAGTTATAACTTGAGGTAACATAATTTATATCATAATATATTATTTAAAAAGTTTTTTATAATTAATAATTAAAACTTAAATAAATCTTTATATAATATAGCAAAACCAAAAAAGCTTATGTGGCATTATTTTAAAGCTTCTGGCTTATGTGGCATCATTTGAGAGTTTATCTCATAATAATGATTTTTTTAATTAAAATATGTATATAAAATATATTATAATAAAACTAATTACATTTTTTGTCCCATAATATTTTGGAGAATTCTGAAAAATTTAAAAGTATTTATACTTTTAACCCTCTACTACAAGGGGTGTACATGAGTCAGTTTATATTTGATAGGGTGTGAAAATAAAACTTATGGATACAATTAATAATAATATACAATTAAAGACCTCAGTGTTTTATAAATATACATAACTTTTTTATATGGATTTAAAAAAAATAAACTACACTATAAAACTGAGCATTTTATTCTCTTTAATTTGAGTATAATATTGCTATACTAAAAATTTTATTTTTAAAAATATATTTCGTGTTTCGGTTTACCACGGTTTTGTTTCAAAACTTATTGGAACGTTCATGAATATCCTTAAAAGCATCACTTGAATGTTGTGTTCCCGAGCGTAGCGCGGGCACTAAACTAGTACATCTCTAATATAACAAAATAAAACATAATTTGCTTATTCGTCGTCGTTTGAAGTTTTATCTCATAATAATCTTCTTTATAATATAGAAAAATAAATTTTGCTTATGTGTCAACTATTTAGAGTTGTTTTGCTTACTTCACATTATTTGAGAGTTTTTCTCATAATAATAATTTTATAATTAAAATATGTATGCATAATCTATATAATATATTATAATAAAACGAATTACATTTTGAACCCTTAATATTTAGGAGAAACATGAAAAACTTAAGAATAGTTACATTTTCAACCCTTTTTACTAGGGTGTGAACGGGTCGGTTTATATTTAATAAGGTATATAAATTAAACTTAAGAATAAATTAGTAATATGTTATAATTAAATACCTTAGTATCTTTTTAGCATCCATAACTTTTTATACGATATTATATTTTTTTAAAAAATTACATCATAAAACTGTGCATTTAATTCTCTTTAATTTGAGTATAATATTGCTATATTAAAAAACAGTTTTTAAATAAATCTTGTATTTTGGTTTTATAACGGTATTGTCTAAAAACTGATTGGAACTTTCTATGCCCCATTAATATCGTTAAAATCATCTTGGTATTATTTTCCCGAGCATAGCGCGGATACTAAACTACTTATTAATATACTAGATATTAGTTTAGTACCCGTATATTACATGGGATTTTAGTTTTACTGGTTTTAACTAAATTTAGATATCAAGTTTAATTTTTAACATATTCTCTATTAAATCGGTTTGGATATTTACATTTATGTTCCTAGCAAAAATCATATGCTAAAATAAAGGAATGGTCTATATATAATTGGTTAATTTTTATTTGAGCATATCTGGTTATGAGATAATTCTTTATTTGAACATATCGGGTATTTCATATATGAATCGGTTTAGATATTTACAAATACTTTCATAGAAAAATAATGTATGCTAAAATAAAGGAAATAATCTATAATAACTGTCAATTTTTTATTCGAACATTCGGTTAAAAGATAATTCATGATAATTGGTAAATTTTTTATTTGAACATACCATGTTAGGAGATAATTTATGATAATTAGTAAATTTTTATTTGACCATATCAGATTATTTCGTACATGGAGCATATCATGACCGCCTTGAAATCCTCCATCAAATTAAATTAAAGTGTAACAATCTCAACAAAATTTTATATGAAGTACTTAAAATATTAACACGTTGATGAGTTAATTAATTATTAAAAATTGGATAGATATTGATGCAATAGATTTAAAATATATATAATTCGAAATTGAAAAGGTAATGCATTAGGATAAGAAAAGATGGGTTCCATTGGCTTCTAAACCAAGATGCCTCTACTTGAATTTCAAGAAAGTTATCTTTATCGTTTGAATTCATAAAAGCAAAGAAATAAAAAGTGTATAAATTCATGATCTAGTTTATGATTCTTTTATTAAATTAATATAATAATGTAACAGTAAGTACGCATAGTATAACTTAGTTTTGTGTGATTTTATGAGTATACCAGTTAAGATACAACGTAAGATACACGTATTGAATAAAAATATATTAAAATAAATATTTAAATAAGCATATATTTTTTTATGAAATAACTTAGTGTTTAATTTTCAAACACAAAAATTTGAGTTATTTAACTATATTGAAAGACAAACCTTATGAATAGTGTTGTGTTGCTATTGGTTGGTGGTTTGAGTTGTTGTGTTCCTATTAGTTAATATCATGAAATATTGTTTTGTCTGTGACTTGAGGTGATGTGTTGTTATTGGTTGATTCTTGAAGGTGTTGTACGTGTTGCTATTGATTGATGGTCTAAGGTGTTGTGTTGTTATTGATTGATGTATTGATATAGTGTTTTATGTTTTATTGCTATTGGTTAATGGTTTGAGGTCTTGTGTTGCTATTGGTTGATATCATGGTACGTTTGTGTTGTTGGTTGTTTTTTTGTTAGTTTATGTGTGTTTTTGTATTTGATTTTATTTGTTGTGTTACATTTTTGTTAGTGGTTTGTTGGTAGGGTTTACAAGAAGTAAAACCCACTTAACAACTGCCGTGCAACGTGCAACAGCGTGAATATACCTAGTTATAGATAGAAAACAAAATTTGAGTTTATTATACTATAGTTAGCTATTTAAAGATAAAAGCCAAAACTTTATTTTTTCAAAAAATTTGAGGCTGTATAAATTAATATATAACTTTTTGAATTTTAATTAAACTTTAAAATAAATATAGCTAATTTAAATGTACTATTATGATGACAAAATTGTATGAATTCTTTGTTTTAAATTTACTATTATGATGACGAAATTTTAGGAATCATTATTCTTTAAACCATTTAAATTCGATTGTACAATGGAAATAAAAATAGTAGTTGAATTTTAAATTTAAACTTTATGATATAATGGAAGTGAATTTTAATTAATAAATATGTAAAATTGATTCAATAACTAAGATTTTTAATTTAATTAAAAAAATTAATGTGAGAGTAACATGTATAAAATAAAGAGAGGTGCCAATAACATGTAATGAAATATTAACTTGTGGCAACTTTACTCGATTATTTCTAAAGGGAGATTTAAAAAAGAGTGTTGTTCTTTTGCCATAAAAAAATTAAAAAAATTTCTATTTCTCTATATTATCATTTACTGTCGAACGCTTTAACGAATTATTTTAAAAATCATAATAGAAAACTTAAGGAAGTTTTTTTCTTCTTTACATTTGGCTATTAAAATTTAAAAACTTTAAGAATAGTTTTTTTCCTCTAGAATTTGAAAAGTGAATAGTTTTTGACAATTGTTATCTTTGTTAAGTTTCGCTTTATTTGTTTGGTTTTGTTTAAAGTTGAATATTATTACTTTTTAATTGATTTTAGTCCGTGTATAATTTTAATGGCTTTGATAATACAAATTTTGCAATCCGAGCCGCTAGTAGACAGTAATGTTTGAATCATACACATCCCAACCTATACTATTTTGTAAAATTTGTCCTTCACTTAATTAAGACATAAACATGTATATGTTCTCGATTATTTTTATGAAGTATATAAATACATAAGTAAAATAAGAATAAACTAGATTAAGGGGTTGTTTGGCAAAATCTGAATCATTAAGTGCTGAATGGTTAAGAGGTCTGAACCATTAAGAGGTTCCATCAATAAGAGCGATGTTGGGGTACAACTTCAGATGAGTATAAAGTTAGTATATGCTCTATTCAGTTTCATTTAGCATCTCTCAGTCTTTTAACCATTCAGCACTTAACTGAACCATTCAGAGGCTATTTTTTTCTAAAACAAACGCTCTGAATGCTGAATACTGAATGATTAAACACTGAACTGAACCATTAAGAAGTAAACAAAGAGTCCCTAAGATTTTCGTGGTGATGTTGAGTACTTGAGTATGCTGAAGGAAAACAATGGTCTGGTTTTGTGTGCATGGGTTTAAACTTGCCACGTATGCACTTCTATTAATAAGGTGTTGGAAACTGCAATGTGTCTACGTTACCATCAATTTGTGTATACGAAATAATGCGATATTGCGATATATACAGCCTGAGTCCTGACAAACTAGATTAATATGTGATTAAAATTAACCAACTTTGGAGAAAATAATTAGATGATATATTAATTATATGATATGATATGATTAATAATAATTTATGAGTGTGCATTGACAAGATATTCGCAACAAGTCAAAATTAATGTTTTCATAATATAGCTAATTTGATTGGAATATCGATGTTTAAAGCATCGAGTATATATGATATGAAACTTGAAATAACATACGGGTAAAACCTTGTCCCATGTAGATGAGTGAAAAAGTATAGAAAGTAAGAATCTTTCCTTGTATTTACTTTATTCAACACGTATCATTAAAAACTATAATACTTTTTTTTCACGTATCATTAAAAACTATAATACTTTCTTTTTTTTTTCTATAAAAATTTGTTAACGTTTTTTTTTTTGGTTTAGTACTCAAAAGTATTCTGACATTAATTTCGATGATGCCATCACAAAAAAAACATCTTTGTGCCTTAATTTCAAATTTAAATTTTCTCATATGATCGTTTTTACATTGCTAGCAATTACTTGATCCATGTTATGTAATGTGGTATGAATATGTGCGGTACGTGCATCTCACAATACCAATTATATGAGCCATGTTATATTAATTGGTTAGTTGGAACTGAGAACCCGAATTGAGGTACAATCGGTTTTTAGAGGACGAGTAATCTTTAGTAAATTGAATGACGATTATTGAGTCAATAGAAAATAAGAATTACGATCCAAGATGAGAACACAAATCGTCCATTAAAATTGAATAAAGATCGATGAGTTAAATTTTGTCAAAAAGTTACGTAGTTTTAATTTTTTTTTCCTTTTAACTTGATGCATAACAACACTATTCACTATCCTCTTATAAATTTTGTAGTAATGTGTATATGCGATATCGTATACTACATATATGTATTTAGGACTGAGCAAATGATTCGACCCGAATCAAACTGGAACCAAGAATCGTGTAGGTGGGTTTTTATGAACTGAGAACAAAACCCAAACTTAGCGGTTCGGTTATTTCACAGTTCTGACGATTCGGTTCGGTAATAAATATGGGTTGAACCAAAAATTGAAAATGCCAAGTTTTTGTTGTTTCAAAACAACAAATTGACTATTACAATTCAAATCCATCTTAGTATACTCAAAATTTTATAAAAATACAACAAACCTAAATTTGAAACAAAATAAGCATTTCAATTCAAATCTAAACAGTGTACAATTTTTAATTTTTAAATACTGCTTGATTTTATTTATTTGTCAAATATTCATTCTTTATTCATGAGATATTCACAATTCAAATGTCAAGTTGCAGTGTCGTAGTTATTACAAGAAACTAGTGAAGGTTAGCATATATGTAACAGTCAATACAAAGGAATACAAACTATAAAGTTTTATATTTTTATTTATTACATGTGATTTTATGAGGTAAGTCTATGTTAAAGATGATGGAATCATTTTGATCGAATTGATGAATGATTATTAATGGAGTTTGGACTTTAGAAATATGTATACAATATAACATATGGTACTAGGGTTACTAAGAAGCACTGTGATCATATATATACATTTATACAATTTGTTCAGTTATACTCACGTAAATACTAAAGAGTTTTTGCGGTTATTGCAGTATTGATGCATTTTATCTTCTATTTTGAATTTTAGGTTTATTTTACTTTGACATGTTATTTATCATTTGTTTATTAGTTTCTTATTACCATTAAGTTTAGATCTACTATAAATAGTGGCTTTGTTTTCATTTGCAATCCGTTTTTGTTGAATATGGAATATAAACAATTTGTTATTGGCCCTTTAAAATCGTGTTAGACTTTTGAGTCATTTGATCGTTTCCAAAAATGTATCAAACACCATGATACTACATATGTAGTATCGAAAAAATAAAACCATGATTTTTAAATTCTTTTAATATACATAACGTATGAAAAAACTATTGACGTTTAAAGAAAATATAATTAAATTCAATATCGCAATACTACATGCATATATGAGACAAAGGTCCGGAGATGAGGGGGAGTGAAGCCGAGAGATAACCTGGGGAATCCCAAAAAAGAATATGATGTAATTTCTGTCCTGGGGCCAACTATATATAGGCATAGCAAGTCGGAGAAATGTCGGAACCCAAGATCGTTATACTGACATGTCATAGTTTGTTAGAAGATCAGCTGGCAGAATCTTCCTACGAAACTGTCCAACACGCATGGTCTTGAACTCTAGGCAACCTTCCGGGCGGCGCCAGGTGTTCGGCCAATCATCTTATTCCCGAGCTGTGAATATTAAACTAAAACGCGAAAAGAATTATTTTTATAACGCTATTTATACTTAAATGAAAGATAACTAAATTCTTGATCTAATGGTTTAATTCTTTTAAAATAACATTAACGTATGAAAAAAATATAAACATTTATATATTTGTCTATTTAAAGTTTCAATTTTACCATACTCTTTCAAATTTCATCTCTTCTCTATTTTTATAGTTCTCATATTTTCAACTTAAATCGAGTTTTTTAAAACTTTACCCTATATATACACAAGTAATATATATATATATATCAATTTTTAGCTACCAACATCGATATAATATAGCAAAATCATATTTGCTTACTTGGCATCATTCGAGATCCATTTCCTTAGTTAACATTATTTGAGAGATTCTCTCAAAACTAATAATATTGTTATATTTAAAAAATGTATATCTATCCATAATAATTTATTATAATAAATATTAGTTTTCATTTGATCCCCTAATATTTAGCAAAGTATTTAAAAATAAGACTATTTATATTTTCAAACCTCTCTTATTAAGGATGTGTATGAGTCAGATTATATTTATTAGGGTATAAAAATAAAACTTAGAGATGCAATTATTAATAACATACAATTAAATACATAATTATTTTTTAAATATACACAACTTTTTTATACGACATTGTTTAACAAAAAGTACACCATAAAACCGAACGCCTAATTCTTTTTAATTTGATTATAATATTGTTATACCAAACAACAAGATTTTAAATAAATTTTGTGTTTCAGTTTTACCACGGTTTATCTCAAAACTGATTGGAATCGTTCATGTCCGTGAATATCCTTAAAATCATCACATGAGTGTTATGTCTCCGAGCGTAGCACGAGTACTAACCTTGTATATATATATATATATATATATATAACAAAATAAAGATACAACCGTATATATAGATTGAGAAACCATTGTCCAAAACGTACGTACCAATATATAATATTAACAACATGATGATAAACGTGGATTAATTATAACAATATACAAACCCTATATTTATATATATAGGTATAGATATATATAGAGATGAGACGATTGAGGAGAGAAGGAAGAAGAGGGTGGCGCAGCGGTGGCGGAGGCGGAGGCTGTGGCGGAAGCTGTAGAGATCAATCGAGATGAGGTGGGGAGCCTACATGTTTGCTAGCTAAGCTAAGGATATTAATTATTTATTTCCTTTTAGTATTTTATTGTTATTATTTTGAGGTATTATTTTAGTGCATGTGTGGTTAACCAATGCTGCAACACGCTGCACAAATCGAATACATAAATTATCGCGTGTTACAGAGTCCAAAAACTACCGTACAATTTATGTCGAACTAACATATATATACACACATTGTAGCGTGTGTTAAAAAAACTATTTCAATTCGTTATAACACGCTGCAAATATCAAAATATTAATGTCATCATTTCAACGCGTGTGACAAATTAACGAGACCCAATTGCGCACCACATCACGTGTCGGCATTGAATCTAGTTTCAATAAAACCATAGTTGATTTTGAAAAAAAAATTAATATTTTGCTCTGGTAACCATATTGGCATGTGACCACACCACTAAATATGTTGACATGTCTACGTCGGGTATATATAAATTTCATTTTAAACACAAATAATTTGTTATTATTTATTTAAGACTATGTGTAATAAATAATGTCTTTAAGGACTATTTTTTATTGTAAAGAGATTATGATTGGGCATTATATCAAAAACTGATGCATGTACTGATTAGTAAGAGGTAAGGGACGTGATGTTTAGGTGATTAACAAGAGGAATGTGTGGGAATAAGCGTGGGCAAGGACCTTATATGTATAATGACTATAAATTTTTTTGTGTTGATAACGCTTCATCGTAATACGATGGTGGGGCGTTATTGGGCGTTTTCGAGCAAAAAGAATGGCCGGGATCAGTGGCGGAGCTAGCCCAAAAGTTGAGGGGTATTCTTTTAAAAAATAATTAAAAAAATTTCTCATACTTGACCAACATCTACACTTTCTTCTTCTTGACACTTTTATTTTAAAAAAAATCACCAATAAAAACTTGTTTTGGTTGTCTTTTCACCCTAAACCTAATTCAATAACAATAAGTAATGCTAGATTGTATGTGTAAATACAAATTAAACAAATTTCACTAAAACCCTAAAACAATAAAAACGTCAATAAATATTTACCTAGAAATATGGAGGGAGGTGTTGCTAAGGCAGTGGAGGGCAGTGGCAGCGACAGCGCCTGCGGTCTAGTCGAGAACAGGAGAGAAGGCAAGGAGCAATGGAGGTGGTCTCTGGAAGCAGTAAGCTAGCCAGCAATCGATTTTTTAAGCACTATTCATGTTTTTTTTGTTTAAAACATAAGTTGGGATTTGGGGCTTGGGTTGATAAAAGTTTTAAGTATTAGTTTGGGCTAGATAATATATTGAGTTAAAATTTATTTTCAGGGGTATCCTTCTGAGTTTTCAAAGGTAACCTAAACGTAAAACATATTTTTTTTATTTTTTTTTATTTTTTTTATCTTTGGTGTGAAAATTTGAGGGGTAGCCCTTTTGCCTTACCTCCGCCTCTGGCCGGGACATGATGCTTACTACACATAGTATAAAATTTCAAAACGCATGTAATCATCAAAATTATCCCAAAAGAAAATACATAATTATAAGACGAAGCACATACAAACACGGACCGAAGAAACAAAAGAAGGAATCCAAGATACACAATAATTAAAGTAGAAACAAAACATATATGCACCATGCATGAATCGACCCTACACGGTTTTCGTATACAACTATGCATTAATAAAAGACTTGAAATTGAATAAGATCTATAATCATTCTCCAATTGCAACACATCAACATCGTGTTTGTAGTAACGTAAATTTAGTTTATATTAGTTTTTTTTTTTTTACTTAAGGTCAATTGTTGAAATATAAAATACTTGAAATGGAATCGGATCTATAATCGTTTTCAATTGCTGCTTCATTGGCATGTTCATTTAATGCATATACAAAAGCCAAACACACATGCTAGATTCATCCCCTTTAGATCTTCTATGAGAATAAATAAATACCTGGTCCCCTAATACTTAAAAAAACCAAGACATTGGGGATCAATATTCAACATCCCACCTAAAACGTGTTACCATGACAATTTGACTTGCCGGTAGGATTAGCTCAATACTAGCGTACCATAAACGAGTCACGGTATTTGAGCTCAGATCGTTTTTTCTTAACGACGATTTTCATGAATTGTAACAAACACGACCCCCTATGATTACATGAGGTCCCTAAACCAAGTCAGACAATCACATACGTTGTCTTAACCGAGCACGTATGATGCATCTAACTTGGGAGAGCGCTCACTGGGAAACCCAACAGAGGCCGGCATAACAACTGTTAACAAGAATAGGACCCTCGCTCGTGGGTAAAACCTGCTTGTCTCACCAGCGGTACAAGTATTATTGACTGGTATCCTTGAAAAAATAGACTTGTGGAAGTTAAACCTGAGACCTTTGATACACCAAACAATTATCACTCCACCCAAATTTCTTTTATCGGAGCTCAGGTCGTTGCACTAGCTTGAGTTTGAGTAGATCAATCTTGAAAAAAAAAAACTACTAATAAGTTTCATGCAATAGTTTAGCTTCATAAGTTATATAGATGCACTCATCATCAGTAAATATACGTACGTGGTTACTTATAAATTATTGGGTGCCTAATATTATTAGGGTGAGGTTAAAAAAAACTTTCAAATATAGTTGTCAGACGAACTCCAATTGATATCATTTAAGAAGCGTTAGAACCATCTTAAACTCTTAATTGTTAAACACTAGGTTTAATAATCGTGCGTTACACACGGGTTAAATAACAACATTTATAAAGAAATTAAAACTATGCTAAATGATTTGTGAATATTTAGTATTTAAAGATTTAGTTCATCAACTCATGTATGGTGGTGAAAAATTTTCTTTAATTTCTCTTCTAAACTTCTTATTATAGAACAAATAATTTTCCCCCCAAAAATAACCCCCTACAACCTTGATTTATTAGATAGACTAGGTTTAACACTCGTGTGTTACACACGGATTTAATAATAATATTTATAAAGAAATCATAATTATTATGTTTAAAGATGTAATTTGTAAATCTCCTCTTCTAATATTTTGCTAAGCCTTGACTCCACACAATGCCACTTGTCATCATTATATTCATCCTCACATTTTCATGACATCATTCTATTTTTAAATGTTGCTATTAACATCATTTATTATTGTTTTCAAGTTACCATATATATTGTTCAACTATGCTTTCTTATTTACATAATTTATAAGAATTATAGGTTAATCATTTTTTCAATACTATAAAATAATATTTAGATTTTATCGTTTCATCCCGTGAGTACCCACGGGTATTAAGCTAGTATGTAATATTTAAAGATATTGCTCCATCAACTTATGCATGACACTTAATATTTTCTCTCTCAAACTTTCTATTATGAATTAAAAAAAAAATTCAAATGAACTATTTTACTAATTTAGTCAAATCTTTTACTAAGTAATGTTCATAAACGGTTTTAGTCAGCCTATGTCAAATTAAATTAACTGGATTATATATATTTAAGTTGTATTATTAGACCAATGAAACAGTGAGTTAGCAAAGTTATTGTATTCAAATATGTATATTATTGTATTCAAATATGTATAGTTAACGATGAAACGGTGATTTAACAAAGACCTTAGATTGAAATACAGTATACATACATTTTGATATGTATTGTTGGAACAATGAATCAACATAACCGAAATAAACAAACAGATTTGGTTTTGATTTTGTTTCACAAATTCATGATTTTAATTTATTTTTAGCATGTTCTTTCAAGTTTTAATATTACTTTTTATATATAGGGATCTTTACATTTTAAAACTTAAAAGAACATGTTGGAAATGAATTAAAAACATGAATTTATGAAACCAAATCAAGATGTTAATTTCGGTTATGCTAGCTGTTTCGTTGTTCCAATTAAAGTACTCAATTATGGTTTATTAACAAACATACGCTTTCCACCGTTGGAAACATACGAAAAACTTTAGATTTCAAAACAAAAATCTTGTTATCGTCATCTGAATATGATGACCAGGAAGAATCACACTTAACAGGTACCATGTACCTGCTCCGGTATCTTCTCCAACAACTACTCAACCTTATGATTCTCGTTGCAAAACAAATTGATGCTTTCTTCCTTAGTAATGTGTAGCGAGATCGATGATCGAAATTGGCGGTTGTGTTGTACTATTTGTCGGAATAGGCGGTGGTTGTGTTTGTCGGTGTAATGGAAGCTGGAGATGGAGATTGAGTGGTGAGCGATGGAAAAGACAAGAGGATTAATAGGGTTTGAGTTTTATTTTAAACGGATGTTATAAAGGATACGGCTTGTAGGATCGGTAAAGAAAAACCCTTTTTTTTCTTTTCTTATGATGTTAAAACATGATACGTGAAATTGGGTGTCCTCATTTCTTCAAACTTCCGCAAAGATGACATATTTTTTTATGACACACACTTTGCATGTCATAAAATTCGTGTGTCATAGTTTGCATGTCATTAAATGCGTAATTTCTAGTAACGTAATTTGGTAAAAAAAAAAGTTGTCAAGACATCGGGAGGATGGACGCTAAGATGGAGTAAACCTACAAATATGCCCAAATCTCCTACCATAATGTGAAGAAAAGATATTCCTCCTGGAACAAAACCATCAAAACCCTTCATGCCTCATGATGGATTTACAAATTGTACTTTTTTTGCTAGCTTACGAGGATCAGACACCTATAGGCCATGACTATACCCGAAAAAAATAATTGTATTCTAAACTCTTACTGTTTTAATCTTTTAAACCCCATGAATTAACACATATTTCTAAATAGAAAATGTATATGAGCTTAGAGGTTAAAAGAAAATTCTCAACTGTATATTACTCGATTTGATTAAGTTAATCAAAATTTTAAAATAATAATTATGATATATTTATTATATATATATATATATAACTATTAATCATAAGAACCAATCAAATTCAACTACACTAGTAAAAACTGAAACTCGCACTATGTTTGTTAGACACAACACCATAGTGTCACTAGGCCTCTTGGCCACAAACTAAGTAACTGAATTATATATAACACATCAAATCCTGAACTTGAACTTGGTGGTTAAACCGGTTACCTGAGCGCGGTGACAATATAGTAGAGGGTAGGTTCTGCAGAGAAAGTAGCACGATGCTAGAATAGTAAAAAAAAAAAAAAAAAAAAAAAAAAAAACTTCACGCCCTTACGTTCTTTGTACTTTTTTCAATATAAAAAAGATCAATTATGCTCAAATGTACAATGCTAAAATAATCAAGCTTTAACTCAAACTAGGTTTAGATTTTAACTGACACGTTTTCGACTTCGACACGTGTCGTGCATTACAACGGCAGAGGGGGACGGGTCTCACATTTGCTGCTTAGCCACACACGTGGATAAAAAGTATTTTTTGTCTAGAATGTAAACATTTAAAGTTGGGGTCAAAATGATAACTTAGTCAAAATCGATGGTGAAAGTTACCATAGTATAATAATTTTATGAGAAATTACTCAAGCTCTAGTCGACTCAAATTAGATTTTAGCGTTCAAGTTTTGAAAATCTACGCTTGTAAAGTTTATAATAAATCAGACACTGGATACGGATTATATATATTAAATATGACTTATAGACAATTAATAAAATAATTAAGGCAATTAAATCACAAGTTTCTTGGTGTTTTCTTTGGTGATTGTATCTTGGGGTGTTGCCACCTTTCCATTGGCCTTTATTGAAATGTTCGATGTTGTTGTTCAAAAAGAAAAGAAAAATTAAATCACAAGTTATCATATTAAAACGAGAAAAACAATACCAATTTGTTAAATTCTAATAAGAACAGAATTTGTATCGACTTATTAAATTATAAAGGGACAAATTTCAGTCATTATCACTCACGAAAAACACAAAATAAAAGCTTAAAATAAAGCCATAGTTTATCTTTCAAATGATATACCAAATCTACAGGTAGCGTATAAAATAAATAAAATATAAATGACTTGTAACACAATATTTGATATTAAACAATTGGTCAAGTAGTTTTTCTAAGTCTAAAAAATACCTTTGTTATATGAATATATATTTGTTACCAACTTAGTTATAGAAATAAAAGACCATATTTAATGCATTAGTTAGCTTTAATTCTACCAACATTCTTAAAAACACTTCGGTTTAGCGTTATTTGTTTTTCTACAAAAAATGTGTGCAGATTACAAATCATACATATTATATATGCAGAAGAATAGAGCTGACTAAACCTCTAATTGATTAAAACAATTTTGCATGATTATTTATTAAAATATTTTTCTTTTAATATTCTAAAGTTTAAATTTAAAATTTAACTACGATTTTATTATTTATTTTAAACAATCTTACCGGATTTTATACTTTGTAAAATCGAAAATGGTTTAGCAAAAAATTCCTAAAATTTCGTCTTCATAATAGTAGATTCAAAACGAAGAGTTCCTACAATTTTGTTATCATAATATTAAATTTTGCGATCATAATAGTATTCATGTACATTTTTATTGTTTTAGTGAAATTTGTTTAATTTATATTTACATATGTAATCTAGCATTGGTTATTGTTATTGAATTAGATTAGTTTATGATGAAAAGACAACCAAAACAAGTTCTTATTGTTATTTTTTTCTCCAAAAAAGTGTTCAGTTGAAGAAAGTGTTGATGTTGGTTAAAGTAATTCAAATTTTGATACAAATCCAGGTGTTGATAGTGATGTTAGTCCAACTATACGGGATATTGATGGGTGACGGCTTTTTGAACGGTGCTTTGGTTTGTACAGTTATTAGTTTCCACAAAAAACCATTTTTTTTTAAGAAAATGAAAGCTGACTAGCAATCGCTCGTTTTTTTTATTAGCATGGGATTGGATGTTAATAATGAAAAGTGGAGCATACGGCGATGCCGCCCGTTTTCATTTCGTGGAAGTCCCCGGCAGAGGAAAGGGCTGAAAGATAAATAATTTATAAAGTAACGGACGAGGATGTGATGATTCGATTTTAAGCTATGAAATGACGACGGGAACAAATCGATCTATGAGATATGTTTTTTGTTTGTTTATTAGTGTGTTTTGTTATTATGATTGTACGAACGTACGAAAAAAGAATTTTAAAAGATACCACTTAACTTTTAAACTAACTCCGACAATGTTTTAACCGTTACATATAGCATAAATTCATAATGATATGAACATTTCTTTAGATGGTGTATCCAGATGTCAGTTGTGTAGTAGCTAGTAAACGTGTGTTTTAAAAGTGTTGAATGATTTGTAAATTATTATTCCACTTCATTACGCAATAAAAAAAAAAAAAAAAAAAAAAAAAAAAAAAATTTGTGATTGTAAAAAAAATGAATTGAAAAATCTATGAGGCCAGGGCGTCCGAGAAAGCATATTCTTTGTTTGAATTTGTTATACATGCATGCATACGCCATCCAATTAATATTCCTTTTCCACTTTAATTTGATCCACTTCAATCATGGTGATATGATTATATATTCACTCTAATCTAATCTAATCGTGTATCGTCATATACAAGTGACCGAGTCATAAATATATAAAAATTATAATATACTTTCACTCCCACAATTTTAATATTTTCCTAACCATAAAATTATATACAAGTCAAACAAATTTTTAATGATTCAACTATCATAACTAGCAATCGAAAAAAATTATAGTATGAATTGGTAAGTTTATCAGTGATATTCACAACTTTTCTTTTCAAGTCACCGATAATTACACTTCAATGATCATCAAATATTTGCATTTGATTTCTACTTGATTTCATTCATAAAGAAGAAACGTGTATCAAAGATGCATCATGTGTCAATCTATGATAATTGTGTAATATGATTATCTTTAACTACACAAATGAAAGTTATAACTACACTGAATGAGTTGCTAATAATTATTACATGTCATATGAGTCATAATTTGGGTTATTATCTTGTTTTTCTTAATGATATTGTTGTGGATAAAAAAACAGGCAGAATTTCATATATATCCCTACAAACTTGTTAGATATTATGTATATTCTTACACAACTTTAAATATCAAATGTAGCAAAGAATTAATTTATGTTAATGTTGGTAGAATTTAATTAATTATATATATAATATTTAGTAAGTTTATAGGGATATATGAAATACTCCTGGATTTAGATAAAAATAAAACATAACAATGCATCTTTGATACAGAAGTTTTGATCTATCGATCAATAAAAAATACTTTAGGTTGTTTACCTAAATATTAATTTGTAAGGTCGTTGAGACCTTGTAAATTAGTCCCTTTATAACATTGTTTTTTTTACAACTTCTTTCTCATATAACTTTAACATGTTGATGATTTTAACTCCCCCTCCAACTTTGATTATTTATCATTTTGACCCATGATGACTTAGTCTTTGACATTATATTCTACTTTAACATATTTACGTATATAACTTATCCTCGGATTTGACTTGGTTATCATTTCGACCCATGTGTTTGGATATATATCTGTCTTTTAATTAATATATGACTTTATATTGCAATGTGTGCGACATGACACTCTTTTTATCATACGCAAGACCCGGCCGTGGTGTCCCACAGGCCACAGCCCCGATTCATACACACGAGAGTATAATAGAACAATGCATCTTTGACACCATGTCGTTTCGTTTTCTATTCTTTATATTTGCCACACATGAATTAAAAACTTGAACCATGAACTGTTAAGTTCTTAAGTATTACAGACAGAGACACAAAAATTTTACATATTTTTTTTAAACTTATAAAATATTATATTATGAAAGTATTCAAGATGTATATGGTGACATGCCAGCCTAAACTGGCTAGTTGCAAGTCCCCTTAAGGAAAATATGTGCACCAATTATCAACATATATGTTTACTTGTCACAAATCCTTAACTACGTACATAATATCATATCCCTATATTACAAAATCGTATGATCAGTTTAATGATGTTAAGAAAAATTGTGGATTATAATTTCTAACGAATCTAGCAGGGAAAAAACAATGAATCATCATTCATTATTATAATCGTGTACGTTTGTTACAACCATTACTTATAACGACACGCATGCCACATGGCGTGTGGACACAGATCGTGTAATGAAAGGCTCGCATTCGAGGGCAATAGACGTAGACGTTTCTTCACAAGTGGATCCCGCTTTTTATCTCAGTATTTTTATAAGCTTAAAAAAGGCAAAAACTTGTATCTTCCCACAAAAGATAACCAGCTACCTAACTTGACCTAAGTCCTGGAATGATGCATGAGATTAGTATGTTACTGACAGCACATGCCACTACATTATACCAACATAGATAAATAAGGCATGCAATAAAACTAGAAAAATATATATGTTGCTAAAATACAAATTTAAAGAGTTAAAAGTGGAATGGTTATATGCTAGTAAAACATGTTCACAAGAAGCCATTGTTTAAAGTTATGATATCATGCATGCATGTGGAGCTAGCTAGCTAGATGTTATCATGTCAAAGAACTGAAACCAATTATATATGCATATGCATGTGGGTTTGGTACAGTAAATAAGTGTTTAAAACTGAAACAAGTACATGACAATAGGTTGGCCAATTTGGAGCAGTAAGCATCAGAACAACAGAAGACAACCAAACTTGGAGATAATAATACCAAATCTAAGGTTATTGTCAGGGGCGGAACCAGGGGTACGTACATGTACGTTGATCCCTCGATCATTAATTCGTCTAGTTTTTGTTTTTGCATTCAAGGATTTGTTAAGATAGACAAGTGTTTGATCTCTTAGAATTTTATCCGCATGTGATAATTCCTAATCCGACGATAATTCTTGATCAAAATGTTCTGGTTATCAGTGTATATTACACAATATGCATGGTGAGTTGAAGAGGCTGGCCAATATGGAAATTGCTACACAAGAAAATTACTGAACATGCATGCTAATATGTTATCATACAAATACTAATTGAGTAATTGTTAGAACAATCTTAACTTGGGCCAAGTTAAAACTTTAGAACCCAAATGGCTCCTATCAACTTGTGTTTCGCAAATCATCAAGCCCAGGCCCAGTATCAGTCTATGTTCATCTTATTGGAGCCATTTTGTGAAGTTTCAAGGCTCAAGCCTGCTTTAGTTATGATTTTGTTCCCAATAACACTACTTTCTATGCATTTCACAACTAAAATATTTTATAAGATTTATACTTCTATAAAGAGAAATAAGTACTCCCTCCGTCCCATTAGAAGTGTCCATATTGTCTTTTTTAGTTGTCCCATTTAAAGTGTCCACTTTTAAAAATTATTGGTAAACTTCCAAATTTGCCCTTAATAACATAAAACAAACAATATGATGGACCCACAATAGTATTTGTTGTCAAGGGTATTATTGTCAAATAACAAGCAAAAATACTCATCATTTAATGTGCCTAAAACTTTGTGTTTTTCAAACTAGGACACTTCTAATGGGACGGAGGGAGTATATAATTTAAAGGCTGTTTGGCAATTTCTGAATGGTTAAGTACTGAATGATTAAGAGGTCTGAATGATAAACAGGTCTGAATGGTTAAGCACTGAATGGGTAAAATGATCTGTTTGCAATGTAGTGTTAAACATTTGTGATAAACATTTGTGATAAACATTTGTGTATCAGTCAAATTTCATACACAGTCCAAATTCAATTAGCTTTTTTATCTTTATTGCAATGTAGAAGCACATTAAACTTGTTCTACATAGGAATAGGATCTATTCATTAAAAAGAATTGATCCAATACATTTCTTATGTTGTGTTCTATCAATAAAAAGATTCAAACATTTTTCTTAAGATAATAGATAATTAACCATCAAGTACTCATATTAAAAACATCTGAATGTACATAAGAAGGGAAAAGGATAGATAACAGATAATTCTCATTTAAGCTGAGTTCACAATACTCGATACATAACTAACCATTGATATAACCACCCCTAAACCAAAACACATGGATCAAAAAGCGAAAGCATGTCAGTATTTTTGAGCTGGTTTCTGGGTCGGCAGCAGGCCAAAACGCTTCTTCAACAGAACTCTTTGCCTCGAGAACTTGTCGTCTGGTGAAAAACGAGCTGCAAATAAAGAAATAAAAGTTATCCAAAAATGCTGTTTGTGTCAAATATTGTATCATTTGTATTCTTAATGTATTATACCTACAAAGTCGCTCAACAACTAGTAGATACTAACTGAAAAAAAGTTACTTAAATTACCCATAAAAAACACAAATCAATATTTCAAACGTCAACCCATTACACAACCCATCCAAGCCACCCAATTTGCCACCTCTACAATTTCGGCTGTAAAAGTGTTCACAAAAATACATAAACAAATTGCAAGTCCAAAATGAACCAAGTAGTGATTGTTTATGTAACACATACCAGGATGAGCAGACTGTGTGGCCAATCCAATTGGTGATTCTTTCTGCACATCAATAAAAGTAAGCAATATTATCAATTAACTGCTTTAATTTATGTTTTACATCAAACATAGAACAATACCATCTTGTTAAATATATGTTTTACATCAAATATAGAACCAATTCTACAGGGTGTCCACAAAATTTTGTAAACTGATAAAGAAAGTTTTTCTTCTCTAGCTGACACTTTAAGAAAACATACACACACAGAACACAAAAACAATGTCAAACAATCACCCGTGTATGTTATATCCTTAATTTGACCTTTTAACGTTTTTTTAACTTTCAGTTATAGTGCAAAATGGCAAAAGTTAAGTGACTCCTACTAACTGATGAGAAGCAGATGAAGATAAGGCCCACACACATGAGAACAAGAAAAGTAGAAAACTATATAACAAATGAACAATGAACCTTTGGACTTTATAATGATTTTAGTCATAAAATATGCCGGTTTTGTTGGCACATAAAAACAACAATAAAACGCTTCATTGTTTGTATGGTTTAAAGTTGTAAATATTTATCCAATATCAACAAACAGACCAAGTTAGAACATACGATAGTGATTTCACAACATTGATTGCTTAGAAAATCATATCACACCAACATTGATTACTAACACAAAACAGAGAAACAAAGAAATTTAGGGAGAAAAAATGCAACAAAAAAAAATCAAAACTATTACAAATAATTAATTAATAGCCAATAGTGGTGTCCATGAACCGTTGAAACCAACCAAACCGCCTAAATCAAAACAAGTCAGCCAGTTTGATATTTACATAGTTCAGTTCATGTCTCATGGTTCAGTTTTAGCCATTATGGCTTTTTCGACCTCAAGCCCAAATGTTTAACCGTTTTTATTTGTTCATTTTTGAAGCATTCACTAATATACATTCATCACAAACAATCAAACAACAGAAACAGAAACCAGTCGATCCAGCCGACCCACACAACTAGGAAGGTTTGGTTCGTTGGCTGTTTAGCACCGAACGTTCATAACGACAAAACCATACACTTAACAAGCCAAACAGACAGTTTTATAAGCAAGACAACATAAAAAAAACAAACCTTGGTGGTGTAAACCTTGTCACCATTTTCGTTTATGTAAAACTGGAGATACATCTTGCTTCAGTGTCCTGCAAGAACCGCAAATACAATCAATATAACAATCAGCCTCGTTTACAGACATAAGCGTTACTAAAGTTAATGCAATCATCAAAATCTCCCCCAAATCCCAAAAACGCAAAAAATCTTAATGATTTTGTACGATGAAGGTTAAAAAGCACCAAATTGAGTACGATTTAGGAACCAATACACGAAAAATGTTAGCTTTTATTCTAATTTGCCAATCGAACAACCATCCAATTGAAAGCTTAAATCAAAACTTAATAAATCACAAAACAAAGAGTTGATTGCAAGCAAATTTACGACGCAAGTGTTGAAGATCATTTATGGGTTAACAAAAGAGACCAACAAATTGAAGCGTTTTGGAAAAGGGACGAGAAAGAACCTTGATTCGCCGGAGAAGAAACGATGACGGTGAAAGAATGGTCTAGGGTTTTTATTTTAGGGTTTTAGGGCTTTATAGTATCCAATCTAGTGGGATGACAATTTGTACGGAATGAACCCTAGGCTTTGTATTATTTTCATTATCGTCACTATACTTTGGAACATATCCATGAGGCCCATTGTTTTGCTAAAGTGGCTTACAAAAGTCTTCCATATATCGTATGTTAAGGTTTGGGATCTAACCTTGGGGTGTTAGATAGCCGCTTAATGGTTATTCAGATGTTTACTTTCTAATGGTTCAAAATCTCTAAACTGTTAAGTGATAAAAAGATGTTGAATGGTTAAGAGTTGCCTCTAAATGGTAACACCCCATCTCATTCATCATATTTTTAAAACTTACATTATAATGGATTTTTAAACCATTAAAACATAGATTATTACTAAACTATTCAAATTATAGACAATTCTACTAAATACATCACTCGTCAAAACATGTAGGGCTTTAGGGGACAATGTCCTTTTTAGAGAACCCCCTAAAATCAAAGTTGAGAAGAGACATGTGCAAGCGATTCATCACACGCTTATAATCAGAGTCTAACCCATATAAACCACAATCTCAGAGAATGTGATCCTACAAACCAAGATTTGCTAATGTGATCCACAAGAAACCATAATTTGCAAATTAGTAATTGTGTTTTGTTAAATAAAACCATGTGTGATGCATTGGGTATAAATATATGAATAGTGAAATAAATCTAATTATATATAATTCTATGTTTGTTGTGCTCTATATTAGTAATATATTTTTTCATTATTTAATCTATGTAACACACCTGTTATAAAGTAGTATAACATAAGATAAATCATTAGAGGTTAACTTATCACCAGCAACTTGTCTCCTATCTCTTTATCTAAATTAAATCATGAGACTTGCTCTTCTCACGTAACTCTCATCCTAACCATACACACTATACAAAAACTTGATCATCCTCAAGAAGGATGTTCTCTTCCAAGACTAGTACATATGTGATCATTGTTTGTGAGGTACATGATTAGATGTTGTTTTCTATTGCATGATTATATAATTGACCAACAAACGAGATAAACATGAACAAAGGTTCACTCATCGGCCACAAACCTCATCGGCGGGCACATCATTGGTCACAATTTCGTTGTCGACCAAAACGTATTCTCACTCATGAAAATTTTTATGCTATGAAATTTGAATTTTTTTAAGAAATAAAAACTCAAGGCTCGTTTTTAGTATCACATTGCAATTTAAACTAAAGAGTAACTTGTCATTTTCATCCATGCGTTTTGTCATTTATAACGATTTGCGCTCATGCGTTTTAAAAACTGTAATTCCCCATAACTTTTGTATATTATCTCTATCTGAACCAAAAACAATAACCTCATTATGGGTAGTCTAAAAATATCATAAACTCGGCCCGAACCCAGACCGGGATCATTGCCACGGTTCATGTCGAAAAGCATCATACCAAAGAGTCGATTGTTATCTAAACAAACCCACACGCAGTTGACACTTGAAAACCACGTTTCTCCCACACCCACACTCATACCTGCTAATCATAATATTCCTTCATCCATATCCTTTTTTCTTCAATCCTACGCTCTG
Organism: Tagetes erecta; assembly: GCA_030867185.1. Taxonomy (NCBI): domain Eukaryota; kingdom Viridiplantae; phylum Streptophyta; class Magnoliopsida; order Asterales; family Asteraceae; genus Tagetes; species Tagetes erecta. The sequence continues at coordinate 11,624,759 of CM061494.1, forward strand.
CTCTCTTTACAGATTCAACTCCGAAATCAATCCCGATCAGTTTCATCTTCTTCATTCAATATCGCATCACATTCATCACCAACAACAATCATCCATGTCGTTCGAATCAGAAGAAGAAGATTCATTCGAGCACACGCTACTCGTCGTTCGAGAAGTTTCCGTTTTCAAAATACCTCCTCGTTCAACCAGCGGCGGTTACAAGTGCGGTGAATGGCTCCAATCGGATAAGATCTGGTCCGGTAGACTCCGTGTTGTTTCCTGTAACAGTCGGTGTGAGATCCGGTTAGAGGATCCGAATTCCGGCGATTTGTTTGCTGCTTGTTATGTTAATCCTGGACAGAGAGACAACGCGGTTGAATCGGTGCTTGATTCGTCCAGGTATTTTGTGTTGAAGATTGAAGATGGAACTGGAAAACATGCGTTCATAGGGCTAGGGTTTACGGAACGAAATGAGGCGTTTGATTTCAATGTTGCGTTGTCGGATCATGAGAAGTATGTTAAGAGAGAGATCGAGAAGGATGATGGTGAAACGAGTGATGAGAGTCATATCAACATTCATCCTGCTGTCAATCATAGACTGAAGGTATCATCATCACTTAAAATAGTAACTGCAATTTGCTGATGCTTCAAAGTAGCATTTATTGTAGTGTAGAGTGTGATGATCGTAATGGATTTAGAGCTTGTTTACGTCAAAACGTTAAAACATTTGTGCTTAATTGATAGGCGTAGAAAATATCCAGTTTCATACGATGATTAGAGGTTGGAAAGTAATAATTTAAGTCAATTTAGAGTTCATTTAGCTCAGAATGTTAAACAATCGTTATACGAAAGGCATTAAATTTATCTTGTTTGATACGGTGATTACTGAATAGCATTTCACCTAAATTTGTTGAGTTGAACTTAATTTCATAATCTGATCCTATAGTGGCAATGATTTGAGTTTAATTCACATAATGCTCATCATGATGTGATACATTTTTTTTTCATTTCTCATAAAAGGCTAATTTTTACGAGTTACAAATTGTAGGAAGGTGAAACAATTAGGATCACTGTAAAAAACAAACCTACTAGTGGAGCTGGGATGCTTTCGACTGCTGGATTGTCTGGTGGCGGTGCTGCTGGAACTGAAAAGATTAAACCCTTAAGCCTTGCTCCTCCGCCTGTTAACTCCACTAAAATTAGACCTTCTGGAACCGATAAAATTAAGCCGCTAAGCCTTGCTCCTCCGCCTGCCGCCAGCGGAAAAGTTAGATCTCTTATCCCGCCACCACCCAATGATCCTGCTGCTGTTCGGATGACTGCTACAAGCCACAAGGAAACTGCAAGAAATTCTACTGATGCTTTTACTGATTTCTCTCAGCTTGAGGTATCTTTCTCTTTTGTTTCATATAATAAAAAGATCATTTTTGTGTATATAATAATTTTTATTGTGTAATAATATATTCATTATATTAAATAAAAGGTATATAAATAATAGGCTCTGAAGCCTGATCAAGCTCTGTATGTGAAGCTCATGGTCGGCCTGAGCTCGTTTTATGTAAAAAGTATATTCATCGTATTGTATAAAAGTTATTATATCTATATGAATCAGAGGCTCGTGAGCCTAGTCAAGCTCTGTAGCTCAGGTTGCTAGTTAATCAAATGAGCTTTAATTTTGGCTCGAGGTTGTTTTAGCTATGTTTGGTTTAACCTTTTAATAAGCGGATCTTGGGTAACTTGTGTGTAGGGTTCATTTACATCTTTACTTGCCACATCTATATCAAGTTATTAGTTTTTAAAGGGAACAAATTCATAGGGTTGCTAACACTTTTACTCATTTATTGCAGATGAATCTTCCTTCCGTAAGTGGTTCAGGATCAAGTCAAAATAAAACTACAGCAGCTGGATGGGCAGCATTTTGATTTCTGAAGTGTGATATTATTTGTACACTTTTCTTCTGCTTCAATAATAGTCTTAATATTACTTACTACAAAGGGGGATTGCTCATTAGTATAATCATTACATTGGTGTTGTTTGGGTACCCAAAGTTGATGTTTTTAACATGATACAAACAACATATGTAAACAAACTATAGTTTCGTGGAACTTTCTAACCTCGGTTATTCTTAACATGTACTTCAACATTTTAGTAGACTTTAATGCATTGGCGAAGCATAGTATAGGCGGGGGAGGGCCACGCCTCCCCCCAACTTTTTTACAATCCGAAGTGTTGGTTTGTTGGTCGGTAGTGATTTATATCTATAATATATATATATATATATATATATATATATATATATATATATATATATATATATATATATATATATATATATATATATATATATATATATATATATATATATATATATATATATATATATATATATATATATATATATATATATATTGGGTTTTACCCTTCCGAAACAAAGAGTTTTAAGATTTAGCCTCCCGAAACAAATTGTTTTAAGATTTGGCCCCGCTTGGCTCCAAATCCTAGTTTCGCCACTGCTTTAATGCACTGGTAATTACAATTGTGCCTTGAACCGTTAATGTTGTTGGTTATTCTTAACATGTACGTCGACATTTAGTAGAATTTAATGCACTGGTAATTACAATTGCACCTTGAACCGTTAATAATGTTGGTGCTATGACATAATGTGATGGGCCAGCGTGTGAAAGAAAGAGTCTACGTGCAGAACACTTAGTAGTTAGTATGTCTAAAATTATAGTAGTATGTAGTGTGTAAAATTATAATAGATTTTGACATACATGTTACATGTATATGATTATGCTGCACCTGATCTGTTCGAATGGAGAAGCTAACTTTCCATGTTCAATTCATTGCACAATGGGTTTCACATATCCAGCGTATTGCGTAACATATCTAACTTTAGGGGTATAAATGGTCCATTCATTTGAGAACCATTTTGAAGAGTTTATGCTTATGTTCATTAATGCACATGGTAGATTAATACATACACATATGTAAGAACCAATACATATGGTTCTAATGGATTTTTTTCAATTTTTTAATTCTTAAATAAATGAACCACAAATTTGTTTTTATTAAGTTTCGAAGCATAGTAAATAGTTATGCAATCCAAATTTACAAATTTGTTTTTATTAAGTTTCGAAGCATAGTAAATACTTATGCAATCCAAATTTACAAATTTGTTTCTCAACAACTCTTGAAACACTGATCTCAATACATCAAACACTATAAGAATATAGTTATTCCTATATATTAATTTGCAAAGTATCAATCGGTAAAATGACATTTTCGTAATCGCTTGACTTTTATGGGAATTTTGGTTATGTATATTTTATCCAATGGTTTCCCACTTCGCATGTGTTTTTTTCTTAGTATCAATAATAACTTACTTCGGTCGCTACACAGGCCCTTCTGGCATGTTAGTCGTCACTTTAGGGCTTAGGCGGTTGAAACATCGTTTTATCCTGACAATAATTGCCGATCTATGTGGCCTTCGGTTTGCGAGAATTCTTTGTTTTTTTGATTTGGTCATCGTTTAGTCGTCACTGTCTTTATTAGAAAATTTAGGAAGACAGTAAGAAAATAAAAGGTTAACTTGCGAAGAAATAAAACACAAGCTATCTAGAAAAGATTAACACTTCCCACCTTGATGATGCTGATTAGAAAAGCTCACATGTTTGGTAAAAGTTGCAAGCAATCGAATTACAAACTTGTGATTTATATCCTGACAAATTCTTTGTTTTCACGAGTTTCAAACAATCGAATTAGTTAAAACTACCCTCTATTTAGTTCTCATATACTAACGATACATTATTTTTTACTATTTATAGCGTGTTACGCTATACCAAAAATGGTAACGCACTAACATTACTTCTTGCCCAACGGAACGTTAAAATTAATGCACGCTAACCTACTCAAAACAAGCAAAAATCTTACACTTTCCCTAAACCGTGGCTAAAACCTTTAATCGCGGTTATAATTACCTCAAAAAATTAAACAGCCGATAATCAATCGGGTCATTAGAGTTAACGATACTCAGGTTTTAAAATCCATGACGACCCATTTGGGTTTTTCTCCAAAGTTGCAATCTCCTTTAAAAGAGACTTGAACAGAGGCAAATCCGCCGACGGAATACGTTCTTTAAAATGCCTCACGATACTAGCGGAATCACTGATTCCGTCTCGTTGTTGTAAAAAAGTACAAATTTGACGAATCAAGACCTCGGGTTGCACCCCGCCTAAGTTATGACTTGAACGGGTTCGAGAGTTGGAACTTGAACCCGCACCCAGTTGGTGGTCAAGCGCATCACCAACTGCTTGCTCGTTTGTCCCTCTAATCTTGGCAAGTAATTCGGATGAGGATAGTGCTTTACCTCCAGATGCACCAGCAACAAACCGTTTAGTGTTGGATGGCCCTTCATCGGTTCGGGCTTTGGTGATCAACTTGGAGTTCACCGTTGACCCGAATTTCCGGACTACGGTTGATCCAGGTGCACCTGCGGTTCCAGATCTCCCAGTCCAGGTTGGGACAGAAACACTTTCTCGGCTCCGAATCATTCTAGACTGGCGAAGTGCTTCAGCGGCTCGGTGTGCAATTTGGGAAGCTTGTTCATCAAGCCTCACCTTTTCCTCATCATTAGCATTCACTATCAAATCATGGTTCACTGCACTCTGAAAATCATCAAAAAATAATCAAATTAAAAAAATATATTTTAAATAAACAGACTCAAATAACCGATAATAGGTGAATGCTTACATGAATCCCCTGAGCATCAAAGAGACTTCTTAAAATATTCGTTTCTCCGCCTTCCCCTTCGTTGATATCATCGGTTTTTTCTTTTTCTTTGTTTTTAGAAGACCTTATGCTTGTTGCAGGATTCTCATTTTCTACAACTGCTGCTCCATTTAATCCTTGATTACTTGCATTAGAAGCAACAATATTCACATCTTGAGATAACTGACTGAAAAGATTAGAAGTTTCGGTACTGTTGTTATCTCTATCATCACTTAATCTAAAGAGATCTTTCATGTCTCGGGCCTTGAAGAATCTTTTTTGTTGTGGATTTTTTAAGATTTTGTTGGTTAAAAAGTGTTTATATATTTGTCGATGATACACTTTTTCTTCTATTGTTCCTCGGGTGATTAGTCTATAAACTGTTACATCTTTTGTTTGACCAATACGCCAAGCACGCTCTCTCGCCTGTGATTATCAAATGCATAATAAGGTTTACAGAACTAGATATAGGTGGTAATTTTTTCATTGTTACTTATGATATATGAATGAGTTGATTAACGTTATAACTTATCTTTAACAGGTCAAACAGGTGATATTAAAAATTTTACTCCAAGCGTCTCAAAAATATTGTCCATCAAAAGAACACATATTAAGATGTGTACAGGCGATGCAGATTTTAACCAACAGAATGTCCATTTTACTTGCATTTAAGATACTAGTTGACTTGAAAAACATGCAAGATTTGAAAATGTGGACAATTTAGTACAATAAAAATCATTCTGTTCAACAAATTAGCCATTTTGACCCGAAACCAAATCATTACTTGTTTATACATTGTTTATATACTTTTTAAGCAAAACAAAAGAGTGGATATCAAGGTAAAAATACATGTAATAGAAGTCAAACCTGCATATCAGTGGATGGATTCCAATCAGGATCAAAGATGATCACTCTATTGGCACCAGTCAAATTCGTCCCCAGCCCACCAACTTTAGTTGTCAAAATAAATATGAAAATATCATCCGAATTATTAAATTCGTCCATTAAAGCTGTCCTCTGTTTCACAGGTGTCAACCCATCCATCCTTCTATACGTATAACTTTCACCCATCATAAAGTTCTCAAGAATATCAAGCATCTGCTGTGTCTGCGCAAATAGAAGAACCCTGTGACCCTGTTCTTTCCAAACCCTGAGCACCTGTTTAACAACTTTCATTTTCCCACTTCGTTCGGGATTTCCATAATCTGGATTATGGGCTGCATGCTCTCTTTCAAGTAAATCAGGATGATTGCAAATTTTACGCATTACATCGATTCCATAAAGTGAGTTTCTTTCTCCATTGAAAATTTGTTCAACTTCTGAGCTGGCGAGAAATGATTGGTATAAAGATCGTTGGCCTGTTGTAAGACTGCAGAACAGAACATGTTCGGTTTTTGATGGAAGTTGAGCGTTTACGTCTGCTTTCATTCTTCTAAGAAGATATGGCATTATTAAGTCACGTAGAACAACTGCACATCTGTAGATTATTGAAACTTTAATCAGAAATATAACCCTAGAAACAATAGATACACGGACTAGAATGGGTGGGTCGAGCAGGTTGGGTAACGGGTCAAAACGGATAACTTTTATTTGGTCAACTACTTTTAGTCCATTCTTAAAAAGTATATATTTTACTTCCTATATTATTTTAGTAAGAATCTCAACCCTGATGATAATGGAATAAGCCTGTAACTTCTAAGCATTTTGGTGGTATAACTTTAAACTTCTTATTCCAGAGCTCCTGTCTTTTTTTACTAGTAACAAAATTCACATAGCAGAGCTGATTAGTAAGCTGTCTAGGTTTGAATTAGGTCAAATAAACACAAGAATCAGATCTCTACATATAAGTAGTTAAGGAACGCCATCACTACATTATTGGACTTGAATAAAGGTTTGCATAAGTAGAAAAAACAGTAGCACTAACAAATAGGGGTTAAAACAGCCAAAATGGGTACAAATTGCCTCATCAGTTAATAAGTTTATATAAAAAGGTAATGCTTACCTGTAAGCGGTAGATACTTGCAAAGGTGAAGCATTAGCATAGCCACCAACAGAAATCGGAACTGCAAATTCGGCTTCAAATACGGGCAGAACACCCAATTTTCCAGGAAATACAAAATCAAACAACGACCAGAGTTCACTTAATTTGTTTTGAATAGGCGCACCTGTCATTATAACACGATGAACGGTTTGCAATTGTTTGCAAACCAAAGTAACTTCTGCATTAGGATTTCTTATTCTATGCCCTTCATCTAATACTGCATATCCCCATTGAATATCAAGCAGTTTTTCTCCAAGAATCCGTAATTGCTCATAAGTAGTAATCAACAAACCAGATTCATTTCTCAAAACTCGGTTTATTAGAGAATCCCACCTGTTGCCTTTCGAATATTTTTTTTCTTCTTCATCACTTTCCGTAGTTTCATAATCACTATCATCTGATTTGGTTTGTTTCTTTTTATAGGAAGAATCCTGAGCAGAATCATGTAATATTTCTACATGAAAGTTTGGATACCATTTTTTTGCTTCTCTTTTCCATTGTCTCAAAAGTGTGACTGGGCATATGATTATACTCGGTTTATACATTTTACTGAAATGCAGAGCTGCAAGAAATGATACAACTTGAATGGTTTTCCCAAGGCCCATTTCATCTCCAATTATTCCACCTGCTCTTTGGCAATGAAGCTCCCATAACCACTGTACCCCTACCTTTTGATAGTCAAAGAGTTGACTAAAAATAGAATCTGGAATATTTAATCCACCTTCTAGTTTCACAAAAGTATCTTCATCACCTTCTTCTGCTTCTTCATCACCTTCTTCATTATCATCTTCTATACTAGAGCCTCGTGTGTCCTCTGCATTCAGGATAAAAGGAGAAATGCAGACGAATTATAAACATCGTGTCAGACTGATAAATAGGCGGCAAAGTTGGCTGGCAACCTGTACCACAGGTCAAAATGGGTAATTTGTGGTACACGCAAGGTTGGGTTGACCAAAAACAGTTTCCAAAATTATAAACTTTTGTACAGATAATATATGTGTCGACCATTCAAATTTCAAGTATTTAACCTTTTCATTAAACCATTCATATAATGAAAACACTTTTCCAGCAATTCCTGGCAAAAACAGGCCAGATAACAGAAACACCCTTAAAAGATTTAAAAAGACAGAAGTACCTTTGACAATTGTCAACAAGTTGCAGGTTGACTTTTGTGTTTCCAAAGAAAAACTAATGGCCTTTTTGTCATCCGGATTTTGGTATTAAAGGGAACCGTATGCAATAATACATGTTACATGTATGGCTTCCACAGTCGACATACATTATCTCCTTTTTATATCAAATATGATTACAAAGTTATATTGTTTCTATAATAAACCTTGTATTAACACTTTGGGACATTTTATGCAGAACACATACGCTGATTTTTTTACTTTATACCCATTAGAGATAACTCATAACCAAAATCACCCAATTTATAGTTGGGATTTCTATTTTCAACTGGTCACCTTACAGTGCTTAAACCTCTTGCCTAATGACATACCATTTTCTTCCAGATCATTCTGCTCACGAGATGCCCGTTTCCTCCATCTCTTCTCAGGCAAAGGTCGTCTCTTTTTTCTGTTTGGATCCTTAGAATTTTCTCCCTCATTTTTCTGAGACTGAGGATTTTTGAAAGGGGTTTTAAGTCTTTGAAACGGACGTGGTGGTGCTTCAAGTCTTGGTAACGAATCTTGATCTAGCAGCTTTGTGGTAGGACGGGCTTTTGCAGCCTCTGACATTGACTTAGCAGCTCTAGATATGCTGGCAGAAGAAAAATCGTTGACTCCATTGACTTCTTCAACTGTATTAGATGGTCCTGATTCCTCAATGCGACGTTCATATCCTTTTAGGTTATGGAACGGGGTTAGAATTCCTTTTCTAACCAACTCATCTCTTTCCTGAAACAAAAAGTCTCACTTCATCCAAACTTCTCAATTAATAAATTATATGTCTCATGTTTTCTAAAGTAATTCTAAAAACACTTTGGAGGACTCACTGTTTCAACAAATCCAGTAGAGGCCGCATTTAAAACAGCATCAAAATCACCATCGTCACTGAAGGCTACTGTTTTAAGTCGCTTCAATTTCTTATTTGTTTTTGGAATTTCTTTTTGCTTCCGCTTGTGACTTGGTTCTTCTTTAACAAGATATTGCAAGATCTTTTGTTGTTTAACGGCTTTAGGTTCAGTTACCAAATTTGCAACTTGTTTCTCGAGTTGAGCCTTTGCCCGCTTTAGGCTTTCCAGTCGGTCAGTTGCTAGAGCATGTTGAAGGGTTAGATCATTAGAAGACTGCAGAATGCTTTGTTTTCCATCTAACGGATCACTTTCATCATCATCAGTGTGTACTTGCTCTTCAGTTCTTGAAATATTTTTCACATCTTCAATTGAGCCAGCAACAGCATCTATTTCAACTTTTATAGCTCTTAATCTGTTAAATACATCTGCTTGGCCTGAGGATGATGGTTCATCAGTTACTCCCACTTGGCTTCCCTGTTCTGCATGGTTTATTGCCTGGCAATAGATGAAGCCTATGATTAGAAAACCCAGTAGTGGAAGATTGACAGCATGTAAGCATCTTTATCCTAAGTACTAAGCCGTATAATAACGCTCAATATCATATTTTGTTGGTATTTATCATGCAAGTAGCACACAATCATTCTAGGCCAACTTATAATTTAAATAAACAGAACAGAAGATATAGCACAGATGAAATAACACCTGTTCTAATATATCATGTTCAAGTTCGTCCGGGTTTGCTGATGTCACACCGAGACTACTTAACAGAGCTCTATCTTCTTCCTCTTCCTTCATCCTGACCACCAGTTATATTATGACTTTATGAGCACTGAAATCCCAATGAACCACTGCCACTGCCAAAACTACAAACTCATAAATTGCTATCGCTAATATAAATCGTGAAATTAAAACCAGCAAAATGCAGGAGGCAAAACAAACTAATTTAACACTAAACTGATGCAGTAAATGCTTTAAATCTAAGTGCATGCAGGTGAAAACAATAACTAAGCTTGTGTAGAGCATTATACAGCTTCTACTACGCACAAAATTCTTCAACTTGCATGATATTCAGAAACTATATCCAGTAAACTTGTCCACTTCCATGCAATTTCAGAAATTTAACAATTTCTCGCATAATTCAACACATTCATGACCATTATCTCACTAAATTAACCACTAACGTCCTCTACATTTGATATACTCTCCATCTGCTTAATAACTTGCTTTCTACTACAACACAACTTGTTTCAGCATAATTTCAACAATCAATTTCAGTCCTAAATTGCTCATATACAAACTACGCAAGTAAACAACAATCATAAACAATTTCTCTTAGTCTAACCTGAACGAATCTTCTAATGCAGCTGATCGAGCGTCTCCACCTCCCTATGCATAAAATCAACAAAATCAAACAACAGATACTGGATTTTATCAGTCTAACACGAACAACTCTTCTGATACCGAAATTCAAGGTGATCGATTAAATGAACAGCTACCGAAATACATGCACAAAATTATCTTCAGGTGATCGGTTAAATGAAGAAATTAACGAAATTTCAAGTAACAAATACAGATCGTTTAGATGATTAATCAAAGGCGAGATTAACGAAGGAGATTTGTGAAGTGGATTGTGTGTTTTGTGACTTAACCTAATTAAGTTAAGTCAATTTGGGGATGAATGAAGGTGATGAAACACGACGTCGTATTAGAAGATGTGTACCGTGTGAGTCGGTTGCTTGTTTGACACACTAACCAACCAGCAACCAGGGGTTACGTTTCGCGCCTTGTATAAAGTAATTGAGTGATTAAGGTAACGGATGAATAATTAGCAACTAGTCATCTTAAAAGTTGTGTTTAATTTTTCAATTATGAAAAAACTTATGTTACTTGTATGTGAAAAGTAAAAATCAATTACTTAAAAATTAAAATAATATTAAAACATATAGGTTTTAAATTTAAGTCATGTATGTGATATAACGAAGTTTTAGGTTGAGTGAGATAGAATACTTACGGTGGAGATTTTCTCTTTTAGGGTGTTTTTAGGTGGGTCAGGCTTACAACGTTTAAATCAGTATGGACGGTTGACATCTCGTCTCAGAAAGACTTACTCGGGTCTTCAGGATAGTTTCAAACGTTGTTAAAAAATGTTGTACGTAAAAGTTATTGTTGTAAATTATTACTAGCGTTAATGTCTCGTGCTAAGTGACGTGGCTAGCATTCTTTTGTACATCAAGTTGTAAACCCAGTTTGTATATTCTGAAACATGGGTACGGCGAGCTTGCTAATATTTGTGAATGATAGTAACTAGAAATACAACCCGCGCGTTGCGACGGGGATGCGAAATGATATTAACTTCATTAAGGTTAAGTAAGTATGACTTGAGCGTTGCGACATGGGTGCTAGATGAAACAAAAATTTTAATTAAACAAATGTTATTTCCCTATTTTTAAAATTGTTATATATAAAAAATTATAATCGTTAAAAAGAATATCGAGACCGACCCTTTGAAGCAAAAGAAAATGAGCCTCAGAGGGTGTTCATGGCTGCAAGAAATATCTCGCCAAGATGAGATCAGCACACCATCATCATCACCTTAATCCAAAACCCAAATGTTTTAGCATATATCCAACTGGTCAGCAAATTCAACTAAAATAAAAATACTTTTCTTACCAAAACTTTTGCATGAACAGGAACCAAACATCAAAATTATTAATACCATGGATCACAAATAAATAAGACTACACCTATAGTCATAACCAAAATCCGGCCAAATTCGTAAAATCCAACACTACAAAGCACACCGTTAAAAGTCTCAGATGAGACAATCATCTTCATCAACAACCAACACTACTAAGAATGACCACCAAGGGCTTCCGGCAACGATGGCCAGATCCAGATCACCAACATTAACATCTAGATGAGTCATTCATCTTCATCGATGGTAGAAGAAACCCAAAAGCAAACCAACAGTACACGGTCGGTTAAGAGTCTCAGATGAGACAATCATCTTCATCGACCATAGATCTTCACACCGTTGTTTTAACTATTCTTACGACTTTACACCGTAACGCTCGAGACATTATGTTTTTCTTATATACTAGATTTAAACCAGGTTGCGTAATGTAGTAGCCAGGTCGCGCGACCAGGTTTTGCATATGTGACTTTGTCACACGCATTGATAATAATATTTCATATCTTGTATATTAAGGTGTAAATTCGTAATGCGTCACATATTAAAAGACAACGAAATATCCAAACTTAGAGATCAAAATGACAACCAAGACAAAGCCGGAGAGTTAAAGCCGTAAAAATATCAAATTAGAGCAAGGGGTCAAAGTTGTAAATTGACAAAGTCGAGACGAGAGGTTAAACTTATAAATATGAGAAAAGTAAAGAACTAAAACTAAAAATTAGCTGAGGGGCAAACTTATAATTTACAAGGTCGCAAACTTGTAATTTACAAGGTTGGAATCACCGACCTTGTAAATTATAAGTTTAGGTAATGTTTGAGTTCTAACGCCGTAATTGTCATAGACGTAACGTTTGTGTTATGAATAACTCTCTGCTTGTCCAAAGTATGCATCTAAAATAACAAAAACCAACCAAGGAGAAGCATAGCTACCGTAAAACAATACAACTACTTTTTATACATTTTGCTTTTTGTTTTCAAAGTAGCTTGTACTTAACTATTATCTACCATGTCGGTGACATATGGTAGATTAGAAATTTGTGTAGTTTAGAGGTAGGAATAGATATGTGTAAGAATCTGAGGGATAATTCCACTTATATTTAAACCATGACACACCGATAGTTTGAACAGTCATACTATCAACTTTCATTTTTACTATAAAAACTATTTCACTTGCGTTTTATCATAGATACACACTTAATTTATACTAAATTTAGCTTATAAGAAAGTCATATTACTCAATTTCACTCATAAGTATCATTGTGAGTGAAACCATATAAAATTTTATATGTGAATCTATAATTATAAAGTAAGTTTAACAGTAATAACGAGCTTAAAGTTAGAATATGAAATTGGTTAAATTGTGAGGTTTATAACTAACTAGGTTTAATACCCGTGTGTTACACACGGGTTAAATAGTAATATTTATAAAGAAATTATAACCATTATATTTAACAATTTGTAAATATATAACATTTAAGGAGTTGGCTCCATCAACTTGCATGGTGAAAAATTTAGCTAAATTTTACTTCCAAAACTAATTTTACCTCCAAAACTTCTTATTATAGAAAAAAAATCCCTCCAAAAATTGCCCCCTAAAAGTTTGATTTATTAGATAGATATCAATAGCTTAGAGGTTATATTATTGAAACTATTTTTTTCTTTTTATTTCAATAGTTGATAACCTTTTTTTACTACTCTAAAGATTCGATTCAATCGAGTAGTTTTATACTTATGAATACATTGTAAATTGCATCTCTATTCTCTAAGTACATTGTAACATTATTTTTAAACACCTAGTATTATAAAAAAAACATTTACTGAGTATATAGTAAAACAAACCAGATTATACCCGGTATATTTCATCAATAGCAGAGTTATTAATATGTATAAGGAGGGTGAATGCAAACAAACCATGCCTCTATCTAATCTAAGGGGATAGCGAGATTGCTCCCAGTGAAAAATATAGCATGTTGGTGTGATAGTGATACATTCGGCCATAATAATCATAGAGAAATACCAACAACACAACAATGCTTAGGGGTGGAATATGAATCTATAATCTATAAAATATAATAAAACAAACCAATATCTAGCCATGTGTCAATCTCTCACCATATTTACCCCTTAATTGCACACATGGCATAATATTAATCTTCTAAGGATGAGTTGTCTTGCTCTCATTAAATTTCTCATTAGTTTTCTTTTTCTAAAAACTAGATTTAAACTTAAATTGAAATTCATCCATCGACGCCTTTCATCTTTCACAGACTTTTCCATCGATTATGAATCTTCATCCATATCCATTGATGATAATGTTCACCTTCTTTACCACGTTCATCCACCATCGTCTTCACCTTTGATTGATTAACACAACAACGATTAGGGCTCGGGATTATGAGAGATTTCGCGTATGAAGGCTGCCCAGATTAAACGATCTGTTAAGATGGCATCGGAGGAACGATTAACGAGCTGTGCAGTGGGTTTTCATATACTTGGTTAATGGTATGTAATTTATTGTTGTGCAGTATATTAGTTTACAAATGATTGAAGTTTCATATTATAAACATATGTTACTTTTTAGGTAATGGATCATTTAGGGTTGGGTGAGGTTTTTTCGGTGGACGGAGAGTTGGTGGTGTGTAGGGTAAAGGGTTTCGGAAAGGTTCAGTGCAAGGTGGGGAGGGCGGTTTGGTAATTCATGTGTTACGAGGTTTTTACTTCCTGCTTCTGAGGGTGCGTATATTATTCATTCTGTAAGTTTAGTTTTGAAATTGGTTTTACTATTTTAGTTTAAATAATTTGATGCAATTGGTTCAATTGAGTGCTAATTGGAGCGATGGTTCAGCTTTTTGAGGAATTAGAAGTAAATAAAATATTACAATATTACAAGTAAATGAAATTATTTAATTGATTGAACTGTTTTGGTTGTTTGAATGTTGATATTGTCCAAATTAATGAGATGAGGATTAAGTTTATACTTGATATATGTTTTGAAGTGATTTAGATGTTCTTATAGATCCAGGTGGGTACTTCAATCTATACAATATGGTTCTCATACCAGTATTTCAGGTCGTTGCATTCTATCATCACCAACACCATCTAATGCTATGTACTAAATAGATTTGCATATGAGTAGGGATACAGTTAAAATTGTTTCTAATGTTATAAGTGGACTATTTACGTTTTTATGTTGTATGCAATTTTCTACCCTTTCTTAAAGTGTCTGATTTTAAGTGACTACTAAAAATAAAATGAAATTTATTCTCAATAACCAATTTCAAGTTACAAAGGATTATACCTCAGTTATAGCATGCAAATCATTGAAATATTGAAACTAATTATAATCAAACATAAGCAACAAAACAGGATGTCATATTGACTAAAATGTGTAACATCATATTTGTTACCTTGTGGGAGTCATTTGCTTATAAAATGGCAAAACGCCTTGAAAAAAGAAAGAAGGGCGATACTACGGTGATGATACTACAATTCAGGACATTCAACTTTGGATCAGGTATGTTTATAAACACTTGTATAAAAAACACATTTTGTCAAAGCTAAATTACATTTTTGTTTTCTTATTTGGGAAGGGCTTATGTTAATTCTGGGTTTCAAGGTACCAATCTTTTTAGGGTTATTGGATTTAATCACCTCCAACTATTGGTTATTGGCCGCTGTCACCCTCAAGTATCACTTTGGCCAATATAACTCTCAACTAAACACTTTGGTGTCCGTATCACCAAAAGTCAACCAATTTCAAGTCACTTTTGGTTAATTTATTACTATTTTTTTTGTTAGCTTTTGGTGTTACGGACTTACGGACACCGTATTACCAAAAGTTAATCAATTCAAGTCACTTTTGGTTAATTTTTTGTTAACTTTTGGTGATACGGACACCAAAGTGTTTAGTTGGGAGTGATATTGGCCAAAGTGATACTTGAGGGTGACATCGGCCAATAACTAATAGTTGAAGATGATTAAATCTAATAACCCATCTTTTTATCAACGAAGACATTGAGGAGCTTAATGCATCCACCGCCAGGTTATTTGTTATAAGTTATAGATTTGTGAGAATATGTTTTATATAGTTTTATGTAGTTTAAATTATGATCTCACAAAGCAATATCATAGGTTGTTACATATCTTTTTCATATTGCAGAATGTATGCATTTGTCGTGACATATCTTTTTTTATATCTTTATAAAACCATATTGTATGATTATTGGACTTCACATAAGAAAGTATTTAAAAAGTTGTAACTTAAATTGAGAGGTATACAATTGAATAATTTAATATAAAGTTTTATTTTTGTTTAACTATTTAAATTTTATTCTGACTTAATCCCGTGTTAAACACGGGTCTCTAACCTAGTATATAATATACCATATAGGCATCCATAACATGAAGGTCAAAACATAGACATGAATACATATAAGGTACACTTTAAGGATGGGAAGATTAGACATACAAAGTAGGTTAATACATAAATAAACATCATACCAATCAAATCCAAAGAAAAACAAGGCAGACATGAATACAAGTTTCTAGAATAAGACAAATATAAGCGTCAGAAACCAAGTATCTCCTCAAGACGGATCTATAACCTCCCTTAGTAGTCTATAACTTTAATGTTACGTCTTCAAGAAACCCTATCTATGATCATGTCCTCAGAGAGGTGCAAGTCTAGCATATGGTATTCCCAAGTTAATTTTGGCCTACCTCTAATTATGTAGCAGTTTTTTCTTAATATAAAGTGCAATGAGGGGTGTATATATAAACAAGCACTACTAAAAAACTATATTAATTGTTGGCTCGGGAACTATTTCATTTTTATAACTCATTCTTTATATAAAATGTTTTAAAGCATACGAGTAACCAAGTAAGACCAAAGATAATACCATCACATCCATAGGAAAAGCGAGTTTATCAGACTCGTTGACCGACATGTGACACCCAGTCTTTCAATATGTGTTAGATCATTTCTTTCCTTTTTTTTTAAGCACAACAAGTCAACAATTGTACATATTTGTGTGTTAAAATGTTAGCATATCATGGTGCCCTTTGTGGACCATATTCTTGAAAATGACCACTACAATCATTCAGTCATGAATTTGGTTGTCAATTTAGTCACCTACTTTCACCAGTCACTTGATTTTTCAAGCCTTAGAAGCAAAAACACAATGGTTTGATATCTTCTATAACAAGTGTTTTAAATCCAGATTTGGTAGCCAAATTTTATATTCTTTTATTTTTTTTTTCATATCATGCTAACCCAAAATTGTAACAATATAATCCTATGTTTATCAATTAGTTCTAAAATTAAAATTATTATAAAGTTTATTATATAAAAAGAGGTATGGGCAATTGTTGGCATAAAAATATTGGTTATTACTCTTGCCGGCGAATCTCACCGGATAACCCGACAATAAAATATGTTACTTTAATAGGTCGTTTTAATAAACAAGTAATATTTTGCTAATTAATTGGATATAGATTGATTTTGAATTGAATAATTGGTTAAATAATTGAATAAACTAACTAACTTAATAATTAAAAAAAATAATTAAGTCGCATAGTCCATTGAGAGATTGCCAAGAATTTTGTTTCAAAAAACAATGGCATGTGACACGAAAACAAAAGAACATGCACGTCCATGTGGAAGCACGACGTTCATGTTCAACTTGGATCATACCATGCAATGTATTGGAATTAATTAAAAAACAATATAGTAACTTCAAATCTTTCTTTACTTCATAGTTTAGACTTACTTTTTTTTTCTAAAGTAAAATAATCGTATTTAAAAAAAATCATATTCAACGTAGAATCATATCCTTATATAATATAGCAAAACAAAAAAAATCCTATGTGCCATCTTTTCATAGCTTTTAGCTTATATGACATTATTTGAGAGATTATCTCACAATAATGATTTTTTATTTAAAATACGTATATAAAATTTACTATAATAAAACTAATTACATTTTTGGTCCCCTAATATTTTGGAGAGTTATGAAAAATTTAAGAGTATTTATATTTTTAACCCTTTACTACAAGGGGTGTACGTGAGTCGGTTTATATTTGATAGGGTTTAAAAATGAAACTTATAGATAAAGTTAATAATAACATACATTTAAAGACCTCGGTGTTTTATAAATATACATAACATTTTTATATGATTAAATCATAAAAAAAATAATAAACTACACCATAAAACTAAGCACTTTATTCTCTTTAATTTGAGTATAATATTGTTATACTAAAAATCTAATTTTTAAAAATATATCATGTGTTCCGTTTTACCCGGTTTTATCTCAAAACTGAATGGAACATTCATGAACATCCATAAAGCATCACTTAAATTGTATTCCCGAGCGTAGCGCGGGCACTAAACTAGTCTAAACTCTAAAGTAAAAAAGTCCACTAAAATTCTAATACCTTCTAATATATTAATTAAATAATAAACTAATTTTATTTAGTTATATTTTTTAGAACGGCGGTTCACATAAGAAAAGGATTGTTATACTTACATGAAGTGAAATGACTGAGTTCGAATCTCAAACCTACCCCCATACAATGAGTGCTTAAAGGCGGCGCTTTCGCAGCTTCCCATAATAGTGGCTCGCTCCAACCCTTCATTTTAGAACGAAGTTGGTCAGAGTTGAATACTCGTCAACTAATCATTCAAAAGGAAACTCATAATAGAAACCTTTAACCAATCCATGTAAAGTCTTTTGTTTGAACCCGAGCCTAGATTTCTCTAAATTGAATATTATGGCATTACCGTTAGACCAAAGTCCAACAATTTTTATTTAATTATGTATCATAGGTTCAAATCACAAACTGTTTTTAAAACCACAACCCGTTTTTAAGATCATTATATTTTAGATTTTTAAACCCTTTCATTTCAACTAGTTGTTATGATGTCGACTCATTGAGGTCATGCTAGTTGGATCGTATTTGAAAAGCTTAGTTTATCTTCTAAAACATCATGTAGTGACATACTTTAGCTTTCTTGTTTTATTTATTGTGATTTCGTATTTTATTAATATTTTAAGTGAACATTTATAGTAAAAACAATTGTTTTCGTCCTAACGTACAAAATAATTATGTAAGTGTCATTTACGCTTGCGTTAATGCATCACACAAAATGGAATTCTTACACAAGAATATATCTTTAACTACTGAGGAATCAGATCACTCATGAATCCGGTCCATTCCAGACAAAACATGACATGAAAAGTACAACCAGTTGATTTAAAAATTTTAGACTCACAGTCACTATCGAAGAATCAGATCACTTAAAAATCCGATCCATTCCAAACAAGACATAACATGAAAAGCCTTCAAGGTGGGGAGAAACTAAAAAATCAGAATTAAAATTCAAACCGAAGACCCGACATAATCTTTATCTTTAATCTTCACCTCATTAAAAGAGAATTAAAATACAAATATGAAAATACTAAATAAGAAAAAATGGAAAAACAAAAGAAAAGACTTGACCGAAGGTATATATAAAAACCAAAAAGCGTGTGGGCAGAAACGAAGATGCGAATGTGAGAACTTACACACAAAAATGGCGGAACAATTCTAACTCTGTATGTATACATAATACATTTATCTATATCCATTATTTTACATTACATACATACAACTTTCTACATCAATCGATATAATAAATTTACAATTTCACATCTCCGTCACAGGATTTCATCGCTGTTTCTCTAACTAACGGCCAATTCTGCATCAATTGATCTGATTTTTTCAGTTTCGGTGTTTCAGATTAGTTTCATTTCGTTACGGTAAGTTGATTTTATGTCTGCGGCACACATTTTTATAAAGTGCTTTGATTCGCTAACTTTTGTTGCATTTCGAGCTTTAACTTTGTGGAAATTCGTTCTACGACTCGAAATTTGAGAATCTGGAGATTTGTTAGCATTGGTGTGAAGCTATTGGATCTAGAAACGCCGTGTTTGATTTGTGAAATGTTTACTGTTTTGCATTTGTGGTTGGAATTATGTGCGTGATTTATGAGTTCGTTTGAAGCAGAATGTTCAATAATCGTGTTGAATCTGTGATCTGGAAGAAGTGGTGCTTATGCATTATTCATTTGCTGTTTGTTTTTATTTCAGTTTTTTTTCCATTGATTTTGAGTAACATGTGATTGCAGAAAACTGTCAGTGCAGTGGAAATTACTAGTTTATTGTGTGTTTATGAGGCCTTGAATTTGTGGTTGAAAGTCCGTGTTAAAGTTGTGAAATGTTTATTGTTCTTGCATTTGTGTTTTGAACTATGAGCCCAATTCACGAGTTAGTTTTGAAGCAAAATGTTCAGTAATCGTGCTGAATCTGTGATCTGGAAGAACTGTTGATTATACATTACTCATTTGCAGTCTGTTTTTGACTTTTTGTTCCAGTTTTTTTTCCATTGATTTTGAGTATAATGTGATTGCAGAAATCTGTTGTGCAGTGGAGAATTACTAGTGATTTGTGAGCTTATAAGGCGTTGAATTTGTAGTTGGTGATGAATCCGTTGGGGTGAGGAAATTGATGGATTCTGCAAGGAGTTGGCTACACAAGTTTCAGCCAAGAGATCGATTGAGGTCAAATACCAGGAGGAGGGATTCAATGGATGGTGTTGAAGATGACTCGATTTCTGAGGAAGAGGCATCACATATAACAAAGCAAAAGGTTGCTGCTGCTAAAAAGTATATTGAGAACCATTACAAGGAGCAAATGAAGAATTTGCAGGAGAGGAGAGAAAGGTAATCGTTATGAAAATATATATATTTTTGGATATTTATGTGCCTGTTGTTAGTTGCTTTGCATTGTTGATATACTGGGAAACAACTCTAAATTAACATAATAAGATATTCTGGGAGCATATGCCTGCTCTTGATCCGGTGGTCGATGAATGTTAGGTGTCATTACTTAGTTAAATGAGCCAAAAAAAACTCAAAAAATAGTGTGGCGAAAATTAAGTTTTGTGTTTAGTTATTGACCTTACGTAATAGAGAATAGCAAATCATCTCTTGTTATGTTCCTAGAAGAAAAGTAACACTTGAATCTTTGTTGAGTAGGCGAATATTACTAGAGAAGAAATTGGCTGATGCTGATGTATCTGAGGAAGATCAAAACAACTTAATTAAATTTCTAGAGAAAAAAGAAACTGAATATATGCGCCTTCAAAGGCACAAAATGGGAGTTGATGATTTTGAGCTACTCACCATGATAGGAAAAGGTGCTTTTGGTGAGGTATGGTTACTCTGCACTTTCTATAGTTTCCATCCCTTTTGATGTTATTTTTTGTTACTGAATACATTAAGAAACTTTAAACATTACAAGTAGTATTTAATTAGTTGTCTTGTTTTATTTGTTCTTCTATATAGTCTATATTTTTATGGTCATTGTGTGGTTTAGGTGAGAATCTGCAGGGAGAAAACTACAGGGAATGTATATGCCATGAAAAAGCTTAAGAAATCAGAAATGCTTCGCAGAGGCCAAGTATGTAATTTTGTGGTTTACGCTTAAGAAATAATGTTTAATTTGTTATCTACCTTATGTGTTGGTATTTAGTTTATAAATCCCATTTCTTAGGTTGAACATGTGAGAGCTGAAAGGAATCTGCTGGCTGAGGTGGACAGTAACTGTATTGTTAAACTGTATTGTTCTTTCCAAGATGATGAATTTTTATATCTCATCATGGAATATTTACCTGGTGGTGACATGATGACATTGCTAATGAGAAAAGATACCTTAAATGAAGATGAAGCTAGATTTTATGTTGCTGAAACAGTTTTAGCCATCGAGTCCATCCACAAACATAACTATGTACATAGGTATGCCTATTGGCTGTGACTTGCTTCATTGTGTTTTACAAACTCCATTATAGTAAATTCTAACTTCTGCAATGTTATTTTTGGTGACAGAGACATCAAGCCTGATAATTTGTTACTTGACAAATTTGGTCATTTGAGATTATCAGATTTTGGATTGTGCAAACCCTTAGATTGTAGTACACTTGAAGAAACTGATTTTTCAACTGGGGATAATGCTAGTGGAAGTTCAACAGGTGAAAGACGAACACAACAAGAACAACTGCAACATTGGCAGAAAAACAGGAGGACACTCGTAAAAATCTTACTTTTATGTACCCAGTTTCTGGTAAAAGAAAAAAAAACATGATTAAACTTTTGGAATTTATGATCTCTTGTGATATTGCAGGCTTATTCTACTGTTGGAACTCCTGATTATATAGCTCCCGAGGTTTTACTAAAAAAGGGTTATGCACTGGAATGTGATTGGTAAGTAACATGATTATGTTAGAATATTGATTTGCATTCTTAAAGATGATTATGTGATTTTTTGTTGTTCTTTAGGTGGTCTCTTGGTGCTATTATGTTTGAAATGCTTGTAGGGTATCCACCTTTCTACTCTGATGATCCAATGTCAACTTGTAGGAAGGTAGCATATTATAAACCAATCTTTGATTTTCATAGCTTTTGCAACCAAATTAGTAACTTCTGGAACCTTTTATGTCATCTATAAGTGTTATTTACTTTACAAGCACCTTTATAGTTTTGTGTAATGTTCTTATGAAATTTGATTAGAAAATGCCTTTTATTTTAGGGAAATGGTAGTCATATTCAATAATGTCCCAATCTTGTAATTACTACTTTTCTTGAAATGGGTTAGTTTGGTAATTTAGTGGATATTCAACCGGTAAAAAATACTACAAGGCAAGCCACTGCATTAATTTTTGTTCTATACATATGATCAATACTTGTTTTCTTGCACATGCAGATAGTAAACTGGAAAATGCATTTAAAGTTTCCTGAAGAAGCAAGGCTTTCATTAGAGGCAAAAGATTTGATTAGCAAACTGCTTTGTAATGTCAACCAACGGCTAGGATCAAAAGGCGCAGATGAAATAAAGGTGTTGTATGGTGTGTCCTATTCTAGCTTCTTGGAACTGTTTGAGGCATGAGTATCAGTTTTTAAATAAATTGACTCACTTTAATATGTTAATATTATTAGGCTCATATTTGGTTTAGAGGTATCGATTGGGATAGAATTTATCAAATGGAGGCTGCATTCATTCCTGAAGTTAACGATGAGCTGGATACTCAAAACTTTGAAAAGTTCGAAGAGGTATCTTAGTTTTGTGCACAGTCGGGCTAAATGGGCGGGTGCCTGGTCAAAACGGGTTGGGTTGACCTGAACAAACTTTATATGATTGCAATATTTCACTAATAATATATCTTTTTTCTTAATAAGATGACATAGGAGGTTGTTTGCAGCTTGCAATAAACTACAACCTGTTTGGCCTATTAAGCGTGTTTGGCACTTTGGCCTACATGAACGATATATAAATGATCTTCTTTCTCTTATATGCTTATTCTTTTTTATCTTTTTTTGTCATGTTCGTGTTTCAGTCTGAACACCAAATCCATAGTTCATCAAGATCTGGACCATGGAGAAGGGTAACATTTAAATCTCATGTGTTTGTTTCTCATAATATAATAATACTCCACACGCACATGCACAATTACACATATATAAGGTTCGGTTTGCATTATGTATTTTTTTTTGTTTTTTCTCCACACATAATGATTTCATTAAATAATTTGTAGATGCTTTCATCCAAAGATATCAACTTTGTTGGTTACACCTACAAGAACTTTGAGATTGTTAATGATTATCAAGTCCCTGGAATGGGTCTGCTCTCTTTCACTCTCTCATAAACACACACACACACACACATGTACACACAAGCAGCTAGGTTATAAGTACATATGAATGGATGGGTTGGATTAACAGGTCAAACAGATCAGGCTAAAACGGGTCAAAACAGTTAGGGTCAGCTTGGACTGGTCCACAAACACTTTTTGCCATTTTGAAGTTGTGTTAAACATGATTCTAAACGCTATTTTAACAATAAGTCAGGACTCAGGATATGCTGTTAATGATGCCATATGCATTAAAAATACACTCTCGACAATTTTCTATCTGTTTGACCCGTATGACCTGATTTTCACATTTCTTTTATGTTTTGAAAATATACTGATTTGGCATGATATTGATTGTTGCAGCTGAACTTAAAAAGAAAACCACCAAACCAAAGAGACCAACAATCAAGTCTCTATTCGGTATCTTTCTTTCTTTTCTTCAACAAACAAACCATAGATATAAATTTCAAAATACAAAAAAAATTCAGATTTAAATGTTTATGTTTAACTGATACAATTTAAATTACAGAGGAAGGGCCAGAAACCGACACAGATATATCAGAGACGCCTGCTAACGACTTGTTTTCAAATCGTTTGCCACCAAAAGTATGAGTTTTTGAAAGCGGAAGTAGAACGGATCACATCAACTCATTTCGGATACTTTCTAAAGACAAGATTACAAGTTTATTTGGCTAAATGCCTAAATGTCGTAATGAACTGATGACACTAATCTCAACTTATAATCTGATCAAAGAAGCATCAAAATGGTGGCATGGGGGTTGGTCACTTTAAGTTGCTGTCGTAATCTTTACTAGTTTACTTCATATGTTGCACTTTTGACAAAGTACATTTTGTTGTTATTGATGGTCACAACTCACAAGTGGTCATTGTTCCACAATTAAAACTGTTAATATGAAACTTAGAAATGCAAAGTTTGAGTCATATCTTTTGTGTTAATAGCAGTTAAAAGGAATTGATAAGGTATATGGATCAACAGACATAAGGTGAGTAAACAGGTTCTTTAATTTAGTACGATGTACATTAAAGAAGATTTCGAATGAGAGCACGTCAGTATCCTCTTCTTGATTCACAAAAGATTGAGTTTGAATAGTAAAATGAGTGTAGATATTCAATAAAGGGCGAGAAATTAAATAAAACAAAATAGGATGGGATACATTTGGTAGATGTTTGGCTTTTTAACGACATGTATTGTCACACCTTTACTGATGACGGAATATTCGAGACAGATGAAAGTGAATCCAATGTCTACAAAATATTAAAGCATCGAATTTCAAAAAATATACAATACAACATATTAAAGGAATTGTTAATTGATTTAGGTACAAATATATTGTGCATATGAAACATCTTGATTGTCATTAAACTGTATTTTCTAAAATCATGTGAAAAGTAAATGAATTAACTAACGATTTAGTTGGTATGTAACATAGGTTTTGCGTACATATAAGTATTGATTAAATTCACATGTAATGCTAAGACTTATGAATTTTCTAGTTTCTACATAATAGATAACAATTTTCAATCAAATCATGTGACTGAACTGACTCGATCCGTAGATGAAGTCATAATGAGCAAAATCATATGAATGAAGACAGTTAACAATCACAACTCGAAAGCCATATGAAGTGACTTGTTAGACAAATAGATCTATCATTGAAAATTGATATTCGTATAAATTAACGATCATGACTCCTAATTGTCTATCACATTATGAACAAGTAACGTAATTTGCAAGTAATAACATAAACATTATAACGAACTGAATGAATAAAAATTAATTTGATAATTGTCACATGAAATACTCACTTGGATTAAGATAGGAGATGATTGCTAAAAACAATACTTGAATCAAGGCAACAAAAGATTTCCTTAGAAGTTAACCTAAGACATAGTAACTAAAGTTAGAAAAAATAAACTTAGGTTTCTTAGGATGTTTTGATAACTATGGTTTCTAATAAGAATATGATGTTTTTGAAAATAAATTATTTGAACCTGATAAATGATAATAGTTGAATAAATAGTATAATATTTGTATTTAGTAATACTGATTCATAAAAATGTAACCAAGTTTATCCAATATTTCAATTAAGTACCTGACACTTTTTTTTGTCTCTATAAAGTCACTGAAATTTCATTAAGAGGGTGTTTGGTAGCCTCTTAATGGTCATTCAAAGGCTTACCTTTTAATGGGTCAAAACCTCTGAACCATTAATGCTGAATGGTTAACAAGTAGCATCTGAATGGTAAAACCTCACCCAATTCATCATATTTTTAAAACTTACCTTATAATGAATTTTTGAACCATTAAGAGGTAGACTCTTACTAGTTATTCAGAGGTTATTCAGATGGTATCGAACCGCCCCTAAGTGTTTCAATCCTATGTAATAATTTTACGAAAGCTTGATTTTTTTATAATTGAGTCTAGAAAATAAAACATGTATGATTTATGATTATTAAAATAGAACAATATCGACGAATATGAAAACATTCGTTTCATCATGTTTGTTTGAGTAAAAGCAATGATATTAATCCCAGTATACTTTATAGTTTTAGTAATGACAAATAGAACAATGTTAGAATACAAGGTAAATTTTACATGGGAAGTGTACGATTTATTGACACGAAGAGTTTACACGGTAATAATTATTACGTACGAATGGATTTATCACACAAGAACAATTGAATACTTACGTAAGAAGAGATTATTATGGTTGAAATTATCGTAATTAAATATGAATTTATCACGCAAGAAGAACTAAATAATTATATAAATACTTCTACTTTTTTTTTATGAAAAACAATTTATATTCTAGCCTTCCCCTAACAAATAAGAATAACATACTTTCATCCTATTTTAACTTGGTAATTCAACCACTATGAAACTTTTAATTAATAAAATAGCTTAAAATAACATTAGCAATTTAACCATAGTGTATTTTCGTTTTGTTTTAAAGAGTAACACCAAGGAGAATTTGCATAAAATCCTTAACTTTTTGGTTATATTGGATGGTTTTTTTATCACTTCACTCTCTACTCATGCTTTTACAAAACACATCAAACCACCTCCCTCTACCTCAAGGGCCTTTGGGACCTCGGCATCAACACCTCCCCCACCACACCAAAGGGTCTTCCAGAGATGTCTTACTTTATAGTTTACAACTTTACATCCATGTTTTCCAATATTGACAATTCATTAGGCTCACTTTTAAATAATTAAAACAATTATACATTTCGATACTTAGATAATATTTTTTAATAATGTTCAATTAATTCGTCGCATTAATTTTTCCCGCATCTATTAAATGCAAGATTTAGAAACAATGTAATCATATTTAGTTTCACAATCCACTGAAGATACACTAACAAGACATATTATCAATCAGCACTTGTCATTAGTGTACATCAACTCTCTCGTCTCGCCATCTCTCCTGCGTATGCCAAAAATATCTATTTATGACAAAATACATATCAATGTTCATAATGCATTTTAGGTATGGAAACTAACCATAAATCATCATGCTACATTTGCAACAAATTATGCAAAGACCATAACTTGTTAAAAGATCACTTGGTTCTCCACAAGATTGCTAAATCCAACCGATCTAGGGTTCGAAGAGACCCACCATCTTGCACCATTGATCTATTCCTCGATCCGTTACAGTTGATGCTAACTCCACCACCTGAGCCTCCATTGTCAACCAAACTTACGCTAGCTTCAGGAATCTATCGAGCGTTGGCTAGACCAGTTAAACATCGTGGCTATAAAGAAGATCAAGAGGAAAATGATGTTTCAACCACACTTAGCTTAAGTGGACCTTCCAATTAAATGTTCTCTATTTTGATTGTAAATTACCATCTTTCTCGTGTTACATCTTAATATTCCTTTCGATAATATAAATTTAATACTCTTGATTTTTCCAATGTTTTAAAAACCGGACCGGACACTGAACCGTTATTTTAATTTTAATGGTCGGACCGGGATCGAACCGTGGTTGGACCGGGGTCTGATGAAATATACATTTATCAAAATAATAGCATAAGAATTATAATTCAAACACAACGTAAGTTCAATAATCTTAAGTTATAACACAAAAGTCATAATTTAAACAGATTTTAACGCCAAGAATCACCAAAAAGTCATAATTTAAACAAATTTTAACACCAAATAACACCAAATCATCATTATCATAAGTTCTAAATTCAAATGTCACGACATGTATCCAATTCTTCATCATTAAGTAAAACTAGTTCATCATCTGCATCACTTAGAACATCAACATACTGAGTTTCATCACCTAAAACAAAAAAAATTAAAGATGTAAACATAAAATCCAAGAAAAAACGATTCAATAGCGGTTCAAAACGGTCTGGTTCGACCGGTTTGATAACGGTTCGAGCGGTTCGCAGCGGTTCACAAACACCTATCAGACCGTGACCTATCGAACCGTGATTCTCAAAAAACACGGTCCGACCGCGGTCCAACCGGTCGGACCGCCCGGTTTAACAGCAATGGATTTTTCTCCTTCTATTACATCAAATTCATATGAATAAGAGATGATTGCCTTTCAAGAATTGAAGTTTTACTTTTATTAGTCTAAAAATTCATATGATTGTCATGTGAAATAGGACGATACACATCATAAAATACGGAATTATTTATATCACTTTTTTTACTTGTTTAACTGGTTCTCTTGTTTTATTCACGTCTTATATTATTCATTTGTCATCATTTTTACAGGCCAATACATGTATATAGGTTTAAAACTGAGATCTTCCTCAAATGATGTTTTTAAAGGCAAAGTCTCTCACACATGCCATCAACACAATGTCTCAAAACAATTTTTTTTGTTACCGCGAGATATATTTGTAGCCTCGGATCGTTTTATTCAAATAAAATTTGGAATGCGTACACTTGACGATATGAATCATTTGCAAAATAAACGTATTCGTTCAGTAGTAGCTGATCTTTTAAAAGAGCAATTTGGGTTGGCCTTGGTTTGTTTAAAAAATATGGCTTGAGGAAACATATATGCACCACTTAAGCATAACTGGATATTCTCCTCAGAACTTGATAAATTCAACTCCATTCACAGATACTTATAAAGTTATTTTTTTTCGTTTACTCTCATCTTCGAGCATCCAAAATTGAAATATCCGAATTACGGATGTTCGATTTTAAACGCCTAGGCCATGCGTGTGCACATGCACGAGTTATGGTTAAGCCTTAAGGGCGTCGTATGTGCTATCTGTTTTTTGTTTGTTTGTTTTTTTTGAACGACGACTTTCATGAATTGTGACGGACGCAACCCCTCGTCACATGACGGGTCCCTAAACCAAGTCAGGCAACCACACGCGTTGTCTTAACTGGATCGGCGTGGTGCATCTAACTTGACAGAACGCTCACTGGAAAAATTCCACATAAACCAACGTAACAACTGTTATAAAGGATCCAACTAACACCCATGGGCTATCTATTATTTGTTGCACCATTAGAAATATCAACATTAAATTTGCTAGGACATAACAGTATAACACTTCTACATCAACAACAAATTGCTAGTGGTCTTCTTTCATTTCAAGTGAATTTCAACCCAAAAATCTCTCATTTCATGAAGTATCTGTTTTTCAAATCAGCAAAATGCACAACAATTGATGCACAAAGTACAATAATGAAAACCTCTGTTTTTATATCTAAATTTAAACCCAATTTCCTCCTATCATTTCATTTCTCTCTTTCATCCTCTGTTTTAATTTAGATTTCACCTCTCTAATTTCTCTCCAAATTTCCCCCTTCTTTCAACAAATTTGATTCAAATTATCCATTTCACATCCACACCACAACATTCAATCAACTTCTGATCTTGTTATTGGGGTCAATTGACCCCATCAAAAAACAGAGCATATAACTCCCCTGAATATGGGCACCAAGGTTAAAGGCCTGATTAAAGGCATTAAAAACATCTCGTCACAAATATTCGGTTAGTAAATCGCTCTAAATTTCATCCCAATTGATAGAAAGATTCATAAAGTTTCATCCTTTTGATCATCCCATTGATTGAATTGAGGCTTTTGTGGGTGCAGAGGATGAGAAAGAAGAAGAAATACAAATCGGGCAGCCGACGGACGTGAAGCATGTCGCGCATATTGGCAGTGATGGATCAGCGATTGAATCTCCGAGCTGGGTATTTGCCATTGTTATATTTGGCGTGATCTTGATGAATGAATGATTTGAATTTTGTTGGATGCAGATGAAGGGGTTTGATGCATCAAAAGAAACTCAATCCGGACCATTGGACAAAAATGGAGCCATGGCTGAAGGTTTGTGTTCTTTGAGCCATGATCATGTTGGTGAATCAAAATCTAATTATATGATCTAGGTGTTCATAAACGGTTTAAACTCGATTGAGATGTACACGGTTTGACGGTTTATGGTTTGGAGTCAGAACCACCATGACGTCGTGTAATGACCGAGTTTAAAGTCCGGTCTGCGCTATCTAGTATGCGTTTTTGGAGCCAAATGCTCCTAAATAATGCTTTTTTATTTAGAAATCTTAAAAAGTTAGCTATAGTTAGGATCTTTACATAACAACTTTAGTTACAGAACTACAGAATCATTGATTTACATACATGTAAATTAAGAAATCATTTATTCACATACCTATCAATTAAAGAACAACTGATTTACATATATATGTAAATTAGTGATATTAGAATAGTCAATAATTTGATAAGGCTAGAAATTGTTCTTTTTATATTTGCAATAAAAAAGTGTTCTGTAATGATCATCGCATTATGTATTTGTAATCATGAATAATCATTATCATCACTTAAAACTTATTCAAAATTTACCTAAGGCTAGATGTGATACAATTTTAAAAAATGGGTTGAATGTCAAACATGTACAATACATAATCACATCAACACAAAAAGATCTTCATGGTATACTTGTTAATGATCTTTTTGCAGACGCAACTCGTAGGAAGGCCCGAAAAGATGATTCGTGCCACAGGAGTACTCGAAGCGTGGAAACATCAAGAGAGCTTCCATTGCTACCGAGGTCAACTAAGAACCGTCGTCGGTCAATGGACAATAACATGGCTTCCGAGACTCTAAGTAAGGAGTCATCATCGTCTCAATCTCGACTTGCTAGAAGACAACATAGGGGATCACGACGTTCTCAGGATCAAAACACGGGGGATGATTCAAAGATAGACATACCCAAAAAGTCTTCACGACGTATTAGAAAGCCAAAGGAGGAATCTTTAGGTGATGGGTCAACATAACGATCGTTGACCAAGTTAACGGGGAATGATTCGGAACATGTATCGGATGGTGTATGAGGTTGAATGTAGGTTGAGAAGTTTTGTAATGATGATATGACGATTTGAAGTTGTCGATTTTTTTCTCTCTTTTTATAGATTTTGAATGATTGGAAACAACTATATTGATATACACTTTAACATTCTATAACCACTACTAGTAGATGTTTACGATTGAAAGTTTATAAGCCAAATCGTTAACAATAGTTGATGCTAATGGCCTAATGTAAACAAAAAAACGAACACTTAAAAATGAAAATCAAACCAAAATTAAACGGTAACGATTCAATTTGGCTTTCATTTCATACTTTGGGCTTGTTAGGCCTTATTGTAGATAAACTTACTCAGGCCTCATGCCCTCATCTATCTTCACTTTTTTCCTTTTTGTTTTTTTAAATGAATAGTTATAAAACGCAATTAAAAAAACTCAAATTTTGTAAATCATGCTCATGTTGTTTCTTAAAAATATTTTGTTCTTGAACCGTCATTAACGTCACGCTCTCTTCATTTTTTTCTTCCTTGATTCAACGACTTCTCGCAAAAGCAGTGGCGAAGCCAGAATATTTGTCCTGGGAGGGCCAAAGTTAAAAAAACCCATAAATTTTTTTATAATGCTTTGTTTTGGAGGGCCAAACTCAATATATGTATAAAAAATCAACTACCGACCAACAAAACAACACTTCGGACGGAAAAAACTGGGGAGGCCCGGACCCTCCTTGGTCCCTGTTAGGCTTCGCCCTTGCGCAAAAGGACCTTTTTATTGGTTATGCACGCTTCAAACATGTCGGACCACAAACCATGGCTTCAGCTCTAGGCAACCTTTGTCCTCGATCGGATTTTTGTTGCTACGGTTGTGGTTGCATTTGAGGATAATAAAGTGTTAGAACTTGAACTACCGTCCCTCAAATGACTCTCACCGGCCTCTCGTCCTCGACCGGATTTTTTGTGTGGACCACCTCTTGACCTCTTTGAATGATCTATCTCAAGAAATTTTATACAAAAAATTGTGTGTGACAGTATATTTTTGAAGTGTTTAAGTTTGTGGAATTAAAGATTGTTATATATAGTGAAGATTTTAACAATGAGAGGGGGTCCACTAGAAAGTAGTCTTTAAACGGCATTATGCAACGTTTAAAAAGTAGAATATAGCACGAGTTACGGTACCCGTGTGATCCATACCCACAAGCCGCATGGGTAGAAATACTCGCATTAAGTACCTATGCATACTTCCGTCACCCTAAGGACAGTAAAAATGACAGTTAGCTTAAATCCTTTTGCATAAGTTTTTTCTTTCAAACCAGTATTGCTCAAAAGCTATTAAACTGACAAAAAAATAGATATTAACCACAAAACTAGATCAATGGCAGCTTTAAACGATTTCAAGCTTACTTAGATCATGTCTAGTGGTGAACATCAAAAAGCCCTCAAAATCATCGAAAAATCCTACTTTTCTCTCCACCTTAACATTTGGCAACAATGTATATTAATGAGGCGCCTCCTACAAAACGCTAGACTGGTTCTGGACATTGAAAAGCCCCGAGGAGTGGTTTTGGGCACTTTCAATAGGCAAAGCCCCCCACTACACATGGTCTTATGAACATTGCTATCTAACTATTTTTCATGAATCGCCATAACATAGCGTTTAGCTTAATTTAATTATATACAATTTGAATATGGATATTAGATTTTAATAATCCGAACTTTTGTATATTGGCTTATCTTAATTTCAACTTAAAAATTCATATGGCAATCCCAACTTGTTTTGAAAGAAAAAATTATGGCGTTAAATTAACTTTAACAACGGATCATTATAGGAAAATAAGTCACAAGTTGGGATTGCCACAAAAAAACTTTAAGTTGGAATAAATATCGACCAATATTTAAAAGTTTAGATTATTAAAATTCAATATCCCATTTGATTAATACAACTTAAGTTGGCCATTTTATCAAGGCGTGATGATTTAGAACTTTATTCTCTCGCATAAGTACACAATCACTAGCTTAGGGTTGTTTTACAACTTTTAACTGGGTAAAGTTGAATCAGTAAAATGTTTATTAAATCATTAAATGTTAAATCAGTAAGAAATCTGAACTATTTTTAGACTTACTATAATGCTTACTCATTCAAAAACAAGTGTCTGACCGACTGATCAATTCAGACACCTGCTCACAAAACAAATATATAGTCTGAATAAAATAGATCTGACGGATTCAAAAATCTTAACTCTCTAATAGCTCATTATGAGGTCAAACAATCAACCCCTTAATTAGTCTAATAACAAAAATGTATATCACAACCAAAAAAATTATAGATACTAGTCTCACTTAAAACATTAGTTAAATAATTGGTGATAAAAATTTGTTGTTTAAAAAAGAGTTATTGGATTTTAATAATCCGAACTTTTGTATATTGGCCGATATTAATCTCAACTTTAAAAATTGCCTGTGTCGATCCCAACTTGTAACTTATTTTCCAACAATGATCCTCCGTTAAGATTAACTTAACACCGTTAAATTTTTTTCGTATTTTTGACCGAGGCTTTAGGGCTATTGATCGGGAGGACGATAGGAGTCTATTCATGTAAAAATTATCTTGAGCCGACTCTCCAAATAACCAAACGACCTACAATCGGGTCTATAAACTTAACGGTGCTTAAATCGCATGTTAAAATTTCTTCGTTTGGAGCATCGACTCAAGTTAAGTTTTACATGATTAGACTCGTATCGTCCTCCTGATCAAAAGCCCTAAAGCCTCGGTCAAAAATTCGAAAAAAGTTTAACGGTGTTAAGTTAACTTTAATGGAGGATCATTGTAGGAAAATAAGTTACAAGTTGGGATTGACACAGACAATTTTTAAAGTTGGATTAATATCGGCCAATATACAAAAGTTCGGATTATTAAAATCCAATAACCCTTTAAAAAAACAACGTAACTACTATTAAACTATTAGTCATAATTTATCCCTTTAATGATATTTAAATAACAAGGATTTAACCTCACAAAAGTTTAATGAATAAATTAATCCATTAAATATAATCTCTGCAACAAACTTTTATCTTTCAAAGATAAATTTGAAATCCTTCATAATTAGCAAATAAGAGTTTTTATAAATATGGATTTAGCGAGGGCAAAAATAGACAATATTGAAAACACATGCGTTTTGCGTACGCACTATCATAAACTTGATCATCAAGTTATACAAATTAGAAAAAAACAAATAATTGTAGTCGGTCAGTCATGTTATATATACAACACGTCTAACATACAACGTACGTACCATACTTCATCATATCCATACACATTACACAGTCCCCTTAATTACAATAGCCATGCTTCAAGTTCAAACCATGGAAACTTGTTGGAGTCGGCCCGATTCGGGTTGGCTAAAACTCAACACCGACGGGAGTTCACTAGGAAATCCAGGACAATCGAGTTACGGAGGTCTTATAAGGAACGAGTGTGGTGGTTGGGTGTGTGGTTACGTTGGAAATATCGGATTTGATACAAGTCTTTCCTCAGAAGTATGGGGGATAATGATGGGTTTGCGTCTCATTCGAGTGATGGACTTGAACAATGTTATCATTGAAACAGATTCTCAAGCCGCTCTTTTGATGATCACTGTGGATAGAGTGGACGAGTCAGATCCGCTAAGTTGGATGGTTAAGTCTTGTAGGAAAGATATGGCGGATCTTAAATGTTTTATGGTTCACGTCAAAAGGGATAGAAATCGTTGCGCCGATTTATTGGCAAGGCTCGGAGGAAACCAAGATGAGGAGTTTGCTGTCTGTGATGATCCGCCAACAGAGTTGGTTCCATTGCTAGAGGATGATGCATGTAATTTGACGTTTGTTTAGTTGATTATTTCTTTGTTCATAGATTTAGTAGTTTAAAAATCTCTAAAGTGGTTATTGATTTGTAAATGTTTTATTGGAAGTGTACGTTTGTTAAATGAGAAGATGAGATTGTTTCTTGTTTGAAGTTGTAGAATAAGTGGATATGTCATATGTGCATTTGTTGCTAAATGTATATACATTACATGTTCAAGTTTGGTTGATTATAACGTAAGCGTGACAATTCTTGACACGGCCGAGAAGAAAAGGTTTACATTGGGTTGACATGATTTGTTTATTGAATAGGTTAACTCATGACAAGAACCCTAAAACAGTGTCAGACGTGCATTAGTACAAAAATGATTTTTTTAGCGGTGAATATGGGCTTTGTGAGCGGTTTAATGAACGCTTAGAAAGGAGACGCTCAAAAAGGGTATATATTATTCTGGGCGGTTTCTGAACCGCTCAAAAAAGAAAATGAGAACCGCTAGCTCACAAATATTAGTTGAAAATGCAATTACAATCGCTCAAAAAAAGAAAATAAGAACCGCTCAGAACCAAATTATTGTAGCCCCAATTAATATATATATATATATATATATATATATATATATATATATATATAGGGGAGGGATTTTCTAAAAAGGGCAAAAACTCTAAAAATGTTAAGAAGGATTCTGGGGCGTTGGATCTGGTTGTTTACGGCTAAGATTTAAGCGGTGGCATTTTTGTAAATATTATGAAGTTTTGCTGACGCGCGTGATGGAACCAGGGGTAGATTTGTCATTGCGCGTTTCCAACACCATGTATATATAAAAAAACACCACGCTTAACACTGACTCTGTAAAATAACACCACGCATATGAAACTAATAATTAATAAAAAAACGCCATAGCTAACCTGCTACAATGTAACACCGGAAATCGAATTGAAAACATTATAACAATGATTAACACTATCATCACTGTAGAATGAAAAAAACGTCATAACTTACCTGCAACAAAGTAGCACCGGAGTCGATATGAAAACGTCATAATAATAATTAACAGATCGATCATGGTGAATCATGGTGTTTTTAACATTTGAACTAATCACTAAAAACACCATGACTCAGAATGTTAAAACCACAATGATTCAAAAGAACAGAACATTGATCGTACGTTCGTAATTAGTAAACGAAAACGTAAAAAACAAACAAAAACATCATCGCTTTCAGTATTCGTCATAGATGAATGATTATTGATTCAAAATTAATAAACGTCAAAAAACACCATAACTGAACATCGAGAGTGATAACCAGGTAGTGCTAAAAACACCATGGGAACAGATCTCGTATTGCAGCTTCAACGCGTAAAATGACGATAACGCCCCTCCGTGTTTTTTCCCCCTCATGGCCACGTGTTTGTTTGTGAATGCTTCCTACACTTCTTAGAGTTTTGAGCCTTTTTAGAAAATCCCCAATCTATATATATATATATATATATACATATATACATATTAACTGCAGTTCTATCAGTTCAAGCTTTAATTAGCTTCCTGCTCAAATGCTATTTCATAACCAAAATTACAGCTTATAACCAAATTTCAAGCATCCAAAACACAATCAAAACATATATATATGCAGCCAAATACTAGTAAAACCAAGACAAAACCAATTACATTAACTGTATATAGTAACTACCATACTGTATTTAGTTTTCACTAAATACATAACTTCCCAAATTTGTTCAACTACAACATTAAGCTAGTTATAACTCTACGTACTATATCTACTACCGTTACCAAAAATCATGCAATGACGTTGTTCACTAAGTTGTCAATGTCAGATTGTGTGACTAATTCTTTTGAGTCCCAAATCTACAAAACAAAAAACAAATTAATAAGTCTAGTTAGATATATTCATACACTCAGTGTAACAACCCGATTAAACAATTAACATCCTAGTATCAATTGAACTTGAGTAATCCGAACCCCGAATAATCTACAATAAGATGAAATAGGTAAATTAGAAACAAAGTACTTACGTTGTTTGGAAATTCAAACTGCTTTCGTGTTACAAACTCAAACATGTTTCTTATAACTTCAAATCCACATTCCCATCCACCATGTTGTTGTTTGACCTACATATATTAAAGTAACATAAGAATCAATCACCAAAATAATCGCTTAATTAATAATCTAAAATACAAAAGAATTAGAGTTACTAAAATAGAAGGCATACCTTCATCATTTTCCAGTTAAATGAACCCTCAAATGTGATTTCAATTGCTTTCGAAAGAATGTAACTTTTGGGGTGTTTTCGCCCATTAAAGAGTCCAATATATATCCTTTCCGTGTTTTAGGGGAAACTATAAACAACACCCAATGAGCACTATAAAAAAGAGTAAAATATAAGTAACACGATGATGCGTGCAATACTATATATACAAAAACAGACACTAAAAACACCTAAGTTTTAAATTTATAAAACCTAGACAAACTAACTAATTTACACACAACCGGCAGTGGACCGGTCGAATGCAATATAGCTAAAGTAAGTCTGGGTGTCGACCCACAGACTCTATATACTACGCTAAATTAACTAGACAAGACTCGACTGACTAAACACGACTTAAAAGAAAGATTATTTGAAAAGGGGGGGTTTTATTGCTAAAAATAGAAACTTGCTAAACTTTCTAAATTAGGAAACTTACTAAAAACAGAAACTGACGATTTAAGGACGGATTTAAAACAAATGAAAGAAAACAAACCACCTAAGCTAGAATCATTGTTAACGTCAACCATCAATCATGTTTGGACTAATGTTCATGGAACCGGGATCTAAAACTAGTCACTTAAAGGCGACACTAACTAGGACCCTCGACCCTTTTCGAGAAGAAACCTAAAGTATCACTATCAAGTTATTACCACACCGGTTACGGGATTAAGCTTCCTCATAGTTACCTAATCGAATTACGATTAATTGACTTATATTAAAGACCTATCTCACGATACGGACTCTAAAGCCATTTCAACCTAACTAATTGATTTAACACGTAAGTAAGTCAATATAAACTAAGCCGGACTTCTCACAAAGACCTAAACCTAGCAAATTAACCAAATTTACCAATTAACAACCTATCACCTCACGGATTCTAAGTGGTATGGTAGGCTAGCTAGTTGACGGGCTTTTAACTGCGGTCTGGTTTCAAAGACCGGACACCTATAAGTATACTACTGGATTGAAGGCCTTTTGATGACGTTGGGATGATGACAAGTCTCTGCCTGCAGACTAACCCGCGCCCGCCGCCGTCCGGCCCGCGTTAGAGGGGAAGAAAAATGGAGAGAGAAAGAGCAGATGGATTCTATCCCCTATATCGAACACTCATTCCTATCTATTGATAGAAAGATCTTCGTCAAATACCAGATTTCTTTTTTTATTTTAATTCCTCATATCCAAGGCAGCTTATCACAAGCACCCCACCCCATACGACTTGTTGGGGGGCCGTTCGCCTTTTGAATCAAACAAAGTAAGTAGTAGGGGCTTCATAGCATTCATTTTAAAGGAAAGCGAAGAACCCACTTTTAGTCAATAAGAGCCCTACTTCCCTCGAAAAACCTCATCACTGAAATAAGGCTGCTATACCATACCTTTTGACTTAACTCTACTCTAGTAGTCACTAGACTCACTATAGTAGTCCGTCCGGCTGCTCTTGCTGAAATCATTACTCTTCATTCTCCCGTGCTCTAGCAATTGCGCTCCCTAGACCACTACCATGTAGTTAGGTAGGGACAATAAATCCAGGAATCTAGGAATGAATGGGGATCCCTATATGGAGGTATCCTCCAACATTGTAAAAAGTTTGGAGCTAGACTCTGTCTCTGAATACGAGGAGTTTCTTATCGCTTTTAGAAAGGACCCCAAACTCTTAGAAAGCCTTTTTACTAAGTGACTGGCATTTCTTTCTCCCTTTCTTTCCGTTGGTCAACAACCAACAAAACAAAATCGTTTAGTTCTTCACTACTCGTATAGGAAGGCCTCTCTTTCTGTATGGGGGGAATTTCTAAGTTGGTTACACGTTTTTATTAATTTAACTAATAATATTAATCCTATGGTTTTACTGCAGGTTAACCATAAACAACCACAACGCAAGTAAATGGCTAAAACGAACCCTATTCCGTGACATAGACAATCACCAAGAGAACGTGGACTAATAACATTAATTAAACCAACATCAACATGCAAAAACACATCAATTAGCAATAAAGGTTGAAACTTTAATTAACTATAATATCCCATAAACAAAAGATTCCAAACATGAAATCAAAATAACGTTAACAATTCATCACAATGCCTAGGTAGTTATAAACGACTAGCCAAGCATGTTCATAATCAAAAACACAAGTTTAATAATGTATGACATGGTAGAAAAGAAAAGAAAACAAAGGATTGAGAAAATCCGGAACGTATAGACGCAAATCCTTGATCCCGTGCTCTCCCGTAGCTTTGTTTTCACCTCTCTAGCCTCAAAAACCGCCTCTTTTCCGTCCCAAGCCGTCCTAATTCGTCTCCAATGAAGTCTCTGAGGCTAGGGTTGAAGAAGAGATGAATATATAGTGTGCAGGGCCAAAAATTGCGAAAACTTTCTGTTAAAAACGCGTTGCCGCGTCACGCGGCGACGAAACGAGTTGTCACCGCGTGGATGACGTCATCACGTGCCCACACACCATGCACGCCGCGCTACGCAGCCTGGAACCACTATGTGGCCGCGTGACGTGGCCAGCCACCTTGGTTGCGTCGCGCGGTCCGTTTTCGTTGTGACATCTGCCCCAAACCCAAACCCGAATGCCCGACTCAAACCCGAAGCTACCAATCTTTAAGTGTGTTCGTATTTATTTGTCTGAAATGTAACGTCTCGACAGTATTAATATGAATAAAAATGTATTGAATTTTATGGTATATCGTTTTTGATAAAGATGATCGAACTACTATATAACGCTTACTAATAAGTACAATAACTAAATCCCAAAATATATATATAAATAAATATATATATATATATATAGTACGTAAAAGAAAATTTGTAAAAACGTTAAGCCAAAACGTCTCCAAGTCTCGAAATGATCACGTAACGGCATAAACGAGCTAAAACCATAAAAACGTCACTTACATAGTTGTTACGTTGCAACTTAGTTAAGTTAGTTAGTTAAAATACATATATAACTAACTTTGGGCTAAAACTGCCAATTTACAAACTATTAAAACTATCAATAACTAAATGAGCAAAACCAGAAACTACAAGGGCTGTAGTTGTAAAATTGTTTAAACCAACCCCCCCCCTTTTCACAACCCGTGTTTCCGGTACCCCTGTTCCGGCGAGTCTGCCGGAATAATCTTTATCTCCGGCGACCCTATTAAACCGTTCCTAAGCTTTTTTTACCAAATTAAATCGATGAAACATGTTCCTTGGCACGACTCGAGATCCTTACCACCATTTTATTTCTCCCTAATCAATTCAAAACGTAGTTTGATCGGCTTGAAAAACCGTAGCCTTAAACCCAACTCTCGAATCGACTTTAACCGATGCAATCAATGAGTTGGAGTAACTGAACTCGACCTTTCGACGAATAGAAACGGATGGTGATGTACAATTGGGTTATCATACTGAATCGACCACCAATTTCTTTCCCTTGGCTCACAAATTTGCTCGATTGTGTGCGGCTATATTCTGATCAAATTACCTCGATTCCTTTGGCAAATTTACTCTACTCGACTCGTAGTTGCTCTCTGTCACTCCGATTTCATCACAAATCAGCAGATAATCGGTAAGTAATCTCCACCTGGTTCGTCTCTGTTCGTCTGAAATTCATCATCTAAACGTGTTTCTAAACCAAAGTTTTGCTAGGGCTTTATCTTCACTCATCGCCACGAGCAATCCTGCAAGTTGAATTGGATTAAAACAGTTCCTAGATATCATTCCAAAGTTCAAGCCGTAGTGTTTCTTGTTCTTCACCTTCATCGCTCAATCTGATCAAATCCAAGTAAGTATTATATATCAAAATGATCACGATCCAGCGTAGATTAAAAGCCCTCTATTGGTTTTGGATTTGATTCACTGTGTTAAACGAATTTGGGGGTTTCTTGATCTAGGGCTTGTAGTATGAAATGGGTGTTGTGTATTAAAGAAATAAAACCAATTTCTGTCTGGTTAAAAACCAAAAAGGCGCGTCTGGTTCAGTGGTAATGCAAATGGTTGTGACGCGTTAGGTCGTGGGTTCGAGTCCCACTGACCCCCTTTATTTAATTTTTACCTTTTAACCCCTTTTCTTCCAAGTTAAATATATATTTCTTAAAATTGGGTATAAATATTATTTCAAATCATAAAACTAGAAATTGTTTATCATAAAAAAATATATATTTACATCTCGTACCTAAATCCCCAAATTGGTTTTTGAAACCTAAATCCCTAAATTGGGTTTTGAAACCCTAAATCCCCAAATTGGTTTTTGAAACCCTAAATTGGATTTTGAAACCCTAAATCCCCAAATTGGACTTTAAAACCCTAAATTCCCAAATTATATTTTGAAACCCTAATTTTCAATTTATAATTTAAAACCCTAAAACCCCAAATCCAAAACCCTAGAATTTCTAAGTTATTGATTCTAGTTACTATATTATTTGTCTCGTTTCTAAATTAGGTTTTCCCGGTTAATTAGGTGATTCTAATATCTGGGCGATCCTCGATTCTATTTAATTACTTTCTTGCGTGCTATTATCTATATTGTTCAGGTGAGTAAACTCACTCCCCTTTTTCCATTTTACTATTTTGGGGCTGAAATACGTCTTTTACTATATTGCGGTTTCTATTCGTTTTCTAAAAGAGATCATACAAATATGTTAATCTAGTTTGGCCGCTTGATGCAATCTTATGTGTTAGTTAAAAGTAGTTTTATTGCTTGGTAAACCCACCGGTACAATGTTAGCGCTAATGGTTTGACAAACCCACCTGCTTGTACAACATCGATAGGTGATTTAAACCCGGCCTTTCTAATTCCATGTTTACTATGTCGAGATGCTATGTTGCTATACTATGTTGCTATACTATGTTGCTATGCTATGATGCTATACTATGCCATGTCCCTAAATTGCTAAATGATGACTTATATATCGAGACGGTAAACGACGGTTATTAAAAGTCATCATTATTTCTTACATGAGTGGTTCTCATGACAAATGGCTAAACGAGATACTATGGTTTCTATTGTGGTTGGTGTGCTATTCTATTCTAGGGGTCCTGGTAGGGTGATATTACGAAATTACTATACATATGGGATTGCGCAGCATATCTTGTTGATCTCGGATTTCAATACTATTACTATTCAATTTGGGTTTTACTCACTAGCTTGTGTAGCTAACTTTATTTTCGCGTATTTCAGGTGGCGCGTGATTTTGGCTTGTTTCTTTGCTATTCAAGACATAGGGACTTGGACCTAGAAATAATACTAAACATGACTATTTCATTTACTGCTATTATGAATTTGTCGTTTCGCATTTAAGACTTGGGTTTTGCCAAACTTATGACAATAATTATTAGACTTTAATAAAAGTAACACCATGTGCTTTGTTTACTATGGATATCCAATTCTATGACAGCCCGGTGTTTTCCGCCACCGGGCGGGGTGTCACATTCGTTTCGGTTTCGTTCGTTTTCGCGCCACGGTTTGCTCGTACCTCCGTTTCGCGTCCTGTTTTCGCCTACGGATTCGATTTTTCACGATCTTTCCGTTTCTTTATCAACATGGGACCTACGAAACACAAAAACATCAGTTGTGCCAAAAATGATATAAAAACCGTACCGAAACAACTAAAAACGTAAACAAACACAACTAGGGATTTATGTATACTTATCACTTTATCACACGAATTCTATAATAAAAGTAAATCTATAAATTAAGACAAACTAAAACCACAATAACACTTTACATGTAATGAAATGGTGCAAGGAAGTATGTTTTATCCTTATGAAGTTCACAAACCTTGTATAAATGCTTCTTAACACTCGAAAACTTTTCCCTACACTCTTGCCCTGTAACTTTTGTAAAACAAAAGAACGCGGATAGAGAAGGTTTAGGGAGGTCGAGGCCAAATAAATACCTAATACAAAAAAAATATTATAAAGTTAAAAACTTATATTTAAAAATAATTATTGTAAGAGATAAAAAACAATAATGAAACTTACATTTCACACCAATGTATAAAAGAGTTCTCAAGCAACCCGTTGGATAAAAATTGTAAGATCCCTTCATAATCCAAAATTTCAGACCGGGATAAATCCTCGGGGTCTTCAGGATACATCCCAGTCGGTGAAGTGACTGGAATGCCAAAACGGTTACCGTAGGCATGCAATATACGATCAACGAGAATTTTCATTTGTGGACGCTGCTGATTCTGGATCTTAGTCAAGATATTGATGCTT
Organism: Tagetes erecta; assembly: GCA_030867185.1. NCBI lineage: Eukaryota > Viridiplantae > Streptophyta > Magnoliopsida > Asterales > Asteraceae > Tagetes > Tagetes erecta. The sequence continues at coordinate 11,667,609 of CM061494.1, forward strand.
GTTATGGTGAGGTTTGGATTTGCACTTTTCGAGAGGATCTTCAACCTATTATCAAAACATTAGTAGTTAAAACAACCCATATACATTGGTGCAACCTATTCTTGTATCGGGATGATGTATACATTTAACTTATGAAGCCGGTTCAAACAATTATTAAAAAATTAGCTAGCGATTACCCATGTGTGTGTATAGATATAGACTGAGTTAATAATCACCGTTGGAATGGATGCTTGTTTAACTTGAACTTGAACTTGTTGAGTAGAGAATTGTGAAGGCATCGCAAAATATTATAAAACAAACTAGTGGTTATATACACATATATAAATTAAAATATAGAACTTACTTTTTGGTTACCAAATCCTCAATTGCTTCATTGGTAAGCATATCTAATCGATGATAATCCGATAGGTCTACTTCATGTTGACTTTGATATTGGGCATCATCAATACTTGCTGTTGGTAAAAACTAAAGTAACATACAAATTAATTGTTATAATATGAAAAAAAAGGTTAAATAGCTTACAGCTAACCTATAAGATGTTCATAAAAAAAACACCCATAACCTGTGGCCTGTAACACGAGTTGGCTGACGATCCTGGCGGAGTTTGTTTCTGGCAAGATGTCTCTGTGTTTGGAAGCTACAATATAACAAACATATTAAAGTAAATCTTATGAAAAAACAAGTAAACTAAATATGAATAGTATAATAAAAGATAAACCTTTATAGCCATTCTCGGCCACTAAACAAACAAACCACAAGCATCACCAATATCTTTAAATTCATCTGAGCAAGAAACCCGAGGGAGAGGCAGACATGTGAACTTCGGATTGACAACATCTAGTTGGATTTTCACATAATCCTTGTACATTTGTCTCCCATGTAACACCATACTTGTAGTAGGATACACGTACCCCGTACCTATTACTTTTTCCTCAATATCATCTGCTAGGAACAACTCACAAAATAGCACCTCATGTAAAAAAGATATAAAGTAATTTCATATTATTACTTACAATGCCCTAAGACAGTAGCTAGGTTACAATTCAACAAACTCTTGATAATAAAATGTCAAATGCAAGGTGTAAACTCAAAAGCACCTAAGTTGATTATATAATAGGTAATTGCATGCATCATAAACCAATTAGCTCGAGGAACAATTTCTATTAATATAATTGTTGTCGAACTTGCAATTATGTTTCAACTTATCATTTAAATATTTTTAGAGCTGTAATCAGCTTCAAAACAACATCAATAAGCAACTGATCTGTGCTATGTTGCTGTTGAATATTTATACTATTGTTGGTTGCTATTGTTAAAAGATCCTTAACCTTAACTACAACTATTTATATTAAGTAAAATGTTTGAATCATTAATTGCTGAACCAGTAAAAAATCTGAATTTTTAGACTTGGTGTAATGCTTACTCATTCAGAAGCAAGTGTCCGGCCAATTCGCTCAGACACTTGCTCACAAAACAAATATATAGTTTGAATAAAATAGCTTATTAATTATAAGCTCAAACAAACCCTTAGTCTAATGACAAAAGTATATATCCCTCGGTTAAAAAAATTATAGGTACGTACTAGTCTCACTTAAAACATCAATTAAATAATTTTTGAAAAAAATTTGTTGCTTAAAAAAACAACATAAGTACTACTCCCCCGTCCCAATTTAATGTCATGGGACCCACAACATAAAGATTAAGAAAAAGTGAATTATTATATTATTTTAACCTATAAAATGACAAAAATGTCATTAAAATATTTTGTTTTTTAGTCATAAAGTAGATTTTATGTTAAATAATTATGGGTAAAATTGGAAATAAATTTTTATTTTTAAAATGGACATTTAAATTGGGACAATCAAAAAAAGAAATTTAGACATTTAAAATGAGACGGGAGAGAGTATTAGTCATAATTTATCGCTTTAATGATATTTAAATAACAAAGGATTTAACCTTACAAAAGTTTAATGAATAAATTAATCCATTAAATATAATCTCTGCAACAAACTTTTATCTTTCAAAGATAAATTTGAAATCCTTCATAATTAGCAAATAAGAGTTTTTATAAATATGGATTTAGCGAGGGCAAAAATAGACAATATTGAAAACACATGCGTTTTGCGTACGCACTATCATAAACTTGATCATCAAGTTATACAAATTAGAAAAAAACAAATAATTGTAGTCGGTCAGTCATGTTATATATACAACACGTCTAACATACAACGTACGTACCATACTTCATCATATCCATACACATTACACAGTCCCCTTAATTACAATAGCCATGCTTCAAGTTCAAACCATGGAAACTTGTTGGAGTCGGCCCGATTCGGGTTGGCTAAAACTCAACACCGACGGGAGTTCACTAGGAAATCCAGGACAATCGAGTTACGGAGGTCTTATAAGGAACGAGTGTGGTGGTTGGGTGTGTGGTTACGTTGGAAATATCGGATTTGATACAAGTCTTTCCTCAGAAGTATGGGGGATAATGATGGGTTTGCGTCTCATTCGAGTGATGGACTTGAACAATGTTATCATTGAAACAGATTCTCAAGCCGCTCTTTTGATGATCACTGTGGATAGAGTGGACGAGTCGGATCCGCTAAGTTGGATGGTTAAGTCTTGTAGGAAAGATATGGCGGATCTTAAATGTTTTATGGTTCACGTCAAAAGGGATAGAAATCGTTGCGCCGATTTATTGGCAAGGCTCGGAGGAAACCAAGATGAGGAGTTTGCTGTTTGTGATGATCCGCCAACGGAGTTGGTTCCATTGCTAGAGGATGATGCATGCAATTTGACGTTTGTTTAGTTGATTATTTCTTTGTTCATAGATTTAGTAGTTTAAAAATCTTTAAAGTGGTTATTGATTTGTAAATGTTTTATTGGAAATGTACGTTTGTTAAATGGGAAGATGAGATTGTTTCTTAATTGTTTTAAGTCGTAGAATAAGTGGATGTGTCATATGTGCATTTGTTGCTAAATGTATATACATTACATGTTGAAGTTTGGTTGATTATAACGTAAGCGTGACAATTCTTGACACGGCGAATTGTCACGGCCGAGAAGAAAAGTTTTGCATTGGGTGACAATTCTTGACATGGCCGAGAAGAAAAGTTTTACATTGGGTTGACACGATTCGTTTCTTAAATAAGTTAACTCATGACAAGAACCCTAAAACAGTGTCAGACGTGTAAAGCATGCACGATACAAATATTTGTTTAAAGCATGCACGATACAAATATTTGTTTAAAGCATGCATGATACAAATATTTGCGGTTGACACAAAACACGGCGAAGAACCCTAAAATAATAGTGTTAGACGTGTAAACCATGCACGATACAATTATATATTGTTGACACAAAACACATCCCGCTTACTATATGATATTATCATGTTTTATTAATACTTTGATATATCAACTTTTGAAAAAATCATGCACGATACGATTATTTACTGTTGACACAAAACACATCCCGCTTACTATGATATTATCACGTTTTATTAATACTTTGATATATCAACTTTTGAAACCAAAACTGCAAATGGATCTTTAAATAAGTTTATGCAATGGCTTAGATGAACACCCAATTGGTAATTTTCAACATTCATATCATATACAAAGTTTATACATTTGTAAGAACCTATTTTGCCCTAAAGTGGCCAAAACCCTCCCTCCCATTACATGAAGAAAAGCCAAATTACTACTAATACTGATAAAGATTGAACTTGATGACCAATTGAAGTTGAGCTACTAACATGGGGAAGGGCAAATTTGGGAATTTCAACCCTTTTGCATACCTTTAAGTGACCCAAGTTCCTATTACTCTTGGAAAATGACCCAATTACCCTTTTATCCAAACACAATTCCGGGTTGCCTTGCACCTCAAGCTTCCTACCAACTCTTGAAACAAACTTAGCAGAAAATGGAAGCCTCCCACTCAAATTGTTGTTCTTCAAATTCAATTCATTCAACATTTCCAACCTCTCAAACTCCAAAGGAACACTCCCAATTAACATATTGTTATCAAGAGCCAAATAACTCAAATTTTCCAAAAACACCCCTATTGAATATGGAATATTACCAACCACCCCTACCCTTGATAACCCAATACCATTTATACCCCTCAACTTTCCCCAAATGTCAGGAATCACCCCTCCTAATTCATTCCCACTCAATTCCAACACCTTCAATTTACTCATTTCAGAAAAGAACAAAGGTATCCCACAATTTGCAAACCTATTATAACTCAAATCCAAAAGCTCTAAACCCTTTAAACCCTTCATACTCACCGGAAACTCGCCGGAAAAATGATTCATACTCAAATCCATCTTTATCAAACTCTCCAACTCCCCAATACCCACCGGAATATTCCCTTCAAACCCATTATCACTAACATCAAGTATCTTGAGTTTCTTGATCCTTGACACATTTTCCGGCAACCCTCCGACGAACTTATTCCGGGAAAGTGTAACCTCTTCAAGATTTGTTAACAAACCAAACCCAGATGGGATTTCGCCGGAAACTTTACTTCCGGTGATAACCAACCTCCTTAAGCTCGTCATGTTAGTAAAAGATTGACTCAAAGACCCGAAAAGACTCGGGTTTTCGATAAAAACAAGCTCTTCTAAACCCGACCCGAGTTGAGAAAACGAGTTTAGAGAAACGGGTCGGTGAGTAAAACAGTTGTAGAAGAAGAGTTTTTTGAGGTTTGGGAATGAAGAGAAGAGAAACGGGTCGGGTAAAGTGGAGTTCGGGTTGCAAGGTGGGTTTGGGTTGTGGTCAGAAACGTACCCGAAACTGAGTTCTTGAATGGATACGGATCCCGGGTCGGATTGGGTGGGTAAGGTGGTGTAACCGCAAACGACGCCGTGTGGGGCGGAGGAGCAAAGGTCGTCGGGGAAGAGCGACCGCCATGGGATGTCGGAGTTGAGTGAGTCAAGGACTCGGTAGACTGATTCTTGTTCAACTGAGTTGAGAATCGGTTGTGAGTTGGTGATAACGAGTTGAGCTATGAAGAATGATATGATGATGGTTAAAGTGTATAGTGAAGATGAAATGGCCATTGAAAGATGAATTTTTTTTGTTTTGAGAAGAATGAAATGGGATTTTATCATTTATGAGATATGGATATAGAGTTGTATATGTAGAGGGAGAATTTGGATGTTTGTTTGAGAGAGAGAGGGGTATATTTGTCTTTTTCTATAATAGTGAGAAGAGGATCACAGTACAAAGGTGGTGGCAGAGATTTTCTCTGAATAAATCACAACTGAATTTTTGTTGAAATGACCAAATTAGCCCTCTGTTTTGCGACAAGCAAGGGTAGTGGTGTCAATTTGCAGAGGCATGTATATTCCGCCAAAACGACCAATTGCTTTAAACATGATGGTGGTTACAGTTTAGGCCCCTCAAGTTTAATAGCAATAAGTTATTAAAAATATATAAATATTTATATGAACTTGTATTAATAAAATTCATATTGCTCAAACTTCTTGTAAATATCACTAGATAATAACACAAACACATAGTAACATATTTTTTAAATTTTTTACTAAAACAACACGATATGTAATAATGAGTTATAAGTAAATGACAAATTGGATATAAATAATGTAGTTTCTAGGTCTAATTGGGTGTTAAGCTTTTTCCTACATTTATTTAACTAGTTTAGTGTCCGTGCTACGTTCGGGAACACAATTCAAGTGATGTTTTTAAAGATGTTCATGAATGTTCCATTCAGTTTTGAGACAAAACCATGGTAAAACAGAACACATGATATATTTTTAAAAATAAGATTTTTAGTATAGCAATATTATACTCAAATTAAAGAGAATAAAGTGCTTAGCTTTATGGTGTAGTTTATTTTTTTTAAATCATATAAAAATGTTATGTATATTTATAAAACAATATTATACTCACGTATACCCCTTGTAGTAAAGAGTTAAAAATATAAATACTCTTTAAATTTTTCAGAATCTTCAAAATATTAGGAGACAAAAAATGTAATTAGTTTTTAATATAATAAATTTATATACATATTTTAAATAAAAAAAATCATTATTATGAGATAATCTCTCAAATAATGTCACATAATCTAAAAGCTATGAAAAAATGCAACATAAGATTTTTTATTTTGCTATATTATATAAGGATAAGAAAAAGTAATATAAAAGTTGAGCCTTTATGTAAAAAATTATCAGTTTAAATTATTATCAATTAACTACAACAAATTAGACTAAATCAAGTTGCTTAAATAAACAGTCAGAAAAAAATATCTTATGTTAAAATGGGTTTAACCTTTTCAAAACTAAGCGTAATTATGGTTTATTCCCCTAAATTTACATCTAGTGTTTCCTTTAGAAAACAACTATTAGTATTAAGTTTCTTAAATTATCCTAACTAAAAAACCATTACTTACTAAGTTTCAAAAATAATATGAATTAACTCATTTGATAAAGACTCTCGAGTCATAACATAAAAAGACATTTGATAAGATAGTTGTTTATCGCATATCAAATAATGTTTCATTATTTATTAGTTTGAAATGACTAGCAATAGAAGAGCGGCTTTACCAATTACCACTAACAAAAGATAAGTAAAAGATAATAACACCATTTATTAAATAAAAACTGTTTTAGTTAGATTTTTTTAAATAAAACTAGAATTTTTATCAAGTAAATATAAATAATTTAAAAAGTAAAAAAGAAATAGTATTTTTGTTTGTGAAATGTTGTGTCAAAAAAGCATCTTGGATGAAGGTAGAGGGGAGTGATGTGAAATATATGATTGCCGGCGGCGAGGAGACAACAAGACACTAATTAAGCTTTTAGAAAAAGTTGGCGACGGCGCCGACCTGTGTTATTTGTGGGGGGTAATTAAGAGCTACGAGGTGCAGTTGTTGTCGAAAACAACCTTTCATTAATCCAATAATAATAAAATGTCTCCTCCTCTCCTCTCCTCTCCTCTCCTCTACCCACCAATACCAATCTCTCTCTCCGCCTCCAATTCCATTTTTACTTTACTTTCTTGTTTTCATATTAAATACTTTTTTTCTTCAATATTTCGGTTTCCAATGTTTCTTTTTCTTGTATAATTGTTTTTTCCTTCCCAAATAGAATAGAAATTCATCCTATTGACAAGTTTAATGGTGTGTTTTATACTTTTATAACATCATGTGTAGTAGGAGTTTTTTTTTTCACTTAAAGAGCCCATAAAACACTGTCATGACCACCCCCTCAGCGTTTTCATTTGCAAAATACTCCATGACGTTGTGTAAAAAATGCTCCTCAATTCTATGAATCAAAATTTGCCCACATTTTCGTTGGTCAATAAGTCCTTCCATGACTAATAGTTATATATTGATTGGGATGGGTTCTTTGAAGTTCTTTCCACTACACACTTATTAGGTAAAAAACCTATTGATAACTTAACTTTCACATGACATACAAAACCCTTAAGAGCTTTACCTATTACACATGGTCTAAGGATGGTTCTTGACTTTTAGATGTTTTTGAAATAGACATGTCAATAAGCGAATGATATATTGTTAGTGGTTACGATTAAAAACGCCAACAAGAATGTTGTTCTGAATCTCATTTTAAGTCTCAGGTAGATCCTATAGAGATATCTAGTGAGAGCATGACATGCACATGAAAAAGTGTTAGAGAGCAATCGTATCTAAAGAAAACAACTATGTTTTAGCATTAAATGTTTTTCAAGGTTATGTCGTAACCTTAATTCTCTTTAGAGATGGAGAAACCGCATAACATTTTCTAACTTCATGTTATTTGGCAAATGATATCTTAATGGTGTGGAATTCTCCTTAATTTGCATTCATGAGTATCGAGTTGTTACACATCTACGAATCAGCTTAACTTGGTTGTCCAAGAAATAGGATTCCACATACCATCAGCCTCACACTCCTGTTGGTGTTATCAAGACTTGGGGTTTATGTGGGCAAACAATAAATTGAATATGGTAGATATAGATCGGTAACGAATTTCAAAAGATACTTAGGTTCAAATCTTATTAGCAACACTTTGGGTGGAGTATTAGGAGCAATGAAGGGAGACATATGCCAACGAACGAACGATTCCTAAGTTAAACATGTTTTACCACTAGTTTGCTGTCGTGTCTACAAACAAACGATTTAGTTGTTTTTTTAAAATACGTGAACTTACCCACCATTGTCACTATTCACATAGAAAACATATATGGGTCGGTAAAAGTTATGTAGTTTTGATTTATTTTCTCCTTTTGTGGTTGGTGTAGGTCCCTCTAGTGCAGGGGCAGAGGCATGTACAACCTAGGGATAGCCCAGGCTACGGCCGAAATTTCGTTGCGAAGTGTAAAAAATATATATATATTCTTTGGTTTTATGTATAAGGATACCTCTAAATAATTAAAAGGATCCCCCTGAATCTTTGATTTTAAGCTATAAAAGAACAAAGGAGATAAATCTATTATGTATTTTTATAATTTTGTGGTGTTATTTTTATTAATGTATGAACGTCCGGGAAAAAAAAATTCAGGCTACTCTTGAATTTTTGGGCTGGCTCTGCCACTGCTTTAGTGTCTTGAGAGTTATGTTGCTTTGTTATTTATATATCGGTTCTTGATGTTCAAGAAAAAGCTATATTTAAAATTTTAATTTATACAGAGTATCTATCTATAATTAGTTAAACCCATCAAATCAAATAATAATTAGTACGGTTGAAAATCATTTAGAGTTGTCCGTATCCATAGAAACCTTAAATCTAAACCATTATTTCAAAATCAATTTTATTGATACTCTATAAAGAGTAAATTACAATTTTGGGCCTTTATAATAAGCGAAATTACGAATCGTGGCCTTTATTTTAAATTATTGCACTGGTTGGCCTTTATATAAATTTTTCTCACGGTTTAGAGCCTTTAAGTTAACGTCCGTTAACTTTTCCCGTTAAATCAAGGGTATTTTAGTCATGGGCTATTTCTGTCAATATTAAAACTCTCTTTAATTGCTTTAAGATAAAATGCCAAACATATAAACTTAAGGGATTAAGATGTAAATAAATTAAAATAAAGGCCACATTTTGAATTTAAAATATGTGTCAACGCGTGTTTAGTTATTTTTTTAACTTATATATTTACAGTTTAGTTTGTGATTTTGCTAATTGTCATTTTAGGCAGTGATAACTTTTCGACTTTGATATCTTATTTTACTTTGACATGTGGTTAGAATTTAACATTTTGAATTTTACCGAGTTATCATTTTATTATTTCATTGCCTTTCAATATGTGACAGTGTGACACATTACGGCTTTATGCCATGACGTACTGGACATGAAACTTTTTTTTATCAACGAATGTGATGAAATCACATACGCAGAACCCGACCACGTGACCCAGCCGCTGAAATGTGCAATCCGGTCTCATATCTAGTATACTCTAAAAGGGAAGGTCGGTGGCAATTTGCCACCACCTTCTCTTTTCCCCCTCCTACTTTCATACCTGAAACTTTTAACCCCTAAGGTAAACTTTGATATATATACGATTTTAGCCCACGAATTTGACTTATTATTAGTTTTACCCCTTGATAACCTATCCGGTTTATAGATTTTAACCTCGTACTCTACTTTGACCTCCCGGGTTTAATTTAGTTGTCATTTTTATTACTGAGTTTGGATAAATCTTCGTCTTTAAATATGTGACACAGACTTTACACCGTAAAGAGACTTTTTTTATCAACGCATAAGATGAAGTCACATACGTGAGACCGACCGTCGCAACGCGCGACCCGGTTCTTATAACTAGTTTAAAGTAAAGTCATAGTTTAATGGTCGGTTTTTAAGTATTTAGTACCTTAGTATAGTAAATTACACAAATATTTCATGTGCTATGAACTTTTTATTGTTTTATTCATTTGCTGGTCTTTGAATGGGGTATTTACTATGCCTAATGAATAAGGGTATTTTAAGTTACATGTTACATCCATGAATGGGGGTATCAAGTCACTTTTACTTGTTTTAAGTTGCATGTTGCATCCATGAATGGAGGTAGCAATAAATGGTTATGACTGATGTTAAGAATTTGAGACATTCTTCACTAGTCAAGAAGATGTAACATCAATATGGAAACCCCTACAAGCCTCCTATTGATCTCCAACCTTTCCTCTTTAACACTATTTTCCTCTAAACAAGTGAATATGATAGTTTAAAGCACAACTTAAACCTTCCTTTAACAAACAAAAAAGTTATGGCAACTTAAACTTTCTCTATAGAATATTTTAGTTTTGTTAAATACTTACATTCCTTTTTAGTAAAATCATTTATACCAATGAAGCAATGATCAATGGTTACAAAAAAAATGGGGGAGGTAAAATGCGAAAGTCTAACACACATCACCATCAAAACACAATTCACAGTCACACGTTCACTCGATGTTTGTCGATCAGTCAATGCCAATTTTTTCAAAGAGTTATCATACCATTGGCCAAGCAAAGCAAGGTAAGTACGATTACGGTGCTAAAAATCAACTTAATATAGTAAGTATGTACATTAAATGAAATAAGATGCAACTACAATTGGGTGTTAAAACGTTGTGGGATGAAAGAAGTACTATGCACACCTTTAGCATGCACATTGACTGTGATTGACATATAACAAGTGTGTCCTCTAACATATGTGGCTCTTGTTCACTAATTATGGATATCTTTTGACTGGGACGTGAAAAAAATGATGAATTAAAGCTGGCATAAAAGAGGTAGAAAACACGTTAACTTCCATACTAGATTAGTTGCATATGATCCTTCACCGATGCACATTTTTGAGTGTCGATTAATGCACAAGCCATTGTTCGGGTAATGATTATTTAGAAGAAATATCATATTTCTGAAGCAGAATACACTTAGACCATGTGTAGTCGTTACACGAGATGGCACCCCATTGCAGCTCCACCTCATCATCGCCTCTCACAAACACTCTCTTTTAGGTGTTATGGATGTAACACAGACAATTTTTTTAGCATAGCATCACATCTTCCACCCGTGAGGCGTTATATGACATTATAAAACCCACTATCTTATACACCTGAATTAAGTTTCAAATCAAAAGTTTTGATCAATTAAAGTTTTATTTCTATTAATTACAATTAAGATGTAAAACGTACTCGTGTCCCCAAGAGGTCAAAGGAACATTCATATGGTTAAGTTGTGTACCCTCCAATCAAAAGGTTGGAAGTTTATCATTTATTAACAACAATAGCAGTATTATAACTAACATACAAGGTCAACTTAAATTGATCTGAAAAACTCAGAGCAGCCATTGAAATTAATAGTGAAAGTGAATGCATCATGACAAGTTCACTGGTGCAAAAAATTGACAAATACAAGTTGTCTAGACCAAGCAGTTTCTGACTGCTATTCATTTTATACTTATTGCCAAAAATGAGAAAAATTGGAATATATGAAATACAGTTTATGTTGATTTGAGTGCTTTAACTGCTTTCTCAGCTGCATCATCAAGATCCTCTGCTGTAATTAATGTCATCCCACTCTCCTGTGTCATCAAACATAAACATTTTATTAATTATTTCAATCATGGCCCGTTTAAACACCTAAAAATTCCTTGTATACCCAAACCCATTTGACCTGTTACCCAACCTGTCTTTTTTGAGTCAAATTGAGACGACAGTGATCATTTTTACCTTGAGAATTCTCTTTCCTTGGTCGACATTTGTGCCTTCAAGACGGACGACCACTGGTACTTTCAGTGAAACCTGGCAAACAAAAGTTTAACAGAAATTTGATGTTAAAAGTTTAAACAGATATTAATGTTACTGAATGTCTAAATTTGAACTTAACAAATACCAAGTAAAAACCACTTTTATTAACTTTACTAGAACAACATTATTCAAAAAACTATTATAAAAATGAAAGAGGAAGCTACTGGACTTACATGTTTAGCAGCATTAACAATCCCACTAGCAATAACATCGCATTTCATAATCCCGCCAAAGATATTGACCAAAATTGCTTTCACTTTGTCATCTGAAGTCAAGATCTTGAAGGCTTCCACAACCTGTTCTATTTATTTCTTTTTAGTACAAATTAACATAACATAAGTTTTAATATTAAATGTACTTGCCTGTCCTTCAGAAGCATTCCCACCAACATCCAGAAAATTGGCGGGAGTTCCACCATGCAGCTTTATGATATCCATGGTGGCCATTGCCAATCCTGCACCATTCACCATGCATCCGATTTCCCCGTCCAAACCAATGTAATTTAAATCTGCTTTTGCAGCTGCCACCTGTCAAAAACATGTAATGCATTTCAGATGACCATGTCAAAATGGGTTACAACTAAAAAAGTTACAAAGATTTTATGGGTCAAAAGGGTAGGGATCGAGTTGTGTTTGACTCGCAAGAACTAAACTTCTTCATAACCCTATGAATTTCAAAAAAATAAATGTATAATATATGACTATGAAGGCTATACTTATGTATTAATCCTTTTTTTATGATGCTATAAAAGCATTCAACACTTTGTAGTTTTGACCCATTACATCACTATTGTAAATAGTTTAATACTTGATATCACAATTTGAAATTTTTAATAACAAATTATGGTCACAGTTTATTTTTAATTGATATCTTGATTGTTATGAAACTGGAAGCTAAGTGAATAACAATCAGTGAGTCAATCCAGTCCAACCAGGCCGATTTGTTAAAATGGCCTGTTTTGACGACTAATACCCAACCCGACTGTTTTGCAACTTTTAGTTATACCTCACGAGGGTCCTCCTGTGTTGGATCACGTAGAGAAAATATATCTTTCTGACGATAAGCAGCATTATCATCAAAATTTAGTTTAGCATCAGCAGCAATCAATTTCTTATCAGAAGTCTCTGCAATAGGATTGATCTGAAGGAGGGTACTTGAAATTAACAACAAAACATGGAATGCCTTAAAAAGAGTACTTTTTTTCAGTGAACTTAATGCTGACCTCCAATTGCGTGCAATCAGATTCACGGAAAAGATTATACAACTTCTTTACTTGTTCTATAGAAGCTTTTTTGTCAGCCACTGTAGGAGCTAGACCCTCTACAACCTTAGCAGCATCTTCGTCAGTAATTCCTTTGAAAACATCAATAGGCACCTGTAACAATTAAGTGCAATGGATAACTTGAATGATGAAAGCATATAACCCTTTAAAAACATGACAAAATGGACGCCCTGTTGTGTAGCGAGCCAAAACATGTAATTTTTTAAGGGTCATTTCAGGTTGACACAATACACTTTCTTCAAAAAAAAATTACTTGAGTAAAACAATTTAAGAGATTTTACGCGATAGAAAATGACTTTTGACCAACTTTCAACCCATCACAATGACCTGTTTCCTTTTAAGCTAAAGCATTTGACCAGTTAGAGATGAAACAGGGTCCAAAATGTCTGAATCAGCTGTTTCAAAAGTAATTGGGTCAAAATGGACACCTCTAGTTTAAGTATTATCAAGATTTGGAATATAGGAATACTTTTATAATCATGTCAGGGAATTTCTCTGCGAGGTCTTCAATGCTGGTTCCTCCCTCTCGGCAGGCAATTATAAGCTGGAGAACAAGAGATTCAGTAAGTAGCATTTATCAATGACTATAAAAATTAATATACTTGTTTCATAAAAAAGAGAGTAAAACTAACATATCAATACTAATAATAATGAAGATGCTGATGATGATAATTATAATAGTACTACTCAAAAGATACGATGCTTACAGGACCAGCTGTTGTACGATCAAGAGTGATTGCAAAGTACATCTCATTCACAAGTGACACCTTTTCACACAAGTAAACCTGCATAAATGAAGTTACACACTCACTCTTATGTCTATATTGCAAGTTTGCATCTCCTAAATAACATTTTATTAAAGCACAGAAAAACAGCCAATGGTCATAACATATTAACATGGTCTGAATAGAAATATAAGTGATGTTAACCTTGCTGACAACTTTTCCTTGTGGGCCAGTTTGCTTAGTAACAAGAGTCTGTCCAAGCATCTTGCCTACGAAAACATCAAAACAAGATCAATCATCCTAAAATGTAATCAATCCTCAAAATGACAAACATGTATAGAGAGATGAACATGCACATATTATGTAATAATTTCCTAACTAGTTAAACGGATCATATTCAAAAATGAACAAAAATGACACAACTTTACCAGCTATGTCTTCAGCCTGCTCAGCCTTGACTATGTGAACTCCACCTTGAAGACCGCTTGTGAACTTCCCTAGGCCCCTTCCGCCAGCAAGGATTTGGCTCTTCACCACCAACTGAACCAAAGAAACCAGAGCCACTTGGGTAAAAACTCAACTCAAATTTTATTATCTACTACAAATAAGCACTTAAGAACAAGTAATAAAGATCACAGCTTCTAGATTTAGGTGTCGTGTCAAACTGGGACGGAGGAATAAAAGTAGTGCCAAAAAAACCCATAACTAGATGAATTAAAAAAAGCGTGTAAAGTCAATCAACTCACTTCTTAAAATTTACAAAGAACAAGCCTCGGTCTTGATTTTACTTCTTATGAATGTTATTTAAACACCTAAACAAAAGATTCGAGCAAAAACACTATTTAATACAAATTACCTCCTTCTCATTTGGGAATGTTGTTTGTATAGCTTTCCGAACCTCTTCAACGGAAGAAACAGCAACACCTTTTGGAACATTAATACCAAACTTACTCATTAACTCAGCCCCCTGGTATTAAAACCACTCATCAGTAACCAATTATAGATAAAAACAAGTGCCACTACGTGATCAAAACACCACGAATTGACCGACTTAATAGACAAACGTAATGTAGAATTGTAGATTAGACACTGGTGTGTTTTGAAGAACATTAACAATACAGCATCATGATCATTCAGTAACTACATAACAGATTTTAATAAAATAAATGAAGTATAGTTATTGCAATTTCTAAAAGTTCATTAGAGTGTTAAACAAACTTATATCTAGTTTCTAAAAACAATGATCAATTGAAACATAACAAAGTAAATATCATCAACCTCTAAAAAACGCCATAATAACACAACTGAACCACGTTTGCCATAGACCTAAATCTCATATCTCAAAACAGTAACCAAATGATGAATATTAGGAGGTAGAAGTGGAGGACCTGGTACTCATGGATATTGAGACGACGGAGCTGCTGTTGTTGATATTTTCCGGCGAGTTTGAGAGATTTAGATGCGAGGTTGTTGAACAATCCTCCTCCTACCATTGTTGTGAGCTGAGATCCAGTAGAGAAAATGAATAGTTAGAAATAGATCGAATCGATGGTTGATTAAAAAGTGAACGGAAATAGGTCAAACGGTGGCGGAGATACGACGGACCTGTACTGTAATTGGGGAAGCAAATAAGCCCTTGTTAACCTTCCACCTCAATATTCTCCTTCCTTTTTATTCATATTTTTATGGAAATTGTTTTCTTCTTAAACATGTTCACACTATTGGGTGTCATAGGTTGAATTCGTTTCATTAAATATTTTAGGGATTATAATCGAGAAGAGGATACGAGTCATAAACATTGGTTTGAAATCTGAAAAAAATCGAAAAACCAATGTTTTGATGAATAATCTCCCGATCGGTATCCATAAAACATTGGTTTGAAATCTGAAAAAAATCGAAAAACAAGTTAAGTGCGCTTAACGGCAGACCACTATAGGCCAAAGAAGTTGGATTTGGGACCACTGGAGTGAATAAACTGAGTTGAGATTATTCTCAGCCAATAGGTGTTAGTTGATATGATTTTATGCCAATTTGCCCATTAAATATGTGTTTTCGAATACTAGAGATGATCGTGTGAACCAACAGTCCGTGAATGATTTAAATTGCTGTTAAAAAATAAAATTTTCACGTTTATAAAGCTACTTAGTGCGGAAAGATGATAGACAATGTTCAAAAATTCTTAAAAAAATATGTAGCATTGAAATGTGATGACAATGTATTGTGAGTGATGGTGATTAAAATGGTGTTATGATAGTATGATACGGATAGTAAATTTAGTATGTTAAAAACTTGTGATTGCGTAAATTATTTAAAAAAAACCTTACACACACCACCCAGGCACCCATCATGGGCGTACTTGTCAACCCCAAAGGCCAAAGCCAAAGTGGTAGTGACTCGTTCTCCTTACCTCGTTGCGGTTATAGCCTGACAACGGCCCATTTAAGTCTCAACTTGAAGTCTAGTGTTAATTAAGAAATTATATATGATAACTTGATTTTTAACTAAAAAATCTTGTATGTGTACGTTTAGTGGTTAACTTTTTCTCTAATAAAAAGTGTTGTTAAAAAGTTTGAAGTCTAATACTAGCTTTTTGTTAATGCTCGTTTATTGTAATAGTTATTGTTTGAGTTTATAATATATATAAAATGTTTTACTATTTTTACAACCAAAGAGTTTACAATATGATAGCAGGTAAACAGACGGTAAGCTGCGTCATAACCCTTTTTTGAATATATAAAAAGCAAAAAAAAAAAACCTAAGCATACACTTTTCTTTACCCACACATCTTTCTCACAGTGTTGTAAAAATGGTTAGATGTTAGTCAGACGGTTAATACCAACTTAACGAGGGATTCTTCATAAATAGTTAAATTCGAATTTTATATGTAATTCTTTCATTTATTTACACAAACACATAAGGTTTTTCAAGATTTAAGAATTAATTAGTATCACTTCCCAAATACTTCAAAAATTTGTGACCTAAGTTTGACCTAAAAAATTTGTGGCCAAGTATAACATCTGGCCGGGTAATGGGGAGATTAAATAAAATTTGAACCGGTAAGACAACGGTTAATCTTAACATATCGAACTTGAGTTTCTCACAAAGACGCAAACCTAAATGTGTTTATTATCTTAAGTTGTAACACCCTTGTCAAAACTTACGTCGGTTGTGGACATGAGTGTTGTTGGGCACATAAGGAATAAATATCAGCAACGTGTTCCGGGTGCATTGCAAGTAATGGATGAGATGAGAACTTCACACTTAAGTATGTTTGCATGGCAACAATCCCATAATGAGTGACCTCTTAAGAAGTTTTACTCAAGCACCTAAAATATATTTTTGATCTTCTACGGGTTAAAGCGGACAATATCGTTAGTATGAGAGGCTGAATGTTCCGGACATCCCAATTCTATTGGTCACCTACAATTTGTAAATACAATCAAAACTTCTTGATTAAAAGAATTGAAATAACACGTCATCTTCCTCGATATGTAATAAAAAAAGGACATATTTAGGGGTTGAGCTTGTCATAAAAAATCTTGGTAGTGTAGTTCAATTGGCGGTCGGCAGCTCTGGGATTCAATTTGCATTCGGGTAACTTTTTTATGTTGTAAATTGTTAATGTTTATTTGTTAATTCTTAGTTTTAATGGTATATATATTCATATGATTTTTGTTTGTTACTAGTGCAGTAGGTTTATTCGCACTGAAAGATTGAGTTTTTACGTTTGTATTATTAATCGTCATTAACTTACTTCTGATATTAACTGTTACTTTTGATAGATATACCATATGATTAAAATCATGATTCTTGGTTGGCATCATCTAGTTTTTTGTGGCACGGTGACTAAGGGATAGACTTGAAATATCAAGACAAATGTATTTAGTTATGTATTTAGTTGTTTTTAATCAAAACTTCATTGTTTTGATGGGGTTTTGTGTGTATGTTACATGCGTAACATCGTATATTCACTTTCTCCTTTTTTATATTAGATATATATAATTGCTCTTCAAAAAAAAAAGATATATATAACTATTTATAAGCTTATTATGTGTTTATTTGGTGTGTATGTTTTTGAACATGTTAATTAGGTGCTTGTTTTGAACATGTATATATACAAGTGCAACTGTGAAACCAAACCGGAGCCAAACCGTTAGTAACAATTTGGTTTGGTTTGATTTTTATTTTCAATGGTTTGGCTCCGTTTTTATATATGCAAAAACCGTACTAACGGTTTGTCTTACGGTTTAATTAAAAAACCGTCAAACCAAACCGTGAACACCCTAGTATCGGGTCTAGCCTCTTGCTAGATTTTAGTGGTATATACATTTATGTTGGCTAGCCAAAAAAATAGTATCTCAAGAGATGTGGTTTCAAAGTCTGACCGGACTCGATGAGACCCGGATAGTGTCAGGTGTAGCTAGCCACAATATGTTACTTATGAGATAAGTTGTGTAAAGTGTTTGTATATCTATCTAATAAATCAAACTTTTAGGAGGCAATTTTTGGAGGGATTTTTTTTTTCTATAATAGAAAGTTTGGAAGGTAAAATTTAGCTAAATTTTTCACCATGCAAGTTGATGGAGCCAACTCCTTAAATGTTATTTATTTACAAATTGTTAAATATAATGGTTATAATTTCTTTATAAATATTACTATTTAACCCTTGTGTAACACACGGGTATTAAACCTAGTTGTATATAAACAAGTGACATAACACAAATCATGTCATTCTCTCTCACTCTAACCTTTTTCTCTCACGCTTACTAAAAATAACTTTTCTATTATGACGATTTATTTTTTTAGAATTAAACAAGCTGTTAAATCCATAACAACTTGAAGATTGTTGATAAGGAAACTTAATCGTCGGTTTTAAATCCGATACGTATTTGTTTCTTTACTATGATTTAAGGTTAAATCAACCAAATAAATCAAGTTAATGATTCTTTTACGAGAAACGAAATCCTTTTAATCTTTTATTGACCGATAAATGATTATATTTATTTGGTTTGACAAAAAGGTTTAGTTCGGGACCTTGAGATATGATTGTGGTTGATGGTTAAATGGTACAAATCATTACTTTTAGACATGAACAAAGGCAAGTAGAATAACCATCATTTTAATGTCCGGTTTGTGTTGGTGGATAGCATTCACTTTTTCACCAATTATTTTTTTTTATTGTAGCATTTAGAAAACATAAAATAAAAAATAACAATGAAACTAATATTTCCATCTATGTCAATGTATTAGTATTCATGTTCGCCTCTAAACTTTATAGTTATATGAATGTTATTTCAAAACCACGAAAATACAGTAAATTTTAAAAACCATGTCATGAATCTTTAACTAGACCCCGACAAATGAACAACTTTCTTTTCTCAGGAACAAATACGCGATTTGTCGCCAAAATAAGATAATGACAACCCATCACACCAGCTACGTCTAACATGACAAATAGATGCATAAAATGTTACGTTCAACATTGAATATAATCATAATTCATGAGGTTAAAATTAATAGAAATATACTACTTATTCATACTAATCTTCTAAAAAAACGTTTAAGATGAATGAAGGCCTTCAAATATACAGTCACTTAGGAATAAAGGTAAATAGGTAGCTTAATGACTCACTAATGTTCATGACTCATGCAATCATACAAAATATTATCATAAATAAAACAATCCCATAAATGAGTATTTTTTTAATAAAATGGAAAGGTCCATGGAGTTTATGAGATTAAATCCAAGTGGCAACATTTGAGCCCCATGACAGTTAATCTCATAAACTCCATGGACCTTTCCATTTTATTTTTTTATTTATATTTTCCAACACTTAATTTCCCAACTAGTTTCCTTCCTAATTTATTTATTTCCAACTGCATTTATTTCACAAACTATTTAAAAATAATAATAATAATAAATATATATATAGCTTCAATCTCACGATTCTTGTTCAATATCCCCTTGATTTCTTCTTCCTCATGCGGATATTCATTTTCTTTACAGATTCAATTCAGCAAACAACAAACAGTTTGTGTTCAAATAATTTGAATTTTTGATTAGTTTTTCGATAAAGAAAAGGAAAAAAGATAATAAAGATTGAAACTTTATTTGATTCTTTGTTGATCAAAAGCTAGAGTTGTGATTGATACTGAAGATGGGTCCTGATTTTCATGTGCTATGTTTCCTCAATTTCAGTTGCCATAAAGAAAGGTCTGTTTTTTTCTTCTTCATAATTTACAGTTATGTGTTCTTGTAACTTCAATTTCAAGAAATCAGTTGGGCTTTTGTGAGCTTTTTGGATTATTGAATTAGGGTTTTTTTTTAGTGTTTGAATCAAAGCTGATTTGGTTGTTTTTTGATGTAAAATTGAGGATTTGGAATTGGGGATTTGATCTTTTTACTTGCAAGTCAACTTTTAATGTTCATGTTCAATCAAGTTTACATATTTTTGTGTTGGTTTTGCCAGAATTTGACTTGAAACACTGAATTTGATGTTTGGGTATTGGATCCTTTTCACTTGCAAGTCAAATTTATGTTCATGTTTATTGAAATTTGCATACTTCTTTGTTAATTGTGTAGAAATTGACTTAAAACACTGCATTTGATATTTGGTTTTGTGGGTTGAAGTTTTCTTGAGGGTAGGAATAAGATATGAGGAATAAGAACCGGAATCAGACCGGAGAACGAAACATCAGTAGATCAAATCGGCGGTTTGGAAAGATCTTGCAGTGTCTGTGCTCTGGTGACCAATCAAGAAGCACAAATGAGATGAACCCTTCATCAGAATCGATAGCAACGAATGATTGTTCTTCACAAGTGGCTGATGAACATGATAAGAAACCGGATACTGGTAGTATTGAAGAAGCAGAATTATCGCTTCGTGAAAGTGGTTCCATCAATTATGAGGTTTGTTTTTCAAACCATTTTGATTATGTGAATTGAAGATCTAAAGTTATAAACATGTTGAAATGAGTTGTGTCAAAGTTACAGTGAAGTATAAAATAGATCATCTTTAATCAGTTTTATTGTTGGGATAAAGTGATTATGTGTACATTAATATTATATTATATTGTTAACTATTATTTGATAAGTTGTTATTGTTATACAGGAAGCAAGAGCATTGCTAGGGAGATATGAGTATCAAAAGGGAAACATAGAAGCTGCTCTTCATGTATTTGAAGGGATAGACATATCTACAGTTACTCCAAAGATTAAAATTAGTCTTGCTAAAACAGGGGAGACTCGTAAAAAACGTTCCCATACTTACACCGATCCACCATTATCACCACACGCTCTTAGTTTACTTCTTGAAGCAATTTACTTGAAGGCAAAGTCATTGCAGCTTCTCGGGAGATATAGAGGTATGAACTTTGTTTCATATTGTAGTAATAGTTCTCTTCACATTTGTATAAACACTTAAATCTCCGTATATTTTTGCAGAAGCTGCAAAATCTTGCAAAATTGTACTCGACATTGTTGAATCATCGTTACCAGACGACTTACCTGAAAACTTTGGTGCTGACTGCAAACTACAGGAAACAATAAGCAACTCAGTCGAGTTGCTTCCTGAGTTATGGCAACTCGCTGAGTCACCCCATGAAGCAATCTTGTCATTCAGGCGGGCCCTACTTCGTAACTGGAAGCTCGACGAAGAAACAACAGCAAAAATCGAAAAAGATTTTGCAGTTTTTCTTCTTTATAGTGGAAGCAAAGAAGCTGATCCACCTAATCTAAGATCCCAAATGGATACTTCATTTGTACCAAGAAACAACACTGAAGAAGCTATTCTACTTTTAATGCTTTTGTTAAGAAAAGTTAATTTAAAGAAAATCGAGTGGGACCCGTCTGTGGTTGATCATCTTTCTTACGCATTGTCGATTTGCAATGGGCTCGGGCCTCTCAGTAAGCAGTTGGAAGGACTACTTCCTTCGGTTATTGACAAGAAAGAAAGATGTCTCCTTTTATCTCTTTGTTACTATGGACAAGGTGACGGTTTAACTGCATTGACTTTATTAAAAAATATATATAAATACGATGATCCAAATTGTGTTTCGGCTTTACTAATTGCATCAAAGATTTGTGGAGAAAATCCTGATTTTGTAGAAGAAGGTGTAAATCTTGCTAAAAGAGCTCTTAATGTTTTGGAAAATAAATGTGATGAGATGGTGGGAGTTGTTAATTCTTTATTGGGTATTTCACTTTCGGGCCAAACTAAGTCGGGTTTGACCGATTCAGAAAGGGTCAAACTTCAAGCAGATGCGATTCAGTCTTTAGAGACTGCAAGTAGGTTGACCCGGATGAAAGATTGTAGAATTGTGTATGATCTTTGTTTGGAATATGCTGACCAGAGGAAGCTGGATTTGGCTCTCAGGCAGGGGAAACATTTGATTAAACTGGAATGTGGGTCCCGTGTTCAAAGTTGGTTGCTATTGGCTAGAATATTATCGGGTCAGAAACGATTTTTGGATGGCGAAACAATAATCAATGCTGCTTTAGAACAAACAGGAAAATGGGATCAAGGAGAATTGTTAAGAACAAAAGCTAAGTTACAAATTGCACAGGGTCAAATAAAGAATGCCATCGAGACGTATACTCAACTTCTTGCGGTTCTTCAAGTTCAGAATAAAAGTTTTCCATCTCAAAAGAACAATCTTGAGGTATAATTATTTAAATTTCTTCATATATAGCCTGAAAAGGCACAATCTTGATGTGTCTTTGCGAGCAAGTTGCAGTAAATATCAACTTACTTGCGCTTCATTTTTACTAATCGTTACTATAACCATTGTATTTTTTAAAAGTGATCATCTTGGGTACACCCAATAATCATGACACGTTCATTGACTTGGATAAGTTTTGTTAGCTAAATTTAAATTGTCACTCAAGTTTATACAACGGGTCAAATGGGTCACTTCGAAGTTCGAACGCAAGATTCTTGGTCATTGCAATTTACCGTCTTTTTGGCAATTACCTTGCTGAAAGTTATTTCTTGATAGAAAAAGTGTTGATTTCTGTATCGCTGTTTTATTTTCTTTAGGTAGGCAGAAAACATTATAAAGACTTGGAGTTAGAAACATGGCATGATTTGGCTATGGTGTATATAAGTTTATCGCAATGGCGTGATGTGGAAGCTTGTCTTTCAAGATCCGAGGCGATCAACTGCTATTCTTCGTCTCGTTGGCACATCACTGGTATGTTATTGCGTTTCTTTAATCTTTTTTTATTTGACCTTCAACCTTATGTTTGAAGTCATCTCAATTAGCAAACCTATAGATTTGTATAATACATTTTGTACATAGTGCTCGACAGATATAACGTGAATAAAAAGAAGGGGGCTAAAGCGTTACATAAACGCCTTATGCATCACATTTAAAGCAGAATGTATAAGTGTTTATGTGCTTTTTGTGGTTCACTGCATATAATTGGTTCTACATTTGTATATCATTATTTTTTGTTACAGGTTTGTTGTATGAAGCAAAAGGTCTGGACAAAGAAGCTTTAAAAGCATATCAAAATGCTCTGGACATTGACCCTGGTCACGTGCAAAGTCTTGTTTCCATGGCTATGGTTTTAAGACGGCTCGGTGGCAAGTCTGGGCCGGTGATTAGAAGTTTCTTGACTGAAGCATTGCGGTTAGATCGAATGAACTCATGGGCTTGGTATAGTATGGGCCAGTTTTACAAAGATGAGGGACCGGCATTCATAAAGGATGCCGTGGACTGTTTTGAGGCTGCGAGTATACTTAAGGAAACAGAACCGATTGAGCCGTTTAGATGATGGCAATATGTTTGTTGATGCAAGTAAAAGTATATAGAACGGTTTTAAGTTGAGAAAAATAATTAAATTTGTTCCATTAATGTTGTTACAGGAGAACAAAATGATTTCACATTATCCTTTTGTTTACAGTAACTCATTTTTCTGGTTCACAGGTGCAGTGAAGATATTTTAATATAGCAAAAGCCTTACACGGTATTTGTGGATTTGGATTTAATCTAAACAAAAGTCTTAACATAAAATTTGTAATTTTGGGTTATTTTATTTTGAACAAGTTTAAATTCAAATAAAAAAACAAGTAGCTAAACGAGCGTCGAAATGTATATTTTAAAAGCAACTATTTTATAAACGCCTATTGAAATACAAAACGTTGATTGTGGATTTGTGGTTGTGGCGTGGGAAATGTTCTGGAGAGTTGATCACTCCAAACCAGTGGTTCAGATCAATTGTGTGATTATTTTCACCCCACGTGAAATAATTATTACTAAAGTACGAATCATCAGGGTCGGTCTTAAGGATTTGAGTGTCTTGTGTGAGACGACAAAAAAGACCCCTCGTCCCCTCAACCCGAAGTACCAACACTTAAAATTATATAAACTAAATTTTTAACCAAAAAACAAATGTTTGATACATAAACATAAGAAAATCAAAGTATTCAAATTAGTGAATTACGTTTTTGGCAGTAGTGGGCTTCCAGCCTTCATTAATCCATAATCCATTTGATTGTGTGGACTTTTAGATGTTTAGTTAATTAGTTGTAGTGGACTTTAGCCTTTAGGTGTGAACTTTAAATCTTTACTTATTTGTTACATGACTATTGACTAAATATAAGTTTTATAAAAAAAATTTATATAATATTTTTTATAAAAATTTGATGCCCCTATCAAACGAGTGCCCTGTGCGATCGCCCATGCTGCACACCCTTCTAAGCCCCCTATGCGAATCATGCTTGCGTGATAATTCTAACCCTATTTTCAATGCTTAAATGTGAATTTCATCTCAATTTTACAATTTTTACCAAAATAACAGTTTGTATTTTATCTTTTTACTATTTTGAGTTAAGCGCAATTTACACCCTTGTGGTTTACACTCAAAGTCACTTTGCATCCCCGTCAAAAAAATTAGATCGATTGCACCCCTATGATTTATAAAGCGGGTCATTTGCACCTCTCATTAACTTTGACCGTTAGTTGACTGTCAATTAAAGGGGTAAAAACGACTTTTAAACTGGCCAAAGTTAGTGAGGGGTGCAAATGAAATGACCCGCTTTAAAAACCGTAAAAGTGCAAACAGTTTAACTTTTCATACGATTAAGCAAAGTGATTTTTGCATATAAACCAAAGAGGTGTAAATTTTATATACTTTGTTAATCTTATGTTAGTTGTCATGAAAACTAGAGAGGTGCAAATAGTTTAACTTAACTCTAATATTTTATATACTTTGTTAATCTTATGTTAGCTATCATGAAAACTCCTACATTCCATACAAATGAGCAGATAACAAAATCATAAAATATCTTTAAATGAGCACTTTGTAGAAAGCGTCAAGTATAAACTTACCACCGAAAGCACCCATATCTAATGGTTAGAAGCATTTTAAGGGCGCTTTCAACGCTATAGGTTAGTAAAACGACTCATTACACATGATCTTAATAGCTCATTTTGTGTTTTATACTTTGGGAATCTAAGTCAATTTTTACTCATGCTTAATTTATTCTACTTGCATTATGTTTTCATAATACGATAATTATTATTCGAAC
Source organism: Tagetes erecta (assembly GCA_030867185.1). Taxonomy (NCBI): domain Eukaryota; kingdom Viridiplantae; phylum Streptophyta; class Magnoliopsida; order Asterales; family Asteraceae; genus Tagetes; species Tagetes erecta. The sequence continues at coordinate 11,692,918 of CM061494.1, forward strand.
CAAAATAATCAATGATAGCTTATTGGCTTGATAAACTCATCTCATTATTAGCGGGTGATTGTAAACCGGTTATATACTCATATGCTTATGCTCAATCGTCTAGGTTTTCATGCACTGTTCGTTTATGTGAAACACTTTGTAAATTTATAGTATTAATGCCTTGTGAAATAATTTTTTTATTATACTTATTTATAATCAAACATATGTTTACTTAACTATTTACTTGATCAGTTATTTTTTATATAATATTAGAAAATACCATTTGAAGAATTTATTAGATACTCTCATATCTATTAGTTATATGTTTACTTGCTTACCTTTGTTATAATCAATATACTTACTACTTTGTTACACTCATAAATCACAACTTTATATCATTACAAATCCAAGTCAACCAATGATGAATCTATTAACTAACTAAAGGTAAGCATCTCTTCATTACGTTAAACTTACTAATTTAATAAGTTAACATAACATACTCATTTGTTTTTCAATATTTTTCATTCATTCATAACTTATTATTAAGGCGAGAAAGTGTCAACCAAAACGCCAACGCAATATCGTAAGAACCAAACCGTAAACTATTCAACCAATTTAAATGAAGTAAAATAACATATCACCTAACATTTTATGATAAAAATTATGCATTTTATGATAAAGAGTGTTTGTTTCAGCCCGAATGAACTGGTAATAACATGAAACTGAAACACCAGAACAGTTAAAGACTGAGACTTAATCTAAGTCCATTAGCATTCAAAACAGATCATTGCCTGTAACTGCTTTGCCAAGATGGACTAAACCAACATAATAATAAACACAAACAAAAAAAGCATCATCATCAAACAGAGGTTTGAAACTAATGTGTCAGCCCGAATGACTTGGAACTTCGATGATATTTATCTAGAAGCCCAGAACAGTAAAAGACTGAAAATTAGTTTAAGTCCATTAGCATTCAAAACAGATCATTGACTAATTCAAGTCTCTACTGCTTTGCCAAGATGGACTAACAACAACATAAATCATAACACCACTTATTTATGTATACTCAATCAATTGTTGAAGAAACAAAAGGATGATCAAAAGTATTGATTATGAACACGAAAATTGAGCTGGATTTAAGCAATTTAAGAAGGATTTAGAAGAATAAGAGATAAAAGGAACTGGCTGAAAATGGTGGATCGTTTGCGGCGTCACATTGATTTAGGGTCTGAAAGATAGAGGGTATTTATTGGCAACTGATGAGGGTTTGGTACTTTGGTATGTGTGTGTAACAATTTCTTATTGGGCCAAAAATGACATTTAGGTACAGGCCCGGTAGTTTAAGCTAATTTAACAACTACATTTGCGTATCCACAAATCTGATTTTTTTAGGAACCGGTTCCGATAGAAACCAATCCGGTTTTGGTCAACATAGTCAATAACTGGGTTGGGTTTGGTTCCGGGTCTTGACCGGTTTAACACTTTAACCGGATTGAGGTGGAACCTTCCGTCGGTTCCGGGTAGGGTCGGGTTTCTTGAAAGAACCGGAACCCATGTGTACTCTACGGTTTAAGTACGACCGGTTCCGGTTCGGATACACCGGGTCGGTTTCGGAACCGTTTTTTTTTGTGCACAGCTAACTACATTTGCATCACTCACGAGTTATCCTCCAATTTAGTTATTTTATTTATCGAGTGTAGAACCTTCAAGTTCTAAACTAATACGTCATAAAAAAAATCTCGTACATCAGTTTTGAACCTAAGAACAATCTCGGGAGTAAAAAAATCTCGTACATTAGTTTTAAACTGATACGTGGTAAAAAATCACTTAACCGGGATTAAAACCAATAAACAACGCAAACCGAATCGGTTTTGACTTGGAATTGTACCTATACGAACCAGTTTGAAAAAGACTCTAGTTTGGTTGAAACCGGTTTTTGAGGCGGAAATGATGAGGTTTGTCCGGTTTGTAGTCGGGTTATCTGATCAAACTGTATTCGTAGTCAGGTCCGGTCCGAGTTCACAATCAAGTTCGGTTCCGACCCATTTTTTCAACTCTAGCAACAATGATGAACTAGGTGACCGAAAGAATTATCATATAGCTCAATTGTGGTATAAATAATGATGAATATGGATTTTGAATCATTTTTGTGCATACAAGTTGTTTGACTAAATGCCAACAAAAAGGAAACTATAGCAACACAATCACCGGCTAGTATTTGCATCATGCCTTTTTTTTTTTGTTTTTGTTTTTTACTCACAAATTCTACACTATATTGGGTGAGTTTTTCTTCACTTACAAGTTATATACCTGATGAGTGGAAGCTAGTCTTGATAATGCAAGATCAACTCTTGTTAAAATTCAAGATCACTCAAACAATGTAACGTCTTGTTTCGTCAACTCCGTTTTTGTTCCACCCCTTTCTGCTTTGTACTCAAAGTTTTTCGCGGCTATAAGAAACATAATGAAGTTCAAAACGCACAAAACTGTGAAAACCACATAATATAAATCCAGGCGAGATTCATTTAGGTTGTCTAGGATCCAACCTTTACGTCCATTTCGTTTTGTAACATTAGCGACAGTAGATAAGATGAAACTACTAAGAAAATACCCAATACCAAGACTAGTCGTGAAATACGCCGTGCCAAGACTTTTCATTCCTTCAGGTGCTTGATCATAGAAAAACTCAAGTTTTCCGACTTCTAAGAAGTTATCAGCGACGCCCATTAAAACAAATTGTGGAAGGAGAATGAATATGCTTAAAGGCACGACTTTACCTTTGTCAAATATACCATGTTCTTTAGCAGCATTTAGTCGTCGCATTTCTACCGAACTAGCGATGATCATGATAATGACATGGAGGGCTATGCCAATTGCCATTCGTTGCAATATAGTGATACCTCGAGGGTTTTTCGTGTATTTTCTAACAAATGGTACAAAGTAACGGTCGTATACAACAATGCTGATAAGCATGGAGATTGTTATAAATACGGCTAGACAAGCTGGAGGGATATCAAAATGCGGTCCCATGGACCGAACCAATGTGGTGCCTTGTTTGATGAAAAGGGTGTGAGTTTGAGCCACTAATGTGCTAGGAATGAATGTTGCAAACAAGATCGGGACCATTTTGAGCATTTGCTTTGTTTGCTCAACTTGTGTTACAGGACAAAGATCCCATTTTGAAACCGGTTCTTTTGTTTCTTTGTTCCTCACCGCAGCTTTGTCAAGGAACCTATATCGTGGTTAAAATTTAGTTGTCAGATATAAAGCGCGTTGTAGAACATAATTAAAAAAAAACAAGACTAAACTAGAACATTGAACATTTGAATCATTGATGAAAAGAAACATGTCCTCGCTTTTTATAACCTTAGAGAAGAGGAATGATCGATTCTATGCTTCCCAGAACACGAGTACTCGTTCAAAGTCAACTCGTAAAGCTCCTCCGGGTCAACGGGTACAACTACATTTCTCTTTCTTGCAGCAGCAACCAACACTCTAGCCATATTAGTAAACGGGCTTTCTGTCATGCGCTTGTGCCGATAATTTGGTGTCCCGATTACAAACATTATAAGCGCCAGAAAAAGAGCCGATGTAGAGATGACATACGCTAAACCCCAACCCACATTATCTTGAATGTACACTATGAATGTGTTTGAGAAAAGGGTACCAAAGAATATGCTAAACATCCACCAATTGAAAAAAGTGAGCTTTTGGGCTCTCTCATTCGGCTCAAAATCGTCGAATTGGTCTGCACCCATTGTTGAGATATTAGGCTTGGTTCCACCGGTCCCAACTGCTACAATATAAAGTGCACAGTAGAATATACCAACTTGAAACGGCGAGGCTCGTTTATCGCAGTCTAAGTAGGTCACATGTTTTCCACAAGATGGTGGCTTTAATGATGGTAGTGAAACCACAAGTGTCAATAAGCACATACCCTGTTTGGTAAAATCAACAAGTAGCTTAGTTAAGAACTTCATTGCAATTTAACATTTGATAATCAAGTTTTGAGTTATCATATTTAACATGTTTGCAATTTGATTGTAGTTTTGAGTTATTAATATAGTATATTTGAGTTATGGTTGATGTATTTGACACGAATAAATATATAAATAGTGTTCTAGATCGATTGACTGGTCATCAACCTGGCACAAATGATGGACCTTCATAGAATAATGTATGTATGTACCATAAGATAAATAACAGAAGAAATCATGAAAGTCCAATATCGTCCCAAATATGTGTCGGCGATATATGCACCTAAAATAGGTGTCATCCACACGGTTCCAACCCAATTTGTGACGCTGTTTGACGATTTCACAGTGCCTTGATGTAGTTCCCTTGTGAGGTACAACACCAAATTTGTTGTTATTCCATAGTATGCCATTCTTTCACACACTTCATAACCTACAAATTGAATTATAAAGATTTATTCGTCGTATTATCATAAATCAGCTAGCTAGCGAATCAAAGTAAATATAAAGTTGTCATTAAACTCACCAAGCATGAAGTAACATGCTTTCCATTTTCCGGTGTTTGATCTTAAGACGGGTTTACCCTTGAGATTTCTAGTCCCGTCTTGTGTAAAGTCCTCTCCAACTCCCTTCCCGTCGTCTGTCAGCCCCATCATGCCAACACATGAGAAAACATGCACGCTATAATTAATATGGGCCCGCTTGTTCGTCTTCTTAGTGTTTATAAATGTTGTCTTCTTGAAACTTTACCAAACTATACCGAACAATTTGGTATAAACAAACTTAGGTTGTATCTACGCCTTCCATCGCTTTTGGTCCATTTTGTTTGTACATCACAAGCCTAATCTTTCTGTCATTTTCAGTTCATTTGTGTCCCTTTAGATGAAGATGTGAAATTCTGTGATTCAAAACTATTTTGGGGGGTTTATGATATTATTGTTGTATATGAATGCATGGCTTTGTACTTAAATACTGCACATGACACATTACCTTATATCAATCACATTTGAAGTGTTGAATACATGCCGGAAATTAACATCTTATGTAAAATAAATGCATTGTTATTATTTATTAAGATTAACTGTTTTGGTACGTCTTCGAGTAACGAATGGGCACATCAAAGTGTGATGGTGAACACATCAAAATATGTTAGTGAACAAGTTACATTATGCCAGTGAATATGACAAAGTTATATAATGTTCTAAAAATACATATGCCGTACAAAAATAAAAACAAAAAGTAAAATATTTATTATTAACAAAAAGCAAATATACATAATAATCACCCTTACGTGAAAAACTATCACTCTTCAACGTGACTTTTTTGTTTGATCTTTCCGCTATCTTCTTTCAACTCTTGCTCGGTTTCATCGACTTCGGCATTGTAGACAAAGTACTTGGCGACGACAAGGAAGAAAAGGAAGTTCAAGAAGCTCAAAACCGCAAAAAACGCATAATAATAGTCTAAGCGAGATTCATTAAGGTTGTTTAGGATCCAACCTTTGTGTCCATTCTTCTTTGTGACATCAGCCACAGTCGATAAAATAAAGCTGCTAAGAAAATACCCAACACCAAAACTAGTTGTAAAATAAGCTGTCCCGAGACTTTTCATTCCTTCAGGCGCTTGATCATAGAAAAACTCAAGTTTTCCCACTTCTAAGAAACAATCAGCAACACCCATCAATATGAATTGTGGAAGCAGAACATATATTCTTAGAGGCACAATTTGGCCTTGTTTATGTATACCATGATCTTTAGCGACGCTTAGTCGCCGCCCCTCTACGACACTAGCAACGGCCATGGTGATTATATGGATGATTATTCCAACACTCATTCGTTGCAATAATGTGATACCTCTTGGATTGTTCGTGTACTTTCGAACCAATGGAACAAATAAGCGGTCGTAAACTGCAATGCTAATAAGCATAGAGATCGTGACAAAAACGGATAAACAAGCGGGTGGGATTTCAAATTTTGGTCCTATGGACCGGACCAACGTGGTGCCTTGTTTGATAAAAAGCGTGTGGGTTTGCGCCATTAGCGTGCAAGGAATAAATAGTGCACACAAGATGGGGATCATTTTCACCATTTGCTTTGTTTGCTCGACTTGTGTCACCGGACATAGGTTCCACTCGGAAGCCGGTTCTTCAACCTTCACCGCAGCTTTGTCAAGAAACCTACATATTTATAGAGGTTATGCAATGCCTCCCATCCATAGGACCATAAACAAACTAAACGACACAAACGAAGCCTTGTTTGTGTTCGTTTGATTTAATGAGCAAACAAACGCTTCATTTATTTAGTTAAACGGACAAATTTTCTTGTTCATGTCCACTTGTTTATTAAACAATTAGGCGAGCATAAACAAAATTCTCGTTGAACGATTCACAAACTGCTCTTTTTAAGCATTTGCTTATTTTAAAGCCATAATCATTCATTTAGATAACAAGCATATAAATATGAAATGGACGTACTTTAATGAAGATGAATGGTCAATTCTGTACTTCCCAGGACTAGCATACTCATCCAAAGGCAACTCATAAAGCTCTTTAGGGTCATTAGGTACATTAACATTCCACTTTACTGTCGTCGCGACTAGTACCCTAGCCAGTCGAGTAAACGGACTTTCCACTCTTGGTTTGTGACGATAAGTTGGTGTTCCAAACGCAAATGCTATTATGGCCACAAGTAGAGCGAGCGTAGGCACACCGTATCCTAAACCCCAATTCACTTTATCTTGTATGTACACTAGGAATGTGCTTGAGAAAAGAGCACCAAAGAAAACACTAAACATCCACCAATTGAAGAAAGTGAGTTTATGAGCCTTTTCCTTGGGCTCAAAATCGTCGAACTGGTCGGCACCCATTGTTGAGATATTCGGCTTGGTTCCACCCGTCCCTATTGCGATTACGTAAAGTGCAAAATAAAAGATACCAATTTGGAATGTAGATGCCCTTTTATCACAGTGAAGGTAATCAACATGTTTACCACATGTTGGTGGCTTCAGAGATGGTAATGAAACCGTTAGAGTTATCAAGCACATACCCTGTTAACCAAGCACATTACTAAGCCTTAGGGATGGTAACAAAACCACTAGATATACGAATAATTTGTGTATATATACCATAAGATAAATGACCGAAGCAATCATGAAAGTCCAGTATCGTCCAAGGTATGTGTCGGCAATATATGCACCCAAAAGAGGAGTCATCCACACGGTTCCAACCCAATTTGTGACGTTGTTTGACGCTTCCACGGTGCCTTCATGCAGTTCCCTTGTTAAATATAACACTAGATTTGTTGATATTCCAAAGTATGCCATTCTTTCACAAACTTCATACCCTGCAAATTAATAACATAACACATGTTTTCTTTATTTATGTCATGCACTATATATATATCATAAGTAGTAATTAAACTACATGGGTATTTGTATACTAAACCAACATAACTTAATTATTAGTTACCTAGCATGTAATAACACGCTCTCCATCCCCCGCTAGCTGATCTTAGGGAACGTTTACCCTTAAGATCAATAGTCCCATCTTGTGTAAAGTCGTTTTCAAATCCCTTCTCGTATTCCATCGCACAAAAAGAGCTAGCTAGAGCGAAAAGTAAAAGTGTGTATGCAAAAATATGTTGGGTTTTATAAACGTTTACATATTCTTGGAGCATTGCCAAATTACATAGAAACAAAGAAATTCTTGTTTTTAACAATCTTTTTTAGTCATTTTCTCTTGTTATACATCATCACAAGAGTCGGTATAATGCCATTTTGTTGGTTTCTTTGAGTGGGAATTTACAAAATTGTCTCTCATGCCTACCTATATGTTTTGGAGCATGTTAGCATTGGGGTTCATTACGGAGATATGCTGATTCCTAACTACCTACAATTTCGGCAACCTTTAATTCTATTGGTTACTAGAAAGGCGTGACAAATTTATTTAGAAATGGGTCGATTTGTTTATAGTTTACATTTTTTTAAAAAAACACTTTGATTTTCAAGAAGAAATAAATCATAACATGTGGTTAACACGACTAGAACCTCTGACATAGTGCTCCTAACACAATTATGTTAAAAATAGGTCACTACTAATTTACATCGATGTATAAAATTGAGAGTAGCTAAAATGAGGTTAGGCTTGCAAATTAGTTTCGGTTTGAGCTTGGCACGGGCTAGGCAGGTTATTAAATAGCTAATAACTAGGTATAGCACTGGGCCGCACGATCCGGATGCCCGGTCTTGCGTTTGTGACTTCGTCGCACACGTTGATAACAAAAATTCATCATATATGAAAACTAAGTCAAAGTCGTTACGGAGTATAGCCGTAATTCATCACATATTATAAGACACACACACATATATATATATATACTAGGTTTAACACCCGTGTATCACACACGGGTTGAATAAAAATATTTTTAAAAATTATAACTATTATATTTAAAAATTTATAAATAATTTTATAAATTATTATTAATTACAAAATTTTGTCTTTATTAACTTTCCTACTCAATTTTCACTCTCAACCTTCCTTTTATAAAAAAAATTATGTTTTCCCCCCAAAAAATTACCCCTTAAAAACTCTAATTTATTAGATAGATATATCCAAACTTAGAGGCTAAAATGAAAACTAAGTCAAAGTCGGGGGTTCAAAGTCGTAAATATTTCAATGTAAAGTAGGGAGTCAAAGTAGTAGATTTGTAAAGTGTTCGCGGGCTAGAATAATTATAAGTCAAAGTAGGGGTCAAAGTTGAGTTGAGGGCCAAATTAAGTAGTAATTATATAAAAATCAAGGGGGCAAAATGGAAATAGACAAGGTCGACTTGTAACGTCGAGACATGAAACTTTATTTATCAATGCACTTGACAAAATCACAAACAAAAGACCTGACCGTCACATCACGCGACATGTTCTTCAATCTAGTTTTTAGTAATAACATAGGGTAAGTTGTTAGTAATAATATAGGGTAAGTTGTTCCAAATTATAAAAAATATAACAAACGACATGATTATATATTTATTTATAACATACTAAAGTGCGAGGTTGGAGTGAGTGTGACCTTGCACATTTAGTCTGAAAAGTTGTGGTAATTACAATCTTACCATTGTTACATTTTTAACTTTTTTTAACGGATATATATTTACGATTTTAATCCTAAACTTTGGTTAATTATCATTTTGGTCTCTGATGACTTAGTCATCTTAAGACGTCGACCCCTTACTCTACATTGAATTATTTACGACTTTAAACATTTGAATTTGACTTGGTTATCATTTTGACATCTAACTTGGTATATTTTTTCGTCTTTTAGCATGTGACACGTTACGACTTTACACAAACGTACGAGACATGAAACTTCTGTTCTATCAATATTGAAGATTTCACATACGCAAAACCTGACTGTATGACCGTGAGACTTGACCGTGCGATCTGATTGCTACATCACATGTCACGGTCTTAAATCTAGTTTACAACTTTAAAAAGCAAATATTTATGATTTACAAAATGGGGGAAAAACTAACATGCAAATATACACATTAATAACTGCTCCTTAAGCTAACAAGCCCTTACAAGAAAAACATTACCCTGCAACGTAACTTTGTTCTGTGACCTTTCCGATATCTTCTTTAAATTCTTTCTCCGTTTCGTTAATTTCAGCATTGTAGTGAAAGATCTTCGCAACGAAAAGGAAGAAAAGGAAGTTCACGAAACTCAAAAACGCAAAAAGCGCGTAATAATAATCTAAGCGAGAGACGTTAAGGTTGTTTAGGATCCAACCTTTGTGTCCATTACTCTTTGTAACACTAGCCACAGTCGATAAGATGAAACTGCTAAGAAAAAAGCCGACACCAATACTAGTAGTGAAATAAGCCGTCCCCATACTTTTCATTCCTTCAGGTGCTTGATCATAGAAAAACTCGAGTTTTGCAACTTCTAAGAAACACTCAGCAACACCCAATAACACGAATTGAGGAAGGAGTATGTATATTCTTAGCGGCACAGTTTCCCCCGGTTTGTATAAACCATGATCTTTAATTACGCTTAGTCGTCGCTTTTCTACTAGACAAGCGACGGTCATGGTAATGATGTGGATGATTATTCCAATACTCATTCGTTGCAACAAACTAATACCTCTTGGGTTCTTCGTGTACTTTCGAACCAAGGGAACAAACAAGCGGTCATAAAGCGCAAGGCTAACAAGCATGGAGATCGTACCAAAAACAGATAAAGAAGCTGGCGGGATTTCGAAATTTGGTCCCATGGACCGAACCAATGTAGTGCCTTGTTTGATGAAAAATGTGTGACCTTGGGCTAACAATGTGCTAGGAATGAATGTTGCACACAAGATCGGGATCATTTTTATCATTTGCTTCGTCTGCTCGACTTGTGTCACTGGGCATTGGTTCCATTCAGAAGCCGCTTCTTCAACCTTCACCGCGGCTTTGTCCAGAAACCTATATATATGTCACAATATTTAAAGAGGTTATGCTTATGCATTGGCATTCACTTACATAAAAAAAATGTACTATATCTTACCTTAATGAAGTTGAATGGTCGATTCTATACTTCCCAGGACTAGCATACTCGTCCAACGTCAACTCATAAAGCTCTTTCGGGTCGGAGGGTACATTGGCATTCCTCTTACGTACACTCGCAACTAGCACCTTGGCCATTCGAGTAAATGGATTTTCCGTTCTTGGTTTATGTCTATAAATTGGTGTTCCAAACACAAATGCTATTATGGCCACGAGTAAAGCGAGTGTAGGGATACCGTACCCTAAACCCCAGTCCACAGTATCCTGGATGTATACTAAGAAAGTACTTGAGAAAAGAGTGCCAAAGAAAATGCTAAACATCCACCAGTTAAAGAAAGTGAGCTTATGTGCCCGTTCCTTGGGCTCAAAATCGTCGAACTGATCGGCACCCATTGTTGAGATATTCGGTTTGGTTCCGCCAGTCCCTAGTGCAATAATATAGAGTGCACAATAGAAGATACCGATTTGAAACGAAGAGGCCCTTTTATCACAGTCTAGGTAACTCACATGTTTACCACATGTTGGTGGCTTTAAGGATGGTAGTGAGACCACAAGAGTTAAGAGGCACATACCCTGTGAAATAAAGAAAAAAGTTGTAACAAAGTATACCAGTATGTAACTCTTGAGCACATTGTTCTACTTAGGCCCAAAAGTAATAAGGATTTGGGTTTAAAGGCACACGATGCGGCGACCGAGTCTCGTGTATGTGACTTCGTCACACGCATTGATAAAAAAATGCCATGTCTTGCACGTTACAGTGTAAAGTCGTAATGTGTCACATATTAAAAGACGAAGATGTATATTGAAACTTAGATGTCAAAATGATAACTAAGTCAAAGTCGTAAATATGTCAGTGTAGAGTAGGGGGTCAAGGCTTTAAATTAACTAAGTCGTTATAAGTCAAAGTCAGGTTGTTAAAATCATATATAAATATGTCAAAGATGAGTTAAGGAGCCACACTTATAATTAAGACAAAGTAGAAGAATTAAAATGGAAAAACCAAAACATTTTCAGTTCAATAGAAGGACGTCACTTGACTAGAAGAGGACCATTAGAAAGTTATACAGTACGGTATCTATATTTTTAAGAATAAATGACAAAACACCATGTTTAATTAGGCCCTTGCCTCTTACTCTGAGCCAATAATAGCGACAATATTTAATACTTCCATAACACATGCAACTCTCAGCTTATGATAGGATGGCACAAAAACAATAAGAAGAAGAAGAAGATCCATTTAATTTTATGAGGAGTTGGGCTTGGATGCCTAAAATAGTCAACTAGTAATAGTACAAGTTCAATGATATATTTGGTAGAAAATAATAATAAGCATGGATGAGGATGACTGAATAACCCGAATTTGGTTTGGAAAATCTAAACCGAAACATTAAGGTTGGGTATCCGGACAAATATTTGGAGATAGAACCGCGTAAAGGATTGATTACTTTCACGTTTAGTTTTTTTTAGTAAGATAAATAATGTTTTGATATATATAGCCAGCAGGGATGAATTAAGCTATGAAGAGTCTAGCTAGGGTTATCCCGGGCTGCCCCTCAACTTTAGTTACGAAGTAGAATTTTCACCAAATTAAGTATTAGGATACCATTTTTCTTACAGTTTTAAGTATCGGGATACCCCTGAAAAAAATTATGATACCCTTTATATTTGGTTCTAGATCGATGATCCGTCACTTAATATAGGTAAAGATATGCATATATAGTATACCAGTAGATAAATGAGTGAAGCAATCATAAAAGTCCAGTATCGTCCAAGATATGTGTCAGCAATATATGCACCCAAAAGCGGAGTCATCCACACAGTTCCAACCCAATTTGTGACATTGTTTGACGATTTCACAGTGCCTTCATGCAGCTCTCTTGTTAAGTACAACACTAGATTTGTTGATATTCCATAATATGCCAATCTTTCACAAGCTTCATACCCTGCAAATTACACATTTCATGCAAAATATCACCAATATTATGTCATAGTTTTACCAATAACTAAAGCACAACATGTCTATATATAAACTAAGACGTTATATAAAGGCGTTACACAACTTACCTAGCATGTAATAACATGCTCTCCATCTCCCGGTGGTTGATCTTACGGCACGTCTACCCTTTAGATCAGTAGTCCCATCTTGTGTAAAGTTTTCTCCGACTCCCTTCTCATAACATTCCATCCCGGCCAGATCAAAAATGAATGAGCAAGAACGAAAGGAAAAAGTGCGTATGCTAACGCATGCATTCGATTGGCTTTTTATAAACGTCTATGTTGTTGGACCTTTTCCAAATTATATGGAAATTAACAAACAAGTTGTCTAGTCATTTTCATTCGATTGTTTGTTTAGTTGGAATTTACTAAGTTGTCCCTCATGCCTACCCTCTTTTGTTCTGAATCATGTACGTTAATTAGCATGGGGAAACGTTGATAGCAAAATCCGGCAACATTTTATTCCTTTCCTTTGGCTACTAACAACACGTACATCAGGATCGAATCTATTTACAAATAAGTTTAGGAAAAACAAAATGAGTAATGGATTTAAATAATTCTAACTATTATCGATTAACCACCACCAGTCCCTCCCGACTATCACAAATGGCCGGTTTCACATTTTAACACATTGGTCTACAATGGTGATAGTGACAAAGATTAAGAGAGTGAGATAAGCAAGAGAGTTAAGTTGAGAGATAGAGATTTTTGGAGCAATTTTCTTCATAATCTTCATAATGCAAACATGGAAATATAAATATGCTTGAGATTTGGGCACTTACTCCCACCTCCCTTATTTTATGCCACTACTTACTAATGCAAAAACTACCAAACTTCCTACCCAAGATTGTGGTCATGGGTTGACAAATTCAACTAACAACCATAATGCAATGCAAAAATAAAAGAAATAAATCAACTGATACTCGAGATCTTCTCCTCATGCCTTAGTCCAATAACCTATTGGGCTTGCGAGTAACTCGTTTGGGCCTAGAACTTTCTGGTGGGTCATCAATGTGAATGTTGGTTGCTGATCCATTATGGCCCATATCATCCCCCTGCTCTTCAAAATCGACATTGCCCTCAATGTCAGCGAAACCCGGAAATTGTTTGTTCAACTCTGTTAAGTCTTCCCAGGTGGCTTCTGCAATCGTGTGATCTTCCCATCTGACTAACACTTGTACATTTCCTTCCTTGTCCGGTCGTGTGTTAAGTATGCTTTCTGGTAAAAATCCCATTTTGCCGTCTGTGCCAAAGGCATCTAATGGACTTGTATCCGTTGCATGACTTCCATAACACGGTTTTAGTAAGGATACATGGAAGACCGGATGAATGCGTGAGTCGAATGGAAGTTCCAACTCATATGCGACCTTGCCAATGCGCTCGTTGATTCTATAAGGTCCATAATAACGCTTTCCCAACTTCTGATTTTTGCCATTAGAAACTGATAGTTGCCTATATTTTTGGAGCTTTAAGTACACAAAATCACCCACCTTAAACTCCATATCCATTCGATGTTTGTTTGCCTGTTTGAGCATTTTTTCTTTTGCCAATTCAATGGAAGCTTTCAAGGTGTCCAATAGGCGTTGGTGTTCGATTAATGATGAGTCAATTGAACCTGTTTTAGTAGAGCCGGGGTTGTACTGATGAATGGCTGTAACATCTCTTCCATACAATGCTCGAAATGGAGTCATATTTATGGTTGAATGATGATTTGAGTTGTAAGAAAACTCAGCCAAGTATAAGTATCTTTCCCATTTCCTTGGTTCCGTATAAACAAAGGCCCTTAAGTACATTTCCAAGCCTCGATTGACCACTTCGGTTTGGCCATCCGTTTGTGGATGGTAGGCACTAGAGTGTAGTAGCTTTGTTCCCATTTGTTTAAACAATTCCTTCCAAAAGCTACTAACGAACAGTGGGTCACGGTCCGATACAATGGATTTGGGTAAACCATGCAAACGGTATATTTCTCTCATGAAAATTGAAGCGAGAGAGATAGCCGTATAATGTTTGGGTAGTGGAATAAAATGAGCAAATTTGGATAATCTATCCACAATAGCCCAAATAGAAGATTTACCTCTGGAAAGTGGCAAGTTTGTAATGAAATCCATTGAGATGTCGTACCATGGTTGTTCCGGTGTCGGTAGAGGTTCAAGTAACCCATATGGTTTGTGATTTGGTATTTTAATTGCTTGACACACTCCACAATTCTGTATGAATGATTTGACATTTTTTCTCAGCCCCAACCAAGTGAAAACAGCAGCGATCCTTTTCATGGTAGCATTAATGCCCGAATGTCCACCGATAAAAGATGAGTGGAACTCTTGTAATAATTTGTAACGTAGGGACTGTATTTTTGGAACGAATAACTTACCATGCAAGTATAAAAGCCCATCCTTGTAACTGTGATAAGGAAATGCATGTGGGTCAGATTGGATTTTTGAAATCAAGTCAACTCCCACTTGATTAGTTGAGAAATACTTGTGAATTTCCTCCAACCATGTAGCCGTTGGGTATGATATAGCAAGCATTACTGGAATCTCTACTCGACTAAGCGCATCTGCTACCGTATTTTCTTTCCCGGGCTTGAAATGGATCTCAAAATCGTACCCCATAAGCTTTGTTAACCACTTTTGTTGTTCGGGTGTCTGAATTTTTTGGTTGATGATGTGTTTTAAGCTGTGATGGTCGGTATAGATTCTGAATCGTCTGCCCAAAAGATATTGTCGCCATTTCTTGACGGACTCGGTGATGGCATACAATTCTTTCGTGTACGTTGACTGTGCTTGCATGGTTGAGCATAACTTCTTGCTGTAGAATGCAATTGGTTTATTGTTTTGAGATAAAACTGCACCGATTGCTTGACCAGATGCATCGGTTGTGACATCAAATGGTTCTTTGAAGTTGGGGAGTGCAAGTGTCACCAACTGTTGCATCTTTTTTTTTAACATTGTAAAAGATTGCTCGGCATTATTGGACCAAGAAAATTCTTTCTGCTTCAATATATCGGTTAGTGATGAAGCTATTTGAGCATAATGGGAAACGAACCTTCGATAATACCCGGTTAAGCCTAGAAAAGCTCGAAGGGTAGTGAACGAATGTGGAGTAGGCCATTGTTGGATAGCTGTGATTTTATCTTCTTCCGGAGCGACACCTGAACCCGATATTTTATGACCCAAAAACGCCACTTCCGAAACTCCAAATACACACTTTGATCCTTTAGCATGAAAGTTGTGTTGCTGCAGTTTGTGGAAGACATACTGCAAGTGGGAATAATGGTCTTTTTTTGTGACACTATAGATGAGAATGTCATCAAAAAAAACCAATACAAAGTGTCGCAACACGTTCCGAAATAGATCATTCATTGCCGATTGGAAGGTGGATGGAGCATTTGAGAGACCAAAGGGCATAACAAGAAATTCGTAATGACCGTCGGTAGTGCGAAAAGCCGTTTTGTGGATGTCTTCCGGGGCTACACGTATTTGGTGGTATCCCGAACGTAAGTCGATTTTTGAAAATATAGTTGCACCGTGTAGTTCATCCAAAAGCTCATCAATTGTCGGTATCGGAAATCTATCACGGATAGTAACGGCGTTTAAAGCGCGATAATCTACACAAAATCGCCATGAGCCATCTTTCTTTTTTACTAGTAAAACCGGTGAAGAGAACGGGCTTTGGCTCGGTCGAATGATTCCATTTTGAAGCATCTCCTTGATGAGTTGGGTCATGATTTCCTTTTGAAAGTGCGGGTAACGGTATGGTTTTACGTTCACTGGATCGTTTTGGTTGATGATAGGGATATGATGATCATGTGGACGTGTTGGAGGTAGTTGGTGTGGTTCAGCAAACACGTTTTGGAATAGTTCCAGAAGTGTTGTTATATAGGGATCGGATGATTGTGGGATTGTTTGTGTTGTTGTAGTTGATGGTGGTTGCATGGTTAAGGTGTGAATTGAAGCTATTGAATCATGACGCATTAAGCTTGAAATAGAGCTTGGAGAAACTTGGTGAGCCATTGGATCACCTTTAAGAGTAAACTGGGAACCATCCTTGAAAAACTCTAGTTGTGGTATAGAGAAATCAGCAGTTATGGATCCAAGAGAACCCAACCAGGAAACGCCTAAAACAACGTCAGCACCTTCGACTGGTAAGACAAAAAAAGGAATAGTGAACTTGCACCTTTGTAACTGGATAGTAACGTTTGGACAACAGCTATCACATTGAATGAACTGGCCATTTCCTACCATTACTGCAAATGGGTCAATAGGTGTAGTATGGATTTGAAGTTGCTTCACGATGCGAGGTTGCACTATGTTATGGGTACTACCACAATCAATCAAAACTGTAACGGGACTATTCTTGATGAAGCCAGTGATGCGTAGTGTTTTTGTTGACGATAGCCCAAAATACGCCGCCTCGGATAACGCTAAAAATTGTGAATCTTCATGGTTGTTATCATTGGTGGGTGTATCATTATCCATAGTGGTGTGTTCGTCGTTGTCGACTATGAGAAGAAACTGTGGCGGTGAACACTTGTGACCCGGAAAAAATTTTTCGGGACAACGAAAACAAAGATTGTCTCGTTTACGTTGTTGGATGGCTTCTGGTGATAGTTTTGTGAAAGGTAATGGTTTATGGGGGGATGTTGTGGTAGACGAATTGGAAACAGTGGATGTAGATAAAGTGGTTGATGGGTATGTGAGGGTGGGTGGAGAGCTTGTTTGTAGGGTTGTTTGTTTAGAAGAGTAGGTGAACCTGGATTTTGAAGGGTGGCCCAATTTTTCCTCAACTAATTTTGCCAATGCTCCTGCTTGATATAACGTCGTGGGTTTCAGTATTGACAGCTCAGCTTGTATTTCTGGTTTAAGGCCTGATATGAAACAATTACGTAGAGTTTGTTGAGAAAGCCCAACCACCCTATTACTGAGACGTTCGAATTCCGTTTGATAAGCGGTGACTGTGGTCGTCTGCCTGAGTTTCAAAAGTGTAGCTTCGGGATTTTCAAACGTGGATGGACCAAAACGGAGTTCTACTTCTCGTTTGAAAGCCGTCCAAGATCCCAAGAGGTCATTGTTAGCCAAATGTTGATACCAAGACAATGCATCATTAATGAAGTAGAATGCAGTTAGACCTACTCGTTCGCCGGCTGGTATTTGATAGTACGAATAATAGCTCTCAGCCTGAAAAATCCAGCCTAAGGGATTAGAACCATCAAATAATGGTAAGGTGATTTTTGGAGGCTTTGGTGTATTATTGGTTGAACTTGATGATTGTGGGTCTTTTGGTTTTGGAATCTGGATTTGTGGTGACTGGTTGGAATCAGTGTTGATATGGTCGGATAGGTTAGTGATATGTGTAACAAGATTGGCGGTGGTTGCAGTTTGTGAATCGATTTTTGTTGTCAGGGATTTGGTCGCCTCAACTAATGCGGTTAGTTGGGATGCGGTGTTGGTTGCTGCATTGTTGGTAACATTGATGAGTTGCAATATGAGGTCGTTAAGGGCCGGTGGTGGGGGTTGTTCATCGGAAGAGGGTTCCCGACGTGGTGGCATTATGGAAGGTTGAGACGTGAATGAAAGCACCAAATGATAGTGACAAAGATTAAGAGAGTGAGATAAGCAAGAGAGTTAAGTTGAGAGATAGAGATTTTTGGAGCAATTTTCTTCATAATCTTCATAATGCAAACATGGAAATATAAATATGCTTGAGATTTGGGCACTTACTCCCACCTCCCTTATTTTATGCCACTACTTACTAATGCAAAAACTACCAAACTTCCTACCCAAGATTGTGGTCATGGGTTGACAAATTCAACTAACAACCATAATGCAATGCAAAAATAAAAGAAATAAATCAACTGATACTCGAGATCTTCTCCTCATGCCTTAGTCCAATAACCTATTGGGCTTGCGAGTAACTCGTTTGGGCCTAGAACTTTCTGGTGGGTCATCAATGTGAATGTTGGTTGCTGATCCATTATGGCCCATATCAAATGGACTCTTACTAACAGACCCCTAACGTCCCAAAAATGTTTTTGGCCATAAATAGGTTCCCAAAGGTCCGATTCAAAGCTACAAGGCGGTTCAGACGAAAATGTTAAGTTTTCTGCTAACAGGAGTATTTCGGCCGTAAAATGTTTTTCTGACAAACTCATTAATCGGGGCTTTTACAAGAAAAATGTTCCTAAAGGTCCGATCTAATGTTACAAAGAAGTTTGGGACGAAAAGCTTGAGATTTCTTGCCACAAAAAAGTTTTCTGGTAGATAAAATGTGGTGACCTAAAATGCTGGGATTTTACTACAAAAATGTGCCAGGTCCAATCTAAAGGTTACAAAGAGGTTTGAGACGAAAATGTTGATTTTTCCGGCCAAAGAAATTTTTCCCTTGATTGTCCACTAACGGTGTTAGGGTTTTATTAGTCAAGGTCCATTGGAGGCCAATTCATATGTTAAAAGGTAGGACTCTTAATGATTTTATTGTTAGTTACCACTGATGACATGACAGCCATTTGACAATAGTTTGACCTGAAATTTTTTTAAACTTGATTTCAGGTTGAATATAGCTCTTATATTGAATTTTAACCTCGGGTGGGGTTGTGAGAAAATTTTCAGTCTCTAAGTTTTACTCGGGTTTGATTTCTTCATTATTATAAATTATTTGGTTATTTAATTTGTATACATTCATAATGTTTTCGACTCTAATTAGCTTAGCAGGAAAAGATAGGTCGCAGTAATTCGATCTCGGTCGTTACACATCTGAGTGTCTCGGTTATAGGTCGTTATCAACCGTTGTTCTAATAAAGTATAACTTTTTGATCAAATAATTATTTATGCTAATATAATTTATTTCTATAATTATTTTTTCGTAATTATATATAGTAATATTTCTTATGTAATATATTTTTTGTCTTAATATATTGTATAAATAATATATTGATGTATGAATCTCAAGTTTATTTTAAGTTGACACGATTTTTTGCTGTTAAGGAACCTATATATACCAGGCATGTCTCATTTACCCTTTAATTAGATGGGATGACTCATACACGTCAAAAATCATTCGGGGCGTGTTTAGATTTTATAACAAGTTAACTTGTTTTATGCTAAATATCAAGTTACAATCGTGTTTTTTATGCTATTATAGCAAGTTCTTTATTATTATTTATTTGTACTACTTGAATATAAGTCAAACAGATAAACCTGAATAGCCGTTTGAAACATATTCGTTACCACATCCGTATGACGCATTTATGGCGCGTTCATGTTAGCATCCCTAATATAGCGCTCAAAAAATATAAGGGTGCGCTCAGAAAATATAAGGGTTATTGGATTTTAATCTGAAATTTACTGTATTGATCGATATTAATCTTACTTTAAGAAATTTCATGTGACAATCCCGACTAGTATTTTTTTCTTCAATCGAGCATTTTCTAACAGGGACACAAAAATGGTTAGGTAGGTTAGTTTTAGACAGAAAAACAACCCGGTAGACTTTTTGAGACACAAAAATGACTAGTTATGACGGAGAAAAATAGTTTACAATTTAGAACTCATTTGATCGATCAATGCACTAAAGTTTATATCATTAAAATCTAATAACCCAAAATATATAAACAAATAAGAAATCTTATCAACAACATGGCATATAGTTTTTAAAAGTATATTTCTTAATAATAACAACAAATAAAAATTGATGCATAGTTAACCACATTATGGGTGCGAGAATAAACGAGAAGAAAACAAGAAGATTACTAGGACTGGTGTCAGGTTTTCAGGATTTTAGTGTTATGTACAAGTCGAAGAAAAGCCCTACGAGCCCAAAGGAATTAAATAAACTAAAAGTTTATTTAGTGCACATGCACATAACTTTTAATTCTTTTAAATAAAAATGTGTTCAAATACATTATAATTGGTTTAACTATTTTTAAAAAAAAGACATATATCTACATTACAACTATTAGAATGTTTTCTTTAAATTGAAATGTCACAACGAAAGCAAATTGATAATAATTTGTACATTTAACAAGTTAACCTTTATATCTTCCCTCCCTTTGCCGGTTACATTTCACTAGAAAGTTGTTTACACCTTATTATTTTAGCTACTGAAATTAATTATGCATATAACAATACAATAACGTAACGCTGGTAGCTTACAGTTATTGTTAGTTATACATTTTTCTTCATGATAGAGAGATGTAATGACGAAAACCTGAAATATCCACTTTAGTAGGAGTGTATGTATACATTGTCCATATAAGTTGATGCAACCATCCGTAACGTGCTTAATTTGACCATTAACATGTATAACGTTACTGTCCCCTGTACAAATAGCTAAACCTTAAAACAAAACTAGCTTCTATCACATAAAGATGATGTTATTTTGAAATGATAGCCATTAATTATTAACTTTATTTATTTAAGCAAGTTAAAATTCCACTAATTATCCGTATGCGGATCAAGTACGTACACAGACTTTTTTTAACTACTTGAATAAACGGTGATATGAAATAGTATGATATGTTCATTAATTCACGCATGTATCGTAATAATAAACACAGCCGTGTCTAACATGACTATATAAAGATATAACACACCCAAGATGTCACTTTCATGATTGTCACTAAAAAAAATTAACGCATGAAAAGCTCACATTTGTCACTTTTCTTACTGATCTATCAACTTATATTTTAAATATGTTTTTTCTCCATTTAATATACTCTTATTGAAACCTACTGACAGTAACAAAAAATTATCCTATATATCCAAAGTTATCCTATATTATTGATTATTATTATTATGGATTATTATTATTGATTGACTGTTGAAATTGAAAATGAAACAAATAAGGAATAGTAACTTTTCTGATGCCAACATTTTTTTTACTTTTTTTTGTGACTAACATTGTTGGAGAGACAGAGTATCAATTACTAAGCAATTTCCGACGACCATTGCCAGTTGCGCTCATGCTCTTTGAGTGGACAGTAAGACGTGTAGGAACCGTTCGCATAAAAATAAAGATACTTATATTATTTCAATTACAATGCAAAAATAAAATAAAGCAACAAGTTACAATACGAGAATTACAACTTAAATAAATGAATTAATAAGTACAAAATAAAATAAAGAACAAGGTGGCCGAGGCTTCGTGTATTGACACGGGTCCCTTAAAACAAATTCCGAGTCTCCCAAGAGAACTCGAATGTTTCCCAGGGTACAACGGCCGAAGCTGTATGTACAGCCGGGGAGGACTCTAGCACCCGAAAATGCATTTTGAGAAGAAGAAAATGTTCTTAGACAATTGGAGAATGAGAGAAATCATGTAAATGATTTTGGTGTGTGTTCAAGTCCCCTTTCACAACTAGGTTCACCCTAGTATTTATAGTGAGCCAAGAAGATGAAACATAATTGTCATCTTTACTCAAAAGATGTAACATCCACTTGAATGCTAAGTTTAATATTCAAACGAATTCAAGTCAAATATGTAACATCATAGTCTTGAATATAAATTGAAACAACAAATAATTCAATTTATTATTTAGTTTTTTCACAAAATAATTACTATTTTGTTTTTATACAAAATAGTTCCAACAAGACGATCTTTGTTGCCTACGCCGTCTGTTGGTACCGCTTCAACCGTGAACGGTGGGTGATTGATTAACAGCGGTGAATGGTTGCGATGGTAACATCGTAATGTTTTCCTTATATGAGATTGAGCTAACATTGTCACCTACACCGTCTGTTCGTACCACTTCGGCCTTGAACGATCGGTCATTAGTTAATAGCGGTGGATGGTGGCACTGGTTACAGTGTAATGCATTCCTTTTATGAGACCTGATAGATAGGTCACCCGAACCCATATCATCAGTGCATGATGTCGATGATCACTAATCTGTTTTAAAACAATTATTTTAACGTAAACCTATTTAATTTACGGCTTATCTACTAGGGGTATTATTTTAACACACAAAACATCTTAACTTTGCTTTTTTTATATTTAACTTACTATTGCTATAATAAAATAATTTAACGCACTAAATCATATGTGTAAGGGTGGCATATTAGGAATACATGACATGAATACAAAACATGTTACCTACACACAACACGATAACTTATGGTGTACCTGTTACCCATACATGTAGTAGTTTATAACAGGTATACACGATAAGACATTAAGACTAGAGGAATTAAGGTTTACAAATTAGAATTTATGTAATTATGGTAAATAACAGTTACTAACAGATAACCATATAAATACATGTTTAATACATGAAAATTAACAGGTAGATTCTTGTCTACCTGTTTAGTACATGTTACCTATTAAGAGCTACCTGTTACCAGGGGCGCAGCTTAGTTCAGTCCGAGGGAGGCCCCGGGCCCTACTCGTAAGAAGTACCGGTTATTTGATTTTTAAGATATATTGAATTGGGCCCCTGTAAAAATTTAAAAAGCCCACATATATGTGGGCGTCTCGGGTTTTTGGAATTGCATTCGTGTCCGTAGGTTGTGCGGGCGTCGCAAAGAATTTCCAACATCCAACCCATTTTTTTGCACCCCCTACGCACGGGTAGGTGTCAAAGTAAAACGCAACACATGAAGTTAATATGGCTTGGAGGATTAAACATATAAGCTAGAGTAAATTTTGTCTCCACACCTATGTGGGACAAGATTCAATTTCATCCTTACCAACCAACTATTTTGAGAGTTGTCCTCTAACTGACACACATTATCTAACATATTTTATACATGTGTTTGTTAAAGTATTTCCATTTCTTATGTACAAGAAAACTTTATTTGGATGAATGAATAAAAGTTAGATATTTAGAGTTTTTATTGTTTGACCCGACCCGTACCGAATACTCGACCCGTACGTATAACTCGAAACATAGTGATAGGAAAAAACTTTCAAACATAGCGATAGTAAATTTTTATTGTTTCGCCACTGTATGTTACCTGTTAAGATCACGTAGGTTTATGTCGTATATTTGTGCTCAAAATTGTCAGCCCTACATATGCGCATCTACTATCATTGTGATGAGTGACCCAACGGGAGATGCAAAGTCTCTATGACAGCTTAAGTTAAACGTCTATATGTTTAAGTCCCACAACAATTAAATAAAATATATTGTGAAAACATGCACCTAGCATCTACGTAAATCATCGCCCCACACTCCAGGTTTTTGTTTACACATGATTGTAGCTAGCACGTATAATTTAACAAATGTATATTTAATTACTGGTTTAATAATAAAAACCTTAAGGAAAAAGACTATGTATTAAGTATGTAATAACACTCATGTAAATAAGATAACAGTTCGACTGTTCTAAACATAACCACTGTCTACTGATTGATGTCTAAAAAGGCTTGTAACTAAAATAAAACACACAAGCCTAAACTAGAATGAGAACTGTAAGTGGTAACACAATCAGTTGTAACCAAATCAAGAACTAATGACGGTTAATTTCAACTCATTTACTTATGAATAGATATAATTAAATTAGGTTTAAACTAACAATCCAAACTATAAATTCATTGGCCGATAATAATTCGTACTAGCAGTTTGAACAATGCCACTCTCAACTTTCACTGAGGAAACGTGCAAGCGAAGATGATGAGTGGATTTCAAGACTTCAAGTTTAAACCAGGTGTGAATCTAGAATCCTTATACAACGGGTCAAGTTGTTAGTTTGGATTATTAAGATCCAATTTTCCAACTTCAAACACTAAAGTTGACTTACCCATATGGTCAAACACGAATTCTTGTATAACGTCCAAGATTTACATTCTGGATCATATTTCGTGTCTTCAATCTTCATCATTTTGTTATTAACTGCAAAAACAAAGAGAAGATAACAGAGGAATAATTATTCCATTAGCTAAAGAACCTAACAACTAACTTACCTTATAAAAAACAATGATAAGAATTAACAACCAAATCAACTAACACATATTTGAGTTAGACACTACAAATTAAGCAAAGAAACCTTTTAATGCAAATACAAACTACAAAAGATAAATACTACCAACTGAAACATACTACCAAAGATTCAAGCAATCCAACTAGTTTTGAGTTTGTTGTCGTCAAGAAAACCAAAAGCTTTTCAAGAATCTGATCTCCAGGCGGCATTAGCGTAACCAGGCTGTCCGTTATACTGACCCGCCAGTTGCCCTTGTTGATCTCCGCCACTTGCCGCCATGCTATTTGCAGCACCACCTGGCCCAGATCGAATGCCAGCTGCTCCATATCCAGCAGTGTTGGTATTGTATCCATCACTAGCACCATAACCACCGTACCCATAACCTTGGTTCCCATAGCCAGAGCCGCCACTTGGAGATTGACCGACTGGTGCAGGAGCCCCACCACCACCACCAGCGTTCCAAAGAACATTAGCCCCGTAGCCCACATTTGCACCATAACCTGCACCGCCATAGCCAGGAGTCTGACCAGCCCATGGGCTTTTCAATGCATTTGGACTACTACCTACATTAGGGTTCCCATATGCCCCTGCAGGACCACCATACCCACTGACGCCATAACCTCCATAACCACCATAACCAGCAGCACCATTCGGTGCACCAAAACCATAACTTGGTTGACCATATCCTGAATACGGAGGGTAGCCACCACCAGAGTTTTGCTGCATGAACCTATTACCATCCATTTGACTATCAAAAGATCCAACATTGTTACCTTGATATCCTCCGCCACGACCTCCGCCACCGCCGCCACCGCCACCTGGATTAGCATCTTTAGGGAGTGCCCGTTTAACCTCCACTAGCTTATTGTTTAGCTCATGGAAAGTCTTCTGAAGGACTCTATCAACAGCGTCTTCTGTATCAAAAGAAATGAAACCAAATCCACGGGGTCTGTTTGTATTTTGGTCAAACATAATTA
The DNA here is from genome assembly GCA_030867185.1 of Tagetes erecta. Taxonomy (NCBI): domain Eukaryota; kingdom Viridiplantae; phylum Streptophyta; class Magnoliopsida; order Asterales; family Asteraceae; genus Tagetes; species Tagetes erecta. The sequence goes on from CM061494.1 coordinate 11,718,297, forward strand.
CTACATCGGTTACATCTCCATAACTTTCAAAATATTGGCGGAACTGTTCTTCTGTTAATGTGGAGGGCAATCCACCAACAAATATTTTTTTGGTTCTGTAATTTCCTGATCCCCCAGAACTTCTGTTAGCATTATTTGCAGGCCTGGATGCTTGCTGTTCTTCTCTGGATAAAGCCCTCTTAGCTTCCACCTGCAAACAAATTGCAGATAAGCAATTCATAATCTTTTTTGGACAAATGTACAGCTACTTAAGGCTTACCTTTTATGCACAAACATATTAGTATAACAGGCGATTGTATAAAGATTTACACACAAAACATACAATCACGTAGACCAGTTAGGGATGAGCATGAGTCGGTTCAATTATGTGCCAAAATCAAACCTACAACCAAAGTTTCACTTTTTAGATTTTGATAACCAATGGATTTGGTTACAAACAGTTTGGCACTGCGAAAGGATCTTTGGTTAATCCAGTTTGCAGTCAGTTCACAACAGGTTCTGTGTGTGGGTTCAATTCAACAATTTAAGCCCATTTCAAAAAATAACTATGCTAAGGTTTTACCCAACGTTCGTCTGGTTATTTGTAGACGTATTACCACAACCAGACCATATACCTCAGATACAAAAAAAAACATTACTAAATCACCAATTACACAATCAAATCCGTCAAACAGTTCACCAATTAAATGAGCACAAATCAAATAACCCAATTCTAAGTAGTAACAGTCAAAGGAGCTGCTAAACATCAGCAGATTCAATACCCATCCCCATTAAAGCTAAACTAATTACAAAACTTGGAGATTAAAGTAACAAATTTAACTAACATTCTGATAGGCTCATGAACCTCAATTGCACTAAAAAAAGCCACTGCCTTTTATAAAATATAGATAAGAACATCATTAACATTTCAAACACTCTGGAGCCGAAAACGAATAGAACTAACGGTTACTCGTAAAACATTAAACCCAAATAGCTTTACGAATTCAAAGTCCACACCTAGCAGTATAAATTCACCCCAAAAACCAAACTTTCAAACAAGTAAACAACAACTACTAATTAAAAAGCTCAAATCATAACCGAAACCAATCGAAAATCAATAATTCCTTACATTGCGTCCATCAATTGCATGTCTATCTTGAAGAACAGAATCGAGAACAGACGGATCTGAGAAGACAACAAATCCAAATCCACGTGGACGACCGGTGATCTTATCGCGCATGATAACAGTCTGCGAGACATGGCCGTATTTGGTGAAGTAATCAGTTAATCTTTCTTCGGTTGTGTCCCATGCGATACCACCTAAGAACAGTTTACCTTCGTCTGAATCCATCGATGATGTTGATAGTTTTTGCAGACACAGACAAAGAAACGAGGAGGGAGATGTGTATGAGTTTAGAGTGAGTGTGTGGGTGTGAATTTGAAATGTAGGGTTTGTTAGGGCTTGAAATTGGTGTTTGGGAATTTGGGGTTGAATCAATGAGAACTAGCTAGCAATCATACGTCATGATTTTGACTGGTACGATGTCGTTTCGGCGGTCATTCAATGTGCGTGCTTATCAAAATAACTACATGTTCCTCGAATTAGAAAATGCAAATTCATACTAGAAATGTATTTTTTTTACATGTTAAATCTATGGATAACAACTTTTTTTATAATAAATTTATATTTTAGTTTCTTTAAACGGAGCCGACACGTTGAATATAGTCGAAATAACGTGGTATTTATATGAACTGTAGTGACTTAGTTTGAATTCTCTAATTATTCATATCTAGTAGACATATATGAGCGACGTTTTCATAGTTTTTAGTTACGTTTTAAGTGGAAATCTTGTTAGTTATTAGATTTATTACTTCTTACATTTTATAAATATTTATGACCTAACATTTCATTTATGACTTTTATTTTATTATTTTTTTTATTTTATTTATTTATTTATTTATTTATTTATTTTTAGTTTAAGTTTTGCATTCATATTGAAAGTTTTTTACATAGAAATAGAAGGTAAACGGGCAACAAGCTGTGCCGCTAACCCTTTCTGGATAGCAAAATCAAGTCGTTTAAACACTACATTGACCTCGTTTAAACTCAATGCATGCTTTCTCGTGTTTAGCCACTTTGCAAGCAGCAGCTTTTAGAGCAGCTTGACCCACCCTGAAAACACAATTTTCCAAACCCACTAGTGGGAAAACACATGTTAAATCCACACATGCATGTTTACCTCTTGTCCATTCAAATATCAAAATATCTGTCTGTCTAAGTGTAGATCTACCTTCCGTCGGGTCAGTCAAGAAATTCACAAGTGCCTCTTTCTTGACTGAAACCCCGGCTCGCCTAAATATATCAAAAAGAATATCCTTAACTAAATCATGTTGGTACAAATTTAAACTTATATATGTTTAGCGTATTTATCAAATCATGATTTTGTTATCTCCTTTTATAAAACTATATGTTCATATAATGCAATTCTAACTAGCATATTCATCATTTATTTTATACTCACGTGTTCTTTTTGTGTATTTAAAAAAAACATCTTTTAGTTTTTCCTCGTGCATTATTACATAGAACGATAGAATAAACTATAAACATCCTTTATATTTTTGGGTACCTATAAGTTGGATCCTCTAGTTAAAGTATCTACAAATAACGTCTTTATTTTTGTAGTTTTTTATCAATCTCGTCCTTTAAACTAAATGTCTTTAGAAAAGTTCGTTAAATCAAACAATGTGTTACTTATATGAGGGTTAAATAGTCTTTTCATATATAAATGACTATCTATACTATCTATAATGCAGATTGGAAGGGTTCCCAACTTGTCAACCGCGTACTGCTGTTTTAAGCACATTGTACAACCAGATTTTCAGGTATTTCAGGGGTGTTTAGGTCTTTTTAACACATTAGGTTAAACCAAGCTATATATACGGGAAATAAGTACTGGAATTCCATTTTCTTCTCCCTTATACATCAACTTCTCTTTTGATTTCACACATATTATCTCCATCGAACACCACCGCCTCTGCCTCCATCGCCTCTGCCGTCGCCGCCTTGTCGTCGCTGCCTCTGTCGTCGCCGCCTCTGCCATCGCCGCCTCTGCCGTCGCCTCCGCCTCCTCTGTCCATCGTCGCAACCATCAAACAACACCACCGCAGCCGCCCCTGTCCTTCATCGCAACCATCAACAATTACGCATCTATTTGATTCATCCTCATTGATAACCAGGTCCAAAAAGTAGCGATGTTGAGTACTCAACGATCTCGGACGATCCCAGGCTTGAACGAAGTTTTTCAACAATTTGAGTAAGGTTTCTTTGCGATTCATATTTCAATTTCGTTAGTTTGTAGGCTACTTCTGCGTTTTAAATTGATTATGGGTCTCTTTAGGGCTTTGAGATCATATGGTTTCTTTGATTTCTTTGGTCTGTTTTGTTTTTCAATTTTTTGATTTTTAGGTGTTTTAAAAGTGTTGTTTGTTGGTGATTGACAATTCATGTATAAAACTACAATATGTGATATAAGTTATGTTCTAATCTCAGCTTATTACTGTTTTTTCTCTTAGCTTGAATTGATTTATAATCTGTCAATATTGTTGCTACACATATGGTGGTGAAACAAGTCTAGCGATTGCCACTATGGTTGAAGCATTTGCAAATCTATCAATGTTAGTTCTTTCGTTCTCTTTGTTTTGATTATACATGATAATTATTATTATCTACTGAGTTTTTATGTTTAGCTATTGGCTTACAGAGAAGGTGAGTTCTTATCATCATCAGGGTTCAAAAATGTTTTAGCTGATTATTATGGTTTTGTTTCCAGGTTTGTGCTTTTTTTTCATCGATGTAACGGTTATTTCATACGTTGTTCTTTGATAAGGGGTTTTGATAGTATGTATAGTTTCTAATTCATTCAGATTTTTTATTTTAGTTAGGTTAAAGTGATGTGGTGTATTGGTGTTACTCTTTATAAAAAAATGTTGCAGGAGCAACGTCTAAGTCGGTGCTGGAACTAATCTAGAGTTTGCATTTGAGGAGGATTATGATAGTCAAGAGAAATTTACCAATTTTGTTGCAATCCTTCGATTAAGGTATTGTTCCTTTCTTCAAATTGACAAGCCATTTATGTAATTTGATTTCATTGAAGGAGTAGGATTTAACTGTATCACATTGTTTTTGGTTTATGAATTTAACACTTTTGTTTTCGTATTCTTGTAACATAATATTCACCCATCTCTTTTAGGGCTTGAAAATATGTGTACTCCTTATGCCTCTTTTAAGTACAGTTTGCACAATACTTGACATGTTAAGAATTACAACTCATCTGTTCTTGCTTTCCCTTTTGTGAGATTCACCAGGCCAGATCTTCTTCACCATTTTGAACCATATAAAGGAGGTTATGATATTCGCAACAAACATTATTTGCCGGTAAGCGTTTGATAAAATGTCTCAACGAAGTTTTCATTATTTTACCACCCTAATTTATGGCTAGAATCCATTTGATTTAACAAAAGTTGAAGAAATGATGGATCTTATTTATGATTTTGTAAATATGTCATTTTTTATTGTTTGATTTTTGGTTATTGATACATCTTTTTAGGATTAGATCAAACCCATTTTGTTCTCATTATTGAATGTGACATTTTTATACCATGATGGGGTTTTAGTTTTCATTGGTTATGTTTTTGCAGGATCATCGTTGCTGTTCTTACAGTTTTTGAAAGAATATGAGATATATTCTTTTCATGTTATGAATCAAAACTATCTGCTAATTACTTACCGATGATGTAATGTATGTTGTTGAAAATTTATCATTAATAAAAAACTATCTGGTATGTTTTCATGTGATAATTCATCAAAATTGTTGTTGAAAATGTTTCCTAGGGTACCAATGTGTGGAGAAATGAAGCTATCCCTTATCATATACTTATATGGTATCCTAAAACTAAGGTAAAAGATGCCCATATGTAGTTCATGAAATGTTATCATTTTTTGTTCCTAAAAATTAAAACTTTATGGGTGTTTTACGAATGTTTCAAGGAACAAGTTTTATATATCATGCCAGTTGACACCACTTATAGCATGACACAAGACCGATATAGAAAAAAGTTTAAAAGAAACGGGAGCAAAAGCTTGAAATGTGACGATTTCCTATTGGCAAAATTCTTCTGAACTAGGACAAACCAAATTTTGCGCTAAGTTATGAGCTACAGGTAACAATTTCTATTTTGCGCTTGGTAAACTAAGCTGTAAATTGAGTTCGTTATTTGATACCTGTTATTTGATACCTATTGTTAGTTGACATTTATTACATTTATCAAGTTTTGTTGTGTTCCTTGCAAGTTTCAGCAAAGCTTGATGTTTGTGTGATTACCCTCTCGCGTACATGGAATAAAAATAGAAACTATTTAAGCATCAAGTGATATTAGTTATAAGTGCTATAAATCCAAACAGATTCATATTCATGTGATTTAAAATTAGCTGTAAGTTATCTATTTTTTACTCAGTTTTAGATTCTATTCATTCATGTATTTCATAGATTTAGAATGAAACTTTGAGGCTGCTTTTATAAATAAAAAAAAATTCTGTAATCGTTGCAGCAAATTCAAATTTTTTTTTTAATCAAAAGAGGTGAAACTGAGTCATAAAAAGCAATAAAAGGACTGAGTTTTGTTACCTGTTGATTATGGGTATGTTTTGAGCTTTATTGAATGCATGATCCTAGGACAAGTTGTTCAAGTTTAGTTAAAGGTCGCTCACAAGCTAATGTTGCTCAACAAGCGCTTAAGATTATGGGTATGTTTTATCAGATCATGTCGACTCTTCCACGCTTTAATTTGATTGCTATTTATGCCTTTTATTTTAATAGTATATATGTACTACTTGCGCCTCAACAAAACAAGGCCTTTGCGACTTGATTGCATCTTGTGCTTTTGACTTTCTAGAAAATCTCTATGGTCATCTATCTGTTTTCCTAATCTGTTTTCCTAATCTGTTTCCTTTTTTCCTTTTACTAGACCAAGTATCTCCATATGCCAACCGAAACCATCCAATCATTGTGTGCAGCAAAGTTTTCCAGCTCATGTGTGTTCTTTCTGTAGAAATTCTTCTACCATTAGATTCGTTTTAGACTTTTAGATTACTATTTGACTAAGAAAATAGATGCACCAAGTTTCAATCAACTAAATACGTACACTGATAGGTAGGCCAACTAGAGCATTGAAACAATATATGCACAAGTGGATCTTATCGGTCATTTTATGTCTAACAGGTCAAGAATGAGAAACATATATATTATTATACATTTGTTAACTATAAAGCAGATGCAATTCACTTTAGAATTTAACTTTTGCATTAGCTTAATATGCCAACATATATATTCTTACCCTGTCATATCATTCTTGCAGGCAGCTGCTAGGAGAAGAACTGTCTGGTATGAACGTCAATGATCTGCACAGGCTGGAAACCAAACTTCAAATGAGTCTAAACGATGTCAGAATAAAGAAGGTATGAACCTTATTTTGTAGCAAAACATGTTTAAATCACTCAAAAAGAGTAAAATGATCTACAACTGCACCAACAATGCTAAGCACACTTATTTCCTTCTTTCTGCAGGAACAAATCTTAACAGATGAAATAAAAGAAGTAAACCACAAGGTACAAGAGCAAAACAAGATGTTTAAATCTTTAAATTATGCATAAAATAGGTTCTTAATTACTATCATTAATTGTTGCAGGGGAGACTCATCGTTGAAGAAAATAAAGAACTGCGCAACAAAATAAACCTCCTGTTACAAGAAAATGCATAACTACAGAAGAAGGTTTATGGAACTACACACATCCACCATGATGATAACGAGCTGCACCCGCGCATGAGTCTCCAGCTAAGCCAACCACAACCACTGAGAAACTCTTTACCAACAGAGACCTTGAAACTTGGGTAAGCACCCAGCCAGAATATGATTGATTATACATTGAGGCGTGTGAATAATTAAGTATGTTATCATGAACTGCAGGTTACAGTTAAACTCGAAAGCAAGTTGAAGAAAACGGGCATGTATCCTCAATACATGATATGAGTGTTTTGAAACTATACTTTTATGTTACTATATTTCATGATTGATTTGTTGTCATATTGTCTTAACATGCTGATAATGTAGTTCATATAGCTACATCCTGGTGTTGCATTGCTGTTACACTACTCTTGGCTCTCTCTCAATCCTGATTTTCAAGTTTCGCACGAATTGACAGGTTTGTTAATGCTACCTGTGATCTTCTATTTCTTTAATATATGTGATTATAGTGTCGGGTCTTCAAAGCATTTTGGAAACAAGTATGAGCTATTGAGCTAGGTGAAGAAGTAAGAAGATGACATTTTGGCACACATCAAGAAATGAGAATTCAAGGGTTAAGAAGATGCAATGAAATTAATTCCAAACTTCAAAGTCAAAGGTATTATTTTTCATATTAAATGTTTAGCAACTTATCATGGTTAATGTCTTGGTTAGGGCTTCTCTATGATCAAATATGACTTTTTATACATGATGTTATCTTGAATAGGATATGAAATTTGATCATAAAAGTAGGATTTTGTTTCTTGATGAATTGACTTATTTGTTGGAAATTGATTTTTATCTCTTTTCTTAATAGCTAAGAATATTAAATTTAAGTTGGAGTTAAGATATTGCACACATATTTCTCAAAGCGATTTGGTATTAGACCAGAGAACCTAAGCGAAGGAAAACGATGTTGAAACTACCACCATTCATTCTAGCAGTAATGTTTTATCAGTTTAATATAGTTAAGGGCTCTTAAAATTTGACTTTAATGGAAGAGATAAAAAGAATGTTTTTGACCCTTCAATATTAGTTTTATGCAAACACATTAAGGTGATATTGATAGTCCTTTTTGTATCCATGTCTAACCCGTAATGCAGACTTCATCTTTATCGATAAATTGACTTGGTCATTATCAAGTATGACTGTATGAGTTTATATTCAATATGATTTCTTCAGTTAAACTAAACATAATATGTTTCATCTCATGTATTTGGATCTATAAGTCACTAATTACCAACTATAGTACTATACGTTACAACATTTTGGAAGAAATATAATCTAATGAGAGTCGGGTTAGGTGGCGAAGTCATTATCAAAGTATGCATTTTGCTGCACATAATAGAAAGAAGCATAGATGCACCTCAATTTCCTACATTACCATATCATAAACAGTAAAACTCATTTATAGAAAGGGGTAGACAACAACTTTCTACATTAGATTTAGGAAATTTTAGAAGGGTATATATAGAGTTGAGCTTTATATCTCTTTGGATGTATTACTTTTATTTAATTAGCAAAGGGTTTGTCTTATCTTCTTTTGTAGTTCAAAAAGGCACTGCTCCGTTTGTGGTAACTGTAGCATTTTACTAACATCAATTGACGCTTTTGTTCATGGTCTTGAAACCGATATATGTTCAGTTCTATGCCATTAAATGACATTGAGAAAACTGTGAATGACAATGCAGTTTATGCACTTTAACTACTTGATTATAAGTTTATATCCTTGAAAATAAGGTAAAAACGTAAGATACACCACACACCCAAAACAAATAAGCTTTTCTAATGTGTGTGCTATATGAACAAGCTGTGTAACGGGTCAAAACAGTTACATCAAAACAAATACTTATTTAGTGCATGTCAGGTCAAGTGGTCTTGGCTCTCAAACACTTAGAGAATTACCCGAATAGCTGCAACACAGTACCTAGACAAAAGTCTTCTCCATGTCTTTTATTTTATTAAATGGAAAGAAATTTGGAGTGACTGATTTTATGAATTCTTTCTAATTATGGGGACAAAAAGGCGTGAATTATAGGATAGAACAGGATGTTGCATAGAGTGTGTTTGAGTGTGCTTAGTTACATGAGTTTTACTAATTAGAAAGTGGTTTGTTTATCATCACTGACAAGCAATGCTCTCATGGTGCGGTTACCCAATTTATGTTCATTCCAAAAAGTGAAAACAATAGAAGTTGTACCTTGAAACACAAATCAAAATAGCACTGATTGCTAAGGGTTAGCTAAATGATGATTTTGTTTCAAAGGTGTTTTTTGATTTGTGATCAATAAGTTATTATATAGTGCTGGTATATTTTTCCTTGATAATATCCCTAAAATCTTAGTTGCATAGTTCATTAGTGTTCTTGTTATCTTATATTGCAGCTAGCAAATGGGTATGACAACGGAAATAAGTTGGTTATGTTTCCTCCACCTGACCAACAGACTCAGGAAAATTGATTATGAAACTACAACCTATCTAACTTTTTCTACAATAAGTTGCTTCATGCGTTAATAATTAAACTTTTGTGTTGCAGGCGATTGATCAAACATCTGGTTCCTACAGTAATACAATACAGTTGCTTCATGGGTAGAAATTCGAAATCGGCGATTGATCTAACAATAGCCTCCTACAAATCTTATCTACAATACATATAATGGGTTATTTCTTACTTTGTTTATATGTTAATATGTACAAGACAATTTTGTTAATCTGATAACCAAGTTTATCTTTCCCGATCACATAAACATCCCGTAGTGCAAATTGCTTTTAGCCAGGTTTTGATTTTTTGTTGTGTGTAATAGTATATTAGTATACAATTTCAATGATGTGTATTATATACAAATATTTGGTTTTATTTATATTGTTTATTACTTAATTTTTTAAAGATGTGTGTTATTTTGTTTATTTCAAATGGATTTTTTAATGTACTGTTGGTTTTGTTATCTTGAAGCTATTTGCCTATACCCTTGGTGTGTATAGTTACATACATGATGAGTATTGGGAGATTTGTTGTCGTGAGTTATGGAGATGCCAAGGAGATTGACGCCATTAAGAACGGCGATAATTGCTACCATCTCTTGGTTTGGTTCACAACCTACAAGTAGTAGTTTATATGAACAATCATGTGTCTCAATAATTAGTGATTTATTGCTACCATTTGTCACTTTTGTTTTAATGTTTGGTTTTTCATTTTAGTTGTTTGACATGTGTAATGCTTATGACGTTTAACCACCACCATGATGCTATTAACCTAAAAACTTTCAGAAAAATATATAATACACTTGTGTGAAAAACTGAAAAAATAATATACGGATAAGAAAGTACACAAACAAGTACCACAATGTAAAGTGTCACCCGCCGCATCGCGCGGGTACCTACTAGTATTATGTAATTTGTTTTGTCTAATTTTTAGTCATGAGATGTTATTATAACTTTATTAATAATATTTTTTATCATACAACCTATGTAGCATGATTGTTCTAATCTAATCTACCTATTCTAATAATTAAGTAACTCATCCACATGTCAACATTTTAAGTACTCCACATAGGATTTTGCTTAGGTGTCATCCTCTAATTCAATTTGATGAATGATTTTAATGCGGGTCATGGTATGCTCCATATTCGAAATAACCCGATATGTACAAATACAAAATTCACAAATTATCATCAATTATTACCTAATATGATATGTTCAAAATTTACCGATTATCAGCATTTATCTCCTAACCCGATATGTTCAAGTTAAAACTTTATCACTTATCATGAATTATCTCCTAACCCAATATGTTCAAATTAAAATTTTACCACTTATCATGAATTATCTTCTAACCCGATATATTAAAAAAAATTAACCAACTATTGTATATAATTTTCTTTATTTTAACATATAACTTTTGATAGGAAAATATTTGTAAATATCCAAACCGATTTAATAGGGATATGTTAAAAATAAATTTAATACCTAAATTTAAATAGAACATAAAACCGAAATCTCGTGTAATACACGGGTAATAATCTAGTTTAAATAATATAGTGTGAAAAAATATTGAGGTAAAATCACTATTTTTAGGGATACTATGTAACATGTTCTAAGGGTGTTCAAATCTTAGGGACGCTTTAGACACTTTTAATTTTCAAGTTGGACCATTAGTAAATATGAAAAGGTTTTATATCATTGAACGTCAAGATTAAATATAATAAAGGGTAGGAAACTTCATCTCAACTCACCATAAATTTTAGAAATACTTCAACCATCTTGAGAACTTAATTTCGTGAAAGATTGTCGGTTTGAGCCTCGCACGAGGTGGTGCTTTGGGTTGAGTTAGAAGATTTTTCACTTTAGTGTGTTGTCTTCCAAACTAGATTTCGAGGCGGCTGATTTCTTGTGGTTTGCCATATCCCATACAAGATCGATTAAATTCTTGAGTGATCAAATATAAATGATGAAGTTCTTTTATCAACAATCATCGTCGAGTGATTGTGAACCTATTTCCACTAGAAAAAGTTATTCTTGATGATCAAGAATCAAAAGTTACTTTAGTAAAAAGCATTGAAGAAGACCGGTTATTGACGCGTTGATTGCATATGAGTGAAATAGTTTTCAGAGTCATCTTGTACACCAAGTAAGTCACTAGGCCGAAATCCTGCTGACATGTTTATAATTGGTAGTGTCGGGAGTTACTGGAGCACAAGTTCTGCCAATCTTTGAGCTTAGTTGCATCATACAAAGGCATACCGAATGCCACCAGGAGGTATATCGTTAAACATAAGGTCTTTTTGATTAAATGTCACATGTGTAAGTCAAACGAGCCGCATTAAGGGTTAGAGGTGGCAAATGGGCATGCTACCAAGGAATTTAGTCAATCTCAAATAGCAAACACTGATCTGTAGAAAGTGAATCGTCTTAACCATCAAGCTTAAAGAAACCTCACAAAGATTAGAATCCAAGATCTATAAAGCTCAAAACTTTATCTCTTATTTTCACGTCTTGAACAAGAAAATCAAGTGAATCAATTATCAATGATAAATTGCTCGTAAAAAATCTAATACTAATAAAAGAGTATAACTATAACTACATGTCACTCTATTATTAAATCTTAGAATTGTTTCCCCGCACAAATTTTAAACCCAAGGTAATTAACATTGTTTTTTAATTAAGATGAAAAATTTCCATTTTAAAAACATTAATTTTAAAATATCATATTAAGATAACATAGTTACGAATAACATATCAAATATTATATACAAAACATGATATAATCCATTTTTTAATTATTTAAACCCGTGTAATCATGAGTTGATAAACTAGTATTAAATATGATGGTAACTTATTTTCCAAAGAAAAATTGAGAGAATTAAATTCCCTCTTAATGAGGGGCTGTTTGTTTACCTCTTAATGGTTCAGTTCATTGCTTAACCATTCAGCATTTAGTATTCAGAGCGTTTGTTTCAGAAAAAAAGAACCTCTGAATGGTTCAGTTAAGTGCTGAATGGTTAAGAGACTGAAAGATGCTGAATGAAACTGAATGGAACATATACTAACTTTATACCCATCTGAAGTTTTACTCCAACATCCCTCTCATTGATGGAACCTCTTAATGGTTCAGACCTCTTAACCATTCAGCACTTAATGATTCAGATTTTGCCAAACAGCCCCTGAGTCTAATGATTCCAGCCTAGCTGGTTGAGGACACCCGGTTTTACAGTGGTGGTCTAGGGTTCTAACCTCCCTGCCTGTGAGATTTTCCAGTAAAAACCCCATTGGTTTTCCCGGTTGAACGCCTAGCCAAATTCCGATGTCAAGTGGGCCCGGTTAAGACAACATATTGACCGGAGTGGGGTGGTGAGTTCCTCATTATGGGGATGCGATCAAATGATCGTAAAAATTGAAAGTCGCCGTTCAAAAAAAAAATTCCCTCTTAATGAAATTGAAGAAAAAGCAAGTTTAACATGACACCACCACCATCATCACTCACCCTAAACCCAACGGTCATCCCTCTTAACATACCCCTTAAATTCGACCGTTTTTATCTTATCTTTCTCTTTCTTTCTTTAACAATGAAGATCTTTTAGCATCTCAAATTCACCCATTACAACACACACTCTCTTCTCTGCAAATCAAGAACTTCATTTCTAATGGGTTGTTTTGTTGCCTGTTTCAATTCTTCAAAAAATCGGAAACAAACAAAACGTAAACACAACAAGGCTACTCGTAAAGATCAAGTAAGTTTTCTTCAATTAACCCTTTTCATTTACAAGAAATTGAACGATCTTTTAGCATCTCAAATTAACCCTTTTGATTTACAAGATTTGAGATTTTGAAATTGGTTTTTGATGTTTTGTTTGGTTCTTGATTTTTAGTAGCTAGTAAAGACTAAAGAGAGCTTAAATGTTTCATTTTTCTGGGTTTTTTTATATGATCTGAAAATCATGAAATTATGATGAATTGGGGAAATTTGTGCAATGCAATTATATCATTTCAAAGTTTAATGAAAATCTTGATTGTGGGTTAATTTGTGTTTCAGAAGCCTAGAAGTCAAAACCTTGTGCAAGATGATGTATCATTGGTACAAAGCATCAAGGATAAGCCCTGGGATTCACTTCAAGAATTAAGGTAACTCGCGGGTTGTAAACTTTTCGCCGTGTTTTTGCTCTAAAACGATATAATTTTGTAAAATATTTTTATTGTAGAGGAAAGAGTGAGGAGCCATTGAGTTTGAGTAATAGGAAAAGGGTGACATTTGATACAAATGTGACAACTTATGAGCATGTTGAAGTCTATGACAGTACTGAATTTTTATTGGAAAAGAATGAAAAAGGCGAAACCTTTCCCAAGTCGGATCATACCCATTCCCATTCGGGTTCGCAAACCCTGAATGGTGGATCCTATCCACCAAATTACAGGTATGGGAATTGCGTTGAAAGTGACGATGAAGTTCAAGATTCAGACTATGAGGATGAAAATGACAGTTGTTTAGACGATGAAGAAGATTATGATGACGAAGACGAGTCAGTTCCAGTTCCCATTTCATCATCAGAAACGGGAATCGAGTCTTGTTTAAGTCCAGTGTTGAAGCCTGTTGCGAATCTTGCACAATGGAAAGCTTTGAAATCGAAAGTAACAGTAACGCAACCGCCTAAGCAGTTAAATTTCGACTCGCAAAAGGAGAACTTTTCTTATAATCAAGAAACAGCAGTGGATGCTAGTTTGAACTGGATGGTTTCTTCACAGCAGAACACACCAAATAACAAACGGGCCGAATGTTACAACTTTGATTTTGAACCTATTTCCTCTGGAAAAAGTTACTCTCAAGAATCAACAGTTACTTCAGTAAAAAGCATTGAAGACAGACCAATTATAGGCGCGGCGTTGACTGCAGATGAGTTGAAACAGTTTTCAGGCTCATCTTGTACACCAAAGAAGTCACCAGGCCGAAACCCTGATGACATGTTTATAATTGGTAGTGTCGGGAGCTACTGGAGCACAGGCTCTGCCCAATCTTTGAGCTCAGTTTCATCATACAAAGGCATACCGAATGCCACCAGCAAGTATAGAGAGGTATATCTTTAAATTTAAGGTCTTTGTGATTAAAAGGTTTCATGTTTAAGTCAAACGGCCACGTTAAGGGTTAGAGGTGGCAAATGGGCAGGTCAAAATGGATTCAGGTTGAAATGCGTCTTTTTTATACAGGTCGAAATGGGTCAGTTCGGGCTGGGATGGGTTCTTTCAATCTCTTAACTATACGATCCATGGCTGGACATGGGACGACTTGAAACGAGTCTATATGATCCATGTTTTTGGTACTAATACAATGTGATATCTGGTGTACAGGATAAGAAGGTGAATTGGCAAAATGTCTCATTTGAAACAAGATTGGAGAGAGCTCTGAATGAAGATGTTGCTGAGTGCTGAAGGACAAGTTTTTGCTGCTTCTTTTTTTATTTCCTTTTTATTGGGTTGGTTTGTTTAATTCTTTATTGGTTTTTGACTATTTGGGTGGTTAACAATATAAAGATTGGGTTGAAATATCGAAGTTTTATGTGATATTAATTGGTTTACATGGAAATGCTACAAGATGTATAGTTAAGGCGTTTTTTATTTAAGTGGTTGAGGGTTTCGGTCTTATGGTGAAGCAGTGGATGTTTGTGTACATTTAAAAAGTTGGTTTAGAGGGTATGAGTTAGCCGTTATAAAAAAAAATTGGTTCTATGATTTCAACAAAATATACAACTTTAGGTGAAATTTCAAACTATTGAATTCATCCTCTGAAGTGAAACTATTGTTTGACCCTCGATCAACCAAACTAATACCAAAATTCCGACATATGTCGTATTTTTGTTGATTATATGAAACTTTCCGTGATTATATTTATTTTGATATGAACTCAACCCATTCCAACTTGAACCGAACCAAATAAATCTAGTATATGATGACCCCTGAAAAATTTGTTGGATCCATCACTTTTAGCAAAAATAACTAACAATGATCCATCACTCATGTTCTTGCCAAACAAGGTAAAAAAAATGTGAGCGCTCATACGTTCTTTCTGTAGAAATTCAATATAACTTTATGGTTACTCTTAATCATAGTTAAGTAGTGTCGGTCCTACGTATCGTTAAAACCCGATAGGTCACGTGCGAGAAAAAGTTATGGGGCATAGAGGCCTGGATCTATAGCTAATAACTCGTAACAAAATATAACAATAAATTAAACAAAAGTATTGTAACAAAGTAGTCTAAAGTCTGAAAATAAAAAAACATGAATGAACCTTGGCTTTGTGGCTCTTGGTTTTGAGATTTTCGGCAATCCACTTACCATTCTTTCCGCTAAAAACAATACAACGGCAATCCCTTTACCCACAAATAAAAGTTTTTTCAATTAGGGAGGGAGGAGTGGTGAGCCGAGCTCGGAGACGAGGAGGCTGACGAGAAGCTCGTCGGCGAGGTTGTGACCTCGTGAAAGAGGCTAACGAGGGGGGCTGGATGTGATGAGTAGGGCTGGCAATTTCTGACACGGACACGATAACACGACACGAAACGACACGGAATTAACAGGTTTCGTGTTTGACCTTAACAGGTGCCGTGTCATTAACAGGTTAACACGATAAAGACACGTTAATTATCGTGTCTTAACAGGTTAAAGATCTGTTAACACGATAGGTCACCTGTTAATATTTATTTATATGAAATGCTAGTGAAGAATGAAGGTGGAGATGCGCTTTAATAGACTTTTAATCTTTTTTTCATATTCGTTTATCAAGTATTATTATGGTTAAATACTATTTTTATGTAATTTTGTTATTTTGTGTCTTAAGAATTATCATATTAAGTCATATTTATTATTTAAGACTTATGAATTTTTTTTGAAAATTTTATTTTTTTTAAAAATGGGTTTTTATCGTGTCTTATCGTGTAACCTGCTTTTTATCGTGTTCGTGTTCGTATTTGGAAAAAAATGACACGATAAGTTATCGTGTCGTGTTCGTGTTTGACCTTATCGTGTTCGTGTCTTATCGTGTTCGTGTCTTATCGTGTCGTGTCTGACACGATATGCCAGCCCTAGTGACGAGGAGACGAGGAGGTGACGAGGACAACACCGTCTCCGGCGAGGTGGTGACGAGGACCGTCCTCGTCGTCGTTCTCGTCGACCACTCCTCTCTCCCTTATTGGGTTAAAACCTAAAAGGGGTGGTGTTAATGAGTTATAAATCGGGCATTTATGTGGATGTTTAGAGTAAACTGCAGTTTTGGTCCCTGTGTTTTGATACCATTAACAGTTTCAGTGCCACCTTAACAGTTTTGGTCCCTGTGTTTTTATTTTCTAACAGAAATGGTCCCAAACACTAACTCCATCCAATTTTCCGTTAAGTCTTTCACAAGCGCCTCACATCCGAAGGGTAAAATGGTCATTTCTCCCCCTATTTTATGTAGGTCATCATGTAGGTTAACATTTTTTTTCAGTCGCATGTGAAAAGAAGTGGGAGAAATGACGTTTTTACTCCCCATGTGAGAGAGACTTAACGGAAAATTAGACGGAGTTAGTGTTTGGGACCATTTCTGTTAGAAAACGAAAACACATGGACCAATGCTGTTAAGGTGGGCCTAAAACTGTTAAAGGTATTAAAACACAGGGACCAAAATTGCAGTTTACTCAGATGTTTATATTGGTCTATAATATCATTTTTAAATAGTTATTTATCATATAATGCACATCGAAAAGAATACAAAAATTTTAAATTTAAGATCTTTCAAGAGACTGGGCTTAATTTAGACGAGTTAAGCATGAGTGTTCTGACCCAGTAATAAAAGTATTAACTGTGTTTTTATCTTATATCGTCTTTGAAGTACAAAATCAATAATTTAGATCAACCAATAAACGTGCCATTAAACCATTCTAACTGATTCTCGTTGCAAGACACCATTTCACTATATTAACCCTAAAATCATATTGACTATAGAGGCAATAAGACTTTTTCAAATGCTTTTAATTTGATAAATATTTAATAGCATAAAGTCCTCTTGAATGAGAAATAAGTCTTTGAATACATCTCACAAGCAACCAACAGGACCATCAAGATATTATGTAAAAATTGTCTTTCAAATGTACATTTGGTAGGTCAAACATTTAGTTCAAAACTTTTTAAATAATTAATTAATACATCACATAGTGTTAGAATTTGTTCAATTCAGCTTTATAATCTCATGTTTAAACATAGATTATTGTGAATTCAAATAATCTTTGATAAAATGTAAACCTTCGAATGCAAATTACAAAGGGTTATTGGATTTTAATAATCCGAACTTTTGTATATTGGCCGATATTAATCCCAACTTTAAAAATTGCCTGTGTCGATCCCAACTTGTAACTTATTTTCCAGCAATGATCCTCCGTTAAGATTAACTTAACACCGTTAAATTTTTTTCGTATTTTTGACCGAGGCTTTAGGGCTATTGATTGGGACGACGATAGGAGTCTATTCATGTAAAAATTACCTTGAGCCGACCCTCCAAATAACCAAACGACCTTCAATCGGGTCTATAAACTTAACGGTGCTTAAATCGCATGTTAAAATTTCTTCGTTTGGAGCATCGACTCAAGTTAAGTTTTACATGATTAG
This sequence comes from Tagetes erecta, assembly GCA_030867185.1. Classification (NCBI taxonomy): domain Eukaryota; kingdom Viridiplantae; phylum Streptophyta; class Magnoliopsida; order Asterales; family Asteraceae; genus Tagetes; species Tagetes erecta. The sequence goes on from CM061494.1 coordinate 11,736,237, forward strand.
ACTCGTATCGTCCTCCCGATCAAAAGCCCTAAAGCCTCGGTCAAAAATTCAAAAAAAGTTTAACGGTGTTAAGTTAACTTTAATGGAGGATCATTGTAGGAAAATAAGTTACAAGTTGGGATTGACACAGGCAATTTTTGAAGTTGGGATTAATATCGGCCAATATACAAAGGTTTGGATTATTAAAATCCAATAACCCAATTACAAAATATTAACAATAAGACATGTTTAAATATGAAAAATAACTCACCGTCGAATTATTAAGAAAGGGTGTTATTGTTCTTTGTGATTTAACATGTGTAATTCAGTGGCGGAGCCAGCCCGAAAATTCAAGGGTAGGCTGAAAAAAAATTTCCTGGACGTTCATACAGAATAAAAATAACACCACAAAATTATAAAAGTACCTAATAGATTTATCTCCTTTGTTCTTTCATAGCTTAAATCAAAGATTCAGGGGTATCCTTTTAATTGTTTAGGGGTATCCTTATACATAAAACCGGAGAATATATATATTTATTACACTTTGGAACGAAATTTCAGCTGTACCCCAAACTACCCATGGCCTATACATGTCTCCACCCCTTATGTGTATATAGTTGAACGGTTAAGCACAACTTAAGTGAGTAGTTAAAATGTATTTTTTAACAGCAAACACGTTGAATACTGATTGGTTCAGGTGTACATCTTAATGATTAAACTTGATGAATATATAGTATTGTTGGCAAGTCACTAATCAAAACCCTTGAAAGGGTTTCATAAATTATTAGAAGTTAGAAAATATACACACAACGAATAATGATTGCAAATACGTGTACAAAGAAGTCAATGTTACGAACAAATTAAGATGAGACCCACTTGCGTAACATGCACGTAATATATGACACATATTTGCCAAGAAACCACAAGGAGAATGAGAAAATGGTCACACCTGCCCCCAAAACATTACAAAACATTGCTATCAAACAAATGCAAGGTCATATTAGCATTTGACGATTGACGCAACGAACGAACAACATATCTCTCTGAACCTTTCCGATACATTCACACCCTTACACATATAGAATACGGTTTTGTGGGAACTGAAAGACAACACTAGACGTAATAAGCCATTAATTTATGTTTATAATCATCTATAATTATACATATAATAATGTGCAATTATATACATAATTACAAACTATATGCATGACAAACATTTTTGAATAAAAGTAATACATATATATGAGATTTGGACGATCTTATTTGGTCAAATACCTAGCGAAAAACTCCTATCTTCCTTTCATTACGGTATTTCTGAACAAGTTCCTGGATAACAAGTCTCAAGGTTTTGATGATATCGATATTGACGATATTGATGCTAGTGACGATATTGATGCTAGTGACGATATCCTTGATATGGAGCTGGAACTGCTAACTAGCATGAATGCGCTAACTATGAATATGATGCCTGAAGATGAAGACCGACTTTATATCACCCTTCAATTCGAATTAGCAAAAGCAATGTCTCCTTGCATAATATGGATTCCAAACATTCATGATCTGGATGTGAATGAGTCAAATTACTTCTCATAAAAAAAAAACCCTATATGTATGTCGGTACATAGAAAACAAACGAAACCAATCTCATGATTTATAATTAATTTTACATTTAAATGACAAAAGGGTATTTAAGTATTTGTTACATGTATGTTGAGCATTAATACGAAAATGTGGAATGTTGCATATACGTAACACTATGTCAAATGAGAAGTTGTTACTTGTTACATATACATAACCTATGTGTTCGTATTTGTACGTAAAACCATGTTACGTACCATTTTCGTTGTCAGTATTATTTTGTATATATACGTATAGGGACGTGATAAAAAGTCGATCTTGTGTTATAGCGCGTATAGGGAAGGTTATAAAAGTTATAGTGTTTAAACAAAATAAGTAGAAGTAAATATAAGGTGAGCGATCATGTATTTTTTTTTCTTTTTGCATGATTAATTATGAAATCGTTATTGTCTCTATTTTAGCCTTGATCTGCCAACACGTCACATATATAAACAAATAGTCAATCTAATATATGAAGGAAATATGAGTGTGAAACAATAATCGTTATACTTATATCGATTATAAATACATATTGAAACTTTAAACCATATTCTATTCAACATCAAACTGCCAATGAGATCACTCTTTATTCTCTTCACACTTCTCTTTTCATCCATTCATACTTTTGCTTCAAAACAAGAAGCCAAATCCCTGCTCAAATGGAAAACTAGCCTCATAAACCAAACCAATCCATTGTTGTCCTCATGGTCACTTGATCCTACTTACAATCTCACCCTAAACCAAACCACGATCACCGAACCATGCACTTGGTTCGGTGTTCACTGCAACGATCACATTAATGTGATCAAACTCAACCTTTCTACTTCCGGATTGACCGGTACACTTCAAAAGTTTCCGTTTTCGTCTTTAACTAGTCTAACACATCTAGATCTTAGACTAAACAATTTTTCCGGGCCCATCCCGGTTGAGATCAGGTATCTTTCTAAACTCGTGTTTCTTGATCTCTCGTTTAATCGTTTCTCTGGAACGATTCCACGAGAGATAGGAATGTTAACGGATCTCGAGATCCTTTCATTGGATAGTAATAATCTAGATGGTCATATTCCTGCTTCTTTAGAAAATCTTGACAATCTAATGAAGGTCAATATCTCATTCAACTTTTTAACAGGACACATCCCATCTAGTCTAGGAAACCTTAGTAAACTCTCTGAGTTGTACCTGTTTCAAAACAACTTAACGGGCCCGATCCCAACATCGTTGGGAGCGAGCCCGTTAAAGATTTTATCTTTATACATGAACAATCTTGTGGGTCGGATTCCTAACGAACTAGGAAACATGAAGCATTTGGTTGTTTTGCGATTGGGCCATAATCAGCTTGCGGGTTGCATCCCCGCTTCACTCGGCAACCTGAGCAAGTTAGAGGTACTAGATGTGCACGAAAACTTGCTTTCGGGGGTTATCCCACCCGAACTAGGAAAACTGAATCTTTTGATCCAGTTATCCTTCAGTCACAACGAGTTAAGCGGGCAGATCCCGGCTTCAATTGGGAATCTAAGCAGACTAGAGCAGTTATACCTTAACGACAACCGGTTTAACGGGTCGATTCCTGAAGAGTTGGGAAACTTGAACTCATTAGTTGAGATGCTCTTGCTCATTAATCGGTTAACCGGTCCAATCCCGGGTTCACTTGGTAACCTTAGAAAGTTAGAGCAGTTTGTGCTTCATGACAATAAACTTAAAGGCTATTTTCCTGAAACTATAACCAAATGTGAAAAGTTAAGATACCTGACTTTAAGTAACAACTCGCTTATCGGATCCATCCCTGAATCGGTATGCAACTTGAGATCGTTGGAGATTCTCGACCTCGGGAATAACCGGTTCAATGGCGAGATTCCACGATGTGTTGGTAACTTCAGCCATCGGCTCAATGTGCTTGATCTACGGTTGAACCAGTTCCATGGAAACATTCCCATGACATTCTTGAACCGAAACAACGATTTACGGAGACTAAACTTAAACGGGAACAAACTTCATGGCCCAATTCCCGGGAGTTTGATCAACTGTAGGAATCTTGAAGTTCTAGACTTGGGGAACAACGGACTAACCGGCCGGTTTCCACACTGGATTGGCATGATTCCGGAGCTGCAAGTTCTTGTCTTGCGAGGTAACAAACTTAATGGTCCCTTAGACGATTCCAACGCAAAAATCCCGTTTCCAAAGCTACGGATTAGGGCTGTAAACGAGCCGAGCCGAGCCGAACCAGTGCTGGCTCGAGTTCGAGTTCGAATGCTAACGAGCCAGCTCGGCTCGAGTTCGAAATTTCTATCGAGCTCCAAAGTCGGGCTCGAGTTCGGCTCGTGAAATGTTCGAACATGTTCGTGGCTCGTCGAGCCGGCTCGAAAATAAAAAAAATTAATGTTTTTTTTTCTTTTTTGCCACATTTTAGAGTGTATATATATAACAATACTAAAACTAATTCATATAGCATTAACACTCAAGTTCAAGAATTCTAAAACAATACTAGGCGGCTAGAATTTGAGAATTGAGAGTGAGTCAGCGAGATGAATTGTTGAAGTGAACACAATTTGTTTCTGGTAACTAAGGTTATGAAGTATATATGTTCTATTTTTAAATAAATAAATTAATAAACAAATAAATACTAATACATATGTAATTACTTATACATATATATTATTATCTTTGTATATTTATATATATCGAGCCTCGAACCGAGCCAACGAGCCGAGCCACGAGCGAGCCCGAGCCGAACCTACCATGGCTCGAGTTCGGCTCGTTAAGAAATCAAGCCGAGCCGAGCCGGCTCGTTTTTATACGAGCTTTTTTCGAGCCGAGCTTTTCCCGAGCTTTTTTCGAGCGAACCTCGAGCGAGCTACGAGCCACGAATTTTTTAAACAGCCCTACTACGGATTCTTGATCTATCTAGCAATGGGTTTACGGGCCGTTTACCAGCAAACTACTTCAAGAACTTTAAAGCAATGATGGACAGAGATAGTTCTGCATCAGGAGAGCTTTACATGGGTAGACACTTCATGTATGAAGATACATTGGTGCTAGTGGTTAAGGGCTTCAACGTAGAACTTCAACGAATATTGAACGTCGAAACGACAATAGATCTTTCGGTTAATAAATTCGAAGGCAAGATACCCGACACAATTGGACAGCTGAGATCACTTCGGCTTCTCAATCTTTCACATAACCATCTCACTGGTGAGATCCCGATACACATGAGCAATTTAACACAGCTTGAATCTTTAGATCTTTCATCTAACAAGATGGTAGGTGCAATTCCTGTGCAGTTAGAAAGTTTATCATTCCTTGCAGTTGTAAACTTTTCATATAATCAGTTTCAAGGAGACATACCACAAGGTGGACAGTTTAATACGTTTGGAAACGATTCGTTTCAAGGGAACGATGGATTATGCGGGTTCCCGTTGACAACAGGCTGTGGAGCTGATGACGGGTCACTCTCTCCAACACCAGTAGAAGAAGAAGGTGATGAAGATTCAGGCTTTTTTAACGGGCTTTCGTGGGAATCTGTATTTATGGGATATGGCTTCGGGTTGCTAATCGGGTCGGGTGTTGGATGGCTTGTGTTCTATTATGGAAAGCCTAGATGGGCTGTTAGGATCACTGAAAGAAAATCAAGAGCAAACCATGGAAGTACAGGATGGGCCACCAGGAGAACTCGGGCTTCTCAAGTTTGGCCTCGGGTCACCTTGTAATGCGCTTTTTACACGTTGCAGCTTCAATCCAAGTTCGCGAAGTGATCCAGCCCCTCCCCAAACCCTGCGCAAACCGGGAGCTAAGTCAAGTCAAGCTTCAATCTAAGTTGGAGATGGTTAGCACAGGTCCAGCCTGACTTATTAAGCGCCCAAGAATGGAAAAATATACCAACATTATAATGATCTTGTATCCAAATCTTTTAAAAATATGTAACAATGTGTCAGCTAATATTCTGCTCCACATCGTTTAAGAATCGGGCCGATTCCTTTGGCAAGCATGGGTCGATCCAAATTCAAACCAGCCAGAAAATCAAAGCCAGGAGAATCAACCACAAATCAAGTATAGTTGGAGTCTGGTTTTGCCTTCCCATCAAACCATTTAGGAGAGGTGTATAAATGAACAATGACCCAGAATGAAATGAACAGTTTTCTGGATAACAACAGGCGCATCAGAAACTCCCGCCACAACCCCAACCATGTTCAAAACTATTAGAGAGTAGAGAGTTAGTTGTCATTGTTGTTATTAGCTTGGTTGTGAGTCACAGTAAGTTATACACGGTATCATCAGTCGGCACATAAGTGTTATCCATTTGAACAAGTATATTCAAGTTAACACCTCTTGTTATCATTGCATTCCATTAGTTTCAGTTTACCTCCATCTCATCATACCAAATCTTAAAGTAGGAGTGGGTATAGGCTAATTCGGTTCGGTTATAGACTAATAACATCAATGACTGAGATGCTTTGGTTTTTAGATTTTCATAACCGAAAATGGTGCCACTTTGGCCAAAAAAATAATATTTCTACCACACAAAACTTAGTACTTCCACACTTCTAGCTGCTCAAATCCATATCTAGAATACACCAAATTAAATAAAAACAATGTCTTAACTAATGAAAATTCTTAATCAAAAATGAAATGATGGTACATACATGTATTTACATTATTATGGTTACATTTCTTAAGATGACTCGGTTGATGATGACTCATTTAACTTAGCACGTTTTGAGGGTTGTGATTCTGAGGGGTCAAGTTCTACCTTTTGATTGTCTGATGATGGCGACCCAACTTTAACCGGGTCGGATTCTGTTTTGGTTCGGGCTGGAGAGCTTGAGATTTCATTGGTCAACTCGGTTTCTGATTTCTCCGGGGCAGATGATGCAGGTTGGAACGAATCAATGCCAAACTTGCATTGCTTCTCAAATATCATCTGCAAGTATCTCCCTTGTTCTTCAATTCTCATCTGCAGATTTTTTTGAATCTGCATAAATTTCACTCTTCAGTCACAAAATATATGCAATGCTTGAACAAACACACCAATCAAATGTCCAAAATTCCCTTAAGAATAACATAAAGAAAACTTATGCCCATAGCTTCTTGAAAGTTTCTATAAACAAGTTCTGTTAAGAATAGTTTACAGTTAATAACCTAATATCTTGAATAAAGTGATTCGGTACTTTGTATCCATATAAAAGAAATGGGTGACTTTGACACTTTCCACCCATCTGACCTGTTTTCTTTTATAGCCAAGCTTTTTTTCTTTTAGCTTAGAGCATAGCATAAGTTGACACGTTCTTAACCAAATCGGTCACAATTGCTACCTCTAATTCAAGGTATCAGGTATGGATGATAGACTGATGTCTGATATAAGGAAATCAGCAGAAAGGAATGCCAAGTAATAAAAAACTACACTGTATACCTCAAGTTGCTCGTGTAATCTTTTTTGAACTTCCACCTGTAATCGTAATGCTTCGGTGATCTCTGAACTCCTGTTGTAAGGAAAGAGTGTTAGATTACAGGTTTATTTGCTAAATGTACTGTAGTTAACTACCTAACTTAGCACATAGGGGAAAGTATCTTTCTAAACAACTGAAATTTTGGATAAAAGGTGTTCCTTGTCAACCCATTATATCCAACCCGTATAACACTTCTACAACCTGTAATCTTCAACAAGTTGTTTCTACAAACTTTTTCTAAGAGAGATACATGAGATATATAAAAAAGTTGTATGAGGAAATCACATAAAATATATTATACATAAAAAAAAATTGATATTAGACTAGGATATATTTATGAAATCATCGTATTTATTATATAGTTTGAGGTTGTAAACCATAAATATAGTATTTATATATATTGAGCCAATGAGAAGAGCAAACCCGGTTGGGTCATACTCTAGTAATTGAACATATGCACAGCCTGATAATTAATTATATGTGAGAAATATTGCTTAATTTATATTGATGTTCCTTTAGTTGGGGTGATTAAAGTGAACTAGAACCGCAATTATCCATCATGGAAATCAACTATTCAGTTTTCCTTATGTATGCCTAGTTTTCTTTTTGTTTTCGAAATAATATGAACTGAATTATTATCCATCTAGATGTGACTTCATCTCCATCTACCCTTAAAGTGCACATATTTGATTTGGTTTCCTAAATTAAAAAGTTCATAAACATAGCGATTAAATACAATAAAGTGTAATGATTATTTAAACTATAAGATTAGCATCAATTAATGCAAATTAGGATAGTGAATGCGTTTGAAATGTGACTAAAAAGGATTTTAGTAGGACAAGAACAAAGAAACACACACATATAAGCTCAACTATCAATTTTCAGATATAAATAAGTGGATAAAAATGGTTTGATGTACATCAGCTAACACCAATGGAAATCAAAGAATCAAGATCAAAAATTTTTAATGCTGTACCAGAAAGTTCAGTGGTTGGCATATAGAAAAAGATTTAAAATTCTGTTTTTATAGCGGGTATATCTGTAAACACCATCTATTTTTAATGGAATGATTTGAATGAACAAAGCTACATCCCCTTATGGAATAAAATACCAAAAACTGCATCCTTTCATATAAAAGACACAGTTTAAGTTGAGTTAAAAAGGTAGACGAAAAACACTTACGTTTTCAAATCCAATGATGATAGTTCTTGCAATGGAGTAGGCTTTTTCTCTGAAGGCCCTGCAAGTGCAAGAAGCGGTTTATCGGTTGTATCACTAAATATCATTCATGTTTAATTCTTTTATCATATCATTGTCAAGAAACATTTTGTTTACCTTGTGAAGAAGGTTCAGGTTTGTATCTAGCTGTCCGATACTTCTGCAAACAAAATAAAATACATACACTCTACATGAAATAAAACACTCCCTTGAAGTATGTAACTAACTATAAATTACCAGAATTGCACCTGTAGATGACTTTTTACATGATAGATGGTTAAGCCATCAACCTTCATTAGCTTCAATACACCCTTAGGGGTAGCTCCTGAGATAAAAATGAAGTTAATTACAAAAACACCTACCACAAAAAATATACCAAGATAGAAATAAAGCAAAAAACTAAAATAAATATATATACTTTCACTTCCACCGAGCTTGCTGACTGCCTCCACGAAGGCTTCATGAAGTTCTGGTGTCCAACGCATGCGTGGCTTGCTTTGGGACCCACCTGGTGATGGTGTCACTGGGGAGCAAGTCTCTCCAGGTGATGCAGGAACAAGTGAGTTTACTTGCAGTGTCAGTGAGGTTCGAGATGATTTCCCAGCATGACATTCCATCTAAATAAACAAAGCATAATAAACAGTTATTGACATAATGACATAACTTCAAAATCATCAAAAAACAATATGTAATCAATGCTGTCACTTTTAAGATGACAAATCTTCTTGCTCATGATAGCTCAAATTCTCATTTCCATTTAGTTTAGAAAAGATGAGTAGAAAAAAAGTTCCAGTGACACCTTTGGAATTTGATCAGCAACAGCAGTGTCAACTAGAATCTCATTCCAATTTGGCGTTACACCATCATCTTCGGTAATTAGCTGATCAGCCCAATCTTGCCAGTCATTTGGCTTGCCAACATCTTCACATGGCATGATTTGTAAATTACTAGATTGAATAGGGCTATTTTCAGGGTATTCAAGAAAATCAGATAATGAATCAGTACACCAAGAACTGGTGTTATTTTCTTTCAAAAAATCACGGAAAGCCGTAGATCGTAGAACTTCAGATGTTTGACTAATAAATGGGGCTTTTTCTGAACAAGTTTCTTCAGAAGAAATGTGAAGATTTGAAGACATCCCTGAAGATGCAGAAACTATGTGACCAACTGTCCCATTTGTTGAAGACATACCTGATAATTCAACAACTATGAAAAGATGTTTCCTGAAAAAAAGTAATCACCAGAATAACCAAGAGTGCTGATCACTACTTTTTTTTTTTTGCTTTTCTATACTATAGATATGGAGCTTGTATATGAATATTCTACAACCTGTAACATGATATATCATCGTATTATAGGTCTTCATGCAAACTTTCATTTCAAATATGATTCCATGAATACGACAAGTATGCAGAATGTTCATCTGTGGTCTCAATTTTATATACAAATTGCATGTTGTATATTTTCAAACTAAAAAAGTGCACAAAAATTGATTCTATTTGATGATTGGCAGGAATAATGGTAGCAAGCATAACTTCTAAGTTTGACGTAGTTTTTATTCTATCCTATTTCGATACAAACCAAAGCCCTAATTTGAACACTCAAGTTTCAAATCATACAAGGTCGTTCGTTTCCGAAAAGAATCACACTGAATCACCTAAATCCATAGCATAATTGTTTCAAATTCCAGTTAATCTTTAATCCTTTTCACCCTTTCTGTAGCCATCACTTAAAATTCACAGAAATTACACAAACTACATAAACTAAAAACTAACAAACAAAACGAACATGAAATTTAGACAAATTACTTTCAGAAAACAGACCTCAAAACAGTGTTCATAAGTGTAATGCACAAAAAGTCAAACGCAACACAAGTTATCCTAACTGAAAGCAACGAAAACATTCAAACTTATAGACTTCATATCCTTACGAGATAATCCATCACAATAATGCAATCGAAGTCACCAAACGAGCTCAATTACAAATTCGTACCTACAACAATCTGAAAACTGAAAGCAGAAAGCAGCTCTGATTTCTCCTAATTGAAATCAACGAAATTTGAAGCGTTCGCATTCAAACTTAACAACTTCATATCCACACGACCTAATCCATCACTATAATACTCACGATTCACAAAACGAGCTCAATTAAAAACCGTACCTACAACAATCTAAAAAACTGAAACCAGCTCCGATTTCACTGACGATATGTAACGCTTCTAGATTTGAGTTTATGCAAATCTGACGTTAAGCACTTTTATTGAACACAAGTTAATCTAAACTCCGATTACACATACTAAGTGTTAGAAAATTACAAATATTGCAATAAATCTGTTCTAACAAACAAAAGGAACATAAACTACTTGCAGAGATTGTATCTCAAAACAGTGTTCATAGCTGTAATGTACAAATATTGAATTATAAAACGCAAAACTGAACCATTCGCATTCAAACTCAACAACTTCAAATCCTGACGACCTAATTCATCACTATAAGGCAATCAAATTCACGAAAACCTTACTTACCTCAGATGATAGCAAAAGACTTTTAGCAACTGAAAACCGAAACAACTCCGATTTCACTGACGATATGTAACGAGATTGAATCGATGCAAACAGCAAATCTGACGTCAGTTAAACGTTAGTTTCATTATACAACAAAACGGAATTGAACGGTGATGATTGAATGACCTTGTTGTATTACCTGGCCTTTTGATTGGTGTATGCAGCGAAACGATTGAAATTTTTAGATGTTTAGCCGCACGTGGTGGCGCGTGAATGTGAATTGCTGAATTATCCGGCTGAGGATTTCTCCGGACCCACCGGACGACGTCATGTAACTGGTTGACGATTGGTAGGTTAAGCTTTTAGGCGCGTGGAAGAGACAAATTGGGATCTTTTTTTCCATAAATTGAACTATCAAGTTTTGGGAAATATTTTTACAAGAAGACTATTGATGATTAAGAAGTTTAACAATTCAATAATTATCAAAATTAAGTACATTTTATGAAGTTTAATAAATAATAAATTAAGTACATTTTTGTGGTTTTTTTAACCGAAGTACATTTTTATGTAGATTTATAGTTTGAAACTTTGAATGTTTTGTTTATCAGTTTTCGCACTAAGAATTTTATAATAAAAAGACTTAAGTATCAACAATAAGTTGCGTCGTAACTTATTTTGAGATAGAAAACTTGATTCTACTAAAAATAAATATTGAATAAAATTTATTGGATAATGATAATCAAATTAATAGTTTGACACATGACACTTTTAACTTTTGTGTTTTTGTTACTTTTGATTGATCTTGACCTCATATATTTATTACTCTTGATTTATACTTAATTTTCATTCAATGTAACCTATATAATTCGAAATTGACTATTAGGTATGTCATTTGTAACCAAAGTGAAAGTGAAAGTAAGAATTGGTTTTTCAATGGAAAATATACATATATAGATAGGTAGATAGATAATGTGACTACCAAATAGCCAAAACCTAAAGCGTAGAATAGGAAAAAAAAAGACATACAATAAAAAATAAGCTAAAGAACGTTAAGTCACTCAATCTAGGTCAAACATAAATTTCTACAGTGATGTAGGAGCTTTGTTCTATCGCACATTTTCAACAATAGGATGTTAGGTGTCAATCTATCTAATAAATCAAACTTTTAGGGGGCAATTTTTGGAAGGATTTTTTTTTCTATAATAGGAACTTTGGGAGGTAAAATTTAGCTAAATTTTTTACCATGCAAGTTGATGGAGCCAATGTTATATATTTACAAATTGTTAAATATAATGGTTATAATTTCTTTATAAATATTACTATTTAACCCGTGTGTAACACACGGGTATTAAACCTAGTCTATCTAATAATTCTAAGTTTTAGGGGGCTACTTTTGGGGGGATTTTTTTTATATTAAGAAATTTGGGTGGAAAATTGAATGAAATTTTAACCATGCATGCATAAGTTGATAGAGTAAAATTTCTTAAATATAAAATATTTACAAATTGTTAAACATAATGATTATAATTTCTTTACAAATATTATTATTTAACCCGTGTGTAACACATGGGTATTAAACCTAGTATGTCACTAAACATCACATTAACTTATGGCGGCACTAGGTCAAAAGTGAGCTACAAGCAAGGATTGGTATCGGACAAACTATTGTAACTATTAAAATTTAATTTTCTATTTATTAAATAGATTGTGCTTGTTGTTAAAAAAAATAAAATAAAATAAATAAATAAATAATAGAGTGTGCTTTCCCACATGATTACTATTTTAGTTTATAGGATAAAGATAAAGCTAAATAGTGTTTTTAAATTTTGGCAAAAAATATATGATTTTGATTCTCAATCTTAAACTCGTTACGATCTTTGAAAGGCTCGTAATGAGTTCATTTTCAGTTCTAAAAGACAGATAAAATGGTCGATTTGATCAAGTTTCATATTTTAAGTGGCTGAATAATATAACTAAATTAGGAGACCTTGATTGGCATTAATGGTGTAATGTTTCATTTTATAGGTTCCCATTGTAACGTGGGGTTTGTAGGGTGGTGTTTCTCGATCTTAGCGTTTTGTTGGTGACTTTATCTTGAATAAAATTTGCCGTTAAAAAAACTCGTTATGGTCTTTTAATAATTGTATCATATTTCAATTCTTTTTTCAACTACATGTGTAGTTAAAAAAATAATTATTGGGGTTTATAGTTTTATTCAATATCTTTAAAAGGGTGTTGTTATATTCATTTTTTTTTAAGTTTTTTACTTGTTACACCTTCTTCATAAGGTTTTATACAAATAAAATTTTATGATTTTTTTACAAAAGTATATTTTCTTTTCAAATTAAGATTTAATTTCTTATAATGTTGTATTAAATTATTGTATTTTGTTGATGGGCATAGACTATGGGCATTCAAACAAACCAAAAGCTAAAAATAATCAAATAAATCGTATCCGTAACCTTAAAAACGAACCGAATTGAAAATTTGGTTTTCGATTCGGTTACTAACCCTATCCGAATTGTGAATTCGGTTTTCGGTTACAAAAAATATGGTTTATTCGGTTCAGTTATCTGAATAAACCGTATAATCGATTTAATTGGATAACCGGACCAAATAAACCTACTAAAGCTGTTGAATTCTATCTGGTTAGGCAAAAAAATAGATTCCACGACTGAATCAACCTACTAAAGCGGTTGAATTCGGTTATATTAGATTAAAAAATGATTTCACAACTGAACAAATAGATTTTAAAATATAATAAACTGAACCGAATAAATCGTTAACCGAACCATTAAATACCCACATCAAACATTTTTTATGTACGTATGTTATTAACTAGATTAGTACCCGTGTACTACACGGATTTTAGTTTTATAGGTTTTAACTCAATTTAGATATCAAATTTATTTTTAGCATATCTCTTATTAAATTGATTTGGATATTTACAATTATATTCATATAAAAAATCATATGTTATAATAAATGATATGATTTATAATAGTTGGTAAATTTTTATTTGAACATATCGGGTTAGGAGATAATTCATGATAATTATTAATTTTTTATTTGAACATATCAAGTTAGAAGATAATTAATGATTATTGGTAAACTTTAATTTGAACATATCGGGTTAGGATAGATCATAATAATTGATAAGTTTTTTATTTGAACATATCAGGTTAGGAGATAATTCATGATAATTGGTACATATCGAGTTAAGATATAGATGATGATAATTGGTAAATTTTGTATTTGAACATATCGGGTTAGGAGATAATTGATGATAATTTATAAATTTTTAATTTAAACATATCGGGTTATTTCGAATATGGAGCATACCATGACCCGTCTAAAAATTCTCCATCAAATTAATTAGAACATGACACCTAAGCAAAATCCTATGTGAAGTAGTTAAAATGATGACATGTGAATGTGTTACTCAATTATTAGAATAGGTAGATTTCGTTTAGAAACACGTTTTTTAAATAAATAAGAACAATAAAAGTTGGGAAAAGTTTAACAAGTTTCAAAATTGTTTTAAAGGAAAGTGTGACAAGAATGTAGGAAGGTATATATATATATAGACACACTCATCTATAATTTGGTTCAATTCTAAACCAAGAATAATTAATACTAATAATTAAAAAAAGTGGTTTATTTGTTTAATTGTATGCTCCGTATTTATTAGTAGTTAATTATGTTATAGATGCGGAATCTTATATGTTTTGTCTTTAGTAGTATGGTACTTACTATATATTCCATATTATTTATTGTCGACGTCACTCCCATCAAGTTGCGTGCTTCCCTTTTACTAGTTAGTTTTAACAATTGTTAAATATTATTGTGACTTGACTTTAACCAATGATAAGAAAAAGACAAAAATAATTTCTTTTAACGGCAAATAAATATACAGAAACGAGGGGTCTAACAAGTAGCTAAGAACCTCGAAAAGTATAAAAACGTGAAGAAAGAATAAAACAAGAACAAACAACCAAATCAAAACAATAACCCACTAGAAACATTAACCGGCCGAGTCAAAAGGAAAACTCGACAAAGGTAAATTGGTCCCTTTTTGAATTCGAGCATTCATCCACAGAGAACCAACCACCCTAATCTCGCATAACACCTTGTTAGCCGATGGCCTCACCTGGTCAAAAATGATCTCGTTTCTATGTCTCCATAAGCTCCATGTTGCAATCATGAACACCGCATGAACTGCTCGCTTGAACTTAAGATCTCCATGCAATAAGAACGGCATCTTCAAAATATCTTTGAAAGAGAATGCATAAATAGGCGGAATATTGCACCAGGAACCCACTTTTGCCTATACTTCCATAGCCAAACCACATGTAGTCAGGGGCGCAGGATAGAAGGGACGAGGGAGGGTCACGACCCTCCCATTTTTTTTACGTTAGAGGTAGCGATTTGTCTGTTTTTAGTTGAATTTGTATATAAATTGAGTAATGGCCCTCCCAATTTTAAAACTAGGCCCCCTTATTCTTATCCTCTTAGTTTTAAGCCCATGAAAAATGTTTTAACTCAAACATGTTTAAGCCCATCTTGTATAATTGTTTTAACCTAAACCATTAGTATACCATTATTGTTGAACAAAACTGAACTCAAATCAGAAAAAAAAAACCCTACTGCTGCTCCTGCTTGCTTCTTCTTCGACTGCATTGCTGCTCGCTTCTTTTGCTGGCTGCTGCAGTGATGTTCGGCGAGCCTACTTGCCGCTTGCGCCACTGCTGCTCTATCACTTCTTCTGCGATTTTTCTTCTTCTTCTTCTTCTACTCATATGATGCTCGCTCTGCGCCTCTGCCTGCCTTGTCTCTACTAGGTTAGTTATACAATTTATCTCAAATATTTAGTATTTTGGGGTTTAATTTAGTTATTGAATGTAATTTGTAAGAGTGTTGATTGTTAAATGTTGATTGTTAGCTGTTGACTATTTGATTGTTGAATTTAGGGTTTAAGGGAATTAGGGATTTAAGTTTAGTTGTTGAATGTCGATGGATTTTAGGGTTTAATATTAGTTCTTGATTGTAAAAATGTTGAATGTTTGATTGTTGAATTTAGGGTTTAAGGGAATAAGGAGTTTAATTTAGTTGTTGGAATGTTGAATGTTTGGGTTTGATTTTTGTAGATATATCATGGGCAAGGACAAGGTAAAACGTTTGATTCGGATTCCTAGTGGTTTACATAGAAAAACATATTGCTGACACGATTGATTCAGATTCCATAATTGATGAAGTTAAAAGATCTTATAGGTCGTCAGGCTGAGCTGTAGTTCTTCACCCAGGTACTCACCCTTTCTCTCCATAACTGTTAGTTAAAAAAAAAACTATCTTGTTTTATTCACGTGAAAGAATTTCTTTAGAATGAATGAAGAACTTTTTAACATTTTAAGTTTTTATTGTTTACCTGACCCGACTCGAATCGTCGACCCGAACTTATGTACCGAAACATAGCATTAGGAAAAATAATTATGGATACTATAACTTTAGGCCCCCCTATTACTAAATTCCTGACTTCGGCAATGCATGTAGTAAAGATGTGCTCCACAGTTTCAATAGCACCCCCACAAAACTTACATGAATCCGAATCAATAAGGATGTTTCTTTTAACTAAGGAGTCACACGTTGGGAGCCTATTCCTATTCCCCCTCCAATTAAGAATGTTTACTTTCTTTGGCACCAAATTGTTCCACCGGAAACTAATAATGTCGTCGACCTGAATCTTGCTTTGAATTAGACTTTTGATGAAGCTCGAACTGAAACCAAGCTCTTCTTGCTTTGAATAAGACAAAAATAATTATGTTATGTTACAATTGATTACATATTTTTCATTTAACTTTTTTTATTAAATTATCATTAGGGGTGTAAACGAGCCGAGCCGAGCCCGAGCTCGTTAAGGCTCGAGCTCGACTCGTTTTAGTTTTAACAAAGCTCGAGCTCAAGCTCGACTCGTTTCGAGCTTTAATTCCAAAGCTCGAGCTTGGCTCGTCAGAAAGTTTTCAAGCTCGAGCTCGGCTCGTTTAGTTTTTAACTATTTAATATATAATTTTTTATATTTAAATTTATATATAATTATAATCATACATCTTATATATAACAAATACATTTTATTTAATCTTTTTTATCATAATTTTTAGTTATATTTATGAACTAGGCTAGTGTCCGCGCTACGCTCGAGGACACAACACTCATGTGATGATTTTAAGGGTATTCATGGACATGAACGGTTTCAATTAGTTTTGAGATAAAACTATAGTAAAACTGAAACACAAAATTTATTTAAAATCTTATTATTTGGTATAACAATATTATAATCAAATTAAAGAGAATTAGACGTTCGGTTTTATGGTGTACTTTTTGTTAAAACAATGTCGTATAAAAAGTTGTGTACTTGTGTATATTTAAAAAATAATTATGTATTTAATTGTATGTTATTAATAATTTTATCTCTAAGTTTTATTTTTATACCCTAATAAATATAACATGACCCAAACACACCCTTAGTAGGAGAGGGTTGAAAATGTAAATAGTGTTAATTTTTTAAATACTTTGCTAAATATTAGGAGATCAAATGAAAATTAATATTATTATAATAAATTATTATAGATAGATATGTATTTTTTTAAATATAACAATATTATTAATTTTGAGATAATCTCTCAAATAATGCCAACTAAGCAAATGGATCTCAAATGATGCCAAGTAAGCAAATATGATTTTGGTATATTATATAGAAGATATATATATTTAAATAATATTTATAAAACTAAATATAAACATATAAACAAAAAGCTCGTTAAGGCTCGACGAGTTTTGAATGCAAAGCTCGAGCTCGATAACAAAACGAACATTATTTTAGGCTCGAAATCCGAGCTCGAGCTCGTTAAGGCTCTACTCGAACGAGCTTTTTACCGAGTCGATCTCGAGTAGCTTGCGAGCCGGCTTGACTTATTTACACCCCTAATTATCATTAGTGATTACAAGTATTAGGCAATTATTAGCTAATTAAAAATAAATTTAAGAGATTTTTTTTTCTCAGGAGGAGCAGGTTTTAGATTTTGGTATTTAAAACATAACAAATCAAACAGTTGAAACCTTGTCACAGATATCTTAAACTTGAGTGTTAATGTTTGGTAGATTAATGGCTTACCGGTATGATTCAAAACGATAAAAATTACTAACTAAGGTTTACAATCTAGTGTAAGTAACCTATTCACTTTAGAATATGTTAGGTAAAGTTGCATCACTATATCAAAAGTTTAGATTGTACCCCGGTTTGCTAGAGTAGTTGGTGACGCATGACATCATTGATTAAAAAATAAAATAGTATTGGAATGTATTATATTGACTTTGTAAACCTTGTATAATTTTTTATTCTTAAAGACAATGTTATGTCCTATTTGTAGTAAATGTTTTATGTTTGTATACACCAATGACCATTACACTCAACTTTGCCATTTTTCATACTTTATATGATAAGACACATTTTTCATTAGTATTTATATACGTAACATCATAGGATTAAACAAAATTGCATATGCAACCACATTTATTAAAAAAAAAAAGTGGGAAACTTGTTCGGTCTTTTTAGGCAACTTGTTTAAACCTTTTTAGGCATGATATTTATAATTAAAAATGAAAGTGACCGTGTAATGACGACTTAGTTGAACATTGGCCCATCGATCAAAACATATGTCTTATCACTTTCTATTCATGTCCTCACAACTTGTATATAACTAATACTCCATTATTAAGCAACTTGAAGCCACTCATTTTCAAACCTTTTGTTATTATTTTTGGGTTAATCTTTATATAATTAAAGTAATTAATCATGATTTAGCGATAAACCCGGACACATTATATATGACACCTCTCTGTTTTTTTGGTAAATTTTAAAGTAATTTTGATTGATAACTAAAATGGAGTTTAGAGAGTGAAAAGGAGAATGAAATGAAAAAAAAATACTAGGGTTGGATATAATGAATTTGAAATGTTCTGAGAGAATGAGATTTATTGTGTGATAAGTATTTTAATTTCACTCACTACAAGACGCGCTCTTTTAATTTCATTGTAATGGTCCATCACATTCCGTCTTACATATTCCGACATACCAAAAACAAGCGTTTCATATCTCAAATTGTCAGAGTTAGCGATAGGCAAAAAAGTTTAGGCAAAAAATTTTCAAGATTTTTTTAAGTTTTTAAAAATAAAAAATATTTAAAACATTGTTTATATGACTGATAATTGCTTTTTTTTTTTTTTTTTTTTTTTTGAACAGCAACACCGGAAAACCCCCTGGTTAGACCACCCGAAGGCAACCACCCCATTACGAGCTACCCCACAGGGGCCCCCGTTGCACCCCCCTAAGGAGGAAACCCACCCGGATAAAATGGGAAAACCTCCCCCGCCAAGGATAGAACCCCTGACCTTGTGGAACCTTAAAGACTTGTGTCTTACCGTTGGGCCACCACCCCCAACGGCGACTAATAATTGCTAATGGGGTTGGTGACCCATGTCGATCCATGCCTCGAGTCGGGACATAACCATGAACCGACCCATAATCTACTTCATTAACCAACTCGTAACCTGACCTATGAACCAAACCGTGACCCAAACCAAGACCCAATTCGTGCCATGACCCAAAAGCATGACAAGCTATTTTTGTCATTTTTAGTGAATTATATTTCGTTATTTTTCTTTTACTGTTTTCAAACAATAAAACTAATAATTCATATCACATACAAGGTAATCAAACATGATGACGAAATGAAAAAATATATATATTTTTCTTTGTTAGTTTCATGCTCTTGTTGATTTTCTTCTTTAGTCTATTTCAATACCTCATCGTCAAATAGATAGTACTCTCTACGTCCCATTTTAAATGTCCAAATTTCTTTTTTTGGTTGTCTCAATTTAAATTTCCATTTTAAAATAAAAATTTAATTTCCAATTTTACTCCTAATTATTTAACATAAAATCTACTTTATATGACTAAAAGACAAAATACTTTAATGACATTTTTGTCAATATACGTTAAAACAATATAATAATCTATTTTTTCTTAATCTTCGTGTTGTTGGTCCTATAATACTTAAATTAGGACGGAGGGAGTAGTTTGTTAGCACAAGAACATTAAGATAGCTAACATTCATACGCACTTTGTTTAGAATAGTTTCAACTCAATAATATAGATATTTTAAAATTGAAGATTCCTTAAGAAAGAATATGCTGCCTACAATCCATTGGCACTTGCTTTTATTTAATTGCTACCCATTTCAAACTTTTGACCCAATCACATGATTTTTCTATTTTCTATTTTTTCATTTATTTTATGTGTGCATTAATTAGCTAAATTTATAAATCCACAAATAAAATCATGTCGCAAAACTTTAGTGCTTTGAGTCAAGAAAAAAAAAACTATCTAATAAATAAACGTTTTAGAGTCATTAATGTTTTTTTTAATGAAATAAGGGAATTAGGGGAGATATAAGGAAGTTTGAAATGGAAATTAAGTGAGAGAGTTACACCCCAAGTTAGTTTTACTTCCAATAACACTTTCTACAAACTCCGTTTAAATATTTAGACATTTTACAACATTAAACTTTTTAAAGTAAATCATTTGCACATCCAAGTTAGTTTAACGGTCAGTTGACCGTTATTTATAAGGGTAATTAAACTATTTATATAAACAATAAATAATAATAATAATCCATTCGCAACCTTAGGTTTTATTTTATTCTATCAACAATGAGCATACTGTTTCCATAATCATATTCAATTAGTGAGTTTATAACAAAGTTTAGGGTTGTACGCGGTTTGTTTTTACGGTTTTTGGATAAAACCGTAACCAAACCATTACTTGCGGTTTTTTGCCATTAAAAACCAAAACCGAACCGTTTAAGGTAAAAAACCAAACCTAACCGAATCATACGAGCGATTTTGGTCCAGTTTGGTTTTGCGGTTTGCCGGTTTGAGCTTTATAGTCCAAGTTTAAGAGCTCCAAAAAAGATCCCAAAATCTTGTCAAAATCTTATAAACTTTCAAAAGTATCGGCATTGAAAAATTAATTATATATCTTAATATTGTAAGATTACCTGTGTTGTAACAATATAATGATATATACTTACATATTATATGACATATTATATTTTTTTTATATTATATGACATATAATATGACATATTATATGTTAGGTTTAAGTTCAAATGAAAATAATTGAAAACACTAAAAACCGCATGAAATATGTATACGTATCTATGTACAACTGTTTTATTTATAAATGTATTTTCAATAGAACCTCACCCTTATATGTTATATATATACATAATATGTAATGATATATATAATGATATTATGTATATATATATATACTAGGTTTAACACCCGTGTGCTACACACGGGTTAAATAATAATATTTAAAAAAAATTATAATCATTGTGTTTAAAGATTTATAATTTTAATTATTTAATATTTTAAAATATTGCTCCATCAACTCATTGCATGACACTTAATATTTCCCTCTCAAACTTCTTATTATAGATTAAAAATTTCCCCCCCAAAAGTTGCCCCCTAAAACTTTGATTTATTAGATAGACTAGGTTTAATACCCGTGTGTTACACACGGGTTAAATAGTAATATTTATAAAGAAATTATAACCATTATATTTAACAATTTGTAAATATATAACATTTAAGGAGTTGGCTCCATCAACTTGCATGGTGAAAAATTTAGCTAAATTTTACCCCCAAACTTCCTATTATAGAAAAAAAAATCCCTCCAAAACATTGCCCCTAAAACCTTGATTTATTAGATAGATATAGATATGTATATATATTATCGATATTCTAGTTATGATCTATTTTAGCACCAACAAAGTAATATATATTTTAATACTTTACTTACAAGAACTCATATATGAGATCTAATATATATATATACACACACACACATGTGCACGTACGGTCCGGTCCGGTCCGGTTTTTTACAAAGGGTTTTGGTATAAACCGTAAGCCAAACCGTTCATAACGGTCCGGACCGGTTTTTTACAAACGGTTTTTTGTATAAACATAAACCGACCGTAAAACCAAACCGTTGAACGGTTTGGAAGGTTTCGCAGTTTGAAACCAAACCGTGTACAACCGTAACAAAGTTGCAGCAACATAAATCATTAATTTCACAAAGCTATGGATTGGGTTTACAAAAGCAATGTAATGTTCACAATTTAACCAAAGAACAAATACTTCTACCAGAATCTCCTCTTCTAATAAATTGCTAACACATCTCACCACACTGCGCCACGTGTCACCACCACATTCATCCTCAATTTAATGGCTAAAGATTTAATATCCATCCAAAATTACTAAACAATGACAAACATTATTTTCATGCATGCAAATGGGTATTAACCAAGTATATTGATATATAATTATATATATATATATATTTTACCGTTCAACCCCGTGTGAACACACGGGTGTTAACCTAGTTTATTATATGACCATCGAACGTTATGAAATATGATGAAAGCGTGTACGATCTCTTATAATAACCTCGCTATTTTAAACACCCGAAAACATCTTTGCAATATTAAGTGTTTTTTTAAAATACAAAAATTAAATAAACAAGAGAAGGATAATTAGATAATTTAACCATTTATTAGATTGTCAATTGACAATCAAATTAATCGAGTTGCAAATGACTCACTTTAAAAAAATTAGAGTTGCAAAAGTCAAAATATTCAAGAGGGGTTGCGTGCTAGAACTTTTTTTTTTTGAACAGCAACACCTTGATTTTTAAGCAGAAATATACCACAACCAGTGGTCAGTCCTGACCTAATGCTCCTAACACAATTGTGTTACCAATGGGCCACTAACCCCATTGGCGTTGCATGCTAGATAGTGGGAATGATCTCACATGACAAGCAAACATCCAACCGATTTTCCTTCTCCCATCACCTTCGCATCAAAATCCATCTGCTAGTGCTTGTGAATGCAGGTCGGACCGTGTCGGACAAATGAACAATCATTTTATGAGAAGCGTGAACCTTAAGGAGCCACAACTTGACTCCCATGAGACCCCATGATCACAACTGGTTATGTATCTAATGGTTCAAGCAATGTTTAATGGGCTACAACATTAACTCATTCATTGACGATGTGATTCAAAGAGACGACTTTAAGGTTAAATGGCAATGTGATTCAAAGACACATCTTCGAAGGCTCAATGACGATGTTATAGGTATTAAATTTACAACAAGAATGGTTTTCACCATTTAATTTTAAAAAAGAAATATCGAACTTTACTTCACACAAACAACAACTGTACTTGCCATGCACGGTATAGCTAGGTAAATCCGATAAAAATAAACTTTTATCGAGTTCTAGCCTATTTAAAATTTATAAATTTTAAATTAACAAAAACTAATTACTATTAGTCTATTAATTAAAACTTAAAATTAAACTAAAGCACGGAATTAAGCAATTAATTGAAGAACTAAACACGAATAAAACAAGACGGATGAAGCAACTATCAAAACCAGATATCCTATTGGTGATGTTAATTCTCTCGGGTTTCAAGCTACTGATTAGTAACTGGTTCTAAAAATATGTCTAACTTAAAAACTCTATAAGCCTATAAGGTATGATAAATCTACTATCGGTCTCAATAACACAACCTAATGGATCCTAAGAGATGTGTGAAGCTCACAAGGTTTGTAGGTTAGATCTTCTTTAATCTCACTAACCTAATAGTATACTCATGGACATCAAAATTAATAACCCAAAAGGATTTATACCTAAATATCAACCAATCAATATGTCAAAAACCCGAAAAACATTAATAGTCAACCAATATTCATTCTAAATCTTAAAAAAGTGTAGAAGGTTCACCTACTCATATTAATAAAAGAAGGAACTAAAGTTAATACGAGACCAAAAGTGTTCATATATAAAGACTGAAGAGAAACGAATTGAAAACGTGAAACCGAATGTAAACCTTTAGTTTCTCCCAAATACACTAGTACGTCAATGCTCCAATTCTGCTCTACTTTGCCATCTTCTGAATATCTTTCTTTGAACTCAATACGTCTTCTTTAAATAACCAATCAAATTGTAGTTACATGTGTTCCCTTAGCAAATACTTTTAGTTGGTTTTGATATTAAAAAGTGAGCTTTGACTTATAAATTCGTCCTTTCACAGTTTCAATGATAGCATAAAGAATTGGCTCCTTTGAATCATACACGTGATCAAACCATACGAACACACAATTGAATGGATCAACATTTTTATAATACATGTTCCTTTAATCTCTACAATTTGTTCAATTCTTAAATAATATATTTAACAGCTTGGTCAAGTCACTGCCACATGAAAGTAAAATATATATGTATCTATCTTCGTTAATACACGTTGTCTCTTAAAATCATCAAAATGTAAATACAAACCGATTTAAAGTAAAATTCAATCATAAGTAACAAAAAATGTATGAAATAAACTATATAAAGTTATGCAACTTGGACAGCCCACCGGAAGTTATTCTTTTTTCCCCAAAAACAGAGCTTGGACAGCCCTCCCTTCCTCTTTCCGGCTCTCTTCTCATTATGGAATTGGTCGAAGGGCGTTCTTCCGCATAAATGCCTCTCCTTAGTCTTTTCTTTACAAAAATAACGTTTTCACGTCTCAACCATAAACACCCAGTAACACCTCAATGCCAAAACAATCTATAAATTTTTTAAAAACTCTAAAAAATCGATGTTCTAAAAGACACAACAAAATTCTCCCCGTTATGGTTTGATTCGCAATCCAAGTAAACTGTTTAGCTCTTGTTTGCTTGGCAAAAAGGATTCACTAGGCTGAAACTAAAGATACTCATACTAACAGACACTGTTTAAAACTCTCTTTAACTTAAAATTTTGTAACTGATGGTGAATATAACTACATAACGCCAGGGGCAAAAAAATGCTTGTTTGGAAACTTCACGTGTAATAAACATATGTTTATTCACTACCCTCGGTTTTACAATATAGCACACATAAAAATTAACTTCATTGCAAAAAAAAATATATAAATGAGTCTCACCACCGAAAGTTGATTTCTAGCAAAACTGTCATCAGAACCAAACATCAAATATGCAGTCAACAAAACAAAAGCTACACCAGTAACCAAACAAAAAACTCAACATCAGTTCCTAAACAATTGCATTTGCAGCACTTGCAATTCTAGGCCATAAATCAGCACATTCTTTTCCAATTGGTCCAGTTATTGCAGATCCTGTTAAAAAAATAAAACACAACAAACAGAAATTAGCCTGGATTATCACTAAAGAATCAAATTGTAATGTAACCAAATTTTAATCTAATAAGTTTCATGAGCAGCTAAAAGGTTGTAAACGGTGTATATAAAATTAAAATTACTACAAAGTCACAGCAATCAAATTGACAAGTAAAAAGTTAAAACATTACAACAGTTATAGGAACTTACCTTTCATTTCTCCCTTTGGGTTGACAATAACTCCAGCATTGTCTGTGCACAAGAAAAAATAAACAAATTAAAAATGGTCTTATAGTCTTGTATGTAAAGCTACAAAGATATGGTAAAACGTGTTTAATACCAAACAACAAAACAACTGTTACCTACAAAAGCACAAGAATTGCAACAAAAAACATAAATAAAACATTTAACAGATTATATAAACATAGATGGACTCTATGTTTCTGTTTTATAACGCACGTGATAGATAAAATAGCAGTAGTCAATGTAAGAACATAGAGGGTCGTATAATAATCAACATTCTTTAGACAAAATTGGCAAAAATGTCAAAATGTGAAAACAGTAAGAGTCCCGAGTTTTATCAGACATATGATCAGTTTGTTGGTATAAATGCCACCTGATAATTTCAAACTCAGAAATTTAAAAATTTACCATTGTAAGTTCAAACTCACCAGAGCTACTTTTTTAGTTCATCAATGATTCAAAGTTTGATACAAGCTAGCACTTTTAGACTAGCTAAGTCAAAACTGGTATCAAATTGCAACTGAAAAACTAACTGCTAAACACTTTTCAAAATGACAATAAAAAGAACTTTAGCATAATATAATAAAAGCAATAAACACAACAATTCCATAAAACATTGCAAATGCACATCAATGCAGCTATAAAACTGGTGTAACAAATATGATCATATAAAATTTATAAACCAATTCACAAATGTAATATAACAATAATCAACTAAAAAGTAGATACAACAACAAAAACTGTAAAATTGAGCATCAGCTGAAACAGTTGAAACGCATTTAACAAGACAAAATTCTACATGATCAACTCAAAAATGTACTCTAAGAATCATCAGTTAGAAACAAAAACAGATATAAGAACAAAAGTGATAAAATTTACCTTCAAAATACATAAACACACCATCCTTTCGGCGCCATGGTTTGCGTTGACGAACAATAACAGCAGGCATAACCTTCTTCCTGAGATCCGGTTTCCCCTTCTTCACCGTAGCCATAACCATATCTCCAACACAAGCAGACGGAAGACGATTCAATCGTCCTTTGATACCTTTCACTGAAATGATGTACAGGTTCTTCGCACCTGTGTTGTCAGCGCAGTTCACTGTTGCAGCCACCGGAAGACCTAGTGACATTCGGAACTTGTTCCCGGCGGAACCTCCGCGACCTGAAGATGCAAATACAAGCAATTTAGATCATGATTTGGATTGAAAATGAGATGAGATGAGATGATTGAGTGTGATCGTACCTCGCTTCGACATGGTTGGTTGAATGCCTATGGAGGCGGTGAGATTTGGGAATTAGGGTTTTATACAAAAGTGTAAGGTTGTGAATCGTTTTAGGGATGGTGGGTTTGGGCCTTTATTTGTTTGGGCCAGATATTAGTATTCATATTCCTAAAGTTAAGTTAATAAACCTCAAGGAGTCAAGGCTAAAGAGAAGAGTTTATTCACTTGCTCATGAACTCGCATCTTCGCTAGAAGCTATCAAGTGGGTCTCGGCAAGTGAAAGGTGGCATGAAAATACAATTAGATTTTTAAAGTATACTGGTTTGAATTCATGTCATGCTTGAAGCCTGCTTGAAAGTTTGGTAGAAAGTTTTATATGTGGAATTAGAGGTGCAAAAAATAACCAGAATCGAAATCGATCCAATAACCCATTCAGAACCTACAGTTCAGTTCGTTTATTGTATAGCTGGTCTTCTAATAATCGTTTTCTGGTTTTTTAGGAACCAGAAATGGAAAAGACCGGTATGTTTTAATGTTTTTACTTACTTAATGTTTTAAGAACTATTTATCTTGTAATATTTAACGTTTTTAATGTTACTACTATTTAATCTAAACAAAAATTATGACCATAGACTCCATAGTGCCATACTGACATACGCATAAACATAGTGATAATGTGATACAAATTAAACAACTATACAGTATGCTATTCTGCTATAGTATTATGCAAACAAATGAACAATCTCAATTGAGTGATTTTATGAGAGTTGGAATTTGTGTAAGTGAAAGCCCAATCGAAAATGTTACTTTTTACTTCTTTGTGTAAATGAAAATCCAATAAGTTTGTGTATTTTACTCTAAATGGAAGCCCAATAAAGATTTCAGATTTGCAGCAGTCCAGTGTTCCACCCCATCTAATGGAAAAAAACGGTTTTTAAGAACCAAAAATGGAACCGGTTACGTAGTTTCTAGTTTTTTCACAAAAACCGGCTCATGTTGCAAACAAGAACCGGAATTAGTTCTTTAAAATAACCGAAATGCGCACCTCTACGTGGAACTAACTCATTTGACATAAGCTATATCTTTTTAGATGAAAAGGACATGGGTTCTAATCTTTGACAAAATGATACATTGTAATATAGATTTGAGTGGTGTAAAAGTAATAATAGTGTAGATGGTCATTAAAAAATAAAAGTTTATAGTTGAGTGGAGTCGTAAGAGATATTTTTGCCCTCAACTAAAGGTTGTAAGTTTAAGTCTTGGAGTGATAATTTATCCTGGATATATAAGTGTTATTCATTAGTGTTGTTTATGAATGGAATTAAATTGATGTATGAGTTGTCATTCAAAAAACCAATCCTAACAATTACTAAATTAAATTGCATGTAAGAGGTGATCATTGAAATTCATTTCAAGGGTAATTTCTTGAAACCCGTTTTATAAAGTCTAGACAGAGTCTGTTTATAACAATCAATATATAAAATATGTGAGTTTGTAGTTTTTAAATTTCACGGTTATTGAGTTCGGTCAAATTTCGGGCCTAGAGTCGTTAAAAAAATAAAGAGAAAGAAATGAGTTTACATAATTATCATGTAAATTTGTATTTAAAACAAAATTTACAAATATATTATGATATTCTTGCAGTTTTGATATATTATATGAGCTTCTAAAATCTCGACACTAATGCACAACATGTTTTACATATTTGTGAATGAGTTCTGCATATCTTAGAATTAATAATGATTTTAATGCAATTATGAGGATATTGATAGTGAAGCTGATGTGAATGTTCTAAAATTAAATAGAGAAAAAAAATGAGCATGACTTGTTACAATAGAGTTGTTAGACTTTGATTATCAAAATTTAAATTGCCGAAATGACTAATAACGTACAACCACAAAAATTCATTGGTGTTAGAATGTAAAGTATTTTATATTTTTATTTAAACCTCAGGTATTTAGGGCTGTATTTAGGGCTAGATCCTAGATTCCTAGCTAATAATGCAAACGTTAAAAAGAAAACATGAGATACAAAGCATGAGCTATAGCCTATAGAATATTTGGGTTTTTTCCTCCAAGTGTGAGTTCAAACGGGTTCTTAGTTGGAAAAAAAATTATGTCGGTCAAATCGAACGTTCCTTGTAGTTGTTGCCGTCCAAAATTTTGTTTATGGGCCTTAAGCCCACCTTTTGAAGTCCTCGTGACTTTTGGTTGATGTACAAACCGGATTTTTTAAGCACCGGTTCTAGGTAGGGATCAGTTTTAGTTTTAATCAATAAAGTCAAGAATCAGGTAGGGTTAATAATAATATCTATCGTTTAGTAGGAAATTTTTATTTTTAATTGAATTAAATAAAAGATAGAATCGTCCAGGTTCCGGTTCCGGATATGATCAGGTATTTGACCGGTTTTGACCGGTTTAATCGGGTTTTTTCCGGTTTCGGGTAGGGTCTGGTCCGGGTTTTAACCGGGTTGAGGTGAAACCGGTACCGGTTCGGTTCCGGATGCGGTTCCACTTTCTTGGAGGAACCGGAACCCATGTGTACCCTACGAATCGGGTATGACCGGTTCCGGTTCGGGTACACTGAGTCGGTTCCGAAACCGGTTTTTTTATGCACGGCTAGACGCTAGTTGCTTCCTTCACACGTGACCTCTTAAATTGTTTTTACCACTTCACTTTTCTTTCACAGCCAACAAACCTTTTTTTTAATTATTTCACACGGCCCCTTATTTTTGACTTTTTAATTAATCGATTTCAAGTGAATATTCCTAAATCCTAACCTCGTATGTAATCTTCAAATATAATGAACCTCGGACGATAGATGAGAATATGAGATACCTTAATTTTTTTACTTATAAATTTATTTTCTCTTTTATCCGGGTAATTGAATGGATAACATAATAGAATAGTCAATAAAAATAATCAGATAATTTTATTTTGTTATTTTGTTTAGTTACTGTAACACCCTCATTTTTATATATTAATTAAATCAGAGTTTAGCGTGTAATGTCAGGTCCCAAAAGTTTTCTCAAAAAGATGTATATAATAAAGTGTCAAACTTTTATTTCATAACAAACATAATATTACAAATATTGTTTTATCAAAACTAGTTTGACTATTACATTTGATATTTATAAAAGTGCACGTTCGATGCTTTATTTCAAGACTTGATCATAATCACCCTTCCCGCTCAAACGAATCACCTGAAAGTATATAGAAATCACATATTAGCTTTCGCTAAGTGAATGCACATTAATTCATAAATTTATATGCCATATTACCCCATCATGACATATTTTACTTGAACCATAAAATTTTTTTTTTCCATATTTCTTTTAATCATAAAATATTAAATACAAGTTAATGATGTCCCAGAAAACCACCATCTGGGTCTAAACATTAACTTTGATCGCTAACGCCCTGCGATCTAATAATTATTGCTGTCTCGGAAAACCACCATCGAGTCTAACAATAATTATAACAATAATTATATTGCTGTCCCAGAAAACCACCATCTGGGTCTAACAATATACATTGATCGCTAACACCCTGCGATCTAATAAATATATGTTGTCTCGGAAAACCGCCATCGAGTCTAACAATATATTTATAAATTGTTGTCTCAGAAATCCACCATTTGAGTCTAACAATATACTTTATTGCTGTCCCAGAAAACCACCATCTGGGTCTAACAATATTTTATTGTTGTCCCAGAAATCCACCATCTGGGTCTAACAATATTCACATAACATATTCATTAATTAATTATAACACAAAAGAGTAATCATATAATAGTGGTCGTAACATCCATAAAATAATAGCAATAGTAACAATAATATGCATAAGTACTATATACTAATACATCACAACAAACATATATATACTAATACATCACAACACACATATATATACTTTCAGAGGGATGTAACACTCACTTGAGATTTGTGTTCACTTAAGCCACACCTTGACGTTATCCCTGAATATGATGAATTATATCTCAGGCTACTGGTCTTTTTGCTATATATTGCTACCCAAATTTACTCCCGAACGTAATTATGTTTGTATATTTTTTTCTTCTCATCGTCGTTTTTCTTTCTTTTTTCTTAAATCCTTACCTTTAGAGTGTATGTATGCCATTTTCTACAACCGACTTTAGGATATATAATCAAAACTTGTAGCCGCCATAAAGATTTAAAAATATTTCTTTCAAACCGTCATATGCATGAAGATATATCCAAACCATCATTTCTAAGTTTTAATACATTTGTCTCTAGCCCCTGCACTTTACTCAATTTACAAAACAACTTTCTTGTAAAAAAAAAAAACTACAACTTTAAATTCTTAGACTTAAATATTATTATTATTATTATTATTATTTTATCTTTAAACGAACTTAAACGCTTGATTAGACGTCGGCCATTTTAGTAATTATTTTTCCATAAATATACTCATTTATCGATATAAAATATAAGGTTTAAATATTTTATTAAATTCCAAAAGTGGGATGTTACAAATCTCTCCCCCTTATTTAGGTTTCGTCCTCGAAACCTATTCATACTTTGAATGATTTGGGGCTAATATATATATATATATATATATATATACATATATATATATATTGTAATCTTAAATTGTATGCCACACTTTTAAATCGTTGAGTTCTTACCTTACAACTTTGTGATGCTACTTTCAATCACACTATCATTACGTCCTTTACATTTGGCTTATGTATCCTAATTGTAATATTTTATATTGTCTAACATGGCTATTTAATTCTCAGGGTAATCTCACTTATAAGTGATTAAGTTATAACATAGTATGTGAATAACAGTTCATAAATTCAACTTAAAATACTCATATGCACAATTTAGTAGGTAGTTTAACTACTAATGTCCACTTTAATTAATACGAATTCACGGGACGGTAGTGAACTTCAAATTTTAACTTAGTTAAACAAAAGTCTTGTGACTTTTGACAATTATTTATTAAAGAGTTATATCTTCAATAATCTTAACAATTACTAGTATATGGTTTATTTAGTCACTAACTTGTGATGTGTATCCTTTCTACAGAATCTCATATATCATATGGCTTTCGAAACTTTCTCACTTAATATTATGTGGACTAATTTACACCCTAAACTTAGTATGACATTTGTTTTTCAACTATAAGTTTTTTTTTTTTTTGATACTTGGGGAACATATACTACCTTGTATCTTGATTCAAGGTTTATTCGTTACGAGTTTTTTTTTTTTAACACTATAAAATTTTTTTCATACAAGACTAGTCACTAATATCTTATGACTTTATGGTCCCTAATTTTTATTTTTGGAGATTTAAAATGTAAGTTTGCATTAGATGACATTCATTTAACTATGTTTCTTCTAAATTTCAACTTTATCACTTGAGGTAGGTTCATATTATATAGCGTATAACTACAAGGAATTCATATGCAATCTCTTTTATAAATATTTCTGCAATATATATTATCTCATTTTCAATATACTATGTATAACTTATTAGATCTTAATCATATTTTTATTCGCTTGATTCTCTTGTACCTTCTTCGAGTTGAGGTTCACCTAACAACTTGGCACCATTATAATAAAATGGATCATTTAACAACGTGTGAACCTACACAAATACTTTTAAGATTTAAGTGTCACCAATAACACGACACCGTGAGATAATCCATAGGATCTTCAAACAACTCGTAAGACTCAAATCTTTTCAAATAGAGAAATAGACATCAACTTAACATCCATAGATTATTTGTCAACTTGTAAAACTCTAACAATACATTTATGTTATATATATGGCTTATCACTATTATAAACCTAATGGGTCATTTATCAACTTATAATGTTTAGCTTGAAACACACTCAACCTTGTTAATGATTAACTCCTTTTGTTACTTTAGAGTGTAAGTGGAAAACATTCATTAATTCAAGTCCCGTGTTAGGTATAACTTACTTGTATAAGAACCTCTATCCTTTATAACTTATAACACATACACGTGGTCCTACTGAATATTAGTTCATACTTTCTAAATGAATCTTCAACGCGTTCACCACTTAAGATATAAGCTTTTACTACCTATCTTATTCATGTTCTGAGCCCTTTATTTAGTTTTATTATACTTATTTATATTTCTTTTCACGAGTCCACTGATAACAATATATCAGTATTACTTTAAGCTCTTATTTTTATATATATCTATTTTTAAACCTCTATAGGGTTCAAGGTCACTGTTGTGTAAAATCTTGCCAAACTCGTTGGTAATTTCATCCTTAGATTGTCATTCAAGTATTTGAATATCCCTTATATTTTATTTGTTTCTCAACATTTCTAACAACTTGTGTTTGTACTTTAAAGAGAATATATCTATATAACTCACCATTCCCTTATCGTTTATACCTTATATTAAATTTGGCAAGGCTAATCTATGTATCCTTAAGCCTCCAAATTATAATACTCTACTTGTCATCTTTATGGCTTAAATTTGGGATAGTTATTCATTTCCTAACGATTAATAAGGTTTCTCCCTCAACTTGTATAAATTTTATATTATTTCATTTGACTTACTAGTCAAAAATCGTATGGTAACAGGGTGGTCTCTTTATTTACTTGACCACCACATTTTCTTTTGATTTATTCTCGATATCTAATTAGATAGTGTTTGACACATTTAGTTGCATTCTCCACATGTTCCATGAAGAATGAAATAAGATTTCAAAGTTATTTCTTTCATTATTTATTGGT
The DNA here is from genome assembly GCA_030867185.1 of Tagetes erecta. Lineage (NCBI taxonomy): Eukaryota > Viridiplantae > Streptophyta > Magnoliopsida > Asterales > Asteraceae > Tagetes > Tagetes erecta. The sequence continues at coordinate 11,769,511 of CM061494.1, forward strand.
GTGATATTCTTTCTTTCTTTTTTTTTTCCTGAAGCCCAACCATTTCTATAATTATACAAAGAATAAAACTCTTCTTTAAGATCATCATTATTATTATGATGGATATTATTATCATTCAATTTCTATCGTTGGTTATCTCTTGACAGTATGGGTATGGTAGCCTCGTTAAGTTTATACGACTCCAAACTTTAATAAGTAATTACTAGAGTTATTCCTATTTTAAGCATTCCACACCACCAATTAATAAACTTCTTATGTGCAAAACTACAAACACATGCATATAAGGCACTACACATTGTATAACCTAACTTACTTTTCACCACCTTTCGACCTGAGTATGGTAATTCCAAGAACGCATTAGTAACGTATGTGTACCATTACATTGGCCAGGTGTAATTTTACACATATTATACCATGTATTCTCATAATTACCACGTCACGTCTTAGGAAATGAATTTCAGTACACATATTCATATATATAAAATCACACTCAGGATAACATATAACATACTTTCATATTCAAACCCTTGGACTAACCCTTTGTCCTTGGTTCCTTGATCAAGTCTTGAATCGAACGATTCACTAGTACCAAGAGCCTTACAGTTTGAGTTCAGGTATTTATCCCTATACCCGAATCCCTCAAACCATATGCTCTGATACCAACTTGTAACACCCTCATTTTTATATATTAATTAAATCAGAGTTTAGCGTGTAATGTCAGGTCCCAAAAGTTTTCTCAAAAAGATGTATATAATAAAGTGTCAAACTTTTATTTCATAACAAACATAATATTACAAATATTGTTTTATCAAAACTAGTTTGACTATTACATTTGATATTTATAAAAGTGCACGTTCGATGCTTTATTTCAAGACTTGATCATAATCACCCTTCCCGCTCAAACGAATCACCTGAAAGTATATAGAAATCACATATTAGCTTTCGCTAAGTGAATGCACATTAATTCATAAATTTATATGCCATATTACCCCATCATGACATATTTTACTTGAACCATAAAATTTTTTTTTTCCATATTTCTTTTAATCATAAAATATTAAATACAAGTTAATGATGTCCCAGAAAACCACCATCTGGGTCTAAACATTAACTTTGATCGCTAACGCCCTGCGATCTAATAATTATTGCTGTCTCGGAAAACCACCATCGAGTCTAACAATAATTATAACAATAATTATATTGCTGTCCCAGAAAACCACCATCTGGGTCTAACAATATACATTGATCGCTAACACCCTGCGATCTAATAAATATATGTTGTCTCGGAAAACCGCCATCGAGTCTAACAATATATTTATAAATTGTTGTCTCAGAAATCCACCATTTGAGTCTAACAATATACTTTATTGCTGTCCCAGAAAACCACCATCTGGGTCTAACAATATTTTATTGTTGTCCCAGAAATCCACCATCTGGGTCTAACAATATTCACATAACATATTCATTAATTAATTATAACACAAAAGAGTAATCATATAATAGTGGTCGTAACATCCATAAAATAATAGCAATAGTAACAATAATATGCATAAGTACTATATACTAATACATCACAACACACATATATATACTAATACATCACAACACACATATATATACTTTCAGAGGGATGTAACACTCACTTGAGATTTGTGTTCACTTAAGCCACACCTTGACGTTATCCCTGAATATGATGAATTATATCTCAGGCTACTGGTCTTTTTGCTATATATTGCTACCCAAATTTACTCCCGAACGTAATTATGTTTGTATATTTTTTTCTTCTCATCGTCGTTTTTCTTTCTTTTTTCTTAAATCCTTACCTTTAGAGTGTATGTATGCCATTTTCTACAACCGACTTTAGGATATATAATCAAAACTTGTAGCCGCCATAAAGATTTAAAAATATTTCTTTCAAACCGTCATATGCATGAAGATATATCCAAACCATCATTTCTAAGTTTTAATACATTTGTCTCTAGCCCCTGCACTTTACTCAATTTACAAAACAACTTTCTTGTAAAAAAAAAAACTACAACTTTAAATTCTTAGACTTAAATATTATTATTATTATTATTATTATTATTATTTTATCTTTAAACGAACTTAAACGCTTGATTAGACGTCGGCCATTTTAGTAATTATTTTTCCATAAATATACTCATTTATCGATATAAAATATAAGGTTTAAATATTTTATTAAATTCCAAAAGTGGGATGTTACAGTTACATTGAGAATGAAATTAATATAATGTCAATTGATTGGGGTAACAAAAGAGGTGGTTGGTGGTGGCGACATCGACATTTGCGGCGGTGGTGGTGATGGTCATTGGCAAAGCACTACAGAGTCAAAAGGAGGCCAAGGCCCTCCCACTTTTTTTCGTAAAAAAATTTGTTTTTCAGTCGGTAGTTAAATTTTTTTTTTAAATATATAAGGTTTAGTCTCCCTTAAAAAAAATACTAAATATCATTGGTTTGACCCCTTTGATTTTTAAAATTTACAACTTAAATTCAAGAGAATGACAAATGACAAACAACTTAAGAAACCAATTATGCCAAATGAGATCGCTAAAACCTCTAGAAAGTTCTAACCAAGAAAATTACTTATATTTACACGACAAACATTTTTAACAATCACAACTCGCTCATTTTTTCTGCTACTAAAATTACTTAATACTTTTTCACATATGAACCATTTCCATATCCTTAAAATTACATTAAAAATCACTACACATTCTCTCCCTATTTCATTTAAATAATACTCCGTAATATTTTATACCCATCATTATAGTGTTTTCACTTTCACTCACGGTCACTTTAAAAATAAAATCTTTAAATTTTCCAATAACCAATAATTTATCATACACAAGTACTTTTTAAAAATATACCAACGTCAACAAACCATTATAAAAAAGTGAATGCTATATATAAATAAGATTATCTCATGATTCAAAATTTGGCATGTCTAAATCTCCAATTAAACAATAGGCGCCATTGAAACCAAAACATAAATGTGAACATGAACTCAATTCAATTCAAGCTCATCAATAAGGGGGGACGGAGTGGTCACGAGAAGAGGAGGCGAGGTCCACGAGCTCGCGAGGGAATTATACCGTGCAGCACGAGGTCCATCAACGAGGAAGAAACGAGCTACTAAACGAGTTGTCTACCTCGTGGACGAGTTTCAAAAACTAACCATTATATGAACAAGCTACTAAATGAAATTTTTGTTCCTTGGGAGGACCACTCCCACCTCAAAGAGGTTCAAAGAGGTGTAAAGTTGAAATTTGTGTTTTATATTTTGATTGGTGGAAAAAGTTCCTTGTGAGAACCTTGGGAGGACCACTCCCTCCTCCCTAACTCATCACACTTCACACCAACAACACAAAACAATTAAAAACACCCCCAATCACCCCTCCACCACTTCATTTTGTCCCCCAAAACAATGAATCAACCATCATCTTCATCCCACATCTTCATCTTCCTCATCATCCTCACACTCCACACCTCACCATCATCATCTCAAGACCTAACAACCTTCATCTTCAAAGGATGTGCAAACCAAAAGTTCCAAGACCCAACTGGCATCTCATCACAAAACCTCAACACCTTATACCAAACCCTAATCACCCAATCATCCACCACCAATTTCTACCGCACCACTTCAGGTAACAACCAATTACCCACCTCAATCACCGGCCTTTATCAGTGCCGTAACGATCTATCCAACTCCGATTGCAACACCTGCGTCAAACAAATCCCTAAACTCATCACCAAACTATGCGGTGGCGATACAATCGCAGCTCGAGTTCAGCTCAATGGCTGCTATTTGAGATACGAAGTTGTTGGGTTTCCTCCTGCTCAATCAACTGATGTGTTGTATAAACAGTGCGGGTCGGGTCGGGCGAGTGGATCCGGGTTTGGTGAGAGGGTGCAAGCGGCGTTGGAGCAGGTTGAGAAAGGGGTGAATGGGAAAGGGTATTATGGTGGTGTGTATGAGTCGGTTTATGTTTTGGGTCAGTGTGAAGGAGATTTGGGGAATGGGGATTGTGGGAGTTGTGTTAGATCTGCCGCGGCCAATGTGAGGAGTGCGTGTCCGGACTCGGTTTCGGCTCAAATGTATTTGCAACAGTGTTATGTTAGTTACACGTATTACCCTAACGGTGTCCCCGGATCAGGTAAATGATCGAAAGGAAGTGGAAGGAAGTTTTTTTTATTAATGTTACATCTTATCATTTTACTTAGGTGTTCCGATATACGTTTATTTTTAAACTTTTTCACTTGTTACGCGCATTCCTTATGGTTTTTGTAAAATATAATTTTAAATTTTTTTGTAAAATTATGTTTTTTTCTTAAATTAATATTTAATTTTTTATAGTTATATTAAACTATTTGATTTAGTTGGTTGATTATGTGTGTACAAACAAGCTGAAAACCGAAAAAAATCGGAATAAATGGTATCCGTAACAAAAAAACGAACCGAATTGTAAATTTGGTTTTTGGTTCGGTTACTAACTGTATTCTAATTGTGAATTAGGTTTCCGGTTATAGAAAATATTGTTTATTCGATTTGGTTGTCTGAATAAATCGTATAATAATTGGTTTAATCGGATAACCAAACCGAATAAACCTACTAAAGTGGTTGAATTCGGTAGGTTAGACAAAAAATAAAGAGTTCACGACAGACCGAATAAAAAGATTTCATAACCGAATAAACTGACCCGAACAAACATGTTAACAGAACCGTTGAATACCCACATCAAACATTTTTTATATACACATATTATTATTTTCATTTCAAAACACAATTTTTTAACGAACAAGGACAAAAAATATTAAGGAGAATTTTTGACAAATTTCAAAAGTTATTTTAGGGAACGGGTGTGACAAATATGTATATGGTGTGTATAGACACTCCGTTTTACTTTTTGTAACTCTTAACACAATATAAAATATCCTTCTTTTTTCCCTAGGTTTCCTTTATTTTCTTTAGTAAACTCGAGAACATAATAACGTAAGTGATTAACTTTCTAAAAGGTGTGAAAAGAAAAGCATCAACAATCACCTGAATTTTAAAGTATCCAAAGTGGGATCTACTTTGTAGGATTTATCGGAACTTTAAGAAAAAGTAGCAAACTGATGTGGGTTTGGTTTATTTGACAGGAACAGGTGATGGTGGTGGTGTGATAGAGACGGGAGCGACGGGGACAGGTAGTGGGGATGGGCAGCACAATACGCAGAAGACGGTGGCAATTATTATAGGTGGATTAGCCGGGTTGTTTTTGGGGATTGCTTTTTTGCTGGTTTTGAAGTCAGCTTTCAAGAAGAAGAAGGAGAAACATTCTTATGGAGGTTTGTTAATTTCTTTCTTTCTTTCTCTGCATTTAAATGATCCGACTCGTTTATAAGCTACTCGTGATCGTCTAGCTACATTATTAAACTGATGCAAGTCGTAAAGCTTAGGATCCAGACTCAGAAAACAAGTAAAAATGGACCCTTTATTCCTTCCTTAAATAAATAAATCTTAATTTACTCAAATTCACTAACGCTGTCATATAATTATGTTAACTACAAGGGTATTCAAGTCACTAAAATTTAATAGTCCTTGTCACTAAAATGACCTAAATACCCTTTAAAATGTGTACTGATTTGGCTTTAAAATTGTTACCTTAAGTCAATTATCATATACAAACAAACTATAAAGTTAGTAGGCCACGCTTGAACATGGGTCTTGTGCGGTCATCCACCTACCACAACTCTAAGTCGCTCGTGTCCAGATCGGTTGGTTCATTTGTATGGTTTTGACGGTCTAATGGTTTGGTACGGTTTGAAACCTTGGTGGAACCGTACCATACGTTACCATTTAATTTATTTTGTTATAATACCAATACCAATGCCCCTTAATTTTGAGCCAATTTATTTAAGAAATGCTGTTAATTTTAAGACGTAGTTTTTAAATTTGTATAAAATGAAGTGTAGAGAATATGGTTTGTTCAATAATGTAGGTTACTGATAAAGGAGAAGATAATGGTGAACTGTATTTGAAGCTTTCTCAGTGGAGGATGTATAGACAGACAAATGACACTTGTTTTTTGTTGTTGCTTTTTGTACATTTGATTATTATTATTATTATATTATTTAATTTTATTACATATATATATATATACTGTTTTGAAAAAATATAGCTCTTAATGCTTCTAAATATTTTACCTTTCGTCTCTGTTTGTTTCAAATTTATATTCTTGTAATCAAACCACTAACATCAACAGTTCCCATTTTAATTGATCAGGCAAATTGGTTTATTGTGTCTCTCAAAATCATGATTCATTACTCTAAGAACATGTAAAAGACGTTATCATTTTTCGTTTTATTATACCCACCAAATGATACGTGCACCAAGAGATTAAACACAAAGTGTTTATAACCACAACCTTTGAAGCTAGGGAGATGCTAATCAAAACACCCCTTTAGCATGGTAGAAAAAATGCTGCCAAAAACAGTTGAAGTTGGAACAATATTGCAACAGAAGCACCTACTTCAAGGCTAATTAATATTCATAAGAGGAAACTATACGTCTATACTTTGATCATTGTGTTTTAACAAGTTTAGTCTCATCTTAATAATTTTTTTCCTTATGATTTTAATCGTAACACAAATGGTCTTGATTTTTAACTCTGTTCTCTTCTCCATTAAAATTCCTCACATGCCCCACACGTGAAGGGCAAACTATAGTTTTCACACCTAATTTTCCACATTTGTTTTATTTTTATATATATTTATTTTAAGGGCAAATGTCATAAAAAACAATACTTTCTATTTTTTCTCACAAAAGTCCATATATATTTTTTGCACGTAGAAAATCAATATATTTTGTCTTAAAAAAGTCCCTCAACAGTCAACAATGTTTTAAACATTAAAGTCCCTTCACATGCTAGATTTGAACAAAATTGTGAAAATTATTTTTTAAAACAGCTTGAAAACGACACATTCGGTTGTTTTACTCACATATATTTTTTCAAATGAATCAGTTCTTTTTTTTTCAATACAAACTTTGTTATTAAATGAAGTCCATAACAAATTTCTAAGTTGATTTTTTAAATACATAATTTTGTTCAAATTTATAATGTTAAGGGACTTTAATATGCTATGATAGATTCGACTCCCAGTTATCATAGGCAAGGGCAAAAGATTCTGGACTTTGGAGATGACTTTTTCAGTTTTCCGGGCTCGTTTTTCTCCTAACGTCATTATTGGACGTTTGGGAATTCGGGCCTTGCGAGCGGTAGCCTCAACTATTCATGGGGCGATAAATTAGTTCCCTACACTGGGTGGGATTGCAAGTTTGCAACTATATGGTACAAATATGTTAGGATTTTATTAGGGGTTATATGACAATTGTAGAAGTGTCTAGTAGTTGTAATTTGTAAATGGTCAACCAACTTAACAGTCAGTTAGTTAAGAAGGTTGTTCACTTGTTCTAGTTAAATACCAATGTATGCAGGTAACTGGTTTTGGTTTTGGTTTTGGTTTTGGTTTTGGTTTTGGTTTGATCCTATTCCTCTTTTACATTTACACTATTTACATTTTTTATCACTCGAAGCCAACAAAAGGCGTGTGCCTCGGGTTAAAGCCGGATTGTCCCAGGGGTAAATTTTGAAAAATAGCGTATGCGGCATAGACTTACATGTCGGAAGCAACTACATTAAAGTTGCCAAACAATGATCAGGCAAGCTTGTATTATGCAAGAAACTAACAGGTATAATCGTTTCGTGTATTTCGTGAAACAAATATTCATTTTAGCTTTTCACATTTTCTCGACACTACCATTCTCAAGAGATACTAGCTCGACAAGTCGTTGCATAAGCAACTCAAAGTCATCATCGCTCTTGGTCAAACTAAGTCTTGTATAACGATCTTTGGCACCATATTCGCTTCCACTACGACCTATGATTTTTCCTGCTTCAAGCACTGCACCACAATCCTCGTCTTCTTCTCGTTCACATTTTACCCATGCGAAAGCTGCAGTTATTGTTAAATAAACGTCAACAAATTTTGTTGCATCAGTTGATCGATCATAATCATAACGCTACTATGCATAGTCTTACCTGGAGATGCTAGTCTAGTTTGATTGAAGAAATTGCAATGCAAAGGATATCTTTCTTGGATCGAAAATCTTGTCGACTTTGAGACGACAGAAACCAATTTTTCCCAACGCTGTCTCATTTTGTTATAAGCAAATTTGAAAAATGGTATACCATCTTCTTCAACTGCTACTTTTAGAAGCTTCAAAACCCTTAGTTGGGTGTCCTTTGAAATACCATAATCAGCATAAAAGATGTAATTTAAAAACCTCTCATATACATCTTTATCTTTTATAATCGCCCACCTGTATATAATCATACATACATAAGTTCATTATCATGAACGGATATAAACAAACACAAACACATGATGATATGAAATCAAGAAAGGTGCGTACGTACCCAAAACGCGTACCACCATGACCTGTGAGCTTAGAAAGAGAAAATATCATGAGATCATGATCTGCGGGGCCGGGGATAGGCGTAAAATGTGGCCAAAAAAAGGCATGATCGTATATCGTTTTCCCTCTAAGAACTGGCTTCTTCAACTCTCCATCTGGATTGTTTGGCGACGTTACAAATTCAATCACATCCGTCGAGTTATTTGATTGCCATGAGTTTGTGTCTCCTTCAAACTGAAAATTCTCAGAGTTAAAGAACATTGTTTGACCCTTGTATAACTATAGATCAATAAGAAAACATAAAAAACCGGATCAGAAAATCATGTAGCAGAGATATTAAACATGTGCCTAAAAACGGTTGAGTCGCCCCTGCTAGCTAGTACCTACCGGATAGAAAGGTACGGTTGCAAGGACGTTGGATGGTGAAGAAGAGTTTTTAGAGGAGAGAGCATAAACCGCTGCACTTATGAGTTGGGATGACCCGACACCAAACACCATGTATCGTCCTTGGGTGATTGCATTCCCGACAATGGAATGTAGCTTACGAATGTAACTTTCAAGCTCTGTGGACATCATTGTGTCGTCTGCGTATAGGTAACTCATACGATGCCATCCTGATATAACGACTGCACTATTGGCTGCATTTTGCATCCAAAATGGCTCAAGGAATGAAAGATCCCCACTGCAAAAACATATCATTTGTTGGTTCATGTTTTGTCCAATGACTAAAATCAAATAACCAATCAGTTGAACTCACATAACAGCATCTGCAGCACATCCAGGAGATAACTGAGAGCAATGAGTGCCACCATAACAGTCATAACACTCACAAACCGGCTGACCGTATAAAACCGGACTGTCAACAAAAGCTCTACCATGGCCAGAGCATGAGATTGCTGCAACCGCTTCCGCCTCTGCTGCTGCTTTCGCGCTCCAAGTCAACTCATGATTCTTAACTCTGCACTGACCTTCACCTACATAAACATAAATATATATACTTAATAGCATGTTGATTGCTGCAGAAATCAATAAACAAGTTCCGTAACAACATTTCTTCATCTTGTTTATGGATTTTTGCAGGGTTGAAAAGGCAATTCATATAAATAAGGGGAAACGTTAACATCAAATATTTTAATATAAATTTCGTGACTCGCATCTAATTGAATAAGAATGTTAAAATAGTATATTTTGATTAGTTGGGTCTCGATAAAATTATATCTCTATTAAATGAAAACAAATTTTACACGTCATTTTTCATAATATTAAATATTGAGTTAATTGCCAACATGATTCATCAGGTTACAATTTAAGAATTTTTTTTTAAATGGTCCCTACATGTCAAAACCGTTGTTAAAATAGTCCTTGACATTAATACCAGTAAAAAATTTCTATTAGTTGACGATAAAATGACGAAAATGTCCTTGAGAGCCATTTTGACATTTAAATCGTTTAAAAACAAAAACATAAACCTCCATACTCGTTTGTACAAACATTTAGATAATAGCAATTACAGAGACTATTAATTAAGTGATATTTATCCTACCTTATTATTTAACGTTTGTAATTTTTATAATTTTATGTTTGTACAGCTCAAGTGTTCCTGCAGAGTTCTGGCCGTGTTGGGTTATTTTTTTGAGATGGTGATATACTGATATATATGTTAAGATTCAAATGTGTTAAAATTTATTAGGGGTTTAATGGCAATTGTGGGAATTAGAAGGTTTGCACAACTTAAGCTGAGCCAGTTATAACCCAAAGGTGTACTTAAAGGATCACAATGTACGCGATTAAGCAGCTAACTGATTTGGATTTTATCTTATTCTTCTTCTACATTTACACGTACTATCGACCATTTTTTTATAACACGAAGGCGATCTAGCGTGTGGTGTGTATCGGGTTAAACATTTTGATTTTAGTTCAATTCAGATTGATTTGAGTTACTTGACATGAGCTCATCAAAACAAAACAAAAAATGATAAAATACTATGAGACATATAGCTCTGTCGTGAGACAAGATGTGACGATCCAGACACCTATACGACTCGTATATAGGTGAAAATAACCGACGTGCGTGTCTAACATAAAACTTATATAAATGCACTCGTTGAAAAGTTTTTATTTTTCTGGGGAACCGATAAACATACTCTCAACTCTTATATCAATCCTATTCTTAAATCACCACACATGTAGTTGGAAAGTATCAGAATGTCCATGTAAGGGTGGTGGGAGTGGGTTAATCCTTACTCGCACTACCCTCACAACTCACCAATAATAATCCTCCAACTCACAACTACCCTCACACTACTCTCACACATTTTTTTTGGTTGGTGTCAATACCCTCATACCCTCACTTTTTTTTTAAATTTTTTATTTTAATAACTTTAAACTAACAATTAAAAATATATAATAAAAACCATTGATTAAATAAAAAAAACTAACAAAGAACATAATATCATATCGAAGATTTAAATAAATAACTAGTCTTCGTCTTCGTCTTCATCCTCGTCCTCGTCCTCGGTAGTATCCAAGTAGTCAAGATCTAGAGTTGCAAGATGTTCGGTTATATCATATCGAAGTCGGTGATGTATCTCGGAATCATGCAACTCCTCAAGTGCATCATCATCCTCAACTGGTTGCACCGGAGGATCTCGTATGTACACTGGCGATATAGCATTTCCATCATCTTTTAGTATCATGTTGTGCAATATCATGCACGTGTACACCAACTTTCTAATCTTGTCTATACTCATTGCATGTAGGGGGCGTTTAAGAATACCCCATTTAGACTTCAAAATCCCGAAACCTCGCTCGACGTCTTTTCTGGCCGACTCTTGCACTTTCTTAAATCTTTTATCTTTTGGATCGGTTGGGTATGGAGTCGCTTTCACAAACACGGACCAAGTTGGGTATATACCGTCTGTTAGATAGTACCCGCGTTTGTATAGTCTTCCATGCACATACATCGGACACTTTGGCGCAGTCCCATTTAGACTTCACGATCTCGTTCAATGTAATTTCTTGAAGAGGTTGCCGTGTCGTCTTCTTCAGCATGATCCAACACCATACGCAAACTACTATCATCGGAGAAAAACAGTTTGTTATCCGACGAGCTGGATGTGTAAACTAATTTCTTTCGATGCATTTTTTTAGAATGAAAAATATATAGTAGAAAGATAGTTGTGATAGTAGAAAGAAAGTTGTGATTGAGTATGTTAATGTAAATGTATATATATAGTATATATAGGTTTTAAATTAAAAAAAAAAGTTGAAATAGCCGTTGATGGTGGGCCCGCCCAAAAAAGTAGCCGTTTAAATGAGTTTGTGGCAACGGGTACCGGTGCCCGTGACCCCCTACCCGCAGGCCTACCCGTGGGGGCGGGGGCGGTGTTACCGCACGGGTACGGGCTACCTGCACCCCACACCCACCACCCTAAGACTTGACATTGTTACATAAATCATAATACACACACAATGACATATAAATGCTTAAAACATTAAGAGGTTTAACATCATAGGAATTTCATTGTCAAATCAAAATATATATATTAACCATAGCAGCCTCTTTTTGAAATCTTGAATCCTCTGCAATTTCCATCTTTGATGGTCTTCATTATCTGACGTACAAGAAAAAGAGAGTATATATGCGTGAGGATATTAGGTAAACATATTAACAAAAACAAGATACAATGCAAATTAATTTCATATGAAAAACATTTCCTCCTAAATTAGAACTTAACTCAAACGGATATCTAATGGGTTGTTTGGCAACGTCAGAGTGGGTAAGTACTAAACCATTAAAAGGTCTGAACCATTAAGTGATGAATCAGTAAAAGATCTAAACCACTAAGAGCTAGTATATTGTTGATGACGATAATACAACTTAATAATAATAATAATAATCCGTTGGAATTTACAATAGGGTGGCAGGTAAACGAGCAACAAGTTGCGCCGCAACCCCCTTTTAAATAGCAAACCCTAGCCTACTGAAAACAAAACATTAGCCTTTAGGGGTCGACACATTGCTATTAATGACTGACTAATTCAGATAAGATGTCTTAACTATTCAGACTCAGTATAATGTTTAACTATTTAGAGGCAAATGTCTGAACTATTAGGCATTTACTAGTGAAACAAACAAATCTGAACCATTATTCAGACATATGAACCATTAAGATGCTGAAACAAATAGCCTCTAACCTACTAACTCTATAAACTACTTGATAATTATTTAATTTCATACCCCAATGTAAATGTGGAATCATTAGCAAAATTCTTGTCCCAAATAAATAAGTCTCGTCACAAACAAAATTCTTAAATCAAGATATAACAATGAGTAAAACTTCAATAAGTTCTACTACATGCAAAACGATTAACACATACACGTCTAATTGAGCAAAGTCTTAATGTTAATATATACCATCAATAATTAATTAATTTAAGTTTCTAATATTTTATTGTAACTTAGCACCCTGTTGTTTTTATTTGATAATTTTACTTTTTTTAAAATCATGTCGTTACAATTCCTCATAGTAACATACCTCATTTGAAAACATTCCTCCTTTGGAGAGCAAGATTCAATAGCATTGATACACTTAGCCAAGTGTAAACATTATCAACCATTTTGAAGTAAGCCACCCTCCATCTCTTGATGAAGTGCAAACTTCCAAGAAATCCCATGAACGCGACAACGAACCCAGGGCCCATGCCAGCATAAAACCAAAAGCCTTTAGTTTCGTCTCTACCATCATCCCCATCAACGTCATTGTATGTTGTTTCATTTCCTTTGCAGCTCTTTGAAACCGGTGGCCCACATAGTCCGTCGTTCCCTTCATAAACAGACGCATCATCTAGAGTTTGGAGCTGATTTCCAACTGGAATTGCGCCAGATAAATTATTAAACGACAGGTTCAAGAAACTTAGAAAAGTCAAGCTAGTCAAACTTTGAGGAATACGACCAGAGAGCTTGTTCATCGACAAATCTAAAGATTCCAATTGCGTTAAATCTCCAATATTCATCGGAATGTATCCTTTTAGAAGATTTCTAGAAAGATTCAAACTCATTAACCCCACAAGGTTCATAAGAGCATCAGGAATTTCTCCAACAATGTTGTTGCTTGATAGATCTAAGGATATTGTAAGAAACATTATCGTCGTGGTGTACAACAACTGTTTTCCCTTAACGAAAGCCAAAATGTTTTCTTCATAATTGTAAACATCGTATCCTGAGTCGTCTTGATGAGTGATCATGCCACTTAAATTCCCGAAGCAAGGTGGGATTTTTCCAGTAATGTTATTATTCGCCAAGCTTAAATACTGAAGAGCATTGAGTTGACAAAGTTGAACCGGAATGTTACCTGTTAACTTATTTGATTGGAGATTCAAAAAGCTAAGTTTAGATAGCTTTTCACCAATCCATAAAGGAATAGTTCCAGTGAACAAGTTGTTTCCTAAATCCATAGTAACCAATCTAGTCAGGTTTTGTAAGGACGACGGTATGTCCCCCTCTAACGTGTTGTTGTGCAAGTGCAACGTGGTTAAACGATATAAATGACCTAATGGACTTGGAACAACACCTGTTATTGTGTTATTTGTAAGGTCTATGATTTCCAAATTAATCAAGTTCCCTAAGCATCTAGGTATCCTTCCAACAAACTTATTGTGTGATAAGTCCAAAACCCGGATGGTAGAAACGTTGCATAAGCGTACTAGGCTTCCTGCTAAATCGTTTCTAGAGAGAATAACATAATTCAAACTTGAGTTCATTGTTCCATCCATTTGAGGAAGATGTCCAGAAAATAAGTTATATGAGAGATCCAAAACCCGGATACTAGGAACCTTGAAAAAGTGTATCGGAATGTTTCCACTGAAACGGTTTTCAGATAGAACAACATATTCCAGAATTGGGTTCATTGTTTTATTTGTTGGAGGAACATGTCCTGACAGTAAGTTATTTGAGAAATCCAACCATCGGACGTTAGATGGAAACGTCGCTAGTGATCCCTCAAATTTGTTTGAGTTCATATTCAGTATCCGACCATTTATGTGCTTACTACTATCAACATGAAACCGTGGCATTTTACCACCTATTTGGTTTTTAGATAAATCTAACTCAAGAATGTTAGACGAGATGTTCTCAAACCAATCTGGTATTGTGTCTATAATACTCGAGTTGGAAATATCTAACCTCTGAAGTTTTGTCTGTGTTTGAAGCCAATAAGGGAAGCGCTGAACGACGTTGCAGGAACTTGCATAAAACGTCTGCAGTTGGAAGGGGTCAGTCCATTGAGAGGTTATATTCAACACTAACGAAGTCCGAGACAAGTCCAAATAATTTAGTTTCTTGACCTTGGCAAAGTGAGCTTCAGAAAGAACCCCCGCAAATGAATTTCCGGAAAGATCTAGCTGCTTGAGGTTTGAAAGTTGCCCAAGACTCGTCGAAATGTTCCCACTCAGTTTATTAAACTGAAGAGATAGGTCTTCTAGCTTCAAGATTAGACCAAGCATTGATGGAATGGGACCTGAAAGCTTGTTAACCGAAAGGTCCAAATGCACGAGGTTGCTCAAATTACACAACACATCCGGGATCGAATTTTCAAAATGATTGACCGAGAGGTCGAGGAAAGAAAGAGCGTTGAACGTTCCAATATAGTCAGGAATTTGACCACGAAGATCGGTAAAAGAAAGGTCAAGATGAGTGAGTGCAGTAAGGTTTGATAACCACATGGGAACATTGGAGTTGATAGAATTGGATGAGAGGCCTAGTGTATTAAGAGATGTGAAATTGACGTACTTAATCGAAGGGATGTTGATATTAGAGGCTCCCAGGTTTAATGTAAGCAAAGAAGAGAGCATGTTAACCGGATTGAACCAATCAACATGTTCACCAATGTTCATCCCTGTTAAATCTAAGTGCCTTAATGACGTTAGCGATGATACCCATCTCATGTCATCCAATATAGGCTCTTTGTCGAAAGCGTGCTCAAGTGGGAGTATCTGTATCGTAAGATCAAGATATTGTAATCTTGAAAGATTTCCTAGATGATGAGGAACTACTCCGCCTAAAGATGAACCAGACAAGTTAAGGTATTCCAAACGTTCAAACGACCCTAAGAATTTAGGAATGTTACTTGTGAAACCGTTCATGCTCACGTCCAAGTAACGCAAATGCTTCAAGTTTTGTAACGAAGGACTGAACTCGCCTGTAAGCCATTTAAATTTGATTGTTTCCAAAGACCCTCTTGTACGAAGATCAAGTTTCACAACATGACCATTTCGATCACACTCAACCCCGTGCCATTCACAACATTCTATTCCTGTCCATGTTGATAGACGATTATTCGTGCGTGTGAGAGCGTTTTTGAACACAAGAAGGGATTGCCTTTCGCTTTTGATACATGTAACATTTGAAGAGCTTGTAATGATGCTTAAGCCAAATCTCTGGAAGAAGGAGAAGAATGTACAAATGACAAGAAAACTGGTTTTCATTTTTGGAGTTTGATAAAGTTCATATCTTAAAATCTTTTTTGTAATGCAAGATTAGAAGTAAATAAATATATATATATATATATATTATAGTATGTGTCATTAAGTCATTGCACAAGGCTTTGTAAGCATGTTTAGGAGTCATTGCACAAAGTCTTTCAAGACTTCATGAGCAACTTGTAACGCTAGCCACCGGCACTAAATTTCCACACCAACTATCTAGTCATACTTAATTTCCTGTCGGGAACTTTAATATAACAATTCAGAAAGGTATATTGGTTTTCACTGGTCTTAATTATCACCTTTTGTCTTCTACCGGTCCCAGCTATTGAATTGGCTGTCAACGGTCCTAACTTTTATCACTCTGGCAACCAATGGTCCGTCGTTAAATTTTTTTAACGCCGTTAACTTTTTTTCAAATTCAAGACCGATGTTTTAGGCATTTTGATTGGAAGGATAATACGAGTCGATTGATGTAAAAGTTTTCTCGAAAAGACTTTTTTTAGATGATAGTTGGGACCAGTAAAAACTAAAGTGATAAAAGTTGAGACCGTTGTCATTCTTTAGTAGTATTTTATTATTGGCTTTTTCAGCAGCCTACAAAAAAATTGTTTTGTAAACGAGATCAAGATCAAAGGCTATGCCAAATTTTAAAGCATAGAGGAGGGGTATGGCATATAAAATGAGAGCGTATATTCATGAGCGATTGAGCGGAGCTTGACAATTTATATAGGATGACGATTTCTTTTCATATAAATATAGGGGGCAGAAACTATTTTTTAAGCTATCAGAACTAAAACTTATGACACGTATTCGCTTAGCTAGGTCACGTAGTTAACTTTGTATCGTGTCGTTTTAACAGGTCGTGTTAAAATTGCTAGCCTTAGACTCGAGTTAATACTTAATACCAGAGTGGGTCGAGGGTCGATATTAAAAGTACCTGTACCAAAAGCATTAAAGAGTCGGAGACTTTGGGTTTTACTAGTTGGGTTGACTTATGTATTTAGTTTGGGTCCTGTTGAATTTTACATGCATGTGGGCATGTGGCTTTGGCTATTGTTTATCATTAAATCTTTAGGGTGATAGATAGAGATGTGTTACTAGAGGGTATTTGACTTACTATCACTAAAAAAACCTGCCATTTAATATCATAGAAAAAATGTCACGAAAGAAAGCTTAAAAATGCCCACTAAAGAGGGTATTTGACTCGCATGTTTTAAACACTAACATTTATTTTTAACAATTTTACACTTTTAATCATCTAACTCAATTTCGACATGCTTTCGCTTTTGAATCTATTACTCTACTTTTACATATTTCCGACTTTGAGTCTCTATCTTAGATCCTCTGTTTTTTACTTTATTATCTCATTGACTCAGTTATCATTTTGGCATTTAAGAATTTATCTATCTCCGTCTTTTGATATGTCATGCTCTATATTTCATATTTGTAGCAAATGTATATAATTTGTTAGTGGTTTTGCCACCGCATAATTTTAACCCCTAACTTCATGTACTTCTAACCTCTTAAGTTTTATAAAATGTAAGAATTTACCATCCAACGTTGTAAAATGTCGATTTGACGCTCTAAAGATTCTAAAGTTTCGAGTTGAACATGCTCGTGACAACATTATAACATTGGTGTAAGAGTTTGTCAACACAACATTTACCACCTTAAAATCAACTTTTGGCCCACTGCCTCTCGTCAGTAAAGCATACACCAACTTTTCTAGTTACTGTCTCAATTACTTTGTTCTCCTATGCAGGAATACCCTTGTTAATGTGCTTTTATAACAAGTTTTATCTTTTCTTCACACCTTTAGGTTGTGAGGCTTACCTCCTAGCTAGGCCCAGTTGAAGTTACTAATCACATAAAAGATGAGATGGATAAAAGTTTGAGAGACCGAACAAAGCTTTTACAAATAATCTTAGGGGTGTTTGTTTGGGTTTGAATGAACCCATTCAGAGGCTCACTTCTGATTCGGTCAAAGATGTAGGTTTTAGCTGAGACGTCTGAATGGCGGAAGGCCTGAGTGAATAAGAGGGTGGGCATCTAAGCGATTCAGACGCAGGTGAAGGTCTGAGCGACGTCTGAACAAGAGGAGAAGAAGACATGCGACGAAGATGTGACCAAGAAGCGACAAGAAGAGGGGATGTGAAGAAGTGAAGAAAAAAATAGGGCTAGGGTTTAATGGCACATGCACAAATAAATTTATATTAGTCCAAAACTGAGTTAAAAAACAACGACGACTCTCGCACGAATCTAGGTTTTCGAGTCTCCAGGTCAGGCGGGCGTCGCTTTGTGTCAATGAATTTGAACCAGATTTACACCCCCTGCATGCGGGTAAATGTTAGAGTAAAATGTAAAAAAAACTTAACATGTTATGAAGACTTGCATATACAAACTAACAATGTTTTTATCAAACAAAAATTTTAGAATGTTATTCAGATGTCCAATTAAACAGGACCTCTTAATTTAGACATCTTAACCATTTAACACTTAACCATTCAACATTGTCAAACAACCGCTATAAATGACAAACTCTTAGGTAGTGTTTGGTATGTGAGAATGAGAGGTGGAATGGAATGAACCATTACGGGTGAATGAAAAAAAGTGTGTTTGGTTAGTCAATGGAATGGAATGGACCATTACCAAGGAATGAAAAATACATCATTTTCATTCCATCCATTACCCATGTTTTTTTTTCATTCATTCAATGAATGGAATATTTTTTTAAGTCATGACAAGAACCATGAACCGACTCATGCCCTAAACCTTGACCCGACCCAAGACCCCATGAACCAATCATGTCCTGACTCATGGTTTGAACCATGACCCAACCCATGAACCGACTCATGACCCGAGCCATCTACCGACTCGTGACTCGACCCATGTCGATCCATGCCCTGAACCATGACCCAAACAATTATTCGGCTCATGACTTGACTCATGTCTCATATCATGACCCGACCCATGTCCCGAGCAACCCATGACTCGGTTTATGAAACGACTTATGATCCGTAAACTGACTCATGACCCGACCTATAAACGACCAATGTGCTAACCCATTCCTCGAACCATGACCCGACCCATGTGTCGATCCATGACCTGACTCATGTATTAACCCATGTATCGAACCATGAGCCGATCCATGGTCCAAACCAAGACCCGACCCATAACCATGACTAGTTATTTTTGTCGTTTATAGAGATTTGTATTTCTTTCGTGTGTTTTTTCCAGCCTACCAAACAACAAGAAGTATTGATTCATTTTATTTCTATACGGTAACCAAACAGAAGAATGGAATGGAATAATCTATTTCGTTCCTTTGTCCATTCCTTCTTTCATTCATTCCATTCCCTCGTCCATTACATTATCTCATACCAAACAGACCCTTAAACTTTACCACCAGCACCACCAGCACCATCATCATCATCAAATGAATCCACACCGTCCACTACACATCCAATCCAACGGCTATCATAAACTAAAACCCTCTCAAATTCTCAAACCCAAATTTTTCAAAATTCTAAAACACACAGAGCTTTTACACTTCGATTCATCGCAAATGCACATCCGTACGCTATTTCAAATCGAAAATTAAAGTTTACATCTCTCAGGGGTCTTTTTACCCATCGATTTTGTCCAATTTGAGACCCTAGATGCTCGATTTCACTTTCAAACTTGCATTTTCTCTCAATCGTTAGATATATCGTTGCATTTTGTCGATTTAGGGGTTTTATCGAGTTGGATTTGGGATCGCGTTGTGGCAATGGTGCTTCCGTACTCATCTTCCGTCACCGCTTCACAGGTCTGATATCGGAAACATTGCATAAGCGTAATGATGTTGTTTAATTTAAGTTTTTGTTGTTGTTGCTTTTGTTGTTAGGTTGGCTCGTACTTTGTTCAGCAATATTATCAGGTTCTTCAGCAACAGCCTGAATTTGCTCATCAGTTTTATGCCAGTTCGAGTACTATGATTCGTGTTGATGGTGAATCTACTGAGACTGCATCGTCTATATTTGTGAGTTTGCATTGCTATAATGACTTTAACACTTATACAGATTTGAACTCATTTCATCATTTGAGCTTTTTTATTGAATGAATTTGTGTTTTTTGGATAGTGGAATGTTTGGTTTGATTTTCCAGAATGTTCCTTTACATGTTGTAGGGGATCTTAAGTACTCACATGAACTTTAAAATGAGCCATGCAATCAACAATGCTTTTGTTTTATAAGAATTAGGCATTTAGTTTTGTTTTTAACCCGTCTTCTTCTTAACTTTAACGCCACAACGTTATAGGTGGCATAGTTTGGATAATAAAAGGTGTGTTGAAAGTTGAACATTATGCGAAGCTGTAATTTTTTTTCATAGAACTTTTTAAAATTTTCTTGTTTTATAAATCTGGTTTATTTTTATAAATGCATAGTTTGTGTAATTACATTTGTCAGCTGTTGTTTTTTTAATTGTATGACACAAAGGTGGTTGCATGCCAACCTAACCTGACTTCCCCAAAAGAAACCTGTTGTAATTTGAATTTGGGTTGACTTTGTTACACAACGTACCAGACGGTTCACTTTTGCCATATCTAATACCATTTTGCTGCTTTTTGAGCTTCTTTTCTTGTCATTTTTGGATAGAGTATTAGCCTATTAGGTTGTCTAAATTCTAAAATACAGATTTTTTATTGTTCTTTTGCAGCAAATCCATTCGCTTGTTCAGTCATTATACTTTAGTACGATTGAAATCAAGACCATAAACTCTCTTGAATCATGGGGTGAAGGTATTATTGTGGTGGTGTCTGGTTCAATCAAATCAAAATGCTTCAGTGGTTGGAGGAAATTTGTTCAGACGTTTTCTCTTGCTCCCCAGGAGAAGGGTTACTTTGTTTTAAATGATATTTTTCACTTTGTTAGTGAGGAGGTTACCTATCATCGTCCACCACGGTTGGGCACAGCACATAAAGATGATTTTTATTTTCAACCTATAACTTCTCCGCATGAAATATCAGGTATTTCCTCCTTGGTTATTTGTCGGGGTATTTGGTGTCCTTGGGTTTATTTCAGTGTGTTCTCTTTATGTAGCTTGTTGAGTTCTGATTATCTCGAGTCTAAAAGAATCAGATAGTTATAAACACTCGACTGAATAACTGATAATTGCGACTTTTAGTCGCTTATATAGTGATTTCTACCATTTTTAGTTCAGGATTCTTAGTAAACTGTTTATGTTAAGGTTAAAAAGGATGTTTTAAATATTACTCTTCATATCATTTGCTCTTCGTATTAATTGCTATTAGTCTTAGTTGCAGAGTGCGCCTTTAGTTGTAGCACAAAATGCTTTTAGTTCTAGTTGCACTTTTAGTGTTGATGTTTTTAGTTTAGTAGCATTAGTGGTAGGAATGTCTTTGTGCTTTGGTATATGTTGCATGCATTATGTTTTCAGAAAAGAGGTTATTGTGATCCGTGGGTCTCCTTGGGTGCAATCTCTCTATCCCATTGGGTGTGGGATTTTACTGTATGTGTGGGATTTTACTGGGTTCATGGGTTGTTATGTACTATCATATATTGGCTATCTTGTAACCTGTGTGGCTAAAACTTAGCACTTCAATTGTCATTTTGAAATTTTACATGGGTTGTTATGTACTATCCACCTATCAAATATAAATAAAAGAAAATCAGACAAATTTCTCAGTGATTGAAAATGCATTTTAGTGATGGTAGACTATATTTATCAGTTGTGGAAGATTCATTGAAGGTCGACGTAAGTGAAAAGTTCAATTCATTACACTTAGAAAGTAAAGATCACGGTGGCTACTATACTTCACAAAAACTCCAAGTTCAGCGGCAGGAAGAGGATTATGACAGTGAAGAATATGAAGAAGATTCTCCAGTGGGACACACTTCTTTTGACCGCTTTGGCAATTTTCAAGAGATTTTCCATCAAAATAATGTGCTTCATAATCAAGAGTCGTCGCATCAAAACACACCAGTGTATGCTCAAGAACCAATTCAAGCCATGGAAAAGCCTGCTTGTGAGTCTGGGAAGTTCACTTATGCGTCTATAGTAAGTTAAATTTTTATTTCTTTTGTTATTGTTATTAAACAGTAGTTGATTACCCTTCTATAAATAGTTGTGGATTAGAGGCTTTAAACTGACAGCAAAAGAACTTATTCTTCCAAGGGAAAGTAAAAGTATTTTTTTATAATTTATACCTTTCATTTCAAACAAATTTAGTAATTGGTTTATGTAACAATGATTGTTTGATAGTTAGTTTGTAGAAAATCATACTGATATCAAGCTGTTTTGATTTTACATTAGACGTTGTATGATAGTATTATTTTTCGAGGTTTTTATCAACTCAGTTAAAAATAATTTTTTGAGGTTATTATCCAAACACTTATCTCTTGCAGCATTTACTTTTTACAGCTGATTATATGACTTTGATTACTCAATATCACATATCCGTTTCAAAACACTTTGTATGTTCTAAAGTTTTCTCAGTTGTTATTTGGTTCTAACTTTTTATTCTTTTCTTGTTCTCATAAAAATGGTGATTTGTAGCTGCAATCAAACATGAAATCTACGCCATCAGTTCCTATTCAAGCGCCAGTCATTAAGAGTGTTTCGTCTACAACCGAGTGGCAACAGCCGCCTGAACCGGTTACTTCGTTTGTGCCTGAAACTACATCTTACATTACTGAGGATACGGCAGTTAATGAAGAAGGTGAGTTCATGAAACTTTTTTTTAAAAGAGGTGACAACATGGATGGTCTTGTTGCTGGTTAAATTGCATTTGGGTCAAAACACAACTTTTTGTGGCTCCAATGGGTTAATTGATCCTGTTTTTTCTATCGGTGTTCCTGTTGGCTGTGTACATTTTTCCTTTGGTGTGAATATATTCGTGCATAAAAAGGTATGATGATTAGCTCATAGTGTTTATATATAATTTTGTTTTAGGTGAAGCATTGTCTGTTTACGTGAGGAATTTGCCCACTTCGGTTACCAGTCAAGAAATTTTTCAAGAGTTCAAGATTTTTGGGAGAATTAAGAATGATGGTGTATTTGTGAAGAGCCGCAAGGTCTTATTTTTTTCTTTAGTATATGTTAACTACTAATAGTTTATTAGTATAGAGTCTAACTTGTATTTTGCAGGATATTGGTGTTTGCTTTGCATTTGTAGAGTTTGAGGACATCATCAGTGTTCACAAAGCTATTGAGGTTTGATCTTATTGAAATCAGTTTCGAGCTTTGACTGTAAATGATAACTAATTATGAAAATTTTTGAAGTCTTACAAATTTCCAGATGAACTTAACTTGCTACTTGGAAATTTTTAGGCATCCCCAATACATGTTGCTGGAAAGCAAGTGTACATCGAGGAAAGGAGAGCAAACAGCAGCAGCAGTTCTCGTGGAGGAAGTATGTTCCTAGTAGCTATCCTAAATAGAAATAAATCATCATTAGTTTTTTAAATATCGTATTTTTATAAATCACTTGCATATCGTTCTAAATTGATGATTTTCTGTAAAATATGTTAAAAATCAAGATATTTTTTAAGACTGATTTGCCACTTATGTTCAAAGTTTTATCTTGATACATCTCGATTTGTGGGGCTTTTTTGCTCCGTCGTTTTAAAAAAAGGTCAGTTTGTGTTTAGAATTTTATTCTTTACCGTTTAAATGAGATAAATTTCCAATAAAATACTAGAAAGAAATGGTTCTTGCTTCAAAGTGTATAGTTGGGTACAAACATTTAAACTTTGATTCTATTTGTATTGATTTGTTATTTGATCTGATCGACCAGCTCGTTTTGCTCTGCCAATATGATGGTTTAAAATGTCAAACATCCGTTTTTTAAATAGTTGGATTTTTTAAACAGGAGGTGGAAGGGGAAAAGGAAGTAATGATGCATCAAGAGGACGTCATGGTGGTGTTTCTAATGGCAAGAGTTACGGATTCCGTAACTACTAATGTGAAGATAAACCTGGTTTTTTTCTTTTGACCATAGGTTTGGTTTTGATTTTTGAAACAGATGTTTGACTTATGAGGTCAATTTTTTTCTTGAGAATGCTGTTTACATCTTGCTGCATATCAAGAACTTTTGTCTGTTGCAACCGGTTGTTTTGCAGGGAAGTATCTTTTTTTTTTCTTTCTGCATTAAAATGTGCTTTTTTGTTTAGGTTAGACTTTAGAGTGCTTGAAAGTTTCGTGTTGATTAAAATCTGTAATGAATATTGAGCCGGATTAATTGAATCTCGTTGGCTTGACATGACAGAATTGTCATCTGAGCATGGCATCTTTATTTTGAATGTCAAAGCATTAAGCTGATTTGTTCCATACTTCCCTGTTCATCCCAAAGCATTAAGCAGGCCAGCCACACAAGACTTATTTGATTACATGAGATATATGTGGTGACTCAACTTGGTTACTTCTGTAGTGTCAATCGCCTTGTTTGATCTCAGTGCGACAGAATTGGAGGAGAGTGTGTAGATCAATTTTTGCAAATTTGTAACCTGTTTTTGCTCTAATATAAGAGAACTTCATATAGTGGGTTGAAATAAAAGCATCTGACTGATCCTAACGAGCTATTTGAAAGATTTAAAGTTTCTCATAAAACAACCTTATTCTACTTGTTTAATCTTATTAAACTTGTTACATCATAAATATTCTCTCATTTTAAATGTTGCAACCCTGTTTGACTTGTCACGTGTTCTCTCATTTTTAAAAACAAAAGACAAAAAAAGCTAGTTAATGTAGTGGTTTTTAAGGAGTATGATGAAGAACTTTAAGATACATTTAGCTAACCACTAAAATAACTTCATAACTAGACTAGACAGAGGTTAGCAATCGAACTTGAACGCACATGTTCGTTTTTTAAACCTGTTGTTGAATTCTTGTATATATATATATATATCCATCTCTCGAGGAAACCAGACATGATAAGCTTTCGTCATCTGGCTTGGTAGAAGTATAAAACGACATGAGTATTTCTTATTTACAAAATTATATTGTATGCAATTCTAATATGTTTGGTCGGTGACATCGACCACATGTAATCACCTAATTGCCATCCATCTTTTTTAACATTGACATATTTATAACTTTTACCCCCAACTTTGACTAAATTATTATTTTGACCTCCGAGACCTTGCTTATGAGTCTCCCAACGTAACCAATCTACAACTTAGACCTCATAGTTTCACTTAATTGTCATTTTTACATGATATATCATGACCCTCTTTTCTGACATATTTACATTTTTTACCCAACTTTGGGTATGTACACTTTTAACCTCTATCCTTATCTCCGCCGCAATGCATCACACAGGTTGAAGTCGAAAATGTTGTTAAACACAAAGTAAAAAAAAACATGTTAGTGCAACACACGCCACGTGTCAAACTAACGCACTACACCTGTTGAATTCAAAAACGTAGCCACCGCAACGAACGTCAAATGTCAAAATCCTAATGTCATCATTATAGCACGTGTAAGAATGTTACAAATACAAGATCCAACCACCGCAAAACACAATCCGAAGATATATCTAGTTTCACTCTTAAAATCCACTTATAGAATTTTAACCCACCGCTTGTGCCTTGTTGGTATTGAGCCATGTTGATCTAATTTTTGTTATATTTTTACTTTGAAACCCCTCATGTTTTATAAAAAGTAAAAACACCCCATAATTCAAAACCCTGAAATTGACTAGAGTTTTTCAGCGAAAGAAAAATAGGGATGATTGGGAGGAGGTTTATATCGTTTCTCAGGCGCAATCCTTCTCTATCAAGGTATCAATTCGCTGAATTTGTAATGTTTATCTGCGATTCATATGAAACACTGTTGGTTTGATATGTTGTTGTGTGAGCGATTGCATCAGTTCGGTGGAGGAAACGAAGCCCAAATCATGGGGCCGGAGAATTATTTCCGGTGGATTGATTTGTGTCACCGGTGGTGTTGCTTTAAGCGCCCTTGATGATCTTCTCATCTATCACAGCTGTAGCAGGTAAATAATCACTCATCATTATTCATTCAGCACATAATGTATTTTGAGCAACCTATTAGCATTTAGCCATTTTAGGGCTGTACATATGCCTCAAACGCTCGGAAAAATCTGGAGTCAGCTCGAATTGATTATTTTTAGTTATACATATGTACTATACAATTGTTTGTGAGTGATGAATGTTTTTTGTTAGAACAATAATTATATTAATTTTAGTTTATAGTCTGAAGTTTAGTCAAAATACTATTAATATATGTTGATCACTTGCCAATACTAAGTTTATGGATGTCAAAATAAGTAATAACCCGTGGCTTGAATCTCCCTCGAAAATAGCTTGCTCGAAATCAGCTCTGAGCTAGCTCAGATTGGATTGTTTACAAACTGTGCCAGCTCAGTTCGGCTTGTCTACAAACTGGCTCAGTTCAGCTCGTGAGCAGCCATAAGCCATTAATCGAAAATGATGGTGTTATCTTATAATGAATTGTACATCCATTTTGGTTTCTGATATCAACATCTGAATATCATAATCAAAGGTTTATGAAAATTGGGCTAATTTGTTTATGGTTTTGATTAACATTTATGGCTAGTTGACTACAATGACATGGTTTTGATTCTTAGATGTATAAGTATAGGAACTAGGATGTGAACAGTTATTCATCTGGATCAAAGCTACGGTCTTGTAGAACCTATATTTTTTTAAACTGGTAAAGCGGTTTAAGTCGGCATTGCCACATTGGGTTTTCCGTACTCTATATATATTTGAATAACGTAATTTAAACAGACTTTTTTAAATACAGTGATTACCGGATACTTAAGTTTTGTAAAAACCGGAATAAGTTTATTTATAAAGCGGATGATGCGCATCTCACAAAGAAATGACATAAGGTGCTAGTTCTAATGAGCTGTTATCTGTATGAGTAATCTAATGAGGTTATTTCTGTTTTAACAAGTGTGGTGCATGTGCTTCATGAGTTACAACAGAGCTAATTTAATTTCCCTTTCAAATCTCTACTGGGTCAAATGGGTAAAAATAGAGAAATAAAGCTAAGGTGGAAACATATAAACCGGGTTGAAAGTTTTCTTTAGTGTATTCATAGAATTTTAAGGCATATAACTTCCTAAATCGCTCTATTCAGATGATTCGCTAAATACTGTACTAATATAGATTTTTAAATCATATTTAAGGTATTGATTATTTATAAAATAATTTTTTTTAGGTTGGGTTATTAATATAGAACTTTCAAAATTTTGAACATGATTGCATTAGGTTGGATTATTAATATAGAACTTCCAAAATTTTGCCGGTGCGTTGCTTTATAAGTTTGTATGACTTCTGATTATGCATGATGTTATGTTTCATGTGCTTGTTTTTTTCTCAGAACCTAGGCTTGTTTGATTCGATTATTTATTACTTGCTTTTGACGAAGCATTATTTTTTTTACCGTTGTATATGTTTGTATCGTTCTTCTACGGTTATTTGATGGTGTTTTGAGAGACGTGGGGTGGTTGTTGTCTGGTTTCACAATTTCTAGAAGCTATAATTTGGAAGAAAATTTTTAAAGCTACTTGAATTAGGAATCAACTTTCTTTTTATAGCTAATAATTACACGCATTTTTCTCAAACTCAACTTTCTATTTTTTCTAAATATTGTTCAGTAAAGCCATGGAGAAAGCCAGCAAGAACCAGGCTGTAGTAGAGGCAATTGGGGAGCCGATTTCTAGAGGTCCTTGGTATAATGCATCACTTGCAGTGACTCACAAAAGGCACTCTGTTTCTTGCACCTTTCCGGTTGCTGGGCCCCATGGCACTGGGATTTTTCAACTACGGGCTGTTCGTAATGGAGGTAAGAAATCATCATGTTATTCAACTATTTTCTATTAGTGGATTATTATACGCTCCAATGAACCTATAATCATACTGGTCCCAGATATATGAAAGTCTAAAATCACTTAATTGGTCATTTATTGTTGCTCTCCCACCAAAGAAAAGCAATTGTAACAAATAGGAAAATCTTTCCAGAGAAATGATTTAGGAGGCTTTATATATTTTAATTGCACTTAGGAAGGTTATTGGCCCTTCAACCCATCTAACCTGTTTTTTTAAGCTATGCTATTTATTTATCTGTTTTAGACATAAAACATAACCCGAATCAACCCTTCATTAGTTAATTGGGTTAAAATTGCCATCTCTATTTACTTTTGACCTTTCTGCTAATTGGCATATTTTTGTTACTCTACTCTTCTTTCAGTCACATATTAACTTGTGTAACAAAATAGCCCACCAAACCTGTTTAAACCCAAACTGAAAAACGGAAGTAAATCATAAAATCGATTCGGTTGTGTTAATGTTGGCAGTTATCTAGTTTATCGGTTTGTTTAAACCTTAGTTTCTCTTGGAAACCATTTTTATATTTTCTTCTCCACAAAATGTGTGTTTCTGAATTTACATGTTTAGCCTAAAATGTGAAACACACGTTTTCTTAAAAGCATGTGCGCATCTCTCTTTTTAAGCTATCCATAGCATCAACCTAGACGTAAGATTTTGTGTTCTTGAAAATCTCTAATAACTCATCTATTGTTCTCTAAAATCTCTAATATATCTTCTAAACTCTCTAAACGAGCATTTTGACTGAAAATATCCGGAACATATTTTGTATTTTTAGCTTTGCTATCCGTGGGATCTACCTAGTATGTTTGTTTCTTAGTCTGTGTTTTTATTTTTTCCATGTCAACAATCTTCATATGTTTTAAATTTATTATTAGAGGAAAATAGATTGTATATTTGTATATCACATGTAAACCAACTCGACCCTTTTCTTAACCATTGCAAACCTGAATTATGCCAATCAAACCCAACCTCTGCAAAATATAAAGTTGAGAGTTAGGTGACAAATTAGGTTGGAAAGTTTTGGTATGGATTGGGTTTGTTGACCTGAAACATCGGTTTTAGAACTCTAAATATTTCAGAAACAGTTAATATGTTGATAGCAATTACAAAAATTATATATTTTCAATAATAAACTAATGCAATTAATAAAAAGATACCGGAGATTTTGTGCATTAAAGTACACCTAGCAACTTTCAACATGTTACCTTTTTTGCTATTTTGTTTTTCCTGATTGACCCGTTTGTGATAAAAAAACACACACACACAACCCAAATCATCTTATGTAAAAGGGTTAAGGTATAATAGAACCACAGTCTGACCCAACTTTGCAATCCTGCTTAGTGAAATAAGACCATACATGTCCAAAGTTATGATATTTTTCAACTTTTGTGTTATATATGATGATGATGTGTAAACAGAAGAGAGCTGGCTATCATTTTTCCGACCACGTGACTGGGAAATCTTGATTATGGAAGCTCTTCTACATGTTCCTGAAAATGATGAAAAAAATAAAACATTCAGAATCCGCATATCAGACGAAGCGTCTCCATCAGTATGCCAGCCATGCATCACAAATTGCACCAGAAGTCAAGAACCAAATGCTCCTGAAAACAAACAACCTCAACCCACTTAGTCGTTTTTCAAGTATTTATTCAGGTACTTTTCTCAATAAAGATTTCACTTCAAAACTATTCACATTTCGTATAATTGACGATTTTGAAATATGTTGGCTGTAGACTTGTAGTTATCTTCTCTGTGACATTGTACCAACACAATTTATAGCCCGTGACATAAATTTTTGTCGACATAAGAATAAAGTTGAAAGATGAAATGACATTCCCATATAGTGTTTTGTGTTCTTGTCTTTATAGCACATGTGATCTGGGTTTTCTTTCATGCAATGTAGTCAAGGGTGCACACCTAAGCGTGTAGAGGCACAACTATATCATCTTGCGTCCGTCAAGGTCCGAAAATAATTCCACTAATTATGGTCCAAAACATCTAAATTGTTTTGAAACATGTGTGAATTAGCTTTTAAATAAACATAAAACTTGTATAATACCCTTAAAAATGGTATGTTACATTATATTTGTGTCTTGCTTGACGCTTTTGAAGTGCCTAGCCCAGTAAGTATGTTGGTTTTGATTTTTTTTGGGTCTATCAGAATACCGAATTAATCCGAATTGGAAATGTGTCTTACCGAACCATTTATTTTGTCCGGCTACCCAGTTATTCTTTTATTCGATTGCATTTGGTTCAGTTATCTGAACACACACAATTTGTGAATCCAAAATCCGAATGAAAAACCAAATTCACAATTCAGATATAGGTGGCAACTAGATCGAAAACCAAATTCACAATTCGGATGCGAATCAATTTTATGTGCTTTTTTTGCACACTACCAAATTCACAATTCAGATGCGACTCAATTTTTTTGCACACTCCAGCCGTGCCATTGTCTTCGCCTACCAATCTAGTATCTACCATACTTTAATATACACGTTGGTACCCAGTGCTTACAAAAGACGGGTTTGGTCAAATTGCCTGGACCAGGAGCAAGTATACATGGTAATGGTATGATCTGTTTTTTATTATTAATTTTGTTTTTTGATGGTCCTCATCTCATCCGGAAGTGGTCAAATGTGGCGTGAGAAAGGCGAATTTAGAAGCGTATCTGTTGGGTAATAAATCGAGTAAGATTTTCTGGTCTTTTGTCTGCCTATTGGGTCCCATATGTAACTTTGACCTTTGACCACATCACCAATATTAAGGTTTAGAAGAACATATTCAATAATATTTGGGCTAACTCACTTGGTAAAGACATTGTTTTTAGATGGTAGGTCACGGGATCTATCCCTGACAATGTGATATTTGGTCCAATTTAATTTAGAGTAGTGTAATGTAATAGTAGATGTAGTTTGTTGTTAAAAAAAACATTTCCGCTATGTGCTGCTAGACATCATCCATTTCCGCTATCTACTTTTTATTTAAAATCGTCTTGAAATATACCAAATTGTTTCATTAAAAAAGTTATGTTACTAGTTATAAACCTACCAACATGATGCAAACTTGTTTGTTTTGCTACTTTTGGGTTTTGTTTTCCCTTTTTATGACTTACTAATACTCTGCTAACTTGTAAGATGTAAAAAACACAAAATTTTACTTCAATCCAAGTAAACGTTTATATCTTGGCATGCTAGCAATATGTTAAACATGGCTTATAGAAGCTGTCAACGAGCATTTTCAAGCGGTCCACTTGTTCACACAATAATTTTCATCAAACTAGTTTTGAGTCTATCTAACTACCAACGCTACCTTAGTGTATGATAACTCATTACATGTGTTAGGTGTACATATTATTTGGATTCACTACTTGATAAAAAAAATATAAGTCGAACAGGGTCTCAGCGGGAGCAGCATCTCTACCTCAATGGTACGTTTGCTTGTTAATATGCAGCTTTTAATTGTACATCTTTGATTTGATCAACGTCTTATATCGCAATCAAACTCAAATAGGAAGATAAAACTGTCTCTTGTTGTTCTATACTTTGCTTTATGGATGGTTTGGAAATGTCAATATCATCTATAGAGGCATTAGGTAGGTTATATTCATTATTTAACCCAAGTTTTTTTTACTAGTTAGCTTTTTTCTCTGTTTCCGGTTTTGTCTTTTATTTACTTTTTTGTACTGTTTTATTTTTCAGTTTCCTGATCTAATCTAATCATTGTAAAAAAAATAGTTGTAGTGAGTATATCTTAAGAAACACACAAGTTTAATGAGTTTAATTAAAAAAACGAAGTTTAAGATATATTACTAGTTTATATAAAAAGTTTTGTTGAATATATTCTTCTCTTTTGTTTTTGTGTATTTTTGTTTAAAGTTTTTGTATGTTTCCAAATTTTTATAATAAAAAAAGTAGGAAAATGAATTATTAAGTGTTAGACATAGAGCCCTGAGGAGACTTTGTTTTGTTTATTCGACCCCACATCTTGTCGGCTTGTCGTTTGGATTCTTTACCCTCCTATTCTCTTCATTTTATCCCTCAATTTCTCCCACCTTCAATTATTTTGCTCAACAAACATATATGATATATCTAAGTTTTTATGTAACTTTTTTTGGACAACGAAACGAATAAAGCCCGGCTATCCGGGGTAACTCAATGGCGAAAGGCAACCCCAAACGCTCTGCGAACACAGACAGCATTGAGTAGCCGAAACCCACCTATTAACCCGACTCCAATTCGGGGGAAACCCACTAGCTCGTCTGCCCGTAGGCACGACGACAAGCTAGTGGTAAAACCCGTTTGGCTCAGAGATCGAACTTGTGTTGCCACAAGTCTCCCTTCATTGCCTTCATTTGCCCTTCCAAAGTGGTGGTAGTGGGACTAGAACTTGGGTCTTTTTTAGAGAATCCAAGTCTCTTACTACTACACCACATTGGAAGTTGCAAGTTTTTATGTAACTACTTAAATGTGGTTCGGAAGCGTTTTTTTAACGGTTTTAAAAAAATAATAATAAAACAATCATAACGGGGCTTAGAATCTACGAATTTATCGCGAGGTAAGTCGATGCTATTCATCCTAATAAAAACAATAATAAAAACTGTAAAAAAAAACCAAAACAACAAATGGTTATAATGGGCTCAGGGAATTTGTAAACTACCGATCACATCGTGGATGCACCATGGCTGCAGTGGGGTTACATGTACAAACCGGTTGTCTACCAAATTTTTCATGCTAACAGAACATCATTATTGGATTAATGCTGTCACACCCCGACCAATTAAATAAATAAAAGGCGGATAACCGTCGAGACGTGAGTGTTAAAGATTGCTCATAGCCACATGACGCTACACTTTATTACTTGAAATGGGTCAGATTTTGGACAAGATTTTGGTTGATGTGAAAGAGTATGGTGAAGAAGAGAGTACTGTTGTCTGTTGCGTGAAAGAGAGGAAGGAGGAGAAAAAGATTTGGCTTTTTGACACTTTTGGTCCCCCATCTTTGCATGTTTTCTTCTATTCTGGTTTTATTTTGGGTTGTTAACAAGTACTATTATTACTTCTTTGATCTAGTTTGTTTTTGTTATTATTATTATTACCATTGTTAGTGTTATCACTTGCTAAATTATTGATACAATAAATTTCATAAACCTCAAGCCTTCGATATTATAATTAAAGATCAAATTTCACAAATGTTACAAATGCGACCTCATCACTGCTTAATTCCATAACATTCAAATATCGTAAAATCCAGATATGTTATTATGATCCTCATCACACTCAATTTCATCACATCCAAAAAATACAAAAACCAAATATGTTATGTGACCACATATAATGGTTCTTGTTCAAATCTATAAAGTATGATAGGAAGATCATCATATTAAACAATAAAAACAAAAATCTATTTTATAATCATAGATCTAATTCTGGTTCAAATCCACATAGGACGACAAAAGGGTTTCACCCACTACCGTAAAGGATGATAGCAACAATATCATCACGGTTATGGTATCATCCACAACACCCTCTTCAACCATCAAGATAAAAAAACACAGGCGGAAACCAACGATTTCACCTACCATCAATGCCGCCTCTAAATCCGCATACCCACCATGACCATCACATCACTAAAACCCATAATATTTTTTTGAAGCGGTATATGTTTTGGAAAAAAAAAGTGGGAACTAAGTGTGTTATAGGGAAAAAAAGACATTGATATATCCGCTTTTAGCAAGAGCATAGTCTTCACAATTTAAATCTTCCGAATCTTTGGTTCTAACATGTCTGTGTTTTGTGTAAGAGATGAAAAATAATCCGCTCTTACTAAGAGCGGATTCTTTACAAACATAAAACATCGTTATCCTCCTCTATTAAAAATATAATAATAATAATATACGAAGCTTAGTAGGCTTTTAAAATAATAAATAGTTAAGTAGTTAAATAAGAAGGTAATCAATAATATAAAATACAAAAACTAGGGTTTCTATTGGGGTTGTAAGAGAAGCCGCTCTTAGCAAGAGCGGGTTCTCCACAATATAATTCACCCCTTCGATCGATCTTCTCTTCCACCATCATCTTTATATATACAAACACCTGAAGCATTTATCATTTGTATATAAAACTGTTAAAACATGTGAAGGATGGGTTGTTAAAGTGAATCAATAAAACAGGATGAGAGATTGATGGATGAAGAAGATTCTTGGTGGTTGTGATTCAATAACACATGAAGAAAGCTGATGCAAGTTTGTACTTTACTCAGTTTCATGTCAACTACATTAAAGATGTTGAAATTCCGGCTGAAAGGGGTGTTTAGTTTGCCGAAGTTAACGATATGTTAATGGTGATGGGTGGAGGATAATGATGTTTTATGTTTGTGAAGAATTCGCTCTTAGCAAAAACGGATTCTCTTTCATCTCTTACATAAGACACATTCATTGCATAACCAATGATCGGAATGGTTTAAATTGTGAAGAATCTACTCTTTCTAAGAATGGGTATATCAGTTCCCCTTTTTTTCCAAAACATACTGCTTCGAAAAAGATTCTAAAATCCATACATATCTAAAAGCCAACAATCATCGCTGGCATAAAAGCAGGAACAACAAGCAGAACCAAATCATGAACTGTCACAAACCATAGATCACACAAATCCATAAATCGGCAACCATCCTCGAAAAAAAAATCCTTGGTCGCATAGATCTATGAACCGATAATCATCAAGGACATCAGAAACAATGTCTACAAAAGCAACCACAAAACATCTCATGAGCAAATTTCATATCTACCCAACCACCATCTCGTCTATCATAGAATAGGCAACGATGATTGCCGGAAAACACACACGACCGAAGTGTAGAGAGAAAAAGGATGAGGCGAGAAATGAAAGGACCTATGAGTTGGTGCGAGGGTTATAGCCCACATGTACATTAACATCAAACTGACAGAAATACCCTTCCATCACAACGAAAATTACCACACTAACCTTGCTACTGTTCATAACGTTTTGCTTTCAATATAGCTAAAGTTAGTCAAAAGGTTACGGGTTCAATTCTAGTTTGAGATAAAAAAAAATGAAGTTTTCAAATTAAAACATATGATTTTTCTCACATAAGGTGGGTTGACTATAGATATACGTACTTTATAGGTAACGTTATGACAACTTCTACTTTATGCAACATTAAGGCAACTGGTACCACCCATTCACACGACCATCATTGCCACCATCCAAAGGGAGGCGGTGCAACCGCCAGAAGCGGCGAAGGGTTACATACTAAAAGGTGGAAAACTAGAGAGAATAACAACTATACAGATCGACAACCGTCACAGACATGTAATGCGGCTTAGCTTACGGTTTCTGATGAAAATTTCACTCGTCACCATCGCCAACATTCAACATAAGGTTACCTAATCGTTGCCAAGGGTTCGAAAGCGACAGATTTGGTAAAAGAACCATAACCACCTCCCTAAACCCCGTGAATAAACTAGTGATAAACCATACACTGCCAATGACAACCATGAGATGCAACGAAAAAGACTGCTAACTATTTGAAGTAAGAAGACGGCGAAGAAACAAGCGGAAGAAGACTCTTTGTGAAAAGAAGATGATATATTATTATGTTATAATAAAATACATGACAAAAACCGAAGTTGCAAACCAATAAAAAACGTTATGGCAAAAGTCTAAAAAAATAAAATGTGAAAAAAATATGACAAGGATTAGAAACTGTAAACCAACAAAAATTTAGTGGAAGATTAAATAGACGAGTCAAAATCGTATTGGTTTTTTGTTTCTCTCTCCCTTCGGATTAAAGAAATGTCACAATCACCCCTTAAATCTAACTAATTTTATTCTACAACGCCATCTTTAACTCTTTAAGTTATGTTGGGCCACCTCTCATTTTTCATTTATCTTTTTAAAACAATTTATTTCGTATCTATCTAATAAATCAAGGTTTTAGGGGGAAAATGTTTGTTTTATAATAGGAAGTTTTAGAAGGAAATTGAGTAAAATTTTTCAAATGCATGAGTTGATGGAGGCATGACGCCAAATTGTTAATATTAAATATTACAAATGTTTAAACATAATAATTATAATTTTTTTTTAATATTATTATTTACCCGTGTGTAACACGGGTATTAAACCTAGTATGCTTATAAATTAAACAAATACAATAGTATCAAGATGGTTGCTTGTACATATAGAAAGAAAACATATCTTTGAATATTTGATGCATCTATTTTTGTCATGAAACGTAATATATAAGTGTTTGCGTTTGTGACAATATAGTAATGTTGCTCTAACGTACATAATAAGGTATTCAATTGGTCATTAAATCAACCAAATAAGCTAACACATGTAAACCGTAACATTATTATCTATTTGGCCAATGAGGTTAGTGGCTTCTTGGTAACAGTTATGTTATGAACACTAAGTCAGAGATTATAGTTCTGCTATCAGTAGGTTGTGGTGTAGTTCTCTTTGAAAATCAAATTGTTGTTAAAAACTTATTTATTTGGTGCAATCAAAATAGTTGTTATATATATTATTTAACTTTGGTGAATTTCTTGGCAATTTTTTTGATTTTTAAACAAGAAATTGAAGCTTGAATATTATGAGTATTGCATTTTAAAGTCAAGAAGTTACGTGTCCTTGCAATATAAACATACATCAACCAACTTTGTTTAGCATGCTTAGAATAATTACGCTTTTGAAAATTAATAATTCATTAGAGATATCTTCAAATGTCTAAATATGAGTTTTGTTATTGCTTATAAGAAATAAAAACTACAAAAACAATTAGTTTTTACATATACTTTTGCGTACGTTAATCTTCGTAAATCATATCTTTTTTAAACTTTATCACCAAGAAATATATTATGCATAAATTATTATATATATATATATATACACCTTGTGTCCCTCTATAATCATAAATGTAATTAATTAAAATGAAATTATTGTACAAAATGTATTTTCATACCCTTAGTATGTGTTGGCGCTGAGTCGTTGAAACCACTAACAAACCATGTTTTCTTATATGTTACCATGATCCCAAGAGGGGATTGATCGACCACATGCCACATAGACATAAAGCTTGAGAGGGGCTTCACTACAAAGTGATATATATGTTATGGGGTTTGATAGGGGTTTAACAATCAAATGAATAAGTGAGTTAGTGAGTGAGAGAATGATGGTGTGATCACTTGTTAGTGGTCAAGCCTCGGTCACTTGATGTCACTCGGGGTGTGTTATGACTTATGGTGGAGGGGGCTTGATATGGTTTAATGAGTTCAAGAACACAAATGAGAATTATGTTTTACTCTCATTTGATATGACCTTGTTAAGGGCAATGGGTGCATTTCATTGTGAACTCTTTCAATTCATCAATGAAT
This sequence comes from Tagetes erecta, assembly GCA_030867185.1. NCBI lineage: Eukaryota > Viridiplantae > Streptophyta > Magnoliopsida > Asterales > Asteraceae > Tagetes > Tagetes erecta. The sequence goes on from CM061494.1 coordinate 11,806,756, forward strand.
GAATATCACCTTTTGCAACTTTAAATATCACCATTCTAAACCCAACTAGGTATATGCGTTCGCGAGCGCGTTATGCTAGCGCTTTATTTTACGACTTAGTTTCAGTTAGGTACGTAATCAAACGACTACTTAATCGTATTTTAACGGTCACTTGTATCATAATAGGTCTTTCTAGTCATGCTACTGAACTTGAATCAAGAAAACAATGATCACAAACTAAATCTATGACAACCACATTGAAAATCAAAAACAAAAACTCAAGAAGAAAAACCAAAATAAAAAATCAACATAAAAAACGAAAGGAAACCAAAACGGGCTCAGAGAATTTGTTTCAACAATTATATCAGGATGATACTATGGCTACATTGGGGTTGCGGGTATAAACCCACCATCCACCAGACATCCAAAGCCAACTTACACCACTCCTCGTTACCATCTAATTTACTCATCATAGCCCAACCGTAATCAAAACCCCAAAATGCCCTTAGGTTTAATGTTCGTTTCGTTTTTAATATAAAGCACAAACACAAATCCAACACAACGAACGTCAAAGAACATTGAGCTCTGTTCATCAACAAAAACCATTTATACACAAAAGCATATATGGTCATCCACAACATAAAAAGCAAACACAACATCACAAATCTTACCATCCACAAATCACGTTGAAGCCCCAATATGAAGTTGCATCATGTTTATAGTCTAAAAAACCAAATCAAGGCTTTGTAAACAACACAGACATTCCCCAAATTAACCGTAACGAACCAAGTATCGGATGAGACACTCGTAACAGACAACGGTAAGCTAGAAACCACCATCAACGCCTCAGATGTGGCAATCATCCTCATCGACGCAAAAGAGCACCGCCATCATGCCATAGATAAACTAAAAGTCACCCAGATCTGACCGTAAACGTCTCAGATGAGACATTCCTTGTCATGGACCAAAGAAGGCACATATAAACTGAAAGCCACCCAGATCCAAGGATCGGCAACCATCTCCGGCCACATGCAAGCCGATGATTACACAGATCCAAGAACCGGCAACTTTCTATGGCATCTACAAAAGTAAAAACGCTAGAAAAAGTGCAATCGCAACTCACAATCCACAAACTAACATACGGCAGTGATGCTAGTAAACAACCGGTAACACACACCATCCGTATGGCATCAGAGAAAAAAAAGTCGAGAGAAGCAGTCGGGACAAAGAGAAGAAGATTACAGAAATGTGAAGAGAGAGATTGTCTTTTGTACTCCCAACTCAAAAATACCCAAAATGCCTCTTACGTGTAAAGACCCCAAAATGCCTCTTACGTGTAAAGACCCCAAAATGCCCTCCTATTACTATTCATTTCACTGTTCATTTCACTCGTTTTCCTTTGTTTTATCAATATAATAAAGAGGAATGTATAGAGGACACTTTTAAGGGGTTTTTTCGGTAAGACTCTTAATGGTATTTCACATTTGAAAGTTTCAATCATGAATTTCACATTTGACAATTTTTGGATTTTTTAAACAAAAATTTGAAGTTTCAATCATGAATTTCACATTTGAAAGTCAAGAAATTGCGTGTCTTTGTGATAGAAAAATAAACCAATCAACTTAATGCGTGTGACAAAATCATATGTTTTAGACTCAATCGTTACATCACACGACTCGGTCTTTGTATCTAGTTTTAATTAAAACTACATCTAAAAAAAATTAATCTTTTGAGAGCATTCAGAGTAGAGGAATCATCCCTATCTCTAAATTTACACTAATAATCACTATAGTTTCTCTTTCCTTCTATTTAAATAATAATATTTTTATACATTTATCATTACAGTTCCTCTCTCCTCCACTCACAACACTTTCAAATAATATTAAAAAATTATAAGAAGTGAACAGTAGTTTTTCAAATATAGAGTTTCTTTCTCATCCACCATCAAATTTTATCTCTCTTTCACTCACAACAACTCACAAGCACACACACATCTCCTAAAATATAAAAACTCACTCACATAGATTTGGTTATTTCATTGTAAATGCTCTGATGTATTTATATGTTAGTCTGTATCATACAAATTTTTTTATCTATACAATCAAGAAATACTTGAAATTATTTCGTATATATATATTTTAAGTTGGTCTATTAACAAAACAAATGCATTGATGTTTACAAATTTGACTAAATTTGTACTTTCTATTTATCCATACTTGATACTTTTGTTGTGTATCAACTTTATTTTTCTTAAAATACAAATTAAACTTGTTCATTCTAAGTTATTTACAATGCTATGTAAAGACAACATTGATTCACAAAATTATTTAAATAATATTTGATATCTCTTGATTGTTTCAAACAAGATCTCCCTTTAACTTGTTATTTACCCCAAAAGAAAAAAAAAGTGATTTTAGATTCTTGTTTTTTTTCTTCCATACATACATGTGCATAGGATGCTATACTTTTTACCCAAAACAATTCAATACTAAACCACTAATTCACTAAAAACATAAATAAACCCAAAAAAGAAAAGAAAAAACAGAGCAACTTTTGCTTTTTTGAAAGCAACTTTCACAGAAATAAATATAAGAAGCAAAAGTCAGCTGTAGTGTGTTGTACTTAAATCATATAATGTGTGCATAAAGAGTTGTACTTTATGATAAAATGGGAAACAGACATAATCATGGGTAGTGTAGAAGTTGTGTGTTTATTAGTGGGGCAGAGTGTTTGATACAAATGGAAACAGAGTAATATGTTGGTGTGGGGACAAAGTTAGGAGAAACCGATGATTAATTTTGAGAACCAAAAAGCCGACATGTGGGTCCCATATTCCACCACCACAATCACCAATACCACCACCAGTCATCACCACATCAAACCCACAATTTTTTCTTTTTCAACCAAACTCAAATCCTCTGTTTTCTCTGTTTTATACAACAAAGTTTCAATCTTTGTGTTAAAGATCCAATCTTTTTTCAATTATGGATGTTACCCTTGGTTTGTTGGATGCAGGTGATGCTGGTGGTGGTGGTGGTGGTGTTCCCTCCGGTGGGTCAACCACTGTTAAGTCAGTTTTGACAGGGTCAAAAGATGATAACAAGAACAATATGGTCATGTCTAATGAAGTTACTTCATCATATCCTGTTGTTGATGAAACTTTGGAATTGGGACTTGGGTTGAGTATTGGTGGTGGTTTGAGGTCAAAGATGGAGGTGAATGGTGGTTGGTGTCAATATGCAAGGATCTTGACAGCAAAAGATTTTCCTACTTCTTTGGTTTCTAAACAAAATTCTTGTTCTTCATCTTCTTCTTTTGATATCCCAAATTCATCCACTTCTGGTACCAAAAGAACTGCTACTGATTCTGTTTCTGTTTCTCCTCCTAATGGTACAAGGTATACAATTTTTTTCATTAATTTTCTGTTTTTTACAATCTTTTTCACTAATTTTCTGATTTTTTATACATTTTTAGAGATTTTTTTGGTTGATTTGTTGATATTGGATGCTTGAATTTGTGTTAAACAATTGAAGTGGAGGAATTTATGATATTCTTTTATTGTTGTCCACAAATATTTAATTAATGAAGGTTCTTATCATCAATTCAATTCTGATTCTCCTTTGTGAATAATGGAATAAGAACAAAACATGCATGTTTGGTTCTTTTCTTTTTTTTTCTTCAACATGATTTTGTATGTTTTATTTAATGCTAAATTTAGGGTGTGTGAATCTTGAAGAAACCATGGACCATCATTTTTTAGGGGGTGGTTGGAAATGATGGTAAATATAACATTATCAACTATCTTTAATTCAAGCACCTGAATTGAATAACTTAATGATATGATTGTGATTATGCATGAAATAATCATAATGAATGGAGCACACATTCAAACACTCCCTTATTGTCCATTAATCTTGAAAAATGATACAATCTTCATGATCAAAAATTGAACTTTTATATGTCTGCATTTTATTTCTTTCTTGATCATAAAAAAATCCAAACACCCCCCTTATTGTCAATTAATCTTGAAAAATCATATTTTTTAATTTAAGTTTTTTACAATCTTCATATTGGAAAAAAAATGAAACTTTATATGTCTGCATTTGATACTTGTTGATAATGAAAGCACACATCTGAACACCACTTTACTGTCCATTAATCTTGAAAAATCATGTTTCTTGATTAAACCTTCTTTTACGATCTTTATGATCAAATTTCGAACATTTAATTGAAGCTTTTACAATCTTCATGATGAACAGTTGAAACTTTATGTGTCTGCAATTAATCTTTTACTTGATCACTATTTTTATTTATTTTCAGTATATAGTGAAACTAATTAAAGTTTATAAATTTGTATGATTAAAGTGTTGTTGGATGGCCTCCTGTGAGTAAAGCCCACCGGATGCCTAGCTTGGCTAACCAAATGAAGTCACCAACCGAAAACTTAATCTCAAAGCCTGAGCAAAACAAAAGCAAGAACAGAACGGTTGGAATCAAGGATTATTCTGATGAAAGAAATGCAATATCCAACAAGAAATACCGGTCAGTGAAAGTTAACATGGATGGAACTCTGATTGGAAGAAAAGTTGATCTCAACGCTCACACATCCTATGAGATGTTGGTTCAAACCTTACATGAAATGTTCTTCAGTCGATGTAAGTTGGTCTTTTTAATTTTAGGTTTTACACTTGACAGCTTCATTGTTTCTAATTATATAAACACCTCTATAAAGCATAATGGATGTAATTTTAGATGATTATTACGGGTTTTCTAAAAGTTTGTTTCTTGATTATTATAAACTGATTTGTGTTTTTTGCTTGATCTTGAGTCTTGACTCAGCTCAATAACTATTTTTTGATGTTTCAAACTCTGATATACTTAAAAATAGCATTTGTTGATATGTGTTTAGGTTCAAGCACAGAAGCAATTAAACCTTCAAGATTATTGGATGGAACATCTGAATTTGTGCTCACTTATGAAGATAAAGACGGAGATTGTATGCTTGTTGGAGATGTTCCCTGGCAGTATGATTTCTTAACTTCTATTTCTTTAAACTTTGACTATCAAATAGATTTTGTTTGACCAGTTTTGACATTTATCCACTAATCCGATTTCAGGATGTTTCTTAGCTCTGTCAAGAGGCTTAGGATCATAAAAAATTCCGACTGCAATGAGCTTGGTTAGTAACTGTTTATGTTATACCAGAGGTTGCTAAATGGGCAGGTCACACGGGTTAAGTATCAGGTCAAATGGGTCATCTGTTCAACGGGTCAAAGGGTCAGCTGGGCCCAGACACTTCTCTAATATCTTTAAACTTAATGAGCTATCACTGTTTATTAGAAACTTATGGTATTGCAGTGATAATCAGTTTATTTTCATAAAGTAAACACTTTTTTACCCATTTGACCCGTTAGAGATAAAAACAAACTTACAAACCAGGCAAGCCGTATCTGTTTATATCATCCAGAAACCCACTAACTTCTTATATGATCACATCTCAGCTGCCAGCACGAAGATTTGAAGAACACAGTGAGAGTGAGCCGATTCTGTCTAAAAATACATATAAGCTTCATTTTCAGGTAAAGATGAACTCGAGAGCCAAGTTCTTGTTGGCTAAAGGGTAAAAAAAGAGAGTAAGGGTTTGATCGATGCGTTTGGTTTTGTGGGTTTGGATGAATCCTACGTTTTCATCACAACAGGGTTTTGGGTGAGGCCCGGTTTTGTCTGGAAGCTTTGTATAAGGAAGCATCTGGTTTTTGGTACAAGAACATTATTAAGCATACACAATGCACATGTTACTGATAAACTGAGTTCTATGATATTGTAATTATGGTTTTTACTGTGAAATGATTAAGAGTTTTTTGAGGTTTGTGTAGTTTTGGTTGGATTTTTTCATGTTCATTGTATATTGATCATGTGGCTACTTTAATCTTTATCAAAACATCTTCCATATTACGTGGCATGGTTAAAGGTTCCTGCCCGGTTTTTCCCTGGAACAGTTGGTTGACGAGTTTCGACTCCGATCAACTTGGCCCGTAAGGAGGGTTGTGGTGAGCCTCCGCTGCGTTTGCAGTAATGGGGGAGCCCCAATGCCGACGAAAAACATCTATTGGTGTTAGAGGCGGGGTTTCGATCTCGGTCCTTGCACCTCTGAGTGCTTCGGTCATAGACCGTTGCACCAACCGCCGTTCTAAAAAAAAATCTTCCATAGACAAAGTGCACCTTTTATTTGGTCCACCATCCACCTTGCCCAGGCGTTCGTGGCCCCAAGAGCTAAGCCACATGAGCCATGACCCACATCATGGCGACTGATCGTATTGTCGGCCTGTTTTCATTTTTATTATTTTCTGTTTTTCTTTTTTAGAAAAAAAAAATACACTTGGTATGTATTTATAGAATTATGAATTTATAAAACAGTCTTTTGTAATTTTATGTGCATAAAAACCTTTAACAGAAACACCAAACAAAAGAACAAATTGGCTAATAAAAATGGATCCATTACACAATGCATACATTCATACAACAATGTTTATACAATTCAAGAAACCACTTATAAGTTACAATCCAAATATTCATTCACCATTGTTAAAATTACAATCAGATCCCCAAACTACAAACCCTAAATCCAAACTGTAAAAATTAACCCAACGAGGGCGGCGGCCCTCATAAAATATTCAAGGCTCAAGCCTAGCCATTACTAATAATCTGGCTATAAACCCTATAACTTACCACTCACTGTCACTCTCCATTAGAAAATATACACTTCTTTCTTTATATGTGTTTTTTTTATTTATATTTTTGTTTGGGTATCTCATTTATATAACTTAAACACCCAAGATGAAAGCATGAATCTCAGCCCAACTAGAAACTGTGTAAAGGGTACCAGAAAGACCCTTCCAACAGGGAGAACCATCTTCAATAAGCTCTCTTTGTTTTTTCACTAAACCAGAAAATAATGGGACAAATGTAAAACCAAACAAACCTCCAAGTTTTTTTATATTAGCACTTGGGGAAATGACGATCCCGATATCTGCTTTCAACAGGCAAAGCAAATCTTCAACAGAGCCACCAATGTAAACTGATAAGTTTGGGCCATTGTTGTTGGAGATGTTGCAGATGTTGTTGAAAGTTTGAAGCTTTTCAATGGGAGATTGAACTTTTTTCAAGATTTCACCGGTTGATATAGATTCGGTGAAGAGTAACTCGTTTGAATGGACATTTGGAAATTTTGAATCTCCTGTTGAATAAAAAAGAATTGATATATTGAGGAATGTGTACACAATGTCATATTGTCATGAAGTATGTCCCTATGAATATCACTAGAAATGGTGAAATGGGTGGGCTGGTAACATGTCGAAACGATTAATTTATTGTACGAGTTGTCAACCAGCTTTTGTCATTTTTTAAACTTTTTATGTAGTTACTGTGTTAAATATGATTACAATGGGTCGATTTGGTTTGTATTTTATCTTCAACGGGTCAAATTAAACATTTAGCCGCAAGGAGAACCAATTAAATTGATTAAAAGTTGCTCAAAGTCTAATTTTTAACACCTGCAAACCTCCTAAATCTTATCATCCAAAGATTTAGACTTTATTATTTCAAGAATCTTGTTTTTGTAACCAGAATTGTTAACATTGATTTATAAAATCTTGAAATGGAGAAAAAAGTGTTGTCAATTTAATTCTTAAATCCACCCATTTGAATACACTTTGGTAAACTTTCAACCTACTCAACCCATCTCACAACCCATTTCATTTCAGCATGATCCAAATGATCAGTTTTTAGTTAAACAAGTCAAAGTCACCCACCTTTAATGATAGTCACACAACATATATAACTTTTCAGAGAGCAAAATATGAAAGAAAACATGTACACACCTGAGTTGAAGGCAGACCTAATGAGATCACCAGACCAACAGTATGAAAGTATATGAGCATCAACCGCACCATTTTCGTGTTTTTCAATTTCTCTAAAGAATTCTAGACAACCATCTTGAAAAACCAAATGTTCAGAAGCCCATTTGATGTCATCCATATGCAATCCTTTCAATACACCAGAGTTATCCACTCTTACATTTCCCGCCCTTTCAAGATCTGATAACTGCCCAAGTGCTTTACACAGCCTTTCAAACTCAAATTTTGTGACTGCCCAATAAAAAAGAAACAAGATTTAGGATTATGTAATATTATTAAATACCAACTAAAAGCATAACACACTTTGCAAATATTATCTAAAATACATGATAATATGCAACTTAAACTTTCACTATGCAAATACTATTGTTGTAACATACTGCCCGAGTATATACCTTTTTCGCTAAGCATGATGTTGTCAATACATTGTTCATATTCTTCAACATACTGACCATGAAGACCACGCCAAATATCTCGAAGATTATCCAAAGAAGTTCCATCACTACCGGATTCATATCCATTCGACTTCACAGTTTTTGATGATTTTATAATTGCCACATCAGCAAGAAGTGCACATGAATCAACAGCACTACATGTCATGTCAAAACCACTACATATCAAAACATTTTGTTCATCATTTCCAAGAGCTCGGTACAAGGGAAGAACAGTGTTTTGGGTGATTGGTTGAGCCCAGAAAAAATCTACTTGAAGCTTCATTGCTTGATGGTAGATTGTTTCTACAAATTGAAGCTCTTCACTGGTCAAAGATACGGTCAACTTTTCTAAAAGTTCTTCAATTTGGGATGCAGAATCCTAAAATCGGAGAAAATATAACATAAGATACAAGTTGTCTTGATTGATTAATGATAGAGTATTATAAGTGTCAATTTTGATCCGTTTGCTCATGGATAGGTTGAATTATATTGTGTTTTATTCAAACGGGTCAAATGACAATTTTGAAAGATACCCATTGTCAACTTTTCGTTCATAGAACTAACTATTCATATATTTGGATTAGTGGTGTAACAATATAGTTCTTGGATGATAATAGTCTCTTACATGATACAACATCTTACTTGCTCTTATTCTACTGTTTGGTTTTGTTTGGTTTGTAATCTGTTGTTTTATCTCAAACGAGTCAAATGGGTAAAAATATGTTGAAAGACGCCCAAAGTTTATTTTATACGTCTCCCTACTTCCATTTATTCATATAGTCAGATTAGTGCCATGACAATTTTGTTCTTCTAATCATAATTAACTCAGATCATATATACAAAATTTTAAAAAATGGGTCAAAAAGTGTTTGCTGGTCAACCCAACCGACCCAACCCATACCAAAAATTAGAGTGTTTCAACTTGAACGTGTTTTGACTTGTTACCATACCCGACCGACCCATCCATTTAGCTACCTGTAATCAAACTGTTAGCAAGTATCAAGAATGATCAAACGAACCTCGAATTTTTGAGACGCAAGACTATCAATCCACTTTTTGTACAGATGAATATTTTCATCAGGTTCAAGAACTGCTTGTATCTCCTTACTCAGAAATGATTGAATCCTCATGGATGGTGCCATTGCAGCAAGTGCATATGCAGATAACTTAGTTTTCTCAAACGGGGTAGCGAATTTCCCAGGAAATTTTTCCCTAACCAATCTTCCCGAGGCTGTTGCAAGCAAAAAATCTGTGTATTTGATCATCGCACGATCCGAAATGTTCCCTGCTGGAAGTTCAAATCCCCATTCCTATGTCATTAAGTATTAATCAAACTCAGTTATAATTCAAAACTCAAATCATATGCAATTTTGCTGATTAACACTACATCATAATCATCTTTATGTAATTTAGATACTGTAATTCGAGATCCTACTTGAACTATAGATCGAAACATTGTCATCTTCTTCAATACCCGTTTTCTGATCTTTCGAATTACAGCTTTGTCCTCGTCATCATCCGAACATTCTTCAGCCATCTCAAACCTGAAAACAACAAATTTCAAAGCAATCAGATAAACAGTCGTTCAAATAGCTCGAACCTCGCTCGAAAAACATTTTGTTCATAAACAAACCATTCAAATAAAAACTTGTTCAAATAGCTCGAAGCTCGCTCCAAAACAGCTTGTTTTTGTTAAAAGAACAACTATATATTTTAATTTATGTCATAACTCTAACTTGTGAGTCAACTCGGCTCGATCTTTTACATACCGAGCCAAATTAAGCCAGCTCGGTTTGACTCGTTTACAAAACACACCCTAGCTCGACACGATTCATGAACAGCCCTAGCGAAAGATAAGTTAACAAACAAATGAACAATTTAAATAAACATCAATCAACAACAACTTACGCTTCAGCTGAAGCTTCCAGAAAACGAAGATCTTGAAATATACAATGAAGAAATGAACCAGTATCCAATTTCCCCGATGCTAATGATAATATATACGGCGTATAAATCGCGAATATTGATTCATTCGTTGATTTGTTCCATAAACTTTGTGCGATCCCTAATTCATCTCTAATCCCCAAACCCCCCATTTCGAAGATGATTACAAATTAGATGAAATTGAACATCAATTCACAGCTTCAATAAATACAATTGAATTATTGAACACAAGTTGCAATCAAATTCAACACCCTAGACTAAATAGGATTGCGATTGGTTGAACTTTTCATAACCGGTTCATGATTTCAACTTCAAGTCCCCAAATTCAAATATTGTAAGTTAAATTCAGAACATCAAATCACACCTACGTTGAATACAAACGGATCAATTAAGGCAATATATATTCAGTTGATGCGATTTCATGGAAAGATTGTGAATTGCATTTATAATATGGGGGGAAATTGATAAGGTCTTCGGAGACCAAATTGAGGCAATTAGGTCAAGTTCCAACATAGGAGACTCGTGAACTTGAGAGTCGTTGTTAATGGTGGTGAAATTGAAGTCAATGATTTTGACTTTTGAACGCAGAAGAATTGGGTTTACGGAAGGGGTGACGTGGGAATGAGGTAAACAAGCATGCCGACGATTTGTATGTTTGACTTTTAGATGGTCAAAGATTAAATAAGTCTAAAAAATGGGCCGATGTTTGAAATCGAATTAACAAATAATATTCGGTTAATCACAATGGTCAACTTATTTAGAGGGTTGGATTTGACGTAGTCGTGTACCCCGTAGTGTGTTTGTGTGAATATTTACCTTACTACTATTTAGTAAGGTCGGTGGTGAAAGACATGTGATTATCACGTGGATACAATTCTAGGGTTTTCTTCTTCTTCTTCCTTTTCCCTGTGTTTTTTTCTTCCGTCAGCTGATGGTGGGTTTCTCAGTGTTCGTTGTCATGTTCTTCCTTGCCATTGAAGATATTAATTATCAGTTGCTTCTTCCAATTGACATCAATGACTTCGCTTGCAACTGAACATCGGTTATCAATTGTTTCTTCCAATTGACATCGGCCGGTTAGTTTTGCTTCTCTGATTAGGTCGTTTCCGTGTCCAATCTCAGTTGCATGTTGAGTTTTGTTCATGGATTATGTCTGATTTTGAGCTTATATCGTCATAGTATATGGGTTTCAAGGAATAGATGATTGTTTGGTTAGATAATTTCTGTGTTTGATCGTTGCTGTTTTGGGGCTTTTACTATTCTTTTTTCAACATGCAGTGACTTGGTTTTGAATGTTTCTTTTGCTAGGTGTGGCTTGCTATGAAATCAAGTTGGGTTTGTTGATTGATTTCTTCAACATGTAGTTGCTCGATTTTTTATCGTTTGTTTTTCTAGGCGTTGGTGGCTAATTGTGGAAATAAGTTTGCTTTGGTGATTTTGGTGCAGGCGTGTTCATTTGTTTAAGGTTGGTTGTTCATCTTTGATATGTGTCCTTGCTATTAGATTTTGGTTAATTGTTGTTGTTACCGTCTCCTACTGGTGAAAACATCCATCCTTTGAATGATATATATCAATTAGTTTTTTTGTGTGTAAACACTAACAGGAAAGGTGACACTATAAGCAGAACAATAGAAAGTTATATACAAATTACTTGAGTTTAAAAGACATAATGCATTGAGTAAATCTATGGAACCAAGTTTGGTTACAAAAGTACTATAATCTCAATTCTCTATTTCTGTTGCATATACATAATATCATTATCACAATTCTCAATTCCATTTCCATCTGCATACTTAATTGTACAGTCAAAGTTGAGTGGTGAAGCAACAACAACTATATTCAAGTCAACTCAAAAGACTCGAACCAGCACATGCATACATGCGAAAGGCGCATCGTAAAGCATCGCTTAAGCTAGGCAAAAGAGCAACCATCGAGATAATGAACTACATCGACATACCAACGTACCACAAACAACTGAAGGTCACCGACCAAAAGTAGCACAAAACCTATTAGTCCAAAAGCCAAAAGTAGCACAAACAACCGGTTTGTCACTTATCAAAGAAGCAAACCATCTGTGTCTTTTGCCTGCCATTGCAAATTAAGTAAGTTGTCTTTTTTATTTTGCGTTTGTAGTTTTCATATCCTCTTCTCTGGGTTACATGTGGTTGTTCGGCATTTTAGGTTTTGTAGTCTTTGTTAGTATCATTAGTTCTTTAGTTTGTTACGTACTTTGTCTTGAATTGGTTGTTTTAGCGGTGTATTGAATTAGTACAAGTACATGACACTGTTGACTCATGTTGTGCTTTAATGTTACTTGATTGTCTTGAGTTTATCATCATTTGACTTTTGGGTTACTGTTTGGTGTTATTAATGGTGTTTGTGTTACTTTTAGCTTCTGGGTAATGGAATTCGTTGAGATGGTTTGCTTCTTTGGTCAGTGAACCTCTATTTAGAAAAACTAACAGCAACATCCATTTGACAACACAACTTGTACCTAAACCAGCAGCAACACCATTTGACCGCTCACCCGGCCGCCGCAACGCGCGGCCCCGGCCATTAATCTAGTTTAAGAAAATGTAGATCAAACATTAAAAAAAATGGTCTCAAATTTTATCTTTTGGTTTTTATCGATTTCACTATCAAACTAGCTGGTAATGATTTTAATCTTTAGCACTTTAGCAACCGACATGTTGTCGTTAAATCTTTCTTAACTCCGTTAAGTTTTTTTCGAATTCAATACAGACTTTATAATGTTTTTATCGGAAGGAGATTACGAGTCGATTTGTATAATAGTTATCTTGCAACGATGCTCAAATGTTGAAACAATGTTTCAATTGGGTGTTTAAACCTAATTTTGCTTCAATCATATGTAAAAATTTTGTCATTCTAAACGTTGTTTCGATATAACTTTTACATCAATCGACTCGTATTCTCATTCAGATAAGAAGCCATATAACATTGGTCTTAAATTCAAAAAAAAAAATAACAATGGTATGTTGGTTGCCAAAGTGATAAAATTTGGGACCATTACCAGCCAATTCGATAGCTGGGACCAGTAGAAACCAAAAGTGAAAGTTAGGACCGTTTAAAACCAATATACCTAAAGAAAGAAACGAACCCATTTAAACTATATTAGCAACAATTATATGACACGAGTAGAATTAAATGACCAGGTCGTGCGATGCGTTTATTCAGCAACCGGGTCTCATGTATATGACTTCGTCTTACGTGTCATATATTAAAATCTGCAGATGTATACAAACTTAGTAGTCAATATGATAATTAAGTCAAAATCCGGGTAATGAGGGTTCAAAGTAGAGTATAAGGGTCAAAACTCAAAGTTGTAAATTGGTGACAAAATCATTAGGGGTCAAAATAATAATAAGTCAAAGTCAAAGGAGAGTCAAAACCACAAACATATAAAAAGAATCAGATGGATCAAATATACAAATTTGCCAAAGTTTGAGATCTAATACACAAGGTCTATTCTAATGATCTTACCGTCTCAACCGTTAAAATAAGTAAGCATAATTTATTAATTTTTATTTTTTATCCAAAGTTTTCTATAGGTAAGTTTGATATTTTTATCTAAATCGAATATTATTAATCCTTCTCTACTTTTATCTTTGGATAATATAACATAGGTTATCTGTGGATAACATACAATATACAATATATATGCAATGACAGTAAATTTCAAAGAATGAGAATTCAATTTTTTTTAAAGACTGGTTTCGGAGAGATTTGTAGTTGAGTAGTGTGATTTTGGGATTTAATCTAGTTTAGTTTGGTTTAAATAGGTAAACTATGCAAGTATTATTTTTTTCAAATTTTCAACATGATTGTTGCCAAGAAGCCGTATGATGGGATGTGTGTATCAGTGTATGGTTGCGCACATTATACACAACTTATTTTTTAACATAACACTATGGTAATGATGTGGGGGTGCTATATATTAGGCGTGACTTAAGCATAAAACGTCTAATTACACATGATTTAAAATACATTAAAGTGATTGTGTTATATCATGCGTTGTACATGATCTACCTAACATTCCACCAAACAACCAAACTAAAATTTAACACAAACACATTTTAATTCGTCGACTCACATGCCTTCCACTATTATCCACCTAAAAACAAAAAGTGTATAAACGCTTTGCTTGCATCATTAAAAACAACCACAAAATTAAACAATCATTGCCATTATTGTATGGCTCTTTACATGTTTCATGACTATGTACTATATTAAAGTACCATAGTAAATCTAAGTTGAGTACACTTTCAAACTTCTTTTATCCCAAATGTTGGGAGGATCTTGGACAATGACCACATGATGAGATTCTTTCCTACCCTTTGCATATCTATTTTCTTTGCCTTTTACTAATATGTAAAATAAACTTAAAAAAATAAATAAAATTACATTTTTCGTCCTTCAAGTATATATAAAACTGCAACTTTCGTCGGTATCAAGTTTTTCTCGTTTTTGCTAGATCCATCTAAGAATTTTTTGTTGTGTTTCCTGAAAACCCGCCCGAATTCGAGTCGCCGTCGTCGGGTTTTTGTTTAGCGAAAAACGGGTCCCACTCGTGAGCTCCGATATACTCACCTTCTTCTAATAATGCGTATTTCCAACTAAGTTCTTCGATAAAATCATTATCTATACGTCCTTCAATCATATCTTGTCTCAATTTCGTCACTTTCCAGATAATCGCGTCAACAGATACATCAAACGCATCTTTTGTGGTCTCCAATTTGGATCGAGGATCCGCATAGATTAGCCTCGGAATCAAGTTTATAACCTCTTCTCTCATCTTATCGATCGTGTTAGGATCAATTTGACGAAGACGTTGTTCTATACTTACATTTCTACGAATATCATCCTCGGGGATGAAAACCGAGTACTTTGTATAGTTTTTGGGTAAATGCCAAGTGTATTGCGTGTAGAACGAACCCGGATGAAAGAACACGGGGATACAACCCGCCAAGATCGAATCAAAAGCCGATCTTCGTGTATACGAATCACCTTGTGGTTGTAAGCAAAAAACCGAACTTTGAAACATTTTCATCACATTACTCGGCGAATGACACTTACTCTCATCGGCCCCGC
This sequence comes from Tagetes erecta, assembly GCA_030867185.1. Classification (NCBI taxonomy): domain Eukaryota; kingdom Viridiplantae; phylum Streptophyta; class Magnoliopsida; order Asterales; family Asteraceae; genus Tagetes; species Tagetes erecta. The sequence continues at coordinate 11,822,138 of CM061494.1, forward strand.
ATTCCAAAAGCTTTCCGACACTCGAATTCTTGCATTGATCTATCAAAAGACTCCGGATGGATTTCGGGTTACCAGGTCGTGGAGCACCCGCGAAACAAAACAAATGCTTCCTCTCGGTTTTCATCATCCGATCTTGCCAATCGGATACATCCGAATCTTTAGACGGATGAAAGTACGTCGGATACGGAATCGCGAAATCATTCGAGTTCCACGGGCTTGATTCGATCAAAAGAACCGACATGTTTCTCGCAGCGGGCAAGAACAAGAACTTGTTCCCCCAATCGGTCTCTTCATCGGTTAATCTTCGAAAATCCCAAGTGATTCTTCCTCCAACAAGAAAATGATCTTTACCATTCATAATCTTCCATTCATCTCTCTTCTGTAACCAATCAACAAGCTCAATAGACGCAGCATCTCTAACAGAAACATTATACCCCCAAAGGTATCTCGCAGCATCAAACCCTGCGTAAAACGGGACGAAAACAGCTGCAGCCAAGGACGAATCATTCGTCAAGCATTCGTACTGTTTCATTCGGTTATAAAATATCACATCAACTGTAAACTGATTTGTAGCATACCATCCTTCATCCGAAAACACACCTTCAGTGTTGTTCAATGGCGGACCAAGCCCTAAATTCGATACGAATTTACACATATCAAACCATTTGTTTATGCTTCCACATTCCTTCATCATATCTTCACTGAATCGCGATGGAAGATCGTAAACGTAAACGTACCTTCCACCGCACGGATCACTTTTGTTATCCGCAGTTCTCATCGCCTTCATGAACGGGTAAACGGCATCAAAGCTATCGTTTTTCGCGTTTTCGAATCGAGAATTAACCGATTCGGAAACAATTTCGGGTTCAGAAACCCTAGATTGATTGAAATTGGGATTGATTTGCAGATTTGTGGACCAGAATGATGTACGTTCGAAACCTTGTGAGTGAAAGTACAATAAACAAATCCAAAACAGAGCACAAACTGATCCTATTTTACAGATATGAGTTTGTTGAAACACGAAGCTCGTTTTCTCCATTGACGGAGATTGGTAAACGTCGTCGTTGTGATTTAGATTAACGAACGATTTAAACACACATCAAATCAAGTAAATAGGCACAGAAGAAGTGGAATTGGTCGATTGATAGTGTAAAATTGGAGTGAAGAAATGGAGGTTGAAAGTATTTGAATAGTGGGGTATTGGAATGAAGGAGACGAAGCGTAAGTTAGCGTGAAAGGTGCATGTACAGGGTGTGTGTTTTATGACTTGTTCTGAGAGTTTCGTCGGTAGCCTGTGATTGAATGACACGTGTTGAAAGATGACGGGATCTGCTCCGGATTATTCTAAGTTTCCAAGTTGTGGTCAAATTAATGCTCCTTATAATCCGCCAATAAGCTTATTTAGACGAAAAGAAAGAAGACAAAATCACTTTTCATTTTTCTTTTTTTACTCAAAAGTAGAACACAAGCCTTTGTCTTACTAATATCATTATCATCAGAGTTTAGATAATGTGTAATGGGGTTTTTTAACTTACCTAAAACGTTTTGAAAACGTCCTAAGACCACCCTATGGCGTTTTGGATGTTAAATTTGTGTTTAGCGCTTTGTATGACGCGTCTCAATTTCTTAATTATGGTGAAAATCTGAAATGAATAGACTATTGGCTTTTTGAGGCTTTTTGAGGCTTTTTGACTACGCATAGTTTTAAGGTCTTTAAGACATGGTTTTTAACCGTTTAGTTCATTTTTATGCTCCAAACCTCCAAACACAAAATGAATTCCTTTTAGGTAAACCTTCTAACCACCATGATAGAAGACCATTAACAAAAGTTGAACTTAATAAAAGTTAAGGGTTTAAAATTTACAATTAACAAACATTAAATTAGATTGAGTTCTAAAGGAGAAAAAAAGTTGAAAATATCACAAACAAAACATGCACATTCATGTTATATACAACGTGCACTAGATTAATGATATTTATTTGTGTATCGTACTATTTTTTGTATATTGCTCTATCAAGTTAAAAGTTCTTAAGAAGTAAGTCATCCCCGAACTTCCCTAACCAAACATGCTTAATTGTGTGTATTTATATCTCATTAATAACCTATACATTCAGGCACTCCTATGAATTCTTAAAATTTACTTAACCATGGGCAAGTAAAATATTGGAGCCCTAAACTTTATCGTTACGCAATGATAATTGATGACAAAAAAACCCAAAAATCTAAAAGTTTAACCTGAAAAACCTAAATGAAAAAAAACTAAACCTAAAAAATCAAACCGAAAAGCTATACCCCATAGTTAATTATACCTAGTTACTAATCCCTAAATGCTAAATCCTAAAAAATATTAAGTAAAACAAAATAAAAGAAAAAGGGTTATTGGATTTTAATAATCCGAACTTTTGTATACTGGCTGATATTAATCTCAACTTAAAAAATTATTTGTGGTAATCACAACTTGTAACTTATTTTCCTACAGTGATCCTCCGTTAAAATTAACTTAACACCGTTAATTTTTTTTTTGAATTTCTGACCGATGTTTTGGGCTTTTGATCGGGAGGATGATACGAGTCTATTGATGTAAACTTATCTTGAATTTCTATACACTGACTTTTTTTCAAGTCCTTCGGGAGACTTTGCCCTAGACGGCCGCTAGCCTTGCTTGCCATGAGGGTCGCCCCTATATACATTTAAAGATTTTCTAGTGTTTAACATCGAACATTTCTTTTTGATCGAATATTATAAATTTTAGAACCCTAATGTGTGTATACATGTCTCACCTATCAAAGTTTTACTAATTCACACTCAATAATCACAAATAATCTAAAAATGATTCCATTTAGAAGGAAGTAAAAATGGGATCCACATATATCGGGGTGCCATTGAGATCCGAGTCCTAATCCACACCGACCATCGTTTCTTAAATGTGCGTTTAAGCCAAGTAGTATCTAAATTATGTGTATATACATGAGACAACCCAAGTCTTGACCTCAACAACTTCAAAAACAAGGCACACTGCTACCTTGCTAATCCATCACAAGTCATTGGTCCTGGATGGTTCTAGCTAGGTTCAAGTCCTGTAATGTGAAAGTTGTGATAATTTTATCTCACAAAATCTGTATTAAAAAAAAACAAATAAATTTCTTAAAGAAATAAAAGTTTCGAAATTAAACTCCTAGCGCGAAACAGGGGCGGAAGGTGACGGGTCGGTGTCGGCCGCCACCATCTTTTTCGTTTTCGTACTGTAAATTTATATACCAAAATTCTGCCTGACACCATAGTTTTTTTTACCGACACCATTAATGAGAGATTCTTCTAAATCAAGAGAGAAAGAATGAAGTTTGAGCTTTTCTGATTTATCATTGTAAGTTTTAAGTTTTAGTCGGAAGAAAGAAGAAGCTAGTGTTTAAGAAAGTTATACCCAGTCCTCTCGTACTAGGGTGGCTCCTCGTAGTTCTCCCTTTAACGCCAACGGTAGATAGTGTAGGAACCGTTCGTACAAAAACATAAAATTCTTCTATAAATTCATTTACAATACAAAGAAAATGAATAAAACAAGTACATTACAATATGATTACAACCGAAATAAAACAAGATACAAGAAATGAGTAGAAACATAAGCATAATTGTGGCTGAGGATTCGTGTTCAACACGGGTCCCTTAAAACAAATTCCGAGTCTCCCAAGAGAACTCGTTTGTTTCCCAGGGTACAACAGCCGAAACAGTATGTACTGCCGGGATTGACTCACAACCCAAATTATACTTAAAGAAAAGAGATGAAGAAGATCAACTACTTGTTAGAAAAATTAGAAGATAAAGAATGAGAGAATTTTTCATAGTTGAGTTCTATGGTGTTGTATTTTGGTGTGTTTTCAACCAAGGTTCACCTTGGTATTTATAGGACAAGAATGTGTTGAAACACCTCATTCATTGTCCATAAACATGACATAAAACACTTATTCAACTTAATTAATTATGAGTTGAAACATATATTCAACACAATTAACTAGTTGAAACTCATAATAACTTCAAAGTTATAACACCAATTTATTTATTATTTTGTATTTTGTATTTTTCACAAAATGTTTTTGTGTTATACAAAAATTTCCAACAATCCCCCACATGGGAAAAAGACAAAATCTCATTTTCTCAAATGAAAACCTCATTTTTTCATATGTAAACTCATTTTCACATATTATTCCAACAATCCAGATTGATCGTTACATACAAGTTTCTTAGATATAATTCAGCGGTTGAGTACTGCCGGATAGGTAGGTGTTACCTTTGAACCTTCCGTTGTGATGCATACTTAGTCTCCTAGTGGTTCGGTAGACGTGATGTCCTTGAACCAACCACCATTTATGGAGACGACAATACACTTCACACAACACTCTCTCTGGTTCGGTCAAACCCTCATTGTCGTGTCCGTTATGGTCATGGAACACTAGCCTGGTTCTGCGAAAGCTCTAGGAATTGCGCACCCCACAATTTCATTCAAAGCGACCCCACTTCTCTTTCACATAGGTGATTTATCTAAAAAATCATTAAAAGCATTAAGGTTACTATGATTACGCAAATCATTAACCATACGGTATGCTTAGCCTCACAACGTGTCACTGTTGTTATAGGAATGGACTAGGAAGTATTTAAGCTCTCTTTATAATTTAAGAGGACATGTACAAACATTTATACATATTAGCTTATATATCGACTGATATATATTAAATATGCCCCCACAGTGACCACCCTTAGATATATGAGTAGGTTGTCCTATTGAACTTAGATCTTGGGATCTCCAGTCAACTAAGTTAGGTTTTCCTTCATATATCATCTTTCATGGGCTTTAGTCTCATTCCACAACTCCGTCTCTCATGTTGTTGGATCCAAAACCATTATCTATGACTCCGTCGAGTCAATATAGATAATTGCAGTTGAGATGAGTTGTTATGATGTGTTATTAACTCACAAGTTAATCTTGCCTTTTGTCATTTTTTAAGACTATAACCTCGAGTATCAACTCGAACTGAGGTACATTTTTGTCTTTAAAATGCATTTCAAGCCTAGCATATCCATGCCATTAGTAATTAGATGTTAAATCTAACCAATTGACCTTCGAGTCTAGCTTGTAGATTCGGTCACATAGTTGCATTATATTTGGCTCAATAAAAGGTTCTCTTTTGATACGGGTTTGAGAAAACTTCTCAAATACCATTTCTCAAATGACTTCCCCCCACATTTCTTGCATTTAGATAGAAAATATTTTATACGATTAGACATCCATGATTTGAACAAGATCAACGTCTTGTATCAAAGATGTCGTCAATGCTTGTTTGCCGACTAAAGCAACGCATGCCTTGTCATAAGTTGTTATCAACTATCTCAAACTTAAATACTTTTAAGTTATTATCTAGGTTAAATCTAGAAACTTGAGTTCTCCATAAGATATATGACTTTTCTTAGATTGAATGACAACCGTCATTCAAATTGTCTTATACACAACTTTACTTTTATATTGTATATGAGTTGAATGTTTCACATTAATAGTCTTCTCGGAGCACCATAATTAACAAGTACTAGTCTAGCATGCTTTAGACTATAATACTCTAGCATGTGAACAGAAGATGCATCATTCTGATTCTTCACAGCTTTTAAGGAATATCCCAATATTCGTTCAAAACATTCATCTCATAGTTTAAACAAACAATGAGAGTTGTTCAACATCCCAAAATCTCAATATTTAGGAATGTCTAATATGTATGTTACATAAACGTACATAGACCGTCATTCAATCTAGGATCATAAACTTTTTTTTTCTCAAAAGGTTTCATCATTGACTCATATGGACTTTGAAGGATCACAAATTGATCTCCCATAGTGGTACTCCCACTTTAAACAATCACAAAATTGATATAAAACATCATGTTGTTTATATGGTAAATTGTTCACATGTATTTGAACAATTATATATGTTCATAGCAACAAAGATTTATCTTTCCATCAAATAGTCAACTTGAATCTATTATTGCTTTATGACATGTTACTTTCACAAGAGTAACAAACTATGTTAACACTTTATGTAAACTTTTGGTTTAATTCATTCTAAACCAAATCTTAATTTTGCCAAAACATTCACTTAGCAGTTTCGAAATAAACTATTTTAATTTTATGTTTTGATTACGGAAATCAATACCCAAAATTGTAAATAGTTTTATTGAATAAAATACTTCTAACGCACACGTTAGAGATAAGATGTTTACATAAAACACTCTTATTTAAATTTATCATTAACACAAATGTTAAGAATAAACGACTACATAAGACGCTTTTAGACCATAAAATTTAGGTCATATCTAACACATATGCTAGATAAGTAAATGGGTTTTAACACGTACATTAGTCAACAAAAAGTATACATCAAACGTTCTAAGCAAATGGTTTCATGTAATGAAAGGTTCCAACAAAACGTTTGCAAAATGTTTTGAAACGAAAAGTTTTATATAATGGTCATTTGTAAAGCACGCATAATTAATGATCATGTTTGTCAACGTTTTCGAGTGAATAATGATTTCATCATTTGTTAAAAAAAGGTTTTAAATTTAAAAGATTAATACTAAATCAATACAAAATTGATTATATTATAAAGAATCTCTTCTAATACTTAATTAGAATAACATTAGGTTTTAACACACATGTTAAAACACAAGTTTCACATAAGAAAGATTTCTTACTCGCAAATAAGAAATACCGGTTTTCATAAGATGCGTACACAAGCATAACCATTCTTAAGACGCATATGAAAACTAATCTTGAAACCGACAAACGGTTAATTCAAAGTTTTAATCTTGAAACCACATAAGGTTTCGAAAACTTTGATTTAAAACAAAATTGGATTTTCAACCTTTTTGCTTTAACACATTGAACCATTCACCAAAATGGTTGTAATGAAAATAAACCCACTTTTGAATGCTAAAGTAATTGGGTCAAGTTTTATGAAAAACTACAAAAGCATTAATACATAAACAAAAATTGCACACAATCAAAACCAACAAATGGTAAAAAAAATGTACTACTTTCTTTGTAAATAAAATCCAATTCTAGAAAAAAGTCAAGTGTAAGTTCTCTAAGTCCAACTTTGAGAGACAAACAATGACTATAAACTTTTTTTTTAAATACGAACGGTGATTTAAAAAAATTTGTTTTAAGATTGTAGGAACCGTTCGTACAAAAACATAAAATTCTTCTATAAATTCATTTACAATACAAAGAAAATGAATAAAACAAGTACATTACAATATGATTACAACCGAAATAAAACAAGATACAAGAAATGAGTAGAAACATAAGCATAATTGTGGCTGAGGATTCGTGTTCAACACGGGTCCCTTAAAACAAATTCCGAGTCTCCCAAGAGAACTCGTTTGTTTCCCAGGGTACAACAGCCGAAACAGTATGTACTGCCGGGATTGACTCACAACCCAAATTATACTTAAAGAAAAGAGATGAAGAAGATCAACTACTTGTTAGAAAAATTAGAAGAGAAAGAATGAGAGAATTTTTCATAGTTGAGTTCTATGGTGTTGTATTTTGGTGTGTTTTCAACCAAGGTTCACCTTGGTATTTATAGGACAAGAATGTGTTGAAACACCTCATTCATTGTCCATAAACATGACATAAAACACTTATTCAACTTAATTAATTATGAGTTGAAACATATATTCAACACAATTAACTAGTTGAAACTCATAATAACTTCAAAGTTATAACACCAATTTATTTATTATTTTGTATTTTGTATTTTTCACAAAATGTTTTTGTGTTATACAAAAATTTCCAACAGATAGGAACCGAATTGCTTCACGACGTTCTAAACCCACCTCACGTACCACTTGAATCGGCGAACAACCGAACCCTTGGACCTTCTTCAACCCCAGGATGTGATGAGTCGACATCGAGGTGCCAAACGACTCTGTCGATCAATTAGCTTTTAGGGTAATTTTTTAATATTATTTTTGGTTTGATTAATTGTTAGCGAGAAGATAGAGATTGTGCAAGAGTCTTAGAATTATCCTTTTAATTGAAAGTTAAGTGAAATGAACAGTAACCCTTCAGGGTAAATTCGTAAATCCATATTTATTTTATTTATATTGTTGTCATTACGTATTATCTATGGTTTGTTTTTGTTAAAGATACAACGAATGAACGAATCATATTCTTTATTTTTACAAACATATAACTAGAACTAGATAGATCATTTTCTAACATTTTTAAAGGAAAATTCTTGATCCAGAAAAAAAAAATTTATATGAGTTATTAATTAAATCACATTAAAAAAATTTATATTAAGGAAATTGAGCTTAAAACCATTAACCGATTAAATCATTAACCCAACTCATGACCCATTAATTACCATTATATTTACTACCGGAATACAATTGGAACCCGGCCATGTCAGAAAACTTAGAACTAGAAATGTGAAACCTCACCCCAACAACATACGTTATCCTCAGCTTAAATATGTTTGTTGTTATATTTTATTGACAGTAAATGTACTTATGTATGACAATGTCTTCAATTTCATGATTCGACCCAACCCAACATTTAACTGACATGTGCATCAACATTTAATCAAATAAAAAAAAATCCAACATCATAGAAAAAAAATTAACCATCTCTACAAGCAAAACCAACACATGTAAATTTGTGGTAAAACATATACCTACTAATAAACATTTGAAAACAAAACATACATCTGTAATTCACTCTGACAAATTTATATATTATGTCTCGACTCTCAAAGTACAGGACTAAAGTTGAAACATTGTAAATAATGACTTTAAGTTAACTATATATACATGTTCTCATCAATGTAGATGCTTAATTAATTTCTTTGCTTAGAGGTTGATTCATCGACTTATATATATAAAGGTTGCCACGCGAGATCCAAAATAACTTAGTGATTCAAAGAGTACGTAACCCGCCACCTTAAGTATATATATATATTACTATAATCTTCTTCTATTCTCTCCAACCATATATATAAAGTATAAACATAACCATATATTTACCGTTAAACCAAAAGACATATATGTAATTAAGCTAACAAGTTGAAATTGATATATCTTTAAAACGATGAGGGTTTATCTATTATTGTATGTGGGCGAATATTGTATATTTAGAAATAGATGTAGTGGATTTGTTAGTTTTCTGTGAAAAAAAAAAACAGAAACATATTTTGTATTTCTGTTGTGTTAGGATCGACCGATTTACATGCAATTAATAAATACAGATATAAGAAATTTTATTAGAGACATTAAGTAAACCATACTTTCATCGGAAAAAAACTTAGATATAGGAGATTAATTAATTACTTCTTTTATTTTAGCATCGACATGTCGTCACAAATGTACGTCTATGAATATTAAAAACGTTGTAAGAACCTTTTCGTGCAGTGTGATGATCTGGTTAATCTTAATCATTATATGTGTTAATTTGATTAAAGCTAGGCTCAAATTCTTTCTTATGCTAAGGTAAAAATTCATTTAACGTACTGTTAATTATAACTTTTTTTAGAACAACGGTTGGTACAAATTAGGTGTATGACCGATGCACTCAGAGGTGTAAGGACCGAGATCGAAACTTCGCCTCTAACACCTAGGTGCATGTTTTACGTCGGCATCGGGGCTCCCCTGCAAACGCAACGGAGATTCTCCACAACCCTCCTTACGGACCAATTTGATCAGAAACAAAACTTGTCAACTAACTTTTTTTAAGGAAAAAACGGACAAAAACTTTTAACCATACAACATAAAACCCTTAGGCTCGGATATGAAGCAGGGTGGTAGCCTAGGACTAGCGTCATTGCCATGTCTTGAAAATTATTCAAAGCAACTTTCGAACCCTGAATCTTTTGGTCACGTACAGTGCTCTTCTGTTACCATTGACACAACTTTTCGATACAACTTTTAATTATATATATATCCACCCAATTAAGTTCTATCTATATACATGTGTGTATGCTAGAGTAGGAAAGTGGCAACGGCAAGTCCCTTGATACTCGTCAAATTAATGAACTTCATGAAGCATGTGGTTGAAACAAAATGAGCCTTTTTTTATTTCCCCATGCACAAGTACACTAAAGCATAAATAGAGCAACTTAAGCTGTTGTTATCCTTTGTCATTTTCTCTTGTGTGTACGTGTGTGTAAGAGAGAGATGGGGAAAAAACATGGTTCAATGTTATGGAACATGAAGACCATGTTCCATTGTAGCATACTCATGTTTTTCCTTGGAGGAATAGTAACTCTAAGCTTTTATAGAAACAATAACCAACAAGCAGTCAATAGCAGCATCACCATTACGACTACAATTGTAAACTCAAATACAAATACTGAAACAGATACGAACAATACACAATTAGTCATGATGTTTGATCATCAAAGAAGGCTGAAAATCATGCCAACAGAAACCTGTGATTTGTTCTCGGGTCGATGGGTTCATGATAACAAGAGTCATTACCCTTTGTATAAAGAAGATGAATGCCCTTTTTTGCATGGTGATTTAGCTTGCCAAACTTATGGCAGAAAAGATTTTAAGTATCAACAGTGGAGATGGCAACCACATGGTTGTGACTTCCCTAGGTATATATATATGCATGCATGTAACAATATTAATTGAGTGTCCAATGTTGTTTGCAGCTTCTAATGTTTTTTTTTGTCACGTGAACAGGTTTGATGGCAAATCAGTAGCAGAGAGATTGAAGGGTAAAAGGATATTGTTTGTGGGAGATTCTGTAAACAGGTACGTATTAATCGTTTATTATCTATTAAACTTATTATTATTTGATTTGTCTATCTTCAAGCTTAATTGTTGTTTAGTGATTATTTTATCCCTACTTCAAATGTTAAGATAGTTATTATTGGCATTAGGGACGGACTGTTAATCAAGCCTAGGTCACGCATAGCTCGATTTACTTAGGGGTTGTTTGTTTCACCTCTTAATGGTTCAGTTCAGTGCTTAATCATTCAGATTCAGCATTCAAAGCATTTGTTTCATAAAAAAAGAACCTTTGAATAGTTCAGTTAAATGCTGAATGGTTAAGAGATAGAAAGTGGAACTGAATGGAGCATATACCAACTTTACTTTCATCTGCATTTCTACCTCAACATCTCTCTCATTGATAGAGTCTCATAATTGTTCAGAAATCTTAACCATTCAGCACTTGCCAAACAGCCTCTTAACATTTCTAGGAAGGTTCAAGTTCCAGAAACACAATAACACAAACGTTAACCCGTAAATCACTCTCACGTGTTATATCAGAAAACTTACTCAAAAACTGATTACAAGGAAGTCAAAATATATCTCCACACATTAGGAGTATATATATATAACCTATCTATCCTAGTAAGACTAGAATACTAATCATAATGCAATTACAATACTTAGTATTCTATCCTAATCATAATAGAATAGGTATTATCCACCTTGCATAATAATTAACCTATCTTGTTAATTATTTGTGTTTAGCCCACTTGCCAAACAATTAACCCATTAAGACCGACTTGTCTAACGGGCTTTTGTCACGAGTTAGTTCAACAATCACCCCCCTAATTCGTGAACCGAATTAGAGAGACTTCCTACTCGTAACAAACTCTTCATCTCCTTGAACTTGATGCGTGCTAATGGCTTGGTAAGAATATCCGCCTTCTGTTCTTCACCACTAACATGCTCAACTTTAATTTCATTCGCTTCAACCCTTTCACGAATAAAATGATAACGGTTTCTGATGTGCTTAGCTCTTCCAAAGAAAACCGGATGCTTTATTAACTCGATAGCCGACTTGTTATCTATCATTAATGGCACCACCTTCTCTTCTTCCTTTGTCACTTCACTCAGCACCCCCCGCAACCATATAGCTTGACAAGCAGCGGCATTAGCCGCCATAAATTCCGCCTCACAAGACGATAAAGCAACTGTATCTTGTTTTTGTGAACACCACGAAATAGGACCACCATTATAGTAAAATACATAACCTGTTGTACTTCTCCCATCATCTCGATCCGTGTTATGACTGCTATCACAAAAACCAACCAAACCTTTTGCACTTCGTCCTCTTTTATACATTATCCCATGATCTTTTGTTCCCTTAATAAACCTTAGAACATGTTTCATGGCTTGCATATGAGACTGTTTAGGCTCTTGCATGTAACGGCTAATTACTCCAACAGAAAAAGATAAGTCGGGTCTAGTATGAAGCAAATATCTTAAACATCCCACAAATCTTCTGTATGTAGTTGGATCAACCGCTTGCCCTTGCTCATCCTTATCAAGTTGAGTACCCGGTTCCATAGGACAATGAGTCGGGTTGCATTCATCGAGTCTTGCTTCTTTCAAAATCTTGTTTACATAACCTTCTTGCTTGAGAAAAACACCATCTTTATCTTGTTTTACTTCAATGCCAAGGTAATATGTCAATAATCCAAGATCACTCATCTCGAAAGAAACCTTCATTTGCTTCTTAAAGCCAACTATGTCTTGAATGTGAGACCCTGTAACAAGTAAATCATCCACATAAACAGCAACAATCAATAATGATTTATTAGTACCCTTTATATAAACCGCACTCTCATAAGTACATCGCTGAAAACCCATATTCTTCAACACACCATCCAACTTTGCATTCCAAGCTCTAGAAGCTTGTTTAAGACCGTACAAGGCTTTCTTCAATTTGTATACCATTCTCTCTTTGCCTCTAATCTCGAAACCTTTAGGTTGTTCTACATATATTAATTCATTAAGATCACCGTGAAGAAAAGCGGCTTTCACATCAAGATGATGTAGCTCCCAACCTTCGGATGCGGCTAATGCCATGATCAAACGCACTGTTTCGAGTCTAGCAACGGGTGAGAAAACTTCTTCATAATCTATACCAAACTGTTGAATATAACCTTTCGCCACGAGTCTTGCTCTATATCTTTTCGGTGTGCCATCCGGATTTTTTTTCAACTTGAAAACCCACTTGAGACCAATAGTTTTCTGACCTTGAGGAAGATGAACTAAATCCCACACTTTGTTCTTTTCAATGGAATCCATCTCTACTTTCATAGCATCCAACCATTCCCGTTTTTCTAATGCTTCTTGAACAGAACTCGGTTCCCCTTCTTGCGTTAGAAATAAGCTTCCATCAATAATAAAATCATTCAGCTTTGCGGGTGGTTTGCTTGAACGTGTACTTCTTCTCAATCCAGATTGCATACTTGACTCACCATTATCGGACTCATCAAGCATAGTGGACCGCAAATCTGATTCATTTGGGTTCAACTCTCCTTGAATAGTTTTTGGTGAATCAATCAATTTCTGTGGACTGGGCCGAGATCCATGAGATGGACTTGTGTAATCACTTTGAAAACTTTCTGGTGGGCCTATATCATGATCGTTACTTTCATGATCAGAGTTGTTGCTATGATTTGTTATTGGATGTGTGTGAATTGGTATGTCATCACCCCCCCAATTCACATTGAATGTTTCCCATTCACCCAGCTCAACATGTTTTAAATCCATCCATCCCATATGCTCTTCAAAGTGAACATCTTGACATATATGAACTTTTCGACTTGCAGGATCATATAAACGATAAGCTTTTGACCCGAACTCATTGCCTAGATGTATCATAATTTTGGAGCGATCATCTAACTTCTTTGGATTCGGTTTTGTTATCTTCATGTACGCGACACAACCGAAAACTCTTATATGGGATAAATTTGGTTTCCGACCTTTGAAAACTTCATAAGGAGTTTTATTTGTGAGTGCACGAGTTGGAACTCTATTTATTAAATAAGTAGCATGCCTAACTCCTTCCCCCCACATATAATTTGGCACCTTCTTTGCTTTCATAATACTTCGCGTCATCTCCAAAATCGTTCTATTTCGCCTCTCCACCACTCCGTTTTGTTGTGGAGTGTATGGAGCGGTGAGTTGACGTTGAATTCCATTCTCCTTACAAAAACTCGAGAACTCACTTGAAGTAAATTCCCCCCCACGATCCGTTCGAAAAGTTTTAATTGACCTCTCGGTTTCTTTCTCGATCATGACTTTAAAGGACTTGAAAACTTCAAACGCTTGATCTTTCCTTTTCAACATAAAAGACCACATATATCGTGAGTAATCATCAATAATAACAAATATATATTCATTACCTCCAATCGTCGACGGTGTTATTGGCCCACATAAATCGCCATAAATTAGCTCTAGAGGCTTGGATGCTCTGTATGTAGTTGCAATTGGAAAAGGCAACCTTGTTTGTTTTCCTACCATGCACGAGTCACACAACTTATTCGGTAGATTTATTCTTGGCACTCCAATCACTAAGTCTTTTGCTGCCATCTTTTTCATTGTTTCAAAACTAATATGGCCAAGTCTTGCATGCCATAACCAGCTTGAATCATCAATTTTGGCTTGCAAGCACACCGGGCTACCAATTTTCAAATTTATCTTGTAGAGACGGTTCTTAGTTCTTGGTACCTTCATCAACAATCTGCCCGAGTGATCATGCAAAAACAAATGGTTTCCCTTTAGCAGTGTTTCACAACCACCTTCTGTTGTTTGCCCCAAACTGATAATATTGTTTCGAAGCTCAGGAATAAAATAAACATTTGTCATAAGACGTTGTTCGCCATTTTTTCCTTCGAACAATATTGACCCTTTACCATGAATGTCAACACACGAGTCATCACCAAACTTGACCTTACCTGTAATTCTTTCATTCAACTCAGAGAAAAAACCGCGGTTACCTGTCATGTGATTGCTCGCACCATTATCCAAGTACCAAACGTTCTTTTCCTTAGGCTCAGACTGAAACTTCTTTGGTATAACCCTTTCTTCATTGAGGAACACCTTTTCTTCATCACATCTGACCATAAAAACTGCCGGGTTCTCGTCTGTTTCTTCCATGAAGTTAGCTTCTTGTTTCTTTTGCTTTCTTTCCGGACACATGGATGCAAAGTGTCCGAATTGATCACATCTATAACACTGAACCTTTGATCGGTCTTTACCCTTCCCATTCTTTATATTACCGGATCCTTTTTCATTAGTGTTATGAGACTTCGGATTTTCAACCTTTTTCCCATAGCTTTTCGAACTATTATAATTGACTTTTCCACCTTTTTTATGATGCGTTTTTTGAAACATTAGACTTTCATTGGTAGATTCTTTTGATAACGACCCTAAGGCTTCATCAAAAGTCTTAAGTCTACCAATGGCTTCTTGAAAAGTCATATTTTTTAAGTCACCAAATTGTTGAATGGTAGCAACAATTGTAATATACTTACTTGGTAGAGACCTTAGAAACTTCTGCACTAGCTTTCTTTCTTCAAAAACATGACCGAGTTGACCCGCATTAGAAACATATTGTTGTAACTTGGCTGCAAAATTATCCAATGAATCTGAGCTGCTCATCTTCAGTGCCTCAAATTCAGATAGTAATGTCTCGAGCCTAGCCTCACGAACCCTTTCTACTCCAACATAGCGTGTTTTCAAAGCCTCCCAAATTTCTTTAGCCGTCGTTAATTGTGAGACTTGAAGAACAAGTTCTTCTGGAATAGATTGTAGTAACAACGCCACCGCCGTGTCATCTTTGTACGAGTCCACAACCGCAACCCCCTTGCCTCCTTTCGATTCGATTGCTTCCAAAATACCTCGTACCCGGAAAACGGCTCGAATCCGAACTGACCAAGAATTGTAGTTATTTGCTGTTAATACCGGACACGGAATTGAGTTGTTAATAGATTCACGGTTTTCGTTCTTAACACTGGATTCCGGTTTTTCTACGCCAGCCATATTCTTCTTTTTCTTTCGTGAATAAGTTGACGAAAAATCCCTTGATTCCTTTGGTGAACTTGGTGGAGTCAGATCCAGGACTCAGATCTGAATTTTGTTAGTCGATCACAAACTTAGTTCGACTAACGTGGTTTAATCTAGTAATCAACAAGTAAGATGATAACTTCAATCGTACCTATTGATGACCGGATTTAACCAATTGCTCACAACCTATTAATTGGTTATTTGCAAAAGTTACTGCCTTCGTTGATTGATTCCTTTATAAGGTTCAATCGCAGGTAGTAAACTTTTATTACTAGTTGATCACAAACTTAGTCCAACTAGCAGTGGGTTTATATATTCAATGACCAGCAATAATTGTTTCTTGAATGCTGATTATCAAACACAACCCAACACAAGAATTGTTGAAAATTCTTATGTTTGAAACAGCCTCCTTCTTTGATCAAACTATTTAAAGTTTTAATCGCAGGTTGCTAGTTTCGTGTATATGTTATTGTGTGATCTTGAACTTGGCTCTGATACCAATTCAAGTTCCAGAAACACAATAACACAAACGTTAACCCGTAAATCACTCTCACGTGTTATATCAGAAAACTTACTCAAAAACTGATTACAAGGAAGTCAAAATATATCTCCACACATTAGGAGTATATATATATAACCTATCTATCCTAGTAAGACTAGAATACTAATCATAATGCAATTACAATACTTAGTATTCTATCCTAATCATAATAGAATAGGTATTATCCACCTTGCATAATAATTAACCTATCTTGTTAATTATTTGTGTTTAGCCCACTTGCCAAACAATTAACCCATTAAGACCGACTTGTCTAACGGGCTTTTGTCACGAGTTAGTTCAACAAAGGTTCCCATCACTTTTTGTAGGAATCAGGTGTTAGAGGTCGTGTTTTGATCTTGATCATTGTATCGATCTCTGAGTATATTGGTCATATATATGTTGTTGCACCAAACCTTGTTATAAGGGGTTGTTTGGTAAAATTTAAATCATTAAGTGTTGAATCATTAAGAAGTCTGAACCATTAAAAAGCTATGTTGATGGAAGGGATGTTAGGATAGAAATGCAGATTAGGGTAAAACTTTTGAATCCGCCTCCGTTGAAGTTAGATCATTATGGTAGATCATTATGTGAATATATTTTCATTAAGTTACAACTCGATCTATAATTCGAGGAGTGAAAAATGTTTGAAATCTTTCGACATGCAGGAACCAATGGGATTCGATGATGTGCATGCTATATTCATCAATCCCGGGGAAAAAGAAGCGTCACGTTAGTCTCAATGGGTCTTTGTATAGCTTTAGAGCCAATGTAAGCATGTCTTTTGACCAAAAAATTACATGCTCCTTTGATTTTTCTATGTAAAAATGACTATTTCTATCTAGTCGAACACGCCTACACAAAAGGCTAGTCGGATGACACTAGATAGGCTAGTCGTAGTCGTCTAAAAATGACTATTTAAAGGGACGTAATTAACAAGTGATCGATTAAAAACAAAGCAGGACTATAATATATCAGTTGACTACTATTGGGCTCCGATGCTGGTTGAATCTAATGGCGATAATCCATCAAACCATAGCCTTGACCATCGAACAGTCCGAATCAAATCCATTGAAAAACATGCTAAGCATTGGGTTGATGCAGACATACTCGTGTTTAATACATATTTGTGGTGGAGATTGCCTATAATAAGGCTCCTGTAAGTACATAATAAGTGTTAATTTGTTACCTTAACTAACATTTTGGCAAACTAACATGTTATGTGTCTTTTTGTTACCAAATCTGCAGCAAGGGTCCTGGTTCAGTGTTGGGTGGTCCTAATCAAGTGTACGATGAAGTCGATAACGTTAGCGCGTACAAGATGGTTCTCGCCACATGGTCTAAATGGGTGCATACACATGTCAATCATGTAAAGACCAAGATGTTTTTCATGGGCCCTACAGCAACTCATCATATGTACGTACAAACAAAAACATCAATAATATTATCTTTTGTGCGTTTCTTTTGTTGTTAGTTTTGTTTAAATAACTTGCAGTGCTAAAGATTGGGGAGGCAAGAAGCTAACATGTTACCAAGAGACCGAGCCGGTGGTGGTTGACGGATTCTGGGAGAGCACTACTAATACCAAAATGCTAAGAATATTAGAGCTATCATTGATCAAATTGAAAACCAAAGGGGTGAATGTGCAACTAATAAACATAACACAACTAACACAATACCGAAAAGATGCACACCCTACAGTTCATAGGAGACTTTGGCGTCCATTAACTGAGGAGCAAAAACAGAACCCGCAACGTTCTTCTGATTGCACACATTGGTGTCTTCCTGGAGTTCCAGACGTGTGGAATGAACTTCTCTTGGCTTACATTTTTCCATCAAGAAAAACCGCCAGCCACTAAACCAAGAAAATGATAGCATATAGTTTTGTTTTTATTGCATATAACTATGCAATTCAGAATAAAACTGTTAATGGTTTATGATCAAATTGGCCTAGCTTTAATTTGATTCTTAGATTTTATGTTTGTTATATTTATATAGGAAGATTAATTAAAAGTGCACGTGTTGTATTTGTTGGACATTTATGTTTATGATTTAGGCATTGATCAGCAAAGTTATATTTGAAAAGTAAAGATTATCTTTCATAATTTCTATTGCTATTCACTTCGAGTTTCTACTAGCTTCGATCTTACGATTAAGCTTCAAGATGTAATGACCCCATTAACATATTAATTTATCAACATGGTTCTGTTTACGTACATACATTATATACTATATATTACGTACAACTAGAGATGGTTTTTATTGAAAACCTTTCACGGTTAAAAAAAATTACACATCAACGAGTAACATATAGAAAAGCTAATGAATACTCATTTTGGGCCAAAACGTAATACTACAAATTTGCTTCCAACTTCAACAAAACAATGACCAAAAATATAAACCAAGCAATTATACCTCCGTTTAAAATGGTCTAAGTTTGTTTGTCTTGTTAATTTATTGGTTAGCGACTTAGCGTTTAGGGCTTAGGGAAAAACGAATCCCATTCGCGAACGCCTGCATAATTACCTTGTTCTAATAACGCGTACTTCCAACTATCTTCTTCAACTAAATTATCATCCGTTCGCCCATCGATCATATCTTGTCTCAATTTAGTCACCTTACGGATAACTGCTTTCAGTGATATATCAAACGCGTCTTCTAAAGTCTCTAACTTCGAATAAGGATCGGCATAGATCAATCTAGGGATCAAACTTATAACCTCCTCCCTCATCATCTTGATCGTTTTTGGGTCAATTTCACCTAGTCGTTGCTCGATACTTACATTCTTCCGAATATCATCATTAGAAATAAAAACCGAATACTTTGTATAGTTTCCGGGTACATGCCAAGTGTATTGCGTGTAAAAAGAACCCGGATGAAAGAACACGGGGATACAACCCGCCAAGATCGAATCAAAAGCCGATCTTCGCGTATACGAATCTCCTACCGGTTGCAAGCAAAAAACCGAGCTTTGAAACAATCTCATCACATTACTCGGCAGATGACACTTACTCTCATCATCCCCACAATCCAAAAGCTTCCCAACCCGCGAGTTCTTGCACTGATCAATCAAACGGCTCCTAATCGAGTACGGGTCACGGGGTCGTGGAGCACCCGCAAAACAAAACAACCATTTTCGCTCCATTTTCCTCATCCGATCCTGCCAGTCGAAAACTTCAAAATCAGTCGCCGGATGGAAGTAAGTCGGATACGGTATCGCGAAATCATTCAAACTATACGGGCTCGATTCAACAAGCAAAAACGACATGTTTTTCGCAGCCGGCGAGAAGAAAAACTTGTTTCCCCAATCGGTATCGTTGTCGGTTTTTCGTCGAAAATCCCAAGTAGGTCTTCCTCCAACAAGAAAATGATCTTTACCATTCATAACCTTCCATTCATCTCTCTTCTGCAACCAATCAACAAGCTCAATTGTACCTGCATCTCTAACTGAAACATTAAACCCTTCAATATACCTTGCAAAATCAAACCCTAGAAAAAAAGGGACAAAAACCGCAGCAGCCATTGACGAATCATTCGTCAAACATTCATACCGTTTAATTCGATTGTAGAAAATAACTTCAACATTGAAATGATTGGTTGCATACCATCCATGATCCGATAACACTGTTAACACATCTTCACTGTTCTTCAACTTAGGTCCAAATCCACCGTTCATGGTGAATTTACACATATCTAACCACTTGATGTTACGTTCACATTCCGTAATCATATCTTCGTTGAATCGCGACGGAAGATCGTAAACGTAAACATACCTTCCACCACATGGATCGGTTTTGTTGTTCGAGCTGGAATTGATTTGCAGACTGATGCTGTTTTGGATGATTTTAGCTTCGAAAACGCCATTGTTGAGGTATAATAAGCATAGCCATATGAATGCACAAGTTAACCCTAGTATACAGATATGAGATTGCTGGAACCTGTAAGCTCTTTTTTCCATCGCGTACTAATTAATGGCGTTTGAATGATGATTAAATTGAGCAATTAGTTGTGAATTTGATTTGATTGAATATATTAAGTGAGGTGGTGATTTCCATTTTCGAGGAAATTTTATTTTTTATTTCTGTGAATAGTGAGGTAGGTAGAGCAAGGAAGAAGATGAAGTGTACGTTAGTGTGATTGGCGCATTTTAAAATACGTTTTTAAGTTTGGCGGGTTGGATTTTTCAACACGAACTTCACCTACATTATTGATCCGCAGACCGCAGGTAGTAATCAAGTTGTAAAAATGGGAATCGGCCGCTAGTTTTGTGTGTTTCGAGTTGGTCGTGGACCGGTCAGGTTGGTTCATCGGCATTATCAAGGGATTTTATTGTCAAATGACAAACAAAAAAAGGCTATCATTGAATGTGACTAAAACTTTGTGTTTTTCAAATAAGACATTTCTAATGGGACGGAGGAAGTATATAATTAAACGAGATAGATATGAAACGTCAAATCAGATTATATTTGTTTGATGTAAGCATCATATTTGATCCCCAAATTACCATCCTAGTTTATTCATGTTAATGGCTTCTAAAGGCATGTCACATTGGGTGTAGGTCGGGTTTAATAACAAAGTCATTATGAAATTAAAAGGATGAAAGTTCTCTTAAGATCAATGGTTTATGTCTTATGTATGAGGTTTCGACGTAGATTAATTGAGTGACATGTCACATGTGTAAGTGTAAGATTTAGCCGGAAAAAAAATGTATGTTGCCTGTTAAGAAATGACGGCGACCCTCCCAAAAATTATTTCGGATTGTGTTGTTACTTGTGACTTGTGGTCCATTGAATGCTTGCTCCGTATATTACGCAGTAAATTGTTCCAAGTTGTCTTGGTCAATTCTATTTCATATAATATATTTAGATTTTAACAATAAAATATTAGATTCGATAGATGTTTAATAAAAAATCTACCTATATATTCTAATAAATGAGTAACACATCCACATGTCACTATTTTAACTACTCCACATAGGATTTTGCTTAGGTGTCATGTTCTAAATTAATTTGATGGAGAATTTTTAGACGGGTCATAGTATGCTCCATATTCGAAATAACCCGATATGTTTAAATAAAAATTCACAAATTCTTATCAATTATCTCATAACCCGATATGTTCAAATACAAAATTTACCAATTATCATGATCTATATCTTAACCCGATATGTACCAAGTATCATGAATTACCTCCTAACCTGATATGTTCAAATAAAAACTTATCAATTATTATGATTTATCCTAACCCGATATGTTCAAATTAAAGTTTTACCAATTATCATTAATTATCTCATAACTCGATATGTTCAAATAAAAAAATTAACAATTATCATGAATTATCTCCTAACCCAATATGTTCCAATAAAAATTTACCAACTATTATAAATCATATCCTTTATTGTAACATATGATTTTTTATATGAATATATTTGTAAATATCCAAATCGATTTAATAAGAGATATGTTAAAAATAAATTTGATATGTAAATTGAGTTAAAACCTATAAAACTAAAATCCGTGTAGTACACGGGTACTAATCTAGTAAAATAATAAACATGTATGAGTTACAACTTAAAATATTAATAAATAACATTTCTTAAAGTGTAGAAAATATTGTGTCGGTAGATTCTAATCAATTTTAGGTTCAAAGTCCAGGGATGGAGCCAATAAAGAGTTTTAAAACTCAACAAAAATAGAAAACGGATATTCACATCTACAATTTCATACACCATGGAAATGAAAACAAATCCATCATGTTATATATTCATTATTCAAAGTGTAAAGATGCACATAGAATTTTCAAGAAGCCTCTTTCCGAAAAGAAGAGCCCTCTACGTATAAGATTATAAAGATTGTACCTAATACATTAGATTTTAGTCCATTTTAATTAACCTCCGTCTTCAGCTACCAATACCATTTTTGAGAACCCAATATACAACTTGTATATTTTAGAATATATGAAATAATGTTTGTTATATATAATCTACCTAAAATAATTAAAAGGTAAATTTTATCTCACTTGTGAACATTATATATATATATATATTTTTAACAGCAACACCGAAAAACCCCCTGGTTAGACCACCCGAAGGCAACCACCCCATTACAAGCTACCCCACAGAGGCCCCCTAAGGAGGAAACCCACCCGGATAAAATGGGAAAACCTCTCCCGCCAAGGATAGAACCCCTGACCTTGTGGAACCTAAAGACTTGCGTCTTACCGTTGGGCCACCACCCCCCAACGGCACTTGTGAACATTATATATCTAACAAAAATGAAGGTGAATAACTAACTCATCACATTCATCACATTGATCTTCGCCGGCAAACCAACCAAGGTTTAACACAAATACCACACGGGTTACTAACGTAATATTGTAATCAAAGTTAACAATTTGATGGCTATAGAAACTCGTTGGAGGCACCAGACGCACCACCCCCTTGTTCAAAATTATCTGGGTGTGACCTTTAGCAAAACACCACGTAGCGTCGGTACTAACACGAGTTGTTCTTAATTATCATTTGATGTTGAATAATAACTTCTTTTACCGGTCAAATGTTTTATTAAAGAATAACTAGCCATGGTAGAGAATTTACAAGTCAAATAAATTTTTACATGTCATGTTTTTATAAGTCGACTTATTTTTTATCCACACGTAGCCCAATGATATAATGTTATCTTCGATTTTTAGAACAACAACTGGTTGCATAGCTGACCGCTCTGAGCACCATCTGGACGGGAAACCAAATTAAAATAATAATAATATAATATATACATATAATTTTGTTAGAGGGTGATGATAATTCATGGAGTTATGTTGTAAAAGCACATCTTAATAATTCAATCATACAAAAGTCAAGTTTTAAAGGCTTATTCTATATTTGGAAAGAGCTTCACAAGTTATCGGTTAACTATTACGGTATGTAATTCTAATATTTTAATTTTGTTATGTTTATTTGTCAAATATTTGTTTTTTGGTTAAATAAGTTAGTTTATATAGTTTAATCTGTTAGTGCCCGGAGCCTTTTTTTAAGCTTTCACAGGACACATAAATCCTCATGATCGACCCTGATCGGTTAATTATAAAAAATCGTCTCGTTCCTAGCCTTCCACGAGCACCAACACGCGATCACTTAAATAGAGTTTGTTAGAAAGATTGATTTGTAAATATAGGGACAAAAAGGTCATTAGGAGTCGTTTAGAAAAGCACTGATTTTCAAACCCAGGGACTAAATATCATTAGTGGTAAAGTAAAAGACCTATTTTAAAAATAGCTTAGCAATGATTCAAAATAAATTGTCAAGAATGGGATTCGAACCCATGCCCTTTCGGACCAGTACCTGAAACTGGCGCCTTAGACCAACTCGGCCATCTTGACGTTGATGATACCAAGTTCAGATTTAATAATATATACCATCCTTTAGTTTGTAGAAGAAAAGAATGGTTTACAAAGAACCAATATAAGTACGTTTTTTCATAAATAAATCATTTTATCACACTTTTAAAACGTACCTTTACATAAAAAACTAGAACCATCAAAGTATAAATTTGTATCTAACTTACAATTCTATTTGAAAGTCTAAAATAAAGCAATTACATTTGTGTTTGTGATTCGATTCTAGGTTTAGTTTAACTTGAGCGTTACAAAGGAATGGAGTCATCACTTCAACGTCATCTCACTGTTCTTCAACTTCCTCATATTTCTTTTCTCCTATTTTAGATTGTCACCTAAGTTTTCCCTATATTCCTCTCATGCCAATGGCCAAAATACTCATTTTCAATCAGTAAAACCCGAGAAATGAGGAATATTCCTCAATTATAGGAAAAAAAAAAGAAACCCGAAACCTGAAGTTTAGCATTTTCGGGGGTGAGAACAAATTACACCTCTCCTATATTTTGATTTCTCATGCACCATTGCGTATGGCTTAACTAGATATTTTAAAGTATGTAATAAAAAAATAAGTTTCAAACAAATTTTAACCGTCGATTTAACTTAAATCTATTTGAAACCAGGACTAGTTTTGTTCATTCGTGCAACTCTAATTAGAGGTTAGCTAGAAAAACTAGTATTGAAACTGAACTACTTACCCGAACAATTTGGAACAAATACCTATACAAACTAGTTTAGAAGTCAGAAGTGATAAAATAAACTGTAGGTTCATAACCGATTTATATGATTAATCTAGGGGTATTCATCGGATTAAATATCGGATTATTTGGATTTGAATATTTTAGAACCCCATACAAATTGTAAGATCCCACATCGGTGGGGAGGAGAACTAAGCACTGCTTTATAAGGGTGTGGTAACCTCCCCTACCATGACGCGTTTTAAAACCGTGAGGGGCGGCGCCTGAGGGCGTTCCGGCTGCCAAAGCGGACAATATCATGGTGCGATGGGCTGGGATGTTACAGATTGGTATCAGAGCCCTTAGTTATAGCGAACTAGGTTGCATTGCATTGCATTGCATTCTAGACTATAACTGCACATTGCATTAGTTACACATGCATTAACATAATTCACACTCATTCAGATAAATTGCATTGCTAATATTTTTTTTATCTTTGGGTCAAAAAAATTTTTTTTACTATAACGATTGAGATAGAATTAATCTTCCATTTATTCCTCACTTAGTTATAACATACAAACATATACTAGCACTGTAGGCCTATCGACGTGACTCGAGTTGGTGGGTTTCGATTGGATTAAGTAAAACTTTAAAGAACTCTAAAAGAATCTTCTTTGTTAGTATGACTTGAACTAAGTATGCACTTCAGTTGATTTACACCTTAATCGTCGGAGTATACATAATGTATGCTTGATCACAATTCTGTTGATTCATTATGTTGTTGGAAAACTCAAAGCTGTTTTGAAACTATCTTAGAAACATATTTCATTTGATTACAAGTTATACCTCATATCATGATGGCAATAAGCCAGTGTAGATCAGGGCCTAAGGAACACACTTTTATAGTTATCCAACCCATGTACCAACCGACAGGGACCGACACTTAATAAATAGTGGTATAAGAACAATTGAACTAGATTATTAGCTAAAACATATTGATATAAGCTCATGACTTTACTGTTGTGTGACCTACTACACTTTATCACATATCACATATTACATGACCCATTATGTGCTATAACATGTTACTTGATACGTGACTCATTTTTGTGCTATAACATGTTATTTGATATGAGGCTCATTATGTGCTATAACATGTTACGTATATTAGATTTATTATGTTTTATAATATATTACTAGTTGTGTGAAACTATTAGGTGTAGTAAATATGTTACCTACTTGCTTACTGAATACCCCACATTGTGTTTATAACATTTCTTTTTATTATACTTATCAAGAACTCATAGTATGCTTGAGATATGCTTTCCCTATAAATACATCATACTAGGCATTTTGTATATTTCACATGTAATGTACCTTACTTATAAATATAAGTATACACTATTTTCTTTAGACATGCTATACATTTAAGATGAAGTAAATACCATATAGATAAGTACAAAACAATAAGAAGGATAATACATATGAGTAAAACATGCGATGTGAAACAAGTTAGGATGGTCGTGTGATGTAAATTGACGATTACGGGTGCGCAACGTAATGGTGAATTTATAGGCACGCGGGGATCCTAGCAACAATCCGTCGTGTGGATTATACCAAAAACATACTGGTATGTCACACCCCCAATTTCCACTAACGGAGTTCTACCGTTTAGGGCGTGACATACCAGGATCTCATTGCCATTAGTTACATTGAACGACCTCTATATGAATTAAAAACCAACATTTATAAAATAAACAAATTTTAAAATAAGTTTCAGTGCGGAAACATAAATAAAAATCCCAAACAATTCAATGCGCAAACCGCGCGTTCCAAAAACCAAGTCTAATAAAAATAAAATAAAAAGAGTTTTGAATGAAACTAAGACTTAACCAAAGCATGCTCCTAATCCGTGCACAACACCTGAGAAAGACATGCTAAATCGTGTCAACACTAGGTTGGTGAGTTCACAGGTTTAAGTAAATAAAAATACAACAACAGCCGATAGTGTAAAATACAATTATATCGTTGGGTAGCGAACCCAGTTTCTTATTAATTAAGCGTTTCGATACCGAGCTGACTGAGATTTATATGCGCCTCGACACCATTGCTACAACAATGGACCAACAACATAGGACAATTCACACCTACCCGACTCCCAGCCGAGGGTGGGGTTTGTCAAACCCAGTAGTACTACCCGAACTTCCTCGCTATACCCCGTATATTAACGGCTCGAAGATTTAGTGAGGACTTGACAACTTGTTACGTTTACGCTTAATAATCAAGAGATATAATGTAAATACAATTATCAAAATTTAGTTCAGTGCATGCTTTCTCCCCCAACAGGAAAATAGTAAAAGGGGCCGTGAAACTCACCTTAGGTTGCGCAGCTACCAGTAATTAGCAAAAATAGAATCCCCAAGGTCAACCAACGACTTGTTTAAGCTATACTAATTAGGTAAAAATTACCCTAATAGATTCATGTTTGGTTTCGCATTTTCGGTTCGGTTTCGTACCAATTCCCAACTATAACCTCATTAGTTAACTCAAAATCTTAGACTCAATTTTTATCAACAAACAAATACATCCATTTTCTTAAAGCGTCCATCCATGTTTATATACATTTAAATTATGAATGTATCATATAATTCATATTACACAACATCATCATGCAACCTATCTTGATCACACTTTTACTTCATATTAACCATCCTACCAACTCATCATGTCTATCCTCATGATACACACATATCGTCTATCATTGTTTAGTACCATTACCTATATATTTTAATATGATGTGCACACATATTTCATCTCATTTATATAATACAGATGAACACATCTTTGTCAGTATATATACATATGCATAACGTACACACTCAAGAATGTAATCATATATATATACTTATTATGTTACGCATGCATACACCCATACATATATACTTATCCACACTGTTGCTGCTACTTTAACACATGCAAGCATATATTGTTACGCATCACATATATGCATATTTACTTGCCATAATACACAATCATACACACAAACATTTTGACTACTGTTGCTAGCGGATGTTCATCCCATCAACGACACACACATACACTCGCATATATATATACACACATACAAGCTGCCATATACATACAATTACTACACTCGCATACATGATGTATATATATACTCGGAATCATATTTGAACAACCCGTACCCGAACGAAACCGAAACCGCGATCAAAAGAAACAAGAAACAAGTCCAGAACTTTACCGTAATGGTTTTCAAAAGAGCAAGAAGCTTCGTCGGTGAGTTACGGTGGCCGGGGACGGTGAAACAGCTGTGTTGGTGACGTACGTTGAATAGTGGCGGTGACGGAACGATGGCGGTGGCTGAGATGGTTGCACGGAGATGGAATAGCGGCTGGGTTTTGGAGGTGGAATGGTGTTAACTGTTACGGAAGTTGCGAACGGCAATTTATGTGTTTAGGGTTATGAATGTGGGTGACGGGTTGGGGGGTTGGTTACATATATACATATTTTCAAGTTTTGCAATTTAGTCCCTCTTCTTTCAAAACATTAAAACTTGTTTCCAAAGTTATATAATTTAACTTTCATTAATTACTAACTGAACCTCGTACTTTTTATATCGTATTTATTTTATGAAGTTAGTCCGTTTATTCTTCGGTATATTTTCGAGTCATGTGTATTAGTTATTCCCAAATTACGAATATTTACACGTCACTCGTTATGATCCGAAAATTGATTGAATTACTATTTTTGCAATAAATATTCATTTAGCTATTTATTTAAGTTAATACTTTTAATTAATTATTGTGATAATGTACTAGATAGGATTTCCACGTTGAAAGCGACTAACGGAATTTAGTAAAGTTGGGTTAACGGCGTTGACCTGAAATTACAGGGTGTCACACAAATCCAATCCAATCCAAATAAAAATGATGCTACTATTCATACCTCCTTATTTTTTGTTTTTACTTGTTGTACGGCTTAAACCTTATATTTCATTTTTGTGTTTTTTGTTGTTTTTTTCTATGATAAAAACAACAAATCTTTTTCTTAATGTTAACGTTTATATCCCTTCCTATCTATTTCTACTTTTCAAAATTAAAATTTAAAGATATTTGTTTAATAAATCATGAATCATATCAAGTACAATATTAACTTTACTAACTTTTGATCCTATTGTTAAATCTAATAATTTAACTGATGAATTAAACATTATTTATATTGTTAAAAGTATCAAATTTGAGTTATAAAACAATAAGGACATTCATAATTGAACTCATCACTAAATAATATTACGTAGACAAATACATAAGAACTTGAATCACCATACATCAAGAATGGAAATCGTCACCGTTTCTCCATAAACTAAGAGTTCGAAATATGTCTGCATTTTCTACTAATTAGGTATGATTTTTACTAAGAATTTGAAGTTAGGACTATAAGTTTTGCAAAATTATAATAAATAACAAAGTTGAATTAAAAAGTTAGATTGTTATATTTAAGATTTTAAGTTAATTTGTTTATTATTTCTTTATATTATTAGGTAGCAAATTGATATTCTAATCGAAAACCATTTTTTTATCGGACTTTTTAAAAAGTTTCAAGACAAACTTGAATATAATCTATAACCGTTAACTAAGTACGAATTAATTTAAAATTTATTCAATCTCATAAGTGTTCAAACTTGTAAAAATAAGTTTTTAGGGAGAGGATATGAATATTTTTAATAATTTATTTAGAGGGGGTGTATGACAAGTAGGAAGGGAGGTATGTATAGACTAACCCATAAAAAATTGTCCAATACGATCTAAACTCATCCAAATTCAATTCGGATAAATCCAAACAATCCAAATTTATCCAAATAAAACCGAGCGACATTTTTTAAACCTTTTTATTCGTTTTTTTTCCAACTCTTTAATCCTAGTGTGTACTAGTTTAGTAGTATAGAGTCACAATAGTAAACATACAAACCGGAAAAAAATAAAATACAAACATAGCCATAACCACATATTCATTATTCAAACTTCGTTAAATAGTCTAAAATAAAGATAATAAAATAAAATACTTAGATTTTCAATAGAAATTACCCCTCAAGTATTTCTCTTTTGAAATATATAAGGTGGTGATGAATACAATTTCAAACCTCTAGTGACCAAAGTATAAACATATAAAACTACATTGTACTACTATTCATTATCATGTCTTTTCAATATAAGGAGAATAATTCATACAAATTAAAACATTAAGTCTTCATGTTTTTAACAAGTACACCAAACATGTCGCTAATTCTTTTCATACATTTCTCATCTTTACAAGTTTTGGTCTACTATAATAATAGGTATTGACTTAAAAATACTAGAAAAATAATAGTTCGTATTCAGATGTCCGTTTAACCTGTCATTTGAATCCAATCCGACTAAGAAATTCGAATTCGGATGAGATCCTATCCAAATCCGAATAAGGAATTCGGAACTATTTTTATTTTCGGTCTTATTCGGATTTTAGATTTTTGAAAACCCGTAATTATATCCTCTCTGATGGGCCCTGTAGTTTGATCTAAAAAGCCCATACAGTCCATTAACAATCGCCATTTTTGTCTGGTCTTTCACGGCGGCGAGTGTTGATCGGAAGCATGGCGTTGTTGATGGAAAAAGGTGCAGAGCCTCAAACGGAGAAGGAATTAGCTGACCTTGATGCCATATCTGCTCTCAAGGAATCAGCAGCTATCGAACTCAAAGTAATATATATATATCTCTCTCCCTCTCTGTGTGTTTCTACTTACATAAACACTGCGAATTGAGGTTCAATTCAGCTTTTAGTTTCTAAGTATCATCGTTTTCCGACATAATTATCGAACTAATTGCTAGTTTTTGTCGATCGTATAGTCGCGCTCGAGAAAACGAGAGTAATTCAAAGTTTCTAACTAGTTACTTTAATAGATCAATAGCTGCTATTTAGGCTTTAGTTTTGCTTCTGGTTACATAAGCAATGCAATTTGAGCTCCAGTTCAGCATTTAGTTATCTATTATCATCGTTTAGCTAACGAGAGTAGTAATGTTATTGTAATAAACTAATTACTTTATGAGATCAGTGCTTCTGAATTTCTGATGAAATTTTGAAGTGAAATAAGGTAGTAAACTAGTAATCAATTAATTAGAACACGGTGCAATGGATCGATGCATCAAACTTTGGTCTGATTCACGGTTTGGTTTCTTATTATGATAGTTAAACTAGTTGATTATTGTTCTGGAGAAGAAGTCATCTCTGTGATCTCTAGAAAATCGAAACGATATATTAGGTCAAAATTAGCGTTTTCGGTTATTAGGTCAAAATTATTGTTCTATTGTCTTATATATTTCAGTTTGATTTAGTTATTAATGTTTTATGCTTTAACCAAAATAAAATTCTGATTGATTTTGAGGTAAAAGAAGTAGTAAGGATTTAGCACTAAGCATTAGGGCTGAGGGCATGCCTGACTATCTTTCTTATTTGTGTACTTGTATTGTTGGTGTTCATTTTGGATGATTTCATTGGTTTATTTTGGAATATAGGAAGAAGGTAACAAGTATGTCAAGATGGGGAAGAAACATTATTCTCAGGCTATCAATTGCTATACAAGAGCTATAAATCAGAAGGCTTTAAGTGACGCTGAGACCTCGATACTTTTTTCTAATAGAGCACATGTTAATTTACTACTTGGAAATTATGGCCGTGCTATCTCAGATTCAGAGGAAGCCATAAAGCTGTCACCAAAAAATGTTAAGGTTTTAATTTTTTCAATTTGTTGTTTACTTTCTGTAACTTCTCCTCAAGTTCTTATTAATATGTGCAGTTGTGCATGTTTGTTTGTTGAATCCTAGGCTTTTTATAGGGCGGCTAAAGCATCATTATCTATTAATAAGTTGGTTGAAGCAAAGGACTTTTGTGAAAAAGGACTTGCCCAGAACCCAGATAATGAAGAACTAAAGAAACTAAAAAAACAAATTGATTCTCAAATATCAGAACGTCAACAACGTGAGGCTGAAGTTTCCAAAGCTTTGAAAACAGCTAAGGTCTTGCATCTTGCTTATGCGGTTATATTTAGAGGATCAGGTGGATTAGGCAAGGGGTTTGGGATTGTCCATTTTTTCATAATGTTAATAAAAATACAACGCACTAAATATGATTTACAAGATGAATATTCTTACAATAATATGTTACATCTTTGAATAAAACAACTTCACGGTGTTGTATGCTTTAGAAATACCAACCCATGTTTATTCTTTTAAGTTTCAACCCCTTCAGGCCATCTGACCTGTTTATTTTAGTTAAAATAAAACAAACCGGCCTGTTCAGTTGTTCATGAGTGCATTCATTGTTTGAATTTTTAGGTGTTTTTATGGTTGTCTAATCTGATTTGCAGGACCTAGTGTCAGCAATTGAAGAGAGAGGAATAAAGATTGGAAAGGCTATGTTTCAAGAATTAACTGGACTGAAAAAGCCAGTCTTAGATAAAGACCATATACTTCACTGGCCCGTTCTTCTTCTTTATGCAGAGGTTATGTCTAGTGACTTCATTGAAGATTTCTGTGAGACGGATATGTTTTCAGCTCATCTTGACTTGATATCCTTTCTCACTAATTTTTTTGATCACAAAGTTACTGAAATTGGGAAATAAAATCTGATGTAGATAGCTTTTATTAAGTGGATTCGGTGGTGATTTGACCTTATTTACGTATGAATGGGTTGATTCGGTCTAAGTTTCATCTCTAATTAGTAAAATCGTTATAATCAAAAGGTATTAGCTAAATATGAAATCAGCAAAAGGTCACAAGTTTGTCATGCATAAAACTTTCTAAATCATTGTATTCACAGTTTGTATTATTAATTGATACAAGAATGATCTATTCTGTCCCGTTACTCAATTCGTCCATTTTGGCACCTCTGTAGCAAACATGTAAATCCTTAGCTTTAAAACATGTTTTCAGACGGTGCTGAACCACTGCCATGGGATAAAGAAAATGCTTATACCCGTGATGCTATTGAGTTGTACTATGAGGTAAAAGTTGCAGTCTATGTTATTCATAATTTTTTTTATCTTTTAATTATTTTTAAGATTTTATGTGGATTTTTGTTCACCAGGCAGGATCAGGGGTTTGTTTGTCAAAAAAAGAAATTATTAGCACTTTCTTACAGGGTACAACTGCTTCCCATCTTGAAACGTTTGGTGATGATGAGACAGAAGCAGTTAAATCTTCCCCTAAAGAAATCTCTTCAGTTGGTATGTTTATTTTGTTTACTTCTATGTGATATTATAATGCAATCCGTTTGACTAACCATGTATCTATCACTCTGGGTTGTAGTCTTGTAAATTATCTTCATGAGAATAGTTAACTTTAATAATTAGCTTAAACGGAATCACGTTTTTATTATAACGCAATCCGTTTGGCTATATGTTGTCTGCTTCAGAAGTGCCCCCAAAGTGTTTTCAAATGCTTAAAACCTAAATTGATTTGTTATTTTATTCACATTTTTTTAAAGAGATGGTAAAAAAAGTGTTGTTGGGTCAGGCCAACCCATTCTAACCCATTACCTGCCACGCCCATTTTACCACCTCTGCATTTTTAGATTTCTATTGTTGTAATGCACTTTAGGAAACAAGCGTTCCAAATGGGTGAAAGTGAACGAACGAAGAACTCTTCATGCAGTTCTCAAAGAACCAAATTTTGTTATCCCTGGAATCCCAGGTTTGTAACCATAAAAACTTTTAACAATTGTGCGTTCCTTTGTAAATAAACGTCACTTTTTATTATTTCCTTGCTGATTTTTACATTTGTCTTGTGGGTGCAGTGTTTTTTGTTGTTTCAAAGAGATCCAGTTTCTATAAAGACTTCAAATCTGGAAATTGGTCGCTTCCATCCTGAACCAACTCACATCTGATCAACAATGTTCTTCTATATCCGGTAAAGTTGTCGATTTTTACTGTAATGCAGCATGTATGTACATTAATATTTTGATTAGATGAACAAGTCAAGATAGAGGCCTTATTTAGCATGCACATTCATGTAATGTTCCCATGTGAAAGTAGTTTTGATCAATGACAATGTTTATCAAAAAACTATACATTAGATGAAGAGATTATCGGTTTTGACTAGCACTTAAAAGTAGTTTTGTCACCATTGATCAGTTGAAACATGAGATGCATGTCTTAGTTCTGTTCTATGAGATTATATCTCCAATATGTATCGGGTATTTTGAAACCAGCAAACAAATCAAGTTGTTGCCAAGCCATGGATATTCATGTCATGTTCAGGTTCGTGACATGCTTTCAGTTCCGTGTTGTGTTGGACCTGTCAACCCGCTTTGAAAATCAGACTAGACATCCGCCAATGACGGATCCAGAACCTTTTGTCAATGGGGGCACAAAATAAAATGATCAAAACGAGTCTAATATGTTAAAAATAGATCCATTAAAATAGGTCAACATGTCTAGTACTAATGATTTTTTTTTTGATAAACATGTTAAAGTCATTGCATCATCACAAAAAAGTTGGAGATTTTCTCTTCTTTTCGTCTGAACACAGTGATCTTCGATTCTTTGTAGCGTTTTAAAAGATCATAAAATTTTATATTATTTATATATATGTGAACAAGATGATCTTTATAGTTAGTCAATAGATCATTTTGTTAGTAATTTTATAGGATAACTTTTAATTACATATCTAAGTTGTAGAAACCTTGGGTGCCTTCATAAAAAATTGAGAAAACAACAAAAAATAGAAGCCATAGGTGCCTTGATAAAGTTTTTTTGGGTGTCTTAACCAAGTAAAGCAAGTTATTAACAAGCCTACTAGTAGTTGAGTGGGTGCCTACCACCCCCTAGCCATACATTAGATCCGTGTATGACATCCGCCCTTATGATGTATTTTAAAATCCTACATCACACTTTTGAATGTTGATGTATTCTTTTTCTACACGAATCCAAGTGCCTTTACGTTTTCTCCCACCTTGATGGCATTACTGGCGACGTTATTGAAAATAGCGTCATTCCTAGCTTTTATATATGGACTAACATGCCGTCGTTAAGATGTTTTGTATCATCTTTTTTTTTCTTTTTGTTGCAATCAACGGGTAACATTTTGTGTAGGGTAAGGATAACTGGAATCGTGAATGTATATATCAGGGGTATTTTACACCAGCGCATGATATATAATCAAATCTGGGATGTTATTTCACTCATATGTGGTTTGCTGTTTCTTGACCCTCGTGACATATGGCAGACTTGACTTGGATGTTACTATGTGCTAGTGCCACACTGCCACCCAAGTTTGTATCCATTGAAGTTCAGTTTGCCACATGTAAACATTGAGTAGCTAGTTGTTTTATGAAATTTTGAATGGGAGGAAAGGGTGTGTTGAAATTGTCAAGACAACTGTAGAGTATTTGTGTGAATTTAATAAGAAATCTAAGTCAAGGGGTCGTACGTGTCCATATTAAAGCACCTAAATTTGCAAAATCATGGCAAGATGCACAAGTAGTGGAAATAAATATTACCAAACAAATCTATCATGACACGAAAGAATTAAGTTCGTGGATCTATAAAACTAAAATGTTGGCTTAATGGCTTGGTTACAAAAGTTTATAAATGTGGATTAGTTTTGTATCATGGACACTATATAAGTACATGGGTTTAGTTTTCTTAGTACAATAAGCATTTTAGGGTTTTTGTGTAGCGGAACGTGTCTAACTAGGTAATAAAAATGGATTTGGTGCTTCACGTGTAATCTTGAGTTGGGTAAAAGAAACATCTGCGTGAATTTCTTTTAGCAAATTGGTTTGAGCGGGAATTGAATGTTAAACCCCTCCCCGTTAAAATGACATGTGACATCTAAAACTTTTTTTTATTAAAAGATATAGATTATCAAGGCTAAAATGATATTTCGTTAAAAAAAGCGTATTACACGGATTAAAAAAAAGTATTTATTTATTTGAGATTACCAAGGTTAAATACAATTGCATATCAGGTTGAACTAGCTAAAAGACCAGGTCGTGTGATGCAGCGGTCAGGTCTCTCACTTGTCTCGGTTTTTTACATAAGTAGGTTAAGCAAAAAAAAATTACAAATGACATATTTTATGTTTCAGGGTGCTTGCAAGTTAGGTCCTTTAGCTAAAATATCTGCAAATAAGATCCTTATTTTCATGTTTTTTTACCATTTCCGTCCGCTATATGAATAGCTGTTAAAATTAACGTTAAGTGTAGCCCACGTGCCCATCACATGAGGGCATTTTCGTCTTTTTACGTTTGGTCACCAAGGTATATGATCAGATATTAAACCCCCAGCCCACCCCCACCCCTATATTCCAAAACCCATTGCATGATTAGACAATTCAAACCCTAATCTTCCGAAAATCAAACTATTTCAATGGGGAGTCAATACCTATCTTTCAAAACCCATCAAAATTTACAAATTTCTAAACATAACATTTCTAAACATAACATGCAAATGAGTTCGAAGCCCAGTCCTTCCCCTCAAACACCCAAAAAC
This sequence comes from Tagetes erecta, assembly GCA_030867185.1. Lineage (NCBI taxonomy): Eukaryota > Viridiplantae > Streptophyta > Magnoliopsida > Asterales > Asteraceae > Tagetes > Tagetes erecta. Next base: position 11,858,142 of record CM061494.1, read on the forward strand.
TTATATTTTGATCAAAACACAAAAATCAAATCCAAACATTTAATTTAAAGACGATGAAAACAATCCCCATAATCAAACAAAGTCCACTCGTACTTCATGCACAAACATGATGCACAACTACACATTGGTTAGATCACATACAAAGATTTACAAGTGTGAACTTTAAGGTAAATCAAACAGAAAAAAAAACACCATTCACCAAGAAATCATTTGAGAACATCTTTACAAGTTAACAACAACAGGAAACAACTTGGTGTCGATAATTACACTACATGATGGATCACTTAAACCTACACACAACCGGATGTAGCCATGGGAAATGGCCACTTCTCGGGTGTACCAACTGCCTTGTTAATAAACATATTGTACATGGTCAAACATACAAGAAAACAGTCAAAAGTGAGAGTAAAAAACCAAAGCATCAGTCCATGGAACCAAATCCAGCTAGTATAGTAGCCTCAGTTAGGAGAGCTGGAGCAAGTTCCTGCAACCACAATGTTCACTGTCTTGTTAGAAATAAAAGTCCTATTTTCGGGTAAAATATATTGTTACATTAAAATTTTAGTTTAAAAGTTCTGAATACAATTTTAGAACATCATATTACCGTTAAAAGAAAATTTTGAATACAGTTTTAGTATCAGTGATCATCCAGGAATTTCGTGTAATCCAAATGCTAAAAAGAAGGCATATGTACTATAAAGCAAAAATAGGAATACAGTTGCTTACAAAATGTTTTTAATTTGTTTTTTTGTCCTTAACCCTCTAAAAGCGTTAAAGGCCACCTGCGCAATGCTATTGCGGGTGTCTTGAGTTTACTTTGGTTCTCAGGATTATAAACAAAATAAAATGTTTTCAACTGAAACCGTATTTCAAATAACTTGGAAGTATCTAAACAAGAAATAACCTGTACTATTATTCAGCATCGACCATTGGTGTATCAAGAAAGTTATCAGGCCTGGTATGATTTGTCCCACGAGCACCATTAAATTGAAGGATTCTAAGCTTTCCTTCCTGCAAATGAAACAAGGTTATATAACTGGTCAAGATGAGTTGACCGCCAACTCTTTTTGGTCCCTGTAGTAAATAGTTATTGCATTAAATATGATTACAAGCTATATTATTAAGATAGTATCTTTTAAATAAAATAACTTTTTGGACACTGTAAGCATTTGAATACACCTTACGCAACTTTTGCCCCGTTCAACAAATTGCATGTGTTAGCTAGTTTTAATATTAAACTCGTTATCAATAGAAAACAACCTGAACTTCACATGTTTTATATAAATAAATAAGTGACCTCTAGAAAAAAACATGAAGAACTGCATACCTTTGTCCCATAAACTACACCTCCACCAGAGAAAGGGTGAAAGCAAGCTACATTCACCTCATCTTCTGCACTAGGAAGCACACTCACGAGTTTCATATCGGAAACTCTATATACCTAAAAATGTAATTTAAAAAACAAATTTGTCAAAAATAAATTGTATAGTAAAACTTCAAGTGAAAATTAGATAACCAATGGATATAATAGCATGCTGCAATATCTTGTATTTGTAGGTTAACTGAGTAAAAAGAGTGAATATTTACCTCCAAAACTGTGTAAATTGATAAAGAAGCATCACCGTTGATATCAATGCTTCTGAGAAGAGAACTATGACGGCGACCATAAGCAAGCAGTATGTGTTCAGAACTAGGTGAAAACTGCAATAAACAGAAGAGACTGTTATGACATCTTTAATTCGTGGAGAATCATGTAGAACGGTATAAGTTTAACATTCATATACGAATGAGCAAAAAAGGAGAATTAAAGCAAATGTATTTAAAAAAAATGGAACTTAATTTTAGGATTTTTTTAAGGCTTTATTGTAGTCCAAGGACTAAAAGAAAATAAGCTGTTGTTATTTGGCGATTAACTCCAACTTAAATTAGTAGATATTAAAAAAATAAATAAATGAAGAATGTAAAGAAACTTACCTGAACCGAAGTTAAACAGTGAGCAGCTCTAACTGGCCTCGAGATAAGTACTGAACCAAAGCTACAGAAGTATTATAACTGTCAGAATACAATTTGGCATAAAAAATAAGAGTTGAAATCATCAGTAAGAATAGTCCAATCCTACTTGGCTTCCTCAAGTGAATATATTCTAAGTTCATAGATGACATGGCGAGCAGAAATTGGATGGCGGGTGGGAGACGTTCCAGCCCTGCTCACATCCTGGTGGAGTTGTGTCGACATCCCAGAATCAGATTCCAACTGAGGAAGTACACACGCAACACAAGCAGCTAGATATCTCCCACATGGTGAAAAATGGGCACCCATTTCACTGCAACAACATGATCACCACACACCTTGTTAAAAAACGTAACAAACCTTATACATTAAGAAAAGGATTAAATTCATATATATCCTTCTAGATTCCATCATATCGTATTTACCCTTTTAAAAAACTATAAATGTCACATTTCAGGTATGATGTGTGTGAAATTACCCCATAAAAGGGCAAATTGAATAAAAAGGTAACCAACTTCAGTCCAATTTCTATTTCGGGTAACCAACTTTCTTTTCCCTAAAAAATATAACCCTCATACTTTGAAAATCGTTGGTTAAGATAACTCCAACCCTGTCAACATTTAAACGGTTTCCATGTGTCACATAAGAAAAATGTCAGCATGGTCAAGCACACTGACAAGTCAGCAGCCACATCATCATTTTTTACCTGATTGACCTTGAATCAAAATTTTCAAAAGTTTGAATTATTTTAACATACTTTCAAAAGTTTAATGGTGTTTTTACGGTCAGGAAAATATGATTACCCTATAGAATCGGGCCCAACTCGGTTACCTCTTTATGCAATTAGCACACAAAAAATACATATTTACATGCAACCCAGATCACAATTAGTGACTTCATTTTTTAATATCATTTTTAAGCAGTCAAAAATTTACCTGCAAAGTACAGCATGTGGTATTACTAAACGACATCTTTCAGCCTTGAGCAAGGCATATGGATTTTTTAAATCATGAGACCAAATTCTAAGCTTTACGGTACAAGGCAACTCAGCAGCTGCAGGGCCAGTCAGTGATGCAGATATTTGAGATTGTATTCTACTCATCATAGGAATAGAGTCAACCCCATCAGTTGACTCATTGATTTGAGCAAGATTTATATTGTACGGTGGCTCGGTTGCAACCGTATATCTATGTGGATTACCCCTGAGAGGAAAAGTTGGTGGTGGGCCTGCTTGATTTTGACCCATTAACCACCCTTGAATAAACGGCAATTCCCAACGTACACGATCTCTTAATGGATCCGAACCAGAATCCTGATTTGGCTGAATTGACCCCATATCTTCAGTGCCAGATATATCCATGTTTAAAGCACTATCCGTCTGGATCAACTGTAATGGAACCAACGGTAATTCAGCTCCTAAACTCAAACGGTCAATGCGATGCATATTGCCCATATATACAGCAGGAGGGGGATAATGCATATAACCCTGAGATGTTGCAAGTGCCATCGGAGAATCTGAAGAATCAAGATCATTGACCTGCATAACCAGTTCAACTATTCAAAACATGGTAACTAAAGGTGGAAAATGGGCAGGTTGGCTATTGGGTCAAATATGTTTAGGTCAAAAGGGGCCATTTTAGTACAGAAACGGTTGGGTTGGAATAATATTTCAATAGTGATTTACGAGGTTGCGCGCTCTAAAGATAAGTTTTGGGTAACTTTCAACACATTTGACCAAATTGGTTCATTTGACAGGATCCTTTTTAGCTACTTTTTACCCATCTGAGATTACCTCGGCGGTTAATAGAAGTGGAGCAGAATGTGGATGGAAATGCACAGCACGAAGAGAACGCCTGGTCCTCAATATAATAGCAGGTGAAGAGGTCTCACCTGTACTGTTGTACTGCCATAAATACAGCTGAAATAGAAAAGTTATAGTCAATATAATGGATTTAACTTCACCAGAACAGTATATCTAGACAGAAAAAATATTGAGAGACATAAGTGCAGTTAAACTGGTATCAAGACCTTATGGCCAGCCGCAACTGCAAGCAGTTCACCTTCAGAATGAAATGCAATGGAAGCAATAGGCCGATCTGTGATAAACACAAATATTGCAGACATAAATAACAAAAAACACACACATAAGAAACGTATGCAAGCATATGTACAGAAGTACTCTGATGTGCTAGCTTTCATCTTAGTGCGCACGATTGCATGTATAGGTGGCAAAATTGGGTCGGAAAATGGGTTGAATGGGTAATTCACTAGTGGAAACCAAATTGAGTTGGGTCGGTTTGGCCCAGGTCTTATACAATTTTCTTATCCATCTTTAAAAATATAGGTATGAACACTACAGTATTACAAAAATAGTCCCAGGTTTGATAAATTTGAATACACTTCAAATGGCTTTGAACCCATTTGACCCATTCCTGTTTAGTCAGACCTTTAGCTTAACCCATCTGACCCATTTAGAGATAAATGGGTCAAAATTTCCCACATTTACAGCATGTAACTATGTCTTGATATATCCTAAAGGTAAACCCTTAAAACAGTTTCAATTTGCTTAATGATTAGGACCTCAACCCATCACTCCCTAATTCATCCTTGATTTAGTTAGGAAAAGAAAATGATTAGTAATTACAAAAATCACGGGATCCTATGCACTCTGATGTTTTCGCATTCCATAAGCGAACTTCATGGTCCAAGCTTCCACTAGCAAGTATTTCTGGACACAATGGATTGAATCTAACCTGTAAAATCGATATCAGCACATTAACAACCAATTAAATGTTCAACTGGCACTTCAACAATGGTATAGACGCTAAAACTAAAGTTGAAACAGACAAGGACTCGAAGTATTAGAATAAGATTTATCAAGCTATATAAAAACTAACAATTTCTTTAAATATTTAAGATAGAGTTTAGTGGCTAGCAGATCACAAAGAAAATAAAACAACTAATTTGTCACAACAAAGAACAAACTAGCAGCAATACTTACCACCCAAGGTGTTCTTCTATGTCCACTCAACACCTTTAAACACTTCCCAGTTTGGCAGTCAATTAGTTTCACAGTATGATCACCACTGTCAACCCCAAAATGAGCGAATTTAATTCATAATTAAAAAAAACTGCTAATGACAAAACAAGACGGCCAGCAACATACTGAGTAGAAGCAAGAATTTTCCCATCTGGACTAAATGCTGCTGCAATAGTTGACCTTGGTGAAGGCAATAATGAACAATATTTGGCTGATAAACACACCAAGGACTCAGCTTCCACCCTATACAAGCAAGTATATTGGAAACATTAAACAACTGCACTTTTACTTCTTTTAGTTTACACCAAAATAAGTGGATCGGCGCTGCATAATGGGTCAAAATTTCAAATCATGTAGTTTCTTGTGCAGGTTAAAATCGTGGGTTGGGTTGTGACAGAAACACTATGATCTTTAGTTTTTTTATAGTAACTAGTGTGTCAAATATGGTTGCAAACACTATACTATTTAGTCATAATCCAGTTTCTTTGAATAAAATGACTTGTGAGTTTTGTTCATTTTATAAGTACAATTTGGTGATCTTTGAACAATGTAGCACATTTCCTTTTAAGCAACTTTCTTTTATTTTTCACACATTTCGCCTATTAAAAATAATACAACCCAAATCAACTCATTCGTAAGCAAACGGGTCAAAGTTACAACCTTTAAGAAAAATATATAGCAATATGAACAACATAAATAAAACCTTAGGCTCTACATAAGTACCATGAAAGAAGCTCACGCCTCGCATCCCTTGCACTTTCACTTTTAGGCTTAACATATGTTCGTTGGTTGAGATTAAAAGTTCTACCCCCCTGGCTTCTTGGCAAACACTTCTTTATTCTTGGAGATATCTCTCTCTTGCTCAACATTTGGAACACATTCCTACTACTGAAAACTTAACTCATTAGACCCTAGTCGGTAGAATATAACAATTTTTATCATAACATAACTGTGACAGCTTTAAACATCAACAAAATAATTCATTGAACAGAACAGAAATGAAATAAGTAACCAATTAGAGCATTTAACACTATTCCAACAAACCAAAATATTAGAAGTGCGACAACCACAATACGAAACAAAAAATCTCTGTATGTTAACCAGGAACAATAAGATAGGAAGTACTGAAGTAGGGTTATACTATTTCAGAAAAATGATAGTAAGCATCAAATCCATCACCAGCGATCTATGAGTTCAAGAATTATAAAGATCTAAATTGCAAACATGTCCAAATCTCACGAAATAAAAGTGAATCGTACCACTGAACTGTACCAACATATCCAATTTACATACCCTATAATCATCCACTTGATTCAAATATCAAAATTCACCATCAATCCATCAAAATTCTTAAGATTTACATCAAGCAACTGTAAGTTATTGAACTAAAATTACAACTTTTATCATAACATCAATAAAAAGTTCATTTGTTTCAAAGTTACAACACAGAGAATGTAAACATGCAAGACATAAAAGCCTATAAAAACAACATCAGAAATTAAATAAGCATCCAACAGGAACAATTGACACTATTCAAACAAACAAACAAATTAAAAGTGCAAGATGACCAAAATATAAAATAAAAAAAACATATCTGTCAAGCAGGAACAATAAGATAGATAGTACTAGGGTTATACTATTTCAGAAAAAAAATGACAGTAAGCATCATCACACACATCACCGCTGATCTACAACACAAGTTCAAGGACTATAAAGATCTAGCTAAAAATAACAGCTGTACTGTTTCAACATATCCAATTCACAAACCCTACAATCAACAACTCGATTCAAATACCAAAATTCAGCATGAATCAATCGAGATTCGTAAAATTCACATCGATAAACTGAAATTAACGAGCTAAAACAGCTAATAGTTAAGAGGAAGAAGGTAATTGAATGTTACTTTGGATGTGGCGGTGGATGTGTAGATGAAGATTGAAGATCATCTAGATATGCAGTTGTTGTCTTCATGTTGAATTATGAAGTATGGTGAATTGTGGACATAAAACAGTGGTGGATCGATCTGTGTTAGTTTAGGTTTCTCTGTGTGTGTGTGTTGTGTTGATTGAAATTGAAATTGTGAATTGATCAGAGAAACCTAAAGAGTTGAGGTGAATCAGGGACGATGTCCGAATGATGTGCAACAAAGAGGAACAAATCTCTCTCACGTTCGATCCCCCACTCTATTTTTAACATTCAATTCAACTAGAAACCAATTTGTGTGTTTTCCGTGTGAACGTTCGGTCAAACTCTGGGTCAGTTTAGACCGGTTAAGGTAACATAACTGATCGGAGTAAGGTGGTAGGTTTCCCAATGCTGAAGATACGACGGTTGCATAAACTGAAAGTCGGCGATAAAAAAACAATATTTATTACTAGAACTATAATAAATGTAAGAGTTGGTAATAAAACGAAGTTTGACGTAAGTGTTATAAATAATACAAGATGACGTTTAAAAAAAAATTCAATGGACAATTAGTTTTTACGTCACTAGTAAATGTTGATTTAATTAATGTGTGTATATAGGGGCAGACCAGGGTATTGTAGGGTGTATGTTGATTTAATAAATGTTGATTTATTACGTCGTAGTTGTTTTTTTACAATTAGGTATAACGATATTTCTAAAACGATTTTTTACGTTAACTGCTACACCTCATATTTTTGTCTAGATCCGTCACTGTCTGTATAGTCCTTAAAATATAGGGATGATAAAGGGACAGGTTTGGGTTGGGTATTAGTAATCTTTGTCTTATACCAGGGTATTGTAGGTCGTATGCTCGTTAATTTGTTAAAAATTTACCTAGTGAGCTTTTCAATTATTTTTTTCTATTAGAGTTGGCATGTTTGAAATATGATACATTACAAATATAGAAGTTTATATCATGAATAAATAATATCATTTTATATTTTTTTTTTGGACAGCGAAACGAATAAAGCCCGGCTATCCGGGGTAACCCAATGGCGAAAGGCGACCCCAAACACTCTGCGAACACAGACAGCGCTGGGTAGCCGAAGCCCACCTATTAAACCAACTCCAATTCGGGGGAAACCCACTAGCCCGTCCGCCCGTAGGCACGACAACAAAATATAAACTAGTGATTATGCCCGCGCTTCGCGGTGGGACATTTATATAAAACTATTTAATGATAAGCCGACCGAAGCAAGACGCATCAAATTCTACCTGTCAAAATAACTGTTTCTTTCTTATTCATTATGAAAGTCTAACTCATCTCACTTACTTCAAATGTGAAGCAACCGTAAAACAGATAATTATACAAATAGTTGTATGACACTTTGTATGGAAGAGTTTGGAAGCCAACCAAATCAAACTCTCTTGTACTCTTTCTGTCTTACCTATTATTATATAATCTTTGACAGTTATTTTCGGCCACCGGAGCCGGAAAGTGATTCAGAGTTTCTAAAAATCAAAATCAAATCATATAGCAGCTGGTTGTGGTGGTGGTGGTGACTCCGGCAACATTAGTAGGTGCTGAAAGCAACGGGACTACTGGAGTGTTAGTTGGTGGTGTAGCAATCAGGTAGCCAAAGTGTAGAAGGGATAAATCAAAGCATTCCTCCAAACTATTCTTCCATTTCAAGTCATCGCCTTGCCTCGATTTTGTTGAAGACCCGAATTGATTGGATCTGTAACATGCAAGCAAGCGTCGATGAAGATTCCGAAAACCCCCTTTGATCTTGTCATCTACATCTAGCTCACTATCGTCGGTTGTGGGTTTGAGAACCATTGCCATCATCAACGTACAACGAATCTACCAACCAAAGGCGTCATTTCTGTCGTCCTTAACCTTCTAATCTTCTTCGTCGTCACCGGTCTAACCTCCGATCTCTCACTAATCTGTTTCTTTTATGCGATTGAAGAGGTCCAACAGGAAGAGGATAGGTCATCGGTTTCTCTGCTCTCTCAACCCCCTCTAGTAAAAAAAGAAAAAGGTAAATGAAGTGGTGGAATCGTTCGAGAAAAAAAAACAAACGGTGGAAAAAGTGGGATAGAAACACGTGTCTAGTTAGGTGTTAAACAACCTGCATATAGTGGAGAATGACATGTATGTGACAGGAAGTAGTATCTAAAGTTTGATAAGTTGTACATGTGCATAAAATTGTAAATGCTGCAATAGAAATAGTACCATGTGCATATGTAGTCGTACCATGTGCATTAGTAATTGTAAGTTCCTGTAGACACCAATTGAAAATGTATATATATAAATACTATTAGATGCATTTAAAAAAGTTATAAAAATACTCGCACAATAAACCTACTAAAATGAAGCACAAATAGACGATGGCCAAGAAGATTAAAAAATAAAAATTGGTTGCGTATTGTTTGGGTAAATGGGTATGTGTTTTCGAGTAATCGGGTGAGGTATCACCTAATCTCATATTCGTGAGATTCTTAAAATTAATCTCATACTCATCATGTTTCGAGTATACTTGTGTCTTGAATGTTTCGGATTCCAGTACACTAACAGGGCTCGAGGTTCTTTTACCATCTTTGTTTAAACCTTTTAGCTCAGTTAAGAGCTAAAATTTGGATTTTTATACCATTTGGGTTTTAAATTTCGCTTAAGATACTATATTTTTACCATTTAAACCATCCAGCCAAATTAATTAATATTTAAATTTGAATAAATTACTTTTTGAGTATCTCTAATTTAATGCTTCTAACTTTTTGAGTCTCAAATTCAAACCTTTAACAAATGAAACTCTAAGGTATTATTTTTTTTAACAATTTGAGTCATAGAACCATTGCACCGTTAAACTCTGTAAAAGTTGATGTTAAAAAAAGCATGTACAATGCACATGATGGGTATTTTTGTAAATTTAACCCAACCTATAATTAAAATCAAATGCTAAAGATGTTGTGAACATATTTTAGAATACAATGTGTAAAATGTCAGTAGCAACATGATCTCACCTTAAGTCAACTAAATTTAATAATCTCGTTATGCAATTCGATGGGCATACATGAATGCACTGATTTAATATGAAGTGTTATGTGATTATAAACTACAATTTATACAAAACTGGCTATTTATATATGGCTTATTAGGTTCAAATTTTATTTTTAATATGGCTTTTTATATATGAATCCATTGGTTTTTTTCTTTCTCAAAATGCTAAGGTTCGTTAAAAAATCCGTCAAGATGTTTGCAAGATATCCCAACTAAGCATTGGTAAAGATCTCATTCTAGTGGTATGTCAATGTTTTACTCAATTAAATTAGTTTATTAGTTTATTGAGTTGGTTTGTGAATTAATCTAGTATCTTATTTATTTGACAGGTACACCAAAATATGATGTTTTAATCAACAATTTATATGAGGTTTTTAATAAAGTAGGGGCAGCTAACCTATAATAACATGTTTAGAATTTATTAGAGAGTACATTATGAGGAGGATTAGGGTGGTGAACAAGTTAATTGCCAAAGAAAATGATTTTTTAACACCTGCTGCTACAAACACTTTCAAGAAAATCAAATCGGATGCTGTTGAATATAATGTCACTTTTAATGGTCAAACCAAGTACTAAGTTAGTGGACCTTGGGGTGAAGACCGTGTGGTGGATATAGAGAATATGAGTTGTTCTTGAGTTTACAGGTATGCCCTGCAAGCATGTAGTGGTTATTCTATGGAATATTGTTGATGATAACATTAACGTAGGAGAGCCATAAGCATGGGTGGACTAGGTGTATTGGTTAGACACTTGGAGAAATGTTTATAAAAACTCCATAGATCCTAACAATGGAAGAGACATGTGGACTTCCTCTGCATGCCCAACAGTATTGTTACCACCCAAGCATCACACCTAAGTGGGGAGACTGAAGAAGGATAGGAGAAAATCAGCTGAAGAGTTGTCACAGAAAATGACTAGTGTTGGAAAGATGCCCAGGACGGGGAGGACTGTTAAGTGTCTAACTTATGGAAACTTTGGGCATAACAAGAGAAGTTGCAAGGGGCAAGGGTCTTCACAGACTGCAAATAAAGGGCAACATGCTGCAAATCAAGGGCAGGGTCTTCACAGGCTTCTTCACAAACTGCATATTAGGTGTAAGTGTCAAACTTATGGTTTTTGTTTACTTTGTCTATGACTTTTAGTTATATGATCTTTTGGTATGAATTAGAACTCGTTTATGGTTATTTATTATGGTCTTTTGGTTTTATAACATTGATTAGTTAATTATGGTGTTTTTGTATGGATTATAACTACTAAAGATGTTTTTTATGGTTCTTGGTGAAGGAAATACAGGTTAATCGGTGTATCCAGTTTCAATAAAGGTAACTTTTTTCACGACAGGTCATTGTGTTATATTCGTCAGGTCATTGTGTTATGTTTTTCAGCTCATTGTGTTATATTAGTCAAGGCATTGTGTTATATTTTTCAGGTCATTGTGTTATATTCGTTAGGTCATTGTGTTATATTTCTCAGGTCATTGTGTTATATTCTCAGGTCATTGTGTTATATTCTCAGGTCATTGTGTTATATTCGTTAGGTCATTGTGTTATATTTGCCAGGTCATTGTGTTATATTCGTCAGGTCATTGTGTTATATTCGTTAGGTCATTGTGTTATATACCTTAGGTCATTGTGTTTTATTCGTCAGGTCATTGTGTTTTATTCGTCAGGTCAGTTATATTCGTCAGGTCATTATGTTATATCCGTCAGGTCATTGTGTTATATTCGTCAGGTCATTGTGTTATATGCATATGGTTCTGTTATATTCGTCAGGTCATTGTGTTATATTTTCATCAGGTAATTATGTTATATCCATGTTTCAACTCATTGTGTTATTTGGCAGGTCATTGTGTTATTTTAGATCATTGTGTTATTTCATTGGGTTATTGTTTTATAACACAATGACTTGACAAATAACACAATGACCTGAATAAATAACACAATGACTTGACAAATAACATAATGAGCCGAAAAACATGAATTTTTTTTGTTTTTTATATATGAATATTATACACGTTTTAAAGATTAAAAAATGCTCGTTTTTATGATGCAATTTAAAAAAAAATAATATCGTATATAAAAATTATAAACATTAAAAAAAATGGGGTGAAACTTAAAATATAAAGACACTATCAATTTTATCATCCCTTTTAATTTTAAAAAAATAACACATGTCATCAACTCATAACTTTTTAGAATTTCTAGTATAAATTCATAACTCAAGTATCTCATCCGAAAATTATGAAGATAGCTATCCAAAATTTTCATACGTTTCAGGTTTGGTTTAGGATATTTTTTTCACACGTATATTAAATACGTAAAAATATATTCTGAATGTGACATATTTGATCAATTGAGTGAAAAACATCATCAAAAAACTAATAAACAAAATCAATACCTATGCATATAGCAATAACTAAGTGTTCATACATAAAAATATCAACCCTACAGAATCATACAACTATTTTTTATTAACTATTAACAAACAAAAAAATGCAGCAAACTAGAAACCAATTGCGAAAACTACTATAGTACTCTACTATGAACATAAGAACAAAAGCGGCGGGATGCATAAATACTATGTGTCAACAAAAACATCAAGAAAACAAAACATGTTTTGACTAACTATAATTCTTTGTTACATCTCTTCTCTTCTCTGACTGTGGGGCCCCATATGCGAATCGTCTGATCATCGCTGGCAGATGCTAGCATTTGGTGTCTCTTGGGATTCCAGCTCACACAGTTTACAGTCATTGAATGGCCAGAAAGCACCTCGATCGGATCAGAAATACGCCTATTCCAGATATAAACCTGCAGGTTGGGTAAGGGGTCGTTGCGGGTACTTTTGATACAGAATGAATATGGTTATGAACGGAAACACATTTATCCAAAATGTTTAGTTGTTTTTTTCTCAGTATCATACATCATCTCAACAACAATACAAACCTTTTGAATAAAATGTGTCAGGAGGTTTTACCCATAAATTAAACACTTTCTTATTGCTTTCAACTCGTTTGACCCGTTTCCTTTTTAGCTAAACTTTTTTGTTTTTCAAAGTGAATGTTTCGACTTGAAAAAAGCAAATTCACATAGAATATAAGATAATCAAATGGATTAATAATATTCATCCCAATAACTAAGTGATAATTTTCCTACCAACATGGCAAACAACTCCTTTGCTTCGCAAAAATCTGATTGTGTTGACCGTGAATAATCAAAATCAGTTTTTGTAAGCACTAAATGATTATTTTGACTTCGCGCACATAGAAACAGACCCTGCTTATCCACGTGTTTTGGGTAATGATAAATGCAGTTAAAAAACAATCAAGTAGCGTGTCAAGAAGAATAATGAATAATCAAAAGTAAAAGTTAACTTATTAGGTCAAAGCATGTCACTTTTGTTTAGGTCAAATTAGCCCAAACACTTTTCCTCTAAAGCTTTTATCTTTTCTATATATAACTTGTGTCATACTTGAATACAAAAATTGTCATATTTCAATTACAATATATTATTTAAAAAATATTTAACTTTATAGGTTTTATTAATTAAAAACAAGCTTTAGGCGACTTTCAACCCCACATTGCTGACATGTGGAAGTGCAGAGGGGAAGGGTAGCATACCTGTGAATTCTCACTGCCACTTGCAATAAACATCCCGTTGGCTCCACCAAAGCAAGAACGTATCACATACTTGTGTTGCCTATGACCCTTATACGTCAACGGTTCTTTCAAATTTCCTTCAACATCCCACATATGAATCTCTTGACTGTTTAAACTAACAATCAGATATTTGCTATCTCCAGAAACAGAAAGAGACGTTATCAGATGTTCCTCAGAAATAACCCGTTCGGTATTCATGCCCACATTTAATATCCGAATATCACGATCTGAAAAGATACTAATTAAATATTCTCCATTTGGGGTCACAGCAATATCTGAAATTTTAGGCATCCTTATTCCTCTCCATGCTTTTATCTCATTTCCTTCACAATCCCACATACATATGCCCTTTTTCGGATCAGAACTACCACAAACAAGTCGGGTTGAGTCTGGAAACCATGCACATGAGCTTACTAGAAAGCCATTGTCACCAAATGTGTGCTTGCATGTACCTGTTTCTACATCCCAAAGCCTAAGGACTTCTGAGTTGCCACATGTCAGCAGCATTGTGTCATCTGGGCTCCATGCTACAAAAGAGACTGGATTTTGATGACTTTTTAATGTATGTTCAAGAACTAATTTGGAATCTTCTAGTACCTGCACCAACAATTTCAAAAAATAGGGTTTAAAAATCAAGGTAATATCCTTTTTTAGCTACTTATTTCCCCAAGTGCATAAATAAAAAGATTTCCTGCGCGATAAAGAATAAACAAGTTAACTAGATAAATTTAAAAACACGTATAACCCATGCATAAGAAAAGGTGACTCGTCTCCAATATGATAATCAATCATGAAAGTTAAGAAGGAACGATATGTTAGAAATTAGATTCTTTATTTATTCTTTTACTTTTTAAAATATTTGATCATGGATATATATTAGTCTTTAAAACTGATATATTTTTTAAGAAAGCAAGGATTTCATATTGAGATTAGGAGGAGAATTTGCAGTTATTTTGGTTAGTTTCAATATATCTGACTATTATGAGTCTATAAACAGGGGTAGGTATATTATGTATTTTTTATCAAGTTATTCAAGAAATACAGAAAATTAATCTACTGTTTCATTTGTTTTCCTTATGATATTGTACTTGGGTCCTTTCATGAAAACAACAAAATTTTAATCTATCTAAATCAGATCAAGAAGCTGACCATGTTTAAAACATCAAATAATCACGGTTTATAGACCAGGTTGTATGCTATAAGATTTTTAGGTTATAACATAGATGTCTCTGCCCGTTGCCTGTATTAGTGTTGAAAAAGAACAAAATATAGCAACAAGTTTCTACAGTGTGTCAGATTGGTCTGAAGTGTCAAACTGAACACATATGTCTCACCTGAACTGGCAGTTGGAGGCACTCAAGCCACTATGAGATTAAGTGCCCAACTCCCCCGATGTGCATACTTAAGAAGTTTAAATTCCTGAACAATTGAACAACAATCAGTTTCCTAAAACTGGTGCATGACAAAAGATTATATGAAACAATCTATTATGCATTCATATTTTATCCCAGTTTTAGAAACTTGATTACAGCGCTTTAATCACACTATCACAGCTTAGACATCATGTGCCAATAACACAAGAGCAACAAGAAGTTGTAAGTAATAGTTAAAGAAGCTGTAATATGCTTTTTTCAAACTACTGTTTTGGAAATTTGGAATAAAAGACTTTAAGCCGAAAAGAAGTGGCATTTCCATTTATGCATAGTTCAATAATTATCTATATAAGTAATCAAAATTTATGCTTTTTAATAGATTATTAAATTCTTAGTGTTAGTTCTACAAAGAAATTTTTTTTATTGAACAGATAAAACACAAATTACATGTGCCCTGGGAGGCTGGGACCCTATTTTGTCATAGACTCGTAATGCTAATTTGTTAATGACATCATAACTATACCAAAATGAGGCTGTTGAAGTAACTCCTTGTGACGTGAATGTATTACATATGCAAAGATTGGAAGTTTGCAAAACATTTACTATTAAAGATAAGAAACACGTGTTACAAATTCCAGAAGATAACTTGCGCTAAAGCTTATACTGTTGACATCTTATGGTCAAGAAGATGATTATTATCTTGGGAATAATAACTTCCTCACATGATTCATCAAGTATTAAGATTTAATGATAAAAGAACATGGTGTTTCTATCAATACACTTGTTTTGTTCGGATACAAGATAAACCGGACGTCTCAGTATAACATATAAGCAACTTACTTCAGTAAACATGGATAGTAATTAGTACTTAACATCTGTCATTCTACATAAAAACAAAGACATCACATTGGAACGACCAAGGTCCCCGCATAATACTATTATAGTTTTACCAAACAGGTATCAAAAAAGGATGACCGATAGTTTCCATGATATCAACAAAAAGTACATATGTAATGTTCTCCATTCATCCAGAAAACTGAATATAGTTATCAGACAAGCTTTTCCTTGTCTTTATTAATAACATATAGTACAATAAACTTCCCATATACCGCACATGTAGAATCTCCAGACTATCAATTTTGTCAAAGATATAATATTTACCTTCCATATAATGGCTGTACAATCACTTGATGAAGATGCTAAATAGTTCCCATTGTTAGCGAACTGGACAAACCAAACTTCGTTCTTGTGGGCGGACAAAATCTGCAACAATTTGAAAGAAAAACTGGTTTATACAAGTTAATAACTAAACACCCACAACTCAGATATACAAGATAGTGGCTATTCAGGAATAACTGAACATATAAAAAAACTGGTGGAAATTTCTATCGTAACACATGTAGTTTCTAGATTGAACTTACACACCTGAACTGTCTCTGTAGGGATTTGATCCCGGCCGCATCGATGATCCTTGTAGATTGATACTTGATCAAGAGAATTATGGTAGATACAAGAACTAATTTGGGAACTAACCACCTTTTCAACCAAATGTTCCAATCTTCTATCAGGTACTGTGATTGGTGGTGGAATCACCTTTTCCACTTCATTAAATAAGTAACTTCTCAGTTCTTGAAAAGCATCACTGTCGTAGTTATTATCACTCCAACCGACGTCTCCAAGTGAAAACAAACCAAAAGCAAGCATGTGCACTTCCTTTCTGTCCACTTGCAACTTTGAAATCCGTTTACGCAAAACGGACAAAGCTAAAGAATCATTACCTCGACCCAAACACTCCAAAAAGTACTGTCTGGAAACTAGAAACAAAGCAGCATCCCTTTGTTCATCTGTCATTTCTTTAAGCTCATAAAGCTTATCAATACAACCCTCCCAATCACCACCAAGGAACAATGATTCAAGCAGCTTAAATTCTGAAGATTTGTATGAAATCCCAGATTCTGATTCCAAACAAGCTGCAGATTTGTCATAACCTAAGGAATATAGACACTGAATAAGAATCCTTACAAACTCATGCCTTTTTATAACTCCTTTTGGACCAATCATTGTCGTCGAATTCTCCATTGAGGAGCAAGTACTTTCTATCATCCAATATTCTCATATCTTCCGGTCGATAACCAAAACGCATAGCAACTCAACTGCCATTATAAAACTAGTAACTGCAGGAAAATTACAACAAAAACAAACTTTAACTTTATGGCCATTATTAGAGGTCAATCTTCTATAAATGCATGTTGCCAATAGGATTACACATGTTAAATCCAAAAGATTCTGATAAAACAGTATCATCCAAAAGATTCTGATAAAACAGTATCACGTGTACGTTGTTCGTGTGTCAACCTAACATCCAATAATCGAATCACGTAGATTAAATCCCCGATAATAACATCAACCAGCTGAATTCCATCCTATTACAACTATGAGATGTAGAACAAAATATGTGGTTGACTTAGGGTCCTACTCGCGTTAACCGATTCCACTCAAAATTCAAACAACTTCATAACTAATACAGAATAAATCAATCAATCAAACAAAAACAAACTTCAATTTTATGGCCATTATTAGAGGATAACTTTCTTACATGCAAGTTGTTGTGGTGTACACATGTTTAATTCCACATAATTCTCATTAAAACAATAACAAATATACGTTACTCATGATTTCATGTGTCAACATCCTATAATCAAATCATGTAATATCTTCCTAATCACTGATAATAACATCAGCCAGCTGATGCGGTTGACTAAAGGATCCTAATCGCGTTAACCAATTCTACTCAAAATTCAAACAAGTTCATAACGAATACATGATAAATCAACCGATAAATCGATAAACACAACGATTAATCAAAGTAATGCATATAAATGAAACGTGATTGCTTGAATTGATTTGTGGTACCTCGTGGTCGATTGAATAGTGTTCGGCGTGCAAATTTGCAAATTATCGATGAATTGAATGCCGCCGTAGCTGGATCAGTGAGATTAGTAAAACCCTAAGTGAGAGTAACGATTGAAAGAGACGAAAAATCGGTGAGATCGGTGCAATTTTGTGATTGTGACGATGTAATAGAGTCGAAAAAGGGGTTATAACTAGTTTTGTTCATAACCCTTCATTTATCAGATTATCAGATGCGTTTTAATTTATTTTCGTTATCTATTTGGATAAGTTAGCTTGACTGGGATGTATAACTGTGTTTAACTAGATCGGTTCGTATTTCGTCTTTGGTTTTCATTTTACTATTTTATATTTTTATATGATGATGTTACGTGTCGGTCTATCAGTTTGTTCCATCAATTTGTAATTTGTAAATATTTAATATTTAAGTATATTGTTCCATAAATTCATTGCATGACACTTAATATTTTTCCTCTCAAACTTTCTATTATAGATTAAAACGCGGGTTAATTAACAATACTTATAAATAAATTATAACCATTATGTTTAAAGATTTGTGAATATTTAATATTTAAAACTTTTGTTCCATCAACTCATGCATGGTGAAAAATTAAACTTAATTTTTCCCTCTCAAACCTCTAATTATAGAACAAATAAATTTCCCTAAAAAAACTACCCCCTAAAACCTTGATTTATTAGATAGATGTAACTAGTTAATAAATATTGATATGTACAAAGTATGGAATATATGCTTCTTAAGAATGTTTATGACTTTGAAAGCCTAGGAACCTAAAGGGTTCGTCAAAGGGGTTTCAAGAATATTGTTAAGGGTCTAACATTAGTAACCGAGATCATTAACGTTTAATTATTAGTGGTAATTATGATAGGTATCAACTTATCATTGATGGCAGGCTTGGTTCAACATACGTTGGGTTGTCAGTAGGCCAGTAGCAATTGATGGATAACAACTAAGAGCTAATCACGCGCCAATAGTAACTTGGTGGTCATGCTACTAATGGAGTTTGTGCTAAAGAGTTTTCTTGTTAATGTAGCCGTACTAACTCACCATTTCATATAAAAACAACGTCGCTTGAACATGTCGTTGTGATGACATGTCACCAAAGACGTATGTAATACACATTTAAGGGGTCCTAGACACCCACTCAACTACTAATAGGTCTTTATAGATCATAACTAAAATGGACAAGACATCTATGCTTATTTTTTCAAGGCACCCAAGGTCATGCCCAACTTCCACTAAATGCAAGTTCAAATATCATCATTATTATAATTTTCCACTAAATGTAAGCTCAAATATCATTGTTATAATTTTAACTTGGGTTAACATTTTAGCTGGTGGTTGTAGTTGGAATGTCCAATATATGTCACTTTGTTACCAGTGGTTCATAAATTAAAACCAATATAGAGGATTCGCAAACCTCCTTTTAGTTTTATAATTTTAAGAGGATAAATTCGGTAATATATGGTTAATTGTGGAAATAGATAAAGAGTAACGATTATGAAAATGAGGTTTAATTATTTTTAATAGTTTGTTTTGTAAAACTATAAGTAGTTTTGATAAATACAAAAATTATAGATAAATTTTACGTGTAAATAAGATAACCGTATTTTTCCTTCTATATACATGACTCAAAGTTTCATTATTATTTAGTTATATTAAGATTTAAATTAATCCACTGATTGTGAAAGGCGAAGATGTGAGTGTTTTGACTAAAGAAATCAAAGAAAGATTTTGATAGTTTCACTGTGAAATTAGACAAAGAAGAAAGAAGATATATAATTCTTCATTCGTGTTTCGTCTATCTGGATTCATAATGTGACAACTTAGTTGTTAGAAGCAAGATTGTATTGTAAGTTTTAGTCAGATTGCTACCCGTTTTAGTCGACCTGAAAACGACTTGCTTTTAAAAAATTTATCCGTTCATTTTAACTAATCAGTTTTGTGCTCCCACTGACGATAAATTATGGATCCGTCACTGCGTGTCACCTACATACGAAAGAGTTTTTTGCTTTAAGCTTCTTACTTTGATTTTATAGGAGAAAACTTGCATATATATTCTGGGTATCTTTTTAACTTGTCTGGTTCAACTTTCGAGAATACCATTGAATCTTATAAATTGAAAATAATTAATAACGACATTCAAAACCTTACGGATATATATGACGTAAGCTAAATTTTCCAAACAAATCGTAAAAGAGAAATAGCCATCGTGGTTTGATGCAAATGCCGGTCAAAGTTTACAAGTACGTAGACTTATACGCTTGTGTGAACAAAAAATATGCCGACAACTTAATTAGTGGCAAAATCCCCCCAACCAAAACCATGAAGTTAATTTGCCTTAAAATATGTTCACATCTAAACTCTTAGATGTGAAAAGAGTTGCACGGGTTTTAATTGTCTTTTGGTTTGTGAAATTTATTAGAAAACGTATGAAAGTTAAGATTTTTCAAATACCTAATGAAATTCGAAACATTTAATTCATTGAAAAGTGTAAATATTACCCAATTGCCTTTCCAATCTAATAAAATAAAACAACCATAAATGAAATATCATAACGCCTTCTTGTTCAATAGTACGAGGATACTGGATAGAACGTAGGATTTTTGAGGTCTCATGTTCAAAATCATAACTAAAGAGGGTTTTTCCACGGTGGATGAGTTTTCACCTCGATGTGTTCTTGAGTGAGTCAGACATGAAACGTCAAATTCAGTATAGACAGTTGACATCCCAGCTTAAAAAGACTCATTCATGTATTGAGGTTGTTCTAAAAGATCTTAAAAAATATCATAACACAATGAGCCGAACACCATCAAACGAGAATGGATGAGTAATGCAAAAATATAGTAAACTCAAAAAATTCAAATAAACGCAATCAAAAGTATAAAGTTTACAATGTGTGTATGAGTGATTTTTACACGGTTAATATTAACATTGAGTTTAAATTTCTCAAGCCTACTTCTTGTTGGTGTGTTTATAAAATCTCGTCGTTTTAGAAAAATAACGCCGACTTAAAACATTCAAGGTATGTTCGAAATTAAAATAAGAGGATGAATTTCAGAGACTTCAACTGTAACGTGTGGAAAGTTTCCGGTTAGTACGTGAAGAATTCAAAAACTCTATAACGATAAATCATATTGGAAATCACTACTTTGATATGAGAGGAAATTGATTACATTACTAACAAATACATTTCGTAAGACTTAAGTACTAATTTTTTTTGTTGTACATACTTTATTCATATAAAGTCGTCACTATTCATAGATTACGTTGATTTTTTTGTTTCTTATTATTTAATTGTCTCATTCCTTTTATCATGTTTTTATCGGATCATTCTTTTGGTCTCACTCCTTCATTATGGATTTTTTAACTTAAACGACAATCAGGGTTCACGGACATGCCTCTTCATAGCCCAGGTTTATCATACCTCATACGAGATTTCAATAGTCAATCGTTAATTTAACACTTGAGGACGGGACCAACCAATTTTGAGGAAACCGACTTAAAGAGATTTTTACATATATCCCCTTCCTAACCTTCTTAATTACATATATACCCAACCCTTAATTTTTATTACATATTTCCCCTTCAATTAAAAAGTGACACAATTACCCTTTTCTATCAATTCTCATAAATAAATATATAGGTGAGATTAAGACAAACATAAAGTTATATCCGTGACGAGCTTTAATAAACAAATGAATTGTAACGTCGTTTAAATATTAAAATAATCTAAAAAATTTGTAAACATAATGGTCTAATAGAATCGATTTGAGATAAAAATGAAATTGATGCTTTTAAGAATTAGATAAATATAAATAATCATTTCATTAGTTCATTAAGGGTAAAATAGTAATTTAATTAGTTAATTTTAATGAAATGAGCAAATATGTAATATATGTCTTTTAAGAAGGGGAAATATGTAATTAATTTTTAGAGCCGGGTAAATATGTAATAAAAAAACTTAAGAAGGGGATACATGTAAATGCCCCTACTTGTAAAACCCATTAACTTACATATGACTGGAGAGTTTAATGACAACTTCCTGCTAACGGCTCCAAAATTTAATCACCGATAGGATTTGAAGTTATAAACGTAAATTCACAAAACTTTTAACCACACTAACATGTATCGGTGGACAAATTGCCCACTTGCCACTCTATGACAAACATAACATATTATATAATAGTGGTGACGTTTTTTAGTCAAGGTTTTACCATGTAATGCATTTAGTGATCCTTAATTAATCTATCGTTCCACTCATTATGTCGTTGCTTAATTTAAGACATTACTCTAAAAAAATGTCATCCCGACTAAACATGTGATGATTTCGACAGAAAATAATCTAAAGCATTACTAACATCAACTGACTTTGTTTTAAATAAATTGTTTATCATATAATTCTGTAAAACAACTCCTTTTAATATATTTACACTAACAATTCAATAACATTTTTTAACAGTCAAAATTCTATTGCATGACTAGCAAGGATACAAAATATCAAAGTTACACAATTGTTTCCGACTAATGTTGTCTATTACAACTCTATTCTTAATCCATAAAAACGACAGTGACTTAAATATATCACCCAATAATACGTACTCGGTCCTCTTTGGTGATAGACTTGAAATTCTTTCCGTTCTGCACTTTTTAAATGCACCAAAATATTGTTAAGAATATAGCATGTAGGAGATTCCGTTTCGTGGATTAGTAAGGTCATAATTCAGGAAGTTGTAAAAGATTCAATACCATGTTAACTAAAAAGAGAGTGATATGCACCATGAAGTTTTTTTAACGTTATTTTTTTAAAAAACCACTAACAAAATGCTAGAATCACCGTACAAAAACATCACAGAAAAACAACAATTAGACCGTGAATTTAAAAAAAATCCTCAAATGCCAACCAAATATTTCTTTTAACTTTGCCAACCAAACAATTCATAGTATTTGGACATGTGGTCTTAACTATTCCAAACACTTAGATAGATGGGTCCCGCTTAAACTTCATGTTTAGTTATATTAATCCTGTATAATCATGATACATGAGGAAAATCTTAGTGGGGTGCAAGCAAACAACTAATGAGATTTGTTTAATAATCTTCTATTTTGCTGTCACCAAAGACACGACTAATTATTGATCATAATCTGATACTATAATTATTAATTTTATTTAAAATAAACCTAGGGTCTCTTGTAACTTGTAAGTTATGAATCGTTAGTAAGCCAACATGTTATGAACGAATACAAGATTTAAAATTAAGGTGATCGTAAATTTTTTTAATTATAGTTTTTTATTTTATAATTAATCATGTATTGCAGTTTCTAGTATACATAATGGGAAAGTGCAATTGGACCAAGATGATTATTGATAAATAGTGATATATTCGACTAATATAGATCTTATGAGAGTTTGAGACTTCATATAATATTCTTTAAAGTATTAAAAAATATTTTTTTGAAGGGTACTTCGATTTCTTTAGGGTGGGTGGAGTGGACGGAGGAGACAGTAGTGCCGCAACGTCCTCGCTAGGAACACACCCCTTTCGGTGATGAAGATGAGATTTGTGATGTTGTTTTGTTGTTTCCCACCACACGAGTTAGAGAGATCTATAGGCTAAAAGAAGGAGGGGGTGCTATGATTAGACAAGAACATCATTCTAGAGATGAAGGTGTGATTACAAAGTGGTGAGGTTTTATTGAGTATGTTCAACCTAAGAACACGATATGTTTGATAGTTTAACTCCTCGTTTATCGATTCTTATTTAAAACGTAGTAGGGCAATTATACCCTTGACACGTACATGAGTATTAATGTAAAATGCTAGTTAATTGTATTATACTTTTTAGCGACAATTTACCCTTGAATATTGCGTTTACATATATTACCCTCATAAAATCATTTATTTCATATTACCATCACTTAAATTCAATTACATATTTCATATTCGTAAACCACATATTACATATTTACCCAATTTCTTTAACATAACTTTATAAATTACTTTTTTATCCTTAATGATCTTATTAAATGTATTTTTATATCATATTTAATCTAAGACTATTAAAGTTTGTTCCAACCGTCTTTTTATAGTTACCGTTTTTATGTTGTTATCGTATTACTCCCTTCGTTCCAATTTAGATGTCATGGGACCCACAACATAAAGATTAAAAAAAGTAGATTATTATATTATTTTAACCCATAATATGACAAAAATGACAAAAATGTCATTAAAGTATTTTGTCTTTTAGTCATAAATTAAATTTTATATTAAATAATTAGGGGTAAAATTGAAAATGATATTTTTATTTTTGGAATAAACATTTAAACTGAGAACCAAAAAAAAAAATTTAAACATTTAAAATGAGACGGAGGGAATATTATTTACATAAGTGTAAAAAATCGATCTTCGTATCATACATTCATACCCATATTTTTTTTTCAAACTTAAGCATAGTTCGACTATTAATTTCACCATAAATCAACCACTTTCCTTACTCCTAAAGCCATCATCACGAGCTTAAAAAATAACCACCATTTGGATTAGATATACAAACCACAAACTTTTATACAACTTATAACCGCAACCAAAAGAATTAATTAAATAAAACCTAATTATTGCTTCTGTTTCAAACAAAAACAAGTCAACAAAAGTATTATGATATATAAAGGCGAAATTAACACCTTATCACCAAAAACAAAAGAAGACCCTTCTATTCTTTTCTTTAATCACCGTACACATCACGCGCCTACAAACGCGCGTAAACCCAACACTCATTATCTAGTCTGCTAGACCTGGAGCGTGCAATAATAATCGACCCCACTTCACTCGCATACACCCCCCTCCCTTTCATCTCCCCTGTTTCTTCATCTCAGCTCAATACTGTCATTAGTTACTTCATCTTCTCTCTCACACACACTAAAAACCCTATTTCTTCAATCCTGTTCATTCCTGTTCATTTCTGTTCAATTTTGTTCGATTTTACTCAATTTGCTCAAATTGTTCGAGATCTAACTTGTTTTGTCGTACTAGATCTTCATTTTCTCTCTCTAGGGTTTCGGTATCTGCAATTTGTTTGATTTACGATACTCGCCGTGGTTTATGGATCTGCATTGCGTGATTTGAGCTAGATTTTCAGTTGAGTTTGCTTTGAAACAGGTGTTAGTGATGGTTTGTGTACGTATTGTTGAAGCAATCGACGGATGTGTTTGTCGGTGGAGTTTAGTTCAAGTGCAAAACCCTAGCTCGGAGTTGATTCGAGGTTTAGTGTTTTGACGATGGTGTTTGTGTGTTTGATTACAAGATGCAAACGTCTCTAATGCTGCTGTTGTTGTTTATTTTTCCGCTCATCGGTTCCGATACAGTTTGTTACGGTAAATGAAACTGAAACTGTAGCTGAAGCTGAAGTTGATTTTATCATTTCATAACTTCATGATTTGTGCTTTTTTATTTTTGTCGTGTTTTGTATATTATTTAGGGTTTTTTATTCGCGTCAGTTTTAGATGAATTGCACGAAAGAAAAATTGCGAAAAGTAAGTTCAAACTTAAAGTTGTGTGTAGAAAATTGTGGTTTGACTGAATTTCTGGACGTGATGACCGTTGATAGATTATATTTTAGCGAAAATATTGGATTATTTGTTTTTGTGTTATTGTATGGTTTGATGGAACCTGCTTAATATGGAAATTGTATATTCCTTGTGAATATCCTCTTGCTTAATAAACGAGAACTTGCTAAAATGTAAAAATTGTGATATCAATCGTGTGAGCTGTTTACCAATATTGCTGTTGTAGACTTGAAACTTGACTTGTGTGGAAAATTCTTTATTTAGGTATTTTTTATTTCAATGTACTGAATTTGATATCAGTTACAATTGCAATAGTAACTCATTTGACTTTCTAAGTCAAAGGTCTTCTGAACAGTGGCTGCACTGATTGCATACTAACATGGCTATTTCCATGTGATATTTTTATATTGGAGTCTTGTAAACTTGGAGACCTCGGTCACAAAAAGAGATTGGAGGTTCATAAGACTGCACTTTTGTATGTGGTTTTCGTTTGGGATGATGAGAACAGTCACGTTAAGTCGTTAAGGATGCTTAGTTTTCAGTGTCACTCCTGAAAAGTGGTTATATTTGCACCATGAAAACTGTGCTAGCGAGTTTATGTGTATTGCTTACTAGCATCTCCCTTTCTACATAGCAATGTCCATATTTCATAGAGTAAGTTAATTTGGTATGTCAATGAAATTCGGTAACCTTGGAAATCCTAAGTAATTTATAATAAGCATAAAAGTTAGCATGCATTTAACTAAAAACATACACCGTACATTTATGGAACACAAAGTGATGTGTTTGCAATAGCTTAAGTATGCTGTTTTGCTTGTTTATTGTATGCGCAATGCAACAACACAAACTCAGAAAATAAAGAGGTTTTGAGTACTCGGTAACACTATTAAAGCTCTCAAATACCAAAAGTGTCTCATTTGATTACGCTATTTCCATGATGGTATTCCTTTCTAGAAGTTGTCTGTTCTGGATTTTTCTTTAATAATTTGATTACTTGATGGAAAATATTGAAGTATTAATTTGCCTGTCTTAACGAATGACGTGCAATCCATATGAAGCATTAATATAATATTTTGTGTAAGTTGTAATTTCATCACGATGATGGCGCTACATTATCTATTTGTGATAACTTGTCTACTTCCTTTTCAGGCATTCCTTTCCTGAACATCAATCTATCTCCTTCCCTGCTGCCAAGCCAACCTATGTTTGTGAAAACAAATGGGTTTGAACATATCAAAGGTAAGGATTGTCTAACTCATTCATAGATGGAAATATTATGATTGGAATAATGAAAGCACTGTAATTTTTATTCTTTAATTAGTTTTTCCATCTTGTTTCAACCTGCTTAATAAATGCGTTGTTTCATGCTTAGCCCACTTATTGCAACGTGGATGTCATGCAAAGATCAATATACCGGTTGCCAAAATTGCGAAGAACTATAAAATGAATAAAGCAATATATTCATTTGTTACTACTTTATATTAAGATACGGTTGTATGATAATGTTTCGGGCATTTATTGTCTTTCCATTATAGATGATAGGACTGGTTAGTTAATCTAAAATCAATTTGCTTTGGTGTCTATATTATATGCATACCATTAATCACCGCATATAATATTTTGTAAACCTCATGCTGGCTTTATTGTTAAGCAAGATATTCTTACTCATATGAATTACAAATTTTTTAAACCCTTTCACTTAAGGTTGCATATATTGCTTATTTCAGTTTCATTTTTTAGGTCAGCTGCATTTTGTGTTGACAATTTCTTTTCCATGAAGTGGTCTAAAATCCTAATAAATTAGTTTGATGTTTGCATATACAGTGCTAAAACAGTTGCTTTTTCTTCTTTTTTATTATCAGTGAGGTTCATGTCCATGAGTTCATCAGTTCCAGCTATAACATCATTTGCACTACCACCTGAGCCTTTTATGAAACCTTCAATTGTACCTGCTCCTTCTCCAACAATTCAAGGTACTTGCAACTTGCATGTTTGTTCTGAATTTATATAGTTATATGCTTACTAAAGTGTTCTTATAAATCCAAGGTCCTGTTGCGGGTCCCACCATTGGAAAATCACGGCGACATCACCATCGTCTTCATCGTGGGAAGATCACTCATGTGTTTCCTCCATCTCCATCCCCTACACCAGGTATGCAAGTCTGTTTATTCATCAGAAGAAAGAGGCTGCATTGCTGCATATTTTTTGGAACTAAATATTTTTATATTTCTATGTATTTCTCACCACCTGTATATTATTTTTGGATATTCTTGATCCTTTTTCTATTAATTTTTCTCAGTTATAATCTCTAACAGGTTGTGACCAAACATGTACTGACCCACTCACTTCAACTCCAATTGGCTCACCTTGCGGTTGTGTATTTCCTATGAAAGTCAGACTACTTTTGCAAGTATCTGTCTATGCTGTATTTCCTGTTGTCAATGAGCTAGAAATCGAGATTGCAACAGGCACATATTTAACACAAAGTCAAGTTGTCATAACAGGTGCCAGTGCTGATAGCCAAGATCAGGATAAAACAGCAGTTGATATTAATTTGGTCCCACTTGGAGAAAAGTTTGATAATACTACCGCTTTACTCACTTATGATAGATTCTGGCGGAAAAAACTCTCTTTAAACAGAACCCTTTTTGGAGATTATGAGGTGGTATATATTACTTATCCAGGTAAATGCAAAACCTTTTCTACTATTTGTTCCTTGTTTCTGAAATATACGGTTCCTAATTACATATAATTATTTTCAGGGCTTCCGTCTTCCCCACCATATGGAGTGCTCCCTGGAAATGGACCAGATGGAAGTCCTGGAAGTCGACAAAACCCTATCACTGCAACTTTTGTAGGAAAAAGTCAGAAAATGAACCCTAGAACCATTTTTGTGATTGTTTTGTCTGCAGTAGTACTTTTGATTGTTTGCTGTGCAGCAATTTCTGTTTTCATAAAGTACAGAAAGATAGGTAGATCATCAAATGCTGTCGGTCCTGTTTTTACAACTCCAACCAGCAAGAGACGTGGTAAGTCTATATATATGTTAGGTTTTGCTTGTTGACTTTATATAGTTTGATCACCCGAAATATGGAGATTTTGCTTGTTGACTTTATATAGTTTGATCACCCGAAATATGGTTTCCTTATCTGGGTTTCGTGCTTTCTGTTCACTTCAAATACTATTTTGACTATAAACAATATTCCTCTTCACCGTGCGACTTGTTTGATTTAGTGTATCAAGTTGAATGTGACAATTTTGACACGTTTTTTATTCATGGGTTGATTTGGGGTTTTCTTCTTAATGGGCTGAATTAAAAATATTGGCTAAACTGAAAATGAAAATATGCTGAACAGGCTGATATTGCCTAAAGTGTTTCAATCACATAAGACAACCTAATTTTTTTTTGCTAAAATAACTAGATTTATGTTGTGATAACATACCTTTTAATAGCGATATTTGACAAATTAATCTTTGTACAACTCAAAAAGGGAAAGACAACAGTGTTTTAACCCTACTATAAGGTACCAGTTTTAGTCGTGCTCCAACCCTTAATCTGATGATATTGCCATTTTTATGTCAGTTTGTTTATATTTTTCTTCCTTTAGTTACCGACTTACCTTTTTTCTTAAAAATGCTAGCAGGATTGGGAGCGATGCTATCAAGTGATCCATCAAACTCCACATTATCTGTTTTCTCTGCCATGCCAACTTCCCTCCTCTCAGTGAAAACCTTCACATTAGCTGAGCTGGACAAGGCCACTGAAAGATTCAGTTCAAGAAAAATATTGGGTGAAGGGGGTTTTGGGTGTGTATATCATGGGATAGTTGAAGATGGATGTGAAGTTGCAGTGAAATTGCTTAATAGAGACAATAATCAAAACGGTGATCGTGAGTTCATCGCAGAAGTCGAGATGCTAAGCCGGTTGCATCATCGAAACCTTGTTAAACTCATTGGTATATGCATTGAAGGAAGGACACGGTGCTTGGTTTATGAGCTTGTTCCAAATGGTAGTGTCGAGTCTCATTTGCATGGTATGACAACCCTCCTGAAACACTTTATATATCTCGGGCAGGTTGGGTAATGGATGAGTTACCTCCCCAGGCCATTCTACGCGGGTACCCAAAAATCTGGACCTAAGTCCATGGCCCACAAGGGCGGTAACTTTTTCGGTACAGGTTAAAACGTATTGGGTTGACCCTAAACACCTTATACAAACTTTTTAATTTTATACTAAATAATTGCTTTGTCAAATATCATATAAGAATCACATTATACGTGCTTATCCACGATGACCTGAAACACTAATATGCTATCATGTGGGAAGTAAAAGTGCAACAAAAGAACTCTGATCTTCCTCCAACATCATCAAATTACCATGACACTTTTTTATGATAAGGATAATGTTGTAACTTGTGAAACACTAGTATGTTATCATGTGGAATTGTCGATTATTGTAAATGTAAATAATAAAATTTAAATATAAAAGGATCAACGTGTGGATGTTTCAGGTGTGGATAAACAAAAAGGACCTCTTGACTGGGATGCACGGTTAAAAATTGCTTTAGGGGCCGCAAGAGGACTGGCTTATCTTCATGAAGATTCTAATCCCCGTGTAATTCATCGTGATTTTAAGGCCAGTAATGTTTTGCTAGAGGACGATTTTACCCCTAAGGTATCAGATTTTGGTTTAGCAAGAGAAGCTACAGAAGGAAGTAGTCATATTTCCACTCGTGTCATGGGAACTTTCGGGTATGTTTTCTTTCCAATATGCCTAGTGGATTTACTCATTAGTTAACATGCTCGGAAAATGGTAATTACTTTCATTTATCAAAACGGGGTCCACGGGATTTCTTTGGGAGCAACCTCTCTACAGGAGTGGGTTTTTGCTGGGTATGTTTGTGTGTTACAACTAAAATTAAAAACTTATTGCGATGACCAAACTAATAAGACGATCGGTTTATAAATGGCTGTACTATGGATAATCTTCTATCTCATAAGTCATAATGAATTATCAATCATCTTACAAATCACTTCACCTGTGTATTCAAATTGCAGTTATGTGGCACCGGAATATGCAATGACAGGTCACCTACTAGTCAAAAGTGACGTTTACAGTTATGGTGTTGTCCTGCTAGAGCTTCTATCTGGACGAAAACCCGTTGACATGTCACAACCTCCCGGCGAAGAAAACCTCGTGACATGGGCCCGCCCACTTCTCACAAGCAGAGAAGGTTTACAACAGCTAGTGGACCCTAGTTTATGCGGGACGTACGACTTTGATGACATGGCAAAAGTAGCTGCTATTGCTTCCATGTGCGTACACCCAGAGGTCACACAAAGACCATTCATGGGCGAAGTAGTTCAAGCCTTAAAGCTCATATACAATGACAAAGATGAAGTAGGTGGTGACAACTCCACTCAAAGAAATTCTTCAGTGGTTGACTCGGATTTCAAAGGGGACCACGCCCCATCAGACAGCAGTTGGTGGAACGCAGGTGGTGGTGCCACCCCACGATTGACTTTTGGTCAGGCGTCATCATTCATAACAATGGATTACAGCTCGGGCCCGCTTGAAGATCTAGAAAACAGACCGTTTTCAGCTTCGAGTTTTGATAACAGGGTGGGGGTTGCGTTGCCCATAAGTCAAGGGAACAGGTCGGGTCCGCTTAGGACTGTTAGGAGCAAACCTTTGTTTTATAGATCAAAGGGGAGTATGAGCGAACACGGTGGACTGCTTTCAAAGCCTTTTTGGAGTGAAGCTTCGTTCTAGTGAATGAAAAGATGAAAAAGAGTGTTGATTTTGAAGTGTACAGAACCGATCGATGAAGTTTAGAAAGTGATTTGGAATTGAGTTTGGTTTTAGGGCTTGTTGTATGATGTTTGATGATTATAGTTTGACATTCTTGATTTAATTATAATACAATTGGAAGCTGAATAGTATGCTAGCTGTGCTGTATATCTACTCAATCTTGTTTTTTAACGCCCAATCTATCGCTCTTACAGTCTTACTCATAATTGACTTCAAATATCATACACCATGACCCTGTACGGGTAGACCGTGCAAACTGCAAAGCCTGTATCAAATGAGTTAGTCTCACACGTCGCCTAACCTTGTAATCATCTTTGTTATTAGTCCAGTTAATTTTGTATACCAAATGAGTTACTCACACACGTTTCCTCACCTTTTAATCAAGCATCTTTGTTGTTAGTCCAATTAGTTTTGTATAGCAAATGAGTTAGTGTGTTAATTTTGTATACCAAATGAGTTTGCTTGATTAACTCGCGTGTTTATACACATAATCATAACCGTATCATTAAAATGATTGTTCATAGTTGGAAGTTTAAAACATCTGTTTCTTATTCGTTTTTTTTTGTTATGATCTAGTGTTCAGGTTATTCAAACTAAATACTTTATTTTCGTATTATGTTATTTGGTGGCTGAGATGTGAAACGTTAAAAATTAATGCTTATCATCGGTCAATCACATCACCCTAATAATAGGGTGATGCTACACATACACATATATTTTATTTTGTTCTACTTCATACATTTGTTATCATCGATCAATCACATCACCCTAATAATCTATAACGATTTTATTTTTTTACAAATAAAATAAAATCATATTGAATTGAATAGCGAGGTTGATGAATATACAGTATTCACCCATTCACCGATGAGGTGACTGGCGAGTGCAAAAAAGAACGCTAAATTTCTCAACTTTAATGCAAACTTATCTTCTTATACATTACCCTTAGATATTTACACTTTTTCTCTTAAAACATAAAGTGTAATATTGTATTTCTTTTGTTAAGACTATGTAATGAGGCATAGTGCCCATGTTTCACGCCCTAAAACACGTCCCCTACACCATTACGTCAGGGTGTGATGTTTAAAAAGAACTTCCCAAAACATTATTTATTAAACGCCTCAAATCATTTTTTTTTAACGACAATCAACCATCATCCAATCAATAAATAAGCCCTTTTCTTAATTAGATAATGATTATGAGACTTGAAGAATCACTTTTATTTTAAGCTTATAATGTCTATGTTAAGGACGTAAAAAAAATATATATTAAAAACTTAAACCATTAAATGTAATCTAAGCGAGTGGACGTAACAAAAATAGAAAGCGGTGTAACCTGAAGTATAGAAAAATCTAGTCCTTGTGAATGGGGTTATGGTGGCCCCGAAAGAGTCAATGATGAATGAACAGAATAAACAGCTATGACATACAATCTCCCCTTCCCCTATCCAGATCAATCACAGATAATAACATCGCTTGCTTTCGCCGGACGCAATCTCAGTGTTTGAAACGCGTCTCCCATAAATGGCAGCTACATTTCATTCAACTGCCATGCTCCCGAGCTTCATCTCATTGCCATCTCGAATCCCCGCAACAAGGTAACGTTTTTTAATTCAGTGTTATTCAAACTCATTTGTGTTTTCTATCGAATCGTTAAAGTATTTGTATATGTTTGTGATTTGTGATTGTGTTGGCTCAGTGTGCAACGATTCAGGGTTATGGCGAATCAGGTTGATAGTCCAATCGTGGTACGTATTGATTATCGTTTTTGTGAATTGAAATTTTGATTGAGCTTGCGGATTTAGGCCAATTTAGGTCATTGAGATTGAGATTGTGAATTGAAACTCCTGTGCTTAGTTATTGTGATGATTGATGTTGTATGTAATGTAACTGAGAGTTGAAGGTTGTGGTGTGAACAATACAGCTTGGATTTGGTGGTGTGGGAGTGGATCTCTTAGCTACTGTGGATGCGTTTCCTAATCCGGATGATAAGATTCGAAGCACGAGCTTGAAGGTACTTGATATAGATGATCAATATATGTTCGGAGGTTAGTCTTAATGGTAATGTTTTGCTTCTTTCTGTTGTGGATTATGAATCTCAGTATAGCATGAACTTTAGGAGTGAATTTAAAAGTTTGTAAATCATGTGGATCATGTTCTGAAACTCTTACTATGTTAACAATTGGTGAGGTTTCAGTCGTGAAGATTGTTAACCAGATTTTTTGGGCACCTAAAATCAAGAGGCGAAGACTGTGTAAAATGTTTCCTGTAACTATGCAAATATGCAATGAAATGTTATCAGTGGTGTAGAATATTTCAAACACCTTATGCTTAATCTAGTCACTATGATTGTAGAATTGTTTTGTGATCATATTGTTCTTTCCTTGCCCTTTCTGTTTACTTTTCTACTCCCCAGTCTAGGTTTAAAAACTGATTATCATATTTAGAGGATTGTTGATGTTAGATTTTCAAAATAGTTGTTTGTGTTTTTCGGTTTTCCTGTTACTCAAAAGAAATGGCGGACTTTTTATGATTTGAAAAATCTGACCTTTTGAATTTGTACATCCTGTTACCATGATTGTTGTGGAAGTTAGTGGAATATCTTTCAAAGTTTTTAGAATCATATAATTCACACTATCATTGATAGGTACAAGGAGGTGGTAATGCAGGAAATGCTTTAACTTGTGCCGCGCGTTTAGGATTGAACGCAAGGTTAATATCCAAGGTATGCATGCAATATACTAATGATTAACATTAGAACTATTTATATATTTAAGCTGTGTTCTTTTCACATTATTAGGTTGCCAATGATGCTCAAGGGAGAGGTATATTGGAGGAATTAAAAGCTGACGGTGTAGATGTATCTTTTTTTGCGGTAATGAACATGCATTGAAATACAATCTTCCAACATAGTTGAACATGTTTTTTTTTTAATTGAGAAAAGTAGATTTCATTCACAAAATTCAGATCAATTGAACAAAGACTTAATAGCTTTGGGTTCAAAGAACTTGTTTGGGTGAACATTTTGACAGTTGTAGTTCAGCAGTTCTTGTGGACGTGTATATTCTTGTTACACGTTTCACAATGGGAGGTGATGTGTACCCAACAAAGTTTGTCAAGCAGTAAACAAAACATGGTACAAGTCTACAATGCAGAAGTTTGTTGTGCATGGCCAGTTTTGTTGTGTACAAATCACTTCCCTTTTCTGTGTTACCCTACATTAATATTAACAAAACCTTTTGAATATTAGCTAATGCCCCAATAGTCTTTGAACCTTCAAGTTAGATAATTCTTGTGGGCTAAAATTAGTAACATCAACTTTTACAATGGTTATTATTTACTCAACTGGTAGATTAACTTCAGGGTTTATCAGTAATGGGAATAGTGCAATTATTATGTGATCAAGATCCTGTAAACTATATCTCTTGTTGCAGTTTTTGTTCCTCACATCTATCTTGTTTATTTCTATTAGCACAATGATCTTTTATCAACAGGCTGTACAAATTCATTTATAGAATTTTAGTAGGTAGCATTTGCCTTTGAGAGGTCTTCTTTTTTACATACGTGTGATGCATTAACTTATATTTCTAGTTCACAGGTTTCTGAAGAGGGAAATTCACCATTTACGTATGTGATTGTGGACAATCAAACGTAAGCATCCCTTCACTTCTCATTTAGATACCTCTGTGTGAAGTATGTGTTTGGTTTGGCTATGTGATTGGCTGTTTTCTGCCAACAGAAAACAATTTGTGAACTTGTTCCTGACTATCACAGAATATTGTGAAGTTTTGCAGGTTTTGTTATTTGAGTTGATTTGATTGACTCTTCCATACTTTTAAGGAGTTGAATCTATTCATGCATCACAAACATAAATTTTCATTTATGGAATGGTTTATATGTTTCCAGGAAAACTCGAACTTGTATTCATACCCCAGGATCGCCTCCAATGATTCCTGATGATATCTCCAGTTCAACTTTGTTAGCTGCATTGGCTGGAGTAAAGCTTGTTTATTTTGATGTACGCTTGCCTGAAACTGCTCTACTTTTTGCACATGAGGTAAACATTAGGTGATTAGGATCTTTTTAATCCTGTTTGGCTTGTAGTACATGGCATAAATAGTCCAAAACTAGATGGGCATTTTGCAATACAATGTGTCAATTTTAGCTTGAGCTGTCTAGGATGCCACCCAAGCTGCTGCTTAAAATATGGTTAAATACTTAATGGCAGCAGAATAGCTTCAGCTCCAGGCCATTTTGTGGGTGTTTGGATGTGCCTTTGAAAGCTAATATGTGATGGCAATCCAAAAACCCCTTAATTTTATTTTAATGGAAATGAACCATTTACCATCCTTGTTCAATTTCACCAGTGCAGGCAAATCAAAGAAAAATACCTATTTTAGTTGATGCTGAAAGACCAAGGGAAGGACTGGATGATCTTCTAAATTTATCAGATTATGTTGTGTGCTCGGCAAAATTTCCTCAGGCAAGCTGATGATGTTTTCAGTTTTCACCTATTTTTGAATAAGACAAAAAACTTCACGGACTAAATTGATCACGAAAAAACTTGAGGGATGTAAACCCTTATTTAGTAAGATCACGTAGGGTTTATCAAAGACCTAGTTTTTTATTTTCTGGCATGTCTGCAATTGTAGCATACATTTTTATTATCTTTACTTCTCTCTATAGTCAAGTATGGGTTTATTTCTAGCATAATTCTATGTGCTCAATCAGAGGTTCTAATACCGGGAGTTTACTTTTTCATTCTTTTTAATTTATTTTATGTTTACTACTTTTTACAGACATGGACTGGAGCTCCATCTGTTCCAAGTGCACTTGTTTCCATGCTTTTAAGGCTGCCTAAGGTCAAGTTTGTGATTGTAACTTTGGGTGCAGATGGTTGTATAATGCTTCAGAGAAGCATTGAAGGTGTGTTTTTTTAATTTATTATACATTTGGTAGCAAACTAGTATTCCTTACATCATAACACAGCCTTTGATACAAATATCACTTCCAGGAGAGAGTGTTCAAGGTGAAGAAATAGATGCAGATGATTTAGTAGATAAGTTAAAGTGCCAATCTGACAATAGCACATTTGCCCCATCATGCATTTCATCGGTAGTTTCAACTTTAACTATCACATGTCATGTTATTCTTTTACAATGTTAAATTATATCGTGCCTCTCTACTTGATCTTGACACATATGCATCTACTATTTGACACATTAGCTTGTGCTTGTGGTCAACCTGATTAAGTAAAGACATTTTCAACTCGAGTCCTAACCCACCCAATTTGCCACCTCGAATCATAATTGTGAAACAATTTTTTTAGGAGACTGTAAATAGTACAATTGAATTTTAAGTTCTATTTGAGATAAAATATTAATAATTATAACTACAATGTCGGTGCATAATTTACTTTGTGCTTCAGGAGGTTACAAGGTTGCAGGCAAAGGGAGTTGGGACCGTGTGTGGGAAGCTATTCTTGGGTACAGCTGAAAAGATACCACAGTCAGAGCTCGTGGATACAACAGGTGCTGGGGATGCATTTATAGGAGCTGTCCTTCATGGTGTGTATTTAGTTATAACCAATTCATTTCATCAGCTTTTTAAATTACTTATTTTTTCAGAGTCAGTACTTCATCATAAGTGCATTATTCTTCAATAATCATCTCTAGACAACCAGGTAGCTGCAAGTATATAGACTATAGGGTCCTACTCCACTGTCAAAAACTATTACTAGGCTTTATTGTAAATCATTATTATTGTTATTATTACAAATAAAGCTAATTACTAAGTGTTCCAAGCAGTTGACCAAATTGACGACTCTTATTGTTCATGTTATTTTGTAGGCATTTGCACCAACAAGCCACCGGAGCAGATTTTACCTTTTGCAGCTCAAGTGGTTAGTACATTTAAGTTTTTGGATGTGAAAATTTACATTTGTCATCAAATTTTCTTAGATTTGGTTGCGAAAATGTGACGTGGGACATTTAAGGCCATCGAACTATTTTTTTTTTCTGGACTTGGTAGTTTAAAAAAGAAAGAAAATGAAACTTAATAATTTACAAATTTCACAATTGTTCATCCAAACCTCGTAGCCTCGTAGGTAGGGCTTTAAATGGTTCAAGTGGGAGATCAACAGTCAGCTCAGAAAAAAAAGTATATTAGTTTTGATAACCAAACTTATTTTCAAGTATATGTAAAAACTATATTTGACAAACTATCTCATTTCAGTCATATATAAACTTTATAGCAGAAGTTGATCACAAGTCAACAATCCTTTTTAGATAAGTTTTGCAATAATAAAACCAACAATAACATCATTTGAAAATTTGAATTTCTATATGTTACATAAGGCTTTAAATACATGATAAGAGTTTGAGACAAGCCCTATTATAGCTCGAGCCCAGCTCATATAATCGAGCTCTTTTTGGTTTTCGAGCTCAAACATTTAGACTTGACTTCATCGAGCTTGAGGCCAAGCTGAACTAAGTTGCTCGATAAAGTTGGGTCATTTGTCGACACTAGAGTCACTACATTTCAAAATCTGTTCTAGTCAGTGTTTTTTTATGAATGATTACAGGCAGCTATCGCATGTCGAGATTTGGGAGCTCGTGCTGGTCTTCCACATCTCATAGATCCTCGTTTAACTCCTTTCTTATAGTAACAATTTCACTATTTCCTTGTTATCTGTAGCTTAACATTCTGGTATCTATTTCAATTTTATTATTGATTTATATTGCATCGCTGCATTCGTGGTTGTACATATAAACACCGGGAAAACGAGTATCATGCGTGTACTCATGAGCGATCCAAGTGTGACAATCAGCCACTTGATTTCGTACTTGTACTTTAACATTCTAGCCCAGTCCTTGAATACCAAAATCAGAACACAACAAACACTCAAAAACTAAAATAACAACTACAAAATCATATTTCATCAATAAAAGTGATTTTGTAACACCCTAGGCAAATCCCACATCGGTCGTGGGCATGAGAGATCTGGGATTTATAAGGGATGTCCGACCTCAAATACCAACAACGTGTTTTGGGGCTTAATCAGTGGCGTACCCAGAAATTTTTTTTATGGGGGTCGAAAATTTAGAAGGAAACGTTTGAGTATCAATATATAAAAATCCGGTTCGACTAGGTGCGGGTTGAACCAGGTCGTGTCACCTTAAAAATGACTAAAAACTAATATTTTATATGCTTGTACAACGCTTAAACAATTGCGAATACACATTTTTTTATTCTTGCGAATACATATTTTAAACAAATTTTCAATAACTTGTAAGTTTTTTTTATTCTTTTTTTCACTTTTTTTCTTTTTTCTTTAATTTTTTAACAGTATTTTTCTTCCTAAATACTTGAAACCCCTCTAGTCATTCATCATATATTTACCAAGGTAACTAAAGTTTGGTAAATCACAATTTTGAGTTTCGAGTTACGATAACTTTTTTTAAATCTTATAAAATAAATCTTTTATAAAATAAATCTTTTATTGTGTTTCTTAAACATCATATGTTACAAATAAGAAGTGAATGAAACCAAACCATGTTTTCCAAATAAAAATATGTTGGAGGACTTGTGTTATGGTATAAAAATTGTGATGTTTAGAACCTTGGTTCTACAACTAGACTTTTCACTATTTCTCACTTCTCACTTGATTACTTTAGCTAGTAGTTAGTTTATTTATGTATTTCCTTACTTATACTCATGACCATCAAAATCAACAACTATGTTGATGGTTTTGTGCAATGATGAAACACTTGAGGTTATAATACCTTTAATGCTTGACTATACATGACAATATAAATAAATATATATTACTATTTTCTAACCATAATTTAACCCAATCTATGGTTAACTATTATATTTTTCCTCTGGGCTATGGATTGGGCATCAAACTGAGATTTTCAAGACTGAATGGGGGTCGAGGGTTAAATTTTATGGGGGTCGATCGAGAATTTAACATATAAAAACTAAAAAAAAAAATTTCGCAGGGGGAGCGGGCGCCCCCCACCCACATAAAGTGGGTACGCCCCTGGGCTTAATGTTACAGGGCAATCAAAAACAAATCCGTGAGCTCTAATGTAGCAAAGCGGACAATATTGGTGGTATGAGGGGCTGGATTTGAAGTTAAACGTTGTACATATGCTTCCTAAGATACAATGAAACAATTTTTTTGAACAGCAGAGTTCCCAAAGATTTGAAGTTATTGCAAAATCATGTTTGAATTCTAACACAATCGTCTAGCAATATGTTATACAAATAAAATTGAAGTTTAGCTCCCCTAAGTCCTTGACAGCAAATTCCTTGTTTAACTGAGCAATGAAGGTCGTGATGAAGTGATTGAGATGGCGTGTCGAAATCAAACATCAACGTAGACTAGCTAGCTGCAAGTACATGATGCATGCGTCCCTTTGAGCACAAAGAGAGATGTGTCTGCCCTGCTACACGTAAAATCATTGTCAATAAAAAAAAGGGTTATTCGATGAAGCCATGCACAAGGGCCTTCCATGTTGCAAGTTGTCGCTACCATGGCCTCCTCATCATCTATCGATCACACTCTTCATCTTAACACCCTCATCTGCATGCTCATAGTCAAAATGATTTGATAATCCTGTCCTTGCTTCATGGCTAGCGGCTAACCGGCTAACGCACCATTATTATCCGACATGTTTTTTTATCCAAAAAAGTCATTACAATGATTGCTGGCTTAATGGTGGTGTTGCTTTAGATGCCTCTTACAGCAACTCCTCCATTGAGCGTGTTTTAAACCTTTGTGATCCATTGTCCGCTATCGAACACCTAGTTCATGATGCCGACCAATGGTGGTGTTGTAAGTGACTTCTAAAGCAAACTAAATCTGTCTCGTCATGGTTGAGCCAACAATCGCCATAACAACTTCTTACAGATAATATGAGGTTACCAAGAATTAGTAAATTACACAAACAAGAATGAAAAACTACCAAGATGGTGGTTTAATATCTAATCCTCCTCTTTAAGCTCATTGTTTAATATAGATATTTGTTATACTCTAAAATGGTTTTATATTAAACGCGTGCTATGTCTATTATCTTATCTTAGACTACAATTATGGTAGATCGAGGTGGACGTCATGGTGCTTCCATGTCAACAAACGTGATCGGAAACACCATAACAGGGCGCTATGGTGGTGGGTGCTAATTGCTAAGACTTTCATGGCGTGAAGATGTGTCAATGATTTTTTCAATAGTACTCAATCACAACTCACTCATTTTTCTAAACATTATATTATCATCATACACCACCTTTGTTAATCACCATCACTTCTCATAACACATTCTGTAGTGATCAAATGAAAGATGAAAATTTTTACATCTCTTGAAAATCCTATGTGAAAATCCAAACAGTAACATCTAAATAATGATAACTACTAAATAATAAAAAAAATTCTCATAACACATTCAACCAATCAAGCAACAAGCAATGATATAAAGTAGTTCCCATTTTTTTTTATAATCTGTGCTCTCTTTTTGTTTCTTTTACTCCAAGAAAAGGTTCACATGTGACTCAAACTCAACAGCAAAAAGCCCTTGATCATCACACTAACTAAAAGTGTCACAGCAAACACAAACACAAACACACAGACCAAAAGCATCAATGGCAGCAACAACAACTCACCTCGCTAAAACAACCTTCACCTCCATTTCCCTCTCTCCAACACCTCTCTCTCATCTCCCCAACTCTCCATCTTCATTAACATTCATTCACCATCACAAACCACCAACCATCAGAAAACATGCCAATTTCAAGATCCACGCCATGACTGCTTCATTCGGATCTCGATTAGAAGAAACTGTCAAGAAAACAATCACCGACAATCCAGTTGTTGTTTATTCCAAAACCTGGTGTTCGTAAGTCGCTTTTAGGGTTTAATTGTTTCATTTGTTTCCAAATTTGAAGTGGTTTTTGGTTTTGATTGTTAAGGTATTCATCTGAGGTGAAATCGTTGTTTAATCGCCTTGGTGTTGAGCCGCTTGTCATTGAATTGGATCAAATGGGTAAGTAATTGTTGGTTTGTGATGCAAATTAGGGATTTTTTGTTTGTTTGAGATGCAAAATTAGGCAAAATTGAACTTCAATTTTGATCAGTTTTGATGTGGATGATTTGTGATGGTGGGTTGGGTTTAGAACTTCATTTGGTTAGGGTTTTGGATTGGGTTTATTGTTTTGATGCAACAAAATTGAATTTTTAGTTGCATAATCTCAATCATATCCAGTAGAAAATATGGCTGTGAATAAATTAGAGTTTTAAACAAGCCCGGGTTCGAAAATGTCGTTGATTAACTGAACCAATGTAACAGTTGGCATTTATAAACCGTCTACTAAACTTCACTTATTAGTTATTACCAAAGTAAAAGTTCCTTTTTTTTAAACAAACAAAGTAAAAGTTCCTACAAAACTTCTTTAACTACTACATTACATGTTACTGCCAAACTCCAGCTACTACCGATGTTCATTTCCATATAACTTTCTCACAACTTTGGATTCGGAGTAATTTTCAATGCAATAAAAGTACGTCAAAATATGAACTTTGGTTAAAGTTTTGTAATGATTCCGTGATGACGATGGATGATGTTTTAAAGTACGTCATCTGTCATGTCATCAAAAGTTAACGGAAGTTTTAAAAAAGTTAACGGGGGACCTCCGGTCCTTCAGTGAAAATTAGTTGGAAACTTGAGATCTCTCCAAGAATTTACTGAGTTGGGACTTTCATCGGCCAATAGATTAAAGTTCGGATTTTTTAAACTCACTTTTCCTACCCAAAATAGCCTGATGACACTAAAATCACCAATGGATACATCATCCATTTCGCTTAAAAAGTATGTAATATGCACATATTTGTAGTCAATATTCTTTGATCAAATCCCTTAGACCATATATATTCATGTTAAGAAACAACTCTCTTTTTGAAAGGAAACTAACGAAACCTATTTCTCTATACTCGAAGGGACTTAACTGTGTTTATGTGAAGTATTATATATTTATACAGCATACATATTAATGTGCACTTTATTTATACAGAAATACTTTTTTTTCTCTCTTTTTTTCTAGGTGCACAAGGGCCTCAGCTACAAAAGGTTCTTGAACGGCTTACAGGGCAGCATACTGTTCCAAATGTTTTTATTGGTAAGTTGGAGATGCATTGAGAATATCATATTATATTCCACCTGCGAAT
Organism: Tagetes erecta; assembly: GCA_030867185.1. Lineage (NCBI taxonomy): Eukaryota > Viridiplantae > Streptophyta > Magnoliopsida > Asterales > Asteraceae > Tagetes > Tagetes erecta. The sequence continues at coordinate 11,900,720 of CM061494.1, forward strand.
TAAGCATGCTTTAGCCTGATGTTTTGAAGTGAACGACCTTGATCATAAGTGGTTATTGCCTACATTTTTTATTGCACGCGCCCAATGTGCATGATATGTACCAGTCAAGTTGGGTTATTGTTATGATTATTTTTTTTATCTCAAATGGGTCAATAAATAAATATCCAAAAGTGAACGGGTCAGTAAATGAATATCCAAAAGTGAACGAGTCAGTAAATGAATATCCAAAAGTGAACGAGTCAGTAAATGAATATCCAAAAGTGAACGATTCAGTAAATGAATATCCAAAAGTGAACGGGTCAATAAATGAGTATCCAAATGTGAATGCGTCAAATGGGTCGAAAATCATGCAATGTTTATTTTAAAGCCAACAACCTCCTTTGAGTTATTCTCATACGATACATCTTTATAATGATGTATTTTGTAATCGTACTCAGCACATGAATTTCTTATAACGATATACAAAAGAAAAAAATGGACATAGTGTTGGAGATTCTGATCCAACCCGTCTGACTCGCCCTTTTGCCACCAAGAGAACAAGTTAATTTCATAGCATGCAGACAATTCAGGATTTGCGTCCGCTGCTGAATATGAATGATGTGGTGAATGTTGATGTTTCAGTTCCTTTCACAATAACACTCGGAGAAGAAGTTTTGAAATGAAAAATAGAAATAAAATTGGTTTACAGTAGCATTCAGTATATTTTTTTAAAACTTTTTTTACTTACCTTGTTCTTTGATGACAGGGGGCAAACACATAGGCGGTTGTACAGGTATCTTTTTTAGCACACCCTTTATGCTACTTCATCTTTTAACTATGTCAGTAAATAGTATACTAGGATCGCGGTAATTACAGTGTAAAATCAAAATATATGGTGGTATACACATAACTTAACAATTTGCTTATATCCATAAATGTTTGTTAAAAATATTTTATTATATGATTATGAATTTTGTACTTTATAGTTCAAAATCCACTTAAAATAAAGGACTTGTCCTTAGTCCTAACTATCATTTGTAAACATCATTCGCGGTGCAGATACGGTGAAGTTACATAGGAAAGGGGAGCTTGAAGCTTTGCTGGGTGAGGCGAAAAAGACATAATTCTAGTGCAGATTTGTTGTACCAGTCGAACCACTAGTCGGTGTCGTTTGGTTGATATTCAGAACATTAACATCTATTTGTTAGATTCATTTAATGGTTTAATTTGATATGAATTTTCTATAAAACTTATATATTTGTCATTTTAACACTTTATTGACTATTTCAATCACATGTTTCATTTAGATGGCACTCACTTATTTCAATTACACATAATGCTTAATTAGTCTAACAAACGAAGTCAAAGAATTAAAATTTAGCAGGGGAGGTATATTAGGGAAAAGGAAAAAAAACAAGGAAAAGAAAGACCGACAGGAAAAGAAAATTTGCTCGTGCTTGGTTCGTTTACAAACTAAAACGAGCCGATCATCTCGTTTGCTATCGAGCCAAAGTTTGAACCGGTATTTTCTGAGCAAACATGAACGAGTGAAGAGGGATAGACTCTTTGAAAAAACCTATTCGGGTTTACCCTTGAAACTTGAAACCCACGTATCTTTCTGAAAGTAATCATCTTTGTCGACATTTTAGTCAGAAGTTTTTAATTACAATCCGTCGTTATAAAATATAAAAAACATAGGGCATGTATTTAGTTTTTCTTTATGATCTTTTATTGTTTGTTAATATAAAATGAATTTCATTTGAGAAGACTCATATATTGCGAGAAGAAAAAAAAAACCTAAATTATTAAAAAAACTTGGTAATGTTTTTTTTAAGTTCACTTCATACACATAATTTTGTAAGTTATAAACTAAAAATCATTAAAATATTTTTTTGTATGTATTTTTAGCGTTTGAAGTTTACCTACACACATATAGGTTGTTTGTAATAGTGTAAGTTTATCTACATATGATTCTAACATGTGTAAGTTTACCAAATAAACGAAATTTATCAAATTTTATTTTTTGAATATCAAAATTGATGAATAAATATTGTTTTCCTTCTCGTAATATTTAACAACTTTCCTTTTCTACTCGTAATATTTAATCTTCTCACATGAACCATCGTTGTTAACATGTTCATATAACTATATAAGTATAATTTTAGTTTTAATCTATTGACATGCAATGTGGAGGGGAGACCACCATTATTGACTTATTTTTTAGAAGGCGTACATATGCAACATCAAAAAATATTATTTAAACACGCTAATAAATAATGTTGACTTTTTGAGACGTTGTTGAAACTGATGATTTCAAACCAACTAATCCTAAAAATCAATTAACAAATGAACCGAAAAATTGACCGATAAAGAATTAAAAGCAAACTATATGTAGACACCTTGTGTGAGACGTATAAGCAATGATCAATGCGATGTATGTTTATGGTTTATGAAAGGTTAAAAGCAATGATCAATGACCATTGAGTTTATGTTAAAAGCAATGATCAATGACTATTAAAGTACATATATTGTAGTAGCAGCAAAAGCTATAGCGACCCATGCGATGTAGCGAGAAATTTGTTTATGGTTTATGAAAGGTTAAAAGCAATGATCAATGACCATTGAGTTTATGTTTAAATGAGAATCAAGTTTTTCAAACACGCTAATCAAATACATCAAGTTTAAATAAAGCCTTCACTCATTTACTTTCTATACGAAAAACATTTGAGATATCTACATCTACATAATAAATCAAGGTTTTGAGGGGCAAATTTGGGCGGGAAAAATGACAGGGAAGATTTTAGGGACAAATATTTTAAAAACAAAAGTAATTTTAAAAATAATGCAAAGTCAACTTCTCTCCAACGAGTAATTTTGAATCCAACAGTTTTAAATATTGATTTTTATTATACTCCGTAATAATTATTACATCACATTTTTAATCGTGATTTCTCCATTCAATAGATCATTTATATTATTCAATCCGTGTGTTTACACAGGTATTAAACCTACTATGTTTATAAACTCAAACTAATATCATAGCTAGCTTCAATACATGTGTTACAAACCGGTTAATAACAATATTTAAAAACAGTTATTCTCATTATATTTAAGAATTTCTAAATATTTTATATATAAATTTAAGGATTTGCAAAACAAAAACTTGAATATAATATTAGTCATAATTTTTTTGCTCAATTTTCCTTCCATACTTCCATTAAAAGAACAAATATTTAATTTCCTTAAAAAATAAAGCATAAAAACCTTAATTTATTAGGTTACATTTTCATAAAAATGTATTTGGTATTGTTGAAATTAAGATAATATTAGATATTTACGTCAAAATATTATAAATTCTTAGATCATGTGTAGTGGGTGTCAATTGTCATATGGTTTATAAAACTCCATACACCGCTCCCCTGGGCGTTATGGACGTTATGTGTAGGGATGTGGCGTGATGTTCATAACACCAAAAAATGAACGCATGTAGGGTTGTGACGTGATTCTCAAAACTACTTAAAAGATGTGTTTCTGAGTTTGTTTAAGGAGAGATGAGAAAATAAAACAATATCTTTTCATTTTTTTTTATCTTCTCCGCCTTCACTTTTTTCAATTTGAAATAATTGATTTTAGTCTTTATGTTCCCTATCATTTTCTTCTTTTCCCTCTGTAAATTTGGGAACACGTTTTTTTTTTAATTTCCTTCTACTTTCTTTCTTAGAAAAGGTCGGAAAAATAGTAAAACTACCCAAAAAGAAGGATACTCTTTCAGAACCTAGTTCAACCCAATAAAACCCCGCCCTTTCATGAATGTGCAGCTTTACACTTGGGTCCTAGTACGTATAAAATAAAAAAACCCCCCAAAAAATAACATAGATTATGCTAGCAACATTATTACTAGTTCCAAAGTATGGCGTCTCTTCAATTTTTAGAGTTTTACTTGATTCAAACGTATAAATTTAGATTATTATTTTTTTACTGACAATTTGAATCACTCACAGGTCACTGATTCACTCGATCATCTTCATTTTCTCATTAAAAGGAAACTCACTTTAGGTAAAAAAAAAGTAGACTATTTCCTTTCTTTGGATAAGAAATAGTGGTAAAATGTATTTTTTAGATTGAAAACAAGGGTAATTAATCACCTCTTTTGTAATTTATACTAGCTCGCTGCTAATTTCTAAAGAAAATTGGCTGTTAAAAAACGGTAAAAAGCCTTGACCAAATTGGATACCCTACTTTTTTTTAATCTTAGATACAACTTAAACCTCACAATCACTTAGTTAAGGGTCATATATCTTCGTCATTAAACCTAGACCAAGTTAGTACATAGTCATAAAATTATTTAGAATATTAGACTTGACAAATATTATCATTTAAAATAACCATGGGCGAAGCTACATTGAGACGGGGGAGGGTCACGGCCCCCCCACTTTTTTTTTTGTCTGAAGTGTTGGTTTGTTGGTCGGTAGTTGATTTTTTATATATATATATATTGAGTTTGGCCCCCTTGAAACAAGGCGTTTTAAGATTTTGGCCCCCCGAAACAAAGCGTTTTAAGATTTGCCCCCCTAGCCTCCAAATCCTGGCTTCGCCACTGAAAATAACAATACAGTTGTTACGTACTCACTCGTAAACCATTTAGAAGTGGTCTTAATTTCAATATTCGCAAAGGACGTTAATTGTACCCTATTTTAAGGGTTGACTACTCAAACCAAACGTTATATTGACAAAGACACAACCCTGAAAATCCTGCCATTAAACAACAAATAATCATCCATTTTTAGGTTGTTTACAAACTGCTAAATCTAAAAAATAATGAGGGTTTGGTAACCAACAATTATAGTTTTATAGTCTTGTAATAATTAATAGTTTTTTTATTGTTCTTTTTATGTAACTGAAGATCATGAAATTACGTACCTATATAAGATGTGTTTATAAATTTTCGTAAGTTATCCGAATTTAAAATTATTTAAAAAAAGTAAAAAATTGCAACAAAAAGTCTAAAGCATCGTAGAGGGGCAAACCCATTATATATATAAAAAATCCGGGAAATTTTTATTACTGTATGAACGTCCGGGAAATTTTTTATTACTGTATGAACGTCAATACAGTATCATATTTTATGTAAAAAATCAACTATCTAACAACAAAACAACACTTCGGACGAAAAAAAGTAGAGGGCCGTGACCCTCTCCTGCCTCTTATATCGTTCAATTCGCCGGTTACATTAAGTATCATATTTTATGTAAAATACTCAATCTTATTAATTCAATTTTGCCTCCAGCCAGTGATATTACTAGGTATGATTTAGGTACTTTTTATTAGAGTTTTTGGTTCGGTTGATACGTATCTTAATCCTTCCTCTCTTCTAATAAATCGCTAACCCATGTTACCACAATGCGCCACATGTCGCCACCTGATGCATCCCCATTAAGTATTTCATAAACTTTCCAAAAATACATTATTTTTTCTTTAGACAATTTAAGATTTATTTTAATACATTTTCAAATATAAGTCTATTAGTTTAGATTTTCTCACTCCTTGATTACAAAACATTTGTAATTCATCTTTATCAAAAACAATTATTGTAACAATAAAAAAATGAATCACTTAATTATTTTATCACTAAACAACTTTAGCTTTAAATTACTAAAATTCGGTTTTTTCTTTTTAATAAATAAATTCAATTTTTCGTGTTTTAATTTGCATTACTTTGCGCTTTTATGATACGTTTGTTATTCCTTTAGTATATACATTTTCTTTAATGTTCAACCCCGTGTGAACACACGGGTGTTAACCTAGTTTATTAATAAAACACAACCGAAAAGAGCATGCCCTTTCAATGCTAATTTATTTATATAATAATGTACGTAAACAATGGTATTTTTATAGATTTATTTGTAAGCAGCATGCATGCTTACTCTATTGATGTCACTATAGTAAACTAACTTAAAGCCAGCAAGATTGTGTCTCCTTTTTTATTTTGACTTTGTATTAATCAAATTAGGTTATTCGCCAACAAATATATTTTCTTTTAAGTTTGCATTTAATAACACGACGTCTCGATCTATATGTTTTTATAAATGTTATGAATAGTAAAACAATACTAGACATGTGTTAGGTTGTATTGTGAATGTGATTAGTAGTCTATTGATAACACATTTATGTTTGGAGCGTTATATCGATCATGGGTTTAAAGCTTGTTGTGTGCAAGTTGTTGTGTAATTCTACTTAAAAAATCAAGTGAATGTTTGTTTGAAAAAAATATGTCAGGTCTTACTTGGTCGATCAATTTTTTTTTATATTTTTATGAGATAATATATTCAGTTAGCAACAAAATTAAAACCAACATGAAGTCTTCGTCCAGTTGTATCGTATTTTTTCTTCCTATGGCTGCACTTAGGTTCGAGCACTCGCGTGTTTTTTTCTTTCTTGTTTTAAGGTATAACATTTAACAACATCTCGGTATGCTTTTATATCAACATTTTCTAAATTGTTTTTTATTGGTACCGATATTAGGTCCACACCAAAAAAAAGTCTTGCTACAACAACGAGCTAAGTTTAAAGAAAAGAAACTCAAAGTTCATATACTTAAAATTTTAAAATTGGACACTGACATTCAAAAGTACTAATTTTCTGTTTTTGTAATGTATTAATCTTGTCCTTATACTTTGATATGTTTACATATTTTGTCATAAAATTCAACTTTAACATATTTACGACTTTGATCCCTACTTTACTTTGTATTATTTACAACTTTAACTTTGTTATCATTTTGACATGTCTCTTGTTCTTTTAATATGTGACATATTACGATTTTGTATCGTAACGTGTGAACATGACAATTTTATTTTATCAATGTAGGTAACTTCGTTACAGACGAAAGACCCAACCGTCATATCACATAACTCAGTCTTATAGCTAGTTTAAAATGGGTGAACGTTTAATTTTAGTTAATATTGAGGAATTTGTTGAAAAAAATATTATATATGAAACTCTAGTCTCTAATACAAAAAGTTTAGTGAATAAATGACCCTTGCCATAAACTAGACTTTTGCTTCTTCTTCTTTTTTTTTTTTTTTTTTAATATCGATCTATCTCTAGCACGGAAACATCGCATTTGTAACGCAATCGATTGACCGAGAAGTATATTTACAGAGTACTTTTACTATTATTATTATTGCTATTAAAATTGAATTTTCACGCATTAATTTTATAAAATAAAAACATTCATGTCCCACATAAGTCGTATTATTAATAAACTTAATTTTGCTACTTTTAATTTTTGGTTATTTTTTCCCTTAAAATTCAACATCTATATACACAAGTTTAACCGTTGTTTTGATTTACTTTTTTTTAATCAACTGAATTTTGTTTTATAAACTCTCGAAACCTACCAATACTATGTTAATCAGTTAGATCATAAAAAACACAGTTATGCTCTAAGAAATTTTTTATTAAAAACAGTGAATTTGAACAAGTTTAATTAAAAATTTAGATCGAGTTTTCAATTTTCATGCATGGATACTTCTATTTATAAAGATTGGTAATAATAATAATAATAATAATAATAATAATAATAATAATAATAATAATAATAATAATAATAATAATTATAACAAAGTTAATTAAATAACAAGCAAGCAATTGAAAATAAACAATAAATGGGCATTTAGTAGATGAGAGAAGGAAAGATTTTTATGGGATGGTCCCGTGAAGATATATATGTGACATTGTGTCTATTTCCTTAATATCATTTTTGTGTCAACATACATTTTGTACTCCCTCCCTCTATTATGTTTTCTCGTAACATCATTATTAATTAATGTCATCGATCGATCTAATTTACTAAATGCAACCGTCTACCAATTTGCATCTATCATATATATCATTATCATATTTTATGTGGACCATAAATGTAAGCCATGTTAATTTTTATCCTCCCTCTAGGATGACCCATTAAGAAACGTACACTTTAATATAATAATATGTAACCAATTAAGTTAAAGTTTATATAACGTCATATCTATGATTTTTAATGATTTTATCAAAGTTATTTGAACGTCATATAAACAGTCACCAATAACAATATTAATAATTAAACGATCTCATTCAATCAACAACCCACAAACTAAGGGTTATATTTTGTGAAAACGAAGATGATGATGGTGTTGTCTGAGAGTGGTGAATCATGAGTGATGGTGGTTTAACGGTTGCGTTTGACAAAGGGCTTGATGAAGGAGAACCACGGTAGTGATCATGCTGCAAATCTGTAACCGATCAGATATTTTTTTAATTAACTGCCAGAAGAAAATTTTATTGCATAAAATCTAGTAAGGAGCTAGAAGAAATTTTATTGAATAAAACCTAGCAAGGAGCTAGATTTGGATTTACATTTGAAAAGAACAATTACGTCATATATTGCTGCAATTTAAGTGACGACATATTGCTCGATTTTTTATCCATAAAAACAACAAGGATTTTATCTCTTCCAAAAGGTCACGATCCAAGTTATGAATGTTGTTAAAACTTCTATTGTTCATTGCTTTCCAAATGCTCTAAAGAGCCATAAGGAATATTTCCAGAATAACTTTCTTTTTCCTTGGTTGAAATGGCACCGAGTCAGGAAGATCAAGGAGCTAAGAGATGTTGTTTACCATGAACGATGAAAGTTTGCACCAAGAGGTACTAGTCAAGATATTAGAATGCATCATAAGTCATAACATGACTAACATTTTCTTTATTGTAACCACATGATTGGTAATTAAATAGCATCCGGAGTAATATTTCTTTTTGAAAGAGCCATTTGGAGGCTATATGATCCCTAGTGGATATCCAAGTGAAGGAATTCACTTTGGCGGGAACCCAAGAAGACCAACTAGAAGAAGACGAGGTAATTAGAAGCAAAGCTGATTCAATATTAGTTCGAATTTCTTTTGTATCAAAATGTGAGGGATTTTGAATCCAATTATCCATCATAAATCCAAGTGATTCTCTTTATGATATCTACTAGAATGATGTAATGCTTAAACTACCATATATAGCCATTTGACAAGTATATAGAGCTTTATTAGCCGCTTCAATGGACCCAATACCCGCGCCACCATTTTCCTTAGATGCTAGCATCCGATCCAAGGAAGCCAACAAACTTTTTTCTTATCACCTGATATATCCCAACATAAATTTATCCTTATTTGCTCAATAGAGTATATAACATTTACCGCGCCCGAAATAGAGACATATTAACCGGCAAACTCAAAAATATTGATTTTATCAGCGTTATTCGTCGCCCATTAACAAAACCTTTTCTTTTCACACAATTAATCTGTTACGTTATTTGTTTATTAGGTGCTTCTATCTACAAATGATCATATATGGATGCAAACGACAACAGTGGTTTGTAGTGAGAGAATGGTCGGATAATTTTACTCTTTACTTTAGTAAATCGACAACAACAAATAACGAGCACAACAATACTAATATTAAATAAAATAAAATATAGCCCATCACAAACTTATGATTAGAATAAAAACCTAATAAATTGCGAAGGTTGGTATTATAACGTTCCTAATTTGGAAACAATATTTGGACAAAATAAAATGGTTAGGTAAACAATAAAAGCAACACGTTTGGTTAGCATTCACTAAAATAAGAAACATGAAACAAATCACGAATATTAATTATTATGGAAAGTAATAAACATTTGTCATGTTTTCCTTGTCTTTTACTTAAGTTTCAAAATAATTAAAATTAATGCACAATTACGCATATGTGATCACATGAATTATATTTTTTTTATCACCTTTTAATACAACAAACAAAATTAAATTGATAGAATAAGACGAGTTTAGAAAAGGAAAACAAACTTAATGGAAAATTGGAAAGGTGCCGGTAACTTTAACGTTACTTATGGTTTGTATTAGGTAAGCTCATTATCATGACTTAAATAAATATAAAAATATTAGACTTATAAACACTATATATTTTTTATTAAGATAACATTTCGAGCAATGAATTTAGACGTGTAAATATTTCTAATAAGAAGATTGGAAAAATGAAAAGTAAAAAAAATAGCAAAATAGTAAATATTTCTAACATGTCACCAAATTTGTTTCAATTCATCAACACAACTACAAGAGTTAATTTTGATGAATGAGTGACCGATTAAATTTTCTATTAATAAGTTATTTAACCTCATTCTCTTATTATGGCTTGAAGTTGCCCTCCACATAGCAATTAAAGCAAGCACACATGTTTCTTTCGTTGTAACATGTTTATCATGTTAATTGTAGTCGCCAAAATACAACACGTGTGTATATGATGCGATGAATGTATACGTTAACCTAATTTCACGATATGAGTCTATAACACACCCGTATATAAATAATATAAAAAATTGTAGGTATAACAATATATGTAAATATTAAGTAATAATAAACTATATTTAATAATATCAACAACAAAATATGTGTATTATTTGATTTATTTCAAGTTTTCAACCCTTGTTAAACTGTTTTGATTTTTATTACATATTTTATATCAATCAATCATTTCGTAAACATTTTAAAAGGGCCATGATACTTGTTGGTTAACGAAGCTTTTAGTGGTCAACGTCACCGCTCTAACGGTTCTAAACCAAAAGTTAACAATATAGAAACTAATTTACATGAAAGGCCCCTTGAATAAATACAATGTTTCAAACAATTGGTTTTTGTTTTAGTTTTACATTTTGATTTCTATGTAATAGTTGTAGTTCAACTTTGGTCATGAATGGAAAATTCATGTTTTTAATTAAGCTAATAGTAATTACCTTTTAAATTAACTTACAAAGAAAATTAGTAATGAATAATATTTAATCATCACTATATATATTAAAAAAACATAATTAAAAAATTGGACAAAATTGTAAATGTTGTCGGAAGATAAACAAGCATAACTAAAACAAAACCATTTTACTTACGATACATAATTACATAACTTAAACACATGGTATACGAGACCTCAAGCTTGTTAAATAAACAAAAAACTGAATTGTACTCATAAACAAAAAAAACAAACCAAATTGTGAGTTAAGTTTTCAATTCAGCTAACAACTGAATAACCGACTTAAATAAACCAAATAAATCAATTTTAATGGTTTACTCCCAAAATTCACACCAATTCAGTTAAGAGTCAGATATAAAAAAAACTCATATCCGTATTAACCGTGAACCACCACATAACCTAAATAATATAAGTTACCATATAAAACATAACAATATTATTAAAACAACAATTTGACAATAGCAAAAAAGCATAAGGACTATTCTACAAAAACCAAAACTTCACATTTACTTAATTTGGGTTTCTTATTATCAACACACATATATCTGGTTTTTATTCACATTTCACATTACATTATTTTTCTCTCACCTGCAATTGTGCGTGTGTGTGTGTTTAATCGGAAATTGTCACTGATCCAAACAACGAACGAATCACCGGCGAATCTCCGGTCATGTCCTCACCGTAATGTCAGTTTCCGGCCATCAATCAGCAACAATTTCAGTATAAGGTACTGATCTCACAGTTTTCATAACTTTGTCGCTCTAAAACGCCTCTTTTTCTCTTTCATCTTTTTGGTTTCACTTTCGTCTCTGATCTCGTGTAGCTTTTTCAAAACCAAAGCAGAATCAGATTCTCTTGTTTTTCCTCTGTAATTTGCAGCTTTTACAATTTTGTTTTACGGCAAAGTAAATTGATTTTGAGATGATTTGAAATTAGGGCTTTTTGTTTTTGTTTTGATTAAATAATAATGATGTCAATTTGAACGAGTGTTGTGATTTTGTTTTGTTTTGTTTTCTTCTGTTCTGTTTGGTTGTGTGAATAATTATTGTTATTTATTTAAATGCAAAGTGATGACTGTGTGATGTGAAATTTCATGTGAATATGTTCGAATTTCATAACTTGCAGTAGTGTTGTCCCTGTTGTTATCTTGCTTTTTATTCTTTTATGTTATCCTGTAGATAATTTTATCAATGTATTATTATTTAGTTGATGTTATCCCCAATTTATGATTCAGAAATAGATTCATCAGGTAGGCGTTTTGAAGTTATCTTTTTTTTTTTACTCTAATTTGGGTATGTACTGTTTCTTAGTTAAGATTCTTTTTTAAGATGCTAATCATTGTTGACTGTTTGCAGTAGTGATACCTTTGATTCAACATCATATATGTTGTCCTTTATACCTACTTGTTGTTGATTGATTTGATCTTTAAAGAATGTATTGTCTTGTGGAAATGCTAAATCATGTTTAAAAGTCATGTGTTTTCTTTGTTTTTTGTGGGTTAATAACTGTGAATGTGCTATTTATAGGTAAAGAAAGAAGAAAATGAGTTGGGTTCAAAATGGAAGAAACCGGAAAGCTGAAAAACCGGTTCCGGGATGCTTGGGAAGAATGGTGAACTTGTTTGATTTGAATACTAGTGTGGGAGGAAACAAGCTCCTTACGGAAAAGCCACATCTTGATGGTGATTTTATTCACTTTTTATCTTAATTTCATTCTGTTTTCATGAGATAAATGATGATGAAATTGTCTACATTTACGTACATACCACTATTGTATTGTGTCTAAATTTGACTTATGACTCTTTATATGGAAGTTGTTAATGACAAGATATGAAATTGAACAGGTTCTTCATTCTCTAGGAGACAATCAGATGTGACAAGTCTAGTTGATGATGAGATGGATGATAAAGTGGTAATTACTTCAAATTATGATATCATAGCAGACTTTAAAAATGGACCAACTTTATATTAGAAGCATCTACTGTACAAAGTATACTGATTTAATATTTGGTGCATGCAGAATGAATCTGACTTAAGAAAGTCTCCATCAAATAGAAAATCAAATGGAACACCCATAAAGATGCTTATTGCCGAAGAAATGTCAAAGGAAGAGGATTCAAAGCAAAGTCCATCTAATTTGGTTGCCAAACTAATGGGGCTTGATGCTCTGCCACATCAGAATCAACTTGATTCAGCTTCCCGCAGGAGCAAATCAGGATCCTTGGAGTTTTTGCAAGAACGAGGGGAATACAAAGATGTTTATGAAATATGCCAAAATGATTCACCACAAAAGGGAAAATGTAGTGAAAAGCAAAAGATTGCTCTTGTTCGTGAGAAATTCATGGAAGCAAAACGATTATCAACTGATGAAAAACTTCGCCAATCAAAGCAGTTTCAAGATGCATTAGAAGTTTTAAGCTCCAATAAAGATGCATTTCTCAAGTTTCTACAAGAACCTAATTCTTTGTTCTCACAGAATCTATACAATTTGCAGTCAGTCCAACCACCACCAGAATCTAGAAGGATCACGATTCTTAAACCGTCAATGCTGGTGGACAATGAAAAACATGGTTGGAATAAAAAGGGTTCTACTGATATTTTATTTTCTCCCGAATGTTGCAAAATTGATGATAATCCTAACCAGCCAACTCGCATTGTAGTACTGAAACCTAGTTCTGTGAAACCTCAAAATACCAAAGTTGTTTCTTCATCACCTTCTAATTCAACATCACGTGATGATGTTTCTGATGGAGATCCAGAAGAGACTGCAAATGAGATTTCTGACAATTTAAGTGAGCTTAGAAGAGATGAAACCCTAGCTTCTTCTGTTTTTTCAAATGGTTATATTGGTGATGATAGTTCATATTGTAAATCAGAGATTGAGTATGCAGCTGGGAATCTTAGTGATTCTGAAGTCGTTTCACCAGCTTCTAGACACTCGTGGGATTATATTAATCGTTTCGATAGTCATTGTTGTACTTCATCCAGCCGCACGTCTTATTCTCCCGAGTCATCTGTTTGTAGGGAAGCTAAGAAACGACTTTCTGAAAGATGGGCAATGATTTCATCAAATAAGAATGTTCAAGAACAAAAACAAATACAACGAAGCTCATCCACATTGGGTGATATGCTTGCTCTTTCTGATTTGAAGAAACCAGTAAAACCTGAGGACAATCATGAAAATAGTGATTCAAACAAAGCTGAAGATGCCGATAAAAGTTCTAGAAATCTTTTGAGATCAAAATCTGTTCCAGCTCAACTTGGTGCAGAAGTTTCAGGCTCCTTGAAAGACAAGGCAGATGATACTAAAGATGTCGTGAAGGAAAAGCTTGTGAAATCATCATCTTTCAAGGGGCGAGTTTCAAGTTTGTTTTTCTCTAAGAGTAAGAAATCTAGTAAAGAGAAGTCCCGTCAGTCTAACGATCAATCTACTCAACTTACCTCCAAAAATGTTGGTATTGAAGGATCTCAATGCGTTGGTGACATGGTTACTGAAGAAGCATCATGTTCTGGTCTGAAAAAGAGCATAATTTTACCTGAGGTATTGATTCTTCTTTAAGTTGTATGTATGTATTTAGGGCTCTTAGTTTAATTTGATTTTAAGTATGTGAGTGTGTTTCATGAATTTTAAGTACATTGTCTGAAGGGTATATAACTGCTTATTGCAGGCAGGATATTCTTTCTCAAAACCCGACTTTCATGGAAACCACATTGGGAATCAGGATCAACCAAGTCCTATTTCGGTTTTGGAACCACACTTTGAAGAAGACGAACATGCAACATATTCTAATCATAATTCCAAACTGAATAGATATGGTAATTTTCATAAACTTCTCACTAGTTGACTTATAGTGACTTGAAATGGGTGGGTTGAGTAACCCGTCTGAAAAATCATGTTTTTATCTAGTTTTCTAAGTTTGTAATTAAGACGTGCTAAATATGATTACAAAAGCTATATTATTACAAAAATAGTAATTTTCTTATCCCATATAGTAGTTTGGTGGGTTTTTTTTTGACAATTTTGATGACTTTAATCCTGTTTTTCATGTGCCTTGTTTCCTTTCTTTTAGCTTAATCCATGACATGTGTTTGTGATATTAACAGGTATTGAGCCTATGAAATACAACTTGATTGATAAATCTCCCCCCATTGGATCCATAGCCCGAACGCTATCATGGGATGATTCTGCAGGGTCAGCCACACCATACACCAGTAAGCCCTCACCCACACCGCCCCTAGATCCAGAGGAAGAAGAGAAAGAATGTTTATTCTATGTTCAAACCTTATTATCAGTCGCAGGTCTCAGTCAAACACAGTCAAACTCGTTTCTAGGCAAATGGCATTCACCTGAAAGCCCACTAGACCCGTCAATGAGAGACAAGTACATGAACCTAAGTGAAAAGGAACCCATACTCGATCAAACCAAACTAAGACGTCACAGTGCGTTATCAAAACTCGTGTTTGACTGTGTCAACGAGGCTTTGATTGATATCACAAGCCGTGGTCCTTACAGCTGGGCCCATAACAATGTAGTTGACATGACAATGTCATCAACTACGCTGGTGGACCGAGTGTGTAGTCAGATAAAGGAATGGATATGGTTGGAGGAAAGGTGTGATTGGGAAGACGGGTATGTCGGCGGCAGCATGGTGGTGATGAAAGAGGTGGTGGGTGGGGTTTGGGTGGATGGGTTGAAAATGGAAGTTGATAATGCAAGAAAGGAAATTGAAAGGAAGTTGCTAGATGAGTTGGTACATGAGTCTGTGTTGGAGTTGACTGCAAGAGCTTGATGAGGCTGTTTTTTTTTTGTGTTTTTTGGCTTCTAGTAATGATTTATATCATAATTATTTATGTACCATTAAACACTATTATAATCTCTTGCTAGTTTCCAAAAATGGTACTTATTTTATTATACTACATGATTAGCCTTGTTCTTTTCACATAGGTTTCAATATCTGCTTTTTATTACATTTGTTTGTGGTCTTTTTGTGCCACATTAGGGACAAAACATAGGCTTTTCTACAATAGTTGATCAATATCTTTTACTGATTTAAAAACCTATAAAATACCATTAAATTATGTAAAATATTATTTGAGAAGAGGTATGCATTATTGTATCCCCCATCTCTATTCATGGTTCAACCATAAATAATAGCTGAAAATCTTAACTTTATCATTCCCAAATGCAAGGGCAGCTGACCTTAAAATACTGGTGCCGACACCGCGTTGAAAAACACAGCCATCCGATTACAAAACTCAAATGTTATGACAACACGTGTAGTCAAAATACGGACGTACGCAGATTGATCTATTGAAATAACAAGATCAGATGAATATTTTAGATTTAAGCGATTGTAATTAAAAAAAATCCTAAAAATATTTATGATTTACTCAGAAAGAAAAAGACATCCTATGCTAATGGTTATGTAATGCTTATGTGTGAGAGATGGCCAGATGGGTGGATGTTCCACATGTATAGCTAGTTTTATGTATGTGTGGTCTCATAAGTCACATTATATCATTATTGTTCCTTAAGTGTTACAAGTTTATTAAGAACTTTTTTTTTTGAACGGCAAGTTTATTAAGAACTTAAATAATACTATATATTTATAGTCATTATTATATTATAATTCTACGAGTAAAATGCAGTTTTGGTTCTTGTGTTTTGATACCATTAATAGTTTTAGTCTTACTTTAACAGTTTTGGTCCCTGTGATTTTATTTTCTAACAGAAATGGTCTCGAACACTAACTCCATCCATTTTTGCATTAAATATCTCTCACGCGCCCGGCATTTGAGATGTAAAAATGTCATTTATCCCCCTCTTTTATATAGGTCATCATGTAGGTTATCATTTTTATTCAGTCGGATGATAAAAAGAGCGGGACAAATGACATTTTTACTTAGCATGTGAGGGGGACTTAACGGAAAATTGGATGAAATTAGTGTTCGGGACCATTTCTGTTAGAAAATAAAATCACAATGACCAAAATTATTAAAGTGGGACTAAAATTATTAATAATATCAAAACACAAGGACCAAAACTATAGTTTACTCTTATTCTAATATAAAACCGTCCTAACTTTCGGTCTTACATTTAATGAGATTCGTGCTCTAAGTGACCTTTGCATCTATTGTTTTGATAAGAACACGGTTTAAATCCTGAAGTGACATAGATTATGATGAACTAATGTAATTTAAAAGTATTAGCAGATTATTAGATGAGTCATTGTTATAAAAAAATTATAACTTTTAAACTTAATAATCTTGGTGTCAACTGTCAACTTTATAAACATTTTATAAACATGTGCACTGCTTCACCTTGTCAATTTATTTTACAACAAAACCCGACATAGACAAGAAAATTCCGCTACAAAAATCTATATATAACTCATTCAAGCAACCACAAGTCTTCCACCGACAACTATTATATGCAATACATTTCTTCATAATAATTTAAATACCATTTTTTCTAATAATGTTGGTTTCCAATCACAATCAAAATGAAATTATCAAAAGAGTGAGACCCTACCAAATTAATTAGGAGTTGTCATCTTAGATAATGATGTATGTATATTATATACACAACAAAATCTTTGGGGTTGTATATACGTGCCTCAACTCATACCAAATTACCTACTAATACAATAAGGGGCACATCATTATTGTTAAGATTAGAAGATCTAAATATACCATCACATAATCACACATCATAATCAAATAACCTTAATCCTTATTAGAGATTGAGACCAATGAAAAAAGAATTTGATAATGTGTTCTTTATGTTTTAGTATTTTACAATGAGGGGTCTATTTTTCCTTAATTTGGCTAGGTGGTTGAGGTTATATTGTTTTCATATTAATTGTTAGTGTTTTTCCTTAATTGTGAGCATTAATAATTCCCTAATTTTCTTTTTATAGATTTATAGATGAAAACATGAACTACAATATGAAACAACAAAATCCCAGTAACAAAGATACAAGTAAGGCGTGTGTTTAATATTAACCAATTTTAAGTAGAGAATCGTGAAAAGCACGTAAGTTGAGAAAAAAAAGAGAAAGAGGTGCATAGTTACATAACTATATTGTGCATCAGTTTTAAAGCAAAAGATACAAAAGGTTTATATATGACCATGTCTGAAGTTTATGAGGGATAAAGATTAGTGTTCATAATGGATGGTTATGTTTCGTGTGTTTTCTCTTTTCTACTCTTCTGCTTGCATTTGGAGGCCGATTTTCTAAGTTGGTTGTAATTCGTACATGCTGTTTAGTTTCTTCGTATTGGGTTTATATTAATAAATTATTATAAGTGTATAGTCTCATAATAACATAAGTGTGTAACAATGAAGTTTAAAAACTTATTTTGATTCTATTATCAATTTTAACCAAAATACATTTTTTACAACAATAACAACGTACTTCTAGGTACCCTAATGACACTACAAACGTTTGTTTACCTCGTGATTTAAGAAATGATTTCACCCAAAAAAAAAGGTAAAAAGAAGAAAATGCCAACGTTGGAAAATTACAATTTCAAATCACAAGCAAAATAATTATAAAGATTGTTTCATAAGTTGTTGTTAGTGATGATGAGCATTGAGTAAAATGATTGAAAACATCAGAAAATATTCCTGGTTTCTTTCATGTAATTGGTGTTTAGGAAGGAGCCAAAAAATATGAAGTAAATTGAAAGTACTAAAATGTGACTCAAAATTCAAAATATTATATTATATATGAAAAGTTTTTCAGACAATGAATAGTAGAGGTGGCAGGAAGATAAGTGAAGTGGGTTGAGAGTGTGATAAACCAGGTCAGGTTAAAATGTTCATGTTCATTCTAATCATCAATCAAAGAGGGTGGGTCACATACATGACGTTTTTTAATATATTTTGTTTTTTCCTTTTAGATAAATGGGCTAAATACATTTTTTTCCTTTAAAACATTTTAATGTGTATTTACCCAGTTACAAAAATCAATTGCGTATTTTTCCTATAAACAACTTTAATTTGCACCGTATTTAAAAGATTCAGATAAATAACCAGGTAGTATCCGATATACATCATTTTATAATTTTGACGCACATAAAGCTAATTATGTAACATTCTCACCGTATTTAAAAAAAGAAACAGCTTTTTTTTATTATTCGCTATCATGTGACCTGCTTAAACGGTTAAACACTTAAAACCCTTCCTATAGTTCATTATTAGTTCATCTCTTTTAGCCCATTGTGCATATTTACTTTAAGACCCATTGATTATTTTTTTGGTTTTTTTTAGACAGGCCCAATAACAAGACCACTTGAATGCTTGATGCCTTGATCAACCCTCACTAGAGGTGCACAAAACCCGCTTCCGCTTCCGGAACCGACACCCGGTACCACTGAAAATGATTCCGTTTTAAAATGGTCAAAACCCAAACCCGACCTTACCCAGATCAGATATAAACCGGTCAAGCCGGTCAAAAACCTGATTTTACCTGGAGCCGTATCCATTTTGACTTTATTGACCTAAACTGGACCCAGTTTTCTATCCGGAACAGATTTATGAAAGACAAAAAACCCAATGTGTGTACCTCATCAACACACTTTTATTACCCGATGTGACTATCGGGTTTCGCGTTTATGACTTTGTTACACGAGTTAATAACAATATATCTATGTTTGGCACGTTACACTGTAAAGTCGTAGTTGCGCCACGTATTAAAATATGAGATATATACAAACGGACAAACCTAAATGTCAAACTAATAACTAAGTCAAAGACGAAGAGTTCAAACAAGAAGATGATAAACCCAACATGGTATGGTTTTATATGGACATAATATTTGGTTTTGCGACGGGATTTTGGGGTGTTATCGTGGTTTTATATGGACACAACCTCTTGGCCCGGAAAGAGGCTAAAAAATAGACACCTTAAAATGTAAAGCTAATAACTTATGTATACAAAATCCAAATCAGGACTAACTTTTTGAAGTTAATAGATTTATTGGGCTCTTTAATAGATTATTTGATAGGTTTAAATGACCAACTGGGCCACCAAATGATTTAACTACCCCGATGGTTTACATAAAACTCGAGATCACGATCAATTGGTAAAAGTTAAATCTAAATTATATTGTTCATATGTAAACATGAATGAGAGTAATATGCGTACCTTACAACATAAAAAAATAAAACGAACCAAAGTAAAGAAACAAATCTCGTTGTTGTTTTTGAGTGGATACACATAAGTTTTAGCGTTGTTTAACAACTAGTTTAATCTTGAAGGTTTTTTTGTAACATTAAATACATTAAAGGTGGTGGGAGTGATAGACGACTAGACGATAACCTCACCAGATAGGCTATAGGCTAGGTTGTCCAAAACACCACTCCTTGTGTCACGAGGAGCAAACATTTGGTCACAAATGAGGTTTGAACCTCGCCAACGAGCTCGTCATTTTGAACGTTATTTGTTACATGTTTTGATGGTTTAGTTGGTATTCTTTGTGAGAACATTGGAAAGACCACTAACACTCCTAAGATGTGAGAATGAATGAAAATTAAAGTTGTGACATGTCCTTTTCTGATTGGTTAAATTTTTTCCTTATGAGAACATTAAGAGGACCACCCCTTCCACCTTAAGGACATAAAATGAGTTTTTTTTGAACTATCAACCTCACAAACATACTACATGCTCACTCTTATCAGAGTTCACAACCATAATTCTTTATAGCAAAAAATCACTCATCTCTTCAGTTTTCTTCTATCTCTGGGTTTGTCAATGTCGCGCGGGCGTCAGATTGTGACAAGAAATTCAAACCAACATAATTTTTATAAATCTCATTCAGAATGCTTGCATATATTTTCACTCCAATATGGGCAAAGTGAATGACACAAAATTTTTATAAATCTCATTCAGATGTTCAAACAAACAGAATCTCTTAATCATTCAGCACTTAACCATTCGGCATTGCTAAACAGCCCCTTAGTCTTTTTAAGGTCCTGGGTTCTAGTCCACGACTGCTTAAAAAAAACTTATTCCATGATATTTTTAAGATTTTAGTAGTATTATTTATCAATGCTACAAAGTTTATATATATATTAATCTGCAATCACGACAATATTTTATTCATGCGTGATGTTAGGGACTTGACTTTGTAAGTCAAACCTTGACAATTCCGGCAACAAAGATCTATGTGGCGCTCCATTGCCAAAGAACTGCTCCAATCATAAAGAACCAATTGCAACACCCAAGAACATATATAAAGCAACTGATGAGCCCAACAAGGTATGGTTTTATCCGGACATAACGTGTGGTTTTGTAACAGGATTTTGGGGTGTTATTATACTTTTGGTGTTGAAGAAACAATGGAGACATAAGCTGTTCGTGTTTGCCGAGGAGACCATGGACAAGATACACGTTGCAGTCATGGTAAGAGTTAACAAGTAGGGCCGGCCCGTTATAGTAAAAAAATAAGTATTTGAGTTGTGACGTGACTAACTCTAATTGATGGGTATTAAAGTAGTGATGGTACATAAAACTTTTTCTATAACTAGGACAACTAACGAGTCATACATCATTTTTTGCAACAATACATCTCTTAATAGTTAACTTAAACGATCAAAATCATTTTGTGAAAAATCTTAAATTATATTTTTCATAAAAATAGCTTAGGGCGAATGTTAAAGTCGTTACAAAAGTTTTATGTTTTTTTTTTTTTTAAATAATCTTAATAGTTTAAGAAGTATGAACGAAAAACTTGAATTTGTTTGCTACATTTCAAACCATCGTATTAATGCTTGTTTGACAGCATTATATTATATTTCTTATGAATTCATTTATTATTACAAGTAAATGGAGTGTCCACTTGTGTTGACTTCCAAGTCTTCCATGGCAACTACAGCTTTCAGTTCTTTTAAAAATATATTAATTCGATCATCATAACAATTCATCTTTAAACTTCACAAGTTCATCTTTTTACTAGCTTAAACAGAGTTAGTTGTGGGGTTGATTAATGGGGAATCAATGTGGTTTGGGGCTCTCTTTTCTTTTTGTAACTATGTTATTGGTTGCAACCATAAGTGCATGTTTGGCCGCTCAAAATACAACCGTGGCTTGCTTTGAGCATGAGCGGCTAGCTCTTCTCAAGTTCAAGCATAGTGTCAGAGATGTCTCTGGTATGCTGTCATCATGGGTTGGTAATGAGTGTTGCCGTTGGCAAAGAGTCCAGTGTAATAGTGTTACTAGAAATGTTGAAAGACTTCATCTTAGACGTGCTCCGCGTTTTGTTGAAAATGATCTTTCTGATGATCCTTCTAATGATCTTTTTGGTTATCATTTCAGAGCTAGTGGTTTTATCGACGAAGATGATTACTTGGCTAGTAATGAGTTGAGCACTTCTTTAGCAGAGTTGAGGCATCTAAAATACTTGGACTTAAGTGGGAACGATTTTCAAGGAAGCCACATCCCTGAATTCATTGGATCCTTTAACCAGCTGACTTACCTCAATCTCTCTCACGCATATTTTTCCGGTGTTATTCCACATCACATTGGAAATCTATCAAATTTAAAGATTCTTGATCTCAATTCAAACCCATATAACCAAGTGATGGAAGCACGAGATATGTCTTGGATTTCTGGCCTTTCGTCACTCGAGTATCTTGACTTGAGTTCTGTGCGTCTTAGTGGTGCAAAAGACATTAACATGCTGTTTTACATCTTTCCATCTTTGAAAGAACTACGCTTGTCAATATGTGGTCTTACCAATGCTGATCTTAGTGTGTTTCCTAATTCAAGCACTATATTTTCCAACATCAGACACCTTGATCTTAGCTACAATTTTCTCAAAGGTCAATTTCCCCATTTTTTTCAAAACATGACATCTCTGCGATTTCTAGATCTTTCATCTTTTGATCTCAGTCTGGAGTGGAACTTAGTAGACTTTCTTAGCATGATCCCTTCTTTGTCAGAGTTTCATTTGTCCTCGTGTAACCTCGAAGAGATGCATTTATCTCATCATCATTTTAATTTCACTACCCTCTCTAACATCCAACATTTGGATCTTAGTCAAAACTACTTCATATGGAGATTTCCCTACATTTTAACTAACATGACTTCCTTACGAGTCCTTGACCTTTCTGTGTGCTCTTTGAATTCATCAGTTCCCATCATGCCTAACCTTCAAGATCTTGACCTTTCTATCAATAACTTTGCGAAGTTTGCGGATTTGCAAATCTGGAGACAATGTCACTTGAGACAACTAAGTGTGAGAAATAATGAAATCCTTATGGATCTGACTAACTTGCGAACGAACATATCAGGATGCTCCCAATATGCTTTGGAATGGTTGGACTTAACTTCGAGCGTAAAAGGTATTATTCCAAAATCCCTTGGAAGAATGTCCAATTTAAGAGGCTTATATTTATCTAGTGGGCATGACGAAGTTTCAAATAATTACCTAGAGGGTACAATCCCAGAATCACTGGGAAAATTAAGTTTATTGCAAGTATTAGATCTATCTGGTAACATGTTAACAGGTCATATTCCAACATTTCTTGGGCCACTTACTGAACTTGACCTTTCTTATAATTACTTGAATGGTTCAATCCCAGAATCCTTGGGTAGACTAAGACCACTACAAGTTTTAGATCTATCTAGTAACGAGTTAGTAGGTCCCATTCCAAATTTCCTCGGGAAACTTACGAAACTTAAGCTTTCTTATAATCGCTTGAACGGTTCAATTCCAGAATCCTTTGGAAGATTAGTAGCTTTAACATACTTGTTTCTCGAAAACAATAAGTTAACGGGATCCATCCCGCCATCTCTAGGAAGGCTTGTTTCATTACAATCATTTTTTGTCTCTTCAAATTTCCTAAGCGGGGCTATTCCAAATTCAATTGGTAAACTCGCTAATCTTCGTTATCTTGATGTGTCTAAAAACTCTATGGAAGGGGTAGTTTTCGAAGCCCATTTCGCTAACCTTTCTATGTTGAAATACTTGAATACTGCCTCTAACACAAAATTGACATTCAATATATCACATGAGTGGCTACCTCCATTCCAACTGATAAAAATTAATCTCAGTTCTTGCAAAATTGCAAACGGGTTTCCACAGTGGCTTCGTAATCAGAGGAATTTTTATAGTGTATCACTATCCAATACTACCATTTCAGGACCGTTGCCCAATTGGTTACGAAAGGTGTCTATCATTCCTTCCATAGATTTCTCTCATAACAATCTTAGTGGACCTTTGATCAACCTTCCTACTAAGGGACCTTATAACAGTACTATTAATAGAAATGATTTTGCGGTACTATTTTTGCAAGGTAACCTTTTCAATGAGTCAATTCCAACGTCATTGTGCAAGAGGACAGATTTGAGATATCTTGATCTTTCAAGAAATAGGTTAAGCGGAAAAATTCCTGATTGTTTTAAGAATATGCAAGAGTTGATTAGCTTGACATTAAGCTCAAATAGGCTGAGTGGCGTCATTCCAAGTTTTATAGGGAACATTTCATCACTAAATATGTTAATCTTGAATGACAACAATTTTAGTGGCCAACTTCCTCGAGAAATTTGGAATTTGAGGGGGTTAATGATTTTAGATTTGGGTGATAATGCATTTCACGGAAAAATACCCGAAAGGATCGGAGAAAAGGTTAAATCGTTGTCAGTTTTCAGGTTACATAAAAACAATTTCACTGGCGAAATTCCTAGATCTGTGTGCATGATTTCACAGCTTCAAATTTTGGATTTTGCACACAACAAGTTCACAGGAACCATCCCTTATTGTTTAGGAGAATTGTATGCTATGGCTAATAACTCTCTTGCTCTTAATGCATCTGTATTTCCCGATCCTATGGAAGGAGTGATGCAGGTGATGAAAGGCATCACTATGGAATATACTAAAACATTACGATTTGTTATTAACATTGACCTTTCCAGCAATCAACTTGTTGGAGAATTACCTGTAGAGTTAACTGCACTTCGCGCATTGGTGGGTCTCAATTTATCTAATAATCATCTTAGCGGAGGCATTCCTGTCAACATCGGAAACATGAAAGCTTTAAATTCTCTGGATTTATCTGGAAACGAGTTTAGCGGGTTGATCCCTCCGAGCATTAAAGCTTTAAATTTTTTAAGCCATTTGAATTTGTCAAACAATAACTTATCTGGACCAATTCCAACTGGAAATCAATTGCAAACCCTTATTGATCCATCAATATATATTGGGAACAAAGACCTATGTGGAGCTCCATTGCTAAAGAATTGCTCTAGTCATGAAGAAGATCCAACCGCAATGCCCAAGAACAACCATGAAGCAACTCAAGAGAGCAACAAGGTATGGTTTTATTTGGACATAACATGTGGTTTTGCAACAGGGTTTTGGGGTGTTATTATAGTTTTGGTGTCGAAGAAGCAATGGAGACATAAGTTTTTCATGTTTGCTGAGGAGACCGTGGACAAGATACACGTTGCAGTCATGGTAAGAGTTAACAACATGAAGAGAGGAAGAGAAGCAATATAAATCCGCTTAAATGGAAGTGTTGTCTTTCGTTTTAATACTGCTATTAGGATATTATGTTTTAAGTTGTTTTTAGTGTGTTGCACCCCTTGTGTATTGATGAGAATATTGTTTTTACTTTTTACCATAGTATCCCTAGCTATTTAGTTTACTTCTATGTGTTGTGCACTAGTTTATGTTTTTATTTATAAAAATTATAATGCAATGAACTTCTTTAATTGGATCTTCAACTTTTGAAAATCCAGTGAATTAAATTTACTCAAACTTGTGATGTTAATTCTAAGTCATTATATTGGTACCTTCTGTCATAAGTTGATGATGGATGAAGACTATGTTCAGAAAACTTTATTATATGCATTAATATACAATAAATTATGGATTGAAAAAGTTGTGCACTTTTATTTAGCTTGTATATTGGTATGTTGCATAAAAGTGATCAATCTGGTCATAATACAATGTGATATTTTTTTAAAGTTACGAGCTAGGTTGAGATCATACAATTACTTGGTTTAATAAAGTGCCTAGGTTTGTTTTTGAATTGTGTATTTACTGTGTGGATATGTAAATATATTGCTAGTTTAATGCACTATTCTTTTGCAACTTTAGACAGCAAAAGAGACTTGTTCTGGGACTGCTATTATTTTGGTGTTGTATTGCTGTTACGGTTAGCGAACCACGCCTTAAGGTTGTCTGTTCTGCGTGTCGGATTTGTCAAAACGAGCTTGAAAACTCTAATAAATTTAGAGGATGTTTACGATTGAGTTTGAAAATTGATTATTGACTTATTTGTTTTTTTCAAAAAGTCAATAAATTAAAAAAAAGTTTTTGACAATAACAAAAACACTTTTCATTTTGACCTTTCAAATCTTTGAAAATTTGCTTTTGAAAAGTCACAAAAACTTAACTTTTCAAATGGTTTTGACTTTTTAAATATAAATCTACCAATGTAACCTTACAATACACTTATGACATGAATAAGTTAACCCAAACATTTTTTAAAAAACAACTTGTTGGTTTTTTCATCACAAAAGTTAATCCAAACATTATTTATAAAAAAACTCCTTTTAAAAAAGTCGTAAGTCAATAAGCACTTTTAACACAAAAAAATACATTTGGGTTAAATAAGCAATCCCAAACACTTCTTTAGTGTCCTTATCTTGTGATTTCTTTCTACTTTTAAACATTTATGAACAAGTTAATACACAGAGGCATGCGATGATATTCAGTGTTGTCTAGAGATAAACTTCACTCATCGTATTAAACTATGCTAGATTTCGTCCTTTAACTTTGATAATTACATTAAATGTCCTTTACGTAAACAATTTAGGCTCTTTAAGCTAACGACCGTTTACTTTCTCATTTTCTGTGAAGTTGAATAGTTAATTACCAATTTACCCTTTTCATAATCTGTTTATAAAACCCACTTCCAGCTCCTTTTCTTCCCTTTTCTCTTCTATGTGTGTTTCGTCTTCAGCATCGTCTAAATTATAACACCCAAATTGAACTAGCATTTGTCATCATCTCAAAAAACCACCATCGTCCTAAAACATGCTAATAACGAATGATGATGTGATACAAGTATCGAACCAAATCTGATGCCTTCATTATCGCCAATTTACCCTTTTCTTTCCTATGGTGATGAACGTCATTATCAACGCAACCCATTTTCTCAATCGCACACTACCAAACCAACCAATGATCTTTAACTCAGTTGGTTAAGATGACATACCCAAGACTTTAAAAATAGAGGATGTCTTGAGTTCAAGTCTCATCTATAATAAAAAAAATAAGAGGTTATAAGTTGGGTCAGGAGATTTTCTAATCAAATGTGAGTGTCCTCCTGTGAGAGTTGGGGGTGCGGTCCCGCCTGAGAAATGATAAGTGGGTCTGATTTAGATAACATCTATCCTTCGAAGCAGAGTTGTATATTTGCCGTTCAAAAAAAATCACACACTACCAGTAATGAAGAAATCGAGTGTTTGATTTGCTATGAAGAAATTGGGTGTTTGACTTTGCATGTAATTTTGATTTTGTTCTTGAGAAACTTTACTTCCATTTTTGTATTTGTAAATTACATTGATCCGTAAATGATTTAAGTTGAGTTTATGTTCCAACTTCTGTAAATGTAACTTGATTATGATTTTGTTTTTTTGTCTGTAGATGATATCCATTTTTAATTTTGTACCTCTAATGATGATGCTTCATCTCCACCCTTCTTTGTAGAGATAAGATATTGACCAACGATTTGGTTTGTACATGGTTTGTTGTCTTTATCTATAAAATTTGACCAAAGAAAAAGGGAAACAAAGATGTTTATTGTCAAAAATCAACCACCTTGTCGATCTTAAATTGTAACTTATTTTCTTCAATGATTCGTCGCTAAAGTTAATTTAACGTTTTTATTTTTTTTTTGAATTTTAGACCGATTTTTTAAGGCTTTTGATTGGAAGGAGTGCATGAGTCTATTGATGAAAAACTTATCTTGAATTGGTGCTCCAAACGACCAAATAGTCTTCAATCGGGTCTTTAAACTTAACGGTGCTTAAATCATATGTTAAAGTTTCTTCATTTGGACCACCGATTCAAGGTAAATTTTTCGTTTAACTAATATTATTGTTCCTATGGTTTTATTGCAATTCAACCACAAACTTGTAAAGAACACACAGTAATCGGCCTAACGAAGTCTTATTTTATGAAAGACATTCAACAAGGAAAACGTGAACAAATAATACTAATTAAACCAATGCCAACATACAATCCACACAACCCCTTCTTCAACCAACAATCCATACTCTTCGATCATTACTCAATAAATTATATTTTTTTAACATTAACCAAACAATTATTATACAATCATTTTTTATTCTTTTTCACTATATCTCTTTTGGCTAAAAAGCTCGGTGGATAGCATATGATACACAAACTCTTCAAGAGAGTAAACAAAAAACGCATGCAAATAGTAAGTCTACGTATCCCTGAGTTTTTTACCATTTTAGTGTAGTTATAAAAAATATTTACCATTTTAGTGTACTTTTAAAAGTATTTACCAATATGGGTGGTTTTTATATTCCTTCTATCTTTACCAAATATCCATTTTTCCTTTTCTCTTTTCAACCAAATTTGTGACCATGGGATGATCGGAGATGCTAGATTCAGAAATTTGTGACCATGGGGTAACAATAACGTCGTTGGATTTGTTTATTTGGCCAAATTTGTGACTACAAGTCCGACTAAATTCGAAGACATTCGGCTTGCCGTTGATGATGATTAGAGCTTTGGATGCATCCCTAGTATCTTCAAACTTAACAAACCTTTAATTCTTCTTCAATGGCATCTCTATGAATTCATTTGCACATCCTTCAATTTCATTACATATTGAATTAGAAACCAAACAAAGATTTTAAATTGATCAGTGGTGGTGGTTGTTATGTTTATTGTCGAATTCGTTGAGGTTTATGTTTATGAATCTTAAGGAATTGAAGTGGGTAGCGAGACAAAAGTATTCTGCGTATTTTTTCATGGAGGTTACCGGCGTGGTGGTGACGTTGCTGGCAAGGTAGTTGTCGGTGAATGGCGTGGCAGTGGTGGGGGAGAGTATTTTCAGTTATGGTGGTGGTTGCAGTGAGGTGACGGGCTGATGGCGGTGTCCCGGTTGTGATGGCAGTGGATGTCGGCCGGTGGAAGTGAACGTGTTTACTGGGTTGAAACTTGAAAGCTTTGATGGTGATGGCAATGGCCGATGTGTGTGTATTTTAAACAATTTATTTTTTGTTTGATTTTATTTATTTATTTAATTATTTTCTATTTGTTTAAGAATACATTTTAATCAATAGTAGAAAAAAAATACAAAAGTGTGGGGATGTGGGCTAAAAGAAAAACTCTCAAACAATAGGGATCATTTTGTATTTATTTTAATACAAAACTACCCATATTGGTAAATACTTTTTAAAGTACACCATAATGGTAAATATTTTTTATAACTACACTAAAATGGGAAAAAACTCCGTATCCCTTTTATAGTTTTATTCAGCAACAAATCTCTAACGTTCACTTCCATTATTTCCGTATAATTCGGTCAAACACTCAAACATATACCAAGTCTCCAACAACAAGTGGCGGATCCTGAACATTTTTTGCATGGGGGCGAGCTGCGAGCTCAATATATATAACACATGTAATATTTTTTACACGGGTGCGAGATCGATATATCCTTATATAATATACCAAAACAAAAAAATCCTATATGACATCTTTTCATAGCTTTTAGCTTATGTGACATTATTTGAGATATTATCTCACAATAATGATTTTTTTATTTAAAATATGTATATAAAATTTATTACAATAAAATTAATTACATTTTTGGTCCCCTAATATTTTGAAGAATTCTGAAAAATTTAAGAGTATTTATATTTTTAACCATTTACTACAAGGGGTGTATGTGAGTCGGTTTATATTTGATGGGGTTTAAAAATGAAACTTATGAATAAAGTTAATAATAACATAAAATTAAAGACCTCAATGTTTTATACAATAATGATTTTTTTATTTAAAATATGTATATAAAATTTATTATAATAAAATTAATTACATTTTTGGTCCCCTAATATTTTGAAAAATTCTAAAAAATTTAAGATTATTTATATTTTTAACTCTTTACTACAAGGGTTGTACATGAGTCGGTTTATATTTGATGGGTTTAAAAATGAAACTTATGAATAAAGTTAATAATAACATACAATTAAAGACCTCAATGTTTTATACAATAATGATTTTTTTATTTAAAATATGTATATAAAATTTATTATAATAAAATAAGTTACATTTTTGGTCCCCTAATAATTTGGAGAATTCTGAAAAATTTAAGAGTATTTATATTTTTAACCCTTTACTACAAGGGCTATACGTGAGTCGTTCTATTTTTGATGGGGTTTAAAAATGAAACTTATGAATAAAGTTAATAATAACATACAATTAAAGACCTCGGTGTTTTATAAATATACATAACATTTTTATATGATTTAAAAAAAATAAACGACACCATAAAACTTCTCTTTAATTTAAGTATAATATTGCTATACTAAAAATCTAATTTTTAAAAATATATCATGTGTTCCGTTTTACAACGGTTTTGTCTCAAAACTAAATGGAACATTTATGAACATCCTTAAAAGCATCACTTGAATTGTGTTCCCGAGCGTAGCACGGACACTAAACTAGTATATAATAATTTAAGGTATGGTAAAAATCGGTACTTCGGAACAAAAATGAGCAGGGGCCGGCACCCACCCGGCCCCTAAGAGGGTGCGCCCTTGGCAACAACCCGTTTGACTGGCAAAGCTCCCTTTTTCATATCGGAAACACCCGGTTTAGATAGAGCTCCTAACCTGCTGACCTGTATGCCTGTGTCCCCCGGTAAATAAACGATTAGCCCAAGTGTACGTTTTAATTCATTCGTGTACGTGCATTTTGTATCTTTCTTCCAGCTTCTGCTGGTTTTTATATAATGGCCGTTACAAAAAAATTGAACATAAAGAAAATGAACTGTGTTGATTTCAAAGTCTCTGCGTGCAGAAAAAGAAAAAAACAACATAACCAAAAGATTAGGCTTTTGTGGATACAAAATAGTGAAACCCATTGACTTAATTCCAAGTCGTGCACTAGTTAACTTCCTACATATTTCTAGATCTATATATGAACTGATTTTTTTAATCAAAAGAATTCATCACTTCATCATATATAACAATCTATCTTCACATTTTACTTTTTAATCACGGTTGTAGGAACAAATAATGGGGAATGAGTGGGGTCTGAGGCTCCATCTCATTTTTGTAACCATATATAGTTTTGATTGCAAATATCTGTTTGTGTGCTCGAAATACCACAGTGGCTTGCTTTGAGCATGAGCGACTAGCTCTTTTCAAATTCAAGCGTAGTGTCGGAGATGCCTCTGATATGCTGTCATCATGGGTTGGCCATGACTGTTGCTACTGGGAAAGAGTCACTTGTAATAGTGTCACTGGCAATGTCGAAAGTCTTCATCTCAGAGGTAGTGACGTTTATTTATCGGATGATCGTTTAGTTAGTAAAGAGTTGAGCACTTCTTTAGGGGAGTTATGGCATCTAAAATACTTGGACTTGAGTCGGAATGATTTTCAAGGAAGCCGAATCCCGGAGTTCGTTGGATCTTTGAAACAACTAACTTACCTTAATCTTTCTCATGCAGCTTTTTCAGGTATTATTCCTCATCACATTGGAAATCTTTCCAATTTAGAGAATCTTGATCTCGGTCACAATGATTATTACAAAAAGTTAATGGCACATGATATGACTTGGATTTCTGGCCTTTCGTCACTCGAACATCTTGACATGAGTAGTGTTAATCTTAGTGGAACAAAAAACCTTGATGTGGTGCTTTACATGACTCCTTCATTAAAAGTGTTAAGTTTGTCATATTGTGATATTTTCCTTGATGATCTTGGTTCGATGCATAATGTAAGCACTACACTTCCCAATCTCGAACACCTAGATCTCAGATACAACTACCTTAAAGACCAACTCCCTCACTTTTTTCAAAACATGACATCTCTACAATTCCTCGATCTTTCATTCTCTCCTTTTACTCTAGCATCAAACTTAGCAAACTTGCTAACCATAATACCTTCTTTATTAGAGCTTCACTTGTCGGGTTGTAACCCCAAAGAGACATATCTGTCCTATAGTCTTTGAATCCCATTTTGCTAAGCTTTCTATGTTGAAGGACTTGAATGCAGCTTTTAACAATAAGTTGACATTCAATGTTTCACGTGAGTGGTTGCCTCCATTCCAATTAATAAGAATTGATCTTAGTTTTTGCAAGATTGGAAATGAATTTCCACAATGGCTTCGAAACCAGAGGAAACTTCAAAGTTTAGTGCTGTCTAATGCAAACATTTCAGGACCTCTGCCCATATGGTTGCGAAAGATGCCCATTATTCCTCACATAGTTCTCTCATACAATAACCTCAACGGATCTTTAACCAACCTTCCTAGCGGAGGTACTGATATTGATGCTGATTCTAAGGAGGAGCTTTTTTATAATGGATTATTACTTCAAGATAACAGTTTCAGTGAGTCGATTCCAAGGTCTTTGTGCAAGAGGACATATTTAGCTTATCTTGATTTTTCCAGAAATAGGTTAACCGGTAAAATTCCAAAATGTATTAAGAACTTGCAATATTTGCAAGTCATGAAATTAAGCTCAAACAAGTTATTTGGCGCCATTCCAAGCTTTATAGGGCACTTTTCATCACTGGGTTCGTTAAACTTGAATGATAATAACTTTAGTGGTGAACTTCATGCAGAATTTTGGAATTTAAGTAGTTTAATGGTCTTAGATTTGGGTGATAATGCATTATCCGGTAAAATACCGGAATGGATTGGAGAAAAAATCAACTCATTGTTGGTTTTTAGGTTACACAACAATAGCTTCACTGGCGAAATTCCTCGATCTTTGTGCATAAATTTTGAGCTTCAAATTTTGGATATTGCACACAACAACTTTACAGGAACAATTCCTCATTGTCTAGGTGACTTGCGAGGTATGGTTGATGATCATTACGATAACCTTCGTGATATTGATGTTATTGACGAGGCATTGATTCAAGTATTGAAAGGCAATTATCTTGAATATTTTTATACATGGTATTGCGTAAATAACATGGACCTTTCAAGCAATAATCTTATTGGAGAAATACCCGGAGAGTTAACCGCACTTTCTGCATTGATTGGCCTCAATTTGTCCAATAATAATCTTAGCGGAGGCATTCCAGACAACATAGGTAACATGACAGGATTAAATTCTCTTGATCTCTCTGGAAATGAGTTAAGCGGGCGAATACCTCCAAGCATTGCACTTTTGAGTTTTTTGAGCCATTTGAATTTGTCAAACAACAAATTTTCTGGTCGAATTCCTACAGGAAATCAATTGCAGACCCTCATCGATCCATCAATATATGTAGGGAACAAAGATTTATGTGGAGCTCCATTGCCAAAGAATTGCTCCAACCAAGAAGACCCAAATGTAATTGCCAACAACAAATATCAAGAAGTCGATGAGCCGAACAAGGTATGGTTTTATATGGACGTAACATGTGGTTTTGCAACAGGTTTTTGGGGTGTAATCTTAGTTTTGGTGCTGAAGAAGCAATGGCGACATAAGCTTTTCATGATTGGTGAAGAGGCCATTAACATGATACATGTTGCAGTCGTGGTAAGAGTTAACAAAAGGAAGAGAGGAAGAGAAGCCATATAAATTCACCTGACCCGAATGCAATTAGTTCTTGCATTTATTATCATTGCTTGTTTTTCTTTTTAATACCCTCTTTTTGAATTTTGTATTTGTAAGGCATTTGTTGTGTGATATGTTTGTGTGTACTTCAAACCAAACTCATACTTCTTTTAAAACACTTGTGTTGTCTAATCCTACTAGTTAAAACCAATTCTTATACTGAAAAGCCTTAATATAAGAAATGGATCCAACGCTTTTTGTGTAGGTTAAACAATAAGTTTCTAAGCTTACTTTGCTTTGCAATATGGAACCACATATTCTTTTAGTTTAAAGTGTATTTCTGTTAGGCCTTCTAAAAAATGGTCATATAGTTGTAGCCAAATGACCATTTCGACACGTGAAAATAATTCTTTAAAGCACCACTAGGCACTAGTCAATATATTTTTTAAGCTAAAAGAAAACACTAACAGGTTAGTTTCTATTTATAAATACTCTACTTGTGTTTGAAATCAATCACCTTTCAATAATCTTAACTCCCAAGGGACAAAGAGTGTTAGACTTGTCAAATCCAATTTTGTTTAGAAAGACTTACTTCATTACATCTATTTTCAGTGTCTTTAAATTTTCTTAAGTGGTACTATTCCGGTTTCAATTGGGCAACTCCACAAGCTAGCTCCGTTATATTGATATCTCTAGGAATTATTTGGAAGGAGTGTTGTTTGAAGCCCATTTCGCTAACCTCTCAACGTTGAAGTACTTGACACTTGATTAGTTGAAATTGAATATGTAGTTTTAGAAATTAAGTAGATATTGTATAATTACATTTTTTTTGTATTATCTTATAATCTTGAGCTCTAGATGCAGGTGGCAATTGATTCCGAGCAATATATGCTATATATGCTTGACCATTGTTCTATCTTATCACCGGCCAATCGCAAACCAGGTTCTATTTGATTCAGTCGAAGATCAGAACCAAACTTAATCAATCTATCGAACAAGGTCCATAATTGGAACTTTGCTCAACGGGAACGTCTTCTAAAGACCAAACAAAGAAATAAACGGACGCTATTTAAAATAAGAACATATTGGTTAGTATTATTCAACTTAACCCACAAACTTTATATAGCGTCCGTTTTAGGGGTTGTTTCTTCTATTGACTTCTTCTAAAAGTTAATAAGTCAGTAGATACTGACTTATTAATTTTTCTCATAACAACTTATAGTACTCAAACACTTTTTAAACTTTTTTCAAAAGTTAATAAATTATAGGTTATTCTAAATAAGCAATCATAAACAGCCTATTAAAGATGAAACGTAAAGCTATAGCTTAAAATATATAGATTTTTAAACATTTTTATATTTTACATACTTTAATATCTATTTAATTTGAATATAGATAACGCTCTAAAAAACAAGAATTAACTCGTCTGTTATGCTTTCAATATTGCATTTTATAATATTTTATATTACCGCATATATGTAATCATAGTACTACATATATGTAGCACCATCATACATACATGTAGTACCATGATACTACATACATGTAGTATCAAGAATATCATAACTAGGGATGAGCGTTTGGTACCTGAATACCGTACCGGTACCGATAGATTCGGTATGGGTATCGGTACCTATTTTTCTATAAATTTGGTATCGGTATTTTCGGTATCGGTACCGGTTCGGTACCAATACCTTAAATTTACCTAAAAGTACTTGTTTCGTACCTATACCGTACCGGTACCGTACCGATAGATTCTGTACCGGTACCCACTTTTTCATGTTTTCGGTATCGGTAGCGGTACGGTACCAAGCTCATCCCTAATCATAACACAAATTTTTTTTTAGCATAATTAGAACCCTGACTCATTTTTTTTAACGGTAGAACCTCAACTTCTTTTGTTTCTACTTAACGACATAAGTTGGTTTAGAGGAGTACAAAATACTGGTTCTGGACCGACCGGTGTATCCGAACCGGACCTGGCTTACTTAAACTGTCGGATACACATGAGTTTTGATTCCTTGAAAAAAATAAAACCAAAGACTACCTGGTATCAAACCTAAAAAAACCGGCAAAACCACTCAATCCAAGCCTACCCGGAATCAAACCTACACTACCAGATCTTGACTTCGTTTACTTAAAAAATCCGGATTTATGCAGGCCCAATAGATTTGACGGGTCGGGTTCTAGAACCAGTCCGAGACGCAAATAGACACCGTCTTTCTTCTAATTCGACCATTCGAGTCTCCGGGTTCTCGAAAAACCCTAAACCCTAACGCCGACGCCACCACCGCCGTCACCGCCGCTGCAATGTATCGTATCGCTGCCAAGCTCGCGTCCAGATCAATGTGAGTTTCTTCATAACATTTAACCTTGTAATTTCGAGTAACAGTTCGAAACTTATCAACTAAATTAATTTGCTGTTTTTCTGTTTGATATTCAGGATCGCAAGACACAATGCTCATCAGGTAACAATGTGTTATCATATACAATATATTTAGTTCATTAACGTGCTTGTGATATTGTGTATGACTGATTGACGTTTATGTATCTGTTGCGTTATGCGATTCAGATGAGCTCTAATTTAAGCTGGACGAGAAATTATGCTGCTAAAGACATTAGGTTTGGAGTAGATGCTAGAGCTTTGATGCTTAGAGGTGTTGAAGAGCTTGCTGATGCTGTTAAAGTTACAATGGGTCCTAAGGTTATTTCTAATAGCCATTTTTCGATTGTGATCATCGCGTTTTTTTGCTTGTAGCTGTTGATAACGTGGAATGTTTTGAACAATTGAGATGCCTGATTGTTGAAGTGCTAAAGGTTTAGTTATTGCTATTTTGCGTTCATAATTTGCCTCTCTAACATTGGGAATTGCATATTCTAGTTTAAAATATTATGTTGGAATATCATGCTTTTTATAGGATTTTGTAGACTTTTACTTTCTTGTAACATATACTTCTCGGTTTTTTCACAGTAGTGTTTATTAGACGAGGTAGTGAATCGTAATATTTTTTGTTATAAGTATAGACATCAATGAGAAGGAAGGTAGATTTGGTCCTATTATGTTATGGTATCAAAGCCAGTCTTTGATTACCCAAAACCCGCAATCTTCCTTCTCATTGTTTGCCGTCACATCCTCTTCGTCCACCATCTTCATCATCTATGTTTCTTTACAAGTCTAATATAAAATGTAGTATTACAAAACCGCTTAAAATACCAGAAAGATTTGAAGCTTTTTAAGATTTCGTCTCTTCTACAACCAGTTGTTTTTTATCTCGATTGTTACATAACTTTTAAACTGCACATCTAAACAACCTTATATTGTGTCATTTGGCATGCTCTAATCTAGTTGTGTTACAAACTACGTAGGAAGATTGCTGTCATGTTTTACTATACTAGTTATCAGTTATTATGTTTTTGTGAAAGAGGAGATTCATGTGATATGCTACAAATCTTTGTTTGTTCTAAAGCTGTTTTTTGACACTAAAGCTATATTTAAATCTTGAATTTTAAAGGGACGCAATGTGGTCATAGAACAAAGTTATGGAGCTCCCAAGGTGACAAAGGATGGTGTCACTGTGGCAAAAAGTATTGAGTTTAAAGACAGGATTAAGAATGTTGGTGCTAGTCTTGTGAAGCAGGTTGCTAATGCCACCAATGATGTTGCTGGTGATGGTGAGTTTTCTGTTTTCTTTCCTTTTTTTGAAAGATGAACCATTTTCTTAAATCTGACATGGATTATTATGTTTCAGGTACCACTTGTGCAACAATTCTCACACAGGCGATTTATTCCGAAGGTTGCAAGTCAGTTGCAGCTGGAATGAATGCCATGGATCTGAGACGTGGGATCACCATGGCTGTTGATTCGGTGGTCACAAATCTGAAGAGTAGAGCTAGAATGATCAGTACATCTGAAGAAATAGCTCAGGTTCGTTTAGATTATTGCACATAATATGTATTTTATTAAACGTTCTAAAATTAATCACCATACCAATTTGTCTCTTTGGTATTGAAAGGTTGGAACAATATCAGCAAATGGAGAACGGGAGATTGGTGAGCTTATTGCCAAGGCTATGGAGAAAGTTGGCAAAGAGGGTGTGATTACCATATCTGTAAGTTCTGCATAAATGACTTACTTTGATTGTTTCTAATCACACAATGATAGGGCTTGTGATGTTCTAGATATCTAGCGGTGTAAGGACTTTAGTGCTTAACATTTTTATGCTATTCTCTGTTGTATTTTGAGTAACAATACTTCACTTTTTGGTCATCGTGTGCAAGAAATATGTTCCCGCTCATTGTTTGAAACACACTTTTAGTATTTTTTTGTCACTGCATGTAAGTAATCGTTTTTAGCAGGTAAATGGTATTGTGGCAGACTTGCGTATCGGCTGATGCCACTTCATTTTACGTGTTGTTTAAAGTTACATACAGTGATAAAAGGCTCAAATCATATTGCATACAATAGTTTGGAGCATTTTTTTACATACGATAAGCTTCTTTTTGGTGTAATTAACACTTCTATTTTATGTTACCCGTAGGACTGATCTTTACCAGTCATGGAATTCAGTTTATTGTTAATTTCATGTTTGTTTAATTGCTAACTCGTAATTCTTTATATCTGTGATGGCCATGGCTTTTACTTGTTCTGTTGTAGGATGGGAGAACACTTGACAATGAATTGGAAGTGGTCGAGGGAATGAAGTTGGAGAGAGGCTATATATCACCTTACTTCATCACCAATACAAAGAACCAAAAATGTGTATGCATTAATTCTTATTGAATTCATTAATAAAAATATTCTTTGAACTTACTCTTTATAAGTTTTGCTCTTAGTAATAGCATTTTCCTGGCAATTTCTCTGTTTTTACAGGAATTAGATGGCCCTTTGATTCTAATATACGAGAAAAAAATCTCTAGCTTAAATGCCATTGTTAAAGTTCTAGAATTGGCTTTGAAGGTAATGAATGTATCTGGTAGCTGGCGACGATGGTTGTTTGTTATATTTGGACTACTTGGTTACTATTTATGCAATTTCAGAATCAAAGACCACTGCTGATTGTTGCTGAAGATATTGAAAGTGAGTCATTAGCCGCTCTTGTTCTTAACAAGCTCCGTGCTGGTATTAAGGTATCACCTTACAGTGAGTTGATTTTAGGTCATGTTTTTATCTCTTGTAAAATAAAAAAATATGTTCATCAATGAGAAGGAAACAAATCACTTGTGGGTCGAAAGTTGAGAACCTGTCTCTTAATCCTATAATGTTTAAAATAGTTTGGTTCAAAAAGCCCAGTATATTTTTGAGATCATATACCTTTGGCAATCACGTCTGGTCCCTGATCGGCATTTCGCACAAAAGTTTCATGATCTGGCTTGCATAAAATGGATATTGGCTTTTGATTCTCAAAGCTTATTGAATGTTTTAAATAAATAATGATAGATCGTACTGAACTAACATACTTTATGCAATCTATTTGCTTTGTCTTACCTTTTCAACCTAATAAAACATTTTTTGCAGGTGTGTGCCATCAAAGCTCCAGGATTTGGAGAAAACCGAAAGTCAAGTTTGCAAGACCTTGCGACTCTTACTGGAGGAGAGGTGGTTTTTTGTACCTAACTATGATTTACATGTATTCCTTAACTTCTGCTATTTTGTAATGTGTATTTCAACTCTACGTAACAATATTTGTTCACAAATTTGTTTTTAGGTCATAACCGATGAACTTGGCATGAATCTTGAAAAACTGTCACCGGATATGCTAGGGACTTGCAAAAGGGTAAACCCTAAATGTTTTCACCATCACTAATGTTTATTATATGTGTGTCTGTGTGTATATGCATAAATTTTTGCTAATTTTGGGAACATGTATATAAATTTAGGTTACAATATCAAAGGACGATACAGTTATTCTCGATGGTGCTGGTGATAAGAAAGCCATTGAAGAAAGATGTGAACAAGTTTGTACTTCTTCCCATGGCTGTTAACAGATGAATAAATATATAACGTACGTGTATTGTGTTTTGTTTGTTACAGCTGAGATCATCGATTGAATTGAGCACTTCTGATTATGATAGAGAGAAGCTGCAGGAGAGATTAGCAAAACTTTCTGGTGGCATTGCTGTTCTGAAGGTTTGACTGTTGTTTTGATGTTCATTTTATTTCATTATAAAAAATAATCTATTGATTGACAGATTGGAGGGGCTAGTGAATCTGAGGTTGGTGAGAAGAAGGATAGGGTCACTGATGCTTTAAATGCTACAAAGGCTGCAGTTGAGGAAGGAATCATACCAGGTAAACTTAAAATTTGTATCTAAAATGAAAACAGGTCCGAAGGTTTGTATGTAATCTAAATAGTGTTCACAATGCATAAAACCTCCTAAATCATTCTATTTAAAATCAGGTCATCAATGTGAGAGTTAGCTTTTTGGTCATATAAACATTAAATATTTATATAACTCAACAGGGAAAACAACCAGGGCTCGCAGACAGTTGAGACGTTGCCTATCCGTCCATTTTTCCTCATCTACTATTAGTTTTAGCTTCTATGGTTTTATGCATGCACATGACTTTTTTGTATCTTTTTGTTTTCGAAAATTGCAACTTATCTATGTGCAGGTGGTGGTGTGGCTCTTCTATATGCTTCCAAGGAGCTTGAACATATTCAGACTGCGAATTTTGATCAGAAGATTGGTGTTCAAATAATTCAAAATGCTCTCAAGGTATATTCTTGTGCTATTAAAATCATGACTACAGTAATTAACTTGTTTTAGTTCCTATCACATGCTTATAATGTACATGTACATAAACTACGTTAAGAAACGTCATCATTTGCTGACATTTTTTTATATTGGTTTTTTAACTGAAGGCACCCGTGCACACGATTGCTACGAATGCTGGAGTTGAAGGTGCTGTTATTGTAGGAAAACTATTGGAGCAGGATAACCCTAATCTTGGATATGATGCAGCTAGAGGTCTCTCTCTCTCTCTCTCTCTCTCTCTCTCACTCTATATATATATATATCTCCTACTCATGTGCGATGAATCATGAGTGCATTAAGGGGATGCACCTGGAGTATCTCATGGAGAAATAAAGAGCAAACATATTACCTGTTTTTATCAATTTCTTAGAAGTGTTTGTGCCTTGGCTAGAGCTGTTATTTCGATCTATTTACTTATGAATGGGTGGCATTTGGTTATGTTTTATCTGTGGTGATCAACAGGGGATAATTTTTTTTTACAAAAAGTGATTTTGGACAAAAAAATGTTTTGGTCCAACACAATAAGACCAATCCCATAAGGTTACCTGATCCATCCCACGTGCCCAATTTACAACCTCCAGCCTTGGCACTTCACATTAGTGAGGGTTATAGTTTGTGTCGGGTACCTGGGTTCGGGGATGGCATGTCTGTCAGGTACCTGATCCATCCCAAGTGGCCTGGCTAGTTATTTCTCTAAAACAACAGATTTACTGTCTGTCGCTTTGACCACTCAACCACTCTCCCCTTCCTGGGTCGAAGTTAAACTCTTGTATAACTTGATTAAGTGACAGTCGCTGGTTGAATTGGTTTTCAGGTCAACAGGTTTTAAGCGTGGTGTTATAATGCTTTAACTTTTTATATCTAGTTTATAAAGTTTGGCAAGCTAGAAATGGGTGGTTTGGTAGACCTTACCAGCATGTGTTTTTAAAAGGGTTTGCTGTTTACAACCTCTTTAGCCCCAACACGATCCCGATTTCGCTTGTTAGTAATAGCCTCTATTGCATAAAAAATGCAAACTTTGATTCCACTGTCACCGTCTATGAATTCTTGATCAAGTTATTGACC
Source organism: Tagetes erecta (assembly GCA_030867185.1). Classification (NCBI taxonomy): domain Eukaryota; kingdom Viridiplantae; phylum Streptophyta; class Magnoliopsida; order Asterales; family Asteraceae; genus Tagetes; species Tagetes erecta. The sequence continues at coordinate 11,942,116 of CM061494.1, forward strand.
TTCATGATTATTCGTATCACCTTCAAATAGGTCAATACGTAGACATGGTCAAGGAAGGAATCATCGACCCCCTGAAAGTCATCAGGACAGCATTAGTCGACGCTGCAAGGTAAATTCACCTTTACACCCCTTCATACTTCTAGTTCACATACAAAAACCAAGTTTCTTATATTGTTTGTTTTCAGCGTGTCATCTTTATTGACCACAACCGAAGCTGTAATCGTTGAACTTCCAAAAGATGAGAAGGAATCACCAGCAATGAGTCCAGGCATGGGTGGCTATTAAAGTCAACACTAATGCTCTTCATCTTTCCATATAGATATGATCATTTTCAAACAAAACAACCATTCGGATTAGTACCTTTTTTGAGTAGTCGTCTAGATCCGATTCTCAACTGATACTCGAGTTTTTAGAGGTTTCTTCTGATGCAAAACCATCACGCAATTATTCAGAAAGTATTGATGCTGTATATAGCATATGGGGTATTGATATTTGATATCTGTCTAATGCTGGATTTACAGGTTTATGATAGCTTGCTTAATTTGGCTGTTGGGAGCTTACATGATTGTTCAAAGTATTTTTAGCAGGTCAATAAGCATAAGCACTTGGCCATTTCTCTTCACAATATTATAACCTGACGTGATACACAAATTAGATTATTACAAAATATTTAGTTTGAGGGTCTGTGTAGTTGTGTTTGAAGTAAATTGGCTCGTTTAACAAGTTTAAGATTTTGTGGCTCGGTTCATGGTTTGATCTACATGGCTCACTTGATGGTTTCCGACTTAAAACTGATTGTTATGCATGGTTGTAGAGGAAGTTATTAAAGTGTGTGTAAAGATTGGCCCAATCATCAGTAGGTCTACAACGAACCTATGGGCGGGCTATAGGGTCCGAGAGAACTTGAACATGATCATTGGTCCGTTGAATTTTTGAGGCAACAGTTCTATTGGAGTGCGATACGTCCAAGCAGGAAGTAAGCTAGGTGCTCGTTGTCACTGTCTTTGTGGTACGTGTTAAGTAGAACTCGAAGTACTACTCCGCTTGGTAAAGGCAGTCGGCCGGGTCATCTCCTCAAAAACACGTAAAAAGGATAGTTTCATGTAGGGATTCGGTTTGTTGGTGCTGAAAATGCACCACCATGGTTAAACCATTGTTATGGTTTCACACGGCTTGCATAGGGGGCATTGAGGCCTTGCATTTCGGTCAACATCTTCTCGAGCATTGGTGATTTTTTGGGTTTCAATTGGAGCAACAACACTCTGATACCAACATCCAAGAAAATAGAGAAACTTCTAAAAGGAGGTTATTGAATCTTGAGACAATTTTCTTCATATCCATTAATAAACAAAAAGCTCCTATAAAAGGAAAACTACAAACAGAAGCAAAAAGTAAGAGCATGAACAAAGAAACTTAACACAACAAGACTCGATGCTTAAAACAAACAATCAACGGATCAAACATGTGCCCAGTTACCAACTCACTATGCATGAATGTCGACATGGATGTCGACGTCGGCTAAGATTGACCTGGTACATCAATGTGTACACTCTCATCCATTGTAGCCATTTACACATTATGGGTAGTGGACTAGTGGTGATATGTGAATGTGATGGTTAATTGTTTAGAGTCATGACTTAGGTAGTTGGATAGTAAGTGGTGTTATTGATAATAATTTTTTTGGACCATCTCCATTGAAGATGTTTTTATTGTGTGACAGTTATGTGGATATTTTATGAATGATTTATTCTTCTCAATATATCTCATGATATCTAATTTCTCTTAATATGCGGACGCTTGTAGCAAAATCAGTGTTTACTTCCACCCTGATTTTATGTTTGTGCTTTAAATTAAAATCATCCATATATACTCACGTACATGCACATGCCAATGTCAGTGATCAAATGGCAATTCTTTTTATTTCGGGTAGCAAGTTATGCTAGGGCTAGTATTTTTTTACTTGGTTTAGAACTATAAATATCACCAGAACTTTGAATGTTTTATAAATGATTGATTCCCAGTTAATTAATCTTTTTGTTTCCGATTTCCCTTGATACCCAAGTTATATCTATCACACTACTGAAAAATAGTGTTTTCTGGGACAATAGTTTCCGAGAAATTAACTTCCGACAACTTTTTATTTGAGATAAGATCATGACAAATTTTTGACAAACCGTAAATACAAAAAAAACCCTAATTTGTTATCATTTTGTCATAAACCAAAAAAATATATCGTAAATGTTACGACACGCTAGTTTTGTCTTTGTTTTTAGCTAAAGTTGTAGCAAGTTCATCAAAAATAAAATTGCTACAGTCTTTTATTTCCTACTACAAGGTTTTCTACCAAGTTCATCGGCACTTTTGTTTGATGATAATAATATAACAACTATGTTTATCTTAAAAAATGTTAGCTTTTACTAGTGTCAAATCTTTCTTAATTTGAATTTAACCACGGGTCTGCTTTTAACATCTATGTATTTTTAGTGTAGACGTTCACATTCTAACTCATATCAATACTCGAATCTTCCTCGTGCTAAACTCGAGCTTACACCAAGACGAGTTCCCGAGCAACCAACTTATCAAACACGATATTTGCCTAACACAAAGTATGGATTGATCTTGTTTTATTTTCCGAATACAATGATCAATAAAATAAAAATACAAGTACACATGATCAACTTTTAAAAAAAGAAGAATGTTTATGACCTAATTTCTGACACTAATATATTTTTGGTGGGGTTGAGGGAGACAAGTTGGGGAAGTTGAAGGCTAGTGCACATGCAAAGTTTCGGGTGGCCATATTCTTCATATATTATTATATCCACCGCCCGCATTTACTTAATTCAATTGATGCCATTCAAATCCCCTTTTCATAAAAAAGATCGTCTGCAAATAATTATTACATGATGAGTGATCAATAGAATAACCAACTTTTTTCATATAAAAGTTTCTGATTTAAACAATTAATCTTACTATATATAGATATACATGTTTTTCTATAACAACTCACACACTCATCTAATATATTCTTATCTATAGATTAAAAGTAATATAAATTAACACATCATAACTTATAAGCATAGCTCGAACCTTTAACTTCAGAAAAAGCTTCAACACTATAACTCTAAATGATTTTGTCAGTGGACACATATATTAAAATTGCTTAATATTTAGATTAGTGATTCACATATTTTTTAAGTTTTGCGTCAAATATGTAGTTTATGTATACGGGAAAAACTAATTTATTCATATATATGTTTACACATGTGTAGCATACTAATATGTTACATTATTATTTTTGAATTTTAAAGGAAATGAGTGATAAATAATAACGACTAATTTTCGATTATAATAAAAAAGTATATATGCAATCTTTAATTATAACAAAATGATATTTGCATAGTATTTATGATTTGTCAAATCCTACTAACAACGAAAACACCGGGTTCACATAGGAATGTTACTATATATATATATCAGTACTTTTATATATTCACTCTAACAAAAAGTAAAAAAAAAGAACAATTTAACCACAAATGGACCCCTAAAGAGAGATATTACTCATATCACTATCTATACGTTCTAATTTATCATATATAAAGATATTGTTGGTCCATAAAGATCGTGATTTCAGTGTTATAATGACTTGTTTAACAACAAACACTCTTGACTCAAACAAACAAAGTCTTATATAACCCAACAAACAAAGACAAGATTAAACCACACAACAGGAGGTAAATACGCTACAAAGATAGATAAATTATGCTCCTAGCACCTCCTGGAAACACACACACGATACACGGACTTTGGATAAGATTTTGCCAAAAGTCGCTTTTGCCAAGAGATAAGGTTACAATATATAACAGCTTTAGGTTCGCTGATAGATTCGCTGTCAGCGAATCTATCTAGCGAACCAGATAGCTTCGCCGGGCACAATCAGGTTCGCCCGACGACAAAACTTATCTCTGTGACAACACTAATCTAGACTCCGGGCGAATCTATAGATTCGCCCGTAGGTTCACTAGAACAAAAACAACAAAATACATAACATAAACATAGTAACACAGACATGTCGGTGAGTCCAACCTACACATGACTATCAATACTCCCCCTAGGTTGGACCTCACCTGGGGAAGTCTTCTATTTAAGCTCCGACTTGTTGGCTTCAAAGATGCTCAATGTATGCTCCTGCCCTCGATTCAATCCCGGCCAACGGATTTGTCACGTCTTCAGATCCGGCCTCTTTGTCTTCACTAGACTCAGCATCAGCGACATCAGTATCAGGCATATCAATAACATTCGTTTCCTCCTGAATTTCTTCTGTATGCTCCTCGCCTCCACATCCACATCAACAAACAGATTCGCTAGCAGATTCGCTAGATGAACAACCAGATTCGCTAGATGAACAACCAGATTCGTTGGAAGAACAGATAGTTTCGCTGGATGAACAAATAGGTTCGCTGGGTTACGAACAACACAGTTTCAGTACAAAAAAAAAACAAACAGAACAGCTTCAAAACTTGACCATTTGCAGACCCGTTTGTTTCAGAAGCTTTCTATGACCAAATATGACAACACTTGAGCAAAATACAACACCAAAACACCAAAATCAGTCCAGAAAAGAATAAAATAGTGTTTTGACACAAAAACCCCAAAATCAACACAAAAATCACTAGAATCAAACAATCAAGAGCACTAAGGCTCTGATACCATATTGTTGGTCCATAAAGATCGTGATTTCAGTGCTATAATGACTTGTTTAACAACAAACACTCTTGACTCAAACAAACAAAGTCTCATATAACCCAACAAACAAAGACAAGATTAAACCACACAACAGGAGGTAAATACGCTACAAAGATAGATAAATTATGCTCCTAGCACCTCCTGGAAACACACACACGATACACGGACTTTGGATAAGATTTTGCCAAAAGTCGCTTTTGCCAAGAGATAAGGTTACAATATATAACAGCTTTAGGTTCGCTGATAGATTCGCTGTCAGCGAATCTATCTAGCGAACCAGATAGCTTCGCCGGGCACAATCAGGTTCGCCCGACGACAAAACTTATCTCTGTGACAACACTAATCTAGACTCCGGGCGAATCTATAGGTTCGCTAGAACAAAAACAACAAAATACATAACGAAAACATAGTAACACCGACATGCCGGTGAGTCCAACCTACACATGACTATCAGATATACAAAGAGAATGATTGGTTTCAATACAAAGTCTTAAAAAACGATCAATCGACCATCAATTAACATTATCCTAACGTTGTGGAATAGTGTCGTCAAACTTTTGATCTTAGCTTTTAGGGTTTAGGGTTTTTTTAGGGGCGAAGGTTTATGGTTTTATTTTATTTTATTTTATTAGGGTAGCTAGGGGGTTTAGGCTTTTGAGGGGTGGGGGTCATATGTTAAATTCTCGACTGGCCCCGTAAATTTATTCATTGATCTCTCGTTTAGTCTTGAAAACTCAGTTTGATTCCTAGCTCACAGGAGACAATAGTATGTATGTATGTATGTATGTATGTATGTATGTATGTATGTATGTATGTATGTATGTATGTATGTATGTATGTATGTATGTATGTATGTATGTATGTATGTATGTATGTATGTATGTATGTATGTATGTATGTATGTATGTATGTATGTATGTATGTATGTATGTATGTATGTATGTATGTATGTATGTATGTATGTATGTATGTATGTATGTATGTATGTATGTATGTATGTATGTATGTATGTATATATATATATATATTGTATTATCAAGTATAATCATTTATAGTCAAGCATGAATGTATTATAACCTCAAATATTTTATCATTGCACAAAACCATCAACAAAGGTATTATTCGGATGTTCATGAATACAAGAAAGGAAGTACATAAATAAACTAACTAATTTGTTAAGTAATTAAGTGAGGAATGGTGGAACGATTAGTTGTAGAACTAAGTTTCTCAACATCACCATTTTTATTCCATAACGCAAGTCCTCCAACAAAGTCTTGTTTGGAAACATGATTTGGTTTCATTCACTTCTTATTTGTATATTATTTAATGGCTTAACAAAGATATAGATCAAAGGCATATGAGCCTTAAGTTGCTGGAAATAAACCTTAACATAAGTCATCCAACATAAATATTTGTTGGTAACTTGGTTTGGTACGAAAATGTTCAAAGAAACAAAATAAAGATTTCGTTTTCTAAGGTTTAAGAAAAATAATTATAACTCGAGCCTAGAAATGGTGATTTACCAAACTTTAATTACCTTAGTAAAATATATGGTAAATTCCTATAGGATGTTTCAAGTGAAAAAATGAAAGAACAAAATAAAAAAACTCACAAGTTATTCTTAAAGATTACTTGTAAAGTATGGAGTTCTTAGAAAGATTGAGAGTGTTTGAAAGAGAGTTTAGAGTGATAAAAATGATTAGAGTTAAAATTAATAGATACAAATTTGGGTATGACATTAAAGAATGTAGTTAGACGGATAAATGGAGGGCAGATGCAAAATTTCAATTTTGGCCCCAATATTATTTTATTGATTGTTTTGCACCATAAACTCATGTTTAAACATGCTTTTGGGTATTTTAACATATGAATCTTAAAACACTTATAAAATCGTTTTCAGAATAATATAAGTCTCGATAAGTTTCTCGGTTTTCTGTTAAAACGTGTATTCACAACTGTTTAGGCGTTCTACAAGCATATAATCAACAAGATTGATATAAAAAGAAATATTTTCACTATAATCTAATCTTAACATTCCAAATAATGAATAAGAGTACGACTACATCTGAAATAAAAATGAATAAAAACTACGGGACATTACATTTTTTATTATGTATTTTTTTGGTAAATTGTAATGATATTTGATGTACTTTGTTGATTTTATGTATGAAATTTAGTTTCTTTGTCAATTTTTAATTTGACATGACCCGATTTGACCCAAACCGAGTCGAGCCGCGTCAGAAAAATTATTATATAGCAATACTCAAACTACTCCTATCAAATTTCAAACCCCATAAAAAAGTTATAGCTAGGTCTGTCACTAGTTCAACACCAATGAAATAAAGTCACTTGAAGTTCATTTAACTTTTTTACGACCTTATAGATTAAAAAGACTTTTTAGTATGATTCCACCTATAAGAAACAATTTAAATAATTCATAGACATAAAGTTAAAGACAAGAAAACAACAAACGTCAAATCATTGATAAACATGAATAACAATAGAGAAGCTAAGTTGTCACAAACCCCTAATTTTCAATGTACACTCAACGGTAAACGTAAGATTTAACCTTTTCTTATGACACGAAATATATAAATATACTTGATGTGATTACGATGAAGATATATGCATATCTAAGACACATCTGAAAATTTTGATATTTGAGAATGAACTAGATATATATCGTCTCTCGTACGTTGTGTGAGGTGTTATATGACAGCTTGTAACATACAAAAATTTACCTATCTAAAAACATAAGAGGTGTTACGGCAACTCGCAAAATACAAAAACTATATTTTAGCATTACAAAATATTAGTTGCAGTTAAATATAGATTTTTCGACTATTTTGGTTTTTGCTATACATACAAAATACACTGGCTATACTAGTGACTTACCGATATTCAAAATGTTCGCTATCTACCTTATGAGGTGATGACAAGGTTGTTCGTTAAAATTAAATTAAAATAAATAAATAAACTTTTTTCGTTAATAATAAAAATAAAAGACTACAACTTTCATTAAAATTAAAACACATTAAAATTAAAAATACGAATTACAAGTAAAAAAACTATAATGTTCGCTATCTAGCCTGGAAAAGAACTAGCAATGTGTTCAACGATATCATATCACATCGGTGGAATTTCATGCGCAACCTCGTTGGTCAATTCTTCCAAACGATGTGTAGAATCAATGCTACCGATCATCGCAGTATATGTCATGCTTTTCCTCGGATTCGGATGAAGAGGATGACCATTGTAACGCGTCAGATCCGAAGATAATTGTTGAATAAGCCATACCGTATCCATTTTAAAAAAAAATATGTGGAGTGGGGTTTGAAATGAGAGAGTTTTTGTAGCTTTTTGTGTAGTATTTTTTTTATAAAATGGTATGGTATTTATAGGTATAATTTTTTGAATTAAACTTAAAAAAAACTCAACGGCTCAATATTTAGCCGTTGGAAATATAACGGCTCTTTTCTATCTCCACTTTGCCACGATATCCCCACCTCGTCACCCACCTTGCGATGCCACCTAGCCACACCGGGGGCGGTGTGCTTGTGAGGTGAGGTGGTCCTCGCCACTTCCTTGAAAGGTGCACCGGGTGGCTTAAAGGGGTCAAAATGTAAAATGGTGGTAAAAATACAAAATGAAAAAAAAATGATGACCAAAATGTACCCATAAAAAAAATAATGATGGTCAAAATGCAAAAAGACACTTTTCATCAAGTATTCCAATCAATAGTATTAGAAATATACAGCGTTTTCGTGTTGCGCGAGCCATTTGTATACCGTTAAATTTCCTTCATCACAACCGTTAAAACCATACACGTGTTAAAATTAGCGAAAAAACAAATGTCATTCAAATTCAAACAAAACCTAATGAAACAACTGTACACAACATCATTAAAATGAAACACAACTAATCCAGTGCTGGGAACGACGGATAACCGTCTCTCTCTATAGAATCTCATAACAAAAGGACACCACCATAAACTATTCGCCACCATCCGCCATTCACAGTCACCATACATCGTCGATTGAAGAACAAAGAAGACAATGAACGTGATCGAAAAAGACGCCGAAAGCGACAGAATACCAATAGTCGAATGAGCTAGCAAGAGAAAGAAACAAAAATGAGCATTTCTTGTTCCCAGATCATGCCAATGATTAAAAATTAACTACAAAACTAATTGCCCTTCAAACTCGACGTATTTACCAAAGAGCATTATATTTTGGTGGCCAAAATACAAAATCTATAAAATTTGTAAGGTCTTTCATAAGATTTTTCTTATAATACACTACAACAAAACTTAGTTTTTAGTACGCACAAAAGCGTCCTATAATGTTATTTTATAGGACCTTTCATTTAATAGGACCAATAGTAAAAGCGTTTCATGTAAAGGGGTCGTATTAAGTCCAAAAACTTATAAAACGTCCTAATATCTCAAATAAGATTATGAAACCAATTTTATGGTCACATAATATGTCTATGAACTACCTAAAAAGCGTCCTAATAAAAATATATAAGGACACTTTTACAATGTTATAATATGTGGTTACCTACTTTTAATCTTATGATATACATACAAGCGTCCTTAAATATTAATTTATAGGACCCTTATAATGTAACACTATAGGAACTTTAGTACCAAGAAAAGGGTCCTAATATCCCAAATAAGATTATGAAACCAATTAATTTTATGGTTGCATATATGTCGAGTTATGAACAACCCAAATAGGGTCCTAAAAACATATTATGACACTTTTACAATGTTCTAACAAGTTTAATATGTCAAATTCAAAGTCCTAACAAGTCATATGATACAAAACTTTCTTAAACATCCATGCACAGTTTTACGATATGATGATGAACATTGATCCAAATAATGGTTTTAATTACTTAAACAATAAAAACATCAATATATATTACCCTAATAATTATTGTGTATATAAAATCAACTAATGAAATAAATAAAGGTTTATTATATTTCAAATAAGCTTGTTCATACAAAACCACTAAACATAAATAAGTTAAAACATTATTCAACATAAAGTCTTGTAACATTTAACAAAGAAATTAAAATCAATGAAATAAACGATCAACATAAAAACCAAGCCATCAATGCGTCCTCAATCCTCACGGGCTACCTACAAATAAACCACCCATGTATAAGTGTTAAGTTCCATGTTATTAAAATTACACTTATCTCATGTTTTACAAATACATACCAAGATGAAAGGACAAGGCCATGCGTTGGATGCACCAATACAATAAAAAGGCCATGGTAACCAACTTTTTATCTTTTTTTATTGGTACACGAACGCTTACCTCACACCATTCTTATACAAGCTCTGTACCACCAACAAGGTCATTTGGGTTCAAGCTCTTCAGTCATCCTTTTGCTACAATCTCGGTAGAGTTTAGAATGCTTCTAAAGAAAACTTCATATCAGACATAGATTTTAGTGTTCAACAAAATTTATGAAACTATAGTAATTTGTACTTTGGAAATCCAAATCATATGAGATGATTAGGTCCTTTTCATAATCCGTCAAATAAAAGTGCATCAAGTTATCATTCATTCTATATTGCTAGAGTTATAACAAATTAAATGAGGCTTCAGTTGATATTGCTACAGTTCATGTATACAAAAGTTACCACTTTTTTTTATTAATCTATGCAAGTATACTAGAACCATTCCAAATCATCAAAAATATCATTCACCCAATCTAGAACAAGACTATTACCAAAAAGTATCCATTAATGGAAAGCTATGCAACACAATCGGATTTTCACCAACTTTTAGAATCTGCGTTTTATAAGTCAGATTTTAAAGTGTCTTTATGAATTTTTGTAAAATAGTAAATTTCCAAATAAAATTAGGACATTCTTATGAGCTGATCTTATATGTTACAACATCCCAAAAGTAGTTTTGTTTTACTTCAAAAGTTTATATAAAAATTATGAAAAATCTCGGATCATTGAAAGGTAGATTTCAGTGATGTATAAGCGACAGTTTACGCCAAAATTCATTAAAATTTGGACATTTACGATATTACTGCAAGACCAATTGGAAAACCTTCTAGAGTCATAGTGCTATGTTTCATAAAAATTTGATGGTATCAGGTCGAACAAGGAATGAGTTATAGCTCTTGCAACAGACCCTTAAATTTCTGGTTTGAAATCAGCTTTGACATCTTATTTTGTAAAATCAAAAAGTCTAACTTAATCTCCTTAAAAAATTCATTGGTTTAGTTTTCTGAAAACTAGACTCATTAAACTACAATCTAGGCTAAAGAATGGATCACTTTGGTTCTCTTTTCATCCCTTTAGAGTCTATGCAAATTCAAGGTACGAATCTGTCAAAATCATGGCATCACCCGTTTTGTAAAAACAAGATTAAAACAATATTTTCATGTATGATTAACATTCAAACTTCATCCTATGCATAACATAGACCATGATAACATTCATAAAAAGTTTCCTATAATGCAAACATCGGTTTTCATACAACCTAGGGCCTTCTAACAAATTCCAATTCATCATCATACAACATATAAACCATTCATAGATCATCAATTTCATATAAAAATTATCAATTTACCAAGTATGGATGAACTAGGGTTTAGGCTATCGTAAAAACATGATATATACAAAGAGTTGGATCAATTTCTTACTTGGAACACATTTAGAACTTCAATTAACGCCCAATTGCACCACAAATTCAAGCCAAAGATCAAGATTGAAGAGATTTTGTGTGTGTGATGATGTTGCCGTCACAAGAGGGTCAAAGCAAGCAAATACGGTTTTTTTCTTTTGTTTAGGGTTAAGGAAATTTGATTTCTATTTCATTAAAATTGAAAATGGGTAAAAAGATGGATTTTGGATCACCCATGGATCACCTAGATGATCCATGAATCTCTTTTAGTTAAAGTTTATAAAATAACAAGAAAAGTCCTTCCATATTTTGTTTTATAAAAACCTTTGTTCCTATTATTTGAGTTTGTAGTTAGGTTTTGAAATTTTTTTATGGAATTGATTGTAATCAAGTTTAGTTTATTCATATTTCAATCAAAACTATACAAAAAAAATTTAAAATTATAATTTTTGGTTATTTAAATTATATTTTGTTTTATATATATGAAGTGTTTTATCATTATGTATTATAATAACGCGACAATGAATAAGCGTTCTATAAATGTTAAAGTTATAAAACCCGAGTGTCAAGTGTCCTATAAAGCTATGTTATATTAAAACTCTCGCAAACAGCGTCCTATAAAGCTGATGTTTTTTACTAAAATATCAAGTGTCCTATTACGATGTGTTATTATAAAACCACAATGATTAAGAGTCCTATAAAGGTTAAAGTTATAATACACAAGTGTTAAATGTCCTATTAACTCAAGTTCTAATATGACTTCAACTAGAAAGGGTCCTATAACACTAAACATTTAAGACTAAACTACAAAGTGTTCTATTAAGTAATGTTATAATAGGACCTCCTTTGATCCGGTGTCCTATTACATTATCACATAATGAGACACCAACAACTTAGTGTCTTATAAATTACTTTTTTAACATCTACATTTTAAGTGTCTTATTAAGTAATATGATAAAAGGACCCTAAAGAATCATCCATCCTCTTAAATAGCTTTTTAGGACACCGATTTAGTATCTTATATTGTAAAAGGACCCAAAAAGTTCATTCGTCCTGTTAAATAGTTTTTTAGGACCATATTTTACAAGTGTCCCACACAAAAGGTCCTAACAACCCATTTTTGTTGTAGTGATATATAATAATTTTAAATTTAGCTAGCAGGATTATTTTTGAAGATTATATTACTTTTAAGAAAATCATACTTAAACGAAATAAATGCACCACTCTATATTACAAGCGTGACCGAGCCAAGCAAAACGTAAGATTGTCTTAGCATCAACTCGACTCGTTACTAGCTATAGATTAAGGGGCTGTTTGTTTACCTCTTAATGGTTCAGTTCAGTGCTTAACCATTCAGCATTCAGCATTCAGAGCGTTTGTTTCAGAAAAAAATAGCCTCTGAATGGTTTAGTTAAGTGCTGAATGGTTAAGAGATTGAGAGATGCTGAATGAAACTGAATGGAGCTAGGGGTGTAAACGAGCCGAGCCGAGCCCGAGCTTAACACTTATCGAGCCTGACTCGTTTGAATTTTCTGAAGCTCGAGCTCGAGCTCGAGCTCGGTTCGAGTCTAAATTGTAAGCTCGAGCTTGACTCGTGAAGGGGGAAAAAAGCTCGAGCTCGGCTCGACAAGGCTCGTTTTGTATTAAACAAACCAATGATTGGCTCGAGCTCGATAAAAAGCTCGACAATGAGCTCGATAATAAAGACCTATTGTGTGACGTCTGCCCCAAACCCGAACCCGAATGCCTGACTCGAACCCGAATTCGTGATCCATTAAATTGTAATTTTAATTATTCTCTTCAAAGTGTAACGTTTATTATTATTATTATGAATAAACGCATTGATTTTACGTTATTTCCGCCTCAATTAAATTTACGTTACAAAACGTTCACGTATATCAAGTAAATAATTGTGGAACAGTAAATCTCAAAATATATATATATAAATAAATATATATAGTTCGTAAACAAAAACTATTGAAAATGTTAAACGAAAATGCTTCGAAGTCTCGAAATAGTCTCTTAATGGCTTAAACGAGCTAAAACTATAAAACGTCACTTATCTAATTGTTATGTTTCAATTCAGTTAAGTTAGTTAGTTAAAATATCTATATACTTAACTTTGGGCTAAATCTGTCAATTTAAAAACTATCAATTAAAACTTAAAATGACTATTTAAAACAAACTGAAAGTTGAGGGACCAATTATGTAATTTACAAATTCACCCAACCCCCACCCCCTTCACGCCCGTGTTTCCGGTTCTAACTTTCCGGCCACCTTGGCCGGAGCTCCATTGTTTCCGGCGAGCATCCTTTTACGCGTTCTGATCACTTTTATCTCAAACTAATATATACAAAATGACCATATGCAAGTTTCGAACTCGAAACCATGAGTTGATTTGTGTTTAACAGCTTCAATTCATGCTCAAATCCAATTTTAAAACCGTAACCCAAATACCCACAATAGTCAATCGACTCATAACGCTCTAAATCTGTAAATTATTTTACCCAACTCATTCGTTTCATTATCTCGAATCAGCCTATACCATTTAATTTTATCATTATCACCCATTTAATCTTCAATCACTCCCACTTAATATCTAAGCAAAACCGAACGTTCTACACCGTTTCCGGATCAAATTAAACAAAGTGAAATAATGTAAAACGATCCTGTGATGTCGATTTCACTCTAAGTTTAATCAATTTCTGCCAGAAACGTCAAGAACTGATTGTGTGATTCTTCCTAGTCGCACCTTTATTCTTCATTTGCTTTGATCGAAATCTGCATTAATCAAGTAAGTGTTATATATAGAAATGATCACGATTCAACGTAGATTAAAAGCCCTATGGTTAATTTGGTTGAGATTATCAGGTTTGGATCAATTAGATCGATCTTCATTCTAGGGCTTATTTGGTAATGGGTTTTCTTGGTGAACAAATATTAAAACATTTAAAAACGAGATTCTTAACAAAAACTCTTTCTGGTCTAATGGTCTGGTAATGTTGTTGTCTACTCTAAGGTCACGGGTTCGAACCCACTGGCCTCATTTCTTTAATCTTCATATTTTTCAATTTTAAAACATTTAATTATACTTTTCTAAATAACCTAATAATATATTTAAGTTGTAAATATTTTTATTAGCTTAAAAACATAAGTTTAATATACACCATTTTACAGAAAACCAAAATAGATTCGTTTAAAATATATACAATTACGTTTCGTATCAAAATCCCCAATTTGTGATTTAAAACCCTAAATCCCCAAATTGCATTTCAAAACCCTAAATCCCTAATTTGTGATTTAAAACCCTAAATCCCCAATTGTGATCCAAAACCCTAAAATCCCAAATCTGAAACCCTAGATCTCAGACTTTTGATTCTTGTTACTATTGTTTCGTTTCTAAGTTAGGGGTTTTCCCAATAAATTAGGTGGTACTAATGTTTGGGCAACCCTCGGTGCTTTTTAGCTGCGTTTCTAACGGTTCGATTGTAATTACTTTTCAAGGTGAGTAAACTCACTCCCCTTTTTACTGTTTACGTTTTGAGGCTGAAATACGTGTTTCTATAATACAACGGTTTCTTTTGATGTTTCTATTTTCGAAAATGAGATCATTGGATGTGTTAATCATGTTTGGCCGCATGTAGCAAAATTGTGTGATAGTCAATATTAGTTATATTATCTTGTAATTTCCACCGGACAATGTTAGCGCTAATGGCTTGACAAGCCCACCTACATTAATGGCCTGATAGGTGATTTGACCCGGCGATTCTTTGGTTGATTCTATGTTACTAGTTACTACATGTGATGCTTGATGCTACGATGCTATGTCCCTTAGATGCTTAAACATTTTTGATAACTTGCATATCGAGACGGTTAAATGACGGTTAAACGATGGTTATCAATTAATGTAACATGAGTTGGTTCCTCATGACTTGTTGCTAAAGGTAACCCTGCGGGGTCTATGATACTTGTTTCTATGTGTTTCTATGGTCACGGTTGAGATATATATGATGAAATTGCTAAGCACATGAGATTGCGAAACACAATCTGTAATGATCTCGGATTTTATACTATGTACTATTAATTGTGTTTTACTCACTAGCTAATTCTTTAGCTAACTTATTTTACACGTTTTTCAGGTGGAGTTTGATTCGGTTTTGTTTCAAGACACGTAGGATGCTTCGGACCTAGAATAAAAAGGACAATAAATAGTATTTAATTGTCGGTTTCTGTTACGGTTTTTATGACTATTTAATGCTTCTTTATGTCACGACATTATTGCACAATTAATATTAAAATATGAAATTAGTATGCCATGTGCTTTGTACTTTGATATCCGATCCACTTGACGCGCCCGGTGTTTTCCGCCGCCGGGCGGGGTGTCACAGTTTGGTATCAGAGCCCATGGTTATAGGGAACTAGGATAGGGTATTAGAAACACACCGACCTAGACTATAACCTAAGAGTCCTTAGTACAAATAGCTTGTGCTTAGAAAACTCTTCTAGAACTTATTTCTTTATTCTTTTTATGAATTTCTCTATGCTGTTTCTTTATCTTATTTCTTATCCGATTTCGCGAAGGAGCTACAAGAGACTCGTCGGTATGATTAGGATCTTTCTCTTTGTGGAATCTCGTCATCGTCTTAAGTAAGTTTGAAACGTGGGAACGTGTGCAATCCGGAAGGGGGAACACCTGTATCACGGACATCTTGTCTAAGGCAAAGCATTTCGTATAAATCTCTTTAAGAGACCTGTATGCTTACCTGGGGATGTACGAGATGAGTGTGAACCTATAGGCTAAAGCACGTTTTCTCGAATACGTTGAAAACGAACTTAACACTTTGATAAGTCATTAGTGTCCAAAACCAAGACACACTCCTAAGCCATTGAAATTTCATTTACTTAATGATTCTACGATTTTCATTCCTACGATTTATAATCGTTTCTATGAATTTTTATATTGACTTAAATAATGTTCCAATTTCATTTACTAATGTTTCTAAAGTTTCTAAGTGATTTCCTATGAAATGTTCAAAGGATTCTACGATGTTCTAAGTACTATCACTATTTCATTTAATCGAAATTTCTAAAGTTTCTAAACTTTCTACGTGATTCTCTATGGTATGTTTCAAAAGATTCTATGATATTCTAAGTGGAACGAGTTGCTATTATTACATCGGATGTTTTCTATCGGTCAAAGATGTTGCTACAAAACCGTGTTATCCTACGTTTCATCATTCCATTTGTTTCTAAGCTACAATAATACTTGTGCGATATACTCGCTAGCTTATCCATATAACACAATCACACCATTGTAAACCAAACACTTCAAATCAAAACTAAGACATATCTAAATCGAATTATCCAAAACTTCAGATCATGCATATAATGCATATATCGATTACCGAATCTAAGTCGTACTTCTAATCCTAAATCAGTTATCGATTCTCCAATCAAAGGTTCATGATGATTTCTAAATTATAGTCAAGGCTAAATTCCACAACTAAATAAAAGTTAACGGATTTTGCTATTCTTATAAGCTAATGCATTTGAATCGAACGTCTACCCTCAAAATATTTCAACTTGACTTCTATACTCAAATAGTTTCATAACCACTCATTTAACTATAAGATTCTAATCCAATTTCTAATCTATCATTACAAATCTACTATCCAAATTATGAACTAACCATCAAAACATGTACTCGTTAATCAATTACAGGATACTACCCATGAATTCGTTATCCAAATGTAACGAGAACTCACTACACAACTATTCTCGAACTCATTCAACTAAATGTTTTCATCTATACATATGACCACCAACAAAATTCTACGCAACTAGTCTTTATAAACTAATCCGAACCCAATGTGTTTCATTTATAAACTCGTCACCTTAACACAACGTGCAATCAATGGACTTGTAAAACTAACGGTATTCGATTCTACTAAAATAATTTTCTTATTTTCCCAAAAAAAAAAATATATATACATATATATTTAAAAAAAAAAAAAAACGGAATTTTAATAACCTTTTGGTCTTAGTATTTTGTAAGAAAAAAAAAATTGATATATATATATGTATGTACATATAAATTTCGTGATAAATGATTTCTTTAAAAGGTGATTTGGTCATTCAAACGTCGGTCAAATATTTACACAAACATTTTCCCGTTTTCTCAAATATGACACAAAGACTTGTAACAAACACCATGACTTCTGTTTTTTCCAATACCAAGTACTTATAACTTAAATTGTGTCGTTTATTTTCAATTCAGTTCTCTTATCTATGGTAAAGATTAAAACTTTCAACTTTTTATTTAGCCTTTAAAATACATTATAGAAAAACAACACCACCTCTTATAAACTTGTTTATCTTCATAGTCAATACTTCTGGTCTAACTAAAGCGGTTGGTCATATAAATTTAAACATCGTAAAAATCGAATCTAATAGGAGCTAAGTGATATCTTCTTTCGGACTATAAATCGGATTATCCACATTATCAAATTTTCATGAATCTAATTTTTCTAAAAATCCTAATAAGCTATATTAGTACATGTACACCATCAACTAATACTTATGAACTGGTCAACATCAGAAAACTTAGATAATTACATTTTACACACATAGAGTCGATTTTTACAAACTTAAGTGCTACTATCCTAGTACTCGAATTTGAACAAAGTTATTTATATGAGCAATGACTACCTAATGGACCTTAGTTTCTTCTTAATCATCGACCTACTTATCATCTTAATATGATTTTCCCAAGTACTACTTCTATCAAGTATGATATCAATACCTATACGTATCATCTTTTTAACCAAAATTGTTGTGAACTTCTGACTCGCACGTGATCGAATGAACTATGGAGTCCATGCAAAAACTAAAGTAATTACGGGTGCACACGGAATTATGGAAGTTGGTGCATGGGAACCATAGTAAGTTTTGTCTTGTGTAGCTATGTCATATTTAATCATCTTATTTTCACTTGACTTGCTTACTCATTTTACTAAATGCATATAAGTCACTTAATTATGTGTAAGGTTACTTAGTTCGTTTCAAATATTCTATTAAACACGACTATTCTCGTGATCATTTAAATAACTCTAAATCCATATACTTGAAATATTTCATTTGCAAGTTGGTATCCTATTCTAATCCTATATTGAGTAGCAAATAAAATTTATTCGAATCCACACACAAATAGTTCAACCGAACTCTTATAAGTGAAAAGAGTTAAATAAACAATCCTCAATAAGACAAAGCGAATTAAAACTTCTTAATCTCGTTATTTCAAAATCGTGTCTCAATCAAAATCTTTCCATTGATCGAATTCTCAAGAGTTTCTTGCGAGATGAAACTCCCTACGAAAGTGGGCAGTGTTCATCTCGTGTTTCATGTTTCTAATCTGAAAAAGTACTAATCCGACAAAAATCTCTTTGTGCATATCGATAATGAATCGATACAATTTATTGAACGGCCACTGGAAATTATTGACCGTGAAGTCAAACAACTCTAAACGTAATCAGATACCAATCATTAATGATCGTTGAAACTCAAAATGTGAACATGAATTTAAAACCAAATGAAGGTTAAGTATCCGCACCTTTTGCTTCATCCTCTTCTACTTCGGTTCGAGTAAATTTCGGGACGAAATTTCTATAAGGAGGGGAGACTGTGACGTCTGCCCCAAACCCGAACCCGAATGCCTGACTCGAACCCGAATTCGTGATCCATTAAATTGTAATTTTAATTATTCTCTTCAAAGTGTAACGTTTATTATTATTATTATGAATAAACGCATTGATTTTACGTTATTTCCGCCTCAATTAAATTTACGTTACAAAACGTTCACGTATATCAAGTAAATAATTGTGGAACAGTAAATCTCAAAATATATATATATAAATAAATATATATAGTTCGTAAACAAAAACTATTGAAAATGTTAAACGAAAATGCTTCGAAGTCTCGAAATAGTCTCTTAATGGCTTAAACGAGCTAAAACTATAAAACGTCACTTATCTAATTGTTATGTTTCAATTCAGTTAAGTTAGTTAGTTAAAATATCTATATACTTAACTTTGGGCTAAATCTGTCAATTTAAAAACTATCAATTAAAACTTAAAATGACTATTTAAAACAAACTGAAAGTTGAGGGACCAATTATGTAATTTACAAATTCACCCAACCCCCACCCCCTTCACGCCCGTGTTTCCGGTTCTAACTTTCCGGCCACCTTGGCCGGAGCTCCATTGTTTCCGGCGAGCATCCTTTTACGCGTTCTGATCACTTTTATCTCAAACTAATATATACAAAATGACCATATGCAAGTTTCGAACTCGAAACCATGAGTTGATTTGTGTTTAACAGCTTCAATTCATGCTCAAATCCAATTTTAAAACCGTAACCCAAATACCCACAATAGTCAATCGACTCATAACGCTCTAAATCTGTAAATTATTTTACCCAACTCATTCGTTTCATTATCTCGAATCAGCCTATACCATTTAATTTTATCATTATCACCCATTTAATCTTCAATCACTCCCACTTAATATCTAAGCAAAACCGAACGTTCTACACCGTTTCCGGATCAAATTAAACAAAGTGAAATAATGTAAAACGATCCTGTGATGTCGATTTCACTCTAAGTTTAATCAATTTCTGCCAGAAACGTCAAGAACTGATTGTGTGATTCTTCCTAGTCGCACCTTTATTCTTCATTTGCTTTGATCGAAATCTGCATTAATCAAGTAAGTGTTATATATAGAAATGATCACGATTCAACGTAGATTAAAAGCCCTATGGTTAATTTGGTTGAGATTATCAGGTTTGGATCAATTAGATCGATCTTCATTCTAGGGCTTATTTGGTAATGGGTTTTCTTGGTGAACAAATATTAAAACATTTAAAAACGAGATTCTTAACAAAAACTCTTTCTGGTCTAATGGTCTGGTAATGTTGTTGTCTACTCTAAGGTCACGGGTTCGAACCCACTGGCCTCATTTCTTTAATCTTCATATTTTTCAATTTTAAAACATTTAATTATACTTTTCTAAATAACCTAATAATATATTTAAGTTGTAAATATTTTTATTAGCTTAAAAACATAAGTTTAATATACACCATTTTACAGAAAACCAAAATAGATTCGTTTAAAATATATACAATTACGTTTCGTATCAAAATCCCCAATTTGTGATTTAAAACCCTAAATCCCCAAATTGCATTTCAAAACCCTAAATCCCTAATTTGTGATTTAAAACCCTAAATCCCCAATTGTGATCCAAAACCCTAAAATCCCAAATCTGAAACCCTAGATCTCAGACTTTTGATTCTTGTTACTATTGTTTCGTTTCTAAGTTAGGGTTTTTCCCAATAAATTAGGTGGTACTAATGTTTGGGCAACCCTCGGTGCTTTTTAGCTGCGTTTCTAACGGTTCGATTGTAATTACTTTTCAAGGTGAGTAAACTCACTCCCCTTTTTACTGTTTACGTTTTGAGGCTGAAATACGTGTTTCTATAATACAACGGTTTCTTTTGATGTTTCTATTTTCGAAAATGAGATCATTGGATGTGTTAATCATGTTTGGCCGCATGTAGCAAAATTGTGTGATAGTCAATATTAGTTATATTATCTTGTAATTTCCACCGGACAATGTTAGCGCTAATGGCTTGACAAGCCCACCTACATTAATGGCCTGATAGGTGATTTGACCCGGCGATTCTTTGGTTGATTCTATGTTACTAGTTACTACATGTGATGCTTGATGCTACGATGCTATGTCCCTTAGATGCTTAAACATTTTTGATAACTTGCATATCGAGACGGTTAAATGACGGTTAAACGATGGTTATCAATTAATGTAACATGAGTTGGTTCCTCATGACTTGTTGCTAAAGGTAACCCTGCGGGGTCTATGATACTTGTTTCTATGTGTTTCTATGGTCACGGTTGAGATATATATGATGAAATTGCTAAGCACATGAGATTGCGAAACACAATCTGTAATGATCTCGGATTTTATACTATGTACTATTAATTGTGTTTTACTCACTAGCTAATTCTTTAGCTAACTTATTTTACACGTTTTTCAGGTGGAGTTTGATTCGGTTTTGTTTCAAGACACGTAGGATGCTTCGGACCTAGAATAAAAAGGACAATAAATAGTATTTAATTGTCGGTTTCTGTTACGGTTTTTATGACTATTTAATGCTTCTTTATGTCACGACATTATTGCACAATTAACATTAAAATATGAAATTAGTATGCCATGTGCTTTGTACTTTGATATCCGATCCACTTGACGCGCCCGGTGTTTTCCGCCGCCGGGCGGGGTGTCACATATTGTGTTATTTTTTAGTAAATGTGAAATAATTATTAAATATTTTAAATAAAAATAAATTCCTACTAGGCTCGATAAGGCTCGCGAGCCTAGTCGAGTTTGGTATCCAAAGCTCGAGCTCGAGCTCGATAACAAAACGAACATTATTCTAGGCTCGAACTCGGGCTCGAGCTCGTTAAGGCTCGGCTCGAACGATCTTTTTACCGAGTCGATCTCGAGTAGCTTGCGAGCCGACTTGACTCATTTACACCCCTAAATGGAGCATATACTAACTTTATACGCATCTGAAGTTGTACCCAACATTTCTCTTATTGATAGAACCTCTTAATGGTCCAGACCTCTTAACCATTTAGCACTTAATGATTCAGATTTTGCCAAACAGCCCCTAAAGCTAGATCATGAAGACAATTTTCAAACGTGAACTCTTGGCTAACATAAATAATACGCTTCAACATTTGTAACTCTTATTACAATTCAATAAAATAAAAATAAAAAAAACGAAGTCAATTATGAATCCCATTATTCACATCTATTAAATCATAAGAACAAATACAAATTATCTGTTGGCAGGTCAAGTCACCCTTTTTAACCAAAGTTTGTTTTTACATATCATATAACCCACATGCCACATCCATCATATCATATCATATCTAACTCAAACTCAAATAAGAAACCAATAGCACATAAGTTTACAAGTATGAATTGCACAATGTCAAAAAGAAATATCGTGTGTGATGATTATGAAAAGATTAAGAAAGGTACGATAACAACATATGGCATATAATAAATCCAAGGTGACAACGATATTGACAATTCAACCCTACAGTTTTGATTTTAACGTTAATGGACCCAATTGAATTGACTACTACAAAAATGGACGGCCCCCAATTGCTAAAGATGATTGTAATTGATTCCTTCTATCCCCACTACTTCCCTATTTTCATTTTTTTATATATAAAACATACCAAATTCTTATTCTACATATGTATGTTATTGTACATGTATATCTGGTACACGTACAGGTCGGCTTGAATACATAGATTTTTTAAAGCTTAGTAGGTTATGAGACGTGACACAAAGTACACATGTGATTTATATAGGCAAGAAAGATTAATTTGTGTTTATTTATGTATGTATGTATGTATACACATTCATGTCTTGTAAAAGAGATCAATAACTAAAATTCATTAGATACACGGACACACATTTATACCATGTAAATGCCTCAAAACACATATGCACATCGTGCAACATAGGTAAAAACACAATATGTATTGATCACATTGTGCAACATAGGTAAGAATACATATTTGCACCATGTAATACACTAGATATAATTGTATCGTACGTGGATATGAGATAAATGTACACATCTTTGGCGCACAATGCGTAATACCTTTTAAAAGGGTCTTTTTTTTCCTAAATATATAACAATAATATTATAATCGTATTAATGAGAATCAAATTCCCGATTTCATATATAGTATAGTTTTTTCGAAAAATTATTAAGTATATAAAAATTATGTCAACTTTGAAAAGTTAAATAAAACTAGATTAAAAAATCAGCATCTAACCTTGGTTACTAGCAACTTAACTTGAACTACGTATGAAATTATAATTGTATTTCTTTAGAACGCTAACTCACATGTTCCCTAAACCATACTCTTATATAAATACATATTTGTTTCTTATGAGACTTAAACATCTAACCTTAAATTGTATTAACACTCAACATTAAGTTAATGTCATAAAAATCATAAACTCATGTTTATTATATTAGGAGGCTAGCTATCGCAAGAATATAGATTAATAAAATATAAAAATAATAGTTTATGTTAACAATGGCATATATTATGGTACTAAATGATATTAATAAGTAATTAGTTTTATTTAAACGGCTGGAAAAGATTTTATTTAGAATTAACAAGGTATTAAAATTACAAGAACATAAACAAAATTACACCAATTACGATGGTGATTTGATGTCACCTAATATGTCTCGATCGGTCTTGAGAAGGTCGTTGAAATTCTCATCGTTCTTTGTTATCCAAAGACACCATAACGAAGTTAGGAAGATGTTATAAATCAACTTTCTTTTCTCCAATCGAAAAGGCCACGAGTCCAGAATTTTTAACAAATATTCCATCACATTATTTACCGCAAAGACTGGCAACTTGCACCAAACACTTATATCACTCCAAGTTATCTTTGTTGTTTGACAATTGATGAGAATGTCAATCATTTGAATTTTCATTCATAGAAACACGTGATTGACAAAAAGCATTGGTGATTATGTTACGCTTAGCCAAAGCAACTTAAAAGGGATGCGATCTATTAATGATCACCAACCGAACACATGTACGTTCGTTGGAACCCAAGGAGATCGATCAAACAAAACATGAGTCAAAAGACCAAAAGATTAAAAATTCATTAATTGCTCTCGCTTCCTTGGTGTCAAAGAATGTAGGATCGTTGACCCAAGAATTATGAGCCGCCCCCATAATAATAAGTTCTTCATTTTTTTGGTAATTTTTTTAAAGATTTTAGTAAATGATTGTGAGTTTTAGTTTTATATGATTGTCGTGATTGTTTTCCTAGAAAATCTAAAAACTCATGTCGAAAATAGAGAAATAATATTGTTCACTATAATATTAGCTTTTTTAAAAACAAATACGGAGTATAATATTAGTTATAGTAATTTAACAAATTAAAGGAGGTCAACTAAATATGTTTATTTAACGAATTTAGGCTCGTTAAGCACTTAAGTAGCAATCATTAAGATTTGGTTGTGTCGGGTGACGCCACAATGACTAATTATTTATTTGTGAATAAATTATTACCTTAACATCCAGCATACTGAATATAATAATAAATTAGTTAATGAATCATCGACATCATTATTCAACATTTAGTTATAGGACAAAACTAACTTGGAGTTTAATTATTCGAATAGTATTAAAATATAACAAGTTTTTGAGATACTGAAAAACGTTATTATGCTTACAAAAAAAAGGTAATAAATTCTTAACCTTTTTGCCAAGTGTTTGACTCACACGCACACTCTAATTCTATTTATAAATCTAGATTATTTATTATGAGACTTAACAAAAGTTGATACGGTCAACTGGTCAAGACACAAACCCCTGATAATAATTAAATTCCAAACTATCTTTACATAGTTGATCACCTAATCAAGTTTCATTTAGTTGTTAATTGAATTACCAATATTAGAGAAGACAAACAAATAATGGAAGAAAAGGATATATTCAACTTTAAGTATTTTACTGAATTATGCTCTATGAGGATAACAAAGAAAGCCTTTGATCTTGCAGAAATTTTTGTAATTCTTGTTACTTCCTTACTCAAAGAAAATAACAGTTGTATCGACCCGAATCATGCATTCCAGAGCGTTGTGACAACCAACAACATGAACAAGAGACGGGACAGAAGTTTTTAACGCTTAAGATCAAGTCCCTTTTCAACCTAGGAGTATGATGTATAAGCATAAAAGAACCCCCAAGGTTTGGGATATAGTGAAGATATATTGGTTTCTAACGATTTCAACTATCATCTTTTGGCTTCTATCAGTCACAACTATTGAACTGACTGTTAACGGTCCCAACTTTTATCACTTTGGCAACCAACGGTCCGTCGTTAAATTTTTATTAATGCCGTTAAGTTTTTTCCAAAATTCAAGACCGATAATTTAAGTTTTTTGATCGGAAGGATAATACAAATCGATTCATGATGAAGAAGCAATAATGACGTAGAATACACCACCTGAAATTTGAGCAATTACAAAACAAGTAAACCAATAATGCGTGATGGAAATTTGTAACTTTTATGTTAACACTTTTAGTTTTTTTATAATAAATACATCACAATTGACAACATGTTCATAAAAATACTTCGGACAAAAAAATGTTATAAATGAATCACCAAGTGACGATATAATTAGTAAATTAAAATTTAAATCATTTGATGTGTGAGAGTTTTCATACGGTTAAAGAAAATAAAAAGTAATAATATTAACTTTTCAATTAAAATTAATGTTTATTAGTTAAAAAATAAATCAGATTAAAAGTAATTAATATGATACATTGAAACAAGTAAAATGACATTTAATATTCCATAATAATTAAAATGTCATACATAAGTCAATGGTGGCTTTCTCTGATGATAAAAATGAAATGAACAAATACAAAAGCAAAAAAGAAAAAAAAAAAGATAGACACACATACACAGCACATACCTTATCTTCTTCCTCCCTTCGTGTTCACCTGCAAACAACTTCCCAGCCACGAAAAAACCTTCATTTCTCTACCTCATCATTTCTTCTATTTTCACCACTTCAGTTCATAACCGCATAGCTCAGCAGATTCATGATCGTATGCTCTTAATCTGATTCCGGTAACTTATCGCATCTGTATCCTTATCACTGAATTTTCGTCACAGTGAGTGATTTTGTGGAGATTTTAGTACAAGATCAAGTGAAGATTGTTCACGAACGTATGCTTCTAATCGTTTCTGGTAATTAATCGCATCGACCTGTTTCGTTATCAGTGAGTATATTTTGGTTTGTGATGAAATCTGAAGGTTATTCGGTTAATTGTGTATTAGTTCTGGTGACAGTGAGTGAATTTGTGTTGATTTAGTTTGAAGCTCAATTGAGATTCATACAAATGTTCTTCGATTTGTTATCAGTGTTGATAGTTTCAGGCAATGAATAATTATGTTCCTGATTTGTTTTCAGTGTAATTGATAGGTTCAGAGAATGAATCATTATGTTCCTGATTTCGAAATGGACGACGATTACTTGCTTCCAGACTCATCGAGTTTGAAACGGCAGAAGAAATCAACGATGTAAATCTATAATCTATTGTTTCTGTTACGATTGAAATCGATGACCTGAGATTGAAATTTTGTCTAATTTTGTAGCGGAGACGAAGATATAATGGAGTTACTATGGCAAAACGGTCAGGTTGTAATGCAAAGCCAAAACCACAGATCCGTCGGAAACAAAAGGTCCGACACGATGCCGTCGACCGCCGGTAGAGAGATCAGATCCGGTGTAACGGATGACGAAACGACACCGTGTAATCTGTTCATGCAAGAAGATGAAATGGTCTCATGGCTTCATTATCCTAACGACGATAACAATTTAGATATGTATCTTCATAACAATGACATCATCTATCCTGGTCTTTCATCGTCTTCTTCCGTCATCATTCCGGCATCTACTTCGCACTCACAACCTCCACCGACGCCAGTAGCTACAGCTCCGTCACCTCGACCTCCGATTCCGCCGATTCCGGCGTCTAAACGTGTAGATCATGAACAGCAAAATCAACCGAAAATAACAGCAAACTTCTTACACTTCTCCCGACCAAATAAAGGAACAGGATCAGGATTAGCTCCGGCGAATTCGAATAAACAGTCACAGGCGGTTACAGTAGTAACAGAGACTCAATCAACGGTTGTGGAATCAAACGATCGGCCGGCGTATGAACCGCTATTATCTAGGGCTTCACGTGTGACAGATAATGCGGCACTGGTTTCTGGCCGTGGAAGTATGAGCAGTTTTGGTGTCGCCGGTACATCTTCCGCCGGAAGAGAACCGGAAACTTATGATCTTAGTGCTTCATCGTCTCCAGGTACTGGTGGTTCAGGTGCAAGTGCGAGTGTTGAGCCGGTGACGCAGAAACCGACGCCGGCGATTGATGATCGGAAACGGAAAGGTGTAGAGATTGACGATGCGGAATGTTACAGTGAGGTAAATTACTATTTACTCCTTGTGCAATCATATACTTGTACTTTCGCATGATGGTGGTACACTGGTACTCTAGCAACGTACCTTTCCCACGTATATAAAATAAATAAATAACTAAAATGTAAAACATGTTAGTGGTGTTCATATTCGAACATATGAATATCGAATTTTGGATAATTGATTTTACTATCTGAATTTAAATTTTTGGATACTAGATATCTAAAATTATAACTTTTAATAACTATTATACATTTGAGGTTCAATTCACATTTCTCGTTTTGATGATTAATATATTTTGTCAAAAAATGGAGAAAAAGTGAAAGTGTGGCATCTTATTTTTTACTCGTGTTATTATTTTAATATAAAAAATATTGTATTTTGGATATTAAGATATTTGAATTTATCATAAACACACTATTTAAACCCGGATTAAAGAATTTGGATTCAGAAATTTTTATTTTTGTTATGATTATATTTTTTGAGAAATACACCGTCTAACCTATTACTATATAGGTGAACCAATTACACTAACCTATTATAAGTGGGGCTCGAAAGCTTTAACATAAAGGGAAACTCCAAACGATCTTGACGTTGGACTCAAACCTCACTCTAGCTGGTTATAATTACATATGATAAATTACTCATAATAACTAAATGTTAGTGTATGTATATAAATAATATGTGTGTTTGGACTTTAGGCTATAGTATATAAAGCTCAAGCTTGCACTTAGACACGTTTGTTAAATTAGCTTAAACATGTGCCTGAGCGTATTTATACTATTTAGGGGGAGCTAGGGGAGTGGTCGCGAGGGGGGAAAACGAGGAAGGCCTTCACCTTGTTCCTCACATCCCTTTCATCCGTGAGCTTGTCGACGAGGAGTCACACTCGTCTACGACAACATCAGCGATCACCAACATCATCACCACCTCTTCGCACCACTCTCTCAAACCTTATTAGAACTTCGAATGTCAACAATGATTTTGGTTCCGGGCTTTAATTTAATTTGTATAATGATATTTTAATACTAGGTTACTAAAATAATACGTTTATTAGGGACTAGAAATAAATAATGTCCCATATTAGGACGCAAGCCGTCGTTGGTGAAATCCAAGTTGATGCATAAATGTTGGTGCAGAAAGTATAAATGATTACATAACTCTCCATGAATGTTGATCAACTTGAGTTTCGTGAAAATTTATATATACGTACATACCACTTTTGTAGTTTCTACTCGTTTAGTTTGTCGTGTAGCAGCAACGAACCCATAAAATGCAAGTTTCGATGCATTTTGGTGGGTGCTAAACCGTATTTGCCACGTCGAACAACGGCTTCCCACGTGGCTATAAGTACTTACACGTATGTGCATGGTAGGGCCACACACTTTCATAAATCTTTGGAGGTTGCACTGCATAAAACCTTGATTTGAATTCGTGTAAAAACCAAAATCTACTGAAATATTTTTGAATTATATCTAGGTGTGTCAGTGTTTGTAGACATGTGTAACAGCAGATAAAGAAATAAATATATGTGGGAATTTAACATAACCCTATTGGTTATAAAATACGTATTTTACTACGTATCTAGCTTATGCTTATGTGTTATATCTTTGTCTATTGGTACCAAAATGTGTTTTCTTTATTTAAGAGATCAAAATTTCAAATCTCGTAAGATATAGCTACAAGTAAATAGAGTAGACTAAAAACTCTTAGAAGATCTATTTTACACTTTGAGACTTATTTTCTGCAAGAATTACGATGTTTTTCATTATGATTATATCATAATTGACGAGTAAGAAAATACACAAAATAATTTCAGGTATCTAGCTTATATATAGTTATTATTTAGCTTAACACACCAAAGTTTAGTATAAATATACCACGTGGTCATCTTCTATATAATTGTTTTATTGATGGTTTTTTAGAAATGATAAACTTATGTCGAATAATTAATAGAAAAGTCTCTTTTCCAAATTACTGACCGATTAATAGTAATAATAATTATTATAATTAACTATATATTGTTAGTTAATTATTATTATGAATTTACATGTGTAGCTTCTGCATAAAATAGTTTTCTACTTTGATCAAATGTTTTCTTCTTTATATAGAATCTTGTCCATCCTCCAAAGAGACAATGACGTGAAGTATGTTTCGATCGCATCACAAACATAATGCATGCATAAATACGAAGCTTATACAGGCTGTACGTTTCTAATTTCATTAGGATCCGTGAAGTACAAGTCTTTCAAGCATTAAGGTTGTAGACTCTCAAGTATACTATAAGCATGCTCAAATTTGGGATCTTGATTTGCCCATTAGTTTTGCACTTTTGCGCGCGTTCTATTTCCAATTTTGGGTTGTACGGTGCTAGTGTTTCATGCATTTAAACACTGCAGTTGGGTTGTACTTACCAGTTACCAACCATGTGCTTGCTCTAACTTTCCCCCTTCTTGCTTTCATTTTTAACCTTGCATGCCCCCACATTGGCCATTTAATCATAATGTTATGCAACCAGGTTAATTAACTATTCACCCCTAGGTTTTGGGACACTTTTAGGTGCTCTAATATAAGTTTGGGCAGTGATCACAGTTTGTGTTGACTAGTAATGGTAACATGATGGGTATAGTTTGTGTTTTTAAACTATATATGTGACATGAAATAATGTAAATTAGAACATATATATACAATGTTTGGATTTTCAACTAGTTTGTTATTTAAAGTAATACTACTAATGTGGATTGCGGTTTCGTGTTTGTATTTGCATGAAGGATGTCGAGTTCGAGTATCATGATGCAAAGAAGCAAAAACGTGGATCAACATCCGCCAAAAGGACTCGTGCTGCAGAAGTCCACAATCTCTCGGAAAGGGTTTGTATTTTCTCTGGGTTTCTGTTGAAACTCTCATCCCTTTTCCGTTTAATAGAATATATTGTGTATGTTCTAATAACATGTTATGATAAAATTGCTTGGTTAAATTTGCTTTGTGAAGAGACGCCGAGATAGGATTAATGAAAAGATGAAGGCCTTACAAGAACTAATACCACGTTGCAACAAGGTCAGATTGTCTATGAGGTTGTTTATATTCCTAACAGTTTGTTTTTCAACTAAAACATGATTTTACATGTTCTAATATATGATAGTCTGACAAAGCTTCAATGCTTGATGAGGCGATTGAGTATCTGAAGTCACTTCAAATGCAAGTGCAGGTATCTACAATTAATATGATTTTATTCTTATGCGCGCATAAAAAACAAAACTCAAATTAGCTAGCTAGCTAGCTAGTTTGTAAGTAAACAAGTCAAAGTTACCACATGCATATGTGATTTACATTTATAGTTGATCGACCATTTGTATACGCATGCAGATGATGTCCATGGGATACAACATGAACATGGTTCCTATGATGTTTCCAGGTGTTCAACGGTACATGCCACCTAT
Organism: Tagetes erecta; assembly: GCA_030867185.1. NCBI lineage: Eukaryota > Viridiplantae > Streptophyta > Magnoliopsida > Asterales > Asteraceae > Tagetes > Tagetes erecta. The sequence goes on from CM061494.1 coordinate 11,973,078, forward strand.
GGCTCCTATGGGTATGGGAATGGGAATGGATCATGTAGGAATGAACCGTCCCATGGTTTCATACCCACCGGTTCTTTCAGGTTCTGCAGCCATGCCAAACCCTGCAGCAGCTGCTCATCTCAGTCAGCGTTATCCTGTTCCACGGTTTCAAATGGCACAGGTTCCCATCATGGGACCTGTAGGAAGTCAAACAGCTAACCCAGCAGAGCCGATGATGAACTCGTTTCCTATGCAGAACGCAAGCCAACCACGGGTTCCGTTTGCAGATCCCTATCAACAGTATATTGGTCTCCCCCCAACACAATTGCTACAACCCCAGGCACGTTGAATTTAAGACTTCCATTATAGATAAATATATATATTTATATTGTTGAAATATTTAATCACTTAAATATCAAATATGTATCATTTTGGGCTTGAAAAGTTGGTTGTCACAAATTATCTTTATAGTTTGAAGTGCAAATAAATTCCATATTTATTATGACCTATGACTGCAAGCATTATTTTCCTTTGTTTAGCATGAAATTTATAACAAATTTGTATAATTATTCATGCTTTTTAAAGGTCATACAATTCATGTATTTGAATTTTTTTATAGGTCAATGATGTGTCTAATTTCTTTTATACCACATTATCATGTCGAGGAACAATTCCTGCTATAAGTAGTTTAGAGGTTAATATGATTTTGATCTTATAAAGTTTCGTAGGCACATAAGCTTATAACTAATTTCACCATATAGCGAACACTTTTTGTGACATCACATTGGGTGACCTGTAAATAGTGACATAATTTACCATTTTCCTTACAATTGAACCCAAGAAAAAATTCCGAAAAGAAGCACAAAACCTTTTATGACTCGTATTTATTCCCGTTCGTAAGCGTACCATCACCAAAAATCACAGATTTTTTAACCGCAAACAAAAAAGACAATACGTATTTTGTAGTGCTCACACCTAGCTAGTTTCACTTTCATGGATGCTCACAAAACCAATCTTTGCGCAGAATCAAACAGTCATGCCAGCAGTTACAAGCAAACCTAGCAGCAGCAAAGATGTCAAGGATCCCGAGCATCAGCCAACCGGTAAGCCTAATTAGCCATTATGGTTAATAACTTAATATCCATGTGTAAATTCAACAATGACTGTAATGACCAATCTCTACCCTTATGCAGGTTAACATTCAGCAGAGATATTGAGGCTCAAAGCCGACTAAATTTTGTAGTTAAAATGGCGACACGAGTACCAGATGCATTCGAAACCAGCTCGGTTTTACACCATATAACATACTTTGCATCTAATTATACAAAACAATAGTAAACACAACAAGCATAATGTAAAGAAACGAAGAAATGTGTCAAGATGTTTACTTAAATATTTAGTTTTTTTTCTTCATGGCGGTTTTGTTTATGATTGTTTCACAGGAAGACAATAATCAAGGAAAAGGTTAGTTACTTTATTATATGTTTTATCTTTTTATATATAAACTTTGTGAAATAGTAGGTATATATATGGTATTGAAATGAGAATTTAGCTTTTTGGTTGTGGGCACTAAAACATGTGATTTAAGAATCTGTGTTCGAATAGTGTGACTTTATATCCAAAAGAATCTGGGCAATGATTCTAGGGAGAAACTGACAGGTGAGTTTAGGAACATATCCCTTTAAATTATCAGCTTGCAAAAGGTTAATTGGTACCAGTTTGCAACTTGTATGAGAGGAACAAAAATAGTCACCTATCATTTTAGCCCTTCGATCATATTTGAATGGATGGTTGAGATCTCACTCTATATGAATGCAATGCAAATTTTTATCTGGCATATCCCTTTCGACATGTGTAGGTGCAATTCAATCCAAGTCGTCAAAAGCAAACCAGGCAAAACATACATGCTTTGCCTGGATAGGTGCACTATCAAGCACTTGGGCACATTTTTCGGCTAAGTTCTGCCAAATTTTCGGCTAAAAATCATCATAACAGATACACTAGCTCTAAACAAGCCTGGAATCAACCTAAAACATGTCTAAAACCCTAAAGTGGTATCTTTATACTACGTGTCTTGCCTAAAAAAGCCCTTGCTATTTAAGCTTCGTACAACCTACCCTTGACAACCTAGGATGTGACTAACTTGCGCCTCTATACCAGATGAATAAATGCTTCAATACTAGAAAAAAACTTGGGTTTCAAAACTTGCAAGATTGGGGGGAAACACTTTGTTGGTAACAACTAACTACCGTGTTTTTCCACATTAAACATAGTGTCTTGAAAATATCAAAAATTACATAACTCATTATAGGGCTGATTACAAATGTAGGAAGGACTGGAAATAGACCTAACCGAGGCTGTTTTGAGAAACTTCCACATCAAACGCCACTTGACATGCCTATGATTGTTGACTGCCAGACTGATTTAGGGTAGACAAAATCTAGCAACAGAAAACAATAGACCTGCTATTATTTGTTGGAATGTAATATTTACTAAGAGATGTATGAACTATATAAAATGATTACCTTTTCTGTAAATAGGCGAAATGCTTCATCTTCCATTGCTTTATCAAGTTCCTAATAAGATTCAAAAAGTGAGATTTAATGTTGTTTGTGTTCATTGAGGGTTTAATAACAATTAGATATGGAGGATAGTATCAACTTACAATTTCAGCATCTGCAGAAGAATCTATTTTGTGTATGAGTTTTTGTAGTTCCTTGTCTTTCAAAGCATCAATGATTTCAGTATTTGTTGCTGTAATCATATCATTATATTTCAACCAACGTGTCACAGGAAGATGGCCACACTTAGTGAGTCAAAAAAGGTCCAAGTTAAATGCGTAATCTTTGGGTCAGAACGGAGCTACAAAAGCTTCTTTTCCCAATTTTCGCAATTTTTACAAATACCATACTTGTTAGTTACATAATCATGAGTACCAAAATAATATTATTAATATTTGGAATGAAACAATATGCGACTGATTGACGTTGGGAAAACTTCAAACTATGTGATTTTTTCGATCAGTTTGATCCATCCTCCTAACTGAAATTTTTTATGTGTCTCGTTTGAGATAAAACACAATTAAAGCAACCCATTATTAAGGAAAATGGGTCAAAAATGTCACCTCTAAGTCAAGTTTATAGAGTTAAGGCCAAGTTATACTTAAAAAGCATACCTATGCACTCCAGTTGTGACCTTTCTAGCACCTCATCAGCAACATCAACATAACATGGTCTATCAACATCTACTGTTGTAATAGTGCCTGAAAAAAAGAGTTGAATTAGTGTAATAGCTTGTGGAATCATAACTTAGAAACTCAGTTCATTGACCGTATCATCATACTCTTAACAACAAAGGACTTATTTTGATCTTTCATGATAATAGTGAAGAAATTTCAAGTAGCGTTTGGTATGCCAGAATACAATGGAACTGAAAAACCCTTCATTAGGAAGTTTGGTTGGTTAATAGACAGAATTGAAAGAAATCCCACCGCATATAAAAGGATTTTGGTGAAATCTTACAAAAGACCTAGATAAACCTAAAAGCTAATCTGCCACCCGACCAGAATTTGTGTGTATTTACAAAACCAAGTACATACAGTAACAATTTACACTTAATTTAACATTCTCAAACCAAGTACATACAGTAACAATTCAAACTTACTTGCAGCATTCTCAGGAGCAGGAGCTGGTTTAACACATGAAATTTCTGCAAAAGAGTAGACATTTTCAAATTAGCATGTAAATCATGGTTGTCAAATTTGCAAGCCGCAAAGGACTCGCCTAGCACAATTTGCAAGAAGCGCAATAACAGGAATACACACACATATACACATATGTGTGCGCGCGTGTACATGTGGGTGTGTAAATATATATAGTATGTAATAGGAAAATCAAATTAATCGCAATACACAATTAGAGTCATCTGATTAATACCAAATTATCACAATACAACAGCAATATGAATTGTAGGAAGCCAAAACCAGGTAAAAAATCTATTAATTCATTTGCAGTAAGTGTGTTTTTCCAGTAACATAAAGTCATAGACTTTCTGATCACTGTCTCAACAAAAAAGAAAATTATCAGACCATGGACTTTCTAACTAAGTTTCACACTTACACATGGAAAGATTAAGGTAAAGAGAAGAGATGATATAAGAGGAGAAATGTACGATTAGCGACTTAATTCATGCCTCTAATCCATGTTGACAAGAGGGACAAAGACCGGACCATGATCAAGAATCAGAGCAAAGGTAGTTAGGTAACAGTCAGTAAGAGAGGTAGGCCGTTGCAAATGGATCTTTAGAGTTAAATAATAAATTCAACTGGTTAAAAAGAAGTAAAAAATTCCTAGAGCAGTGCATCACAGTCACACCCTTAGAAGTGTGTCCTGCGACCTACTTGAAGCGGTTGCCCTGACCTAAATGTGTAAGCGCACCCTTGCACACTTTTGACTACCATGTTGCAAACTACTAGTACTCTAGACAAAGAAAAAAAACGGAAATTTAATGATAATAAAACAAGTTAGGAAATTAGGAATACTTCGATAAACCACTTCAAAAACTAATAACATCGTCTAATACATTAACTACCATTTTCAGTTGTAGCATGGTTTGGTATGCTTTACATTCAAACATCAGCTGGTGCAGAACTTCATATGAATGAGAAGAATCAACTACGCATGATCATTTGAAGATATGCATCCAGTTAAAGGATAATTAACAGTGAACTTCATATGAAGGTATAAAATAAAGCTGTTAAACAAAATTGCTTCCCATGAAAAACAACACATGTCCATATAATTTTCAATCAACACTCACAATTAGCATGAGTGTGCGCATTCTAGATCATACAAAACCAGTGGAATGAACAAAAACCCTAAACCGCTGCGTCACTAATCAGAAATTGCAAACAAAATCTATAAAAGTGAATAAAAAAACAGCAACTGATTCACTAAACTAGATATACAGATCGTACTAATTCTAGTTCACCGGTGTAATACACACAAACCCTAAACCTCTGAATTCAGCAACACTGATCATATACTGTCAACAAAATCTACAAAATCAGATAAATAAACAGCAAATGATTCACTGAACTAAGATATATAGCTCCTACGAACTCTAGTTCACAAAAAAACCAGTCCACTGAACATAAACCCTAAACCTCTAATTCAACATCAACGATCACAAATTGTCAACAAAATCAATAAAAAACATATAAACAAACAGCAAATGGTTCGCTGAACAGAGATATATAGCTCGTACCACATAAATCCAGTAACATGAACATAAACCCTAAACCGCTGAATTGGACATAACTGATCACAAATTGACAACAAAATCTATAAAAACCAGATAAACAAACAGTAATCAATTAACTGAGCTAGATATATAGGTTCAGGATGAAATTACCTTTGTGTTTCTTAAAACATAAGAGCGAACAACTGCAAAAGTAAACAAATGAAACAGCAGAAGATTATCGGAAGCCTAAATGATAAGAAATGAAGGTGGTGAAAAGAACAGCTTACTATGGAATGAGACAGATAGGGCATTTATATCTGAAATCTGCTTTTGAACAGACTTTGCATTGCTTTTTAGGAGGTGTTGTTTCTTCTGTCGATCCTTTGTTTTCGTTCTTCATTCGATTAGATAACGATTTCTGGTTTTAGAGAACAAAATCTCCGGCACGGCGGAATTGGACAGTCCGGCGATCGGCGGCAAACGAGTGAAAAGATATTTGAGAACACAAGGTTTAAAATAGTTTCAACTTTGCGCCCTCTATTTTTTTTAATGTAAATTTACGGGTTAAGTTCGTCATTATTATTTGAGCAAGAAACGTATATGTTTTAGGCTGATACGTCTTTAAAGGAAACCTCAAACATCGATCAATCCTCAACAATCTCAATGAACAAGAGTATAAAAGTTTTGCAATGAATTAAAACAATAATCGTTTTTTCACCATACAAAGAACTTTTTAATTCATTTTAAGAGATGCAACTAAAGATTTAGATTCTTCTTCTTCTGATTTGTTTGAGGACGAAAAGCTTATTGTTCGTCTGGTGGAAGTGTGGGTCAAATTGCTAACCCATGCCGCCAACAGACGGAAACATCTTGGACAGTTCAAAGATTTAATTGAGAAGATTATTATGGTGAGAATCCAAACTATGATGATAAAATGTTTAGGTGTTGGTTTCATATGAGTAGTCAACTATTGTTACGAATAAATGGTAGAAGCACCTGATCTTCGTTCTATGCAAACAATACGAATATGATTATGGCTGTTATCTAACTAATGGAATTTATCCAATGTATTCGACTTTCTTTAAGTCGTTTTCTACCTTGCATCCAGATGATGAGCCAATATGGTATTTTGAAAAAACTCACGAAACAACAAGAAAATACATTAAGAGAGGATTTGGTTGATTGAAAAGTGGCACATTTGTTGTAAACCTTGAAAGTATTTTGCTTAAGGAGAATATCATAAAGGCAATGAACGCATGCTTGATATTACAAAACATGATTTTGAAGGATAAAAGGATATCGACTTGCAAATATTATAACGAAGCATAAGTAGCAGCCGCAACAACTTACCCACAAACACCCCTAAGAACGAAGACTAGCAAATAAACTTAAGTTGCTCGATTAGGAAGTTCATGTAAATCTAAGAGCCTCGCGATTTCATGAAACATATCTGAAGAAACCTAAACAATAAAAACTTATGTTCTTTGTTTGTATTATGTGAAATTAAAATTTATCTATTTTAGTTGTTAAATAAGAATTTATAAATATTTGTTTGAATAATAAATTATAACTAATGATTGAGAATTAATTTACAAAACCATCACACCACCACTACATTTTTTTTCTTATCACATTTTGCTCACTAAGCGTCTTCCATGACAACATATATGTTTTCTTATCATACTTCCTTCTATCACTCGCTATTATTACACATTACCTTATAAGGTAATGAAAGAAAAATAAAATAACAAGGTAGGGAGAGAGTAAAATCCAAACTAAACCCTTTCTTTAGCTATAAAATGCTTTAAATACATATGTATGTATGTATATATATATATATATATATAGGAGGAGGTTCATTTGAGAAGGCTTATATATTGCAAGAAGAAAAAGAAGAAACTTAAATCACTAAAAAAACTTATCAATAGTTTAATTTTTTAAATAAATTCACTTCCTACATACAAATGTGTAATGTATAAACTAAAAAAAATCATCACAATATTTTTTACGTATGTATTTTTAGCGTTTTTAATTTACCTACACATGTGTAGGTTATGTGACCTACACATGATTTCCACATGTGTAGGTTTAACAAATAAACGAAATTTATTCAATTTTATTTTTTGAATATCAAAATTAATGAATAAATATTGCATTTCTATCATTCTTTTGTATGTTAAAAACGTTTTTGGTTGAAAAAATGAAGAATTTAGCTATTTCTTACACTTCTCGCAATATTTGGTCTTCTCAAAAGAACCCTCCCCTATATATATATATATATATATATATATAAGAGATGTATAGTATGCAAACTTGATTTTAACAAAAAAACCCACGAAACCCATTTGTGTGGTTGATACTCAGCCACATGTGCATTTGCTTCACTATTTTGTCTTATCCTTAGGAGGGTATAATGGACATTTTGTCCCCCATCCTTTTCTCCAATTTTCTTCATATCTCACAATTGACATGAATCAAATTTCAAATTTCATTTTCAAAAGCTTTTCTCCATACTTATTCTTTCTCTCTCTTAAAACTATACAAAGAATCAAATGTTTATTAAAGCTTGAAGGTGAGATCTTGAAGCTTGAAATCATATTCTTGTTTGAATATTTAGATTTTGATGAGTTAAACATGATCCAGTCAACAAAACCGTACAGATCTGGACCAATGGAAATATCCATCAACCAGCATGCTACTACACCGGTGTGATTATGAAGTTAGTTGGTAACATCAGAGAACGACCACCAGATCTGACAACCGTCATCTTCACCGGATCTTCACCTTTGCCGTCCACTCCCATCTAAAAGCCATCGCTGTTGACCGGAATTAATGGTGGTGACGAGTTAAACAAGATTTGGAATAACAAAACCGTAAAGATCTAGATCTGGACCACCAAAACCGTTTACCGCCATAGTTCGATGTCTACACGATGTAACTTCCACCACTACCCATCTTCTCCGTCTACACGTAAGTACGTTCTACAATCAATATGCTAATCCTATCAAACATGTTTACATGTTAATCCTATAAAAGGTAATTGATTTATAACTTGTGATTGATCGGTATCATTTAACTTAAGTACTGTAACTTTATGAAATAATATAACAACGCACTGATTTATAAGTACTGTAATCCCACCAAAACTGTTCAGTTTGATCGTTAGTCTGGTTTGAATCAGCTGGGCCACATATTGTAAACCAGAATAAGGTTAATAGGGTATAATGGAGGATCTGGACAAAGCTTATAGTCTTATACATCATTTGTTGGCCCACATTTTATAGTCAAGAAGAAAACTTGATTTGGTTACTTAAAGATTCATATTTAAATTATGTTTCGGTTATGTTTCGGTTCGATGGAGACGACATGATGGCTATTGGATTGTCTTTTGTGGGTTTTTGTTATTGTTATGTTTTCGGTTCAAAACTTTATGTCTTTATAGGATGAATAATTCCTAAAAACCTCATATTTTTTAGTGTAACAATATGTAACAATCTAGTTTTGTTGTTAAAAATATGTAATACGATGTAACAAATGTAATATGTTTGACTGACGCTTAACTATCTAGTTTTGTTTTTAATATAATATATGTAACACGATGTAACAAATGTGGTGGGATATTTTAAATGGTAAAGTCTGAATCTAAACATGTTTTATTTTATGTGCTTATTTTAAAATTTACGGAGCCCAATCCCTTTCTATGTTTTGGGTTGGTTTTTAGCTTTTGACACTATTAACCCCTCTAATTCATGTAACACGTGTATATAGAGTACTAGTTAGTTTCAGCACGTTGTTTATTTTTTTTATTCTTACTCTTTTATATTTAACTTATGTAACACGATGTAAGAAAATTTGTAACACAATGTAACATATATATGTTACATTATGTTACATATTTTATTAAAAACTTAAGAAATTACATGTGAGTACAGTCGTTATGTTACAATGTGTTGCATATTTTATTAAAAAACAAATCTGGATGGATTAAGTGTCAATTCAGACATGTTACATCATGTTACATATTCTATTAAAACTGGAAAAAAAATTACGTTAGTTTTGTTTTTACTGTTCGAGTGCTTGACATACGTACCGGTTAGTTTTCAACAGGTTGTTCAAATTTCAGTTAAATATGTAACAATATGTAACTTATGTAATTTTGCTTTATCGCTTTTTTAAATTTAAGTTAAATATGTAACAATATGTAACTTTGGTTTTTTTTATTTCATGTATCGGATTTTATAACAACTTTCTATAAGTATATAGTTTCAATTAAAATGTGTAACACAATGTAACATATGTAATACTATGTCAGAACTGAAATGTAATGTTTTCCAGTTTTTAATAAAATATGTAACACGATGTAACATGTTTGACTGAAGCTTAACCATCCAGTTTTATTTTTAATAAAATATGTAACACGATGTAACAAATGTACTAGTTATTTTTTCAAGCGTATTTAACCATCCAGTTTTGTCTTTGCTGTTCGAGTGCTTGACATACGTACCGGTTAGTTTTAAACATGTTGTTCAAATTTCAGTTAAATATGTAACAATATGTAACTTATGTGATTTTGCTTTATTGTTTTTTTAAATCTAAGTTAAATGTGTAACAATATGTAACTTTGATTTTTTTATTCAAATATGTATACGATGTAACATATGTAACATTGATTTTTTTTAGATCTAAACATGTAACACGATGTAATAAAATATGTAACACGATGTAACATATGTAACTTGTCGGATTGACACTTAATCCATCTAGTTCTTTTTTGTAGGTAAAGGAACTTTTGTATCAAAGATGAAGAGATTATCAAGAAACGAAGCATGATTGAAACTATGTAACACTATGTAACAAACGTAATCCATACAGTTTTGTTTTTTAAAATATATGTAACACGATGTAACAAATGTAATCCTTCAATTTTTAATAAAATATGTATCACGTTGTAACATATGTAACAAGATGTAATAAACGTAATCCATCGAGTTTTGTTTTTATATAATATGTATCACGTTGTAACATGTGTAACATGATGTAACAAACGTAACATGTCTTGAGTGACACGTAGTCCATTCATTTTTGTTAATATGTAACAAGATGTAACAAACATATCAACTAGTGTAACAATGTGTAACAAACGTATCAGCTAATGTCATTGAAATAAAAAAAGTAGGAGAGAGAAATTATAAAGTATGTGAGAGAAATTATATTAAATTGAAAAGTAGGAGAGAGAAATTATATTAAATAAAAAAAGTAGGAGAGAGAAATTATATAAAATTAAAAAGTAGGAGAGAGAGTGTACTTGTGGCATGAGGTCAAATGACTTTAATGCCCTTATTGTACTTTTTAATATTAAAAAACTATATAAAAAGTCAGATTTAATGAGAGCCATTGATCTAATAAGATCAATGGCTATGGTAAGGTTTCTAGAGTTTTCTTGATATACTTGGGTTTCCATTCTAGCCATCCCCTATATATATAGGGTAGGGTTCAAGAGAGAACTCATTTTAAGTTGAGAACTAGAGAACTACCAAAAATACAAAAGGATGGAATTTTAAAGAGGAAGGGTAAAATTGGAACTTTAAATATATAAATCTTTAAACATTTCTATCTTTTGCATACGTTAATATTATTTTAAAAAAATTGCACCATTAGATCAAGAATTTCATTATCTTTCATTTGAGTATAAATAACGTCATAAAAAATATTTTTTTTCTCGTTTTTTTTAAATTTCATACTACATATATGTAGTATTGCGATATTGTATTTGATTATATTTTTCTTTAAACGTTACTAACTTTTTCATACGTTATTTACATTAAATAATTTTAAAAATCACATTTTGGTTTTTTTGATACTACTTATATGTAGTATCAATGTAGTTGACGCATTTATTAAGTGACCAAATGACTCAAGAGTCTAATAATTATTTAAAGTGTACATATGATCTCAAATAACTAATAAAAAAGTTCATAAGATTTCATATAAAAAACTTATGGCAAATGAAAACAAAACCAATATTTATACTATGTCTAAACATAAAGATAATAATAAACTAATAAACCAATGATAAATATCATAAAAAAGTAAAAAAGAACTTGAAATTCAAACTATAAGATAGCAATGCATCAATATTGCATATACTGCATATATGTAGTACTTTGATACTACATATATGTAGTATACGATACTGCATATATGCAATACTATAAAATTTAAAAAAGGATAGTGAATATGGTGATGTTATGCACCTAAGTTACACGTAAAACCATTAAAATTACGTAGCTTTGATAAACTAACTTAAATTATTTTTTATTAGAAAACTTAACTCATTGGTCTTTATTCAATTTTAATGGACGACTTAGTCTTCTTCTCTTAGATCATAATTCTTCTCTTTCCCATTTACTCAATAATCGTCATTCATTTTAGTAAAACATTACTCGCCTTTTAAAAATCGATCGTAGGTGAATTTGACTTCTTAATTCCAACTAATAGATTAATATAACATGAGTCGTATAATCGGTATTTTGATACGCCATTGTTGCACATATTCATACCACATCACATAACTTGAACCAAGTAATTGCTAGCAATGTCAATACGATCATATGAGAAAAATCCAAATTTAGAATTAAGGCATGACGGTGTTGTTTTTTTGTGATGATATCATCGAAATCAATATCAGGGAACTTTTGTTATTTTATCAAAGTACATAGTTTGGATGGTTTGTCATGTAATTTAACTGCATAACAACACCATATTCACTTTTCCCAATTTAAAAATCTTTAATATCGTATATTACATATATGCAGTATTGAAATTAAAAAAACCGAGAAAATTTTATTTTTTATAACGTTATTTATACTTAAATGAAAGATACTGAAATTCTTGATCTAATGGTGCGAAAAAAATTTTAAAAACTTAACGTATGCAAAAGATAGAAATGTTTAAAGCTTTATATATTTAAAGTTCCAATTTTGCCCTCCTCTTTAAAATTCCATCCCTTGTCTTTTTTGTTGTTCTCTAGTTCTCAACTTAATATGAAGTTCTCTCTTGATCCCTCCCCTATATATATATATATATATATATATATATATATATATATATATATATAAATGAAAAAAAAGGAAAGATTATTGTAACCGGAAAAGAATAGACATACCATGCAACTGTGACCATGAGAAAGTCTTTGATTGTATAAAATCATACTACATGTTTTTCTATATAAAGAAAGAGAAACCGAAACATTCCATCCACCTCCAAATTAAGTGAGGGAATATTAATATTAATATTAATATATTGTATCATGTTACATGAGAGCATTTAAAGAAAAGAGTTAAGTGCAATTTAAACCCCTGTGGTTTATATTCAAAGTCACTTTGCATCCCCGTCTAAAAAATTAGACTGTTTGCATCTCTATGGTTTTTAAAGCGAGTCATTTGCACCCCTCTCTAAAAAATTTTCAAGACTTTCAATGAATAATAAGCGTGTAATTTTTTTTATGTTATTTCAAGACTTTCAATGAATAATAAGCACTTTTAACTTTTAACATTTACACTCACCACTTTTAACATGTGTTGATATAAAAAAAAATTTAAAATAAAGTGTTAATGCACATTTATCTTGAGGCAGCGTGTTGAAGAAGATGGTCATTACCCTAAACTAGTAAGATGCATTGGTGATCTCTATCATTTTTAAAAAAATAATAACTAGTGAAGCAAACTCTCCATTAATTGAAGATTAGGGAAAAGACATATAGAATGGATTTTTAATATGATATTCACACTTGAACCTTTATAAATCAATTTTGTTTCTTTCATAAATATTTACATACTTGTTTATTTATTATTAGCATACAATAACAAGTAATATATCTTCATGTAAAATCAAGTAACTATAAAGTTCTAAAAAAAATTAGTAAGAAACTATTTAACCCTCTTTGATTTCCTAGAGAAGGCCATGGACCTTATTATACTTGCTAACATGTATTATACTTTATTTCTATTAACGGTCTAATCATAGTTCAGGTTTTAAACTCCCAGTCTCTTGGATAATTAAGGTCAGTCATCTTACCATCATAACGCCCATTTTAAACACACCATAAACTTTAGATACCGTAAAGTTATATTAAAAATTTGTGGCCCCAAATATGTTTATGTGAAAACAAATTAATGTCTACGTTAATGATATTGTTAAAAAAACATACATTTTCATACGACGCCATTATTGATCGACAAATGATTATCCCTATCCAAATACTAAAACAAGAAACTAGAATTAAATATATCAATAAAATTGCACAAATACACCATAAATATATCAATGACAAAAGATAACCTAGCTTACAACTAAAGAGCAACACTCTTTTTAGGTAGCAACAAGACGTGGCTAACAAAGCAACAATAAACAAACAATGCACACTTAAAAACACAAACTAGTAGCTATGGTTACAACAACCATTTTCAAGGAAGTGGAGCCGCATCTTCTCCGGCACCCGGTCCTCCGCCACCAATTCCACCACCACCAAGAACCGGTAAGCCGGCAAAACCATTAGCAAGACCTCCAATAGTCCCTATACCGCCGGTTGGCACACCACCTCCACCAATACCATAGCCAGCACCCACACCTCCAATCCCATTGTTGTTGCCAATGCCGACTCCTAGACCACCCCCACCAATGGGTTTGCCATTGTCGTCTAAACCTGCAAAGGCACCTAGTCCGCCAAAAGTGAACACGTTCTTTTGGTCAGTAAGACCAACAACACTGTCTTTTTTGTCAGTTAGACCAACAACATTGTTTTTGGTCTCGTTGGGAACATCTCTAGCAATGCTAACTTGTGTTACTACTGCTAGAACAACTAGTAACAAAAAACACAATCGTGCCATCGCGTTTTGGATAGTGTTTTTGTTATCAATTAACTTAGCAAATGTAAGTTGTGATGCAAGAATTTGGAATGTGGGAATGCCCTTTTTAAACACGAAATAAGGTAGTAGGAAGCAGTTGGGGGGAGTAAATGACCTTATTTTTAGGATTGTGCCCTTTTGAAAAGGCAACATAATATTTCACCCATATACCATTAATTTCATAGTTATTTTTTTTAACATCATTCGATAAATTTGATTTTCTTTTGTGTTAATTTTTTATTAGATCATCCATAGAGGTTGTATGATACTGATGAGAAAGTTAAACGTTGTCACACAAGTTGTGATCACTTGATCACTGTTACCCAATCCGATTCATTCGCCAAAATAGCATATTGACAACGAGATTAACAAAAACGAGCATTCAATTTTAGAACTTTAAAACTAATTAAACTTATTCGAAAGAGCCAATATTATGAAATAGGCACATTATCGAACATGATTACATGAGTACATGACCAAGAAGATTAATGAGTTTTTTACCAAAATAGTGTTAGTGCGAAAATTATTTACCATATTGGTGTTGATGGAAAAGTATTTACTAAAATGGTGTTTTATTTAAAAAAAATATTTCTCTCTTAATCTTATTCGATAAAGTTTTGCACTTAAAAATGGTTATCTAAAGTTAGTTGAAGAGTATGTTTATATAAGAAAAAAAAAAACCGTCCTTCATTTTATTTCTTTTTAAGTAAATGTTAAGTTGTCTTTATAAAAGTTGTGTTAAATGTTTAAATTGTTTAAGGATTGCTTTCAACTTATTTACACCCTTTCCTAATTTTTTTTAATTATTCAGTTTCTTTTTAAGTCTTTAAAAACAAATTGTTATAAAAAATAAATTTAAAAAGAAACTGATTAACTTAAAAATTTAAGTGTCTTTAAGAATGAATTTAGCTTTTTTTCACACCATGTAATGGTATCTTATTTCTTATTACATTTGCTTAAACCAATAACACTAAAAATCTTTATTTAAAGAAATAATCCACATCTTATAACATAAAAAATAGTTAAAAGCTTGTGCCGTTTGAAAACGGAGTTGTAAACGGGCAGTGGCGTACCCAGGAAATTTTTTCATGGGGGTCGGAAATTTGGTAGTAATCGTTTAAGTATCGATATATAATATTTTTTTCAATCCGATTCGATTCGGTTCGAGTCGAACCGGGTCGGGTTAAATTAAAAAAATGACAACAAATAAATTTGATGGGTCAAAATTAAAAAAATTTCATTTTACCTCCACTTATATTTAAAAGTAAAAATTTTCATTCCCTCCACTCAACCAACTTATTTAATGTCTAACCCTAATTTTTATCTATAAATACCAAACCAAATCTCTTTAATCACTTTCATCATCTAAACTCTCTCAATCTATTTAAGAATTTCTACAAATTTTCATCTTTCAAACTCTCTCAAATTTCATCTTTTTTTCAACAAATTTTCAACAACAACTTGTGAGTTTTTTATTCTTTCTTTCATTTTTATTCCTAAATACTTGAAACATCCTCTATAACTTTACCATGTATTTACCAAGGTAAATAGAGTTTGGTGAATCACCATTTTGAGGTTCGAGTTAGGATTGTTTTTCTCAAACTATATAAAATAAATCTTTTATTTTGTTTCTTAAACTTCATATGCTTCCATTATACATCTTTTTTAAGTCACTAATCTACAAATAAGAAGTTAATGAAACCAAACCATGTTTCCAAACAATATTATGTTGGAAAACTTGTGTTATGGTATAAAAATGGTGATGTTGTGAACCTTGGTTCTACAACTAATTTTTTCACCATTCATCACTTCTCACTTGATTACTTAGCAAAAGTAGTTAATTTATTTATATATTTCCATTTTGTACTCATGACCATCCAAATCATCAACTATATTGATGGTTTTGTGCAATGGTGAAACACTTAAGGTTACAATACCATAATGATTGACTATATATGACAATATAAATAAATATATATTACTATCTTCTAACCATAATATAACCCAATCCATTGTTAAATATTATGTGTCTCATATAGGCTACTAACTGAGCATTAAACTGAGTTTTCAAACCTGTATGGGGGTCGAGGGTTAAATTTTATGGGGGTCGATCGAGAATTTAACATATAAAAGCAAAAAAAAAAAATTCGCAGGGGGAGCGAGCGCCCCCCACCCCACCAAAGTGGGTACACCCCTGTAAACGGGTCAAGCAAAGCCGGCTTGTTCATCTTAATAGGATGAATTGTAGAGCTTACATTAGGCTAGCTCATGATAAAAACCAAATCGAGTTGACTAATAAAAACCAAGTTGAGCTAGCATGTTTATTTTTATTGTTTTATAAAAACTCACTTTTAAAAAAATGAAAAGAAACTGGGCAAATAAAAATATTTTTAAAAGAATCCTATAAAAAATATTACTTAAAATCAAACTAAAAGAACGGCATACTTAAAGAAATACTGAAGGAAATTAATAGAAAACGTTAGATAAAATGTTTTTTAAATTTTTTTATCAATCTTTTCTTCAAATGCAAATTGGTAAATACAAATTAGGAGGAAAACAAAAAACTTAAAAAAACACTATTTTGATAAATATTACCATATTAACACTAATATGGTAAATAAAATTTTCACCAACACCATTTTGGTAAAAAACTCGAAGATTAATATCTAGCATTTAAAAAAAAAAGAAAAAGAAAAGGTACATGGGTCCCTAAAACCAAGTGTCAGTTTTTTGTTGGTCCGATGATTTGAAAGCTAGCTAGCTAGGTTTTAGCCGTTTGAGAAGAAATCAGCTAAATTGTAGTCTCTAAGTACAAATGACATTTTTATTGGTTAATATTATTAATTTGAAAACTAGTTATACATATATAAGATTTACTAGCAACTTGTCCAAAAATATAGCTGGATGAGGTATATATGTTATTTCAAGTTAACACGTACATATATCTAACATCATTGATGTCCTAAAGGGACATCTTGATGGTAAATGGCGTATTCGTAAAGTAAAATAAAAGTTTAAATATTCTAAAATGTGCATGCAGGTTGATGGTTTTAGTTTGTATGAGTAAATTAGCTAATTGCTTGATCATCAAAATGAGGGTCTTGGGCCTTGTTAAAAAAAGGTTCTCATAAAAAAATCTGATATTACTAATTTAGTTGTACTAAATCGCTTGCAGTTTTATGACCCTCAGGCCTCAATATATATAGTTGTTGTAACTAAATGGTGGTAGATTAGTGTATTTTGGAGAAGGAAATGCATGAAAGCAATATATAGGTGGCGTAAGGATGAAGGTATATCGATCATGCACTTACTCTGTTCATGCATATGCTCTCATCTACTACACCAAACACCACCATTTACTGCAATTAATATTTCCCTCTCATGTGTCAGAACACAACAATACATTCATGGAAGAGAGAGACGAATATAATACTCCTATGTGTTCTTAACCGTATCATGTAAGACGGTAGAAGTAACAATTAAACCTTAACAACAATGACGGATCCAGGAATTTTTATAAATGGATTCACTGTTTTTTTGTGTTTCAATTTTAATGAAACCAAACATGCAAAAATTCGGGTCGGTTCAACGGTTTGGATCGGGTTACTAGGTTAGGCTCATCACATAATAACAATGTGATACATGCAATAAATCAATATTACACTTAGAAATTGAAATGATATGAGAATAGTTTCACAATTTGAAGCCTTAAAAGGTTAAAATATCATTAAAAAAAAATTCTTATGAAATGCTTGTAGTGATAACTGAACTTATGACCTTACGTAGACTAACTCTATTAAATTCCAACTCATCTAGAAGAATTTTATTACTTGAATTAACTATTAATTATCTGTATGAATTCACTCCGAAATTTTCTATAAAATTTATGTTAAAACTTTAAGACGCGGTGCATTCCAGTGAATCCATTTCTTATATACTAGATCCGTTGATGCTACACGCTAGATTTTAACCTAAAACTTCTTATGAATTAACACACTATTTACCATAAAACTAACCCAATATATACATTTTTTTTCTCAAAGGTGTAAGAAGTGCTCATATTTAGCTTTTGACCTCTCTTGATAGAAACGTGTCATGTCATTTTACCTATATAAACTCTTCTCTAACTCTAGGAAGAAGAGACGACACCCTAAATTAAACTATTTACCTCTTTGGATATTAAATACAAAAGTTAAATCAAATAAAAAATCCATATCCATTCACACATTTCATTAACTCACTAGCATTTAGACAACTTGCGAAACTCATGATCTTCCTCCTGGGATCAACTCGGCTGGTTGGGGGCACCGAGCTCGCGAGCTAGGATGTCGTTGGTTCATCTGGTTAACGCTCCATGTGGCCTAATGGATATATGCATAGAGAGAGAGTGTGTGTGGGCCCATCTCTGTGAAAAATCAATATGGGGATCAGGGACAGCATGTGTGAGTGGAGCCATATGTTATAAGTGCTTGTTCACCAAAGACACCCAGTTACAGTTAGACAGGATTCATTACATCCAGCATTAATTGTTATTTTGTATATACCTAGCTTCTTTCTATTTATATGGGGATATAAATGATATCACTACCCAATCATGCAGAGTTTGTTCAAACCCTCTTCACACTTTCAAAGATCCTTTTTTTGGGCGGGAAACATAGATATAAGCTAACATGAGTGACTGTATGAGTTAGGGGTTGATTGTTTTAGTTTGTTGGTAGTTCAGATGTCTGAACGGTTCAGTATTTAATAGTTCAGATTGTTTGTTTACATAATAGAAGTCTGAATGGTTTAAACATTTTCCTTTGAATGGTAAAACATTATATTGAGTCTGAATGGTTAAAACATCTTATCTAAATTTGGTCATAATTCTGTCTTTGAATATTTTAAGCAATATACTAGCTCTTAATGGTTCATACTTCATACTGGTTCAACACTTAATGCTTCAGACATGTTATTAGTTTAACACTTACCTATTCAGAAGTTGTCAAAGAGTCCTTACACTTTAAAAAAAGGGAATTTGATATACTTTAAGAAAATAAAAAAGAATAAGGTTTTGGTTAAAAAGACATGCATACATTTTAAAGCTAAACCTTATCCACATAGTTATATGGTAATCTATAGGGTGACTTGGTATATTTACCATTAATCCACTATTTAGACCTTACACTTGAGGAGCCGATTCGATCATCCCGTCAAGTCGTAGTAATTAAAATATTCATACCGTCAAGTCGTAGTCCCTATTCAGTGAAGAATGCTAGTGTTTCTAATCTCAAGTGCACCCTTGAAATTTGAATATTATGCATTTAAATTAGTGGTGTTTGCTTTGCTTATAATGATTTTAACATTAGTTGCAGTTGAGCACATACACTCCAAGTTCAAAATGGAAGTTTGCTGCCAGTACTAGCTTGCCAATGTCATAAGGACTATGTGTTTAGCAAATGTGAAACATAAATTAGAGATTTGAAGCTGAGTTAATGACCTTCGTTTCGTTTGTTCATTGTTTGATGTTTTGAGGATTAAATTCTATGATTCTATCAGATCATGCAACTGATAAGACGTACATCAGTCCACATTTGGATATATACACTTTTAACCTCCATCTTTCTCTTCGCCGCAAGACGTGCACAAGTCGAAGTAAAAAAGTTGGTAACGCTAAAAACTACGATACCACAACACACGATACGTGTCAAATTAACGCACCGCAAATTGTAATGCCTGTGAAAAAATTATGCCATCGTAACACGTGGAGAGGTGGGTTCACAACTCATTATTATAATTTGGGCTTTTTTACAGTATTGAATGGGCGGAATCACACATGTCATGGTGTACTTTTTCAGTCCCCTGTCTGATAATTTGGGCTAAAATATCTTTGGAGCCCAAAATAATTTGGACTAGTGTGTAGTTGGGTTCACAACTTTTATTATAAATGTCTCAAATCTTCTATTTTAAAAACTAAACAAACAAAGTATCCAAAAGTCCAAAACAATAATTATATGATAGTGTACGGGGAGAAAGAGATAAAGCTTACTGCTTATAGGAAGTGTTTATAAGTTATCTATAAAGCGTAATTATCTCTATTCTCTAATATAATAAAACAAAACTATATTTGTTTATAGTTTGAGATTAAAATATTTATTTTTATTGTGTATTTTTATTTAAAATAATTTTGTTTGTAGTTAGGAGTGTAAAAAGAAGACGGTGGTAAAGAGCTATGTAGCCAGTAGCTAATGCAGAAAGCTAGCGGTTAACTCGTGGGTGGTTTGCCTTATCATTACTTTTTTTTTTATGTTCTTCAATTCTATCCCGTTGTCGGTTGATTACATGGTGGAGAGGGTCATTGTTACTATATTCTCGTGGGTGAAACATATAGCTCAGATATGAGATATTGTTTGACACAATTAGTATAATGGTCCGGTGTATTGTCTATTTCTTTTTGGTGTTATGGGGTGTTGTTTGTGTTGTAAATTTGTAATTATGTATTAATCATAGCATTTTGCTAATAGCTTGTATTCTTTCTAAAAGGAAAAAAAATGTTATAACTTGTAAGCAAGTTTACTTTCTCAAAAGTTCGATTTTGTGGCAACATAAGTTCGATCTCTGAGCCAAACGGGTTTTACCACTAGCTTGTCGTCGTGCCTACGAGCGGACGGGTTAGTGGGTTGAAACCCAAATTGGGTTAATAGGTGGGTTTCGGCTACCCAGCGCTGTCTGTGTTCGCAGAGCGTTTGGGGTTGTCTTTTGCCATTGGGTTACTCCGGATAGCCGAGCTTTATTCGTTTCGCTGTTAAAAAAAAGTTTACTTTCTCAAAAAAATTGTATTTGTGGAAGATGGGGCACACGTGGACTTAAGTTAGTTACTTCCTACATGCCTTATAAAAAAAAGTTACTTGCAACATGTAAGCAAGCATCTACGCTTACGTGGCTAGATGTTAGTGGATAATATGTTAGTAACGGCGGAATGTAAATGGACGGAAGGACAAACGGAGAAGTACGGCTGTTGCGTCATTGGTGAGAGTTCAGAAAGGACACGTGGCAAGCTTAGAAGAAAGGCACCGTTTGAGAAACGAATCTAGTCAAACAAACTCAATCACAACGCTTATTATTTTTTACTAGACTAGTACTCGTGTACTACACGGATTTTAGTTTTATAGGTTTTAATTCAATTTATATATCAAATTTATTTTTAACATATCTCTTATTAAATCGATTTAGATATTTACAAATATATTTATATAAAAAATCATATGTTACAATAAATGATATGATTTATAATAGTTGGTAAATTTTTATTCTAACATATCGGGTTAGGAGATAATTCATGATAATTGTAAATTTTTTTATTTGAACATATCGAGTTATGAGATAATTAATGATAATTGGTAAAACTTTAATTTGAACATATCGGGTTAAGATAAATCATAATAATTGATAAGTTTTTTATTTGAACATATCATGTTATGAGATAATTCATGATACTTGGTACATATCGGGTTAATATATAGATCATGATAATTGGTAAATTTTGTATTTGAACATATCGGGTTAGGAGATAATTGATGATAATTTGTGAATTTTTAATTTAAACATATCGGGTTATTTCGAATATGGAGCATACCATGACCCGTCTAAAAATTCTCCATCAAATTAATTAGAACATGACACCTAAGCAAAATCCTATGTGGAGTAGTTAAAATTATGGCAAAATCCTATGTGGAGTAGT
Source organism: Tagetes erecta (assembly GCA_030867185.1). Lineage (NCBI taxonomy): Eukaryota > Viridiplantae > Streptophyta > Magnoliopsida > Asterales > Asteraceae > Tagetes > Tagetes erecta. Next base: position 11,994,924 of record CM061494.1, read on the forward strand.
TAAAATTATGACATGTGGATGTGTTACTCAATTATTAGAATAGGTAGATTTGTTTTGATTATATTCGTTACGACTTTACATCGTAAGATGCAATCAAAATATGTGATAAAGTTGTATATGTAAATCACAACCTTCACCATCTAGTACAAAATAATAACAAAAAGTTTAAATTAGAGTAAACTGCAGTTTTTATCCCTATATGTTAATACCATTAATAACTTCAGTCTCAATTTAAAACTATTGGTTCATGTGATTTTATTTTTAACAGAAATGGTCCCAAACTTTAACTGCATCCAGTTTTATGTCAAGTCTTTCACATGTGCTCCACATTTGAGAGGTAAAAATGTCATTTATCCCCTCTTTTATCTAGGTCATCATGTACGTTAACATTTTTATTCAATTGCATGTCAAAAAGTGTGGGAGAAATGACATTTTTACTTCGCATGTGAGAGAGACTTAACGGAAAATTGGATAAAGTAAGTGTTCGGGACCATTTCTGTTAGAAAATAAAAACACATAGACCAAACCTATTAAAATAAGACTGAAATTGTTAATGATATCAAAATACATAGACCAAACCTATTAAAGTAAGACTGAAACTGTTAATGATATCAAAATACATGGACCAAAATTGCAGTTTACTCTTTTCACATACGGAGTAAAAATATCATTTCTACTACTCTTTTGGCATGCGACTAAATAAAAATGTTAACCTACATGATGACCTAGATAAAAGAGGGAGAGAAATGACATTTTTACACCTCAAATACGGGGCGCATGTGAGAGACTTAACGAAAAACTAGATAGAGTTAGTGTTCAGGACCATTTTTGTTAGAAATAAAAAAACACAGGAACCAAAACTGTTAAGATTGAACTGAAAGTATTAATAATATCAAAACATAGAGACCAAAACTGCATTTTACTAATTTTAAATACAAAATGGGCTTTTACAATTTAGTTGGTTTTAGTTTATTTGGACTTTTATTTGGACTTTTATTTGAATTATAGATAGCCAAATGTCCTTTTTTTCAATTATTTTTCATAAATCGACTATTTCTAATTTATTTCTTTATAACTTGTTTTTATCTCTCAACAGATGCACATATATCATATATGTGTGTTTTGTGTTATATTTTTTTTTAAAAGCTTGTGTTATATTTACTGCTCAATAATAATAACTTTTCGGATTTATAACTGATAAATTAAATAAAGAATAAACGAATGCATATATATAAATATTTTTAAGTTAATTAAATACTCAAATTTCACACTGCTATAAAGAACAAACGAGAAAACAAAATTTCAAGACTCTTAATTATTAATATATTTTTTTAACCACTTAACAACTTATTTAAAAGAAGTATGTAACAAATCTCACAAATTATATTTTATTAAATAACATCAAATTGTTTGAGTGATATTTATCGGACAACATTATTTACGAAAATACCTATTAAAGTACTATCTAGTCATCTTCTTTCAAACTCTTCTTCTGCAACTCTCGATGTAGTCGGAATAAGTCTCCGATGAACACTGTAAAGAAGCTGGAACAAGTGAAGTGTAGTGTTATTACTTCAAGTGATAAATGTACAAGATTGTGACATCTCTATTTATAGAGATGGAAGCCCTAATTTATAGTGGGCCTTACAAATACAATGGGCTGGGCTATAATGGGCTGGACTATATACATGTTTAACACTCCTCCTCAAGTTGGAGCATAGATGTTTATCATGCCCAACTTGTTACATATAAAATCTATTTGTGTTTTCCGAAGAGGCTTTGTAAGTATGTCTGCAAGTTGGAACTCTGTCTTCACATGAATCGGTTGGATAGATGGAGGATCAACTTGGGTGCCGGTCACACGATCTCTGATTAGATGACAATCTACTTCTATGTGTTTAGTTCGTTCATGAAACACTTGATTTTTTGCTATATGTATGGCTGATTGATTATCACAATACAATCTCATCAAATCTTTAGAAACAACTCCAAGTTCCTTTAGGATACGACGAACCCAAATCATTTCTGAAGTGACATCTGCCATGGCTCTATATTCTGATTCAGCACTTGATCTGGATACTGTGTGTTGCTTCTTGCTTTTCCAAGATACCAGGTTTCCTCCAACAAATACGCAATATCCAGTCGTAGATCGTCTAGAAAACGGGCAGCCTGCCCAATCAGCATCAGAGAATCCAGATATTCGGCCATCACCTTCCTCGGTGAATGCACCTACACGACAGTGACCCTGATCTGAGTATAAGATTCCTAATCCTGGTGCGCCCTTAAGGTACCGTAGAACCCGCAGAGCGGCATCCCAGTGTCCCGTGTACGGGTTTGCCATAAACTGACTTAGTACACTGACGACAAATGATATATCTGGACGAGTAACTGTCAGATAGTTGAGCTTTCCAACTAAGCGTCTGTATTGTTCAGGATCTTTCATCGGACTTCCATCTTCTGGAAGGAGCTTTAAGGTAGGAAGCATTGGACTATCTAATGGCTTGCAACCCAGCAAGCCACACTCAGTCAACATGTCAAGGACATACTTCCTTTGAGATAGAAGTATTCCTTGCGGGGAAGCGATACCTCTATGCCAAGGAAGTATCGGAGTCTGCCAAGATCTTTAATCTGAAATTGAGACTGAAGGAACTGCTTGAGGTTTGTGATGCCAGCTGTATCATCCCCTGTAATTATAATATCATCCACATAAACAACTAGTATGATCCTTTTCCCTTGATGATGCCTGAAAAATACAGAGTGATCATGTGCACTGCGAGTCATCCCAAAGTTCCCCATAACCGTAGAAAATCGACCAAACCAGCTCTAGGAGATTGCTTAAGGCCATACAATGAACGACGCAATCTACATACCTTCGAGGCCTCCTCCTCCACAATATACCCAGGTGGCTGCTCCATATAAACCTCCTCCTCAAGGATGCCATGGAGAAAGGCGTTCTTGACGTCAAGCTGATGGAGCGGCCAATGATTGATGGCCGCAAGGGCAACAGAGATGCGAACAGATGACATCTTAGCAACCGGAGAGAAAGTCTCCTCATAATCAATGCCATAAGCCTGAGAATAACCTTTAGCAACTAGGCGGGCTTTCAGGCGAGGAACAGGACCATCCGGATTTGGTTTGACTGTGAATAACCATCGACAACCGACAAGACGTTTCCCAGGGGGGAGAGGTTGTAGATCCCATGTATGATTGGCACGGAGAGCCCCAATTTCTTCTTCCATAGCCTGTCTCCATCCTGGATGGGCAAGAGCCATCTTCACATTACTGGGAATTGGGTAGGAATCAAAGGCGGTAGTATAAGCATGACACTCAGGTGAGAGACGGGCATAGGAAACATAGTCCTGGAGAGGGTAACGGGTGTGGTGTCTGGGTTCTCTGCGGAAGGCAATGGGAATGTCAGGATATGGTGCACCTGGTGGGTCATAATCGGGTGTAGGTGATGTAGTGGTCGGGAAGGGTGTATCATTGATATCTGGTGGGCACTCAACTGCAGACGTACCCGAATCTTGGCCAGGTTGTGAATCAGGAGCCCTAGTCGTGTCCTGGTGTACTGTTTGAGGTTCTGTCGGTAGGTCGGCTGTAACAGGGGCAGTGTTTGTTGCATCAGAGACCGGGGGAGCAAATTGAGCAGAAGGGTCAAGGATAATAGTGACAGAGATAGAATCGGAGATAACCGGGTCAGGATCAGGAGTAGAACAGGGAAAAAGATCGTCGACTGAATCAGCCGACTCAAGGAAGTAAGGACACGACTCATGGAATGTAACATCTGCACTAGTGAAGTAGCGACGGAGGGAGGGGCTGTAGCAACGGTACCCCTTCTGAACACGAGAGTAACCAACAAAGACGCAACGAATGGCCCGGGGGTCAAGTTTAGTGGTCCCAGGGCGATGATCATGTACATATGCTACGCATCCAAAAATTTTCGGTGCGAGCGGAAACGGAGTGTGTTTAGGGAAAAGGACAGATAATGGAGTTTGACCATTAAGAACAGAGGATGGCATGCGGTTGATCAGATAGGCAGCAGTAAGAACTGCATCTCCCCAGAAGCGATGAGGGACATGTGAATCAATCATGAGAGTGCGAGTGACATCCAACAAATGACGGTTCTTGCGCTCAGCAATCCCATTTTGTTGGGATGTATATGCACAGGAAGTCTCGTGAATTATGCCATGCGTACTGAGATATGAGGAAAAGTCAGTAGATAAGTATTCTTTTGCATTATCAGTACGAATTGTTTTGATTGATGTTTGGAACTGGTTTTGAACATATGAATGAAAGTCACGGAAAGTGGAATTCAATTCACAGCGAGATTTCAACAAGTAAACCCATGTAGTTCGTGAATAATCATCAATAAAAGTAACAAAGTACGCAAAACCAAGGGGGGTCTTAACAGGTGAAGGTCCCCAAATATCAGAATGCAGAAGTTCAAACGGATTACAGACTCGATTAGACACTTTTGGGGGATAGGGGCGCCTGGTGTGTTTGCCAAGCTGACACGACTCACAATGAAAATCAACAGGAACAGATAAATCCGGTCTCATTTGCCTCAGGACTGCTGCAGACGGATGACCAAGCCGACAGTGAACCTCTCTAATACTTGAATCACATATGTTAGCTATAGGTTGTGATGCCAAGGACAGACGGTAGAGACCTCCTGATTCAATACCCGAGCCAATCAGTCGGTTCGTCCCCAGTTCCTGAAAAATACAGTGTGTGGGATAGAACATTGCACAACAGTTATTTTGTTTAGTGAGCTGACTTACAGAACAAAGGTTATCTGGAAACTGTGGGACTAATAAGACGGACGATAGTGTTAGGTTTTTCGAGTTGCTAATGGACCCAACACCACGAACCGGGCATGAGGATCCATCAGCGATTCGTACAGGGGGTGAACTACATTTCTAAGATTGGACAATATACCCTGGTTCCCAGTCATGTGATGAGTGGCCCCTGTATCAACAATCCAGGATGAGTTGGAACTAGAGATCATACCTGAGCGAGCCGAATTGGCTTGAGGGCCGGAGGTGTTTGACTGAAGGTGAAGAAACTGCTGGAACTTGTTGTACTCTTCTTGACTAAGTATATGAGTTGGGGTAGGATGATCAGAAACTTCATCAACAGTAGCGACTCTTGCTTTGGGGCGAGGAGGTGGTGCAGATCCAGGACCTCTATTCGGGCAGTTGTACTTCATGTGTCCATCTTGGTGACAATAGTGACACGTGATAGTACCTCGACCAATACCTCTCCTTTGAGCCATGTGAGATCCTCGACCCGTGCCTCTACCCAAGAGTGCATTGGTATACATAGCAGATGAGTCAGATGGTTCGGAAGTTGAGTTGGATCCATACATCTCACGTAGGAGATGATATGTGGATGCCACAGACGATGTAGATGCAGAGTTGCTCAACAGTAAGGGGCGAGCGCTGGAGTACTTGGGTGATAAGCCGGCGATGAATATCATGATATCCATCTTAGTGTTGCGCTCCTCCTGGATCTTTAGATCAGTGGTTGGTGGGTACAAGGCACGCAACTCATCTCGGAGTCTTGAAAACCGGGTGAAGTAATCAGTAAAGGTAGACTCACCTTGTTCCACTCTGCTATAAGCTTGGACAACAGAAAACGCGTGAGAGAGAGACTCCTTTGCTGAGAATGATGAAGACAAATGTTCCCACATTTCTTTCACCGTTGAGAAGTTCTGAGCAATACCGAGTACTTGCGGCTCCATTGCATTCCAAAGAGCCATTTGAATCCCACTATCATCAATACGCCACTCTCGCGTAATCGGGTCCGGGGGGGACTTAGTCAAATGGTCTTCTTTTCCAACACTTATGAGTCCTTTCTCAACAAAAAGACTCCAAGAACTCCAATTTTTTGAATCAAGCTTAACAGGAATGCGTAAAACAGCGGTGTAGTTGATGATACCTGGTGTAATCTGGTTTGTAGTGATAACAGGAGCAGATTCGGTCTTCTTTTCATCACCCATTGTATAAATCTATCAGATCTGAGAAACCACGAAGTTGAAGGAGACTGAAGTACCCGAACAGAACTGAAAAACTTTGCTGGAACAGAAAACTGATGACACAGGACTGCGTGAAATGAGATTCTGATCGCCGTGGAAGAAGAACGGACCTCGCCGGAGCTCTCACGCGCGCTCACGCGCCGGCGAGTGGGAGAGAGTGGTCGGAGACAAGCGGCGCGTGGAGGCGCGTGTGACGGAGTTAGGATGCCGGATTTTCAGGGAATCTTAATCGGAGGTTGGCGAAGTGAACAGTGGTGGCGGTGCACTTTGGAGGTGACTGGAAAAAAGATTTGTAACTTCGAGCAGCAGGATGTAAACCGAGACAGGTTGTAACCGGGTCAGATTTTCAGGTGGCGGATCGGGTTTGTACCAAGAGCCTTGTTGGCTCTGATACCATGTAAAGAAGCTGGAACAAGTGAAGTGTAGTGTTATTACTTCAAGTGATAAATGTACAAGATTGTGACATCTCTATTTATAGAGATGGAAGCCCTAATTTATAGTGGGCCTTACAAATACAATGGGCTGGGCTATAATGGGCTGGACTATATACATGTTTAACACTCCTCCTCAAGTTGGAGCATAGATGTTTATCATGCCCAACTTGTTACATATAAAATCTATTTGTGTTTTCCGAAGAGGCTTTGTAAGTATGTCTGCAAGTTGGAACTCTGTCTTCACATGAATCGGTTGGATAGATGGAGGATCAACTTGGGTGCCGGTCACATGAATCGGTTGCAACTCTCGATGTAGTCGGAATAAGTCTCCGATGAACACAATTTTCAACTTCACTTCTTCTACCTCAAGTGTTGTTCGCTTCAAATACTTTTTGGTAATAACTTTAAGCCCTTCTGGCCCTCATGTAGTTTCGTCCCTGTTGGTGCCCCTTGAGTGATGATGTCCTGGGGGTCGCTCACCCTGTCCTTGTCCAGAGCCAGCCCTCTCAGTTTGTATGAACAATCCAATAACTACAACTATTACAAGTATTCAACCATTGCCTAGGTAAATCATTTATCAAAGTGATCTAAGCTATTATATTATCTAAAACCTCCAAATTCCTATTAAAAACCAATAACCTGCGTCGCAATCTTTTGTTTAAAAGCAAAAGTATGCATCATTAACAAGCTGTAGCTTGAAAGTTAAAACTAGGTTTTGAATTGAAGTACATGTATCGACAAATGGGACGGTGATGTTGGATAACATGTCAAGATGGACAACTTCCAATAATGAAACGGGTCAACCTGGAACTCTTTAATATTCATTTTGTATACTGTTGTGTACTTACTACATTATTATCAAAATAAAAAACCTAACTTTGTTAGACCATTCATAACGTTAAGAACCTATTCTTCTAAAAACCAGCTCAGTCAACATGCCACATCAGTTTTCCACTAACTCCCACTCATTCTTCCACAAATTAACTTTTACACCGAACACCATCCTTCTACAAATCACCTTTATATTTTCACATCATTATTTCTTTCCTATTTTATTTAACAAACATACTAATTTTTTTTAAACCAAGATAAAGTTATAAGGCTTTTAATTGTGTTTTATATAATGTAAATTAGACTTTTAATTATGTTTTTAATAATATTTAAATTAGTTCATCAAGTAGTGACTAATTAATTTTCATTTAACTATTAATAAGTAAAATAATTAAATTATTTAAATAGCCTATTATTAAAAATACTAGTTACTAGTTAATTAATTTTTAACAAAGTGAGAATAATTAAACTATTTAAATAATCTAATAATTAAAACACAAGCCAGAAAACATTTAAAAAAAATAAGTGGTGGGGCCCACATCATCTTCTTCACATCAGGGGACGGGCGCACCACACAGACGGATGGCCTCCATCAACGCCGATCCTCCGGCAGGCGACTTCCACGTCGGCGACGGGCTATTGACGGATGCTACGTTGCGGACGATCTTATTATTACTAGGTTTAATATTCATGTGTTACATATAATTTAAATAATAATATTTATAAAGAAATTATAATCATTATTTTTAAATATTTGTAAATATATAAAATTTAGGTATCTGTCTTCATCAACTCATGCATAATGAAATACCCCTCTTAATTTTACCTCTCAAACTTCGTATTATAAAATAAATATTTTTTACCTAAAAAATATGACTCTCATAAAACCTTAATTTATTAGATATATTATTATTATTATTAGTATTACTATTATTATTATTATTAGTACTACTATTATTAGTATTATTAGTACTACTATTATTATTACTAATTTACTATTAGTATTATTATATGAATTTAAAAACTATAAAAATAAAATGTTCTTTTGTTTTTTTGTTTTGTTTTCTTCACTAGAGTTTGAAAAACTTCAAAAATAGTTGTTTTAAGGTTCTACATTTTGACGATTATTATTTTGCATTTAACCTCTTTGAATAGTATTTTTATTAGCGGGCTTTACAAGACAATTTTTTGTTTGTACATCCGTGACTTTGTTGTTGATATAGCCAAAATGTCAATCTCAATATGTGGCAGAGGAAGAAGAAAAACCCTTTTCTTTGCTATAGTTCTATCATATCAATAACGGTCTGTTTGATAATGAGTAATGGAATGAACGATAAAATGAAATAGATGAAGGGAATGAATGGTCAAAGGAATGGATCATTTCATTCCATTATCATGTTTGGTTACCTTACATAAATGAAATGAATCAATATTTGTTGTTTGATAGTTAAGAAAAAAAACAAATGAAAGAAATATAAATCTTCAAAATACCTAGTCATGGTTATGGGTCAGGTCTTGGGTCGGGTCATGGGTCGAGTCTTGGTTCAGGCCATGATCGGCTCATGGCTCGATACATGGGTCAATACATGAATCAGGACACGGATCAAGACATGGGTTGGGCCATGGTTCGAGTCACGGTTCGAGGAATTGGTCACGACATTGTTTGGTTCATGGGTCGGTTCATGAGTCCGTTCATGGACCATGTCATTTATCGGTTCATGGATCAAGTCATGGATTGGTTCATATGTTGGGTATTGGATTGGGACATGGGTCGGTCATGGTACGAGACAAGGGTTAGGTCATGAGTCGGATAATGGTTGGGGTAATGGTTCAGGGCATGGATCAACATGGGTCAAGTCACGGGTCGGTTGATGGCTCGGGACATGAGACGGTTCTTGGGTTGGGTCATGGTTTGATTCGTGGGTTAGGACATAGGTCGGTTCATGGGTACCTGTGTCGGGTAAAGGTTTGGGTCATGAATCGGGTCATGAATTAATAGATTATTCCATTCCTTATGAAAAAAAACATAGGAGATTGATGGAATGAAAATGAGGTATTTTTCATTCATTCGTAACGGTCAATTCCATTCAATTGAGCAACCAAACACGTTTTTTTATTCCCTCGTAATGGTCCATTCCATTCTACCTCTCATTCCTACATACCAAACACTACCTTTTATTCCATGTTGTTGGTGATCAATTCTTGTACTTACCAAAACACAGTTGTTCAAAATTGCAAAGCTTGAATCACGGGTTGAATTAAATGTTTTTGTAATTAATTGATTGTGACTCTATTAGGAAGGAAATGATTCAGGTTGAGATAACTTTGGAAAACCCAAAACTTTCCGATCAATTATGAACCTCATCAAAATTAAGGGGCTGTTTGACAGCATCTGAATGGATAAGTGCTGAATCAATAAGAGGTTTGAATCATTAAGTGCTGAATGAGTAAGATGTCTGAACCAATAAGAGCTAGTATATTGCTTAACTATTTAAAGGAAAACGTCTGACCAATTCAGATAATAGCTCTTAACCATTCAGACTCATGTATAATGCTTAACCATTCAGAGGCAAATGTCTTAACCATTCAGACATCTGCTTATGAAACAAACAGTCTGAACTATTAAGTGTTTAATCATTCAGACATCTGAACCATTAAAAAACTGAAACAAACAGCCCCTAATTATTTTCACTAAATCAAAATCATTTTCCCCAAATGGTTTCTTAGCTGACATTCCTAAAACCAACTAGGTTTATTTGCTTACTCGCGCGTTACGTGAGCTATTTGTGTCCTGTTGGTGTGCTTGCAAGTGTTTCAGATAGGACAATTCATGTACATACTATAGTTGCAATAGGTTAATATTAATATGCATTCCCATAGCTGTTTACATGAGGTTATGATTATTGAAGGCATCAGCTATTTGCAGTCTTTCCTATAAGAAACCCTCCAATGATTCTTATCTTTCTATTCATCGAATTTGATCATAGTGAGCCATTCCATTATGTTGGTAATAAAAGTGTTACACCTAAACCACTTTCCTGCAGCCCAACTCTAAAACACACAAACAAAATTACCAAGCAGTATGACGTGCATCCATATCTCTATAAATTTGCTTTGAGCTTTCAAACATATTATTGTAAATCTAGACCTATTATATGAGCTTATATTACATATAACAATATTTTGTGTCAAAATCGTAATCTATATGATTTAGAACCTCTAATTTTTAGGCGTGTTAAACGTCTTTTAAGTTGTTAAGACTTTAGTCTACAGACTAAAGCCAATTAAATTCTAAAACAGACACGGTGCTTGTTCAGATCATTAGTTGAAACTTGAAAGGCACATGCCGTATAATAAGAGGTCTGGCAAACATGTCATATAGATGACCACTACTTGTTAAAAATTTGCTTTGATTCACCTTTGATAAACACAACTATATATGAAGTTAATCAAAAGACAATGAAGTAACAGTACTATTTTCCCTACCCTATTCTATATCAATAAAATCAAAAGACAATCATATCCCATTAGACGCAAAGAAACAATAAATACTTACCCCCAAACCCAAAAACAAACGGAAGTGACCTCCCTGATCTCGGTGTTGTCACATCCCGGCCCTGGGGGTGGGACGTAACGACTGACAATCAAAAACATAACAGCGGAACTAAGAAATTAATTATATTGAATCAAGTCATTATACATTATTATATTAGTAAAATGAAAGTATCAATAAGCTATATCATAGAAGTGACTAATAATCTTTTAAAGTCTAGTATATCTTTTAGTTCTAAAAAAATGTCTTCTATGCCCAACAAAGTCTTCTAGTGACTATCTCCAAATTGCTAGCAAACTCTAGCCCAAACGCATATGCAATACTTCAACAATTGTTCCTGAAAAGCATGCTTAAAATACGTCAACACAAGGTTGGTGAGCATGTAGGTTTTACGTAAAAATAATTTGACAATCACATATATGATGCAATGAATAAATAGGCTCACAACCAAACCTAACGCCCCAAGTTCGTATTCCTGTCATATACAAACTTTGATAAACAAATAGTATAACGCACGACCCCTTAAAGGCAGTCTCAGTTGGGCCTCCAACTGGTGCAGGGAAAACCCTAAGTAGCGCTACCTATACTATCCATTGGTTCCTCATCCGAACTATTGGTTGTGACAACTTATGGAGCAATTTCCCAAACGACAGAACACAAACATATAACCCATATTTATTCAAGCATCAAATAGTAACACACACACATAAAAGTATGCTTTTCCCCCAAAAGGATCAAAGACAAAGGGGCTACGTACTCACCGTTGATCCAAGATACGCAAAGTCCTAACATAAAATGGAAATTGGTCACATTTATATTCAATTAAGAAACAAATTTTCTAAACAGCAGCTATACATCACATAAATTCACGAAATTTTATACCAAGTATGATATAATTATGTGGTTTTCTCTATAAAAATTCCAGATTGTATATATGTTCTGAGTTTTTGTTATAAAAATATTATTAAATAGGATTTTTACTAAAATTATATAAACTTTTGCAAAAATTATAAAATTCTTATAAAGTAGTCCCAATATCAAAATAAAGTTACTGAAATTTTATAAACTTCCAGAATTGAACAGAACATATAGTTTTCGATTTTTAATACGATTATCATACATATTTTTGAAATCATATCAAATAAACGAGTTAGCTTATGAAATTTAAATCGAAACTTCCTCATAATTTTATAAACCTTCTGTAAATTTTTCGTAATTTTTGGTTGTCCAGAACGTCCGAACCATTTTTATGTTTGTTTTAAAGAATATATTTGTACAAATTTCATAAACTTATAAAAAAATCAGTTTTCAAACATTCTAATTTCATGTTTATTATTATTAACACATATAAAATTATTATAGAGTCTTAATCATTCAAATATTAATTAATCACTACTTCTTCTAATAATTCTTATAAAATTGTCATTTTGGTAATCTAAAACAAATCTTTTTAAATCCTTTGTTCTTTATTGCTACTGTTTTGATTCTAAAAGTATTTGATTTAGATGTTAAAAAAAAATCTTTTTATTAAATCATTTTGGGTTTTTGATAAAAACTTGTATATATGGATAATCCATGCTCAAAACTAAATGATAGCAAATATGAATTCTAAATAAGAATCTAACCTTTCTTTAGCTTTATAAATTTAGAACTTTGAAGATATATTCTTGAGCTTCTTAAATTATGGAGTGAAGGTATTGATGGTGATTATGAATAATTGAGATAAACCGTATAGTGGTGATATTGTGATTTGCATTTGATTTTTTTTATCATGGGTTTATAAATGGGATGGTATAGGAATGTAATGATGATATCTATACATAGGTTTGATGAGTTAACAAATTTAGATGTTGAGGTGGGTTTATAGGTTTGTGTAGGTGGCTTGTTTAGAGTTATGGTGAGTGTCTCAAGTGTTGTGGTGTCAAGTAACTACAAGAGTTTAGTGTACTTCTTATTGGATGTCATTATGTATGAGTTTTAAAGGGATATAATTACTTATGTACATATGTATGCTTAATATTTAAAACTAGTAATAGCAACATGAGCACATAACACTTCCACATCAAAATTCACGTATGATCACATAATGCTTTCAAAATAGTATTTCATACATAATATATGACACTTATATTGCATAATCTTTAACATATAATAAATGTCATCTTAATTAATATATTGTAGTTACATTATACGAATAATTATGTAAGTTTATGTTAGATAAATAAACGTATTTTGACGGGTTGTCACAGGTGTCTCCTCTAGCTACAGTGGGTTAATGTTTTTTTTGAACAACCAATCTTATTAAAACAACTCTAGCAAGAAGCTAGAACAACGACAAACACCACAACTATTACAATTGTGGCCTATTACATCAATTTTGCCAAACTACATTAACACTTTTAACCCTAAATTTCATCCATAAGAACGTATTCACCTTGATGGAATCCATTATCCCATCAATAGATAATTAACCCACTTCTAGCTACAGTGGGTTAATTACTCGTTCAAGGAACAACATCGAAATGGTTGAAGCAGCATGACTACTTCTCCCGCTACCCCTTTTCCGTCTTTGTCTCCTGTAAAGAGCAAACTCTAAAGATCGTCACTGCACTTCTATTGACTTCAAACTTAAAGCAGATACTTTTAATTGCTACACAAAATCATAAAAATACCTTATTCCAAAAACAAACAAATAGATGAAGATTTGGAACCATGGTAGCAATCTTTTGGGTAAAGGACGATTTGCTTTTCTGTGTCGCTACCGTTGTTGCCGACGTTCACCACCACCTCCAACAACTCCCTCTCTATGCCTTCGAAACATCTCTGCGTCTCATTGGTTTTCTTCTTTGAACACCACCATCTCTCTTTCCAGGAAGAAGACAAGTGAAGTGAGAGAAAGTTGTATTACCCGTTAAACTCTTGTGGCCAAATTTAAAAACATTAAAGTCGACTGTATTACTTTTCAATCCAATGAATCTATCTAATATTTCAGAGTTTTTTTGGGGCAAATTGTCACACCCCGACCAAGGAGGTGGGCCGTGACGATTGAATATCCAACAAAACACAGCGGAAACTATGTATGCATTGATAGTGGGCCATAGGTTTACACGTAATATCAGTGTATTCTACGTGTACATCAAAGGGTACAATAGTAAACTCTAACAAAAGCAGTGAGGCTAGTTGGTATACTATTCCCAAGTAGTCTTCTTCTATAATTCGTCTATAATCCTTGCGTGTTTCTTCTAATCAGGATCTTCTAAAGCTATCAACCGTGTCTAAATGTACATCCAATGTTATAAAGTCTAGTTGTATACTTCCATCAATAAATCGTCTAAATACCTGAAATACATACCCGAAAATACGTCAACATAAAGTTGGTGAGCTCATGGTTTAACGAGACAGACAATGTCACAAAACGTTTAGTACACAAAATTCTAGACATTAAATAAGTACGTTTATGGTGTACGGTCGACAAAATATGTAGCCAAACCTGTTCGGATTATACCCAACCCGAATACCATATATAACAGTCCCCTAACCCAAAGTGGGCTAACGTGCTCTGCTAAGCACCGACATATCATTGAACATGTGGCGTAACGGTTTTCAACCTCAGTGGGGGGTATGCCACTGTACGCGGGGGATTCCCAAATAGTACTATTCACATTTCAAAGGGCTCCTCCAAGAAGTTAATGGCTACCGAAAGTTGTACCAACGTTCGGGGACAAGCGTAGCAGATGTATTACACCATAAAAATCAGTTTATATAAACAAGTTTAGTAGGTATGTATCAGCCCCAAAAGCATTACGTAAAAAGGGGGTTCATGAACTCACCTGATGTCCAGCCCGCTCAAGATTTCTAAAGAATATTGTACATTCACCGTGGGAGTTCTACCTCCTAGCAGGCTTCCTATGTTTAGTTTAGTCATGTTAGACCCCAAAATACACAAGTCTATGTGTTTCGTTGTTTCGGTGTCGTGTGCGTACGGTTTTGGTTACGTTCGTGTAATATCATGGTTTTAGTCGTTTACGTTGACTTATCCGTCTAAGTATGTATATACTTATGGTATTCCAGGTTATATAGGTAGGTATTAAGGGTAGGTTGATGTTAAATCAGTAAAGTTTGGTACTTGTCACTTTTAGTCCCTAGACTTTGTTAAATCGTCGGATTCGTACTAAAGTTGAGTTTTTAACTAAGGGTTGATATTAATAAGTACTATACATTATACGTATGGAATGTGTTGATTTTTATATAAGGTGGGTGTTGGTTTTTATATATTTGATGATTTGTGTGCAAGTATTAAATCTACACATGTATGTGGTTTTATTAAGTTTGGGTAATTAATTAATTTGTGTGTTTATACATATATATATATGCATGTATACGTATGTACATATATACATGTGTGTATGGTTGTTCATTGGTCATTTGATTTATAGAATGGTATTCTATTATTTGTATCTAAGATTAGTTGTAGGTGTAATTATTTACACACATTTATAATCGACAGTGTTTAGTGTTAGTAGAGAAATTCCTATCTAACCTATAGCGTCACTTTTATTGTACGAGTGAATTCCTACGCGTATCTATGTATTTAATATGACGGGTTTCGTCATCGGTACTTATCGTAAACTTACATGGGCCAAGCCCATAATTCAAGTTGGGCCTGAGCCCAATAAGGGTTGGGCCAAGCCCAATAATCTAAGTGGGGGCTAAGCCTAATAATGGTTGGGCCAAGCCCAATGGGTTTTTAAAAAAAAATTTCGGGCCCAAAAACCGGGGTTGTTACATCCTCCCCTACTTATAAGAATTTCGTCCTCGAAATTAAAACAAAGTCGGTATCTTGGCGTTACGTTATTTTCCTAGCACAATACTTTAAAATTTGAACATAAACACATAAAAAGCACATAATCCACTTGCTAATTGATTCGTGATTTGGTCTACGTTGTCTTGCAACAATGACAAGCTTATAGCCACTACGGGTTCTCTATTGTTTTCCTCGGTGTCGCCTTCGAAATTAAGGGAGAGGTGGTATCTTAGTACAATTACGTTACTCTCTTAGCATAAGATTTTCGAGAATGTATGTAAACACATAAGAAGTACATAATAACCGTGCGTACTGATTCGTGATTTGGTTTGGTATTGTCTTATCACAGTGATTGTTTCAGACTATGTTCATGTTCCTAACTTCTTGTTAGTTGTCGTTAGTTGGGTTAAACAAATCAAATGAGGGTATTTCTTATTCTGTTCGTTCTTTATCTCCTATGTGAATTCACGTCCTCGTTTTGAATTTCACTAAACCATACCAATTTTAATTTCACTCAATCATGGCTTCTTTTCTTGTATAGTATTGTTTCAACGGGGTTCGTTGATGAAATTTAAGTTATTATCGTGTTTCATCCCCTTATTTAGGATTATTAATACCTCATTTAGTGGTTACTTCTTGATATTAGACATTTGAAATGTGTCTTGAATACTTCTAAGCTCATTGGTAGTTCGTGACAAGTATTATATGTCTTGTTTCATTATTTTCGGCTATGAACGTGATCCTTAAGGCACACACTCCAAGGGGCCTTGTTCCTTTCTTTTCTACTGAAGGCGGCGTCAACCACATGCATTTCACCTAGATGATATTGTATCTCTCGGTCCTAGTCGTCGAGTTGTTCTACTCCCTTACATTGTCGTTCCTTCAACATATGTGATCGGAAATGTGCTATAGGAGGTTTAGAGTTAGGCTTGAGATGGTTAAACTAGTCTACCAACTAAAGGTATCTCCGAGGTTTTAAAACTTTAAATAGAAGTTACAAGGATGAGTAACAACAAGAGCGTAGGTTAAGAAAGATTCGAGTACTCATTTAGGTATCTAAGAAATGGATTTTTACTAAGGGGTTAGTGGCACTCGTATATTGAGTAGATACGATCGAAATTTCAACTAGTGTGGTGTCGGGTCACAAATAGAAAATGATTTAAGTTCTGAGGTCGTAATGATTTTGGATTCTGCATGTCCGGATATACAACATTCTTCGCACGGTCTTCCTAATCGGGATTACATAATTCGATAAATTTAATACGGGTACGGAAAGGTAATTCATTTGTAAATCATTCCCTCAAGATACAAGCGTAGAGAGGTTAGTTCGTTGATGACAACAGAAGATCCATATGCTAAGTATAGAGTCGTTTTAAGGGAATATAGGGGATGAAGGTAAGTAAGTATCCATGAAAGTATATAGTTAAGATTTAGAAGGGGTTAGAGTATATACAAAGTGCTTTTCTAATTATCTTCGTGCCACTGTAAGAGTTTTGTGTATACGTTTAGGTTGACTTTTTTTTTTAGGAATTAGCATCCACGGTGTCGTATTCTCTATTTGAATGATAACGGTTTAGGAAGAGTTGCTAGTAAATGTTTACATGGTGATGTAACTTTTGATATGAGAGATAATCTCGTAGTGGCGAATTTTCTCTAAGGTTAACTTTATGTTCGCGGGTTTTATCCTTAAGTATCATCGTCGTAATTTTGTTTCACACACGTTAGAGCTTATAACTTACTCGTAGGGGTGATGAGGGTTCAGAGAATTATATGAATAATGGAGCGTCATTTAAGGTCTACATCCAAAGTAATAAATGAATTTTATCTGAGTAGGAACGAAAGAAGAATGGGTAGGATTTTCGAAAGGTTCCACTAACTATATTCACATTCATCTTGTAGCTTCCGAAAACAATACTTAGAAGTTAATAGTCTTATCGTGTCTTTGCCACTACTAAGTCGATTCCAGATTTAATTCGCTCGCGTCGTATTAGTTTCTAATGTAAGTAGCCGCTCTCAACCTACCTTAGGTATCCCTTGATATTAACATAAAAGGCCTTAAGAAGCTTCTTTTATCCTAAGAGTTGTGTTATGAAGGTGTTTTCCATCGTTGGTAGCATAAGGAATAGATTAACTAGTTTACTAAAAGGCGTGTGTCCAAAATCGTCTTCCATGCAACTAATCTTCCTTTATCTCCCCATCGTTTGAGAGCGATATTAGATTTTATCTTGAAGTGCCGAATTGTTGCCTACGTTCTTAATAATGACACCATATTTGGTCATAGGTTAGGTCAACCTTTGAGATGATCCAATCGTAGTTCCATTTGCGATCGTATAATAGGCATTGGTGGATGTCCACTAATAAAACGAATAGCTTCTGCTTATCTCAAGTTTCTTATACGCGAGTTGAGAAATTTTCGATGATGCGGGAGGATAAAGCTTTGGTCCTACTTCTAGAGTATACCGTTAGAGATTTATTCTATCGGAGGTTTGCATAAGTTAGAATGGTTTCTAATGCTAGGGGTTAAGCTTATGATACAGATCCTATTTATTCACCTTACAGCCAAACGTTTATCGTCTTATTGTAGTCGGGTAGTTGGTCTGCATATGACAGAGAATGGAGACTACCTGTCAAGAAGCCTACTCCATCATCCAAAGTTTGATAACGAGTCAGTCTTGTTGTCTCTATTATCCCTACATGTCTATCATTCTTGTACTTTCATCACTAATGCATTTACATTTTTCCTTTATGTCCATCATTCATGCATGTCTATTACTAGTGCATCTCCTTTATTAAAGCAACCACTTTGAATTCCGGAATGAGATGATTGGTTTGCGGTAATGGTCATAATGGGTAATGTTAGCCTAAGAACGTGGATAAGTAATTAAAGGTTTGTTGGTGACAACGACGGTCATCAACAGAGTGTTCGGAGGAGTGAAAGGCACTCGTGGTTAGTACTTGTATGACGTATTATGTTGGAAATATAGGTGTAATTGGCTTATTAAGTCTTTTGGGGGGGGGGATTAAGAAAAGGATTGTGTTTTAGTGAAGGGTCCTAACAGAGAATTAGAGAGTGATAAACTTTCGTTACTTATGGTAATAGGTTTGTTGTAGCAACCTATTTGTTGAAGTTTAGCATAAAGTTTTTCTTAATAGGCCAGGCGGAATTGAACGATAAGATACATTATATGTGGATTATAACAAGAGTTGTCAAAAGATAATGATGGTGTACAAGCTATGTGTCATGATTGCGGCTGAGATATAAGAAGGGTCCGAAAAAAATTTTCGATGAGAACTCCAAAGTACTTTGAAGGAATGAGATTTTATGGTTTCCAAGAACGGTTATCGTCTGACGGGAACTTCATGTCCAAGTTGATACAATGTTGAATAAAGTTGTTAAGGGTCTAATCTTCGATACGTGTAATGGTTATTTGTTGGAAATATTTGTTCGGCCTTCGTTTTAAGTTAGTCTTGGTTTTTATATAGTTGTTTCCATGTCTTAAACGTATGGTGACTCATTAGGATTTCCTCAAACGCTCATGTGCCTGTAAATTCACCATTACGTTCCGGACCGTAATCGTCAATTTACCTCACATGGCATTCTAGTATTCTCCCTTTGTAGTCATACATGTAGATTCTTGTGTTTAATAGTTTTGTTCTTGCTTGTGATTTTCACTAGTTATGTGTGCAAAAAGTTGTAGAAGCAAGCATCCTAGAGTATACATATATTCTCAAATCAAATCTTAAATTCTCTAAACACTTAAGGTCCAAAAAGGCAAATCTTAGAGTCCTATCAGTTGATCTTAAGTATAAATGTATTACTTATCTTAGGCGGAAGTCAAAGTAATCTTACATGTCCAATGTCTTAAGTGTCCCTAAGGGGTTTTGGTTAGGGCCTAGGAATTTCCTAAGAGGGATTCCTAATTCGCGCTAACCTTTGGCTCTGATACCAATCTGTCACACCCCGACCAAGGAGGTGGGCCGTGACGATTGAATATCCAACAAAACACAGCGGAAACTATGTATGCATTGATAGTGGGCCATAGGTTTACACGTAATATCAGTGTATTCTACGTGTACATCAAAGGGTACAATAGTAAACTCTAACAAAAGCAGTGAGGCTAGTTGGTATACTATTCCCAAGTAGTCTTCTTCTATAATTCGTCTATAATCCTTGCGTGTTTCTTCTAATCAGGATCTTCTAAAGCTATCAACCGTGTCTAAATGTACATCCAATGTTATAAAGTCTAGTTGTATACTTCCATCAATAAATCGTCTAAATACCTGAAATACATACCCGAAAATACGTCAACATAAAGTTGGTGAGCTCATGGTTTAACGAGACAGACAATGTCACAAAACGTTTAGTACACAAAATTCTAGACATTAAATAAGTACGTTTATGGTGTACGGTCGACAAAATATGTAGCCAAACCTGTTCGGATTATACCCAACCCGAATACCATATATAACAGTCCCCTAACCCAAAGTGGGCTAACGTGCTCTGCTAAGCACCGACATATCATTGAACATGTGGCGTAACGGTTTTCAACCTCAGTGGGGGGTATGCCACTGTACGCGGGGGATTCCCAAATAGTACTATTCACATTTCAAAGGGCTCCTCCAAGAAGTTAATGGCTACCGAAAGTTGTACCAACGTTCGGGGACAAGCGTAGCAGATGTATTACACCATAAAAATCAGTTTATATAAACAAGTTTAGTAGGTATGTATCAGCCCCAAAAGCATTACGTAAAAAGGGGGTTCATGAACTCACCTGATGTCCAGCCCGCTCAAGATTTCTAAAGAATATTGTACATTCACCGTGGGAGTTCTACCTCCTAGCAGGCTTCCTATGTTTAGTTTAGTCATGTTAGACCCCAAAATACACAAGTCTATGTGTTTCGTTGTTTCGGTGTCGTGTGCGTACGGTTTTGGTTACGTTCGTGTAATATCATGGTTTTAGTCGTTTACGTTGACTTATCCGTCTAAGTATGTATATACTTATGGTATTCCAGGTTATATAGGTAGGTATTAAGGGTAGGTTGATGTTAAATCAGTAAAGTTTGGTACTTGTCACTTTTAGTCCCTAGACTTTGTTAAATCGTCGGATTCGTACTAAAGTTGAGTTTTTAACTAAGGGTTGATATTAATAAGTACTATACATTATACGTATGGAATGTGTTGATTTTTATATAAGGTGGGTGTTGGTTTTTATATATTTGATGATTTGTGTGCAAGTATTAAATCTACACATGTATGTGGTTTTATTAAGTTTGGGTAATTAATTAATTTGTGTGTTTATACATATATATATATGCATGTATACGTATGTACATATATACATGTGTGTATGGTTGTTCATTGGTCATTTGATTTATAGAATGGTATTCTATTATTTGTATCTAAGATTAGTTGTAGGTGTAATTATTTACACACATTTATAATCGACAGTGTTTAGTGTTAGTAGAGAAATTCCTATCTAACCTATAGCGTCACTTTTATTGTACGAGTGAATTCCTACGCGTATCTATGTATTTAATATGACGGGTTTCGTCATCGGTACTTATCGTAAACTTACATGGGCCAAGCCCATAATTCAAGTTGGGCCTGAGCCCAATAAGGGTTGGGCCAAGCCCAATAATCTAAGTGGGGGCTAAGCCTAATAATGGTTGGGCCAAGCCCAATGGGTTTTTAAAAAAAAATTTCAGGCCCAAAAACCGGGGTTGTTACACAAATTTAAGAGGGAAATTTTTTTGAGCAATCAAATTGGGCTCCAAAATTTCATCGTTATTTACAACAACTCACACTCAATGATTTCCAATCAATTGTGTTCTATATTTTTGGTAATACGCTTGTGGTTTCAATCAATCCGGTTGTTGAAACTTTATTTATTGTTTCGTTTCTTATAAATAAACCCTAATTTCAAATTCAGTATGGTGTATAACCAGTATTTGATTTTGATAGCATGTTCAATCAATCCGGTTTTGAAGCTTCATTTATTGTGTTCGATATTTTCGATTTTTATATTTTTATTTATATATTTTAGATTTATTCCGTGTGTATACACGGATTTTAAACCTAGTTTTCAATAAAAGTTTTCAATAAAAGGATAATGGACGCTTAATTCCCTCCCCCCCTTTTGGAACTACGATCAAATTACTCCCACCTAAATATCCAGCTCAAACTCATTTTCCTCCATGTTTTTACAATTTTACCGCCTAAATGTTTTTTTTTCCTTCTTAAAATTATAATTTATTAGATAGATTATTATTATTATTATTATTATTATTATTATTATTATTATTATTATTATTCCTTTTATTATTATATGAATTTGAAAACTCAAAAAATAAATGTTTTTTTGCTTTTTTATTTTGGTCATTAGATTTTAAAAACTTTAAGAATAACTGTTTTGGGGTTTGCATTTTGGCCATTATTATTTTACGTTTGATCCTTATGGGGGTCGGGATAGGTGCCAACCCCCGCGCGTTTTTTCGACAGGAGTGTCGATTTTTACCTCGATACCTTAAATTTGTATATATTTTGATTTCGCCCCCATGTATTATTCAATTCTATGAGTCCTGTAATTTTCCACACCCATGCTACAAACGTTCAGGATTCACCACTAACTTTTCAATCTAAGTCGCTAAAAAACAACATATAAATGATTCTTACAATGTTGTATAATCCGAGTCTGTTTAGTTACTAAGCAACGAGTTTGTTACAAGAAGGTTTTTAAGAGTTTATTTGTTTATTTTTTAGTTAATTAGCAATGAGTTTGTTATAAGAAGGTTTTTAACCTTTTATTGTGACAACAATGTTTTTATATAGGTATATTGGTTTTCACCGGTCCCAACTATCACATGTTGTCTTTTACCGGTTCTAACTATTGAATTGGCTGTCAACGGTCCCAACTTTTATCACTTTGGTAACCACTGGTCCCGTCGTTAAATTTTTTTAACGCCGTTAAGTTTTTTCCAAATTCAATACCGATGTTATAAGCATTTTGATCGGAACGATAATATAAGTCGATTGATGGAAAAATTACCTCAAAAGGACGCTCCGAACAACAAAATAGTGTTTCGATCGAGTGTTTAAACCTAACGGTGCATCAATCAAATGTAAAAATTTTATCGTTCAGAGAGCCTTTTCGAGAAAACTTTTACATCAATCGACAAGTATTATCCTTCCGATCAAAGGGTCTAAAACATCGGTCTTGAATTTGGAAAAAACTTAACGGCGTTAAAAAAACTTAACGACGGGACCAGTGGTTACCAAAGTGATAAAAGTTAGGACCGTTGACAACCAATTTAATAGTTAGGACCAGTACAAGACAAAAGGTAATAGTTGGGACCAGTGAAAACCAATATACCTTTTATATATGTGTTTGAGGCACTCAGCATGCGTTGGCCGGTGCAACTTCATTTTGGCCGTCAATTACTTTCTTATGCTTAAAAGAATTTTATTTTAAATTGACAGTGTCTATACACACCCTCGTTACATATTTATCACATCTCCTAAAAAAATATTTAGACTTGTGAAAATTTCTCTCTAAACATGTCCTTATATGCAACTTTGTAAGGATATATATGAAATTAAACCTTAAAAATAAAGTTGTTCCTAAATGAAACTAATAACATGCATACATAAAAATATTTGATGTGTGTATTTAACGGTTTGGTTAAACGGTGTGTTCGGTTCGGTTTATTCGGTTGTGAAATCTTATTTCGGTCGTGACATCAAGTTTTTTGGCCTGATCTAACCGAATTTAACCGCTTTAGTAGGTTTATTCAGTCGTGAAATCTTTTTTTGGTCGAACCGAATAGATTTCAACCGTTTTCGTATGTTTATTCGGTCCGGTTATCTGATTAAACCGATTATTATACGATTTATTCAGATAACCGAAGCGAATAAACCATATTTTTTGTCACCAAAAACAGAATTCACAATTTGGATACAGTTAGTAATCGAACTAAAAACCAAATTTCAATTCTGTTCGTTTTTGAAATTACAAATATGATTTATTCAATCTTTTTCAGCTTTCGATTTGTTTGAACCTCCTAGTTGATATCAACCAATTAAATGTAATTTTTTAATACAATATTCACGGAAGTTAATAGAAACCTATCATCATTCACGGAAGAGTTTGAAGTCAATGTGGCCATTTGTATCCACAAACATGGATTCTTTGGGCCCCGCCAATTTTTCGTTTCTATTTTGGAAGTTAATCGACAATTTATCTATTCTTACACCTAATTAATCTATCTTCATGCTATTCATCCGCGGCGCTAAGCCCTATACGCCTCATATGGCTCCCCATTCCCCACCAGACACATTAATTACACATCGTACCTATAAATTACACACCAGTCAACACCTATGCACTGCGCTAAGCCCTATGCGCGGCCCCTGTTTTTTGTTCGGGAGACGATTTTGTTGCACCTTGGACCGAAGAAATATTCACTGGTCAACACCTATACGCCGAGCATAGCCCTTAGCTCAACATATGGGTCCATACTGCTTATTTACCCGGCTGTCACTATTTTTTTTGTTACGATTCAAAGATTTTCATATTTCATTTGATACCTAGTTTCTCATTACAATGTCGTGGTTTAACAACTACATTTTTTGGTGAGTATTCTGATGTGAGCGTTGTTCCAGATTCTTACTAAGGCACCGATATTTATAACACGTGGAATCAACCGACGTCCAACACGAGGGAGCAGAACGAGGTTGTATCGGTCATTCAATATCCTGACAATATGGTGCAGTTCGACTTGAATATTCCCGTTGATGACCCTTACGGTTATGGCTACAGTGACGGTGGTGAGCAATTTGTTCAAACGAACTACGGTGACAATGCGGTAGAGTTTGACTTGAATAATCCCGTGGTAGGCCCGTACGGTTACGGTTACGGTTACGGTGACGGTGGTGATCCGTCATTTGTTCAAAAAGACTACGTTGACGGTGACGAGCCATCATTTTTTTAAAAAGAATATAATGTAAGTGGTGGTGAGTCGTTAGATGATGCGAAAGACTCTTTCCTGATTATAGTTTCCTTTGAGACTGGCCTGGTTTTCAAGTCACGTGAGGAATTAGTTAATTGGGTGCAAAATAGGGGAACCGAACAAGAATCTTTAACCATGCCACGCAAAACCCTTAGGCTCAGACACGAAGCTGGGTGGTAGCCCGGGACGTGCTTCATTACCAATATCCACCAAAAGTGACAGTAGCGGGGATTAAACTTGAGTGTACTATGGAGAACCCAAGCCATCTTACCACTAGGCCACAAGTAATGGATATATACTTGTGCATACATAATTATATATAAAATAAACAAAAAATATTCGACCCGAACCGAACAGAGCGGATCTTTGCTCGTTGCTTGGCTCATTTACAAATCGAACCGAACGGAGCGGCTCGTATACAATCGAGCCAAAAAGCCAACAAGCATTTTCCGAGCAAGCGACGAACGGACGGCGAACGATTTGAACAGCCCTAGGCGTACATTCATGCATTCATTGGTTGTTTATTCATTTCTAAACACACACATATAGGATATAAAACTTATAATGTTACGTCGACAAAATTACAAACATCGCACCGGTACCTTCGTAATTATATAAAACAGTATCGTTATTAAACTATTTTTAAGGTTTAATTTCATATATACCCTTACAAAGTTGCATAATATCATATATACCCAAAGTACAAGTTTTTAATGCATAATGTACAACACTTTTTAAGCATGATTTGAGTATATATGATATTATGCAACTTTGTAGGGGTATATATGAAATTGCCCCTTAAAAGAAAAACATAAGAAAATGTAAGTATTTTCATATACTAATAATTGAGTAACACCTATATATCCACATGTTAACATTTTAACTATTTCATATAGGATTTTGCTTACGTGTTATTCTCTAATTTAATTTGATGGAGGATTTCAAGATGGGTCATGATATGTTTCATATTCGAAATAACCTGATATGTTCAAATAAAAAATTCACCAATTATAATGAATAATTTACTATCCCGATAAGTTTAAATAAAAATTATCAATTATCATGAATTATCTTCTAACACGATATGTTCAAATAAAAATTTTAGCAATTATTATACATCATCTTATTTATTTTAGCCTATGATTTTTTGCTAGGAAAATGTTTGTAAATATTCAAACTGGTTTAACAAGTGATATGTTAAAAATATATTTGATACTTAAATTTAGTTAAAACCTATAAAAACAAAATCGTGTAGTACACGCTATATATAGATGGATTATAGGATGAGATGTTAACTGGGGCGGACCTAGGTTAAGAGTTACGGTTTCGACCGACACCAATCTTTTTTCAGTTAGTAGTGTAAAGTATTATATCAAAACTTCGATCGACACCATTCTTTTTCTATGACCGACACCAAACCATTGTTAACATCTAAAGAACTAGGGGAGAATCTAGAGAAGAAAAAATGAAATTCATGAAGCTTTTTTCAAATTTAGGCAACAACGCCGGTGAGATTTCATAAAACATCACAGGGAAAGGAAGAGACTTAGGTGTAATAACTACACTTTACACTAGAATAAAATATAGATTTATATTTTATTTTATATTCCTTTGAATATTATTAAGAAGTCAGAAAAGATAAGACCATACATACCTAGTGTCACTTTTTCAAATTTACGAAAGTAAAAACCAAGTAGAGATAATTGTTACTGCTTATAAAGTTTTTGATTTATTTTTTTTGTCGCTATAAGTTCTAAACTTGTACATATACTTTTAAGTTTTAAATGTATAACAAAAAAGCATGTGTCATCGAGTAAGAAGTTTGAAGTTATTTATTAATGCACATTAGTAAACGTCAAAATTTCTATTTTGATCATGTTAGTTAATTTTTTTGATTTCGTTGTTGATGGTTAGAAGTGTTAAGATGTATTTTTTTTAATGAGTAATTAAATAAATTTTGCATCTTCTATATAAAAAAGTTATTTATTTTTACTTGTCATTGAAGATGTCATAGCGTGGTTTCAATACATGAAAACTCATAGAGAACAATTGTTATAGTTATTTCTTATATTTTGTTGACATTATATTTTTATTGTGTGTTTTTTTTTTCTTACAATGTGCTTCATTTTGGTGACCCGACCCGCTTTGATTGATCCGAAAAATTATGACATCTAACGATCTAGGTTTTTATATATATTCAAGAGAAAAAAAATTTCGACACCATAGGAAAAAGTAAGTTTTTGGGTCCGTCACTGTGATATTAAGGAGTGTGTTAGCCGGTCAAAAAATATTTGTTATCATTTGATATTTGTTTATAAGCAGAAAAAGACGCAGGACTCAAAGATTACGTAACTATTTATTGATACAAATTGCCATATTGACTTCCAAGCGTTCCATGAATACACTTAAGTTTCAATTAATTCCTAAGTCTATAAATGAACTTGTTTTGTTAATCTCAAGAACACACCACTAGTTCGTTAAGAATCAATCTCTACGTTTCACTATTTTAATTACTAGCTTAAGCATGGGGATTCATCTGGGTTTGGGGCTCCATTTCATTTTTGTAACTGTTTTCTTGGTTGCAACAATAAATGCTTGTTTGGGTGCTCGAAATACCACAGTGACTTGCTTTGAGCATGAGCGACATGCTCTTGTCAAGTTGAAAAATAGTATCAGCAAACACTATGCGTTGTCATCATGGATTGGCAATGATTGTTGCCGGTGGAAAAGAGTCACTTGTGATGGTGCCACCGGACATGTTGAAAGTCTTCAGCTCGGAGATGCTAGCGGTCTTCCTGATGGATTCTTATTTAGTAAAGAGTTGAGCACTTCTTTAAGAGAGCTGGAGTATCTAAAATACTTGGACTTGAGCGAAAATAATTTTCAAGAAAGCAACGGGATCCCTGAGTTCATTGGATCCTTAAAACAATTGACTTACCTCAATCTCTCCAATTCATGTCTTTCTGGTATTATTCCTAATCACATTGGAAATCTTTCTAATTTAAAGATTCTTGATCTTCATGCAAACGTATGCCCATGGTGGCTAGAGGCACATGATACGGCATGGATTTCTGGCCTTTCGGCACTTGAGCATCTTGACTTGAGTGGTGTGAATCTTACACGAGCAAAAAATCTTAGCATGACCCTTCACATGATTCCATCATTAAAAGTGTTAGGTTTGTCATCCAGTTGTCTTTCCGATGCAAATCTAGGTCCTCTTGGTAATTCAAGTACTAAACTTTCAAACCTCAAACACCTTGATCTTAGCTACAATAGTTTTAAAGCCCAACTCACTCACTTTTTTCAAAACATGACATCCCTACAATTCTTGGACCTTTCAAGATTTTCTCTTAGTCTCTCACCGAACGTTGCAAACTTGCTAAGCATGTTCCCGTCTTTAATAGAGCTTCGCTTGAGAGATTGCAACATCAAAACTCATCTATCTCATATTCTTCATAATTCCACTACCTTTTCTAACATCCAACACTTAGATCTATCTTATAACAATTTAATAGGTCCAATTCCAAAATCCATAAGGAAATTAAAATTGTTACAAGTATTAGATATATCTGGAAATGGGTTAACAGGTCCCATTCCGACATTGCCTGAGAATGTTACGGAACTTGACCTGTCTTATAATTATTTGAGCGGTTCAATTCCAGAATCATTAAGAAATTTAAAGATGTTACAAGTATTAAAGCTAAAAGGAAATAAGTTAACAGGTCCCATTCCAACACTCCCCGGGAACCTTACGGATCTTCACCTTTCAAATAATTACTTGAACGACTCAATTTCGGTTTCAATTGGGCAATTGTCTAAACTTCGTACTCTTGATGTTTCTCACAATTCTTTGGATGTCGTAATTAATGAATCCCATTTTGCTAACCTTGTGATGTTGGAGGACCTGAACGCGGCCTCTAACATAAGGCTGATCTTTAATGTTTCACGTGATTGGTTCCCTCCATTCCAATTACTAAGAATTGATTTCAGTTCTTCCAAGATTGAAAATGGACTTCCACATTGGATTCAAAAACAAAGAAACCTTTGGAGCTTAGATTTGTCTAATTCATCCATTTCAGGTTCTCTACCCTCATGGTGGCGAAAGTGTCCCTTCATTCCTATCTTAGATCTCTCCCATAACAACCTCAGCGGACCATTGACCAACCTTCCTTGTGGAGATACAAACTTTGTCAACGTTTATGAATTTAGGAATCAGAGATTATTTCTTCAAAATAACATTTTCAATGAGTCGATTCCGAGGTCCTTATGCAATAGGACAGGCTTACACTTTCTTGATCTTTCCAATAATAGATTGACTGGGAAAATACCCAAATGTTTTACGAGTCTGCAGAGCCTTGGTGTCATTAAATTAGAGTCAAATGGGTTAAGTGGCATCATTCCATATGGTATTAGTTCAGAAGTAACTTGGTTAACCTTGAATGATAATAACTTTAGTGGTGAGCTTCCTGCAGACCTTTGGAATTTATTTTTTTTGAAAGTCTTAGATGTTGGTGATAACTCGCTTTCCGGAAAAATTCCAGAATGGATTGGTGAAAAAATTCAATCATTATGGGTTTTTAGGTTACACAACAATAATTTCATCGGAACAATTCCTCAATCTCTGTGCACAAATTTAGAGCTTCAAATTTTGGATTTTGGACACAACAGCTTAACGGGAACAATCCCATCATGTCTAGGAGCATTAAAAGGCATGATTAATCATCCACAAGAAGTGACATTTAGTGCTGATGAG
The DNA here is from genome assembly GCA_030867185.1 of Tagetes erecta. NCBI lineage: Eukaryota > Viridiplantae > Streptophyta > Magnoliopsida > Asterales > Asteraceae > Tagetes > Tagetes erecta. The sequence goes on from CM061494.1 coordinate 12,024,342, forward strand.
GGGGTGAAGCAGGTAATGAAAGGTACTTTACTTGAATATAGGAAAGCATGGTCATTAGTTGTTAACATGGACCTTTCGAGTAATAAACTTATCGGAGAAATACCTGTAGAGTTAACTGCACTTCGGTCATTATTGGGTCTCAATTTGTCCAATAATCACCTTAGTGGAGGCATCCCATACAACATTGGAAACATGACATCGTTATTTTCGATAGATTTGTCAGGAAACGAGTTGAGCGGGCTAATCCCTCCAAGCATTGCAACTTTGACTTTTTTGAGTTATCTTAATTTGTCAAACAACAAGTTGTCAGGGCAAATTCCAACGGGAAGACAATTGCAGACTCTCACTGATCCATCAATATATGGTGGGAACAAAGGTCTATGTGGAGCTCCATTGCCAAAGAATTGCTCCAGTCATGTAGAGCCACCCATATTGAAGACAACTCATGAGCCCAACAAGGTATGGTTTTATGTGGACATAACATGTGGTTTTGCGACGGGGTTTTGGGGTTTTATTATAGTTTTGGTGTTGAAGAAGCAATGGAGACACATGTTTTACATGTTTGCTGAGGAGACCATGGACAAGGTACATGTTGCAGTCATGGTAAGGGTTAAGAACATGAAGAGATGAAGGGAAGGCATATATAGATCCACTCAAATACAAGTTACATATATGTTACCATTGGTTGTTTTTCACCGTAATAGTACTGCTTATAGGATTTTATATGTAAGGCATTTGTTATATGATGTTTGTGTATTTGTTATGTACTTCATCTCATGGTATTTTTATAATTTTAATAGTTTCTAATGTTATTAAGTAAATATAACGATATGATTTTTATTTATTACTTAGGGCTTTGTCACCTACTCCCATATAAATTTACCTTTTATAGGAGATACTCAACTTCTTAAGTTTCTAAACATTCGATTAACCCCTTAGTTTTATAAAGCTAGTTTTTTCCACCTCATACTTCTAGCCCTTAAACTGTGAAAATGCTAGAACACACCTTCAACTTCTCTAGTTTCTAATTTTTTTTATTTTAACCCCTAAACTTTGTAAAATTGGCATGCGCCATCACACTCTTCTAACTCATCAAATTTGTAAAACGTCGAAATCGCCCCTCAACATTGTAGAGTGTTACTTTGACTCTCTTAGGTTTCTATAGTTTCGCCTTGAACGTGTTTGCTGCAAAGTTTCAATGCTGGTTTAAAAGTTTGGAAATGTACCTAAAGTAACCACATTAAAGTCATGGTGCGGCTCCGCCGCCTTCCGCCTCGGAGCACAGGTCCATTTTTCTAGTAACTAAATAGCCATTTTGGTAAAGTTTCATTAAGTGAGCGTATGAAAAGTAAACATTTGTAGAATTAGTAACTAAATATATATGTGATTAATTTGTAATTTTTGTTTATCGCGTTTTGTTACATTTAACAAGTACAGTTTTAGCTAACAGTTTACATTTGTGTGATTTTTATTTTTAACAAAAATGGTCTCGAACACTAACTTCATCCAGTTTTTTGTTAATCCTCCCACGTTCCCTGAGAGCGTAAAAATATCATTTCTTCTACTCTTGAATGGTCTACTAGGAAAATTAATATTATTGCTGGTATGCATGATGCATATATACCAAGTAAGATCCCACATAAAAATAGAGTCTGCCGAGGGTGAACTAGATTTATCTAGAGGTGGGCAAATCGGGTTTTTAAAATAAACCGAACCGGTTTTTTCTAAACCGGTTTTTTTCGAACCAAATAAACCAATTTTTGTTAAAATCGGGTCGGTTTTTAACCAGTTTTTCAAGTGAAAACTCAACCCTATCAAACCGATTCGGGTTGGTTTTTAACTAGTTTTTTTAAAAAAACCGGTTTTTTACCCGGTTAAACCGGGTTTTTTTAAAATAAAACCGGTTTTTAACCGGTTTTCTTGCTCCAAACCCCAAACCTATCTTGAACTGCCGGTTCGGTTTTAATCTAATCGGTTTTTTTCAAACCGGTTTTTTTTCATAAACCGGTTCGGGTTTTTTCGGGGTTTTTTTTTCAAACCGGTTTTTTTCCCACCTCTAGATTTATCACATAACAAGTTGACGGGTTTGTTTTGATATTTCTTGGGAAACTCACCAAACTTTACCTTTCTTGTAACTACTTTAACGTTTCAGTTCTTGAATTCCCTAAAATAGCTTTCTCAACATAATTGTTGCTAGATTACAATAATCCAAGTGGGACTATTCCGATTTCAATTGGGCAATTCTCTAAGCTACCTTATCGTGATGTCTCTTACAAATTTTTTTTGGAGTAGTTTTCTGTAGTCCATTTTGCTAATCTGTCTATGTTAATATACTTGAATGCAACCTCAAACAGTAAGCTGACATTCAAAATCTCACATGAACGGTTACCTACATTTTGTAACGTTTATCATCATTAAGTTAGGGCCGGGTCATTACGTTATATTAGGTTAGTGAAAGGGTGTTGATTGTAAGTATATATATGGTTGTACGTATGCAATGGAAGACGTGAACAATTTGAATTGAAAATTATATCTTTATCTCCTAGTTATTCTCTTCTAGTTCTTCTTCTTCTCTCATCTCTCATCACACGACTTCTTAATCTCCATCTCTGTTTCAAGGGTTTTAACTCTATCACATTTCATTTGATAAAATCCGCTATCGAAAGAATTATAGAAACCGGTTTAGAACTAGTTAAGGAAAAAACTCAACTTGTGCTCGGCCGGCCCGCTATAGTAAAAATATAAGTCCTTGCTTTAGGCCCATTTTTTCATAGGCCCCAAAATTTTAAAACTTCAATATTCTGTTGCGAATTCAAATCGACGATTACAATATAAAATCATCTCAGGTCGTTTGCAATCGAAAATCATCTTAAGTAAAAGAGGAAAGTTTTTAACAATAGGCCTTCAAATGTTTTTTTGCTTTAGGCCTTAAAAAACCTTAAGCCGATCCTGTGTGCTCCTTTACCCGAGACATTTCCCCTAGGGACGACTGATCCGCGAATCAAAATCTAGCAATGGGTCTTATATGTGGGTCATACCTATCTGGTCCATGAAATCCAAATATACGGACCAAATGAACATGCAACATAAAATCTTTTCTCAAACTGGGCTCGAATTTGGCCCAACTGAGAATACAAATCCACTTTGAAGTTGTCTTGAACATTTGATCACCTTGTGTCCATGTCTACGTTGAATAATTAGAGGTAGAGGCCCATATTTCGGTTATTTTAAAGAAACTATTTCTGTTCTTGTTCGCACTATGAAAATCTGTTTTATAACCAGTTTTCGATGAAATAACTAGAACATATGTAACTGATTCCGGTTCTTATCAATATTTTCATAACCGAACTGGACATCGAACCGGCTTCTTTTAACGATTCACCGGTCATATTAGTTCAACCGGTCGAACCGGATTTAGAAACCGGATAGCACGATAATTAGTTTAAAAGATATTTAACTTTATAGCAAAATATGGTCTCTAATATTATTAAAATTTTAATAAAAGTGATGATTAGTGGATTTAATCTTAAAAGGAGAGTTCGAAATTATTAATTATGTGTGGTATTGCTTGGGTTTTACTTAAATAGTTAATAGTTAGATCTTTACTAAAACAAAACCTTTTAGTTATAAGTAATAATATATAAGGAGATTTAGAAGAATAAGAATTAGAAAGTTACATCAATTTCCTCCTAGTGAAGATGGTTTCTTGATTTCCTTATCCTTCTATAATATATCAAAACAAAAAAATCTTATGTGGCATTTTTTTATAGCTTTTAGCTTATATAGCATTATTTAAGAGATTATCTCACAATAATGATTTTTTATTTAAAATATGTATATAAAATTTATTATAATAAAACTAATTACATTTTTGGTCCCCTAATATTTTGGAGAATTCTGAAAAATTTAAGAGTATTTATATTTTTAACCCCTTACTACAAGGGGTGTACGTGAGTCGGTTTATATTTGATATGGTTTAAAAATAAAACTTATGGATAAAGTTAATAATAACATACAATTAAAGACCTCAGTGTTTTATAAATATACATAACATTTATATATGATTTAAAAAAAAATAAACTACACCATAAAACTAAGCACTTTATTCACTTTAATTTGAGTATAGTATTGCTATACTAAAAATCTAATTTTTAAAAATATATCACGTGTTCCGTTTTACCACGGTTTTGTCTCAAAACTAAATGGAACATTCATGAACATCTTTAAAACTATCACTTGAATTGTATTCTTAAACGTAGAGCGGGCACTAAACTAGTAATCCCATAAGGGCAAAAGTTTGAACTTGTTTCATTAATTTTTCAATTTATATATATTCTAACATTTCTCCAAACAAAAAGACAGTCTTTTAAAGACTCAACTCTCAACCTTTGTATAAAGAGAAATCATCAGTCCCACATCACCCGCTAGAAGAAATCCGTCATATCTCACATCTCTATATAATAAAATCCAACAAAGAATCACCTTGCCACATCCACTTGATAAATGAACACCCTCACATAATGGTGGAAAGTGATACCAATTGCTTACTACAAGTATGTAAAAAAAATTTTGTTGGTTTTGAAATGAATACTAAAAATCAAATTAAAGATCTAATATGTTGATAGTAACATGCCGTGGGAAATTGTTGGATCTTAAATTTAGTCTTAACATTATTAGCATAGTTAAAGTTAACGTCAACCTAGTCAACGTCAACCTCAAAGTCCACACAACCTGTTTGGATCTTTGGGACGAAGATTATAGACAAGACGTTGAAGACGTGAAAGACGACAGACAGTAAGATCTAACTATTATTAATCATTTTAAAATCTAACTAAAATCTAACTATTAATCATTTTTAATTGTTTTAGAATCTTAAAGTAATAAATATATTTTATCTTTATGACAAAATATATAGTAGACTAGACATTGTGGGTTTATTTGTATTATTTCTATTTGTTATGTTTAAGTCCAAGTTTAGGGTCCTAATTGTTATTAGTCCAAAGTCATTAGGCTACGTAGAGAAAATGTTAGTGATAATTAGGGCAAACTTGTATGTGCTAGTGATTTAGGTTTCCATATAAATTTTGTTAAAATCCAAATAGATCAAATTGAGGGTTTTTATTGTGTTCTTCATTGTTCATTTCTGTTCTTCATATTTTTATCATTTTGATCCAATTCTTCACCAAAATATATGATTCAAAGCTAACTGGGATCAATTCAACAATGTACTCAAAATGCTCGTTTTTTTACCAATCATAGCTTGTGTTCAACTTACATTTTATAGATTGGTTAAATATTTTGATGTGAGACGCACAATGGGATCTAATGCTCAAGCTAATGTGGATATGTATACTCCCCTTGTTGTTGCAAAACAAGCAGCTTTGATGTTAACAACAAGTGTCCATTTTTTATGATCTTTTAACCGTAAAAAAGGAGTATTTGAGGTGATAACTAAAAAGGAAAAAATATTCAAGTTGTTAATTTGGAAGAAAAAAACTTGCTCATGTGATAAGCGTGAGATATTTAAGTATCCTTGTTCTCATATTTTGAGCGCGTGCGTCAAACTTTCTTTGAACACTTGGCAATATATTCATTACCGTTACTCAATTAAAGAATATTGTGCTACTTGGTCATCCGAGTTTTCACCACTTTCTCATGAAGTAAATTGGCCACAACACACATCTAGTATAGAATAGCTTCTCAATTCAGATTTAAGAAGAGATAAAAAGGGTCATCCTCGCTCAAAAAGACTACGTAATAGAATGGATATTAGAAAAGAGAAGACTTCACATTGTGTAATTTTTAGACAACGTAATCATAATACGGCAATATGTCATTCTAAGCCTAGAAAAGTGGAGAACAATTTATAAGCGGGGTGAATTTATTTGACACTTTTTCTTTTTGTTTGTATCCACTTTGACTTTATTTTGAGATGTTTGTTATGGTTTGTATTTGATATTAGGTATATTGGTTTTCATTGGTCCCAACTATCACATGTTGTCTTCAACCGGTCCCAACTATTGAATTGGCTGTCAACGGTCCCAACTTTTATCACCTTGGTAACCATTGGTCCCGTCGTTAAATTTTTTTAACGCCGTTAAGTTTTTTCCAAATTCAATACTGATGTTATAAGCCTTTTGATCGGAATGATAATATAAGTCGACTGATGGAAAAGTTACCTCAAAACGGCGCTTCGAACAACGAAATAGTGCTTCAATCGGGTGTTTAAACCTAACGGTGCTTCAATCGGATGTTAAAATTTTATCATTCAGATAGCCTTTTCGAGAAAACTTTTACATCAATCGACACGTATTATCCTTCCAATCAAAAGGTCTAAAACATCGGTCTTGAATTTGGAAAAAACTTAACGGCGTTAAAAAAATTTAACGACGGGACCAGTGGTTACCAAAGTGATAAAAGTTGGGACCGTTGACAACCAATTTAAAAGTTAGGACTGGTAGAAGACAAAAGGTGATAGTTGGGACCAATGAAAACCAATATACCTTGATATTAAGATTCTTTTTTGAGACTTTGTTTTGGATGAAATATTACAAATTTTAATTTAGCAATGTTAGGCTATATTTGAAAATAAAACACATGGAATGGTAATATAAAGTTACCGTAAATTAAAAAATTTGTTCCATTGCCGGACTACACATCGTTATGATCGATTTTGAATTCTGAATGCTCGTTTTTTGTTTTTTGTAAGTAGGGCTAATGACCTTCGTTTCGTTTGTTCATTGTTTGATGTTTTGAGGATTAAATTCTATCAGATCATGCAACTGGTAAGACGTACATCAGCTTTTTAAATGCTTAAAATGAGCTAATAATAAGGATTTCGATTATATTTTTGTAGTTTTATTGTAATTGTTAGTGCAAAAGAGAAAATATATTTTTCAGACTTTACGTGTAGTTTGAAAATATATGTAATGTAATTTTTGTTTCAAGTTTTTGTTTCAAGTGGTGATGACAATTCGGGGTCAACGACATGACTCTTCATAAACAAGGTATGTCTATATATATGTCAATCGTTAGTTAGACGTACACTTGAGGGTGTCGCCAACCATTCAAGGAGGAAACCGACTAGCTCATAAAATCAGGATGACTGCCTAACCTGTTCCTGGAGGAAAACAAATAGTTTGTAAAAACTAAAAAATCTTCTATCTTGCTTGTGCCTAAAGAACTCAACGACAACCTTGTTAATGACGTACAACAAGATTTTGACGCTAGTGGGATTGAACTTATAACCTTAAGGCCACAAAGTTATAGAACTTTTTAATATATCAGCAGAGTTAGTGGATCAAATGAGCACCAACAATATTTACTGTAACTATTTTATAAGAAAAATATATTTATTTTTCTATGGTGTCCTTTACATTTATACTAGTTTTATGCGTCGTCTTATGCGTGAGACAACATTTTGTTTTAGTTTTCTGATCACTATATTTTGTGTTTGGCGTTGAATGCATATTAAGATGTTAGAATTTTTTTTACTAATGTTGGCATTGCTACATGTTTACAAAAAAAAATTAAATGCATTTATAGGGGTTACAATAACATTTTGACCCATATCATGTTGTTATAGGGGTTAAAATAACATTTTAACCCATATCATGTTATTATAGGGTTTGCAATAACATTTTGACCCATATCATATTGTTATAGGGTTTACAATAACATTTTGACCCATATCACACCTTGCAGCCGCAACACCTTTCTGTGACTTCGTTACACATGTTACGATGTTGACAATAATGTCAAATGTCTGTGTGCAACACAACAATTTTGTAACTTTGTTACACGCAACATGGTTAGACATAAATAAAAAAGAGTATATCGTCTAATACGTTACGGTACCCCCATGCAACTTCGTTACACGCATTATGTTAGTAACATTAACTTGTCACCTTGAAGTAAAAAAAAAACTATTCAAGTTATGTGACAAATTTAGTATGAAAAAAAACCGTATTCATTTACTTTCTAAACACTATTCATTTAATTTACCCGATGTAACTTTAACTCTATACTTAAGTTTGACATATTTACGACTTTAACATCCGAATTCGACTTAATTATCATTTTTACATGTTATACCATGACCCTCTTCTTTGACATATTTAAATTTTTTACCCCACCTTTGGATATATACACTTTTAACCTCCATCTTTCTCTTCCGTCGCAAGACGTGCACAAGTCGAAGTAAAAAAGTTGGTAACGCTAAAAAACTATGATGCCTCAACACGCGACATGTGCCAAATTAACGCACCGCAAGTTGTAATACCTGAAAAAATTATGCCATCGTAACGCGTGGAGAGGTTGGTTAACAACTTATTATTATAATTTGGGCTTTTTTACAGTAATGAATGGGCCGAATCAAACATGTCATGGTGTTCTTTTTCAGTCCCCTGTATGATAATTTGGGTAAAAATATCTTTGGAGGTCAAAATAACTTGGACTAGTGTGTAGTTGGGTTCACAACTTTTATTATAAATGTCTCAACTCTCAAGTCTTCTATTTTAAAAACTAAACAAACAAAGTATCCAAAAGTCCAAAACAATAATTATATGATAGTGTACGGGGAGAAAGAGATAAAGCTTACTGCTTATAGGAAGTGTTTATACAGGGTTGAGTTATCTATAAAGCGTCTATTCTCTAATATAATAAAACAAAACTATATTTGTTTATAGTTTGAGATAAAATATTTATTTTTATTATGTATTTTTATTTTATAAAAATAATTTTGTTTGTAGTTAGGAGTGTAAAAAGAAGACGGTGGTGAAGAGCTATGTAGCCAGTAACTAATGCAGAAAGCTAGCGGTTAACTCGTGGGTGGTTTACCTTATCATTACTTTTCTTTTTATGTTCTTCAATTCTATCCGGTTGTCGGTTGATTATATGGTGGAGAGGGTCATTGTTACTATATTCTCATGGGTGAAACATATAGCTAAGATATAAGACATTGTTTGATAGAATTGATAATTTGATATAATGGTCCGGTGTATTGTATTTTTCTTTTTTGGTGTTATGGGGTACTGTTGTAAATTTGTAATTATGTATTAACCATAGCATGTTGCTAATAGCTTGTATTCCTTTCTAAGAATTAGGTTCAAATACAAAGTCTAAATTTCCTAGAAAGTCTAAGAAGGAATTTGGACCATTAGATCTAATATTAAATGAAGATCAATGGCTTATAAACACAAGGTGGCATAATGGTAAATAGTTAGAACTTTAAATGGTAGGCCAAGGGTATATTAGTCTTGTCTCATTTTCAAATTCCACCCTCTTTTTTAAACGTCCATAACTTTTACATACGACAATACTTTTTAATAAAAATTACACCAAAAAAACAAGCGTTTTTTTATCTTCAAAACGCATATAATATTGATATATAAAAAACGAAATTTTTTTTTGAAGTTTCAGCTCATTGTGTTATATTCGTTAGGCCATTGTGTTATATTTTTTAGCTCATTGTGTTATATTAGTCAAGACATTGTGTTATATTTTTCAGATTGTGTTATATCCGTCAGGTCATTGTGTTATATTCGTCAGGTCATTGTGTTATATTTTCATCAGGTCGTTGTGTTATATTTTCATCAGGTCGTTGTGTTAAATTTTCATCAGGTCGTTGTGTTATATTTTCATCAGGTCGTTGTGTTATATTTTCATCAGGTCGTTGTGTTATATTTTCATCAGGTCGTTGTGTTATATTTTCATCAAGTCATTGTGTTATATTTTCAACAGGTCGTTGTGTTATATTTTCAACAGGTCGTTGTGTTATATTTTCATCAGGTCGTTGTGTTAAATTTTCATCAGGTCGTTGTGTTATATTTTCATCAGGTCGTTGTGTTATATTTTCGTCAGGTCGTTGTGTTATATTTCATCAGGTCATTGTGTTATATTTTCATCAGGTAATTGTGTTATATTTCATCAGGTCATTGTGTTATATTTTCATCAGGTAATTGTGTTATATTTTCATCAGGTCATTGTGTTATTTCAGATCATTGTGTTATTTCATTAAGTTATTGTGTTATAACACAATGACATGAATAAATAACACAGTGACTTGACAAATAACACAACGAGTTAAAAAACGTGAATTTTTTTTTGTTTTTTATATATGAATATTATACGCGTTTTAAAGATAAGAAAATGCTTGTTTTTATGGTGCAATTTTTTTAAAAAAATAATATCGTATGTAAAAGTTATGGACGTTTAAAAAAATGGGGTGAAACTTAAAATATAGAGACATTACCATCTTTACCCCTCCTTCTAATTTTAAGGGAGTGCCACATGTCATCATCTCATGGCTTCTTAGACTTTCTAGGAAAATTAGACTTTATAGTATAACTCCACTCTTCTTTCTAAAACAAAAAAAAATGTTATAACTTATAAGCAAGTTTACTTTTAAAAAAAAATTGTATTTGTGGAAGATGGGGCACACGTGGACTTAAGTTAGTTACTTCCTACATGCCTCATAAAAAAAGTTACTTGCAACATGTAAGCAAGTATCTACGCTTACGTGGCTAGATGTTAGTGGATAATATATTAGTAACGGCCGAATGTAAATGGACGGAAGGACAAACGGAGAAGTACGGCTGTTGCGTCATTGGTGAGAGTTCAGAAAGGACACGTGGCAAGCTTAGAAGAAAGGCACCGTTTGAGAAACGAATCTAGTCAAACAAACGCAATCAAAACGCTTATTATTTTCTATTCGTTTCGTCTTTTACTCCTTACGACTAGGGCTGATAAATCGTGTATACTTGTACCTGTTAAGACACGAACACGAAACATATTACTTGTACACGACACAATAAGCTATCGTGTACTTGTTACCATTACATGTACCTGTACATGTTTATAACAGGTATACACGATAAGACACGATAAGAGTTGTTTAAAAACAAGTATTCGAGAACTTGTTTAGTGAAATAAAAATCGTCTATAAGTATAAGAGTAAATAATATAAATATGTTATATTAAATTATATTTTTAATTTTTAAAAATCATAACAGGTATTAACAGGTAAATACTTGTTAAATACACGAAAATAACAGGTAGATTCGTGTCTACCTGTTTAGTACATGCTACATGTTAAGACCGTGTAGGTTCGTGTCCTGTATTCGTGTCCATGTACAAAATTGACAACCCTACTTACGACTTTACATGTAACATGCAATCAACATATGTGATAAAGTTCTATATGCAAGTCCCAACCTTCGCCATCTAGTCCAAAATAATAATTAAAAGTTTAAATTAGAGTAAACTGCAGTTTTTTTCTTTATATGTTGATACCATTAATAATTCCAGTCTCAACTTAAAAGTATTGGTTCATGTATTTTTGTTTTCTAACAGAAATGGTCTCAAACACTAACTTCATCCAGTTTTCTGTCAAGTCTCTCACAGGCGTTTCACATTGAGAGGTAAAAATGTCATTTCTTTCCCCCTTTTATCTAGGTCATCATGTACGCTAACATTTTTATTCAATTGCATGTCAAAAAGTGTGGGAGAAATGACATTTTTACTCCGTATGTGAGTGAGACTTAATAGAAAATTGGATGGAGTTAGTGTTGGATTTATTTCTGTTAGAAAATAAAAGCACTTGGACCAAACATATTAAAGTAAAACTGAAACTGTTAATGATATCAAAATACATACGACCAAACTCGGAGTTTGCTTTTTAAATTATGTCAAATGAATTATGACATGGGCATATGATTCTAAATTTAGAACTTACTATAAAGATGGTCCGTTTTTTTTTATTATAATAGAGAGTGCTAAAAAATAGTAAGTTTTGTTAAAATTAATGCACCCCGGTCTGTTATATTTTAGGAGCACATATCTTATCTTTATGTATACACATTTTTTTAATATAATAATTGAGTATTTTATCTGCATGTCAACATTTTAACTACTCTGTATAGTTTTCGCTTTAGTATCATGCTCTATTCTAATTTGATGGAGAATTTCAAGATGGGTCATGATATACTTCATATTCGAAATAACCCGATATGTTCAGATATAAAATTCAACAATTATCACGAATTATCTCCCAACTTGATATGTTCAAATAGAAGTTTTAATAACTATCATGAATATATTATCTTCTCACTCGATATGTTCAAATAAAATTTTTAACAATTATCATGAATATATTATCTTCTAACCCGATATGTTCAAATAAAATTTTTAACAATTATCATGAATTATCTCTTAATCCGATATGTTCAAATAATATTTTACCAATTATTATAGATCATTACTTTATTTTAGCATATGACTTTTGCTAGAAAAATATTTGTAAATATCCAAATTGATTTAACAGGGTTATGTTAAAAATAAATTTAATACCTAAATTTAGTTAAAACTTATAAAACCAAAATCACGTGTGGTACACGGGTACTAATCTAGTTAGTGAATAATAAGTTAAAAATAATTCAGAGATTATATTCCAAACGGTTTATGCAGATAGGCAACTAAGCAACAAATGATCTAGAGATTAGCTCTCTACGAAATACACGGAACATTCCTTGGAACCCGTTGTAACTCCTCGAGCTATTAGTGTCTTTTTACAAGGAAATTTATGGAGTCTAGTCTTTCACATAAAGCACCTCACCTTCAATGGCACCATTTCAACCAACAAATCATGTTTAAATCGACTGGAGTTCGATTATATTCTAACATCATCCTTAAACTCTTAACTGAGAACACCAAATCATCATTAGCAGCCCATTCCCAAGAGTCAATGGACTTAGATGGAGAAAAACCATGTAACAAAGCAAAACAACTCTGAAACTGTTGCATTTCTAATTCGAGAGATGACGTCCGGATCCAATGTGACACCCCGCCCGGTGGCGGAAAACACCGGGCTGTCATAGAATTGGATATCCATAGTAAACAAAGCACATGGTATTACTTTTATTAAAGTCTAATAATTATTGTCATAAGTTTGGCAAAACCCAAGTCTTAAATGCGAAACGACAAATTCATAATAGCAGTAAAAGAAATAGTCATGTTTAGTATTATTTCTAGGTCCAAGTCCCTATGTCTTGAATAGCAAAGAAACAAGCCAAAATCACGCGCCACCTGAAATACGCGAAAATAAAGTTAGCTACACAAGCTAGTGAGTAAAACCCAAATTGAATAGTAATAGTATTGAAATCCGAGATCAACAAGATATGTTGCGCAATCCCATATGTATAGTAATTTCGTAATATCACCCTACCAGGACCCCTAGAATAGAATAGCACACCAACCACAATAGAACCCATAGTATCTCGTTTAGCCATTTGTCATGAGAACCACTCATGTAAGAAATAATGATGACTTTTAATAACCGTCGTTTACCGTCTCGATATATAAGTCATCATTTAGCAATTTAGGGACATGGCATAGTATAGCATCATAGCATAGCAACATAGTATAGCAACATAGTATAGCAACATAGCATCTCGACATAGTAAACATGGAATTAGAAAGGCCGGGTTTAAATCACCTATCGATGTTGTACAAGCAGGTGGGTTTGTCAAACCATTAGCGCTAACATTGTACCGGTGGGTTTACCAAGCAATAAAACTACTTTTAACTAACACATAAGATTGCATCAAGCGGCCAAACTAGATTAACATATTTGTATGATCTCTTTTAGAAAACGAATAGAAACCGCAATATAGTAAAAGACGTATTTCAGCCCCAAAACAGTAAAATGGAAAAAGGGGAGTGAGTTTACTCACCTGAACAATATAGATAATAGCAAACGCAAGAAAGTACTAAATAGAATCGAGGATCGCCCAGATATTAGAATCACCTAATTAACCGGGAAAACCTAATTTAGAAACGAGACAAATAATATAGTAACTAGAATCAAGAACTTAGAAATTTTAGGGTTTTGGATTTGGGGTTTTAGGGTTTTAAATTATAAATTGAAAATTAGGGTTTCAAAATATAATTTGAGAATTTAGGGTTTTAAATCCAATTTAGGGTTTTAAAGTCCAATTTGGGGATTTAGGGTTTCAAAACCAATTTAGGGTTTTAAAGTCCAATTTGGGGATTTAGGTACGAGATATAAATATATATTTTTATAATAACCAATTTCTAGTTTTTTGATTGAAGTAATATTTATACCCAATTTTGAGAAATATATATTTAACTTGGAAGAAAAGGGGTTAAAAGGTAAAAATTAAATAAAAGTAGGTCAGTGGGATTCGAACCCACGATCTAACGCGTTACAACCAACTGCATTACCACTGAACCAGACGCGCTTTTTGTTCATAAAACTGGTTTCTAATTGTTTTAGCATGTTATACTTAACAACACCCATTTCCATATAAACCCTAGAACAAAGATCCAACCAATTCGTTTAATCCAGTGAATCAAATCCAAAACCAATAGAGGGCTTTTAATCTACGCTGGATCGTGATCATTTTGATATATAATACTTACTTGGATTTGATCAGATTGAGCGATGAAGGTGAAGAACACGAAACACACGGCTTGAACTTTGAAATGATATCTAGGAACTGTTTTAATCCAATCCAACTTGCAGGATTGCTCGTGGCGATGAGTGAAGATAAAGCCCTAGCAAAGATTTGGATTAGAAACACGTTTAGATGATGAATTGCAGATGAACAGAGACGAACAAGATGGAGACTACATATAGATTACCTGCTGATTTGTGATGAAATTGGAGTGACAGGGAGCAACTACGAGTCGAGTAGAGTAAATTTGCCAAAGGAATCGAGGTGATTTGATCTGAATATGGCCGTACACGATCGAGCTAATTTGTGAGCCAAAGGAAAGAAATTGGTGGTCGATTCAGTATGATAAACCCAATTGAACATAACCATCAGTTTCTATTCGTCGAAAGGTCGAGTTCAGTTACTCCAATTCATTGATTGCATCAGTTAAAGTCGATTCGAAGGAAGTGGGTGTTTGAACGGTTTTTAGAATCAATTATACACTTAGATTAGTGAATTAGAAGGAAATTAACAAGTGATAACGGGTTCGAAACTTGCCTACGATCATTTCTGTGGTTTTACCTGGTTTTTAGGTGTTAAAATCGAATAGAAATAGCCTCGCCGGAGTTCGGCATTTTCCGGCCAAAGTGGCCGGAGTAGCTGTCTCCGGAAACACGGGGGGGGGGGGGGGGGGTTGGGTTAAAACTGTAACTTAATTATTTACAATACAGCCCCTGAGGTTTTGGGTCTGGTTTATTATTAACTTAAACCTTTAAAACAAGTTCGAGAATTGACGATTTTGGCCCAAAGTTAATTATATATTTATTTCAACTAACTAACTTAACTAAATTGAAACGTAACAATTATGTAAGTGACGTTTTTATGGTTTTAGCTCGTTTAAGCCGTTACGAGATCACTTCTAGACTTGGAGGCGTTTTGGCTTAACGTTTTTACTAATTTTCTTTTACGAACTATATATATATTTATTTATATATATATTTTGGGATTTAGTTATTGTATTTATTAGTAAACGTTATATAGTAGTTCGATCATCTTTATCAAAAACGATATACCATAAAATTCAACACATTTTTATTCATATTAATACTGTCGAGACGTTACATTTCAGACAAATAAATACGAACACACTTAAAGATTGGTAGCTTCGGGTTTGAGTCGGGCATTCGGGTTTGGGTTTGGGGCAGATGTCACATCCAATCCCTATTCCAGTCAATATAGGCTACTCCAATAGATCTTTCTCGTTGATTGAACACCGTTTCTTCTTTTCCAGGAGGCACAAATTTGGAAATAGGCCTTTAAGCGGCCAATCACCTATCCACCAATCATTCCAAAACATAACCAAGGAGCTGGAAACATTTTTTGCTTTCATAAACATATTCAAACTAATGTTCACTTTTGTCAAAGCATCCGCAACCCCTACAATCTATTTTCAAGGACTCGAAAAAGACTTATTACAAGGGAATTTGAATGCCTTTCTTGGTTGACGATGGATGGCCTCAATAACAACACCCATAAAGCATCAGGGCTAGACTTGAAGCACAACTTTCATCTACTCAAAAGATCAATATTCAAATCCTTTATGCTACCGACCCTAAGAGAACCTAAAGGACATCTGAATATAACAAATCCTAAAACGTTTAATGAAGTTAAAATTGAACCCAACTGGGCCCGACGATTTGTCACCACCGCATTCCCAAACCGCGGATTTTACTGCGTTTAAGGGGAAATCAACTAAAAGATCAGCAACCTTTCAAGGAGGAACTTGCAAAAGCCGGACGGTCCGTAATTGGCTCAGTGAACTGATCCCTGAAATGGTTAAGAAAACTTGAGCTTCACAATATCCGAATTAGAATTCCAAACTCCAGTTTACCTCCACACCATGAATACGATACCTACTATTATTTGATTTGATTAACTTGTGGAATGAATTAGAATTTTCGTTAACTTCCTTAAACCAATTGACACGAGCCTTCTGCTTAAAATCCCTTATTTTGGACTCTTCAAACTCTATCATATCTTTGTACCAACAAGACCTCTCCTTAATTGAGAATCTGACAGAGCACGAGATTTCATGATTTGATCCAAAGCCTCTAGTTTGTCACACAAACTAGACATGGTCCCCTTTTACTTGGTTAAGAGTTTGTTTAGAACGACAGTTAGTGCAACGGCCTCTAAACAAAGCACTCAGAGGTGTAGGGATCGATATCAAAACCCCGCCTCTAACACCAATTAGAGTTAAGAGTTAACATTATCAGATTAGTATATTAAACGTCATTGTCCGGATTCAAACCATTAATCTCTCGAAAAGCGAAAGCCCTCGTTCGTGTTTCCCACTTAACAACTTAGAAGAAACAAATCATTAGCTCTTTAGTCTTTACTCTTTATTGATTATAACATGAATATTTCATTGGGTTAACTTGAAACTTAAAAAGAAGAAAAAAAAAAGCAAAATAGAAAATTATATTGCATGTGAACGGCCATTGTTTGAATGCCATGCAGAAAGAGAATCGAGCTGCTTAAATACCATCGATGGATCTACCAATTACTAAAAAAGACTGAGCCACCGCTTCCAAACCACCATTCACAACCTGACGCATGTCTTCTTACCTACAATCTCAATACCACACAACCCCCAAAACCTGCAACCAGCCCCTTGTTTTCCCATCTCTCTCTCTCTTTCTCTCAAACAAAAACAAACTCAACAATCTATCTTCCATTCAATCAATCTAAATCTCTTCCCCAGCCAACTTCAGTTCTTCATTTGGTTTTCTAATTCTATCATGTTTTGATTTTGTTGCTGCATGCTTCCACCGTCAAAAACTGTTTATTACATATATATGGATATATATAGCATAAAAGCAAGTTGGTATTGAAGTATAATTAATGTTTAAGGTCATTAATCTTCTAAATCCAGATGTTTTATGTTGTTTCTGTACAAGTTGATACTTTTTTTAAATTAAAGTCACCCTAGTCACCTTCTCTGGTTCGGTATTGATTTTGATTTATATAGTAAAAGTATATATGATGGCAAACTCTTGTGAGCAGAGAGATATAATATGGGAGATTGATCCGGATTTGTTTTGCACCGATGATCAGTTTCCAGTTCCACAAGTTGCTGATTTTCCATGCATGTCTTCATCATCTTCCTCATCAAATCTTGTTCCGATAAAGCCGATTTCATCAACGGTGTCAACCGCGTCTTCGATGTCATCGTCTGCTGCGGTGAATATTGGTGGTGTACCGGATGGTAGTGGGGCGATTGATGCAATGGAGAATTATGGGTATATGGATTTGATTGATGGAAATGATGTTTGGGATCCTTCTTCTTTGTTTGAACAAGATCCGCCGGAGTTGACGCCGGAGAGTGAGGTGGTGGAAGATAGTGTGATCAGAGACGATGGTGGTGGACGGTTGGATGAATTGGGGACGATGTTTTTTGACTGGTTGAAGTCAAATAAAGAGTTTATATCAGCAGAAGATATGAGGAAGATAAAACTCAAAAAATCAACGGTTGAATCTGCTTCGAAAAGATTAGGATCTTCAAAGGAAGGGAAAAAACAACTGCTTAAGTTGATTCTGGAGTGGGTGCAACAGCACCAACTCCAGAGAAAAAACAGTGACAACAGTGACGGCGGTGTGAATTTACGTCCCGCCGTCACTGATGCTGATGTCACCCGATACCCGCCACCTTTTAGCTCTGGTTCTTGGGTGGCACCGGGTGACATTGGTAGTGGGTTCTCTCATCAAATGTGGATGCCACCGTATCCACCCCATTATGCGGATCAGGCATGCAATGGGATGGGTATGATGGCAACAACGCCGTTTTCTTACATGGGTTATGATTCGGGCTTGAATAGTCAATTGAACCTGTATGATAATCATACAGGTTCCTGTGACTATCAGGTTCTGAAATCTGTGCCGCCGTCATGGAATCCGTCGCAGGTCACCATGACGGCGCCTCAGTTTCCTGACATGGGAAACGCTTATGCTCCTCAAATTATGCCTCTAGCATCTAGTTTCCGTGATCCGTTTCCGTATAATCCAGCAATGTATGCCCCTGGTGGCGGTGAAGAGCGGCGGTTGATGAGGTTGGGTTCCTTGGCGACTAAGGAAGCACGAAAGAAACGAATGGCGAGACAGCGGAGGACATATTTCCACCACTCAAGGCAAAATCATAACAATCATCACAATGTGGCAAACTCTGATCAGCATCCACAAGCAATGCTGGTTGATGATAATTGTGTGGCGAAACCACATGAAGGAAACTGGTTGTACTGGCCATCACCGCCGTCTACCACCATGGTTCCGCTACCACCTATGGAAGCTACTCACAAACAATCCTCCATGCTTCATCCATCTGGTGAACATCAGTCAATACACGCGTCCTCTGATGAACTTCAGGTGCATAAAGTTCATGTACATTTAGTTTTTTCAATGTGCAAATGAAAATGGATATTTAGTTTGTTTAATTTGACTATTGATCAGGAGTTGAAGAGTGAGAAGAACTTAAAGTTTTTGCTCCAAAAAGTGTTGAAACAAAGTGATGTAGGAAGCCTTGGTAGGATTGTAATGCCTAAGGTATAATCTTTAATGATTTGAACTATATTTTGTTCATTTACACTAAGAATTTGCTTAGTTTAATTGAAACCGAATTTGATTTATCAGAAAGAAGCTGAGTGTCACCTCCCGGATCTCGAATCAAGGGATGGGATCACTATTGCTATGGAGGACATCGGGACTTCACAAGTGTGGAACATGCGTTATAGGTATATCCGTTTGTTTTAACTAATTAATGGTCATCAAGTATAATGTTTATTAGCTCTTTTTTTTGTTTTGATGCTCTAAGAACATAAACACCAACACTTTTTTTTTTATCTCAAATTGATCAATTGTTGTCCATCAGGTTTTGGCCAAACAACAAAAGCAGGATGTACCTCCTTGAGAACACAGGTTAGTTACTTGTCTTGATAATTAACCTTGTGAATTATATATGAAAGAATGACATGTTTAATAATGTAATGGTCATGATATAATGTAAAGCTACAATTTCTTGCATATGTTTAACAAATTGAAATATGGATAATTAATGTGTTTCAAAAACTTTTACCATAACAACTTATAAGCAATTTGCATTTAGTCCTTGTGACCAAAACATATATGCAACTTGAATATAGAAAATGTTAATTTGTATCTTAGTATCAATCTTTTGTCTAAATCATGTTCATATTGATCAGGCAATTTCGTGAAAGCTAATGGGCTCCAAGAGGGGGATTTCATCGTTCTATACTCCAATGTCAAGTGCGGAAAATACGTAAGGATCTATATATGTATATTTTTCCCAATAACCTCTTTTAATTAACTTGTTAATTTCAAATATATATTTGTGTGTAATATAAATGTAATTTGGTTTTTCTTGCACAAGTTGCAAACTGATAAAAGTTAGTTTTTCAGTTAATTAGGGGTGTGAAGGTACGACAACCCGCAAGTGGGAAATCCGAGGGCAAAAAGGCAGTAAAGAAAAGCCGTCGAAGCACCTCTTAGTTCGTTTGCTACAAGCAGCTCCCATCATCTCAGTGCAAAAATAACCGTGATGCAAGACAATTAACAACATTGTTATCATCAAATGGATCGTAAAGCTTTTTTCCATTTGCAGTTGAATATGACTCGCTAACTCAGAGATGTGATCACACGACTCATACCTAGCTTGTTAACTGGATGGTGTTAATGTTGTTTAGGGGTAAATATTGATGGTTGTCAGCCTTTATATATGTTTTGATTTAGGTTGTTTTGCTGGAGATCTGTCTGCAGATCTGTAGTTGATAATTAATGTCATTATGTGTCATATATATTACAATATATATAAGTAGTTAATTAATTTGTATGGGGATCAGTATGTATAGTTGATCATAGATGTGATATGTAATGTCAAAGGTTAACCATCTCCCTCTAAGACCTGGTTCGTTTGCACTTATGTAAGTTTGTTCTTGGTTAATAATTGTACGTTGTCTCGACTCGACTCTCAAATTCATGATCAATCTGTTGTGATTTGTGTTAACAGACTAATCTTGTTAATTTGTTTGTCTGTGAAAAATTGAAACAAAGGATGCACATGTATCTACTCTTGATGCTGCGAAAGTAGCACGCATGTTACTATAGTATGCGCGTGGTCTGTTCGTACGTACCATTGTGATTTAAGATGTTGCAAGAAACTATTCATTGATCAATATGTCTTAGAATTTGGGTTTAATGACTTATGTACCGTATATTTATTTTGTATTTTGACTTAATATGAGACTAATTGTTTTATTCACAAAATTTCTATTGATTTAGTAACTTTCATTCATTGACACTAGGGTAGTGTTTGGTATGTGAGAATGAGAAGTGGAATGAAATGAATCATTACGGGTGAATGAAAATAAGTATGTTTGGTTAGTCAATGGAATGGAATGGAATGGATCATTACCAAAGAATGAAAAATGCCTCATTTTTATTCCTTGCATTACCCATGTTTTTTTTTCATTCATTCAAGGAATATATGAAATATTTTTTTAAGTCATGACAAGAACCATGAATCGACTAATGCCCTAAACCTTGACCCGTCCCAAGACCCCATGAACCGATCATGTCCTGACTCATGGTTCGAACCATGACCCAACCCATGAACCGACTCATGACCCGAGCCATCTACTAACTCGACCCATGCATGTCGATCCATGCCCTAAACCATGACGCAAACAATGATTCGGCTCGTGACTTGACCCATGTCTCATATCATGACCCGACCCATGAACCGAACAATGCCCTAACCCATTCCTCGAACCGTGACTCGAACCATGACCCGATCTATGTGTCGATCCATGACCTGACTCATGTATTAACCCGTGTATCGAACCAGAAGCCGATCCATGATCTGAGCCAAGACCCGACCCATAACCATGACTAGTTATTTTTGTCGTTTTTAGAGATTTGTATTTCTTTCTTGTTTTTTTTCTTGCCTATCAAACAACAAGAAGTATTAATTAATTTTATTTATATATGGTAACCATGCAAACAAGGGAATGGAATGGAATGGAATGATATATTTCATTTCTCTGTCCATTCTTTTCATTCATTCATTCTATTCCCTCGTCCATTTCATTACCTCATACCAAACAGACCCTAAATGTTTCCTTTAATTAGGATAAAGAAAAACATAATGAAGAAAAAAAAAATCATATTTGACGACAAAAACCTAATTTGGGATAGAAAAGAAAATGCAATTTTTTTTGATGATTTCTAATTATAGAATGTGAATGGCGAACACAAGACGTCACTCACGCCAAATCAAGGGGACATATATGATTTTAACGTTAGAAAAAAAAATCAATGTGTTTCGTCACTATTTCCCATTTTTCTCGCCGTGTGTATATACATTTACATATTTTTTAACACGCTATGAAATGAATTTCTTGGTTTGATCATCATAAAATATGAAAGTCTGTCGATAAGTACATCTAGTTTCCATAAATTCTAGTCAATAACTGTCTACTTGAAACGGACAAAATAAAATTGAAAAAATATATATATACCTTTTATAACAATCTATAGCTTAATAAATACAATATATATGCAAATGAGATCCTATTTTTTTCAATTCAAAACATAGAAGCGGTAACATTTTAAACGTAAGTTACATATTGAGTTTTTTTTACTTTTTAGATATATTTAGTGTTTAATAATTACTAGACATGCACAAATCTCTCTATTTTTAAGTTGTGAAATGTAAGATCTTGTAGCAATGAACAACACAACATATGCGTTGTAGAGGATTAATGCCATTGACTTTAATTATGTTTGTCATCCTGCAAAAGGAGTTGAAGTGTTTGCAGACTCGTTAATAACACTTGAGTCCCGAGCCCATATACATATATATGTTGAAATGGTCAACACCCATTTTCTACATATGCAAGTGTTAATTTACTTTCTACACGTTTATGTATACTTTGCCAAGTCAAGCTTGGTCCTTAAGTTTAGGTAATAGTGGAGTAGTTGCTATTTTGTAGGTTTAATTTCCTATTTATGCACTGTAATTTTACATTGAAGAACATCTAGCAAATTACACAATTAGTTTGTGTGTCAATAGAGTGTGTCTCTATAATTGTGAGTGTGTGTCTTCTACTCTAGCCATACCAATTGTGTATTGGTGTTTATCCACTTGATTTAATTCAACATATACGTCATCGGTTCATTTTCTTTATTCAATATCTTAACTTCGAGCATCGATATACCATTCATCTTTGTTTCATTATGGATACACTGTTTGATTATTTGTGATCCTCTCATATGATATAACACAAACTCACTAATAATTAAATATTTTAGTAATAAATACTAATTATTTATTAAATTTCTAACAATTTCTTTCTCGTTTTTTCCACTAAAAAATAAACATGTAACACAGAAGCTTTACAATCAAGTCTCTAAATTAACACATCTCAAACAGCGTTTGATAAGGAAGAGTACAACGTACGTACCGCATATGACGATAAGTTGTATCTTGTTTGTGGTATATCTTTGTAATGTCCGCATGATCATTTGTAATATTAAACAAAGTAGACCATGGTAATAACCCAACGATTACAAATCGTATGTTAAGCGCAGTAAATAGTGCTTAATGAAATGCCAATGCCCAGATGCCACTTTGTACAATTATGCTTAAAAAACCAATCAATCATACAACAATTTATCATATGTTTACAACTTGTAAACATATGATAAATTGTTGTAAACTATCATACTCATCCCAAATATTTCTTCGTTTTTGGATACGTTAACCTCACGAGTATGCTCAATACCCAATAGGTAATGAGCAAAGAATTTGATAACTGTGAGAACTAGTATGATACATCATATTTTACGATTAAAAACAAAAGTAAAATTATCAATGTCATTTTGTTGCCAACCCTAGACAAGGCCACAAACTAGGTAGTAGTTACATCTGGAGATGAACAAAAGAAATGATTTGGAAGTTGAAACCGGCAACCTGGCTTGACCTGCCAGGTTGCCAAATCAGTTTCATTCCAACTCGAGCAATTCAACTCATTTCCCTTGCTTAAACTGTTTTCAACTCGAACCAATTAGAAAATTGTTTAACTTTTGTTGACCGCACCTAAACATGTCTCTAATCTAACCTGATTTTAACTCAGTTTGTACACTTGGCAATTTGGCATTGAAGCCCCAAAGTTTGGCACAGGTTTTTGTTAGTAGGCCATGATAACGGGCCATTTTGTT
This sequence comes from Tagetes erecta, assembly GCA_030867185.1. Lineage (NCBI taxonomy): Eukaryota > Viridiplantae > Streptophyta > Magnoliopsida > Asterales > Asteraceae > Tagetes > Tagetes erecta. Next base: position 12,048,086 of record CM061494.1, read on the forward strand.
AGGCCCGATAAATAAAGCCCATGAACCTCTTCTCAATATCCATAAATCCTAGAGGTTTCTTAAAAAGTAAACAAACCAGCTCGGTTTTAATCAACAAAGTCAAAAACTGGGTCGAGTGGAGTCCAGTTCAGGGTAGGATCAGCTCTTAGTTTACGGTTTTATCGGTTTCAAGTTTTGACAGGGTGAGGAGGAATGGGTTCCGGCCTGGATTTATTAGGCCGGCCCCATTCAGATACATCGGGTTATATCCGGATCCGGTATTTTGTGCAACTCTGAATCCAAGTAGCTTCTTCCAAAACTCATCAGAGATAAATGCGTGATTCGATTTCATTCCAACTAGATTTAACACCGAGTCACGCGTTGCAGCGGCCGGGTCACGCAGTCGAGTCTTACGTATGTGACTTCGTCACATGTGTTGATAAAAAAAAGTCTCATGTCCTGTACGCCACGTCGCAAAACCGGAAAGTGTCACTTATTAAAAAGCGACGAAATATCAAAAGTTAGAGGTCAAAACGATAATCAAGTCAAATCTAAAATGTTGAAGTCTTATTATATGTCAAAGTATAGTAAAAGATCAAAGTCGAATACTCACCAAGAGCTAAAATGAAGTAAAATTCGGATATTAAAACCGTAAATACGTAAAAAATCAGAGATTAAAAGTGTAAATACGTTAAAGTAAAAAAAATTGAAACGTCACGCGACGAAACACAGTTGACCGGTGCAAAGCACCAACCTTAAGTATTAGCCTATTAGGTAAAGTAAAAAAATTGAAATGTCACACGACAAAACGCGGTTGGCATTTTTAACAATAACAATTGTCAAACAATCAAGGAAGCGTTTCACTAATTTCTTCCTTGATTGTTCAAACTACAAATTGCAGATCTATGCTGCTCATTCAAAGGTATTTCGTCAACTCTCTGATTGTATGCGTCTAATTATGAACTCTGCTTTTGTATAATTTGTTTCAATTTCCGCTTTATTCTTCTAACATAATAATACGAGAGAGTTGATTGCTAAATGCTAAACAATTTTCGTTAATCATCTGCCTATAGCATCAGGAAATTTAACCACAATTTACATCAATTATGCGACTATAATTTGGTACGTGAAACTTAAAATTGATTATTAAGCAACTTGATGAACCAATGAACCATAAGTTTGGTCCTTGGTTGAAATGTTTTGCTTGTTTTAATATAGGATTATAAGCAGTGGCGTACTCAGGAAATTTTTTCATGGGGGTCGGAAATTTGGTAATAATCGTTTAAGTATCGATATATAATATTTTTTTCAATCCGGTTCGATTCGGTTCGGGTCAAACCGGGTCGGGTTAAATTAAAAAATGACAACAACTAAATTTGATAGGTCAAAATTAAAAAAAAGTTTCATTTTACCTCCACTTATATTTAAAAGTAAAAATTTTCATTCCCTCCACTCAACTAACTTATTTAATGTCTAACCCTAATTTTTATCTATAAATATCAAATCAAATCTCTCTAATCACTTTCATCATCTAAACTCTCTCTCAAACTCTCTCAATCTATTTAAAAATTTCTACAAATTTTCATCTTTCAAACTCTCTCTCAAATTTCATCTTTTTTTCAACAAATTTTCAACAACAACTTGTGAGTTTTTTATTCTTTCTTTCATTTTTCTTTCATTTTTATTCCTAAATACTTGAAACATCCTCTATAACTTTACCATGTATTTACCAAGGTAAATAGAGTTTGGTAAATCACCATTTTGAGGTTCGAGTTAGGATTGTTTTTCTCAAACTATATAAAATAAATCTTTTATTTTGTTTCTTAAACTTCATATGCCTCCATTATACATCTTTTTTAAGTCACTAATCTACAAATAAGAAGTTAATGAAACCAAACCATGTTTCCAAACAATATTATGTTGGAAAACTTGTGTTATGGTATAAAAATGGTGATGTTGTGAACCTTGGTTCTACAACTAATTTTTCCACCATTCATCACTTCTCACTTGATTACTTAGCAAAAATAGTTAATTTATTTATATATTTTCTTTTTGTACTCATGAGTCATGACCATCCAAATCATCAACTATATTGATGGTTTTGTGCAATGGTGAAACACTTAAGGTTACAATACCATAATGATTGACTATATATGACAATATAAATAAATATATATTACTATCTTCTAACCATAATATAACCCAATCCATTGTTAAATATTAGGTTTTTTTACATATTTCCCCTTCCTAAGTCCATCAATTACATATTTACCCAAGCCTAAAGTTTAATTACATATATCCCCTTTAACATAATAAATTACTCATTTACCCCTTCTTTTACACAAACCATAAGAAAATATAAAAATATATTTATGAAGATCATTAAGGGTAAAATAGTAAATCAAAAGGCTATTTTAAAGAAATTGGGTAAATATGTAATATATATGGTTTAGGAAGGGGAAATATGTAATTGAATTTAAGGAGTGGGTAAATACGTAATAAATGATCTTAAAAAGGGGATATATATAAATGCCCCTAAATATTATGTGTCTCATATAGGCTACTAACTGGACATTAAACTGAGTTTTCAAGCCTGTATGGGGGTCGAGGGTTAAATTTTACGGGGGTCGATCGAGAATTTAACATATAAAAACAAAAAAAAAAAAATTCGCAGGGGGAGCGGGCGCCCCCCACCCGACCAAAGTAGGTCCGCCCCTGATTATAAGTTAATTGCGTAGCCATGAGCTTATAAATTTCAACGACTAGTCGTGAGGGTACCTTAACCATAAATAATTTCCTTCACAATATTTAGTAGCAGTTGCTTAGTTTGCACTTTGCGCGCCATGTTATAAACCTCTTATGACGTAACAATTGTTTTTTGGAAAATTTGAGTAAGTACTATGTTGTTTTTGTGTAGTATATGACATATAACATGCTTTTTTAAAAAAAAAAATTCATATCAATATGACGATATATCATCAATTAAATCTGTGCTAACTTTTATATATATTGTGTTGATATAGACTATATAGTGCTTCAAACTTAACCATATCATGATAGTTTAGTTTTCTTAGTCAAAATTAACACGTTTGTAATTTGGTTACAGGTCAACCTGAATTTGTTTTGACCTGTATATCTGTAATCAAACCAGCCCACTTGAGTCAACCCCAGAAACATCTCCAATGCTCAAACGCGTGTCTAATTGTAGTATTTTAGTAGTTAGCCACTTAGCCCAATGACCCGAGTTTTCTCTTTAGAATCTCATGTTTCTGTAAACATGAAAGCGTGTTATGCAACTTTCTATCGCTGTCGGTTTAAGATTGCAGTTAATTTTTTCATGCTTATGAAACAGACAACAATGGGCCTCTGTGTTTATTAAATAAGGATGAAATCATTAGAGGGGGCGGCGGCAACACCACCACCACCTCATCTGATGAGAGACCTTTGAAGAATTATGGAAAAATACAAGTAACCGTGCTTTTAAAATCTTGTTTAGTGTAAATGACTTCTATAAATCCTTGGCCTCATTTAGCCATTTACATACCAGAGTTTATAAATGAATTGCCATGTAAATAAATATCGATTTTATGTAATTTATTAGTCTAATGATACCAAGATGTTGAATTGATGTTTCTACCAAATAATAAAAGGAAAATTCTCAAAATGTCCATTTGAACTAAAAAATAGCACAATGTGTCCTCTTTGACTTTGTATAACAAAAATAATTACTTTTATCTAGTCGTTCGACTAGATAACCAAAATGCACATTCTTCAGACAACTACCACTAGCCTATCTAGTCGAGTCCTCTTTGACTTTGACTTTGTATGACAAAAATAATCACCATTATCTAGTCAAACACTAAATAACTAAAATGGACATTTTTTAGACAACTACCACTAGCCTATCTAGTCGAGTCCTCTTTGAATTTGCATGACAAAAATAATCACTTTTATCTAGTCGCTCAACTAGATAATCAATGGACATTTTTTAGACGACTACCACTAAACCTATCTAGTCCGTTTAACTAGACAATCAAAATGGACATTTTTTTAGGACTAGCTAGAAAATGATAATTTCTTGCAAAGCATGAGCATATTGTGTCATTTGCCTATATAATCTTTTGACTATTGTGTCATTTGATTTGCCTATATAATCTTTTGACTAGCCTTCCGTATTAGGTGTTATATTGTGTCAATTTTTGGGAGTCAATTTCCGAAGAGTAAAACAGGTGTGAACAAATGATATAGGTTTACAAATTCTTTTTATAATAAAAGACCAGAGTAATATGAAAACATTGGAGTTAAAGAATTAGGAAGGGGTCGCGCGAACGCAAACCCCCGCTACCAGAAATTACGACGTAGGATCGACCAACATGAGCCGACCTTAGGCTAGCACCCTTCCTTTAATGTGCAATGGAAGTCACCAACCTAGGCCATGGGCCTACCTGATCACCCATATGACCCCGTCCAGGTATGTAAGTTTTAACACAACCCTATCCCTTTCTTCTTATATTCCAACTTTCACTTCCTCTATATTCCAACCCAACGATGTGGGACAAAAACGATCTTTCATTTCACTTCATTTTCATTCCCACTTTTGCTTTTTCAAAACTAAGAAATAAAACTCTTTCTATATCCTTTTGGTTTGGTTCTGGTTTACGATGGGTTTGGTTTCGAATATAGAATTATGTTTGAAACGAAGCCTACTTGTGGAAGAATCTTATTGATGCAAAAACTGAAATGAAAATTGTTTTACTACAACTGAGAATTAAACCATACATGTTAGGTGCTAGTATGGCCGTATGTTTGTTTGCTTCTTAGCTTGGTTATTTGTTTTGTTAGTCGGACCGAGGTTACACAACTATAGAACGTGAGATCATGCCTGATCGGGTAGATATATTCTAGTTTTTATAGAATGGCTAACTCGCATGCTCTCGTACTACTAAATCAACCACAATGTCCACCATGGAACTAATACTTGGGAAAAAAACAACTTTTACCTCACATGTTGAAGCAGATAGGTTACATGCCCTTTAGTGTATATAGTTTAGTTGCATAATATATACATACGGACCCTTTAGTGTATATAGTTTAGTTACATAATAAATACGTATGGACGGAATCTGAACAGACTACAACATGGTGACTAAAACTTGGGAGGATCAATAAATCAACTAGATGCTCTTAGCCAAATTAGATCCTTGACGGCTAGATGAAGCCATACAAACAGGGGACGTTACAATGTTGTAACAATTGGACTTATAACAATCACAAACACGATAAATTATATTATCAAAAATTTGCCTAAAAATCATAGACAAGTCGTTTTGAACAACGAAATGATCATTAATCCTTATAATCATAATATCCACTTGTCACAAAACTAACAGACGTGTGTAAAGTCGACTTGGGAGACCGAACATTGTATCGATCGGTTTAACTTGAGCAAACAGTAATTACAAGCAGCAAAGAATACTCAACAGACAGAATTTTGCTACTAAATAGAGAAAAATATACACTTCTCAAGTATTGTTGTTCAAATACAGAATAAAACCAAAGAGAAACTGTTTGGAAAACTGGATTTCTCAAAATGATGAGAGATTAAATTACTTTTATTTATTTATATTTAACATTGTCTGCCTCTTCGACAAGCAAGTGCGCCAGATCCTGAAGTAAGCGTGCCAACAAAAGATGACGGTTTAGCACTTAGGCTCGATGCACGCGCGTAACTGGCTCCTGTACCAGTACCAGATGGTGTAAAAAATGCACCATTTAACATTAGGTCACCTTCTGATCTCCAATTCCAGTGTCTCCATCTTCCTGATGTTATTACTCTATGAGTCACCTGTTTATTGCACCAATTTGACCCATAGTTAGGTTTTGGTTTTTAAATTTTGATTGTTTTTGTAGAATTATGTGAAAAGTTTGTGTTTTTTTAGATGTTACTTACCTCTTTGGCATTAGGGTTAACAGGGGCAAGATATCTATTTCCTTGGCTGTTAATAGTGGGATCTGCACTGCCACCAATAGCATACATTTCCCAGTGTGTATAGTCGTTATTTACCACATGAAAGTACCCATGTCTACACCTGCAAGGACCAAACAACACATACATATCAGTTATTGCCAAACTGGTGAAATGGGTCTGTCAGGTTGCTAACGGGTTGAAACATATTTGGGTTTAAACTTTGAACAGGGTGTCATTTTTAAAACGAGTAGGAGTAGGAGTAGTGTGATCAGTTTTATAACTGTTCTGGTTTTCAAAACATTGATGCTATGCATATGCACCTTGGCATTCTTTGTACAAGACCTTCGCCGAAATGGTTGTATGCTATGGTGACTTGCATACTCTTGTCCCTATCATAGGTGTCACTATGACCCAATAACATAACCTGTTTATTAACCACAAAGAAGTAGAATCATTACATGTTTTAAACAACGATTAAAGCTAACAGCATTCAAGGTTAGGAATTAGAAGTACCTCATTGTGGTGAGTGAAGTAATTATTAGAAATGGTAATTGCAGTTGACCCCATGATGGCATCAACGAGTCCGTCAGCACAGTTAGAAAGTGAATTATGATCAACCCAGATATGACTGGATCCAAATATCGAAATTGCATCACCATCCGCCATTGTTCTCCACCCGTAGTGAGACGGTGAGCTTCGGACCATTGCATTACCAGTTGGTTTGCAGTCATGAATATGCAAACCATGAATAATAACATTTGTAATATACTGGATTGTGATGCAACCCCCGTTTGCGATATGGACGTTGACTCCACGGGCATCGATTGTTTTGAAACTGTTCATGAGCAGTTCTTGTTTCAAGGTTATAACCATGTCTCGTTTGAAGATGATCCATAGAGGTTGGTCTTGAATGACCGCGTGCCGTAAGGTTCCAGGTCGGGGGTTAACTGGGTCATCGTCGTTAGGATCGGTAACGACGTAGTAACGTCCGTCACGCCCACCTATTGCGTTACGCCCAAACCCAATGGCACAGTCTGCCAGACGCTTGCGGTGGCGTTGCCAGTTACGGTCGCAACGCCAACAATCGTCGATTGGGTTTCCCGTCCCACATGACAAGAATCCTAATTTCCTCCTTTCTGTACTGTTTTGAATGGTCCTGAAATTTGTTCAAAAGGCAAACACATTGAATTAGTCTTTAACTCATGTAATTTAGTTCAAAAAATCAGAAAAAAAAGAGTAAAAAGAAAACTATAAAGCTATAATCTTTTGGATTTGATATTAAAGTGTTTACTTTACTATTCATATGTGAAAGGGATCGAACAAAAATCAAATTGGGCTATAGTTTGATTATATACATACTTGAGGTTCGCTTAACAGTACATCACAAGAGTAAGGCTTTTAAGTTTTAATTATTGGAACGGTATCGTTTATTTGATTTGATTATAATTATGTTTATTCTATTATAAAGATCTAGTAAGCATAAAACACAAAACCAAACTACAATATAGCATAATCTTCAATGGTTTAATGTTAGTGACAAGAGTAAAAAAACCTTTACCAACGATTTAAAAATGTGACTCTAGATTTATACACGGACTATAACTTTGTAAAAGGTATTTTGTTGTTTAGAAAAAGATAAACATTGTAGGTAATTTCCAGCCAGATAGGTGCAGGAGGTGCAATCGTATATGACACAATCTTTTTAGTGGCCTAACATTTTTAATTTTTTTTATATATTTCGTATAAATATAATTTTGTTATTAAAAAATAGTTAAACTAAGTACATTAAAACAAATTTTTTTTCTAATAGTTCGATTTTGTTTTGTTTATTGATATAGCGTTTGAAATCTGTTAAAAAATAGTTTATATAATTTAATCTGTTAATGCCCAATGCCCTTTTTTCAGCTTGTACAGGAGACTAAAATCTTTGAAACGGGCTATGTGTAAAAGGATAGTTTAGAGGGTTGGTCCTTTTGAAAAACAAATCTGGATGATAAACAGCCGGTATCACGGTTTTCAGACTTGACGTTGTAGCATAAAATAAAACAAGCGTCCAGTGAGTAATTAAGAATGGGGCCCTGAATGGTCATCTGTTGGGATGATGTATAAATTCATTGGGTAACAAGATTGACTGTCATATGGGTCAAATAAAATAATGGCAGCAATATACAATACGGATTATACGGAAAGTGAAACAAGAAGATATTGTAGGTGCAATTAAATGAATAGTGATGGGAATAATTTAAGTGACCCATACATCGTCGGTGGGGAAAGTCTTGTCATTAAATATGGACATTGTTCTGTCGGTTACGAACCTATCCCGAACCAGTTCACCAGAGGACCAGATCTAGTAATTTTCGGACTTTTTCTTCACCATTGGCATTTGGCAGCCAATTTCTATCACAACCTAAACTATGGTACCAAGTACCAACATTGTACAAACTCAGTTTACTTGGTGTGTTTAACGCTTTTGCTTAGTTAAATACTTAAACATGCCGCTGTTCAAAAAAAAAAAAAAAAAAAATACTTAAACATGTCCTGTTTGGGTTATCATTTCTATCCCATTTAGTTAAATAGCTTGACTCATTTATGATTGTTTAAAACCCATTTATTATAATCCGCTTGTCCCTTTAACATGTTTACAACTTGATTACAACCTGCCAACACGTCTGCTAGTAATTTGACTCCTTTAGGTAAATGGATTCATTAGTTTTGGTTTGGGTTAAACGATTGACGAGTGCATTTGACTCTACTAATATATGTTTCAGCTTTGGGTTCAAAGACTCAACTAATAAATTTGGCACCATTAACACCCCTAGTTGGAAATTGCCAGACTAGAGTACTTGACCAAAATGGTCGGGCCCGTGGTGTGGGGCTGGCTCGAGCCGTAATCGTGTGACATTTTACAATCAGTACTAATGTACCATGCATGCAGATCTAAACTATGTGCAAGTGATTTCAAGAAATACTTGAAAAAAGTGAATGTTTTGTACATTTCTTTGAATTTAATCATAAGAATTGTATGATAAACAAAAGAATAATCATTGTTAAAGTAACTGACTTCTGGTCAAATTACAGTTTTATAAAAAGTTAAAACAGTATAAAAAAACAAAAGAGATGGTGCATAATAAATGGTTGAATTAAGCAGATGAGACAGGATGGTCATGTGACATGTGGCCACGTTGGCAGATGCCAATAAAATGGTAAAAGATGCAACAGCATAAGAACATGGGGAGTTCTTAAAGTAACACATTCATTTAATTTGGAATACACGCAAGAACAAAAGATCAAACAAGATGAATGGTATTGTTTTGTTGTTGTGCAGTGATCATGTGAGCTTTTTCATTTACTTATTATATTAATATTAGTATTAAATTCATTGATTGTCAGTTAAGATACATATGAATATGTGCTAGATAATATCATTAATATTTTAGACTGAGAGGTGTACTTGTATGATCGAATGGTGAACGCAACACGCTATGACACTAACACAGATACTGGTAAATCGGCGCTTTATAACTAATTGGTAAAGTATCACTACATTTAAAGTTTAGTAAAAGTTTATAAAATAAGGTACATATGAAAACCACTAAATAAAAACAATTTTAAAGAATCTAATTCATAAAAGACAATTTTACCCTCTTAAACTCTCAAAAATTAATATAAAAAAAAAACTCGCTCGTTTGTGATTTATTATAATATAGTATACACGAGAATTAAAGAGAATCGACTCACATGTGAACCATGGAAGCAAGTCTCTCTGGATCCTCATCAACAGCTCTATCATTCCTTTCCATTGCAAGTTCTTCAATTCTCCTGAAAATTATTCAGAATTTAAGCAATTTTTAAGATCTAAACTCTAATAATTTGATAAATTAAGTACACATTTGTAAAGTAAATGAATAAATCAGATTAGATCACAACATCAATCTGATCGATTTGTAATAAATCAAATGGATCTAACAGAAACAATCATGATCAATGATCAAATTCAGTTATGGACGATCTCAATTGACAAAACAAACGTCCACTTTATTAGAAAAAGGTAAAACAGAATGTCCGTACAAAAGCCATCTCAACTAACCTGTCCGCCATTGTTGAGTTAGCTATTAAGCTCTGCAACTCATTTTTCTCATCCACACTGCAAACACAATCACACAAACACTTTAACTAATCAAATCCGGATCGTAAAGTGAAATACTCAACATTATTCGAATCATTCGATCCAACATTCTATCAATTTTGGTTCGAATTGTAGAAAAACAAACTGATAAGCTATGAATATGAGTGAAATTAGTTCGATCGAGCATTGTTTCACGTTACATAACTCATTAAATCTATAACTTTTTCTTCGAATTGCAGAAAAACGAAACTATGATTATGAGTGAAATTAGTTCGATCGAACATTGTATCACGTCAAATAACTCATTAAATCTATCAATTTGGATCCGAATTGCAAAACAACAAAAGTATAAAGCTCTGATTAGTTGATTATGAGTGCAATTAGTTCTGCATTGTGTTGAGTTACCTTGAAACGCCATTGATGGAGATGAAATGTATAGCAATTAGCAATAAAACAAAATATCTGAAGGCCATTGAAGGTTAAACTCGCACAGTTTTGTGTGCGAGTATAGAGAGAGAGAGAGAGAGAGAGAGAGAGAGAGAATGATTGATGATGAATTGAACAGAGCAAAGATATGAAGTGAGTGATGAAGGTGTTTAAAAAGGGAGATGATAAAGGCACGAATCAATTAACAGCTCCGTTTAAAAAATAAAAAACATTAACAGCTTCTCCTGACATAACTCATAAGCTTGACTCAGGGTTGGGTAAAATTTACTAACCATGGTTAGGTTATGTCACATTCTCTTATTGTTTTTGGAATTAATAGGGTCTTTTTTTCTCACTTGGCATATGTATTGTTTTAAGGATTTTTGAACCGAGGATCTTGTTAAAAGATGACTCTTTATATTACCGAATTGAGGTAAAGTTTGTTTTAATCTCACCTAGAGCTAGACGTATGCATGAGTCGCTTTTGGGCTCAAAACGAAATCAGTTTTTAGATTTTGAAAACCGTTTGGTTTTTTTTGCTAATGATTATTTTATTTTCGGGTTTTACAAAGAGATTGGTTTGATATTCTGGGTTTTATTATTTGGGCTTGAAACTTTTTCGTCAAATTATAATGAATCACCTAGAAGTAATTGCATTATAACTGGAGTCTTAGTTCCCCGACCTTCAATTTTAACCTTCAAGTGGGTGGGCTCCAAGAAGATCCCATGGATGGAAATTGGGCATGCCCATGGGTGCCTTCTTCATTTAAGTTAGGATATACACATACATATTACCACTTAGAGTGGTGCTTAGGACCCCCTAAGTATGCATTGGGTCCTGTTAATGGTTGTATGTAATATTTCTATCACTGGCTAGTGGTATTTAAACTTATGACCTTAAGGTCACAAAATTTTTCACCATACTAGCAGATGTCAATAAACCAGATGGCCGCTGGCATATAAAGGACTCACTTCCATATGATGTTTATTAGATGTATCTGATCCTCATTTGTGAGGCTTTCACTTGCCTTCCAAAATGACATATTCTAGGTCAATGCTAATTGAATGTGAGGTCAAATATATGTTAGGATATATCAACGATCCTCATTAAGAATTTGATTCCAATTTGTCACTTAGAAATATTTGATGTTCGTAAGTGGCAATGCTAACATTGTAGATTTTCATTTCGTAGGTTAACCGTTTTCGATGGCATATAGATATGTCACAGCATTTAAAGTGTTTTGAATGGGGAATATGCATTTAGCCCTAACATAAAATTTAGCAAATTTAATTTGAGCGTTAAGCGTCAAGGTCATATTTATGATGGAAATAAGTTGGATTAGGGTTATAATAATTATACGACACTGGTAAAACATTATAGCTGTACGTTGCCCTGATTTATTACACACAAATATACACCAAAATACTTAAACTAGTTGAATATATATGGAACTTAATTTAGATATAGAAGACCAATGTAACTTCGAAGAGGCTCCATAATCCACTATGATGCTTCATATCAACCATCGTCAAAGAGGTGGACTGTGTGCATCTACTTAAAATACAAAAGTGTTATAATAAACATAGTGAAACGTATGACAAACTGAAAAGTGTCTCACATGCATGCCAAAAAGCATGTTTCCAAAGTAGATTGTTTTATACGGTAAACGTGTTAGGTCAATTTTCTCACTATTTACCAATCGAAATGTAAAATCAACAAATTTGCTTGAACCCTACTAAAATTGAAAACAAGCTAGCTTTAACATGCACGTTTACACTTTGTGTGATCATAGTAAACATTCATTCATTTGTGATTTGTATAAAATATGTAGTTGAATATATAAGAAAAGAAAAGTGATATCTCTTTTAATGTGTTATCGATCTAGTTCTCCACCTATCACGCACAAAATAGTGACACAACATGTGTTTGTCAAGTTGTTCTTCTGTTTCTCGTCATGACATATTGACTATTTTAATATAATATTTATGTCAAGAGATGTGAATATGAGACTCAAATTATCAACCGTGAAATCAACTTATTATAAACATATTGATAACGTTCTCTCTTTTAATACTTTCACCAATATATCACCAAATTAATGCAACTACTTCAATAACTTCACTCAACACCAGAGAAAAAAAAAGTCTATGTATACTTTTATTGACAGCATATATAAATTCATTCACACACCAATATTTATTCTAATTCAACCAATATTTATGCCCGACACTTTATCCGGCCAATTAACCAGTGGACGTTACCGTGTGTGTTTAAAGTCGATAAAAATATATTGAAAGTTTACTTAAATTGTTAACGGAGTTATATGATACCTATTATAAGAAAAAATGTGACTAACTTTAATGTATATAAGTTTTGCTACCAATTTATAAAAACAAAATTAAGCTTACTATATATTTATAATGCCACATATTTTTTTTATGTGTATAATTTATCCAAAATGAAGATAAATGTGATTTGTTTTGAAAAACATATTATCTTGCAATACATCTCATAATTAGAATTTTCAAGTCTAACTGTTATGTATATCCGTTATATAGTTAATAGTACGGCATCTGCACGAACGTTGTGACAAAATGATAATTTGCTGTGTGATAAATTTTATATGTGTTAAGTCTGAAATTTATAACGTTGGAACTAAGTAAATGTGGATAGAGATGTAATCTCAGTTGTAAGTGTATATACAAATAGTTTGTGTATATTATTACGTGTGCAAATGAGGATAGCTTTATCATTTCAATACTACTAACAACAACGTAAACAGTTGAGAGTAAAGATGTAAGTATTATTTGGTAAGTTACCTCTAAATGTTGATGAAAGTGAATAATCGGTACGTATTAAACCAAACCTAGCATATTTATTGAATTGTTTGTAAATTGGTTTGGAAAAGTATAATGTTTGGTAAAACCTTATCTGAAAAATGTCTTAATCCATTTAAAATTCATGGTACGTATATATATGCTAAATTAAAAACAACTTAAATGTTACTTGAATAATATTTGAAAATGATGTGCTCTCAAAATACTCTATTCTATTTTTATAAATGACTAGAATGTTTCTTGAATATGTTACATATAGCTAGGTCTATAGTGTCGTAGTTAATTAGTACATACATAACATATTCTAAAGATGAAAATCATAGTTTTGGTGCGTAGGTGATAAGAAGAGATATCAATAAACTTGGATACGATTTGTTCAAGCCCGGTGACAACCGAGTACCGACAAGAAAAGATTAATAAACTCGAATACAATTAAATTATATATATGTTTTCCTGTGACGTAAAAATATCAATCATATATAACTCAAGACATACTTTCAAATCATATAACTCGAGCACAGTGTCATATAACTCAAGACATTCTTTATGCGTAAGCAAATTGTAAATTGATTGTCGTATCGAAACACAACTATAATAAGGTTGTAAAATATCATTGTCCGGTTACAGTATAAACCACATATTATTTTCGCTTTTATGATTTTAAGTATACTCACGTTGATACGTCAACGTGTATAATTTTAGTAGAACTAATACACATCCTGTTTATCAAATAAACATGTTTATCTTATTAAACGTGTTATAATGTTATATCAACCAACCAAAAACCTTATATTTAATTAAAACTACGACTCGCATCCTCACACACTCATCTACTCGTACTCCAAAACTACACAAATTCTTTAACCACCCTATGACACTGTGTCAGCATTGGCGGATCCTGAACGCTTGTAACACGGGGGGCTGAAAATGACATGACTCATAAATTGTATTTTACACAGGGGCGAAATCATTATATATACAAATTTAAGATGCCGCGGTAAAAATCGACACTTCTGTCAAAAAAACACGCGGGGCCGGCGCCCATCCTGACCCCATAAGGGTTCGCCCTTGTGTGTCAGTATGATTTGATCTTTTTAAAAGACTACTAAAGCATCAAACCTAAGTTACAATAAATTAAACCTTGATTATTTGTGTTTCTATACTATGGTTATAGTAGTGTACGGAATTATCAACCTTGTAACAAAAACAATAAAACTTGGAAAAAAAAGGTATGAAAGTGGTGACTTAACTAACCACTATAACGTCACACCTAACTAACTGACTCAAGTTCATGTGTTGGGCTTGTGTGAGGATCTCTCACGTGCAACGTGCCACGAGTCACGTGCCTTGTTTTTAATCTTTTTCTTCACCCAGCCCCAATTTATTGACATTCAGCGGCTATTGCGTAAGTAATAAAACTCAGATAATTTCTAGTTATTAACCCACGATGTAATCAATAATCCTTGTGCATAATATTTTTTTTATCGTCTATTATTTTTTCTTTTTGATAAACGTGTTATTCCCTCATTAAGTAAGTTATAGAGCTAAAGAAGGTTTTGAACTTCTAAGAACTTTACAAAGTATATAAAATAATAATAAATTTTCCTTCCAAAAAGATTGTAACAAATTAAATAAAAGAGATTTATATATTTTAAAAGCTTCGATACCCGGGTGTTACACGAGATGAATAAAAATACTAATATCATAACGTGACGATTGAATTAGTATAATTTTTTTTAGATTGCTTGATTGTATGTAGAAATAAGGAAATGATTCTATTAGAAAAGACACGTATATTTCATAGAAGCAAAAACCGTCTTGAAGAATTGTTAAAAATCATTTCAACATAAGGTTTGGGCGGAAAAATGAAAATGAGAAAACACAGACTTAGGCACGTGGATTGCAGGTACTAATTATTAGTATTAGACTATGTGTAATTGTAAAACACAAAAATTCCCTATAAGTACTTCGGCCACCTCAGCATATGTCAACAATAATGGGATTTAACAAATTTTGGGCGCATTTTACACAGCGCCAAGGGTAAAAAAAATCCACTCAAAACGCCTAGGGGGTGATTGAGGCGCACTTTGGGGCGGTTTGGGTGGGTAAAAACACCCCACTACACATGGTGTTATATTAGATTGGATTACAAAGAAGATATAGAGTGATTGATTGGTCATGATAATAACGTCGATCATGTGACACTCGTTGATACAAAAGTTCGCTGTATTGAGTGAAGATTATATTCAACGATGCTCTAAACACAATAATATATTAAATTGCAAAGAGCCAAAGAGATAGTTAAATATCGATTGTATACGGAATAGAGTTGCAATAAGGCTATATATGGGCCGGGCATATGATATTACACGCCTTGTCTAATATGATCACGAAAGTATAGGACGTGAAACGACATGAGGGTACGTTGTTTGCAAAGAGTGAAAACTTACTATCACCTAGCTATCCATATACATATAGTTAAAGATTGAATGAAGGCAAGTTAAAGATCGAATTAAAGAATTGAAGGCAAAATAAATGAATAGTAGTTTAAACAATATATAATCCTTATATATTTTCTAAGGAAATATACGAGACCGGTATCTTATATTTCAACCCGTAATATTTTGGTTATACGATACACTCTATGTGCAACCGTTAAAATATCTCATTGTTTGAGTTATAAGTTGATAAGTTATATGTTCAAGAAAAAAAACAACTTTATGAAGTTTCTAACGATTTTAAGTACCCTCCAACGTTTGCTAGTGCAATATGTGCCGTACTATTTTTGTATTTCATTCAATAAATAAATTATCAAATTGAGTCCCATGCCGTATTGTTAACGTGAATAAATTACTAGGTCTTATGATATTATACAACATGTGTTGAAGTTTAATAATAATCTTATATACATATGATTTGATTATTATTTTTTTTTTTGCTTTTTTGTATATATAATCTATTATAACTTATTCCCTTCACTATATTATCAATAAACAAACAAGTGAATACAAACACGAAAAGTTTATCTAAGAACATGGAGATTTTAGACAACTAAGCTAGTAGTAATTACCTTGTACATTAGAAGAACATGGGTTATAGAAAATCAAAAACATAAATAACTCATGCTAAATTTAATTATCATATTAAACAATTGATCAATCCACATGAAACAGAAATAATTATACTCCTTAAAATATATATTGTGATAATATTAAATAATAATACACACTCATTGGAGATTTTGCATCGCTGATTATGAGAATCAGAGAAATAATTTTTTATCGAGTATTTCGTACCTTTTTACAAAAAGAAAAAAAGCAAAAAGATTGTCTGAGCGAAAATATAACCATGATTCTTTTCATCACTATTTATTTTACAAATTTATAAGTAACCATGCATGAGGGTACATGGATGCTAAAAGCGTTAACTATTATTTCACACATTTATACTTTTTTTTTAAATTAAAGGGTGTAAAATTATGGTGTTTATTTAACAACCATTTAGTTGAAAGTCATATACATTTATCACTAGATAAAGCTAGTGGTTTTATTTTAAGGATTTTTACATATTTCTGATTCATAACCTTCTTAATTACGTATATATCTTAAACCCTTAATTTTTATTACATATTTTTCATTTTATTAAAAGTTGACACAATTATCCTTTATACGAAGGGGGTCTAAAGAACAATTAATGTAGATACAAGTATGGTTGACTAATTAAATGTGCTTGTGTTTGGAAAAAAGAAGATCATGTATATACCTCAAATCAGTAGAAGTACAGTACGTTAATTAATGAGTCTCGTGATGCCACTAGTGGCCCCGCTGTGTTTGATCATGGTTAATGCACATTTGATTATCAACATGATCCATGAGCTAACATGTTTAATGCACATATATTTGATTATCAACATGATCCATGAGCAACATGTTTGTCAGTTAGCCGTTTATGAGAAGGGTATGCATGTCTCCTTTCATTATGGTTTAGATGTTGTATAGTAACGATACATGATATTCCCACCGTCTCATTTTAAGTGTCATAGAACTTACAACATAAAGTTTAAGAAAAAGTGGGTTATTATATATTTTTAACATTTAAAATGATAATAATACAATTGAAGTCTTTTGTCTTTTAGTCATCAAATAGCTTTTGTATTAAATAATTACGGTAAAATTAAAAATTATACTTTTATTTTTAGAATTGACATTTAAATTTGAAAAAAAAATAAACGTTTAAAATAAGAGAGAAGAAGTATATGTATATCCAAGCAATTTGTATATGTCTAAATCTATTCATCCTCAAATTAAGCATGTGTCACATCGTCCCCAACATGGCAACATGACTTACAATCACATCGATCTCTTTCGGACTTCATTTTCCATACAATTAAGTGTGGTGGGTGTGGACACATGTAAGCATGCGGGTGTATGCCTTTACACGTGCCGTAACATTGTCGCCACTCATGCGGGTAGTTGACAACGGGGTCCGATACCCGTTAGCCATATCTCATTTCAAGCAATTTTGTCTTTTTATAAAAAAGATGCGTGAGGTGTATTGTTATGATTGGTGGGTTATGAGGATACTTAACACCCACCAAATATAAGGAGTGAAGGTATGTAGTTGTGAGATGGAGTGTTTTGATCGATGGGTTGTAAGGGTAGATTAAGGTATGAGGGTAGATTACGTGTTTATGGTATGTAGAACATGCCCACAAGGCCATAACCATATCTTATTGTTTAATGACCCACTTGATCCTTGTAGCTTATGTTCAATCCATAGTCTTTGATCTAACTCTCAGGATCTTTATTTCAATTCTCAAGTCATTTGCACCCATTGTTTCCCACACTTAAGATTTTTCAAGGCATCATTTGATAACAAAATCTTAAATCGATAACTTGAAGGATAAATTATGTCTGTAAGTACTGAAGTAAAATGTAACATAAAACAAGTAACATAAAATCTTATTCATATGCGAAAATAAAAATTATAGTTTTTGAACCTAGAAGACCCAAATAACAAAAAAAACCTCCCTACATCACTCAAAGGAATGATTGTCATGTTTCTCAACAATTATGTAAACAAAGATTATGTAAACACAGATTAAATTTTGAACAACTTAAACCACCTCCATTAATCAATAAAACTTTATATTAGTTTTATAATCGTCAATAGAGTTAATGGCTCATTGGTAACATATTTGTATTAGGAGCATTAGGTTAAGGGTTCTAGCTAGTCCTGCTCTTAGTAGGTTCTGGTGTAGTTCTATTTGAAAATCAATGTGCTACTGTTAAAAAAAGTTATTTAACAGTATCGTTTGAGTTTCTACTTTTATTTATCAATATTAAGTTTTTCGAATATCGGACCGACGTTTTATGGCTTTTTATCGGAAGAAGTATACGAGTCGATTGATGTAACAGTTACATCGAAACCATTCTCCAAACGACAAAATTTTTACATGCTATTGAATCACCATTAAGTTTAAACACTCATTGGAGTATCGTTTCGACGTTTGAAGCACCATTTCGATGTAACTTTGTAACAGCCCAGCGAAACCACACCATGATATTATCTGCTTTGGCAACGACACGCCCTCATGCATCCGCCCCTCACCGTTTTAAAACACGTTATGATGGTAAGGGTATCAAGTCCCTTATAAACAAGCATTCTTCTCCCTAACAACCAATGCACATCTTACAAATCTTTACGTCAGTCGACTCATATTCTTCTTCTGATCAAAATCCGAAAACATGGGCTTTAAAAAAATAGTGACATTAAAAATTTTAAATGACGGTTCATTGGTGACAAAAATTATAAAAGTCGCAACCATTGCGAGTTATGTTGTTTGTTGGACCATCAAAAACCAAAAGATGTTACTTGAGATTGTTAAAAAGTTTTTAATAAAAACCCATAACCTTGTCATTGAATTAATAAATTTAACAAATACCGTTGGGACAATAGTCGTTTAGGCATTTAAAAGGCAATCCGTTACTTTCATTTATGTTGTTTTAAAATAAAAAAGTCCGACTGAGACAAAAAAAAAATTAACCATGTATTCACTAGGTGTGTATGCTACTTTTCCAATGATTACTCTTGTCAATGTAACTATAACGAGTTAAAAAAAATACCCATGAAAGTTGCCGTTCAAAACAATTTATATGTACCCGGTCACATTTCCAGCATATATATTTCATTATTTATGAACTAAATATTTTTTTTTAATGGTAAATATACGACCCTAATTCAGAGAATAAATGTTATCTTAATCGAGTCTACCTATCCGTTTTTCAGCCGGGACCGCACCCCAACTCTCATAGGAGGAAACTCACATTTAATAAGAAAACCTCATAGCCTAACGTAGAACCTTCCAATTTTAATTTTTTTTTGTCCTAAATGAAACTTGAACCAAGTCTTCCTTTATTTTCTGGACTAAATATTCCTTTGTCACATTCAGAAGTTAGAGCTAATTCAAAAATAAAATTATCTTAAGTCTTCCTTTATTTTCTGGACTAAATATTCCTTTGTCACATTCAGAAGTTAGAGCTAATTCAAAAATAAAATTATCTTAAGCACTTACAAAAACATATCATCATCTTTATTATTTAAATAAATATTATATTTCTTTAAATTCAGTTTATATTTTGGTTAAGATTTCACATCTCATCCTCTGTATTTAATTACCTATCTTTGTTTCACCCACAAACACTTAATTTATTATTGTTTTTTCTTTCGTAGGTGTTTATAAAAGATATAAAAACCGGTGAATAGTGAATCTCTATCTTCCAAGACTCACAATTCACATAACTTTTATAGAAATAGTGAGGGTGATATCCTAATGATGTATAGATGCTAAATACAAGAATCTCTATTCTCTAAGTAGTCGAGACAAGGATGAAGATAAAGGCTTATTGTGAAGGCTCTTAGGAGTTAAAGTAGTTAATTATTTAAAGCATGTTATATTATATATGATTTTTAAAGTATTTATAAAATATATATTTGTTCAACCCAAAAAACTTAACATAACATAAGGTGGGTTTTCCCCCTAAGGATGGACTCAGATTTGGCATTGATGGAGACGAAATGATGAATGCGTTTTTTTTAAGCTTTACCAGCTTAGAGCCTTAAAGTTTATACTCAAGTAATGAAAATGATTAGATGGGTTAATGGCTATAGGGTTAGTGTCTATATGTGATCTAAATGGTGTAAAAGAGCTAATATCAAATATCTTAAAATTTACACACAATAGTATATTCCTAAAGTGTTATACGTCCGTACATGTTCCTAAAGGATGGCCCTTATAGAAACTATATATTTCATATCCTTGTTTTCTCTTTTAAATAATATAATATATATATTTATCGTTCTCATGATATATCCATAAAAAAATTAATAATTAATATTTGTATCTAGAAGATAAATAGAAAGGGAGATAATATTTTACCGACTTAAAAACAAAAACAATAATAGTGTGAGACAAAATGTGAATTATAAAACAAGAAAAACAATTAAGATGAAGAGGATAGTGTACGGTGAGACACCACGTGTCCATGTGCATTTGTTTGGATATTCTGTAGGCACGAGCTTGCCAGCCAATTAACGCACCGTCTATTCACCTCTCTTTATTTCTATTGTTTTATTCGCTAAAACATATAATTATATAACGGAACAGTTATAATAATAAGAGTTAATTATACAAATGGGTTATATGATTAGTTAAAATCACATGTTTGGGTAATAAAAGTTTTTTTAACTAGTTTGGGTATTGTGCTTTTAATTTGTAACGAGCTTGAGTATTAACACTAAAATCATTAGGTTTTCTGTTAGATAGAAGAGTATTTTAATCATTTTGTATCTGAGGGATATAAATAAGATTGTTTTATATCTAAGCAGTTATTTGTGGAATTAATTAAAAATAACCAAAATACTCTTCAATTAATTAAAAATAACCAAAATACTCTTCAATTTAATTAACACAAAATACTCAAACTCGTTACAAACTGAAACCACAATACCTCAATTTGTTACAAAAAAACTATTAGTACCCAAACCTGTGATTTTAACTAAACCATAAGACCTATTTGTATAATGAACTCTAATAGTAATAATAAAACTAACAATAATAATAAAGATGATAAAGTTATAATAATAATAATAACAACAGTAGTAGTAGTAGTTGTTGATGCAAATCCGGGCGCGTAGGTAGTAACGGATCTGGATCAACGGGAACCTCCTATTTCTTCACCTCTTGGTTCTACAAAGTTGGTTCTCTGCACAAGTAACAACGCGTTAAGGCACCACGAAGAACCGAAGGGTGGTTTCTCCGTGATAACCCTCCGGCGTGACAATCAGTATATTGATTATGAAATGATAGATAAGTGTGTGTGATTGAGTGTGAGAATGGTGAGGAGAGCATAATCCTATTTGTTAAAGGGAATGTCATATATATAGTCACCTGATTAGGGTTACCTGATGTTGGCGCGTGGGTCCCTCAAGGGGACATACCTTTTGCACGGTTCTCTTTTATTGGCTTGCAGGGTTTGTACCTTTGTTATGCGCCGGGCACGATTGTGTTCCCCGCAACTGGGCGCGAGGTGGTACCAAGTACTAGTTCCTGATTGGTGGTGCTCTGATTATCCACACATGGGGCGCCACGTTGCCTACCATATCTGTCGGGTGACGTAGGCGGGTGATGTTGGCGGGTCGGGTGACACGAGCGGGTGATATTGGCGGGTCGGGTGACACGAGCGGGTGATATTGGCGGGTCGGGTGACACGAGCGGGTGACATTGGCGGGTCGGGTCTGACCCGTTTGGATACAATACCCTTCAAGTCCCCCAAGTCTGTCATTTTTAGCTAGCGTCTCCCAAGAGATGTGTGTTGAAAATGTCAGACTTTTGTGTTTTTTGGTTGACTCTTGAAGGTTCGTTTTTCAGTCTTTGTTTGATGGCGCGTCAGGAGGTGAGACAATGAAGTGGCGCGCATATTAACTTTAAAGTGGCGCATCAAGTGCTTAGACCACGAAGTGGCGTGTCGAGTGGTTAGACCATAAAGTGGTGAGCTGAGTGACCATAAAGTGGCGCATCGAGTGGTTGGACCATGAAGTGGCGCGTCAAGTGGCTGGACCATGAAGTGGCGCGCCAAGTGACCATAAAGTGGCGCATCGAGTGGTTGGACCACGAAGTGGCGCATCGAGTGGCTGGAGAATGAAGTGGCGCGTTAAGTGGCGCGCCAAGTGGCCATAAAGTGGCGCATCGAGTGGTTGGACCACGAAGTGGCGCGTCGAGTAATTATATCATAAAATGGCTCCTCAGGTTGTTGAAACATAAAATGGCGCATCGAGCGTGGCGCGTCAGGTTTTTGAATCATAAAGTGGCGCATCGAGTGTGGCGCGTCAGGTTTTTGAACCATAAAGTGGCGCATTGATTGTACCATAAAGTGGCGCATCCAGTTGTGGCGCACCAAGTGATTATATCATAAAATGGCGCGCCCGGTTGTGACGCGTCAAGTGATTATACAATAAAGTGGCGCGCCCGGTTGTGGCGCATCAAGTGATTATACAATAAAGTGGCGCGCCCGGTTGTGGCGCATCAAGTGATTATACAATAAAGTGGCACGTCAGGTTGTTGAACCATATAGTGGCGAATTGAGTGATTATATCATTAAATGGCGCGTCAGGTTGTTGAACCATAAAGTGACGCACCGAGTGATTAGACCATAAAGTGGCGCGTCA
The DNA here is from genome assembly GCA_030867185.1 of Tagetes erecta. NCBI lineage: Eukaryota > Viridiplantae > Streptophyta > Magnoliopsida > Asterales > Asteraceae > Tagetes > Tagetes erecta. Next base: position 12,071,149 of record CM061494.1, read on the forward strand.
GGTTGTTGAACCATAAAGTGGCGCACCGAGTGATTATATCATAAATGGCGCCTCAAGTTGTTGAACCATAAAGTGACGCACCGAGTGATTAGACCATAAAGTGGCGCGTCAGGTTGTTGAACCACAAAGTGGCGCACCGAATGATTAGACCATAAAGTGGCGCGTCAGGTGACCATAAAGTGGCGCGCCGGGCACCAATCTTTTTAGGTGACCTTTTGATTTCTTAAAAAGTGATATCTTATATGGAGTGATAAGTGATTGACAAGTTCTTTGTGGTGGGTAATGTTGCAAGGCATCCTGACTTTGTTCCTAAGCCTTTGTGGTGGGTAATGTATCGCTTGATAATGTGTTAACTCTTGCTCGTGGTTTGCTCCTCTCGCCTAATGCCTTTGTGGCGGGTACTCGAGGCGATGAAGAGAGTGATGATGCCTCTGATGATGAAGTGTGAGACACTTGAGTTTGTCTTGTGTCTGTTTGTAAGGGTGGTTGTTGTAGATCCTTTGAAAAAACTCTTTATGCGGTGTGGTGTATATGTTCAAGTAATGTTTGACATTTTGCACCTTTCCTTATGTATTTGGCGCTGGCTATGTTTTGTTTGTAATGGTGATACAAGTGGGACTTTTCCCAATGGCTCTAATTTTGGCCCTGACGTCTAACTTGTTGGGCACATGCTTAGTGGCCTATGGTGTTGAGAGTGGGTATAGCGTGAACTATTCCTTGATTTTGTTACTAGATATTTTGATGGCGATTGTATCTCGGCGTTGTATCCGGAGGAGTTGTATGATATTGTAGTTGTATGATCAATCGATAAAATGTACTTCTTTAGGACTAGTGGCTAACTGGATGTGCCATATGATAGGCGACTTTTATGGTTGGCGTTGGATGTGATCCGCCACGTTATCCTGGTGCGCCCTATGATAGGCGACTTGTTATGGATACATTGGCTTTTTACCAATGGCACTGGGTATGATACAGTGACTGACTAGCACGCCCTGGTATGACGGCTTCTGTAAACGCGTTTCACTGGCTTTTTACCAGCGGCACTGGTTTAGTCCCAGTGTCTAACGAGGGTTTTGTGTTGACCCATGGCGGTGATTCACCCGCTTGACTGATTTTGCCTTATGAGTGGCATATTAATGATAGCGCCTTATGAGTGGCATGTCTTTTGTGTGTCATGCCTTCTGAGTGACATATTGTTGATAGAGCCTTATGAGTGGCGTGCCTTATGAGTGGCGTGCCTTCTGAGTGGCGTATTGTTAGCTATGTTATTTCATATAAATAACTACAAGTGATTTTGGCGTGTAGCCGAATGAAGACATGGCGCGTGGCCTGAGAAAATCTGAGTGATTCCTTTGACATTTCGATCGACTCATTATGGTTTGGTGGAAGCAAGGTTGGGTCATGTAAGTCCCAAGTTCAATGCTGCTAAATGATGTTAGTAGTATTAATCTTTATAAAGTAAATTGACAAGTAATATGATAAAAGGTTGTACTTAAAACCTTGTTCTTGAAGGGATCGGCCATGTATGAATCAAATCTTTTTGAATACATAATATGATATGTGGTAGCATTAATGTTACACCATGTATGTCCCCCAGTTCAATGCTGCTAAAAACTATTAGTGGCAGTGAACTTATAAAATAGACCGAAATTACCTTTTTGCAAATGATAAAGGTGTGACTTGTGGAGGAAGGATCATGCAGTGCTTAGTCGAACAATAATGTTGTGGTGTGTACCTTGATGGAAGCACGTCCCATGGTTGAATGGAAATCATCTAACGCGTAATGCAGTTACAGTGTGGTGCCTAGCCATATATAATAGTGTGGCGTGTGCACCAGACTTATTACCTGACATGTAAAAGATCAAGAACGTCCGGTCGTAGCCAGAGCCGAGCGTCCCAATAACATATGGGTGTTTTATGAGGTGCCAATCCTCATATTAGTGCTTCTCAAACTTAAAATAAGTTTGAATAAATAAATAAGTTATAGAGAATGCGACTAATGAAAACGTTGTACCATAACCTTACTTGCCTGGACTGAAGTGGATATGAGTTGTGCATGGAGTTCATTTTGGTACCTACGGAGTTGACAACTTTTGACCCGCCACATATGGCGCTTAAAGAAAGTATATCTTGTCAATTGCCATTTTTTTATAGAGTCTCGATGTTGGCTGGCGTGTGGTCTATCACCTTTGTTCCCTCTGGTACCTCCGTAAGGAATTCTGCTAACACTTGTACTTTTATGTTGATTCTTGGCTTGTAACTGATCTCGAAGGTACCTATCTCAATAGCCCACTTGGCTTGGCGCCCTGAGAGTTTTATCATTTTTAACACTTGTTGGAGGGCACACTAGTCAGTACTTCTATTGTTGTGATAGTCGAAGTGCCATTTTAATCGTCTTGATGTGTTGACCAATTCTAACACCGGTGTTTCAACAATGGTGTAGTTTGTTGCTAAATAAGTCTGGACATGAATGGCATAGTAGCTAGGGGTTTACAACCCTTTCCTTTCTAAAAACACCTCTAGGTTCTTGTGGATTTGATCTTTAAAGACTTCATTTGTTGGCTTTTGGTACGTTGCCCTCGCATTCTTCAACCCTAAAGGCATCTTTGTGTAACAAAAAATGACGATGCTAGTGTGGAAAACCGTTTTGTCTTTAACGCCCCGCGCCACTTTGATCTGATAGTAACCCTTGTACGCATCTAAGTAGCACTTGCACTTGAATTGGGCAAACGAGTCTATTTTTGCCTCTTGGGCAGGGGAAATAAGACTTTGGAACATGCTTTGTTGAGGTGCGTGTAATTGATGTTGTGCCTCTTTCCTTGGTACCTGGTCATATCTATTTGTTCGAAGGCGAACATGTCCATTTACGAGCGGAGAAAGTCCTTAAGATGGTGCAAGATGTTTGCGCCAAGTAAAGTTAACGTGGCGGGTACTGATGGTGTACTAATGGCGTGTCAAACAAGATTAAAATATTGGGTACTCCGGGAATTTGTGGTGCCCGGTACTCCGGGAACTGATGGTAGTGGTGTATCAAGCAATGATAAAATATTTGGTACCTCGGGAACCAGTGGCGCACCAAGCAATGCTAAAATGATTGGTATCCCAGGAAAAGGTGACGTATCAAGCAATGTAAATATTTGGTACCCCGAGGACTGGTGGCGCATCAAGTAATGAAAATATTTGATATCACTGGGACTGGTGGCGCCTCAAGCAATGTTAAAATATTTGGTACCCCGGGAAATGGTGGTGTATCAAGCAATGTAAAATTTGGCACCCTGGGTGCTAGTGGCGCGTCAAGCAATAATAAGATATTTGGTACCTCTGGGACAGGTGGCGCCTCAAGCAATGTTAAAATATTTGGTACCTCTGGGACGGGTGGCGCCTCAAGCAATGTTAAAATATTGGTACCTCTGGGACGGGTGGCGCCTCAAGCAATGTTAAAATATTTGGTACCTCTGGGACGGGTGGCGCCTCAAGCAATGTTAAAATATTGGTACCTCTGGGACGGGTGGCGCCTCAAGCAATGTTAAAATATTTGGTACCTCTGGGACGGGTGGCGCCTCAAGCAATGTTAAAATATTGGTACCTCTGGGACGGGTGGCACCTCAAGCAATGTTAAAATATTGGTACCTCTGGGACGGGTGGCGCCTCAAGCAATGTTAAAATATTGGTACCTCTGGGACGGGTGGCGCCTCAAGCAATGTTAAAATATTTGGTACCTCTGGGACGGGTGGCGCCTCAAGCAATGTTAAAATATTGGTACCTCTGGGACGGGTGGCGCCTCAAGCAATGTTAAAATATTGGTACCTCTGGGACGGGTGGCGCCTCAAGCAATGTTAAAATATTGGTACCTCTGGAACGGGTGGCGCCTCAAGCAATGTTAAAATATTTGGTACCTCTGGGACGGGTGGCGCCTCAAGCAATGTTAAAATATTGGTACCTCTGGGACGGGTGGCGCCTCAAGCAATGTTAAAATGTTTGGTACTCCGGCAGCAAGTGGCGCATCAAGAATAGTTAAAATATTTGGTACCTCGGGTACTAGAAGCGCATCAAGCAATGTTAAAATACTTGGTACCCCGAGGACTGGTGGCGCATCAAGCAATGCTAAAATGTTTGGTACTCCGGGAGCAAGTGGCGCATCAAGAATAGTTAAAATATTTGGTACCTCGGGTACTAGAAGCGCATCAAGCAATGTTAAAATAGTTGGTACCCCGAGGACTGGTGGCGCATCAAGCAATGCTAAAATGTTTGGTACTCCGGGAGCAAGTGGCGCATCAAGAATAGTTAAAATATTTGGTACCTCGGGTACTAGAAGCGCATCAAGCAATGTTAAAATAGTTGGTACCCCGAGGACTGGTGGCGCATCAAGCAATGCTAAAATATTTGGTACTCCGGGAGCAAGTGGCGCATCAAGAATTGCTAAAATATTTCATACCCGGGGAATGGTGGTGCGTCAACTAGGAATTGAAGCGTGTATTTGGATTTGTTGGTGCGCCCTTGGAGGGGGTGACGCGTTCACTAGGCACCTCTTTGGTTCCTTCTCAAGGTTCCTCACACTATTTGGTGGAGTTGGGATTTGAATTATGACGCGTTGAACCTGACTCTAGACGCTAGTATGGCACTTAAAGATTTGATAGGTGACACGTAAAAGTTGTTGTCACCACGTTTACTATTTCTTGGCAATTTTGTGGATAAGGGCGAGCATACTCTTTTGTAAAGCTTTGGTGATTGCAATCATTTTTGCGTTGTTAGAGTCTTCATTCTTGTAAGATCTTTGTGTCTTTTTCTCTTGTGTTCTTTTGTTTATGTTTTCCGATGGCTCGGTTCAGTTGCCCACTTTCCTCTACTTGGATGCGCATATTCGCTATGTTCGTGGCTCCATGGCCCGAGGCATACCTTCGAGACCATGCAACCTTCTTATCATATGGTTGTCTCTCAAACCATCCACAAACCCTGTGATTGTGAAGTCTTTTATCATTGCTTCAACCTGGAGTCTTTCAATGCTATATCAGATGATGAAGTTAGCTAGAGGCTCATCATTGCATCTCTTGATATGCAAGATTTATGTCATGTCTTTTGTGGATGCGATTTTGGTTTTCTTCGGAATTTCTTCTTGTGTAAGCCTGGCTGTGAATTCAGATTGGACCAGAAGGGGGATCTACCTAGGTTGTTGACGGGGGATCTACCTAGGTTCCTCGCCACTGATCCTGGTACTAGATTTATTTGGTTTTCTGTGGGGCGTCATGCATCTCTTGGTTTTTGGGAGGCGCGCGTGTGTTGATGCCCTTAAGATTTCACACATCATATGTTCTTGGTACGTCTGTATTTGTCGCATGCGTTCTCCCCACCAGTTGGTGGCGACTGGCGGGAGCATCCTCATGTTTGCGAGCATGAAAGCATTACATGGCCTGATGTTTGAGCCCCCTGGCTGGTGGCGTGAACCTTTGTTAGGGGCGGGAAAATTGGTGTTTGGAACATTAAGATGGCATATTATGGTAATCTGGGGTTGCGCCAATTAGAGTGACGGCGGGTGGATGTGTGGTTGTATTTGTTACAGTAGTGGTTGTAATGTATGCGAGTAAAGTTTCCGCGCTCCCTACTGATACGTTGGCAAGGCTAGAAGCGCTCTCAAGGCGCTCCCAAAACGACATGCTAAAGAATGATTTTTCACCCGGGGTTCTTATTAAGAGTGGGTGACTGAGAGTCTGAGTCTTATGAGCTTTCGACCTCATCAAATAATAGTGAATTTGGGTCTGAGTTTTGTTCTGGGTTGGTGGCCATGTTTGTGATGAGTTGGTTTGAAGAAACTAGGAGAGGGAGAATGCCGGTCCCACGGATGGCGCCAAAATGTTGATGCAAATCCGGGCGCGTAGGTAGTAACGGATCTGGATCAACGGGAACCTCCTATTTCTTCACCTCTTGGTTCTACAAAGTTGGTTCTCTGCACAAGTAACAACGCGTTAAGGCACCACGAAGAACCGAAGGGTGGTTTCTCCGTGATAACCCTCCGGCGTGACAATCAGTATATTGATTATGAAATGATAGATAAGTGTGTGTGATTGAGTGTGAGAATGGTGAGGAGAGCATAATCCTATTTGTTAAAGGGAATGTCATATATATAGTCACCTGATTAGGGTTACCTGATGTTGGCGCGTGGGTCCCTCAAGGGGACATACCTTTTGCACGGTTCTCTTTTATTGGCTTGCAGGGTTTGTACCTTTGTTATGCGCCGGGCACGATTGTGTTCCCCGCAACTGGGCGCGAGGTGGTACCAAGTACTAGTTCCTGATTGGTGGTGCTCTGATTATCCACACATGGGGCGCCACGTTGCCTACCATATCTGTCGGGTGACGTAGGCGGGTGATGTTGGCGGGTCGGGTGACACGAGCGGGTGATATTGGCGGGTCGGGTGACACGAGCGGGTGATATTGGCGGGTCGGGTGACACGAGCGGGTGACATTGGCGGGTCGGGTCTGACCCGTTTGGATACAATACCCTTCAGTAGTAATAGTAATAGTAGTAATAATAATAATAATAATAAGGTTATAATAATAGTTTTACTTTTATTATGATCTCTCTATTTACTGATTAGTCATTAAGGTTTCATTTGGTTGATTTGTGTACACATGTTGTAAACTTATTATAGTAAAGTAAAACTTATAAAATGAGTCTTTTTTTACCATATGTTATTAGCTCGATAATGTTTTATGCTTCTATATCTTTGCAATGAGTTTCATTTGCCACACCTAGAGCCTATTTTGGTCTATTTAACAACAAATCTAATACGCTTTATTATAAGAACGGGCTTCAACACATAGATACTTCTCTTCAACGGCTTCTTTAACAGGTTGCCAACTTACCTCGGGATGCCTAGTATGCTACCTAATGTATAAACAAGCTAGAACGATATGAATCAAATAGTAGTAGTAATAATAATAAAAAACATAACTATTACAACTATTATTATTATTAGTATTATTATTATTATTATCTTTGATAACTGTTATTATAATTATTAAAGCAAAGGTAATTTTATCCAAAATGATGTCCACGTAGGAATTAAGACATTTTTGGTGCATTAATTAAGTAAAAAGAAACACGTACTCGTATATTTCATAGATTAAGATTTGTTCATATTAAGTAAGAAGTACCGTCTCAAACTAAAATAGATACATATAGACATAATAACGTCTACTAAGTGATTTTATTTTCTTTAAATGATATAAACATTTTGGGTCATTTATAGAATAATTTTTTTTTTAAATGTAACACTTTTGCAAACACAAATGGCTTTATAATATGAATCTCATAATAAAATATTTAAAACAAAACATAATTATCAGAAGGTTATAGCTAGGACACTCTTAATTATTTCATCTTTCCTTATTGCATGGAAATTTATCTCTGTACTCAAATTCAATTAATATAATGTATTTTTCACAATGATTGAAATACAAGAATTAATGTTTGTTTCAATTATTTGAAAGAATGGACAAAACCAACAAGATATGTACATCCATGTTTGGTCTAAATATAAATATATGAGCTAGCTAGGATATACATGCTGTCTTTGTTTTAATTTCAATATATATCAATTTCACAGTCTAGTTTAATCAGTTTTAATAAAATTTAAGAATTGAACTAGTAGTATCTATGAACTCCACAAACTATTGGTGTTTTAATTTCTTTTAATAATATTCACGATCATTAGTTGGAATGAACTTTTTTTAAGCTGATAAAAATATTTCAAAACTTAAAGAAAAATACTATTGTAAAAAGTAAAATTAAGCCGGTTTGGTTTATTGGTTTATACAGTCAGTTCCAAGACATTAACCGCTAGTCTAACCATTTGACCCAACTTGTGAAACCGTTAAACATGGCTCGACCATACAAATGCTAATTAGGCCGACCGAATCGATCTATTTGGTTCATCTTGGACGGTTAGGTCGGTTTTCACTATGTAGAAAAACCCTTAGCCTCACATGTTTTGATACTTTTGTTGTACAATATGGTGTAGAATATTGAGATATATAGTATAAAACATACAAATGAGAAAAAAAAATAAAAATATAGAGAACATACTAAAATTATTTTGGGAAATATATTGACAACAATTAATCACCACTCAAAAAGTTTATTATTCAACCAAATAGATAAAACCAATACTTGGCAAAATCAAACACAATTACCCAATAATCAAATAGCTATGTATATGTTTATATAAATAACCAAGCTTTTGAATAGAAACAAACAGGTGATTCAGAGCCAATGTATTAATAGAGTGGACAAAATGGGCTAAACCTACGCTCCATATCATTGGTTTATGGGCTGGGTTTGGTTGTTTTAGATAGTACATTATTAATAGGCTAATAGCCAGAAGTATTTTAGTTTATGTTACTTTTAAAATAAAATAATACTCCGTAGTTCATATCTTTTGGTTTTATAAAACTAAACAATCCATTAGAATTTACAATAGGGTGGCAGGTAAACGAACAACAAGTTACGTCGCAACTTCCTTTTAAACAGCAAACCCTAACCTGGTGAACTATTGTCTTTTAGGGTGCGGTAGTAGACAGTTTTACAGTTATACATAATACACTCACCTTTTTTAATTTTTTACTTTTTACGCCTCATTCTTAAACAAAAGCTATAATTCGTTCCTTATTTGTTTTTCAATTAAGAGTATAAAAACAACAATTAATCAAATATAAAAACAAATTTTGAAATTCAGCATTATGTATCTAACAATGTCAAATTGTAAGTTCAGTTTGGTTAATGGTTACACAAAATAGACCTATTCGATTTGATTATCTAAATAAATCGTATAACAATCTATATTAAGGAGGTATAATAGTAAAATTATAGTTTCATTTTTCTTTTCTCTCGACTCGAAAACACATAAATCTATATATTTTTTCCTTCTCTTCAAACACTAGAACATGAAATGAAGTTACATATTTCACTCTTTTTTTTTTCCTAACTAAATTTCTTTTCCCTTTGAATAACACAAAGGCGTATTTTCACATTGACTAACACAATGCTACATTTAAAGACTAAAAATCAGATTGTAACCACAAATGACCATTTAAAGACTCTAACATCTCATATATATCACTCCTCTGCATATGACTTGTATCTCTAGCTACAAACTCATGCACATTATCTCCTATCTGAATTGAGCTACAACCTGGTACCTTTTCAATTCCTTCTTCTCTCATTTCCTGCCTAAATCTTAAAGCATCTTCCCATCTTCCGACCGATGAACTCAAATTTGTAATCGATGTCAAATAGCTCGGGTTTGAAGGTTCTTGATCTAATACCTTTTTGGTTACATACTCAAACAACTTACTATTCCCATGTACTTTACAAGCAGCTATTAATGTCCCCCAAATCACCGCGTTAGGCTCCAAATCCATGCTTTCTGTCAATCTTATTGCTTCATCCAAATCCCCAAATCGCGCTAGAAGATCAATCATGCATCCATAATGCGCAATTTGAGGTTTAATCGCGTATTTATGTATCATTTGGTTGAATAATGTTTTACCCTCTTTCACTAATCCTCCATGGTTGCATGCTGATAAAACAGCAATAAACATAACATCATCTGGTTTTATTCCTTGTGCACACATCTTATTGAACAATGTTAATGCTTCTTTACACATCCCATGAACAGCCAAACTTGACACCATTGTTGTCCATGTGATTATACATTTGTTACACATTTGATTAAAGATTGATTTACTGCTTTCAATATCCCCACATTTTGCAAACATGTCTATCAATGCATTTCCTAAAGGAGTTGAAACATTTATCTTGTTTTTGTTAATGTAAAAGGCGATCCATTTTCCATTTTCAAGAGAACCTAAGTGAGAACACGCGGATACAACACTAATCAACGTAATGTGATCAGGTTTACATTTACCATCAACCGACATCAAACGGAACAACGAAAGAGCCTCATCAAACATGCTTTTGTTTATGTAACCTGAAATCATAGCATTCCAAGTTACAACAGTTCTTTTGCTACCCATCGAATCAAACATTTTTCTCGCTGATTCAACGTCTCCAATTGAAGCATACCCCGATATGACCGCAGTACATGCCACCACAGACTTCACAGGCATCTTATCCAACAAAGCCTCTGCATTTCCCAAATCACCTAACTTCAAGTACCCAGATATCAAACAGTTCCACGAAACCTCGTTTCTCTTAGGCATTTCATCAAACACCTTACGTGCATGCTCCATCTTCCCATTCTTTGCTAATCCAGTGATTACAGAATTCCACGTCACAACACTTCTTTCGGGCATCGATTCGAACAACTTAATTGCGAGCCCAACGTCCCCGCAATCCATATACATCCCAATCATAGTGTTCCAAGATACTACATCTCTCACAAGCATTTCATCAAACACCTTGCAAGCATAACCAACACCTTCACTACCAAACTTACTATAAAAATTCAAAAGCGCATTTCCAACAAACGCACTCGAAACATCAAATCCCATCTTCATAACTTCCCCATGAATCATTCTACCAACATTCAGACTCAAATTCATATTCAAATTCTCAAAACATTTGAGGAGAAAAGTGAATGTAAAGCTGTTTGGTGATACGACAAACTCTCGTGTTTTCATTTGTTTGTAAACACTGATTGGGTTATATGTTGTGGGATTGTTGTTACTGCCAATGAAGCATTTGATCATTGTGTTGTAAGCAATAACGTCTGGGGAATTTGAAGTTCGGAGAACATTGAAAGCGTAGTTGAGCGAAATGATATTAGCGGAAACGATGATGAGTGTTTGGAGTATAAAGTTGTTGTTTTTGAGGCCGTTGATGAAGATTTGAAGATGGGTTTGCTTAAAGTGATTGATTGTTTTGCAGTTTTGCAACAAACGGAGGATTTCATGCTCCATTCTTGCATTTGATTTTAGCTACACGTTCGTTGTAGACGAGACTTAAACAAGTAACTTTGAAGTTAACTTTAAAATTTTAACTCCAAGTGGCTGTTTGAGATTGCTTAAATTACACTAGTCTAAGACAGTATACCAACTACATCATGTGTTATGTGGTGTTTTCTTAGTAAGATTTTTATTTTACTTGGTGTTTCTATTTAACTAGATATTTGACCGGGTCACGTGAAACGGTGACACACGCTATTGGGTCTCGTGAAAGTGACTTCATCACACACGTTCACGTCTCACATGTAGCGACGTAAATTCACAATGCTAATTAGTGTTTATATCCAAAGTTAGGGATCAAAATGAAAATTATTAATTAGATCAAAGTCAGAGTTAAAATTATAAATACACCAGAATTAAATTAGAGGGCTAAATATATAAATAACCTAAAGTTAAAAAACTAAGTCACTAAACTATACAATCAAAAGAGTATTCTACTCCAAAATGACTTATTAGAAATTCAAATGATCACATGTAGAGTTAGTGATGTTTATAAACCCATTCAAAACAATCGACCAATTTTGAAAGGTTTGCATGTTTCATAGTCATACTTTAACCGTAGGACTATAAAACCTGCAAACCTTTTCTTTAGCTTTAACAGTTTGTTATAGGTTAACACTTTGCTAATGTAATCTTAGGGCTGGCATATCGTGTCAGACACGACACGATAAGATACGAACACGATAAGCCCAAACTCAAACACGACACGATAACTTATCGTGTCACTTTTTCTAAACACGAACACGATAAAAAGCAGGTTACACGATAAGACACAACAAAACAACGATAAAAACCCACTTTTTAAATAAAATAAAATTTCCAAAAAAATCATTAAGTCTTAAAAATTCATTAGTCTATAAACATAACATTAACAACCCAAATTTACAAGTCCATAACAACCAAATGAAAATACACAAGACCCGGCCTTATCGTCTTCCATATCCACATCTGCTTTTGTATGTATGTATATTTTGTTATAATCAGATACATTACAAAATAACTAGAATTTCAGGTTGCAATAGATACTTAAGTGAAACTGAAATGGTAGACGCGTCAAAGGCATATGCGGCTGTAGGCAGTGATCAGTGAACGACGGAGGCGGAGGCAGTGGTCAGTGAACGACGAAGGTGGTGGCGGAGGCGGTGGTCAAGGAACGGCAGAGGCGGTAGTCGATGAACGGCGGCGGCAGTTTAGGTTTAGGGTTTGACTTATAAAGGAGGGATGCGTGAACTAGTCTTGTGAATTGTGATTGAACTGGTTTAGGCTATTAGATATTTTTTAGATAATAGTAATATAATATATAATTATATTTTTTAATAATATAAATATATTAACAGGTGACCCATCGTGTTAACAGGTCTTGATCTGTTAAGACACGAAAATTAACAAGTCTTTATCGTGTTAACCTATTAATGACACGAGACCTGTTAAGGTCAAACACGAAACCTGTTAATTCCGTATCGTGTCGTGTTATCATGTCCGTTTTAGAAATTGCCAGCCCTAGTAATCTTTACAACTTAAGATTAGGAACGTACACTTTTTACAAGGCGCCTCTTAAAAGCATAGCAAAGAAATAAAAAAAAATTCTCATTTATTCTCATATCATAGTCTATATAAGCAATCGAATTTTGTACGACCAGCTAACATGAAAAACATACCGCTTAACATCTTGTTTAGTACTTTAGTTATTTCAGTTTAGGTATATGAATTTATGGATACGTATCATATTCATGAGCATCTTTATCACTCTTAAAAATATGATAGAGATCATTGTTTTTCAGTTGAAAAAATGGTTCAAAACTGTTAAAACTGAACCATCACACCATCAAACCGCCAAAACTAATTAGTCAGACCAGCTGGGCTTCAGGGCTTGTTTAGTCTGTATTTTTCAAAAACTATAGTTGCTGGACATAAAGCTCTGCAACATTTTCACAAAACATGACCAAACCAACTAAGATCAACTTGGTTTTGGTTAACCCAAGTATCAAGTTGGTTTCGTGTATGTCAACCTTAACCAAAATCTTGCACAAAAATTACAAAAATGACCCTAACCAAATAAATTATAAGAAAATTTGTGTATCCTTTCATGACTAAAACAATACATAATAGCTAGTGAAAGGATACATATACATGTGCATATGAAAACTATATCTAGGGACTAGGAACAGCCAAAACACCTCCGTATTGAGAATAAACCTGATGACGTGGGCGCGGGTTCTGAACCAGGAGGCTTCTCTCGGGGTAGATGTCGTAAAAAAGCTTTCACCGCTCCATCCACCCCATCCTCTTTCTCCATTGCCTTTGCAAGTTCCATCGCCCGTTCCTTCACCTGCAATATATTAAAAAAATTAACACTTTTGACTTTTGAGTCAACCCAACCCAATCCCACCTGAACCGGTCCACTTTTCCATGCGCCGATATTGACTTGTTTGGTTTGGTTTGGTTTGGTTTACCCAACCCACGCCACTTTGTCAAATCTATTTGTTATGCAAAACTTCAAATATGTTGAAACTAGGAATTCATTACCTGTGGATCTAGCATGAATTTAATTGCATCGACTAACTTAGGTAGCGTAAATTGATCAACCGGTATGGGCGAGGGCCCCACGCCTCTGGCATGAACCCGTTCTCCCCAAAAGGGTTGATCTCCAAAGAACGGTACGATTGTGGTTGGGCACTAAATTGCAATAAAAAGTGAAGATATATTCAGAATCACACATTCAGAATGAAAAAAAAAGAAGTAAAAAGAACTTGTTAAGAAAATTACTGCAGCCTTAAGACCAGCAGCTGTTGTTCCAGCACCTCCATGGTGGACCTAAAGATAATAAAATATAGATTAATTAATTATTCAAGTCATTTAAATTCTCAATTTAAAAAAAATACACTGATTTCTACTTAATACTTGTACATTTAGTGAAATTTGACCCTAGAATAAATCTTAGACTTGGTTGGTATATATGAAAAACGGTCCAGGTCAATTGTGATTGCATATTATGGATTATGGATTAACATTGCTATTATAGAAAACTAGGCTATTTAAGAAATGGGCAAATGGGTTGAAAGTTGCTTAAAGTGTCTATAAATATTTACAACCTCCTAAATAATTTTATCTATAAGATATAGATAATTGTTTCAATAATATGGGTTTTGTAATCATCTAAAGAAAAATAAAAAAGACAAAACATGCTATCATGACCCATTTTTTACCCACACTTAAAGTAACTTTAACAAGGTGGATGCCTTTATGGTACAGAGGACCCTAGATGTTTGCCACACTCCTAACTACACTCACCCTATAGTTATCCTAACAAAATGCTAGTTAACTTGTATGCCCTATTGTAATGTTGACCCAAATGCCAATATATTTATTATATTTCAAAGCACAATTTAACTAGACATGTTTGTATCTTAATGATAGCTTCTAATTGACACTAAATTTGGACTTCACGCACTCTATTTTTGTCTAAAAATCTTATATTCTAGAGATTTTCCATGTGCAGCCATCACATAAGTTAAATTGTGATATTAATGATACAAAAGTAATTGAAAAGGTGCAAAATTTGGCATCACCTAGTGATCTACAAACTTCCCACATTTAGATAGTCATCATGATGTTATTTCTGACAAAATGTATAGAAGTTTAGATTCCATTTGTACATTGGGGTCTCAGGAAGCATGAATTATCTTTGTCAGGTCAGAAATTAAAAAAATCCGTATTCCGTGATGATATGAATGTTAAATGAAGGGTATAAGGAAACCTCACCACAGATGCACATTGTAAGAAAAGCCAGTCATGAGGGATGTTGTCCAATGAGTATATAAAATCCTTAGGCTCCGCCACTAAAAGAACAATGGTTAGCTATGTCAGTTTATTTTGTGAGCATAATTAGACAAACTTCATATTGATGTTATTCCACAATCACAAAATAAAAAATAGTAAATAGTGAAAGAGAATGAGAGAATGAGCTCTTAGATCAAGAAATGAGAGGTCAAGATTTAAGTAATCACATGTGGATATACACATGCACGTGTGCATGCCTTAATTTACATGTGATTCTATGGACATGTTCACACTTGATTATCTAACAGCCAAGATCGGTTCCCTAGTTCTCTCGTATTTTGTGGTTTTGAAATGAAAATTTTCCAAGCAAAGATACAACTAAACATAAGGAAGCGAACAAACTTACAGTTTCCAAGACCACCCCAGCCTTTGTTGATGATTCCCCTCTGTCCAGTCATTTCTAATGCTTGAACAATTATCTGTGTCATTTTCTCAGGCTCTTGAACAGGCTGAAAGTGAAATTTTAAAATTTTAGTAGAACATAACACTAGAACGAAATGGAAGATAAAAATTACCGTATTTATAAGGAAAAATTGGTTTATATACACCAAAATTTAATTGATACATAATAAACGAATTGTGTTTAACAAATTAGCCCTCCAACTTATATTTTGTCTTCTCTTGTAGTGAGAACTGAGAAGGTAAATTTGCCAAATTCAAACTTTTAAAATCACCTCACATGTATTTTTCTTTTTCTCAATAAATTTTATTATATTTTCTTACAGAAGGGATACTAAGTGATTACTATCTATGAAAGTATAAAACTACCACCGTTTCTGATTGAAAGAAAAGACCAACATAACAGGTTGAAGAGAGTAAGAAAAGAAAAAAGCTGCACAAGCAAGTGTGGAGGGACTCACAAGACTACCAAACCCAATGTAGATAGGCTTCGGGCCAGCTTTAAGCCAGTTCACAAGTTCTTCAGGTGGTTCATAGTTTGAAGCAAGATCAAGGAAACAAAATCCAACCACATCAATCTTAGGCCCCCAATCTGTGAATGGAGATACCAAATCATTCTCAAGTCTAAAACTTACATATTTATTGCATGAGTCATCCCAGCTCATATATGGTAACAAAAAACAGGCATAAGGAATAGATGAATTAGAGTCCAAAACCTACAAATACTGAAGCATACAGTCATACACATTTGATCTCTAGGTCTAACTCATGAGTCATGCAATAATCAATTAACTAATGCATTAAGGTAAGTCAGTTGTAGAAGTCTCAATAAGAATTAAGAAGAGGCAGGTTGGCTGGTAGATAACTGGGAAAACAAGTAAATCTTGAGTATGTACCAGGTAGGTTGACCAGAAACACTTTCTATCTGGAACTTACATATTTTTTTTTCCAAAACAGCCAGTACAAGTATGATTGCATAGAGTATATCAGTTCAATAATAATCTAGATTTTCATATAATCAATAGATAGTTCAAAATATCTTTTGCATTGAACATGTTGGGCAACTTTCTACACCTTAAGTATATGATACATGGTACAGAGTTACAGTAAACAAATATTTTCTACAAGGTAGCATGCTAGAGGCATTCTTTCAGTTATAATAGAGTTCCATTGAAAAAATAGCCATGCAAACCACATCATATGAGTTATAATAGAGTTATAATAGAGTTCCTACAATGGAGTTCTTATTGATCAACCACATGACTAAAAGGTCACAAGCCACCTGTTCAATGTAGGAATCAACCAAGAAAGCTGTTAAAAGCATGTGTCCATGGAGTGGAGTTCCCTAACAAATAATGATTAAGGTGTAGTGCGTGCATGGTGTGTATACTCATCTCGGCACCACATTGATTGAGAGTTAGGGCCACTCCCTGATGAGTTCAATGGAAGATAAACTAGTGAACCTCAATCATACGCGAGATGAAAGGTTGGTCCTTAATAAAGGAGGTGGGTTTGCGACAAGTGATATCAAATGTGGTGAGGACAATGACCTAGGTTGGGTCCTTATATTGGAAAGTTGTTCCTAACACTGGTGATGGGTTAGGATCACTCATCTTCGATATAAGTACACAGCGAGGCTCTGAACCAGCCAATCACCCATCCAATTATTTGCCCAGTTAGATTCAGGTTGATCCTTACTAAAGGACGTGGGCTTGTAACAAGTGATATTCGAAAGTTGTTCCTAACACTGGTGAGGGGTTAGGATCACTCATCTTCGATATACGTACACGGCAAGGCTCTGAACCATCCAATCACCCATCCACTTAAAGAGGGTAAGGTATAAGAGGTATATATTGATAAAAGGTGGCAACAAGGATGCTTTCAAAAGGTCAAAAGTTGTTCCTAACACTGGTGAGGGGTTAGGATCACTCATCTTCGATATACGTACACGGCAAGGCTCTGAACCAGCCAATCATCCATCCACTTAAAGAAGGTAAGGTATAAGAGGTATATATTGATAAAAGGTGGCAACAAGGATGCTTTCAAAAGGTCAAAATGTGTTCAGGTCAAACGTGTAGTTTTTAGTGCAGGTTTAAACAATATTCTAGATAAACATTACTAAGATCATCTAAGTTTATATAACAATGTAGGAGTTTTTATGCTAATGCATACTTCCTAGATGACGTTCAACCCCTTAACCTATTAGAAATCGGCATAACTCAAATTGACATATTTATAAGTAAATGAATCAATATTGTCACATCTAACTACAACAAATGATATCTGTCAAATATATTGTATGAAATGTACCTTTTGGCTTAGGAACAAGATGAG
Source organism: Tagetes erecta (assembly GCA_030867185.1). Classification (NCBI taxonomy): domain Eukaryota; kingdom Viridiplantae; phylum Streptophyta; class Magnoliopsida; order Asterales; family Asteraceae; genus Tagetes; species Tagetes erecta. The sequence goes on from CM061494.1 coordinate 12,088,683, forward strand.
GACTCCATATATATCCATGAGGAATATCAGACTCTGAGCTATGTGAACCACTTAAATAAGTGACAGGACGCAACTTCAGTTTTTTCTTCCTAACATCATTAATCAAATCTCGTATTCCAAGCCAAATCAAAGAGTCAACAATTTGATATGACAGCTGTATGTATGCATACAAAAACAAGAGATGGACTGAGAAACAAGAACATTAACATATAAGTTACTGATAAACATTTGAAGTCATACAATGAACTTACTCTGTATCCAGCTGATTGCTTAACACGGGATAACGGATGAGGAAATTCACTAGTTGGCCTGGTTTGAAGAAATCAAAAGTCATATTTCAAATGAAATTTAAGAATACTTATTTACAGCATGGAAACAGACAAAAAATTGCATGGTTTGAAAAAAACTAGAGGATGAGATATATACAAGGAGGGGACTGATAACTGAATATGCATAAACAACTCCTAAATCAAAAAGACTTACGTCCAAGGCATTGTAAAAAATATATGAATGGGTATTTTCAGTGCCTCCGCAACATGTGTATGTCCTGAAACAGTTTTTTTCCATGTTAACCAGTAAACACAATAAGTTATTTGCTACAGAAAAATATTGCATGCAAAAGTTAACCTAAAACCATCACTGCAATCTATCCGGCAGAGTTAAAACTTAAAAGAACAAGCAATGAGACTTTCAAATGATCTACTCTGGAAATTCAAAAAACTCTTTAAGAGAGGAATATCAATCCATAGTTGCACTGGTGTGGTGTGAAGATAAAGGATAGAATAGTAATTATGTCATGCTAAAAGTCTCAAACAAATAACATTTATCACAAAAACCTAGTAGAAAATCTCCACATTGAAGTTGCATGTGATTATCAAAGTGAAATAATATTCATGGAGCAAAATAAAAATTTGGAAAGTGAACTTTGCAGAATGGAAAATATAATACAAGAAGTATCCAATAAAAAGTGAAGGAAGATTAATAACATTAAAAGAAGTGCCTAACAAATATTTATCAGAATGGATCATAAAAACAAATTATCTGACTACATGCACAACTACAACTGGGGCCAGTGCTCTTCATTGTGGTAGTTATAAATAACTAAAGTACTCACCGTATGCTGGGGGGTTGGCTATAATTGCCTCTGCTCTAAAAGGAATTCCAGTATCAGGATCAGGCTCTTTGCATGCCGGGAGTAATGAATAGATTATATCTTTCATCTGACTTCTCTGAACAGGGATCTCTGAAGGACCTGAGGGCAAGAACCCTTTGTTCTTAACCATGTCTGCACAGTAAAGTTAAAAGAAAACGAATTAAATACAAATAGCTGTGACTACTTGCTACGTAAGAGGGCCTTTACGTACACGCGGAGACTCGAATATAAAATGTAGTTACCTACTAGACCAACAAAATCAAGATTGACCATTTTGTTAACGTGATTAAAAAAAAGAATCCAGGCATTAAATTATGGAAATTTTCTTGTTTCTAGGTCAAATTTCTTAGGAAGACAAATAAAAAGTACCACCATGCAGATAAGTGAATGGTGGGAGAGAAAAAGAAGACTGGAGCAGGGGGGGCACTATATCTTCAAGGCTTAATAATTCTTATGGTAAACAATATATCCAGACCCTACTTACAGATGTCCTATGGGTAGGATTTACTGGGCATGGTAGACAATATTTGTATTACTATTCTTATAGTAGGTTTGTAACTCCTTTGTCCTTAATCTGGAAATTTTAATAGATAATGAATGCAAATTGGTGTGGAATTCATGTAATGTCATTAAGCTTGTATTTAACAAGAAGCAGCAAGGACGTACATTCAGCAAGAACTTTAGGATCTCCACCTAAGGGATAAAACTCCAATCCAGCTGTCAAGACAAACTCCTTGAAGTTCGAATGGGTTGCTAGTCTCACACGATGGCCATATTCCTGAAAAGAAAATATAATTAATATTGAAACATCATTTCACATTCACAGACTACTAGAAACCTCATTTCATAGATGCATAATTGTTTACAGAACTGAAAAACAATTCATAGAAAACGGTAAAGGAACTAAGGAAGAGAACTTAGGGAACCTGCAAACGCTTTCCAATTGCAACAAACGGTTGAACATCCCCACGGGTTCCAACAATAAGCATTATAATTTGTAATGGTGGAATACATTGAGGTTCCGCCAAGTCAGCATGATCTTCATCACATGCATTTTGAACTTTGCCACTTCCAGCAACATATGCACTCGGTTCAACATCAACAGGTATCTCAAATTCTACTGTTCCATCATTTTTTACGGTAGCAATTCTGTTCAACAATTTGAGCTGCAATGGTTTAAATATTTAACAAAACTCACAGATATGTGTAGAAGATGAAGCGGCTACAATGCTACATCAAACAAATATTATCAAGAAAGGTATGCATATCAATAGGCAATATACAAAATTATCATGTGATGAAACTGCTAAATGCCTTAATAGAAAGTACTACATATAACATGTCCAAAACACTAGAACTGAAACTTGATGCAATAGGAGGTATCGAAAACTAGCTCATGTTATCTCAAACTACTGAAATGGGTTAATGTGCAATGCGTCAAAAATACAAAAAGGAAAGCAGAGATAGTAAGAAACAACAAGAAACCGAGAGCTTTCTTTAAGTTAAATATGAAAATCAACCAATTGGTATGAAGGACTCGAGGTGATTATCAGCAAATAATTGTGTGGTTAAGGGCCATCGCTTCCAGCAGCTAATTTTATTCTGAGAACTTAGAAGACACTGTGTCTTGCATTTCCACAATCAGATGATTTTATTTCCAGTTGCACATGTAATGCTAGTCATTTTTACTTGATAGTGACAATCCAAATTCCAAAAAGAATGCTACAGTTATCAGATACACTAGAGTCTCAGAACTTTTTTGTTTTCTTGTGGGATCCTGTATGCTGATTTCCATGAGTTACTAAATTGTTGGGGGCTTCTAATTCTAATATGAAATTCTAAGTGATCTTCTTTCATGCGGCATGGTTCAACTAGGACTATTTTGCTAAAAAGAACTAGGATGACGTATAAAATTGAAAACTACCTGATGACTTATTTTGGAAGAAAACTTCTAACATGTTAAAACTCAGCAAAGAAACGTAATTCAACATAGTAAACTCAATAAACATCTATTGAGTGACCTGTATAAAAAAATTCAGCACATTTCAAGTAGCAGAAACTTATGTAAAAAACCACCAGAATCATTTGATGAGACTTCAAAATTATGTCAGTTAACATACTACAGATCTAAAAACAAGCATCTGAATGTAAAGCGTACGAAGAATATCTAACTTTAATGCATTGGTATTTGGTAGGAACAAAATTTTGAAGTTCACATATAATAATACCAAAAAACAACCATCTTTTTGCAAATCATACATAAATCTAGCAACATACCTTCTGGTGAACAGACATGTTTTGATCGAATATTTGAGATGCATCTTCCGCAAGTATATTGTTACGTCTAGGCCTTTCAGTTTTTGATTTTTCCAGCCTAAGTTGGCTAGAAGGTGAGTCTAACTTGTCAGAACTCGATATGTCTGATGCTAATTTACGCAACTTAAGTTGGGAAGAAGGTAAATCTAACTTATGAGAACTCGATATCTCTGGAGGTAATTTATGCAATCCAGGTAAGTTCCTGCCATCTGCAAAATAAATCAACAGAGATCAAAGCTGTTATAATCTTTGCAGTTTTCAAATCATATTTCTTTTTCAGTAACAAATCAATTACAAAAGTCTAGCTACAAAAAACTACGCCCTGTTATCTGAATTTCAATGTGGAGTACTTGCAGTGTTCATTTCAACTGAATGACTGACTAGCTGTCCACGACTTTGAGATATGATAACTGTTTGTAAGCCTAAATATACAACTTGATAAGTTGATAATGATTAATTTCACAGTTTAGGTTTTGTTTGCTAGCTCATTTCATGTATTTTTACAGTATTCCACAGTCTTGTGTATATATATCAATCTCTTGAGTCAAGGCCTTTATGAAACATTCTTCCCTGGGTGCAATTTGCAGATTTAGACTATTAAGTCTATATAAGAAATGTAGACCAAAACAAAAGTTATTAACTTCAAATCATAATTCTTCGTATCAGAAAGCATAACCTTATGACGACGCCTCATGCATATATAGGTCAAAATAAGGGTCTGCTGTAGCATGTAAAAACAACCAAATTGATGAAGATAAAAGCTTATATAGTTGAACATGGAGCAACGCCTCCCATACGTGAAGCTCTCGTCTTTAGCATCACACCCCAACCCTCAACTTTTATGACTTAAATACCACATAGGGCCTGAGCTTTCACCTAAACGCCTCTGTGCGCCTCACTCTTTCTAAAACCGAATCATAACTACTATAAAAAGGTTGAATTTTGTTGTTTCAGACACCCCAAAACCAAAAGCTCAGAACTTATCTAAGACTTAGGAAGTGTATCATGTCACTATCTAATATAAAATAAGAGTGTGTGAAAACTAATACAGTTACATAACCTATAACCGTTCTCCTTATTTCCTCCAATTAATCTCTATTCAATCAACATTAACCAACAATCACATAACAACAAAGTAAAACCGAACTACCTGAAGAAGCATCAACAGCACCATTAGAAATTGCACCACCAGCATCAACATCAGCATCACCGTCTCTACCGTTACCTATTTCCACTCCACTATCTTCGATATCAACTTCCGTTTCCAACTCAACAACTTCTCCGGTACCGGACCGATTTAACTCCGTTTCCGGCGACAGTTCCACCGTCTGTTGAGACACAACCATCTCCGGCGATGAAATTAACTGTTTGTATCCAGATCTAGAGATTATAGCGATGATTTGCTGGTTTTAGTGCGTAACAGATATTAATGAACCTCCAGCACATGAATGGTTATGAAATCGTGGTGTAAAGAGTGTGAGTGTTGTGGTTGTGAGTGGTGGTGGGAATAACGGTGGAAATTGGTATTTGCGTCGTTTGTACGAAAAATGTGGATTTAGTGAAGTACAAGTTAGTGTAGCGTATTTTTTCTGGGTTTAGAAGCTTTTGTTCTGGAAAGTTTGTTTATTAGTACTTGTGGGCAGGTGTTTTTGTTATGGACTGATGGTCAAGTTTAAGACCCGTAACGGTCTTTGTGTTTTCAAAATTAGGCATTTTGAAACATAAAGTGTCCTTAAAAACGTGATTTTTTAGGAAATATGGAAGAAAATGGGAATTGTGTTTTTTTGGAAACTATGTTGGAACGTGTGTATTATGTAAGTTAAACAATAAAAAAAATTATAAACTTACAGTATTCTCCTCTTATTAATAAACCAACCGAATTGAACAGTAACAAAAAGGGCATATTTGTAACTTCCACTGAAAAAGGAGTGTTTTGTAATTCACGCTCTTTGTTGCCTTCTAGAGAGGAAAAACGAGATAGAGATGAAAAGAGAGCGACCGCGGAGGAGGGTTAACAAAGGGTGGGACAGTGGTGGTGATGGTGAAGCAGTTGGAGATGGTGGGCAGCGTGGTCCGGTTAAGTTTCCCACCATCAAAGAAACAAAAGAATGATTGACGTCGGATTTGATGGCTGAAACATCGGTGGCCGAAGAATGATTGAAGGACCGCATCTTTAAGGTTTTTCATCTCAGGTATGTGAGAATTAAGTGAGGTTGAGTTGGTCGCCGGATTTGATTGTTGAAACGTTGGTTGCCGGAGATTTACTGACGGTTATAATAGAGATGATGCTGATGATGGGAGTAATCGTTTGGTTGCCGGAGAATTGTTAGCTTTTGAATTTGAATTTGATTTTGTTATATTGATGATCAGAGTAATCATCTTAAATGTTGCAATAATGCTGACTTATTCAACTACAAAATTCGATGATGTATGTAATCATAACATTATTCAACTGCAAAACAATTTGATTTTGCTACTTATTTTGTTACCTAACAAAATGCTTTTATTTGTGTTTCAGGTTCATAAAAGTTAAACTTTAATTGGTTTTTGGTTTATGTTGCTACAGTGGCTCAAACCCGTATTTTGATAATTTAATGTATCTATGTTTTGTCGAATGTAATACTATTATGTTTCGATTGTTGAGGTTCATTATTCTTGATATCGTCTTGACATATGATACATTATGACATCGAGTAAATACTATGGATGTCTTAATTTAATTTAGACCCTTTATTTCTTTCATCTTTATGATGATAAAGCGATTCGTTTGTTGATATCGAAATTCAGTGAATAAAGCTCACGCAGCGCGAGAGCAAACGAATATAGCTAGTTAACTTTAAAAATAAGAAATACCTAAAACATTGATTATATGATAAATAGTTAATTTTAATAAAATATATAAAACTAAGGAGACAATTACTTCATAAAACAATTATTTTTGTCTTTTATTGGTAGATTTGATATTTAAAATATTTAAATAAACCATTGTTGATTTGTTGCCCTTGTTTCAGTTGTCGGAAAAAACATATACTCTCTTCATTTTTCTTTCTTATTCACTCCATTCGTATTCAATCAAGACAAACACATAGTTAAAGGGTCAAAACAACCTAAAAACTTGAAGTGTGTCTCTGATGATAGTGCCCTGGGCAGTCGTCATTGCTAACAACAAATAATCGTTCACAATATTGTGCGTTTACAAATGTATTCAAAATCTTACCAATTATAGTCGGTGTCTTTTACGATCTTAAAAGTGTATTCATACTAAATAGCTATTAATATATGTTTTGTTTGTAGTTTTTTATTATAAAACACAAACTACTTGAATATTAAGTAATGTTATGATGTGATCGTGAAGTGGACTATCTTAAAGAACGATGTGTCAATTACTTCTTTGTAAATATAGGGAGATATTTATAACCACCCGAGCGACCTCATGAAAACTGGTTTGATTTTTTCTAATCAATTTCGAACCTTACACGAATCCTACAAGAAAATTTGATTTGGGACAAACTAGTTCAAACCCCATACAACTTTCCGGTTTGTGTATTAATTGGCGATTTTTTTCCATATGGGCCTAAACCGATTTTCAACTCGATTTACAAACCACCTTGTTGCGCGTTTACATATCAACTTATTGTAAATTCTTTGATGTTTAATTTGAAATGCTAGATCTGAAATTATAAAAAAAATTACAGACATGTCTTTTGGGTATAAAAAACTAGTAGTTAGCATCGAGAATATACTCGCTTTTTTATTCTAGGGGCTAAACTACTTGGGTTTTTCTATCATTTTGCACGGCTATGTTATTTTATAAAGTGGGTGTGTTTGCTTGAATCACAACAATTAAAATGTTCATTAGTCTAAGGGTGGGTGGAGTGGTTCCCAATCCCATCTCAATTGGAATGAACTTTTACATATTTCAAGTCCATCCCAACTTCATCCCAATTTGAGTTTAGTGGTTTCCAATCTCATCCCAAAAATAAAATTTTAACTTTTACCGGAGGGTAAGGAATATAGTCAGGGCATAAAGCTAATCTATTGTCTTTTAAATGCACGCAACACATGACTTTTCTAATTTTATTTTCCTCCCATACACGTGCCGGTAAACGAACAATAGCCCAACGAGCTTTAAGGATCCCAAAAGCTCGTTCAACATTTTTTTTCTTTCGTGAACTCAGGAACACGTCACATCGTTAATTAAACTTTATTGTTTTACTTAAATCAATCAAACCACCCAAATCAAGACTAATAGTAATTAACTAAACACGAACCACGTATTCACTGTGAATACGATCTTACTTACTCATACTCATATAAGTATTTAAACCAATAAAATACTTGTTTTTATTAGACATGACATGATAAAATACTTATTTTTACAGTTAAGCATTTTTATTGGTACATTCTTATAAGTAAATTTTCAGTTTTGATTAAAAATAACCCTCTTTTAATATTAACTAGGTTTAATACCCGTGCATACACATAGGTTGATTTATACACAGGTAGATATAATACAATAAATATTTAATAATTAGATAATATTTATGTATTTATAGATGATTTTCTAAATTACGCATCATTGAGTAAGTAACAATAATTTAACAATACATTAAAAAAATATATTCATCTTTTATACCTTTTATGTAAGCAAATTTTTTTAAATATTTTAAATTTAAAAATTGAATGGAAACAAAAATAAAAAGTGATTATAAATGTATTATTAAAAAAAATAGATTCATCTTCTATACTTTTGGCTACATTAGCTAATGCATGGTGAATTTCCCTCTCAAACTTCTTATTATATAACAAACTAGGTTTAACACCCGTGTATACACACGGGTTGAATAAAAATATTTTTAAAAAATTATAATTATAACTATTATATTTAAAAATTTATAAATTTTATAAATTATTATTAATCACAAAATTTTGTCTTTATTAACTCTTTAGTCAATTTTCACTCTCAACATTCCTTTTATAAAACAAATTATGTTTTCCCTCTAAAACTTGCCCCCTAAAAACTTTAATTTATTAGATAGATATTTTCCCCCTAAAAAATTACCCCATAAACCTTGAATTATTAAATAAACTATGTTTAACACCCGTGTGTTATACACGGGTTAAATAATAATATTTATAAAGAAATCATTATCATTATGTTTAAAGACTTTGTAATTTGTAAATATTTAATATTTAACGATACTGCTCCACAAACTCATGCATGACACTTAATATTTTTTCTCTCAAACTTTCTATTATGAATTTAAAAAAATTCCCTCAAAAAGTTGCCCCCTAAAACCTTGATTTATTAAATAGATTAAATAGATACTTGCAATGTGTTGAGTAACATATTAAAGTGTGATAAAATAATTGCCCTCAAACTTCCTATTTAAACATTTTTTTAAAGAATGATCAATGTATTTTCCAATGTTTCATACCTTTAAAGTGACATTTTATATTGTCTTTAGTACTACGTCTTACGTTGACTATCCACACATAAGTTCAACTACGTAACTTCAACAAAAGTTTATATGAAGTTTATTTTTTTTGAAGATTTTGATCATGACAATGTTTACTGTTTTTACAGTTATATCGGTTACTCGATATATATTAGTCTTACTTTTTAGTTATTTTTCTTGGAAATAGAATAGATGTTACATTTTACGTTATTACTAGCTAAAAAAGGCTTTTAGAACCTGTAAGGTTTCCTATGCGTTGGTTATTACGTATCCATATAATTCTATTTTGTTTTTTTAACGACAAGGACAATCCAGACTTAGCGACATGCTCTTTCATAGCCTAGGTATGCTCATACCTCAAACATAACAATGGTAACTCGTTAGTTTGACGTTTGAGGATGATGCCAACCCACTCCAGAAGGAAACCGACTAGCTCATAAAACCATTTGACATAAATATACCTAGAGAGCTTAATGACAACCCATGTTAATGGCTGTAAGATTTTGTCACTAATGAGATTTGAACTTGTAACCTTAAGGCCACAAAGCTTTTCACCACACCAACAAATACGAGTGGACCAAGTAACCACAAACAATTCGGTTTTGTTGGTGTTAAAAAAATAAAAACATACAGACACACCAAATTTTTTGAACATACAATATATCTTACAAATTGAACTTCAGTAGCTCAACTTTTGTTTATCTATTTGTCATTAATAATAGTAAAGATATGATAAATTGATAACACTTATAAATTTCATTTTCATAAAAAAACTATATTTATGAAATCATCATAGCATTAAAATGATTTTCACCCAATTTTACTCACATGGATGATCGTGACAAACACAATGGAGTTAGAAAGAGCACGCTCACGCTGTCTCCCTTCTACGCTCACATTCCATGCGTAGATGTCATCATGAAACCGATGGGGAAGTGTGTCCTACTCGTGAGCGTCTGAACGGCCCTTCACCTCAGCATATTCGTCCTGGTCAGGCACACATTTTGTCTGGCCTTATGAACGAAATAGTGAAGCATAACTTTTTTATAAGCAAAATCATATGTACATCTCCGAGTATAGAAATATAGTTGTTGTAAACAATAAAATGAAAGCTTCATCGACAAAATAATATACATTATTATGTTTGGTATGCGGTAATGAAATGGACGATGGAATGTAATGAATGATGGTAAGAAATGGACAAAAGAATGAAATGGATTATTTCATTTGATTATCATATTTTTGTTACATTACATGAATGAAATGAATCAATAATTTTTTTGGTGGGCATGAAAAAACAAATGAAAGAAATACAAATCTCTAAAAATAACTAGTCATGCTTATCGGTCAGGTCTTGGTTCGGTTCATGGGTTGGGTTCATGGTTCGAGCATGTGTTGGTTCAAGGTTTGGGTCATGGGTTGTATCATGAATCTTGTCATGAATTAAAAAATTATTCAATTACTTGAAGGAATGAAAAAAAAAACATGAGGGATAGATAAAATGAAAATAAGAGTTTTTTCATTTCTTTCTAACGATCTATTTCATTCCACCTCTTATTCCTGTATACCAAACACTACTTAAAGTCTAAGAGTACACGGAATGCAACCACTCTATATAAAGTAGTAATTTATATAAAGCATCTGAATTATCAGGTTAAGTAATTTTTATAGTAAAACACTTGAACCTACACATTAAGTAATTAAGTAATTTCTATAAAATACGATTTCACAAACCTAAATAAACCGAACCCGCAACAAAGTAAAGTCGTAAAAATATGTTCCACAGACGAGTCACCATTACTCAACCTTCCCGCATGTACTCCGCTTACGCTATGTTGAACTCCAAGTCCAATTAAAGTAACTAGATATATAGCCTGGCCGCGCGATGCAGCGGCTGGGTCTTACGTTTATGTTTTCTTACATGCGTAGCAATGATGAAATTAGGATTTTGACATATTTCGTGTGTTACAACAACATCGTCGCTTCATTACAATGATGACGTTATGTGGAATAATTATTATCCTTGGTTGTAGGAGTGTTTGTTTTGTTTTGGTGTTTCTCTGTCGTTTGGCGGGAATTTAGCGTCTTGCTATCGCCGCATTTGGTTCCCTAATAAATTTGATGTACGTAAAAAATAGATGTAATTAACTAATTATCAGATAATCATCATGATGTGTAAGGTAAATTATCTGTTATAACATTTAAACACATTTAGAACAATATACTTAAAATAAATTAAATGATCCCAATTTAAAATAATAGACTTATAATAAATGATATTATATGGCCTCATCACCATCTTCATCTTTTTGGCACAACAACCATCATCAGTAGTTCATCACCATTTCATGACCACCACCACCTTCGTTTCAAAACCAGAAACTTTTCCAACGGCCCCCTTTATTGCATCCATTCGACCACCATCATTCACCATCATCTTTATTCGTCTCCACCTCATCAAAGTATAAGATTATAAACGATCCCATAAGTCTTAGATTCAATTCATTTGTTCTTTCCTTAATTTCCAAATTCATTTGCATATTATTGTCACGCCAACATGTGCTTAAACACTCGATAACGGTAAATACAACACCCAACTCCAATTAGATCTAGCGTTTTTTGAAATTGGGTTTCAGTAGAAAATGGAACGGAAATGAGGGGTTAACAATCAGGTCAGCGGCGAGATTTTAAAGATGGAGATCGAGTGAGAGAGCAAGACAAAGAGGTAGGTGGATGGTGGGCGGAGGTGCAACGATGGTGCTCCAACGATGATGATGATGGTTTCAAGTAAATAAGCCAAGCAAAATACCCCTGGTCTCAACAAAAATTACGCAAATGCCATTTTACTGTTTTACTGTTCAAAAACATAGTTTTTCAATTAAAAAATAAAAGGATAATATTAAAACCAAACAACTCTTTATCAGTTTTCAACACATCCAATAGCTACCAAGTCATTAACTATTTTCTACTATTATCGTTTCCATCACTGTAATATTAAAAAAATCATTGAACAAAAAAAAAAAAAAGAAGAGAAGTTTGAATCCAAAAATAGCGTTGATAATGGCGTCCAATTGTATCGATCCGCCATAGCCAAGTGGTCCTTGTTTCAAAATCACCATCTCTCTCACACCCCCATGTGTGCACTGTACAAACATCTTCCGTTCAATTCAAGTATAACAATTATATTAATTTCAATCAATCAATCAAATCTCTCGCATCGATCAATTCCGTTCGTTCGTTTAGTCAATTCGTGAAGTACTGTTCAAGTAAATCAACTCAGATCACAGAAACCGACGAAATCAGGTCATATCTTCGTTTTCTGTTGAGATGTTTGTATATTATGCATCGATTTTAGCTTCTGATTGTATTTTGTTGTCACTTGGTTCTTAAGCTTCGTTGTTAGGGTTAGTAACGATTATGATATGATGTATTGTTATAGGATTTCATGATCCGGTTTATTAGGCGTTAGTTACGTTTTTAATCGGTAAATTTTGGTTGATACTAAGGCGATTTGTTAAATTAGGGATGTAACTTCAGTTATCTAGAAATTATGTTTATAGTTTGTGAGATCGTTAGTTTGTTTGATAATTGCTTAAGTTCTGTTGTTTATTGTGTTGGTATAGATTTTGCGAGTCGATTCAGAGGAAGAGGTGGTGCAAGTTGAACTGTTGTTTCTTAGAGAACAGGTATGGTCATTAGTAACTGATTCAGTGTGAAGAAGTTAGGGTTGATTTCATGTAGGGTGATTGAAGGTCTGGATCTGCATGAACACAGTTTTTGTGTGAAATCTAAATCAAATAGAAACGAAATGGATGTTAAGGTAATTTAATAAATCTGTTGATATTGAATTTGATGCTGCAGCAATGACAAGTGAGCTTGAGAAAGAATCAAGTTCTGGAATTGTAAACGACAGATTAGTTGTGGGGAAGAGTTCAAATAACAATATATCTCTAAGAACTGGTGAGGAATTTTCTCTTGAGTTTCTTCAGGACCGTGGCACAAGAAGAATTCCTAATGGTCATGATATGGAGATGAACCACGCGCCGATAGTTGGATCAAGAAGTGATGTCAATGGTCATCTTGGTTACAATGAAATTAGTGGTATGATAGGGTTGCAAAGAAGGGATTTTGTAAATAATTCGAATACAACTGATATAATTTCTATGGCAAGTGCACCGGTCATTGGTTCAATTCCATATCTGTCCCACCAAGCTTCAAATGATTCTCGAAGAGAAAAGATAAAGTTTCTTTGCAGTTCTGGTGGTAAAATTTTGCCTAGACCTGGTGATGGGAAACTGAGATACGTGGGAGGCGAGACACATATTTTTTCAATACAGAAAAATATGTTGTTTGATGAATTTCTCAAGCGAGTGAGTGAATACTGCAATCAGCCTCACACGATCAAGTACCAGCTTCCTGGAGAAGATCTTGATGCTCTTATATCTGTGGCTTCTAATGAGGATTTTCAGAATATGATTGAAGAGTATAATGGGCTTGGAAGTCGTGATGGTTCTTCACGACTTCGTATATTTTTGATTCCTTTGACTGAATCTGAAAGTACAATCTCCATTGAAGCTGATGCTAATCTTCAGAACAATCCAGATTACCAATATGTAGCTGCTGTTAATGGAATAGTTCACGATGTTCTGATAAGAAACAATGATACACAGTTTTTGACAGATGAAATGAGTCAGTTGAAATCTAGTTTTGACCAAAATCCAAGCTTGCCCATAAAGCATTCGCCTTTCAATCCTTTGGATGATATTGCTGTCCTGAATAACACAAATGCCACTCCATCTCTTCTCGTTCCACCAGTTCTAGTGCCACAAGATGATGTTATTAATGTTCATGAGCAAGTGTACAGTGACCCTTTATCAGATAGTATTGAGATCCCAACACTCAAGGGTCGTGCTTTTCATTCTGAAAATCGTATTTTACTCCCTCCTGATCCAGTGAGTCTATATGTGGGACCCGATAAGTCTCAATTGGGTATCCCACATGCATTTTCTGACCCACAACTTCAAGAACGTGGAGCAACCTCGGCTTTTGGATCTCAAGATGAATCGCTTTTTCCTTCTACATTGAACTTTGGGCCTCCACCACCGCCACCTTCACAGCCAGCATCTTCTTTTTTGCAAGGAAAGTCTGTTGAACAATATGATAATATCCATCCACAAGTCCCCTTTGAGATGCCGAATGTGAATCCTGCTGTTGCTAACAGTCGAACAGATTTCCTGCACCAGGAAATGAAAGAAAATTTAAATAGGAGTGCTGAGTTGCAACATGATTATGATAAAAATAGACCTCCTTTTCTTCAAGCTGGGACTTTTGTTGAGAAGTCAAGGGTCAATCATGAGCCGACATCTGTTCTTATAGCCGACACACCACTGCTTGGATTGCATGACCCAAACATTGTTCCTACACCAGTAACAAACAACCCCAAGCCTATATCAAATGCAATGATGCAACCAATTTTAAGCAATAACAGACAAAAAATTGTTGAAAATCAGCAGCAGGTTTATACTGGGACCGATATCATGGGAATTACAAATATGGTTCCCAATCACAATAATATATCTGACGCTGACAGGTCACTGAATGATCTTCTTTTTCAGTTATCTGATGGTTTAAGATCTGATATACCTGCTGTACAACTACCAAGTTCACATCAGAAAGAATTAAATAACCAAAAACCCAAACAGAAAGCTTCTGGTGCCATGATGGAGTTAATGATGCATGATGTTCCATTAATGCAGATACCAACAACAGGTGCTGAAGTCAGGGGAGAAGTGAAATTCATTGATGAAAATTTGAGTCACACCAAACAGAAAGCTACTCACTTGGGTCATGAAGAACATCATATCATAACACAAAAGGAAGTCCCATCATCCAAGGGAAAGGAACAAAAACAACCGGATACTGATGCTATACGTCATTCACAGATGATAGGTGACGTCAGCAGTGAAGCTCTCCCCTCAAGTGCAACAGAAGCTGACCAAGCTATCTCAGATTCCAGTATCGGGGTATCTAGTTTTGTTATGCTATATCACTATATATCCATTTTAAAGATTTTTTTGGATCAGAATTGCGTCCAGATATTTTGACTAGTGGAGAAAGATAACTTTTTTTTTATTACATAGACATGTGTGAAAAACAATTAGTTGCTGGAAAGTTAATACTATAGATAGAAAAAAAATGCCAAGCTTACATGGGCTGACAATATCCACTTTACTGTCTTGTTATACTTTGAATCAATAACCGAACAATGATTTCATAGACCAAAACTAATATTTTGGTCCACCTTGATTTATACCAATATACCACCTTTTTCTAAGCCAAAATATTTTTCATTCACATGTTGGGCTATTGATGATCTAAAATGTTCATGTAGGTAATTTACTAAGTAATAAATGTCAAAATGTTCAATTTAGCTTTTTTAGAAATTTCAATCTTATATCAAGCAATACCTGAGGACTTATGGGTAAGGTATTTCCTGTTATGCAGGATGCTGCAACAGAAAAGGAAGGTAAGGATGGCCCATTCAGTAATGCACTGATAGCTGAAATGGAAGCTGATATGTATGGTCTCCAGGTACACATTACTATTTCTGTATATATTGTTTTCAGTAGCTTTTGCCAAACACACCAAAATCGTTGTCAAGATCCACTGAAGTACCCATGCAGTTATAATTCCAATTAAAGTTTACCAAAGTACTTTCTTTTATCATGTGAAGGTGGTTTTCTAAAGTACAGGAATCATTTTATTTTATCAAAGTTATTTCCAATCTCCCACTTTTTTTTAATCCTCGTATTTTGCTGCTGGCGTCAACAGTATATTTTGAATGGTGTATGCAGATAATAAAGAATGCTGAACTTGAAGAATTAAGAGAATTAGGCTCTGGGACGTATGGAACTGTTTATCATGGTAGATGGCGAGGGTCAGATGTTGCCATTAAGAGGATTAAAAAAAGCTGCTTTTCTGGGAGATCATCTGAGCAAGAAAGATTGGTGGGCTCCTTTCACACGTTTTTGTAACTTTTATTTATTTTTTTTTTAATATTCGCATTATTTCCATCTTATTGTCATTGTAGACCTGTTGGTTTTTTTTATTAACTTCCAGTCGTGCAGACTAATGACTTCTGGAGAGAAGCCCAAATCCTTTCAAATCTTCATCATCCAAATGTGGTTGCATTTTATGGGGTTGTACCAGATGGAGCTGATGGAACTCTGGCTACTGTTACTGAATTCATGACTCATGGATCTCTTAGGAATGTTCTGATAAAAAAGGACAGGTGAATTTACTCTTTAGCCCTTGATCAATATTTTGCTTTGTTTGGATCTTAACTGTTTCTGAAAGTTTAACTTCATGCAGATCACTTGATCGCCGTAAAAAGCTTATAATAGCCATGGATGCAGCCTTTGGAATGGAATATCTGCATTTGAAAAATATAGTCCATTTCGATCTAAAGTGTGATAACTTGCTTGTCAATATGCGGGACCCACAACGACCCATCTGCAAGGTAATTGGAAGTTTCCATACTAAGATACAATTCTTTTGCATGGCTAATCTGTTGGTCTATCCTGTACCATGAGTCTTATTTAGGTAAAATGGTTGAAGTTGGTTACTTGGTTATTGAATATAAACCGTAAACATATATTGGTTTTAGCAAGTCAAACAGTTGGGGACAAAATCACTGCAGAAAAAAAAGTTTTCAAGGGTTAATCTGCCAAAATGTTGAAAGTTGCGTGGTTTTACCATTACTAAGTATTAACCCCTGGGAATTCATGCGATGGTTTGGGTTGGGTTAACCCACCAGCTTTTTTTTTGACTCTTTTCTGTGAATCTTATAAACAAATAAGTATTGAAGTATTAAACATGATTACAAGTTATACTAAACAAATAACACCTACGTTTTTTCGAAATAGGATTCATGCTACTGCTGTACTTGGCATAACACTTTTGATGCCACCGATTATTATTTTTAGTACTAGTAGGTAACGGGTTATAGAATTTCATTTAATACATAGTTTATTATGAAACTCATAAGAAATACAATTTGTGTGGGTCAACCTGACTATACCAGACCAGTTTTAAGATAGCTTGTTTTGACATTTACACAACTCATCAATTTTACCACCTCTATTAGACACTGGGATACGTATTTATCTCTTCTTGTATCATAATATCACTTGCTTAATGCTTATAACAAAAAGAAGTTACAATTTTCAAAACCTATGATGCTTGGGCTTGCAGGTTGGAGATTTTGGGCTGTCAAGGATCAAACGAAACACTCTAGTTTCCGGTGGCGTTAGAGGGACATTACCATGGATGGCACCAGAATTGTTAAATGGTAGCACCACCAAAGTTTCTGAAAAAGTATGAATAATATTTTATATTCTTATATCATCATGTGCCATGAAATATTCAGCTAAACTCAGCTATTGGTTAATTGAATAAACATAATTTTGGTTATTGACAGGTTGATGTGTTCTCTTTTGGCATTACAATGTGGGAGATTCTAACTGGGGAAGAACCTTATGCAAACATGCATTGTGGTGCAATCATTGGTAAGCTGTTTTTCTTTATTTGATCAGATGATAACTAGTTCTTAGAACGGATGAAAATGTGCAGAAATTAATTTAATATGCAGTGGTAGAAAGTGGTTACAAACCACAGAACTGATTTTTGGTTTTCTTGATGACATTAGGTAGTTATTTCAAAGTTCAGATCTAGAATCCGATAGTTAGCCAAACGAAGTGATTGAAGTTTAAGGATAGTTGGATACTTTAATAAGTTGCTGCAATAACTCCTTACATGCTTATCAAATCCAGATTATTTTGGCCCTAAAAAATAAAATCAGAAAATAAAACATGATAGTTAGAATCTGATAACAGAAGGGGCATTGAATATTCCACTAACTTTTACTGAAGCCACAAGTTATGGGCTTTGGGACAATATTTATTTAAAGTTCTATATTGATGAAAAACTTGTATCTTTTATGTAACTTCAAAGTTAGGATCATCATGAGGTGGTGTCCAGCTTATTTTGTTGTTTGAAGCTGTGATAATGTGTTGTTTAATTATGTCAAATCTTGATGACAGGCGGGATTGTGAAGGACACCCTTCGGCCTACAGTACCAGAAAAGTGTGATCCTGAGTGGAGGAGATTGATGGAACAATGCTGGTCAGCGGACCCCATCACACGACCTTCATTTACTGAGATCACCAATAGACTAAGGTTGATGTCAAAAACACTTCAAGCAAGCGCAAGCAAAAAAGGTCTTCCCGTATAAGTCAATGAGTTTTTGTGTGTGTGTGTGTATCGCATCTATGTAAGTCTCCATCTTTTACCTTTTTACATGTAACTGTTCATTTGTTCATTCTTTTTACATAGCTTGAAGGGTAATTATGTAATTTTACACCAGCCATTGACAACAATAGATGGACATGGGTTATCTTGTTTGCATTTGTGTATTACTGAATGAAATGAAACTCAAAAGTTCAACATATTAAACTGTCACTCTTCCTTCATCTACAAGCATAGATGAAGGCCAATCATATGTTTCATTTTCCTATCTGTCTATACATCTTTTTAGCAAGAATTTAACCTTACTTATAATGCCGTATATGTTTTGCATGGGTTGTGCATATGATTAAATTTCAGATAAGCTAAGAACTAACACTTATAGTAGAACGCAAACACGAATTTTTGTATATTCTTGATTGTTGCATTTGTCTAGAAACCGAGACTTTTCATAAAACATTACTAACCAGCATCCGCATGCCACAAACACACTTCCACCCTTATTTTTGTTTGAAATCTTGTGTGGGTATTAGAGTACGTGAGGCTAGATGAGTCATGAGAGTAATTATGAGATGGCTTAACTTTATTGGTTGGGAGTGACTGTCCTTAAAGGGAGTGAAGATGAAAAGTTCCACTTCATCCACTCTTAGGTACCAACTCTAATTGAAAAAAACAACCGAAACTTGCTATATATGAAGGCTGGTGGGATGCCATTTAGACACAATTTCTGTATGGATTATTAATTGCATACCTGGGTCAGTTGTATATTCTCATAAAATACAAGTTTTTAATGTACAATGTAGAATGTTTTTAGAACACGGTTTAAAGAAATATGCAATTGACCAAGTTTAGAGGAGCCGAGAAGGATATACATAATTGCCTCATTTTTTGTTATCTTTTCCTTATGAAGTTTCCACAAAGAATTCAGCATTATCTTTGTCTATGAACATGATCCATTGTTAATCTTCCTTCTTCATACCCTCTAATGTTTACTAGCAAGACGCATGGGTGTTGGGTTGAGTTAATATACCTGCAAACATTGTGTTTTGTTTTCTAGAAAATATGTCATTAGTGTTTTAGTTATGATTATAAAAATAATACTACTGTAATAATAATATTAATACCTAAATAAAAATGGTTTATGAAATTGTATACATAAAAAAGTGAGGTTATTGAACTAATGGTATTTTAGTCTATTATTTTTGTTAGGCCTTTTCATATGCATATCCATGACACATACCATTTTTTCACTTTTTTAAACGTTTATAACTTTTATATATGGTATTATTATTATTGTTTTAAATACACCATAAAAACGAACTTTTACTTTAAAACGCGTATAATGTCGGATCATTATATTACATTACGTTTTTGTGTTACATTATATATATTTTTTCAAATACAAACTAAAAAATAACATAACAACACAATATCGTATATTTCGTAAAACCTAGTCTTATTTTATCATTGTGTTAATGTATAATCATTATGTTATATAGTGTATTTCGTAGTGTCAGTGTATTGTATGTTTATTAATTTGTGTATTTCATCAAATAACCTTCGTATACTGGTAGTTGTGTCATAACGAATACAATAAATTGTATTATTGTAAATTGTATTATTGTGACATTTCTTATTGTACTTCTACATTGTCATGTGTAGTTGTGTTATATACTTATATATGTTTATCTATGCACTGTCATCGTGTTATATATGATTATTTTTGTACATTGTTTGATTGTGTTACATATGCATAATATTGCTTGGTTTACTCATTGTATGAGTATTGTACTTTGAGTCACCGTGTTAGTTTTATTATATCGTATATTTTTTGTTCTGTTTTATCAATTGCATGTTTCATATTTGTACATTATGTTACTGTACAATGATGCTCATTGTGTTATGCATGCTTCCTATCGAACTATCATTGTAATAATATTGTATAGCTCATTGTGTTATGCATGCTTCCTATCGAACTATCATTGTAATAATATTGTATATTGTGTAATCTTCACAAGGTCATTGTGTAATTTTCGTCAGTTTAAAAATACTACACAGTGAGTTAAAGTACGTTAATTTATTTTTTGTATCAATATTATACGTGTTTTAAAGATATAAATGCTCGTCTTTATGGTGTGTTTTAGGAAAAAAAAGCCATATGTAAAAGTTATGAACATTTAAACAAAGGCTGAAACCTAAATAATAAAGGAAACATTACTAATATTACCATTATTTCTAAACGTCGATCTGGATTTCAGAAAAAACTTAAGGCCGTTAATTTTTTAATGACGATTTGTTGACAGCAATTCAACAAAAATAATAAAAGTTGGGACTCTCAGCACATATTTCGGTAGCTAAGACCGGTAGCGGCTAATAACAAATTATCAAACCCTTAAACTACGCCACACCTTGCTACTTACACTTGTCCAGATTTAACACAAAAACTGAGACTTCCAGCTAAAGATGCTTCAAAAGACAAAACCTTTCGCACCATACCACTTATACCAATAGTAACCTTAACACCAACAATAATAATTTAAAGAGTTGGTAGTTGGAAATAGAAAACACAATGCTAGTAGGTCATTGTCACTTTGGGAGAATGGGAGGGACCTATACATATACGACACGTTTGTCCTTCTTTCTTTCTTATTCTAAACTGATTTCGTCTTTAGTGATATTTCTTCGTATGCCTATTGGTCATTTCAGCTTTATATTCATCCTCTTTACGACTTCGTTCTCATTCGCTCAGACGTGCGAGTGTTTTCTATTATGAAGGCGGACTCACATAGTAAACAATGGTGTGCGTTGTACACCACCCTTCACACTATTCACTGAACACTTTTGAAGAGTCACACGACCGGCCTGTTATAAGAAAGTGTGTGCACCACTAGCCACATGTTTTGGGTTTGGACCAACTCCTTGGCGGATTGTGTGAGTTGCTTTATTATTGCTAGGAAGTATCCGATGTCATTGTTTGAAACGTTATATGACATGTGGAATAAAAACGTTATAAGAAATGTTTCCTTGATAAAATTCAAATGAATGCCATTAAGTCATCTAGGTTCATTATTGTGTCTCAAATCTATTAAGTTCATGTGATATTATTACTTTTGAGTATATGACTTATTATCTTGGACCGATTTAGCTCGAGAGCGACACTAATAATATTTTTCTTGATGGGTCGTATTTGTTTAAATTTTATTTGACTGTCGTTTGACACGGTATTATTTCTAATGATGACATGTTAGACTTTTAAACATTAGTTTCATTTGGACATTGTTTATGTGATTATCGCATAATAAACTCAAATCATCATCACCTCCTTATAATTCAATAAAGAGTAATTTGTATTTTGGTACACCGTGTTTCATCATTTTGGTTTAATATTCATTTATTTTTAGGTATATTGGTTTCTATCGGTCTCACCTATTAAATTGGTTGTCAACGATCCAAACTTTTATTACTTTGCAACTAACGGTCCGTCGTTGAATTTTTTTAACGTCGTTAAGTTTTTTTTCGAATTCAAGACCGGGTTTTAAGTCTTTTGATCAGAAGGAGAACACGAGTCTATTTATGTAAAATTTACCTCGAAACGGCGCTCCTTACGATGAAACACTGCTTCAATCGTGCGTTTTAAACATAACGGTGCTTCAATCAGGTGTAAAAGTGTTATCGTTCGGAGCATTGTTTCGAGATAAATTTTACATCAATCGACCTGTATTCTCCTTTCGATCAAAAGGCCTAAAACATCGTTCTTGAATTCGAAAAAAAACTTAACGACGTTAAAAAAAATTAACTACGGACCGTTGGTTGTCAAAGTGATAAAAGTTGGGACCGTTGACAGCCAATTCAATAGTTGGAACTGATAAAAATCAAAAGGACAAAAGATGATAGTTGGAACTGATAGAAACCGATATACCTTATTTTTATATGAAGACCAATGGTTTGTATATTATAATTATTTTGGTCCCCAACTGAAATGATGTAAAGTAACCCGTTAAAAGGGTGCATGTGACCCTCACGTAAGGGGCATTTATGTCTATTCACGAGAAATATCAAAATAATAACCCAAAATCCCTTTTCTTCCCTACCCGTACGTCACCAATTGTCTCGCATACACTATTACAAATATAAACGTTTAGTAACACTTACAACTAGTGAAATGGGATATTGACCAATAAAATGGTGTTATTTCTTGCAACCATGTATGCATCGATGGATCTACTTTTCTTATTTCATCCATCGATCCTTTTGTTAAAGTTAATTGGGAGTTGTTTTGGCAATTGCTCCTTTCTATAGCATTTTCTTATGCCTCTTTGTTAATATGAATTTGGTATTTTTCTTAAACAAATCTTGAACCACTTTTAAGGGTATATTAGGGTTTGTTTCCATAATTGGCTCTATCTCTTTAGCTAATTAATGTATGAAAAATGTATAAACTTTAATTACTTCCCTAGTTTGTATAAATTCACCCAAAGATCTTTCTTATTTTTTCTAGAAATATGTAACGACCAAGGACAATCTTGTCTTTCAACATGGTTACCTTTTTCAATAGTTGATACAATCTTTGACTGAGTTGTTTGGTTCCCACAACCTTCATATTTCCCTTCAACAAAATCAAGATTAACACCAATGCGCATAACCTTAAACTTAGTCCAAGTATTTTTGGGTCCTATTAGGGACACCATCTTATTTTTTATGATACACACCATCTCTACATGTCACATATAACCCTATATGTGATATGTTCAAAGGGTGTCACCTTTAAATATTACACTTACGGTTATATGTCACTCTCAAATCTGACATGGAGAATAAAAAAAACTACTAAGTTGTCGGTTTTGACAGATTTTGGTCTAGCACCACCTTAATTTTTATGTCACATATAGACCTATATGTGACATATAGTTTCTAAAAAAATGTTATCCAAAATTTCAAATTTTCAAATAAAAGGGATTGAGATGGTTTCGAACCACACCACTTGTTGGACTGAGGTTCGGTGATGAATCATGGTATATATGTCACATATAGGGAAAACCGTCACTTATTTTGTTTTTTTCACACGTTACGAGTTTGTAAAAATCGTTATTTAAAGTTTTTTTAAATCATGACTCCTCGATTATAAGTTTGAGATGTAAAAAGTGAATAACAACAATTATTCAATTTTGACTTAATATTTACAGTTACGGTCACGATTTTTTGTTTATAAAACTAGTTTGTGTTTTTTCACGTGTTAAACTACTTGTAAATAAAACCGCATACACACACACACCATTACAACTAAACAAACACAATCATCACAAACACACCAAAACTATCATAAATACAACTGCATAGATAAATACGAGTTTGTACATATAAAACAAAAGTACAACTATATCTAAACAATATATCTAACCCTCCATCTCGTCATCATCACCCGCACTAGGACGTGCTA
The DNA here is from genome assembly GCA_030867185.1 of Tagetes erecta. Taxonomy (NCBI): domain Eukaryota; kingdom Viridiplantae; phylum Streptophyta; class Magnoliopsida; order Asterales; family Asteraceae; genus Tagetes; species Tagetes erecta. The sequence continues at coordinate 12,112,351 of CM061494.1, forward strand.
GCACCGTCGTAGCCGAACGACGGAGGTGGTAGTCTTAACAATGACTTATCGACCACCTGGTAGTCCTCGACTATGTGATCAATGATCCACTGTAGCATATCCAGATAGTCCTCACCGTGGTGTAGGACCCTCAATAAAATAAAACTTGTTAAACCTAGTTTAAATCTTTGAAGATTGGCTCCTCATCAAATCTGGAAGCTTTGACTTTTGATAAGAATCTCCCAAACTCGACATAATTCCCAAATTAAACAGGTGTTTAACAAAGAAACTTTATATATATGTTGAAGAAACTTTGGTATGATTCAATTGAAACCATAACTTTTGTATTCATATATGTTCAAATCTGCAGCTTATATGTCACATGTAGGGCTATATGTGACATACACATTAGCTGCCATACTTTCTATCACACCCGTCTCAAACTGACAATGAGAACATTTTGTTAATAAAATTACACATGGATTTTGACTATATTTCACAGTTTGCCCTATATGTGACATAATATGTTGTTGATTATATGTTACATATACGGCTATACGTAACTTCTATATGTGACACCACTTCTAAAGGTCACATATAACAGTCACATATAACGTTATATATATGTGACCTATAAAGAGTGTATCATAAAAAAAAATTGGTGGTGTGTAAAATTCTTTCTTTTTAAAATCTTTAGTTGCCTCTTAGTAACTACAACACGGTCTATCATTATACTTTTGATTTTCTTTTTTATTTAAAAGCCTCACCCACATAAAATGGAATTGCATTCAATATTCTTTTAATTTCTTCCTCCTCTTTTTCAATTTATACACATTATCCCCTCCATTGTTATCTTGCTCAACATTCTTACCGGCCTCAGTGTTAACTTTGAAAGACTCCATGTCAACGTCATAGAGGATTAGAGGGTAAAGGCGCAATCGAAGGATCAGAGAAATGGTGTTAAATTTAGTTTGTAGTTTCAGTTTCGTTTTCTTGTTCTGGTGTTTCTTTTTCTTTTTTTCTTGCGGTTGTATGTCGTTTTCTACTCTATCATCTTACTAGCGAGGCATGATGCAATTTTTTTTAATAAAATTCCATCTAAAAATAACTCACTATTTTGTTGTGGTAAAAGAAACCAAAAGTAAGTCTAGCTAGATAATCATTAAATCAAGAAGTGTCTACGTACATTAATTCGATCGATCATTGTTACAAGTGATGAGGTAAGACTCATATCGTCTCATTTGCGTCCATGTTCATTGTTATATCCAGACAAATATCACCATGCATGTTGCAACTCTTATCCATATAAATTTCCACATTTAGACACAACGGTTCCAACTCACCAACTTAAGTCGACGTATTATTTTATTTTAAATTAACCAGTTAACTAACAGATCAAAAACCATCAAAAGTGTTCACCTAAACGTACCATGCATATATATATTTTTAAAAGATTAATTAGAGTAATAAATTTAAGGATGGTTTAATTAAAAGAGAAAATATATGTTGATCGATCGAAGAACAACTCTTTAATTATGAAATGCCAACAAGTAGTGATCATATATTCATCCACTTTAAGCTCTTATTATTTATTTGGGAAAAGTCTATAAATTAAGTCATACCATCCAAATCCAATGTTCTTATGATTAGGGTCGAATATATCAAGAAACACAAGCTAAAAGGAAACACAATAAGTAAAAAGTTGCCGCCCTAATTCCTAAGGGTCTCACCCAAATCCGAGACTTGGTACCAGTTGGCAGTTGCTAAGGATGTCACTAGCTCGCTTCCATCATGTCATGCAGGTGGACTAGTGGAGACAGAACAATTGCCTGACGGCTTAATTAGAAAGAAAAAAAAATTGACGAGACCACTGCTTTGAGTATCAATAAGAATATTGATAGATCGAATCAATTAAGGTTGTCTGCTAGCGCGCTCTTACGTACGTAATGACATTTTATAATTGGTGTCGTTTTTGTTGTTGGTTTGTTGTTGTACTTTGAGGCCATAACATCTTGTTAATGGCCGGTCAACTCAACATTTTATCCTCCTCTCTAGTCCTCTTTTCCTATTTTAACGTAATAAGTAATTTCATTTTTATTTTATGTCAACTTATAAAACACCACTTTTATCAATTTTCAATGTTACCATGCAAACCAAAACCCACCTAAAACATATAAAACCAAAATAAATAATAAAAAGGTATTATGAAAACAAAAGTATATATGTTTAATCTCTTTCTCTCTCTCAATAATGATAACATAAGCAATGTGGGGTTAAATGGATGTATGTGGACTTCTTTCTGTATATGTTCAATACTTTCCAAAAACATGTATACTAATATTATGTTATATTATATCAAGTCGTTACAAGACAAATTCATATAATTATATATAAGCTTTTTGTGTTGAAATTATTTAATCTGACTTTTGTTATCACAATATGTAATCGTGAGGAAACTGTTTTAAACAACAATAATGATGACGAAGTGAGAAAGAAAACTTTTAATTAAAAATTTCTTCAGAAAACGTGGAATATATATAAAACACTATTTTGTTTTTTACTTCACACAAATTGAACTATATAGAATAACCCCTACTACGATCTATTGGCCGAATCACTGTTTTGTCGTTTGGAGCTTCGGTTGGAGGTAATTAAGTTTTACATCAATTGAGCGAATAATATACGTTTCATTCTTCTGATTAAAAGCCTTAAAACATTAGTTTGAAATTCCAAAAAAACTTAATGACTATTTAACGTGTGAGTATTTTACCCGAATTAGGTTCAAATACAAAGTCTAAATTTCCTAGAAAGTCTAAGAAGGAATTTGGACCATTAGATCTAATATTAAATGAAGATCAATGGCTTATAAACACAAGGTGACATAATGGTAAATAGTTAGAACTTTAAATGGTAGGCCAATGGTATATTAGTCTTGTCTCATTTTCAAATTCCACCCTTTTTTTAAACGTCCATAACTTTTACATACGACAATATTTTTTAATAAAAATTACACCAAAAAAACGAGCGTTTTTTTATCTTCAAAACGCATATAATATTGATAAAAAACTAAAATTTTTTTTTGAAGTTTCAGCTCATTGTGTTATATTCGTTAGGTCATTGTGTTATATTTTTCAGTTCATTGTGTTATATTAGTCAAGACATTGTGTTATATTTTTCAGATTGTGTTATATCCGTCAGGTCATTGTGTTATATTCGTCAGGTCATTGTGTTATATTTTCATCAGGTCGTTGTGTTATATTTTAATCAGGTCGTTGTGTTAAATTTTCATCAGATCGTTGTGTTATATTTTCATCAGGTCGTTGTGTTATATTTTCATCAGATCGTTGTGTTATATTTTCGTCAGGTCGTTGTGTTAAATTTTCATCAGGTCATTGTGTTATATTTTCATCAGGTTGTTGTGTTATATTTTCATCAGGTCGTTGTGTTAAATTTTCATCAGGTCGTTGTGTTAAATTTCATTAGGTCGTTGTGTTATATTTTCATCAGGTCGTTGTATTATATTTTCGTCAGGTCGTTGTGTTATATTTCATCGGGTCATTGTGCTATATTTTCATCAGGTAATTGTGTTATATTTTCATCAGGTCATTGTGTTGTTTCAGATCATTGTGTTATTTCATTAGGTTATTGTGTTATAACACAATGACATGAATAAATAACACAATGACTTGACAAATAATTACACAATGAGCTGAAAAACGTGAATTTTTTTTTTGTTTTTTATATATGAATATTGTATGCGTTTTAAAGATAAGAAAATGCTCGTTTTTATGGTGCAATTTTTTTTAAAAAATAATATCGTATGTAAAAGTTATGGATGTTTAAAAAAATGGGGTGAAACTTAAAATATAGAGGCATTACCATCTTTACCCTTCCTTCTAATTTTAAGGGAATGTCACATGTCATCGTCTCATGGCTTCTTAGACTTTTTAAGAAAATTAGACTTTGTAGTATAACTCCACTCTCTAGGTAAAATAGTAAAAGTTAGAAACAGTGTAGGGAAATACGCAATTGGATTATTAATTTTTGATCAATAAATGATAGTATGGATATTCATTCTATGCTTGCCAACTGGCCAATATTTTTTTAAAATATCTAATCGATGACTCTCATTTTACTACTAAAAGTCTAAATCTACAATCTACACATTCGTCTAGCGTAAGGCCGGCTTCAATTAAACGTAATCAATCATTTAAGGGACACATTTTCAATACACATTGGTACCTTTAGATCATATATCTTTTGGTTTAGGATTATTAATAAGGATGCATCATATATTCATATCCATTTACTTATAGGATATACCATATTTTTTAACGAAAATTTGGATCACTGTCGAGCTATAATTAGCTCATCCAATCATCTTTATTCATTGAGTATAGAACCTTACGGTTTTAGACTGACACATATCCCAAAAGAAGTCTTCTCATGAGGAAACTCACCTTATATAGAAAAAACTTACAGATTGTCCCAATCTAAAACCTGTATTTTATCATATGTGAAACTTGAAACCTAATAATTTCAAGTTAATAAAGTATTTGGTAAAATACTCACCGGATAAGTCACATCTAATTTCATATAACTAAATTAACTGTTCATGTTTATTGTCTTTAAATTAAAGGGTAATTTTTTTTAACATGTTGCGCTTTTCCGGAACATTTTTCTAATGAAACGCACTAATGGTGTCAAAGGATCTAAGGTAATTGGGATGTTTGGTGTATTGATTCTTTAAGAGATATTAAACTATTAGGGACAGATAGTCGGATGTTGTGTTGTTTGGGGGCTCTTTATTGTTGTTTGTTTGTTTCCTTTATTTGTTGTTTCTGTTTTCATGTTCCCCCTTGTTGGCGTTTTACCAGTCATTTTAGTGAGAATTCATTGCCGTTGTTAAAAAAAGCAAAGAAATATCGCTTCCTTATTAATAACTCTAAAACGACATAATTTCGATCGATACTCTAGTCTTCAAGTAACCAACATGTAGTTAAATTGTTTAAACCAAACTAGCAATGTTATTATTTTTCTTTCTCAAATAAATACGTGTAAAAGTACTTTTTTGTTGAATTGTTTAAACTAAACTAGCAATGTTAGTATTTTTTTTCTCTCTCATTAAATAAGTGTAAAAGTAATTTTTTTTATTAAATTGTTTAAACTAAACTAGCATGTTATTATTCTTCTCTCTCAATAAATACGTGCAAAAGTAATTTTTTAAGGGGTAATTTCATATATACACTTAAAAAGTTACATAATATCATATTTACTCAAATCATGTTTAAAAAGTGTTGTACATTATGCATTAAAAACTTGTACTTTGGGTAAATATGATATTATGCAACTTTTTAGAGGGTATATATGAAATTATACCATTTTTTAACGATAGCAATTGTATATCAAATTGCATATCAAAATAAATTACATAAAATCTCACTTGTAATGTTTGAACTCAAAACCTGAAAACGTAAATCAAATTTCAAGAATTCACGTTTTGAACATTAGTTTTAGACTTTAGTTGTAGCTTAAGGTTTAAGACGAAATGGGTAATAAGAAGTTGTAGCATGTGATCACATCTCACTAGTTAGGGCTATTGTTTCGATCGTTTTGAACAATTCAGCATCAATCAAGAGTTGAACGATTCCGAGCTAGTTTTGTCACATTCTTTTCTTTTTAGAACCAAACGTTCTAACATGTGACCGAATAAGAGGTTTCCTTCTGAATAGTTCTGTTTATATGTAAACAAGCATGCCATTATTTTTCTAGTTCGATTAGTGGGCTTAGTACACTTTTATATTGAACTCAAACTCATAAAGTTTTCGCTTGTTAGTTTGCTATGTTTTTGAATCCCAATATGAACGTTTTATTCTATCAAGAGCTAGCAAGTACAGCTAGATAACAAGAAACACCATGACTCAATCCTCAATTAAAAATATCGGGTTAACTATCTTAAAAAAATAAATTTGGGTCATTAGATTTAAGTTTATCTTAATTTACATAATCTTAATTTACATAAGAGTAAACTTTAATTTTGGTCCATGTGTTTTGATATCATTATCAGTTTTAGTTTCATCTTAACAGTTTTGGTCCCTGTGTTTTTATTCTAACATAAATAGTCCCGAAAATTTAACTTTATCAAATTTTCCATTAAGTATCACAAGTGATTAGGGTTAGGGTGTGTTAGTTAATCATCACTTTCAAATCACCGTAATTTCCTCTTTTTTTTCGTTTGTAATCGTTTCTTGCTTTTAATAAAGAGAATTTAGTTCATCAGTGTTAATATTACAACACATCACATAGTTTTTTTTTTCTATTTGTCTCTGTCATTTTCAAATCTTGTCATTTCATCTACTTTATTAACTTAACTAAATACCACCATTAAATGAGGGGTAATATTATCAGTTTACTTTATATGTTGTAGAGTAAATAGTTATTTTCATCCTTGGGGAAACGATGCTTTTGCCCCTTTCATCTAATATGGGGTTTGGTCGTTTTTGCTCCTGTTTGAAGACACCCATGATGTACGAATTATGGTTTTGATCCACACAACGAGCAAAGCAATTTTGTTTCAATTTTGTTTCTTGATCAATTGAAACAGATGGTTCTATGGCTTTATGTTGATCAACGAAAACAAGAGCAAAAGAGGGGGGATGAAGCAGATGGGGATTCTGATTATGTTGATCGATAGAAACATGAGCAAAAGATGGGGATAAGTCTTTAAAGTTATTGCATTAACAGCTTGTAGCGTGTGCATAAAGGCACATACGGTTTTACTTTAGTCACCGATAATACCTTTTAAATGTTAATCATTTCTATAAGTTTATGGGAACTTGTAAAATAGTAACAAAAAAATTTCTCTTGAATAATTTATTTAAAAAACTGAAACCGAGATGAGTTTAGTTAAAAGAAAATGTCGATAAACAATAAAAAGTCAACTCTAGCTAAAATGGTTTGGAACGTTGGATGCACGCTTTAAAAGGTTCAATTGTCTGTTGATTAAACAATAAAAACAAAATGAGTTGTCTTATTTTTCTTTATTTACGGTATGAGACATATATACATATATAGCTCTATTTTTTTAAGAGTGTTTAAAACTATTAAATATTCAAGTGAGTTTCTCTGAACTAAAATGTCATTTATTTATACTAATTTGACATATTAAGTCTGACTCTCTCAGAAATATCGATCATTGGTACGTAAAAATCCACTAGTGTTAGAAAACTTTCTTGAGTTAGGATTAGAACCTAAGACTTTAAAGATTTCAAGCTATTACCGTCACTCTTGTGCATTGGATCAAAAGACCGGTTAATTGCAAACCTAGCTCTAGCTAGTCGTTTATTTGATTTTAAGAGTTATAGACGTAGGTGTTAAGTGGGTACTGTGATTACGATTTATCGAAATATATGTTAGACATGTACATGCACAAACCATATATTTATAGGTTTACATGAAAATTAACTATGACTGCACATATTTGACTACACATAAAGTTCATAGAGCTCAATTATAAAGGTCAAAGCTTTCAACACACATATATACGGTTCATAGATTTCAAAGTGCAAAAGTCAAAGTTTCTATATGCATATGATCTAGGTGTGATGACACGGTAGAAAAGAGAGAGTAAATCTTTGTTTTGGAGCTTTATAATTTTTCTTCCATTGAGTGTCAAAGTAAAAAGATAAAGTCGATCTCCAGTATTGCCCGAGCTTTGCATTTCTTCTTTGTTTCAGTATAAAGTTTTGTATTTTTTCTTATTTTAGTATATTTAACTAACAGAATTAACTGTTTCCGATTAAGTTTTTTCTAAAAATACTAAAGTATCAATTTCTTCTTTGGTTTTTATTCGGTTTTTTAAACATCGTTCGGATTAATTTATTTATGTTTTAATATCGTTTGATTTAATAAGTGGTATATTTAAAATGTATTGTTGAATATACGTGCATATATTTATGCTAGAATTATAGAAAAAACAATATAGAAAAAAATGAATGGTAAAATCCGAATAGTAATAGAAAAGACGTAAATTGCCGAACATTAGCTAACTAATATAGTAATACTTCTAACATTTTTTCTATATTTTTAGCATAAATATATGCATGTCTATATATATATATATATATATATATATATATATAATATATATGTTTTAAAAATATAAGGGCTATTAAATATAACGATATCGAAAACACATAAAACCAAACGGTATTAAATCGAATGATATTAAAAAAAACTTCTAAAAACTAGAAAATGTTAAACCGAAGGATATTAACAAAAAAAACTAAAGGTGTTATACCAAATAATATTAGAAAAACAATTGATTTAAAAAATACAAACATTTTTTATTTTATATTTAAAAATATGTTATATCACACATAATTATTATTTAAATATAGTTTATAATATCCATTTGAATACCAAGGGCATTTTGATCTTTGTAAAAACTTAATACAAAAACTTAACTTTGTTAGTTAAATATACTGAAATAGAGAATATAAGATATATTCAAATCTTAGGGCAATAATAAGAACTTTTTTTTCACTTTGGTATACAAATAGAGAAAAATTACAAAACTCATACACCTAAACAAATATTTACTCAAAAACAAATTAAGATTATGGTATTAGCTAGCTATTTATATTGTGTATGGGAAAGTAAGGTTGTTCTTGTCAGAAATTGGTAGAAAGTGTTTAATTTTAAATTAACTAATTACTAAAATTGAAACTTACAATTTGGTTTGGTTTGAAAGAAGTTTGAAAAAATATTGACTGAATTAATATTTGTAAGCGATCATGAAAAAGGTAATTACTTTCAAGTTTTAAATTGGGTATATTGGTTTTCACTATTCCTAAATATAATCTTTTGTCTTCTACCAGTTCTAACTATTGAATTGGTTGTTAACAGTCCAAACTTTTTATCTCTTTGGCAGCCAATGGTCCGTTGTTAAATTTTTTTTAACGTCGTTAAGTTTTTTTCAAATTCAAGACCGATGTTTTAACCTTTTGATCGAAAGAATAATACGAATCGATTGATGTAAAAGTTTTCTTTTTGAATCAATAACTTGTGTTGACTGTTTATACTAGGGATGAGCGTTTGGTACCGAAATACCGAACCGATACCCGTACCGTACCGGTACCGTACCGAACCGGTACCGTACCGATAGATTCGGTACCGGTATCGGTACCCATTTTTACATGTTTTCGGTATCGGTATTTTCGGTATCGGTACCGGTTCGGTACCAATACCTTAAATTTACCTAAAAGTATTTGTTTCGCACCTATACCGTACCGGTACCGTACCGATAGATTCGGTATCGGTATCGGTACCCACTTTTCCATGTTTTCGGTATCGGTATTTTCGGTATCGGTACCGGTTCGGTACCGGTACGGTACCAATCTCATCCCTAGTTTATACGTCTCGTTATGTTATTTATTTTATTTATAACCCATTATGCTTATTTAAAGCTTATAAAGTCATGTAATATATATCTTCAAAGCCTTAATAGCTTTTGAGAATGCCCATTAAATTAAGCATCCAATGCCAACAAATAAGTAAAACATAATAGTAAACTCGTTCGATCATATATAATAAACACATAATATCTTAAACACTATAAATATCGACACTTGTGAATATGTTGGCGTGCAGGTAATAATATCTACCACATAACTTTTTAGCCTACTTAAATTTAAGTCACATTACTAACAACTGCTACATATAAGCAATTTTGGTAATTCTGAGCTTGCTTCTCCATCAGTTATCTATTAAAATAGATTTTTGTCCCTAACGCACAAGCACATAATGTGTCACGTCTCTGATCTCGTTACAATGTTATGTTTGGGATACATAGGAAAAAAAATATTATGTTTTGCATGTTACAGTGTAGTTAACATGAACCTGACATGTGATGACAACACTAACGTTACAGACTTAGTCTTATGTTGACACCGAGAGTTGAGCCCGAGACCTAGCAAATAATAGACACACTAACCCAACCTTTTCATTTAGAAATTCATTTATCAACCATATAACAACTCAAAATAGAGAAAAAAGAAAAAAAAAAAATAAGTTGGTAGACACCGACAATATTAGTTAAGAGTAGTATAGGAGATGGTATAGTTTTCTTTAAAAAGCCTTATGTGCACACGTTCGTGGAAATATAACTGATTTGATATCAGCCACATTTAGGACTTTATCTCCTGGTTTGACAATTTATTTATGACATTTTAGTCTAATTTTTATAACAACTAAAATGAATATACGCAACACATCACAAAAGACAAAAGCGAATTTATCATTGATGCGAATAGCTAAATGTTGCCAATACAACATCGATAACTTAGGATGTTACAACACTAGTTTAATAGAGACAATTTCACAAAGTCGGATATGACTATATGAGAAATCATCAAAGTTGACAACCTCATTATAAATCAATTTTACCTATTATACAAGTTAGTTTTGCACTTAGATTATCTAATAACTAGAACGTCCTTTTAATGTAAAATTACGTATGTGACGAAAATGTGATTAGCCTTAGCAAAATAGTCATGTGGTTCAACATCGCAGCTGGTCTCATTTCAAAAAAGCACGATAATCGGTTAGGTATTGAACATAGTATCATTAGATTTTTTTAAACATCGGTTGTTGCAGTGATCTATGACCGATGTATTAAGAGGCGCAAGAACCAAGATCGAAATCCGCCACTAACATCAATATGTATTTTTCATCGACATTGGGGCTCCTCCATTACTACAAACGCAACGGATCGAGGTTCACCACAACCCTCCTTACGAGCCACGTAAAACCCTTAGACGAAGCCAGATTTAGGCTAGTAGACTTGCAATGTAATGTTGGTCCCCTAATCTTCACCTACCTTGACATCCAATTTATAATTCGGTGAACTATACTAGAAATTAGAACCCGGGCATTGACAAGCTTAAAAACATGCTCTCCTCTTAGGAGATCATCTTTGCTTCCGAATCAACTATATGGAATGGATCACGAGAGACTTCTGCTAGGGGACTTCTACATAAAAACAAGAGGTGAACTGGGTTGCTTGGGATCGAATGGTAGCTTCAAAAAAGGCGGGGGTACGTTGCAGGTATCGGCTCTATAGGAGTTGCATACAAAGCCTAGCTTTCTTTGTAAGGAGGAGAATGCCCTTTGGGTCAAATGCATCAAACCCATTCACCACGTTAGAAACAAAATCTAAATCTTCCCTTTAAAGAGTCGTATACGTCATCTTCCTTATTGGATTTTGGGGTATTTGGATAGCTCGTAACACAAAATCCACAAAAGGATATCGTTAGAGACATACAAACGTGGTCATTTTTATGCGTAAAAATTTAGTGTGAGCACTCAATGTAATTTACTTTTTTTGTTTGTACTCTTGCTAGCGAGCAGCTTGCTAGAATTGTAATAACGGCTATATCTTAGATTCTTAGTATATAATAAATGATTTTTCATTATTCTTTAACTTATCAAAACTTTAACGCTCGTCTCTTCTTATTAATTTCCTCTTATCTTATCTCTCTCCAACGCTTTTGTTGCCGAATCTTGGTTGGCTTTGACCATCTTCTTCCATCGCCTCTTGTTTGATGACATTGTATTCACCTTCTCATCCAACCTTGGGGACTAATGTCCTCACAGTTGTAACTACTGTCATATTTATTGTTTTTCCTTCTAATTTGAGCTTTTAGTTTCCTTTACTCACTTAAACTACAAGCGTATTAGTTATATAGAATATTTTTTAACGCTAAACTACCTCCTACTTCTACATTACTCTAAAAGGCAATGTCTTTATTTACTAGGCTAGTCCCACATTGATAATCATTTTTTTTGAACGACAGTTGCACCACCAGCTAAACGGTGGCTCAGAGGAGTGCAATGACCGAGCATAGAAGCGCACGACTTATCCCCTGTAAGAGGGATTATTTGCGGCATTGATAATCATTATCAAACTAGTTTACTCTTAACATGATATTTATTTTGAAGTTGCACTAGTGTGCATAGTGCATTAAGTTCATGTCCTCATCATAACTCTCTTCGTACTATTCAAAATTGGGACCAATAAAAAGATTTTTTAACATTTTTTTACATAAAATGTGCTATTATCTTAAAAACATGGCCTTAGTTATGTAATCACAAAAATGAATAAATAACAAAACGAGTAATTTTTTATTATTTAATGAAAAATACTAAAGAGATAACATATAAAATGATAGCAAATAAGCTATAAGTTCATGCGGACATACATATGTCTAGGTTCATTTTGTTATTTTTCTATTCTTCACCCTACATATTTATAATAATTGGAGTTAGATGTGTGTATCGAAGAGAGAGAGAAAAAAAGTTTCTAGAGAGAGAGAGTATGGAGTTGAATTCAAGAACAAAAGATCAGTTTCATATAGTTCATAAAGTCCCATACGGTGATGGACCTTATGTAAAGGCTAAACATGCCCAGGTTAATTCTTTCTTTCTTTTTCTGCGGTTTTTATGCGGTTTTTATACGGACTTTATTGAATTAAACGTATAGTTTGATGTATTTTATAAAACTGAACAAAAATTTTAAATAGAAGATCAGAAGACTTTTAAAAAAATTTCATCAAAAAGCTGTTTTTGCAGACTGATTTTGTATGACTTAAGTTTCAAAAATCAGTATGCAAAAACAACGAAAAACAGACATAATTTTAAAAACCAAACTTACACGCAATCTAACAGTATCCACAAATCTTGGTTTTGATCTAATAACAAGGATATATATACACTATTCATATATATTAGATCTATTTGTAGAATCACTACAAAATAAATCTTGTTTTTTAATTATTATAATTGTTCTTTCTTATGAATGTTTATTCAATAATTTACCTTCTTCCACCTCATCTCTATTCCATCATAAAGTCAAACTTCATCTTTTTATTACTTTATGACATAAATTTGTTAGCTTTATTACTTAACTATATACATAAATCATAAATGGTAACAAATGAAAGTAACTTTAAACTAAAAATATCTATGTTGAATGTAAATGATAAATTGTATTTATTTTCTTTCTAGAAGAAATAGTGCTCTTAGTTAGCTTCTAGAATTTTGTATTTATATTATTTTTGAGAGAAAAAAAAAAGAAAATAATGAAGTAAAATAATTGACATGCAGCTTGTGGAAAGGGATCAAGAGGGTGCAATAGTGTGGTTTTGGAAGGCTATAAATGCAGGAGATAGAGTGGAGAGTGCTTTGAAAGACATGGCAGTTGTAATGAAGCAATTGGATAGAACTGAAGAAGCCATTGAAGCCATCAAATCATTTAGGTGTTTATGTCCCAAAAGTTCACAAGAGTCACTTGATAATGTTCTCATTGATTTGTTTAAGGTACAACATCATATGCACATTGTACACACCTCTTTCATATATACATGTTGCATACACTATGATTATCAATACATGTTACACAACAATAAACAAATAATGAACTAATTATAGTTACATTTGTCAAACTATTTGTAATTTGAAAAAATTTGAGCCATATCTCTAAAAAATGTAACATGTTTGGTTGGTAAATTTGTAAAAAAAAATCAAATGTAGCATGTTATGTTATCATTCAATTATAATGAGATATGTAGAGCAAAATGTTAAAAAGTATACAAGACTAATGTGTTTGGATATTTAATGAACAGAAATGTGGAAAAGTGGATGAACAAATAGTGTTGTTAAAGCAAAAGCTTAGGATGATTTATAGAGGTGAAGCGTTTAATGGGAAACCGACGAAGACGGCTAGATCTCATGGCAAGAAGTTTCAAGTTTCTGTCAGACAAGAAACTTCAAGAATCTTGGTATGATTCGTTTGTTGCGTATTATGCATACCCTGTTACAATAAGATATACGAATTTGTAACAGGGTATGTACAACAAGTAGCAACTGAGTAACTAGTTGTTTACTTTCCCGTTTTAAGAACTGAAACGGGGAGCTAGAAACTAGTTGTTGGAACTAAACTGAAATTATGAATTTGACATTTGTTTTCGTTGTGGTTAAACAGGGAAACTTGGGATGGGCCTACATGCAAAAAACCAACTTCATGGCAGCAGAAGTGGTTTACAAAAAAGCCCAAATGATTGACCCTGATGCAAATAAGGCCAATAATTTGGGCCTTTGCCTGATCAAACAGGCTCGATACGACGAAGCTCGTTCGGTCCTTCAACATGTCGTCACTGGTGAGATTCCAGGATCCGACGACATCAGGGCCAGAAATAAGGCCCAAGAGCTGTTGATGGAGACCGAAACATGGCAGCCGACGTCAGAGCTCTTGCCGGGCCTCCCTGGGCTGGACCTAGATGACGACTTTGTTAATGGGCTCGAAAAGTTGATGAATGCATGGGCACCCAGTAGATCAAAAAGACTGCCCATATTTGAACAAATTGAAAACTTTAGGGACCAAATAGCTTGTTAATTGTTTTTCAAAATGTAGGTTGTTAATAGTTTTAAATGTTTTATAAATTTAAGTTTTTTAAAGTGTGAAAATAAATGAGAAAGAGCTTTTGCTTGTAAAGCTAATAATGCCAATAGTTGATGATCAAGACTTTGTTGCTCTTATCTCAGTTTCAAATCAGCTTTTGATGTAAAGAAAGACTATATATATGTCATTATAAGCAGTACTTAGTACAGAGTATTATCGAAAGTTGTTTGGCCGCGCTCTTACTTAAATATGCGTTTTTACTGGGGCGGTCCTAAGAATCCTCAATAAACATGGTATCCGGGGCGAGTAAAAAGTTTGGGCGCGCCCTTCTATATATATAACAAATTGTGGAATTGGCAAATTTATATAATACGGTGATAATTGATATAATAATAAATAAACAAAAAATATTATATCAAAATGACTCAGTCTATTTACTTTAGCAAACCATACAACTCTCTTAGCGTTTTGAGAAGCAAAGTTATCAAGTTTTTTACTATCCAAGTATATATCCATACAATTAAGTATTGTAGTAGACTAATGAATTAGGTTTTTTAATTGCGTGAGTTGATTATTGGAGTTTCTACATTAATTGGTTCGGTTAAATGAGCCAGAAAATTAGTCAATTAGTTTTATTCAATAATTTTGGTAACCTGGTCAGAAACATGCATGAAAAAATTTCATTTGTCGAAACCTGGATTGAAGTGCGTGCATGCATGCATGTAAATTTGATTGCATGAATAATCTAATCCGATAAACTCATCTTCCATCAGTGTTAAACCACACAAGTGCAAATAACAAAGACTAATTAAATTAATTATCTTTTTCCATGGACTCATCATCTTTAGATAAGAATCATTTCCATCCAAGATAATACATTTTTGTTCCTGCTATTGTGAAGGCGCATGTTGCGGCTTTGCTAGCTACGCTATGGCCGGTGTACGTGTTCATAATCCGTTATACTGATCGAGATCTTCCAAAGCTGTACGTCCTTGAGCCTCTCTTGTCGGAGATCCTCCATGTGATCTATTTTATTAACAACTTTAATATTGTGTGTTTGGAAGACTAGAAATAAATGAACTATTGTGTCTTTAGAGGTAAACAAAAGCTCTGGGGTTGTCTTTCCTTTGGATTATAAATATAGGGGAAATTAAGGTGGTTACGATGGATTGGCGTAAGTGGCCGTTTGCTAGATCATAAACGTCGACTATGATTACGAATAAATGATGATCATCCATACCTTGCGATCAAATTAACACGTACAATAATTATACGTTAACGATGATCAAAAGTCGGTTGTCACTTGTCACGCAGTAGAGAACTTCATAAACATTGTTATATATTCATGATCGATAGGTTGTGTGACGTACGTACGTTTTATAAAAGCGTACATGCCTAAGGTATATAAATATTATATGTTAAGTGTATGCATGTCTTCTCTCCCAATCCATTGTTTAAGTTATAAAAGCGTACATGCCTAAGGTACTTACGGAGTATCTCATTACTCATTAGTAGAGTACAATGGCTTTTATTGACGTACGTACGTTGCTCCTAAAACATATTGGTACAGGGATCTGTTAATTACGTGATTTCACTGCCCGTACGTTAGTACATGCGTACTAACACAACCATTACAAGAAAAGTGGATTTTCACAAACGGACATACACTTTCGTTGGAAGGAAATTCGCCGGTGATAACCATTACCAACTAGGTACGTTCCATCGTAAATTACTCGTGGGTAATTTGTTTCCTAACGGAATCCCATTGGTACTTATTTGACGAATAATTACCAACGTCCAGTTATCAACGGCTTACCGACGGATTCTCTCCAGCAAAGTTTTAAAAACATCTTCATTAATCCAGCGGCTCCACCAACCTCCTGTATCTAGGCCAAAATTTTAGTGATAATCTGATGAAACTCGCAATACGTACGTTTGATTTGACATCGATCTCCCAATGTTACTGATTGTCAGTCCCACATGGGAATGTCCTTGGTTTTCCTCCCGATCCAACTACAAGGGCTTGAGCTTCAGCTCTTTGAGCTACCCCATCTAGTTCAACCTACATGTCTCTAGCTTGCCAAATGTAGTACTGCAAGACTATGAGTTGACTAAGAAAGGTAGGTGTTGATTGTATGTGTTACTAATCACTGCTACTTAAGTGTCTAACAATTGGTCTGGAGTTAGGACCGCTCTCATGATAAGGCGGTACATGAGGTAGAATGTTGGTTCTTAGGAGAGGTGCAGTACGTGGCAAACATCCCATACGTAATTACCTCTCATCCGTGTGCTACATGGGTACAGCGTGGGGTGGGGTTGTGTACGCTACCTCATGCCACCTCAGCTATACCGCAAGGGTAACTAAGCTGGCTTGCAACCCTACTAACAACAGTCAACAAGAACAACACAAGTACTCAAGAACATCAATAAGCAACTCTGATCAATTATTTTATAATAAGATTATATCGATATTACTCTATAGGTACAAACCTACACAAATGTTGTCTTATAATACAAGCTTTGATAGTTGATAAAAAAATTGAAAAAAGAAAGGAAGAAACAAAATCATGGGTAAGCAGATGATCATAGATCAGAAAACATTCAGTTGACACATTTGACACCATGGCAGGCAGAAAAAAATATGAGGAGAATCAGTGCAATAATGATGCATAAAACAATCAATTTTATCTTCATATTCTTGAACCACATTTTCCTTCTCAGTTGCGTACCCTGCGTCCTAAAACCTTGCGCCTGCAACATTATGAAAAAATAATAAGGAAAATCGATCTCCTGTTTAATTTGAACATTTGTATACACCAGAAGCTCGATCTCCTGTTTACCTGGGAGTGAAGGGTCTCTGTTTTATCAACTAGAAGCTCGATCTTCTCTCCACGGTCAAGAACCTAGAAAAAACGAATTAGTTGAAGGGGTCATAGAGAAAAAAAATGGCTGGAAAGGAAATGGGAAGTAAGTCGCCCAAAATGAACGTACCTCTTAAATCTTATTATACAAAAATTCAGATTATTATGGTACAGAACTACAAACAGAGTTTCCGCAATCATAATGCATAAGTAACTACATGTCAAACCAACCCATTCAACAAGTATCAAAAAAGTGCATGTAACCTGGTCAACAGGCATGACCCGCCAATTTTGCCACCTCAAATCCTACACAGTTATGTGGCAAAATGAGAGGGAAGGAGGCATGTGGTAACGGGTCAAATAGGTTAGGGTCTTGTTTTTCAAATTTTCATAAATAGTCTGTACTCTATATATTAAATATGACTACAAAGTTTACATATTAAAGTATTGGTACTAATTGAATTTCTTTTGAGTAAAATGGCATACTATTGTAAACACTAGATCACCTTCTGAAGGATTTAATCTGTTGGGTGTGTTTTATATTTAGCTACAATTTGAAACTATACTATTTGGACCCATTGCGAAGAAAAGATAACCAGAATGGACCTATTTAACGTATACGGTTTGACATTGATCCTTATGCAGTAATGCCTTACCTTTTCAATGTTCTCCATCATCACACCTTTGACTTCTGAAACCTGGGCCTTGACTTTTGAAAGCTTGCTGATCTCTTCTGGATGGTCCACACAATATTGCATCTGTTCCTTCAGCTTGGGACTGGAATTATAACAAAGTAAGAGATTAACAATTAGAGCTTGAAGAACGGTAAAAAGAAGTTGTAAAACAAGAAAATAAGATTACCCAAATTCTTTATTCAGACTATTGGCAACAGCAGTTGAGGCTTTCCCTCCAGCATATTTCTTGGTAAAATCATCCTTAATTCTTTCAAGAAAAGCCATTGGAATCTGCCGGCCAACAGATTCTATAGCGACCACACAGTATGCTTCATAATTTAATAACTTAACTATTAGTTGCGTATAAAATGAATAAAACAAGTGAAGCAAAAATACCCTAGAATATAACAATATGTTTGTTTTATTTCTTTGAAAAATTTAACTTTTACACAATGAACCAGATTAAAATCCTTAATTCAACTAATGGTGTTGGTAATGATAATTGATTGAATACAACTTTAATATGATCATGATGACATTGGTGCTTTAGTTTGAGTGTGCCCATTGCTATACCAATTATTGGTATGAGTTTAAACACTTAAGTGCTTTTTTCTTTCTTAATTTATCTTTTAACTTTATTAACCAATAAATTTGACTAACATCCTGTAGTTAAGTGTATGGCAGCTTAACAAATACAGAACCAGATACATGCAGAGTTAATTAGACTTACAAACCCAAAAGTTAAAAGAGAGATTAGAAGATTTTAACACCCTGCACCTTATATAAAACATCTAAATCTACTTCCTTTAGCATATCAATTGGTCAACAACATTTCAACATGTTGAAAAAATCTGAAAGGATCTTAACTTTATTTTAGTTTTAACAATAAAGTTTGATGTTAGGCTAGAAACTATATCAACAAACAATTCAAACTAGCAATGATCATCATCCGTTTCTTAACTGCTTCGAAATCATAACAAAATAAGTACTTGTCAATAGTCATTTAGTCAATAATCATGATAAATCATTAAAAATTACTGATCACATACCACCATGATTTCAAAATTATGAACATAAACAATCAAATTCAACAAAACTTCACAACCAAAGCATAAACAACGAATGTAAATCAGAGCATCAGATCAAACTCACTAGAAATGATCATCATCATACAACAGCGAGAATGAATTTCCAAATATCTAATAAGTACGATCACATACTGCTACGATTTCAAAACTAGGAACATAAACAATCAAATTTGAGAATTGAACTTACTAAATCCATCGTGAACGAGATAGTTAAAGGTGTGAGCATCGCAAGAGTAAGTGAACTTATTGTTGGTTGCCGGAAGCTTCTGGAGACACTGAGCAGCGATGTTAGTGAAATTACCGGTAAATTCAGTGTACTCGGAGAGAATAACAGTTCCTCGAGCAACAAAAGTGTAGATCAACGACTGTTGCCCCATAATTTTCCCAACAGAAACCCTAGGGCCGATCAACACCGTGTTTATAAATTATAATATGAATTGGTGAATTGGGAATTGCTTAAACTGAAAGTAACGTAAAGTAAAGGAAAATAAAGTAAAGTAAAGGTGGTTTTTGTCGACGTTGGTTGGTTGGTTGTGTTAACAAAGTTCGTGGAAGATAACGGCAACCTCCAGGCTCCAGCTGTTATTTGTTTCTAAAATTTCCAACTTTTGGAGGTATCTTATTATTTTTTGATAACATTTATGCAAACATTTTTTTTGAAAGGTAAACTAGGATTATACATGCTTGCACGAGCCATTTGTATAGCATTATATTTTCGTGATCACATCAATTAATATCCTACACAGGTTAAAATTAATGAAGAAAAAAATATCATTCAACTTCAAACAAACATAAGAAAACAATTTTATACAACACTATTACAATGAACACATTTAATCTGGTGATAGAAATGATAGATCAACGTCTCTCTCGGTAGAGTCTCATAACAAAAGGAAACCACCATATATTATTCGCCGCCATCAGTAATCCATCGCCGTCATCCATCGTCCATTGAAGAAAACAATGAAGACGATAGAGGCGACTGAAAGCAGCAAACCACAATAGAAAATTAGCTAGCAAGAGAGTAAAACAAGGACCGGTTATGCATTGTACGATCATTTATGTATAAATTAAGGCCGTCCTCATTAACTGCAAATTAAAAACCTCTTCCAAATCGAGAGCAGAGCACTTTGAACTACATAAGAATAAAGAATTTACACTCTGTGAGAACGGTTTTAAGCCAGGCCCACAACGAGTCTTGGGTTGTTCTACAATGTGACTATATGAATCATATGATATATATACATTTGAAGTCTAGTTAATAATTTAAGATTTTCAACATTCATGATTATGAAAATTAAGATTAGCTTTTTTTTTCTTAGCAAGATGCTACACAAACATACACTTAGAGAAAATTTTAAAATACGAAATTACACAAACTCTTTCAATTTAGGTTGCTTATCTTCCCAGGAGCTTTCATCCATAAAAACAATAGAGACTTCACATCAATCAAAATCTCCCGCACTTGTCTAACCCCATTGCTAAAAATTATATCATTTCGGGTACGGTCTTTCAAATGCGCCATAAGGTCATATAGAAAAGGTATATTGGTTTTTATTGGTCTCAACTATCACTTGTTGTCTTCTACCGGTCCCAACTATTGAATTGACTGTCAACGGTCCCAACTTTTATCACCTTGGTAACCACTGGTCCCGTCGTTAAATTTTTTTAACGCCGTTAAGTTTTTTTCAAATTCAATACCGATGTTATAAGCCTTTTGATTGGAACGATAATATAAGTCGATTGATGTAAAAGTTACCTCAAAACGGCGTTCCGAACAACGAAATATTGCTTCAATCGGGTGTTTGAACCTAACGGTGCTTCAATCGGATGTAAAAAATTTATCGTTCAGAGAGCCTTTTCAATAAAACTTTTACATCAATCGACGCGTATTATCCTTCAGATCAAAAGGTCTAAAACATCGGTCTTGAATTTGGAAAAAAACTTAACGGCGTTAAAAAAAGTTAACGACGGGACCAGTGGTTACCAAAGTGATAAAAGTTTGGACCGTTGACAACCAATTTAATAGTTGGGACCGGTAGAAGACAAAAGGTGATAGTTGGGACCAGTGAAAACCAATATACCTATTGAAAATAGCTTGAATAATCTTTTTGGTTGTCACATGGAACGGCCACGCAGATCCGTTTGCAACTCCTTTAGAAACACTACCCGAATGGTATTTCTTTCCAGCAATTTCAAGAGATCCCTAACACATCCCAATGAGAAAATCATAAGCTTACACCAAGATATTACTGCGCTCCAAACCCTCTTTGCACAATGGAGAAGAATATCATCCAAGTTCTCCTCCAGGTAGTTACAAGGTTTACAAATGTTTTGTTTTAACAAAGCCACGCCTTCGAAGGAACCCACATTGACTAGGGGTGTATGCGTTTGGCTTTTGCGGTTTTTGGATAATTATAGTTTAAATCAACTGTATTAATTGTATAAAAATATAGTTCCATGGAATCCAGATAACCCGGCCGATTAGGTGTCTCGGTTTATTCGATCATTTTGTTTTCGTATAACCTAAGATACGGACATTCTACGCTCAAAATACATAAATCCATGTATGCTCATATTTAGTTATCTTAATTAAAGTCGGATAAAATGTTGTGGCTAATTTAGTAAGAGTGAATGTAACTAGTATGGGATTAATAATACTAAATTACTAATATCTAGAGTTGAGTTACGTACACACATCAACAATTACCTATTTAGTAAAACACATCACTTATAGAAGGTAAATTGATCCAACTTTGTCACGCAACTCGTAATTAATTGTGAGTCTAAGTATATATAGTTACAAATATGTATTTTATGCATTAAAAAAACATATCCAAAAGTTTTATGAAATATATAGTCACACGACTCAACTGACCTAAAGTTGTTTTTAAAATAGAAACACAAACAAGTATAATTCATGGATTGAAGATGTAAACTAATAAAACTTAAAATAAATTAATGTAACGCGTAAACTATTAAATATTTCACATTTAATTTGGTTTTCAACTTGTTGAATGATATTTTCGGACTTATTACTTGCGGTTACAAATAATTTGCTTCTAAACTTGTTAAATGATAACTATTACATAAACTTTTATCAAAAAGATTTATATTCATTTCTTATATTAATATAAAAATACACATAAAGACGACGTTGAATTGTATTGTGATTTTTTTTATATAGAATAGTATTTAAGTCTCGGGACACGAGTAGGTGTATGATGTCGATATTAATTAATAAATAATGGAATGACTTTTAAGTTATATATTAAGAGTAAATATTATTGAGTTTATTTTCTAAACGGATATAGAATACGGAGTACAATATAGTGGTCCAATTGTACAAAATTAGAAATAGTCAAACTTTGAAGGTCAATTTCGTTGACTTTGTTGACACGGATATTCATGCACAAACATCACATGAGGGTTTGTTGATTGTCACCAACAAAAATGGAGCTCGTGTTAATTATTTATTTATTTTAATAATCAAACTATTTGTTTTTAAATATTTTTTTGAACGACGAATAATTGTACATCATAATTCATAAACCACAAGGTTAGATATATAGGAATCATTTTAAGTATGTATAGTTTTAACTTTTAAGATTACGGAGGTTTGAGAAATTTTGGAAATTTTTATAAAATTATATAATTAAAATATAAAGTTGCCATTAGGCATTAGCTTCACTATGATAATTAGTTAATTACTTGTGTTAAACATGAAATTACAATTTTTTAATGCTAGTTATAAGGGTATATATAGGGGAGTGCATGGGTACATCCTGAGGTTCACACCGAACACCACAACACCCTTATGGTACCTATGCGGTTTACGAATGAGGGTATGTTTGCGACAACAATGTCCCATGTGGAGTGGGTAGTATGCAACAATGTCTATGGTATAAAGATAAAATGAGAAATATGATGTAGCCCTAATAGGAAGACTTTGAGATGAACGTGAAAGATCACGTACACCCTACACCCTAATATCTGTCTGTATATTGATGTAAATATAAAAAATACTTACAGTTTTTTTTTAAAAATGACACCAACAATTATCGAAAGATCATATTTGAGCCTCTAACTGATAGTAAAATCCTTCTAAAAATAAAATATTTGTTGTTATTCTAGCCTTGACGACAAATGGCACACACAAGAACATACACTCTTTTACCTACATATGTCAGTTATAAATTTGGAGACGATGTTAGGTTACACAACTTGCACTCTCTCAAACACAATAGTGTTGAAGAGGTTGTAGCACCAGCTGGGAGAGTGGGTCAACAACATGGACCTATATTGTTATGTTTTCTTTTTGAACAACAACAAAATATTTAGACTTAAATTAGGTCATAAATTTAACTTATCAGATTTGAACCTTAACCGTGTAATATTTTCTTAATTACGTGACGTTGTTCGCACAATAGATGCAAAAATGATTGTCATACGTTT
Organism: Tagetes erecta; assembly: GCA_030867185.1. Lineage (NCBI taxonomy): Eukaryota > Viridiplantae > Streptophyta > Magnoliopsida > Asterales > Asteraceae > Tagetes > Tagetes erecta. Next base: position 12,135,866 of record CM061494.1, read on the forward strand.
TAGTTCATTAAGAAAGAAGCATGGAAAGTATCATGGTTTATGGTCATAATAATAATATGACTTTAAAATATAAATCTAGTTTTTAAAATACTAGATTTTATTATTAATAAAAAACTAGCGACGGTAACCTGTTAATCATTGCTTTCTATTTCATTGTATAAACCTAAGTTAATTAATGTTAAAATTTCGCTACTTTGTAAGCAAAAATAAATAAATTGTGGATGTGTGATCGCTCATATTTTTCTTTATGATGAGTTATCTTGCATTAAATATTAAATAATAATATTCATTTGTCATATAAGTCGGCCTAGCTTTAAGTAAGACTTTCTCAATTTCGGTCAAGCACTGAAAATACAAACTTAGTTTCTCTACATAATATCATGTTTATATAATTTTATTGGTTACTTAATTTCATTATGATTTAGTTTATTTATTTTAACTTTATCTATCTTTTATAAAGGTTTGTGAATCATATCATGTCATGAATCATATATATATGATGGAAAGTTTACCAGATTATAATCCCTTGGGTTTAAAGAACTATTTAATTTGTATCAATGTAACTTTTGTCATTAAGGGTTTTAACTTTTAATGTTGTACGTTCCTACAAAGTGACATAAATACTACATTACATACGAGCTATGGTAATTTTTGTTTATCGTGTACGTTTTTCTTCAAAGTTGTCACATAAATATTGCATGCCAGTTAGTCATTTCGAGTGTTTCTTCATGAAGAAAATGCCAGTATATTAGACAAATCAAGAATATTGCTACTAAATATATTTACTCACTTAAATGATACATTTATAGACTATGAAAATCTTATTGTGTTTTAAACTTTAAATTACATAATATTTTGTTATGCATTATAATAAAGAAAATTAATTTCTCTCAAACACAAAATATTACAAATTGTATTATAATAAGCATTTATGACAAACAGCATAGGTGAGTCGTTTTAAATTTTAATCATCCAAATCTGCTTGTTCATACTAATCATATTGCATTTCATTATTATATTTAAACAATGGTTGTTATAACGGCCTATAACCGATGCATTCAGAGGTACAAGCTCCGAGATAGAAAAACCGGCCTCTAACACCAGAGATGCGAAAGCTCACCACAACCTTCTTTACGGGTCAAATTAATCGAAGTCGAAACTTGTCAACAAACCGATCTAAGAAAATGTCAGACATAAACCTTTAGCTATGTAACGTAAAACCCTTATGCTCTGACACGAAGTCGAGTGGTAACCCGGGATGAGTTTCATTGTCATAATCCACTAAAACTTATACTAGTAGGGATTGAATTTATATCTTATATAAAGAACCAAAATTATCTTACCAGTAAACTACAAGTAAGGAAAGATTTTACATTTTATCTATCATGCATTTAACATAACCAATTAATGTTCAAGAAAAATCGAACTTCAATGGTCAAAAAAGTACTATCACCTTATAAATACCTTTGTGTTTGTATCTCAACAAATATGTGGTGATTTTGTGAACCTCATTTCCATCTACTTTTTCTATTTCAATTATATTTTGCTATTGGGTGATGGCTAACTTCAACATTTCCTCACAAACCCTCTTCTTTCTTTCCATTGCTATCTTCTTGATCACGACTTCCATGGCTCCTCAATCGCTCTCGAGAACCCTAATTTCTTCGGCTTCCAAGGATCTCGGTCACCACAAAAGCACTACCCATGATATGCATTCAAGAACCCGAGCGGAGTTTGAAGCAAATGCTCATGAAGTTCCATCCGGTGCAAACCCTATTTCAAACAATTTGGTTGGCTGATCTTAACAAGGATTAGTAAAGATGACATTTGAATCTTGTGAAGTATAGTTCCATATAACTAAGCAATTGATGGTATATGATTATTTTAGTTTGTTGGTTAATTTTTATAGTAGTAAATAAACAATGAACTTATTATATCCATGTTCTATATAAATGGATATTTAAATGTTTAGCATTGATCCTCTATGATATATCTTTGTCATAATCATTTATTACAACATTTATCGAACAAAGTATTATATCTTACACGAGCATAAGATTGTAAATTTGAGTGTACTATTATATCGTCATGTGTTTGTTTTATTTAGGTACTATACTACTATTTATTTGGGTTTAATTATTTGTTTATTTTATCTTTTTAGGTACTATTATATCGTGTTGTGTTTTGTTATTGAACAAGGGGTATTGTGTTTTGACCAATGCCTTTTTGTGTCTTCTCAAAACACAAAATCCAATAAAGCTGAAAATCTTTTTAAGAAGTGTCGACCCATAATGTCTCTATGATTACTAATATTGTTTTTAGACCAGAACGAAAAAAAGTCCGGTTATTTGAGGTAAAACAAAAGCGAAAGATGATCACATACGTTCTACGAATGCAGACATCGCTAGATATCCCAAATCCACCTATATTGGAGACACCCCAACTTCAATTTGGAGAAAACGTACTAACCAGGGACGGACATAGAGTATTACTAGGGGTAGCGGCCGCTACCCCTCAACTTTTCCGACGAAGTGTAAAACTAGTGTAAAAATTCGATTTTTCTATTAATTTTATGTATCGGTATACCTTTAAGTCCAACATTTCAATTTTCCGCTACCCCTAAACTTTTTTTCTAAATCCGTCACTGGTACTAACCCGTCCATTCATTAACACGATAGTATGCTAGCAGTATGTAAAATTTATTTTGTTTAGTGATACTTTATATAAATAAGTAAACTAGTTTAATGATTATTCAGCTTCATATTTCTCGCCAGATAATTAATAGTTTTCGTCCTTAAATGAACTTCGTAGTGGTAAGTAATATACTTCACAACTAAATGTTAGTGTTCAATGATGAATGCAATGTGTAGATTGCAATAATTTTACAAGTAAAAAAAAATATCATTTTGGCCATTAAAAAAAGGAATTGACTATCATTCATTCACATTCATCTTTTACGTTTAAAACATATATTAATGTAAAGCCAATTGGAAGTTATATATATATTTTTAAAAAAATTATAAATCAAAGCTAATCACTGATTAAATAATTGCCACCAAGATGTTAGGGCCATTATAAATCAAAGCTAATCACTGATTAAATAATTGCACACCCTTACTGCCTTACATGCTATGAAGCACGGGGACACCTAAATAGGTGCGGTACCCGTACCGGGGACGTTTAGGGGACGGGGACGCCTAGGAAACGCCTAGGAAACGTTTCCCAAACGTCTCCAAATAACGGGGACGTTTCCATGAAGTTTCCTAAACGTTTCCTTAAGTTTTTTAGGGTTTAAAGCCCATTAAGTAAAAAAAAAAAACGTAATACGGCAACTTGCCAACTTCATCATCCGTATTATTCTGTAAACCATATATATTCCAATTCCAAACCATCAAATATAAAAAAGCTTCTTTGATTATCAATTCATCATTCATCATTCATCATTCATCAATACATCTCATCATCTCTATCAAGTATGGCTTCTTAAGTTTAGTACTTTTGAAAGTTTAAGTTTTAATCAATATAACTAGTTTGGTATTAATTTTATATATATATATATATATATATATATATATATATATATATTATTTTTTTTATTGCCGTACCTTAGCCGTACCCGTATCTAGAATTTTTGAGTTTTACCGTTTCCCGTCCCCGTATTGTCCCTGTACCCCGGTTCCGTACCCGTCCCAGTGCTACTTAGCTTACATGTAGCCTAATTAAACAGTGTTTATAACTAACTTGATAGATGGTATATATGAAAAATAAAAAATGAAAACATCTTGACGCAAAGCTTGAAGAATTAATATACAGTATACTACTAATTGTACAGGTCCTTGGAATAATTTAGTACTTTTGTTCTTTTTTTTACTTGAAAGTTCTTTTTTTCTAATTTTCTTTCTTCTAATTATAAAGGTCCGTGGAATAATTTAGTACTTTTGTCTTTTTTTTAACTTTGAAATTTCTTTTTGTTTTTTTTCTTAGTTTCTTTCCTCTTAGATTTGAACTAGGTATGTGGCTAGACCATTAGATGCGTCAACTGGGTCTCGCGTATATGACTTTATGACACATGTTGATAAAAAAAGGTTTCATGTCTTGCACGTTACAACGGAAAGTCGTAATGCATCACCATTAAAGACGAAACATATCCAAAATAGATGTTAAAATGATAACTAACTCAAAGTTAAGTGTTAAAGTTGTAAATATGTCGAAGTAGAATATGGAGTCAAAGTTATAAGCTAGGTGACTTATTAGAAATCAATATAATAAAAAATCAAAGTTGAGGGTCAAAGTTATAAATATGTCAAATAAAAGTAGTGTCAAAGTTGTAAACTACCTAACTAATAAGGAGTCAAAGTCATAAGTGTGTTAGAGTTGATTATGATGGCTAAAGTCGTAAAGTTATAAAGTCAAAGTCATAAAAAGTCAAATTTAGAAGATAAAAGTCATAAATATGTCAAAGTTGAATCACGGGGCTAAAGTCGCAAAAAGAGGAAAGTCAGCCGGTGGCACTTAGCCACCGACCTTACATCTTAATATTATAATAAAATTACTTTTATATTTTTCTTTTTATGTTTATTTGTTTTAATTAGTTTTCTAATGAATTTTATAACTTTACGACGCAACGTGGGAGATATAATGTTGCACATTGATGTGCGAGACATAATGCTGCACCAAAACAGGGAAGACATAATACTATTTTTTATCTATATCTAACGACGTTTAAGAACGTAATGTTTGTAATGAATCCCAAACACTACACTACACGTACACCAACTAAAATCCAATGCTGCATCACACAGCCTGAGTCACAATCTTAGTTGTGAGGAAATCATGGCATGGTCTTTTCTCTTTAGTGTAATACTAGGGGACCAAAAATGTAATTAGCTTTATTATAATATATTTTGTATACATATTTTAAATAAAAAATCATTATTGTGATATAAACTCTCATATGATGCCACATAAGCCAGAAGCTTTAAAAATGTGTCACATAAGTTTTTTTCGTTTTGCTATATTATATAAGGATTCCTTGCTAGTTTTTTTCGTTATATTGCCTAACGTTCAGAAAATATAAAAATTAGTGATGTTTAAAACACAAATTAAATTTATCACCTAGATTTTTTTATGTTTTAGTATAAAACTAAATATATGTGACCGGCCGCGTGATTGCAGCGTCTAGAGGTCTCACATATGTGATTTCATCACACATGCTAATACAAAAAAGTTTCATGTCTCATACGTTAAAGTGTAAAGGTATAATGTGTCACGTATTAAAAGACAGAGATTGATCTAAACATAGATGTCAAAATAATAACTAAGTCAAATCTAAGGAAGTCAAGTCGTAAATATTTCAAAGTTGAGTATGGACGTCAAAGTAGTAGATTGACTAAGTTATCAGGGGTTAAAACGATAATAAGCTAAAGTAGAAGAGTCAAAATTGTAAATATGTTAAATTTAAGCTGAGAGATCAAATATGTAATTTGATCAAAGTTGAGGCTCAAAATAAAAATGTCCACCGGCACTTTCATTTAGTAGTTAAAATAATTCTAACAAACTGCCAACACGCTAAATAAAATGAAAAAACAAAGTTATATATACCTTTAAAATACTTCTAATATCATATAAATCTAACTAATCAAACGCTAAAACATCAAGAATTAGGTTCAAATACAAAGTCTAAATTTCCTAGAAAGTCTAAGAAGGAATTTGGACCATTAGATCTAATATTAAATGAAGATCAATGGCTTATAAATACAATGTGGCATAATGGTAAATAGTTAGAACTTTAAATGGTAGGCCAAGGGTATATTAGTCTTGTCTCATTTTCAAATTCCACCCTCTTTTTTAAACGTCCATAACTTTTACATACGACAATACTTTTTAATAAAAATTACACCAAAAAAACGAGCGTTTTTTTATCTACAAAACGCATATAATATTGATATATAAAAAACGAATTTTTTTTTTTTGAAGTTTCAGCTCATTGTGTTATATAGGTCATTGTGTTATATTTTTCAGCTCATTGTGTTATATTAGTTAAGACATTGTGTTATATTTTTCAGATTATGTTATATCCGTCAGGTCATTGTGTTATATTCGTCAGGTCATTGTGTTATATTTTCATCAGGTCGTTATGTTATATTTTCATCAGGTCGTTGTGTTAAATTTACATCAGGTCGTTGTGTTATATTTTCATCAGGTCGTTGTGTTATATTTTCATCAGGTCGTTAGTGTTATATTTTCATCAGGTCGTTGTGTTATATTTTCATCAGGTCGTTGTGTTATATTTTCATCAGGTCGTTGTGTTATATTTTCGTCAGGTCGTTGTGTTATATTTTCATCAGGTCGTTGTGTTATATTTTCATCAGGTCATTGTGTTATATTTTCATCAGGTAATTGTGTTATATTTTCATCAGGTCGTTGTGTTATATTTTCATCAGGTCGTTGTGTTAAAATTTCATCAGGTCGTTGTGTTATATATTTTCATCAGGTCGTTGTGTTATATTTTCGTCAGGTCGTTGTGTTATATTTCATCAAGTCATTGTGTTATATTTTCATTAGGTAATTGTGTTATATTTTCATCAGGTCATTGTGTTATTTCAGATCATTGTGTTATTTCATTAGGTTATTGTGTTATAACACAATGACATGAATAAATAACACAATGACTTGACAAATAACACAACGAGCTAAAAAACGTGATTTTTTTTTTGTTTTTTATATATGAATATTATATGCGTTTTAAAGATAAAAAAATGCTCGTTTTTATGGTGTAATTTTTTTAAAAAAATAATATCGTATGTAAAAGTTATGGACGTTTAAAAAAATGGGGTGAAACTTAAAATACAGAGACATTACCATCTTTACCCTTCCTTCTAAATTTAATGGAGTGCCACATGTCATCATCTCATGGCTTCTTAGACTTTCTAGGAAAATTAGACTTTATAGTATAACTTCACTCAAAACATCAAATCTTTATATAATATAGCAAAACAAAAAAATCCTATGTGGCATATTTTCATAGCTTTTAGCTTATGTGGCATTATTTGAGATATTATCTCACAATAATGATTTTTTTATTTAAAATATGTATATAAAATTTATTATAATAAAACTAATTACATTTTTGATCCCCTAATATTTTGGAGAATTCTGAAAAATTTAAGAGTATTTATATTTTTAACCCTTTACTACAAGGGGTGTACGTGAGACGGTTTATATTTGATAGGGTTTAAAAATGAAAGTTATGGATAAAGTTAATAATAACATACAATTAAAACCTCAGTGTTTTATATATATACATAACATTTTTATATGATTTTTTTAAAAATAAACTACACCATAAACCTAAGCACTTTATTCTCTTTAATTTGAGTATAATATTGCTATACTAAAAATCTAATTTTTAAAAATATATCATGTTTTCCGTTTTACCACGGTTTTGTCTCAAAACTGAATGGAACATTTATGAACATCCTTAATTAAAAGCATCACTTGAATTATGTTCCCGAGCGTAGCTCGGGCACTAAACTAGTGTATGATATTGCTAATAACTTTTAACTTCATGAAGTACATTATCAATTTATCATATCAATTATAACAAAAATGATACATATACACGTGGGGAGGGTCCACTAAAATAGGTTCCGGCCGGCAAAGTTATAAGTGGACAAGTGGTAACTTTCTTTGAGACAATTTCACAAAGGCGTTGTCGCAGTTATCCCGATGTCAATATATCAACATGCTACAACAACTATGGTGTATCATCATTACGGCTTTGCCTACTATGTCAATATTTTAAATTTTTAACAAAGCTAGTATAAATCCATTTAAAAATTACAAAAACATTCAGATTTGTTATGTCTTCAAAAACTTTGTATCGGGGAGCATGTGTGCTTGTTAGAACACATGGCATGCACATTTCGTGTTGGTCTTATATATAGATCGCTATTTTATATTGTTATATATAGAACATCATGCAATAAGAGCTAGCTCGACCTCAAGTTAAACTCATTTCAGAAATAAGGATATCAAACTCGTTGACTTCTATTGATTTATTTATAAGTCATTCAGGTTGTGAGTACATTTTTAGTTTGAGCTTATGTGACCTCAGTCCATTTATTATTTAAGAATGAATTAAATTATATTTCTATACATAATCTATATATATGAATAAATGAATAATAAACATATTGAATAACATGCTTATTTTGGCTCGCGGGAATGTTTGTGCTTGATAAGTGAAGATATGGTTCACTAGTTCAGTCTCATCTACTAGCTTAGCTTACACCCACACCAAAATAGAAAGATTGCAACTATTCAAATAAGCTTTGTATGAGGGTTTTAGATTGCATGTATCTACGAAAAACACCACATAACCTAGTGTTATGTGTTCTACAGCCTCGAAGTTTGCAGAGGTTAAAATCTAAAAAATTGTTGGTAATATCTAAATCCCATCCAACATGTTAAATATGAAATTGATGAATTGGTTGTAGGATGCTCCAAACACAGCAAAACATCACGTGTGTGAAACTATCACATGCCAACATTTGTAATGTGTTGGCCAAATACTGTTTGAATAATATGTTTATCTCCCGTCGCATACAAGTTATGATTCTTAAACAAGAAACCCAATCCAATGAGGCATTTTAAGAAAAACAAGAGAGCATGCAAAACCTATTTCAGCTTTGTGCAGCATTCATGTGACCGTATTTCTGCATCACTTTCTTGGTCGCCAGCGCTGCAGCCTCGCTGGCACGAAGGGTTCCACTCGCCATAATGGCAGCAAACTCCTTCCCAATCTCTTCTTGTACTTTGTTCCTTGCATCTCCAAGAGGATCAACTTTTGGTTTCTCTTGTGTTCCAGCCGGCACAACTGCAGGTGGGACCACATTTTCAGTTTTCAACTTTGCATCACTGCTGGTCGAATTAGCGTTTGCCTTGCTTTCTGATGGTGTGTCGATCTTCTTTGATACTTGCGGAGTTGATAGAGCTGCAGATGGTCTAAACTGAGGAGCTTGTGGGACAGCACCTGCCCTTAATGTGGTTTCCAGATTCTGTATCATAGGCACTGCAATATACAGCAGTTCAGTACACCAATAATGAAAGAACTAGAAGCGAAAGATCCGACCCATTTACTTACAGACGGGTCAGATCGAGCTATGTTTTATCTCTTTTTTAACTGATCAACCGCTGTAAAATTAAAAAATGTGGAGGAACTTACTTATAAGGGCGCCCATTGGACTGCTCATGACTTCATTAGGGAGGTTGAGGATGTAATCAGGTATGGAGGCACCAACCAAAAACTGTGCAACCTCATTGCTGAAATTGTTGCAGTTGTGTGTCATTAAACTGTAGGTTTCCTGTGTGTAACGTGGGCTTATTTCCTGTAAATACATCTCAAACACGTCTTTCGGGACATGTGTGACACCAAGATCAATAACTCGGAGTGGAGTACCGTACGGTGCCGTACCAGCTGGAATTTGTTGGATACCACTCCCAAAGTAGTACTCTGTTCCATATACCACCACACCTGTGTGCCTGTTTTCAAAAGCAGATTGTTATTTGTTCGTGTCAAAGTGACAGATGAGATTTCATTCTATAGCAACATGTTACCTCTAATGGGGCAAACATGCAGAAGTTTAAAAAGGTTGGCTTACTAAACAGGTTGAATAGGTAAAAAATCCTTACAGGTTTTAGCCAAAGAAAATCGTATTTAGACAATTCTAATATTGCTTTTAAACAGGTTGAATGGGCCTTGTATTTATTTTCTTGCTAAATAGGCTGAACATGTCAAAATTTCTAACAGGTTTTAGACAAAGAAAATCGTACTTTGACAATTCTAATATTGTTTTTTAAACAGGTTGAATAGGCCTTTGTGTTTGTTTTATATAGATAATAGAATTACCAAACGAGACAAATCATTTTACATTTTATAAAAAAATATATTTTTAACAAGCGGTTTTTTGCATACAAATGACTGAAACATGACACAAAGTGACTCATGCACAAAAAAGTAAATACAATGAAAAAAAAGAAAAATGAAGTAGATTGGTACTTCAGGCAAAGCACCCTAAGAAATAATAGATTAAGAAGTAAACCCAGATCAGGTCAACCCATTTTGACCCGTCACCCAAGTTGAACGCCCCACACAAAATAAGGTCACAATTGTTACCATATGGCTTCAATAGCCTTCCCAAGGAAGGACATGGAGAGCTGGCGAGCAAGGCCTCCGCTTAAATCATACACATGCAAGCTCACCTTGTAACCCTCCTGTTAATGGAACTTTAAAGTGAGTATATGATAATATAACACACATTACAAACCTAGTCACACAAAGGTGTACTAAACAAAACTGCAAACCTCGGTAATTAAGTTGTACCTCAGACATCTTTGAGTTTTAAAATGGAGGTTCTGGATGCTACAAATGTCCTGTGTAAGGTCCTCAATAAATTTATAGATAGTGAGCCCTGTTCGGACAAAGACAAACACATTAACACAGAAAAACAACAACTAACAAAGAAATAAGAGTTATAGTTCAAGAGATGCAAATTATGCAGCAATAAAACAATATGCAAACATCTTTTCCAAAAAGAACATGTCTGATCCATCCCACTACCAGTAACCACATTTTTAGAAGGTTTTTTTTATCCATACAAGACCCCTTTAAAAAATCAATGAGATCCAACATTTTAATACATGGACACTTATAGGTTCAAGCCTCTTAATTCTTACATTCAAATACGGTACGAAATGTGCACTATAAACCTTTTTGCAAAAGACAAAGTTAGCTATAAGAAAAACACTCAAATCGAAATGGATAGCCAAGTACACAAAAGGCCTCTTTCCACCATTATTCGACCACATATGGTTTTTACTTAGCAGCGATATTGACTTATCGCCACTAGAATGTTTTTTTGCTTTCCATTTAACATTCTTGCAACTACATGGAATCGTGCAAGAATATAAACCTATAATCTAAAAGTGCTCAAACGTTTCATCAATGCGAAAAAATCTCAAGAAAAGATCTTCAAGTGACGGTTTTCTAAAAGAAAATCACATTCTTAACACTCATGTTCTCAGAATTTGACGGTAACTAGTAAAGCATATAGAATACTTGACTACCTACACATATATGAATCGAAACTGAAGCACAGATCATCGATCACTCCGACGCTCTCAGATCAATAAAACAAACCAACCATATCCTCTCAAGAATTGCAAATACTAAACCAATACTTTAACAGTTACAATAGTCAACAAGACAATAAGCATACCATCACACCTAAAATTACAACCTCATCATTCACATATTACACTTAGATGAGCTAAACTACCACCTAAAAATCCTACAACAGTCACAAGCTAGTACATACACTAAAACTAAAACTAGACATAAAAAATCTCACATGTCAGTGACAAATGAAGCTCGAATCATGGAGATTGATCAAATAATGATTCAATTTCACAGTGTGTTTTAAAATCAAACAGTAATATGATGAAATTGTTCCCTAAACGCCTCAATTACAATACGAAACTCAAATAGTGGTCCAATTTGAGTGCGTTTTAAGATCAAACATGCAGCAATCGAATGGAAATGGAAATTAATAGACATAAAAAAAAGAGAGATTGTTTGTGTTGTTACCTGAGATTTGGGAGTCAAAGAAGATGAACGCTGAACAAATAAATCCGAATGGTTTGATGATGACTTTATATAGATGGATCGGGCCGGTGGATTTGTCTAACACATTCTAGAACCTACCAATGTTGTTGAAACGTTTAAATTTCTAAGGTCAATTGCGTCCTTGAATATTGCTATTGTTGTCATTTTCGTCTAGAAATTTTTTTAACACATTTTCGTGTCCAATGGATTTCTAAACATAGTTAGCATCATCTATTTTTAACGTTGATTGCTCATTTACAAGCAAAGCTCTCTCTTTATCATCTTGTGCCCGATTCAACAAAGGACGAGTCTTTTTTCTTATCACGAAAAAACGGAAGTGCCTAACCTCACTCATGAACCGACCCTGATCCTAGCACGTCTTACGGCCAAGCTTGTAAATTGGCTCATTGTTTGTGGGAAAAATAGATTAAAATTTCAAACAATGACTAACTGATTGGTAATAATTCTTACTAACAATTTAACTAATAAAAATAATAATTTCATTTTTGTTACTAAGGATAAATCTTGTAGCATAATTATCATAGGTTTACACTCTATTAACACTTGATTTTCACTGGATTTGCTTATATCATTATTTGTTACGTTCACGCCATCATCACGATTAAAATCAAGTAGAAACCAAATGTATATATTGGAAGATGACGAAAATAGGCTTGCCTAGGGTAAGAAAACGAAAGTTGAGATACTATTAATCATATTGTTAGTTTAAATTATTATCGGTTAATATGTGATAGTTTGAATTATTAAAAATAAAAAAATTGTGTATAATAACGATAAGATAAACATTTTACTTTTATTGAATAAAAAGTGTATTAAACGATAAAGAATGGTAAGTTTGTACTTTTGAAAAGTGTATTAAACGATAAAGAATGGTAAGTTTGTACTTTTGTTTGAACATCAGGAGTATTTTGATATTGTATTTTGTTATGGTTATCTTTTTGGCCTTTCAATCCTTGTTGTCACAAATAATGTTTTGTTTTACGGAGAAAAAAAACTTTACTGGGGAAAGTGAGAGTGGGTGGAAGAGTGGCGGAGAGGAACATTGATGTGTTGTAAAACACATTGGTTGATTAGATATACTAGGTATATTCATGTTGCCGCGCGTTGCGCGACACTTTTAAGCGGGTTTTTTTACTTCTTACAAGCCCTACTAATTACCAACAACCCATTAAAAAAAATATAGCGCAATCCATTCATTCATGGTATCAGAGCAATTTACATATTATACACATAAGAATACACAAATATACTAAGTGAGCTAACTATGTTTAACAGCAACAAACAAAATTGATTTAAAAAACATATAAAATAACAAAAAAAATAACCAACAACCAAAACGCACACATGACATCAACCAATAGCAACACAACACCTCAAACCATCAACCAATAGCAACACAACACAAAACACTATATCATGACATCAACCAATAACAACACAACACCTCAAGCCATCAACCAATAACAATACAACACCTCAAGCACACACAAAACAATATTTTATGACATTAATCAATAGGAACACAACACATCAAACCACCGACTAATAGCAATGCAGCACCTCACAACACACAAAACATACATGCATGTCTTACATAAGCATACATGCATGTATGTCTACATGCAACATATTATGCATAATATAGCATTAAGTCACCTACATGTGACTCTTACAAAAACACTATTCATAATGTTTTTGTTTCAATATAGTATAATTTTACACATTTTGATCTTATTTTATGTTAATATATTTGTTTTTTTAGTTATTTATTTAATTTTGTTTTAGGTAAATTTGAATGAAAGGAGCCGAATCGGGTAAAAACGAAAAAAAAGAACAAAAGATGAAAAATGAAAAATTTTCAGTCGTAGAGAGCCTCTATGTTGCACAAGTTGCATGATAACGGTCCTCTATGATGTCAACACTGGAGTAAATGCGTTGACTGTCTTTGAACCGCATGTTTTTACCCCATAGAAGACGTCTATGTTGCACAGTTAACTTGATAGAGGCCCTCTATGGCTCTATGAACCCATTCGAGACAAAAACCATATTCTTCACCTATTTAAGCCACAATTTAAGGGTTTTAGGGCATCATCTCTTTCATTAAACATCACAAACATCTTAAAACAGAGTCTAAGGGTCTGGGGATGACATTGGGTGTAAATTGGAAGAGATTGAAGCTTTGGTTGGTGTTTTTATCTTGGATCCTAAAGGATTTAAAGATTATTCTTGAAGATTTTAAAGATTATTCTTGAATATTTTAAATATTGTAGATGGATTAAAGCGTAGATCGAAGGTAAAGGTAGTTTCCATCCTCCAATAGAAAGTAAAAGTAGTTTCCATAAAGTCAATTTCAATTCAAATCTTTTAATAGTTTTCCAACCTCTAGCATTTTCATATTACCCAAATACAACTCTACAAGACTTAAGTAAAAAATGGTATTTCCTCGGTTTACATCCAGCTAAGCTTGCATTGAGTTTCTACATCACCAAATAAGTTGGATTTAAGTAAATTTATTTTTAAACCCAACACAATAAAGAAACATTTAAGAACACGTACCACTGTTTATGCATTAATCCACATATAAAATGTACGATAAAGACATTTTTTCCAACTTGAAGAAACCTAAACAATCATTCTCTAATTGTTTCCTCAATCATCATGTGTACACCTCTCTAACCAAATAAATAGAAAGAAGGATAGCATAGGATCTTGTCTCAATCCTCTACCCATATCAAACTCATTTGTCAAACTACCATTGACTAAAACCGAAAGCCTTGCCGATCTAATACATGCCATAATCCACCCAACCCATTTTTGACCAAATCCCGAAAACTTCATCATAGTTTGTAAGTACTCTCGTGATAATGAATCATAAACCTTCCTAAAATCCTACTTCAACGAATGAACATATATGAACACAAACATGTCCAGTTTTCAACGAACAAACTAAACAAAATATATGTTAATTTAACTTTAAGTATTCGAATTCGTTCAATAAAAATAATATATAGGGTTAGGTTCAAATGAAAACAAACTTTATAATTAAAAACACTAAAAACCAAAGGGTTTTTAAATAATGATATTTTGTTAGTTTTTTATGTAATTTAATAAAAGGGTGTTTTTGTAATTTACCATCTCATTCAATCCCAATTATTTCTCTACTAATTTGAATCCACGTTTTTATCTTCCTAATTTTTCTCAAATTATTATTCTTAGATTCTAAAAACTAAATAACCTCTCATCAGTTTTGACATCTTCATCATCCATTTTCTTATATATAGTTATGGCCTTAACAAACATATGAACAACTTAGTTGTAGTTTCAAGCAATTAAATAAAGTTGCATATACGTATACGTATATGATATACGTATACGTATATGATATACGTATATGAAAATGTAATTGGCCTTGTTACTGAAGAGGATTGTAGTTACGCAACAAACATATTACTTAACAAAAGACATACATAATTTTACTTACGCATAAATTTTTCAAGCAAACGTATTGAAGCGTAAAAGTCAAATGCAATATCTATATGTACTAAAATACCATGAAACACATATTTTAATCCCTACTTCATTTACAATCATTGCTCTATATATGAACATTAGCTCCACATGTAAAGATTTTATGAGCATATCTTCTTCTCAAAACTAATATTTTCTTTCTTTGGCTTTCCAATCTCTAGGAAAACCACAATCCCAATTCATCTCTTGCCTTCCCATATAACATTTCATATTCCTCATTAAAACACTCCACAATTTGTATTGTTTTTACGGTAGTCCCTCCAACTTTTAATTTGTCAACATTTGCGGCTTCTATATCTTGATTAAGCTCATACGAATTAGGTATCCGGAATATAATGGCACTGTTTATAACAATAGAATATAAAAGATGTAAGAGATATTTTACATATCATTATAGCCAAAATACAAACAAACAATTACTGTTACATATACGTACCGACCAGCCATACATAAACGTACAAAAGACAATAAGTAAAGATGTTTATAGCAAAATAGGTTTGTATATAGAGATTTACGTATACGTATATAGTATAATTTTTAATCCGTTTTATTATATTACTTACCTAACTATGTGGGTTTTTCGACATACAGCTACATATGTGTATAAAAAAATATAACATGATATAAAACTACAGACATATATATACGTAACAAAAACCCAATAAGTAAATAAGCATGCATCAAGAACTATTACAGCTTCAACAAGATACAACAGAAAACACACACCTTAACTCCACCTAAAACTGGAAAATGAATCGACCCACAAATAACAAAATCCTACTCAATGAGTGGCCCCAAAAATACTTTAAATCTGACTAAAATAATAGACCCCAAACTATTATACGCATACGTATATTAACAAAACCCACAAAATTAGATAACCATACATCAAATGCTATTAACGTTTCATCTAAATATCACAAAATCAAAATTTCTATAACAAATACATATACGTATTCTTTTAGGTTTTAGAGACAGAAAACATGACCTGCATTACAATCAAAACTGAAAAAAGACTGGACACCTAATTAACAAATTTCTACTCAAAGAATCATCCCCGAACAACTTGAAATCCAACAAATATAATCAACCCCCAAATATCCTACACTTGCAAAACGATAACTTGTAGCTTTAGAAATCAAATCTTACTATCTTCTTCGTCCGTGATGAAGTTGGATTTGATGATTTGAACATCAATGAAAATTGAATCAAGATGAAGCTGCTTGAGGATTTGAAGAACATAGTAAAGCAAATAATATTTTTAACCTTCTTTAAGGCTTTGATTTTGTATTATAAGTGAACGTGCGATGATGATGATGTTTGATTTATTTCAAATAAAGTTAGTTTTTGAATTAGATTTAGATAGATAAAGTCATCAAACCGATTTTCAGGACCAGTCATCAAAAGAAGTTATGTATTGTTGTTCCGAAAATGCCCTTTTTCTTTCAATATTACAAAACTGCCACAACTAGTTAAAAATCAAAAGTCTTTGGTTTTTAGTGTTTTTAAATATAAATGTGTTTTCAATGGATCTCACCCCTATATATATATATATATATATATATATATATATATATATATATATATATATATATATATAAAGACCATACCAGTTCATTTCGTTTGATTTATATAAAAGCTTAGTTAATTTCCAATGTTTATTAAACCCTTTTCAAAGTTTACATATAAAAATGAATAACTTTTATAACAAACTATATTATATTGATTTTTTTTAAAACAAGAACACAAGAGTTGGCAAGCTTTATTTCCACTAGGTATGTATGTGTGTTGTGTATGTATAATAAAAATATTCTGAATTACAACCCAACACGCTCGTTCAACATCTTACACGTCTTCCCACTTTGATCCCACTCACACCCCAACCTTACTCTCTTTGGACCCGCATCCCTGGCCCACACCTTACATCAACTCTTCGACTCTATCTCAAGCTTTATCAACCCAACCTCCTTCCATACCTATAACACCACATCCGAACCTCTTTTTTGTACCCAAAATGGGATATTTCTTTTAGATATAATAATGTATTATAACAAATGTTTTCTTAACACACTCTCTAATTCTACTAATAAATCTAAGGTATTATTTACTTCACATGCCATTAGCAAAGATGGAAACTTATTAACTAGCTTGAGTTTTTTTTATAAGTGTTAACTGTAATTTTTATTTCTGTTCTATTATATTTACGCACATAAAAAATTATATACGAGAGTAGTAGATATGTGTTTTTATTAGTTAGTCAGGCAGTTATAATCTATGTTGATATAAACACGTGCTTAACCTTGGGAGTTGAGATATTAATAAAACTAGGTTACTCGTCTCAACCCATTAAATTATAAACTCGCTAACCTTTTACTCTTTTATCCAATATCCAATTACTACCTAAAAAATCCAACCCGATCCCCAATGCCCATCGACGTTGCCTGCTTGTTTATGGTTTTGTTTGTGGGCGAGAAGAAGTGAAGAACACTGAACGCAAACAGTGAAGGAGGAACACACCCAGTCAACACTACTTCTATTTCCATGTGGTTCTCCTTGTATCAATTTTCAATTCCCGTTGTTAAAAGATTATTTTTTTTAATATTTGTATTGTTATTTTTAAGGTTTCATGAAAACTATGTGTGTTTGAACTTTAAAAGGTAAATTTATGGTCATGTGAGTACGTGAACATGTGATTAGTTTCACTTTGTTATATGATTTCATGTGTATATGTGATTAGTTTAATTGGGAATATGGTTTTAGGGTTAATGGAAATATTTTACAAAATGAACCCAATAGATGTTGATTCTCCATCTTCTAGTAATAAGATAACTGATGAGAAAATTAATATGAACATCAATGCCATCATCCACCCTTTAACAACCATCGAACATCATAGGAAAATCCAAATTAGAATAAGGCGGAGGCGACAATATAATTATGAACCGGTGGTGTCATTGTGAGGTATACTTGAATTAGGTGTAGCTATATTATAAGGTTATGTTTTTACGATCTTAATCTATATTTACATGAATGATGCTATCAATCTCCATTAAGGTGGTTCTTTATTTATAATTGAACAAAAGCGAGTCTGAATGGATATTTTTAGTCGTGGAGCATTCCGAGTATTTGCTTTAGGGCATCTCAGAGTGTGTGTGTCTCTCTCTCCTTGGTAGAAACCAAAAAAAAAAAATTAAGCAAAGAAGATATGATAACCTAAACCTGACACTTGTGAAATTACAAAATACACCTTATGCTATTGTTCAATTTCAACGGTCTTTCAATAAACAAGATAATAATGTTCAATGTGATCATTTCTTAAGAAACCCAATTGTATCATAACATCTTAACCAAAGATAAGTATTATAAAAGATTTGTTATTTAGAGGTTCATGCCGAATTGCCATTTTATGAGTTCGACTCAAAATATAAAAAGAAAGACGACTAACACCATCAATCGCTATTGTCAGGAGTGTGACAATTTTAATACGGTTTTAGGTATGCAAGTTCAAGAGTTTAACAAGTTTTTTTAACGAGGCAACTGCGGAATTGCTTACATGTATGTGGAGTTTGAGCCCGGATAATAATTTTTATGCATTTGATCTTCCAAAGTCATCGCGGTTGGCTGACATCTGCCTGATTTTAGTCATGAAGAAAGAGAAAAACTTATGCAAGCTTGACAACTACATTGTAAATATTGGAGAAATCAACATTACTCTTACTGGTTGCAGCCACAAGTGTTGAGAATTGTTTTTCTTCAATGAACTATGTGGATCAGATTTATGTAATTAAATGGGTGATGAGTATCTGAATGATGATTGCATTTGCTATATTGAATAAGATTTGTTTGCAAAAGTTGAAATTGGAGATGTTATGGTGCGGTTTTAATGACAATGTATCTTATTTTATGATCAACCCTTATCAAATGATGATTGTTTTACCCTACAGTGGGAACTATACGTGATGATGATTCGAGTAGGTATTAGGTATATTATTTTTTCAAAAGACTTCTATAATCTTTTACGCATTACACCTCCACACAACTATCTAATTTCCGTTCACATTAATAATTAACATCACATGACAATCTAACTAACTAAGATAAAACTAATACTTTCAATTAATGAAAGTCTATAATACCCTAATTTCATTTATATTATATGTAGTTAGAGTAAAATGAGGATGTATGGGATTTAAGTCTCAATCAAAACAAAAAAAAAACTAGTATTTTATATTGGGGAAGAGGTCACTCACTTGTCACTTAAGATAAATTTACTTTTAACGAATAAGTTAATTAGAAGTGATCCAAATTGTTCTTAAAAAACTATTTATAACCGGTCATATGGTAGACTACGGCCTGTTTGGTCAACTTTGAAGCAGCCTCAGAATCTAAGCGATTCAAAAACATCGCTGGTTCAGAGCGTTTGACGGTGACACATGTCCTATTCGGTCAGACATACGTATAAATTATATAAATTACCTAACCAAAGGTTCACTTTCCAAAGCTGAGGTTCGGGTTCCATCGTCCTCGCGCTTTTTGGTCTGGACACATTTTCTTCTCCTTTTAAAACCACTTTCATCTCAGGTCGATTCATGTGTTGTTATTGTCTACATTAATTAACTAAACAAAAACAATTCACTCCAAAAATCATCCTTAGGTTTTCATCTCAATTCAATCGCCTCTTCATCTTCATCTCATCGATCGCACTCAATTGTATCCTTGTAGCCAATTCTGCTTACCGATTCAACTTCAATTTCACTTCAACTGCGTGTTCGGAGCATAATCATTGAACAAATTGACTACAAATTACGTATCGTAATTCGAAAGTATTTCACTGTTAATTTCTAGAGCAGAGACTACGGTATTTCACTATTTCCTAAGTTTTTTTTGTTTGTAGTTTCAGTATTAGTGATTCGTTTTTGTTGAATTTTGGCTGTTAATTTGGTAATTAGGTTTTGAGTGAATTGATTATCAGTATCGTTGATCGTGATTTCGTGCAATGCAGGATTTGTTCTACTTGACTACTGGTATGGTACGAGATTGTTAAAATTGTGGAATTGATTGTGATAATTGCTTGTTGTTTTGATTATAATTCGGAATTGATTGTGATAATTGATACGGATTTGATCTCCTTGTTTTTGAATTTGTAGTGATCATCGGGAGGAAAAATATTATCAATTCATCTTTATAATCCGAGGTTCTGAATCAATCATGGCGCAGAACTGGGAAGCTGATAAGATGTATGCATCGATTATTCTCTTCATAGCTTACTGTTACACATCCATAAAAATTTACGAGTGATTTTGGTTACTAACTCTATGAACTGGTTTAGTTTAAGCATATATATTGTTCATTCTACTAAAATGAATTTACTTACTGTATGTTCTTTTTGATTGTTTAATACTTATGACTGCTTTAAGGGACATGTTCTTACAATTTAAGTTGTTCTGCTTTTGTAGATTCAGACTACAGATTTCTTTTTTGTCGCTCCGTGCGTTTGTTTTTTTTAGTTTTGTTTTAGATGTTAATGTAGCTGCCAATCTCATCCTATAGACTAATGATATGTTTTTTTATCATGAACTAAAAAACCAATCATTCGTTTGGAAGGTTAAATTTAGGCTATCTTCTTTTAGGATGGGGAGCATTATTATCATTAGTCGTTAGGACACATGATTTGATAATATTTTTGAACAAATTTGATCAAAAGGTTAAAGGAAACTTCATGAATACCACCTATTCCTAGTTATTTAAAAGAATATTGTTTGTTCACAAAATCTGCTGTAATTGGGATAAAGATTTATTGATTTTGTCGTTATATGGTAATTCTTGTTCAATTTAGCTTCTACCATGTTCCTTTTTGGTAGGCTGGATGTTTACATCCATGATTATTTGTTGAAACGGAAGATGCACACATCTGCAAAAGCATTCATGACTGAAGGAAAGGTCGCTACAGATCCTGTTGGTATGTTGTTCTCGATGTTAAATATGGGCATCCAATATACATCTACACTGTGCTAATATGCTCAATAGTCTCCTATAGTGCTTTATCTTTCATATACAAGATGCATGCATTGCAAAGTATATCAGTTTAATTGAGTATTAATTTCACAGCTATTGATGCTCCTGGTGGATTTCTCTTGGAATGGTGGTCTGTCTTCTGGGATATATTTATTGCTAGGACCAACGAGAAACATTCTGAGGCTGCTGCATCGTACATAGGGGTTATTTTCTCTCTCTGTGATATTTGTTGGTTTTCTCTTTTACATTGTCACTACTCACCTGTGTGTTAGTACCCTTGATATGGATTTATTTTTGCTTTTTGTTTCTCTTTTGAAATTAATGCAGACACAACAAATGAAAGCGAAAGAGCATCAACAACAGATGCAAATGCAGCAGATGCATTTAATGCAGCAAAGAAACGCTCACTTGCAAAGGAGGGATCCTAATCAACTGCCACTTGGAGGCTCTGTAAATGCTATGAATACGGACGGAATGATGGGAAAGCCATCTGTTAGTACACTAGGTGTGAAAATGCAAGAGGAACCCATGAAACATTCTCAGTCTATGGTTACAGAAACCCTTTTGAAGTCAGCCAATAATCATCAAGGGTACATCACCTTTCATCAATGAAACATATTTTTTTACTTGTATTGTTTGGTTGGGTCTTGATATTTCTGTTGTTTTTTGCTGTTGATCCAGCCTGCTTATACCTGGAAATACTCCAAATGTGTCTTCAACTTTGCAGCAAATGCAAGGAAGGCCTCAGTTGAATACAGTATATTTCTAATTCTTTCGGGTTCACATTTATATGTTTTGCTATTCTGCTTGTGTTTTGGCTCATGAACTTTCTACAAATCATAGGATATTAAACAAGAAATTAACTTGGATAATACACAAAAATCCTTGCCTACAAATCCTTCATCAATTTACGGACAGGCAATTTTGCAGTCAAAGTCTGGACTTGGTGGTGCTGGTAATCTTTCTGCACACACTTGAAACTACTACAAGATAATTAGCTATTCTCGTACACCAGGATGTATGGTTCCAGAGATCCTTATAAGTAAATGCGGCAATTTCCATCCATTTACCGGAACAGGTCAAATGGGTTGGTGAACTTCAAATGGGTTGTTTAATATATCTTCGTCCTTTATAACAAAAAAAAAAAAAAAAAAAAAAACTAATTTTTTTGCATATGACCTCCAGAATTGTTATTAAGAGATTTATACGATTCTTGTAATAACATTTTTTTTTGTGTAATCATTATTAACGCATTCAACACAGACCTGTTTTGACCTGCGAAGACATTTATTTGATTGTTACTTCTTAATTTTGGGTTGTCATTGTGAACAAACAATAATCAAAAGCATGAATACCCCACTCATTCTATGATGTAAATGAAGTATCTTTTTTCCATACACATCCTTTCAGGATTAAATCAAGGTGTTACTGGGCTTCCATTAAAGGGCTGGCCTCTTACCGTAAGTTATCATGTTTTTTTGTTTCTTCTATCTTATCTTGTAACTTAAAGTTAAGGTAAATATTGAGATTGGTCTAACGTGCTTCACAGGGAATTGACAATTTACGCCCCAATATGAGTTTGCAAGTACAAAAGCCCAATATGCAGAATCAAAATCAATTCTATTTAGGATCACAGCACCAACAGGCATTAACACATGGCCAGGTCCACACACAGGCCCAAGGTAATCTTGGAACTTCACCAAATTATGGGCTTGTTGGATTACCTAGAGGCAATCCAAGTATGAAAGATAGTCAAATCACAAGAAATGATGGACCCATAGGCTCCCCTGGTCAAATAAATTCACCCAAGGTTAAGATTTTGTTTTTATACTCTATATTACTCACCATCATAAACATGGTTTAGTAAATACCATGTTGATAATTAAATAACATGGAATATTATTTATATAACAGACGAAGATGCCTCAGATGCCACAATCATCGTCTCAACAGCAAGACCAGTTGCAGCAACAGGTCGCGCTTATAGATAAATCCTAGCTGCCTAGTTTGTTAGATATGATATCATTTTTTTATGTTTTCTTGATGTTTTAAGCAGAGTAACAGAAAAAGAAAACAACATTCTTCTTCTGGCCCCGCCAACAGTACCGGGACAGGGAATACAGTTGGTGCATCACCTAGCTCCCCAGCATCAACATATACACCTGGTGATGGAATAACCACCACTAGCAGCCTGCAGCATTTGAATAGTGTGCCAAAAAGCATGATGATGTATGGTTCAGATGGCACCGGTGGGCTTGCATCCTCCACTAACCAGCTGGTAGGCATGTCAAAACTGGTTGGGCTGGTTGGGCTGACCTGATAACACTTTTTTGTCCGTTCTCACTTCTCTAGTAAATATAGAATATGCCAATTATATCATAAAACATTACACTTCAACTAATAATCTAAATAAAAAACCATTTAGGATGACATTGACCATTTTGGGGATGTTTCTCTGGATGATAATGTGGAATCTTTTCTGCAACAAGAAGGGGGAAATGAAAGAGAACTTTATGGTACAATGAAGCAGACACGTACTGAGCACAAGACCGAGTCATCTAAAGGTATTTAATAATCGCATCTGATTTACAAAGAGAAGAATCTCATCATGCAAGTCATAGCTAAATTCTTTGCAACAGGTTTTTCTTTTGGGGAAGTTGGCTGTATACGCACAAGAAAGAAGGTCTTGTGCTGTCATTTTTCTTCAGATGGGAAGCTTCTTGCTAGTGCTGGCCATGACAAAAAGGTTAACTGCAGTATATTTAATAGAGTTGACAAAAAGGTTGTGGCAGGCCGGCTTTTTAATTTCGTAACCTAGGCCCGTTACCATTTTGGGCAGAACAGGAGGGGTCATATGGGTTGAAAACTTGTGTTTTGGAAAATATGCAATTTTGCAAGTTTGGAGGGGCATATATGCAATTTCCCCGTTACTAGTTCCTTAACATTGGAAGCACATGTTTTCTGGCAATTAATTGATCATTTGTGTGCTGCTTCCTTTGTTATTTGTTGCTTTTTTAGGATGTGTTGTAAATATCTGACATTAAGTGAAGTTAAATTATTATTTGCTACATTCAGGCAGTTCTGTGGAACATGGATACCCTACAAACTGAGAGCACCCCGGAAGAACATCAGTTCTTAATTACTGATATTCGTTTTAGACCAAATTCTACCCAGTTTGGAACTGCTTCCCTTGATCAATCTGTACGGATATGGGATGCAGCAAATGTATGCTTTCTTTCTTCATATACTTGATTCTAATTTTATATTGAAGCTATACATGCTAAATTGGGTAACAACTTAAAACTTGACTTTTGTACAGATTTGAATTGGTTGTGTCGATTTTGACTTTTGACACAGGTGGAAATGGGTTGTCAAGTTGACCAAAAACACTTTTTGTTCTTAATTATTTTTATAACACTTAGTGTGTCAAATATGTTTATAAAATTTATATTATTTCCATAAGAATCTGGTTTTATCGTAAAATGATTAAGGAGACTTGATGCGTTAAGAACACATTTCGTACGGGACTCGTTTTATTTAAAGCTATTTTTTACGAATCAACCCTTCCACAACTGAAATGGGTTATTGGGTTTAACTTGCCACACATTAACTTTTGATGGTTTTGCTAATGGGTTACATTCTCTGTTTCAGCCAAGCTATTCTCTGCATGCACATACAACACACACTTCACATGTTATGTCCCTAGATTTTCATCCCAAGAAGACGGATCTCTTTTGCTTTTGTGACAGTGACAATGAGATTCGCTACTGGAATATTAACCCATTTCAATGCACTCGTGTTTCTAAGGTTGGTCTAATATCTTTTGAACACCAAGTTTTCAGATTTAAAGTTTATACTGAAGCACTATTTATGTTTCTGGGTAGCAGGGTGGTAGTGCACAAGTGAGATTCCAGCCCGTAAGTGGACGATTACTGGCAGCTGCATCGGAGAAAATTGTGTCCGTCTTTGATGTTGAAACGGATAGACAAACTCGTTCATTCCAGGTATGTGTTCCAAGTATAAGTGGTTTTATATAAAAGTAGCATTTTTTATCCACTTATGAATGGGTTAAATTTTAGTTGTGTTTAATGGGTCAGATGGGCCATTGGGCCAAGTCAGAATACAGCATTATAGCTATGATGCAACTGGTCAAACGGTCTTTTTTAACGTGCACAAGCTTCTAAATTAAATCTAGCCAAAAATCTTAGCAATTATTGCATAGATATTGTTTCTTTATATGTAAGTAACAGGTTACTTCGTTAAATAATCTAAAAATGGTGAAAAAGGTATTTTTGGGTCAACCTTTCTGGGCCAATCTTGCTACTTTTATATTTCAAGGATCACTTAAAATTTACTATGGGTTTTAACCCTTTGCTTGGTTCTCAGGAACATATGGGCAATGTTAATTACTTGTGCTGGGACTTGAATGGGGAATATTTGGCTTCTGTAAGCGAAGACAGTGTGAGAGTGTGGTCAGTGGGATCCGGGGAGTGCATTCATGAGCTCAGTTCCAATGGAAACCAATTCTATTCTTGTGTTTTCCATCCAAGTTATTCTGCTCTTTTGGTGATAGGCGGAACGCGGGTAAGTAGTATTTTTTATTAAAAATCTTTAAACATAATGTCGCATTTATCACCACCCTTATAAAATTAAGAATTAAGTTATCTTTCTTTTCCGTCTTGTGTTTTCTGTCAACTTAAAGTTTGTTCTTCTAATGTCACAACTGCTTTAACTATAAATTGGACCAGGGTATGTTTTATCTCAAATTGGTCAAATGGGTAAAATAACAAAAATAGTTCAAATGAAAGGGATTGAAAGTCTCACATTTGTATTTTTCAATACACAAACATCCTAAATCAAAATATTATACTATTATTGAAATGCTATAAACTTTTTTTTATCATATTCAACACACTAACTATATGAAAAAAAATTGGATGAAAGATTACCAATTTAGGTAGACCTGAATTCGTCTCTCCGGAAGTGATAGCAGGATTACCAGCATTAATATTATTTTATAACAATGCTATATTCTCTTACTTACACTGGCAATCATTCATCCAGTGAGAAAAATGGTCCGTTTTTCTCACTCATTTAGATGATTGTCATGTGCAAGTACGAGTAAATAATGTTTTTCCTCAGTTAACTTTTGAATTGCTAACTAGCCGAACTTCATCTTTTTGCCACCTTAAGTAATATCAAACATTAACCAACATTTTTTCTTCCTGGTATTTGGATGTGTAACTAGTCTTTGGAGCTATGGAACTTTGCGGAAAACAAGAGCATGACGGTTCCAGCTCACGATGACATAATTGCTGCTTTGACGCAGTCATCAGTTACTGGAATGGTTGCCTCAGCGAGCCACGACAGTTCTATTAAGTTATGGAAATAAGCATATATATATGACATGCAATATCAGGTATTAGATATTAAGCCTTATAGATTATAGATGATATATACAGCTAAAATGTTACTAGTGTAACTGATATTTTTCATTTACAAAATATATATATGGTCCTGGCAGCAAGTTAAAACTGTTACGAGTAGATTGTTTGTCTCTGAGTTAACTCATAATCAGATCATAAAATTTTATGCTTTTTCTTTCTTTCTGGTTATTCATAGAATAACCCAGAACTTTTTGGGTGTAACACTTGCCTCTAAATTTTTAATTTTAGAGTGTTCATATGCAAACACCTGTCCTGTATATGTTCACGACGCTAAGTTTTTTACGTCGTTTAAATTTGCGGATTCTTGTAGGGTTCGATTGCATACTCTTTTAACAGCCCTAGTTTAACCCGACCATGTGCATTTAACAACTCTTATCAATTTTGTTATTTCTACTTAACGAATGGAGATAATTGCACAGAACTTATGATTGAACAATGTTATTTTATTAACACATTAAACAAGATTAAATAAAAGTAAAACTCCTTGTAGCACACTAGCACCCTTGTTACTACATTCAACATTTGGTTACATGTTCTTGTAGAATTCAATGATCCAAAAAGTAGAAACCCCACAAACAATTTCCATAGAAGTAAATCCAGCCTCTTTGGCCAAGACGTCGAATTCTTTCGCAGTTCGCTCTTTGCCACCGGGGTTAGCAATCAACATTATTATGTCACTACCAAAGGCCGTCTTAGAAACTTCATCAATGCTACTGATATCGCTTTCAGGGTCGGGAATGATCGCATCCACCACCACCACTTTACCGTTCTCTGGCAATGCCTCCCAGCAGTTCTTTAGAAGTTTTATGCAATAACTGTCACCCCAGTCATGAAGTATCCACTAATAGAAAATAAAACAGTTGTAGTTACAAAGAAAAGATTATCGTTTAAAGGACAATCATGTTAAACAAAAAATGATGTACCAGTACCAACCTTCATGAAAATAACATCTCCTTTAGGAACACTTTGGAACATATCTCCTCCGACATGCTCCACACCTAGTCAAGAACATAAAGCAACTATCATAATCACATTCTCTTACGATCAAGTCGTGGGATGCAATTGTTGGTTTCACACGCTAAACTTGTAACTGAACAAGACAAATTTCATTTCAAACCGAGTGATCAGTTAGATAAATCTCAAAGTACCTAAAATGTTTCAGTTTTACACCACCAGCCAGAAAATGGACTCTCGGCGAGGGATTTTTTTACGCTTAGTTCTGTCTCATAAAGCCCTTAATTTGTTTTGTAATGTAACGCTTCTATATACCGGTTTCAGTATATTAGTGATTTGGTTTTAATGTAACAATTCCAGTGAATGTGTTTAAATACAATACCTTGATAAGGAGGTGCATCCTTAATGACATGGGGTAAGTCAAAGTTAATTCCCTTAATATGAGGGTACTTGGAAACAATAAGCTCAAGATTAGCACCTAAACCACCACCCACATCTATCAACTCTTTGACCCCTTCAAATCCATTATACTTTTCAAGAATCATCTTCATCACTATTCTTGTGTTGTCATACATACATTTGTTAAAAACCTTATTGAATCTATTGTCTTTTGCAGGATACTCAAATGCATTCATTCCATGAGCCTTGTCAAATGGGGTTCCTCCCTCGACTATCGCGTCTTTCAGATGATACCTGTCAACGAGATGCTCGATCTTAAGTACCTAATAATTAAGCTTATTGACTCTACCATACCAAAGTAGTTAGTTTTTGTTATAACACGTTACCAAAGATGTTTGACACTTTGACCCACCAACTTTTGACACATCATACTTAAAGTTCAAGCAAACCATGTTTTTATGATTTTGTTATCCTTGAAAATAAAGTCATCTATAAAAGTAGAATGGTATAGTGATAGCTTAGTTTTTTAAAATTATATTTACCCATGCATTTAACTAATAAAAAAACAAATGATTGAAACTCAATTCATGCTAAAAACAACTTTTTGATATGTTATCTATTTTTGCCTTAATTAGTATCTATTGTCATTTGACCCGGATTCGATATGAAAATAAAGATAACTTACCAACAATCAACGAGCACTTTATCGTAGACAAGGAGAAGTACAGATGCATGAGACGTTCCGTCTTGCCTTCTGACATAATAATTAGACACCACTGTCATGCCATACATCGTCTTAGAATCTCCATTTTCATCTTTAACAACGGTTGATGTAAGAACCGAATGGCTAGCAAGAAACCGGAGAATCCTTTCGATTAACACCGGGGTTTCGTGGGTTTGTTTAGGAAGACTAGAAGCAAGATCAAAACAAGAGAATCGACGGCCAGGATTCTTCGCCATGATCTCGAAGAGATCGAGTTCTATGGCGGTTTTAATGACCATGGGAAGAACTATTCCACCATTTATTTGATTCACTCTAAGTAGACCTTCTTCTTCTTGGGACATGTTGTAATGTTGTTGTGATGAGTCCATATGATCAATTCAAATGATTGATGTGTATTGGTGAGCCTTGAGTTGGGTTTGTGTGATATTATATACAAACCAACGGTTGACATGTGTTAATGAATGGGCCAAGTCTCACCAACTCCTCTCATCCAATCATGAAATGTTTATTAGATAACACTTTTTATTGTATGTTTAAAGATGCTTGTCAAACAAGTTGACACACCCGATCAAATGATCAATATATATTACCGAAAAGAGGTGTTAGGTTGATATATATAATATTTATAGTATAGCAAATGAGACACCCCCACCCCACCCCACCCACACACATCATGGTATCAATTTAGAAAAACTAGTTTTTTAAACCCTCATATGTGTGTGTGATGTGATGTGTTGGTGACTTTGTTATATGTATTACTTTAGTGATGCTAACGTGTGATGTCCACGTATGATGCAACACGTTTGTGACTTCGTTACATGCGTTACCTTTGTAACATTGACATGATAAGGTGTAAATAAAAAAAAGTAATGTGATATTAAGGTGTAACATGACACTAGTAATAGTAATTTAAAAATAATAAAAAAATCATCATGTCAGGAAGAGGTGCACATTTTGGGTTTTTATAATAACTAGTTTCGGGTATTAGCAGGTTTATGTATTAGCAAAACCGTTAACGGTGGGAAAAAAACCATACCTTTTGTAACTGGTTAATTCCAAGTATTGAAGTAGACCGATTATGGGACAAGATATTCATATACCGGTTATCGAGTATTTAAAACGGGTACGACAAAAACCTTGTTTTCACGTATAAAAAACATGATAGGAGGCCGGCTTCGACATAAACTTTGATTTATATGCATGTATTTTGTACTTTAACTATTAACTTACATTAGTTAAAGATATAAATAAATAACTAACTTAAAAATGCAATAACATTAAAACCTTAATATGTTACTAGAAAAGATATTTGTAATATATAAGTAATGAAAATTAAACAAAGAAAAACCAGATATAGGGTATAACCGGGTATCGGGTTTGGGTTTTTCTAATAATCGATTTCGGGCATTGAGAAGAACCAGGTATAACCGAGTAAAAAAAATCTGGTTCTGAGTACAATTAATCGTATGAAAACTCATACCCTATACAGAGCCGTCACATTTTAAGGTGTCTCAATCAAACTATAAAAATGAGGCCCTTTTTCTAGAAAGGTAATATAAACTTTTTTTTCAGGCATGAGACCGACAATAATAAACTAAAATGTTTATGTGTATTTATTCATATAAATTTATATGTTCATGATCATCAAAATTTTATCAAAATTTATAGTATTTGTACTTGCAAGTGTGAGCATGGATGTAGAAGTGAGTCTTTATATTTAATCAGGTAGCACCTAAAGTTACATATCCATTGTACGGTATTACGGAGTGCTATAAATTTGGGGACACTTAAATGGTGGGGCTAGCTTGAAACAGTTACATTATTTGTTAAGAATGTAGAGACAACCATGGCCTTATACATACTCTACGGGTAAGGTTGGAACCGGTTCTGGTTCTTGAATACACGGTTTTTAGAAAAAACCATTTCCAAAGTCGGGTACAAGTCTGCTTTCGAGTACTTTGTGCACCTCCTGTCAAGACTCGAGCCACACAACACTTGTGATCATATAGGAGCCGCAAGAACAAAGATGATATATGCAATCATTCTTATGACTCCATGGTGTTTATGGAACTCAAGAAATGACATTCGTCTTCAGTAACAACCAAATCTCCATTCTGAAGATCTTTCAGGACGTCAACTCTCTATCATATCTTTGGATAAAGAACCGATCTAAGTTTAATTCAACTACATGAAATGAGTCGTGTAATTTTTCTTTTTAGTCTTTGTATGTTTATGCTAGTTTCTCCGGCTAAATTTCTAATGAAATTTCCGATAAAAAAAAATATGAAGCATCAATAACACCTGACTTGATACAGACACTCTTGAGTAATAAAATATGCATATAATTAATAATGTAAGTTAGTTTAGTAAGACAATTAAGGAAGACGGAGATAAACAATAGATTTAAATGTGACATTTTTTATTTTATTTTTGTCATGACCATGTCCAAGTTTGGTTGACATTAATAAAAAAGCCGCATGATGGGTACAAGTTGGTGCTGTCTGACTCATTAAACCATAATCATGAAAGGAGTGTGACACTTGCAAACCACCATATTTTATTTATTCATAAATATTAATCAACTGCATTGCTCTTAATTATTAGTTAATTAGAAAAACCAAACTATTCATTAAAGGCTTTTCAAATTATTCATTAAAGGTTGTGTAATATATATATTTTTTTATGATTTTGTGTTACTTTTCAAATTCTGAATTGGCTTGGGGTGGTTGTTAAGTTTAGGGGTGTAAACGAGCCGAGCCGAGCCCGAGCTTGACAATTATCGAGCCTGACTCGTTTGAATTTTCTGAAGCTCGAGCTCGAGCTCGAGCTCGGTTCGAGCCTAAATTTTAAGCTCGAGCTCGACTCGTGAAGGGGGAAAAAAGCTCGAGCTCGGCTCGACAAGGCTCGTTTTGTATTAAACAAACCAATGTTTGGCTCGAGCTCGATAAAAAGCTCGACAATGAGCTCGATAATAAAGACCTATTATGTTATTTTTTAGTAAATGTGAAATAATTATTAAATATTTTAAATAAAAAATAAATTCCTACTAGGCTCGATAAGGCTCGCGAGCCTAGTCGAGTTTGGTATCCAAAGCTCGAGCTCGAGCTCGATAACAAAACGAACATTATTCTAGGCTCGAACTCGGGCTCGAGCTCGTTAAGGCTCGGCTCGAACGAGCTTTTTACCGAGTCGATCTCGAGTAGCTTGCGAGCCGACTTGACTCATTTACACCCCTAGTTAAGTTGCAAGGTCAACTTGGATTATCTTTATTACAATTGATAAATATACATTCCTAAATTAAACACCCCAATCGAGATTGGATAAATATACACAATTCAGAAGACATGATATAACCATTTTATTACAATTTTGGAATATCTTTTTTACAACAGTTTAATTTGTTCCAAAACAAAATTGTAACCTAATGCATTACTACATTAATACGCACGTATTTGATGCGGTCAAATCTATAGCAAAATGGATGTTTGTTATGAATTTTATTTGTAGGTGACTACTAGGTGATAGTTGTTGGGTATTATATGATTGACGCTTTTCGTCATAATAGGTAAAGCCCATAATTATCTAATCATGAGGCTCATACCACATATGGTATGCATTCGGCATTAAGTCCTCCACTAAACCTTGGGTTCCTTTACCAACACTCCAATATACCTATTTCGATATAAACTCTTAGCCCAATCACCAACATCTGTAGGTTAATAGCCATCTCTCATGCTAGCCGTGCACAAAAAAAACCGGTTCCGGAACCGAACCGGTGTACCCGAACCGGAACCGAACCGGTGTACCTGAACCGGTCGTACCCGAACCGTAGGGTACACATGGGTTCCGGTTCCTCCAAGAAAGTGGAACCGTACCCGGAACCGGAAAAAACCCGGTTAAACTGGCCAAAACCCGGTCAAATACCCGATCATACCCGGAACCGAACCTGACCCTACCTGATTCTTGACTTTATTGACCAAAACCGGAACCGGTTCCTAAAAAAACCTGATTTGTGCACGGCTATCTCATGCCTTCATATGCAAAGAAAATAATAAAACAAATATTAGAAAATAAACCAAGAAATATATTAAACAGTTTAGATATTAAAATTGAATTGTATTTTGTAATTTCAACAGTATGAAATGAATGTTGTATAACGCATGTAGTTTACTTACAACATGTACACACATACTCGTCATGTTTTTGTTTTTATTTTTCAGTTAATAAAGTGGAGTTTTTTTCCAGATTAGTGTAGTTTGAAAACTTAATTACCAATTAGGTGTACTTTTAAAAGTATTTACCAAAATGGGTATTTTTATGTTGTAATTAATACATTTTCTTCTCACTCCTAAACTTATTGGGTCACTTTAAATTAATAAGTAACTAATATATAATCTATTTACTAACTCATTAAATACATATTATATATTGTTAGTTATTAAAATTAGTTCTTGAAAAACTTAATACATTTGAGACAGAAAAACCGATAAAATGTTTTTAAAAATAAAAACCCTTTAATATCATAAATTCAAAATGTATGTTATGTACGTATGATATAAAAACTTATTTTTAATATCAAAACCTATAGAAAAAGATAGGTTGTAATCATAATGAAATATTTAAAATTTTAAAAAGTTATATATTTGTTAAAATGTACGTTAAAAAATGCAATATATCTTGCAAGGTATTTTCAACTATACTAGCTTAAATGTTTGATGAAATTGTTTTATAAATGCCTATTTCTTTTGAAAATTATATAACTTAAATAAGAATTAAGATAAGATTTTTTATTACTGTTACGTGTATTAGTGTATATATATTTTGATGACTCAAGTTTATAAAAAACTTATATGCGTATTATATTTTAGAAAACTTATATACAATAAGGGTATTAATATATTTTGGTAACTCTATCGGTTCATTAATGATTTAAAATTACTTAATATGCATAAGAGTGAGAATATATAATGCATCTAATTAAAATAAAAAAAATTTGAAAGTCACCCATTTTGGTAAATATTTTTCAAACTACACCTATTTGGTAAATAAGTTTTCTAAGTACACTAGTTTGGTAAAAAACTCTAATAAAGTGTTGATATATAGTTTGGGCCTAGGGCGGATCCATCATGGCATCATCCATGTGTTGATAAATTGTTGCTTACAAAATAATGAGCAGTGAGCCAAGTGTACTTTATCTTTTAAAATTAAGCCCAAATAAATCAGGCCCAATTTTAGTTTATTAGTCTTCATCCTTCACGAGATGTGAAAGTGTGAAACCTTAAATCGGATTAGGCTGAAATTGGTTCAATTTTTATGTAGTCAATAAAAAATCTAAAAACTGGTTCGGGTTTAAACCGGTTTCTTGATTGGTATTTGATCATTTTTAATGGTCATTTTGGCTGGTTTGGTTCAGTTTAACGGTTTCAATAAAGAGGATAATAAACCCGTCCCTAATCTATGGTTTCTATCAATTTCAAACCGGTTTTAATTAACCAACTTGGTTTCAGTCCGGGATGTTGGTTTCGATTCCGGATGTTATATGATTTGCTTGTTTAAGATTAACGATACCATTTTTATGATTTCTAGAATGAAGATCGATATCAATACTCGTATAGCCGTCGTATAAATCAAGATATTGCTCTTATATTATCACAATAAAAGTATAATAAACAAAACAAGATATTGCCATGAAAACAAATGTATAAAATGCTAAAAAGTATAAACACATGACCGATTATCTAAACAAGTTTTCTCTTGTTTATTAATTTATTTTAGTGATAATCTCTCACTAAATTCATTGTTCCTAAGCTAAATAAGAGGGAACATTAGTTGAAAAAAAAACAGTTAAAACACAAATAAGACCAAACAAATGGTTTTGTTTGTAAACTATTATCATTTCTTTTACAAATTTCGTCTTATCAATTACCGAATCTAAAAACC
Organism: Tagetes erecta; assembly: GCA_030867185.1. Lineage (NCBI taxonomy): Eukaryota > Viridiplantae > Streptophyta > Magnoliopsida > Asterales > Asteraceae > Tagetes > Tagetes erecta. The sequence continues at coordinate 12,170,559 of CM061494.1, forward strand.
TGTTTTAGTTACCTTCAATTTATAACTTTAAAACCGTAATTCATTCTATTTAAAGCTTTGTATCTTTTTTTAGTTACTTTTATAATATTTATTTATTTGTCATTTGATAACAAACAAATTATGAGATGGGATATTGAATTATTGATTTGATGTTAACAACATACCAACAAGTTTAGTTATTCCAAAATCACGTGACAGTCTTATCTCTCAAGTCTCAATTCACGTGATAACACAATCTTAAGTTGCCAATAGGCCATAGTGTCCCATTGTACGTACCGTCAATAAGTGTGAATTAACAAAGCTTTTCTCTTAAACGGAAATTTTATTGTGAATGAGCCACTAGCAAGACAATGAGACCCGAAAATTACAATACTAACATCAATCAACTCTAACATAATGGACCAGAGAACCACTTATGCACATAACCTCTAAAACTTTTGTTCGGTACTTCAACCATATAAATGAGTTGGCCATGATCTTCTCCATAACCCTATCGATTGACATGAGAATTGCGTTGACAATAAAATCATTACGAGATAACCAAATATACCAAACCGTAGCAACAAAAATCAGAGCTACAGTTCTCTTATTGAAGTTTTCATGAGATCACTAAGTTTGCAAAGAAAAAAATATTAAATTTCTCTTATTAAATTTCTTCTTCCACTTATAGGGTGTTGGAGAAGATTAAGGTGAACTCGTTTCTTTGGGTGAAATATCGATCTAAGTGCGTCGATGTCGTTTGGCAAAATTGGTGCAACATACCATCCTTGTAATTTTCTTTCTTGTTGTATGTCTGTCCCTAGCATCTTGATGGTGGTCGTTTGCCTTTTTTTGCGATAATATCGCCGTTCAAAAAAAAAATGAGAGGTGGTCTCTTTTATATACCATCGCATGCAACTTTGTCTATTAGGTTTTATGTTTTAATCTAGATATTAATATATTTTTAACAACCAAACTTAATGAAAAGTAAAAGTAAAATGTTGAGTGACAAGTTTCAATTGGTTATTTTTTTTTTTGGCATATTTTATTGACTTAATGTCTTTCTTTAATTTATTGTTTCATTTTGAAAGTGACATGTATTTTTTATTTTTTGTTTTGGGTTTTGTCACAAGTGTTTGTTTGGTGTTTAATTTTGGTCTCCTGTAATTAATGACATAAATGACATGTTTTCATTGGTTGTATTATTGTAATTTTTGTGTGATGTTTGATTTTTCTTTACATTTTCAATAGACAACATAAAATGCTTACGCGAATACGCTTATGAAAAAAACTCATGCAACGAATGCAATCACATTATTGTTTGTACAATCGTGATAGTCGAACGAAATCCTCTCACGTAACACGTAAGAAACTAAAAGTACTTAGCTAACATTTATATATTAACTTGATGTAACTTATAACATATAAATTATTGCTAGTAAAAAAACCAAATCCTTCTTTAAAAATGGGTGATTCTAACAGAACACCTTACATGCTACTCATGCTAGTCATACACCCGTAATACGACTCGTATCATGTGATATGGGTCGTATTGTTTTGTTGTCAGACGACAAGACTGCATTTTGCAGAGGTTGCAGGTCAGACAGTAATACGACCATTTTTAGATTTGATATGAGTTCATATTACCTGACAATATAACTCATATTAGATTTGATATGAGTTCATATTACCTGACAATATAACTCATATTAGATTTGATATGAGTTTATTACCTGACAATATGACTCATATTAAGTCTAATATGAGTCGTATTTACTCAGAGGTAAAAAAATACTCGAACGTATGAAATTTCAAAAAAAACATAATACTTATTTGACACGATGCAATATTATGTTAAAATTCAAATATAAACGATCGTCTGATCGACCAAATTCGATATTTAAAACTAACACGTTTGTTAATACATGTATATTATCGAGACTTATCCATCTTTTACTAAAAAATTGTCTATCTTGGGTAGTAACTATATCTTCAAAGTTGAAAACGAGCAATGCTAGTTATTTTTAGTACTACGACGATCAGTATGGCGGTAACTTTTATGGTGGTAAATTTTCAGGGGACATATAGAAAAAATTAATTTTTAGACTAATACGACTCATTTTTTAATCAAATACAAGTTATATATGAATCAATACGAGTCACATTCAAATCAATAAGAGCCATATAATGGGTCAATCTGACTCATATTTAATCAATATGAGTCATACAGATCAATACGATCTATATTAACTAATACGATTATAGAAGTCATATTAAAAGTAAAAAAAGAATGTATGATTAAGTTGTTAAGGTGTGTGATTAGCGAGACACGTAACGAAATAAAATCAACACTTTCGGCCCTTAGTGACCGAAAAAGGACACGCTCCTCCTTTTTCAAACACATTCTTTTACTTTAATGATGACACATGCCCTAAATTTATATTCAACCCTATCCAAAGTCAAACATATTCTTATGATGGTGTCTATGACTCTATGCACTTGAACATGTATAATCAACAATATTTTTTAACAAAAAAACATTTAATTATCATTTTGATGATTAAAAATGTGATTTTCTTAACATAAACAATCGGTTCTAATGTGTAGAACACAATACGGGGAGCCAAAATGCACACACTGCTTATTTGAACACACTATTTCTCTATCTCTGTATATACGTATACATGTTTGTCTATAGAGAGGGCTAAAAATGAACCATAAAAAAATATTTAAAAATTTTCTTATTTTGCATTTACTTTTATTCTCTAAAAAATTAAAACATTAAATCAAGAAATGTTTTATAAAATAAATAGATAACTCGTTTTTTATTTCCACTTACAAATGTATAGTATTATGATATTATAATATTATATATTTTTTATTTATAATATTTTATAGTATTGTATATATGCAATATCAAATACTATATAGGGGCGGAGGCATGTATAGGTCAGGGGTAGCCCCGGCTACGGCTGAAATTTCGTTGCAAAGTGTAAAAAATATATATATTCTCTGGTTTTTTGTATAAAGATATCTCTAAACAATTAAAAGGATACCCCTGAACCTTTGATTTTAAGGTATGAAAGAACAAATGAGATAAATCTGTTAGGTATTTTTATAATTCTGTGGTGTTATTTTTATTTCTGTATGAACATTGAGATTTTTTTTTCAGGCTACCCCTGAATTTTTGTGCTGACTCCGCCACTGATACTATATATATTATCATACTAGTAGTTATACTACATATACGTAGTATCTTGATTTTTTTTAATATAGCAATACTTAAATGTATTGAAGTTTTAAATTTTTGATACGTGTAGGTTTTTTAACAATAAAATAAAAATATTATGGATATTTAAAGAAAAATGAGATGGGTTCTCAATTCTAAACTAAAAGTTACTTCTCTCTTGAACCTTGGCTTATTTACACCTTTAATGTTTATCTTGTATTTGTATTTCTTTATATATATATATATAGGGGAGAGTTTATTTGAGAAGACTAAATATTACGAGAAGCGTAAGAAATAGCTAAATTCTTCATTTTTTTTTAATCAAAAACGTTTTTAACATACAAAAAAAATGATAGAATTGCAATATTTATAATTCATTAACTTTGATATTTAAAAATTAAAATTGAATAAATTTCGTTATTTGTTAAACCTACACATGTGGAAGTCATGTGTTGGTCACATAACCTACACATGTGTAGGTAAATTTAAAACGCTAAAAATACATATGTAAAAAATATTTTAATGATTTTTTTTAGTTTATACATTTCACATTTGTATGTAGGAAGTGAATTTATTTAAAAAACTAAACCATTGATAAGTTTTTTTAGTGATTTAAGTTTCTTCGTTTTCTCAAATGAACTTAATCCTATATATATATATATAGATATATATATATATATATATAATTTACCTAAAAATTAGTATCACATAACTTTATCTCATATTTTCTTAAAAACCCTTTCACATCTTATTCCCCACACCTATAATTTTTGTGATTTATGAGTAGTGACCTTAAACCAATCCTTATTTGTTACTTATAATGGTAAGATTACTTGAGTTCTCTGTAAGAGACTCAAGTGTAATATCCATTTGTGACACGTTTGGTGAATTTAAGGATTGAACGATTTGAGTTAAGCCTTGTATAAGATTGTCAGTTTGAATTCGAGCCGAGCCTACCAGGTATTTGTCCAACCGTGTGTTATGCAGAGAGTTATATTCATATGGTGACACGACAACTGTCAAGTGAAAGCCATAATTAATGAGTCAGTTTAAGACAACATAGTCCAGTCGGAATGAAGCAACGATACTCTTCATTTAAGAATTACGATGACCTAACATAAAAAATTCGCTATTCTAAATACTGAGTAGTGACCTTAAATAGTTAAATTTGTAGAAGCCTTTGTTTTTCCTTAAAAAGTTAAGGGATATGTTATAGTGCAACTACTCTAGTATGATTGTTCTTAGGTGAAGTGTCCACTCATCTTCTATATAATATAGCAAAATCATATTTGTTTACTTGACATCATTTGAGATCATTTTGCTTAGTTGGTATTATTTGAGAGATTCTCTCAAAATTAATAATATTGTTATATTTAAAAATTATATATCTTTTTTTTGGACAGCGAAACGAATAAAGCCCGGCTACCCGGGGTAACCCAATGGCGAAAGGCGACCTCAAACGCTCTGCGAACACAGACAGCGCTGGGTAGCCGAAGCCCACCTATTAAACCAACTCCAATTCGGGGGAAACCCACTAGCCCGTCCGCCCATAGGCACGGCAACAAGCTAGCGGTAAAACCCGTTTGGCTCAGAGATCGAACTTATGTTGGCTACAAGTCTCCCTTCATTGCCCCCATTTGCCCCTTCCAAAGTGGTGGTAGTGGGACTAGAACTTGGATCTCTTTTGGAGAATCCAAACCTCTTACCACTACACCACATTGGAAGTTGCTAAAAATAAAAAAAATTTATATATTTAGCAAATTATTTAAAAAATTAAGACTATTTACATTTTCAACCCTCTCATACTAAGAGTGTGTTTGGGCAAGGTTATATTTATTAGGGTATAAAAATAAAACTTAGAAGTAAAATTATTAATAACATACAATTAAATACATAATTATTTTTTAAATATACACAACTTTTTATACGACATTGTTTTAACAAAAACTACACCAAAAACCGAGCGTCTAATTCTCTTTAATTTGATTATAATATTGTTATACCAAACAACAAGATTTTAAATAAATTTTGTGTTTCAGTTTACTACAGTTTTATCTCAAAACTGATTGGAACCGTTTATGTCCATGACTATCTTTAAAATTATCACATGAGTGTTATGTCCCGAGCATAACACAGACACTAACCTAGTATATATATATAGCCAAATGGTAATATTCTCATGACCCAAACCCTCCCTTTTATGTAAAAGATGAATATCATTCGAACTTAATGCCAATTTCCAAGGACACAAGAGCTTAAAGGAATGAAGTATCAATCTTTTTAACATATTATCCTTTTATTGAAAAGTGCTGGAAATGAACAGTAGTGCTGGAAATGAACAGTAGCATTTTTGTACAAATTTTAGTGCATCGAGTACAAGTTGGTCTTGCATTATTTAAAGCCCGAGAAAACTTAATTAATATTGAACACACACCTAAAGTCAAGTTTATTTATTCTCCTTCAGGGGCACTTTGGTATTTTATGTTTGTGATGTTTTGGTAAATTGCATGTTATATAAAACAAGATAATTTAGCTCGTATATTTTATTTTTCTAACATAGATACATCACTGTGCTGTAGATTTGAACTTCTAACCTTTAAAATGTCCCTTAAAGAAAAATAATATGACAAATCTTAGCATTTTGATGAATCTCCAGTTTTGATCTTTGTATTTTTATTTTTTCTAACAAAAATTATTTTGAGCATTAACTCTATCTAATTTTTCGTTAATTCTCTCTTGAAATAGAAGAGTTACTTTCATCGATTCAATGCTTTAAAATTGGTCATTTCAATTGGTGAAAGCAATTACTTTTGTCATGCCCACTTCAAATCAAATCAAAGCAATTGAGAGATAGGACACATAGAGTACACAAGATAACATGAGGTCATGATTGAATGATTAGATTTTAGAGGTCCCTTTTGTCCATCATCTTCAATCCTAACCATGGTTCAAAAACAACTTAACCATACCTAAATCTCGGTTTCTATTCCCAACTAGACCTAGTTAATCACCATTGAGCGCTTTAAATTATATTGGTGGCTTTAGATAGATGATCAATTAAAAATATTATAACAAGTTTTTAGTGGGCTTTTTTTTATAATAATAAAAGTATTATATATTTAAGTGACAAAGAACTTGCTACAAGTTGAAGACCTCTCTAATTCAACTCGCGAATTAGGAGCCGAATGTTGAACTTAATTCACATTGGCCGGTGGACAAGTCGGTTTCATCGGGCTTAATGATTAACGAGTGGGCTGGTCCTGTGGTCCATGTGAAGCAAGGTGCGTCAATACTTTAGGATAAATAAGTTTACCGGTTAGAGTGAGATTATTATTATTATTATTATTATTATTATTATTTTCTTTAGCTTATCCTAAACTTGAATTAGAGTAATGGTGATTGCAAAACGGTGAAATGGTTGTGAGAATAAAGAGATACAAAAATTTAGTTTGCTTTAAACTAGAGAGAATAAGAATTTAGTGGAATTGTTCATTATGCAATGTCCATCATTATAATTAAGGTGAGGCCTCAATGGGGCCCAATAAGGCAACATGGACCCACCAGCCCAGCTAGCACATCTGAAGTTGGGTGGACAATCAATTAAATTTACCATAAAAGTCACTTAGCCTACCTCTACTTTTCAAAATGTCTCTTTTCCCCCTACTTTATAATACTTTTTTTATTTTACTCCCACTCTCACACTTTACTTCAATCGGGGTGAAAGGCATCATTTCAAGAAATAAAAAAGATGTTTTGAGCAAAAATGTCAAACGCATTGACCTTTTTGTTAGATATTTCAAACAATTGAAAATTTTGAAATTTAAAGTCTTATTTACGTGATCACTTGCTGTAGTACCTTATTGAAATGGGTAGCGAACGAAAATGTTATCTTGTTAGTGAAAAGATGTCATCAACTAATAGGCTAACAAACATTCACGTAGGTTTCGTCCTCACCCCAGACGTTAGTTAATCGCTATAGACAAAATTTAATGAGTTTGACACTTTGTACTAAAATACAATATTTTAATTAAGTACAACTTAGTACAAAAAGTATGAATAATAATATAAACAAGAGCACTAAATCAATTTGTCTACGTAAAATAACACATCAATTTATCCCGGTAATCTGGCTCGGGTATGCAAACGACCCAACCCAATAAAAATTATAAAACTAATCAAATACCCGGTCCCATACCCAGATAGCCGAGCATCCTTCCTTGATCCGTCTACCATTTATAAATCCTTCACTAGCAGTATAATTTGAAGTTAGTAAGATCCGACCCTACCACAGCCCATGATTTTGCATATGTTGACAAGAAAAAAAAAAAAAAAAAGATGTGCACTAAACAGCAAAATTTCCAACTGGAATTATGTGTCCCTCTATCAATTTCACTTCTTTGCTACCTTAACCCCACATTCACTAAAATACCCCCATATCATATTCATTTCTCTGCTTCCACCTTTTTCTCTGCACTTCAACCATGGACCTGCACCACCACCACCAACCACATCTCACCCTGGCTAAGACGACCTCGCGCCACCACTCTAACGAATGGTTCGCCTCTTGTTCCTTCACTTTTATGTTGTTTAATTTACGTGTGTTGGAATGATTATATGATCATGTTGTTTGCAGGATATTTCGAGACGTCCCTAGTGATATCACGATTGAAGTGAACGCTGTCACGTTCGCGTTGCATAAGGTTATTTTTTGTCACAGTTTTAACTTTTAGAAGTTGTGATCATCTCTTTTGTTCTTTTCTCGCTGAAAAATAGTTAGATTTTTGACTTTTTATGAATCAAATAGAGTGTTGTTGACAGTTGCTTCTTGAAGTTAGTTGTGTTATATTTCTAACGGTTTAAAAGGTACCATATCAAAATCTGTATTTTTCTGACACAAATGACTTTTAATATGATTTTTATTCCAAGTAGAAATTAATTATGGTTAGGTGATTTTTTTTCAATAGGTCAAAACAATCTATTTCGACTTGGTACTAAAAATGGCTTGTTTCAACATGTTACATTTAACAACCAGTACTGTTTTTGTGCAGTTTCCTCTTGTGTCACGAAGCGGACGAATCCGAAAACTGGTGTCTGAAAACCGTGATGCTACTATATCGCGTGTTGAGTTTCTAAGCTTGCCTGGAGGTCCAGAAACGTTTGAGCTCGCGGCCAAATTTTGCTACGGAAATAACTTTGAGATAACTACGTCAAACGTCGCTCAACTATGTTGCATTTCGGATTACCTTGAAATGACTGAGGATTTCTCGAACAACAACCTCGGATCACGTGCCGAGGAGTATCTAAACTATGTTGTATTCCAGAGTCTCGAACTGTCGGTCGAAGTTTTACATCAATGCGAAAACTTACTCCCTCTAGCCGATGAACTCAAAATCGTAACACGTTGCATCGACACGATAGCGTCAAAAGCCTGCGTCGAGCAAATCGCTTCAAGTTTTTCACGATTGGAGTACAGCAGCTCCGGTCGACTACATATGAGCCGACAGAAGTGCGAATCCGATTGGTGGATTAAAGATTTATCGATCCTCCGAATCGACTTATACCAACGGGTCATCACCGCGATGAAATGTCGCGGTGTCAGACCCGAAAGTATTGGCGAATCACTTATGAATTACGCCCAAAAGGAACTAACAAAAAAACCCACGGGGCTACAGAAACATTCTGTAGCCCTAAGTGGTGATTCAAACAACCACGAGCGTCTCGTGGTGGAGACAGTTGTCAGTCTACTACCTACAGAGAAGCTCGTGGTCCCGTTAAGTTTTCTTTTCGGATTACTTCGAAGCGCAATGATGCTCGACTGCTCCGTTGCTTGTAGGCTTGATCTGGAACGAAGAATCGGGTCGCAGTTAGATATCGCAACGCTTGACGATCTACTAATACCGTCTTTTAGACACGATAGTGATACATTGTTTGATGTTGATACGGTTCATAGAATTTTGGTTAACTTTTCACAACAAGATGATAGTGATGGTGACGACGAAGACGAAGACGGTTCGGTTTTTGAATCGGATGGTTTAGATTCGCCTTCGGAGACGGCATTGTTTAAGGTTTCGAAGTTGGTTGATAACTATCTAGCCGAAATTGCGCCTGATGCGAACCTTAAACTTACCAAGTTTATAGCCGTTGTGGAGAGTTTACCTGCGCATGCTCGTACGGTTCATGATGGGTTGTATCGAGCTATTGATGTTTACCTCAAGGTATGTGTTTTACAACTTTGAGTTTTTAAGTCAAATAAATGTTTCATGAATGTAGTTGTTTCGGTTAAACTATGGCCAATATTGATCAAAATCTTTTTGGGTCATGATTTTAGACTATTAAGCGAATGATTTGATTAAAGGTGAAAAAAACCGGTCAACCGGCTTGGAAACCAAAGCCATAACCGAACCGGTTATAGTAAGAATATGCAACCGCCCGGTAGGAACCGATTAGCATTCTCATGGCGGGAGCCAGTTAGGAACGGATTTATTTTTAACCGGTTATAACCGAATCTGTTATTTTGAAATAACCGATTTTATACCATCTCAGGATTTCAGTAAAATCATTGTTTTACCATTTTAACTATTAAAGAAACATTTTTTTTTAAATTAAACCAACTTGTGCACCTCTACTCATCCGATCTAGCCTTAAATCTTTGTTTTGGTCGGTTTGGTTCTCCTTCGGATTTATCATGTATAACCTGAAATCAAAATTGAAAAACTGAAAATACAAGAACCGAAGACGATCCACTAGTATGTAAGTAAGTAGGTGTGTTCATAACCTAACCCAACCCGACTCTACTAATCAAACTTTATTCATAGAAAAATATACAATATAATATTTCGTGTCACACTTTAAAAGTTGCTTCAAATATAATGCAATATGTACAAATATAAATAAGTTTATTTAATTTTCAAAATTACTTGTTTCTACTTATATTCATACATACAATTAGTTTGACCTTATAAAGTCAAAGTGCACATTTTGTCACTAGTTCTTATATCTGAAAACACAACTTGCAGTCTCATCAGGGTTTATCAGAACTGGATAAAAAGAAGATCTGCAAACTAATAGATTTTCAAAAGCTTTCACCCGAAGCCGGAGCACACGCTGCACAGAACGAACGACTTCCGCTTCAATCGATAGTCCAAGTTCTATACATCGAACAACTCAGACTCAGAAATGCCTTATACTGCTCTGACTTCACTGACCATTACAAACCACAAACGCACCAACAATCGTGGCGGATCAACAGCGGCGCACTCAGTGCTGCCATGTCACCGAAGGACAATTATGCATCACTGAGGCGAGAAAACCGAGAACTGAAACTCGAGTTGGCTCGGTTGAGGATGAGATTGAATGATTTGGAGAAAGAACATGTGTGCATGAAGAGAAATATGGAGAAATCGAATTCTCGGAAATTTATGAGCTCGTTTACGAAGAAAATTAGTAAATTTAACATTTTTGGAAATAGTTCTTCAAGGGGATCAACATCTCCATCAAGACATTCACAAAGAACTGAGTCTAAAATAACTGTTAGAACAGAATGAAGCTAAATGTTTATAAACTTATTTTGTGTTTAATTGTTGATACAAAACGTTACAATCAACATATAATTCGGTTTTGTTTAGTCGTTTAGACACACATATTATTAAGCCCAACCCACCACACAATGCACTCAATCATCTCCACATTGTTTGATTGATAGTGATTGGATTTGTATCTATATTTCACAGTCAACAATAATCAGCAACAAGAGTAAAATGTTATCACTTTAAACAAATCGGTGCTTCACTTTATTTCCATATAACAGGGGGTGGCGACACAATTTGTTGTCCATTTACCTGTCACTTTGTTGTTAATTTTTTGATGTTTAATATATTTAACCTGTTTAGTTGATATAATATGAGTTTCACATCACGGCGGTCCCACGCTTTTTGGTGGTGGTACACGTCTTAGTACGAGGTTCATCAAGATCATTAGTATATTGTTCCATTATGTTGTTCAAGTTGGCTTAGTTGTAGTCCCTAGGGCTGGGAATTTCTGACCCGACCTGAAAACCCGACCTAAACCTGACCTGAAAATCGTGGGTTTGGGTTTACATTGAATGGATGTGGGTCAGTTTCGGGTTGAACCTGCTGACCTGATTTCAAAAACAGGTCAGGTTCAGGTCAACCCACAGGGTTCACGGGTTGACCTGATTTTTTATATAAAGATAAAATTTAGAGTATATTATGTCAATATACATGTAGTTTAGGGTGTTTTACGTTAAAACTATAACAATATTGAATGTATTAAATGGTTGTGCGTACATTTGGGTGGCAATTCCCAATTTTTCATAAGCTCGCTCTCGTTTAAAGAATGCATTTTTTGGTAATTTTAATTTTTTAACTCTTGGAGAATGTATTTTATGATAATTCAGGTTAAATGGGTCGGGTTCGGGTCAACCTGCTAAAAATCAGGTCGGGTTCGGGTTTAAGTAATGTTAAATTTTCAGGTTCGGGTCAGGTTTGGGTTTGTATAAAATTTTCAGGTTCGGGTCGGGTTCAACCCACCAACCCGATAACCTGACCCATTGAGCACCCCTAGTAGTCCCAAGTCTACTTATACCGGAGATAAATGATTGAAACGTGGTCGTTGTTGTTTGGTAACACTGGTATACGAGTAATTGTGGAACTGTTGTCACTTGTTTGAGGATATCTAACAAATCATGTTACCAAAGGGGTGTAGGCAAACAATGACGAGGCAAAATCCATATCAAAGGGGTAATTGTGGATTTTTTTTTCCCAAACATAACGCCCCCACGTAATGGGACGTAGAGCGTTATAGAGGCGTTATTTGTCCACAATGCCCATTACACACAGTCTTATCGTAATTTTGTTATCTATTTACTTCTTAATAGCTCCTCATCCACTTTTTCTTATTTTTAATATTAAATATTATTCTAATCAATATGTTATTTCAATTTATAAAAAAAATACTAAATTTTAAAGGTTTATTGATTTTTAACGGTCCCAACTACTATATCTTTTGGTTGTTGGCGGTCCCAACGAACGAAATGACTGGTGACGGTCTCACTTTTATCATTTTCGCCACCAACGGACCACCTTTAAAAAAATTTAACAACATTAAGTTTTTTTTTCGAATTTCAGACCGACGTTTTAAGGTTTTTGATCGGTAGAGGACTACGAGTTGAGTGATTTAAATTTACCTTGAAACATTGATCCAAACGACAAAACAGTGCTTTAATCGGGTGTTTAAACCTAATGATGTTTTAATCGGTACGTTGTTTCAATAGGATGTACAACTATATGGTTCGAATGTACTTTTACATCAATCGACATGTATTCTCCTTCCAAAAACCAATCAAACATATATATTTTATTAGAGTAAAATGCAATTTTCATCCCTTTGTTTTCTGAGAATTGTCATTTTAATCCAGAAAATATGTTTTTTCGTTTTTACAACTCAATTTAAAACTTAATGCAATTTTCATCCCTTTGTTGAGTGATTTAAATTTACCTTGAAACATTGTGCATGGTTTTCGTTTTTTACAACTCAATTTAAAACTTAATGCCGTTACATCTCTTAAAATCTATGTGAATGGATCAAAATGCCCTTGGATTGAAAAAGGAATTGACTTGAAAAAAGCATACGCATCGAACGGAATGAAATGATTTTGGGAATCCAGAGAGATTGATTTCGTTGTATAATACTCCATCCGTCCCAATTTAAATGTTAATCTTTCCGTTTTTGGTTATCTCAATTTAAATATTCATTTCAAATATAGAAGTAAAATTTCCAATTTTACTCCTAATTATTTAACGAGTAAATTACATTTTTTGGCCTTTATAATAAGCCAAATTACGGATCGTGGCCTTTATTTTAAATTTTTGCACTGGTTGGCCTTTATATAAATTTTTCTCACGGTTTTGGGCCTTTAATCTAACTATCGTTAAGTTTCAACGTTAAATCCCCTCATGTGCCTTGCACATGAGGGTATTTTTGTCATTTTACCTCAAGGCCAAAAATTAAAATGCTTTATAATTTGAGGGACCGTTTATATAACTAATACAACCTCAATCATAACCAATGTTTAGCTGCTGCTGCTTCTTCCAATGTTTAGCTGCTGCTGCTTCTGCTTCAATTCGTTCTAAACAAAACAACAACAACTTCAATCAATGTTGCTTCTCTCTAAAACAATCATCATCATCCACACCTCTTCATCTCCAACACCAAGATGGTATTGGTTAGTTACCTACTTACTTAATCAACAACTTATTACTTGTATTTAATCAACACACTACATACCTTCAATACACATCCCCAACTGTTTGCTTTTTTCTTCAATACACATCCCCAACAGCCCCTAAGTGAAGTAATTGTTATTTGGTTAAAATGGAGCAAGGGGAAGGGGAAGGGGAAGGATTTTGTGTTGTGATGGCGAGTCAAAAAGAGAAGGCGAGACAAGTAAATTGACAAATTGGTATTAAGGAACCTTTCGGAGATATCAAGCTAGGGCCCTTTCATTCATTCTTTGGTTCTTTCATAACAACACCACCAATATCATCGATCGACCTTTTTCTTTTTATTTATTAATTAATTATTAATAGAGCAAACAGTATTTAACACCTAACAAACACCCTTCCCCTTCCTTGCTTTGTTTCTCATTTTCAACGCCCCGAATCGACCTGCACTGGTTTACATACATGACGACCACGTTTTCTCCTTTTCTGTCATCATCATCATCATCATCATCATCGGCTGCCGCTCTCATCAGTCATAACCAACGTTTAGCTGCTGCTGCTGCTTCGATTCGTTCTAAACACAACAACAACAACTTCAATCAATGTTGCTTCTCTCTAAAACAATCTTCATCGTCGGTGCAAAGTTAAACAACAACGACGGCCGACGATGATGATTCAGCTGACGGTTCAGTTTTCACCTTCTTCTCCATCTCTGACTTCTCTCTCTCTCCGGCAAAGGTCCTTTTTCCGGTCATTTCTTCACTTCTGACTTGTATGATGGTGGTGGTGGTGGTGGTGGTGTGGTGGATGATGATAATATAGAGGTTGAATTAGTTACATAAATGGTCCCTCAAATAATAAAGTAATTTAATTTTTAGCCTTGAGGTAAAATGACAAAAATACCCTCATGTGCCTTGCACATGAGGGGATTTAACGTTGAAACTTAACGATAGTTAGATTAAAGGCCCAAAACCGTGAGAAAAATTTATATAAAGGCCAACCAGTGCAAAAATTTAAAATAAAGGCCACGATCCGTAATTTGGCTTATTATAAAGGCCAAAAAATGTAATTTACTCTTATTTAACACAAAAGCTACTTTATAAGTAAAAGACAAAAGACTTTAATGATATTATTGTCATTTTATAGGTTAAAAATACATAATAATCCATTTTTTTCTTAAATTTTGTGTTGTGGGTTTTATGACACTTAAATTGGGACAGATGGAGTAGCAGATTTCATTCCATTACCAACCAAATATACTTGATTAAATTGCAAATCCATACCAATAAAATTGTATTTTTAAGAACAAGATTATTTTTACCAACGTAATTTGAACTCGTGACCTTTTCAAATTTAGATGCCCAAGAGGTTTTTACATGATCATCAGACCATCACCCTGAATGATTTTGAATATATATATATATATATATATATATATATAGGGGAGGGATCAAATGAGAACTCCATATTAAGTTGAGAACTTGAGAACTCCCAAAAGACAAGGGATGGAATTTTAAAGTGGAGGGGCAAATTTGGAACTTTAAATATATAAATCTTTAAACATTTCTATCTTTTGCATACGTTAAGTTTTTAAATTTTTTTTCGCACCATTGGATCAAGAATTTCAGTATCTTTCATTTGAGTATAAATAACGTTATAAAAAAATAAAAATTTCTCGTTTTTTTAATTTCAATACTTCATATATGTAGTATACGATATTATATGTTTTTAAATTTGGGAAAATGAATATGGTGTTGTTATGCATCTAAATTACATGACAAACCATCAAAACTACGTACTTTGATAAAATAACAAAAGTTCCCTTATATTGATTTCGATTATACCATAACAAAAAACAACACCGTCATGCCTTAGTTCTAAATTTGGATTTTTCTCATATGATCGTATTCACATTGCTAGCAAATACTTGGTCCACGTTATGTGATGTGGTATGAATATGTGCAGCATGAGCATATCACAATACCAATTATAATAGTCATGTTATGTTAATCTGTTTGTTGGAATTGAAAAGCCAAATTGGTGTACAATCAAATTTTAAAGGACAAGTAATTTTTTATTAAAATGAATGATGATTATTGAGTAAATGGGAAAGAGAAAATTATGATCTAAGTGGAGAAGGTCGGTTCGTCCATTAAATAGAATAAAGATCAATGAGTTAGTTTTCTAATAAAAATTAATTTAACTTATTTTATGAAAGCTAGGTAGTTTTAATGGTTTTACGTGTAACTTATGTGCATAACATCACCGTATTGACTATCCTCTTTTAAAGTTTATAGTATTGCATATATGTAGTATCGTATACTACATATATGTAGTATCGTATACTACATATATGTAGTATCATACTACTACATATATGTAGTATATGCAATATTGATGCATTGTTATCTTATAGTTTGAATTTCAGGTTTATTTTATTTTGTTATTATATTTATCTTTAATTTATTAGTTTATTATTATCTTTATGTTTAGACATAGTATAAGTATTGGTTTTGTTTTCATTTGTAATAAGTTTTTTTATATGGAATATTATGAACTTTGTTTACGGTCATTTGAGATCGTATGTACACTTTAAATAATTATTAAAATCCCGAGCTATTTGGCCGCTTCAAAAAATGCATCAAGTACAGTGATACTACATATATGTAGTATCGAAAAAACGAAAATGTGATTTTTAAATTTTTTTAATATAAATAAGGTATGGAAAAGTTAGTAACGTTTAAAGAAAAATATAATCAAGTACGAATTCGCAATATTACATATATGCAGTATGGAAATTAAAAAAACGAGAAAAAAAATATTTTTTATGACGTTATTTATACTCAAATGAAAGATAAACAAATTCTTGATCTAATGGTGTAATTTTTTTTAAATAATATTAACGTATGCAAAAGATAGAAATATTTTAAGATTTTTATATTTAAAGTTCCAATTTTACCCTTCCTCTTTAAAATTCCATCCCTTGTATTTTTGGTAGTTCTCTAGTTCTCAACTTAAAATGAGTTCTCAATTGAACCCTACCCTATATATATATATATATATATATATATATATATATATATATTTATATTTATACAGTTCTAAGTTCTTTTTTATTATATATGACATCATCTTTTTCAAGACCGATGAGACAAGTAAACTGGTAAAACAACCCTTTAGTGGTTCATCTGATTGTGAAAACATTTCATCAAAAATTCATTTCTTATATTTGTACTTACACCCTACTTTTTTGTGGATGCTCCATTATCGCCCTTCGTCACGCTTCGTGTTACATGTTCACCATGATTTGTGGTTATAGTCTCTCTAGCATGAAGTAGTGATCTACCATGGGAACTCGAAGCTTCTTGTTCATGATGAAGTCGGTTTATAGGCGTCCTTCCTGCCCATAACTTACTAGGCGTGGTATGTTTGGGAACATGTTTGTAATCACTAGAGTTGCAAGACTCATTTTGTTGCGAAGATGGTTCGCCATGTTGTTGACTTTTATCTTTGACCAAACGATGTATGGTTGTGTTTGGGACGATGAAGAACACTTGTCCAGGAACCATAACTGATTCCGGACGAATCAAAGCACATCTATTTGGATATTTAAAGAAATCAGGTCGAGTTATACCATGTCTAGGATTCTTCCTCATGATTTCACCAGCTGTTATTGGTGTTCGGTGATACTCAACATGCCTACCCGGATGCACTAGTTTAAGCACACCTTTTTCTTCTGTTGTAGTTCCCATACGTGGTGGTGTTTAAGTATACTTGTGTGTGTTTCATTATTTATTGAGCATTGCATGTGAAAAAATCAAGAAAGGGGTCTTAAGAGGGAAAATGATTCTCTTTGTTGTAAGGATTTTAATTGTTATTGTTCTCTTTTGGTTGTTTTTAGGTTAAAACTTTAAGTCAACTAGCAATAATCTAGGCCGTGACGAACTGGTTTAAGTATTTCTTTCATCACGACGAAACATAATATCTGTTTTTTAACAGCGAACATTCATTCAATCATCGAAGATGACGGTTAGCCAAAAAACTAACTAAAATCACAAAAAAAAAAACATTCCAAGATAAGCATTTTTTTCATCACAAAGAAACATATCATCTTATGTCATGGTTTAAAAATATTTGCAGGCATATAATTTTCCTTCCTGACAAAGAAATGTACGTGCAGTTGACCAATAACTTGTTTTACAAAAAAACAAGTTTGTGTTTCTTGTTTTAGTGATCATAAAAGGTGCAATTTTTATGCTTGTCAACATCTAAACTTGGGAATGAAGAGTCATCGCTTTCAAATAATGACCAAATGAATATGACAAGAAGGATAGTCAAACAAGAACAAATAACTTCATCCCAACGACACGAAGAACATCTATGTGTTATCGATATCAAAATCAGATAGATGACGCTTAGTGTTTGTTTGGTTTGTGGAAGTTTTCCGAATGAGTTGAAATATAATAAAATTGGATTCGGAAATGAAATTCGCCACAAGAAAATAACGAGTAATGAATTTGGATGCCAAAACAATCATAAAAATGCAAACAAATGGTCACATGACCAAAGTGCTAAGTACCTTAAGTGAACCAGTAATCTTATGTTCCCGAAATCGGTCATGGGAATATTTAGTAAATGCAACACCCTAAGAAGCAAAAACGAAGGAACTCAACTTGAAGTTTATACTCGGAAGAAGAGTCGAGCCAGAGTGGATGGGCTAAACTATATTGGACCGGAGGTTAATGTCATATTTGGGAATCGGATGAAGTATTGAATTATTGGAGTGGTGGGGAGTTATTCGATCATGATACAAATTCAAGAAACAATTAAGGAGCAATTAAAGATGAATTAAGTAGGCTTTTGTTTTATCTTTTTCATCATTAAACGGGTATACAGCTCGTGATGACGACCCGGGCTCAACGGACACTTCAACCGCTACATCCACAAGCCCGATAATGAATTGGGTTGCCCGCCTCACGTGAACTGTGAACACATGCCTACAGGCCCATCCAAGTCTTTTTAATTAGTCTGATAGTAAAGGTGCACAAAACCGGTTTTTTTGGTTAACCGGGTTTAAAAAACCCGAACCGGTTTTTTTTCAGGTTTTTTGCAGATCAGTTTTAAAAAAAACCGGGTCGGGTAATAACCGGTTTTTTCCCAAAAAACCCTACCCGTTCATTAACTATCGGTTAAAAAAACGGTTTTTAGATTTGATGGGTTGGGCCTGGTGGGCTGGGCTTGTTGCCCTGTTGGCCCGTTAATTAATTTAAGCCCTAAACGGTAATTGCCTAATTTAATAAATGGATTATTGGGCTAAATATTGCTATAGTGACTAAGATGGGCCTAATTTAACCGGTTAATGTTTAAAACCGGGTAAAAACCGGTTTTTTTCCTGAAAATACGAACCGGGTTCTACCTTGCGGGTAAATAATTAACCAACCCGGTTTTTTAAATACCGGTTAATAACCGGGTTCGGGTCGGGTTTTATAACCGGTTTTTTTGAACATGTCTAGATAGTATGAATCAATTTTTTTAATTGTTTCAATGTTTAGTTTGGATTTGTTTAAGTATTGCTACGTCAAGTTTGTTTCCTTCAAAGTTTCCTTAATTTTAGCCACGATCAAGGTGAGATCACGAGATGGTTTATTTCTTGTAATTTTCTATAGGTTCAGTTGTGTGTCTCATATCCTAGCTAACTTGAGTGACATTAAAAACACAATTATTCAAATTCCGCAAACAAACCAGCATTAAAACTGGTATGTATTTATTAAATCTAGGTCTCTTAAAAGCGTGCCACCATCCTAAGCTCTTAATTTTTAATTACCTGAAAACAAGCTATAAAATATCAATTAATAGTTTTGTAAGGTTTAGAGCATAGATAGAATGTGTTTGAAAAAATGTCATAGAATAATACTACTTGAATAATGTTGATGTTTTATAAAATCTAGTTTATACATAAAGTACAAGGTTTGTTATGCACTTTTAAATATAAATAACTTAGTTTATGAAATGTGTGTATATATATTATATTAAATAGTAATTAGTTAAACTAAACCATAGGTAGTTGTGGGGAAGTAAAAAAATAGATGAGAGACAGAGTGGGTCAGACGGCAAACCACTCTAAACAAACCACAATGGATCGGTCACCCTCACCCATAACATTTTTATATTTGCGTTTCAATAATAAATAAATTGATAATTGAACCACATAAAGACAAACTTAGAAGCTCCTAATCCCTCTCCCAATGAATCCAAATTCAGGAAACAAACATACATATACTGAAATTATTTTTTGCACTTTTATTTGTTTTCATTTAACCTTTTTTAAAGTCAGATTGTTATGTTCCTAATGCAAGTAATATTACAACCATCTTATATTAGACAACAAGCTACATCTATTAACTAATTTTTCTATTATAATAACTGAATAATTTGTTTAGTTGTTATGATCTTAAATACGTAACATAAGAAAAATCTTATGTGGCGTATTCTCATTTATCTTAGCATATGGATCTTATTCGGGTCAAATACTACCCGATATCGTTTTTTTAAGTTATTAAACTATCTTCTATTATATATCTATCTACATAGTTTAGATTTGAAAAACATGATTTAATATTATAATTTTTTTACACAACTCGTGTATTACACGGAACACTAATCTAGTGTAAAAAAATTTAGCCACCGAGGTTATGGACTTATGGCCCAATAAAAATGTCAAAATCTTTAAAAACACATATTTAAAGATATTTTGGTTAATAAAAAAAATTCTTCCTTAAAAAAAATCACACTCACAAACTAAAAAGTCTTCCGATTTTACACTTTCTGAAATAATTTCAAATACATCTTACACTCATTTTACACTTCATTTATAAAAAAAATTATTTAGTTTTATAATCTGAACTTTAGTGTATTGGTCAATGTTAATTTTAAATTAAAAAATTCTATGTGACAGTCTAAGCTTGTAAATTATCTTTACTTACTTCACCGAACTTTTTTTTGCCAGGGCACAAAAATGACTAGGTAGGTTTGTTTTTAGATACAAAAATGATCATGAGGTAGGTTTTTATGAGACACAAAAATGATCGGTGAGAAAAGACTCAGTATAAAAAAATAATTTATAAGTTGGGATTGTCACAAAAAATTTTCAAGTTACGATTAATATAGGTCAATACGCTAAAGTTCATGTTATTAAAGTAATAACGCAATAAGTAATTTATTTTCTAACAATATAAATTATCAAGTACACTCTACACTCACTTTACACTTTTAAAAAATTATTTGATTTTCTAACCTTATAAAATAAACTTTATACCAAGACGGCAAGACCCTATACTCTCTTCGCACACAATAAATTTCAAAGCCCTCTCATTAAAAAAAAGATCCATTGCAATTTCAAACTTCAGATCAACAATGTTTGTAAAACTCATCAAGTTTCGATGGTGAAAATTTAGAGACGAGCATTAGGAGCATTCTGTCAATTGAACTACTAGTTTTAATTTTTTTTATTTAATTGTGTAGGGTTTATATTAATTATCGAATCCTTATATAATATAGCAAAACAAAATTATCGAATACGAAATATAAATACAAATATAACAAATAAATTATGATTTTGGTGTTGATGTGTCATCGTGGAAAATATTGTCCAACATGCCTATTCTTATGCTCACAAAGTTAGATTTTTTACCCATTAAATGTTTGATAATAATATATACGACATGCTTATTCTTATGCTCACTAGGTAGGATGTCATTGCGATTTTTGATCTATAACAAATAATTGTATTTTTTGACCTACTATCATTGCTCGATCAAATGATCGAGGGCCGAGGATTGTGCACTTAAGTGTTTGTGAAACTAGATATAACTGTTTTGTTAAACCGAAAACAGTTTGGTTATACCTATTTAGACTTTCCATCTGAACTAGCCGATTATTGAGCCGGTCTAATGAACCGGTAATTGAACTAGAAAGATAGACTAGATTTCAAACCTTTTAATGCTTAATTTATTTTAAGGTGTTATCTCTAACTAATTTTGTATCTCACTATCCCATATTAATTGTTTAAAATCTTAAATCTTCATATGGTATTAAAGTTGTATAGTTACACTAAACATGTATTATTTTCATATTTTGTTTTATACATATATTATGAGAGCTGAGAAACAGTATCAAAGATGTATGTATGTGTGTACTTATATCTCAATATCTAAACAATATACATCATCATCCTCTTATATATGAATCATTTAAAAATGTAACAAACTACTCATATGTCACGGTCTTAACTACCACTATATATGTACATCATATATACATATGCACTAATAAAGGCAAAGTAGTACTTTGTTTGCTTGTTATCATTTGGTCTATTTGCATTTAACATGTCATGAACACTTTTGACCTTGTAATCACAAGGTTAAATTTCACCGCAACAAAATTTTATAACCTATTAATAGTGATTCTCATTAAGCACTCAACGCATAAGCAAGTCAGGGCTGCAACAATCTCGAGCGTCTGATTAACGATTTATGATTGAAATCTAGTCTGGGTTTGAAATATCTGGCCTATAAAAAGACATGACGTTGAGTTCGAATTATTATTGTCCTTTAAAAAAAGACAAAGTAGTAATTAATTAATGGAGGAAAGATCAAATACAAAATTGATTTTGCCTAAAAAGTGTGAGAAGTGACTTAAATCACATCAAAACTGGGTCAAACGAACTCCGTTTGAGCTCATTCAAGAGACGTTGGAACCGTCTCGTCGAGCTTTATCATCTTAGCTTCTAGGGTTTAACTTTTAGGGTTTAGCTTTAAAATTTAGTTTTTACCTTAAGGTTTAGCCTTAGGGTTTAGCCTTGGGATTTAGCTTTTAGGGTTTAGTTTTTAGATTTTAGGCTTTTATATGATGGGGTGAGGGGTTTAGATTTTCAGGGGGTGGGTGGGTGGGGTTTAGGTTTTTGGGGGGTAGGGGTGGGGGGTTTTAGGTTTTTTGGGTGGTGGGTGGGTGGTTTTTAGGTTTTTAGAAGGTGCGGTTCGGGTGATTTAGGTTTTTGGGGGGTGGGGGTGGGGGGTTTTAGGTTTTTCGGGTGGTGGGGCGGGGGTTTGACGACACGGTTCTAACGCCGCAAGAATGAGTTCAATCGGAGTTCGTTTGACCCGGTTTTGATGTGTCTAAATATCACTTCTCACGCTTCTTAGGCAAAATTCATTTTGTATGGTAACCTTCCTCTTAATTAATGTTGGGATTAATAATTTTTAACTCAAGTGATTATGATGACTTATGAAAAGATTTCGAAAAAAAAGTAATTTAATGCCGTGCTTCATAAAGAGCGTTTCCATAACAATCGCCTCATTGTCTCTTCCATCCAAACTCAATCTCTCTCTCTCTCCAAAAAAACTAGAAACAAAAATTCAACACAGAAAAAACAACAAAAAGAACAACCAAAATTATTCATCCAAATCCAATTCTTCTTCAATCTTCACCACACAAATCACAACTATCATCTCAATTCCTGTCTTCTTATCTCTCTACTTTATCTAATTATTTCTTTCAGATCTGTTTTCAATCACCATTTCATCTCCAAACAAAAACTTACTCTTTCGAACCTGCAATTTCTATTTCTGTAATGGAAGAAACGAACACTGCTTCATCTACTAGTTTAACCTTAGGCGGTATCCTTTCGATTAAACAAACGCCACCGTATCGCGTTCATGATCGGACGCTTCTAGATCTAATTCGCAACGATCAGACTTCCGGAAACGAATCGAAGAAGATGTGGAAGATGTTCAGAGACAAGTTCCGGTTAAAATTAGCCGGAGCTGTTTGTACAACCACCGACAGTATCCATACAACGACGCGAAATGATACGAGCACGATTCGAGTCATTTCAGCTTCACCGCCTCTGAATGATGATACAAGTAGCGTACCGAACACGCAAACTGTAATTGAACAAACTGAGCTTACTGAGCGTGAACAAACGGTGACCGAAGAACGTAGAGTCACCGGCGGTGACGGTGACGGTGACGGAGGAGAACCGACGGTAGCGAGGATGTCGTTGATGTCGTTGTTAGAAGTGGAAGCATCTATTTATATGAATGATGATGATGATGATGCGGCGGTGGAAGATTCCGGTGACGGTGGTGATGGTGGTGGTTATAATAACTGCTGCGTGTGCATGGTAAGACATAAGGGTGCAGCGTTTATCCCCTGTGGACACACATTCTGTAGACACTGTTCAAGGGAGCTTTTTGTGAAAAGAGCTAATTGTCCATTGTGTAATCACTTTATTTTGGAAATTCTTGATATTTTTTAGATTCAAAAGTCAATAAATCATTTGAGTTTCATTTTGTAAAAAGCTTTTTATGGATTTTAAACATTTATTTCATTCATTCATTGTTCATGTAAAACGAAAACATTTTAGCTCATTTATTTCTAATGCTACGCCCATGTGCTATCACTCACTTTTGTATTATATGCATCGAAGATAACAACTACATTAGTGTAATACAAAGTATTAAAAAGGATATCAGAAAATAATGCTAGCTTATATCTATTGTTATTTTATGATATTGACACTTATAAAGTCTATTTTAAAAATTATCTTAAGCAGTTCATATTGTAGTAATGAATCTTGGATGTCTTTTTTTGGCATCATTTCTTTTGATGCTCTTATGTATTTCCGGACGTTAAAGTTTTTGGATCGATCTAGTCGTGAGGTCAGGTAAAAAATTAACATATGGTGCGACAACGAAAACACATACATATATACATACCTGAAGACTTCTTTTATTACTATACGGAACGTATAAATAGTGATTTCAAATATAGAGCTAGGTTGATTGTACATTTACAACTTTACGTAAG
Organism: Tagetes erecta; assembly: GCA_030867185.1. Lineage (NCBI taxonomy): Eukaryota > Viridiplantae > Streptophyta > Magnoliopsida > Asterales > Asteraceae > Tagetes > Tagetes erecta. The sequence goes on from CM061494.1 coordinate 12,194,874, forward strand.
GCAATGTAGAGTTTGGTTTTTATGGTCAAAGCTCACCAAAGTTTTATTCAAAAGAATTTTATATTTATTTTTAAGGGCTGTTTTGTTTTTTCAAAAGGTAAAATTTAAGAGCTGTTTGATTATTTATATAGAAATGTAATAGGTATAGCTAAAAAACTGTTTAAAATTGTCATCCATTAAAAAAAGAAGTGAAAAATGTAAAGTGTGAAGGATGATAGTGATAGGTTGGTGTGTTGCAATTAGTGAATTGCATGCCGGTTTCATGAAGAAGAAAAAAAAGGAGAGTGAGTGGGCCCATGAGACACCAGTTTTGTTCATTACTACTTTTTGAGAACCAAAATTCTGTCATAAGAGAATCCAAGGACCAGAATTAATTGTTTCATCTATAAAATATTCCCAAAATATAATTATAATTATATAAATTTGAAATGGGAACTTTAATTTGACCTTGTCAATTCTACTCGGAAAAAAAAAATTAATTAATCCAACCGGCTTGACAATTGAAAACAAACCATATTCCCTTTACTAACTCCTCCTATAATTTAGTCTTTAATATTCTCTTTTTTAAAGACATCCTCATCCTTATGATTATTAGTGTCTTTAGAAAGGTGATCTTATGCGTTCGAAATGATTAATAATAATATTGTGGAAACAAACATCACGCAATCATTTTGTTAAAATATTAATAAAGGCGCCAATTACAGTTGATTTATAAGGTAACTAATCACCCTATGTTGCATTATTAATATATCAAACTAAAACATTAAATAAAAGAAAACATGAATAAGAAAATAAAGTTAAATGTCCTTTTAACATATTAGCAAACACTTAAAGCGTTATATGTTCAAGTTTTAGCTCCTTGTTAGCCATCTATTATTATAATATAATATTCTTATTTTCTGCTCAAACAAAATTATATTATTACCCTATAAAACCATTATATTGTTATTGTTATATTTTTAGTAAATATAAAGCTTATTTAATTTAAAATAATTTATAACTAATGCCTACATGTCAAACCGATTCTTTAAAACAAACAAAAATAAAAAGAACACATTTTATTCAAAACTATCATTTAACTAAATTTAGTCCTTACAAACACTCTTCTCTTCACGTCGATCAAACAATCCGCTTCATAAACGTCCCTTCCTTTTCTCTCTTCGGTTTGCTTCGTTTATCACCTCCAATGCCACCTATGTGCCAACTAAGCCGACGAACAACCTAGAGACCTACATGGCTACATTGCACTATTGCATTGCTTTTAAAGCCATAAAAGCTTGGACTTCAATATTCCACTAACTATTGTACATGCCACCATAAATGGGGACTTACCTTATTAAATACCTATATCCATATAAAGCCATTATGAGCTTTTATGACAACTTTGATCCATCATCCATCAAGCACACAAGTGGAGTGGCATCAAAATTATATCAACCTTTTTCACCAACCTTTTTTACCTTTGCAATATCAAGCATACAAAGAATACGAACATAAATTTTTTCAAAAAAAAAATTGTCATAATATAGCCCATTCTTTTTGTAAACTGCCCATAAGAGAGCATGGAGCCCGAAAGCATGAACCTACTGAGACCACCAGGTCTTAACCAGGCTCGAGACTACTGCAGTCCGGTCTAGACCAAGACCATGTCCTAAGCATGGTTTTGCTGTAAGAATAGAGTCCGAGATTTCTTAATCAGTCCCAACTAAGTGTGGTCCTGGTCCAGACTAGGGGTCAATACGTGACGTGCATAATGTTAGTTAATGGTCCAGTTTGGGAGCATGGGTTTTGAACCAGAACTAGACTATTTAGATCGGTCCTCTTTCGACCCAATGAACACACTATAACCACATCAAGCATGGTTCAGTCTGTTTGGGGGTGTTTGGATGTAATTCCTTTTGTAATTTTCTAACTCTAACAATCAGAATGAGTCAGATGGTAAGATAATTAGATGGTTGAAATCATAATTAGCAAAATAAGTTGACATTTATTACAATCATCATTTTTTCCTGCAACTAATCCTTAATTTTTTTTTTCAAACAGGAATACTTTAACCATTATTATTGCAACAATCACTCTAGACATACATCCAACCCCCCCTCCCCTCTTCTCATTCCCTAAACTAATGGTCATGTGTAAAATGAATACCCAACCAGACTAAACCACCCCCACCCCACATGACAATGAATATATCACAAAATAACATACAAATACAAAATAATTTTGCTTGTATTTTCTAAATACATAGAGATAAGCACAGGGATCTCCCAACTAAAACCACTTCAAGAAGATACAAACACTTTGCATAATTTGAAACTAAATAATGGCCACCAAAATACTTCTCTTTGCCATTTTCTGTTTGTTTTTTTTTCATGACTTGTTTTGAGAAGTTACCCGCCAAAAAGATTAACCTAAAAGAACACAAAAGCACTTACTTAATCATCCTTTGGTTCTCATAATTGTAATGCTGCCTTTTCCACCTTCGGTACGAATCTTGGTTTTACCAACAACAGGTTTGCCTGAAAAAGCTGAAGTAAGGTATGAATTTGTGGCATTTTCATGATTTTTCTTTGTTTTTGATGGTGGTGGAGTGAGTATTTTCTGGTTTATGTCGTTTATGGTGATCGCTCCTTGCATACCACATGGTTTTACAAAGTCAAATGGAAGCACAACCGATGAAGTCATTTTCGTTGGTGTCTTGATAAAAGACTTTTTCCCTGAACATTACAAGAAGGAAAGATTAATCATGGGTTTTGGTGGAAACGGGTCAAAATAGGTTCTGGTGAAACGGGTCAAAATGTGTTCTGGTGAAACGGGTCAAAATGTGTTCTGGTGAAACGGATCAAAATGGGTTCTGGTGAAACGGATCAAAATGGGTTCTGGTGAAACGGATCAAAATGGGTTCTGGTGACAACAGGTCAAAATGGACTCTGGTGAGAACGAGTTGATATGGTTTTGGTAAAAATGGGTCGAAATGGGTTCATGTGAATACAGGTATAATTTGTTTGGATGAAAACGAGTAATTCAACACATGACAAAAATGGCCGGGTTGGGCTGGCTGACCAACATGTTTTTGGATTTTATATATAGTTAGTTATATGAAATTTAAACTACTACAAAATTTGTTTGATCCCATTTCATTATAGCTAGGTTTCCATTATAATTAAGTCTTTAACTTACCCCATGTGACCCGTTGAAACAAGCCCAAATACTCATTTTCAAGTAAATTGGTTGACACTGCCAGCCTATAGTTAAAAGGTATGGTACTAAATTTCGACTCCTAAAGTGTTATTTATTAATTTTAGATGAACCATAGAAGGACGAAGGAAAAAATACTTTATGAATGAAACAAACCTCTTAAAATGATATTTTTACGAGGAGTGGGGAGCTTTAGACCAGTATCACATCCATTCTCAGGTTCAGAGTTGTTTGATTCTGTAGTAAGGTTATGATATAGTAAGAGATATTAGAAAGTAAATAGAAATTATGAATATTAGAACGTTTGTGTACCCGTAAGATCAATCTGAACACCAGTGGATCCTGATGGAATTCTGTTTGAAGTTTGAACATATTTGTAATCAAATAATATATCCAGTAATTAAGTCAATGAATTATCATGAAGATGAAAGAAACATACAAGTCATCAATGTTGAAATGCATTTCTGTATCATTCATCAGACAATCATCTAGCCATCCTTCTGAAGACGGATCGAGAACGCCATTGCCAGATCCAGATGTATCATCTAGGAAACAATGAATTAATTGCTCACAGTTAATAGTTAGTATGAACTTGATTTTTTGACCCAATATTTAATTAGATAATCAGAAACAGAATTTGATTTTCGAACATTGAAAACTGATTGTTGAGACTTCAACAGATATAATCCTAGAATCAGTTACAAATCACAAATTAAAACAGTTACACACGTGCCCTGGTAAACTGTTGTTTGTTAGGATATTATAAGAACCGAACCTGCGAATCCAGTAACCCATTCAGTCATATCAGATAAAGCTTCTTCCATTGAAGCCTCCCACTCCTGATCATGAAACACAGTGGGTGGTTAACCATCATCACACAAAATAATCTTTTGCGATCAACGGGTCCCACAATAAGAAAAATGAAGACAGGATGAAAAAAAAAGTAAAAATAACCACAAAGGGCAAACCAATTCCCCAAATAAAAGTTTGCACTTTTTTTAGGTTCAAGTAGTATACAACTGAATAAGTGCTGATAAGAGGTGGCAAAACAAGTGGGCTGGGTGAGTTTGGTGCGGGTAAAAACCGGTATTTTAAATAATAGCTTTTTGTCAACCGTAAACACCTTTTGTCCAAAGTTTTAACAAGTTTATAGTTAACTAATTTGCCCAAAGAAAATTAAAAAAATATATATATATATTAAGAGCAAAATGAATTAGGATGTTTTATGCATTATATCTACGCGTTAGGCAACTTTCAAACCATTCATAAGTAAACGGGTCAAAATTTTCTCGAGTAGTGCTGATTTATAAGGTTTTTTAGTATGTTCTTAAAACTAACTAAAATGATACATGCTCAAACACTTATACGCTTACTGCAGATTCAAACTTATAAATCCAAATTTGTCTCTTCATATTGTAGTTTCTCACTTATTGAAAGGAACATAAATTTGTTTAACTTGGTTAAAAAATAATAATTTGAAAGAATATAACTAACCTTGGATGTTAGACATACAGATGAGAAGTCCTCCTCACAAAGTGGCATAATGCGCGTATCTAAAACTTCATCATCAAATTGCAGCATTCGGCGTCTTTTTGCTTGTGAATAAGTTTCTCTACATGGCTCTGTTCCCTTGCTTATGTTTTCTGCATTGTTATTCCCTTTATTAATGTCACAATTTCATACCTATGTTAGAACAAAAATGCATAATGCTTCTTTTAGAGATATGTTACCATTGTAGTTAACTTGATGATCCAAATCCTCAAAGGACTTTGCTGGGGTCGTTTCATTAAACACGCAAGAAAGATCATCATGATTCTCATTTACATCGTTCCATAGGCTACTAGAGGCATCTGCTTACAATCATTTTGACGGATTAAAATGAAAAGATGTTATATGTGCCTAGCCACAATCTGATAATGCTACTTCTATATATATGTATCATGTTAATGAGAGATAAAGAATTGTATGATAACTGATAAGTCTTACCTGTTTGCAAACCATAATCTTCACCTTGCCAACCCCACATTTCGGTGCTGAAATTCAACAGGAAAGAATATAATACATGAACAAACACTTCATTTTACTATTCATCTAACTATCACATCTTAGTCACTTGCTTGCATCATGGTAAACATTTAGAAACGAAATAAACGGCCACTAACTTAAGACTTGGCCCAAAATCAATATCCCTAGCTAATCACTCTTAATTCGCAAACAAATTCATAAAAAACAAGCGAAATCGAACTCGAAAATCCTTCATCTCAATGCCTTAAACACCACCAAAAGTCAAGATAAATCAACGATACCATAAACCGAGTCCCAGATCCTAATTTCAATGTTCTAAACACCATATTAACACATTGCATACACCTAGGTCAAAGATCAGTTAGCAAGCAAAACTCATTAAATCAAACAAAATCAAAAAGTGTCAAATACTTCATTTTCTAAGCCCTAAACACCACAAAAGCAGCATAATCTATCAGCATTTTTCATACAAAAACAAGCATTTGAAAACATAAACAAGCAACAACACCATAAGACTAAAATCCCTAACAAAATTCAAAAAGTCAACCAACATCCAAAACACAAATATATCATTTCATTGCCCTAAATACAACAATGTATCTGCATTTTTTTACTCAAAGCAACTGCTATGCAAAGTTAAATGAAGCTATACGACAGGTAACAAAGAGAATAGAATTAGCACCTACTTATGTTCATCGATGTAGTTCATTAGAGTAAATGATGATCAAATATGCAAGCAATTGAAGAAGATGAAATAAAACATATGACTACAGTTGAAGAAGAAGAAGTTGTGGGAATATGTGGTGTAATGGTGGGGGAAACCGCAGGCAATCGCACCACGTCCCTTTTTTTCGGAGTGTGTGTTTTATATACATACAGCTACATATCACTAAACCGTTCCGACAATATTGATAAACTCACCCAAAACTGCTCTTTTTTTTTTTTTTTTTTTAACGTAGATCGATTATAATTCGGGCTCTGGTATACATCATATGTAATTTTAACCGTTAATTATTTTAGTCACAGTGCTTAAGAATAACCTAGAACGAAATCGACTGGCTCGTTAAACAACATTCATTTCATATGTGAAGAGCTTAATGATAACATCTATTAATAGATGTAATATTTTGTGGCTAGTAAGATTTATTTTGTGACCTTAAAGTCACAGAGCTCTTTACTATATTGGTTGATGTCAATGAATCAAATGGCCCCGAGCTATTTGTTCTTTAGGTTATTCGGTTTCTATAATACTAACCCGATGAATTGACATAAAACAGATAAAATTAATCTTTTTTTAGTGGTTTTAGTTAGGGTCGGTTTAGTTTAGTTCTTGACCCATGACCACCCCCTATAAATTAATTAGCTATTGGATTAGTCTTGGTTCATAAGCATATTGATGTAAACAATAACGTGAACATGTTAGCTGCTCGTTTTGTTCAGGTTTAAAGCTTACTGAAATTGATTGTCAAAACTTTTATTTATAGTTTTAGCCTTTTTGGCAAATTGGCCAATAAAAATAATCAACAACCACTTATTGTTCGAGAATAATTCCAATTCGGTTTTTTCCTTTCAGTTGTCCGAACTATAAGATATTGCCATGGCATATCTTCGTCACATGTTTACGCTCTGTAAACATCAATGGCAGCTAAGCCATGAATTTGCATTGCATGTGCGCGTCTTAAAAGCTATTTGTGACTAAGGCATACATTATGAGGTTATGTTGTATGGGATATATACATGAGTTACTAAAGAAGAAAGAAGTGGTAACGAGATGGATACAATGTAACAACTATAACATAAAGGGAAAATATGATATGTGATTTTTTCCAATTCTTTATCGAATTACATATATTTAAAGAAAATGAGTAACATTAGTAGGGCTTTAATACCGTTGCAAATAGCCACTAGAACGAAAAAACTATAAAGGGAACATCAAAGCTATCTCTACGGTTCTACTCCAACTTTTCTTGACGATTGATTTTTAAAAAAAATTTAAGGCATATCGAGTATAACAGCATGTCTTCTCATAGTCCGTACGAGTTTTCATGGACCTGACAACTCACATGATGTGATCGCAGACCGCTACCAACCCCCGGTGACAAAGGCACAAAAGATTGGCGATCGTCGTACCCAAACGAACCCACACAATCGCTAAAATCCTCTACCAACCGTTTTGGCTGGAATGACAACTTTTTTATATACTTTATTTTATTTGTCCACTAAAATCCATTTCATGTCTCAAGTTAGACTACAACCTAATACCATTTAGATGAGAGTCATACACATTTACCACTAAGCTAAGCTAGAGGTTTATAACTATATATTTAGAGTAAATTACAGTTTTGGTCCATGTGTTTTGATACCATTAATAGTTTCAGTCACAACCTAATGGTTTTGGTTCATGTGTTTTTATTTTCTAACAAAAATAGTTCCGAACACTAACTCCATCAAATTTTTCGTTAAGTCTCTCTTAGAAAGGCATGTTCCTGCCTTTTTCCGAGTTCATGGTTGTTAACTTTCATAGTAGACAACTTTGTATGTGTTAGTTTTCTGTTATCTTGTTTATTATATCATACTTATTTTTTCAATCTTTTAATTTATATTTTTTATTATGTTCATAGGGGGTGGATTCGGGACTAAATCATAATTTGGACCTGGATTCTTCCAAGTGAGGATTAAACTACCAAATAAAGATACGGCTGGCGTTGTTACTGCTTTTTATGTACAATTACACACTTTAAACTTGTTAGTTCATCCTTTTATCTAACTTTTCTTCAAAATCATCACAAAAATAAGAGTAAAGATGACCAAGAGGGTTGCAAAATCACTCATTTTTAAGCTCCACTGGATACACTCACTCAAAAACTTCTATAATTAGTCAGTTGTTGATTGCAGCACAAACATGCTGATTGGTTTATAGTAAGATACCCTAAAAAAGGCAGAGCAGTCATAACGGGTGATAAATCTTTCAGATCCATTACTCGGAAACTCTAAAAGACTGACCATCGGATACATCAACGACCACCAGAGCAACATGCAGAGGCGGCGACAATGGCATGCCGTCGCTGGAAGTCATAGAGAAGAAAAGTGGATCGATATTACGTGAGTGTGAGAGCTCCTTTTCTGTCTAGTGAATGCTCCTTTTTCTGTCTAGTGAATACTACTTGCACATGTATATATCCATCACCCACGTACCTGTTGTGAATAACACGTAAACAACAAATATCACGATACTAAGTTCTTATTGGACCACCAACACTTATGTATCTACAGATTGTATATTGATGCATTTGCCTGAGTGTATTTTACTGTACTGCAATGTTCAATTCCTTCATCTTTCAATTAAAAGGAGAATACTACTGATTTTTCATACGAGAAAAGGGACGTTAATAATTATTAAATGCAAAATAAAATAAAATTATTTGAAAACACTATTTTTGCAAGGGTTATTGGATTTTAATAATCCGAACTTTAATTTATTGGCCGAAATTAACCCTAACTTAAAAAATTCTCTGTGGCAGTCCCAACTTGTAAATTATTTTCTTCCATCGAGCCTTTTATAAGTGTGACACAAAAATGGTCGGGTAAGGTTTTAATGAGACACAAAAATGGTCTAGTAGTTTTTTAAGTATCCGTTATAAAAGGCTCGGTGGAGAAAAATAAATTACAAATTGGGACTGTCATCGGAAATTTTTAAAGTTAGGATTAATATCAGCCAATATATTAAAGTTCAGATTATTAAAATTTAATAACCTTTTTTTAATGAAAATGAAGTAAATAAAAGAGATGGGTAAGCTCTAGTTCATGTCAAGAAAATGACTTGAAAACACTATTTTTGCAATGATAAATATATGATATTATTTTTTTATTACAAGCAAAAATAAACAGAAAAAGTTATTTGAACCACAAAGTAACTTCCAAATCGGCCCTCTTGATGTATTTGTGTTATGGGCATGAGACAAATCAACACAAACATTTATAAAAAAAATAAATACAAAAACACATATTTCGGCTTATATAAATCCCATTAATTTGAACATAATCCCTACACACACTAGCAAGTTATATCTCTAGGTAGATTATATTTCTGCTCACAAAATGGGCTTTCTTCCGAAGATGTTGATGATTATTATCACCTTGTTTGAAACGTTTTTCTTGCTTAGTGCCACGCCAAGAAATGCGACTTTTGATCAAAATTATTACATAACTTGGGGAAAAGATCGCATTTTGTTTTTTAAACATAGACGGGAAGTCCAAGTATCATTGGACCAGTCTTCAGGTGTTATTTTTGGTCGTCACTTAAATTTAAAGTTGTTCTTATAAGACAAATATGAGTGTTAACTTTCACAGTAGAGAACTTGCATGCATTGCATTTATGTTATCTTGTTTATTATATCTTACTCATTTGTTCGATCCTTTAATTTATACTTTTGATTACATTCATAGGTGGTGGATTCGGATCTAAATCATACTTTGGATCTGGATTCTTTCAAATGAGGATTAAACTACCCGATAAAGATTCGGCTGGCGTTGTTACTGCTTTTTATGTACAATTAAACCCTTTAAGCTTGTTTATTCATCATTTTATATAACTTTTCTTAAAACCATTATAAAAATAAATGTAAAGGCTTAGCCCACTTAGAAGTTGATTTGAACCACTGACACAAGGATTTTTAGTCCTTTCCTCTTTAACCAGTTGTTTCCTCCTTGCAAGATGCGGCAAGAAGAGTGCAAAGTCACTCATTTGGCTATATTTTTTAAGCTCAACTTATCCACAAAATGAAACCATATGTATTTAGGGTTTATTGATTTACGTATTGTAGAATTAGAAAAATATTAAAAAAAAATAAACCTAGATTTTTAATTAAGTTCTTAGCAAATCATGTGTTTCATTTTCAAGTCATGACAATTCTTTATAAAAGATAAGTTTGTTATTTAGAACCAAGTCTTCTAAACATTTCCCATTCCCATTATGTTGCTTAGTTAATCTTTCATAAAATGTTTATAGTTACATTCAAACGCGAAAGTACATGATGAGGTAGACTTCGAGTTCTTGGGGAATAGACATGGCAAACCCATCGTGTTACAAACAAATGTATTCGCACATGGCCTCGGCGGTAGAGAGCAAAGAACCCTTCTTTGGTTTGATCCATCGGCAGATTTTCATTACTACAAACTCCTATGGAACCAACATCAAATTGTGTATGCACTTATCACCTTTTGTCAGGTCGGGGAAAAATTATTGGGTTGGTTCAAATCTTTCTTCTTCATCACATTTCCATGAACAAAAATAAACTCTTTCTCCTTACAAACCTTTTTAATTGGCAAATTTACTCAATTTTAATTTATTTTAATAAAATAGTTTACTTAAATTAGTGTATTATTGTATTTTTACTCGTTCGATCCTTGTGGTTTTTCCAATTGATTTTCAATTATTTTTTTTGATGTTTTGTTAGTTTTAAATCTTGTCATATAACCAAATTGGGTATATATGCAATTAGATTTTTTTAGTTGGGTAAATATATGTTTAAGGAGTGTTTTCAAGGGTATATATACGCGCAGTAGGTCATTTTTATATGTTTCATCCTTTCACCTATAATTGATGTAACATGGTCTAAATAGACCCATTTAACGGTTTTGTATCAGGTTTTTCGTGGATGACATACCAGTCAGGGTACACAAGAACCACTTAGTGCGCGGTCTAGTTACATACCCTAAAATGCCAATGCAATTGCTTGTAAGCTTATGGGATGGATCCGATTGGGCCACTGATGGAGGCAAGACCAAAGCCAATTGGACCCAAGCCCCATTTCAAGCCCATTTTCAAGATTTTAACATTGATGGCTGCTCTGCAAACCCAAAAAACCCACATAATGATTGTTATAATGCAAAGTATTGGTGGAATGGGAGAAACTATTGGCAATTAAACCAACGTCAAATGAGAGCTCATGAGAATGTGAAAAGAAAGTATATGAATTATGATTATTGTACTGATAAACATAGGTACCCTATTCCTCCACCAGAGTGCCATGATAATTGATGAGTAAATAAGTGTGATTATTTAAGTATTAAGTTGTATTGGGCTTATGTTGTAGTGTTTCTAAGTATTTAACAACCCATATGCCACTAGCAATAAAATTGAAGCCTATATGTACTTGATTTATAAAAGTTGGTATATTGAAAGAGTGATGTGTGATTTCTAATATTGTGTATCATATACATGTTATATTTTGTTACAAGAGACTAAGAGTATAAACTTTACAAAGTTACTTTTAAGTTTAATCAATTACATGTACAATAGAACTAATATCTCTTTTCTTCCTTTCACCTTCACATCAACCACGACATAACTCATCATGGTTACTTATTTTTGAACGGCGAATTTCATGAATTGTGTTGGACGTAACTCTCTGTCGCACTAGGGTCCTTTAACCAAGTCAGACAACCGCATTCGTTGTCTTAACCGGGTCTGCGTGTTGTATGACTTGAATCTAACTTGACAGAACGCTCAGAGGGAAAATCACAAATAGGCCGACGTAACAACCGTGAACGAGGATCGAACCCTCGCGCCATGGGTAAAACATGTTTGTATCACCGACATTAACTGGATTATTGACATGTACCGCTAAAAAATTAAGCTTGTGAGAGCCAACAACCTTACCACTACACTAAAATTTCTTTGGTTACTTTTACAAGTAGTTTATTTTTCTTTAAACACTAAAACTAACTACCACAACATGAAAAATACTATTTATATTCTACACCACCTAAATAATACCATGTCTTGCATCTTTGGGCAAATATGAAACAAGTCATTTACAATAATTCATAGGTGGGATGTATGCAGAAACATAAATTGTCTTAACAAGACGTAGTATAAATTGTCACTTTTTCACGTGGGATTTTAGTTATAGGCTAAATAAATTGTCACATTTTCGATCATTTTGCACTGCTTGTTTGCTCGGTTGTTAATTTGTTCTAAGGTCATACACATGAACGATCTTTTAGTCTTTTTACTCCTAACGGGTAATTAGAAGAGTTATTTACGTAGATTAGTAAAATTAAATTATTTGAAACCCTATCCAGCCCTCTCACATCTTCCCATCACCGAGAGGTGGTTCATCGCCGTTCATAATGGAGTTTTCGGAGCTTGTGATGGGTGTTATATGATAATTTTAACTTAAATTACTATTATGAAATAAAAGAAGGAAAAAATTAACTATTCATTTGTATATTTAGAAAAACATTGTTTATCTCATATTTATTTTAAGTGTTTTATGTTGAGAAGAAAAACTGTAAAAAGAAATATATACTTGAAAAAGAGAGAAGAATTATAGTGATTTTTAGTGTAATTATAATACGAGGCTGATGGATGAGTTGTGGATGCTTTTCCATTCGAGAAAAGAGTCCTTGTTATTTACTAACCGAAAAATAAATAAAATAAACTAAATATATAGAGGTGGGTAAGCTCTAAGTTCTAGTCAAGAAAATGACTTGAAAACAATATTTTTGCCATGATAAGTAAAAATAAACAGAAGAAGTTGTTTGAACCACAAAGCAACTTCCAAATCGGCCCTCGTGATGTATTTGTGTTATGGGCATGAGGTAAATCAACACAAATTATTTATGAAAAAAAAAGCATACTTATGGCTTATATAAATCCCATTTATTTCTAGCTAGGTTAAATTTCTGCTCACAAAATGGGCTTTCTTTCGATGATGTTGATGATCATTATCACCTTGTTTGATATGTTTTTCTCGCTTAGCCCCACAACAAAAAATGCAACTTTTGATCAAAACTATTATGTAACTTGGGGAAAAGATCATATTGTGTTTTTAAAACAAGGACAGGAGGTCCAAGTATCATTGGACAAGTCTTCAGGTGTTATTCTTGATCGTAAATTAAATTTTTATTGTTCCCGTCTCTATAAACATGGTTGTTAACTTTCATAATAGACAACTTTGTATGTGTTGGTTTTCTGTAATCTTGTTTATTATATCATACTTATTTTTTCAATCTTTTGATTTATATTTTTTACTATATTCATAGGGGGTGGATTCGGGTCTAAATCATACTTTGGATCTGGATTCTTTCATATGAAGATTAAACTACCAAATAAGGATACGGCTGGCGTTGTTACTGCTTTTTATGTATAATTACACACTTTAAACTTGTTAATTGATCTTTTTATCTAACTTTTCTTCAAAATCATCACAAAAATAAATGTAAAGGTGACCAAGAGGGTTGCAAAATCACTCAGTATCCACACAATGAAACCTAGACGCAATTTGGGCTTATCGGTTTGCCTGAAATTTTTTTAAAAGACACGTGATTTTTAATTAAGTTTTTAGAAAATTATGTGTTTTACCTACACGTCATGACAAATCTTTATACAAGATAAGTTTGTTATTTAGAACCATCAGGTTAAAAGATTAAGTCATGTACGTTACTTTGTCGATCACAAGGGTTTATAAAAAAATTTTAATGTCCCACATGTTACGGTGTAAAGTCGTAATGTGTCGCGTATTAAAAGACATAGAAATATTTAAAATTAGAGGTCAAAATGACAACTAAGTCAAAGGTAAGGGTTCAAAGTTGTAAATATGTCAAAGTAGTGTACGGGTCAAAGTTGTAAACTGATAAAGTTTTTAGGTGCCAAAGTGATTATAAGTCAAAGTCAAGAGTTAAAGTGGCAATTATATAAATGTTGAGTTAAAGGACCAATAAAGAAAATCACACCGACCTTCCTTGTTAGAAGTTAGGTAAATTTTTCTAAACATTTTCCCATATCATTCTCATTATGCTTCTTAGTTAATCTTATATAAAATGTTTATAGTTACATTCAAACACGGATGTGAATGTACACGATGAGATAGACTTTGAGTTCTTGGGGAATATACATAGCAAGCCCATCGTTTTACAAACAAACGTATTCGCACATGGCATTGGCGGTAGAGAGCAAAGAACCCTTCTCTGGTTTGATCCATCGGCGGATTTTCACTCCTACAAACTCCTATGGAACGAACATCAAATTGTGTATGCTCTTATCACCTGAATAAAATATAAGTAACAACTGAATAAAATAGAAGTAACAACTGAATAAAATATAAACTCTTTCTGCTTCATCGCATCACATTGTCATGGATATTAACATTGTAACACAGTCTAAATCGACCAGTTTAACGGTTCCTTGTCAGGTTTTTCGTGGATGACACACCATTTAGGATACACAAGAACCACTCAGGGGGTGGTCAAGTTACATACCCTAAAATGCCAATGCAATTGCTTGTAAGCTTATGGGATGGATCTGATTGGGCCACTGATGGAGGCAAGACCAAAGCCAATTGGACCCAAGCCCCATTTCAGGCCCATTTTCAAGATTTTAATATTGATGGCTGCTCTGCAACCCCAAAGATCCCACATAAGGATTGTTATAATGCTAAGTATTGGTGGAATGGAAAAAATTATTGGCAATTAGACCAACGTCAAATGAAAGCTTATGAGGATGTGAAAAAAAAGTATATGAACTATGATTATTGTACTGATAAAAATAGGCACCCTGTTCTTCCACCAGAGTGTCATTAAGTATTGGGCCGGACTGAGCTAATGCTTTAGTGTATTATTTAACAACCACCCATATGTCACTAGCAATAAAAATTAATGTTTGATTTCTTTTTCTTTTCTAACAAAGATGGTATATATTAATCGGATAAATTACGCTACGTTTTATTAGTGAGATTTGAACTTAATATCTAGTGCTTGAAAAAGCCAATAAATCAATAAACAGTTTTTAAATTCAATCCTAAACACCCTCTAAGAATATATGATATTAAAGACTTAGTTTAACTCTAATATAACATAAGACATTGTTTGAGGTATTTATTTAATTATATATACACTACTAAAACATAAGATGGAAAAAAAATTTATTATTTAAAATGTAAGCCTTTGTCTCCACTTCAACTATTTTTTTTTCACTTTGTCTTATATTATAGTGGAGACAAAACCATAGTTGGCTTTATATATGTAAGCATTCCATAACATATTAACTTCTTATGTTACATTTTATTTTAGTACCTACCTGCGCGTAGGGGGTGCAAATTTGGTTCGAATTCTTTGACTCAATGCGACGCCCGCACGAGCTGCGGACACGAATGCAACTCCGAGTGAGGGTAGTTTTTGTGTCATTCTTTTTTTCGTTTTTTTCAGCGGTACACACAACCAGGAAGTCGCTTTTTTCGGCAGACGACCAAGAAAAGATAATAGTCGCCGTGCCTCCGACATTTCTGTCAGGCTACTACAGTCGTTGTCGGGAAAAAAATTATAGTCGCCGACTACCGTGGACACGTGGGAAGTTCTTATTTGCTAGAATGTGTAGTCGTCGACTATCCTCGGGTATGGTCGCGGCGCCCACGACTGACGAAGTCAAATGAGACATTTTGGAAAGTCAACGGTTAAAATGAACATTTTCAGAATTTTTCCTTTCTTTTTTTTAATCTATGCATTGCTAATCTTAACATGCTAGAGAAGACAACCAATTATTTTGTTGGTTTCACTTTTCCATTTTTTATTTCTAGTAAGGAAACTCGAAACACAAATTTAGATACGTATTAATAGGAAAAAAGAATCGAGTTGAACCAGAAAAATGGTCACTTGAAGTAACGAATCAACATCCCTCTCAATGGCGGTAATGTTTTTAACATCATTTGTATCCAACATTAATTAGCAATTCATCATCAACACACTTCTCATTTTCAACAACAACAAGGTCACCAATCTGTTTTTATGTTTCATATATAATTACTTCTACCTATCACTTTCAACATTGTCTATATCATCTGGGTTGGTCTGTACGTTGTTGTAAATTAGTTGTGGTGTAAAGCTAGGATGAATGTGTGACTTGTCGTTTAAAAAAAAAGTGTATGTAACCTACACAAATATATCAATTACACATGTGTAGGTTATTTTTAAGACATATGAACAAATTAGCTTAAATATTATTTATGCATATGTTATGTATGTAAGAAGCAGCATATTTAAACATATGAAACATTGATTGATATGAAGAAAAAAATGATTTAGAATTTATTTTTTTTGTTCTCGTAATAAATAGTGGTATCGTAAATTAGAAATGGATGTTGAAGAAGTAAACAAGAAATTAGTTGATGAACTTGAGGAAATGGGGTTTCCGTTGGCTCGAGCAATGAGAGCACTTTATCAATCAGGTTAGTTCATTGCTATCGTTAACTGAAAAGGAAACGGGTCAAAAACTCATTAAATCTTCTATATCAGTTTACGAAAATATATATACATTAACTTTTGTTGTGAAGGTAACTCTAGTTTGGAGGATGCTATTAATTGGATTGTTGAGCATGAGGATGACCCGGAAATTGATCAAATGCCCTCTGTATGATTCATTTCTTTTGATCATTATTTCATTTTGTATCTTTTTATAAGTTCATGTGAAATGTTTGCATTTTAGCTTATCATATTTTTCTCCCTTTGTTGCCACTAATAAGCTTCAAATTGAAAGTTCCATGCTCTAATATCACCATATTTAGTTTTGTTAACATCTTTTGTTAATCCACCAGGTTCCTGTAAAAATTGAAATTGAAAATTTTGAGCCTTCATTTGTGTCAGAAGAAGTAAGGCTAACTGCACAAAAACTAAGGTTTGTTTTGTCTAGTAGTTCTTCATGAGTTTTATTCGCTAATAATGATAATGATAATAATAACGATGATTATGCGTTAGATTATCCAGAAAACTCGTGATAGCTTGTTTTCTGTAGTGAATACTTGTTTGTGCATGATTCAGAGAAAAATCAAGAAAAAGGAACAAGGAAGAAGATATGAAATCAGTACCGAATAGAGAAAAGGTAATGTAAACGATTAACACAGGTGAGGTCAGGTCGGGTTGGATTGACCCGCCACTTTGTTTGTCTGCTTTGAAACTTCAAAGTAGTTAACATATGAAAAATGATTACAATATCTACTTTTAGAATGATCCAAGTTTTCATAACTGAACAGTCTAAAGAAGGTATGAACATTTTCATATCTCATGGTTTTAATCATGTTAATGGGATTAAAAATTGTATTCATGAAGTATTTTATCTCTTTCACATTTAAAGGAAAGAATTAAGGCAGGAAAAGAATTGCAAGAAGCAAAGAATATTGCAGAAGAGAACGAAAGAAAACGGTCTTTTTCTTGAAACTCTGTTGATTTTTTGTTGTTTTTTCTTAATGAATATATGTTTCTTTAATCACTTCAATGTAATCAGTTTTATAGCCTTGAAGAAAGCCGAAAAAGCAGAAGAAAATAGAGCACGGGAAAAAATTCGTCAAAAATTACAACAGGACAAGGTTACTAGTAAATAAACTCATTTGTTTTCTCCTTCTTTTTGAGATGTAAATATAGCATTTCATAACCACGGAGTTAATATAGTAAAAACTATGGTTAGTGATGGTCAACAAACTGTTTGTTATGAAATCAATTATAAGTGTAACATGTATGTGACAAATGGGTCAAATGGATTGAACTCTATTTTTAGCATTACCTGTAAATTTGATTTTCCAATTTCTTTTTAACGTGTCGTGTTTTTATGCCTTAGTTAGAAAGGAGGAGTAGGCTTGAACAACCTGTGCAAAATAATGCTTCACTTAAGACCAGCACGCCTATGGTTCAAGAAAACAAGGTAAGCTTTCATATAGCGTTTTAATGTCTAAGATTGTAAATATAATTTTAAGCTTATACAGTGAAATTATAATTACTGAAAAACAGGAGATGTTGCCTGTTATGTCTACTGAGATTGGCGTTACTTTGACAACAAAGGTAGAGCTGATGAGAGAATGTTTAAGGTCACTCAGGCGATGCAATAAGGTAAGTCGATCATAGTGTCGAAAAAATTATTAGTTAAGGCGCTGAATTGATTGATTAAATGACCAAAATTTACATTGTTATATAGCATGTTGATTTCAAAGTGAAGAGAGCTTTTGAGACTCTACTAATTTACGTCCGAAATGTTGCAAGAAACCCCGACGAAGATAAATTCAGGAAGATCCGATTGAGTAATCCTGCGTTTAAGGTATCCTCTTTGTTCTAAAAAACATTTCGTTGACTTTAAAACTGGCTCGTTTGACCCAAAAAACAGAACCTGAACCGAATTGAATTGAACTTAATTTAGTTTGAACCTTGTGATTAAAATGACAGGAAAGAGTAGGGATATTTGAACAAGGGGTAAAGTTTCTTGAGCTTTGCGGGTTTGAAAGAGTCGAAGGTGGGAAGTACTTGTTTCTTCCGAGAGATAAGTTCGACATGGCGGTTTTCAACTCAGCCGGGAACATATTGCAGTCTGCTATAACAAATCCCTTCTTTGGACTTCTATCAGCAGAAGAATGAATAATGCATGTAAATTTGAACATATTTCTATAATTACATCTTTTATGTCAAAACTTAAAATGTGTGTTGGTTTTTCGTAGTCAGCCTTTAGTTAGTCGAAAGCCAAAATCTAAGCGTCTGAACACAAATTAGGGTGGCTTTCGACGTCCTTGACTCATACGTCCAGTTTGACACTGAAGACGGAATTAGAGATTCAAGAATCTGGAATGATTCCACAAATATAGAAGTGACTAATTATCCTTGACATAAGGTCAAAGTCAAAGTCAAAATAATTCAGTAAATTAGTTTCAACCTTGTTAACTTATAAAGTGACTAATTACTAACAAACAACATATTTACATCCTAAAAGTATAAACTGACCCTGTTTCAAGCATTCAAGATGCTATGTATGTTTTACCCAAAAAGATCAAATCTTTTTTCCTCACTTGTAAAGACACATCATCCGTTTCAAAGATCCATGCTTTACTAATAACTTCCGGGTATATTAACATCAACAACGGAAGATGCAACACCCAACTCATAGCATCATATTCAAGAACCGGGGATATCAAACTTGCACACAAGGTGTTTGATAAAATTTCCAACAGAAAAATAGATGCTTGGAATGCTATTATAACTGCATACTCTCGTAACAGTTGTCCTGAAGAAGTAATTAATCTTTACAATGAACTGAATTTTAATGGAATTAAACCTGATAGCTCCACTTTTACAGTGGCGCTCAAGGCGTGTACAACTATGATGGATTTGGAAACAGGGGAGGAGATTCGAAAACGTGTGATTGATTGTGGGTATGAAGGTGATGTGTTTGTTGGTTCATCTTTGTTGAATTTGTATGCGAAATGTGGGGAAATGAATGATGCAGTGAAGGTGTTTGATAAAATGCCTAAAAGAGATGTGGTGTCATGGACTACATTGATAACAGGCTTTGCGCAATGTGGGAGAGGTAGTGAAGCTATAGATGTGTTTAAACTTATGCAAAGGGAAAATATTGAAGGCGATAGAGTTGCAATTTTGGGTTTGATTCAGGCTTGTGCTAATGTTGAAGATACAAAACTTGGGCTTTCTGTTCATGGGTATACGATAAGAAAACATCTTATCGCCGACGATTTTGTACTTCAAACAAGTCTCATTGATATGTATGCTAAAACCGGAAACATGGAGCTTGCAAATAAAGTATTCAAATCAATGCAATTCAAGAACATGGTTGCTTGTAGTGCTTTGATATCTGGTTATGCTCAAAACGGGTTGGCTGGTAATGCATTTGATTTAGTTGTGGAGATGCAAGATTTTGGATTCAAACCAGATTTGGCTTCGATTTTTGGTGCACTTTTAGCTTGTTCACAAATTGGATCAGTGAAACTAGCCAAATCACTACATGGGTATGTGATAAAACACTTCAGTTTTGATCACACTCTAGGAACAGCATTGATTGACACATACTCAAAATGTGGTTCGCTTCCTTACGCGCGTACCCTTTTTGACAAAATGTTACATAAAGATTTAGTAATGTGGAATGCTATGATTAGTAGTTATGGGATGCATGGGCATGGGAATGAAGCCCTTAAAATGTTTGATAAGATGTTGGAAACAAACTTAAAACCAGATGATACAACTTTTGCTTCGCTGATGTCAGCATTGAGTCATGCAGGTTTAGTACAAGAAGGTAGGTTATGGTTCAACCTCATGGTTCATGAATACAACATTGAGCCAGAAGATAAGCATTATGTTTGTATGGCTGATCTTTTGGCGCGTGGAGGGTACGTTGAAGAAGCTTACAATCTAACAGGTTTGATGAAAAGTGAACCAGGGTTAGCCTTTTGGGTGGCCTTGTTGTCAGGGTGTCATAACCATGGTAAGTTTTTGATTGGGGAAATGGTGAGTAAGAAGATCTTGGAGTTGAACCCGGATGTTGACACGGGGATTTATGCGTTGATTTCGAATTTTTACGCGAAAGCGAGAAAGTGGGAAGAAGTGGCTGATGTGAGAAGTGTAATGAAGAAAAGTGGGACAAAGAAAGTGCCTGGTAATAGTGTTGTGGAAGTAAATGGGAAGGTTCATGCATTTGTTATGGAAGATAAGAGCCATTTTGAGTATCAACAAATCTTGAAAATCTTGGAAATGTTGGATCTTGAAATGACCTCGTCAAATGACTAGATGTAAACATTTAGAAAAAGAAAGACTAAAAGTCGTCGTGGTCAAAGTGTCAATTTTGACCCGTTTACTTGTAACAAAATGATGTTTTCAAACAAGTCCAGTCAAACAAGGAATTAACCAACATGAGCATATGCAGTTTCAACTTGTTTATTATCTTTTTCTTTAGATCCTAAGTTAATCTTCTGTAAATTATGTGTTAGATTTGCCATCTATTTCTTCTACAAGTAGGTTATTTCTTCCTTTCTCCTTTTGTGTTAGATTGGTAATGGGTAGGGGTGTTCATGGTTCGGTTTAAAACCGTAAAACCGTCCAAACCGGTCATCGGTTTGGCTTCATGGTCGGTTTTATTTTTAACTTTTGGTTGGTCGGCTTCAAAAATTTTAAACCGTAATGAACGGTTTGGCTTATGGTTTTTACCAAAAACCGGTCGGATAAAACCGGACCGGACCGTAGGATTTAAGTATTTCAAAATTATATATTTTTTATATTAGATATATAATTATGTATAATATTTTATATTATATATTATTAAATGTTTTTTTAGTTTTAGCATAGCCCATTAGCCCGAGCAAACTAATGTTTAGATAATTGAAGCCCAAATTGATTATTCTATATATTTTGAAGCCCACTAGTAGAACTTTTGGACAGTAAGTGATTAGGTTGTTTGTTTTGACCAGTTTGTTTTGAACACCTAATTACTTTAAGTTTCTTTGTGTATTTTGGCAGCTTATTTTAAGCTTGTATTAGAATAATTTTGTACTTATTATGTGTTTATTTGGTGTGTATGTTTTTAACAGCATGTTAATTAGGTGTTGATTTTTTTAACATCTTATATTAGCACAAAGATGAACATGTATAGTATACAAGCCCAATAATAATATAGGCCCAAACCGTGAAACCAAACTGGAGCCAAACCGTTAGTAACGGTTTGGTTTGGTTTGGTTTGTATTTTCAATGGTTCGGCTTCGGTTTTCGATATGCAAAAACCGTACTAACGGTTTGGCTTACGGTTTGATCAAAAAACCGTCAAAACCAAACCGTGAACACCCCTAGTAATGGGTCAAATGGGATTGGGTTTTAAGGGGTCATTTTTAAAGGTGGTGTTTACATAACACGTGTTAGGTAACGGGACAAAATAAGATTGGACTTAAACCAGTCATTATGAATGTATCAATAGCAAGTCATGACCGGTTCGGTTGCTTTACAAACACTTTCAACATGCTTAAAAGTTAACCACTTTATATACGCACTAAAAATGAACTATTTACAATTTTCAAATCAACCAGGTTGATTCAACCTAGTCATAGATGAAATTGTCACCTATGAATTGTTAGGCAATCATTTCAAACTAAAAAAACAACACCACGTGTATTTGGGCTCTTTTCACTACACCTCTTTTGGTCAAAACGCCAAAAGATAATGTGGATATCACATGACACAGAAAGCCTCTATAGTGGCTATTTTCACTACATATAATCTCATAACAAAAAATATCTTTATATAATATAGCAAAACCAAAAAAGCTTATGTGGCACCATTTTAAAGTTTTTGGCTTATGTGGCATCATTTGAGAGTTTATCTCATAATAATGATTTTTTATTTAAAATATGTATATAAAATATATTATAATAAAACTAATTACATTTTTGGTCCCCTAATATTTTATAGAATTCTGAAAAATTTAAAAGTATTTATACTTTTAACCCTCTACTACAAGGGGTGTACATGAGTCGGTTTATATGTAATAGGGTGTAAAAATGAAACTTATGGATAAAATTAATAATAATATATAATTAAAGACCTCAGTGTTTTATAAATATACATAACTTTTTTATATGGATTTAAAAAAAAAATAAACTACACCATAAAACTGAGCATTTTATTCTCTTTAATTTGAGTATAATATTGCTATACTAAAAATTTAATTTTTAAAAATATATTTCGTGTTTCGGTTTACCACGGTTTTGTTTCAAAACTTATTGGAACATTCATGAATATCTTTAAAAGCATCACTTGAATGTTGTGTTCCCGAGCGTAGCGCGGGCACTAAACTAGTTAGCTCTATGACATGATAAACCAAACGAGCTACTGCCAAGTTTGATTACACAAACCATTCATGCTTAAATTATTTTTTTAGCCACCTAAATTACTCTTCACCATAAGCCAAAACGATGGATTTAATATTTACAATTTATTTATTGCATTCATAGTCTTATTAGTCTTACAAATGTGATCATTTAAAAAACCTTTTTATTATTACTAGAAATTCTATAATACAATTTTATTTTTCCGTTGACATATATTAATTATACTAATGAGAAAAACCGTTGAATTAATTAAAAGTTAAAGCATCAAATTTGTCAATATCATGTACTGCTTACCAAACAAACAATAGAATACAAACTTAATTAGAACTTAAGAACTGTTTATTTTTTATATAACAACTAAATCATACTATAATATTCGTTTAAAATACTAAAATAATTGTTGAATAATCAATAAAAAAAGTCTCGATCAACATTTTATTAAATAAATAGTTAATTAAGAGTTGAATGAAAAAGAAAATAAATGTCGTTCGTAAATGATTGACGGAGTCTTCGTGCACGTTATATAGTGGGTAAGTTTTAGGAAAACTGGCCCAAGGATTTTCGGCTTAATAATATATTAAGAATTGTTTAGTAGTATTTTATCGGTAACCATATGTTATACACATGTGTAATATATGAGTTAAATAAAAATATTAAATTAAATATTTAATAATTAACATAAATTTGTTTAAATTGTTTTTTTAATATAAGGTATGATTGATTTTATAAAAACTATTTTTTTAATAGCAACACCTTTATTTTCAAGGAGAATACATCACAACCTGTGATCAGCAGGACTAGAATCTCTGACCTATTGCTCCTAACACAATTGTGTTACCAATGAATCATAAATTGATTAAATAAATGGGAGAGATGGTGTCGTTGATTGTGGTGATTATAAATTTTTCCTTTGTATTAGAGCATAGAAATCTTACATAAAAGAGTTATTGGATCTAAACACCCCTAATTATTGGTCATTGGCCGTTGTCACCTCCAAGTATCACTTTGGCCAATAACACTCCCAACTAAATACTTTGGCTTCCGTATCACCAAAAGTTAACCAAATCACTAACGCCGTTAAGTTTTGATGACGTGGCACGGTGACGTGTCCTATCTCTCCTTATGTGGCACGGTGATGTCAGCCAATGATCAATAGTTAAGGGTGTTTAAATCCAATAAGGCAATAACCCATTATTTATCTATATTTAACTATGAATTGACCTGTGTCACGTGATGCGACGACCGGGTTTTAGTTGGTGCATATGTCGTGTCATATTTGTGACTTCGTTACATGCGTTATGTTATTGATTATCTCTTGCACGTTCTGGTGTAATATTATGTCTTGTACCTTGCAACGTAATGTCGTCAAAGTAATGCGTTATGTTCATTTAAAAACCGGTTTTCGTTATTTGATCGGTTCCGGTTTTTTTATGCACCTCTAACTCCATCACAACCCTCACATACGTCTAAAGCCATTGTTACTACCAACACACCATGTTAACAAGATCAAAGTGTGGGGTCGTAAAAAATAATCCCTAAGTATAATTTTTTTGCTACTAATATCTCTCTCGTACCCACATCATACCTTAAAACCTTAATGGATCATAACTGGTTATGTGTTATGAATGATGAAATTAGTGCATTGCAGGGTAATAAGACTTGGGACTTGATTCCTAGGCGAGTAGGTACACCATTGATTAGATCCATGTGGCTCTTTCGCCACAAATTTAAATTTGATGGATCGCTAGATCGGTACAAAGCCCGGTTGGTATGTAATGGGAAATCTCAAACTATTGCCATCAATTTCACCGATTCCTTTAGTCTAGTTGTGAAGTCGACTACGATCCGTACTGTTCTTTCATTGGCCGTTACTAGATCTTAACCACTTCACCAACTAGACGTTAAAAACCTGTTTCTTCATGGCACCTTGTAGCACCGTTAGGTTTAAACACCCGATTGAAGCACCGTTTCGTTGTTCAGAGTGGCGTTATGAGGTAATTTTTATATCAATGGACCCATATTCTCCTTCTGATCAAAAGTCATAAAACACCGGTCTTGAATTCGATAAAAACTTAACGGCGTTAAAATAATGTAATGACGGCCTGCTAGTTGCAAAAATGATAAAAGTTGAGACCGTTACCAGTCAATTCGATAGTTGGGACCGTTAGAAATCAAAAGATGAAATTGAGACTGTTTAAAACTAATATACCTAAAAAAATATAAACAAACAAACATATTTTTTTTAGAACGGCGGTTGGTGCAACGGTCTATGACCGAAGCACTCAGAGGTGTAAGGACCGAGATCAGAACCCCGCCTCTAACACCAATAGGTGTTTTTCATCGGCATTGGGGCTCCCCCATTACTGCGAACGCAACGGAGGCTCATCACAACCCTCCTTACGGGCCAAGTTGATCGGAGTCGAAACTCGTCAACCAACTGTTCCAGGGAAAAACCGGACATGAACCTTTAACCATGCCACGTAAAACCCTCAGGCTCAGACACGAAGTCAGGTGGTAACCCGAGACGAGCTTTATTGCCAATATCCACATACTTAGTAATGTCACTTATAGCAAAATTATCGGTATGATAAATGACATGTAGTCTTGAATGTGACTTAAAGGTTAAACAAGTATATGTGTCTCGTGTAGTTGAACTCGAGCCGGCTAGGGTATTGGCGAGTTGACTTGCTTTCCTGAATTTAAGCATCCTACTAGAATATAAGCATTAAGAAAATGGTTTTGATCGCTAGTCGTTTGAAAACGGGTGAGGTTTTATTGAATTAAAATTGCACACATGCCTTTGTATATATAACCAATGATCAAAACTAGCTAGCTGTTAATAATTTAATATTAAGGTGAAGTGACGTCTAGAAACATAACATCAAAGTCATAATCACGTCTAAAAACTTAATATATGAATTGACTAAAATATAACATTAAATTTGTTAAGTTACATTAAATATTCACTTATGATACTTATCGTTCACACTTAACAGTAAATTGTTGTTTGTATTTCTGATTTTTCTAGATAATAAACCTAACGTTTAAAATCTTTATTTGTAACCTGATTTTATTTCAGCCCATTTATTTGTAACCTAACGTTTAAAATCTTTAATGTGTTTGCAAATCTGAACTCATTTATTAACATAATCCTTATCCAGTTAATTATCCTTATTATTGTTTGATTGTATCTTGCAAGAATATATGCCATATCTGAATTCATATTAGGGTCAACATTGAACGTACGTGTTAATTGGTTAAATAAAGTTTTGGGTTCAAAGTATTATAGATGGAGCGTGTTAATTAGTTGAATAAATTTTGAGTTTAAAAAATATCTATGATGGACTCATATAAAGATAAACCCTAGCTTGCAACAAACGAGACAAGTGTTCATATAACATTTCCGGGTGTGTATATGCCAAGCCTTTTTAATAACTTAACACGTGTGAGACGGATAAGACTCGTGGCTTTGATATCATGTTAATGTTAGTTTATAAAAATCCTTCAATGAGAGTTCATTGTATTATTATTACATATAATGTTACTGAATATAATATATAAAAATTATAAGATTTAAACTTCAGATCTAGTAATTTAAATACAAAAACATCATCAACGAGTGACATATTTTTTGAAAGATAATCTATATATATGGTGATATAACAATTAGTTTTATTGTATTTTTATGTTTTGGTGTATATATTGTAATAACAAACATTTTTCTTTGTCATTGTGCCACTTGACATTATTAAAAAAATAAGATTTCATTATTTTAAATAGATATAAAAAGTATTTAGTAATTAAAATATAAATATTATCCTCTTTTGATATTTTAATATCAAAACTAAAGATAAGTATAAAAATTTAAACATACTTAAATAATAACTAATTTTTAAAGAATTAAATTACTTTTATAGTAATTATAGTTATATTTTCTTTTTATCTCAATAATGAAATCAGGTATCATGTGGCATGATTTTTCCAATAAGGTTAGTGGCCCGTAATACACATGTGTTAGGAGCACATTAGGTCAGAGGTTATAGTCTTACAGTCAACAGATTGTGGTGTATTTTTCCTTGAAAATCAAGGTATTTATGTTAAAAAAATGTGGCATGATTTCGTATGTCGTTTTTCTTAAACAAATTTAAACTAGTTATAAAAATAATATTTATTAGAAAAAATATAAAAAATGTATAATTAGTTAACACTAAATAAATAAAATGTTTTACAAAATACAATTAACTTTAATTATTTTTATAAATATAGGTTCTGTTTTAAATCAAGTCGTTTCGTTTTACATTTTGCAGATTTGTGTGTATTTTTCTTGTCCAAATGTTACCGTAAATTGCCAAGCGAAAGTATGTACGTGAACCCAACAATACCACTAATACTTTTACTATTCTAATAACTATATTTATGAACGGTCATCTAAAGTAGTTTGGTTTGATTGAGTCATGTGGTCATAACTTGGGTTTTCTTTTTTAAATGTTTTTAAGAGTTTTTTTTTGTTTACTTACAAATCGTTTAACATCCTGTTGTATCTATGTTGTAACCAGTCGGAAAAACACCAGCTTACGGTATAACACCGATGCGTTGTGGTACAATATAATGCATCATACATGTTAAATTTTTTTTATTATAGCAAATAAATCTTAAATTTAAGAGATTTTTAGTGTGCTACAAGACACATGTGTTATTCTAATATTAATTATAAAAGTCGACGACAAATTTTGCATCTTGCAATTAATACACAGCTGGTATAGCCAATGACAATTAAAACGGTTGAAGGCGGTTGGTGATAAAAGACATAAAACTTCTTGAAGTCGTCTATCAACAAATTAATTAAAAGAAATAATAAGTTATGGAAAAATATATCTTAAACCTTCAAATGGCATCTATTAATGTAATTTTTGTTTTCATCAAATAGGATAACATTCTTTTGTTATACCGAAATAACTACAATACAAGCCATTCGATGATTCGAACCATTTGGTCGTATTAACCAGTATTGTTTTGAAACATTATTGAAATGGCAATTTATGTATTTAGGTGAAATGTCAATATATGTATATGAACACAAATTATTGCTATTATGTTAATTACTAGCTACTACACTTTATAACTTTTAAACTTCTAGATCTAACTAACTCAAAAGAAAAACACTTAAATTGGTAGATTTATTTCACTATCAATAGCTTTTTAGAATAATCGTAAGTAAGCAAATAAGGCGAAACACTTATCTTTTATAGCAAATGAACGAGATAATTACCAACTATAGTCAGTCTAAATTTAAATAATTAGCTGTCAAAGATAAATCTGACACGTGATAAAAGCAGGTCACGTGTCACTTGATCCTTTAGCCACCACTCTTTCTTAACTAATAGAGTGCAACATATACTTTAAATTTTATTATACCAGTTACGTGTCAGTGATCGACTTTCTCTTTGCTTTTATAACACTTGTTTTAAAAATCATAAAATACATTAAAAACCGTATACAAGACATTGCCAGTAGCGTATTTGACAGATAACTGTTTTTTAAATTTTACAAGTCATATTTTGACATACACGAAATCACTTTCGTTTCCCGGTAACAGTTTCAAGATGGTCAAATATGACCGGTGGCTCCGGTCAACGGTTAACTCCTCTTCTTCTTCCTTCAAGACTATTTCTTCATTTCATTCACCATTTTCATCTCTCTCTCTCTAACACAAACACACACACAATTGACGAACTTGCAAGCTTTAATTTCAAGGTTTCAATTGCTGAATTAAGATCTCAAATTTGTGTGCTCGTGTTTTCAATTGCTGAAGAATCATTGTGCTCTGCAATTTCTGGTTCTAATTAGACATGGCGGTAAGTTTATCTTCTTCTAATCTCTGTTTCTAAGCCGTACTAATTGCGTTTTTGGTTGATTTGTTTGCTTAATTTCTAACAATTTGGCTTTATTGACATGATTAATCAGTCAATTTACGTGTTTATGGATTGTTATCTTTTGGTTTTGCAAAAACTCAATTAGTCAACGTAAGTTGTTGATGAAACTGTTTAAATTGTGTTTATATTTCACAATTTGATGATACTTTTGAATTTGGTACGGTTTTGATCTTGGAAAATTATATAATTTGGGGATTAAAAGTCAAGAGTTGACTTGTGTTTGGTATTGAGGTGGTGTTAATGTTGTATTGATGTTTTTGAATATATTCTGAGAATGGTTTTTAATCTTTTGATATGATTTGGTTGTGTTGATGATTTGTTAAAGATGTTATTGATGGAGTTGACAATAGTAGTTAAGAGATGTGTATGTCATTGAAACATAAATGTACAATTAATTCGAATATGCTTGAAGCAAGATTTAGGTTTGTTAGAAATAGTTAGGTTCGAATTAAGACCCACACAATGCTTACATTTCAAGAGACAATTTCTCATTGTAATGATTATAATGTTTGATTATTTAGAGTTAAACTAATCACATTTGATGTGTTAATGAATATCAATCACTCTTTCATTTGGATAAAAATTCGACTTATCACACGTCCACAACTTAAATTTGTGTTTAGTAGTATATCGTGTTAATTTTTTTTTTCTAAGTTGTCGATTGTTAAAAGAAACATTTAAGGAACTCTGAGTAAGAGTCTAGATACTTGAAGCATAGGTGCGCTCCTATGGTTCTACTAAGTTACTCAGTTCCACCATTTGTCATATCCAATGGCTAATGTTTGGGACATGTCTTAGAAACGAGTATTGAATCTTTAATAGTCTATAGTCAATCGGTTTCATGTATTGGATCACTAGTATGATGGAATGGGAACGAGGTCGGCATGGGGTTGATATCTTAAATTGAAAGATATTTTAATAGAAAGTTGTAAGATTTTGGTTGAGAAGTCTCTTTCAAAAACTTTTTTCTTTGACACCAATTTTGTTTTCCGTTATTAAAGTGTGAATGAGAACATGTTGTATATTATTTCATCCTCGATGAGACTTTTATTTACAACTTTTAAAGTTTGTTTGTATTTTTTTTTCTTTTTATTCACCTCTTGAGATGACAATTATAGACTTTTAAAGAAATCAACTCATTCAAGATAATTTTATCTAAATAATATATTTTTCTTTTTTAAATATCAAAATAAATCTCAAATAAATGGAGTCCCCGCCTTGTAAAACTAAGGAGTATCTTTTCCGGTTGTAAATTGTGATTTTATCATCAACAAGATTGTACCAATCTTGGATTGGATACTATGTTTTTACTAGGATATTTAATTTGGAGGAAAGATCACATAAGAATTAGATTTTGTCTAAAAATTCTAGGAAGTACCTTAAGTCATATTAAAATTTAATCAAACGAACTCTAACTTAGCTCATTCAAGCGGCGTTAAAACCGTCTTGTTGAATTTTTCCATCTTAACTCATAGGGTTTATTTTTTGGGGATGGGGTGGGGGGGTTTAGGTTTTTGGGGTGGGGCTAAGGGTTTGACGATACGGTTCTAATGCCGCAAGAATGAGATCAATCGAAATTCGTTTAATCCGATTTTTATGTGATTAAATATCTCTTTATCATGCTTATTATGCAAAATTCACTTTATATATAAGAACAATCTTTCTTTAATATTTATAATCTTTAACTTGACATTGTCAGAAACTGTTTGTCTTAATAAGTTTTTTAAACTTAAGGACCATTTGAAAAAATCTGAATTATTAAGTGTTGAATGGTTAAAAGGTTTGAACCATTAAGAGGCTCTATCAATGAGAGTGATATTGTGATAGAACTTCCGGTGATGGTAAGTTTGGTATATGCACCATTCAGTTTCATTTAGTATCTTTCAATCTCTTAACCATTCAGCACTTAACTGAACCATTCAGAGACTTTTTTTTTATGAAAACAAACGTTTTGAATTCTGAATGGTAAATGATTAAGCACTAAACTAAATCATTAAAAGGTGAAACAAACAGCCCCTTACTTGTTAAACACTACATATTAATCTAGTTTCATACGTACTTACTCGTTAAATTTAAAATTTAAACATTTACTCGTATAAAAAAGAGTAATTCATAAGAGTGTAACAATAAATGGAACTTAAGCTTTTAATGTTAAGAAAAAGGCACGTGACTTTATTAAAATAAAACCTGATTATTATTATTATTACTAGGTTTAATACCCGTGTGTTACACACGGGTTAAATAATAATATTTGTAAAGAAATTATAATTATTATGTTTAACAATTTGTAAATATTTTATATTTAAGAAATTTTACTCTATCAACTTATGTATGCATGGTTAAAATTCCATTCAATTTCCCACACAAATTTCCTAATATAAAAAAAAATCCCTCCAAAAGTAGCCCCTAAAAGTTAGAATTATTAGATAGATAGCATGACTTTTGTTTAACGCATATTAATTTCTAACTTTTTTTTTATTATTCGTAGCAGCGTCCAACGGTACCGAAATTCGGCAACTGGGGTGAAGATGATGTTCCTTATACAGTTTATTTCGACAAGGCCCGAAAGGGTAGAACGGGTGGAAAAATGATCAACCCGAACGACCCACAAGAGAACCCCGAAATGTTTGCTGTTAAAAACCCACCCCCACCCGCTCCTCGGGCAAGACCCTACAATGAACCGCCAGAGCCCGTCCACAGGCGGGCGGTTCGACCCACTCCTGACCCCCGGGTTAACCGGGAAGACAATGACTATCCAACACCTAAAGATAACCCGGGACGGAGAAATTCTAGTGGGTCGGCCTATCAACGTGGCGGTCAAGGAGCGGCTGTAGGTCGTCCAGCAAAGCATAGTATCGGGTCTGACCAAAGCTTTGACCGGTCACCTCTTCATCCGCATTATCAAGCAAAGGTCAATGGGAAAGGTAGCGCGTCCCCTGCTTGGGAAGGAAAGAATTCTTATGATAGTAGTCATGGTACTCCGAGCCGATCTAGAATGAAACCGAACCGAGGCGATGATTCTGTAAGTTTTCGCTTAAATACTTTGACTTTGAGGTCAACCTTAAGATTGTTAAAAGGGCCAAAACTTTACAGTAGTTTTGTATTTAGTTTAACTAAAACAGGGTTTCAATGTGGATTATTTGTTGCTAAGTTAGATGCAACCATAAGTTTCTTCTTTAGTTTAAAAATCCATATAATTTTGATGTTGAAATCCAGTTTGTTTGACTTTAGAAGTCAAAATGTAGTTCCTTTTAATCTGTATTTAATATTTTCATTCCTTTGACCTAAGTAAAAAAAGTCAAATCAACGCATCCATAAGTAAACGGGTCGAAATTAATGTAACATCTGTAAGTCTTTATATTATTACCTAACTAGGTTTAATTCTCATGTGATACACATGGGTTAAATAACAATATTTTAAAAAATATAACTATTATATTTAAAAATTTGTAAATATTTAATATTTAAGGATTTGTAAATATTTTATAAAAATACCATAATCACAAATTTTTTCCTCATAAACTTCATTTTATTTCTTCTCTTAATTTCCCACACTTTCCCCCTCAAAAAAGATTTTAGTGGCCCCCTCTAAAACCTTGATTTATTAGGTAGATATTAATATTTTCTCAAATCACGTTTTTACCCTCAGCCCGATAGAGGAGCAGCCGTTCCTAGATTCGGTGAGTGGGACGAAAACAACCCAGCATCGGCAGACAACTACACTCACATCTTCAACCAGGTACGCGAGGAACGCGCAACTGGTTCACCCATGCCATCCGGTTCAGATGGAAGACCAAACTACAATATTCCCAGAAACCAAAAACCCAAGGTATCATCAGTTCTTAATTTATGTTCTTTAAACTATACAAAGATTGTAACACATTATATTGGTTTCTTGTGAAGGCATTCTGCTGCTTCCCGTGGTCGAAGTAAACGAAGATTTTCGGATTTTGGAAGATTTGTGAATAGGTATTAAGGGTTCACCTATGCATACATGGAAATTAATGGATTCTTTTGTTTCAAGTTTAAAAGCGTGATTTTGTTATTGTGGGTGCAATTGGGTTTATAACATCATGAGAATATGATGAGTGACTTTGAGTTTATATATATGTATATTCTTTCATTTTGTTGCAACGGTTTTGCATGATGTTGATGTTGATGTTGGTTGAACTAAAAGGGGTTTCGGGTATGCATGTCTCGCAAGAGGCTTTTATGGAAGCTTTTACGATAAAATTTTTATATCCAATTGAAGCACCGTTAGGTTTAAACACCCGATTGAAGCACCATCTTGTAGTTCGAAACGTACGTTGTTTTGAGGTTACTTTTCCATCAACGGACTTATTATCCTTTTGATAAAAAAACTTAAACATCGGTATTGAATTTGAAAAAAACTTAACGACGTTAAAATAAATTTAACAACGGACCGGTGGTCTTCAATTGATAAAAGTTAGGCCGTTGATAACCAATTCAATAGTTGGGACCGATAGAAGACAAAAGGTGATAGTTGAGACTAATGAAAACTAATATACTTTACTTTTAAAAGAACTTTATCCTCGTTAAAAACAGCGCCACAAACACGGTTGATGCTCACACTCACTGTCTCGTTAAAACATTTTTAGTGAGTATGACCACGTGTGTGTAACCACAAGTACAAATGACATGGATGCACCTTTTCTTCTTAACTCAAACCGTCAACAAAGCTACAACATATTCTTTCTACAAACAGTTTCAACTAGCAATATTTAGCATGTCAAATCAACTTCCCATCATTTTTTATCGATCCGCCCTTGATGAAAAGTGTGAAGCTCAAACGGGTACAAGTTTCAAACAAAAAACCCGACCCGAATGTTAAACCCCTCCTGGGTTTTTCATTCTTCGTAAACTCCCTCCATCTTCTTCACAAACCCTTATCATTTCTCATTTTCTACCTAAAATCATCATTCGATCATCGCTCGGTGAATAGCAGCAGGTGAGGCTCAATTACCTCGCATTTGCTAATTTATCAACTTCCGATCAATCACTTAATGTTCATGTTTTAGCCTGTTTACACTAACACAATGGTTATCTATAGATCGTATCTCCTTGTACGGATTTTGATTACTTTTTCTTCTTAGCTCTTGAATGTGTGCATTTAATTAATCTCTTACATTCATGATCGTAAAGTTTTTGTTTCTAGGTTTACGTGAGAAATCACTATCCTTATGTGTTATAGACTGATAGTGTACAGTTCAATTGCCTTTGTTTCTATTCAATCTGGTAACTCTGGATGTTCTGATCATTTCGTTTGTTTGCCTTTAGATCATGTAAATGTGTGTAATTAAGTTTACATCCATGATTGTAAAGTTTTTGTTTCTAGGTTTACGTTAGAACTATTGATCCTTAATGTGTTATAGACTGATGCTATTTGATGATAAGTTAAGAAAGATTAAACACATGCTGTTTGATTTTTGCTACTGTATACTGAAAATTTGTTCTGCGATATTTGATCTAGGTGTGTTTTCCTGGTAGAAAAATAACAATGAGTGCGCAGGGACGAGCTAGAAGGTATGCAAGAAATGGTAGGCGAAGGAGAGGAGTATTGAGTCCTAATGTTCTTCCGCTTGAGCACATGGAGCAAGCAGGAGGGCCTGCCCTTTCAGTTGATCAGGGTGGTCAAGTTCATCAGCCAGCTGGATCCACACAACCTGCAACAATTAATGTTGAGGAAGATGATAATATCATTATATCATCACTCAGAGCCTTTGAAGAAGTAAATATTATATGCTAAGGGAATATAATATCATTATATCATTCAGGCTCATATTATTAACATGTACTTCATCTTCAGGCTAAAAATAAATCACGAAGGACATTGGTTGTTGATGCGGAGGCTGGTAAGACTACAATCTTTAAAATGTGCCCATGCAAGCTCACTTATGTTCACTTCATGATACTATTATTGCTACTTTTTTTTCATTTCTGAACACCAGTTCATATATATTTAAATGTGGTAATGTGGTATATACTATATAGGCTGTTGGTGGGCCGTGGATGTATCTTAGATAAATACTGAAAAAGTTGCTTTGATTTCATTTCAACTCTTCTGAAAATCATGGCACTTTTTAATAAGAGTAAAAGGCATATCAGTCAGTCAATCTATGTTGTGGTTGGGCATGCATGATCGAATACCAAATGTAGGTTGCCAATTTTCCAAAATTACTCCCTGTGTTGATTATAGTATGAAGTGATGCCTTATGTAAGTTACATACTTTTTGCTACTGAGTGAAATCTGAGATACATGTCTTGCTTCAGTCATTTTTACCCTTGCTAATGCACCAAGCCACCAATTATTAATTTTTTGTATGGTGGGCCTTATTATGGGCAAAACATAAAGTGCTTACAAGTTAATTGTAGTTTGTAAAGGTCATATTGTGGTTGAGATTATACTGAAGGTGTCCAAATATTTTACAAGTGCAGAGATATGTTTTAACCATATAATCAATAGAATATCAAGAGAATTTTTTGCTATATTGAGAGATTAAATTGTAATTATTGTCATCTCATCCTATGCCTTGTAGCGCAATTAATTAATGTGATGTATATGACAGAAGAAGTTGCTATTAGGCTTGGTCTTATCCAGGCGAACAAGCGTAAAAGAGGTCATCCAAACCCACCAATCATCAACTGTGAACTCTATGTGAATTTGGAAGGAACTAACGGCTCTATGGTAATGACATTTTTATAGCATTTTTTTACTATTCTATGTTAGAAAATAGTTAACAAGCTACAAGCTTTAGTTAGTTTCTGACTCATTCCTGCATCTTGTATGACAAGTATTAAGAATCAACCCTTTGCGCTAGGATTAGGATATAGATTGCAAGTCCAGATTTTATGAATTATGAGCACTATAGCTTCAAACCTGGATCTCGTTTTATGTACATCTCTGAAGTGGAACTGTGGAAGAATGGATGTGTTGAGTAATGGGTCATTCGAGTCAAATTGTGTAATTTATTAATGGTTAGATTAGATGCAAAACAATTATTTTGATGTATTAATTTTTTGAGTTAGATGATTTAGGAGGCTTTATGCATTAGGTTAAAATTTGGCAATTTTGATTCATTCTGTTTGGCTTGTTAGAGATAGAGAGGACATAACACGTCTCAACCCATTTATAAAAAATTAGGTCACTTGCCACCTCTATGAGCCCCTTTCATATCTTTGAATATTTCAAGTCTAAACTTCTGAACTTGGCAACCTGCTACGCAGCTTCATTTTTACAAGTATCAGTTTTGTTGCAGGAGTGTTAAAATTGTTCTGTGTTTTATATGTGTTTTGTTATGAATTATGACCTTATGTTAAGCAAGTGAACATAACTACATAAATTAAAAAGGTCTTGTTTACTGTTCTGTTATTGCAGAGGGAGAGAGCAAAGCACTTCTTTGAATATCTCAAGTTCAAATTTCTGAATTTGGCAATCTCTTCCATGCCGCTTCATTCTTTGCGAATTTCAATTTTGCCTCAGGAGCGTTAAAATTATGTTGTAGTTTATATTTCCTGTTATGACTTTATGGTAAGCAAGTGATCATAACTACACAAGTTAAATTTTCTTTTCTGTATTTGCAGATAGATAGAGCAAAATACATTGCGCCGCTACCACCGACGCAATCACCAAAGGAACCAACCTTCAGCTGTCCAGTTTGTATGGACCCGTTAGTCGAGGAAGTGGCCACAAAGTGTGGTCACGTATTTTGCAAGGCATGCATCACGGCTGCAATCAATGCTCAGCATAAATGCCCTACATGCAGAAAGAGACTTACAAACAAAAATCTTATCAGGGTTTACCTCCCTACATCCAAGTGAGTTCAAGGTGTGTATACCTGGTCTTTTAAACTATTTATCCTCATATCTTATTATTAAAATAATACTATTTTTATTAAATGAATGAAAATTAGGACGTTTCAAACAATGGAATGAATTTTTATTAAATGAATGAATGCAATCTTTTCAACAAGTACACTTTCACATTTTGTTCTCTTTGTGAATTTTGTAAATGACTAACGTTTTAATTATGATTAAGGAAGTTTTCTAATTTTTAGCTAATCATATACTTTCCCTGCATTACCCACTGGGTTGGCCGGTTTATGTGACCTGTTTTCATATGAGTTGAGTTTTAGCAATTTTATGCTAATGGGGCTTCTTGTACCGATGACAGGTATACGGAAGACCAATACACATTTATTCTCTGTTTTCATATATACAGGTTTAATCTGAACTCCTTCACTGATATTTAGAACACAGTTGTGTTGTATTTAGTCACCTTAGGTTCCTTGGTCTTCTTATGTGTAAACCGTGAACTTTTAATGGCTGGACCTGTGCTATTCATCGGTCCTTTTCTGTAAAGATTTTGTAGGAATATATGAAATCCGAATTGCACCTGAAACGAAACTAGGATTCCTGTAGAAACCACATTTCTCCTAAGAAACCTGTGTATATCCGTATGAGCCTTATTGTTCTTTGGCTTTAATGTACATTCGAGTTTCAGGCTTCTGAAAGACTGAAACTGGTTTTCAGGACACATAGGTAGGAAATATGATCCGGTAATGTTAACGGATACATCAGTCATTTAGGCAGTGTGTAATTTATTCAACAGTTAATTGTTACCAAGTTTCAAGTCCGGGACACGATAAAAAACACAAATAATTAACCCGCAAATAACTCTTACGTGTTATATTAGAAAATAACTCAAAACTGATTACAAGATTTCTTAACTATACCTCCACACATTAGGAGTATATATAACCTATCTATCCTAATAAGGGGCTGTTTGGCAAAATCTGAATCATTAAGTGCTGAATGGTTAAGAGGTCTGAATCATTAAGAGGCTCTATCAATGAGAGTGATATTGAGGTAGAACTTCAGGTGATGATAAGTTTGGTATATGCTTCATTCAGTTCCATTCAGCATCTTTCAATCTCTTAACCATTCAGCACTTAACTGAACCATTCAGATGTTCTTTTTTTATGAAACAAACGCTCTGAATGCTGAATCTGAATGATTAAGCACTGAACTGAACCATTAAGAGGCAAAACAAACAGCCCCTAAGACTAGAATACTAATTACTCCGTATAACTTAATTACAATACTTAGCATTCTATCCTAATCATAATAGAATAGGTATAATCCACCTTGCATAGTAATTAACCTAACTCGTTAATCACTTGTGTCCGACCCACTTGCCAAACAACCCACTAAGACCGACTTGTCCAATGGGCCTACGCGAATTAAGTCCAATAGTTTTCAACTATAATTCATATTCATAACTGAACATCAAATGAATTTGCTAGGAATACAAACATATATTTAAAAAGCGTCTAGGTTATGATTGATGTTTTACTTGTTTTGTTTGAACTTTGACCATTTATTCAACCTGGTATCTTTTAGTCTTTAAAGTGTTTACCCCCACACGATTAATACCACTAAAATTTTATATGAATATTAAAATTTATATTGTTACAGTGAAAATGTGTGGTTGTTCTTGGAGGTAAACAGAGATCAAATTGCATAATCACTGATGATTAATATGAAAATCGTAAAAATATATTTACTTTCGGGATGTCCTATTCACACACCTAACAATCTAACCAAACACTCATTTAACGCCCGTTAAGTCTTTAACGGGCCGTTATACTACAAACGTGATTATAAAATAAAAAAAAAATTTAAAAATTCTAACGGACGTTAGATGCTTAACGGGCAGTTAAATTTATAGGTAATTTTTTTATTTTAAAAATGACTATTTTGTAAAACATTTATATGTATCATTTAGATTATTCACTTGAAACATATGAAAAACTCAAATGCATTCTTATATATATATGAGAAACATACTTTATTATTTCTTTTTATTGAAAAGATAAAATAAATACTACAAAATATATGACCTAAACCGTGGATATTCTCATCTAATATGTCTTCTTTACCCTCTTTTTGAACAAAAGAAAAGAAAAGACAAACACAAAGAAACTCAAACTCATACATGTCTTATAGAGCTACATTTAATTTATTTTTATAACCTTATAATTGCATATGGTTATCATAACCTTGTTCTTTTTAGTTTTGAAACACCAAGTAATCGGCACATAAAATTTATAATTATTGCAAATTTCACACTATAACATGTTAGGAACTTTTGAACTATTTGATATTATAATAATATGATTTAATTGGCATAATAATTATTGTAGATTTCGTTAAAGACCTAACAAACCGTTATACTACAAATGCAAAAAAAAAAATAAAAAAATCTAACGGCCGTTAAAGGCTTAACGGGCAGTTAAATAGATTTAACGGCCGTTAAGTATTTAACGGGCCGTTAAAAGAGTGGATAGATAGAAAGGTTGAGTGTGTGAATAGATAGAGCCTTACTTTCAGACATATTTAAATGTCACCGTGTCAGTATTTATATTAGACAAAATCTAACATAAATAATTAACTTTATACTTTACTTTTAAAAAATCATATTTTCTAAAAAAGTCAACAATATAAAATGGTTATTGGACAAATATGTAAAAGATATAAGAAGATAAAGCATATGTTTGAAAACAAAATACTCTTTATTGAGGAAATACACCATAAAAAAAACTCTTGCTTTCATCTTGACTTTCTTCTTCCTGATTGGATGAGACTAATGCTTTCGTTCTCTTCGTTGCATATCGATTAGCTCGAGTCACTTAATATAATATTTAACAACTACGATTATCTTTTCATTGAAAGATGAATGTAAATAAACGCTAACAACTTACAATAATTTGGTCTTTGTCTTATAGGGGGCAATATTAAAAAATGAATGTAAATAAACGTTAACAACCTACACTAACTTAGTCTTTGTCATATAGGGGGCATTATCATAATTTCACATAACCATACATACATGATTGTGAGTGGGGTGGGTTTTTTTTTGTAGAGGGAACAATGACGTTCGTACAAAGGGGTCATTGTCGGTCTTTTCCGGCGTCTGCCGTGCTGCGTATGGATTAGACGGAAAACATGTATGTGTTGCCCACGTCACCGGTGCATATAACCTCTTCGGTTTCCGGTCGCTTCCACTGCCAATCTTTTTTCGGATATGTTAGACGGCGCTAATTGACATCACTGTATAGGGCTCGCTAGCTGTCGTTTGCGAGGGAAGGTAGGGACGTTTGCCTCTTCATGTCGACGATGAGACGTCGCTAGTTTTTGTCATTGGCCGCGTTAGATAGCGTATTTCTCATCATCATAGACTCACAAATCACAACTCCTCCTTGTATCTTCGTTACCAGTTGTCCTCTGGCTTCTCATCCCTGCTCGAGTGCTCGATGATGATGTGGTCTCCATCTAAGAGCACTGATCAATTTTTATCTGTTTTTAATTTGAGGTTTTCCATACCTATTATTTGTTGTATCATAATGGGATTTACATCTGAGACCGCATACCAAAACATATATTTTACATCTTGAATTTCAGTTGGGTTCCTATTAGTCAAAACTCAGTGTCAAAATAATGTTTTCAATTTCTCATCTTCAGTTTTGATACTTTGAAAAGTCAAACGACAGTGAGTTTTGAGGTGAGTTTTAACTCGGTTCGATGAGCCTCGGCTTT
Source organism: Tagetes erecta (assembly GCA_030867185.1). NCBI lineage: Eukaryota > Viridiplantae > Streptophyta > Magnoliopsida > Asterales > Asteraceae > Tagetes > Tagetes erecta. The sequence goes on from CM061494.1 coordinate 12,235,282, forward strand.
GCGAAACAGATAATCCTCCGCAACAACGTGCGGTCGGGTAAAACATGAACTCAAAGCTAAGTGTGAAATCACAGTCCCTATAATGCAAAACAAAACGTTTGCGCAATGTGTGAGTAAGCACATTTATATAGTTGTTATTATTAAGATTTTTGTAATGAAGAGGCAATGGTTTATCTTAAAAAAATTATCTATATATCTAATAAAAGAAGATGTTTTTAGGTGATGTGTCAATCAAAGAGGGTGGCCACGTATGTATGTACTGACGTGCTTAATGGGTAAAGTGGCCACGATATTACTTTTGCACGCGGGTTAAACCCGATTGCTTTACACCCGACCCATATGTTTTCAATGATTTGAATCACCAACAGTCAATCTTATCATTTCTCTCTTCTCTCTCTAACGTTTCTTTTCACCTTCTCTCACACACCTCATCCTTCTCACAACTCCGGCGACATCATCTTTTCCGACGATCAATTCTTCATTTTCTTCTTCACCTTTTTTCTAACGGATGTTTCATCAAAGGTAAGATTTTTCCTTTTTTATGTTTTACATCTGTTTTTTGTTTGAAATCTTTACTGTATTTGCTTTTTTTTTACTATCTTCTCCTGTTTCACAGATCAGAGGTCTTTCTTCACCGACATTGAAGTCTTCTTCCATAAAAGGTTACATTCTCCATTTTTCATGTTTATTTTCTTAAAATCGTTCACACATTTGTTTATTTATGACATATGTTTAGATCTGGTCTTTTCATATGAACTGTTCTAACCCTTTGTTTTGTGTTTCTGTTTTTCATTTTCTAGAACTTTGTTACATACCGTCACCCATGACAGATTCAAGGTAATTTTAGTCCATTTTTAGTTATTTGTCTCATTTTGTTCAGATCTGATATTTCTTATGATATTTTCGGGTTTTTTTGTTCAATCATTTTTGTGATTTGGTTATGCATTTAAGCTTCCAAATCTGCATTATTATATTTCAAGTTTGTTTTTCTAATTAGTAGCTTTATTTTATTCTGTATTTGTAACTTTTTGTTATTTTGTGTGATCTTGATTTCAACCTTATTCCAAATATGTGGGTCTATTATCGGTTAATGAATTTATGATCTATTGTTTACATTGGAAGGCAAATTAGTGATGGGTTACGAAAGGAATAGACAAAGGTTGTTTTCTACCCATTTTGTTCTATGCATTTAGGAGGTTGTTTTCATTTTTGAATCTAGGGGTGCGGGATAATCAGAAAGTGTCGTTGGGTATTGTTATGAATGGGTTGTTTTGTGTATTGTTATAATCAAAAGCTGATGAATAAGTATTTATAAGAAACAAAGAAACTGCTTCACACATACACACGGCACACCACACCAATTTTTAAGAGCATTTTCGGACATTTTGACCGGTAAATGTGTCATTTCAATAAGTGTCATAGTGTTGTTGTATGAATGTGTTGTGTGAATGTTGTTGTTGTTGTATGTGTTGTGTTTTATGAACAGCAGTAGTTTAAAAATTGTCACACTTAATTGAACCTTTAATTCAAATTCTGTCATTTTTAATTGAATGTGTCTTTTTTGAACCGAGGCGATCGGAATAATCAGAATGTCGTGTTCTGCTGTTTGGAAACCGCAACATTAAAATTAACAGCAGCAGTGAAAATGTAGTTGTGCTGTGCTGTGTTGTGTTTATGAATGCTTTGTGTTGTGTATTGTGTTGTATTAATGTATGTGTTGTGTTGTCCTGTGTTGTGTTGTGTTGTCCTTTAATGTTATGTGCTGCGTTGTGTTGTGTCGTATGAATCTTGTGTTAATTTGGCATCTTTTTATTTTTCATGTGTATTTTTCATAGATGATGGGAGTGATAAGGCTGAAGTGGTTGCAGTCTCTGTAGATCCTAAATTTTGCAGCTTAGTGTCATGATGATTATCGTTTGCTGGTCATTGAAAGGAAGCAATCGGCCAACTTGACGCAGAGGTACTAATACTATTATCATATTTTTTTTGGTGTTCTTATCAATGGTTGTACATGTCTTCATTTCTGTCAAAAAATATGGCTTATGTTTCAGAAACTGGTTATATGATTTTTACATTTTTGAAAAAGATATGACGATTTGAAAAACATAAACTAAATACATTTCCACTTTGTTTGTAAATGAAATATTATATCAAGCCACTAATACTTACCAATTTATTCATGTTTTATGTCTTTTGTCTTACCACAATCTTTTAAGAATGGTAATCATTTTGTCTTTGATCAATAGAAGTAGAAAGGAAGTATTTTGCTAACTTGTGTTATGATAAAACATCAAGTTTGGTTAGTTATATTGATCATTTGTACTTAAAATTACTATTATTAAATCACTTATCTTTATTAATTCACTTCTCTTTAAAATCATTATGCATTATTTAACCAGTCCTTAAGTATGAATAATCATTTACATGTAAGCTGTGTTATTTATTGTTAAAGTTTGACTTCCAATTTTAATAAAAAAAATGACAATTTAAAATTGATATTTTTCAAAAGTGATCAAACACTTTTAGCATTGCTGATAAAACCAAAAAACTGTTACAGCAACTGGATATATGATTTAAGGCTCCTTTTAGGCAAACTGTTGAACTATAGAAAAAAGTCTATGACACATCAACTTATTGATTTCTTCTCTTATCCATCTTATTAAAAAAACATTTGCTTCATTCATTTTAACTTTTATCTTTAAACCTCCTTTTTACTTAAATATTTTTTTTTTGTTTTTGTGTATTAAAATATGTTTTATTTGTTAAATTATGTTTTTTGTTTTTCTTTTTTCTTATAGTGGTTTTATAAATTATTTAACACATTCAAATATTTTAAAATGTTCATACATCTCACATTATCAACGTCTATACCATTTTGACTGTTCTTTGAAAATCTTTTAACACGAAAAAGGTTTCATAACCTTTTTAGTGTAACTTTAAAACATATCCACAGTTCTGACTTTTTATTGTTTAGTCCTGCTTTAGTGTTCTCTGAACCTACATGACCAAAAGCAATACACAGGTTTCAGTGTTTCACTGCACAATGTTATTATAATATAAAGTATTTTTCTCCTTTTTTAACATCTTAACAACATCTATTGACTTTCAAGCTTCCTAAATTAACTTCTGTATTCTTCCTCTTTTTTTAATTAAATCACAGTTATCATCTTTAGGACATAAAACTCTCTATTCCATACCACTCAACCCATTTTCTTATTTCCAACTTTCTTAAAATACATTCCCGCTTTTTTTTGGACATTCAAACGGTTATAAGTATACATCTTTGTCTTCTAATATTTCCACACCACTTTCTATTGCACTCAATTTAACATCAGTAGCCATGAATTTGCAACCCATCAATACCGCTCAACTAAGGGATTCAAGGTACAGTTTAAGTTTTGTATAACCTCTTAATTGAAACAACACAACCACTAACATAACACATTTTAATATTTTACACACTTTAGGTTCTTTCTAATCTTCTTACATGATAACTATTCAAATTTTGTTTAACATCTTCATACACTAGTAGCATGCCCGCGCGATGCGGCGACTGTGATAATTTACAACAAGAGGTGAAGAGACTTGTTTTATGTTACTTTATACATGATGATCCATGTTCCGCAGATCTATTCACATGTAAAACGATTTCGGTTAGAAAGCATTTCCTAAGAGATTGTCACTTTTGAAAGAAAAAAATGAAAACCAACTTTGACATGTTAATAGAAAGAATCGTCTTAAAACATCTAAATATGAGCTATATAATTTTTAATACCCATACAAAATATGTAAGGTGCCTTATATGTGATCAAATTACTTTACGAATCAGTTGATGTAGTAGCAAATGTATTAATTTGAGGGTGCGTACAACTAAAAAATTAGTTGTTGTTAAGTTAATCCACTTGAGAAACCATTCGGTTATAAAGTGACTCTGCTAACTTACTTAAACCAAATCAACCCACTATGTGTCTGCGTGTATTGTGTGTGTAACCATGTATAGTTTTTAACTATACTTATCAGACTCTATATCATCACAGTCATAAAAAAACGTCGAGGGTTTAAGTTTAAATCCATGTGAATCAACCTGTTGGATGAAACAAATTATTATTCTGGAGAGTACTACTATGCCTAAAACAATGAAACATACTTTGAACCTACTGTTATATATTCTTGAAATCACAAAGTGATTTTGGTTTCAAACATTAACCTACTCACTTGAAACAGAGTTATAGATTAGGATAACTCATTACAGAACCACACTCAAATCTTACACAATGAATCAATTTCAATTGAAACAAATAGCACTTATAGATCTTTAAAAAACACATGTCTTTCACGGTATTAACCATTGTTTCATACAACTTATGCTACTTCAGTGCCTCTTCACCATTGGCAATTTTAGCATTTTCTACAACTTGGTTCATTTCTTACATCTTACGATGCTTCTTTACGAGTGGCATTTTTAGCTCTTCATGCAGCCATCTACATAATAGATCAAACAACATGATAAATTCAACAGAAATTATAAAAAAAAAATATTAATTGTTAATCGCATATCTTATCTATTAACTCATCCTTGGTTTCGATTAAAAAATCCAAACAACATGCAAACTTCTTTTTCCTATTAATAAATAAAAACAACCCACTAAGTATCTTACTTTAAATCCTGCTAAAAAAAACTTATTATCACTTTAAAAGTCGAAAGCGACCAGTTGACCTCCAAATGTCAGACTGCACTATTCATAAGTACACTTCAAATGTCATAGTTTTGTAATCAAAGAACAATGTCTTTATCAACTTAAAACAACAACAAAAACAACCCATAAATGCATAATATTGTTGATAAATATGTACCTTCAATGCAGTCAAGTTTGCAGCACAGTTTGGACCCGAAAGAAGTCTCCATATAGACCGGTTTACACACTAAAAGTCTGCCTTCTTTGAAGTCTCCATATAACCGGTTTACACACTAAAAGTCTGCCTTCTTTGAAGTCTCCATATAGACCGGCTTACACACTAAAAGTCGGTCTTCTTTTGCCTTTTGTTTCATCATTATTGCAGCTCGAAATTAGAATGATCTCAATCACCATACACAGTTAAAAATGCAGCAAATTTAAGGGCAAAAACTGTGTAAAACACTGCTGTAAAAATCCAGGTAATTCAGATTAAACAAACTTGTAATACACAACTGCAGAAACAAATTTCTACTCCAAAACATTACAAAACCAGCTACAAAACGCTGCATATATAGCTACAACAATGCAACAAATATCAGCGACAAAACACTACATAAATTACCTGCAAAACACAGCAAAATTGCATAAAAACTCAGCTATAGCACATTAAAAAACTCAACGGTAAAACACTTCAACTACTATCCACTTTTGTACTAAGAACCAACCAGAACATCTGCAAAAAAGGCAGTAAAATGGATCATCAAGAAGCTATTTAAGTGTATATGACAATTGAATAGACCACTAATTCAAAAATAGAAATGAAATAAAAAGACCCACAATTTAAAAACTATGATTTAAGTGTATATGACAATCAAATATAGACCATCAAATCTCAACTACTAACACGTAGACAAAACATGCTAGAATCCTTAAGATTAAATTGAGTGTTATTGTACTTAAATCTCTTACCAAATTTTATAACTTTAAATTTGCTTCTTCAGCATCTTCTACCTGGACATAACAAGATTCCTTTGCATTTTGCTCCAATCCAACAATGAATCAATAACCCCTTCCGACAACTAACCTAGCATCGCTGTAATGACAAAAAAACAAATCATCGGATTAATTTATAAAGATCAATTTCATATGCAATAGGATTCAGCGGGTCAGGAGATATGCCACAAGATGCAGCAGCTCAAAAACCACAAGAAGCAGAAATCACATCACATATGAATTGTTAAAAGACCAACCTAAACTCCTGAACCATATGATTACAATTCATAAGATCAAAACACAAAAACTGACTCGTTCCTAAACTCCTTTATGATCACAATTCATAAGATCATTAAACCCTTAAATGGTTAAAAAACCAACCTAAACTCCTGTATGTTAAAAACAATTATTAGTAATAAAACACTACTTTTATAGAACAAATAAAACTGAACGGTTTAGAGTTCGAGAATAGGTATGCAATTTTTTGGCAAATTATCTAAAGTAATCAGTTCGTTTTAAAACTAAATTGTTCCAACACTAAAATGGCATCTTAGCAGCTTTCAACAGTAAAATTGCACCTTTACATAGCACTAAAACAACTTATCAGCTGTAGCAAATCTGTATTTTAACTTACGTAAAACTAAACCTTTTACAAACCAGTTTAATAGCTTTCTAACGACACTAAAAAAACATACTAATATGCATTTTATGCATCAAGTTAAGCAGATTTTTAGGCATCAAATTAAGAAGCATTATAGTCATAATTTGGACCTACTGTTTTCATAAGATTACACCCTTAAATGATTGAAAGACCAACCTTGACACCTTCATAAACAGCTTTTATGATCAAGAGACCAGTACTCTTTTAGAGGGTCAAGATACCTAGAATGACTCCCATGTAAACACATTCTAATGATAAGATCATATCACCCTAAGATGGTCAAAAAAGCGAAAATGTTTTCTTCTTAAAGTCATTAAAGAAAAGTAGAAGTCAAAAGATCTTCACTCTTGACTTCTTGATTTCCTGAACTCAACATAAGATTGAAATTCAAATACCATTAAAACAAAACCACAAAGCTTACTAATTTACTTTAATTCTTGTACCAAGAGTAGAATGTAGATGATACCGCAAAACAACAATGTGTAAAAGGCTTAAATGGTTCACCTTCAAAATCATAATGCAAACTGAAAGTGCTTTATAAAATTTGTAAATCAAACTCACACCCAAATCAAATCAATAGCAGAGTCTTTCCTGAATGAAACTCGCCATATATTTGAATAATGGATTTAGTTTCGGTTCCTATGTTAAAAAGATATGATATAAAAACAACTTTGAGTAACCTTTTTGCGTAAAGAAAGAGAAGACAAAAAAGTTACTGGTATATATTGTTCCTTCTTAACCAACCCGTTTGTATACATTTATTTCCTCTTGACCCGTTTCATTATTGTCCCTTCTTCTTGCACACATCTTAGAAGTGGTCCTTGGTGTAGCAGCCATTTGGTTACAGAAAAAATCCCAAATGTATTGGAAATATATGTTTGACTTAGACTTTTTGTATGTTAAAAGTAATTCTTAGTAATGAAACACTGTTGTATGTTACTGTTGTTTTGAAACCAGAAAATGAGTTCGACACTTTTTGTATGTTAAAAGTAATTCATAGTAATGAAACACTACTTTTATAGAAAAAATAAAACTGAATCGTTTAAAGTCCGTTTTAAAATTGCATTTTTCCAACAGTAAAAGTGCATCTTAGCAGCATTAAAACTGCATTTTCTTCAACAGAAAAATTACATGCTATACGACAAAAAAACATTTTAAACAAAAGCAAAGCTGCATTTTACAGCAGTAAAACTGCACATTTACATATAAACATGTCCTAACGATTGAAGATCATATCACCTTAAGATGGTAACAAGACCAAAAATGTTTTCTTTTAGAGTCATTAGAGAAAATTATAAGTAATATACATGCCTTTATTTGAGGAAGGTCCTTCCAAATGATCTTTTTTCTTGACTTCTTGATTTCCTGAATTCAATATAAGAATTCAATTCAAATTACCAAAATAATGAAACCATAAAGCTTACTAATTTACTTTAATTCTTGTACCAAAGAATAGATGATACCGTTAAAAAACAATGTCTAAAAGGCTTAAGTGGTTCACCTTGACCCTACAAAATCAAAACACAAACTAAAAGTACCTCCAAAATAAGCATTTATGCATCAATTTAATACCTTATAAAAATTGTTAATCAAAATCACACCCAAATAAAATTAATTGTTAAGTCTTTCCTGAATCAAACTCACCATATATTTCAATAATGGATGTATTTAGTTCCTCTATAAAAACATATGATATAAAAACAGCTTTGAGTAACATTTTTGCGTATAAAAAGAGAAGACAAAAAAGTTACCGGTACATAATGTTCCTTCTTAACCAACCCGCTTGTATACATTTATTTTCTTTTGACCCGTTTTACTTCTGCGCCTTATTCTTGCACACATCTTAGAAGTGGTCCTTGGTCTAGCAACCATTTGGTTACAGAATCAATCCCGAATGTATTTAAAATACATGTTCGGCTTAGACTTGAATTTATAACCCTTCTAGCTAAGTTAAGAAACCCTCATAACCAATTTCAACATTTTGTTACACTCCATTTTGACATATCAGATTTCTTAGCAGGAAACAAAAGTGGTCGCAGCTGATTACATATGCTACTGTTGTTTTGTAACCAGAAAATGAGTTCGACACTTTTTGTATGTTAAAAGTAATTCTTAGTAATGAAACACTACTTTTATAGAACAAATACAACTGAATCGTTTAAAGTCCGTTTTAAAACTGCATTTTTCCAACAGTAAAAGTGCATCTTAGCAGCATTAAAACTACATTTTATTCAACAGAAAAACTACATGCTATACGACAAAAAAACATTTTAAACAAAAGCAAAGCTGCATTTTTACAGCAGCAAAACTGCACATTTACATAGTATTTTAAACGATGTTTCAGGTGTGCAACAAATCTGTATTTTAACACTTACAAAACTGCACCCTTTACACACACTTTAACAACTTTTAAACAACACTAAAACAACATACTAATTAGCTTTTTAGGCATCAATTTAAGCAGCATTTTAGGCATCATTTTAAGCATCATTTGTAAATACTATATGAGACGTTGTTCCAAGGTAAGTATGATGATATTAGTGTATGCAGACCTGGTGGTTGTAGCAGTTCTCTTTTTGTTCTTTTTGAAGTAGTACTCGATGGCAATTTGTTACAATTTAAATAAATAACTTCATTCAAATGCTTTAGCTTCAATGTTTTAATATGATAATACATCAGTTAAAAGCTCCTCATTGTTCGTGGTCTTAATCTTATAGTCACTCGATGTATGACAATGATGAGAAAACTCTTAGAATATGAGAAAATTGCTGCAGAATTACAATTTCCACCCAATTAAGAACAAAATCAAAATCATATAAGATATAAAGATAATAATCAAAACTTTGCATTAGTAACTCATGTGTCATATCCTTTACATAAGTGCTAGTTGAAGACAAATAAAGTGTTAGATGTCAAGATTAAAATTCTCACCCATACTCAGCTATTTCTCTATAGCTTATGTCGAAAGCGTACTTGCAATTTACCCTAAAATTAACTAAGAATGGTGTACAACGGTTAATTCAGTTCCAAAATATTATCAGTTATAACAGAAGCTTCAAACTGAATTAATAGATTCATACCACAGGTAGACCATATAGAATCCAAAGACCCAGATCACTTCAAAGCAACCATAAAAATTTACAACTTGAAAGGCACTCAAATGTCAAAACTCTAACAACAAACAGATAAGAAACACATATTATCAAATTTCTATAAGCAAAACCAATATCAGAATACCAAGTAAGAGAGACAATTCTTACCATACATAGAGTTTGCACATTGACGGTCAATCACTTCATCATCAATCTTGTTTAAAACCTTTCAATGTTCTTCCTTCGCCATTGTTACTGGTTACAACATAACAATGAATATCAGTGCAGTCTTCGGCTTGCTCCTATCAAGACAACGCGGAGAGAGTGAAGCTGAGAGCTCGAAAGAAACCAGGAATCACCACATCTGTCGACAACATGATTTGGGGATTATGTGAATCAGGATAATTAGAGATTCATATCTAGGGTTAGGGTTATTTGAATTTTGAAACCGGATGTTGTGATGGTGGCGATGATGGACGGAAAAACGTAGAGATGGTGGCGATGAGGTTGTGTGCTGTATGCAACAGAGAGAGGCGGATGTTGTGATGGTGGTGATGATCGTGGTGGACATTGCGATGGTGGAGATGAGGCGTTGTGTTTATGCAGCAGAGAGAGAGAGGCGGCACTTTTTATCCTTTTGAAAGTAGGATGTTAAAATGGTTATTTAGGGTTTAGTTTTTATAGTGTTGAAAGTTTAAGGAATTTGTGAAAAGACAAGTTTACCCATCCAATTCTCTTTTTAAGGTATTATATAGATAGATATACTAATTCCAGTCCCTTTTTATCATTTAAGGTCTCCTGAACATTCAAGGATTCGTTTGTTTAGACAAATCGATTTAGCCAGACGGGATTACTCACTCAAATTTCTGGTCATTAGACTCTGGAAGCAACCTATGCACAACAATGAAAAGGCTGTTTATTCACTTGAAATGATTGTTATGGATGAAGAGGTAAGTAAATATTTAAATTTGTTATTTTTTTACCCTTTAATATTTATAAGTTTAAGAAAACTTTTAATGTTGTTCTTCTAAAAATTGCAGGGTACAAGAATGCAGTGCAATGTGTTGAAAAAATGGTTTGAAAAATTTGAACCCCTTCTAGAAGAAACTGGTGCATTTCTCTTAAGAAACATTTAAGTGGTTTAAATTTCACTCATGTTTGTTGATTCGATTTGTATGTTTGCTCATCTGTGACACAAATTGTTTCTAATTTTACAGATATGTTTGTTTTCCAGGTTTGATTTTTTTGTTTTTTTTTCATTTAAATGGTTGTTCCTTGTAATTTATGTTATACATGCTGCTAAAATGTTATCGGTGTTTGTTACATGTGAAACTTAAGTTTTGAATGTTTTGAACATTTTTAAACCCAAATATTACTTGCTTTACAAAAAAATTAATAATTCATAGCATTTTCATACTTTTATTCGAAGGATTTCATTAATACCAACCGACAAAAACACTATCTTTTTAAACGTCAAACGTATGTTTTGCAATGACTATAAACAAAAGTCAATGGCTTTCATTGTCGAAAGTGGGTTTGTATTTGAAGGAACCGGTTTTACTCATGGTCAATTATACGTGACATTATCAAGAGTTACAAGACGTGATGGCCTAAAGATAGTAATAGTTGATAACAATGGCAAGTAAAACTTCTAATGTTGTATACATAGAAGTTTTTAAAGATTTGTAATAAATTACATTTGTAAATGTCATTAATTATACTAATAATAAAATGTTTGTCAAATTTCATCACACACCTCTCGTGTAACACACGGGCACATAGCCTAGTATGTTATATAAAGAAACACACCAAAAATAAAAAGTATGGTTAAGAAAAAACTTATTTTGTGCAAAAATAATATTTTAATATTTCCTACATAAAGTTGCAACGTATTGTGCAATCTTTGAGTACGAGCACCGAGAAAAGAGACGTGTATTTCTTTCAAAATCCACCAACCCGACTCGTTTTTACGAAAAACCCGCTTAGGTTAACGTTCTATAAATACCCTCATTCTTCTTCTACACAAACCCAACTATAAATCTTCCTTCTTTCTCTACCTATATCATCGTTTTATCACTTTACGTTCCCCATCGATTGGATAATAGCATCAGGTCATTGTTAATTTCATTAAATTTTCTAATTTCATTCAACTTATTAACCCTCATTGTCATCAATCAATCGGTGTTTATGTGTTGATCTGTTCTCGTATGGATTTTGATTAGGTTTTCGTTTTTGATGGTGAATGTGTGTGATTAGGATTGATAGTATGCTGTATGCAGTTCAATTGATTGGGATTGTTAGTTTTGTTGAAGTTTTGTATCAGTTGTTTAGGTATGTTGTGGTGGTAGGTGGAGACATAGTACAAGTGCATGATAAGTTGTTTAAGAAGAAGTGAATCACTTATTGGTGCTGTTTTTGAGGTTCAGAAGAGTTTGTAAATGTAAAGGTTGATTTTTTTTAATCTAGAAGAATTAGGTTTTGTTCTCCTTAATTTTGTATCATAAAATTTCATGTTTGATCAAGAAGATTGTATCTCATTTGTTCTTGAAATCTGTGATTGCTTTAGATTTTGCTTTCAAAACTCAGCATTTTTTAAAGAAGGTCTTTAGTTATATTGAAGTCATTTCAAAGTTCCAACCTTTAAAGTTTTATTGTGACTTTGTAGTAAGTGGATGCTTGATTTGGTTTGAGGCTTTGTTATGCTACAGTTGTATTTGATGTGTTGGTAGCTCGAAGTTCAAACAGATGCTATTTGATACTAAAGTATATATTTATCACTAATGATGTTAATTTTTCATTAACTTTTTATACAGGCGTGTTTTCTTGCAAGAGAAGTAGACAATGAGTGCCCAGGGACTAGTTATGAGGTATGCGAGAAATGGTAAGAGAAGGAAAGGGGCGCTGGATCTCAATGTCCCTCCAGTTGAAAACCTGGAGCAAGCAGGAGGGCCTGCTCTTTCAGTCGATCAGGATGGTCAAGTTAATGTTCCATCTATTCCAGTGGTTGGTGGTGGTCAAGTTAATGTTCCATCTGTTCCGGTGGTTAGTGGTGCTCAAGTTAACGTTCCATCTGTTCCAGTGGTTAGTGGTGGCCAAGCTCAACAGCCAGCTGGATCCACACTACCTGCACCTATAGACGTTGAGGAATTGGATGATGATGTCCTTATATCATCTCCCAGAGCATTTGAAGAAGTAAATTTTATGTGCTAGAAGAACACTTTGCTTGTTTTATCTACTTATATTGTTTGTGCTCATATTACTAATTTGCACCTTTTTCAGGCTAAAAGGAAGTCACGAAGGACATTGGTGATTGATGTGGATTCTGGTAAGACTGTGCCCTCAAAATGCACTCACTTATGTTCACTTCTTTCAGAGAATAATGTATATGTGCTATTTATATGTTTCTTTAGTACGTTGATGGAGAGTGGATGTATGTTAGATAAATACCAAAAACTTTCTTTTATTATAATTCTCCAAATTTACTCCCATTTGCGAATTATAGTTTCAAGCGATGCCGTCTATTAGTCAAATACCTATGCTGTTGTATGAACTTTAAGATGCATATCTCACTTCTGTCATTTTTATCCTTGTTAGTTTCAAGCAATGCCATCTATTAGTCACATGGTTATGCTACTTCCTTCCAAGGGTAAAAATTTTTTATACAAGTTAACGGCGAAGGCATATGTAAAAGTAAACAGTTCATAAGCTTTACTGAAGGTGTGCAAGTGAATGTTTGCTGTATTGAGAAATTAGATTGGTATTACATTGTGTGCTATCATCCTATTCCTTTTATTAGGACAATTAATTAATGTTGTGTATATGGCAGAAGAAGTTGCTCTAAGGCTTGGTGTTAACCAGGCGAACAAGCGCAGAAGAAGTCATCAAAATCCACCAATCATCAATTGTGAACTCTATGTAAATTTGGAAGGAAGCAGTGGCTCTATGGTAATTTCATATTTTATAGCGTATATTTGTCATTATTCTGGACTAGCAAGCTACAAGCTGTAGTTAGGTTCTATTATCATAGCATATTTTGATCATTATTCTGGACTATCAAGCTACAAGCTGTAGTTAGTTTCTATTTTCATAGCATTTTTTTCTTCATTATTTTGGACTAGCAAGTTACAAACTATAGTTACTTTTTATTTTCACCACCACTGCAACATCCAATAGGAATATCAAGAATCGGTCCTCTGCTAGGCTTTGTAGCTTCAAAACCGGACACCCTTTTATGTACATCATAGATCCTAAATGTGAAATAATTGGCATGTCGAGTATGGGGTCGTTTGAGTAAAATTGGGTAATTTTTGAATGATTTGATGTGAAAGAGTTATAGTGTCGAGGTAATATAATTTTTTGAATTAAGTGATTTAGGAGGCTTATGCATTAAAATTACAATTTGGGCAATTTTTCACCCATTTATTCCATGCAACTTGTTAGAGATGGAACATTACGTGACTCAACCCGTTTATAAGCAAATAAGCCAGTTTGCTACCTTTACTAGCCTGTTTCACATCTTTGAATATCTCAAGTCTGAATTTCTGAATTTGGCATCCCTTTAATGCAGTTTTCTTCTTTACGATTGTCCACCAGGAGGGTTATAATTGTTTAGTATTTTTATTTGTCTTGTAAGCAAGTGATCATCCCTACATGAGTTAAAAGTTCTTGTTACTGCAGAGAGAGAGACCACAGTACATAGCGCCACCACCGCCACCACCAAAGGAACCAACTTTCAACTGTCCTATATGTATGGGACCATTAGTTGAGGAAGTGACCACAAAATGTGGTCACATCTTTTGCAAGGCATGCATCATGGCTGCAATAAAAGCTCAGCATAAATGCCCTACATGTCGACAGAAACTTACAAACAAAAACATTATTAGGGTATACCTCCCTACCGCCAAGTGAGATGAAGGTGTGTATACCTGATCTCTCAAACTGTTCATCGTCATCCTTTTTTAATTAAAACAACACTTGATTGTCATATATAAATGCACATTAGGGCGTTTTAAGTAGTGCAATCAATATACCTTGAGTGCCTTCAAAACCATTTAATGAAATGCAAAACTTTTTTTATAGGACTATATTATTGCAAGGATGACCTGTTATAACACCTTTACAAACTATATTACTATAAGACTGATTTAGTCCAAGGAGTTATCAATATTTTTTTATTGTCTTTGCTGGAGGATATTTTCCATGCTTGATGATTTTTCAAGCGATTTTTAGAGCCTATGTTTTCTAATGCTCAGTTTGCCTCCTGCTAACAGAGCAATGTCAATATGGGTGTGGGGGGAAACGAGTCTTGCTGATCTTCCACCGCTTTATAGTCACAGAATTATGGGACATTTACATATATCCCCTTCATAATATCATTTATTATATATTTACCTAACCCTTAAAATCAATTACATACTTTCCCTTCCTAAACAAGATATTTCATATTTATCCATTTTATTAATATTAACTAATTCAATAGCTATTTTACCCTTAATGAACTTATTTAATGTTTATTTACATATTTCTTTTTTCTAAGATCATCAATTTTCAATTACATGTTCATGCACTCAAGGTAATACTAGAAGATGATATTTATTAGCTTGACGAGCTTTTTCAGTTGTTTTTACACATGCACACAAAAAAAATTACTTATTTTTGCTTCAAATTTTGTCGTACTCATTTTCTTTATTTGACTGGAGTATTCAAGTTTCATGCTTTGTGTTTATTTACACGATACTTATCCTGTCAACCATTAAAAAACATGGAACAAAAACGAGTGATTTCCATTTTGTGTTGCATCATCACATGATTCACAACACCATCTTTATATTTAGTATGAACGATGTATATTAACATCATATTTCGAGGATATGGCTGTAGTGATATGACATTGAGAACACAACAGATGAGTTGCACCATTTTATTTAATGTATTTTAGTTAAGAAAACTACAAAGATGAGTAATTTTTTTAAGAAAAAGGGAAATATGTAATTAACTTTAAGGCTTGGGTATATATGTGATTAAGGCTATTGATAAGGGGATATATGTAAATGTTCCTAGAATTATTTGTTTCTTTGCTTGGTTGGACGATAAATAGACATGATTGACTGTTTTTAATAAATTTTCTGGAACCTATATAATCTAATGTTCACGTAATCACATGTTAATTATGCAACCTGGTGTAGAGGTGACAATTGGTGGGGCGGGGTCATGTTGTTTCTAAACCATTCTGCTGTTGTGGATGTGATAAAATGGGTCTGTTTTTTTTTTCATTTTCATTTTTATAAATAGTTGATTAATGGTTTAAAGATGATCTAGAAAACTTTATACTCAAACTGGTAATATAATAAGTTTTAAGTAGAATGATAAAATTATTTAGGATTAAGCATTTGAATACGAGACAATTGTTGGCCCTTCTAAACCATATGACACTCTTCATTTTTAGCTGCTTATTTTCCCCTAAATTTTTAGTTACTGGGTTGGTCCGTATAATTGCTGCATTTTCAGTTAACCTGGTTGGCCTGCTTTTATATAAATGGGCTGAATACATGCCAGATGACTTTTGACCCATTTAACCCATTATGAAACTGTTTGTTTTAGCTACTTATCATATATATTTTTTTCATACAGTTTTTGCTACTCGGTTGGCCGGCCTGTTTTCATGTACTGATGGCAGGTAAATAGGCATGAGTGATATGTCTATTTATGTAAAGATGAGGGATAGAGGTGAGGGATATATACAGCTAGCAGGTAGGATTATTGAATGATTTTATGAAGTGCAGCTGTGTTGTATCTGGTCACCTTTGGTAGATTGATCATCTTATGTGTGAACCTTATGCAGTTCATTGGTCTTTCTTTGTTTAAAGATTTTGTTGAGCTAATATGAAATCAGATTTGCCATGCTCTTGATGTTATGCTGTGGTAGTAGCAAAATGGGCTGTTTTGAAAACCAGACTAGATATTGAACCAGGTGTTTTAATGGTTCACTGGTCTAACCGAAGAAGGAAAATGAACATGGCATAGTTTTGTGACGCAATTGCTCCCAAATAAACTTACGTTTTTTTTATCAACAATTTTTATCTTAATGCCACCTAACTTCGCATATTCAAACCCACCGCTAATTTTATGAAACACAAATTGACAATCATCACTACAAGACCATTTGTTCTTAATAAACTTGAGCTACCACAAATTAGACTCACCGGTACACATCCTTTTTTTTTTATTAACGTATACATCTAGAGTTGAAAATATTTGCTATTTTTGTATTTTGGTAACACGTAATTAATAATCTAATATATCTACAACCCACGTATTGTCACGTCGCATATTTGGTTAAATTATTCAATCAACATACTTAATATTCCACACAAAATATTAAAACTAAATGTTCACAGCGGATACAAGCTGTAGAGTATAATTATTTTAGAAAACAATGGAGTTTTTAATTATTTTGTCGTAAAAATGATATTATTGGCATATTATGGACAAACAATGCTAGTAATTAATTATATTCCTTTCAGTTCAATCATTTAGTTTCATAAGATAAATCAATTAACTAGGTGTGAAAGATGTCATACATGTTTGACAATTTCTATTGTTTAATGTGATACATATATAGTTAAGTACTTTTAAAGATTTTAATATTTTTTTTAAGTGACTATTATTTTTTCATGTTATTCCACTTGGATCCTACTAATTTAACTAGATATGAGACAAGACCGCGTGTTACAACGTCTGAATCACGTGATCATGTTATGCGTATGTGATTTCGTCACAATCTTTATAAAATAACTTGGTACTAACAACTAACCGCCGTTAAAACATATACAAGAAGTATAAACATGGTGCTACATCAATTTATGATTTAAGTTTTTATATGTAGTCTTTAAACTTTTTAATATATATTTGTTACATATTCTTGAGAGACTACATTAAAATTATATGCGTGTTTTTTAAATTCGTATTTACAAATAACAGTATAATTAGAGAAGGTTGTCATTTACTTATGAGATATTAATTAAGTTTATTAAAATATTTAAATTTCCTTTTATCTTTACATCAAATATCACTATCTAGACGAAAATCTTATCTGAAATCTTATCGTTAAAAATCCATGCACAATGCGTCTTGCTCGCCAGTCGCCATGTAAACGAGTTTTTTGTTAGTCGTCCATATATTTTTTTTATAACTATTTTGGTAATTTCAGTTGATGTTTAATACTATTGTAGTAATGCTGTGAAGGTTAATAATTAGTATACGCTTAAAAACTAATACTTCCACCGTTTTATTAGAAGTGACTTAGTTTGAATAACAAAAAATTTTAGGCACTTTAAATGATTGTTTTTTTTCATCATTTAACAATAATATACCTTGACAATAAATATTATGTAGGTCCATTACATTGTTTGTTTTATGTTATTAAGGGTAAATTTACCAACAAATTTTAAAAGTGAGCACTTTGAATATGACAACTAAAAAAGAAAACATCCATACTTTATAATGGAATGGAGGGAGTAGTAAATTTGGTTTGGGTCAAAATGATAATTTTCAAAACAATAATACTATATTTATTTCTCTAAAGAACAACATTATTATGCTTATATAAAATGGAATTTTATATTATCAATCTTGGATCTAAGTTGATAGAAAAATAATTGACTTAGATTCATCTACTAGGACATAACATGACTTCCCCAACATAGACATTGAATAAGCTTACTGTTTTGCTGCTGCTGCTGCTGCTGGTCAACCGGCCAGATAAGTTATACAGATGGCTGATCCTGCAGCTGAGCAACAGCGGCCGGAGGCAGAAGAAGCCCCTGAAACCAGGGTGAAACCTATCACCGCTACAGACGTCATGGACGTACCAGATATGATGAAATTTGACGACATTGATGACAATGTTGGCGAAGTTACAAAAGGAAAACATGAAATCATAAGCGAAAACAGCATGGGTCGAGTGGCAACTGGCGAATGTTCCACGCACTTTGGACAGGTTGTGGAAGAGGAAACAGTGGAGTTAAAAATTGGAAAGGTGAAACCAAAGCTTGCAACATACTCTATGCATTGCCCCAATTGTAAGTCACAGATTACAAAAGTTATTCTTCGCTGGAAAATGTTTTTGTATGGATTGGCCAAGCATGAACCAGTTGTTGCTCCACATGTATACGTGAATCACGAGTCGGTAATAAGTTCAGAGCAAGTTCAGGTTTGTAAATACGACATAGGAAGCCTGGAACTACAAGAAACTCAGCAACCAGAAACATTGCATGTGAATCGACGGTCCATAATAAACTACCATCAAGTTCAGGCTCCTAAATATGTCACAGAGACTGCTGCAGTCACACATGGTTAAGTGTTCAAACGTCCAAAAAAACTACTGTTTTGATTGCTTGTTTTAAATTGACAAATTCTATGTGTTGTTTTCTTTATGTGAATTGATTAGTTTTATTTTGCAGGCACTGTCCAGATGCTTTCGATGGATCTACCCGAGTGTTCAAATGCTACCGGTGATGATGATGACATGATCATGATTGAGAATGAACCAGGTAACGCCTAGAAATTGAATCATATAAAGAACTAAAGGTTTGTATGCGTTGTTTTCATGTGATCGTTTGTATTCTGCATTATAGGTGTTGTGCAATCTAGAAGAAGATCATGGCTCGGTTATGAGGGTGTTCTTGCAGAGATTTCAAAGAGTATTGTTTATGGAGGTTTAATGGAGGTTATTGTAAGCTTAGGTGTTGTAGCATCTGCTGCTGCTTCTGGTGCTACTACTCGTAAGTTTCCGTTGGTTCTTGCTTAAGTGATAAAGATTTGCTTCATATGGATCAATGGCTAACCGGATCAATAACTAAACCGGGTCAACCTGTTTGATTAGAGGTGCACAGGATAAACTAGTTTTTTAAATGGAACTGGCAAACGTAAACAGAATTGAACATAAACAAACCGATCGCTTCCCTCTCCAAAAACCAGTTTCTAACCCGAACCGGTTTGAAAAACTAAACTGGTTTGTACACCTCTACATTTGATATGATCTTGGTAGCCGTTGATGAATCTTTCGGATCTTCCTTAAATCGTATCCTAACAATAAAAAAAATATTTGAATTTGTAGTGTGCATAGTATCTTTGGCACTCGCAAGTCTAATCGGCAGGGTCTTCATCATCGGGCACAATGTAAGTAAAATACTAGTGTTTAACCATCTTACAAAACTCTAAAATGACACAATTAATAACAAAAGCCATATCCTCAGCTTTGGGACCTTAGAGATTACTGTTACAAGTATAACCAGAGTCAGACAACAAAGTACAATGAGCTACTTGGACAAGTAAACTATTTTCCACTACACACGTTTTTTGCAATACTATCTTTCCTTGTGTTCGGGATGGTTCCACCCGTTACATACAAGTACTCATATCATGAAACCAAAGATAGGGACTTTACACTCTTGGTGGTTGCAACTGCATCTATTCTATGTGTAATATTACTGGCCATACTCAAGGCTTACATCAATAAGTGCACGATTTCGCAATACTTTAAAATGGTGGTATACTACATTATCATTGCCGTATCAGTGTCGAGTGTGTCTTATGTTGTTGGGAATCTGGTCATGAGGTTGATGAAGGAGAGCGGATGGTTTAGCACAAGTTCAGGTGGTGCTATGCCCTGTCTTCCCCATGCCACAAGCCCATATCTAGAAGCTTTTTAATGTTCAAGAGTAAAGATTTAAAGAACAATGTTATTTGAGTTTGTTAGTTGCTAGTGATTGTATGTAACTTTGTATCATATTCAGCTACCAGTATACACTTTACTTTTGTTTATAAAATAATGTTTGTTGAGCCAAGGTCTACTGTGAGCAGTTTTTCTATCTCTTGCGATAAAAGTAAAGTTTGTCCTCACCAGACCTACTCTGAGTGGGATTATTGGTATATTACTGGGCATGTTTGTTTGTTATTTGAGTGTTTTTGCTCGACAATCATGTCTTGTTTATCACAAAAATCGAATACGATGCTGGCCAACATTGGGTTCTTTTGGGTCAGATCTGGTTGGTGGTGTAAAATTCAGACATTTTTATATTATGAAACTCTTAAAGCTGATTCTTGATTTAAGGTCATACAAAACCCAAAACCATAAAGTTTGTGATTGATCTTTAAATTAGACTGCATGTGTAGGCTTTGTGAAAATAGTTACATTATAAAGATTTTTCATCATACTCAAAAATGAAACAGAACGTTTAGGATGATACAGTTTACCTCAAAAATGAAGCTAAAACATCCATTTTGGAGATGAACGGGTTGTATTCGGTCTCTGCTTGTTAGGCAGCCGCTCAGAGTTAGCATTCTGTCTCTGCTTGTTGGACAGCCGCTCAGAGTTGGTCTGTTTTTTCATGATTGAAGACACGGTAGGGCTGTAATAGTCGTTACTCCTTTGAGAAGTTGTACATTGTGAATAACCGTATGTACCTCTTCGTGCAATCGGGTTCCTCTGGACTGAACCTGGCCCCTGTCTATTGTAATTTACACAGCTCTGGCTCCTCCCTACCTGCTTTGGGCTCGGAAAATTACGGCTCTCAGCGGTTTCTGCAGAGTACATTGTGGTTTGTCCTTCACTGGAATACCCATTTTGCTCATGGGCTAACTCAATCGGGGATGCACATGACTGAAC
This sequence comes from Tagetes erecta, assembly GCA_030867185.1. Lineage (NCBI taxonomy): Eukaryota > Viridiplantae > Streptophyta > Magnoliopsida > Asterales > Asteraceae > Tagetes > Tagetes erecta. The sequence goes on from CM061494.1 coordinate 12,256,372, forward strand.
TTCGCTGTGTGCCCCATTGACAGAACCTGTGGAAGCAATCTCAGCTTCGGCTATCGGGTTTGACTTTGACTTTTCTTTACAATTCAAAAGAACTTCTTTCCTTCCCATGTTTGTCTTAGGTGGGAAGTTGATATCCAAGAGCTGCATTGGGGTTTTTTCCGTTTTCCTAAACGGCCCGGAGGTCAACTTTGGCGAATCATAAATCTCAGGAGTTGGGATCCCCTGTACATGAGTAGTACTAGTAAGATGTTGATCAACGGGTGGTGTTTCATCTTGGAAAGAACTAGACCCCGGTTGACCCTCATTTTCATTTTCACTAACTTTAAAAACCTGTTTTCTAGAGAAAGAAGAACACGAGTGGTCACTTTTTTGGCCTGTTGACATTAACCTAATAATCGGTTGTTTCGGTTTATTTATAAAATCATCAAGACTTCCTTCCCAATGCTGATTTAACCAATCGTAAATTATATAAATCGGGATGCCAAACTGCATTCCAGAATTCTTTTCAACAGATGAAGTAGAAGATGACGTTGACGATGATTTTGTGGTTTGTGACGTGGCTAGCTTCATGGGATCACAAACCATGAACGAAAGATTCCCGTGTATATCAAACCCAGCTGAACCAGGGCTCCATGTTAGACCATCAGGTCTAACTTTTATGAGGTTGTCCGTGGCTATAACCACCTTTCCTTCACCAACTGTTAGCTCGTTTTTCTCAGTGTAACCTAAAAGGTATACCATACGACCAAGGTCTAAATTCGGCTTAGAACATGTTTTCAGATAGTGAGACTGTTGAGACAAGACATTTGAGTCTGCATCCATAACATCTAACCCTACTATGGTTAAATCAAGGACCGAGCTAGTAATGAAGAACCTGTCATTGAGCAGTAAATAGCTACAAATTAGCCAGTAAACCAACAACATTCAACACGCTGTCATGATGTTTAAGCCGTTAGAAATTAAACTCATGAAGAAGTGAACAACACATTCCTTTAAAAAATCTACATTTTGACTTTTGGTGTCAAAATGCTACAAATTTTAACATAAAATTTCAAACTTGCCCTATTTCTTAGTGAAAGGGGAAAAACCATGAAATTAAAGTCTAGGGCATAACTTATATCAAAATTGAGCTAATTTCAAGCAACATTGTTAATCAGAAAGTAAAAAAACCGATTAAAAACACGTAACAAATTCGCTCCTCAATCAAATTACATCTCCTTAGGGTTTGTCAATTTTAAATTCCATCAATCACACATACAATTACTATAACCAGATGCAATCAAACAACATGAACACATGAATCAATTAATCAATCGAAGTAATGGTACGTACCTATGAGGAAAAAGTGAAGCACGAGCACCGTTTTGAAGGCGGATCTGAGCAGCCTCAGCGGCGGCAAGTGAGGGGAGAATAGCATGAGTAGTAAGAAGAAGGTTTTTATGAATAAGGAAGCCAGTGCCGGTGGAAATTCGAGCCATGAAAGGACCTTTGCCGGAGAAAATGGCGGATTTAGTTTTCTCCGATTTACATATTCCGTTGCAAAAACACAAGGACACTCCCATTGGCGTTGATTATCGGTTCAGATCCGGTGATTGTTAGGTATCATTGGTGATGGAGCAATGGTGGTGTGACTATTGAAGCTGCGAGTCGATGACAAATCTATCAACCTGGTTTCAAAAGAGCTACAGTAGTAGCGTATAGGCGCTCTTTTCGATATCAAGGCTTTTTTTGAATTAGACTGATTCAAGTTTAATAATTCAAATTTAAGCCATTGTCTTAACTTAACACTTTCACTGCTCTTTTTAGGAGCCATATCCAGTTATATGCTATTTATTGGATTCAATCACCTCCAACTATTGGTTATTAGCCGCTGTCACCCCAAGTATCACTTTGGCCAATATAACTCCAAACTAAACACTTTGGTGTGTGTATCACCAAAAGTTAAAAAAAATTAACCAAAAATTAGCCAAAAATGACTTGAATTGGTTAACTTTTGGTGATACGGTGTCCGTAACACCAAAAGCTAACCAAAAAATAATCAAAAGTTAACCAAAAGTGACTTGAATTGGTTGAATTTTGGTGATACGGACACCAAAATGTTTAGTTGGGAGTGATATTGGCAAAAGTGATACTTGTGGGTGACAGCGGCCAATAACCAATAGTTGAAGGTGATTAAATCCAATAACCCTTTATCGCTAAGTATGATACATATCAATCGGTGCTAAAAATTAAAGGTGTTTTATTTCTACAGTCAAGTTCTCTTTTTTTGTTTTGTGTTTTTTTTCATAAGTATGACACCAGTTATTTCAAGTATAAAGGTATCTGATTCTTAAAGATTATCTTGTTTCTTTGTTTCCAAACACACTAAATTACCGTATCTGTTACAAAGGCTTGTATAATTTTTTGTTTTACCTTTTCTGAAGATTCATCTCTATGAATACCCAGGAGATCGTCAAATAAGAATGCAAAGATGGGGTGATTTTAATTTTTAAGTCATGTAGTTACTGTAGCCTATGCTAGGTTTATGAATTGACAGGAGGTGAAAATATGCTCACTTGATTCTTCTGTTTCATCACAAGGGCACATCATGCTTGGAACTAGGATACCCTGTTTTGATAGGGTATCACGCATTGGAATCCTTTATACTTTTGTTCTCCATATTAGAGTGTTTACTTATGGGTATCTAATTGTTCCATTAGATTCTTTTATCCGGTGGTTGTTGATCTTGATCATCTAGGTTGCTTCAGATGTAGTTTACCAGATTTTCAACACTCACAATTTCTCTCCACTTCCACACGTCATTTTTGCAACCACTTTCACTACTTAAACATGTTTTTTTTAACAAGGTGACGTGTAACGTGACTATTATATGGTTATGAGTTGGATTTTTACAATGTGTTTTTTTAATAATAAAAGATTGATTTTTTAATGTATTAAACATAGTGGCTTTTGTTTCTCTCTAGTGTATTCAGTTGACAATATATTTTCTAATCCATTTCGTTTATTCAACATTTAGTCAATTTCTAAAGGTAAGGTTTCAATCAATTATGTTCTTAACGTGTGTTTTTTTTTCACCGCGAGCAACATACATCTAATACGAAAGTTTGCTTAAAGAGTGTTGTTCATAACACCTCATACACCAAATCACACGCTAACTTATCCAAAGGAAACGTAATGTTCTATTAGAACGAGATTGACAATGGTATGAACAAAGTGTTATGCTAGACTAAGACTAATACATGTAATAAAAATTAAAGTTGAGATTGGGGGTGGTCAACTTGTTAGTTGAAGCAATCAAGCTAATATGGGCCAGTGACTAACTGTTTAAATTAGGGTTATTGGATTTTATTACTCGCATCGTCCCCACAACCACTCATTGTCCGCCTCCACCGCTACCGTTCTTCACCGTCCCCCACCACCATTGTCCACCATCACCATTCACTATCCACCACCATCACTATCCCCCACCAACACCACTGACTGTTTATTTCAGCAGACTACAGAAATTAAAAACAAACGGTCTTCTTCTTGCAGACTGTAAATTTGATCTCCCTCTTATTTTACAGATGTCTTTAAATATAGTTTGTAATCTATAAATATTTTTCTGCCATAAAGTCAAACAACACCTTAAAATCACCACTCGGTGAATAAAGCAACAATATGTCCCATATGTAGAGGTGCAAAAAAAAAAACCGGAACCGGAACCGATCAAATAACCGAAAACCGGTTCTTTGAAGAACCGGTTCTACAAGAACCGAACCGGAACCGGAACAGAACCGTAGTTTCTGAATAGGTTCTACTATTTTTTCCAAATTATAGGTTCCAAAAGAACCGGAACCGGTTCCTAAAAAAACCGGTTCTTGGAAAAACCGGTTCCTGAAAGAACCAGTTCTTGAAAAACCGGTATGTTTTAGTGTTGTTATTTATTTAATGTTTTAAAAGCTATATATCTTGTAATATTTAAAATTTTTAATGTTACTTTCGGCCCATATCATAGAAAAAAAGGTATTTTTTAAGAACCTGAACCGGTTTTTTAGGAACCGGAACCGGTTACTAGGTTTTAGTGTTTTCATCAAAAACCGGTTCTAGAACAAGAACCGGTTCTTTTAACGCCAACAAGAACCGAAACCGGTTTTAGAACCGGAACCGGTTCTTAAAAAAACCGATTTGTGCACCTCTACGGCTCTACCCATATGGAAACTTGCAATGACCCGGATTTGGATTCGACCCGAAACCCTCCTTTAAATCTTTAAGGCCCATTAACAACATCATAATCTTCAACTCAACAAAACAAAATTAGGGTTTTTGAAGAGGCTGTAACTGTAACACATTTCCATCGACAATGATCTACGACGTCAACTCTCCCTTGTTCCGCTCATTCCTCAGCCAAAAAGGTGGCTCATCTGATAAGAGGTACCTTTCGTCTCCTTGAATTTGATCTACTTTTTACATAATCGTATATTGTAGTGTTTGCTGTTGACATATACACGATTTGAGTGTTCAATGATAGGTTTATTTGTTAATCGATACATATAGATGATGTTATATGAGCTGTTTTTATACATATACATATGTTCATGTACCTGGTAGTGAAAATTTGTAAATAAGTAAACAATGTGTAGTTGGTGGTTGCATTGACCAGGTTGTAATAGGTGCTTGACTCAATGATAGACATGTTTTACAGCTGTAGTGAAATTGTGAAATGAATGGTTCTAGGCAGGGGTGATAATGCACCAAGGACCAGACCGTATTGGTCCGGCCGTCCGGTTGGATTGAAATCAAACAAGGTGAAAAACAAAGACTTAGGCCTGACATGGTTGAAAAAATTGTTAGGCGCTGGTCGAGCAAATGATAATCGGGCAGTGAGACACCGACTAGCGTTTTATCGGAAGTAATATGATTGGAATTTTATATGTGGTTTTTTTCGCATTTATGTATACATCCACTAACATTTTTAAAAAAATTATATAGATGTTTTCAGTTTGACCAAGTTTCACTGAAATTTTGATCAGCTTAGACCAAATTTTGCTGATTTTTTCCATTTAATCCTGCCTACTGATTTTTTGGACGATTAGGTGAAATTGCAACGCTTAAACACCAACTACTGATTAATCCTGGACTAGACAGGTTTGGTGTGTTTTGAGTCAAGTATAATCATAGGTCAACTACTGGATAGGACTGCGACCAGAAAGGCTGGACCTAACTAAATAAGGTTAAAAATAAGGACTGGGGATCGGACAGGGACTGAAAGCGAATAATGTGAGAAAAGGACCGAGGACTAGACTGATTTTGTGTGTTTCAGGTCGTTCTCGGGCCAGTTCTCATCAGTTCATTGGATTTCTTGGTTGTATGTGAGATGCTCACTTCTAGTTCTAGGGATTTGATTAGGTATAGAACTATCATGATGAGCCTTGATTGTCTGTTAGATTCACATATAGACAGAAAAAATCATAGTAACAGAAAATAATTAAGTAAATTTTTTATAGATGCATAAGTTAAGCTAAGGATTTTTTATCAGTTGGTACATTTATGATAATCGTAAATTTGTAATTTTGGTTTCGCTAAAGCAACATGTTCTGGATGCTAAGAGAATGAACCCATAAAGTCCTGATCAATCTCTGAACTCTAGGTCGCTCTCTTAAGCTTCTATAAGAATCAATAATGTTATAATGATGTAACTATTGCTTAAGTAATTGCTTTGCGAGTCTTGTATGCATTTGAGAGAAAACTAACAGTTAGACTGGATATTTATTATTGGTGTGAATATATGATCTACACTTTCATTCAGTGAGTCGTTATCATGGTCTAGTTTTAAACATGCTTTCTTTTACTATGTTGAATTCAACTTATTTTAGTGTTAACCATACCAAAATACAAAACCTTGATACAATCTTTAATTGTGGCTAGCATACTAAAATCAATAGTTAAGTATACAAAACTGTAAGTCTTACTGTTTTATGCACCGGGGTCATTTGTTTGTATACAGTTTAACCTTTTTGTTTTTAATTCATCTAAAGCAATCTGTTATTTTATTATTATTATTATTTATGTTATTATTATAATCAAAGTTGCTATTTTTCTTTGGTATTTGATTTGTTAAAACCGGGATGCCAACAATAGGTGTTTAGTTCAGTAAATATTGGCTCAAGTTACTTGTGTCAATGCAATCTCCGGGTTTTAGGTATAGCATTAGATAATCAAGCTCCATACCTTTAAAGATAATAATTTGACTATGTCACTCAGTTATAATTTGTGTCAAGTTGAATATATTATGGTGCATTTAATGTTTTATATTGGTACTTTTTGTGCCTAATGTGCTGTTAATTTTTACAGGAAAACTGAAGAGCAAAGGCCAAAGGAGCACAAGCCAAAAGCTAATGAAAACAAACCTGTCATGAACGAGTAAAGATCTTTTCAACTAAATCATGTAAGGCGTCAGCTGTTTTTTTGCATTTCACCCATTCAGTATGATTCAAATGTAACTCAGCTGTTATGAAGTCATAATGATCCTTAGACTCTTGTTTCTATTGACCATCTTTGTGTAACTTCGAATAACTTTTTAAAAGTATCGTGTTTGTTCGAAAAGATTTAAAGCAGGTAATGATTTTGCCAATGAAAACAAAATCTGAATGATTTCATTTGATGCAATTTTCTGTGGGTATATTGTTGTTTAATTGCAAGGTAACTATTATTTTTGTGGTACTGTTGAGAAAAGAACATAGTATGCAATCACTTGGGCAATTTTGTCAATAGCTGTATGTTATTGTAAACTGTTTTTTTTCCATTTATCTATAGAAGAATGTTTTACTTGCTTATTAATGATAAGCTCCAATCACGTGTATAAAATTGTATGGTATCATTTTAGAATTTGATTGGCAATCAGCATCATTGTTGTAGCTTTTTTTAATCATGAAGTGATGAGAAAGTGGTCAACATTTTTGCAATAGAAAAAATTAAAGGTTTTTAATTAGTGTTTTACGATAATTGTGGTGGATTGGTGGTAATAGATAAAACAATATATCATTTTATATATTTTTTTGCAATAGCATATAGGTTTTATCCATCATGGTACATGTGGTGATCGGTATGAATAATCGATCATTCAAATGCATGGTATTTTTTAAATTAATTATTAGCTCATATTAAACATCAAAGAATTTATAATAAAATGACAGGTAAACGGGTAACAGGTTGTGTCGCCACCTCCTTTTGAATAACAAAACCTAGCCTACTGAAGACATAACCTTGGCTCTTATGTGTCGAAACATTGCTATGAATGACCCGTTGAACCTTCGTCAAGAAGTTCACTGCCTTAGTGACTAGGAAGCCAAATGTGTTAAATGCTAATGGAATAAAAACATGTTGATTATCCAGACAGGTTTTCTCGTGTTTGGTGATCTTGCATGATTCCGCCTTTGACGCTGCCTGTCGTGCAACAAATTCATTGTCCTTGAGCGCAACCAAGGGAGACACTCTCGTAAGGTCCACAGAAGCGTATTTCCCCCCCGTCCAACCAAACACTAAAATATCAGCCGGCCTTAAAGTAGATCTCCCCTTTAGCGGATTTGTCAAAAAGTTCACAAGAGCCTTCTTTTTAACCGAAATTCATGCTCGTTTAAGAATATCACATAAGACGTCTCTAACCAAATCATGTCTGTATTTAAAGCCCGGTAACTACTTGTAATGAACCGTAAGAACAATCTCATCTTTATCTTTATCTTTCTTTCTCCGTATACACATACTTTTAAATAATAAAAGTTTTAGGAGTGATGTTATGTTGATTTCGTAGTGAATGGAACGTGAAGTATTTAAACTAGTAACTACCAACCTACCGCCACCCTCGACATTAACCATTCATTCTAGCTATATCATGGTCATAATAGGGAATGTCTGGTTCATACATGAAATGGTTGTTCCTTATTTCTTTCAAATTTATGATTATGAAAATTAAGTATTCGTTCACTTTTTATTGTCATCTTAGCATCGCAAAGTCACGAGGACCATAAATGTATGCGACATATACCCTCATCGACGATTATTTTCACATTCGATTGTAAAAGATTAAAGATTAGGGTTTTGTAAATACACGTAATATAAAAGTTTATTAGCATACCAATATCATAAATGGTAAATGTATCCTCTTTTTAGAAAAAATAAAGGTAAAATTTTACTGTATGATTTTAACCCTATTGTTAAACAACTCAGATAACAGATCAATACAAAAATACTCAATAGTCAATATGGATACAAGAGATCAGTGCCTGAAATTGTATTTGTTTGTGTTATAAAGTGTAACACAATGATTATTAATTAAGAAAATATGGACTAGAAAGAAAAAAAGTTTATATATGTCATGACAAAGGGTAATATTGTAATAACATATTTCCATGGGTCAAAGATTGAAAGTGAAATGCAAAAGACTTGAAAATTTGAGTAAATGGTAAAGAAACATGTGAACCCACAATGGAAAAGGGTAAGGAGGGACAGTGGGTCAAAGACTGATAATGAAGTTGCTAAAAATATGAATTAATAAAGATTGGAGTAAATGTAAAACAAGAAACATAGAATTTACATAAATACCCCTTAACTAATAATGGATAAAGTGAAAGAGGGTGTAACAAGAGAAAGTAGATTGGTCCCTTTAGGGTTGAAAAGTACCAAAATATATCAAATGCAATTGATGAGTCATGAGTGGTTTTTCCATGTGAAGGTCTTTAGTTTTGCCTTTTACCTTCAATCACCTCTTCTTTTCTCTTTCTGTTACAATATCCCCTCATTTATTCACTTTCCAACTTTGTCTTATAATAATTGAGGTGGTTACGAGGTCACTCTTCTCCTTTCGCTTTTCAGTTTTCTACTATATCGCGTCGAAATTAAAATTACCCGTCAAGGGTTTGATCTACACAACAAATTTAACGCGATTAAGGATGAACTTAATTATAAGTGGACAACTAACATTGACTTCAACAAGTTCTCTTTAAACATTTGAGCTATTTGTCGCATAAACCAACCGCCAATGCCGCGTATATATAATAGGTCTTCTAATTGTTAACATATTTATTTAAAAGATTTATAGAAAACGTTTCATACATTGCACATGCGTTACTAGCTAGGCATATAAGTGTGAAGTAGCCCACGCCCCACTTGATATATTTGCATCTGACAATCAATAAACTCGACCCACATTGCTCATAAATTGTGGGACTTCCTTTTCATCTACGTTTGATAGTGCGAAGTTAACATGTGAAGTGGTGTTTTGAATGTTATCTCATCCCTGGGGTGATTTGGTTCGTCGAGTTTCGAAAAAACTATGTACGGAATAACCATATAAAGTTTCAAAAAAGACAAACTAATCTCACCTGGCTAGTGGGAGTGGCTGGTTTTAAGTTTTAACGGTTTGTAAAGAAAAAGGTAAAAAAATACAACCAGCATAGAAGAAGGATCTAAGACATTATTATGTGTAATTTTCTTCTTTTTTGGGTAAAATATTATTATTAGAAGAGTGAAAGTTATCATTATAGGGCATTTTAGTCTAGTTACAATGATAACAAAAGCGCAATATGACTATTGCATATGAAAAACAATAATCATGTTTGAGAGACCATTTTGCATTTTAAAAGTAAGGTGATAAGACTTGATGGTTTGTTAAAATGATACGATAGTAATGTAAACATCACAAAATTTGTTTATAGTTCCACATCGAGTCACATTTTGTTTGGAGTGGGATTTGAACCATCAATCTCTTGAGAAGAAACATATTTTTCAAACTCATACGTATCGTCAGGTCAATGACATTCTATTGAAACTTTGTAACATACCAAATTGAAAAAAAAACTAACTAGTATGTTGAAATTTCTAAGGATCGGTTTTGTTGGTTTTCACGGTTTGTGCATTAGTAAAAGTTGCAAGAGAAAAATAAAAAGATGTTGTAAAAAGTTTGAAACCTTGAATTAGCTTTGATGACTTGTGTATTTAATTTTAGATTAGTTGGCTTGTACATTATTGATTATTATTCACAATTTCGATTTGATCGAAACACATAAAAAGCATGACCTAATGGAATATTTAAAATTTTAGAGAACAAAATATTATTAAATTTGTAAGAGAATAATAATAATAATAATAATAATAATAATAATAAATCTAAAAATTAAAAGAAAAACAAAGTGATAGTCCACAAGAAAACTACTACGCGTCACTATTAATCACTCATATTTTTAACAGACGAACTCACGCTTCAATCACCAAAGACCAATAATAAATACACTCCAAGCAAATTTCAAGATGAGAACAAATTCAAACAATAGCCCTATATAAACAAACATACAACACCACCGAAAAAAACACACACTCCAAAACACATATGAACAAACCAATCAGTTTATTACACATACATGACTGCAATCTACTGTTCATTTCATCTTGTTTTTCAATATAAAGGAAAATTATATATAATTTTCCAATTACCAAAAAATTAAACTATTAACTTTTTAAATAGTCATTAACTCTATTTTTTTACTATCAAAATGGTCGATGAAGCTGGCTAAGCTAGGGCGAAGTCTTGGACCCAGACAACTACGTAAATTCTTTACGTGAAAGGGTTCAAGATTTGACATGTGAAAGAGAAGCTGACTAACAGTGGTGAAGCCAGAATTTTTAGCTAGGGGGGCCAAAGTTAAAAAATCCATAAATTTTTTTATAATGTTTTGTTTCGTGGGGCCAAACTCAATATATATATAAAAAAATCAACAAACGACGAAACAAAACAACACTTCGAACGGAAAAAAATGGGGGGCCCGGATTCTCCTTGGTCCCTCTTATGCTTCGCCAATGCTGACTAAGCCGTTATCTTATTATTATTATACATGCTAGACCGTTAGCCTGTGGAATAACAACTTAACGACGTCTCTAGCACACTTTCTAACTTTGATATAATTATCATTTTAACCTTTAATTTTTTGTGTTCGCACTTTAGGCAAAAACCTTTTTATTAACGTCTGTGCCCAAGTCTTTAACACAAGACCTTATTGTCTCTGTTGCCGTAATGCTCGTCGAAGTCGAAACATGACAACTAAGACCTAACCGCTGCATTACGCGACCCAGTTATATAAGAAGTTTTTATTAATTGGGAGTAAATGCAACGCTATATTAATATGACTTGAAGTTGAACACTTTTAAATTAAAAGTTTTAATTGACAAATGACCCAAAGCTAACCCTACCATATATGAATTCAACACTTATTTAATTTTGTAAAGAAATAGTCATCTTCATGTTTTCTGAATGGATGACGTCTTATATGTAGAAACTAACATAGACACATGGTTTGGTGCATGGAAGACTATTAACATGACAGCAAAATAAAATCATAAAAAAATATTACACAAAAGAAACAAAGCATTGTGCAACTCCTCCTATAGGCTATAGCCCGTCTAATCGTGACCCAGGTTTTTGTAATCGTAATTGAGTAATATAAATATTAGATATAACACTTTTTTATATATATTTAATGTACTTTTTATAAGAAAACATGTTGTTTAACGATAAACAATTTTTCATATTAGCTCTTTAATTTTGTAATTATTTTTAGGAGATAAGTGTATGGATATAATTAATTCAAAGAAAATCTTCTATATAATATACCAAAATCATATTTGCTTACTTGACTGAGATTCATGAGATTCATTTGCTTAGTTGACATTATTTGAAAGATTCTCTTAAAATTAATAATATTGTTATATTTAAAAATTATATATCTATCCATAATAATATTAATTTTCATTTGATCCCCTAATATTTAGCAAAGTAGTTAAAAAATTAAGACTACTTACATTTTCAACCCTCTCATACTAAAAGTGTGTTTGGGCAAGGTTATATTTATTAGAATATAAAAATAAAACTTAGAAATAAAATTATTAATAACATACAATTAAATACATAACTTTTTTTTAAATATACACAACTTTTTATACATTGTTTTAACAAAAACTACACCAAAAACCGAACGTCTAATTTTCGTTAATTTGATTATAATATTGTAATACCAAACAACAAGATTTTAAATAAATTTTGTGTTTCAGTTTACCACAGTTTTATCTCAAAACTGAGTGGAACCGTTTATGTCCATGAATATCCTTAAAATTATCACATGAGTGTTATGCCCCGAGCGTAGCGCGGGCACTAACCTAGTAGACGATATGAATAAAGGCATCTACGTATGGATGAGACTTTTTAGTTTATTCTTTTTAATTAATCGTTTGCCTACACTAATCTTTGTCACGAGTATTCTCTTAAATATAACACATCATTGACATAGAAGATCTGCTTAGATTCCAATCACACATTCAATTTTACATGTCATTACACAATAGTTTACTCAATTTTTTGTTAAAATATTAACTCCTTATTAGTAAAAAAGAAAATCACGCGTCATTTGAGAGTATCAAACAGATAATACGTAAGTTTTAACAACTAGATATGTGCTCATTTATTGTTATCTATTACAAACACATAATACGTATACATGTCGTTAAAAAAAGATAATACGTCATAAGCATTGTTTCGTCGTTTGAACCACTGGTTTGAACTGACTTTGAAGCAACTTTACATCAATAGATTCGTATCCTCCCTCGATCAAAATCCTTAAAATAACAGTTTAAAATTCAAAAAATGTTAACGGAGTTAAGGGTTTTTTAACTGGACAATTTAGGCAAATCAAATAGTGTAAAGTTATAATCACCGTAGGAAAATACCCGGTTAAGATAACTTTAGGCCAATAAGTCATAGTATGAATCAGGGGCGGACCCACTTAGGTGGGTTGGGGGCGCCCGCTCCCCCTGCGAAAATTTTTATGTTTTTATATGTTAAAATTTTTGATTGACCCCCTTAAATTTTAAGTCTCAACCCCCCGTCCAGTCTTGAAAACTCAGTAATTGATAACCAGTCCACAGCTCATTTGAGACACATAATATTTAACAATGTATTGGGTTCAATTATGGTTAGAAGATTAGTAATATGTATATATATATATATATTTCTTTATATTGTCATGAATAGTCAAGCATTGAAGTATTATAACCTCAAATGTTTCACCATTGCACAAAACCATCAACATAGTTGATGATTCGGATGGTAATAAGTACAAGAAAAGAAATACATAAATAAATTAACTATTTTAGCTAAGTAATCAAGTGAGAAGTGAGAAATTGTGAAAGTTGTAAACCAAGGTTCTCAACATCACCATTTTTATATCATAACACAAGTCCTCCAACATTGTGTTGTTTGGAAACATGGTTTGGTTTCATTCACTTCCTATTTGTATATTAACTAATGGCTTAAGAAAAATATAGAATGTAGACATATGAGGTTTAAGAAACAAAATAAAAAAAATCATTTTATAAGGTTTAAGAAAAACAATCTTAACTCGAACCTCAAATTGGTGGTTTACCAAACTTTATTTACCTTGGTAAATATATGATAAATTTTTAGAGGATGTTTCAAGTATTTAGAAAGAAAAATAATGTTAAAAAATGAATGAAAAAAGAAAAATATGAAAGAAAGAAAAAAGACTTACAAGTTTGTATTGAAAATTTGTTGCAAAAATATATAGTTTTTAAATATATTGAAAGAGTTTGAGAAAATAGTTTAGAGTAATAAAGGTGATTAGAGAGAGTTTGAGAAAAACTTTAGAGTGATAAAGATGATAAGAATGATTTTGGTTAGTATTTATCGATAAAAATTAGAGTTTAACATTAAATAAGTTAGTTAAGTTGAGGGAAATTAAAAATTTTCAATTTAAATACAAGTGGAGGGAAATGAAAAAAAATTCAATTTCAAACCCCCAAATTTAGTTTTTTGTCATTTTTTACTTCAACCTGACTCGGCTTAGCCCGAACCAAATCGAACCGGATTAAAAAAATGTTATATATCAATATTTAAATGATTATTACCAAATTTTCCACCCCTATGAAAAAAATTTCTGGATACGCCAATGATATGAATAAGTTTAGGTCAATGTACCTAATATAAAAACAATGTAGTATCTCTTCAAGATCGTTTTGTTTACCTATTTATATGTAAGTAAATTAAAATTCGTGTACTAAAAGTTTGTACATGAAACAAAGCTAGCTATTATGAAGTGTGCGACATATTATTTGACAACGTTGATTAATTACTCAGGATTTATATATTTTTACGCATTATTAACTCGTATAAAAATAAAGTTGACAAATTGATAAATTGTTTAAACACCTTGTTTAGCAAAAAATACATTTTATAATTTTATAATTTTTTAAAATAAATAATATCAATTTTTTCTCCTTAAAACATATAAATTACGATCAAACCGTTAACGACATATGTCAAAACGAGTCACTTTTATTGAGTTAATCACGTCATCTCGAGCATGTAAATGCGATAAAATACGATTTACCGGCCTATAAAAAATTCAACTTAATATCACATTATGTGTTGCATAGTTTTTATTTTGTAATTATTAATGATGTAATTTGGTCTTCTTTTATACCCATCCAAGAAGTAAACAACAAAAAAAGAGTTAGAATGTTAGATAAGCTTTATATGTTTCCACTTACAAAATAATAAATAATTTTGTCCTCAAAATCTCCTCCTTTATTCACGCCGCATTCACTTCACTCTCCAACACTTCAACACTTCTTCTTCTTCTTCAACTAATCCTCTTCTTCATTTTCTACAATTTCCCTCATTATTATAACTCCATAATCAATCAACAATGGCGAATGACCTGTATCTCCCTTCAACTTGCAAATTCAACACCTCATTCCTCTGCTCCTTCATCATCTCCCACCCTCTCTACTTCTCTTACTTCATCTTCTTCTCTCCATACCTCTTCAAATTCTTCTTCTTCATCTCACCTCTCTTCTTCACCACCTCCATTCTCGTCTTCCTCTCCATCATCGCCACCACTTTTCCTCAATCCAAGCTCGGCATCCTTCAATCACTTCAATCAATGGTTGATAGACTCCGATTGAAGATCAACAACGTTGATCATGATAATGAAGACGAGTTTCGTGACTTTGAAGAGCTTGAGATTTATAAAATCGTGTTTGATGATCCGCCATTGGTAACAGTAACAGTCGGTGACGGTGACGGTGACGAAGCAGAGGATAAACAGATTGTGTTGACGGAGAATGCGGTTACGGAAAAGGAGAGAAGATTAGATAAATTATTTGAAGAATTGGATCGATTTGATGAATCTACGGTGGCGATTGAAGAAACTAACGGTGAATTACGTAAATTAGGGCTTTATGTTGAAGCTCATAACACTCATGAAACCGATGAAACTTCGTTCTCTGTCAAATCAGATCCATGGCGATTTGATTCTTCTAGTAGCTTCGGAAGCTGTGAATCGTTAATGGAGAACGAAACGAGATCAAATATCGTACAATTCGCCGGAAAATTAACGGAATTAAAGCCGGTGACGTCATCATCAACCGTTCAATCGAATTCGAGATCGCATGTTCGAGAAGTATTACAGAAATTAGAGCCAGTGAATGTAACAATTTCCGGTGACAATAACAAAACCGTTCACAACAATTCTGTCAATTCATTCTCCGTGAAATCAAATTCAGTTGTGCCAATTGATACGCAAAACAGCGAAACGAGATCGCGTGTTCGTGAAGCAGTACGTAAATTCGAGCCGAAGCTGATGCCGGTATCGATTTCTGATGAAGATAACAAAACTGTTGACAACACATTCTGTGAAAGAACAAATTTATGGAGACAGGACTCTTCTAGTAGTTTCGGAAGCTACGGATCGATGAGGAAGGAGAAGGAATGGAAACGGACGTTAGCATGCAAACTGTTTGAAGAAAGGAACAACACAACAGGAGGTGAAGAAGGTATGGATTCACTATGGGAGGCGTATGAGGACGATAACGCGAGCCGAAAATCGCGAACTAGAAAGGAATGTATGAGTAGCCATGGCCAGAAGAAGAAGATGATGAAGAACAAAAACAAGAGCAAGAAGAGTGAGTTTAAGTGTTTTGATGAAGTTGAAGAAGATGAAGATGAAGATGATGATGAAGATGAGTTTATGAACAATGGACAATTGTGTTGTTTGAAGGCATTGAAATTGTCTACTGGGAAGATGAATTTGGGGATGGGGAAACCAAATCTTGTGAAGATTTCAAAAGCTTTCAAAGGGTTTGGTTGGTTGCATCATGTTGGTAGTAATAATAAACATGCTAAAAGAAATTAGTTTTTGGTTGTTGATACAAATTTTATTTTCTTCTTTTTTTGTTTTTTTTTTTGGTTTCATCTTCATCTTGTTTATCTTATTTTTTAAAAAATATTTTTGGTGTTTCTAATGCTTTTGTAATTCATGTTTTAGATATGTATATAAAATACTTTAAGCAACAAAATAACATGTTGTTTCTAATACTTTAACTTAGCACTCATGTCTTTATCAAGCACACATGGACATGTGAATTGGTTTTATGAAGATAAATTGGTACCGGTTGTACTCTGTATTGTCAATTTGTCATCACATGGACATGTGAATTCGTAAGCACATCCACCTGAACACGAAAGTACACATGGGCATGTACACGTAAACACGACTCATAAATATATAGGAACAAGCACAACACAAAACAAACACAAACACGTAGTGATGTGCTATATTAGATAAATTGACGGAGAGTCTACTTAGCTTCACATACAAAAATGTCATACATGAACTTATATATGCATTTTGTTATAAACCTTGTTAAACATGTCATATGTGAACTTATATACATTTTGTCATGAACCTCGTTTTTAGTATTGAATATTATTGTACATTTATTTTTATATCGCTTTTCTTATATTCTTGAACTTGATAATCCACAAAAAGTACATATTACACATTCATGTAGAAAATGACATGAAGATAGAAATATTCAGTGAAGTGAAAGAAATTAGAATGTGAAGTGTCGGTAAGGTATGAAGACATTGACCAGTATTGTACAAATGTTATGATGCAATGATGTTTGTCTCATATGGGCATGCTTCTGATGTACCGTATATTTGTTGGTTAATATAATGTCTTGTCCATTTGAAAGACACCTTTTTATCATGCTAATCATATTGTCCAACTTTTTGCAAGTATCCTTTACTATTTTCTTCTCACTAAAGGTATTTTATAAATATATTATGTGAGATAAAGTTTCTTTTTTTTCATATTTATTAATAAACCTTTTAAGGGTGTAAATAAATCGGTTTGGGTTAATTTTTAGCTTCAACAGAACCAAAACAAGAATTTTGGTACATTTCATCTTCAGAAATAGATCGGGTTTGATTTTCGATTTTATATCTGGGCTTAAAAAATTGGTCCAAAACATTGAGCTAAACTTTTGACTTTAAGTATTTGTTAACGTCTTATAATAATCTTGGGTAGAAAACTTTTGGCCCAAATGATGAATGTGGGTCATAGTCCAATAACAGTCATCCAAACAAGTTCTGTACTTATGTGCTTTGGAATTTTGGAGTTTTTTACCAAAATGGTGTAGTGGAGAAACTTATTTACCAATATGGTGTATTTCTAAACTTATTTACCATTATGGTGTAGTTTTAAGTTTTATTATTTACTTTTAGCTAATCAACTTTTTTATTCTTTTTTTTTATTTCTTCATGCATATATATATATTATACTTAACTAATATTATACTTAACTGGACTATTTTTTTTACCATTTTTTTTCTATTTTTTCATACATATATATTTTTTTACAATTCAATATTAACACTACAATTGTATTGAACGTCATTATAAACAAGAACTGTAGGTATATATATCAAATCTAAATTGTAGGCATAAATCTTAACTCACAACTCAAAATCAAAATCACCAAGAACAGTAATAAAACAACATTAATGGCAACAAACTTGTAGATCCAACTGATGATTCTTGATGAAAACGAGGATGACGATTGTTGTTGATAAGAAAAAATGAAATACGAAACCTATGATTGTTGATTGGTCGGAAAATCGTGAATCGCCGGACTGACGATTGCTGATTGATCGAAAATACGAACCGAAGATGATTGTAGATCGAAGTGATGGTTGTTTGAGTTGTTTTGGGAGGGATGATAAGAAGATAACAAAGGGTCATGTGGTTATGGGTATACAGATTAAGATATAAATTAAATTAAGTTAGGTTTTACACCATAATGGTAAATAAGTTTAGAAATACACCATATTGGTAAATAAGTTTCTCCACCACACCATTTTGGTAAAAAAGTCTGGAATTTTGGATGTCAACTTTGTTCCTATTTGGTTTAGTTCGAATTTCGTATCCGAAAAAAGAAAAAAACAAGGCCAACTATAGGTTATTATTTTGAGACCTTTGGTTTAACTATTTAACACGGTTTATCAGTTAATTTGATTTCAGTTTACTCATTCAATATTTATTAGTATATTGGTTTTAAACGATTCTAACTATTATTTTTGGCTTTTGTCGGTCACAACTAACGAACTGGTTGGTAACAGTCTCAACTTTTATCACTTTGGTAACTAACTGAACGCCATTAATTATTTTTAACGATGCTAAGTTTTTGATTGGAAGGAGATCACAAGTATATTGATGTAAAAGTTATCTCGTTCACGATCTGAATGACAAAACAGTGCTTTAGTCAGATGTATAACTGAACATGAACGAGTAATTTTGATTTCAACAGTTTTCAAGATTGATTTTAGTTATGATTAGACTGTTACATCCAGTTTTCAAGCGTCTCTATTTAATAGATCGTTTACTTTATCTAACTCGTATATTTAAACGGGTATTTGTAAAAAGTTTAATAACCTAAAACGTTTACAAAGAAATCAAAACAAACAAGCAACAGATACAAATATGTGAACCACTGTTGACAAAACAATCTGTGAATCTAAGTGTCGACAAGTGCCGAACGATTAACAGAATGCAAGAACAAATAATGAAACACTATGATGCGGCTGATGGCTACTGAAGACCTGCAACAAACTGTTGCAATGTTGAAGATGAACAGCACTTGTAAACGAAAGGTTCAAACCAGAGAAAACTAGGGTTTAATGAGTAGGCGGAATGATGTTCATCTCTTATCTCTTTCTTTATATAATGATCCATCCAACTGCTGGAGCTCCGTATCCGCATTCATGACCCGCGTGTACAAGATATAACCCGAATGCCATATAGAAGACTATATCTGGTCAAACATTAAAGAAAGAATAAGAGATAGATTATAAAAAAAATATAAAAGTGTTTGAATTGAAAAAACACTTATCTTTTTTCATGAAATTTGAACACCCCCTCTCGATTCAAACACTTTGAAACCAACTAAGAAAAAGCATTCACCATCTTTAATTTTTCACACAAGTAAGAATGTTGAGCAACTCCAAGACCTTTTGTAAATATATCAGCTGGCTGTTCCAAGGTGTCAATTTTAAGAACACTAACCTCGCCTGCCACAACTCTTTCTCTAACATATAAGAGATCAATCTCAAAATGTTTCGTTCGGTCATGAAAGACAGGGTTTCCAGCAATCAAAATGGCAGCTTTGTTATCACAAAACAATTTCACAGGCAACTTTTGTTTGACCTTAATGTCAGACAACAGTTTATTTAACCACACGACTTCACAACACAATGCATTCAAAGAAGGTTCGGAATTAAACAACAATTCATAAGGAGTCTTTCCATTTAAAACAGAAGAAGGTGTTCTGTTGATGAGATAAGCAGCAGTAAGCACAGATTCATTCCACATAGACAGAGGCAACCCCCCCTGAAACATAAGAGATCTTGCAGTGTTTAAAAGGTGTCTATGTTTCCTCTCTACCACCCCATTTTGCTGGGGTGTGTATGCACATGAAGTTTGATGGATAACACCGTTATTTTTGAAAAAAGTTTGTATTTTATTATTTGTAAATTCAGAACCATTGTCACTTCTACAAACTTTTACTGTTTTTTCAAACTGATTTTTTATCAGGTTAAAGAAAGATTCAATGTTATCAAACACTTGATCCTTTCCTTTCAACAAATACAGCCAAACAGCTCTAGAACAGTCATCAACAATAGTTAAAAAATATTTAAAACCTTCCCTACTTGGTATCCTAAAAGGACCCCAAAGATCAAGATGGATTAAATCTCCAAGATTATTTGTTTTATGGCTGCTATTAGTGAAAACACTTCTAGTTTGTTTCGATTTATGACAGATTTCACAAGGAGTGGTTTCAACCTTTTTAGGCAACACAAGTTGATCTTTTAAAACATTGAGGACTTGGTCAGAAGGATGACCAAGCCTACTATGCCACAAGTTAGATGATAAAGAACATGAAGCAGCATCAAAACCAACATTATTACCTAGAGAATCTTTATTGTTTAGGGGAGGAATAGTGTAAAGGCCACTGACTTCTTTACCAATCATTACCAATTTCTGATTCAACAGGTCCTGAACATAGCAATGTGAATCAGTAAAGAGAGTGTATAACTTGTTTTCTTTTGCCATTTTATTGACGGAAATTAAGTTTATGCAATAATCAGGGATGACCATTACATCTCTGAGAATTATATCTTTTGTAAGCTTAAGATTTCCAATCATTTTGATTTGAGCTTTGGTTCCATTTGGATGCCCAACAGACATGTTAAACTCAGTGACATCAACCCCATTTATAATTTCTGAATCATTTGTAACCATGTGTTGATTAGCGCCAGAATCAATGATCCACATGTGAGGACCATTGACATTTTGACTATTGCTGTTGGAACATAAAATGTTTTTAAGCTTTAAATTTAATGCAAGCGTATTAAACTCACCTGTCATGTTGGAAAATGAAGGATTAGAAGCATTTTCAGATATGAGAGATATTATTTTTGCAATTTGATCAGGTGTGAAGGTTTGATGCAGAGAACTTGAAGATGATTCATCAGAAGTTTGTTTTACAGATGAAGAGTTAGCTTTCACTTGAGCTCTCTGGGCATTGGTTTTCTTTTTATATCCAGGAGGGTAACCAATGATTTCAAAACACCTTTCAATGGTATGACCAGTTAAGTTGCAATGTGTACACTTAGGGGGTTGAGATTTGCTTTGTTTTGACTTGTTAGGTTCATTGAACTTGGATGCAAAGGCAGTAATTTGGGATTTTGAATTTTGGTTATGATGGTTAGAGCTTCTGTGAGATTCTTCAGCAGAGATAATAGCAAAAGCACTCTTTACAGATGGAAGAGGTTCTTTAGACAAAATGCTAGTTCTTAAGGGTTGATACGAGTCATCCAACCCCATAAGAAATTGCATTAGTTTCAATTGGTTTTCAAATTCAGAAATAGCAACAGAGGAGTTACATGTGCACTTGGGTAATTGTGTCAAGGTGTCATATTGTCTCCATAAGGAGTTGAGTTTGTGATAATAGTCGGAGATGGGTGATCCATTTTGAGTGGTTGAGTTAATTTTTTTATAAAGATTGTAAACCACTGAACCATCCACCTTACTATAAGTTTCTTTCAACTCATCCCACACATCCTTAGCAATTTTAGAAAAAACTTGACCCATGTATAACTCCTCAGAAATAGAGTTAAGAATCCAAGACAAAACCACAGAATTGCACCTATCCCATTGCTTACTTAAAACATCATTTTCAAATTCTTTTAGCTCAGTTCCATCAATGAAACCCAGTTTGTTTTTTACTTGAAGAGCCAATTCCATGGCATTAGACCAGATGTTATTGTTTTCAGTTCCCTTAAGTTTGATATTAATTATAGAAGCATTTGAAGTATCACTCGGGTGAAGGTAAAGAGGATTTCCAAAATCAAGATCATTCAGTTTGGTGGAGATTCCAGAGGTTGATGATTTAGAAGAGTTATCCTTTGGTGGAGTTCCAACCATATTTGATGATTGTTAAGCTTATTTACATATGAGTTAAGGATTAAACCAAAATATGCAATTAGCAAATTGAACAATCAAGCAACCAGTTAATCAAATCAAATCATGCATCAACTAATTTTCAAGTAAGGACCACATATATACATATATATTAATAGCTCACTTTTAGCAAATCACAATTGATAAAAAAAACACAGTTAAAGGCACGAGGACAAAAAACCAACAAGGCAAAGCAGTTTTAGAATGATTAATCTAACATGACACAATCACACAAACTTGCAATCACATAATCATACCAAAAGCAACAATTAACAGTCAACTCATGCAATATTTAACCAAATAAAAGAGTTAAAACGATCTTACAAATTAGCACCCAAGTTAGGGTTCTCCAGCAAGGGTCTATCCGTAACCTTCACTTAGGGTTACGAGATAGACCAGAAAAAACAGCAATAAGGCAAATATTGGATACGATAAGTCCAAGAGAATCCGAGACGTATCAACCAATTAGCGGAAGCAGATAACTAAGAAATGGATCCTGCACAATACAGAGAATGATTAACAGGTCCCAAAAATAGTAAAAGCAGAATAGGCAATATTAATGAAGCAATGAGACAGATCTATGATTCAAAGAGCCAAATCTAGTGTTTAGAAAGCCAGATCTGAAGTGAAGATGATAGATCTAAAATTTTTGAAAGCTAAGATGCTGTGCAAATCAGATTTGATCAAGACATGCCATCGGATAATTCTTATTAGATTTTTCAGATTCAAATGATTTGAATGAAAACTTTTCGAAAACATAAATTGGTTTTAGGTAATAGATCAAGAGCTCAAGCTCTGATACCATGTAAAAAGTTTAATAACCTAAAACGTTTACAAAGAAATCAAAACAAACAAGCAACAGATACAAATATGTGAACCACTGTTGACAAAACAATCTGTGAATCTAAGTGTCGACAAGTGCCGAACGATTAACAGAATGCAAGAACAAATAATGAAACACTATGATGCGGCTGATGGCTACTGAAGACCTGCAACAAACTGTTGCAATGTTGAAGATGAACAGCACTTGTAAACGAAAGGTTCAAACCAGAGAAAACTAGGGTTTAATGAGTAGGCGGAATGATGTTCATCTCTTATCTCTTTCTTTATATAATGATCCATCCAACTGCTGGAGCTCCGTATCCGCATTCATGACCCGCGTGTACAAGATATAACCCGAATGCCATATAGAAGACTATATCTGGTCAAACATTAAAGAAAGAATAAGAGATAGATTATAAAAAAAATATAAAAGTGTTTGAATTGAAAAAACACTTATCTTTTTTCATGAAATTTGAACAGTATTAAACCTAAAAGAACGTTAATAGCCGTTGGTAATCATGGCCATAGTGACAATGGGAGCGGTAGCAATGATAATAGTAAATGCCAATTTGTGTAAGTTACACACTTTATTTGTTTATTATTCTTTTTGATAAAATAAAAATACATAGAAGATCATCGCTAAGAATGTCGGAGGAAATGATATCGACCCGAACCAACATTCCCTTGCTTTTAAAACAAGACACCGGTACAATTATATCATCCGCATATTTTTATAACTTTTTAAAACTATCCGATTGACCTCATACCACATATGTTTATAACTTTTTACAATGTTATTCAAATTTATAAATAAAAACGAGTACACCGGACTCGTTAGCCGGCTTGTGACACCCAAGTCATAAGAGCAAGACACAAGAAGCAATCAGCTCTTAGGTTACCAACAACCAAGGGAGCGAGAATTAACCCGCTGTTTGTATAACACTCAAACCCTTATGTGGTCTCTCCATTATTCATTGTTATTCATTGCTGGTGACTGACCACCATAGATTAATTAACATAGTTTCTCACTTTGATGTCTCTAATGAGACTAGAACTTGGGTCACTTTGGACACCAAGTTCTTACACCAACTCCTATTATCACTATGTCATCTTGAGATGGTTTTAAATTTATAAATTGCTAGACAAACTCTTATCAATATTCTTTGATAACGCCTCTAATAACAGGGTTGCGATATCACATTCATAGTTAAAATATGACATTTCATACTTTTTCTACAAGTCATGGTAAGGTTACTACTTACCCTTCTTCGTCATGGACTCTTATTAAAGTTGTAACCGAAATTCTTTAAGTTTTTAGAAACGCAACAACCGATATTCAGAGTCTAGTATTCACTGAGTTCTTTAACACATTACAAAATATTTTAATGTGTAGTACGTGAATTAAACAAGTTAAAGGTTAGAGGTAGACCTTATGGTGAAACCTTAATTTTTCATGATTCAAGTAGTATTAATGAAGATATCGACCCGAATTTTGATTTACACATAGCTCTTTATGGAGTGATGATAATAAATATCAACAAACTAGCAATTTGATTAGTGAACTAAGAGGTATTGTGGGACAAATATTTTATGGAATTTTCCTCCGACAAGATTTAAGAACTTTGATTTGTTGGCTTGGTGGAAATGTAAAGAATATCAATTTTCTATCCTAGTCTCCATGATTTACTAACAGTCCAAGCTTCCATGGTAATTCCGCAATCTGCTTTTATTAGTGCTAGGGTCATATCGATACGGAGGACTCGCCCAACTGCTTTGGAAGTTCGGAATATGCTTTTACATGAGTGACACAGTCATATTGAAGGGGACTATTTGGATGGGGTCGAGAGAACACAAAATAAAAGCTCACTCTAGGGAGAATTGGACTACGAAGCCTAGTTGTATGAAAACGAGGTTGATATCGGGAAACAAGATGTTGATGTCGATAAAAAAACTAGGGTGCATGTAAAGAATAAAGAATAAAGAATATTTGGGTTTCTTAACTAGTTAATGATTTTGATAAACTTATCCGACGGAACGTGCCGGTTAACTCTCTACCATGTGTAGCAAGAGCTTTAAAACACCTTAATTTTATATATCTCCATCTAAGTATTTGGCAGCAAATTCTTTTTAATTGACGTTTTGTAGAAGACGTCAAGTATGATTTCAACATCCAAAATGTTCCGGGGATAATTTTGGGGTGTTTTTAAGGCTTTTAAGTTGGGTAAAACATGGGTTGCGTAAAACGCTCAACTTCTTAGAAGATATTACACAGAAAGAGCATGGAACGTGTGTAGAGCTCATTTGTTCCTACGGGAGGTTATACACTAATACTTATGCTCACTTGAGGTACCTACATAATTTTAAACTTTATGCACACGTATGAACTTGACCCTTCACTTCAAATATTTTAAATTTTAAAGGAAAAGCAGACAAAACCACATTGTCTAGTCTAATCATATGTATTTACGAATTTACAGAAGCAAGAACTTTAAAAAATATTGATTTTTATTCATCAAAATTATATATGTTTTGTTTTTTTGTTAGTGGAGTAAGTATTTTTAAGACGGAATATCTACCGTCTTAACATATAGATTAATACATTTTGATCTGACTTACTTAAAAACATCACAAATAAAGAAATAAAACAATTCAACCGGTTCAACCATTTTAGATGAAAAATACCGGTTGTGAACATTGAGAGTAAAAATTTGTACTTCTTTTTAGTTATCATTGAGAGTAAAAATTTGTAATTAATTAAGCATCTCACTCTAAATTTCTTTTTAGTTATCATTGAGAGTAAAAATTTGTAATTAATTAAGCATCTCACTCTAAATTTGGAGTTGTTACAGGACTTTGTAAGCATATAAGCATCTTACTCTAGATTTTGGAGATGTTACAGAAGTTATTTAAGTGCAATAAAAAAAAGGTTGTGAATTTGAGTCACGATCATTCAGTATATGCAGTTGAGCAAATTAAATAGCCCAGAGATCAATCAAAAAATGAACAAAAGTTCCAATTTTCTGATAGATTGATTTTTAAACTACACATACGAGCGTCCACATGCAATGCGCCGCATACATGCCAAAATCAACCATGCATAATTATACCCATCCAAATTACAAGTTACAAAAGTTAGATCTAGAAACTCGATTATATACAAATCGGACCAAAAGTCACAATCCAAAATCTCGAAATCAATTAATTAATTAAGATGCAAATGCAGCTGGAACTATAGTAATATGTTTCAACGGATGAGCAATATCAACTCCACCAGCATGTTCCACAAACCCTGCCGGAGAAAACGACCGACCATGACACACACACACAATGCTCACTTCATTTTTTGTGTACCTATACAAGAACCCGCTTATCGTCTTCCCGTTTGGCCCGTTTCCGGTTGTCGAAACACACGGCATTCGGTCCAGTAAAGACGCTTGCTGTTGGCAACTGGGTTCGGGATTCGCCGACTCTGTGGTACTTATCTTGGTGGCTTGTTTAGATGGGTCAACTGGCGGTTCGATAGTTGTTGTTGAAGTACTTGCGGGTTGTTGGTCTAGTTGTGAGTTGCTTGAATTGCTTCTGCTATCATCAGTGACAACACCTACTACACAAAAAGTACGTGTTTATGAGAATTAATATTGTTTATACTTAATTAATACCACGTGCGATTAGAAACAACGTTAATGGATTAAGAATATAATTGAAAATTTTACATGACATTTTATTGAATTTTACACGAAATTTAGATTTTATTGAAAATTTTGAGTTTACCTAAATTCTCATTTTTTGTTTTACATGAAATTTCATTATTCGTTTTTACATTAAGTAAACGTAAACGCGCTTAATACTTCGTATATCAATTATATTGTGATTTTAATTTTTTCTTATCCTATCCTATCAATTATATTGTGATTTTAATTTTTAAGTGAGAACTAAAGTATAAAGTACGCTACTCGTTTAGCTAAGAAAAAAAGTGAAATTTAGGTAGACTCAAAAGACGGGAAAAAAAATAATTTACTCTTCAAAAGCTTAAAAACTTAATTTTTATTTTTTAGTCCCAAAAACATTTAAAAACTTGATTTTTAGTCCCAAAATAATCCAAAAGTTCCATTATTTTTTCTTTCACTAAAACTAAAATTTAACAAATTTCTAATTTAAACAACTATGAATTTTTTTTAGATGATTTAATTTTCAAACAAAAATGTTAATTTTTGTCAAACAACGCCAACAACAAATTAAACACCAAAACTATAAGATATTATTTTTTTTTGGTTACCTTGGTGAGAGGAGCATTGACCATCGGAACATGGAAACGAACCACAACCCTTTAAATTCATCTTACAACAACACCGTCCACCACCACCATCAACCTCATCTTCACCACCACCTTTCAGTTTCAACTTCCCATTATACGCCTTAAAACCACAATTCACATCATCATCATCATCATCAACCAAACCAATCTTTTCTTTTTTGTATACCGGCTTGGCATTTCGTCGAACAACTTGCGTGTCTAACCACTCCTTATTCTCCACGAACGGACCGGTAACTGACCCACATGAACCCATCTTCTCTTCCCTCTTCCTCCTCAATTCACGTCGCCGGACACCAATTTCACCCTTCAAATCCATCAATTCATTCAATTCGTTCGATTGGTTCATGTTCACGTTTAAATCCCCAATTCGATCACTCGCATTTTGTTTCAATTTCTTCTGTTTCCCAAAAATTCCCCCAATTGAAAGCTCCAACATCGCCTCTTCTTCATCCCCATTCGCCATTAAATCAAAATCACTCCCAATTTCAAAACTTTTCAAGTTTTTTTCAAATTTGAAAATTGTGAACGAACTAGGGTTTAAAAAGGTGGGTTTTTTGGAATTGGAAGGAAAAGAAAATGACACGTAAGATATGTCAAGTTTAAAACGCGTAGAAGGTTGACACGTGGCAGGTAATGAGGGAAATGAGTTTATGGATGAGTGCATGGTGGACACGTGGCGATATGTGTTTTGAAGGGTGCGTATATTAATGTCGTGGAATCTGCGGATAACACGTGACGTGTGTGTCTGTGTTGGAGATTGGCACGTGTCATAAAGTTTGAAAATCAAATGTGCATTGATCGAGTTGGATAAATTATTGTGTATGGGCCGGGGATGGGTTACAGGTGTGTGATTTTACGTATCGATATATGTTGGTTGTACACGTGTTGTTATGCATGCATGGGCATGACCGGGGATATATGTCGTCGATCATGAATGTTCATCGTACGTACACTCGTTTGTTTATGTTTGCGGTTGCTGGTTGGTAGCTAGATACACTGCTATAATTTAAATTAACTCTTCAGACTAACACTCGTAGTTTTAACTTTTAACTCGGATCACATTTTATGAAAGGGAAAATTCATATAATATTATTTGTGTTCGGTTGTTTAGATCCGTCACGTCATTAAAAATTAACTAGGGATGTATATTGAAAATTAGCTACAAAACTTAGAACCTTGATAAAAAATTTGTTGAGTTAAAAACTTGACCATTAGATTTTGAACGCTTTAAATCCGGTTTTGTTTATTTAAAGCTCATATATCCAATTTAAATATATCTTATATGAAACTTAAAA
Source organism: Tagetes erecta (assembly GCA_030867185.1). Lineage (NCBI taxonomy): Eukaryota > Viridiplantae > Streptophyta > Magnoliopsida > Asterales > Asteraceae > Tagetes > Tagetes erecta. The sequence continues at coordinate 12,284,708 of CM061494.1, forward strand.
AAATATAAAATTTTAAATATATCTTATATGAAACTTAAAAAAATATAAAATTTAAAGATAATCCTCACGGTCCAATTTTATACGGTGGTTGTCGTTATAATTCATAAACCAACTATTTCTTACGGGTTGAAAATTTTAAACCGACAGACCAATCACTGTTTCAGACGGTTTTAAACCAAACCATGAACACTTAGGCTCGTCCGGGTCCGTGTGAGGGGGTTTTTAGACTCGTTTTTTTGGTCTTTCAGCTCATTCTTAGGCTCGCCAGCCTCTTTTTTGGTCGCAGCTCGTTCAGATTCGGCCATCAATATTATATATAATTTTTTTTTTTTTTGGTGCCCCCGTTCAAACGAGTGCCCTGTGCGGTCGCCTATCCCGCACACCCTAGGGGCCGGCCCTGGATTGTTTGTTGTACGTTCATGAGTAACTTTTAATTTTATGTATATATACATGAAGCTATTTATGATGTTTTCTAGAATAAAATATAACTTCCTGTATTCGATACGTACCTCAACTTCATACATTTGAATGAGACATAGTGCATAGAAATAAAGTAGACATGTATCAAATCTTTAAGAACAACCTTTTAACTTGTGAAGATGAAATTAATAGTTTCAATTCGATCAGCTGGGAGGTTGAAAATAGTAAGGAATTGGCCCAGACTCCACCAAATTCACCGGAAACATATCGATCTCGTCTGTCCAAGGATTAGTGTGATCATGATCAACACTCTTCATCGCACGCCATATAACACTATTACATTTGAAACCCGACCCAAATGCAATTTGCCAAACCCTGTCACCTTTTTTCATCCAACCTTTGGCTTCAACGTAAGCCAATGCATACCACACGGAGGTGCTGGATGTGTTTCCGTACCTGTAGAGTGTCATTCTCGAAGCCTCCATGTGGTGGTCGGAAAAGCCTAGCGTCTTCTGCAGCTGGTCGAGCACAGGCTTCCCGCCCACGTGAGGGATGAAATGTTCCACAGCCTTGCTGTAATTAGGTATGTATGGCTGTCTAGCGACGCGGTTAATTATGATGTACTTTAGTTTCTCTTTAACAGGAAGGATGAGGTAACCGAGGGCGGTTAGGTTGGATTGGATGGTGGCTATGGCTGCAGCTATAAGGTCTTTGTTAATGGTCACGCCCACTATTCCTGCATCGTCTTCTTCACGTTGGATAGAGTTGTAGGAGCGATCTAAAGATGACGTGTTGGTGTGTACTGCATGAACAAGTTGGTATTTAGAATGGTTTTCGTCTTGAGGGCGGTTTGAGAGGAGGATGGCTGAGCCTCCCACGCGGAAGAGGCAGTTTATAAGGAACTTGGAACGGTCTTTTCCTAGGTACAAGTTCTCTGTAATGCTTTCTGTACTTACTATCAACGCGTACGTGTTGTCGTGCACCTGATCAAAATCATCAATAAGTTAGTTAGCTACTTAGTTAGTTTAATAAGTTGAATGTGTTTTTTGTACCTGAAGGAGGTGTTTAGCAAGTCCTATTGCTAACAGACCTGCACTGCAGCCCATCCCAGTAAGATTGTACGTGATGATATTTTCTCGTCCTAAGTTGTAACGGTTAACTATAACGCTAGAAAGAGACGGCATTGTGTTATAAATACAACAATTCACAATCACTATCCCTATATCTTCACACTTTACACCTGTTTTCGCAAGAACCATGTCTACTGCACCAAACACGCTCATCTCCACCTCTCTTCTCGCAGCTTTCATGGATGGCTCATACTTTTGATTTTCGGAAAAAAAGATCTCTGCTAAATACGTCGAGTCACCAAGCCCTGATCGTTCTAATGTTTTCTTCATGAAATCTAGTATTTCTTCGGAGAAGTATCCACTTTCGATCGCTTGATGCATAACAACATCCTTTGAGGCCTTCTGAGAGTTTGGAGGCTTGTAACACGCGAAATCAACTAAATACACCTTTGTTTTGGTTTTGCCAAAACATAACATTGCCACAAGACAACATAACATAATTGTAATTGTAATTGTAAGTAGCATAGTTACTACTTTTGAGTTCCTTAATACAGCATATATGAAGAACCATCAGCTAGCTTTTATAATCTTTTAAGTGGTCCAGCTATATTTACTAGCTAGGCTCTCTAATTGTACATAATTTTTTTAAAACATATATATCGTGACACGTTCAATAAAACACGTACCTTTTCCTCTCTCCACAAGTATAAGAATTTTACTATTTATAGCGATTTGCGTTTTTACGTTTTTAGAATTGCAATCCATCCTCATTTTTTTCTCTGTTTGAACTGAAAATACTAACTCCGTTAGAACTTAAAACACTAACTCCGTTATATTTCTGTTTTCTTTTTATAAAATGACAAAAATGTCCTTATTAAATGGAACACAAATCGCTATAGATGACAAAACACAGGAATGCAAACGACAATTTGCTCAAAACTAATAATAAGCTATCAATAAACCATCAATTTAACCCTTATTTTCCAACCCTACCCACACATCACCCCCATGATTCCATCATCCACCGACAGCACCAACCTCCGTCACTAGCAGCCCGTCACCACACCATCCAATAATGTTACCGTCACCACCTCCATCAGCTGCTGTTTTCAGATCCTATAAGGAAGCTCAAGGGACATCACCACCATCACCTCCTCATCGCCTTCATCTTCATCTCGCAACCACCACCCAGCAAATGAACGTCGATCCATTAGAGATACCGTAGATGTACACCGCCATCGTTTTGTATGCTGTAAGGGTTTCGACACCGGTGGATTCAAGTAATTGACTTTTCTGATCCCCTAGTTAGGTAAAGTTCAAATTCATAACTAAAAAAAACTCTTAGTTTGTTTAGATCCGTTCTTGAGAAAATTTAAGATGGTTTTGGCGGTGCTATGATAAAGTTACCGTGGGACAATTGTAGGTGGTTTTAAGGGATGACGGTGGTGGTGGGCGGTGAACTAGGGTTGTTGGCAATAGCGGGGAGGGTCACAAACCTCCTATTTTTTTCCCGTCAGAAGTTCGGTTTGATGGTAGGTGGTAAACTTTTTATACATTTATATATTAGTTTTAGGCCCCCCTTGATAATAATCATATATTACATAAACTACGATCGACCCCCTTTGTTTTTAAGACGGTAAAGCTAAGTTTAATGAGCTTATTTTTAACTACTTTATAACATAAACATAAGCCCATAATGCCCCTTAAACATTACACCTTTTTCCCAAACTCTGAAGACCCAATCCGTTCAAAAGAAAATCCATGGTGTTGCTTCTCTGCCTTCTGCTATCAGACCACCGGACCAACACCACTACCTGTGCGCCGACCACATGCCGCAATGACTTGTATCCATCACCTACTAGGTTTTTTTTACAATTTTCATTTGTTAGTTTTTTAGTTGCATTAGGAATTTAGGGTTTAAGGGGTTTTTGATTTAATTGTTGATTGGAAACCTAACTGCAATTATTGAAAACGATTTAAAATAGTAAAAAACTGAATGAACAGCAATATTTAAACATCATGACAACAAAGAGGTTTAATTGTTGAAAAAAAAACTAAATAATTTTATTTATGTATAACAATAGTCTTTGGAATGCATGGAGAAAATTTAGACATGTAGAACTTTTACTATTTGACCCAAACATATAACCCGAAACAGAGCGTTAAGAAAAAAATTATGGGTCCATGACTTTTGGCCCCTTATATAAAAATCTTGGTTTCACCACTGGTTGTTAGTGGAGTTGTTACAATTGGTGAACGATATGTTGGATGTGATTTGGTGAGACGATGATATTGATTTTCTAGTATTGGCCGCCCCACGGTGGTGGGGGGTTGGGTGGGGTTCATGGTGGTCGTGTTTTAGAGAGAGGATGTGGTAAATAAAAAGGATACAGAGATCATGTCGTCCTGGTGGGTAAGGATTGAGTGATTTTTTATTTTTATGAGGAAATTGCTATTTGTGTCCTTGTGTTTTGTTATTTATAGCGATTTACGTACCAATTATCAAGGATATCTTTGTCATTTTACAAAAGTTAACAGGAATAGTTAATTGAGTTAGTGTTTTGGGTTTAAATGGAAACAAAATAAAAAACTTAGCTAGGGGGAGAATAATTACAATATTAAAAACATGAGGACGCAAATCTCTATAAATGACAAAACAAAAAGTCGATCAATTTATCTTTTTAAGTATATATATTTTGATCCATGCATTGTGTGTAGTATTTTTTTAGATTGATCGGCTGTATTTTTTTTTAAATCGGCTGTATGATGGTTGATAATATATTTTGGCCCTGGTGCCGGTACAGATTAATTAATATATTGTACGTTTGTTTTTTTTAATAAGCGTTTGAATGTATTAAATTAATGATTCCTTTTTTATATTCTCTAGTGATCATGTATATATAGACCGGAAAATACACACCATAGAAGACCGACATATATACATGTAATGTACTATGAAGCTAAAATAAAGTCTACCTATATATAATATTAATATATAGTACGTACTTAAATAGTTATGGTGCATGTCTTAGTTGAGACTTTTCCTTCATAAGCATGTGAAGGTTAGTTGGATGTTTATTTATAAGTATACGAACATGATCATGCATTTAATTTTATATCTAAAATGGAGATGCATTAAATGTTGAATTTATACTTACGGAGTTTTTTTGGCAAGTATTAAATTGTTAAGATGCCTAAATGGTTAGGAGGTCTGAATGGTTAGGTATTAAATGATTAAGAGGGGCTGTTAGGTTGTAAATCTGAATGGGATTCTAAATTTTTTTTACATTGTCCCACATTGAAGTGAAGACAAAATCATAGTTGGCTTTATATATGCAAGCCTTCATAACACGTTAAGTTCTAAGTCACATAAGTCTTTTTTTGGCCGTTTTGCTTGTCTCCTCTTTCGTCCAGCGATTTGTTCATCACGAGGTGAACCCGTTCTGAGCTGCAACCAAACACAACGAAGCCTTTGACTGATTTAGAGATGAATCCGTTTAGAGCCCATTAAGAGGCTACCAAACAACCCCTACATCCTGCTTTCGATAGAAGAAGTCGATCGTGCTTATGTCTAGCTTTTATTTCTACTACTAGAAAATAGTTTTTTAGTTATAAATATTTTACATGTTTTTCACAACACAATATTTGTCACAAGTTTATCATAACTTTTCAATAAAAATTGACTGGCCTATTATTTACACAATGTTATGACAAAATAGTTAAAAATCAAATAATGTTACAAATTTGTGCCAAAACAAACAAATTTAAATTGCGTAGCAAATTTGTTGGTTTCTACCGGTCCCAACTATTGAATTGGCTGACCATGATCCAAACTTTTATCACTTTGGCAACCAACGGTTAGCCATTAAATTTTTTAACGCCGTTATTTTTTCGAATTCATGACAGATGTTTTATGCCTTTTGATCGGAAGAAGAATACGAGTCGATTGATCTAAAAGCTATCTTGAAACGGTGCTCCGAACGATAAATTTTTTACATCCAATTGAAGCACCGTTAGGTTTAAACACCCGATTGAAGCACCGTTTCATCGTTCGGAGCGAGCGGAAGGCAGAGAAAGCCCTCTTTCGGCACCGTTGCCCGGAGAGCCACCAAAAAATAATAAAAAGGAGCCAAAAGTAAAATAAGATAATTCTGTCTAGTGGCATTCGATCACAGAATCCATTGACAGCTGCATAAATTACTAAAATTTGTTTTTCAATTGGAAGCGTTTCGAGGTAACTTTTACATAAATAGATACGTATTCTCCTTCCGATTAAAAGATTTAAAACATCGGTCTTGAATTTAAAAAAAGCTTAACGATGTTAACAAAATTTAACGACGGACCATTGGTTGCTAAAGTGATAAAGGTTGGAACCATTGACTGTCAATTTAATAGTTGTGACCGGTATAAACTAAAAGGTAATAGTTAGGACCCATAGAAACCAATATGCAAAAATAAAATCTAACAACTATTTAGTGTTGTGAAAAATCTGTGGCAAGTATGATAAGAGCATAAAAATATTAGATTGTCCAATTTTATTGTAAACTTTATTGACAAATGCGTTTCGTTGGAGATTTTTTCGAAGTTTTGTGACAAAATAGCTTTGGGTAAAAGCATTACAACACCAAGATTTTGACTTTATAACAACTTTCATCTTATCATAATCACTTCATAAATCAAACACAACAGAAACTCTCTTTTCCTCTCTTGTTCTTGGCAATAAACACACACAAAAGGCCGATCCTTGGGATTGTAGGGCCTGAACGAGTCGGGAAAAAAAGTCCTCGTTATCTTCTTTCGTTTGATTTTTTTTAATAAACTTAGCTTATTTGTTTTGTTAAAAAAGTTTTAAATGTAATGGACTACTTGTTTTGACATTTGGGGTACTTGTTTTACAAAAATGGGTTTGTTGGGTTAAACAAAGTTACTTGAATGTGTAGCACATTATCTATTTTTAGAAATAAATAAAATATACATGAATAATAATTTTGGGCCCCGAGGATCGTCAAGCCCAAGACGGATGTCCAGGCTGCCCGACCCCAATGCCCCCATGCACACCCACATACTTATCTTTTGCAACTTCTACAAACATGATTTGAGAAATATTTCAAGCTTTACAAGAGGTTTCAAGCCAAGTTCTTGTTATTTTCAAGCTTCTACAAACTTCCTCATCTTTCTCCTTGGTTGCTTTAAGTGAGGATCACCACCTGGTCCTCTTCATTTTGTTATTATAACATACTAGTGTTGTGTAACAATTTCCAGTAACAAAAACTACACATATTCAAAGAAAAGATATAATACCTAGTGACTTTGATACAAAATATAATGTTGTTGGAAAATACTAAATATAACATATTGGTTCTTTTTAATTGTAAAAATGGAAGTATAAGTTGGTGATAAGTGTTTAAAAGTAGTCATTTGTTGGTTTAGACAAAATCTTAAAAACTTAAAGATAGTTGGTTTAGTAACAAAAATGGTGTTGATTTTATGACTAGCATGAGTAGGACTGAGCAAACGGTTCGAACCGAACCAAACCGGACCGAACCGAGAACCATTTAGGTAGGTTTGTATGAACCGAGAACCGAACCGAAAGTAAACGGTTCGGTTCGGTTATTTCACGGTTCCGACGGTTCGGTTCAGTAATAATTAGGTGCCGAACCGAAAAAAAGAATATGACAAGTTTTTTGTAGTTTCAAAACAACAACAAATAGACTATTCCAAGTTCTAACTTAAATCCATTAATCCAACTTGCTGCGTTTAAAATTTAATAAAAATATTAGAAACCTAAATTCAAAGTTTGTAATGGTTTATTGTGATCCGCCACTGTGAATTGGTTATTAATCAATCTCATGATGTGTCTCTTTTGTCTAATGAGTTGATGATGATTATTGATGAATAAGATGATTAGTCCGGCCAATATATTCACGTAAATAAACCAACTAACATTCCAGGGTTTTATTTTATTTTTTTAATCGGTTCATTCGGTTCTTTGGATGAAAATTCGGTTCCGAACCGAACCGAACCGAGAACCATTTACCCATAATTTCATGAACCGAGAACCGAACCAATTAGAAAGTAGTCGGTTCGGTTTCGGTTTACATGGTTCGGTTCCTCGGTTATTTTCGGTTCGAACCGCGAACTGCTCACCCCTAAGCATGACTATTGAAATGTTAAGGAAATGTGTGTATTATGTAGTATAAAACATGAAAATTTTTGAACACTAGTTATAAATTATATGGAAAGGTGGGATTTTTATAAAATGACATATTAATGAAACTTTCATGATGCACCTTTACTTATATATAAACTTTGACATATTTAGGTTGTGTACATAAATTGGTTTTGATAGTTTTGGGAATCGGTAGTAGGTTAGTGTGGTGAGATATTATAAAGAAGATGACCATTTAAAAAGGGTATATATATAAGTATCTTTGAAAAGAGACACAGACTTAGTTAGTAATGGGTAAAAATAGTAATATTTTATATAAACAGAGATAAATATATTTTTGGGTACAAGCTACGGTTGTTGGGAATTGAAGTCTAATGACAAGTATTATTATTCATACAAGTTAAAAGGAAGAAAATGCGTAACACATTTATGATATTTATTTTTGACTTAAAATAAATATATATGATACTAAAAACACAACATATCACCAACGGATCGTCGGATCAAGTATTTAAAACATATAAACATACAGGGTATGTTGAGTGAAATGTTATATAACAAAGTTACACTGATATGTATAAAAATATACATATTTGTTCTTCACATTTAATTCAAATTTGGTTGTTAATTGGTTGTAATTTCATTAGTTCAAATACTTATTTGTGATTTTACAGCCAAAACAGCCCACCGATGGAAAGTACGAACAAAAGACGTGTTTCGGTGCAAAATTGACCAAGTCCAGGATGAAGCACGACCATGCTCAAACCAAGCACGGTCGTGCTCTGATCTTCGAGCCCGGAAGCACAGGTAGTACTGCACCATGTGGTGCTGCACGGGCATGCTCAGTTCTTCGAGTCCGGAAGCACAGGCAGTGCACCAGGTGGTGCTGCACATTTTGGTCTGTGCATGGTCATGCTCAGACCAAGCACAGGTAGTGCACCAGGTGGTGCTACTCATTTTGACCCAAGCACTACCGTGCTTGGTCTAAGCACGACCGTGCTCTTCCACCCTCGAGACGAGAATCGAGATTTAGTTAAAAAAGGAAACTGCAAAGTGTATGGGCAAGAAAGTAAGTACTGTCGCTACGAGCACTACCTGGAGCACGTAAATATGGACCCGTAGTGAGGAGCAAAAACATTTTAGTGTCAATGGTTGATTATAGGCTCATATATTATAAAGTGCCACTATTGTAGCTAGACAATGTTTGTTTTGTTATCACATGGATAACAAGTTTTACAACGAGGAAATACAAGTTTTCTACATTTATTTATTTAACGCGTGAACTCACCAACTTTATGTTAGCATTTTTAAGTATGTTTTTCAGGTAATTGAGCATAACCAAAGTAATCAACGGTAGGAAAACAAGCAACCAAAATGGAAAAAAAACTTTTAGGGATCTTACTTGTATAACTCAAACATATGGGCCATATTTGTCAAATCCTAAGTCTTTTGATGTATTTTAAAACAATGGTGTCGTTTTGTGAACATTAACTTTTACATAATATCCAATTGCTTGTTTGTGTTTGCAATAATCATATGCTTTGGAAGTCACTCGTCGCACCTTGTGTTTCCGTTTTGACGGTGTGACACACAAGGCAAGAACCCTAAATACAAAGCCTCTTACTCCTAAGTCGTAACACCTAAATAGAAAGACGAGAGATAGTTGTATGTTACGAAAGAAACTGTTTCTTATACTCGTAACGTTATATAAAATCGAATCCATAAAAGTAAGCTAAAAGTTCGATAGGGGTTAAATTGGCATTTTAGTTAGAAAGCTGAGGGGTAAGTTTTAGGTGCAACGTGTAGGGCTGTAAACAAAAATAAACGAGTCTTGTCCGTGTTCGTTTATAAAAGAACATATTAATATATTCATGAGCTGTTCACGTACGCTTACTGAACGAGATTTCTTGTCCGTGAACACAATTGACTACAAACGAACATATATTAGTTTTAAAATAAATAAAAATGCATATTAAAAAGAATCCACCTTAAAAATAAGTAGTTAATATAATTATCATAAATATATAATTAACACATTAAGAGGTTTGTCAAATTTTAACAAAAACTGGAATCGAACTGGTCAAATCATAGATAGCTAGAAACCTATAGTATAACTAGCATTTCAAATTTTAAAAATGAAGAAAATAAAAATAACATATAAAACACACTTAATGAACAAACACAAATGAACATAAACGGGCAAAAGTAAATGAACACTTTAGCGAACGTTCACGAACATAAATAAGCGAACACACATGTTATCATGTTCGTTTGTTTAGCTTAACGAACGAACACACATGTGTTCATATTCGTTTGTTTACTGAATGAACGAACACAAACGAACCTCACACCGAATGGTTCACGAATTGTTTACTGATAGTTTGGTTCGTTTACAGCCTTAGGCGCAAGGGGTAAGTTTTGTCATTTAACTAAAGTCTGTTTGTTTACTAAACGAACGAACACACACAAATTTCCTACTAAGTGGTCCTCGAATTATTCTCCGAACGTTTGGTTTGCTTCCATCCTTTTAGGCGCAAGGGGTCAAGGGGATAGTTTTGCACTTTTGCCATTTAACTAAATTGGATTGTTACTTTTGGCATTTGGATCAGGCTATGTGTTAAGCCCATTTCATTGTAGATACAGAATATCGGCCTAAACGTCGTCGGTTACGCCGTGCACAAAAAAACAGTTCCGGAACCGACCTGGTGTACCCGAATCGGAACCGACCCGGTGTACCCGAACCGGAACCGGTCGTATCCTAATCGTAGGGTACACATGGGTTCCGGTTCCTCCAAAAAAGTGGAACCGTACCCGGAACCGAACCGAAACGGTTCCACCTCAACCCGGTCAAAACGCGGACCTGACCCTACCCGGAACCGGGAAAAACCCGGTTAAACCGGTCAAAACCCAGTCAAATACCCGATCATACCCAGAATCGGAACCGACCTTACCCGGTTCTTGACTTTGTTAACCAAAATCGGATCTGGTTCCTACCTGGAACCGGTTCCAAAAAAAACATTATTCATAATCCGACGAGCCCAACAAATGCATCAACGTATTCGACCCAATCAAATAAACTAATTCACAAATACTCTTCTACTCAAACCAATAATACACAAACTCAATCCAATATCACCAAATCTACGGTTAATAAATAATAACTACTAAAGTCAACGTATTTAGCAAGTCAATTCAATATCACCAATCATATCTATAACCCTAAAATTCCCGACACAATGAATCGAGTATCAAACCGATAACGGACACACCAGAATCTGAGAGTACAAACCCACTACGACTCTTTTATTTAATTTAAACTATCAATAGATTATTATAAAAGAAAACTAGTTTCACTCTATGAAACTACTATGCCAATTTATAATAACAGAATAAGAAACAAAAAAATATAAGAAAACTACTACTTTGTGCTTAGTCTCAAACACAATATATATTTAGTGGACATATGATAGATGCATTTTTATTCTAAGTGACATATGAATACTACAACAAATTCTTAATTTAGCATAAATTAAATTAAAAACATGTACAAAAGTCACCCTAAAATATAGATATACAATTAAAAAAACAAGATTAATTATAGCACAAATTTCCCTTCGTCCATTTGACATACATATATCTTGGGAATTTTTGGTTTAGCAGCCAGCACCAATCAAAAACTTGCAATGTTTGTGCATGTATGTACATTGCTAACTCATTTAACTTAGACCTCAACATATATGTTCATGATAATCTTCTTCTAGACAGGTGGCAGGCTGACTAGGAGATGACCATTCACCACACTGCAATATAAACATTTTAAACATTAATTATGGGTCATCCTATTCACACACCCCATATCCTATTCACACACCCCATGCTTTTATTTCCCACACCTCCAGGCGCCGTACATAAACCTTGGCGTCGCGCCTGGGTTACTTCTTATCCTAGACACATCCTCGAACGTAGTCAATCACGCTTCAACACCCTTATGCGCCGCGCATGGCCCTCGGCGTGGCGTCTGGGTCATATATGCGGCCAACAACATCATCGGCGCCTAGGTCATATATGCGGCGCATATGTCCAGGTTTGACCGAATTCCACCTCGTTTACGACATTCCTCGGTTGACGTTGACAGAAAAGTGACTCAGGCGCCGCATCAAGGCCTATTCGTGACGCCTGGTTTTAAAACAGGTGTGTGGATATAATTTTAGGGTGTGTGAATAGACAAGGCCTTAATTAATTATCCCTTACAAGAAAAAAAAAGTGTTTCAGGACAACCCAATCTGTTAACGTGTTACTTTATATACCTTTTAACGTAATAGTAACAGAAGTCAGCTAATATGAAAGTTTGAACCAGTTCCGCTATCAACACCGCTGGCAGCCAAAAGTAGTAACCACTTCCCAACAAGAACAAATACGCACCGGCTGATTCATACACTTGAATGATCCAGTGAGCACAACCCAGAAATCTTGCAACTCCGAGCGCAAACACATAATGGGCTGTGTATGGTTCAATCATCTACATATTGCAATTAATATATAACTGTCAAGTAATTTTCTATTTACAAATTAGTGAATGTGACACGTACATGATGATATGATATTTGTTAAGAATTTAAAACCTTTGTTTTCTGCATCATGGTTAGCTGAGGAAGCACTGAAATTGACTCCAAATATACACAAAATGCCCACATAACTTTGCTCACATAACAATGGTATGTATGTGGGTACACAACCATAGCAAGAATCACACAAGGTGCCACCTGTTATTTTTACATAAGTTATATAATCACTCGATCGACTTGTTAGAGATTTACATTTAACATATATCAGATGTATGGTTGCAGGTACGTAACTGAGCCAAGCCAGGTTGAGCTAACTCGTTTATCTTAACAACAGAAGTGTTGAAAAGCTTAAGTCAAGTCGTTTATCTTTAAAACGCTAAAAAATATGTTAAAAGTTATAATGTATATATAATGAAACTATTCTCCTCCTTAAACATATGATTAAACCTACCTTGGCTCAAGCTCGGCTCATTTACAAACAAACTTATTTCAAGGGAAGTTTGTTTAAGAGAGTGCGAGTTTAATTCTTTGGTTAGCCTAATAAAATGTAAGTGATCAAGGAAAGGGGTTGTGGTGATCACCAAACAATATTTGGGCATGTCGTCTAGAGCTTCACTGTAGGTTCCCTTAAGCTTGACTCGAATCATGTAAACGACCCAAAGAGTAGACACCAAAGTCGCGAAATCAAGAAGTGTATGAATGTCATTTTCCATTGTAATGCTACAAAACAATCTTATAGCTAGAAAGATTGCTGTGAGTTCTTGTGACTGTAATGAAAGACCTGTCAATGCATATATATATCAAACATCAAATGCAAAATGCAAACAAATACTACAAAAAGTTTGCAAAGTTTCGAATGCATATATAGATATACCAGAGCATGTTTTTTGGGTTGTTAGCTTGTAAATAAGAAGCATGATACCAGCAGCATGAACAAATTCGGATGCAACAAAGAATTGACTGGTGTCTTTAGCCACAAGTCTAAGTGCAACAAGGGAAGCTAAAACAGACGCAACGCCTAAAAAGATCTTAACTTTTGTAGATTGCTTACGAACCCAAATGAACAGCTTGTTGACGGCTGAACCCCTTCTCCGACCCATGATGGGTGACCAACGTACCACCTCCTTCAATTCTCCTCCTTCAACCAGCTAGCAATTAAGCCTGATCGAAATCCCTCGCGGGAGGAGGAGAGAGAGAGATGAGAGACGATGATCAAGGGTGAAAAAAACCGTTGAAGTTAGTTGGCGTATTGGGTTTGGATATGGGACAAGTTGGGACACATGAAATTATTTCGTGTGATTTATTTATATGAGTTTTGTGTTGCTCCGATTTGGTTGCCAAACAAATCTCTGGCCGAAGAAAAGAGTAGAAAATGTGTGATATGGATCGACCCTTTTTTTATATGGATGAGTGCGTGTGTATGTGAAAGAAAAAAAAATAGGTATATGATTTTTGTTATTTTGCTTATTTTTGGCGTAACTTGAATGGTATGAGAGCCTATGATCGAGACATGCTTGAGGGCAAGTTAACAAAATGTAAATGGAAGAGTAGGGGTGTAAACGAACCAAACTTTCAGTGAATAGTTTGTGAACTGTTTGGTGAGAAGTTTGTTTAATAAACAAACGAATACGGACAAAAAAATCCGTTCATTAAACTAAACGAACGTATATGAACAGAGATTGTGTTCGTTTGCTTACGTTCATGAGTGTTCAATAACATGTTCGTTTATATATGTCTGTTCGTTTAAGTTTCATAGTTAATTCATTATGTATTTAAAATTTATATTTATCATTTTGGTGAATATTTTACACCCATAGAGGTAAATATATATGGTCATGACAACATTACTTTTGCTGTGTATGAAGCAAATTATTGTCATGGCCTCATATATAGGTTTGAATGTGATTAAAAGTACTACATGTTTCTTAAGATTTATTTGGTTTGTTGTGTATGAAGTTTTAATTAAAATAAGCTGAATCAAGATACAATGACTTATTTGGATACTAATTTGATATAGTGACTTAATTGGTGTTATGAAGTAAAATTTTTTTTTTGTGTGTGTTTTATATCCTTTTTTAATCTAATTTGTCTTTATTGTAACCAATCTTAGTCAATCAAAGATCTTGGTCTCCTGAATATTTATGTGGTTATGGATAATATTTGGTATAATTATGACATATTGATTAGTTGTCTAATTTGGTCAAGCTTAATTAATTTACAGAGTATTATTTTTGTGGTGAAATATTAAAGATTAACGATGTTTTCTCTATATCTTCAAGTCAAACATTTGTTTGTGTCAGTTTGTGTTGTTTTGTTCCTTTGTGTCCACAAACAAAGCCGACGAACAGTTCGCGTACAGCTTACAACCTTAACAAAAAGTTAAAACCGGATAATAGGTTAAAACTAGTTGCTTGATGTTTTAAGGTTTTAACAGATAAAGTTATAAACGTGTTAAACATGTTTTAATTAGTTTGCTCGTTCATGAATTTGTTAATTATATATATAGGGATCCATTAAATTCATACCTATTTTTGTTGTAAGGGTGCATACATTAATGCATGTCTCCCATTTTCATTTTTATTAAGTTTGGTGCAATAATACAGAGCTTTTTCCCATATTAGTATAGTTACAAAAAGTATTTACTCTTTTAGTGTACTTTGAAAAATATTTACTAATATGGATTTTTTTCCCAAACAAGTATAGTTACAAAACTTATTTAATTACTAAAATGGGTTGTTTGAAAAATATTTACCAAAATGTGTGATTTTCTTTAAACTTATTTTTTCTCACTCTTAATCTTATTGGATAAACTTTATTTTATTCAGAACATGTTTTATTATGCTTCTAATAAAAAAATTATAAATATAATGCTGTGTATACATAATGTTTCGTACATAAGTTTTTTAAATGTTATTTGTATTGTTGCACATAAAATAAAAACATATCGCTCCACATAAAATCAAAAAAGCATATTACTGCATAAATAAAAAAACTTCATACGTAAGTTTTCTAAATGTTATTTGTTAACATTTGACTATAACTTCATTATTATTTAAACTTTGTTTCTAATAGAACGTTTTATTGTTTCATAAAATTTTTTTTGTTTCATTTAAAAATATTTTTTAACGATTCCTTGTTAGTCATTTTTTAATATTTGCGATGCTCTGAATGAAAAGATAAACATTTGACCAGTCGTGTTTTTCACTAACCCGTGTGTTTTTTTAAGTCTTCTAATTTAAACAAGTTCTAAAATAAAGATATTTCCATTATTATTTAGATAAAAATGTTATAATAAAATATGAAAAGGGTCTATAAAAATAAAAAATAAAAGTCTTATTATTTTTACAGTACAGCAAAGTTTTATATGAAGTGTTAATAGAAAAAATTGTATGTGTAGAAATAAACAAAATATTTTTCCATTCACTAAACAAAATCATTTACTAAATAAAATAATTTTATCCAATACATTTAGGAGTGAGAAAGATGTGTTTAAAGAAAATAACTCATTTTGGTAAATATTTTTCAAAACACCCATTTTGATAAATAAGTTTTTAAACTACACTATTTTGGGAAAAAAACTCTACTAATATGGGTAGTTTTTTATCCCTTTTATCTTTACATAATATTTACTTTTTCCTATATATTTTTTCAACCCAAAAAAACTTAGAAACATAAAATTTAAAACCACTCTCCAAAATTTATTTGCAACGTCAACACTTCGCAAAAGAATCTCTGGCTTTTAATTTTTTTTCTCTAAAAAACAAAAATAAAAATCTGCAACAGTAAAATAAAATTTGCATGGTCGATCATTAGTAAGCATTTTTCTTTGGTTATTTTCTTTTTTAATTATTTTTTTATTTGTAACTTTACCAACGCCATAAAACTAGACTAAAACGTGTGACGCATAATACTATGTTTAACGAAGTCACAAATGTTGAATCGTTAGGAATGAAACATTACCTTCTTAAAATTCCTTTGTCGTTTCAACGTTAGGTAATATTTATAAGATACATACCTAACATGTAACGAACTAAAAAACGCACCGCAACCAGTGCATAAAAAACATTGTTGCCGCAATGCACGACCCGAGTCACCAACCTAGTTATCGCTTATTAATGAATTGTTGGTTTTTTTTTAGATTTTATTTTTTGTTTTTGCAAATTTTGTTTGAAAGAAAAAAAACCGAGAATTGAGAAATTTTGACTTTGATGCTGCAAAAGATAATTTTGGAGATTAGATTTGAATTTTATGCTTTTGAAATTGTTTTGTTCGTAAAGATATATAAGAAAGTAAATATTTGATAAACTAAAATGGATAAAGAAAACTATCTATTTTGATAAATAATTTTTAAAGTACATTAAAATGGTAAATACTTTTTGTAACTACACTAATATGGGAAAAAACTCCAATAAATCAAGTACTTACGAAGAAACTGTTACAAATCATGATGTTTTTGATGGATTTTATTTGATTATTGTTAAATGGATACAAATAACTTTGCACCCTTGATAAATCACGCATCTCGATTACAAATCCTCATACTAGCCAACTCGATCAAAGGTTTTCATAAATAACCGGAGAAAGACGTGGAGCGATGATCAGTTCAAGGGGCTTGACCTTTGGCAACGATTGGCCAAGCCCCTCAGTCATATCCACAGGCTTCCCCATCGGTGTTGACAAATCAAACCCTTGAAGTAATCGCGCAAGGGTCAAGTGAACTACTTGCAACGCAAATGAACTTGCCGGACACATTCTCCTTCCACAACTAAACGGAATGTATTCAAAATTCTGACCCTTGTAGTTTATGTTTGAGTGTTCCTCAAGAAACCTCTCTGGTCTGAACTCATGAGGATCTAACCACACGTGTGGATCGCGATGTAGCTTCCATATGTTCACGATTAGACGTGTCCCTTTGGAAATATGGTATCCGTCGATGTTGCAATCCTCAATGGCCTCACGAGGTGCTCCCAATGGACCCGGTGGGTACATTCGAAGCGTTTCCTTCACGATGGCTTGTAGATACTTTAGTTTCTTTATATCTGATTCTTCCACCCATTTCTCTCTTCCTACATGTATGTCAAGCTCATGTTGGGCTGCTTTAAGGATGTTAGGGTGGTTCAATAACAAAGAAACTGCCCATGTGAGTGTCTCAGTAGTGCTTTCGTATCCCGTTAAGATAAGGATCTTTAAAATAAAACAAGTTTAAGGCCGTTAATAGTAATGATTAGAATAAAGTAATAAACAAACATATATATTTACTAACCAATGTTGTTGCCTTGACGATGGTTTGACGCTCATGACCAAACATTTCAGCATCTTTTGAAAGGGTTGACAACATCACATCCATAAAATCTTCATCTTTTTCATTATCACACTCGTTTCTCTTGTCAACATGTTCATCAAACCATTTTCCAATCACCATATCGAGCTCATTCCCCAGTTTCTTCATAGCTTTAAGATGCCCTCCAATGTCCATCCATTCGAGATTCGGAATCATGTCCGAAACAACGTAAACTCCAGTCAAATACAACCCCTTCTTTATGGCTTCTTTTACCTTTTCATCTTCATTGTTATTACCTTCAAAGCTACTCGAAAACCTTTTACCGACTAACATTCTTATTGTTATATTGAACATTACATGCTCAAACCACTTGTTCATGTCCCTAACATATTTCCCACAACTTCCATCCTTGTTTTTAACGAACTGGAACAGTTCGTTAATCGAGGTTCTCACTTCTGAGCTACGAACAGTCTCGAACTTTACGAGACTCTGGCTCATAAACAGCTCAGAAGTGACAAGTTTTCTAATCTCCCGCCAATACGGGCCATATGGTCCCAGCCCAAAATTAGCATTGTCATAGACCATATACCGGCTCACTGCCAAGTTTGGTCTAGTTGCAAAAATTTTGTCATTGGTGCCGAAGCACTCTTTGACCATATTTGAGTCGCTCACTACAATGGCTTGACGACTACCGAGCCGCAAAGAGTAAATGGGCCCGTAGTCATCGCAAAGCTTTCCGAGTATTCTTGCCAATGGAGCTTGACCTTGTAGAAGATGAAAATGACCTATAAATGGGAGTGCCCCTGATGGTTGTGGAGGTATTGGTTTATTGTCATTTCTTGTGTTTTTTCTTTTATAAGTATAGGTAATTAGTACAAAAAGTAAAATCCCTATGAATGGTAGAAATTGTGTAAAAGGCTCCATATTGATGTATATTTTTTTGTTGGTGCATTGTAAACATTATCCAGTTATATATAGCTCAGAAATTCAACATTGAGTTTAATTAATTGTCATAAATGGGACTGTTTTAGTTGACCTTGCACAACTTAGTTTGGGGTTTGGCATATTGTATATATGTATAGATTAGGATTTATTGGTTTTTATTACTGTCTACCATTATAGCCGTAGCTCATGTCACCTTAGATCGATAGAGTTGTTGTTGTACACTAGCTAGCCACGACAAGTCACATATATATATGGTCGTAAGCCTTTTGCCATCCACAAAGCTTCCACAGTTTCTCATTTATGTACAGCTTTTGTATTATTTAATTAATTTTCCTTTTGGTTTAAACTTCTAATTTTCTGTCACTGCAACTATAGAGATGTGTTAGATTATATATATGAAGAAAATTCTCAAAATAACCATTGTGGCCTAAAATTGCTACATATTATCTCCTTTGACTTTTGATTAGATAACTATAATGGACATTTTTTTTAGATATTAGAGTAGCCGGAGTGGACTCGGGGTGGGTTCGGCCCCGATGCGGCCCCGCGCGGGAACACCGCCCCACCCCCCTGCGGCCCCGAAGTTTGAGGTGCCATTTGGGGTGTCTTCCCCGAGCCTCTCCCCGAAGTTTTTGACCGTTTGAGCATGTGAGCCCCCTTCCAACGGCTATTTTCTTTGTCAAACAACAGCAGCAACAGCAATTTATTGATTGCCATCACGGATCTACCATCCATCACTCACAACATGTTTCTATAACAGATCTAAAACAAAAGAAGAAAGTGAAGAAGAAGCAACGGATCTGTTGTTTGAGCTCGAAAAGGAGTAGAACCAGAAACTTTTATTTGTGTGTGTGTGCTTACAATCGAGCCAAGAAGAAGAAGGAGATAGAAGAGAGCTTGAATAGTTTATGTTGGTATGTTTGTTCGAATACACGAGAAAGAAGTTGCCATTGTTATATGAATTGCTGTTTTTTTTTGTTGTTGATGTGGTCTTGAAACTGAACAAGAAGAAGCAGCAGATCAAGAATCTGATTGAAGTTTGGTGTTGTGTGTTGGTTAAACGAAAGAAGTGGGCTCGAGAGGGAAAGAGATCGATCAGATGTGTTGCTGCTGCTTGTGTTCGTGTGTGTGTTGTTTGAACCAAGAGAGAGAGTGAAGCAGATGTTGTGCTTGATGTTGTGTTGTTAAATAAGAGAAATGAAAATTTAAAAATGATGTGGGGTGGTGTGGGGTGGATACCGGGTGATTTGGGGTGAATGTGGGATGAATGTGGGGTGGAGTAAAAAGTGTGGGGTGATGTGGGATGGTGAGGGGTGGACTCCCCTCACTCTTAGAGATTTAAATATTGCTCTCTAAATAAGTGGAAATGGAAATATAAGGCGAAGTCGGATAGTTTTTGGGTGGGCGTGATAAAAGTCGTTCATCGTCAACCTAGGAAGCATATGCAATTTCCATGCAATATTGCACTTGTTGGGCCTTGGACACAAATAATTAGTGTGGAAACTGATTTTAGAAGTGAAAACATTGATTTGAACAAGTTCATGAAAGCTAAAGTCGGTCTTGGAAACTCTATTCTGTTTTGGTTCGATTGGTGGGTCGGCGATGGGCCGTTAAAGCGGTCTTATCCAAATTTGTTTAAGCCGGAAAAGAACAAATTATGCAAAGTCTCTGAGAGGGTTGACGGCCGAACAGTTTGGACATGGGAGTGGGCACAATCACTTGCTCTTGGAAGTGAAGTGCTCCAGCTCCAAATTTGTTATCAAATTCTTCAAGGTATCACCTTTTCTAACTCCATGGATATATCAAATTCTTTATGTTTCGGTGCGACTGAGTCGCCGGATCACTTGTTTCTCGGTTGCCCCTTCGCGGCTAAGGTATGGTTCTAGATTTTCAGCTGGAGCGGGTAGAGTAATGAGGCGGGTGAGACGATTAGAGATAGAGTTGATTGCTATAAAAATGCGAGAGGCTCGGAAAAGAAGAAGAGTATGGCAAATGTAATAATTATGGCAACGATATGGTTTCTTTGGCTTGCCCAAAATGATTTCATATTCAACGCGGTGCCTTTATCAGTCGATGGAGTTGTGGAAAAGATCAAGGTCAATTCTTATGTCAGGATTAGGTACCGAGCAAATAAATGTGGCACTATGTGGCATAAATGGTATACTAGGCCGTTAGATTAGGAGTGTAATAGTGATTGTTGGTGTTTGTTTTGTATTTTGTTCTCGGTCGTAGCGTCTTTCTAGTGTCTTAAATTTTTTCGATTAAATCGCAGTTCCAGAAAAAAAAAGATGTTTGCCTAGCCTGTCGAGTCATTTGACTAGCTTTCTAGTCGTTTGATTAGCCTTCCTTTTAAGCATGTTTGACTAGCTAAAAATGATAGTTTTTTACATAAACAATCAAAGAGACAATATATGTAACTTTTCGGTCAAAACGGTCGTTTTGAGAATTTTCCAACATATATTTGTTATGATATAAAATGGAAGTGTATTGTATTGAATACATATATTTTCTAGGATAGATTAGAGTTCAATCGATCCTATTTTGCTCTCTTAGGTTTTGATAAAAATAACTATTTTCTAGCAGATGTTTCATAAGCTTGCTGAGAGATTCCAATCCAAAACGTTCACTAATTGTTCCAAATTATATATAAAAACTGAAAGTTAATTTTGGACCGAATTTGAAGCAAATGATACGACTTTTGGAGTGAAATTGAGATTTTTAATCTCATGAAAATAAAACGGGTATTTTTGTCAAACTTCAAAGAGCAAACTTGAATTTAACTCTGATATGATATAGTATATGATTTAGTGTTAATAATTCATAGTTTAATTACCCTAGGCACATAGGCGCAACCCAATAAAATAATGTAATTTTGAAAATTTTCTTTCTAGAAGGATATATGTTCCTAAAGGGCCATAGTTTAAATGTGACCGGTGAAGCAAAGGAGTTTGGCACCAAAATTGCAACGCTAGCATGTCATAAATGAGTGTTAAAAACATTTAGACACAAGCCCCCTAAACTAGAGACTACAACCAACTAACCGCATATTATTTGAGTTAATTTTCAAAATGGTTCCTGAGGTTTACAAGGTTTTGTAGTTTTTTGCACTTTTAATAATTTTTGCATAAATAGTCCCTACAGGCCAAATCATGTTGCTAAATCGGTCCACGGCATTAACAGAGTTAAAAAAATTCTGTTAGTTGATTAGGAATTGACCAAAATGCCCCTAGGGACCATTTTGGCAATGAACTCTTTTAAAACATAAAATCAAACCTTTTCATTTGGCTTCCTGATCAGCCACCTCATCGTTCGTCGAACCGCCGGCGACTCCGACGACGCTAGCTTCATTTCGATGTCAATGTCAGCATCTAATTTTGACCAAAATAATCTCAAATCACTAGAAGATGAAATTCAAATTCATAATTTCATTTCAGTTTCTTCTCGAGATATAATATTACACTCTAACGTGAGAGATGATATTATTTCTTATCTATATTAAACGACAAACATATCAGAGTAAAAGGAACTTCAAACATGCTGATATAGAATTATGTATAGTCTTTAAAATAGTAATAGTGTGAACAAATTGATAGTTGACATGTGTTCGTTAAACTTACAATGTTGGTAATCGAGATCGGTGGGACAATCAGATTGTGGTTTAAAGTAGGGGTGTTCATCAGTTCGGATTGCGGGTTACTCGGTTTCCTTGGTTCGTGTTATTTAGTTTCCTCGGTTCGGGTTATTCGGTTTGAGTTTTTTTTTTATAAAATCACAATCCAAACCGAACCGAATTTGTGCAAAGCCAATCCGAACCGAATAAACCGAATCTAATTCGGTTTGGTTTGCGGGTTGAACCGAATAAACCGAATTAGCTAAAATATTTTTTTGCTGAGTTCAACAACCTCTTCAATCTTTGCATTTCAACATAAATGAGGCCACACACCAACCTTGGGTCAAGTCGGTTTGACTTTAATCCCATTCCTTTTGAAGTTGATTGTACAAGTGATCTTGCCAAAGGTTTAGTAATGGGACGTCTCCCAAGTTTCCTTGTGATCTTATGAACTCTAAACATATGACCCCATCTTTCAACATATGCTTTACAGATCCATGTCTCAATCTGATCTCTCTTTTCTTTCCATTGTATTGAATAACACCCAATTAGCATCATATTATCCTTCGAAAACTTCCTGATGGTGGCTGCGATGATTGTGAAGCTTCAATCGAATGGATGGAAGGTGTGGTGGTTGCTGATGCAGTGAGCTTCAAGTGGTGATAGATGAAAGTATGAAAAGTAGAGAAACGTGTTTTAGTTTAGGTTAAGTCTTTGGCTTTTGGGATTTAGGATATGGATTTTGGGCCTATAAACTATAAAATATATACGGGCTTAAAAAACTACAAGTTTTTCACTTTACTCGGTTTGAACCGAATTAGAGTTGTTGTAACCACAAACCGACCCGCAAACTGAATTGCATATATGGTTTTTGGTTTCAAACTAAACCGAAAACCATATATGCAATTCGGTTTTGATTGAGTCGGTTGCGGTTTAATTTGGTTTTCGATTTATTCGAGTTGGAACCATATATTGAACACCCCTAGTTTAAAGATGAATTTTTAATAATTTTTAAAGAAAACTCACTATTCATTTCATGAAAAAGTTATGGACGGGAGTTGTCTAAGAGCTCCATTTTAATTCACTCAACTTTTAAACAAGGGAACAAATGAACAACAACCAACTGTTAATCATGATAACACACAAACAAGAAAAGAACAAACAATCCAAAGATAGATTAAATGTAAGTAACAAAGACATGATGATTTAGAGTTGTTCTACAAAAGAAATGTACTAGAAAGTCATTTTGTATAAAAATAGTTAATCCACATCTATAAGGGTAGGAACTTCACTTCGATAATTATATATATTGTAGCTAGGTTCAGTTTATATTCAAACAAATAACGATTTATTCATATCAAAACCATCAACAAACGAACACATTAAAATTTCACTCATAACATATATAGTTCCCCCATGCATGCTACTTCAGAAAGAAAAAGCCTTCAACTTTTCAACAAAACCATCAATATACTTGCTATGCATCTCATCATCCTGCATAAATTGTTTCCATTTCTTATGATTTTCTCTTATGGATTTTGCTGGTTCTTCATCAACCTTCATCATAACACTCTTCACACCTTCAAACACATCATCTTTCCCAAAATACCCATCTTCATCCCTCCTATTTACTTCCACTCCAGCCTTCCACTCTAAAGCAATAACTTTACTGTTCAAAAACTGATCACCTTTTAATGGCAACATCACCAGCTGACAATCATTCACCAAACCTTCAATCACTGAGCTAAAACCAGCATGACACACATAGCACCCAACACTCTCATGTGCTAGTATGTGACGTTGTTGCACCCACCCTGAATGCACAACACCTCTATCCTTCACCCTGCCCAAAAACCCTGCAGGCAGTGTTCGACTCAGTTCGGTTAAGCCGTCAATGTTCGCAGGAAAATTTAACACCAGCAAGAATGGAAGTGCAGTGAGTTCCAACCCTAAAGCTAACTCCATAATCTGATCATCGGTTAGAAATGTTTCGCTTCCGAACGAACAGTATATAACTGATTTGGCAGGGAACTGGGTTAACCAGTTGGCCCATTTTTCGTCTAGTTTTCCGGAAATTGGGTCAGGAACAACTGGACCGATTTGGAAAACTGGTTTGTTTAGTTGGTTGCTGACGAAATTGATGTAGGGTCCTTCCATTTGTGTGCATGATTTGAAGAGTATTGCGTCACATCCGTTGTAGCATTTGATGCAGCGTTCGAGTACGCTTGGTGTGCCATGGAAGCTTTTGAAGATGTACATCAGATGTTGAGCTTCAAATGTGGTTAATGTGATGGTTTCAGGCAGTTGTAGAGCTGGAAAAACTATAGGTTAGTAACTTGTAATACTATGAATTTGTGATTTTTGTTTGTAACAGAATGTAATATTTTAATATTACACAAATTATTCTTCTCTTTATTTAAAAACCAAAGCAAATGAACAGTAGTACAGTGATGTACTACTGTCATGCGTGAAAGTACAACACAATATAGCATGTCTATACAGCTGTGATTGCTTTGTCCTCTTTCAAGCCATTTAGACAAAACATAGAGAGGGTTCCATCTGCGATTCCGTCTTCGGTTGAAGAAGGGGATGGCGATGGCAGTCCGGCGCATTCGACGGTGAAAGGTAGTGCTCGACGTTTGCTTACGCCGGTGATCGTGGATGTTGATTCATCTGAAGCGGCTAGGGTTTCAAAGACGACGCATTTCTGGTGTCTTTGGGTTTACGGTGAGTCTTATTTGATTTGTTAATGTTTGATTGTATTTTTGTATCCTAGCAACCAATTTTGATTGCTTTTGTTATTTTATTTTTTTATGCAGGGACTTGCGGCTCTTCTGCAAAGAAAAAGATGCAGTCAGGCACACTAATCTTCCTTTCATTTGCAGTTTTTCAGAGGTTTTTGCTTCGTTGTTTTTGTTTGTGGTTTATTTTGGGATCTTTCATGACCAGTTATCTGAAATTTTTGTGTTTTTATTCAAATTGGTTGCGCCTTTTGGGACTAAATATATTTTGAGAGCTATGAGGTTTGTTTGTTTTCAACTTTGTTTTACGGGTGGTGCGTTTGAGTGGGGGTTCTTCATCTATCATCTTCCTACAAGTCTTATATGTGAGAATGCAAATCATGTGGTTTACCTTTGTTTTGTATAACGTCGTATATAATATCACACAATATTGTCAGTGGATTGATTTAATGTTGATGGAATGTGTTTGTATCCATCCTTGGATGTTGATTTCAAACAACCAATATTGAAGTTAAATTTGAATCATAAAATTGGAACTCTTAAGTGAAAGTGCAAGCTAACATGACAAATTCAGTGACAAATTTTTTAGTAGAATGTCAGCTTTTTTCGTTTCAGGTGTTGATTAGCACATAACCTGACCGAGGTTTGCTCGGTTTTAGCTTTACAAAGGAAACAATAGAAGCCATTGGACTTTATTATAACTTGACATGCTGATCGACAGATGGTATGACCGAATTGCTTTGTTTCAACCTCAGCGAAGAGCTGTTCTTAATGTTTTCACATGGATGTAAGTGTTTTTTAGCTAATTAAGAATCTGTTTTGGTTGATTTGATTGTTTTGTTGCTGATAAGTGTAATTTTTTAGTTAGAGTTCTTATCGTTTGTACATTCACGCTTATTGCCTTTGGACTTTATTCTAAAAGTCGTGCTATTTGTAATTTAATTATAAAGTGCCATTTATATGTATTTTTTCTTATTCGCAATCTTGGTGAACTTTATGTGTATCTAATATTGCAGCTATTTTATTTTTGAGAAAAGCGTTGGTGGAGATTATAATTTGGCATTACAGGTACCGTCTTCAGGTTAATATCAAAGGGTTTAGCTCCCTCTACAGTGTAGGAAAGTATTGTTATAAAAATATATCTATTTATATATAAAATGTATTCAAGTATTAAAAGGGTATGCTTCAACATTTTAGTCCCCTTTTATGAAATTCTAAGATTTAAAGGCTGAAATAGTTGCAAATTGCTACCTATGTAGGTGAATTGCTGAAGGACACGACTTGAAAAAAGCTAAAACTCCATGCTGGTGTTGATGGTATTGGCGTATTGCAGAAAAGCTCAATAGATTAATAACTAATAACAACCGGTCGACTTAAAGACAAGAACCTTTTGGGATTAACAAATTCATAGGAGCTGCATAAAGCAGCTTTTGGGTCTAAGTTTGAGAAGCTCTTCTTGGTATGTCGGTATTACCTTGATGGTCCTTGGTGTGTGCACCTTTGTCTATTTTATGCATGCTATAAACTATGGTCCTTGATGTCCAGCAGCAAGTCTTCCTGATTGCTTATTAAGATATTATATGTTTGTGAATGCAATGATTTAGTTTTAGATATTGGGTGTATAACAGCACACAATTCGGCTCGCGCAACGCGCGAGCAATGCATTTACCTAGTTATATATATTATTGTATTATATATTTTATACTATTAAATTGTAAAGTGAACGAACAGTGTTTTTTGGTAATTTTGTGTGTTTGTTAGGGGTGTTTAAAAAGCATGTGGCTCGTGACTTGCTTGAGGTTCGCTTGAAAAAAGCTCGGAAAATACTCGTATCTAAATGAGCCGATCCTGAGCCACGGTAGGTTCGGCTCATGGCTCGTTCGGGACTCGGCTCGTTGGCTCAGCTCATGGCTCGACTTGTGGCTTGATATAATATACATATATGTATATAGAAGATAGATATATTTATATTACCATTTATTTAAATATAGATCATTACACATTACTTCATTTTTATAAATAATTCAATACTAAAAATTAAACAAGATAAAAGACTTGTTGCCCTAATCCTTTTACGTTTTTAACAATTTAACTTTTCAGTCACTCCACCCCCTTAATTGCATCATCTAATCTTTCACATCAAATTTCAACTTTCAAAGGTTCAAACCATAATTTATGAGCCATGAATATTCTAATTATGTGTAAGAAAAAAACCAAGTTGGCTCGATGAGCCATGAGCCGAGTTCTAGCTTTTTATGAGCCGAGCTCGAGCCCAAAATTCAAGCTCTTTAAAAAAATGAGCCGGATCGAGCTGAATCTTTAAGCTCGAGCCTGAGCCCAATCTGACTCGGCTCGACCCGGCTCGTTCGCATCCCTCAGTGTTTGTGGCTTTTGGTAAATATTGTGTTTGTGTGTAGTGGTGATTTTATAAATTTGTCGTAGATACGGGGTATTTGTGTCACTTTAGTTTTGAACTTTTGATGTGTTATAATCCTAACCACACTTCACCAATCATGCTATCCACTATGTCTTCTCTTTGGTTTATATCGGTTTATGTTAGGGCTGAGAAATTCTGACCTGACTTGAATCTAACCTGAAAATCATGGGTTCAGGTTTACATTGAATGGGTGTGGGTCAGTTTCGGGTTTAATATATTGACCTGATTTAAAAAACGGGTCAGGTTCGGGTCAACCCCCCGGGTTCTCGGGTTGACCTGATTTTTTATATAACTATAAAATTTAGGGTATATTGTGTTAATATACATGTAGTTTAGGGTGTTTTACGTTAAAACTATAATAATATAGAATGTCTTATATGGTTGTGCGTACATTTGGGTGGTAATTCCCGATTTTCCATAAGCTCATTCTCGTTTAAAGAATGCATTTCTTGGTAATTTTGAATTTTTAACTCTTGGAGAATGTATTTTTGTGATAATTCAGGTCAAATGGGTCGGGTTCGGGTCAACCTGCTAAAAATCAGGTCGGGTTCGGGTTTAAGTAATGTCTAAATTTTCAGGTTCGGGTCAGGTTTGGGTTTGTATAAATTTTTCAGGTTCAGGTCGGGTTCAACCCACCAACCCGATAACCTGACCCATTGAGCACCCCTAGTTTACCCTGCTTTCAGCTACCCACACCTTCGCCGTCTTGTGTTTGCCACGTTGGCCGGCTTCACCGTTTTTAAAGCGTTTGTTGTCGTTGGTGACCGGTCGGTGTTATCGGTTGCTATGTTGCACCGACGATTTGTCTTACATTTGATCATTGCGATGGCTACCATCGATGGTTTTGATAGCTTAATCGGAAGTGGTGAAGGTTGGCAATCGGTGGTAGGCTATAGATGAAGCTTAAGGTGAACAGTGGCGGAGCCAGAACCAAATATCAGAGGTATCGTATGAGAAAATTTTCGCTAAAGTGTATCATAAATTTTTTTCAGGGGTATTCCGATACTTAAAACCGTAAGAAAAAATGGCATCCTGATATTTAAACCGATAAAAATTGTACTTCGTAACAAAAGCTGAGGGGTAGCATAATGGCGGTGGCAGGGGGCATCTGGTGATTGTTTGAGATTTTTGTGTGGTGATGAACAATGGTGTCCGGTTAGGAATGATAGTGTGAGATTTTTGTCGCACGTGAATTTTAAGGTGTATTTGGGGGGGGGGGGGGGGGGGGTTGTTTCAAGAACGATGGTATACATTCATTATACTTTCTAGGTAAACAAAAAAACATATCAAAAAGCAAGAAAATGCCTCACATAATACGTGAGACGAGACTAAACCTAGTTATTAGTAGTATCAATAAGCTACTAACAAACAGAAAAACGTGGGTTTGGTCAACAAATTTCTGAGGAACATGGCAATCAGTGATAGATCTTTGTTTAATTTGTGGTGTTAGGAAATGAAATATCACTTAATTAATTAAAATGACTTACATTTAATTTCACCCGTGATACATCCCGGAAGCCCAAGTGGAGGTTTCTTCATTTCCTCTATAGTTGGGACCGTATCGCGGGTGATCCAACACGTTGTAAACACGATACAATTCGCCATAAAAACCCAGAAAAATATGGTTTTTATGCCAATCTCGGACGCTATTTCCGGTAGCCACCAGTGCGCGAAGTCGAGAAATACAAAACTAGGTTTGAGATTAGCTAGTAATGTTTTGATTTGGGGTTGCATCAGGTCTAATGCAACTTTTAGAAGTTCAACGGTGGCTGGGGAAGTGTCGGCGGTGGTTTCCACCCCTTCAGGGAGACCGTCAACATGCGGTAGATTTAGACCGATAACTTTGATGTTTGCAGCGGGGCTGATCATGGGTTCGATACGGCTGACACTTGCTGAAGTAGCCAGAAAAGAAACCTTGATACCCGGATAGGATGATAACTTGTTGGATAACTGCACAAAAGGACTAATGTGACCAAATGCAAAGAAAGGAAACATTACTAAATGTACTTCTTTATCTTCTCCATTTAGAGACATTTTTGTTGCATAAGTTTTGTGTATCAAAGGTTGATATATCATATATATAGTGTTGATTATCGAATAAACAAAATAAAGGCTACTATTGGTTCATATACTTGTAACAGTTTTTTTCTGCAAAATCTATATAATATTTCACAAATTTGAAGAGATATATATAAAAATAGTTTTCATATCCTACTAATTATAATAAAAATTAGCAATACAAAAAGAAATCATTATTCATAACTTATTTTTTTTATATGAAATTGAAAGAGGCAACTCATAAAAAAAGTTAAAAGTTTTATATCACTGATAATGATACTCTGGTCATCGTCGACATTGTGATCTTGTTATAAGTGACAAAATCTTCCTCTCCTTTTTTTGTTCTTTTTAATGATGATGACTATTCAAACGAGATATACATATAGACACACATTAGTTTAGCGTCTGTACTACGCTTAGAAGCATAACACGCACGTGATGATTTTAAAAATATCAATGAACATAGATGGTTCCAGTTAGTTTTGAAACAAAATTATAGTAAAACCGAAACACAAATTTTATTTTAAAAAATTGTTATTTTGGTATAACAATATTATACTCAAATTAAAAAGCGTTTTTTAGTATATTATTATTATACTTAAATTAAAGAGAATTAAATATTTGATTTTATGGTGTAAAAGTTTTATTTTTATACCATATATAAACTGATTCATACATACCTTTAGTAAGAGAGAGTTGAAAACGTAAATACTCTTAAATTTTTAAAAATTACTCTAAATATTAAAGAGCAACATAAAATTAATGCTATTATAATATTATATATATATATAATACTCTTTATTGAGAATATTTTTAGAGAACAAAAAAGTATAATTTTAACAAATCATAAATGTAAGTAAAATGTTGAATTTTTGTTTTATAAATTGAATAAAATGCTTATAATTTAATTAATTTTAAAATTTATTAAAAATATTTTTATGAAGTTATTGTTGAAATCTATATGCACCACAATATGTATATATTATTGCATTAAAAAAATATTGCGTGCTCAACTCACTTTAAACAAAATCCTCGCAAAATCACGGTCGATGTTTAAAAAGGAAGAAAAGCAAAAGCAGATCTATAATAATAATAATACAAAATAACAATAATAATAATATATGATTTAGTTCGGTAAGGAGGTAATGGTTCACGCATTGTATGTGGGTCAAATTGAAATGACATTTCGGGTACGGACGGTTGTTGCGGGTAATATTGTGATTGACGGTTAGTTTGGGGTTGGGTCGAACTCGATTGGCCTTTACCGCCTCTAGCTCTTGATTTTTTTTGGTTTATGGGGTTTGCGGGTTTTGTGTTTTTTTCCCGTGGTTCATGATTGTATAAAAATTGGATGATTTGTATAAAAAGTAAGAAGAGAATAGTAGGAAAGATGTGAAAAATTATGTTGAAATGGGGTGGTTTTTATAGTGTAAAAATATAAGTTATTTTATTATTTAAATTTATTCTTTTAATTCAAACGGTAATATTACTGTTGAATGGTAATATTAAACGGCTAGTTTTGAATCTCGTCCATGAGCTGCAGACCTCGTCCACTTCCTCGCCACTTCCTCGCCACTTCTTCGTCGCTCGACCTCGTTTTGCTCGGTGTAGCTACCTCGCGAGCTCGTGGACCTCGTTGTCATACCTCGTCTCCTCTCCGTCCCCCCTTACTATATAGGCACCAAATTAAGTTTTTTTAGAATTTTAAACTAATGTTTAATTAGTGCTTTTGATAAGGAGGAGGATACACGTTAATTGGTGTAAAACATACATTGAAAATGTGCTCCAAACGACGAAGCGTTTTTCAATCGAGTTTTTAAACATAACGGTACTTCAATCAAATGTTAAAATTTGGTCGTTTGGAGCATTGGTTCAAGGTAAGTTTTACATCAATTGACTTGTAATCCACCTCCCAATCAAACGCCCTAAAATATCAATTTGGAATTAGAATAAAACTTAACGGCGTTATGTTAATTTTAACAGCGACCATTGTAAAAAAATAATTACAAATTAAAACCGACACGGAGACCTTTCTAAGTTGGAAATAATATCGAATAATAAATCAAAGTTCAAATTATAAAATTAAATTTCCCTTGAATTTATATAGGTTCAACCATTGGTTTTGTTTCTTGGGTAAGAAACAATCTAATATTATACCGAAAAAAGCTAAAAGAAGCATTATACAACATATCGATCATGAATTCACGAGGAGATTGATAAACTACATAAACGAGCATCACATTACACATTTATAGCATCATCCGGGTTTCTTGCTAGTTGATTCTTATGAGTTTGTAATTGAAGCTAGTGTGTTTTAGAAAGAAAAAAAACTAAATCATTTTATAATTTAACGACACCGATATAATTATACTAAAAACAACTATCTTTTCCCTCTCTTTCTAATTAAATAATAATTCTTTTTACCTTTATCTTACAGTTTCTCCTCCCCCACTCACAATCACTTTTTAAAATCATTAAAAAATTATAGGGGGTAAACAGTAGTTTTTCATATATAGAGTTTCTCTCTCCTCCAACATCAAATTTTCTTTTCTCCCCTCATAATAACCCACAACAACCCCTAAAATATAAAAACCCCACTCACAGAAATTTAATTACTCTACTGTGAATGCTCTAAAAGACTTTACTATCGCCACATAGAAAGTAGTTCGAGTTCAAATCCCATATAGTAGGGCGTAGGCAATAATGGATTTTGGAAATTAATTTTGGTAGTTGTGAAAAAAAAAATATTTATGACTCATTCATATGCTTTAGTGACGGATGATATATAGTGCACGTTTTATATCAATATCAATATCAATATCAATCAATCAATCAATCATCAATAAAAGAAAGTTTTTAATGTCACGTATCATGCATTGAAACATGTTATGGATAGTTTTTCTCGCCCAAATTTTTCTATATTATTTTTGGTAAGAAATCGACACTAAAAATATACTGATTTTTTTGGTTTAGGAACTATAAAAATTTTATTTGTAAATAAAAAAATAATCACGAAACAATATGATTTTAAATAATTTTTTTGTAAAATTATTATCAGGTATATTCTATAATAACTTAAAGATTTAATTATACATAGTTTTAATCATATGTTATAAAAAAACTTTGTTATTAACATCTGAATCCCCTAAAATGTAATCTCATACATGCGTCTACAATATGTTTGTTGTTTCATCGTGTTTTTTATGCTCTATGGTTCTATACAAGTATTAAAATAGGATATACCAGCTGGCTTTTGAATTTTGGAGTTATAAGGCTATATAAACATGTTTCAAAGTGTTTGAGAGAACTTGTATTTTCACACACTTGTGTGAAAATAAGACATTGTGTAGAAATATATTAGACAAATCGTACGGAAAACACATAAACAATTTAATATTTGTTACTGGTAACTTGAATGATAATACTATATATGTTTTTACAATTGCATGTTAACAACTCAATCCTTTTATTAATTTAATATTTTAATGACCTATCTGTGTAATACACGGTTAATAATCTAGTATTCTAATAAATTAAAGTTTTTTATGCTCCATTATTTTGAAAAGAACAAAATATTTGTTCTGTTAATGAAAATTTAAAAGGAAAAAATTATGTGAATATATTTTTCTTGTATAATAGAAAAGAACAAAGTATTTGTTCTGTTAATGAAAATTTAAAAGGAAAAAATTATGTGAATGTATTTTCTTGTAAGTTGGAGTAAAAAATTTATGATTAACATTATGTTAAAAAGATATTTACAAATTTTCTTAAATATAATTGTAATTATTATTTTTAAATATTATTCTTTAACTCGGATATAGCACACGGATATTAAAATTAATATATTAAATAAAATCAGAACAATACGTACAAATGCTTAAAACGTTTTACTCGTACCATGAAATATAAGTTAAGTTAATCGATCTATCACATTAGTGGAAACTTCATGCATAATGGTCATGCTAGTGGTGTAGAGTATTCAACGTGTCGATTCAATGACAAAGAAGTGTTAATAGAAAATTAATCATCCGGATGATGGTCAAATTTAATTTGATTTCGTTTATCCGGTCTTTTATTAGCAATTGATCTTCTGTTCAATAACATTAATTTAGTGATGGATAAGAACTTAAGATCTTAGAGGTCTCAGAATTAAATCTTGACTTAAGAGGGGTTTTTCCTTAGTGGTGGGTAAAGTCCTTGATTGTGTGTCTGAGTGAGTCAGATCTGTAGCATTAAAATCGGTATGGACGGTTGACATCCCGTCTCAGGAAGGCTCACTCGGGTATTGGGGATAGTTTCAAACGTCGTCCAAATTAATTTTTTTTTCACATTTTATTAAAAACAAAAAAAAAGTATATAACTGTTAGGTGCATATTTAGGCATTATTAAACATGCATTTTGCGTTTGTTTTGAATATATTTCATGCATTTATCATACGTATTCAGTTTTCTTGTTAAACTTGTTTTTGGTGGAATAGAGTCTACTGTGGATGGTTTTTATCGTTTTATATGTGCATAGCAATTATGGTGGTGAATTTGATTAGTGGAATTTGGAAAAGTCTCAAAAGTGATACAATTAAGGGATCCAAAGAAAGGAAGTATAAGTCACCAAGTTCAAATGCTCAAGTTAAAGGGTCCATTAACGATAATTAAATTAAAGCCCAACTATAAGTTATTGTTGAGAAGTTGGTCACAAGTTAATGATGAAGGTTATGGGCCGATGCAAATTAATGACCATAAAAAGGTCCAGCAAAGAAAGGGGGTGGGGACGGTTTTGAAGCAGGAAGAAAAAAAAGGGATATTCCCAACTCTCAAGTGTTGGTTTTCGGAGTTTTGGATGCATGGTAGAATATTAACGTTCGTTTGTTTCGATTCGTAAGTTTTAATTTGATGTTTTCTTTCTTATTCGGATTGATGGATTTAGCCATCATGTTTGGTTAAATCGTTTTTAATTCCAACATTAGGGTTTGTTTTTTTGGTTTTTGATTTGATGTTTATGTGAAATGATTGTGAGATTCTTTTAAGTGAATGGTTTGTTTGATTGATTCTTGATCTCAAACCCGGATCTATTCCGGGTATATATTAGCTTGTTAATAAAATTGGCCACTTTGTTAATAAATCTAACTAGTATTATTCAAGGCTCGCGCAATGCGCAAGCCATATTTATACAATGTATCAAACAGTGAGTTTTGGTAGCATTAGATGCGAAATATACGGATTTAGAATATTTTTACTCCAAGTTGCATATATGGATTTATAAAAGGATTGAAGCCATGGCTGTACAAAAGTTTTGATTTTATTTACCATTGTTTTGGTCCATAGTTGCCTACTTGCAACCATGATCTATTTGCATTATGAAAAAGTTTTGACACTTTAAGTTGGGTTTAAAAGCTTGAAGCCATGGCTGCACCATAGTTTTCAACCTAGTTTGCATGTCCAAAAGTGTTGAAAGCATGACCTATTTGCATTGAAAAGAGTTTTCTTGTTTGGTGTTGCATTCTTGTGTTTTTTCGTGCGACCTGAACCATTGTAATTTTAACCAGCACCATACTGAGCATAAGCCTGTGAAAAGGAGAAGAAAATGTAAGTTTACTAAAAAGTAGACAGATCTCATGATTGCAACATGGTGGAAGCATATATATATATATATGTTTAAATTATACAGATGATAGTACAATGGAATTGCATGAAAATTGATGATAGACATGGATAGGTGCCTCAATATTATAAATTCTTCTTTAACTATTTCATTCGGTTAGAATTATCTATGCCCAAAACACAATATAAATCATTGTGGCCATCTACCACAAATAAAATGAGTACTTTCAACTTGTTCTGCACACTTAATGGTTGGATAAAAAAAAATAATAAAGAGTAACATCACTCAAAATTAGAAACGTCTAGCTTAGCATCAGATTGTCAAATATTTCTAAAATCATCATAATACGTGATTATTTGTGTGATCAGCTTTTTAAGTAATGCTGAGAACAAAAGGTTACTTACTCATTAACAGCCGCAACTTCGTTAAAGTTTCCTTGCTTCCTATGTATAACAGGGCAAATAATTGGACCTTCTAAATTGGTTGTGAGACCTAAATCGTATTCTTTAGTTATGACACATATTCAAGAGGTTATGGAAAATCAAGATTAAAGGGATCTTTAGTTAGACCAAGTCAAAATCAAATACAAAATCATATTATTCTGTCATCATGCATAAAGATTTCCGGCATAAACAACTTTGTGCCAACAAAATTGAAACCTAACCATCTGTTTTTTCTCCTGTGAAAATCACAATTAACATATAGAAAAGACGCCTATTTTATGTTAGTGTCCGATTTTGTTAAAAAAATTCAAATTTTATCTAGATTGGTAGAAGAAATCACTTACCAAAGAAGATTTACACCAAATTGTTGAACAGATCACGCACCAGAGAAAATAGCCACCAGTTCTTCCTAATTTCAACCTAGAAAGTCCACCATTCATTTTTTAACACCAACGCATTTGATAACACCTATACATGCAAAAATCAATCGAAAATCACAATAATGTTATGTAGTAAGTTCAGTTATGCCTCAATAGCATCAAAAAACAACAGACATTGGAAATAACGAAACTACCTAAAGTATTTTGAAAAAAGGAGTCGCGGTTGCAAACTTCCTATGCAAATTCAATATATTAAACATACAAATGTTTTAAAGTAAGTTAGTAACTAAAACCTGGACCAAGGACTCGCGACTGCAACAATAATTTATTTGGGGGAGTCCTCCTGTGTATCTTTTTGATGCTGAGAAATAATATTCAAATCACAAATCAAACTAATAATCGTGTACTTCAATATCAACATACATTCAAGTTTCAACCATATCTATACATGAAAAATTAATCGAAAATCACAATCATATTAAAAATTGCAAAGTAATAGATATTGAACCCTCTTTTTTAAAAAGTCAAGCTTCAAATACCAAATTGCTCCATTAGATCCTAAAGAATGGTTTAGGAGGGTTTGATTTGGGCAAACAAACCCTAACAAACAGCAACGTAAGCATGTAGTAGCAAAATTATAAAATGGCACCTGAAAAGCCCTAGTTTTGTGAAGATGATCGCCATAGCTTGTCTTTGACCCCTCTTTTTCAATGCTGAAGAACACCTAAAATGCAAGTTGTAATTAGGTGAACAAAACTCATACACATCCAGAAGAGGCAAAGTGGAAGTAGGGCTTTTAGGTGTATTACCTATCTAAAGCACGGTGACGAAGGTGGGATGTGACCACCGGCGGTCCAGCGGTGAGCGATCTCGCTGTTCTCTCTCTTCTTTGATCATCTTTCCTTCTCTCTATAAATTTCTCTTTCTACTTGAATCACACAATGTGATATTGTGTACACATAACCTCCTTTTCTTCTCTCCACCTATTAACACGTGTCGTACAACTGCCACAGCAAGATGACAGTTAATCTGAGTTTTCAGTACATGCTAATTACAAAATTACCCTTACACTGTTCATTACGTTTTACTATCAATATAGTTTAATATAGTTCTTCGAGTTTTAAAACCCTAATCAAGTTTTAATTGTTGAAACAAGGAACAAATAATATTTTGTGTTTGTCTATGAGCTCAAAATTATTGTAGGATCATTCAATCGAATTAAATATACCGAACGGCGTGTGTATTTAGTTGATTAGTTCTAATCGATACTTTTATCACTACAACCCGCACGCTAAGATCCGAACGGCGTGAGCTTAGAGTAGCGGGTTGGCTTTAGTCAACGAACTGCGCTTGATTAGACATTAGATAGAGTGGACGTCTGAACGGCGTGACGTCTAGTATTGATACATACCATTTGAATTAAAATATCATTGCACCATATTTGTTTATGATCGTAAGTCGAATCAAGTCAAGAAATTACCTTAGTGTTGGAATTAGCTTTTTAATATTTATATTCACTTTCCATGGTAAGTTTTCATAACTAAAAATCAAATTTATAGTTCTTACTTTGTTTCATTTTGTTTCTTGACATTATTACTTTAGTTATTTAGTTTAATTCAAAACCCCCTTTTTCGCAATCGTATCTGCACTAAACACGTTTTGGTATATAACTGTTAATCTGTATCCCTGAGGACACGAACTTTACTTTCATTATACTAGTAGGTTCACTTTTAATTTATTTGGTGGATTCGACACCCATCAATAACATAAGATCCCACTCTTTTGTGACGGGTTTGCGACTATCATATCCGTGATCGGTTTGCCAACATTTTTTTGGCAGTCACAAAATGCAAACGTTTGAATTGCATGTGTGTCACTAATAAGAAAACCGTTTGAGTTGCACGGTTTAAAATAGGTCGCTAGTGACGTATATACACATAAGTATAATGTCATATGGACTTAAAAATAATAATTTTTATTGGTTAATTACAACGTAAGAGGGGTAACGTTGTACATAGTGACGACACAATTTAATTGCGAACGAAGATTTCATGCGACAAGTAGAAATGAACCCACCAATGCGAGTCTCTTTAAAAACATGGGCACTTTACGTACGTAATGCGTTCACCCACCTTGACTCTTAAGCCTTGGTATGTGTGTCAAACACATGGTGGCCTTTACAAGACACATCACATCTTCAATGTGTCTTGTGTGCAAATTAAAAGTTAAAAGACATCAAATTATTGTACAATGACATTTTAATTTTAGTGCCGTAGAGTTTGTATCATGTCTTATATCCAAATTCATGAATAGATTCCTTTTGTTTTTGTCGCACGGACACGCGAAACACGTTTATAGAAACATAAATAGTGAAATTTCATAAAATAATAAGTAAGTTTTAAAATTTTTAAATTCACGATAAAAACATAACATTCTAGAAGTACTGATGATAAAGCAAATATACAGGAAACCTAAACCCGAATAAGTGTTAAATCCCAAAGGAGCATTAAAACAAGCATGCAAATATACAGGAAACCTAAACCCGAATAAGTGTTAAATCCCAAAGGAGCATTAAAACAAGCATGCAACAAGTAGAATAAATTTATAATTAGTCGGTGACTAATTAAATCATAAATACAATTAGATAATTTATGTAAATATGTTATTTGTATATAATATCCTCTTTGTACAAACCTTAAACATAATTTTAATACCGGTCACTCATTACAATTAGATAAATATTAAGGTGTTTCACTTAGTATCAGACCCAACACTCCACTTACGTCCATACCGCCGTTGTGGACCTCCACCGAAGATGCATTTTTTGCCTACCTTTTACATTCAAAATCTTTTCAAAACCATCATCTCAACTCAAGTAATTTTTCAACCGGATTATTTGTTATATTTATGTATCTTTTCTACTCTAGATCTGAGTTTTCTATACTCTTTTCTTTTTATTCTCCTTCCTGTGAATTTACTAAATTCACTACCTAGGACTTTAACTCATTCCTAACAAATCTACTTAGCAAACTTGCTAGCGACTTAACCTGAACAACAGTTCATTTCCGAGCACACAACAAATATACCTAGCGAACTTACTACATTTGCCACCTAGCAAATTTATCAAGCGATTTTACTAAATTCATATACTTCAATCATATCTGCCATAGAAATTATTTCTCCTCAACAAAAAGCCTCCCACAAATCTCACAAATTTGCCTTTAATCTTTAGGCTAAATGCATATTTTCCCCTCCAAAACACCTTAAATGCATATTTACCCAGCCAAAAAAATCAATTGCATATTTCCCCCTATAAACAACTTTAATTTGCAAATATACCCATTTTTAATAAGGACATTTAGTTAACATTGGGTATATATGCAAATGATTTTTTTAGTTGGGGAAATATGCATTTAGGGATGTTTATAGGGGTAAATATACAATTGAATCTTAATCTTTCACCTGACAATCATGGTTACTGTAAAAAGATGCTTAATCCTTTTCTCATACCAACAACCTCTTTGGTTGTGTTGATGGATATCCATACCATGTCCCAATGCTACCAGTACTACCACTTCAACTCCTACTACCCCTGAAGCTACAACCATTACTGTTGTTACCATTAACCTAAATTACACCACATTGATTCACAATGATGCTCATGGCCAATCCATCATCATCATCTCTACAGTCTCAAAGGTTTCTTTCTCTCATATTCAGGGTAACACTGCCTCTAGGGAATACATCTAAAACTCCAACTTCTAAAGGTTCAAAAAAAGGAGATGAGACTATTCTTAACTATCTTGGTCGTGTTCAAGACTATGCCACTGCATTTGGCCAGTATTGGTCAACCTGTTAACGATAAAGACCTTGTTCTTTACTCAATTGTTAGTCTTTGTGAGGAATACAACAATATGAA
Source organism: Tagetes erecta (assembly GCA_030867185.1). NCBI lineage: Eukaryota > Viridiplantae > Streptophyta > Magnoliopsida > Asterales > Asteraceae > Tagetes > Tagetes erecta. Next base: position 12,324,344 of record CM061494.1, read on the forward strand.
AACTACCATTCTTGGTCGTTTCTCACCACTTACTTTTCATGAACTTCATGGTATGTTGTGTGACCATGACTAATGATCAACAAGCCACCTAACTCTACTTCTCCAGTTGTTTTTACTACTACTTCCAGTCATTCACTACAACAACTTCAAGCTTTTCACTCACCGTGATCGTCGAGGTTCTTTCTATGCCAGTTCTAATACTACTAGTGGTCGTGGTTGCACAGACTATCATCCCTCTTTCAGCTGGGCTTTTATCCCAAACACAACACACGGTTTCTGCAACGGCTATAGCGTTGGCCACCTCCTAAATGATTGTCATCGCCGTGAGTCCTTTTATTCTCATTCTAATGCCATAGTTAACTAAGAAGATACTCCCTCCAGCCAAAGTAATCAATGTTCCACCTCAACCAGTACCAGGTACCTTGACACCAATGCCAAATGTCATGTCACACCAGATCTCTCCTTAACATTAATGAATCCTACAAGGGTACGTAATGATCACTTCATGCTGGTGATGGTAAGGGACTCTCCATTCTTTATTTTGTTTTGATAATAATGTTTTGTTTTTTTTTAATTTCACGCTTATTATTTTGTTGTGAAGGACGAGTCTACACATACCACCTTTCTCAATGGACCTAGTGATCAAGGTCTCTACTTTCTGCGCCTTCCGCACCTCAGATTCGTTTATAAGACCGCCTTCTCTGCTACTTAGACGTCTTCTGACATTTGACATCAAAGATTGGGTCACCCATACCATCGTCTTTTCAATTTCTTGATGACTAGTTTTAATCTTCCTAACACTACATCTTTTTCTTTTGATTCTTTTACTGCTTGTCATTTATGCAAATCTAGATGATAGCGTAGTTCAAAGTTGCATTATGGTGTAAAATGCCGTAGGTTAGGGTCGGTCAGAAGGATTATAGTGCTCTAAACTAGACAGAAAATAGGCCCTTGATCGAGCCCAAACGAATTAAATTATATATAAACTACTTTTTTTAAAACGATACACATGTTTTAGCCTTAAAAGAACAAATTCATAGTATTAAAATGACATACTTAATAGCTTAACCCATAAGGGTTAGGATCATTACAAAACAACCTTAATTACAGAACTACAGAACCATTGATTTACATACATGTAAATTAAGAAACCACTGATTCCCTACAATGATCCGCCGTTAAAGTTAACTTAACGCCGCTAATTTTATTTCGAATTTCAGACCTATGTTTTAAGGCTTTCAATCGAGAGGGGGATACGAGTCTATTTGGTCATTTGGAGCATCGATTTAAGCAAATAAATTTTTAACATCTGATTTAAGAACCATTAAGTTTAAAGACCCGATTGAAGACCATTTGGTCATTTGGAGCATCGGCCAATGTAAGTTTTACATCAATAGGCTCGTATCGTCCTCGTGATCAAAAGCCCTAATACATCGGTCAGAAATTTGAAAAAAACTTAACAGCATTAAGTTAACTTTAACAGCGGATCATTGTAGGAAAATAAGTTACAAGTTGGGATTGCGCGCCATATAAATATTTTTATGTTAGGATTAATATCGGTCAATAAAGTTTGGACTATTAAAATCCAATATCTCAATAGAAATTGGCCAAAGAATTGTATTTGAATTAAACCTTTATGGGAAAATTTCACATAAACATAATCAAGTTTTGATTTTGTTTTAAGAGTAAATTGTCATTTTAGTATATGGGTTTGTACCGATTCGACCACTTTGGTCCTTATGTTTTTTTCTTGCTATTTTGGTATTTGGTTTTGTAAAAAAATGTCATTTTGGTCCTTCTGTCAAAGTATGTTTGATTTATCGTTAAATCCAAGGTTAATATAGTCATTTTACATTTCTGAAACCAAAATGACGATTTTTTACAAAACCAAACACTAAAATGACAATTATTTTATATTTCAGAGACCAAAATGACAATTTGATTGTTGATATTATTATTATTATTATTGTTGTTATTATTATTATTATTATTATTATTATTATTATTATTATTATTATTATTATTATTATTATATAAAACACACAATCATTGAACAACTATTCTTCATAACACCACCGATGACACCTCTGTTGACCATTCTCTTCGTCTTCTCTGTCGTTACACGCCCCATCCAAATAAAATCTTATTGAATATATCTTCCCTTCGTCCACCTCTGAACTAACCATCACCACCAAGCAAACCCCATTTTGTTCCCCTCTTTGGGGAGTAGGCACGGCTCAATCATTTTAGGGGCATCAGACAAAATAAAATTCTAAGACCCTTGTTTGTTCAAATATCATTATTATAACTTTTTTTTTCTCTTCTATCATAGGTTGAGACTAAGGCGAATAAATAAAAATGTTTAGAGTTTGAGTTATAAATATCTTTTGTGATTATTACATATTTTAAAAAGCAACATATTTTAAAAAGCAATCGCTTTTTTTTAATTGAGTCATCAATTTTTTTTGTTTTCTTTAGGGGTTTTGCATAACTAGATTCCTATTTTGAGTTTGACGTGCAATAAAATAATTAAAACTGATAAGAAAGTAATAATTAATTTCAATTTTTTTAGCATTTTGTTTATGTCACATATAATATTTTACGATGGAAAACAGTGTTATGGTGGGGCGGTTGTCGTGCCAGTGCTTGAGGTGCAAATGATTTCAAAGATGAAAGTTGAAAATATGACTAAAATTGTCAACGTTGTGATAATAACCAAATTGACAGAAATTGGAAAATCACCAAAATGATAGAAGTTGAGAAAATGACCAAAATCAAAAAGACAGTTTGAAAAATGACCAAAATGGCAATTTAATAAATAAGGGTTTTCGTCATTTAACACAAATCTAACAAAAAACGTTCACGGAAGGACTAAAAAGACATTTTTACAAAACGAAACACCACAATGGCAAGAAAAAAAACATAAGGATTAAAGTAGTCAAATCGGTACAAACTTAGAGACCAAAATGGCAGTTTACTCTTGTTTTAGTTAAGTCACTCTTTGTTTTGTTTCAATTAGGTAACTAATCTATAAGTTTTGTTTTAATTAAGTCACTCAAACTTTGTTTTGTTTCAATTGAATAACTTAACTTTAAAAAGTATTTAATCCTAATAATTAACTTGAATAATATATGAATATTGATTTTTAATACCAAATTATGAAAAAAATAACTTTTTGCCATTTTTTAAAATTTCTAAAAGTTTTTAATTTTAAAAATGTTTCACAATTAAAATAATCGAAAAAATATCACCAGCAAAATCACAACGGTTGCAACTACGTATGCGGCAAAAGTGTACACCAAATTCAGTCACAAAGTCGACGCAAAACAACACCAAATTGGTCACAAAACCCAATTTGCGACTAAACTTACGAACTCAAACATGTCACAAATACCCAAATTATCTAGTAGTGGACAAAAATGACGTTATTTCGACATTTACACTCTGAAACATCTTCAAGTTTGGTTGACATCAACATCATTTCGAGTTACGTCTTCAGATTTACTATAATATATATAATAGTATAATGCACAAGATCCACGTTATACATTACATTAATTAGTTACCAAATTGTCCTCATGTATTATGGTGATTTGATCCCTAACTAACTCTACTCAGTACTCACTATAAATACAAGTGAAGTGTTGGCTACTTCACAAATTAAGTGAAAACTTAACAACTAAAAGCATGGTATCATTTCCTCAATTCCTATCAATTTTAGGCCTTTTTCTATTTGTTATAACCTGCACTTACAACATTACAAAAAGAAACAACACAAAAAAAGTCCCAAGTTACTAGCAGCTCCAGAACCATCAGGGGCATTGCCTTTCATAGGTCACCTTCATTTTCTTAGAGGCCAAGCTCCCATAGCAAGAATACTCGGAAAGATAGCCGACGACTACGGGCCGGTTTTCAAATTACGCCTCGGTTTTCGTCAAGCGTTGGTCGTAAGCAGTGGGCAATTGATCAAAGAGTGCTTCACCACAAATGACAGAAACTTTGCAACAAGACCCAATTTAGCAATTAGCCGCCACATGGTCTACAACAACGCTGGTTTTGCACTCGCGCCATATGGACCATACTGGCGTGACATCCGGAAAATGGTCGCTTCCGAGCTGTTTACAAACCAACGTGTCGAAAAGTTTAAAAGTGTCCGTGAATCGGAAGTTAAAAACTCGATTCATGAACTTGGTATGTTGTCGGTGAAGAAAACGGACGGGTCGTTGGTTGTGGAGATGAACAAGTGGTTTGAACACATAACGTTTAATATACTTGTAAGAGTTTTAGCAGGGAAACGATTTAGTAACGGTGGTGGTATTGATGAAGGTAACAATGAAGATGCACATGTGAAAGAAGCTATAAAGAGAGGGTTGTATGTTAGTGGTGTTTTTGTTGTGTCTGATATATTTCCTTGTTTGGAATGGATGGATATTGGTGGGCATGTGAAAGCTATGAAGGAAGTGGCTAAAGAGGTTGATAGTGTCATTGAAAAGTGGCTTGATCAACATATTGCCAAGAGAAAAGAATGTGACAGTGATCATGATCAAAATGGTGATTTTTTGGATGTGATGTTGTCTAACTTGCCAAAAGATGTTGAAATGGGTGGCCATGGCCGAGAAATAATCATCAAGGCAACAACAATGGTTAGTAACTTAGTTATCCCTATGCTAAAGTATATTTTGACAATTTCAATGGTTAAAATGTCTTATGGTGATTTTTTTTTATGAGAATAACCCTATGTTGCTTTTGTGTTTCTTTGGTTATCAAACACCCCTTTTGATTAGGATAAAGTTATATATATTCTCCTACATGAAATGTTTCCATAGTTGTTCCATGATCTAACGATGTACGACTATGATTTTCGTAGATCCTAATGTTGACGGGTTCAGAGAGCACTGCTTTGACAATGACATGGACATTGTCCTTATTACTTAACCATCCTCATGTACTAAAAGCAGCTCAAAACGAGCTTGACAACCACGTGGGCCGAAAGAAATGGGTGGAAGAATCAGATATCACAAACCTTGTTTATCTACAAGCCATAGTGAAAGAAACACTCAGATTGTACCCGCCAGGTCCTGTGGCGGGACCTCATGAGGCCATCGAAGATTGTTGCATTGGGGGCTATTATGTCCCCAAAGGGACACGTCTAATTGTTAATGTGTGGAAGCTACATCGTGATCCACAAGTTTGGTCGGATCCTAATGAGTTCCGACCAGACAGGTTTCTTGAGGAACACTCTGATCTAAATTATCATGGTCAGAACTTTGAATACATTCCTTTTAGCACCGGAAGAAGAATGTGCCCCGCAACAATGTTTGCTTGGCATGTGATTCACTTGACACTTGCGCGATTACTTCAAGGGTTTGACATGTCAACACCGAACGGGAAGCCTGTGGATATGAGTGAGGGGTTAGGAGTCGCGTTGCCGAAGGTGAAACCGCTTGAAGTTATCATCACTCCACGCCTTTCTCCCGAGCTCTATGATTAAACAAATTAATTAGATCATTCGATCAGGAGCTTGTAATTTTAAACATGATAAGAATAAGATCATAGCAAGTTACTTCTGCTATGTAGCAATCTTAATATATAATTGTTGAAAGTGAAATTACGGTGAAGCTTATGTATATATGGGATTTGATCAATATGTACTTAATGGGCTTTTATATTAATCATCTTTGTATGATACAATGAAAGTTGATTTAGAGCATGCATCCTAATTTGGTGGCAATATGTTGGTGATTATCAGAAGACTAATTAAAAATCCGTAAATTTTGGATTAAATTTTGCCTATTGCAAGTTAAGTCAGCCGGAAACTGGGGCGCTCTAGTCGGTGGTTTGGTTGTGACACCGATATTCTCGATGGTCGGGTGGGTAACAAAGAAAAATACACCGCATGGAGCATGGGTGGAGTTTGTGTGGGCTAGCTAGTGGCGGAGGTATTGGGGTAGCAAGCACAACCAAAAACGCATAGGTGGTCATATGTGGGGTGACTTTGGTAAAGAGCAAATTGTGGAGTGGGAAAGTTGAATCGTTTTGTGGGTAGAATGTTATGGAGATAAGTGTTTTGTATGTAGGGCTTTGACCCAAAAGGCGGGTGGTAGGTGAGCATGAAAGAAAAGGGTGCATGTGATGTCGTTAAGGCGAAGAATTATACGTTCCGTTCTACCGTTTTGTTGAGACGTTTAAGGACATGAGAAGCGAAAAATGAACCCATGAGTGGATGCAAAAGAATGAAAAATATGATTATCAAATACCCCGCATGCCACATTGGAAACTTTTTATCTTAAAGTTAAACTAAGTGGGAACATACTTTTTGAAAGTTACAAAATTAGTGAAAGTGTCGGATTTAAATTTAAGCGAGTAGACCCATACGAAGTGGTGAAACTATTGAAGAGAACCATATAACATTTATTACATGATTTGCTTTTAATTGACAATATCCACTCACAATGAATGATATCAAACAATTTATATGTAACGGAATTTGAATCATAAACTGGCAATGGTTTATTTTTAGCAAGTTGACATGAACAACATAAAGAAGACACATGAGTTTTATTACATGAAATATTAAATCTAGCACGTAACAATTGCAAAACAGATTTTCTCAGATGTCCAAGACGATTGTGCCATGGGTCAAAAGTTGAAGTAATAAAAGCAGGCGAGGCCCTTGATGGAGTGAACGGACAGAGTTCTCCCGAACTATTGTGGTGGGAGATAGGATCCCAGTCTTCAGATCCTTCACGGTAAAACCAAATGGAACAAATTCAACTTTAGCGATATTTTCAATTATAAATTTACGGACGGATAATAAGTTTTTAATGATGTCTAGTGTGTGGTGGTTTGTGTGGTTGGACTCGTGATATGGTATAAGATTACCATTACTAACAAAAATCGATTTTACAAGATTAAATGATAATGGTTTGGAGATTTTACCTAGATCATAAAGCATGTGATAGGATGCTCCAATATCCATTTACCTGTTTGAATCATTAGCCATGAGATTCACTTGTTGCATTGGATGAGCCAATTCGTTGTTGTTGAATCCAGTCGTAGAACCTGAAAAATCCAAAAACCAGGTATGTTGGGCCGTATGGGCCAAAAGTGGGATGTTGTTTATTTGGATCAGACAAATATTGTTGTTGACTAACATTTGGCCCAATGGAAGAGTAATGGGCTTGTTGCATATTGTTTATTGGGCCAGTGCAATTGTAGTTTTGTTGTGGATTGGCCAACCGTGAGACTTGGTTGAACTAAGTTGGGCCATGTAAAGGTGGGGCAGTAGGATGGCAATGGTGGAGGTGTCTATGCATTGGACTGCTTATAATAATTATTCGACCAATTTCCATTATTTTGACCACTGTATTGGTTCAGACCTTGTTTGCGACCCTGATTATTTTGATTCCTGCCACGTCCTCTCGTGTTTGATTGCAACCCTGGTTAGCTTGATAATTAGGGTCGTAGTTCTTACCTTGGTAACCCGTGGTGCGGCCCATGTTTTTTGGACTCTCGAACTGAGTGGATATAAGTGTATATGTGGGCTCTTGACGTGGCTCTTGACATGACATGTTGACGTTAGGTCTCTAGGTGTAGCGTATCTCTAGAAGTTTTCCACAGGGTTCTGCTGATTAATCATAGCACATACGACTTCAAATTATTTAGGGAGGCCTCACACAAGTTATCGGACCTTGGTAGATTAAGTGACATGGTGATCTACGTCTCCAAACTGATTTGCCAGATCCTAAATCTTCTGGTAGTATGCATCCACAGATGTAGACGAACTCAACATTAAGTTATTGAACTCATATAGTAAAGTCATTGCTCGAGCGTTCTCATTGTTCATAAAAATATTCTTGACTTAGTCCATGCTTTGAGTGTCGTGGTGCAATTTGGTAGAACTCGGGCAAACAGTTCATCAAATAAAGTACTATAGATTCACTGGTATACCAAGGAATCGAGTTGTGCCATCGATTTGTTCGATGACCTTGTAGGCTTTGGCTTGTATCTTGAAAAGCTTAACCCACGACAAGTATGTAATCTTGGTTCCATCGAGGATTCGAACTTTAACTTGGATGTCCGTGATAGAGTATGCTGTGTGGAGGTGTTTGTTGGCGTTTTCGTTAACTGAGCTAGATTCAGGTTTGTCTCAGGACATGATGATGTGATCGTAATCACATTGAGGAGATGGGGGCGACCGAAAAAAGGTTCTAGCGTTTTATTATTTTGGTTATGATACCATAAAAGTGTTTTATGATATCAAACCGAGTACCCTCTCCATTAATGGATAATCCTTTAAATATGGACGTGGTTACCGGATGTATTTAGTTTAGGAAATAATAGACATGAGCATAATACAAATAAATCAAACAATCTAAATCCATACATATCTATCTAATAAATCAAGGTTTTAGGGGCAGCTTTTTGGAGGAATTTTTTTTAATCCATAGTAGGAAATTTGAGAGGGAAAATATTAAGTGTCATGCAATAAGTTGATGGAGCAATATCATTAAATATTAAACATTACAAATTACAAATCTTTAAACATAATGATTATAAATTTTTTATAAATATTATTATTTAACCCGTGTGTAACACACGGGTGTTAAACCTAGTTAATATATATATATACTAGTTTAATACCCATGTATTACACGGGTATAAATATAACATCATGTGTTCAAGATAAAATTACATAAAAGTAATGTTTGAACAAAATAATAATTTAAAAGAAAATAATAAATCATATAAACCAAATGTTGATAAAGTAGAAAGACAAATTACATACGAAAATATTGGCCGAAATCTTAACTGTGTTTTTTCCTACAACGATCTAACTTTTTACTACTTTTCCTACAATGACCCTCCCATAAAAACCGCTTAACGTCGTTAAGTTTTTTTATTTTATTTCAAATGTATAACATATATAAAATAATTTACCCAATTTAGTAAAACTCAAAATAAGTCTTTTACATGCAAAGTTGTACCTTAAATAGTATTTGTATCAAATAATAATGTCATATATATATTGTACCAAAATTCTTTTAATCTTGAATTTGTTTATAAAAAGAAAACGTAATATAATTTTCATCATTTGAAATTTTAGAAAAATAAATTATTAGGATTAAAGTTGGTTAATAATTTAGTGTAAAGGATAATATAATTTGGTATTATAGTAATTAAGGAAACTTAAAGAGTTAACCTACAACGAAATTTTGGTATGTATCTAATCAAAAAATAAAATTAGAATACAAAAAATAAAATTACAATTAAACATATTGTGTAATAACTTTCACAATACTTTCCATTTACGTTAATGTTAAATTGAGCGGGAAACTTAGGCCAAAACATAATCCAATGAACGCCATGTGGCTTCAAAAACCTTCATTTATTAGTATGTATAGATATATAAAGTCTTTAAAGCCATGTTATTCATTAGAGACACTTTTAGCCTTAAATTCTCGCTCAAAATTTAGTGAACAAAAATCATTCGCGGACCTAATTGTTCTTCGGAATGCAAAATTCCCGGTTTTGTTGTGACACACAGTATAAATTGTGTTAACCATGATATTCTCCATTTAATTATAAAACCCTAGATCTATCTTTATCTTTGGTTCACCTTTCACGGCTACGATAAGCTTCGCATGGAGAATAGAGGAACATCATCTCTTCTTCGATTTGAAGGTAAAATTACTTCACAAATTTATGTTGTAATTAAATGCTTCTAAGTCATGGGGTTTTTCTATGAATGGTACATCTTGATAGAAAATTATGTGTTTAAATGAAAGTTGAAATGCATGGGGACTAATTCTCTGTGCAATGATAATATTTATAAACATGAAATGCATCGTGTTGAAAGAAAAGAAGAGTAACAATGGTTTTTTTTTAATTATTTTATGTTCTCGCTCAATCTAATTATATATAGATATGATCACAACACTTTTTCTATCTTACTTAGATTATAATCTCTATGTTACTTGACATGTGAATTATGTGATGCTTGAGTAACTAAAGTTTTGAGTGCAGGCTTTAAGGATTGCACTATATGCTTATTGACTTGGAGGAGTTGTGGGTAAAAGACTAAGGGGCTGTTTGTTTCAGCCTCTTAATGGTTCAGATGTCTGAATGATTCAGCACTTAATGGTTCAGACTGTTTGTTTCACGAGTAGATGTCTGAATGGTTTAGACATTTGCCTCTGAATGGTTAAGCATTATACAAAGTCTGAATGGTTAAGACCTCTTATCTGAATTGGTCAGACATTTGTCTTTGAATAATTAAGCAATATACAAGCTCTTAATGGTTAAGACCTCTTAATGATTCAGCACTTAATGGTTCAGACCTCTTATTGGTTCAGCACTTAATCATTCAGATGTTACCAAACAGCCCCTAAGTGATTTATTACCAAATGAAAAATTGACAATGGGTTTTTTTTTAATTTGTATCTTTAAACAATGTTATGATTTTCGTGTACCATTAACTAACGCCTTCTGGTGTACTGTCACGCTCCTTCCGCGCCCCATGCCAAGTTAGCTTTTCACGCCCGTAACATCGCGCCGATGGGGGCATGAAGGGACGTTATTGACCCTCCGTGGATGCCTTCACGTGTGAAAACCAATCGATTGGGTTTATTATTATTATTTCTTTGGTTTATAAATAACAATCTTTTTTATACAAACACATCTCAAACAAACACTCTCACTACTACACACATTCATATTTTATACAATACACCACAATACACCATATAATTTTATAAATGGATCCTTTCGGTTACGAGGATAACATATAACTTCCATATCGTGATCCTGTCGATTGGGGTTACGATGAACAAGTGCTTGGTACGTTTACAAACCCAACAAATGCAACAACCGCCGTCTTCAACCAAAAAAAAAAAGAAAGAAAAGCTCGATTTTAAATTATGTATTTTTGTTTTTTTAATTTTATTATGTTTTTATATGTTAAATTCTCGATCGGCCCCTCTAAAATTTAACTCTCAAACCCCCCTCTAGTCTTGAAACTCAGTTTGATGTCGAATCCATAGCCCATATGAGACACATAATATTTAACTATTTATTGGGTTAAATTATGGTTAGAATGTATAGTAATATATATTTATTTATATTGTCATGTATAGTCAAACATTGATGTATTATAACCTCAAGAGTTTCATCATTGCACAAAACCATAAACATAGTTGATGATTTGGATGGTCATGAGTACAAGAATAGAAATATATAAATAAATTAGCTGCTTTAGCTAAGTAATCAAGTGAGAAGTGAGGAATGGTGGAAAGTTTAGTTGTAAACCAAAGTTCTCAACATCACCATTTTTATACCATAACACAAGTCCCCCAACATAGTCTTGTTTGGAAACATGGTTTGGTTTCATTAACTTCTTATTTGTATGTTATTTAATGGCTTAAGAAAGATGTAGAATGGAAACATATGAGGTTTAAGAAACAAAATAAAGAATTCATTTTAGAGTAAATTACAGATTTGGTCCTTTATGTATATTGTAAATTTCACGTTTCGTCCTTAAACTTTAATAATTACATAAAACATCCTTTATGTTTAGGGTTTGTCACACATTTCATCCTTTACACTAACTAAAGTTAAGTTTTTTGTTAAAGAAAGTGTTAAATGACTAATATACCCTTTTTAACATTTAAAAGTTAAAAGCAAACAAAACTCACACTTTAACCCTTCTTCATCACCATGGACTTTCTTCCCTGGTTCCTCCACACACAATTCAAATGCAACGTGATTGAATCAAATATCAAAGGAACTTATTATTTTAATGGAAGTATAACTAGAATTAAATTGGATTATACTTATCTTTGTATCAATCAATGAATCATCCCTCCAACCTTGAGCTTTACGAGAAGCCTACATAAATCTAGCTAAATATCATTTCACTTACCTAAATCCTAGCGCACTTGGTCAACGGTTACTTCACTTCTAATTCTCAAACTCCTCACAATCGACGTCGCCAACACTCTTAATCTTTTAATCTCTCCATAACCACTGAGGATTTTGCCATTAATGTTCTTGAAACTTACGTTAGTAATAACGCTAATCACCTCCTTTTAAACCAACATGTTAGATAAATTTAAGTAATTGGTTTTGCAATTCTAAAACATTGGAGGTTATGAAGTGCAATTTGGCGATGGGAAGGAATTTGTTAGCGAGTTGTGGATCCTTAACAGAGAACCGATGAAAAACGCAAGAAGTTAATTTGATCGGGTATTTAATTTCCTCTTCTTCACAGTATTGTCATCTACGTGATTTTAAAACTAGAAAAAACATGAGATGATGCAGACATATTTTTACAGAGAAATTGACTCATTTTTTTATTATTAATTTTTAAAAAATATGACATAATCTCATTTTCATAAAGTGAAAATCTTTAACAAAATTTAGATAAGGGTAGAATTGTTTTTTTATATTCTTTTTTATTAAATGTTTTTAATAAGGGTAGAATTGTCATATTATAAACATTTAGCAAAAAAGTTAACTTCAATAAGTGTAAAGGACGGAATGTGTGACAAACACTAAACGTAAAGGATGTTTTGTGTAATTATTAAAGTTTAAGGATGAAATGCGAAATTTACTGTATACATAAAGGACCAAATCCGTAATTTACTCTTCATTTTATAAGGTTTAAGAAAAACAATCCTAACTCGAACCTCAAAATTGTGATTTACCAAACTTTATTTACCTTGGTAAATATATGGTATATTCCTAGATGATGTTTCAAGTATTTAGGAAGATAAATAAAGTCAAAAAAATAAAAGAATAAAAAAACTCAAAGTTGCTATTGAAAATTTGTTGCAAAAGTATAGAAATCTTAGATAGATTGAGAAGGTTTGAGAAAGAGTTTAGAGTCATAAATGTGATTAGAGAGGTTTTTGTTAGTATTTATATATAAAAATTAGGTTTGAAATTAAAGAAGTTAGTTACATGGAGAGAAATTGAAAATTTTCAATTTTAAATATAAGTGAGTGAAATGAAAAAAAACTCGATTTAAACCCCTCAAATTTTATTTTTTTGTCATTTTTTAATTTGACCCGACCTGGTTCAATCCGAACCGAATCGAACCAGATTGAAAAATGTTATATATCAATTCTCAAACAACTCCTATCTAATTTTCAACCCTCATAAAAAAAGTTTCTGAATACATCACTACATAAGACCTTAACTAGTTTACTACCGTTGACGGTTTACATGTTTTTCATGCCTATTATAAGGATTAATTCAAAAGTTACTCTCTCTAACAATTGATATAAGACTAAACTTAATTTAGTTTGAAATTTTCAATCCCATGCAATGTGTAACACGGGAATCCAAATTATATGAATTTTCAATCACATAGACATGTTCTGAAATTTCATGATTTAATTAACTAGGTTTAATGTTCATGTGTACCAGTGTAACACAATAGTTAAATAAAATTATAACTATTATGTTTAAAAATTTAAAAATATTTAATAGACAGAACTAAAAAAACATCTTTATGTTGTTATGAAATTGCAAATTTCATCATTTATATAAAGGATGATTTGCACGCTTTTTAAAGAAAAAAAATTAAAATTAAAATTTAATAAAAACATAAAAGATGTTTTTTTGTAGATGTGTCTATTTAATATTTAGGAATTTAACTTTATCAACTTATATATAGTGAAAATTTTTACTTAATTTTTCTCTCCTAAATTTCCTGTTACATAAAAAAAAATTCTTCCAAAAAAACTATCTTTCTATACATTGAATTATTAGATGAATAGACTTGTTATTAATTTGTAGCCTCTAGTATATTAGTTAGGATGATTCAATCCCAATGAGCCATCCAACAAAGACTAAGAAAAAATAAAAAGAAAACTCAAACTTACTATATAAAATGTTAAAAATAATGAATTGTTATGGATCAAATAAGAATTAGAATTTGTGTAATAACGATCAAGATCAAAAGTAGGTGTCTTAAATTATTTTAAAATCGTGTTAAACAAAATCTCTAATTGAACTCATTTCAACAATGTTAAAGTCATCTCGTCAGACTTATCAGGCCATTTCAGCTTATTAGATTGAGTTTTCAGTGTTTACTTTAAATTTTAGTTTTAGCCTTAAGATTTATGCTTTGTTTTTTTAGGAGGTGGAGGGAGTTAGGTTTTTTGGGTAGGGGTGTGAGCGGAGGGTTTGACATCATTTCTTACACTTCTCATCCAAAATATATTTTGTGGAAGAACCTCGTTTTATCTAACTATTTAATTATACAACAAGAATATGATTGAACATCCAAATAAAAGACTTAAAAAATAGACAGAACACCTTCAATTGGCCTGGGTGCAAATGACCATGAGATTACTGCTAATTATTCATAATCTTGGAAAATATAAGTTTATTTGTACGTTGAAAAATATTCATAATTAACAAAAACTTTAAAGAATTAAACAAAAAGTGATTCGGTTGAAATGAACTTAATTTTTTTTTAGATCAACGGCAAGGAAAAAACTTGTCTATTTTCCAAATAAGGAAACTTTATAAGGTTGTAGGGACGGAAGATATGCAGCACAACAAAAACCAAAAGAATAATGAATGAACTTATTCAAAAGATAACAAATATATAGTACAAAAATATTGTGTAGTGAACTACCGATTAATGTTTGAACACGAGATGTGTTTCTCAACCACGTACTCAATTGTTAATTGGTTCGTGTATGATTGATATTAATTGTAAAGCGTTTGGATGTAACATGAACTTGTGGAAAATACAAATCAATGTTGAACACAAATAGATTTATTAAGAATGTTCATTGGATACTCAATCCATTGTAAGACGTTTGAAATGTATTTAAAAGGAGAGATTGGGTGAGAAAGTTTAAACATCATGTATTATATTTTTGAGATAAATTTATAAAAACATAATCAACTTTTAATTTTGTTCCAATTAAGTCACTTAAAATTTATTTTGTTATAATTTAATAACTTAAATTTAAAAAGTGTTCTAATAATAGGTATTTAACTTGATTAATAAGAATATTTTTTAATATTCAATTTAAAATATGGAATATTCATGAAAAGTTTTATAACTTGAAAAAAATTGAAATTTTTTATCAACTTCTAAAAGTTTCAAATAAAATTACGAAATGTTTTCGAAATTGCAAAAAGCAAAAATTAAAAACGAATTCGTTAACATTGACTTACGAAATCATTGACTTAGGAAATCATGAATGCGTATGGATTAGGTTTTTGATTTTTTTAAATGAATTTATTTACGGTGTAAATGAAATTGTGAATGGGGTATATGGATAGGTTTGTGAGTTATTTATTTATTTATTTATTTAAATTGAATATTATAAAATAAAAATTAAACTTTACATATTCTAGAAGTCATTTACCTAAGATTAGAACACTTTTTAAAGTTATACTTTTAAATAATTTGTACAAACTCGTATTTATCTATGCAGTTGTATTTAGAATGGTTGTAAGGGCTTATTTATGCGGTTTTAATTACAAGTAGTTTAACATGCGAAAAAACACCTATTTTAAAATTTCAAACTGAAAATCAAAACACAAACAAGTTTTATAAAAAAACATTACAGTAACTATAAATATTAACTCATAGTTGGATAAATGTTGTAATTCACTTTTACATTTCAAACTTATAATAGAGGTGAGAGGATTTAAAATAAACTTTAACTAATGATTTTTATTAGCTTGTAACGCGAGAAAAATAAAATAAAACAAAAAAAGGTGACGGTTTTCTTTATATGTGACATATATACCATGATTCATCACCGAACCACTTCCAGTCTAACAAGTGGTGTCGTCAAAACGCACCCCAAACCATCTCAGCCACATTTATTTATATATAAATTAGGTGGTATTAGACCAAAATCTGTTAAAACCGACAACATAGTATCTTTATTCCCCATGTCAGATATATATAAGGGTGACATATAGTCCTAAGTGTGACATTTAAAGGTGACACTCATCCAATATGTCACATATAACCCTATCCAGTGTTGTAAAAGTCGCTAGGCGCTCCTAGGTCGGTCGACAGGGGAAGTTGGGAGTACTCGGGGAGTACTCGGACTTGGTAAATAATATAGAAGTTATATTTTAGGAGAATATATATATAGGGGAGGGTTCATTTGAGAAGAGTCGAACTTGACAAAGTGTCGAACCAAGTTGTGAAAAACCAAGTTGTCCGAGTTGGACTGAATAGTGTCGAACTTGACAAAGTTTGACCAAGTCCGATTACCCTTTACCGAGTTGCACAAAAACGCCTCGGAACACCTCCGAGGTTCGAGTACTCACCGATCCCAAAGCCGAATTGCCCTACTTTTACAACACTGATCCTATCTATATGTGACAAAATAGAGATGATGTAAACAAAAAATAGATGTGTCCCTGATACTACCTAAAAGAAATTATACATCTAACATGTATGTGTCACTCTCACAATTTGAATTCATGTCTTTGATTTGATTTTTGTTTTGACGTTTTAGTGTTGAGTTTGACTTGTCAACCTATCAACAGTTTGTTATGTCTTAGATTCAAAAGACGAGAGATGATTCACGTGTGGTGTGGGTCACTAGGAAGATAATATTCAAAATTAACTTATAATATTTTAGTTTTTTATGGTTCTTAAGAGGTCTTTGATTATGTCCACACTCCACATGAATCGTAGAATCAAAACAAATTTAATGTTGCCAATCGTGCAACACATGTTCGTCTCCGTAAGTTTAACTTTTAACAAGTATTGCAGTTGGTTCAGGCCTTTGATTTTGTAGCTTGTCGTAATGTCGTACCAAAAAAATATTAAATTTTAGGTGCTACGTAATTAAATATAATGATTTGTTTCTAAATCCATGCTCATACTTACAATTTACAAATATAAATATTACAATTTTTGATGAAAATCTTAATAATCATGAACATATAAATTTATATGAACAAATACACCAACATTTGACTTAATTTATTATTATTATATTGTCGGTTTCAAACCTAAAAAAAGTATTTTAAGTTTTTAGAAAAATAACATCATTTTATAGTTCGATTGAGGTCCGTTAAAACTTTGAGACGACTTTAGTTTAATTTGTGGCCGTCGAGTGTGACCCCCCCTAATTTAGAATTTATTAACATTTGAGTGGAAACTACATATTAGATCCGTCCATACAAAATGGAGCGAGTTTGTAACATTGCTACACACATTACATTGATAACATTATTGAAAGATCCACACGTGTGATGTACTTGTTTAATCCTTCATTGTGTCTTTTTTGTATCACAGCTGTGTCCTCTCACACTTTGTATCATTTTTACACTTTTTAAGATAACTTCACCCTAAATCAATAGGGGGTCATCAATGTCTCTTTGGGTTGAAAATTGTAACATCCCAGGCCGTCGCACCATGAATTGTCCGCTTTGGCAGCCGACAGACCCTCAGGCGTCGCCCCTCACGGTTTTAAAACGCGTCATGGTAGGGAAGGTTTCCACCCCCTTATAAGGCGGGCTTTGTTCTCCCACCCAACCGATGTGGGATGTTACATTCCACCCCCCTTAAGGAGGCCAGCGTCCCCGCTGGCACATCGGTCCGGTCCCTAACTCTGATACCATCTGTAACATCCCAGACCGTCGCACCATGATATTGTCCGCTTTGGCAGCCGACAGACCCTCAGGCGTCACCCCTCACGGTTTTAAAACGTGTCATGGTAGGAAAGATTTTCACCCCCTTATAAGGCGGGCTTTGTTCTCCCACCCAACCGATATGGGATGTTACAAAAATGAGAGGAAAAGTTAAGGGAATGAAAAATAAAGGGGGCCATTAAGGCTTCTTTCAGTTTATATTTTAATTATATTAATAATTAACTTTGTTATTTTTATTTCTCTTTAATTTTTTAATTTAAAATATTTAAAAAGTTTTGTTTACTTAAAAGGTATAGAAAAAGTATAAAGGATGAATGTATTTTTTTAATTATTATTAAATTATTGTTATTTAGTGATTGATGTGTAATTTAAAAAATAATTTATAATTACTTAAATCTTGTGTTTTGGAATGTTAAAGTAGTATTATATGTCAAAGTATAGTAAGAGAACAAAGTCGAAATCTCATCAGGAGCTAAAATGTCAATTATTAAAAGTCGAGTACCAAAACCGTAAATACATAAAAGTAAAAAAAAGGACGACACGTGACAACACGTGGTTGAACCACATGCCACCATGTGAGTGGCCACAAAGTAACCGACCTTTCTTATTAGGAAGGTTATAAATATAAATATAAGTATTTATTATTTTATTAACTCAACTGTATACAAAAGTACGTGAACTATATTATTAATAATTTTTTTTAATAATATTAATTTATTAAGGTTCAGTTTCGATAGGGAAAAACGTGTGGCCTTAAAAAGTACAATATAATTTAGTTTTTTTATAAAGACTTTTTGCATTATTGGGGTCTGCCAATAGAGCTACAAGATCCACCACTAACACCACATAAAATATCTTTCCACGAACAAAGCTATATATATAACTCAAGTGTTGGTCATATTATCACATTTAACAAAAATAAAACCATATCCAACATGGAATTTATTCCACAATTTCTACCATTTTTAGGCCTTTTGCTTTGTATTTTAATCTTTCGTTACAAAACAACAAACAAAACAAAAACCATCAAACTAACAGCTCCAGAACCATCAGGAGCATTGCCTTTTGTTGGCCACCTTCACCACCTTCATGGTCGAGAACCGGTAGCGAGGATACTAGGAAAAATGGGAGACGACTACGGGCCGGTTTTCTCTCTACGCCTCGGCAGTCAACGAGCCATGGTTGTGAGCAGTTGGCAGATGGTCAAAGAGTGCTTCTCCACCAATGACAGAAATTTTGCAACTCGGCCCAATATGGCAGTTAGCAAGTACATGGGCTATAACAGCGCAGTTTTTGCACTCGCGCCATATGGAGCATACTGGCGCGAGATACGAAAACTGGTCGTGTTAGAGCTTTTAACAAGTCAACGGATCGAAAAGCACAAGAATGTTCGTAACTCAGAAGTGAAATACTTGGTCAACGAGCTGTATTCGTTGAATGGATCTCGAAAAAGCGTGGTGAACATGACCAAGTGGTTCGAGCACGTAACGTTTAATATAATTGTTAGAATGTTGGTTGGAAAACGGTTTTCTAGTGGTTGTAGTGATGGAGGTAACAATGAAGACTTGCAAGTAAAAGAAGCCATAAAGAAAGGGTTGTATCTTAGTGGTGTGTTTGTTGTGTCTGATGTTATTCCAAGTCTTGAATGGATGGACATTGGAGGGCATGTGAAAGCTATGAAGCAAGCGTCAAAGGAGCTCGATATCGTGTTTGGAAGATGGATTGATGAACATGTCGAGAAGCGAAAAGAGCACGATGGTGATAAAGAAGCGGATTTCATGGATGTGATGTTGTCGACCTTGTCAAACGACGTTGAACAGTTTGGGCACGCGCGTGAAACTATCATCAAGGCTACAACATTGGTTCGTAACTAGTGAACCCTTTTGACCATGATCACTTGGTTCTATCTACGTATTAATTATTTCTTAATTAATGACAACTTTATGCAAATTATTTTTGTTGTAGATACTCATCTTAACAGGCTCTGAGAGCACGGCTGAGACACTTACATGGGCGTTATCTTTGTTACTAAACCACCCACACATGCTAAAGGCAGCTCAGGAGGAGCTTGACATTCATGTAGGAAGAGAGAAATGGGCAGAAGAATCAGATGTAAAAAACCTAAGATATCTACAAGCTATAGTGAAAGAAACACTCAGAATGTACCCACCGGGTCCATTAGCCGGGCCACGTCAGGCCATTGAAGATTGTAACATCGGGGGATATCACACCGTCAAAGGGACTCGTTTAATAGTAAATGTATGGAAGCTACATCGCGATCCACAAGTGTGGTCGGACCCTAATGAGTTTAAACCTGAGAGGTTCCTTGAGGAACACTCAAACATAAACTATCAAGGTCAGAACTTTGAATACATTCCGTTTAGTTCTGGAAGGAGAATGTGTCCTGCAAGTTCATTTGCTTTGGAAGTGATCCACTTGACACTTGCTCGGTTACTTCAAGGATTTGACCTGTCAACACCGATGGGGAAGCCTGTCGACATGAGCGAAGGGTTAGGGATTGCATTGCCGAAGGTGAAACCGCTTGAAGTGATCATCACCCCAAGGCTTTCTCAAGAGCTTTACGGATTATAATTGTTGAAAGTTATATTTCAAAACTAGTGTGTATGTACTATATATTTTCTTGTCCCTTTTCTGTTTACACTAATAATAAAAAGGTTAAAACCTCATTAATAAGTGAACTACATCAATTCACAAGCACATACACCGGTATGATCATGATGGAAATATCCAACACTACTTGCAATGTAGAAAACGTTTCAATGTTTGGTTGCCACTTATTTTTACCATATCATTCAAGATTTCAAATGCATGTTCTGGATCTCCAGATTTGACATATGCTTTGATTAAGGGAAAATTCCCAAAATGTCCCTTCTGACCGTTGACTTCCCAAAATGTCCCCTTTGACGCCTATGGATGGCGAAGTCAAAGGGACATTTTGGGAAGTAACGGTCAGAAGGGACATTTTGAGTAATGACATTTGAAACACAAACGAATCGTACATTGTTTTGAAAAGCTTCTCTGCTTCCTCTAATCTGCCACTTTTGCAAAACCAAAGCCGTGAAAGTATACACATTTGGGGCGGAATTACAACATCTCATTAACTCAAAAACTTCTAAAAACTGATTAGAATCACCTACTTGGCAAAACCCGTCAAGTAAAATTGTGTAAGTCACCACACAAGGAGTTACACAACATTTCAACATCTTCCTTATCAATGCATTTGCAAGACCAAATTTCAAATCTTTACAGAAAGCATCAGTTAGTGAGTTGAAGATGTGAGGACCAGTCAAATTCATATTTTTTGACAAATGACAATAAAATTGTATCAAGAAGCAAAACTGTATTTTCTATTTTAAATCCAGTTTGTTTGAACCCATTATAGGTGACAAATAAATAAGTGGCGGATGCAATTCTTGGTTAGTGGGTGGATTGACACCCACTCAACATGCAAAGTGTTTAACTTTAACAAACATATTTAAAGGTTTTTTTTAGATGACACCAACGATAATTTTTAGTGGCACCAAGCCTAATGTCTCAAGAACAACAACCCAATGAGAATACATATGACTTGACTTATGATAAATAATGTTGAGTTATACAACGGGATCTAGAAATTCAATTTTAATGTAATAAAAATCGGTAGGCGAAGTAGTTTAACTTTTGTTTTGCTTACTTTAATTTGATAGATTGTATATTTGTTGTCAGTTAGATACCATGAAAAAGTTCTACAAGCCAAAAATACCATCTTTTAGACCCACTTTTGTTGATTTAGACAATCTTCCTTAGGATGTCGTTGATAGAAAATGAATTTTGGATTATTGCCCTTATCAAAAAGATGACAGAGGTTACAAGTCCAAAAGAAAAAAGGTAAAATATCAGGTATCAACATTATTATAGATTTTATTGTTATAACATTGTTGTCAATATTCAACTCTAAATAGTGAAGAATGTAAAGTCAAAATTGCCGAATCGAATCGGTGAAGTCTTTTTAAATGCTTGTGTAGTTTGTGGCGTCGAAAAAGAGGCCACTTAAAATGTTACTGATGAAACTATAATGGATTGTTTTCAAAAGAAGAAATCACGTCGAGGACAATTGTAGTATGTGTTTTGTTATATTGTATTTAATGAAAATCGTCATTTACATTTCTTTGTGTAGTGTTTTGGCACCCACTGAATAAATTTTATGAATCCGCCACCGGTAGGTGTGCATAACCCTAAACTTTAAATCCGTTTTTTTGAACCCTAACTTTTCACTTTTGCTTGTTTTTGTAGACCTGAGACTAACTCCGTTAGTTAGCACCGTTAGCAACCCTCATGTAAGCTTCAAATGAGGGGTATATTCGTCCTTTCCACTCTCTCTCATTCCTTAATAAATAATACATTCCAAACTGTAACATCTACCCGATTCGTATCCAAACCCGAACTCAAGTGGGTATTCCTAAAATTTTCTCTAAATTATTATGGAAAAAAAAATTAAGCATTTTTAATTGTGTTTTATCTAAACCATTTTAACCGATCATTAGTTATAAAATAATATGTGATAAACTAAAGAAATAGCATAAAGCACATTTTATAAATTTATTTAGTTAGTTGGTTAGTTAAGTTAAAAGGTTTAATTACAAAACTAACTTAGGGTCATTAGTTGATTAGTGTGGTTTTCTAATACTTAAATTCAATATTCAATACATAAGAGAATTAAACCTACAAAATGCAGGGACTAAAGTGAAAAATTTAATATAAATCACACCATCTTTGTTAGCAGCCAACTTATTTCAGTACTATTTTCCGACAACACATTCGGCGAGATCCGGCGACCATAAAACAGCAAATATAAACAATTTTAACCGATTAAAACGGTTCTACTATTTTATCAACAAGTTCAAACACTTGACTACATTTGAATCCAAATTCACGCAGCTCCATTGACCGTATCCAACTCGATTTGAAACCCAAATCAAAATCCCGTAAATCGCGCCTAATCTTGAATTCAAATAACCAAATCTTTTCTTTAAATCAATTAAACATGTTCATCAAGTTAAGTTAACAGAAAGTTCGCGATTTCATTGATTTTTAATTCCAAAATTTCCTTATAACAAAGGTAATATTATCAAAGGTAACATTGGAGATAAGTACCATTCAGCATGTTGGCGTTGAAATCAGGTAACAAAATAACATTGGAGATAACCATTTAGCATGTTGGCTTACTGCATTTAAATTTATTCGCTACCACCACCAGCCCCCTCACCATCAATTCGCTACCACCACCACCACCTCCACCGTCATCCTCCGCCTGCTCCACCTTCCCCTCCGGTCCCACCCTCTCCACCTCCACCTTCACAGCCCATTTCCCACCTTTAACAGCCCCCTCCTCCACCTTCCACCACCGTAACCTCCCCCTTTGCCACCTTCACAGCCCTAATCCACCTTCGTTCCCGTCTTCCCTGCCCTAACCCACCTCCATCTTCTTCCTTTTTTGTTGGTTTTGCATTTGGGCAACTATGGTTATTCAGATTTGGTGTTGAAACCACCCCTCTTACTCTGCACACCAGGTGTTCGATCATTTGCCTCAATGAAAGACTACCACACATTGCTTGGTGTTTTAGAGTTTTGAGGGTTTTTGGTTTGTTTTCTTTGGGTTTCCGATCAGAAACCCGGTGGTGTTATGGGTGATGTCTTAGTTAATGAGGCGGGTTCTTCTAGGGAGGTCGGTGTTTGTTCCTTAGATGGGTTTTGGCCTTGCCCATTTAGGGGGTTCCATTGTTGCCCGGATGGTATGACGGGTTCCAAAGGTTTCCCTCGGTTAATGGCACATATTAAACGGATGCATTTATCCTCGGATGATCGAAAAAGTGTATTGCGGGATGCGGTTGCAACAAATGTTGATTTGTTTGTTTCAGTTGGTGAGGCCCTAAAGGTATCGGGCCAATGCTTATGTGGGACTTGTATGTGTGTTCATGCTCTCAGTCGAGGATGCCATCACGATACCAAGGTGATTAGGTTTAACTTGGTTGCAGGTGATGTGGAAGAGTACGTTGTGGGGATCGCAAAGCCAAAAGTCGTAAGAGATGTTATCCCTGAGGGGCTGGTGGTGGTAGATGAGGTTCTTTTAGACCGCGTTTTCTCTCTCCCTATCACGACGGTTAAAAGCATTCCTCAGAGTTGTCGCATGGCATTTGCTCAGGCCTTAAGGGGAGCATTGGATAAGGTGATAGCTATGCCAGAGTCTGTTGAGGCATGGGTGAGACTTCTCTTGTTACCGCGTTGCACGTTACGGGTTTTTCGGCCGTCTAGTCGACAAGAGAGTAGGTCTGGTAACAGGAAGTCTTTGCAATGTCTATCTATTCAACGATCGTTAGTTGCTTGGGGTGATCGGGAAGGGTTTAACGACCTTATTCTATCACTGTTGGCCCAGCCCCCACGGATGACATCTCACAGTGATGGGCCTACTGCTAAGGTTGATAATTTTGTGTCGTGCCCTAATGTCAAAGTATGTTTGAGGAAAGTTATGGATGGACATTTCACTGCTGCGGTTAAGGTATTATGCTCATCTGGGGTTGCTCCTTTTGGTAAAGATACGTTGAGGGCGTTGGTGGATAAGCACCCCAAGTTGCCCCCTCGGACAATGCCAGAGACCTTGCTTTCGGAGCCCTCTCTTGTTACTGATGCCGACAATGTATCTGGATGTATTAAAGCGTTCCCCAAAGGGACTTCTTGTGGGCGTGATGGTTTGAGAGCTCAGCACCTTCTGGATGCTTTTTGTGGCGAGGGCTCTGCTATATCTGATGGGTTGCTCAAGGCCATTACTTGCATGGTAAATTTATGTTTGAATGGAAGGTGCCCTAAGGTTTTAGCAGAGTTCGTTGCATCTGCCCCCCTCACGCTATTGTTAAAACCAGATAATGGGATTAGGCCGATTGCAGTGGGTGCGATTTGGAGAAGGCTTGTTTCTAAGGTGGCTATGAGGGGTGTTGGGAAGGAGATGGCTAAATACCTTGGCGACTTCCAATATGGGGTGGGAATCTCTAATGGAGCAGAGGCAGTGCTCCATAGTGCGAATAGATTCTTGAATGAGTTTCACTCGGATGGGTCCCTAGCTATGCTTACTGTGGATTTCACTAATGCCTTCAACTTGGTTGATAGGAGTACTCTCTTGCGAGAAGTTCGGACCCGTTGCCCTTCTATTTCTCTTTGGGTGGACTTTTTGTATGGTCAATCGGCTAGGTTATATGTGGGTGATGACCATATTTTATCCACCACGGGGGTCCAGCAGGGGGACCCTTTGGGGCCTCTCCTTTTTGCACTTGTTTTGCACCCACTCGTGCTTCGGATCAGAGATAGTTGCAAGCTTCTATTCCATGCTTGGTATCTTGATGATGGTACGATTATTGGCGATGCTAAAGAGGTGGCCAAAGCCTTAGATGTCATCATTGCTGAGGGGCCACGTCTTGGCCTTCAACTAAACATCAAGAAAACCGAAGTATTTTGGCCATCGTGTGATGGGGTAAAGGTACAAGATGGATTATTCCCTAGTGAGATTGGAAGGCCGGGTCTAGGTGTGAAACTTCTCGGTGGTGCTGTCAGTCGTGATGCTGGGTTTATCGGAAATTTGGCTGTGAGAAGAGCATCTCGGGCTGTGGAATTGATGAGATGCCTCCCGCGTCTGCGTGATCCTCAATGTGAACTTCTGTTGCTCCGCTCATGTATGGGAGTTGGGAAATTACTATTTGGCCTTAGAACATGTCAACCTATGTATGTAGGGGAAGCTGTTTCTGTGTTTGACAATGGGCTTCGAGAGGCGATAGAGGATATCGTAGTTTGTGGGGGACCTTTTTTTGGGGATCTTCAGTGGCGGCTGGCTTCGCTTCCGACTCGGTTTGGGGGGCTCGGTCTGTGTTCTGCTGAGGATGTATCCACTTATGCTTTTGTGGCCTCTAGGGCTCAATCATGGGCTTTGCAAGACCATATTCTTCGCATATGTGGTTTGGACGGCTTAGATTCTGATTATGGGTGTCCTTTAGAACGTTTACAGACTTCTCTTCCCGATTTTGATATCAGCGGGTTCTCTAAAAAGGACACCGCCCCCCCTAAAGCCTAACATGTTTTGGCGAGTGCTTTATTTAGTAGGATCGGTCAAAGTTTGGAAGTGAGGTTTGATCTTTCACCCCGTCAGAAAGCAGTGGTTGCATGTCTCCAGGCTCCTCGGGCTCAAGATTTTTTGACTGTCATACCCATTGAAGGCCTAGGGCAACATATGTCACCTTTGGAATACCGGGCTATCCTTAAGTACCGGTTAATGATTCCTTTGTTCCCGGTTGATGAGCCTTGCCCCGTTTGCCGCAAGGTTTGCTTAGATGCTTTTGGTGATCATGCGGTCCATTGCAAGGAGTTACCTGGCTTCAAATACAGACATGATTTGGTTAGGGACGTCCTATGTGATATCCTTAAGCGAGCAGGAATTTCGGCTAAAAAAGAGGCTCCTGTGAACTTTTTGACAGATCCGCTAGATGGGAGATCTACTTTAAGGCCGGCTGATATTCTAGTGTTTGGTTGGACGGGGGGGAAACACGCTTGTGTGGACCTAACGGGAGTGTCCCCCTTGGTGGCGCTCAAGGACAACGGATTTGTTGCACGACAGGCAGCGTCAAAGGCGGAATCATGCAAGGTTGCCAGACATGAGAAAGCTTGCCTGGCCAATCAACATGTTTTTATTCCGTTAGCATTTGACACATTTGGCTTCCTAGCCACTGAAGCAGTGAACTTCTTGTCTAGGGTTCAACGGGTCATTCATAGCCATGTTTCGACACCTAAGGGCCAAGGTTACGTCTTCAGTAGGTTAGGTTTTGCTATTCAAAAGGGGGTGGCGGCACAACTTGTTGCCCGTTTACCTGCCACTTTATTGTAAATTCTTGAAAGATATTAATGGAAAATTCGTTCTTATAACAACCCATAACACGTTCAATATCAATTAACCTTTATTTCATAGATAAATTGATGTTATTCGATCTTCTAAATACCACAAATCTCTACACACCTTCAATTTCATCATATCATCACCTGTAAATCGGAATGGATTTCAAACCGTCACGTTCTCTTCTTCCTTCAACCATGTCGAGTCTGCCACATTCAAGGTAATAAAAATAATACTCATAAACATTCCTAGATCAAAAGCCTTAGCATTGGTTTGATTGTTGATCTCATTATGAAATTCAATATGATAGATTTAGAACTAGGGTTCATTTGAGAGTTGGGGATTTTGTGTTATTTCATTCAAAGAATTTATTACCAGAACTCATTAACAATTGCATGACTGGTCCGAGTTCAAGTCTCGGTTGATACGTTTTTGTTAAAATTTGTATTAAACCTATTTCTTTAGTTTAACAGTTTAACATTTACACATGTGTATAAAGTCATTTTTTTAATCCTATGAAAAGAAAGGGTTTTGATTTATTATATAAAAGTCTTGTAAAATAATTCATAAGTTGGTTATTCGATCATTTATTCAATTAATTTATTAAATTAATCACATTCATTACTAATATCATATAATTCATCAGTTACTAAACGTATTGTTAAATATTTGATGAATTTAGTTATGTCCATTAATTATTATCCATTTTATTTACCAAATTAATTCTTGTTATGTAATAATAATTATAACTCTAAATTAAGATATTACTTATTCAACTAAACTATTTGGTTATTCTTATTTAACCCAGTTATAAACTAAAACCCCAAATTCCTATTAAAACTCTAGTTTTCAAATCTTCCTTAGAACCCTAAACCATTATTCTAATATAGACCTCGGTCATTAGGTTGAATTCTAAGAAGACCGTCCGGTGCCTTATTTCACAGAGTTGTCTACTTACAATCTATTGTTATTTATTCATGTGAGTATTCATAGCCCCTTTCTTCTATTTTATGCTTTGGGGTGAAATCATGTTACCTATAAATCATGTTTTTATCATTTTTATTCATTTTATTCATTATTTTATTCATGTTATTCATTTGATTCATTATATTCAATTCAATTCAATTCATGTGTGTTATTACTTGCAAATACGTGTTTCATAGGTTGATAAACACTTATTCTAGCACAATCATTAATTTATTCAAACCAACGATTATCAATAATAGTACTATTTGGCCTGACAAGCCCACCCCATTTACATACACGCGTGGTGATTGTGACCGACATATGCTTTTGCTCATTACGGCTTAATCTGTGTGATTAAGTGGCTGCAGTCATCTAGGTTTGATTGTGCACTCGATTTATCGGATGTGATACACTTTTTGCATGATAGGTATTAGCATGACATGGAATTGAATCATTTTATTCATTTATTTATTTATTCATTTTAATCATTTCAATCATTTTAAATCATTATATATATATACGTATGTATGCAAACCTGTGTTTACTCACCAGCTAATTCGTTAGCTGACAAATACTATTTTCACATGATTTCAGGTGTTACAGCGTAGTTGAATATCTCAAGATGCTTCTCACATAGGATTCATGGACCTAGTTTAATAAAAAGTTTTCTATTATGTTTTGATAAATTGTCTCTGTGATTAATGTACTTGTTAACTGAATATTGGTTTTAATATTATTTAATCATTTTAGTACCATGAGCTACGAGCAATCTATCCACTTACGTCCGCCCCGATGTTTCCGCCACCGGTTGGGGTGTGACACAAACTATTTACCTTCTTCTTCTTCTTCTATAAACCCCAACCACCAGAACACCGGTGATGGCCACCATCAATCCTAGAAACCTCATACTCACTCTATTTCTGATCAAATATTCAGAAACTATCCACCATCACTTCTTCCGGCCATCCACGTGTACTCCTTTGTTTTTCAGTCACCATTACTCACCAAAATCATTTTTCATCAACCCACCACCATCAAACTCAGTTCCGACTGATGAATCGAAAAGATGATTCAAACTTAGGGGCTAGGGTTTTAAACCAAAAGATGAAACAAATGGGGTTGGATTAGGGCTTCGATTAAAGCTTTGATTGCACGTTTTGTGTTTGCTTCGGTTGCAGGTAGAGGTCAAAACTAGAAGTGGTGGTGATGATGGTGGTAGCAAGCATCGATGGGTTGGAGGTTTTTTTTCTTCGGTTGCAGGCTGTTTTGCATATGGGGCTTCGATTAGGGCTTGTTTTTCTTCTGAACTTGTAGTTGTAGGTGGTGGAGGCTGATTGTGGTAATGGCATTATTGATGGAAGATGGCGAAGGTGTTGGTGGATTATGGTGGAAATGGTAAAAGGTTGGACCAACAAATAAAAATGGTGGCGGTTGATGTTGATGAATGTTGGTTTGGTTGATGATGATGATGATGGTGGTGGTGGTGGTGGTGGTGGTGGTCATTGAGTGAGATGTGTAGTGGCGAAAAATTTTCAGATTTTTAAGTTTGAACTTTTATAGCATTGGCATTTTTTGTTAATTCATGATAAACTAATGGAAAAAGTTAACTCTGTTATACCTACGTATACAAAAAGAAACACAAGTGAAAACTCAAGGTTCAAACACACGGATTTAAAGTTAAGGGTTCAATTGATTATATTTTGCGAAACTCAGGTATACAAAAAGTAATTTACTCTTGTTTCTTTTTAATGTAGGAGGTCCCAACTTATACGTGGTGAATTATTTGATGTAACTTAATTTAAATCATGACTAGTTTCATTTATCTATTTATATTTTAAATTCAGACTATATTTTCATTAATTTATTCTTTCCTTTCCTTTCATTTCTTTTTTTTTCTTTTCCTTCCTAAAGTAAGCTCGGGAACACAGCGTAAATTTCACAAGCAATAGATATAAGGGTTATTAGATTTTAATACTTTTAACTATGAGGTATTGGCTGCTGTCACTTCTAACTAACACATTCATTATCACCACTCTTAACTTAACATTTCACTTGCCGTGTCACTCCACTTTTGTCAACGTGACATTGTTATCCTATGTGGCATGCTTATGTGGCATAAAAGCGGAGTGACATAGCAAGTGAAGTGCTGAGTTGGGAGTGGCAGCGACCAATAGCCCATAGTTAAGAGTATTAAAATCTAATAACCCTAATATAAACAATAGCATCTAGATTAGAGTTTTATTGAACTTTAGCGAAACATGTGACGTGAAATGGAAGTTGATCAATAGCATCGATAAACTGATATATCAAACCTTCTCTTATAAACTAGGGAATTGAGTTCCTAATGTTGGAACATTCCATATCACATATAATGTTTGCTACATGATCCAGTTTTTTAGACATTTTCAACTATATACTACTTATAGGTATGTTAACTCAAGTAAAATAAAATTAAAATTATGTCCATCTAACTTGTTTTCATCCATCAACTCATGAACACTCTGAAAAGACTGAACATAGAAAGGTAGAGAAATTGGTTAAGTTACTACATATTTATTATAACCTTAAAATCTAACAAAGCCAGCTTAAGATCACGAGGACATAGCTTAAACATATCACAAACCACCATTATTCTCAATCAACTTTAAGACAATATGTAAAGTTCAGGGACTTAAGTTGTTATAAATCTTAATGTAGGGGCGTTCTTGGTCATATTACGGTAAATTACGTTTTCATCAGGTAAAAATTAAAATGATGCCAGTAATTTAAAGTTTTAAACCCTAACTCCTCATCTATGACGTGGCGTTACTTAATTGGTTGAACCTCGTCACCGATCTTCTTAGCAACAAAAGTAGAGCGAGTCAATGAACGATCTCAGTTCTCACAAGCAAGCAGAAAATGGCGAATTTTAGTCTGAGGGGATGCTCTCTATTGATTTTGCTAATTGCCGCTACATTTGGTAAGATTAAATAAAATGATTTAGCTTATAAGTCTTCAATTTTTTAATCATCAGAAACGATTGTTATGATTCGATTGTGTAAAACTGTAAGTGACGAGTTGATCTTGTTATTGAAATAAAACAGTTTCCGCGAAGAAGTCCGGTGATGTGACGGAGTTACAGATCGGCGTTAAGGTAAATTCCGGCAGTTTGTGGCTTATTATTATTATCACTGTAATACATAATCAAGCTAGTTAATAATTGAGAACAATGTATAGTCAGTTGATATCTGGTTATAACAATTTATCATCTAATTTCGATTGTTGAGCTTCTGTTTCCATGATTTTAATGTATAAAAGGTCAGATTTTCATAAGTTTTCGATTTGAATTGCACGCTCTTTAGAGATTAGCGTAGCTTAGTGAGTTTAGTAGGATCTGTGTGTTAGATCATCTAGTGTTTTATTTTTGTGAGGGTTTGAGTTGATATGTTGCTCGTATATTATGTCAAAAAACTATTGGTATAAATTGTAGGTTGTTTGAGACTGCAATTATATAGGGTAACAAAGCCGAAAGCTAGCATATTGATATTGACTATTGTGACAAGCTGTTGATAGTTTATATTTAGTTGTTGCTGTTTGTTGTATTATGAGTTCAACGAGCTTGTCTAAGTTGTGTGATTGTACGTGTATAGTACTAACTCGTGAAAATATGTCTTGTGTTGTTGCAGCACAAGCCAACTTCTTGTGAAATTCAAGCACACAAAGGTGACAGGGTTAAAGTTCATTATCGGGTGAGAAGATTCACAACTATTTCCCATCTCATCTTCTTTTTGGAATTTGTTTAATTTTTACGTTAAAGCATAACTGTTATCCACAATCTTTTAGCAGCAAAAGTTAGTCAGTATCCATGTAATTGTAATTGCAAGGTGCACCTGTGTTCAATTTTGTTCACAGGCATCTTTGTATAACTGTACAAAGTTTATTGCTATCGTACCAAAAAAATTGGGATTTATGCTGTTAAATCAATTCGTGTGTCTCAATTATGAACTTGTACATGGTATGAAGATTGTGAGGGCTGCTTAGTGAGATAAGGAAATACTTAATATGCATTGTAGTTGCTTAAAGTTTGATTTTTATTTGGAAATAGAACAGGGTCATTAACTTGCTCATGTTGCTATATGATGGTTTCTATAAAAAAATGGTGTTTTGATGTGATATGTTTTCAGCTGAAAACAGTTTTGTTGTCACTTGTTTGCAGGGAAAACTAACTGATGGAACTGTTTTTGATTCCAGCTTTGAGAGGGGTGACCCAATTGAATTTGAGCTTGGTACTGGTCAGGTGATAAAAGGTATGAAAGTAACTGCCTCTAATTTGCTTTTTGTGCTATATAGTTCTCTTTAACTTTGCAAAATTCCTATAAAAAGAATAATTAGGTGGGTTATGCAACAGTTCATATCTACAAGAAATCTCATTTTGGTTGATATGGTTACTTGTGTTGACCTAGAATTTAGATGGTAAACGGTCATGATTGTAGCTTGCTGTTAGGCTCCAAGCTCAAATCTTGATGTTTGACAGGTCTTGAACAAAGGATTAAATAAATGCAAGCTGGTTGTTAAGCACATTATTAAGGTCTGTCTATTTATAATGTTGGTTTAATGAGTTTAATCTTTCAGGATGGGACCAGGGACTATTGGGAATGTGTGTTGGGGAGAAGCGTAAGTTGAAGATACCTTCAAAGATGGGGTACGGTGATCAGGGTTCACCACCGACTATCCCAGGTAATCTTTGCTTCTTTTTTTGTTTTTCTAGTTTAAACGTCGTTAAATTTTGATGCTAAGTTATCTTTGAACATGTACCTACATTAACCGTCTATAATTAAACAGGTGGGGCCACGCTTATATTCGACACAGAGCTTGTTGCAGTCAACGGTAAAGGAACAGGTGCAGAAGAGACCGATAACAGTGAGTTGTGATGAGAAACCTGCTCATAACATTTAATGTCGGTTAGCCTTTATTAGGAGAGACTTTTAGGTTTGATATGTTGCATTTTTGTATTTTGAACTCTGAATTATCTCTAATATCTTCTAGGACTAAATGCATTTTTGTATTTTGAACTCTGAATTATCTCTAATATCAATGTTGTCGTCAGCATGACTCTCGTTAGTCAAGATCACCACGAATTTGAGCCGTTTGGCTCCATGTTTTGTAGTCAGTCACGGTGATGGTTTGTGGATCTGTGGAAGACAGTCTTCGGTTGGGTTTGATGCATATGGGTTCTTTTACAACTATAAAAGCATGGTCGTTTGTGGTTGCAGTCCATGGCTGGATGCGACGGAATTACTAGGTTTATTGATTTAGATTTGTTCTGCGTTGAAGGTATGATGACGTGTTGAAACTTTTTTTTTGATTCAACATTGGTTTGCTTTGAAGGGATTTTATCTTGTGTGACAGTGTGAGTATATCATTTAACTACCATGTTGTTATTTTGGACGCCAAATAATACAACTAACCTAAAGCATGGATATTCAAGCAAGTCAAAACTTTTTACCCCATGTTGTGAACTCGCTTTTGATAGTTTTTATTATTTTCATTGGCTTGTGTTGATAAAAACCCAAATATATGAAAAAAAAATCCTTTTAGGACACTCTTGATTTAAACCACATACATTATTGATGAATTCTAATATTTTTAAAACTAGGAAAGATCCCCCGCACGTTGCTGCGGGCACTGACATAATTAAGTACTTAAAAAGTAGGCTACGAAGTCAAGTATGCTAGGTAATGAAAATCAAAATGTAAGAAGTCAGTGAGTTTCGATGTGAAATTTTTAAAAAAGCTACCTAATCAAAACTTATATAATAGAGCTGATAAGCAAATGTAATATAAAACTGCTGCACGTTGAAAATATAATTGATTATTGTTAATTAAAAATAAAAATTAAACATACAATTAGATTATATACTACTCGATGGTAACACGTCAAATGTCACAAACGTTAAATTATATTCAGAATAATTAAGCGTTGGGTCGAGTTCTTTGCCGCTCGGCTGCTTGACTTTCATCTATAGTTGGTAATTACAACTATTTATCCGTTTTGTTGGTTTACAAAAACTATTTGTGATCTACATGACTACATGAGCTATTGGGATTAGTTGATGACTTGATGCCTAACCATTACCAGCAGTTGTAACATGAGCTATTGCCTATTGGGATATAATCTTGTGACTTTCAAGTTCAAGTATTCAACCACTTTAAAATTTGGCATAGTAAACAGAGGAAAGTTAATGTTTTGCAATAAGAAGTTAAGTTATATGATGAAACACCTGTAAAGATCAACATACATCACTAAGAACCAACCCCTTTGTAGCCATCTCAAATGAACATCACTACCGGCACCGACCCAATCAACCCTAATAGTCGCCGTCTCTTCTTCCTGCGGCCGTCATTTCCTCGTCCATACACACACATTCTCTCTCTGTTCTCCGGTATTGATCATAGGACTAAGAAAGACATTGAAATCGCAATCCCGCCTTAGGAATACATCGCCAGTCACGCCAACCTAACTATAGCAGCCTTCACCGTATTCAATCTCTCCACCGTCGGATCGTTCGAGATTTGCAGAATCAGATGATGGGATGAGAGAAGAAGTGGATAAACAGAGAGATGAAAACACTAACAGCAAACATCATGTTCCTTCTATTAGGGCTACAATCGTAATTTTAGAGTGACATGCCACCGACATTCTCCTTTTAGTATATATAAATATCACCAGTTATGTTTTCAATCTGTGAGTACACTTACAAGTTATAAAATATAACCCATGAATTCCTAGATTCTAACCTTTGGGTTAGATTTCATTAAAACCACAAAACTCAATTTCTTGGACACAACTTGTAGTTGAAGATTTGAGGTTGATGAGCTCTAATGGTTTCTATTCATCTAATAAATTTTTTTCTTTAAGTTAATTCAGTCTAAACTCATAACATGTCTAATATTCGATCACCAATTTAATATGTTGCGTTAGAAATAACCCACCAACGGTGAAATAGAGATTTCAGTCACAAGAATCTAGCAGCTAAAACCTAGTATTTAAGTATTCAACCTCATTGGATGGCTCTTTCTTGGTTCAGCATACCCGTCCATACAAACACACATACACATACTTGGAGAAGTTAATTAAAGTCTCTTTTAGTGTTTAATTGTTTATGTGGCTTTCTAAGGGTACAAGGAGTGCATAAGGGTACCTTCAACCTGCATGCGATTAGGGTGATGGTACATAGGTGCAAGCTTGGGAACCCACACAAGATTCAAGCCAAACTTTGTCTTTCTTTTAGTGTAACAAAGCACGTAAGGTAGATGAGGATTAAATAGACGTGAGTAATTGTAAGGTGACATAATTTAGTTGCGCAATAATAAGGTATTTAGAGATAGTGAGCTCCACTCCTCTACCCTTAGACTTAATCATCTACTAGATCACCTTTGGCTAAACGGCAGCAATAATAAGTGTAATTTTGTTGTTCTGAAATTAGTAAATAAAGTTATAGTTTAGTTTTAGATCTATCCACATCAAGTCCTTTTTAAAAGTAAGGGGTTGTTTGGTAAAATTTGAATCATTAGTGCTTAATAATTAAGAGGTCTGAACCATTAAGAGGCTCTTATCAATGGGAGTGATATTAAGATAGAACTTCAGGTGATGATAAGTTTGATATATGCTTCATTTAGTTCCATTCAGCATCTTTCAATCTCTTAACCATTTAGCACTTAACTGAACCATTCAGATGTTTTTTTTTATGAAACAAACGCTCTGAATGCTGAATCTGAATGATTAAGCACTAAACTGAACTATTAAGAGACAAAACAAACAGCCCCTAACTACCATTAAACATAGAAAAATAAAGTTGTAGTATCATGTATTCTCTCTAAATTTGTAAACTTGCATATTTCTTTGAAGAGTAAACTGCAGTTTTGGTCCCTGTGTTTTGATGTCATTAACAGTATCAGTCTCACCTTAATAGTTTTGGTCCCTGTGTTTTTATTTTCTAACAGAAATGGTCCCCAACACTAACTCCATCCAATTCTTCGTTACGTCTCTCTCACATACGGAGTAAAAATGTCATTTCTACCACTCTTTTTGACATGCGACTAAATAAAAATGTTAACCTACATGATGACCTAGATAAAAAAAGTAGAGAAATGACATTTTTACCCCTCAAATACAGGACGCGTGTGAGAGACTTAACGGAAAACTGGATGGAGTTAGTGTTCGGGACCATTTCTGTTAGAAAATAAAAACACATGGACCAAAACTGTAAGATGGAACTGAAACTGTTAATGGTATCAAAACACAGGGACCAAAACTGCAGTTTACTCTTCTTTAAAACATTCTTGAAAATTACCGTATGTTTTTAATTAGGAACTTATGTTTTGACTTTTGACTACATATAATTTTTAGATTTTACTATATACGTTAACGTTAGTATGAATTGATGGCCCATTAGAAACGGCGGCCCATTTGATCACCAGAATCATCAGGTGAGGCGCACCACAGCAGATCACACACCCTAACAAAATCTCGAGACTAACGTCAACAACGTGATCTCTCTCGAAACATCCTGACCCTTCATTATTATTACTTTTTATTTTTAATTTTTAATAATTAAATTAAATTAAATTGTTAAAAACCCTTGAAAACAGAACACTCTAGAATCAATCCCAAACTTTCATCACACCTACACTCACATATATAAATCAAAACCCCTTTCATTCATCATCATCTTCAGTGTTGATTATTAACCTCTACTCATCTCCTAATTTCGCATCTTATTCGGTTAACACTTCGTGTTTGATCTCGTTTGACATACAATGGATGAGGATTTCGATATTCCAGCAGCTGATGAGATGAACGATGAGTTCATGGACGATGTTGAAGCTCCAGTGACGTTGAAGGTTGGAGAAGAGAAGGAAATTGGAAATCAAGGTTTGAAGAAGAAGCTTCTTAAGGAAGGTGAAGGCTGGGACACTCCTGAAAGTGGTGATGAGGTTGAAGGTAGGTCAAATCGTTGCATATGAGTTTTTGTTTTGTTTTTGCTATGGATTTTGATTTTAATGTGTGGCTTTGATAGTTCATTATACTGGAACTTTGCTTGATGGAACTCAGTTCGATTCGAGTCGTGATCGGGGAGAGCCGTTTAAGTTCACTCTCGGTCAAGGTGAGTTAATATTTCATTTTTGAATGCATAAACTTAGATTGTGTTTTTCTCAATGTTTCGTAGCTATCATTCATTTGGCTTAGAGTATAAGATCTGAATTACGATATATTGATAAGTTGCGTTCTAAGGTGAACATAAAAGCTATAATGTTGTTGCTGATATTGCTTGTAATGATGTACAAACTGTCACCGAAGTGTAAGGCTCACTAGAGAATATTAATTTTGCTTGTTGAGAAAAAAAAAACTATATCAAGTAACCTTTTGTATCAGTAGTCTTTTAAATTTTACACTTAGTACAAACAAGTGCATATTTTATGTACATAAAAACAACCAAGCCATTTTTTGTGTATGTCAATTATTAACTATTTATCTACACATGGTAATATAAACATATGTGCAGGAATGTATAAACAAAATCTATTCATATGTTTTTAAAATGAATGATTTATATTGTTCTACATAGATTATGTGAAACCAAGATGTTATCTTTTGTCTAATAAGCAGCTGTATTTCACATTTACTGATTTTTGTTGATTGTATTTCTGGAAAATGATATTTTGTATTTAGCAAGTAATGATCTTGATTAGCTAAGGTGATGGTTATTATGAAGTATGAACTCATAATCAACATGTTACCTGTTGTTTTCTGACAATAGGGCAAGTGATCAAGGGATGGGATCTGGGTATCAAGACCATGAAAAAGGGTGAAAATGCACTTTTCACCATACCTGCTGAGCTTGCTTATGGTGAATCTGGTTCGCCGCCCAAAATCCCTCCCAGCGCCACTCTTCAGTTTGATGTGGAGTTGCTCTCATGGGTAAGTGTCAAAGACATTTGCAAGGATGGTGGTATTTTCAAGAAGATTGTCAAGGAAGGAGAGAAATGGGAGAACCCTAAGGACCTTGATGAGGTTTTAGGTACATTTTTGTCCATTTTTCAAGCTTCTGGTTCTTGACTCTGTACATGTTATAAAGATGCATTTTGATATATATTTTTCATAAATGCAGTGAATTATGAGGTAAAACTTGAGGATGGGACTCTAGTTGCAAAGTCAGATGGAGTGGAGTTTGCAGTACAAGATGGTAATTAACACTTCAATAGTTTGTTTTCTGGATTTAATACAGTTTTTGGTTGTTGCTGATGCATTTATTTTTTATTAGGCCATTTCTGCCCTGCTCTGTCTAAGGCTGTGAAAACAATGAAGAAAGGGGAAAAGGTCATCCTTACAGTCAAACCAGAATGTAAGTGTCTTGTTATGAGTTGTCTGAAGAAAACGAGTATTTAATAACATGAAGGGTGATTCACTTGTATTTTCATGAATTGTAGATGGATTTGGGGAGAAGGGAAAACCGGCTTCTGGTGATGAGGCTGCAGTTCCTGCAAATGCCACATTACTAATTACGTTAGAACTTCTATCGTGGAAAGTGGTGTCTAGTGTTACAGACGACAAGAAAGTTGTCAAGAAAATCTTGAAAGAAGGAGAGGGATATGAGCGCCCAAATGAAGGAGCTGTTGTTCAGGGTCAGTTACATTTAATATTTTCATAATTCCTTGTCAGTTTGGTGTTCATCACATTATTCCTAAAAATTGTGTATTGTTATGATGGACAGTGAAGTTGATTGGTAAGCTACAAGATGGTACCGTATTCATCAAAAAAGGTCACGATGACTCTGAGCCTTTGGAGTTCAAGGCAGATGAAGGTATAATAATATAGTCATCTAAAGTTTGTTTCTTTGGGTTTGTTTTGTATTTTGAAACTTGTTTTCGTTAATGACTACCTTGACATTCACATAAACAGAGCAAGTGATTGATGGGTTGGATCGAGCTGTGTTGACGATGAAGAAAGGGGAAGTAGCTCTTCTGACCATAGCACCAGAATATGCCTTTGGTTCAACTGGTTCCGAGCAAGAATTAGCAGTTGTTCCCCCGAATGCTACTGTTACATATGAAATTGAGCTTGTTTCTTTTGTTAAGGTATTTCGCAGGTGCTTGAAGTTACATTTTGGAGCCCATCAATTGTGTTTGTTCCGTTGTTTATAAACATTATATGTTTTCAGGACAAAGAATCTTGGGACATGAATACCACCCAAGAGAAGATTGAGGCTGCTGGCAAAAAGAAAGAAGAGGGAAATGCATTCTTCAAAGCTGGTAAATATAATAAAGCAGTGAAGCGGTATGAGAAGGTAAGATTCAATATTATCTATAATTAGTTTCCCGCCTTTTAATTGACTTGAAAGACACTTCTCCATTATGAGCTGACCTCGTTGGTTGGTTAGTAGTGTATTATGCATGTCTGTGTATGTTGCTAAATCTATGCTTTGAATCTCAGGCTGCAAAGTACATAGAGTATGACACAAATTTTGAAGAAGAGGAGAAGAAACAAGCAAAAGCATTGAAGATTACTTGCAACCTTAACAATGCAGCTTGCCAATTGAAACTCAAGGAGTACAAACAGGCTATAAAGCTTTGCACCAAGGTCAGATAGTAACCAACACTGATTAATATGCTTCTCAAGAGTTAATATCATTAATGCGTACTAACACGGAGGTGGAATGGTAGGTATTGGAACTTGAGAGTACGAATGTGAAGGCTTTGTACAGAAGGGCTCAAGCATACATAAATGTGGCTGATCTTGATCTTGCAGAGCTTGACATTAAAAAGGCTCTCGAGATTGATCCTAATAACAAGTAGGAGTCTTTTTGTAACTAATCCCTGGTTATTTATTTAACATGCAGATTATTAATATGCTGCTTTTGTTGTCTTGTTAGGGATGTGAAACTTGAATACAAAGTACTGAAGGAGAAGATAAAAGAATATAACAAAAAGGATGCTAAATTTTACGGAAATATGTTTGCCAAGATGACTAAGCCATCTTCCAATGTGAGACATCTTTCTTGTAATCTTTACTCCTTTTTTTTTAACAATATATGTAAGGTGTAAGTATGAATTTGTTCTTCATTATTATTGCAGACAACAAAAGAAGCAGAACCAATGAGCATAGACAGCAAGGCCTGATATGGAGGTGCATAAAAGAGTTTTCTGGTATTTTTGTGGTCTAGTGATTCTACTACCTAGTTATGTTGTGTGTTGACAATGGTGGTCTTTTTTTTCTTGTCATTTAGAAACATGATACTACTGTTAAATCTAATTGTATTGGCAAAACCGTAATCGAGATGTGTTGGAGCTTTTAACTAACTTTGCATTTGGGTGTTCTTACATTTTTGTTGGATTAACTATAACGTGTCGTGCGTAGTTGTAATGTGAAATGAACTTGCAATGATTTCAATCAGAACGGTTTTTTATGTAAACAAAAGCAAGGTAAAAAGCTAATGCACTGATAAAGGTTGGATGCATAGAAACTTAATCATGCAAGCTTTTGACTTGCAAACCATGGAAAACACACCATAGACCAAAACATTTGTTCGTGGTTTGTTTGGTGCAGACAAAAGAGGTTAAGAAGAGTTTCTTAAAAAACATTTGAGACCGTTTATCCAATACAATTATACAAATATTAAGGTGAATCAAAGGGTTTTAGTAATTAAAGGTTGTTTTTTGGTTGATGTAAGTGGACATAATTTGCTATATAAAGACTTCCCCAAAAATAAATATTACGGTGAAGTAAAGTGTTTTGGTCTAGTGGTACTAAAGTGTTTGGAAAAAGTTAGTGTTAGATAAAGTTTTGTCTTCTAGTTTAAATTAGTCTTAGATAAGCTTTTGTGAGAGTTCATATCTTAGTCGAAAAATGTTAAATTGCTCGAAGATAAAATATAAGTGAAAGTAATATGCAAATATCAATGGGGTTGAACACAACATCTCATTGTTTGAGAACAATTAAGTGGGAGGGTAGCGAGGTGTTCATGGTGGATTTATAGGCTGGTGACAGGGATTGACGCATAAGCTTGGGCGTAAAAGAAACACCACAACAGGTCTTGGGTGAAGGGTGTGATCGTGTGGGGTGTGGTTCTAATCACGACATGGAAGGGGAAGAACATTGTCATTTGCGGCTGAAATTGTATATACTTTTTTTTTATCAAACTAAAAGTTATATTAAATATGATTACTTCGACGCGGCACAAATTAGATATTTAGATGTTATAATGTCGGTTGCATGCGTGAATGAAGAATATGATAGTTTTGGAGTAAAATAAGTATGTATGAAGAATGTGTGAAAATCTGATGTGACATGCTGACTAGCCTTGCATGTGGGAATGATGACGTTAGTGACACCCAAGTTAACGTTGTGTACTGTCTTATTACCACATTCTGAGACTGTTGGTATAGTCGGATCTACCGGTCAATGCTAAGAGGACAATAGTCCGAAGCTTTATGTTCCAAACGTGGTATGCTTCAAGGGTCTTGTTCAGTCTAATCCGTAACATGTACTGTTCCTAACATGATATGGCACCGGGGCAAATCTAGAGCTCGTATTGTATGCCAACAAACCTTGTCGTAAAGGGTGAAAAGTAACATCCAAACACTAGTAAGCTTAGATTTCGTCCATCTCTTAAACAAACATACATATTAGATGTGTGACAACAGCTATTTGAAGCAAAATGCTTATCCCTTATTTTGTTAATGTAACAAATGGCAAGACAATGAAGCTGAATGAGTGTCTACAGACTTCTGCCTCTGCATCTGGAGCAAGCTTTAGACAATAGACAGTTTCTGCAACAAGCTATTAATTTTCCATTTCATAATCTGAAATGTAATTATCGTTTTGACTTTTTGTTCTTGTCAAAGTCAACAAATGGTTTCGTCCCACATCGGATGATTACGCAAATGAAAACAGATTTATAAGTCTGACAGGGATATGAACCAACACGACCTTACTTGAACAGGATCTGTTCTATAGGCTCGTGCCTCTGTATTCTTGATTCCTAAGAAGACAGAAACCCATGTCTGGTTGATGAACTCTGACCATGTAACCAGAGCGAGATTAACAGAGCTCATGGTCCTGACCATGGCTCAGTAGGGGATCGTTGTCGGGTCATCTTCTTGGCCTTGACATGGTTACATGGTTGTCTGACAGACATTACAATTTTTAGCTTTTCTTTTTAAATCTCTGCTATTGTTCGACGATATGCATCACCTTATTGTTTTCTTATTATAGGTCATGTATTATTATGGGCTCATTGTTGCTGCCTAAAGGATTTATAAACTTACTTTCATTATCACCTTACTCAACTTATGCAGATTGGAACAGACGGTTTGATGTAATATTTGTTTTTCTTCATGTTTTTCTTAGAGTCAAACTAGCCCCCGAATCACCGTGTTACGTTCCTCCTCAAACGAAGCAGACTAGCTCATAGAAAGCGAGCCGCCTCAACTATCAATCCTAGAAATTCAATTTCTAGGATTTGAACCTGAAACCTAGGTGAGAGACAACCTTTGTATCAGGATTTAAACCTGAAACCTATAAAATTTCAATTTCTAGAGTAAAATCTAAATAATTGATAGATTAAATATTCTTAAAAATATATATCATGCCTTTCTAGCTTGTTGTTTCCACATGTGACCCACAAGACTGGTTGAATAATATATAAGTTGTTTGACAGTCATTGTCTTTGTTTTAATTTCTCTTTCTCACTCTCACATGCTTTAAAAGAGTGGAGACAAACCTAAAATTTGACCAGACTTGCATATTCCCACTTCAATTTTCAATGCCTATGTAATCAAGATATAATCCAAGATCCAAAACCTTTTCAATATTCGATTTCAATCGCTGTCGAGGATCAACATGAATTATTCATATGATAGATGTAACACCATTGTGATGACTTTATATGGTCATTTCAATGAATTAGAAAAAGACATTTCTGGTGATGATCTAAATCAACTATTTTCTTCTTGTGAGAAGTTGAAGGAAGCTGAATACAGTGACAGATTTAGTGAGCCTATGCTTTGGATTGGGATCTACATTGCAGTAGGCAGTAGCGTCCTCTGTCTGCATCCTTGCCATGCTGGCTGATGTTTTGCATGGTTTCAGGACTAACAAGTTCTGGTTTCCATGTAAATACTTTTCTCTCAATGCTGCTGCTGCATCTATCATGGTCATAACTGTCGCCATGAAACTGCCTGTTGATCTAAGTAGTGGGATGCCGAGTTACGAGGACCAAGCAACCAAGATAGGAAGTTTGACAATTCCAACTTCTAAGGGAATTTTAGAATCCAAGTATCAA
This sequence comes from Tagetes erecta, assembly GCA_030867185.1. Taxonomy (NCBI): domain Eukaryota; kingdom Viridiplantae; phylum Streptophyta; class Magnoliopsida; order Asterales; family Asteraceae; genus Tagetes; species Tagetes erecta. The sequence continues at coordinate 12,367,210 of CM061494.1, forward strand.
GCCGCGAACAAAAGATAACCAAATGTCTACGGTTGAAAAACTAAGACAGCATGTGAGAAGGTATTGGGTCATGGCAGAAACAGGTAGCCCTCAGTTTGGGATGGTTACTAATCCGTTATCCAGTGCTTCTGGTGTAGTATGCGTAATGGGTTTGGTCATCAACTCATTTCTAGTGTACACATATATGTTTGAATTTTATGGTGCTAAGATATCACTACATGATTTTAAGAATATAGGAAAATCGCTTACAAGTGGTCAAGCTCTGTAATTTTCATAACACAGTCCCTTGGAGTCGTGGCGGGAAGCATTGCCCCTGTATCCAGATGTTTTTCAGTTTTTAGCTTCAAGCTGGGCACTAAAAGGCATCGGAATTATTTCGTGTTTTTCAAAGTTGAGAAGTACTATATCCAAAAGTTGCAGGAGTGGAAGCAAAGGCCTGTACTTTTTCTATCTAGTAATCGAATATCAAGAAGCCTTGTCTATAATTCAAAAAATACTGTTCTAAGGCTCTGCATTGGATCTCAGAAGGTGATCGTCATATCTTGCAAAATATTATGGCTCATAGTGATAGTTGCCTCTGTATTTGTGGTTACTTGTTTTTGTCCATGGAAGTCATTGAAGGCTTGGTTGTTTACACCACCCATCTCTTCAAGAACTGAGGAGATAGATGAGGACGTCAGCAATTATATTTTACAAGTCGACAGTAAGATAGCGTTTGCTGAAAAAACACTGAAGGGCATTTCAAAATCTATGAATTATTTCATATCCAAGGCTTAGAAGGAACAAAACAACAATCTTTTAGAGCTTCTTAATAAATCTACTGGATTCGAAGGAGTTGAGATCTTTGACTTTGATCATGTTCAATCTCTGCTTCCTAGTTAACACTTGGAGCTTACCGATAGTAACCTTAACATGCATAGCTATTGCTCTGTCATAAGGAAGAAGTTGAGAGTTTGTTAACAAGTGTTTGTGAAGGTCTTTCATTCACCCGTCTTGTGGAAGAAAGCCTAAATAGTATGTAAATATTCGGAAGACCACGCACATCTTATGGCATGAGGTTGAAAGCAAATGGAAGTGGTTAGACAATCCTCTAGCATCAGATGCTTTTAAAGCGAAGTCATCAACTGAGATTGTTAAATTGTTTTATGATAAAGCTACAGAAATTGTGATTAATATCAATGGAAGGATCAATAATGAACCAATGGAGAACCCGTCACACATGTTGATTGCAGCAAATTCAATTACCAAAAAGAAGTTGTTTGCTCATTTAAATGGCATGATTGCAGACATATTCTCAGCTTGCTTCACCAACATACCCCGGGTCATAATAATGAGATGCCATGAAAGTGTGATAGAGAAAAGAGAGGCAAGTGTGAAGGTCGCAGCAAAGCTTCTTGGTAAGACTGTAAATATAATAGAGAGACTAGACACACTTGAACTACCAAGCATAGATGAAGACAAGATGGCATATATTGATGAGTGGCGTCTTTATTTCAAGCATTATGTTCCTTAAGGTAGCTTCTCTAGCCTCACTGGCGTGTGTGTATAGATCTAATAAATGGTCTTGACCCTGTTAAATTTAATGTCACTTGTTTATGTCTATTTATGTACTTATGTTATGTTTAAGGGTGTTTATGTAAATACTTTAAACCTAGAATCTATAGCAGTTATGGCAGTTATGTCAACAGCTATATCCACCAACAGTTGTGTTGGTTGGATGTTTCTATTGGATGTTTCTAATAGAATTAATGATGCTCGGATATATGGTCGTTTGGGGTCTTGTTCCGTCTGATGCTTGACTAAAATATTGTTCCAAACGTAAAATGTTACCCCACCAAATCCAGAGCTCAGATCTTTCCTGTCAACAAACCATGTAAGTAAAGTTTGAAAACTAACATCCATACACTCGTGAACTTAGATTTCAGGCAAAACTTCATGGTTTGTTATTAATAAAGACAATAACTTTGCCCTGTTCACATGCATTAAAGATTGTACATGCATCACTTTATGATCTGACCTAGATTTGTCCCACATCGGATGCTTATGCCAATCAAAACCATTATATAATCGTTTCAGAATGAGAAACCAACACGACCTTACTTGAACAGGATCTGTTCTATAGGCTCGTACCTCTGTATTCTTGATTCTAAGAAGACAGAAACCCATGTCTGGTTGATGAACCCTGACCATGTAACCAGAGCGTGATTAACAGAGCTCATGGTCTTGATCATGGCTCAGTAGAGGATCGTTGTCGGGTCATCTTCTTGGCCTTGACATGGTTGTCTGACAGACAACAAACTTTTTTAGCTTTTCTTTTTAAATTTCTGCTACAGTGTTGAAAGTTTGGTACTACATATCATTAACACAAATCATTAATGCGGTTTTTCAAATGTTGAAATCAGATGGCCAATTTAATAACAGTATCATCAGTGTTTACATTACTAACAATGAATATATATAATCCTACAAAGTGTATAAAGCTAAACTCTTCAAACCGTATAGCAAATAAACTCTCTAGTGGTCATGTTCCGCGGCTCATGAGCAAGTATTTGTTCTACTTGGGGAGCTTGGAATCGAACAGGCCCCATACTAAACCAGTGGTTCTTGAACCAAAGCCTGCAACCATTGTCACAATCAATTAACCATGATCACAAGAATGATGCAATATCATCTTACACTCTTACAGTATGCATATAAAGTAACAAAGCGCTAGCTGATTGTATGTACCTTGGAAGATTATGACGATGAGAAAGAGAAGAGTGATCATCATAGCAAAAAGACTCATGTTTGACGATGCTACTGGTGCTGATCGAGCTTGTTTCAACTTCTTCAAAGATCTCAACCGCTCAATCCTTGCACGTTTCTTCATAACCAGTTCAGAAATCTCTTTAACTAATTTCAAATCACTAGCAGTTAATGACGGACCTCTACGAGGCCGAGGTGGTTTGGAAGCTTTCTTTGAGTTTTTATTTTTCTGTTTTTCTTTTAACTGTGTTTTCTCTGCAAGTGCCACATTCTCCTCCTTTTGTCCTTCAAATTTATCATTAATCAACGATTCTATATCGTTTACGTTCGTGTTAGAATCATTGCTATTTTCACCTTTATCCAACCCTTTCAAACTCAAAGTTAAACCTAGTGATCTAAGCGCGTTGGTGACTCGTTTTGCACCAGTCACCTGCTCGTTTCTCCTCGCTTCCTCGTGGCATTCAATTTGGTTAGTCTCAATGTCAACAATAGCTTCTGTATCGGTCACCATCTTGTTACAGTTTGATATAGATATAATCCCTAGCTACCTCAATTCTCGATCTAGTACTTAAATATTTCTGCATGAAATCATGTTATACACCATAATTTAGTTTTCACAAATAAAGGCTAGTTTTAGTACATATTACGTACACAATTTCAGAATTGCAATTCATGGATACTTAAATATTAACAACTTATTCATCATCAAACATGCACAATTGTTAAGGCTCCAAAAGAGAGAAATAATGTTGATGAACATAAATAATTAAATACAAACCATCTTAATTGTATATTGATTTTAAAATAAAATATTTATTTTTCATCACAAACGTTACACAGATAAAAACAAATAAGTAATTAACATAGTTATCTGACGTAATTATGATGAATTCATCATAATTACATATGCTCAAAAACGACGGGTTCGGAAAATTAAAAGAAGGAATGTATTACCGGAATCGATCGATAGTGTGGAGGAAATTAGTTGAATATCGCATGCAGAAGATTAAAATGATGGAGGTATATGAAGAACAAATGATATATAGAAAATTAAGTACGCGCGTATGTATATACATTCGTTGGTTCCGATTAATTAATATATATATGCATAAAGAAACAGACCGACGGTGGTTTATATATTGTATTGCATTGTATTATGATTGGGTTGAAAATAAATAGCACCGGCGGGTATGTTGCATGTTCTATGAAGATACGTCGTTGGTGGATCAAGGAAGCTTCCAATATTCATTTGTTTCTTTTTTCGACCTTCTAATATTCTTTTCTTTGATTCGTTTTTTCATGTCGTCCTAGCTAGCTAGCTAGCAGATTAAATCTTAATTAGGAGACGTAAGCATGTAAGAAAAAAGTATACATTAAAACTTCGTGTACATCAACGGACCTGTATGATGATTTAATTATGTTAACAACACGTTTAATAACTTCTTTAATACGTGTTATCCGGGTGATGCTAACGCAGTTATGTCTCTCACATAGAACGTAAACGGTAAACCGGACTTACAAAAAGTTTGTAATGAAGAAAAAATAATAGATTGAAAAAGAAAGAACAATGTAATTTAGAAGAGAATATTTTTTTATTAATAAAGTGTTATTTTTGTTATGATTGAGAATTATAATAGCATATTCTTCATATATTCGTAATAGATTCTCTTGATTTTATACAAAAAAATTGTGAACGAAATGACGAGACATACAAGTAAAATAGAGGTAAATCAATGTGAATCGAGTGGAATTTTTTATTATTATGTTGTTTATAGTTGGTAATAAAATAAAAAAATTAGAGTGTTGTTGGTCAATCTGTGACATAAGTTTGGATTATTAAAATCATATTTAACATTTGTCTTATATCCAAAAGATTTGTACAACGTACTTCTTATTTTTTATTTTTAACTTAAAACTATCTAATCTTTCTATGTTATTGAGTTGTTAAATATTTGTATAATATACATATATACGTTACTTATAAATGTTTTACCAAATGTTATATGACAATATAACAAGCTTTTTAATTTTTAATGCAGTGGTCAGTATTATAATCTGCATTGGTTAACAACTAATAAATTTTTTTATGTCATCTTTCCATACTTTAGGTTCAATGAATAAAGCCATCTCCATTTTTTTTTTTGAACAGCGACTTTCATTAAAAGCTAGCAATAACTAGCAAAGAAATACAAAGAATGAAATAATTTAAAAAGAAAAATTACACCAATCTCTCCAACTCACAGTGTTAAGAGGGGCTCTGTGTTTAATCCATAAATACGATAGGGATTTGAGGTCTTGGAATATACGTTGCAAACAGATTGGTTGGTTGTTGAAGATGAGTTCGTTTCTGGCTTTCCATAAACACCAGACAGTGGAAGTGATTATTGCTTGTATGAGCTTCCTCTTTTTGTTTGAGGTGTTTGTTGAAACATGAAGATCGAATAAATCCCGAATGGAGAAGGCAAATATTGGGGGGATTTTGAGCCATGAAGCAACTCGATTCCATAGAGGGTTGGTAGTCTCACATGAAGTCAAGATGTGTGCCATGTCTTCAATGTCAGATTCGCATATAGGACAATAAACTGAATCAATGTTGATACCTCGATCACTAATCACCTTCCTTGTTGGGTTTCTGTTTCTGATTGTTCTCCATCCGAATATGTTGATCTTTAGTGGAAGCCAATTGTTCCATGTGTAGCTTGTAGGCCCAAATACCACCGATGGCGATTGAATGAGTTGCTTCATCGATTTGACGCTGAACTATTTTCTTTATCTCTGGTCCAGATCCATGAGTCTTGTTGATTGCTGTTTTGTCTGACGGAGGCAAGCAGTTGTGAACATTGTTGCAATTGAAGAAGTTCCGTTGCGGAAGCCGGCGTGTTTTTCCATCTCCATTTCCATGAGAGCGAGTGACCCTGCAAAATAAAACAATCACAAATGTAGATAGACTTACAGGCCTCAAGTGCGTATAGACCTGGGAAAAGCTCTTTGAACGGTTTGTCAGAAGCCCATGAATCCAGCCAAAACCTAATGGAAACACCCGAACCAAGATTGCCCTTGATAAGATTATTTAAATTGACCCCAGATAACGCAAGCGAGTTATCAATGCGAGCAATTGTATTCCATACTCCGGTGTACTGTTTTTGGTGTGGAAGAGCGTGCCATGTTCTATTCGAGTAATGTATGGAGTTGATCAGTCTCCGCCATAACCTGTTTTCCTCGGTTTTAAATCTCCACCACCATTTTGCAAGTAAGGCAGTGTTGAAATCCTTGAGAGGGGTTAGACCCAACCCTCCCAAGTTTTTGGGCTTCGTTACCTGATCCCATGCAACCCACGGGATACCTGAAGAGTCCGAGTTTCCAGCCCAGAAGAATTTACGACGCTTGGCCTCCAAAGTGTCAATGATTTTCTGAGGCGCCTTGTATATGGAGAAAAAGTATGTTGGGATTGCTTCAAGCACTGATTTTAAGAGGGTTAATCTACCACCAATGGAAAGTGATCTTTCTTTCCACTTTGCCAGACGTGAGTCGAAAGAATCAAGCACCGAGGACCAGTTGTTGATTTTATTCATATTTGAACCCACAATTAAACCTAGGTAGTTGAACGGTAAAGTTTTGCTTGAACAGTTGAGCAAAGATGCGGCCGTGGATATGATGTCTTGAGAAATGTATCAACACGGCCGGTCCTGAGGATTTGAATGCTCTGTGTGAGACGAGAAAAAAAATGTCCCTTCATCCTTTCAACCCGAAGCACCAACGTAATAAATTATATAAACTAAATTTTTAACAAAAAAAACGTTTGATAAATAAACATAAGAAAATAAAAGTATTTAAATTAGTGAATTACGTTTTTGGCAGCAGTGAGCTTCCAACCTTCATTAATTAATCGATAATTCATTTGATTGTGTGGGCTTTTAGATGTTTTGATACCGTTTCCACGGAATATCCAAATGGCTCAAATACAATTGATTATCAAAGACTATAAATCAAACAATAAGGTTTCAAGAACAATGTTCTTTATTAAATCTCAATCATCAACTAATGAAAAATAAACATACAACCTAATATAAATACTAAATTCCAACAACCCTAAAGATAAACATAAATAAACTAAATAAATAAAAGATACGATAATTATTAAAAAAACTCGATAATTAAGGAATAAGATATTTTTCAAATCTCTGGATAATCTTCAATCTTGGATCCATATCCGTATCATTCTCCCCGTCTTCGAGAAAACTCGTCCTCGAGTTTTAACTTTGGATCAATGCCACCTGGATCGAACGGAATGTCAAACCGTTTGTTATTCATTAGCATCATGATCCACCTAAACAAGTTACTTGTACGGCTAAAAACAACTTGTCCCGAGTCAAATAAAATTTTGAATCGTTGCATACTTAACTCAACATCCTCCTTATTTTTAGAATTAAGATCACCATATTTCACATGTTTAAACCCACTGCCATCTTCACATATTATTTCATGAACTCTAAAATTCAATTTATTAGCATCCTTTACTTGTTGCATAATATGATGAACTCGCCTTCCACCATCTTCGACTTTAGAAGCGTATGCCACCATGAAAATGAAACTCTTGTCACTTTTTAGATTAAATCCCACATTTGAAAATAATGAATTATACAGTTTGTCATGTGAGTTAGCATCAATATTATCACAAACTATACCCACATCTTTGGCAACCTCAATCTTATCTATATTTTGAATTCCCATGATATATTGTCCACTATCTCCATAATACTTGCATCCAACTGTCACAATTGCACCATCTACCACCGTGTAAATCGTAACCACTTTTGCCGGTATGCGCTCTCTTGAAAACAATCTAATTAAACGGATAACAACTGCTCTCATGTTTACGTGTAAACTTTGAAGATTAGTTCCACCTTCCTTATCATTTACTTTAGCAATAAATTCATCATCCTTATCTTTCTTCATTTGAAGATTTGTATCAATATGATTATACGGGATTTTCAAAGGGAATTTCAAATCTTCCACCTAATTCGGCCCACTAAACCGGCCTTCCAAATGCAACCAATTTTCACCAGGAAAGTTACGATCAACACTTGTAATGGACTGATCACCATCAACGTTTATATGGACCTTAAAGGAATCGTTGGAAATAGTAGCGGTCCTTTTCGCATATTCCAATACAGGATTAATTTTGTGAAACGAATTGAACATACCTACCGTAGGAACCGTAAACGCTTTCACATCTTTTGACACATGATTATTTTCATAAAACATATCAAACATACCTGACGAGATTGTAGACGACTCAAGTTCTTCAAATCCTTCAACCATACCACCTGTTACCCATGTATACCATTCCTCGTCCTTGTATTCATCGAACACAGGAGGTGAATCATATATACAATCGCCACCGGAAGGATACTTCTCATCCCGGGTTAACTTGTCCCCGACAAGTTGTTCCAGTTCTGTTTCCTCCCATGTCGACGATACCTTAAGATCTTGGACTCGTTTATGAAGTCTTTTGATCTTAAGATCCCGTGGATCAAGATCAACTCTTTCGTTGCCTCTGGCGGCGAATCTACGAACACAATTGAATCGATCTCCACGAGCACGTGAAATAAACATACTTTTGTCGTTGCCTCCGGCGGCGAATCTACGATCAAGAAAGCATCTTCGTCCACGTAGAGCCATTTGAAACCAAAGCTCTGATACCAAATGATACCGTTTCCACGGAATATCCAAATGGCTCAAATACAATTGATTATCAAAGACTATAAATCAAACCATAAGGTTTCAAGAACAATGTTCTTTATTAAATCTCAATCATCAACTAATGAAAAATAAACATACAACCTAATATAAATACTAAATTCCAACAACCCTAAAGATAAACATAAATAAACTAAATAAATAAAAGATACGATAATTATTAAAAAAACTCGATAATTAAGGAATAAGATATTTTTCAAATCTCTGGATAATCTTCAATCTTGGATCCATATCCGTATCATGTTTACTTATTAGTTGTAATGGTTTTTAGCCTTTAGGTGTGGGCTTTAAATATTTGCTTATTTGTTACATGACTATTGATCACTAAATATAAGTTTTATAAAAAAAATTTATATAATAATTTTTTTTTGTAAAATTTGATGCCCCCATCAAACGAGTGTCTTGTACGGTTGCACATGCCGCACACCCTCTAAGCCCCTTCTGAGTATCAATAAAGGGAGCATTGCTTGATCTTGTTTCAACATGAAGGATTGGGTTGAGAGGGGGAGGGGGGTGTCGAGATATATGAAAGTTGAAACGGAGAAGATGGATGGCCAATCCGTAAGCTTCTAGGAAACAAAATAGACAACGTCTCCTTATTTAAGAGATTTGATATAAGAGACTAGCTACGTGTTACACATGAAGGTCATTATGTAAATTTGATCTCGTGACAGTAAGACGTAGAGAGTTTTGTGTTCTTTCTAAATTGGCAATTGGCAATTGGCAATGTACATAAGTCTTATTAGATCCTATTAAATATTTCACACTTTTATGTATTTCATGCTTAATGTTTTGAATCGTATTATATTTCTTCACACTAGCTTGAGATTGAAAATTGAAAACTAGATTTTGATTAAGTTTACACGCTTGAAAGTTGAAAGTCAGTTGATTTTATTTTGTAAACTTTTCATATGCTTTATAAGATATACACATGTTATGCAACTTCAAGTCCGTGAAATACAACTTAAGAGGTTACAATCTTTTTCCTATTTTCATTTTGTCCTAGCTAGCTAGGCTCGGCCTGAGTACGTAACGAAAACTATCGTAGACATTTTGAAAACAAATAAAAAACTAACATAAAAAGAGATTTTCATAAGAAGACAAGAGTTTGTATGACTTTGAAGCCAAAATCCACACTGCTTGGTTTAGGATATCGACGATAGCGTAAGGAGTAGATAACCCTGGTTCTTCGTTATGGTGTGGGTTTTCACTTTTTAGGTAGCTACAATCGCACACAAAATTTATTAGATGGAGGGAGGTTTTAAGCCTGTTGATTGAGTGTTGAACACTCTCTCATTCAAGTCAAGTTAATATCACTTGATGTATATACATGATATCTATTTGTAAGTAATTAAAGAGAGTATGCATGTAATGTGGCCATGTGGGTGAGTGTATTTGGGCTTAAAAGTGTTTAACCCTAGTGGACACATCTTATATATGGGCCTAGAGAAACAGGACTTAGTTTGAGTTGGGCCTAATATGTTAGGCTTTAGTAGAGGTGCACAAATCGGTTAATTTCGGTTAACCGGTTATTTAATACCCTAACCGGTTATTTTCGGTTATTGACAAAATCGGTTATTCGCTTTAACCAGTTCGGTTAATAACCGGTTTTTTTCAAAATTTTCGGTTATTTTACTTTAACCGGTTCGGTTAATTAACCGGTTTTTCTAATATTTTAATATTTTTTTCGGGTTTTTTCCCGGTTAACCTGTGGATCGGTTAAAATTCGGTTTTAAAAAAACCGGTTAATAACCAGTTATTCATAAAAAATCCCTAATCGGTTACGAACCTGCGGTTAAAAAAATACCCTAACCAGTTATTCCTCAATCGGCTAATAACCGGTTTCGGTTACGGTTAATAACCGGTTTCGGTTATTAAACCGGTTATTTTGTGCACCTCTAGGCTTTAGTAAGAAAATGAAGGTAGCTCATCAATCTCGTTATTTTAGTGATCACTCTCTGTTGTTTGAAGTTTTTTTTTGGGTTGAGCTTTTTAAAGTTGTTCCATCATTAAACTTTTTAAAGTTGTTCTCCCAACAAATACTTCTATTATCTAATGTAAGTTAGTATTGCTATATTGAATTTGTGTTTTTTTTTAAGTTTCGATGTATTGCTGATTATAGTGTTTAGTCTAATCTAGTTACAATGATGGAGTTATATTTTTTATCATTGCTTCTATCGTACCATTTATCATCACGTTGTTATAATGTTGTGTCAAACCATTCTATTGGTGTGCCTTATAAATCAACTTTCATTTGATGGATGCAAATATCCTCGTTTAGGTGTCACGCCCTAATATATTGAAGATTCGCACGACATGATACTTAATTAGTAGACGAGCCAATCGACCTATATCATATAATATGTGTATGTATTTACCCACCTTTTGATTTTTTAACCCAAAATTTATGTTTTATAACTCTTATGAAGAAAAAAACTTAACCGGAAGTTGCACTTTATTTAATAAACCATTATAAACGTTTATTGATAGTCTTAAATCACACCCATATGGTTTAGGATTACAGAATCATTTTAATTACAAAACTACAAAATCATTTATTTACATACATGTAAATTAAGGAACCAGTTATTTACACACATATAAATTATAGAACAATCGATTTGCTGTATGTAAATTAGTGATATTAGAATAGTTAATAACTTAGTTAAGGTTTATAAATTGTTCTCTTTCGATAAAAATGTGTTTTGTAATGATTCTACTCACGCTCATATTGTCAAGAATTTGTAAAATACTCCCATCATGATATATCTTATAGATGTTTGACCACTATATGTGATATCCTAATTAATACTCCAATATATCTATTAGGATTTGATGTAATGATTAACTTTTTGGTAGGAGTAGATTAAGTTTTATGAATCATAAAGTTAGAGAGAAACTATTCAATTGTCAAAATTAAATATATTTGAATTGAATATTGTAGCTAGATATTAAACATTTAAACATATCGATCTTGTGGTTGTGGGTATCAAATAATTAGGAGGGATGATGAAATTAAAAGTTGGTGGTTAGAGATTTGATTTGATAATATTTATAAAAATTCTCGTTGGTAGGATTCATAATTATTAATGGGATCTCTAGGGATTGATATCAAAAAGAAAATTCAACCTTTTCCTGGTTATAATTCACAATAATCATTTAAAGTGATAAAATAATTAGAAAACAGATTTTTCATGTTAGACCAACGATATGATGTAAATCTTTGTCGTCACTCTTTGGGACACATGTAAAACGAGGATTGGCATCATCTTCGACTCCAATTCCGTAATTAGTGGTAAACTTTGGGGAGGTGATTAAGTTCATGATTTCTTTTTTTGACTTAAACAACGAGCTTGTTTAGATGATCTAGCATAGCATTCTGATGTAACTTTTTTAATCTCTAGAGTTTATTTGTAATGCTTGTTGATTCCGGTGTATTGCTAGTAGCATTTGCTCATTTGCTCAGTAAAATTACACTTGAAAAAAACATGGACATAAAAGTTTCTCAAAGTTAAAACCAATAGTTATGATTTATTTGTTATTAAACCATGAGAACTCTTTTACACATGTGTAAACATCACATGCTTTTACACAAAAAGTTGTCAGTGTAACCCTTATATACATACACCTTTTTTAAATGATTTAGGTAAAATTTAAAATAGTAATTTGCAATTTTAGATCATGAGTTTTGAGACCATTAATAATTTTACACATTGGGTTTTTATTTAGTAGTCATTTTGGTACTCTAAACGATAAAATAATGCTTCAATCGGGTGTTTAAATATAACAATATTTCAATCGGATGTAAGACTTTGTTGTTGGAGAGCATCATTTCAAGGTCATTTTTACATGATAGACTTGTATTCTCCTTCCGATTAAAATCTTTATAATGTCAGTCTGAAATTAAATAATAAAAAAATTAACTCCGATAATTTTTTTAACAGTAATATGTTAATGACAAAAAAATGATAAAAAGATGAGAGATCAACTGATATTCCGTTAATTGTGGCCGTTTGCGACTATAAAAATAGTTTAAATCATTATAAATTAACCAATAAAAAAACGACATTTCACCTTCAATATTAATACATCTTTTTCCTTGTCCCCACCCCCAAAGATTTCAACTTACTAACCACATTTGAGAGACACAAAGTTGACAAAGAATTTCAACTATTTATTTTATATTTTGCTAAAAAGGAAATAAAAAACATTATGCAAAGTTGCTTCCCAAACAAAAAAAGTACCAAATTTGATCTAAAGGAAACAGGCTTACAGTTGTATGCCACAAAAAGTGAGATTTTTTAGGGTTGGTGAAACTAATTATAGTCCTTTATTGTTATAGAGTGTTAGTACCAAGCAACAGAGAAAACACACACCAAACACACCTAAAAGTGACCAAAATGAGATTAAAAACGAAACATGTTATTTAAGAAAAAAAAACGTTTATCTTCATAAAAAAAACTGAATATAAGATGATCACCAAGTTAAAAAAGTTATCTACTTGATAGCAACACTAAAGTTACTTTGCTTATTTTCACACATAAATTGTTTTTTTTTTTTTTTCCAATATATCCTATGTATTTAATATTGCTTAGGGTGAGGGGAGTGAGGTTAACACGGAAGGTGTTGGGGAGCTTGTGGGCGAGTTTGGCTCCTCCCTAGGGAGCTCGTGATGAAGGGGCAAGAAGTTGGGCATCTTGTCTTTCATTTTGTCGTGTTTTTGTTACGTCTTTCATTTTGTCATGTTTTTGTTATGTCTTACATTTTGTCGTTTTTTTATTATGTCTTTCATTTTCTCGTGTTTTTGTTATGTCTATCATTATGTATTTTGTTGTGGAGTATCCCCTTGGTTGTGCTCAGAGACAATGAATTTGTTGCCGGACATGGTGCGTCAAAGGCAGAATCATGTTAAACATGAAAAAACATGCATAGACAATCAATATGTTTTTATTCTTTTAGCCTTTGATACGTTTGGCTTCCTAGCCACAGATCCGGTGAATTGTTTACCAGGGTTCAATGAGTCATTCATAGCATTGTTTCGACTCTAAAGGCCAAACTTTTGTTTTGAGTAGTCTAAGTTTACTTGCCACCCTGTCGTAAATTTTTCGGTCGTGAAAAATGAATTAATAGATCAATATGTCCTTTTCTTTTAAAAAAAGAGTTTCATTGTATACTTGCATGTTCTTTTAAAGGTTACCAACTGTGGTTCTTAAAAATTATTTTTTTTTATTATGTTCACACTAAATTGTGTACGGGATAAAATATTATAAGCTTACATGGATTGTTTTATATCCAATAACTCCTGATACAATTCGGTGAAATAATTATAAATAGTAATACGTTTAAATATATAGAAAACGTATCATTTAAAAGAACGTATCATTTAAAACTCGGTCAAGCACAATTATACTGACTTTTTTTTTCACATGCAAGACACATTTCAATTCTTTCAATTTTTCTAGACGTTTATAAATTTTATATAGGACATTCATTTTATGAAATACATCATAAAACGGGTGTGTAATATCCTTAAAATGAGTATTTCCGTTATATAAAAAATTTTATTACGTTTTTCAGTTTGCCATTGTGTCTTTTGTTTATAATTGTGTCTTTCTGCTCGTCATTGTGACTTTTGTTTGTTATTGTGTCTTTCTGCTCCAACAACTTGATCTCATACAACTTGATCTCAACCATTAAATTCTAAATTTAAACATTACATATCATTCTTATACTTTCTACAAAATTTAGTCTTTCTAATTTAATTTTGTTCTATATACATCAATAAAAAAATCTATAGACACAAATTTTCACACCTAAATTGTATATTGATGTGAACTTGTCTCAAATTAATAATATGAATTTATACCATCAAATCGCAATCCAATAAAAATATGGAGTAGTTTTTTAACATGAAGGAGGTGATTAAATGCTAATAAATATGTTTAATGGCTGCTTTTAAATACATTTATGGTCATATAAAATAATTGATTATTAGTCTTATAGGTAGATGTGGACTGCTACAATCCTATAACAGGAAAGCTTGAAAAAGTAAAAAACTAACCTAATCAGTCGCTCGTATACTTTATTTTTTAATTTAGTCCCATTTTCCGGACGATTTAGTTAATGCTGGTGAGATAAACAGGTTTTACTCATGGGCGTGTGTTCAATCCTGGATAATGAGTGTTCGATCATCGTTAACGGTTGCATATGTGGCCTTTGTGGGGTTTACATGTGAGTGTCCTATCAACTTAAATGCAACACGCGGTCCCGGTTAAAACAGCATATGTGGATGTCTGACTTGTTTTAGTGACTTAAATTATGTGGTCCATGTTAATGTTACAATTTATGAAAGTCATCGTTAAATATACATAAAAGAGTGTAGAAATTTGAAAAATGACAATAGATATGGCTAATGGTTTAAAAAAATTTAGCCTTTAAGGAGATACTTATCAAAATAATATGCTTAATTATCTGAATTAGTTTTGAAAATTTTAACATTTATAAACATTAAAACTTGTGAGGTTATAATTACTAAAGTAACACAACATTTTTTAATAGCAATTATTGGCATACTATAACGGCCACTAGCAAGACGATGTCTAATCCAAAGATACGAGTTTACCATAATGTTCATCATGGTCCCATCTAACGAGAGGGGCTTTGAGTTGAAACTAAGCTCATTTCGCACAAGCTATATAAACCAAACCGTAGCCATGAAGATTAAGCCTACCGTACTGTTAACCTTATCCGAGCCTCATGTAGTTTTTGCAAAATGACATTTTATAAGTGATCATCCTACGACTCAATACAACATACATGTGCATTTAGTAAAATAAGAAATATTAGTAAAATATTATCACTGGAAAATGTGTGCTAGTGAGCCTTCACAAACTCCGGGTAACTTTCAATTTACGTGATTTATCTGGCTACAATTTGGCTACTTTGGGCTCAAAGGAATGATTAATTTTTTGTTCAATATGAAGGAAGTGGGAGTGTCCAAGGTGGTGGAGAAGGTTAAATTTCATACTTTTGCATGGTTGAAAAACAGGGCAAAAATTGGGGATTTAGCTTGACAGTCTTGGTGTAATTTTGCTTTTTCTAGATTTCCTTTATGATTGTTTATTTGGGATTTGTTTCTTGTTCTCGGCCCTAGCGTTTTGCTAGTGGTTTGACTTCTTTTTATTAAATTGCAGTTCAAAAAAAAAAGTTGTCAATTGAGAATGAACATATATATATCACATATAAAACATAAACGCTTAGTTAATTATCAAGCGTACGTGAAGAATCAAGTGTGCGTTCAATCCACTCACATATCAACATGGTCAAGCATTTCATACGTGCAGAATTGAAACCAGCATATGAAGATCAATGATGGAATGGCAAATGGATCAACATATATATATGAAGACTTAATTATATGATGAAATGGTGTGATTATATTGGGAATGAAGAGAGATTTAAATTAGAATTTCAAATGAACTTACTAAACTCCTAACAACCAATGGAGTTGGTGACCAATGCCATAGCCAAGAATTTTTCTGTGGTGACAGAATTTTTAGGTTCTTCGTTTTTCGACAATTGAGATAGCTACGTTATTTTTCGGTTTGGTCAAATTTTGGACCGGGTCAGATCACGAAATATTAAAACATGTTGTCATTCAAAAAAACACACAATAAAATGTTAATAAAGAATATCAAAAACCTATGTAAGTTGTTTTCTAAATTTTTTCATGTCTTGAAATTGCACTATAACATTCTACTTAGAGATGAGATCGGGACGGGTACCGGTACCGCCCGGTACCGATACCGCCTAGTACCGGTACCGAGTTTTAAGAAAAGTGGGTACCGGTACCGGTACCGAATTTAGCGGGACGGTACCGGGACGGTACCGGTACCGGTACCGGTATTTCGGTACTGGTACCACGTTGGTACCAGTTTCATATTTTTTTTTTTTTATAAAATTTATTCGCTTATTTCGGTTTAATTTTTATACTTTTTTATATAACTATACTATAATATACTTGAATATAAGAAAAAGAAATGAAATATGGTATAAATTAATTAAAAATCATATTAACTTAATTAAATTTAAAAGTTAATAATCTAAAAAACATTATAAAATGACTCAAAATCGTAAAGAAAACACTTTATAACATTAAGCAAGTAATACACAACATTCATAACATCTCAAATTATATAAAATATACTAAAAAAACTTAGTTTTTTCTTAATCGGTACCAACGTGGTACCAACGTAGTACTAACCGGGAAAGTACCGGTACCGGTACCGAGTCTTAGGAAAAGTGGGTACCGGTACCGGTACCGAATTTAGCGGGATGGTACGGTACCGGGACGGTACCGGTACCGGTACCGGTACTCGGTACCAAAAGCTCATCCCTAATTCTACTGGAAAAAAAAATCAATAGATGGATTTTCATTAATGGATTGAACTTTTCTATATACGCAAGATATCTTAATTTTTCTAGACTCAAAATGTAAAAATTTGTGAGAGACAGAGTTTAAAAATGTGGATGTAACCAAGCATAATACAAGAAGCCCGGCACACTTTTTTTCCATACTCATTTTGTACTTAATTAACATTGTCTAATCGATAGCAAAAAATTAAGACGAATTTGTGTTTCAAGTTATACACCTCTTATTCTTGTGTTGTACTTGATTGGCCGTTTGTCACCATCTTCACTTGAGTTTTACATCGATCATTAAGTGATTAGTAGTTTTTGAGATAGCTAGGTGATTAATTACTATACCTCTCGAGAAATTAATGAGTAAACGGTGATCATTACTTTCTTAATTTCTCAGATGAGAAGCATATATAAGGTGATCACTTCTTTAATTTGTTAAATGAGATCAAGGTTGTCGCTTTCTTTGTAAAGATCGAGATAGGTAGTAGGCGACCATTTCGCGCGTTTGAAGAGTGAGTTCAACTAAGCTGATTACTTTCTTTGTAAAGTGAGACGTGGTGTAATGGTGACCTATTCTGGCTAAGAAATTTTCTTATAGAGTAAACTTTATATTGAAGATCACTTGGGAGATCGATGATGTACAGTGAATTAGTTAACATCCACATGTGTTGGTGTACGGAAGTGTGACAACACCTTGAAGAATCTTCACGCTATTATCAAGAAGAAGATCGTTGCGGGTTCATGGGCAATGGAAATACTGATACGAGAATAATCAAAGACTGAAGATAACAAGTTGGTGTAAATAGGGGAATTTATTGACTATTAATTTTATCATAGCAACTAGCTTGTGATACTTTAGTCATTGTTTGAATATCATTTGTATTAGTGTTAATTAGTGGTTTAGACTTGTGTGTACGGGAGGTGTCGCAGAAGGTGTCACATGACACATTGGTGCGTAACCTCCATGTGACACCTTGATAGGTGTCACATGACACAAGCCTATAAATACAATGTTAGGATTAATCATTTTGGTTAATCGTTCAATACAATGCATGTTAATATCGCTTGAAATAACAATCCAGAGAAGAACAAGGACCTACAACTTGAACCACTAACATCGATTTTATCATTAGTTCCATCGAACTCATTACATTTCATATATTATTGATTGTATTGTTTATAGCAAGAGCTTACTTTCAAACATAAGTTTTAATCAATAAAATTTTAAAAAAACTTAATGATGTTATTTAAACTCTAACAATTTGACATCATGATTTGTGGTTTCCTTTGCTTGGAGTTTGGTTGTGTTTTTGTTTGTTTGTTTGTTTATATTTATTTAGATTATTAACTAGTAAATAATACCGGACACAAACATGTTTTTTTTAACGAACAAACAAGAACCATAATTTTCATTCATTGTCCGTGTGTTTTTATAAACAACTAACTTTAAACAAACGGATGTGAACACGACTATGTTCATGTTCCTTCAATTCTTTTACGGATCTTGTCACACGTTTTCACGAACACGCATCTAACGACACACATAACATTCTTAAAAAATGTCCCTTTCCCTACCCCTTGATGCATTAGCAATGAGTGAATATGGGTTGATTTGTTTGGAGATTTTCAAGATATTTGAGTTTCATGTTTATTATTTTGGTGTTATTTTCTTATAGTTTCTCATTATCAAGGGAAAACTTAATTGGTATAAATTGGAGCTTCAACAACTTTTAAAATTCAATTTTTTAACTACAAATTGTCATTCTCATATTCTAAACTAAACTCTATGAACTTATATTTGCTCATGTTTGAACAATCTCTCTTAAATGGTGTTTTTAGAGGCAAAAACTGGTAGCACTAAACCACCAACCGCAGTTTTTAAATCCAAAATTAATGACAATTTTGAGACAAATTGTTTTGCAAAAAAAATCACTCTATCTTTCTAAAACTCAGTGTGTCGGCAATATTGGTGAGAATGGGACGCCACTTGTGGACCCTCAATTTCCCAATGTTGATTTGCAAAATGGATGTGGCCGAATTAAGGATTGGAGATTTTTCATATATGAGTGATTCCCATGGAGATTTTTCTAAGCGATTTGAATTTTAAATTTATTTTATTTTGGTATTTATCTTAATTCTTTCATGTAGTTATTTTAGTTTATCATATCCTTAGGTTTTTTGGATCTAATATAAAATTAAGGATTGGATTCCTCTTCTAAACATATTTTAATTACACTTATTTCCATAAAAACAAATCAATTACATATTTCTTTGTTGTTGTTAATCTTTATATAATATAGCAAAATCAAAAAAGCTTATGTGGCATTATTTTAAAGCTTCTGGCTTATGTGAGTTTATTTTAAAGCTTCTGGCTTATGTGGCATTATTTTAAAGCTTCTGGCTTATTATTTGAGAGTTTATCTCATAATAATAATTTTTTTATTTAAAGTATGTATATAAAATATATTATAATAAAACTAATTACATTTTGGACCCCTAATATTTTGGAGAATTCTGAAAAATTTAAAAGTATTTATACTTTTAACCCTTTACTACAATGGGTGTAAATGAGTCGGTTTATATTTGATAGGGTGTGAAAATGAAACTTATAGATAAAATTAATAATAATATACAATTAAAGACCCCCAGTGTTTTATAAATATATATAACCTTTTTATATGGATTTAAAAAAATTAAACTACACCATAAAACTGAGCATTTTATTCTCTTTAGTTTGAGTATAATATTGCTATACTAAAAAATTAATTTTTAAAAATATATTTCGTGTTCCGGTTTACCACGGTTTTGTTTCAAAACTTATTGGAACGTTCATGAATATCCTTAAAAGCATCACTTGAATGTTGTGTTCCCGAGCGTAGCGCGGGCACTAAACTAGTATTTTATATATGAAAAGAATACCCTTCTAAGGTTTAAAAACCTAATAAATTAAAAATAAATAAAAACCAACATAAAATTTCATATTAATGGTTCCGGTTTCCTACCGGCCGTTATATAAGCATGACTACTCATGATATAGTGTATGATATTTTGAATGTTAGCCTATAAATAAGTGTAGTTTATGAGTCCTAAATTTTATGGGACCAAACCGTATTAAGTTACTGTGAGAAAAATTCTCTCATGATGTCAAGTAAGCAAAATCACCTTTAATAACGTCAACTAAACAAAATCTATTTTCTTATATTATATAAAAAATGAAATGATGTATCAAGTTTACTTTTCAAATAAAAAATAAATAGATAAAAAAACAAGAATAATACTCATGTTTAGTGATACCCTTCATGTGCATATATATGTTAAGTGCATGTATTAATAATCTTTAGATGATTATATATTGCCATAACTTGGCTCATAGGCAGGTCGGTCTTGCCCCACTCTCATGAACCATCCCCTACCATAAAAAAAACACATATCCTACTTTGGTACGAATTATAAAATTGGAGAGCAAAGAGACAAAAAATGAGATCCTTAAAGTCGACGACCCATGTTGCACCAACATCCTCCCAAAACCAACAATCATCTCTCAATACAACACCCCATTCTTCCCAAAATCTTTTAAAGATTTAAATACCCGGGTTTCTCATCCCAAATCTAATCAAGATCTTCATGTTTTTCCCATAAAAATTTATAGAAAAACTAAAATAGCTAAAGTTCACCAAAAGAAAAAAAAAATTTTAACAGCTACCCAATTTATTAAAAGAAAATGTCCACATACAAAATATTTTTTGGTACAAAGTTTGAAAAGGGACAATGTAAATCGAATTTCAAAAAAGTGTTTCGGACACTTTGTTCCTCTTGTCATCCCTCTTAAAAAAATAAATGAATTTTTTTGTGTCTTTCTTACCTTTGTTGTGTAAAAAAATTATAAAAAAACACAATGAAACGTTAACTTTTTTTAAAAAATATTTAAAAAAAGGACGACGGCGGAAACAATGTCTCTGAAACACTTTTTTAAAAATCGATTTACATCGTGAGTTGTAAATATTTAAATATTTCATTGTGTTTTTTTATATCTTTGTGTTCTTTTTACAGGTTATACCATTTTTATAATTTTTAAGATAACTTGACTAATTTATTATTAAGATCTAACAACCTGCTAATAATTAGCTAGGAGCATACAAGACAATTAATTCCATTAAGAACCTCATCTGCATAAATCCACTTTCCATAAAAGTTATGAAAAACATTTTATATAATGTTTAGGGGGGTTACAAGTATGTTTTTAAATGACTGGTTATTATTTAAAATATATATATCTAGCTATTTAGTTTTAACTAAATTATATTTTTCATCTTTTTTGTTTATACATACTTTTTTAAATTTTGTCAATTAATCCACAAAATAGTAGAAACATCGTTTATGTTTATGTTTTGTAACAACTTACGTCCTCTCTGACAAACATTAGATTTTAGTGTTAAGCTAATTAGTCGTGTGCAACACTTCAATTCAATGTCATCACCGGTTTAGAGTCGTCGTCTATTCTTGAGTTCAAAGCCAATTATACAAGTCTCAAGAGGAAGCCAAAAGTGACAGTTCTAGACCCAACAACTCGAATTCCATCACGCCTAAGAAGAAGATCACTCCAAATTCTCCAAAAAAAATAGGCGTCGACAAGTTTGTAACCCTAGGTAGTGTAAACCTAATTTTATCATTTGTTTGTTTATGGTGGTTGGTGAGAGACTCATGGAGATGGTCGAGGGTTGTGGTGGTGGTGATCAGAAAATGAAGATACTGTAGAGATTTCAAGGTGGTGGTGGTGTTTGGCTACACGGTGGTGATTTGAAGGTGGTGCCTTAGAGCACTGAGGAAGGACAAGGGAAGGGGGTGGATTTTAATTAACTAAATTACAAATTAATCTCTTTAATTTGTTTATCTAAATTTCAAACTAGTCTCTTTTAACTAACTAAATTACCATAAAGGCTTAAATTAATCCCTAACATTTGTTATAAAAGAAAAGTATTAATGCAAGCTTTTATAAAAATGTTTTCTGATATTTTTAATTAAAGGACAAAATTGGAAATATACTAACAAAGAGGACAAAAAAGTATAATTTAGTCTTTAGTTTTGTAATAGAGTAAAAAGCTTAAGCCCTAATTATTCTTTTATGAGGCTTTATATATATACCCATTATAACTGATATAGTTTACTACTTTACTATATGTTAATCTTTTAGAACGGTTGTTGGTACAATAAAAATACCGTTGTATTTGTATTCATGTAAAGTTTAATGACTGAGTTAGAAGCGTCGGCATGCCTTCATGTAGCGACTTAAAATCCTTTTTCTTTCATCTTTCTTTCTGGCTATATGATGTTTTCAAAACTTGTCATTTCAGACTATCTTGTTAGCTTCATTCAACTTAAATGTTAAGTTTATAAAGGGTATTAAAGTCATTTTAGGTGTTTTCTTTATTAAACCACCACCATGCTCACTTGATGCGTATGCTACTTACCGGTTTATATTAATCCATGCATTTATCCTTATCACATAGACAATTGTCGCATTCTGGTTTATTCAAACGCTTAACATGTATGTTAATTTTTCTTCGCGAGATAACTTACCCATAAATGTGTGTGTATATAATATATATTGTATCCAAATAAAACTTTAAGAACATAGCGTTAATGTCAATTACTTGTTGGCACATACCATACCACGTGAGTGTTCGATAATTATTATTATTATTATTATTATTATTATTATTATTATTATTCTTATAAAGGCCAAATGCTCGTCACTTGCCATGTGACTGTTTCCTATCACACGAATACAATATATATAAAACCTTTACAACAATTCATTCTTTAAACTTCATGCACTGAATCCGGCCTACAAAATGGAAACTTTGTCTTTCTAAATATGCTACAAATTTTATAATACGTATTAATTTAATTCAATATGTTTTTTCTTTAAATTATAAATTAAGCTTCATACTAACATGCTAAATATATATATATATATATATATATATATATATATATATATATATATATATATATCACTCTAACGGGTTAGTTTATCAGGTTGGGAGGTTGATTATTCATTTTTTTAATATGACAGACTCATAATTAGCATTGACCAACCCTAACTTGGGTAAATCTTGTTAATTAACCCATATATTTAGAAGCTAGTGTTAAATGAAATATCAGGTTTGATCAAAGTGTAGGTGTGTTAATCGGAATATTGATAACTTTGTGATTAATGGCTTAAACAGAAAGCAAGCGAGATCAGTGAGATGACCAGTTTAATTAGAAAAGTATACTAGTAGCTATCACAGTTCGATAGAGCTATCTGAAAAGAATATGAAGACTTTGAAAATGAATTGCAGCGAGTTACCTTACGGTAAGGCAACTTGTACACAATTTGTTTACTATACGAGTTAAACATGACAACTCAAATTAAATAAGAATATTAGTACGCTTTATTTTTGTCATGTCATGCCGGAAATTACATTAAAGTTCACAAAATGTAAGTTTAATATATATTAAAAAGGAAGAACTTTTAGTTTACTAGTAAATATTTATGTCCTATGAGGCCGGTATGATATAAGATCTAGATCTAATCTTATATATTGAAGTTGGTCAACGTATATATTTAGACTTTGACATAATTAATGATAGCCAGTTCTTGTCAACTAATTCTCATGTTATGCATGGAGTGGTGAGGGATATGGGAAACGTGTTGCCACGTAAAAGTAATTTTCGTGTGAAATTCTGTAAAAATTAAATCGTTTTTACAAAATAAAATTAAAAGATAATAATAATATTAATAATAATAATAATAGTAGTAATAATAGAAAGAAATTAAAGAATAATGTTAAGGCGTTAAAAGCGAATGAAGACAAATGGATGCCGAATGAATGCTAGCTAAGATATAAGTTTGGATTAAATAAAAAGTTAAGAATTCAAGTTATTAATTACAATAAACAAAATTTTAGATTACAATTTAGTAACGTCTGACCTAAAATAAAAGAAAATAATGGTATTAAAACATAAATCAAATCGTTTTTAATAATAGAAAGATAAAAAAAGTAAATGTAATAAATTAAAGAATAGTGTTAAGGCGATAAAAGCAAAGGAAGATAAATGGATGCTTTGGATTTTGGTTTGGCAACATGTACGGACCGAGTCCGGGTGCAGCCTTCCCATGTTCACGAACACTAGCTAGCTTTATCGGATCTTGTACACGTCTACAAGTCCTTTCGAGGGATTGTTAAAATGAGGAAAGTAGTAGAAGCGGTTGTGCAGATTGCGTGTTGGAGTATTTGAGAGCTTATAATAAATTCAGTTTTGAAAATTCCGAGATCAAGATCCAGAATATTATAGGAGAAATCTAGACTATTAGAGTCTGTTTGGTATGTGGTAATGGAATGGACGAGATAATGGAATTGATGAAGGAAAAGAATAGACAAATGAATGAAATGAATCATTCCATTCTATTATCATGTTTGGTTACCTTATAGGAATCAAACGAATCAATACTTGTTGTTTGATAGACATAAAGAAACAAATGAAAGAAATAAAAATCTATAAAAACGGCAAAATACCTAGTCATGGTTACGGGTCGAGTCTAGGTTCAGGACATGGATCGGCTCATGGTTCGGTACATGGGTCAATACATGAATTAGGTCATAGATCAAGACATGGGTAGGGCCACTGTTCGAGGAATAGGTCACGACCTTGGTCGGTTCAAGGTTCAATTCAAGGAGCAGGTCATGAGTTAGTTCACGGACATGGTTATAAGTGGGTTCATGAATCGAGTCATAGGTTGGTTAATGGGTTGGGTCTTCGATCGGCACATGGGTTGGGTCTTCGATTGTCATGACTTCAAAAAAAATATTTCATTTCTTGAAGAAATAAAAAAAACATTGGGAATGGATTGAATGAAAATGAGGTGTTTTTATTCCTTCGTAATGGTCCATTCATTTCATTGACCAACAAACACATTTTTTTCATTCTCTCGTAATGGTTCATTCAATTTCACCTCTCATTCCCGCATACCAAACACTACCTTAGCTTTCTTTTAACTAGAATTTAAAAATAGATCGAAGCGAAATGTCGGATGTTATCTAGAACGATTGGAAGCGTTTTTATTTATGCATTGTTGTATCATACATATAAATATATATATTTTGAGCCCCCTCGAGCGAACGGGCTCTGAGCGATCACCAACTTAATCCTTATAAGGGTCAGCCCTAGTGACCGTCATGTGTTCTACTCGTTAGAAAACAATAGAAGCATAAAGTATGCCCAATTGCACTTTAAGCCCTTAAAGAATCAGCAATAGAAGAAGCACCCCTTTTAGATCCAGTATATCTACACATCAGCCCTTGAACTTATTTCAACATGAAAAACGAATCAAATCTTCCAATTAATTTACTCTACAAAACAAGGAATTAACAAAGTAACCAAATAATATTTAGTAATTGAATTGAGACAGAAATATTAGAGCGATGAGATGCATGTCCATTTACAAAGCCTATGAGTTAAGACACGTACATACCAAATCTATCAGGCTTCCATATGCTAGTGATTGGATGTACTTTTACAGCTTGGATATTATTAAAAACTTCATTTTATATAATTTGACTTATGTGATATATATATATTGTCATCTATAACGTGTATATATTATATTTATATTCTATGTTAGATTAGAATGTTATAAATTCATAAAAGTCGATCAGTCTATGTTATCCTTAATTAGTCGATCAAGATTTTAAAAATAATCATGAAGTAGCTAGGATCACTATTATCGAACTAGATTGGTGGACATTTTGAAAAATCACAATATATTCATTAATAGTATCCTCTTTGAAAATCACAATACATGTATTTTATCTTCTTAACTAAGATACAAAATTTTCTATTGCCAACTGTTTAATATTTCTTTATTTAGCATATGTAATGTAATACGTAGGTTTTTAATATTTCTTTATCTAATATATCTCTATTCTAGTAAAACACCAATTAACTATATGTCACATGTCATTCATTCAAACATAATACATTATTTTCACATCACGTTCTAAAAAAAATAGCACGTTATTATATGTTTTACTCTCATATTAATCATCTTAATTAAACTTAAAAAACTTTGTTATTGATTATGTTAATTTTGAATAATTATTTATTAACATTTCTTTTAATATCATAAAGTTTGAATTATAATTTAACTACGGAATTTATTGCTCATTTTAACATATTTAAGAGATTTTTTACTTTCTACAATCAAAATTGAATGGTTAATTAAGATTTTATATAATTCCGCCATCATAATATAATAGTAAATTAAAAACGAATAATTCTTACAATTTCGTTATCATAATAGTAAATTTAAATGTTGTTACGTTCTATTAAATTTAAATGCAAAAAACTATATACACTTTAATACCAAGTTATTTCATAAGAAGTGCACATACCTATCTTAATATTTAATTTAATATATTTTTATTCAACCCATATATTATATGGGTATTTAACCAATTTAATGTAATACGTAAGTTTCTAACCTACTGCTATAATAAATTATAATAAAACTCACCGATCACTAATTACTCGTTTAATAAACTACATATATGACCTTTCTTTGGAATATATAAAAATTATAATTAGTATGGTTTCTAAAGTTTTTGAAAGTATGTAAATTTAAGCGGATATATGAAAAAAATAAAAGGAGAGTACTAGTGATCCTTCACTGCGTACGCAGTCATGGGAAAGTCTCAATGCCAACAAATACTGCATGTTGTAGAGACGGGTTTCGATCTTTGTCCTTACAACTCTGAGTGGTTCGGAAATAGGCCGTTGCACCAATCGCCGTTCTAAAAAACATGTATATGAAAAAATAAAATGGGATTAGTTAAAGTAATTTATATTTATATATATAATATTATCTAAAATATAAATAGGAATCTTTCATACCTGTAACTCCACTACGATTGAATCGTCTTTTCCCTAATCACATCGATGTTATATTCTTTAATTAATTAGTCGTATGTATGTATATATATTTATTTATATATATGGAGTGGTTCGACTCATAATTTGCCAATGCCAACCTGGGATTCTTAATTTTCCAATTAATTTATTTTTCCAGAATTAATACTTTACCTTTTTAGTTTATTACTTTTAAACTAAAATAATCATTTCATTTTCACTTTCACTTTAATCAAACGTTGTGAATATATTATAGACTTGTTTTAGAATAGATCAGTGGCGGAGCTAGCATAAAATCTTAGGGGTATCCCTTAAAAAATTAACTACGCTCATAAAGAAAATTGGCGACACTTCTACAAATTTTTTTTACGTACACTATACAAACACATCGTTTTCTTGCATATCATTAACAATATCCGGTGTTTTATCATTATTTCTTGAAAAACTTTAATATCATTTGGACCATTTTAACCAATATCTATCATTTTATTGACACATTTTCAAACAAAATTGCCAATAAAAGTATGTTTTGATTGTTCAAGGGTAGCTTTTTAACTGCTTAGATGTCTCATAAACATAAAACGAGAAAAAAACATCAAATTTTACATTACGTGCGAAAAGTTGAGCCGTAGCCCGGGTCTCATAAACATAAACGAGAAAAAAACATCAAATTTTACATTACGTGCGAAAAGTTGAGCCGTAGCCCGGGAAAAAGAAAAGGTTTGAAAATGACTAACGTGGCATATTGGACTGACTAACGTTTGATTTTGATGAAATTAATCCGGATGTAGCAAATAATGAGAAATTGGTAAGTATAGGGAGGCAAAACGCAACTTTGAAACTATTGTCTGCAAACCGTTATTTTAGGTAAATATCAGGGAGGCAAAACGCAATTTTGAAACTATTATATGCAAACTGTTATTTTAGGTAAACCTCAGGGAGGCAAAACGAAGTTTACTCTATTTTGTACAAAAAACTCTGGTTTTGATTTAGTTATCATTTTGACCTCTAAGTTTGAATATATCCTGGTCTTTTAATATGTGACGAATTACAACTTTATATCGTAATTGTAAGATATGTAGGGCTGGGAATTTCTGACCCGACCTGAAAACCCGACCTGAACCTAACCTGAAAATTGTAGGTTTGGGTTTACATTGAATGGGTGTGGGTCAGTTTCGGGTTGAACCTGCTGACCTGATTTCAAAAACAGGTCAGGTTCGGGTCAACCCACTGGGTTCACGAGTTGACCTGATTTTTTATGTAAATATAAAATTTAGGGTATATTGTGTAAATATACATGTAGTTTAGAGTGTTTTACGTTAAAATTATAAAAATATCGAATTTCTTATATGGTTGTGCGTACATTTGGGTGGCAATTTCCAATTTTCCATAAGCCCGCTCTCGTTTAAAGAATGCATTTCTTGTTAATTTTGATTTTTTAACTCTTGGAGAATGTATTTTGTGATAATTCAGGTCAAATGGGTCGGGTTCGGGTCAACCTGCTAAAAATCAGGTCGGGTTCGGGTTTAAGTAATGTCTAAATTTTCAGGTTCGGGTCAGGTTTGGGTTTGTATAAATTTTTCAGGTTCGGGTCGGGTTCAACCCACCAACCTGATAACCTGACCCATTGAGCACCCCTAAAGATATGATATTTTTTTATTAACGCAGATGATGAAATCACATATGCGAGACCTGATCGCATCATCATACGGTCTTTTAACTAGTTATTAGTAAGAACAAATTAAGTTTATTCATCTTAATAGTAAATTCAAACATTCAACAATTCTACACATTCATTCGATAAAATTAACCACTTTTTAAAAATAATTAAAAACCAGTAGGAATTAATATAATTAGAGAACGAATAAATAATCATTGATATCATATCCCAATAAATAATCATTGATAACTAAATATAATCTGGATTGATTTATATATTAAAAATGCACATAAGAGAATATGCTCATGTGTTAGCTCAATAGTCACACCGACTCTAGGATTATGATTTTCTCATTCTCCAAAATTATTCAACTCTATAAACCATCATTCTCATGTAATAGTATGACATATAAAAATATAAATACATGTTTTTATAGTGAAGAATTTTATCAATAATATTCAAGGTTTAGGGATAAAATAAAGTGATCACTATAACTAATAGATATATATTTCCAATTAAATTTCATGTTTCTTTATTGATAGTACGTATATATTTAAACTAAAGTAATGATTTGGTTCATGCATGCATGTGCACGTACTACTGGTTTTCGTAATACGGTAATAGCACAATGTTTTACCATTTAATCGTCAACACGCGTGATCGATATAATTTTTATATTGTTTTATGTAGATGATATTATTCCATACTTGTTTCTTTCACATTATTGCTTCTAAGTTTGACATAGGTTTAGAATTACATCATAAAATATAATCATTAGTATTATTTTCTACGGTATGTTTCTTTTAAAACAACAATGCATAGACATACATTTTTTAACACTACAATTGTAACTTCTTTTGTAATCAACTTAATTATGGTACGAAATAGTTTTTGTTTTTAACTTTTTGTTAAAAGTGAATTGTTTAAAAAGTAAGCATAAAATTAATTATATCACATGATAGAAGAATCGTATAACGTTATTTTAAAAGTAAAATAGGTATGTTGTAGTTTTTATATTATATTTTATATTATAAATATTTTTTTCAAGAATCTTGTTCGAAAATAAAAAACATCATAATTTTAATAATAAAAATGTGTTACATTTTTTGAACGAGAATTCTATTTTACTAACACTCATAACTACACCTCTAACTATATTACACCAAATATTACGAAAACAAAAATAATAAACTAATTTTTTTAATTTTTTCAACCAAAAACTTTTTTATACATAAGAAAATTATTAAAATGCAACATTTATTCATCAATTATAAAACTCAAAAAACAAAACTTAATAAATTCCGTTAATTAATTTGTTAAACATACACAGTTGAATTCATGTGTAGGTTTATAAACTACGCATGTGTAGCCGTGTAGGTAACTTTCAAACATTAAAAATAAATTTGAACAGTTCTTTTAATAATGATTCTTTTATGTACATACCGTGGATATTTTTATGTAGAAAGTGAAGTTTTAGAAACAAAATAAAGTTTTAATGAACAGTTTAGTGACATTGGTTTATTTTCCTAATATTTGAGTGTTTTCAAATATACTTTATCATACATATATCTGACTAAATAAAATGATGAATAATTTAACAATATATGTAGTTTAATAATGATGCAGGGTTAGGTTTCCCAATAAGTATTATATATAACGATAAAGTTTAAAATAGAATCTAACGTTTTCGTGGAAAGTGTAAAAAGTTGTAACCCAAGTGTAATTAAGTGCTGAAATTATAATGCATGTTATATATGAGATGTGAACTTTTTACATAAGACACCTCTCGTGTGAGAAATCCATCCATGTGTGATTATTACATCCATACATACAAATTTTCATGCAAGTCTAAATTACATGATGTGCATCATTTAGGAATTTAATTATCACGCACGCAAGTGATTTAACCAAGGGGCTAAATTCTCATACAAACATTTTTTACAATGAATGAAATTCCCATGCAATAAGATATACAACCTACATGACTTTATACACAAATAGCACTTTGTATATCAACCACCTCTATATATAACATGAATTAGTACGAAGCCACGAAGGTGGACATAATAATTGCCCATATTTGACGTCCCTTTGTGATTGACACATTCAACTTTTACTTTTGGTATTTAACAAATTTACTATTTAACTTTTTTTCTATTTGATAACTTATCTAATTTATCAAATTTCAACTTAACCCCTTAACTTAATAAACTAACACGTATAACCAACAACTAAAACTTTCAACTCTCTAATATTTCAACTTAACACCCCCGATAATGTCAACGACATATAGATGTAACAATGTTAAAAACGTGTCATATCACGCTCTAACAGGTTTAATAACTAGTTACATGATATGATGCTTGAGTTACCATAAGTAAATATGAAAATTTGTATCCTTTAATCAAACAAAAGTGAATGTCAATTCACTAATCCACTACTAGAAAATAGTTTTTTTTAAAACATAATATTTGTCACAAGTTTTCAATAAGTTATGTGTGAAATTGTGGCAAATATGAAAATAACTAGAAAATATTAGAATGTGAATTTTTTGTTACAAAATTTAGTGACAAATGCATTTTGTTGGAAATTTGTGACAAGTTTTTGGCAAAATTATTGGAAAATATTTTGTAATACGGAGTATCACTTTTCCCACAACCATGTTTTTTGTGGTAAAATTGTCGCTACATGCAAAAATATCTAGCAAGTTGATTTTTCCCACATCTATGTTTTTTTGGCAAATTTTTCGCTACATGCGTTTTCATAACAACTTTACCATGAATATGTGTATACGAAATATTGCTACTTTTGGTAAGCACACATTCGTGGCAAAGTTGTCACAAAACGCAAAGATTATTTTGTCACATATTTCCAACAAAATGTATTTTGTCCCTAAATTTTGTAAAAAAAAATATACACAATCTAATATTTTCCTACTTTGCCACAAAACTTAATAGTTATTATATTTATTTTTTGAATTTTATGATAAATTTGGCTCAAAATCTAATATTTATTCTTTTTGCCATAAATTTGTAATATTATTTGATATTATAGCTACTTTATAAAAATAATGTGAAAAGCTTTTTAACTTACTGTAAACTTATGTTAAATATTATTTCGTGACAAACTTATGACAAAAATATGTAGCAAAAGTACTTTTAATAGTGGTAAGGTTAATTTAGAGAGAGTCTATATATAAAACAAATCTTATATCTATCTTGAAAGATAAAAAATTGCTACATGAGGCAATCTCGACTCAATAAAATTTACTATTTGGAGAAATAAATACAAAAACATTGAAGAAGAGAAAAAAACAAGTATCATAGTACAAAAAACACCAAGAAATTCGAACTTTAATTTCTTTATATTCAACAAAATATATATTACAAATCTAATATTATATTATTTAAATTCCATCCTTCCACTACACACAATCGCTCTATAATACAACACAGTTTACAAGAAATCAACCAAATGATGAAAAGAATTAGACCTAAATTAAACTGGATTAATCATCAAAATAATCCTATATATAATTACCCAATTATATAAACTAAAAATACTCTCTTTTTGTATTTACATCATCCACCGGCGATCAAAGCTCAATTTTCATCTCTGAATCATGATTTTCCCCAAAACCCATCTTCACAATGCTGTGAAGATCATCCCCTTCAAATCCAGCAAACTGAAATAAAAAATTGGATCATGGGTTTGTTAATTGTTGCGTGATTTTGACATAAAGTTTGGATTTTTTTACCAACTATTTACCTGGGAAAAAGCTTCCGTGAATCCATTAGCAGGAAGTAATGGGTCCGCTGGAGTGTGGTCAATCGGAGTTGACCCAATATAAAGTACTTGTGGGTTTTGTTGATAATAATCTGACGTATGTGATCCCATTGGGTATAAGTTTTGACACAAATTGCCATTTGCTTGATTTATCTGCCAAATTTTATAACATACCCACAAATAGTAATTAAAATTATGACAATGTCACGGGACAAAAATAGTCGTCTTGTAACAAAAGATTAAAAACATCAATTCAAGTCCAAAATATTTTTGTAGGAAAATAGTTGTTTTGTAGAGCAAAATTGAATTTAACTTGTAAGGTAAAATAAAAAAATTCTAGAGATTTAGAGAGAGAAATAGAGGGTTGACTTACATCTTTAGAGATGTGACTGTTCATATCCAAATCTTGTCTTGGATTCACAGTTGCTAATTTCATGGAAAGAAACTGAAGAAAAAAAAAAGATTGTAATTAGTGATTACAAAATAGTCCAAATGTAATTAAAAAATTTAAATTATTGATCATTTACCTCAACTTGATGCTGCAATGATTGAACATAATTGATTATTTCATCAAGCATAAGAGCTTTTCCTGTAACCTAAAACATGTTTAAAATTACACATTTAGATCATCACATTAACTAAAGTTACAGGGGACGGAGCTATGAACAGTCTAGGGGTATCTCAGGCTACCCATCAACTTTCATTACGAAGTATAATTTTTATCGGTTTAAATATCAGGATATCATTTTTTCTTACGGTTTTAATTATCGGGATACCCTTAAAAAAATTATGATACCATTAAGCGAAAATTTTCTCATACGATACCCTGTATTTGGTTCTAGATCCGCTGGCGAAAAGTTATATGATCAAATTTCAAGATTGTACCTTGTTGCAACCAGGAACAAGATCTTGAAGAAGCTTCATTCTTTCACTAATTTTCTCTCTCCTAACCTGAAATTGACATGATAATATGGTGAAATCAAGAAACAAGATCTTGAAATTGAAATTGAATCAAGTTATCATTTTTATTGTGAAAACTCACTCTTTCTGCTAGACTATGACTATCAGTAGCTTGACCTCTTCTTGCTCTAACATGAATATAATCTTTTGGTGGTTCAACAACCTTTGTTTTCTTCTCTGTTTCACCATTTGTACCCTCCTCTGTTTTTTTTACCTTCTTTGAATCCAAATCATCACTTCCTTCTTCCTGATTCATTAAATTAAACCAAAATTTGTTAAATTTGAAACATAATGAATCAATTAAGTTCTTGATTGATGTTACCTTTACAACAGCTGATGCAATTTCTTTAGCTTTTCGCTTTCTCGAGCCCGAATTGTTCTGATTCTTGATTCCAATTTCTACTTGCTCAGAAACAGAGGACTCTTCATTAGAATTGGTTTTGTGATCATTCAACCCGTTAATCAATCGGGGTTCGATTGGTTTTTTGTTTTCTTCAATCCCAATTGCAGATCCATCAATTTTCAGAGCAGGAGAACTCGAAACTCGGGGCAATTTCGCCTTGTTTGTTAATGGCGAAACACTAGATCTATAATTTAAATCAGGGTTGTTTGAATTTAACCCCAATTGACTAGTTCTACCATTAAAACTTCTACTACCAAAAGCAGAAAATTTCGCAGCCCGTTCAGCGAAACCAGGATCCGCAGCTAGCGACGGCAAATTCGGGGTAAAAGGTATCGAATTGCGTAAATCGGGTGTGTTTTCTCTCCCCATGGATGCCCAATTTAGCTTGGCAGGAGCCATGGTAGCTGGAGAAACAGAAATATCACCACTACCGTTGCAAATGTTGCTCAATTTTCCAAAGGTGGAAACAGGGGAGGAAACAATTGAGGTGAAATTAGATTCAAAATTGTTGAACCTGTTAACATGTGATTGGTCCGGTGTGCAATTCATCTCCGGCATCGATGATATGAGCTTCCATGATGGTGTTTCGGATGACGGTTCGAAGCGGAGACCTGCATTGAGGAAGAAATCTCTGTCCATGGTGGAAAAAAACAGAGCAAGATTGAATCTTTTTGAGAAATAATGGATACCCAGATGAAAATTAGGATTAAAAGAGCATTGAATTGGGTAAAATTAGAGTGGGGTTGTGTGTTATTGTTGAATTGGATCTAATTGTGGAGATGATTGGTTGTGAGGATGGAGTGAGAGAGATCAGAGATTGGTGATGCAAAGAAAGATAGAGAGAGAATGTGAAGGTCATCAAGTTATATAGCATTACAACAACTAAAAAAATTTAATAGGATGCATGGTAAAATCTAAATCATTAAGTGTTGAATGTTTAAGGGGTCTGAATCATTAAAAGGCTCTATCAATGAGAGGAATGTTGAGGTAGAAATGCAAATGAGAGTAAGTTGCTATATGCTCCATTCAGCATCTCTCTGTCTCTTAACCATTCAGCACTCAACTGAACCATTCAGAGGCTTTTTTTAATGAAACAAACGCTCTAAATACTGAATCTGAATTATTAAACACTGAACTAAACCATTGTTTTTTTTAACAAACTACTATCATTTTTTAAAAAATAGAAAAAATAAAAAAAATGAATATGATAATGTTGGTGAGCTTAAATGTGAAACTTGAAGTCTTTGATACACTGTTATAAAAAAAGAAAATGATGCTAGTAGGATTAGAAAAAAGTATTTTCATGGTTTTTATATAAAGAAACCAAAATAACATGGTTTGATAGGCATTGTCATCTAAGTTTAGGATGGTTTGATAGGCATTGTCATCTAAGTTTAGGTAAGATACGGTCTTAAAAATAACTAACTGATTAAACTAATCGATTTAGATGTCATTTAGACATATTGAGTAGTGGAGATTGGGTATCAAATATTGCTTTCAGTAGTTACTTATCGAGCAATTTGAAACCTAATATGGTTGTGTCGTGTTGTATTCCAATTCAAACAACCATCTATGATTGATAAACATAAAATCTCTATTATTTCAATAATAAAGACGGTCTTTTATCTAGCTAGGCTTGTAATAGTATGTTATGATCAATGTTTATGTAACCGGATTGGACGTTGAACCGGTTATTTTATGGGTTCACCGGTCGGACTAGAATGAAAAATCAGATGGCATCATAATATATATAAAAATTTAAAACAAACAGTTTTAAAATATACAATAAAACAATCCAAATAAAAAAAACCTTCAAACACAACAAATTTAAAATCAAAGGATTCAACATGACTTCAAAATAATAAAAAATATTTTAAATATATAAAAAAACAACGGGTCCAATCAGTAACGGTTCAAACGAGTTGAACCGGACTAGTTAACTTATTCGGTCCCGTTTTCAATCTTAAGATTGGTTATGATAATTTCTAAAGTTGTAACTTATAATAATTTTTCTGGAAAAATAAAATGTTTCATCAAGGTTTGCATTCAATCAAAGTTTGCTGTAATGATTCTATAAGAGAAAAGAAAAAAGAATATAGTCATTCATGTTTTTTTGGGTGTCCCAACTTGAATCATATTTGAATAAAAAATTCCTTTTGTATTTCCTCTTCTGTAATTGTGGTCTACTGGTTTGGTTGTATGCCCCTGGTTTATTATTAGCTTTCAACTCATAAATCTTTTTAACTTTTGTTTTTTAAAAACCATATAAATGTGAAGTCTTGACTAACAAAAAGCTAGCCAGAAGAAAAAAATTAAGTAGTTATTAAGCTGTTTTTTAACTATTTTATGAATCTTTTGATACCGACCAGAAACAAAACACCCCGTAAGTGTATACAAACGATCATTCAGTCTTCCTTGATGTATCCACACGATCACGAGGATACTTGATTAAGGAGTGCAAGTAAATCATTGAACAACGATCATTCAGTCTTCCCTCTAATTCGACCCATTCTTGGTGCCAAATCTTAACAATTTATATAGAGGGACGGGAATTTTTATATAAATGTTGTGAAGAATACGAAATTTTAAGCTGTTAGGCCCTGTTT
Source organism: Tagetes erecta (assembly GCA_030867185.1). Lineage (NCBI taxonomy): Eukaryota > Viridiplantae > Streptophyta > Magnoliopsida > Asterales > Asteraceae > Tagetes > Tagetes erecta. Next base: position 12,403,502 of record CM061494.1, read on the forward strand.
GTTTTTGCCTCTTTTCTCTGAATAGAGGAAAACGTCTGATTCGGTCAGACGTAATCAGACGTGGGGCTGTTTGTTTTTTTTTCTGACATTAAGAGGTTCAGCGTCTTAATAGCATCTGAACCAGTAAGAGCTTTTAGTGAGTTTGAAAACCTCTTAACCCCAAAAAAACATATGTTTGTCTTCGGCCTCCATTAACTTCTAACCTAAAGACTAGGCTCCATCTCCGACGACTAGAGGTTCGTCTCTAGCCTCCACCTCTTAATGATTCAGATTTCAGACATTTGAACCAGCTCTTAACATTCAGATATGGTATTCAGATTCAGACTTAAATCTCTTAAAAAAACAAACGGGGCCTTAGACTTAAAATTTACCCTGCTAACTAACGAAAAATAAAATGACAACAAACCCGATTGACCCTCTTAAGATCCATCATTGCTCCTCCATTCCAATAATCAACAATGGTGTATGAGGTTATTCTTTTTATATTATTATATTATTGTTGTTTTTTAAAAAGTAAAATAACAAAACTATCCTCGTGTCTATATCACGTGATCAAACTTAACGGGGGAATTGGATGGGCGTTACAAAAGGCCAAATATTATAAAGACCCAAAAAATGTAATTTACTCATCAAACTATTCTTCACTAAACGTTTTTTCTCAATTTTTTCCGACTGAACAACAAAGAAAGAGTATCACAACAAAAAATTACCCACACAACAAACCACCCAAAAAACCTTAGAATCTCCCTTACCAATCTTCTTATTGATAGGTTGTGAAGGTTTTGGTCGGGTTGAGACTGAACCCGGAGCCATTAGTGGCTGTAATACAGACGTTATAAACTGTATGGTTGTCGGTCCTAAGGTGTTATGTCTACTTTTGTCATTGCTTGGGCCTAACTCTAATATAATAATACAAATAGAGTCCTTGATGTAATTGTATTCTTAAGTATCTAATAATATAAGAATTGTAATTGGAAAGTGGACGTAGGTCACATAGATCGAACCATTATAATTCTCACGTTCTTATTTTGTGGTAATCGTTCATGTGCGTGTACATTTGTGTTTACGTTGCGTTAACAACTTTAATACCTAGCATTTATGTAAGGTGGACAAAAACGACACTTCCTTAAAATGAAGATGAAATGTGAATCTTATAATTCGATTCCAGACTTCACAACCTCATCTCCTACACACATCAATCGTAAGGTCAACATAGATTTTGATTAATAACGAACCACCAATGCCAATTTTGAAGCAAAGCAAACTTAAACTTTCCAAGCTCCTTATATCCAACCCGTCTCTTTCTTTAGACGTCATAACTAAATCCCATTTTATCCATGAAACATTTAGTGACTATGACAATAGCTTGAATATTTTCCAATCATGACCACTCTCTCATAATAATAACATTTTAGATTGGTGTTAGGTTCTAGCCTTCTTTAGACGTCATAACTAAATCCCATTTTATCCATGAAACATTTAGTGACTATGACAATAGCTTGAATATTTTCCAATCATGACCACTCTCTCATAATAATAACGTTTTAGATTGGTGTTAGGTTCTAGTCTTTTTGTAACATTGACAATATTTGACATGACCCGACCTTATGAAGCAAGGTGACTGCCCAAGATTAAGTCTCTCAACGGGTCTGGAATTTTTAGGTTTTCATATATTATTTAATTAATATCATTTAAAAATGATGTTAGTCCATAATAGTTAATTTATATAAAGTCTCATTTTGCACCGATTCTAAAACCATTAAAACTATCTCGTTAATCCATTACTCAATAATAATAATAAAAATATTCTTGGATCAAAATTGGGATTGGATTTGAGGATTCACATTTGGCGAACAATTGGATTTTGTGAAATAACAAACTATAGACCGAAAGCAGATCATTTTCACGATTTGATTTGAGAACTTTACTTTATAAAATGCTAAGAAATTCATCTGGTTCGCTTTACTACTTAAATTATAATATTTTGTTACAATACTTTCTTTTATTTATTGTTATAACAATTATTAAGGTATTGTGTATTTTTGTAAATTATTATCATTTTTTTACAATTATTAGCTTTAGACTGTAGGGGTCTAAATTTTTTAGCCAATAGTCCAACGAATTTTAGGGATTCTAAGGACTGGTCTTGAACATTGAGATCTAACTTCTAACGCCACTTCAGACGTAAAGTATAATTTAAGTGAGAAAGTACCATCGTTAAAAAATTCATGGAAACTAAGTGCTATATATATATCTTAAGGGCCACGTGCTGTCGCGCGGCCTGGCTCTTATATTTATCTCGTTTGTTTAACAAAGAAAGTTAGATAGTGTTTGATATGAAGGAATGAGATGTGGATGAAATGAATCATTACGAGGGAATGGAAAAAAACTTGTTTGGTTGGTCAATGAAATGGAATGAACCATTATGAAGGAATAAAAAAACCACTCATTTTCATTCCATCCATCCCCCATGTTTTTTTTCATTCCCTTAAGGAATTGAATAATTTTTTAATTCATGACAAGAACCATGACCCGACCCATGACCTAAACCTGACCCGACACACAAGTACCCATGAACCGGCCCATGTCCTAACCCACGACTCAAACCATGACCCAACCCATGAACCGAACCAGGATCCAACCTATGAACTGACTCATGATCCGAGCCATCAACCGACCAGTGACCCGACCCATGTCGATCCATGCCCTGAACTATGACCCCAACCATAAATCCGACTCATGACCTAACCCGTGTCTCGTACCATGACCGACACATGTCTCGATCCAAGACCCAACATATGAGCCAATCCATGAACCAACTAATGACTTGGTCCATGAACTAACTCATGACACGACCCATGAACCGAACCATGAATCGACCAATGTGGAGACCAATTTCTCGAACCGTGACATGAACCATGGCCCGACCCATGTCTTGATCCATGTCTTAATTGATGTATTTATCCATGTATGGAACCATGAGTTGATCCATGGCCCGAACCAAGATCCGTCTCATTACAATGACTAGGTATATTGTTACTTTTAGAGATTTGTATTTTTTTCATTTTTTTTCTTCCTATCAAACAACAAGTACTGATTAATTTCATTTTTATAAGGTAACCAAACATGATAATGGAAGGGTCATCCTATTCACACACCCCATATCTTATTCACACACCCCATGTTTTTATTTCCCACACCCTCAGGCGCCGCACATAAACCTCGGCGTCGCGCCTGGGTTACTTCTTATCCCAGACACATCCTCGAACGTAGTCAATCACGCTTCAACACCCTTATGCGCCGCGCATGGCCCTCGGCGTGGCGCCTGGGTCATATATGCGGCCAACAACATCATCGGCGCCTAGATATATGCGGCGCATATGTCCAGGTTTGACCGAATTCCACCTCGTTTACGACATTCCTCGGTTGACGTTGACAGAAAAGTGACTCAAGCGCCGCATCAAGGCCTATCCGTGACGCCTGGTTTTAAAACAGGTGTGTGAATAGAATTTTAGGGTGTGTGAATAGACAAGGCCTAATGGAATAGTTCATTTCATTCCTTGATCTATTTATATATATCTAGTTTGTTTAAGAAAGAAAGTTAATATTTATTTATTATTTATTGATTCGATAATAATATTGATTAGCGTGTTGAGGCCGGGTCAATCATTGCACTAAACTCGGAATAGTCGCGGCTAAACCGGAACCGGTCGCACTCACATAGTAAATCACACCTTCCCGAGTCGACTACAATTAAATATCTTCACTTATTTTTTCAGTCTTTGACCATCAACCTCAAAATAAAGTAATTGTAATAATAATACTTTATTATTTTAATGCTAAAAGTAGTTACGAACTCAAACTTTGTTATTCTCATACTTTCAAGGAGTGCCGAATGTAAATGTATAAACATGAAAAAAGCTTTCGAAATTGAAATATGAAGGGGATTGTCGGAACTTAAACGTTTAAACACAAAAATAACTTTTGAAATAAAAATATTACAGTTAGGATCTATGCAAATAGCAGTTTTACGTTATAAGAGAAGACGAGTCTACCCTTAACTCACCATAATTTACAAATAATCCACCCCGATTCATTTTTGAATTTCTATTTCTACTTTTTTAATTTTTAATATTCATTAATAAAAAACACACATTAGAACTAATAAATTAAAAAAACAACTAGAATAAAAAATGTTTAAAAAAGAAGAAAAAAAGCAAGTAAAAAAAGACAAAAATATAAAATAAAATTCTCAACCCCAACGTGTGATAATTTCTTCTTCTAGCCAACAACGTTTACAACAACGGTCCTCAATGATCACGGGGCTTCAATATGAATTCTAAATCCCCTGTTATTCTTCCTCGATCATTTGTAGTTTTTGTTGTGCTAAAACTTGAGTCGCCTCTTGATCACGAACAATTCGGCCTTCAGTCTTCCTTTTCTTCAATCGCCACATCTATTCTTGATCTCGGTATTTTTAATATCGTTTGTTTTTAAACTTTTTTTTTAGTATTTTTGACACAATGCCATTGTGTCTTTAAACATTTTTTTCAACATCGTTAACATCGTCCTCATTTTAAACGTCTTTTCTGAATATTGTTAGGTATAATACTGATTGTTCCCTCGTTTAAACGTCTTTTAATATCTTTTTGTTTAATATCTTCCGTTATTTTAAACGTCTTTTTAATGTCCTCTAGTGTCCTTTCTAAAACCATTCTCCACTCCTTTAAGTGTATTTTGAATATCATCCAGTTTATTATTATTGTTTATTTTTAAAAGGAGTAAACTGCAGTTTTGGTCCCTGTGTTTTGATACCATTAACAGTTTTAGTCCTACCTTAACAGTTTTGGTCCCTGTGTTTTTATTTTCTAACAGAATTGGTCCCGAACACTAACTCCATCCAATTTTTCGTTAAGTCTCTCACACGCGCCCCACATCTAAAGGGTAAAAATGTCATTTCTCCCTCTCTTTTATCTAAGTCATCATGTAGGTTAACATTTCTATTTAGTCGTTTGTCAAAAAGAGCGAGAGAAATGACATTTTTACTCCGTATGTGAGAGAGACTTAACGGAAAATTGGATGGAGTTAGTGTTCGGGACCAAAACTGTTAAAAAATAAAAACACAGGGACCAAAACTGTTAAGGTGAAACTAAAACTGTTAATGGTATCAAAATACAGGAACCAAAACTGCAGTTTACTCTTTTTAAAAGCCTTTTCTAATAATGTTCAATAAATAAATGTCTTTTCTATTATAGTTCGTATTTTGTATTATTCTCCTTTTTCTACATGTTTTTTTCTATCTTTTAGTATAATGTATGTATTGTAAAAAGAAATGTTAAAAAAGAAACTTATTTACCGAACGGTATTAAAAATACTTTTAAAAAAGAGAACCATATTAAAGTGAACGGTACTTAATGGAGCGATATGAAAAATCCACTAAGAGCCAAACATTATTTAACCGGATGATATTTAAAACTGTCTAAAAAATGAACGGTATTACACCAAATGATATTAGAAAAATAAGTTTAACAAGTAATTAAAAACTTTTTTTTTCTATTTTAAAATATGTTTAGGACATACACACACATAATTTCCTTATATTGAAAGACAAACATTATGAATAGTTTTTGTGTGTGATGTGAGGTGTTGTGTTACCATTTGTTAATGATTTGAGTTGTTTTGTTCCTATTGATTGATGCCATAAAATAATGTTTTATGTGTGACTTAGTTATGTTTCTATGATATTTCCCCACCTTATAACAATAAATAAATAAAAATAAAAATTCTACATTAAGTGGAGATTTATAAAATAACTTGAATGTAGAATACTAGATTCTAATCAATTTTGGCTCGACGTGTGGCTTGGGCCTTGGAGAATCAACGTTATCCTTAGATTTTTAAATCCATGTCCATTTCATTTTGTTGCATGAAGTATTTTACTAGGTGATTTAAATTTCAGTTTGTTCTAGAACTTGTTATTTTTGTGAGCTTTTCAATATGTTTGGAATTCCATCATTTGCAACATATACGTTTTGCATTGTTTATGATAAGTAGATATACATTAGAGAGCCGTGCGGTCACGTGATGCGACAGCCGGCTATCGCGTTTTTCACTTTGTCACATGCGTTATAGTGGTAAATTAGTATTTTGACATTTGCCGCATGTTGCGGTGACAACACTTTAAAATTCAAAATGTGCGACGTGTTTGTTTGACACATGTCTTGTGTTGCGATTACATAATTTTTCATTTCGTTACACGCACTAACAACATTTTCGACATGTGTTATGGATTACAGCGATGGACTGTATATATCCTAAGTTATGGTAAAAAAAAAAATGAAAATATGTCAAAGAAGTTCGTCATATTATAACATGTAAAAATGACAATTATATCAATTGACCAAAGCTGGAGGACTAATAGACAATGTTAACTAACTTACAGGTTAAAATGATAACTGAATCAAGTCTAGGAGTCAAATACGTAAATAAGTCAAAGTTTAAAAAAAATAAAAATTTGACAGACCAATATGTTGGTGACACGTGGCCAGAGGTGGGTGACCCAATGCCATCATAAAAAAGAATGTATAGTTTAGCATCGGCGCTACGCTCGGGAATACAACACCAAAGTGGTGATTTTTAAGGATGTTCACGGGGGCACATACGGTTTCAATCAGTTTTGAGTCAAAACTGTGGTAAAACCATAGCACATGATTTTTTTTAAATATTTATTTGTTTTGTATAGCAATATAATATACTCAAATTAAAGAGAATAAAATATTCGGTTTTATGGTGTAATTTTTTAAAAATAATTTCGTATAAAAAGTTAAGTATGCTTGAAAAACAATGAGATTTTTAATTGTATTTTATTAGCAACATTTTTCTTAAATTTCATTTTTATACCCTATCATATATAAATCGACTCATTTACACCCCTAGTAGAAGAGGGTTGATGTAAGATTTCTTATTGGGTGTGAGCGAGTGCAAAGCCTTTCTTATAACTTTATAAGGGGCTTGATACCCTCACTATTATGACGAGTTTTAAAACCGTGAGCGCGAACGCCTTATGGCGTGTCGTGGTCAAAACAAACAATATAATGGTGCGGTTTTACTGGACTGTTACATTCCTCATACATGTTACCGTTTCTATTAGTATAGGATTTGACTTACCAAACATAAGGTTATCATGATAATTGGTTTGCATCTCCTCTTCCTTTAGTCATTCTTCGTAGGCTTTCAAACGACCAACAATATCCTAGTGCCCAGTAGTATTCAAATCTAATGATTGTTCAAGCAAGGCTACAATCCGGATAACTTTGCTCGTGGAGAATTTTAAAAAAACATTTTGAAGGCGTTCTTCTCTTAACCCGTTCCACACAAACATTACGAGCTTTAATTGCATTGGGAGAGGTGTACACTGCCCCTAAAATTCTTCCTATGTCTTGAATATGTAAGAGGTGTGCAATATTCTGATCCTTCGAATAAACATGGTTAAACCAACCCGTACAATAAAATACCCTATTTTTTTTCTTTTACAATTATATTATATTTCCACACTTTTTTGTCGGCTAGCTTGTAAAATTAACTGAGCAGACTATATATGACGTTGTTTGGTAGTCTCTTAATGAGCTCTGAACGAATTCACCTCTGAATCGGTCATAGACTTCCCCTCTGAACCATTCAGAGATAAGAAAAACGAAGAAGACGATGTTGCTGTGATGATGCTGGGCCAAATGAAGTTGTTGTGATGATTGATGCTCCAAAAAGGACGAGACGAAGAAGAAGGGCAAAAGAAAAGTCTCGAGACTCAAGAACTACCCTCGCACGGACCCGGGGTTTTTGGATCCGAAGGTCATGTGTGCGCCGCATTGGATGAAAGAATTCAAACCAAATTTGCATCCTTGCGTGCGGGTTGATGATAGAGTAAAACATAACATAAGAACTTAACATGTCATGAATGGTTGCATATATAAACTAACAAAGTTTTTGTTCCCACACCAATGTGAGACAAGATAAATGAAAGAAATATTTTGGGATTTGTTTGTTAATTTTAGAATCTCATTTAGAGATCCAACCAAACGTACAGATAATCCAACAAGTTATCTAATAAACTAATAAACCTTAGTGACCTCTTAAATCCTAAAACATAGTTGTTACTATAATTATGTGGCCAGCCCCCCCTTGGGCTTGGACATCGCCTCAAAAAAATCATCCAGTCATTTACTTGACATCATTATTATTTTTATAATTTTAATCATTATTATCATCTCATATCATATTTCAAATGTTTATCATAGTTCCACGTCATCGCGTTATGATGGAGTAGATAAAATAAGTATTAATAAACTTAGTGGTTATTTAAAAAAAATTAAACAACGCTTTTAATAGCATAAAACTTAACAAGACTGCTAACAAGACGCTAGAACCAATATAAGCAAACAACACATGAAAGTACAACAAACATGTATAGTTAAAACATAAAATTAAACATCTAGTTAAAACAATAATTGTTAATCATTGTCACGAAGCCTACTTGATCCTTTGGTCAAAAATGGCATTGCAGTTTTTGGAATGTCAGATGATGCCATGTTTTTCTTCTTTCAATTTGCAAAGAATCGACGTCTGAATCTGCCCATGGTTTTTCCTTTTCTCATTCACCACAATAATATATAATAGAATCATTTTTAACTCATTACTTATATCCACACATACATACATAACAAACACCGATGCTCCAGGAAGATCTATTTTTTTTTAAATCATCCTATATATATCCACATCTCTTATTTCACAAAATACTCATAGACCCATATGCTCCGTATAGCGCGCCCCTTATATGCTGCATATAAAGCAATACGCTACGTATAGCTTTTTTTAAACGTGCATTTCTATTAAAAAAAATATGTTGTTTGGGTTATTTTATGTTAATATTTGAGTTTGTTTTTTAAACATTTTAAAATATACTCATGTTTTTGTGTTTTTTAAGGGTTAAATATTTGTAGTTTTTAATTAAAAAAAACGCTAAGTATTCAATATAAAAATGTTTACTATGTTGTTAAACAAACATTATAAATAAAGTTTAACTAATACATGAACCATTCAAGGCAAACATTAAAAATAAAAGTACATTCAATATATACATTACAATAAGTTTAACGTACTAACGACATCGTAATGTGAAAATATATTAAAAAAATTTAGTTGTAAACGAAATACGAATGGGGATGAAGTCCGAAACAAAAAAGAAAAATATAGGTCACACTAGGTAAATATATGAAGCTGATGAATGAACACGTATGACGCATAGGCCTAGCTATATGCGGCATATGAATGCGCTTCTAGAAACAAATTCCAAAAGGTGCTGAAAACTTGTTCAATGGATGTGTGTAAATCTATTGTGACACCAATTGCGCAGCACTTTAAACTATTAACTAATAAAGAAAATCCATCAACTGAGGAAGAAGTAAACTTGATGAAATTAAAGTATTCCATATGCTAGAGCTGTTGGCAGCCTAATGTATATTATGGTATGTACTAGACCTGATATAAGGTATGTTGTTAGCTTACTGAGTAGATATCGTGTTTGAATCGATATATCTAAATGGGTCAAGGAATATTGGTCTTATGTTTGAATCGAATGTGTAGCATGCATGTTCATATGGTTCAAGGCTATGTAGATGCAGATTTTCCTAAACACACTGGGAAGGTCCATTACGTACTGGGTATGTGTTCAAGGTAATGGTAAGTGTAGTAAGCTAGAAATGAAATTAACATTTTTGCTAACATGTTTTTAGTAATTATGATAGCGACACAAAATTTGTAGATTGGTGGAACAATAAAATTAAACCAGCCGCTGGTTTTCATTCTTCGTAGAATTACACTGGTGTAGGATATAGTACGTGGCATGAGAGTGTACATGCAATTTGGAGTTTACAAGTTGAAATTGAAATTAATTAATAAGCTCATATATAATTCATATATATATTAATGTTAAAAATATTGCAACACTAATTCATAAACACTTAGAGATCGTTGTACGTACCCAACCATGATTTTATAAATATAAGAAATACACTAGCTAGAGAATATCAATTGAAATAAATCAACACAAACATGAGATTGAGCTTCAACACTCACTACCACTCTCTTTTGTAGAGAGTTATGAACAATAATTAGATTTAGTAGTTTATAAAGCTACAACATGCTGCAAAGTAGCTTTCTAGCTTACTACACTTACCATTCATGGTTGGGTACGTACAACGATCTCTAAGTGTTTATGAATTAGTGTTGCAATATTTTTAACATTAATATATATATGAATTATATATGAGCTTATTAATTAATTTCAATTTCAACTTGTAAACTCCAAATTGCATGTACACTCTCATGCCACGTACTATATCCTACACCAGTGTAATTCTACGAAGAATGAAAACCAGCGGCTGGTTTTTATTGTTCCACCAATCTACAAATTTTGTGTCGCTATCATAATTACCAAAAACATGTTAGCAAAAATGTTAATTTCATAATATATATGCAACTATGATAATAATTTAGAGTAAAAAATTAATATATATATAAGCAAATATTATGTGAGATCGATAGGTGATATATATAATATATACTCAGAGGATCGGAGAAAAATAATAAAAATATTATGAGCGAATGTTGTCCAAAAGCATCAGTAATTAATTATCTAATCGGTCACCAATGGATCGATCATGCTAAAAACCCAAAAAGTAGGATATAAATTAAAGCATGTGTTAGTTTCGAGTTTTAACAACACGTACACACCATGCGCGCATAACCAATGAAGTTGTGATTATACGGATTAATGACTACGTACATACAAATAATCCAAATGATAAATATCATGCAAAATTTATGGTGACACTCATCTACTGGGCCGAACATACGAGTCGGCATGCATGGGTCTTAGTTGTAAATTGCGATGAGTTATTGTACGTTAGTTGTTTGTTTTCTGTTTTCACAGTGATTTCAGAGATGTAAATAAGGTAGATTAAAACTTTGGAAAGAAAATTATGGGTGATTTAATGTTATCGATTTTTTTTCATAATAGCCTAGAAAAGAATATTCTTAATTTTGAACGGGAAAAATGATCTAACACCCTTTCTAATGAATGAAACTTTTCCTTCTTTTTTTATTAGAATGGATAAATTATTATTATACTATTACTATTATAATTATTATGATTATGATTATTATTATATACTATCTCGGTCTCATTTTAAATGTCCATCTTTCATTTTTGCGTGTCTTAATTTAAATGTTCATTTCAAAAATAAAAGTATATTTCTAATTTTACCCCTAATTATTTAACAAAAAAAGTTACTTTATGACAAAAGACAAAAGACTTTAATTGCATTATTGTCATTTTATAGATTGAAAATATATAATAATCCAATTTTTTCTTAAACATTATATTGTGAGTCCTATGATATTTAAAATAGAACGAATGAAGTATTATTATTAATCATCATCTTACCGGTCTATCAGTCTATGTGAAAGGTGAATAAAACTGACTTAAAGTTGTTATATATATTCTACGCAATGATTATCTATGAAATAAGAATATAATTTATTTATAGTATAATGATCGGCTGCAATATGCTAACAATGTAGCAAGTTGGTAGCGACGGCATAACAAGGACCGGCCAGACCAGTTGCTATATTAAGAAATGATGAAAGGATCTTCAAAATCAAAAGCTAACATTTTTTTTGAAGATAAGGAAAGCTACAAGTTACAAAACGTTAAAAATAAAACTGTTTATGACTTTTTGTATCATGATGGATGTTGACGTCTGCTTTTGCCACTTATCGACCACGTACTATACACACCAAATGTTTGGAAAATTGTAATTTTAACTATTTTTATTAAAAAAACTAGGTTTAATACCCGTGTGTTACACACGGGGTAAATAATAATATTTATAAAGAAATTATAATTATTATGTTTAAAAATTTGTAACTATTTAAAATTTAAAGATTTTGCTCCATCAACTTATGCATGATGCAAAATTTCATTTAATTTTTACCTCCAAAACTTCCTATTATAGAATAAAAAGAATTTCCCTCCAAAAATTTGCCCCGTAAAACCTTGAAATATTAGATAGATTATAAAAATATTGACCATGGAGCGGGACAATTCATGTATATCATTTATTATTATCTCGCTGTATGAAACCTTAATGGAATAAGAGTATATAAGCTAGTTCATTAATTCTACAAGAACGATAAATCGATATATAATGCATATATTTCGATCTTGTGAAAATGAAGTTCTAATTCGATCATCAGTTTTGAACAGGCCATAGACTTAATTACTTTTTATAGCTAGAGAATCATTAATTACAACGTTTAATTAAGTTACACAACTCTTGGTGAAATAGTAAGTTGCTAAATGCTTGCATTAAATGCAACGGTTATTTAAACTATATATTATTTGATTATATATAATATAGTTAGTACGTCATTTAAACGTACCCTTAGCATGCAGGAACTTAATTAATTCATCAGCATGAACGTACTCAACTGTTGCTAATGATCGATTGATTGCAAGCCTTGAGTTGCTTAGTTACTATTACTTCCGAAAATTACAGTTGAAGCGAAATAACAACGTACTAATCCTACTGTTAGAAATTAACACCGACGATCAGTTGCCACTCATGATCTTGTTGTCACTACTACGTCGTTAACGCTAATGATCAAGTTGATGTTAATAAGAAGTTACTACCAATAATTACGTACGTACTTTTCTTCAATATTTCATCAATCATAAATTAAATCCGACGCAACTTTCAATATCGAGTAAACATGAACATCACTTCTTCTAATTAACTTATTAAGTAAAATGGATTAAAATAATGTATGTATTATATATAATGTCATTTCGATATTAAGTAAAATCGATTAAAATAATGACACCGATTGTCTTTAATAATTCAGGACGTATATATAGCATGCATGCATGTAGAATTATTATGGATATATTTTAATCGGATATATTTTGGCAGGTTTGAAAGGCCGGATATATTCATGCATATGTAGATCGAATATATAGCAAACTTGTGGGCTGCAAGGTAGTATATATGTGGGAAATGAGTCAAAATGCATGCAATCATTGATGATGATGATGATGATAGTTCTTAATATATATTGTTGATGATCATGCATACTGCTGGTTCATGAGTATTGTTGTATTATAAGAAAATAATTGAAATATATGACTTATGTTAATCATTTATAAATTTGTCTACTTGATACAAGAATCAAATTTAAATCTCGATCGGTGTATATATAAATTTATTTTTTAATTTCCCCAACTTGGCCACCTTAACGTACCCAATTAGGAGAACCTTGAATTTAAAGTAAAAGAAAATACCAATCATTGCTTTGAAAATAATTCACGCAATGCAAATTTTATAGAATTGTATTTACAAAAATAACTAGCTAAGGTTAGTTTTTAAATGCATGGTAAGGTTACTTTAACCTAAAACACGCACTTTTAAGACTTACATGCATTTTTTTTAACGGAACCAAAACAGCCCACTAGCAGAAGGAAACCATAACAAAGACACCAAACCATAAAAAATCACCGCCTACGCCCACGGGCTACAATACCATTTCTGCCACATAACTTCTACTCTATTTGCCTTATATTTTAACCAAAGAAATTAACGTGTTAACTTTGATCTTCTCGCCTACCTTGTCCACAGACTTCGGTCACGCGCTAAACAACAACTCATTTCTACTTATCCACAAAAAACATGATGTCGCCATTTTAATCATATCCGTGGTATCTTTAATATTTTCAGAGCCATTCATTGAGTTCGTACGATCAATCCATTCCCTAATTGAGCTCCCCTTATCCTCTTGCCAGTTGCCACCCACACCACTCACTAATTCTGGACCAGAACGCCATGCCGAATGGACATGTGAGCAGCAAATGATCAACCGACTCAATTTCATTAAAACATGACGAGCATTCATTCGTATCAATCATAACTCCTCTATCCATGAGCGCCTTTTTACATGGAATTTTATAAGTCTAGTTTTTCAAGTGAAACACCTCACCTTAAAAGGAACCTAATTCCGCCACTATAATTAATTCCCCAAAACATGCAACTATCAAATATCAAGTAGAGTTAATTGTCAAAATGATCATGAGGTTTGCATGTTTTTATTAAAAACTACACTCTTAAGAATTTTTGTTTAAATGGTTTCCTACATGCCAAAACTTGTTGCTAAATTAGTAATCAGCACTAACAATGTTAAAAAAATTCGTTAGCTGACCATGAAATGACTAACATGCCCTTAGGGACTATTTTGACAACTAACTCATTTAAAAAAAACTCCTCCACCACCACCACCATATCTTCAAATGCGACCATCACCTCACCTCCACGTACTATCACTATTTCCTCTCCCCCATCCACAACTCCTTCACCACCACCATCATCTTCTACACCGAGTTTGTATCTTCGGTCTGCCAACCGTTCTAAGAGAAAAATTATGGTAGGAATCTTTAACCGTACCATGTAAAATTCTTTTGCTCGGATTTGAACCTAGGTCTCCCTAAGTTTAAATTTTTATTGTTATTTCAATTGGACCAAAGTAGGGATGTAAATGAACCGAACTTTTAGTGAACAGTTCATGAAACATTCGGCAAGAAGTTCGTTTGTGCCAATTCATTAAATAAACAAACGAACACAGATAAGAAATTTTGTTCGTTAAGTTAAACGTACGAAATGAACAGAGGTCGTGTTTGTTCGCTTGTGTTCGAAAAACGTCTGATAAATTATTCGTTTATGTTTGTTCATTTAAAGGCTATTATATGTTATATACTGATACTATTGGTTTACTTTTTAAAATTTTGACATCCTAGTTATACTATACTCCACCAACACATCTCATTTGACACTACAGTAATTGTATATCACGATCGACCTGAGACTTTGAAGTATTTGATCGATTTTAGATATATATATTATTAGTTTTCTACTGGTCTTTATTAATTTATACTAATTTATTGGCCGGTGTTTATCTTTAGGTTGATAAGAGTATTGTAAAAAATTGTTTCTTCTAAACTAGCTAGGTTATTAGTTTTTTGGTTGATTTATAATAAAAAAAACATTGTTATATATTGGAACTTTTGATTCAGTTTATGGTGTTAATCATTTTCTTGGGCCGGTTATTACTTTCTAACTACATCCTATATATAATTGATATCCAACGAAAGTTTTGATTATAATAACTTATAGGGTCTTTTGTTTAGTTAATTAATTAAAGTGTACAATGATTAATATGAAGAATATATGCAAAGAGAGCTATAATCACCACTTTGTATTTAATAATATGTTTGTTGTAATCACTCATAGCTGAATTTTCATCATTAATTTGATATAGTAGAACAAGATTATATTGCTAATTATTATCTAATCTCTTCACTATAGCTCTACGACGCTAGCTAACTATCATCGATCCGTAAGCGATTTTCTGTTAATTTTGTTTTCTGGTCGATCCGATGTGTTAGAGTGTTCTATTAATCAAGAGGAAGGCTTATCAATCTTTATATTATTCTACTTGATATTTGGTTTAAATCTTTATATGCTACCATGATAATGTTATTTCAAAGTGTTTGTGTTTTATTCTTATGACCATATTTGGCTAAAGTTGTTGTATCACTTTGATTTTGATGAAGCTTGGTGTGTTTGATTTTACAATATGGAATATGGTGTGTTTTTGTTAATGTTTCTTTAAAGCCATGCATGATCATCTCATATAATATGAAATGCTTCTTCCGTTTGATATTAAAGTTTTTTTTCTTGTGTGTGATGTTTAGAGACCTTTGTCTAAACGTTCATTAATGGTTCTTGTACATATTTCTACAATTACTGTAGTGTCATATAGGCAAATTAAGATCTAAACTTTATGAAAATTGATTATGCATTTTCTTTCTTGTCACACGTGTTTAGAAACACAATTATGTTTTTGTTGTTTTTTTCACAGGGTACATTTACACCTTGTAATTTCTTAATTAGCTTTAAGACAATATATGGCAAGTTTCTTGTGAGTGCAATCATTCTCAACTGAAAGGCCTTTATATCGTCATTGTAACTCGATCTATATGACAATACAAGAAAAAAAAAATTGTCCCCAAGATCCACATAGTGACGAGGCCGCAGAGATCGATGAACCTAGCTATGTTGATGACATATCCATGCCATACATTCGACAAAATTTTGACTGGTCAATCCCTAGCTAAATCAACGAAAGTGTGTCGATAAAGAGCTTGATTATTTCCTCGGGACATGACTCATTTGTTGTAGTGTCATTCTAAAAATATATAGCAGTAACATGTAATTGCATGTTTTTTATTGTTCATAAGTGAAGCTTGCATAAGTTGCAACTTTTGCAAGTCCTTTCGGTAACAAAGTACAACAATTAATACCTAGCTACTTAGTTGTGATTTGTGAATCAGTTATTGTAACTTTAAATTGTATCAATAATTAATGAAAGTTATTGTGGTGTAACAATGTCGATTAAAGATGAGTATGAACCTAAATGTTGTTTATGATACTAGCTCTTACCTACCTACGTACGTAGCTAGTCAACTTGTTTTATATTTTTTTTAGACTAGCTAGTGAATTTACGTACGGTGAGATTTAAACCTTTAAACGTTATATGCATGTAAATGTGTCTATACATAGACACGTATGCTGACCCATTAGTGATAAATATTTATCACGTTTTCCCAGCAATCAAGTGTTTTTGACTTGAGGTTCGGCTCTGAATTAACTGCAAGAAAAGTCATTTATTATGATGAAAAATTATTGGTCTATGATGAGATGTCGTCACTGTTGTCATTCACGTCGACATGCCGTCCAGGGACGGATTAGGTATACAGGAGCGGGTTAGAAAAATTATAAGTGAGCCCACATAATTATTAGGAGCAGTACTGTTTTAAAAACCGGACAAGTGTTTGAACCGCTTTGAGCGTGACATGGCTGGTCGGACCGAAAAGAACCAGTTGAACCGAAAAACCGGATGGTTGAACCGGGAGAAAAAGATGTTGGACCGTTAAAATATTATATTTTTTGAATTTATATTTAAAATAGTTTTGAAATCATCCGGTCCTAATTAAATCGGTCGAACCAGTAGACCAGTAAAGAGACCAGTTTGACGTCCGGTCTGGTTCTGAAAAACATTGATTAGGAGTGATAAGGGGTGAAGCGTAGTGGAGACGGGGGAGGTCACGACCCTCCCACTTTTTTTCATCAGAAGTCTTAGTTTGTTGGTCTGTAATTGATTTTTGTATATATATATATTGTGTTTGGGCCCCACCCGAAACATGGCGTTTGAAAAAAAAAAATTAGGTGTTCTTTGACTTTGGCTCACTTAGCAAAAAAGTTTAGCTTCACAACAGGGAGTGATGCCGGCCTGGAAAGGAGTTTGTTATATTTCATATGGTTGGGCACAAAGGGAGTGATTTTTTTCTTACGGGACATTTATAACTATGTTAATTAGTACCAAATGAATGAAATACATTGGCGTCATTGATATTACATCACAACTGTGGAAGCTTTGAGGTGCTAGAAAACTATGACATGGATGTTAGTTTTGTTTTATAGAGGCAATAGTTGTGAGGGGTGACATTGGTGCAGAGCTGCCTATCGAAGAGGTTCCATATAAATTCTTGATTTGGGCTTTAAAAGTTACCAAACTCAATTTGATATTTAAAAAAGTTAGGAAACTTGAGTGTTTCTTTGATTGGCAAATCTTTAGGTTTGTGATGATTTTTGATGAACATTATAGGATTTACATATGGGATTTGAATTAGGATTCTTTTTTGCTTGCGAATTTACACCGAGTTAGGATTTGAGTAACTGATTGTTTTTTTGTGAAGATCGTTTGGTTGTTTAGAGCACCGCTTTAAAATAAGTTTTTTATTAATAGACTCGTATTTTTCTTTTGATCAAAACTCTTAAAAAACAGTCTAAAATTCAACATAAATCAAATTTCAAAAAAGTGATATAAACGATAAATTAAAAAAAAATTAACCTCTTTCAAAAATTATTAAAAAGGTACAAAGATGAATATTAGATTATTTAAATTTACTGATATACATTACAATCCTCAAATATTTCTTCTTCTATACTCACCACCACTCATAACCATTTCTTTAAGATATGAAAAATTCTATAACAAACATTTGAAGACTCGATCGAAAATGCTCCTAGCTTGTTTTTATTTCATTTGTCGTCGAAGCATATCGGTTATGGCACCTCATGACACTTCATGAAAACTAGAGTCGTTACTATCTATGGACCTAATTCCACTCAACTACCAAAAAAAATAAAATACCAAGCGGCTCATATGTTGGACTTGGTCGTTACTCGTCACCAATTTAATTACATTAATTATTTTTTTTTTATAGTTTTTGCATTATATTTTTTTTTTGTTAGATGATATCATTACTCGTTATTTTTTTGCAACATTAGTATTATTGGAACTATTTTCTCAGTGAGAGTTTTGTTTTGTTTCTTCAGTTATATGTATGATTTTCTATAGATTGTTAGAAATTTTACAGTAAAAATTTTATAAATCCTCTTCTGTCACGTGAGGCTGATAAGAAGATCCGGGAAGCATCCAATGCGCCAGAGAAGGGTTGCTTCAAGTAAAAAGTTTATCCTAACACTTAAATAGGTCAATGCGAACTCATACAATTAAATTGGTGCATATGTAGTGTACAATACAACCACCCGATGGTCGTTCTCAACACAACCATTATCTTAAAGGCTATAAAAAATAACCTCTAGGCTAGGACCCCCTAATCAAAGATTTAAACTTTAAAGGTAAATCGAAAAAGGATTTTTTTTATTTATTTATCTATTGTTTAGGTCTATTCATTTACAAATATCTCTTTTTGGTTTGGCGTTTTGGCTTGCCTTTTAGTATACCAGCTATTTAATTATTTTATATAAATTTGTGTTAAGTTGACTAAAAGTATTTATACGGATTCTTAGATTCATGTTTGATGTTCTTTAGATTAGTGAAATCTACATTGGAACTGAATTCCAATTAACGAATTAAAATCAAGGCGACTCGTGATTTGAATGAGAATTAATCGAGGGCAGTTCAAGAACTGGATGCATGAGAGTATTTTGGCTTCTCAAAAGCTCGGTGGGTCTATAATCAAGCATTCTCAAGTATGTACAAAAACTAAACTAGAATGTTGTTTTCTTACTTCCTTTTAGATTGCCAAAAATAGTTGAACCAACCCTGCATTATGCGTTAAAGTGATTTAAAACAATTGGCCGGATTGTATGATAGCTTTAGCTTACTTCAAAAACTAACCTTTGATTAACGAGACTCAAAAACCCCTGGGAAACCATCGAGAGCATGGCAACTTATGTGTTGTATGAAGAGGTGCACAGAGACACCAAGTTGGGAATAAAAAATGATTCTCAACTGTAGGGTCAGAATCAGTATGTAAAGTACCCTCATCTATTGAGGAGACTCCTAAAAGGATGCCGAGAGCTTGGCAACTTATGTGTTCTATGATAAGGTGCGTGCAATGAAACCAAATTGGAAACCAAAACTAACTCTCAACATGAACCAAACAGTAAGGTCATAATCAGTATGTAAAGAACCTTCATCGGTTGAAACTAATTAAAACCTACCCAGCCAGATAAATTCCACTTTCAAGTCAAACCAATCATTTCACCACCCTCGGTTATGGCTTCAAACCAAACAGGTTTAAGCCAAAAATAGATTTTCCAAGTTCATATGAATCATATGTAATAGGCCCAAGCCAAAAAAGCCCGTTTGTAGACCCTAAGTTTTTCTCATTTGGGCCTGATCTATTAAGTTGCAACGATATCCAATAGGCCCAAGTTAAAAGCCATTTCTTGATTCTTAATATTACCTACAACTTTTCATTTATATTTAAGACTTGGCGCGGTACCAAAATCTATTTGGTGAGGTGATCATAAAGTCATATATGCTTCGTACCTGCTCTTATATGTTACTTGACATTAGTTATGTTAATGGTGAGGGTATCCAATGTACTTGTTTATGGTCTCGTGTGATAAAGATTTACTCATTAAAATTCTTGCTATCTAAAACTCAATCTCAGTCTCATCTTAAGAATCGATTTCATATACACTCAATGTACTATTTATTATACTTTTTTAAGATTATAATATACTGATATATATTTGGGTTGGATGTAAATAAACAACTTCATGTATCGTTTAATAAAATAGCGTCTTAAACCCTTAAAAACAATTTTAAACTACGCTCATACCTAGACTAGATACATTCTACGTCCCATGTGTTTCGGATTTTCTTAATGAGTTTAAGTTATATTTGCGTGTTTCTTTCACTTCACAGACCCGGCGAGTATAAATATTTATTAAATGTTACCGGCAATAATCATTCTACGTTCGAATACATAAATATTTAGAAAAGATAATAAGTTAAAGGAATTTATCGATTTTTAAGACGTGTTGCCTAAACGTCTTGATTACTTAGCGTTGGCTTATTGCTTAATAACCAAGAGTTTTACGCTTTGAAAAGTGTTAGCACTTTTAACACTTTTATCATTTTTTTAAAAAGAATTCAATAACCATCAAACAATTTTTGGACTTTATATCTTTTTCTATAACTAAACAGCCCTTTGTTTTGCCTTTCTTAAGCGCTATATCTTTTTAGTTTACAAAATAAAGTTATTTTGTAAAATATATCTGTGAAGGAAGTTTTAAAATTAAAAAAAAACAATTGTATTGTTTAGATATCAATTTTTTTTATATATGTTTACAAGAAAAATGAATAATCATTTAACATTCTTATAATAGATTGGTTTGTTAGTTTACTTTTAATAAATACATTTTTTTTTATTTTGATGCAAGTAACCGTGAATTCGTTTATTTTAGTTCTTGAACGATTTTTAAATGTAAATCGTTCTAGTAAAAAAACGTAACGAACTAAAAAAATAATGAATTCTCAAATACCTACCATATAACATAGGGCACAAAAAACCAATGTCGAACCCCGACCTGACTATCTCACCTTGAACCGGTTCCAGCTCCTACCTAATAAAGAGTGAAGTCGATTCTTACCACATAAAAAAAAAGTTTCAAACTGGATACGACTTGCCAAGAACCAACATGTTCCAAACCAAAACTAAACTATTCAAAACCTACGAAAAAGTTTTCTCAAACCTGGTAAAACTGGTCAAAGGACCAATCAACGACCCAAACCAAAACCGGTTCTTACTCGAATTGTTTGTCTTAAAAACAGGAAAAAAAATGATAATATAATACTACTACTCTACTTATCTACTACTAAGCCGGGCTTTAGTAGGCCCAAAATTTTGTCGATTAGTTAGGCCCATTATTCCAACACCAATATAGAGTGTTTTTAAACATTTCTTTTCATTTGAAATAGAAAGGTAGAAATTGATATGATAAACTTTAAACAGTCAAAATCAAATGATGCTTTAGCATACACCATTATTGCATCTAAATTTAATAAACATAAAAGTAGTGGTCGTTAGGTTTAATCTTTTGCTTTTTTTCATTCCGTATGTTTTGCAATTTCCTTAGGCTTAAAATTTGGCTTTAATTGCTCATTTACATACACACTTTTGGGTTTTTTCACACGCTAATATCATCTAAGATTAACCGTAGTTATTGATCATATCGTCTATATTTAACAAATTACCTAAACCCTAATCTCATTATGTTTCCCTCTATAATCTCAACTTTGAAAATTGTTATCACCGCTCAGGCGCTCACCAAACCCCAATTTTGTTTTAACTTTTTTCCATCTATGATCTCACCGTTAAGTTTACTTAATTTGTAAAGAAGTTGTGTTTGAGTCGGTCTGATTATGAACAACCCTATTTAGATTAAATTTTAACATTTTTCATAATCTTCGCACAAGATACGAAGAACAATATTAAAGTAAGTATATAATATTAGAACAAAAGACATGCATGTTATTACTGTTACATCTGAACCAAATCAATAAATTGTTTTGAAGGTAGATTTAAAATGAAACAATGAATTGTTGTGATGCAGGTATTATTATGATTATTATTACAAGTAGTTGGCATGGGTTTTGTACTTGTTTGAATTGAACAAGACAAAAGGAGTAGGGTTGATATATCAGAGCATTCTAGCACGCCTATTTAAAGAATGCCACGTCATAGGGCGATGTGGCTCCACGTGTGACTTGTACCGACATGGATGACAGCTTGGATAGAAAAGGAAGTGTTCTACTTAATGATGAGTGATGTAGGAACAGCACCACACTCCTTAATTGTACATCTGTTATCTATCTTAAAATGATAAATAAAAACAGAGAAAAATTATAAATTTTTTAGAGACGCCGGTTAAGCCTTTAGCTTAGTTAACCGTATAAGTTGTGAAATAAATTGTTTGAAAATGTTCAGAGCCTAGAAGTCTAGAAAATTATGTGTGTTCTAAGCATAAAAAGGTTGTTAGACCAAATGTAGTGGTTAAACCTAAAAAACCTTTAAAAATCATTTGGCAGCAATATATGTTCAAATAGGCACTTCCTACAAAACGTCTAGACACAATCTGAACATTGAAAACACCCCGAGGGTGGTTTTAGGATGTTGTATTGCTGTTAGAACGTTTTGCGTGGAAAAACACCCCACTGCACTATATGGTCTCAAACCTATCGATCTATTAATTTTCCCTGATCGTAATATTTTTTTAATTAAAACTTATTCGTTGAAATTTTTGATCTTTTACTCATAAAAATTTTTCATGATATCAAGAGTTTAACTATAACAATCTTAACTTTTATTTTATTTATGATATATGATTAAAATTCGTGTTTATTTTTTTCTATGAACTAATTTTGCATGCAAGTCTTTGTATATGCTTGTACAAATGCTACTGATCGATAAAAAGTTATAATACAAATAATTGTTGTGATTAATTACCACCATTGTACGTCCCATCACCATCTTTTTCTTGAAAACCATATACATAACTAAATATATATAGATATATGAGTTGTGAAATATGTGGGGGTTATGTTTGCTTTAAATGAAATGATTGTTGTATTATTTTAGAGTTTTCCAGTTAAGTTGATTCGTGACTTGATGAAAGCCGACAAGCCTTTCCATCGATATATTAATCCCGGCCGGGTTCAACATACAATTCATGCCTGCCTACTACATGCATTATACAATATCACACATGTATCATTGACCCACATGCCATACCGGCCACCTTACATTGAACCGTCACTTTAACTTACTTCAATCCAATGCTATATGGCTAATTAAGAGTGTCTTCATTTGTTAAAACTTCACGGTTGGCTAACCCGTCTTCATGATTTCGATCAGTCGATCCCCACAGATTGACATCACTTCCTCTCTCTTGTCTAGTCACATAAACCTCATGGGCGCGCGACTCGACGAGTCCTTACAGTAGCTAGATTTTTGGGAGCGTCTCTCTCTTCCACAACGTCCTTCCTTTTTTTTTTGTTTCATTCAAAGAACCTTCATATATGTTCCAAGCTTCAAAGTGTATATATAAGCTTTAGAGTTTTTAATTTGAGCTGCATTAGTGTCCGTATGTCGTGCGACCGTCGCATTCGTATATATACAAGTATACAACATTTAATGTTGTACTATTAGGTTTATATAATATTGAAAGTGTTGGACAAAAAAAATCCAATATTGAAATTTTTAGACTACCAATATTCTTCACTTTTAATAATACAACATATTATCTAAGAAATAAACCAACTTACAATAATAATTGTCACTCATTCTTATTTATTGTTCTTGCTAATTAAGTAAATAGCAAGTTGTCATTCTTTGAAACTAGAACAAATTCTTCCTATTTGAAGTTGTTAGACTAGATCTTGGAATAATAGCTAGTGTGCATGGTTCTAGTATTTCTTGTACAAATGATCTCTGGTTTAATATCTTTATTACCCAAAGATAATACATGTAGCTAGGCTTGTTCCCTTACACACAAACCACTTTTCTAATCAATGTTTTAAAATGCATAAATCTAAAATTTCTACAAAAACTATTTTTTTAAAAGGAAGTTAATTAGCTAGATAACATGACCTAAATGTTTATATATAATAGTGTAAAACAAATTACATGTACCCTGCCTATCCCCTATAAAATAGTTTACAAATCTCGAAAGTTTCTATAATATAATTTGGATACTATTATAATTTATTTATCACCTTCTCTTCTCCTAAAGACATGTATATATAGCGCTCTAATTTTCGAAGATTAAGAGTCGTTAACCAAACATATATCACTTATTACTCATATACTACTACATAAGTTTTATAAGATCTGTTACGTATATAAATAATTACAACCGGCCAGTGGTTCATATAAATTGCGTGCCGATAGATTTCTTGCTTCACATGTGAAAGAATTTGATAACACATCTAAAGTTCTGACATAAAAACATGAGAGTTTATTCTTCTTTAGTGTCCAAGTTTATTTCATGTACAGTCCAATTCTCTTGATCTTATTGTTAAAAGGATAATTAAAATGATTTTTTAAGAATATATCATTTTCTTTACTACATATGTTAAGGGAGTATCAAAAAGTCAAGTTAAAACAAATTGTGAATTAAATTAATAATATTCAGATTGGTTATGATAGAAAGATACAAACAAAAATGTTAATATAAGTTATTAATAAATACAAAAACAAAATTATTGGCCAAATGACTTAAAAACCTCAATTTGCATGGTCTAATTAACGCGTTATTATGGTGATGTTCATCAACCTAAAGTTAAAAGTTTAGCTTAAAATAAGTCAACTTGACTCATAATGACAAAAATAAATTTAATACCCTAAATTATGAAATCCTACCAAACATAATTCATATATTATACTTAATTTCTTGATTCTCGTGATTATTTAGCGGGCCCATCTAGCCAAAATCCAATTAATATTAAATTATCTTAATGATAACTGATTACTACAATTTGTTGCATATAAATCCTTTTAAAAATCGTCGTAGTTACAATTGCCAATCTATAAAATATAAGCTTGAGACAGTTTTAGAAGTTTCCATTTTAACGATAATTATGTGATGTAAAGGAAAAAAAACTATGAAAAATAAAAAAAATAATATGCTTTAAATGTGAGTAGTAATACATGTGGGTTATTCCTATACATGCAAATATGCGATTTGTCCGTTATTTATAAGTAGTTTAATGTTCGTGTTATGTTTAGGAATGCAATTCTTAAGTGGTATTTTAAAGATATTCATGAGGACATGCACGCTTCAGTCAGTTTTGAAACAAAACTATAGTAAAACCGAAACACATGTTATAATTGAAAAAAAATATTTTTTTAGTATAGCAATATTATACTCAAATTAAACAGAACTAAATGTTTGGTTTTATGTTTCGCCAAGCGGATTATTACTTATTGGATACCTTACCAACACCTCACAAACAAAAATGTAGCACAATACAAAAAAATTATATACAAAAATAAAACATAAAAAATAATAAAAAACAACCAACAAACAAACGCACTCATAACATCAACCAATAGCAACACAACACCTTAAACTATCAACCAATAACACACAACACCTCAAATCACACACAAAACATTATTTCATGACATCAACCAATAACGTCACAACACTTTAGACCAATATCAACTAATAGCAACACAACACCTCAAGCCACAAACAAAAGATCAACCAATAACAACACAACACCTCAAACCATCAACCAATAATAACATAACACCTTTCAAAATTAAAAAAAGAACTATAAACAAAAAATGACCAATAACTAAAAAAACAACTCAAAACACTCACCAATTGCAACACCACACCTCATTTAACATCGAAAACTCTATTCACCATTAACTAAAAAATAACTCAAAACACTCACTAATGACAACAACACACATCATCCAACACCCAAAACACTGATCATAAAGTTTGTCTTTCAATATAGTTAAATTATATTTAAAACAAACAAGATATCTGACGGGTTACAGGTGAGTGAGTTGGGTGTATCATATATGTCAAGCCCTCTCATTCTTTTCGATTAAAACGTCTCATAAAACCCATGTGTAGGGGGGATGGGACGCTATAAAACTATTTCAAGCCTTATTTAACGCTTATTATATATGGTCTTAGCCAAGTTGATAGTGATGATACTTTTGATGTCGATTGATTAATTTTTTTATTGATGCTTACATTTTATTATTGCCTATATACCGATATATGCATTATTATATTTTTTTCATTAGTAATGATGTTTATAATCTTAGATTTATGCATTTAACAGTCAGCTAACGTGTTTTTTATAATAAAAATCAGCCATGTTGACAGCAAGGTACACGCTTTTTGATTTTAAACCGTCCCTCTTATCTAACACAAATGAAGTAAAAACACATATTTATTTTGTCACCAGGAAAGTAAAATATAATTATAAATAATAAGACAATATAACATAATAATAATAATAATGTCAAAACCACATTTAATATTTTTGTATTAAAAAAATCAGAATCACCGAATAAACACACCATGGATTGGATTTTGCAACCACCTTTACAGATGTCATGCTTTCAATTAACGCACATGTGATCTTATGGTTCTAGTTGCATCATTTGATTATATGCTACAATCAACCACCCTAATATTACACTAAAATAACGCTTTCCACCCTTAAGTTTTTAGATGATTTTTTATTTGAGTTACCTAGAATTGTAATCTCACGTTGCTTCGGTTTTATTTTCGCCACTTCTTGCAAACTCATTGCCACATGTTTGGTTTTTGAACGAATTTTAATAAACACATAAGATTATGTAACAAGGTTGTCATGGATGCATAACAGGTTGCAGGGGTAACAAATAATACACTTGTCATCCTCGCCAGGGGCGTACCCACTAAGAGTGGGTGGGGGGCGCCCGCTCCCCCTGTGAAATTTTTTTTTCTCTGTTTTTATATGTTAAATTCTCGATCGACTCCCGTAAAATTTAACTCTCGACCCCCTGTCCAGTCTTGAAAACTCAGTTAGATGCCAATCCACAGCCCAAATGAGACACACAATATTTAACCATGTATTGGGTTAAATTATGGTTAGAAGGATAGAAATATATATTTATTTATATTGTCATGTATAGTCAAGCACTGAGGTATTATAACCTTAAGTGTTTCACCATTGCACAAAACCATCAACATAGTTGATGATTCGGATGGTCATGAGTACAAGAATAGAAATACATAAATAAATTAACTACTTTAGCTAAGTAGTTAAGTAAGAAGTGAGTAATGGTGGAAAGTTTAGTTGTAAACCAAAGTTATCAACATCACCATTTTTATACCATAACACAAGTTCTCCAACATAGTCTTGTTTGGAAACATGGTTTGGTTTCATTCACTTCTCATTTGTATATTAACTAATGACTTAAGAAAGATGTAGAATGAAGACATATGAGCTTTAAGAAACAAAATAAAGAATTTATTTAAGGTTTAAGAAAAACAATCCTAAGTTGAACCTTAAAATGGTGATTTACCAAACTTTATTTACCTTGGTAAATATATGGTAAATTCTTAGAGGATGTTTCAAGTATTTTGAAAGAAAATAATGTCAAAAAATAAAAGAAAAAAGAAAAGGATGAAAGAAAGAAAAAAAACTCACAAGTTGCTATTGAAAATGTGTTACAAACATATGAATTTCTTAGATAGATTAAGAGAGTTTGCAAAAGAGTTTAGAGTGATAAAGGTGATTAGATAGATTTTGATTAATATTTATAGATAAAAATTAGGGTTTTAACATTAAAGAAGTTAGTTAAGTGGAGGGAAATTGAAAATTTTTCAATTTTAAATATAAGTGGAGGGAAATGAAAAAAAATCAATTTTAACCCCTCAAATTTAGTTTTTTGTTATTTTTTAATTTGACCCGACCCGGTTCAACCCGAACCGAGTCGAACTGGATTGAAACAAATGTTATATATCGATACTCAAACGATTCCTATCAAATTTTCGACCCCCATAAAAAAAATTTCTAGGTACGCCACTGATCCTCGCTATAAAATGTCACACTCAATCTTTTTTTTTCTTTTTACCAGTCATTATAGCTGGCAAACGACCCATGACCCCAAATAAAACTTTCAGTTACATACATCCTTAATTCCAACATGTCAGTTTTCCAACTCAATTGATAATGACTACAACGCAGGTCGCCAGTTAACACCTACGACCCCAAGAAACCCACCCCAAGGTGCAATCTTCAACTTAGTTTACAACCATACTTATTTAGAAGCAAACCCAACTTAAGGTTTCATAAAAACAACACATCAATAGCATAGACTCGTGTTCCTTTGCCAAGGTATTCGTCGAATGCCCAAACCAATTTCTCGTGAACCGTCATTTGACAACAAGGTTTGGAGTGGAGTTTTCTCTTAGTGTAAAGTCTCATTTCAACAAGCAAATTCCATCGGGGATGTCCTCAGTCTGCTCAATTCATGGCTCTTGCCCCCGTCATGAAAAAACATAATATACGCCATCTTTCTAACCTCATTTTGGTATATTTGGAGTGTGTCTAACGATCGAATTTTAACAACAAACAAAAAGATAGCTCAGAAATAGTGGGTGACATAAAATCTCTTTCATTCTTAGGTTAAGTGGAGTGATCGTGGGGTGGGTGAGGGGCACCACCGGGCCGGTAACAACACCTTGTAGGGGCCAAAAATTAATGGGCATTTCCAGACACTCTCACTATGATAACTCTTGCTTTTTTTAACGATGGGTACGCATGGCCCACCTCCCAAATGCTACCGTGTCCACTTTTTTTCTTAAATTACATTTTCATTTAACTACAAGTACACAAATATCCTATTAATTTTTAACACACTCTTAAACAACTACAATTTACTATATTAAAAGGAAAACTTCACAAATAATATTCTTTTGTGAGTTTTTTTCACCATTGTTTTGTAGGTTTTGCATTTACCAGATTCGAATCACTATTTTGTAATAAGTTGAGTTTAAGGGGCAGTTAGTTTTATGGTTGGATATAATCCTTTCGATACTTAGAACAAGGATGTTGGCTCATTCAACTATTGTCATTTTTTCTGTTTCCGGCGTCTTTTCCGATCGCCTTTGTCGTCTTCTTTGTTTCTTGTTGTAGTTTTCGGTTTTAATTATATACTCTTATTTCCTTTTGTTTTGTATTATCATCTAGTACCTTGCTAGATTTTTAATGAGAAAAACCAGTTTGTTAAAAAACTTAAAGTTCTTAATTTCTTTTAGAAAACCAAAAACCAACCAATGGTCTCGTAACAAGAGCAAAATTAAGGTGTTGATTCAAATACAAAAGCCAACTAAGGTTTTATAATTAGATATTCATAACAAGAGCAAAATTAATTTCTTGCTTCGATCATGTATGAGTATTGCTAAACTTTTCTTTGGTTTGAGGACGTGCCAACCTGTACACATGATGGAGGCAGCGTTGCTCTTTGACAAAGGGTTGCGTGGGGAAATTGAGGACATAGTGGTTTGTGGAGGCCCTTTCTTTGGGGATTTCCAATGACGTCTTGCTTCCTTACCTATTAGGTTTAGGGGTTTGGGCTTGTATTTCAGCAGTATAATCTTCATCCTATGCCTTTGTGGCCTCGAGGGCCTAATCTTGGGTACTTCAATATCACATCTTACGTGACAGTGGTATATGTGGCATGGATTCTAATTATGGTTGTGCTTTGGCTTGTCTTCGTGATACGATTCCAAGCTATGACTTCGGCGGTTTCACTAAAAAAGGACACGCCCCCCCCCAAAAGCCCAACATGCATTAGCGAGTGCTTTTTTTAGTAAGATTGTACAAGACATGGAAGTACACTTTGACATGACCGTTAGATAAAAAGCCGTTTTTTAGTGTCTACAAGCACCACATGCTTAAGATTTTCTTCTTATTATCCCAATAGATGGGCTAGGCCAACATATGCCGTCAATTGAGTATCGAACTATTCTTAAGTATCGCCTGATGATGAGATATGTCCTATTTGTCGCAAGGCCTGTTTGGACTCGTTTGGGGAGCATGTTGTACATTGTAGAGAGAGCTTCCAGGGTTTAAGTACCGACATGATTTAGTCAGGGACGTTCTTTTTGACATATTTAGGCGAGCCGGGGTTTCAGTTAAGAAAGAGGTACCCCGCGAATTTCTTGACTGACCCGGCGGAAGGTAGATCTACACTTAGACCGACATATATTTTGATATTTGGAACAGGAGGTAAACATGCATGTGTGGATTTAACATGTGTTTCCTCACTAATGTCTTGGGAAATGGTGTTTTCAGGGTGGGTCAAGTTGCTTTATAAGCTGCTGCTTGCAAAGTGGCTAAACACGAGAAAGCATGCATTGACAACCAGCATGTATTCGTTCCATTTGCATTTGATACCTTTGGTTTTCTTGCACCTGAGGTCGTGGAGGTACTTAATCGGTCCAATGGGTTATGCATAGCTTTGTTATAACTCCAAGGTCTATGAATGTAGTGTTTAAACGACTTGGTTTTGCTATCCATAAAGGGTTAGCGACGCAGCTTGTTGCCCGTTTACCTTCTATTCTATGTAAAAAAAACTTTTAATATGAATGACTAAAAAGTTTATTTACGTAAAAAAACCAATGAAATTATTAAGAATATTCGTACTAAGCAAATACATCAAACATATAACAATTTGCCTATAAAATGCAACCATCCGATGGAAAAAAAAGGTTGTTTGGCATTGAATGATAACCCATATGCTTAACTAGAAAAGAAAGTACCAAAAAAGTAGCTTTGAGTATTAAATTCGTATCCAAAAGGGGCAAAATTGCCAACCCAAGTTAGTCAGAGTGTCATAATGTAACTTTCTATTTTTGTCTAAATTTAATTTACGTGTAAAATATTAAACACGGAAAATTATGAATATCACATTTTTATTAAAAAAAAGGTATATTTAGAAGTGATGGTGACGTAGACAAGTTCAGTCCGCGTAATCAGATGCCAGGTGTAAGGTCTTGGATTTGATCTCATGTAATAGTGGGCCAATATTGGGCCCACCCACATACATACTACGGCCCATCTATATTTACTACACTTACCTTTTCACCCCTTGTAGAGTTGTAGTTGTATGTAATTCAGAAGAAACCATCACATGATGGCCTAGTGGTAAAAGGAGTTGGTGTAAGAGCTTGGTGTCCAAAGTGACCCAAGTTCTAGTCTCACTTGAGACATTAAGGGGGAAACACTAGGTTATCTTGTGGTGGCCAGTCACCAGCAATGAATGGAGAGACCACAACCAGGGTTTGAGTGTTATGCGAACGGCGGGTTAATTCTCGCTCCCTTGGTTGTGGGTGACCTATGAGCTGATTGCTTCCTGTGTCTTGCTCTTGTGACGTGGGTGTCACAGGCCGGTTAGCGAGTCCGGTATACTCGTTTTTTTATGTAATTCAGAAGAAAATCAGTACCAAATGTTGACCAAGTCAAGGTCATTGATATTTATAAACATTATTTTGTTTTTTATAATTCTTTTAGAACATTGTAGCCTGTTATTGTATTTACGATACGTATTAGGGGTGTTTAATATTTGGTTTCAACCTGATTAAACTAAAAACCGAACCTAAACCGAACCATTTAAAACCAAATTAAATTATATATTTGGTTTGTGGATTGGTTTAGGTTTTCAAAATTTTGAATTAGGTGATAACACTATTATAATTTATATTTTATAGTTTGTCAATTCATTTATATCAATAACTAATGTCATATATGGATTATAAATCATTAATTTTACGTTGGATATAACTTTATCATGTTAATATTGTAAAATGATTCTTTTTATCCTTGAAATAGAACGCGGTTTATATATAAAAAAGGGAAAGAATTTTTTTTACAATTTTTTGCTAATTCGGTTGTTAGGTTCAATCCGAATTAGAAAGTGGTTTGTGGTTTGGGTTAGGTTTCCACGAATTAGGTTTGGTTCGGACTGTGGTTTCAACAAAAGAAATTGTCAATCCGAAAAACCCGAACCGAAAAAACTGAAAAACCCACAATCCGAACCGATGAACACCCCTAATGTCTATAATGTTTGAATTTTTAAAATTGAGTTGAAAAAATGATATATGTATAAATTATGATTATTAAAAAATAAAAGTTTTTTCTAATTAATTTGAATCGGGATCCTATGGTGAAAAAAAAGAATTTGCAACTTAATAGCAAAGTTTCATAATTATTAAGTTTAAGTCAAATTGAATAAAAATAATCACTAATTAGTATTTAAAGTTTATATATGTTTCATTTGCCCAACTCAATTTTACAAATTCAAATAATCATAAAATTATTACATAAGATTTAAACACTTAGTGAAACTCAAGTAACTTTAAAGAGAAAAATTATGTCAGTTATTTAATCGAAGAGTTTGCAAACTTGATTTCATATCTATAAAATTACCCCTAAGCTTTTACATTTTACAGAATCTAAACTTTTAAGCTATGAAAAAAAACACCTTGCCTACAAAATGTCAAATATAATTTCGGGATTAATCACACTATTTTATAACTTACTTT
Organism: Tagetes erecta; assembly: GCA_030867185.1. NCBI lineage: Eukaryota > Viridiplantae > Streptophyta > Magnoliopsida > Asterales > Asteraceae > Tagetes > Tagetes erecta. The sequence goes on from CM061494.1 coordinate 12,436,117, forward strand.
CATATCTTTATCATTTTATACAAAACTATCATTTTTATAGAAAAAAAAATACTTTAATATCATGGATCAAAATTATTTTTTTAACGACAACATTCACAAGCTTTTAGTCGTGAGACTCTAATCTTACTACCAGATTCAAACCCAACGTGACATATCAAGTTTTAATTTTTATTTAATACTCTCTTCGTCCTAATTTAAATGTCCATCTTTCCTTTTTTGTTTGTCCTAATTTAAATGTCCATTCTATAAATAAAAGTATAATTTTTAATTGTACCCTAATTATTTAACACAAAAACTACTTTATAACTAAAAGAAAAAAAAGTTAATGACATTATTGTCATTTTACATATTAGAATATATAATAATTTATTTTTTTAAAATACTGTATTATGTGTCCTATAACACTTAAATTGAGACTGAGAAAATATAATCTTGACAAGTTTTAGGAGTATTTATAATTTCAAAGAAAAATCCTATATAATAAAATAAACCAATTTCATCCACTTGTCATAATATTATGCAACACTTGCCACATGACAATTTATTGAACTATTTTTGCCACTTGGCTTCGTAAAGTAACACCTAAAAAATATACACACAGGTTTACTTTTACTTAAAATCTGAAACCACACGGATCTTTTGTTTGATCTGGAGAAACCAAACCACACAATTAAACCCATATTATGTAATTTCAAACATTTTTTAATTAACGACTTATTTTAAAACAGTCTCGTATAAGATATGGATATCTAACCTAGTATACTATAAAACTCGCCTCCATCAAGTTCTAGGAGTATTTATAATTTCACACGGACCATAAATTTCAATTCTATAATATCTTGACACATCCCACCCTATAAACCTGCAACTTCTACATTTCTCTCTCTCTCTCTCTCTACATTCATACTCTTCTTCAGTGCTTCTGAACATCGAATTGACATATTTATAACCACACACACAAACACAAACACTCTCTTTGTTTCTTAACTTTTCTCCTAACCTACACCTAAACACACAATCATCATCTCCTACGTTCAAAATCACTCATAATGTTCGCATAACTCCATGGCCAAAACCAGCGTCTTCGAACCGGATCCAAAGGCTACGATGGAGCTCAAAAAGGAGCTACAAAAACTAATGAAATCAATCATCGAAGAACCAGAAGATGAAAATCACTTCCAGTTATTCGACAGAGCGAATCAAACTCTACAAGCGTTAAAAGACTTGAAATTCAATAAAAATCGAACTTCGATTTGGGCGTCGTGTCCAAATGAATTTCGTTGCCCTATTTCTAAAGAGCTTATGAGAGATCCTGTTATTGTATCTACTGGTCAGGTACCTGTTGTTGATTAATTCATTTTTCGTAATTAATAGTTGTTGTTAGGTTGTTACATATTTTCATGAAGTTAGTTTTTGGTGATTTGGACGTGTGATTAGTGTCTGTTTTTGGAAATTATTTGTTTACTTGCCATACATTAGACTGAATTTGTGATCTGTTATGGTATAGATTCAAAAGTTAGGGTTTTGTTAATTGTTAATTAGTTTTCAGTTTGGTGAACATAGTTTGACTAGTTAGGTTAAAACATAATGATTTGCATATGGAATAATGATGATAATGATGTTTAGTGTTGTGGATTTAGCTGATTTTGATTTGTTTTGAATTTGGTTAATGATGGTTATTAACTTTTTATGGTATGAATTTGCAGACTTATGATAGGTCTTTTATCCAGAAATGGTTAAAAGCTGGGAACAGGATGTGTCCCAAGACACAACAAGTTCTTTCACACACTATTTTGACTCCGAATAATTTGGTTAGAGATATGATAACACAATGGTGTAAGACTCGCGGAGTCCAATTTCCAGGCCCGATTCAGTATTCGGATCAAGACGGGCTAACGGAAGCTGATCGTGATCTTTTCTTATCACTTCTTAAGAAGATGCAATCCACACAATCTGAGCAAAAAGAGGCTGCAAGGACTTTGAGGTCATTGACGAAAAGAATGCCTTCGTTTCGTGCATTGTTTGGTGAATCTCTTGAATCTATTCCTCAGTTGTTAACTCCTTTGTGTCAAACAAAATCCCGAACCGAAATCCACCCTGATCTTCAAGAAGATTTGATTACAACCCTTTTGAATTTGTCGATTCATGATAACAATAAGAAACTGGTTGCTGAAACACCAATGGTTATTCCCCTGTTGCTAGATGCATTAAGATTTGGGACAATTGAAACTAGAACAAATGCAGCTGCAACTCTTTTCACTTTATCAGCTCTTGATTCTAATAAATCCTTAATTGGGAAATCAGGTGCTTTGAAACCGTTGATTGATCTTTTGGAAGAGGGGCATCCATTGGCGATGAAAGACGTTGCTTCTGCTATCTTTAATTTGTGTATTGAACATGAAAATAAAGCTAGAGCTGTGAGGGATGGTGCTGTGAGAGCACTTCTGAATAAAATTAAAAACAGGGTTCATGTTGACGAGTTTCTTGCTACTCTTGCCATGCTTTCCAGCAACCAAAAAGCTGTTGAGGAAATGGGAAATCTTGGGGCCGTTTCTTGTTTGCTTTCGTTAATCAAAGAAACAAACTGTGCCCGAAACAAGGAGAATTGCATTGCTGTGTTATACACCATTTGTTATTATGACCGAACAAAATGGAAGGAAATGCGAGAAGAGGAGAGCAAGTATGGAACTTTATCACAAGTTGCACAAAATGGTACTTCAAGGGCCAAAAGAAAAGCAAATGGCATACTCGACAGGTTGAACCGCGCGGTCAACTTGACCCACACTGCTTGATCTTAAATGGGCTTTCCTAAAAGATCTGTAAATTCATCTTCTTCTATCCCATTTTCAGGTTTGAGTTTTAGTTAATAGCTTTGTTTGTTTTCTTTTTTCAAACTCAATTTTGTAAATTCTTGTCCCCAAGTTTGAGATTATAGCCTTTGTGAATAATTACTATATTGTTATATATAATATATCTATTTATATGATTATCTTCTCTCATTTTACTGCTATAGTTTTATATTATTCACATACAATCAAGTCACACAACCAAGTTCATATTTGGTGTATTAGTTTTTGTCCATTAATTCTGCACATGGTTATGTATTAGATAACTTGACCTTCACTTAAAAAATCACATGTTGTGTCTGATTTCAAGAAAATAGTTTTGTTGAATTATTTATAAACACCCAAGTGATAAAGACTTCAACTTTGAAGTTTTAAGTTTAAATACAAAATGGGAAGTATTTGGCCATGGAATAAGAACCCAAAAATGCTGGTCACAAGCCACATGGAATATAATTCTTGAATTATTGATGTGTAAAAGTGAAGTGAATGGATGAGAATAATAGTAGGAGCAGCATATGCCAATAATCAATGGGGGCAATGTGTTTTGTATGTGTGTGATACATGTACCCATCAATCCAAGATGCCACCCATTTCCTTTTTGTGAAAGTCTCCAATGAAAACAGTTGGGAACCCATGACCCTTTATTCTGTCATCACCACATCACTTTGTTTTGGGTATATTATGCTTTCATTTTTTTCTCTCACACTTTTCATGCTTTGAAAGTTTGAATTGACCTCATTTTGGGCCAATGTTTCTTTAGATTCTTTTTATAGTTAGTTTCTTGATATTCCAAGAATAGTTTGTTAAATAAAACTTTTTTAACGTATTGGTAAACTTCTTATACCTTCTCACTAGCTGCGTTATCGGGCTCAAATCTACTGTTCATTTGTATTTTTGCCTTTACCCGTCATTAAGGCAATCCATCCAATGCAAAGTTGTATTTTACCTCATATTCTACATTCCATCCCCTACTACATTAACGTCACATCATTCTCTACACTCCACATTAGAAATGGTTTTCACGTCTTTGCATTTTAGATTCCACATTCCACTCGCTATCATTTTTTTTAACAAAAGTTATATTAAAACCAATTAAAATAATAGTTATAAAAACCAATAACAATACAGAAGTATTAAGAGTTTAGAGGAATGACCAACCAACCATCACCTAACACCATGGTGTAGCTCATAAATCATAATATAAGTAAAAAATATGGCCTAATGATAAAGTCTCATATTTGGGTGAAAAATTAAAAAATATGGCCTAATGATTAAGTTTCATATTTGGGTAAAAAATGTTGGGTATATATGCATTTACTTTTGGAACTTTGATGCGTTGATTGCGCTTTATTTTTAGTCAAGCGTTCTTTAGATATTTTGTAATTACTTCAAGAAAAGTTTGGTTAGAACCTAACTTTTCTGTAATAGTTGTACAAAACAAAAAATTATATTCTTTAATTATTTTGCCTATATAATCAGTATGGTTGTAGCAAAGCAAATGACGACATGTGTTCATATTCCTCTCTAGTTTCATCATCTACCTCATTGCCCTTAAAAAATCTACTTCATTATAGTCACAAGAGCAAGAACGGGTGACAATTAGCTCATGAGTCACCCCGTAATAAAGAGAGCGAAAATTAAACCGTCGTTCGCATAACACTAAAACCCTGATATTGTTTTTACATTCAATGTCGGTGGTTGGGCACCACAAGATGCTTACATAATTTCTCCATTAATGTGTCTGTTGTAACTAGAACCCGAGTCAGTTTGGACACTAAACAGTTACACCAACTCTAATTACCAATTTACCACTAGATTGATGGTTAAAGAAAAATAACCAGACATAAGAACTTAGAGGATGCTTGTAATATCATACTAATGAAATGACTATTTTACCCCTTATGATGTCATTAAATACCGAAAGATAACATTGACGCCTCATTGCATTTTTAAAGGACGATATATATGAATGCAATTCAAAGGACGATATTCCATGTAGGTACTATGTTATTTTGTCACTAGTTTGATATCTCCACCATCATGATCATAAAATAAATAAAAGAATAGGTGTTTTTTTCTTGATTTGGACACTACAAAAGTGGCTATTCTTAGCTTAAATAAGCAAAAAAGACAACAAAAGTATGTGGATGCCGTATTAGGAAATGAATGAAAATAGAAATACAAGTGCACCTTTACTATATAAAATATATAGTGGTCCAAAACCTCATGAATCATAATGGAAGGACCAAAGTATAAAATAAACATTCAACTAAAGAAAAAGTTTTTGTTCACTAAAAGCATAACACCCATATTTATTTATTGGTCCAACCCCTTTATCTTTTACCAATTAATTACTCGTAACTTATTATTCATGTTATTAGCTTTGTATATAACAAAACAAATTTTATTGGTTTGTATGCTATGTTATTTTATATATATATAATAATACTAAAAACATGTGTTTACATGTGGAATTCTCACAACGTGAATATAAAATTTTATTAATTTTACAAATCTTAAAATGTAAAATGTATTGGTTATATTTATATACAAAGAGTTAATTACACGAAAGCGTTTCTCTATGATCCTCGGGAATATGAAATTACAAACTTCATTCACCGTTTTACTAACGGGTAGCGTGAGAATCTTTCATGCAATTTACTCAAATAAAAAGTTATTTAAAATGTTTTATGAAATATCTCTTTAGGTACCTTTGATGTTACCCGTTAAATAAACTTTTGTACTGAATTTATAATTTCATAGTGCTGAGGACCTTAATTACTATATAGAGATAGCATGAGTACATTTCATCATGTAATTAACTCAAATAAAAATAAACAGAAGTTAAGTTAGAATATTTGTTTTGATTTGATGCAGAGGAGAGAGGTAGGTATATCTAAAAGTGAAGATTCTATTTGGATATTTGTGGGTGGATTTATCTCTCTATTAATTGTTTTTGTAAAGAGAGTTGTCATTAGTTAAATCAACTCTTGACTGTAAAATAAATAAATAAATCTACCCAACTACAGTATTATTTTAAACAATATCTCACCCTCATTGTTTATGCATGAATCATGATCCCCTACTAAGTCAAATATTTACTCCCCAAATCACAAAACCTTAACATCACACTTCATTTTTATAAATTCATTAATAAATTTTTAAATATTACACGCATAGCTTTTCCTGCGTATAGTCATGTCATAAATAATTTAATACGATTGAGAGTTACATATTTCCTTTTAATCTTTTATTAACATACTAGGATAGTGCCCGTATAAAACACAGGTTTAGGTGAATAAATAAGCAAATATTTTTAAATTTTAAAATTTAAGTATTAGAAAAAATATGTGGGTAGTGAGTCTATGAGTCTATAGTCTTAATAAAAGGAGCATTATATGCAGAAAAACAACACCTAAGTGGTGATTTTAATAATATTCATAAGGTCATGAGGACATGAACAAATCTTATTAGTTTTAAGACAAAAGCGTACGAAACACAAGATTTGTTTTTAAAAAATGTGTTTTTAGTATAGCGATATTAAACTCAAATTAAAGAGAATAAATCGATTGATTTTATGTTGTAGTTTTTTTAAACATAATGTCGTATAAAAAGTTATATAAGCTTATAAAATAGTTAGAAATTTAATTGTATACAATTACCAGTTTTATTTTCAAGTTACATTTTTATACCCTATAAAATATAAACCAATCCATACTATTCTCAGACTTTTTAAAATTCTACTAAATATTAGAGAATCAAAATGTAATTAGTGTTATTAAAATATATTATTAAAGATATATATAAAAAATATTTTGAATATAAAATTATTATAGTTAGATAAACTCTCAAACCATGCCACATAACAAAGAAGCTTTCAAAACGTGTCACATAAGCAAAATTGATTTTCCAATATTATATAAGGATTTTCTCGGAAATGGCTTAAGTTAATGTGAAACATGACGTCATATCACATATAGGTTCAAGTATGTATAATGACTTGTGTATAAAACGAATATAATTAGACCAAGTAAAAGTAGACACCTGAGTAAAAACGGATAGGCGACAGCGACTAGAGATTAATGTATTTAAATAAATGAATTTATTTTGGCGTTATTAAAAAGGTTTAGAACACTAAAAGGTAACTTTTTTATGATTTTGTGTTTAGGAAATAATCTACCTTTTACATTCTTTTAGATGCATAAGATGTATAATAATATTATATAATCATATTGTCCACATAGAACAAAGAATAAGGTGGTGGTATAGTTACTAATATTAGCAAATGGCAATACATACAAAACTATAAAATTGTGGATATGCTTCTAATTGTTTATATTAGTTAAAGCATCTCTAGAAATGCTCAAAATCCAAAATCATGACACAGAAAATTAGTTAGTAAAAGCTTGGGAATGTTGGATTATTAAGTATCTACATTGGGTTATGGTTACAATAAGATTAATTAATTTAAACTTATACTCCCCCAATAAATAACTCTGTTCAAGAATATATGCTTCAAGTTTCAAGTGGTGTGTGTGTAATGTGTTTGGTGCAAATCACCATAAATAAATTTAATATATGCACTCAGATGGTGTATGCTACTTAGGGTACAAGTTGCAATGCATTGGTTGGTATTGTACTACATGACCTACCAAAACACAAATGCCAATTTATGATTCAAGTGATGTACAAATTGAATGTGCATGTTTAGTTAGAAACATATATATTCGGGTTAAAATAGGTCGTGTTAAACTACAGATGAAATTGATTGGGTCATGTAACAATGTGTCTATATAACATTTGTTGTGCATTAAAATTATGAATCTATTGTAAATGTTTAATGAGTTATTAATAACTTACATTATTCTTGAAACTGATCGTTTAGTGATAATAGACGGTTACTTAAAAGTTCGACTAATATAAACTTGTTTAGTAATAATAGATGATTTCTTTAAGGTTCGTGGGGTTTGCATGTTCGATGATATTCGTGTTGGTAGTTGTAATAACATTGTATAGAGATTAAACATGTTGTAAACAGGCTGGCGACTTGAACGTATAAATAAAAAACATATTACATATGTATATTTCTATTTTAAAGTATGTTGGCATATTATATAGACATGTTTAACATTACTTGAGAACACTATAGTGAGCCCAAGGCTACATCTGAAATGGTGTAGCCTCAATAGTTTGGGCCAGGTCTACAACTTTTAGGGCCTTTGATTTATTTAGCCCGATAGTTTATTATTCTTTAAAAACTCAGCAACTTTTGTAAAGTAACATGTAAAACTAACAAACAAATAAACATATTCCATTATTATTCCGTAGGGTCAGGGACTCAGGGAGGTTGAGATGATGTTACTTCTATCCCAGTTGTTGGTAAAGAGTAGAGGTGCTTAAATCAGTTTTATTTTCCGGTTTTTGTTGGCAGTAAAGAAACTGGTTCTTACAAGAATCGGTTCGGTTCTAGAACCGGTTTTTGGTGTAAAAACTAGAACCTACGTAACTGGTTCCGGTTTTTTTTTTTTTTATGAGATGAGTAGAAACGCTAGGGTGCTGCAAATCTTCACTCTTTATTGAGCTATCATTTAGAGACTATGGTCATAAATTTTTTTATATTATTTTAGACTAAATAAGTAGTAACATTAAAAACGTTAAATATTACAATATATATAGCTCTTAAAACATTAAATAAGTAACAACACTAAAACATACCGGTTTTTCTAGGAACCAATTCTTTCAGGAACCGTTTTTTTCAAGAACCGGTTTTTTTGTAAGAACTGGTTCCGGTTCTTTTGAAACCTATAATTTGAAAAAAAAAAATAGTAGAACCTAGTCAGAACCTACGGTTCGTTCCGGTTCGGTTCTTTTAGACTGATTCTTCTAAGTACCGGTTTTCGGTTCCGGTTCCCCTTTTTTTGTGCACCTCTAATAAAGAGCATACTCTCGGAGAGACCCACAGCTAGAACTAGTGCTTCTATGTTGTAAAACTAGTGGGTTTGCCATCAGGCTAATCATATCACTTTATCACTCATACCAACAAATATTATTCACTCTGTTCGCAAGGAGCTTTAGAAAGAGTAAAAAACAACACACTATCAAATTGAGTTGAGTCATATTATAGACAGAGAACTAGAGGTTGTTTCCAAACAACATGATGCACTTTTATTGTAATAGTCTCGTAACGGTCAATTAGCTACATGTATAACCAAGAAGCTTCCGAAAGAGTAATAAGCAACACAAAGTATCTAAATCAAGTAAGTACCGAGTCAAAGTATAGAGCTATGAGATATGTGGTATCAGTGATAATATGTGTTCATTGTCTTTCTCATCTCCAACGACGTTATGTAATTTTTTTGTGATAGCCAATCAACTATACATATAGCCAAGAATAAAATATTTCATATACATATGAAACATACTAAGAGTGAGTGTCATTTAAACATGGATCATGACCATCAGGTAGTACACACTCAACACTCAAACAGATCCCCCCGTCAAAAAGATTTTACTTTTAACTTGATGTATTATTATGTTGGATGTATATATTGTACTAGCTTATGACACATAGTCAAGTTAGACTTTTCAGATAGTGTTTGGTATGTGAGAATAAAAAGTGGAATGAAACAGCCTATTTCAAGAGAATGACAAAATGTTTTTGCTTAGTCAATAAATGAAATCAAATGTTAGGCTATTACCTTAAAGAACCATATTCCCTCTAACTACTCCAATTCCATTCCATCAACCCCCATTTTTGTTCATTTCATGAATGGAATGGAATATATATTTTTTTATTCATGACTAGATCCATGACCCGGCACAAAACCACATGAATAGACTCACGCCTCGAACTATAACCCAACCCAACCCATAACCGACTCACGACTCGAGCCATGACCCCACACATGACCTAAACCATGATTCGACTAATGACCTTACCTATGTCCTGACCCATTCCAAGAATCATGACTTGAACCATGTCGTCCAAGCCTGAGCCACGATCCTACTCATGTCCTAACCCTTGTCTCTAACCATGACCCGAGCCAGGACTCAACCCATGACCCATGACCCATCCCATGAGCCAAATCATGACCCGATCAATGTCCTGACCCATTCCTAAAACCATGACTCAATCCATGGCCCGAGCCATGATCAAACCCGTGCCTTGTTCCATGCCACGACACATAACCATGACAAGATATTTTTGTCATTTTTAGTAAATTATATCTCATTCATTTGTCTTTTCCTACCTATTAAACAACTCGTTTAATTCATATAAGGTAACCAAACAAAATAATGAAATTTAATTCATAGAACGTAACGAAACAGGATAATGGAATGAAATGATCCATTTTGTACATTTGACCATTCCTTTCCTTTCTTCATTTCATTATCTCGTCCAGTCCGGTTCATTCCATTACCCTATACCAACTAGACCTTGAACAAACCGATAAGGAACGAAGTCTCTAGCTGCCCATCTATATTTCTTTTAATAAAAAGAGTGAATCTATAAAGAGCTAATAGATTATACGCTTCTAGTACATGAAGGCGAAATAAGCAAGGCTAAAGTGAGTCTCTTGTTTAGTGCTCCTCCTCCATTATGAATCTATTACAATTAGTGGACATATTTTAGCTCACATGCTACCTACATATGCATGTTGAGACCAAAAACATGGCACTTGAGTTCTAGAGTTTGTCATTCATGAAAACATAAGTATGATAAGTATAATTCATAAAACTGCATTTGTACCAACAACTGTCATAGGAAGAATGGAACATGGGAGAGAAGCAAAGGGCAGATGGTCAAAGGTAAAAACATATAATGAAGAATAAGATTTTTAACTGTCAAAACAAGCTGCAAAAATATAACTGATTGCAAAAACCCAAAAGGGAACCAGAAAAAAAAAACACACTGCAAGGCTCTCCATTTGTACAATCAATCAACTTAAAATAAAAATTAAAATGTAAAAAAAATATAAAGCAAACCAAGTTTGGATAAAGTTACAACTTACAAATAAGGTATCCAACCCAAGAGAGTGGGGCCTATTAACTTCCAATGAGAGTGGTTCCATGATCTTTGTTATCTTCAAACCCATCCACAAATGACAATTGTTGTCTAATGTTATTAACAAGATGCAAGGCCTCCTGGTCCAGTTTTAAGGGTTGCCTTTTCAAGCTCTGTTAAAAAAAAGAAGCTAACTATCAGATACGAACATATGTTATGTATCAGCCACATCAAAGCATGTTTGATGCCTAAGAAGTTGTTTGGAAATATATTTACGCAATTAGTAGTGTATCGAATCCATATATAATAAGTCGAATAAAAAATTTCCGTTCTTTATTTACTACTTGTTCTTAGGGTTGTAATGAAAACCACCCGTGTAATGCCAGAATTTTTATATAAAAAGCAATGTTAAATAGGCTCTAGTTAAGACTTATGATTTTTGGACACAGACTATGCTTTTGTTAGTATAACTATATGAGGGTCAAATAATGAAATAATCAGTGTCCTACCGACTATAACAAAGTAACAAACCTTAACCTTGTTTATAACGTCTAACTCACGCTCTCTAAATGTACTTCTAAATCTATATCAGTGTCCATAGTTAGGAATAACGCATTTACTAAACATTATGATCGCTAGCCCACAAGCACTCCGGTAACAAAACCTTAACAAGTAATAAGTTACTAAGTTGCCCCCTTTTAAGCCTAAGTTCAAAGACTTTTATTTCCATTACATAAAGTCCCTACCTTTATCCCAAAAAATGACATTTTATCTGATAATTTCTTAAATAATCAAAATTTGCCAAACGTTCAAATACCTGATGATGTCCGATCATCACAACCACAAATCCACACGCTATTTTCTACCGCACGTTTTGTTACTTGATTTTGTCTATTTAAGATAAGCACTTTCAAAACATACATTCGAACACACACAAGATAATAGTAAAGCGTACCTCAGAAGCCCATAGGCAGTCTCGGGCCCTACGTGGGATTATATGAATGTGTGTCTGAACCAAGAAGAACAATCACAAGATAATCAATAACCTCATATAAAGGAACTACTCGAATTTCTTAACAAGAATCGAGAAGAGGCTAGTTTTATTTCTTGGTTATTGATACTTACATGAAATATAACTTGGCCAGCATCCACGCCATTGTTGACTAACAAGTTGAATGAATCTGAAATTTGGATTTGTAATGTCACAAAACATAACGATAATATGTAGGGAATGATCTTAAAGTGTTAAGGAAAACAATTAGCAAAAAACATTCAAGATTAATCAAATCACCATATGAACATCACAAAAGCATTACCAGAACTCGTGGCTTTCATAACTGCCTTGCTAATATAAGGTACTTTTGAGCACATTGCAGCCACCACCTATAAAGTTACCATGTTACTGTTAAACTTATTTCTCAAAGCAAATATTTTTTTGAATTGTAAATGATACAAAACTTGCATAATATTTATAAGAACTTACGGACGGGGGAGTTGCTACCAGAGATGGATAATGGCATCTAGGAATAATAAGGCAGTGCCTGATAAAATGAAAGATAAATTATTTAGCGCGAAATTAAGTTAACCACATAATGTTCTAATGTTAAAACATGTAACGATATAGAAAAAATTGTAATCATATAGAGCGAATTCACTTCGTACTCTCAAATGCCATTTTTCAATATTGAAAGTCTTTAGAATTTAATGGTGGCGTAGGAAATATCAGTTCATCGATTTTCAAGTTTTATCATCAAAATTGAATTTCAAGAAACAAATCTACATATGATGAGGGAAAATATTAATTGCATCTTAGACATATGATACCTTACCCAGGACTCACAGGATTGTTATCCAAAAAGCATAGGCACTCATCATCTTCATATAGCTGTAGGCAAATGAAAGTCAATGAAAATAAGAACAATGTATCGTATTGATCATCACAGATAAGCAAGATTGAGATTGAGACTGAGACGTCGGGTACAGGAAATTTTATATACAAACTATTTCTGAAACATCATAACTTCACTTATAAGCGACATATACATTTGGGCAGATCAACTTTGAAAAACCAAAACATAATCTCAAAACAATATCTTAATCAAACGTAAAACAAAAGTAAAACATGAACCATAAACTTCAACTGCATTGCACAATCATGCAAAAATCATATCCCTAAGAAAAACATATACAATGAAACGTGACATTCAATTTCCATGAACTTTTGTTAGCATTTACACATTTTGAATCTTATATAACATCTAAAGCAAAAGACTTTTGGATCGGTTTCGCTATCCAAAAGGGGTTGCCTGACTGATAGCTTGTCGCCCGTTTACCTGTCACTCACATATAGCAAAAACTTTTCATGGTTTATATTATATATTGATTATGTTAAAACATAAAGAAGTTAAATTAATGATATAAATGCTATCTCAAAAGGGCTAAAAGCTTATTATTTATTACCAATAACTAAGTATTGAACTGAGCTGCAAATTTGGGGATACAAAATTCATCCAACTAACACAACATAACAACAAAAAAACCCAAATCAGATATACCTTCAAAGCAGGGGCATCACCTCGAACAATCTTACAGAAAACACAATCAGTGTCTAGGTTACACTGTTTTTCAGAAACGGAACAAGAAACAGAATGAATCGAAGAGGAAGCATTTAAGGAAGTGGGTGTGAGTGTAATTGGATGAAGATGAGAAGCGATGATGGACAAACGACGCCGTTGTGGAGGTTCCATTAGATTATCATGAAGCAGCCATGAAAGGGGGGGTGTTTTGTGGCGGAGAAGAAGGGTGATTTTGTTGGCGATGGATAATCCACAATGTTTTATCTTTCTAAATCGATAACTTGCCCGTGGGTTATATTCATTAATTTAATACTATTCATATGGTGGATAATTTGTGTTTTCACTATCGGACCGGACGTTAGACTGATTATTTTATTAATTGGGTTGGGTTGATTTTGGAATGAAAAACCGGATGTCATCATTGTGTATTTAGAAATATAAAATAAATAGATGTGTATAAAAAGCCTTCAAATAAATAAATTTAAAAAATAAAATATTAAGTATAACTCAAGCTCAAATGAAATTAAAAATATATGTCGAATGGAAATGATCGTGTGGACACTGTCGGTGAGTGATCTAAATTCTCGTTCAAAAGAAAAATAAAATCAGTTTAACTTTTCGTTAACTCTTTTAGTTTGCAGTTACGTGATGGAACTAATATTAAAAAGGTAAATATATTACTTAGAAATGTAGTAGCATTGAATAATTTTAAAAAATGATTTTTATATAAAACTTGAGTAATGTAATTATACTTTTATTTTATTTATGTTATATGTCACTTTTTGCGTCATAAAAAACTAACAGAAAACACTAAGAGTAAGAGTGGGTGTATTACGGGTAACAAACGCAAAGTCTAGATTAATATTAATCAAAGTCGGAATAGAACTAATATTGAAAATAGTTAATAGTATAGATTATTAAAACTAAACTTTTCTATAAATTAGAGGTGTGTTTTTACAACTCTTTTTTAAATTGATAATGATATATTTATGATCATAATTTATAACTCAATTCAAACTTAGAAAAATAATAATAATATATGATGCTAATGCATACGTGTGTTTTTATTTAAAAATGTATCACGCGAATCATATGGAAAAATAGAATAAATTAAGAGAAAGCCAAGAATACGAACTTTTGATCAAGTGAAAAGGCCAAGCTAAATATTTGATTTTTACTTGACTTAAATCTAGTTTTTAGTGATCGAAACATGTTGTGTAACCTTACTCGATTAAATTCAGCTAGTCTAAAGCCCATTAATTGGTGATTCGGACCCTCGATATATAAGAACAGGATTTTCATATGTGTCGCTATCAAGTCTTATTTAAGTCGGATCAATTATTTATTGTATAAGTCAGCTAGATGTTGTATGAAACTATGAATCGACTAAAACGTTGTGACTAAGGCAAGGAGTCGGCAAGATTGTTTACATGAGTTTTCAATAGATATTCAAGTTGCATATCTGTTAACGTCATCTACCCACGACACCACATCAACACCACGTTGAACCATCTAATTTGCCTGATCAAACCGCCACCACGTTAAACCACTCCCATCCATTGTTATGCAACCTATCGGATTTTGTTTTATTTCTATCTCTCTCTTTCTTCTATTCTCCTTGTTCAATCCCAAAAAGTATTACCAATATCCTTTGATTGTGCAAATAACAATTCTTTAAGAGACTAAAAGTGTAATCTAATAAAGATATCATGGCAAAAATCTAAAACAAAAATGTCAACTATGGAATTTCATCAAAATCCTATGGTTTATCAATTAAAAGGGGAATATTTTAAGGATATGAATTCAAGATAGTGCGAATTTGGGTGTGCCAACTAACTCGTTAGATTTCGACATGTATCATGTTTCAGAGTGTCTTAATAAGCCAACTTGATACTTTAAAACCTTTTTACAATGGTCAGCTTGAATAGTAGATGAATTTTTGGAACAAGGTTGGACTATTATACCAAAAGTTATCTAAGGCGTTTTTAAAAACTCTACTTAAAAATTGTTGGGGTTTATCACCCGACTAGTGTTTGATGTCTTACGAATTATATTTAACTAGATTTATAATGTCTCTCGCACATTGCACGTGAGTTGTTATTACGGTTTACGCTACTTGTAGGTCTATGATTAATATCCACATACACATACGGTAACAACCGACATTAACATCGACTGACGGTTAGGACTTACAACTCCACGGTACCGGTGCGATATCGAACCTCACACACTCCATCGTCTTTCTCTGCTAAAAAAAGTGATTACTATATATTGAAACAAAATGTAATAAATGACAACTCATGCTAAAATGAGTTGCACCTTAATGTAGAGGTGCACAAAATAAGCGGTTCAATAACCGAAACCGGTTATTCACCGATTGAGGAATAACTGGTTAGGGTATTTTTTTAACCGCAGGTTCGTAACCGATTAGGGATTTTTTATGAATAACTGGCTATTAACCGGTTTTTGAAAACTGATCCACAGGTTAACCGGGAAAAAACCCGAAAAATAATAAAATATTAGAAAAAACCGGTTAAAGTAAAATAACCGAAAATAAAAAACGGTTATTAACCGAACAAGTTAAAACGAATAACCAATTTTCTCAATAACCTAAAATAACCGGTTAGGGTATTAAATAACCGGTTAACCGAAATTAACCGATTTGTGCACCTCTACCTTAATGCATGCATCAATGTATAACGCGTTGGAACAACTTGTACAACATGCATTAAAGTTATGCACTAAACACGAATACCAAAGTTGTAAACCAAGAAATAAATTTGTGGCAAAAGTCTCAAAACCAAAACTACTATGGAATACCTTACTACATGCATCAAAGTCAAGCACTAAAGACACAGACCAAAGCCGTAAACCAAGAAACAAACTTATGACAAAAGTCTACTAAAACTAAACCCTCAAATACCTTATCGTTTTAATATATAGTAATGACTTTAAATATTAAACCTTTTGAAAATGAAAATGGAATGTTTAACCAAATGATACAAAAAGAAACGTTTCAAAAACATTTTTTAGAACTCACACAAATATTACTTGTGTCGCCCTTTTAAAGTCGTTCTTAAATGTCATGAGTGTACACGGACTCAACCGTACTCGGTGGCCCAATACCCGATTCCAGCACTGGAACTAGTTCCGGCCCAAGACCCGATTTGTGCACCTTAATAACATCTCTTCATCAGCCCAAATCTATGGGTTTGTTAAGATTTTTACACTAAAATTTTACTTCACTAGTTCACTTTGATAACTTCATTACCACCAAATTGTAACTTTCAAGCTGAAGTCGGTCACGATAACCAATCAGAATATAGCATGCTACTACACTCATTCTCACCTCTTTACACCTCTTTGGGGTGAGAATGGTCCTCCCAAGGTTCGAACAAGATATGACCGTTCAACGGTCAAATAACATATTCAACTACACATCTCGTGAACGAGATCATGGCCTCGTGAACTTCCTTGTTGGACTTCCTCTTTTGACAAGGTATGGAGCTTGTGGGGAGCTTGTCTTCCTCTTTCATTCCTCGTGAACCACTCCTCCCCCCCCTTCTTCTGGTGATAAAACTTACTTGTTCTTTGTTTTCAAGCATTATATATATATGGACCACACTCTCACCATCCTCCAGCAGTCCAACACTGCCAGATAAATACTCTTGCAACAATAAGTCGATCAACAAGGAATATAACTTTTTCTGTTTTATTTCAAGACATTCAAGCTAGTAATTTTATATAAAGTTTTATCTAGTCAAAGTTAGGCACGTAAACACATAACAAAGTCAAGTTCTATGCTTCTACCTCATAAGAATTTTACAAATAACACATTTACACTTCTACTTAATATATGAATGGGATGTTTGTTTCGGCTTCTTAATGGTTTAGATTTCTGAATGGTCCACCACTTAATAGTTTAGACTGTTTGTTTCGCGAGCAAATGTTTGAATGATTCAAATGTCTGAATGGTTTAACACTTAATGGTTCAGCCTGTTTGTTTCGCGACCAAATGTCTGAATGGTTAAGATCTCTTATTTGAATTAGTTAGAAATTTGCATTTAAATAGTTATGCAATATCGTAGCTCTTAAACATCTTACAAGTTCAACATTTACCCATTTAAAAATTGTCAAACAATCCCTAAAACTTTCAAAACCATTTAATATCAAAGTAATGTTATATATGTTTTTTTTAAATAACCCGCCCATACACTCTCTAAATCTACTCTTATATACTACAATTTGCACTACAAACAATTTGGTAACTAACCTTAAGCTCATGGGTTCAACCGTTCAATGCATGAAAACAACTTACTAAATAAAATGTAAAAATGTAAGGTAAAACTACGCATATCATATCGTGAAACAATCCAGCTCCTCTCTAAAACTACACATAAGAAAATAAGTGAAACACCAAATACACATATAAGTTTTATATTGCTTATCTGTCCACTCATGTGTCATAGATAAAGCATATTCCCTCTCCAACCGCTCTTTCTCACATACCAACTGTATGTTCTTATACTTGCTCATCAAGATATACTTTATACTAATTCCCCCTTCGTCACGTATCTCAACAACCCAAAACACAATTGAATCAATCAACCATATAACCCTAATCCAACCAACGCAAACCACATAACACAATTACACAATTCATTTTAAAATTGAACAACTCAAAGAGTTAGTACCTGTATCTGTACTTGTATCTGTAACTGCCATGACAGCCGATCAAATTCCGGCTTTAAACCTCCGCCAATTAACCGTCATTTCGACACTAGGTCGAGGAGCCAGAGGCGTGGTGTTTCTAGTCCGAAATGATTCATCATCAGGCAGTGAATTGTTTGCTTTGAAGACAATTCTGAGAGCAGATTGTAATGGTAATGAATGTAAGCATGTTTTGTTTGAACAGGAGGTGTTGCAATTGTTACAACATCCATTGCTTCCAAAGCTCCGTGGTGTTTTATCCACAGATAAAATAGTTGCATTCGCCATTGATTATTGTCCTGGACGTGATCTCCATCATCTTCGAAACAAACAAACCGAGAAAATGTTTTCCGATGCTGTAATCAGGTAAATTAAGTAGTTAATTAGCTTCAATATCATATCAGAAACGCTAATTGAAGCTAGTTTTTCAATTATGATTCAAATTTCAAACCCTAACAATCTACAATTCATGAATTCAGGTTTTATGCAGCTGAATTAGTAATCGCATTGGAGTATCTTCACAAATTAGGGATCGTTTACCGCGATTTAAAGCCAGATAACGTAATGATCCAGGAAAACGGTCACCTGATGCTCGTCGATTTCGATCTATCAACAAAACTATCACTAAAACCACGTTCTGAATCACAATTAACACAATCAACACAAATTACTCCATTTCTCAAATCCGATCCATCAATGAAGAACATAAATCAATGTTCGGTACATCCTGAGTCAGTGATTAACTCAGAACCGAGAAGCGAGACTCATTCGATTTCAAAATCGAACTCGTTCGTCGGAACAGAGGAGTATATTGCACCGGAAATGATACAGAACAACGGCCATGGTTTCTCGGTGGATTGGTGGTGTTTAGGCGTTGTTTTGTATGAAATGTTGTACGGTACAACTCCGTTCAAAGGAAGAAACAGGAAGGAGACGTTTTGTAACATTGTGTCGAAATCGCCGGAGCTTGTTGGAGAAGCGACGGCGTTGAGAGACTTGATTCGGAAGTTGCTGGTGAAGGATCGGAAACGGAGAATATCGGTGACGGAGATTAAGGGCCATGAGTTTTTCCGGGGAGTTAATTGGGAGAAAGTGATGGAAGTATGTAGACCACCGTTTGTACCTGGACCGTTGGATCAGGAGGGTATGGATGTAAATAAGATTGATATTGAGGCTTATGTTCAAAGGATTTTTGAAGTTGATGCTGACCTGTCATCCTAGAGATGGGAGAGTTTAAAAATTTTTCATGGCAATTAAACTTAAAAAAACATGTATTTAATATTTTTTAATCGAGATGTATTGACTCCGTGATAAGGTGTTAAGCCGGAGCAGTTGGTAAACAAATTGGTTGTTGTCGTGTTAGCCGGGTGATTGGGTCTCCTGGATGCGGCCTTGTTAGTCGTCACATGCGTTGTTAAAAAAGTTTCATGTCTTGCACGTTGCTATGCAAAGTCATAATGCGAAATATATTAAAAGACGTAAATATATCAAACGTAAATGTCAAAATGAAAACGAAATCATAATAAAGTAGGAGTACGTAAATGATAGAAATATGTCAAAAAAAGAGTATGAGGATTGTAGTTGTAAACATATTGAAATTTAGTTGGGGGACAAAATGTACAATGCGAAAACAAAGAATTAATAAAGACAATAAAACATATGTAAGAAACACCCTACCGATGGGATTTGAACTCCCCCTACCGATGGGATTTGAACTCCCGCCGTCTGCAGGGTGTGAAGTTACAACGCGCGCCAAACAATTGATCTACCATCACTTTTTTGTTTAAACTCAAATGAAATCGTATATATGTAAGAAAAAGTCCGATTAAAAAAAAGAAAAAAAGGCAAAATTTTAAACTAACATATAGAGTGTGACACGAGTCCTTACATGATTGGTCAGTGGAAGCCACCAATCTTGTCTATTAGTAAGTATATAATATTTAAGTGTGTTTTTTGAGGTGGGAAATCAGTCGTTTATTAGATATTAGTATTATTTATTGTTCATCGTTACCACACCATAGATCATTATCACACCATAGAAAGCTCAGACCATGTGTAGTGGGTACAACTTTTTTGAGAAATTCTTTCGACCATTTGTTTCTATATTACAAGCTTATTTTCATTTTGCATAGAAAATTTTTAAAAAAGATTATTGTGAAGTACTTCGTCCTTTGGTTAACTATTTAAATTCATTATGTTTGTTTAAAGTTGAATGACATTGTTTTTTCGTTGATTTTAGCTTGTTTGTAAATTATTTGAAGTTGTCCCGTGTGCTTTGACTGATTTGTATAGTTATCTAGCTATATATTTGCTACACAGTTTCTGTTTTTATTACCAAAATCTCTTATGTTCAAACAAAGCTATACGTGATTGACCCATTAAAGTTTTAGTTGAGGACAGGTTAAACAAGTTCAAACCTAAGTTGAATACCGTATTTTAGATTACTTATAGTTCTTACCACACATCCAAAGTACAATCTAAAATAAGAAAATACCTATTTTTTAGGTCTTTTTCTAATATCAATATCATGACTAAGAATATCATGTAAATGTTTAGAAGATCGTCGTGCCACGTCGTAAATATTATTGTCTCAAGGTTGTATTTTTGTGTTTGGCTAATCGATGTAAATGCAAATTTTTAATATGCATTTTAGAATATTGGTGTGCTACTGTGCCATATTGTGTTATTCCATATTGTGTTATTCCATTGAGCATTTTAGGATACTAGTGTATCATATTGTGTTAGTCCACATCATTCCTTAAACAAATAAAACAAATTAATAGATTTTAGATTTTGTGTTATTACATATCATTTTGTCTATAATGAAAATTTTTTTCACAACAATCTTTTTTAAAAATTTTCTATGCAAATTGAAAATAGGCTTGTAATATAGAAATGATGCTATATAGCTAGTCCATCAGATAAAATATTGAATTGGGCTAGATGCACCTTATGTTTAGGGGCCAACATTTACTAACCTATTGAACTCTGAACATTACAATGTACAAAAGCTAGTAGAAGGGCCCAAGAGCGCAACAGACAACATTAATAAAGGTGACATGCTAAAATAAGATCATATCAGTTTTCTAAGCGTGCAACAGCACTACGGGATCGAGTTTGGTCGTTTTTCTTTCTCATTACGCGGTTTGAGTTTAGTTGTTATTGGTTTGGTTTGTTGAAAATCTTAAACACGAATAGCGGTATCAGTTTTGATAATATCTATACCGGCAATGATGTTGTCTGCTTATGATTGGTTCGGTTTGTCACTATAGCGTAATAGTAACTACACTCACGGTAGACTATGATAACAAAAATACTTAGTTTTGAACATATTTTTGTTGTCAGAAAAACTATTTCCAAACAGTGAGTGAAATTTTTGGAAAATCAATTTGTACATATACGTAACTAGGATTATACAGCGTTCACGCGTTGTGCGAACATTTGTATATCCTTAAATTTCCATCATGACAGTCATTAAAACCATACGCAAGCTAAAATCAACGAAAAAAAACAGTGTCATTCAACTTTAAACAAACATAACGAAACAACTCTACACAACATCATTACAATTAAACATATATAATCCGTCGGTTCAACGATCCGACTTTTTTCGATACCAAGGAAGAACATGCACCTATTGAATATAAATTAATCCTTCCGGATTATGATTCGGATTTTGTTTGGCCACTTTGGGTTCCAGCGAAAGTTAACGTGTCGGATTAACTCAAAATTCTCAATTTGTGCTTTTTTCAACCGGAGAAAAGAAATGAGATTTATGTTATATATCTTTCTTACTTCGTTATGGTGTCAGTGGAAAGCAATGAATGACAGACACTTCAGAAATCTTTTTAAGACCGGTCGGTGTATAATAGGTGATATATATCAAAACGCTCTCGTTTCTTTGGATTAAATCTCGTTAAAAAATGAATGACTTGAATTGGAAACAATGTGCAATATTTTTCTGTTTTAATGTTCTTGTATTTCTAGCACCTTGCTAGTTTTTTTAATAAAATCATCTCTGGCCGTGCGTGAAAAAAAAACACTCCACAAACACGTTTAACACCTTCAAAACATGTGTTGGTTTTAATAAAAATTTGGCTTGTTTTTATAGTAAAGCATGAATATGTGGAGATCATATCCCTTGTAGAACATGCATGGTTGGAACTATAAACCACCATCGATCGATATCATATATTTTTTTCAGGCATATGCACCTAAGAGATATCGTCACCAACCGTCCACGCATTTCTTCTTTCTCTAAATGTCACATGTACTTTAATAATTCCAACCTAATTAGTTTTGTAAACATTTAATATTTGAAACTAACAATATATATATAACTAATCAAGTATACTTCCTAAAGACGTACACACAGGGTCACAAGTTTGTAAAAGATGAAAATTTTCAATCTCATCATGGCATTGGACATCTCATGCATGACTTAGATAGTTATAGTTTTCATGCTAAAAATAAAAAAAGAGTTGTCAATTTTCTTGTTTTATAAAAATTTGAAACGATTATCATCTTATCCAGTGTATAATAAATTCTATATAACCAACATATTCTCTCGGATACAATATCATCATGATACATTTTGATTGTGCTCGTTTTATTAAATAATAATATATATCTAAGTTGATGCTAGATCCTAAAGCTACAACCACTAAGCTATTGTTCGTTTAATTTTTAGTATTATTTGATCTAAATTGTGGAAGAGCTATATTTTTGGGTTATTGGATTTAAACACATTCAATTATTGATAATTGCACAATATTATTGATAATTGCATGCTATTACCTTCAATTATCACTTTGGCTAATATAACTCCTAACTAAACAATTGGTGTCCGTATCACTAAAAGTTAACCAAATCACTAACGTCATTATGTTTTGCTGATGTGGCACAACGTCATTATGTTTTGCTGATGTGGCACAATGACGTGTCTTATCTCTTCTTATGCGGCACCGTAAAGGTGACTTGCCAAATCATCAAATACATAACGACGTTAGTGGCTTAGTTAACTTTTGGCAATACACACATCAAAGTGTTTAGTTATGAGCTATATTGGCCAAAGTGATACTTGGGTTGACATCGGCCATTGATCAATAATTGAGGATGTTTAAATCAAATAACTCTTAAATTTTCACATATGTGTGCGCGCACAAGATCAAATTACCTTTAAACTAGCCGGGCTCATACATAGAGAACCCCCCCCCCCCCCACACCACTCGGGATACTAAGAAATTATCTACTTAAGATATTCATTACTTTAGTTGCTTTTTCATGATCAAGAATCCATCAATTGGATTAGGGTTTTTGCCACGAGGTTGTTTTACGCGTCTTAAATTCGAGAAATAGTTGTAAAGGGTGAGAAGACTTAAGCTTGTGGACAATATTAACAAGTTTGATAGGATCATAAGAGCCCAATTTGGCAATGATATAAAGCTCATTAATTCAGTATCACTTGACACCACACAAAAATTAGGGTTTGTAAGGAGTTGGAGTAAATGAAGTGATGCCAGCTTCAATGATGAATGTGCAATCATCATTCATCCAAATCTAAATCCATCGTATTATGAATTTATACATTTATTATTCCCTCATGCATACGGCGGTTTTGCACGATCAATTCCCTCTTGTTTCTTCAACTTGTTTGGTATCCACTAGTTTTATTCGTGGAGCATAATACTTGGGTTGTTTGATTTTTTTTTTGTATTTTATTAGCATTTTTTTTACTTATATGGCATGTCTGTCTCATATTTTTGGTTTATAAATTATTAAAATAATTATTATTTTATGTTTGTTATCAATTTTGTAAAAACTTAAGTTAAAGAGTTACCATGTCATCAGAATAACGAGTATAGCTCACAAAACACGTTTGTTGATAACCAGAAACAGAAACTGTATAATCTTAAAAGATAATAAAACTATAAAATGTCTTTATTAATTTGCTAGTAAAACTGCTTGGCAGCATCGTCATAACCCGTTAGCAATTGTTGCTGATCTACTGGTAAGTGATCCCTCAATAATTCTTACAAGTAATATTGAAAATCAAATTACTTTCGTCCTGATTTAAAACGGATATATTGTCATCTATAATCAATTTCACCATAAGTCGATCGGTGAAATTCATTTGTTTAATAGTTGTAAATATGTTCTTAGGGGTACGTTGTCACCATGAGTCGATCGGTGGATTAATGATTTGTAGTATAGATATTTGATTTGTAGCCATATTAATATATATACAAAAATGTGTGGTCACAAATTATTTCAGGCGAAACAAAATATATATTGCAACAAGAATCATATACAAGTCAAGAAATTTGTATTATTATTATTATGTTGATTTTTCCTGAAATTTCTAGTATTTTTATGATTTTTCTTGAAAAATCTAGTATTTATATTATTTTGTGATATTTTTGTTTTTTATGTTTATGCAATGTAATGTGACATGACCTGAAAGGTTGTTTTTAAATGATTTGATTATTTATTTTGAATAAACTTATCTCATTAATTTGCCGGTTAATACACGCATATATATTAACAGACTCTAGAAAATGATATTTAACAAAAAAATCTACTTCTAATAATTATTTTTAAGCATGCAAATTAAACGAACCAAATGAAGACGAACATATAAAGTCATATTCATGTTTATTTATATAGTTTTAACTAAACACAAACAAGAATCTTATTCGTATTAATTCATCTGATTAAATAAACAAAATTTTCGATCATCGAATGGTCGTTTGGTTTAGTGACGACATAACTATTTATAGTAATTAATCATGAAGTTCAACGGATGAAGGTGATATAAAACTAAAAATATTTCTTGTTAATGACGTTGTCATAATACAAAAACAAAAATTAAACTGAGTGAAACCAAAAAAATGCAGGCAGTCCCGTCACTAAAAGTTTAAACATTCCCCATCATATTGGATTCACTCAACGAGTCAACTCTCGATCTCCTTTTCTCTTAAACCTTTTTTTATATCCACTTTTAACCTCAAAATCAACAATATGCATGATGCCAATAAATATATAATATGTATAAAGATTGTTATGTAGTTATGTACGTACTATGATAATTATTGATAAACAATATAATAATTCTATTATAAAGATTCAGAATATATAAAACAAATTTAAAAAAAGTTTTCAAGTACATTTCATTGGTGTACGAGAAATCGTAGTGGTTAAGTGGTGTGTTACGCAATCAAATTAAAGATTAAGAGATTAAAATGAGTGTTTACATACAAAAGGTAAAATTTATTACAAAGAGCTTTTGACTTGTGGTTTTCAGTGGTTTGACATTAATTTTTTTACAAAACCGTAAAAGGGTTTTTGTAATCAACGACCCCATGCTACTCTAGCGTGACGATTTCTGTGAACAAACCATAAATACGAACAAGAAACTATCGAATCAAAAATAGTTTCCTTCCTAGTTGCGTTAACAAATTAAGAACTGAAATGTACATGTTTAATCTTGTGCATTTTTGGATCATCATTTGAACACGTCATTTGGTGAACTTAAATAATTTCTCACATGATAGATTTAGAATATTGTTTAGATGTGACCACTAAATATTGTCAGGTGTACGTGTTAATCGTGTTGGGCTAATTGCATGTTGGCGGATTGATATTGATTAATATGTTAATTAAACATGACAAATATTTTAATTGTGTGAAAAACATTAAATTTGTATAATATTCGTGTGTGTAATAGTAACAATTATAAACATCAACTAGCCACTTAGTCGTCTCAGTTAAAACACAGAACTATGTAACTAGCTAGTATATTTTTAGTTTTTTTTTTCTTATCTTTCATTTCCATTTAGCAAACTGGAGTTTATTGTATTTAAATCAAGTTTAAAGGAATAATTAATTAAATACTTTTAATTAATCCCGATCGATCTCTAGTACCATTTATTTATAGTGAAGTTGTCCCACATAAGAACCCCACATAGTAATGACCCCCTCCCCCCTTTTTCTTCCCTACAAAAGCACAACATATCATCAACTCAAACACATATTTGTTACATCTCAAACTTTTATAAAGTTCTATAAATATCAAGCTTTATAAAGTTACATCCTTAAGATCGATCAAGAACCAGTAGCTAATGTACCCGAAAATGGGAGTTAAAGCAGTAGCGCCACCCCATGCAACTGCTATCTGGAGGGAGAGACTGAGTTCTGCCTTCAGAACTGCCATAGCATGCACCATAATTGGTTGCACCGCCCTCTACGGACCCGACCATGTCCGTCACCAGATTCAATACCCTTCTGTGGCTTACGTGACTGCGATACTGATAGTTTCTGATGCAACACTTGGTACCACGTTAAGAGGTGCCTGGCACGCGCTTTGTGCCACTGTGCTAGTGGTTCCCTCAACTATGTTGTGTCTTTGGATCGTGGGCACGTCTAGGTTTACAGAGACGGGTGCTACCATGGCGGTGGGTTTAAGTGCGTTTTTGGTGGCACTGCCTGAGTGTCTCCCAATACTTACCAAGCGCATAGCGTTTGCACAATTGGTGATAATTTATGTTGGTGCGGTGGTTCATGGTCATGAAGCTGGACCAGTGACCCACCCGGTTCATATTGCAGCATGCACCGCCCTCGGGGCGTCAGGTTCCGTCCTGGCTTTGATACTCCCGTATCCTAGGCTGGCCGTAACAGAGGTATGTTAACTCATTATGGTTGTTGTCTACTTTTAATTTGATTGGCATCTAAACCAATTATGATTTGAACCATGTGTTCCATATGCAATGTTCCATTACATGTGTATTTAATGTTTTAAAAACCATAATAAAAACAAGTGACTTTAGTCATGGGGTAAGTAATAGGATTAACATACTCCGTATTAATTAATGGTAACACTAATTTGAGTAAAGAAATTTTTAACACAAAGTAGAAAACTTATAGGACCTAAACTATTGTGTATATTAATGGTAGAATATTAGTTGATAACGACATAAATAATTAATATTTTAACGTATTATTAGTTTTGTCATATTACTAGTTTTAAGTTTAATATAAGTGAATTAATGTTCTGGTTCAGTTTGATACCTGACTACTTCAGTCTAGTTTGAAGAAATAAACCGTTATTAGAAATTTTTAAGTTAATTGGATTTGAAAATATGAATTTTAACTAATTTGAATTTTACCACGTTCTAAAGATGATATATAACTTTTGGTAAGATGTGTTTTAATTGTTAATTGGATTTGAAAATATGCATAGTTTTGAAGTTTATTATATATGTTTAGAATAAAAGATTTGATAATTATGAATTGCATTACTTTTACTATTTACTAATTAGTTAGAAAAGTAAAATTAATAATTGATGAATGAAACTTGCAGGTAAAAAAACAATTCCAGTCATACACAGAAAATGCATCAGAAAGAAGCAGTCTTTACCTAAAAGCATTTTTGAGTCAAGACAAATCAACAGCTGATGATCTTATAGCACAAGCTGAACCATTTGCCAAATCAGGAACCAAGCTCCTACACCACATCAACCGCATCCAGGTAAACACCGTCCCACCCTCAAGCACGTACCCTAGCTCGATCACTCTCGAGCCTCTAAAACCAATAGTTCTAATCCATGTTTCTTATCATTAACAGGAAGGCGTAAAGTGGGAAAGGTATCGTGTTCGAGACTTCAAGAAAAGTTTCATGAAAATGGGAGATAGATTAAATAACATGGAGACACCGATCAACGGGATGAAAATGGCGGTATCCGCTATTTCTTCTTTTCCGGTTGTTATCGATGAAGAGTTAAAAACCTACTTGAAAAGTGAACGCGTTAAACAAACGCTAAAACTTGAGGACGCCAAGTGTTTTGTACCATTCGATGACGCGGTAACTGTTCCCGAAAGAAAAGACCTACTATTCGACAAATCCATACACACGATTACATCCGTTTCACCTACCAACAAAAACCTACCCGTGTATTTCTTCTTGTCGTGCTTTGAACAGCTTATAAACAACTCAAGCATGAACCCTAAACCCGAGTCACTCGATGGTCAGAAGACCAATAATAACAATAACATAGTCAAAGAATCAAAAACCAAGGAACACGAGGCTCGACATAACAAAGACAGGCTCGTGTTTGCTTTAAAATGCTCGGTTTCATTGGGTCTAGCAGTGCTTCTCGGCATGTTTTTCGACAAAAAGAACGGCTATTGGTCAGGTCTCACAATAGCAATAAGTTTTGTAGAAGGAAGACAGCCTGTTTTCACGGTTGCAAATAACCGAATACAAGGTACGGCTATCGGTTCAGTTTACGGTGTACTGGGTAGCTGTCTTCTAAACCAAATTGCTGAAATAAGGTTTATTATAATCCTACCTTGGATTGTTTTCACAAGCTTGTTACAACACAGTCGGATGTTTGGCGAAAGCGGAGGCATATCAGCAGTGATCGGTGCACTTTTGATCCTTGGTCGGAAAAACTACGGCCCACCAAAAGAATTCGCCATAGCTAGATTAACCGAGGTTTCCATCGGGCTTTTCTGCATGGTTTTGTTGGAGATCATACTCCAACCCGTTAGACCTGCAACTCTAGTCAAGCGTCAAATGGCCCGATGTTTGGGAAGATTAGACGAATGCTTAAATCAAATTCCAGATTTTCCCTCAATGAACAAACACATCAAAAAACTAAAATCCGATATAAACGGGTTAAAGAACTTGATTAAAGATGCAAAAACCGAGCCTAGCTTCTGGTTTCTACCTTTTAAGGCGTCTAGCTATGAAAAAACGGAAGAAAGAGTATCAAAAATGGTTGTTTTGTTGCAGATTATGATCTATAACTTGCAGTTTATTACAAGTTTGTCACAAAATAAAGATGTCGGTTGGAATGAGGTTCAGGAACACATCAACGACAATCTGAAGATTTTAAAGGAAACCATATGCCCGTGTGTCAAACATCTGCAATGGATTACACTGGTCAAGTCAAACAACGTGTTTGATCAAGAAAGTGAAGAATTCTTTGACTTAGAGTCGGGATGTCAGCCAACTTCAGAATCAGGTTCAAAGGTTAAGGATGCTTTCGTTCAACATCTGGAAGAAGTCACAGATAAGATTCAGGGCGAAAAAGAGTGTAAAAGAAAAGTTGTTCTTCATTTGAATTCTTTAGGGTTTTGCATTGGGTGCCTTGTGGAAGAAGCAACGCAGGTTGAAAAATGTGTAAAGGAGATAATTCGATGTGAAAATCCTTACACACAGGTGGAGTTTAAGAAAACAAGCTGCAAGACCGACACAGATGATTCATCTTGAATTTAGCAGCTGCTACGACACTAACTAACTGCAGGGGTATTGAATTTGAAAAAGAACACGAAAGATCTATAATAACAAGGGATTATGATTTGACGACATTCAAATGTCAGACATCATTGATTCTACAGATAATGAAGTACTCTTGACAATATGTAGGTATATGGAGAGGCTAGCATTTAGCATGTATGTATGCATATGTAATTTGGAAATGAAATTTATAAGCAACATAAATTAAGCTTTAAGAAAACAACTTTAATAAAAGGTTCTGATAACAAACTACATGAACTTAAATGTTCGTTCAAAATGCAAACATTAAACATTTGAAAATATGAAAGTTTTTTTTCCAGAAGGTTGGGGTGGGTACCAAGCCTATTCGTCTTCTTGGCTGCGCAACCTGGCTAACTTGTTGGTAACAACCACGTCCAATTGTGCTGCACGCTCCACAATTTCCTTCCTTTTGCGGGTGGATACATTGTGTGCTATCTCAGCGCAATATGTCCTGAAATAATAATATTATTATAGTTAGGTAAAAATCAAATTTGAAATCTTTTTAACATTACACACATGACACATTACTTTAACGTAAAATAAAAATACTTTGGACCAAATAGCCTTGTTTCATTTTTATCTAATTTTCTGCATATGACTTGGTATCACTTATCAATCAAACAAAAATGAAACTGAAAATTTTTCATATTCACAAATTGATAGCTACAGCCTCTATAGAAAGAAACTATCATACCTGTTGTGCATCATGAGAACTTCCAACTCTTTGGCATTGTGCACCACAAATTTCTTAAAGCCATTTGGGAGAAAGTGGCGGGTTTTCTTGTCTGACCCATAACCAATATTTGGCATAAGAGTGACACCTTTAAACTTTCTCCTAACACGTGAATCAATACCCTTTGGCCTACGCCAGTTTTCCTACCAGTCAACACAAAAATGTTAGCTTTGTACCTCTTAAAAGATGCTCCGAATGCATATGCGACATAACTATATAAAGAAAAAACAAAAAAAATTACCTTGACACAAATTTTCCAATCACTTTGGGGTCTCTTAAATTTTTTGACCCGTTTCTTAATGATTTTCTTATCAAGCTTAGGGACTGCCATTGATTACTACAAAACAAGTCATAACAATTTAATTACTAGATACAACGCCTAAAAAAAATAACATTAAGTGTGAATAAAGGCAACATAAAAATACCAATCCCACTTCATGAACCATCTGTTCATGACACCATATATATATGTATATATGAATGATATTTTACTTTCAGTCTTTCAAATTAAAACTAGTGTAAAAAAAATTCTAATAGAACATCTTAAGTTTTGTAGAACTTAAGCAAAAAACAAAGAGATGTGTTTACACCAAAGAGAGGCATGTAGAAAAAAAAACACAACCAGGGACACACCTTTGAACAGATGAAGCCATAGCAAAATTCATTTTTTTGTCTAGGTTTGACAGTTTTATTGCTGATGATAAATAGCGAATCTCGCTTACTTTTTTGTGAATCGCTTTTAGTTCTGGACTATTGCTACCAGCTTAATGTTTCTAACTGTTGATTCTAAATAGTATTTTGTAGAATAGAGAACTAACATTGTGTTTTTTTAAGATGTAAGCTTTGAGTGCCCATTAGATTTTAACTACTTGAATTCGAACACAACGATAACACATTTCGAATATGCTTTAAACAAGCCAACCATTACACTTTATAGCTAGAAAAAGAAAACAACTAATATATTGATCATAATGTACTAGATAACATATAACTATCCCCGTTATGACTTAACAAGTTGATTTAGTTACAATCAGCCAGTTTCAAACTAAAACTTCTAAATACATAAACTAAAAGTAACAAGCTAGTTCCTTAAACACTAATGATTTCAATTTGTACAAATGTATATATGAAAAAGCATGCTGTTTAAGAAACAATCATCAAACACACAAAAAGATCGAAGGTTACAGAAAAAGTGCAGGTAACAAAAGATTAAAAAAAATAACTATAGAAATGAGCTTCGAATTTATGGCACTAACTGTATTTAATCTAAAAACTATAGATTAAAGTGCAACATGACGTGCGTGTTATTGTGTTTGTGTAAGTGATTGATGAACAAGAGGAGCTTCAAACCTGTAGAGTGAGTGAGACGCGAAGAAAATGTTGCAACGACGGAAGGGAAAATGCCTCTAGGGTTTCAAGTTTATAATTGTGAAAATGGGCCTAAATATGTTAAGATGAGCCTATTACTTTTTTAGCTTCATCTTATAGCCCATAAAGTTTGGTTGTATGTTGATTGTTGATGTTGCCAACATAATGATTTTAAAATTTTTTTTAGAACGAACGTTGTAAAACGAAAATAGCACCTTGATCTACCGCTAGTTGGTAACGAAATAAAGTGATCTTCTTGTTTTTCTTGCCCTAAACCATCTAAAAGTGATCCGATACGTCTAATTCAATATTTCCTTGCTCGAAATTCGAAACTACCCTAGTTTTAGTTCTTAAAGTTGTAGTTATCCAAACCCAAATCATAACCAATTAATGTTTTTGACGTGAGGACCTTGACTTAAAATGTTTTTTCTGTGTATAAACATATGCGCCATATACATTTTTATGTCGTTCTTTCCTCCACTTGATGAGGATTTCGATATTGGCCAGTAGGTCGTCACGTGTCATAACAAATTTCCGCGATCCCCTTTTCTTTCTAGTTAGGTTGGGTTTTACTTATGGATTTGAATAACTCGTCAAAGCGAGTTATCCATCAATAATACACACACCTTCTACTAATTTCTTTGTTGTTGGAATATGGATCACATCCCCATATTCATGGCGTGAGAAATGGAAGATCATGATCAAGATGAAGATCATGGCATGAATTAGGCAGTACAACTTTACTTAAATCTCAGACATCCTAACTCTTCTTCAATTAAACACTCACACCTTCTAACTTAAAAAGTCAACTACTTTTAAATAAATGGATTCAACACTTCCTCTTGTTTAAAGTTGCGTATGATAGGAATTATTTGAGTATTTGACATTTGAAATTGAATCACAACTATAAGGGATCTAATCAATACCAAGTCACTAACGTGAATACATGACACACACTACACGATCTTAATAGGTATCATGTACTGCCTTAACATGTAATAAGTATAAAACACGTAGACACGAATTTGCCTGTTAATTTTCGTGTATATACATGTGGATACCTGTTATGATTTATTTAAAACTAGTTTAGTGTCAGCGCTACGCTCGTGAACACAAGATTTATTTTTAAAAAAAATATTTGTTAGTATAACAATATTATACTTAAATTAAAGAAAACTAAATGTTCGCTTTTATGGTGTAGTTTTTTAAAAAATAATAGCCTATAAAAAAACGATGTACGATTAGAAAATACTGAGATATTTAATTATATGTTATTAGTAACTTTATGTCAAAGTTTTATTTTTATACGGTATCAAATATAAAACGACATATGCACACGCCTAGTACTATGAGAGGGTTAAAAATAAAAATACTCTTAAATTTTTAAAGATTCTTCTAAATATTAGAGAACTAAAATGTAATTACTATTATTTTAATATATTATTACATACATATATATTTTTTAAATATAAAATTATTAAAATTTATTTAAAAATATATTTTAATTATTGTGATAGAAGTTCTCATGTCATGCCATATTACAAAATAGTTCTAAAATAATGACACATAATTAAAAATATTTTGCTTACTAGATTAAAAATATAATATTATATAACTTAAATATTAGCCTAATATTTTGAGTTTTTATGTTCGGCTCCCCGCTATAATATTATTTATCCTACGTTTTAATTTCTAAAAACAAACCCTAAAGTCCTAAACGAATATCTATTCTCAGTTTCTCACACGCCGCTTAATCTCATTGCCTCATGTTCTAATAAATTTTATGATTAGACTTTTTATGGATTTATATCTTAAATTTGTTAAGGATTATGGATTTATACTTTATTTAACTTTTTTAAACTAGCAATAATGACTTTTATTTCACTAAATATGTTATTGAATATGTGCTTTCAAACAAAATTTATCATGTTTAATCATGTATACATCTTATAAACCTGTACATGTATGAGAAACATGTACACGATAAGTTATCGTGTCATGTACATGTATACAGGTTTCATGTTCGTGTTTTAATAGGTTCATGTCTTAACATGTATATGTACACACGATATAGCAGCCATAGTTAAAAGTAAATTTAGTGAATATTTGTAACATTCCACATCGGCTAGGAAGTAGAACAAAGTCCGCCTTATTAGTGGGTGGAAACCTTTCATATCATGACGCGTTTTAAAACCGTGAGGGGCGGCGCCTGAGGGCGTTTCGGTCGTCAAAGCGGACAGTATCATGATACGGTTACGTTGGGTTGTTACAATATTTGAGTTGCGTTAAACTAATTTAGTAACTTAACGATAGTAGGCAGGTTGTGTATTATACTAAGTTAGATACCCGTGTAACACACGTGTTAAATAAAAGTATATTAAAATAATTATTTAGATAATCGTGTATTTATTTAAGAAATAATTTTGTATTAAATTTTCAAACATAAAAATTTGAGGTGTTAGAGTTAGAAACTAAAAACTTGGTTGCATTCTACTATAATTAATTAAATATTTAGAAACTAGTTTAGTGCCCGCGCTACGCTCGGGAACACAAAATTCAAGCGATTAAGGATATTCATGAATGTTACAATCAGTTTTGAGACAAAACCGTGGTAAACCCGAACACAGGATATACTTTTAAAAATTAGACTTTTAGTATAACAATATTATACTTAAATTTACTACACCATAAAGTGCTCAGTTTTATGGTGTAGTTTATTTTTAAAAAAAATCGTATAAAAATGTTATGTATATTTATAAAACACTGAGGTCTTTAATTGTATGTTATTATTAACTTTATCCATAAGTTTTATTTTTAAACCTTATCAAATATAAATCGACTCATGTATATCCCTTGTAGTAGAGGGTTAAAAATATAAATACTCTTATATTTTTCAAAATTCTCCAAAATATTAGGGGACCAAATGTGACACCCCGCCCGGTGGCGGAAAACACCGGGCTGTCATAGAATTGGATATCCGTAGTAAACAAAGCACATGGTATTACTTTTATTAAAGTCTAATAGTTATTGTCATAAATTTAGCAAAACCCAAGTCTTAAATGCGAAACGACAAATTCATAACAGCAGTAAATGAAATAGTCATGTTTAGTATTATTCTAGGTCCAAATCCCTATGTCTTGAAATAGCAAAGAAACAAGCCAAAATCACGCGCCACCTGAAATACGTGAAAATAAAGTTAGCTACACAAGCTAGTGAGTAAAACCCAATTGAATAGTAATAGTATTGAAATCCGAGATCAACAAGATATGCTGCGCAATCCCATATGTATAGTAATTTTGTAATATTACTCGACCAGGACCCCTAGAATAGAATAGCACACCAACCACAATAGAAACCATAGTATCTCGTCTAGCCATTTGTCATGAGAACCACTCATGTAGTAAATAATGATAACTTTTAATAACCGTCGTTTACCGTCTCGATATATAAGTCATCATTTAGCAATTTAGGGACATGGCATAGTATAGCATCATAGCATAGCAACATAGTATAGCAACATAGCATCTCGACATAGTAAACATGGAATTAGAAAGGCCGGGTTTAAATCACCTATCGATGTTGTACAAGCAGGTGGGTTTGTCAAACCATTAGCGCTAACATTGTACCGGTGGGATTACAAAGCAATAAAACTACTTTTAACTAACACATAAGATTGCATCCAGCGGCCAAACTAGATTAACACATTTGTATGATCTCTTTTAGAAAACGAATAGAAAACGCAATATAGTAAAAAGACGTATTTCAGCCCCAAAATAGTAAAATGGAAAAAAGGGAGTGAGTTTACTCACCTGAACAGTATAGATAATAGCAAACGCAGAAAGTAACTAAATAGAATCGAGGATCGCCCAGATATTAGAATCACCTAATTAACCGGGAAAACCTAATTTAGAAACGAGACAAGTAATATAGTAACTAGAATCAAGACTTAGAAATTCTAGGGTTTTGGATTTGGGGTTTTAGGGTTTTAAATTATAAATTGAAAATTAGGGTTTCAAAATATAATTTGGGAATTAGGGTTTTTAAAGTACCAATTGGGAATTAGGGTTTCAAAATCCAATTTAGGGTTTTAAAGTTCAATTTGGGGATTTAGGGTTTCAAAATCCCATTTAGGGTTTTAAAGTCCAATTTGGGGATTTAGGGTTTCAAAACCAATTTAGGGATTTAGGGTTTCAAAAGCCGATTTAGGTACAAGATGTAAATATATATATATATTCTCTTTTTTTTTTTCTTATAATAATCAATTGCTAGTTTCTTTTTTATAATTGATATATTATTTATTTAAAGTCTTGAAAAAATATATATACATAACTTAGAAATAAAGGGGTTAAGAAGGTGAAAATTAAATAGAAAAAGGGAGGTCAGTGGGACTCGAACCCACGACCACACGCGCCACAACCAATACCCCATCCGCTAGACCAGGCGCGCTTTTGTTAATCAAATTGATTTTTATTTGTTTTAACATTTATTAACCAACAACACCCATTTCACATTCAAACCCTAGATTCAAGATCGCCCAAATTCGTGTAATTTTGTTAATCATATCCAAATCAGTGATAGGGATTTTAATCCCTGTGAACACACAATCATTTTGACATAACGAACATACCTGGATTGGAAAGATTTGGAATAAAATGGAATGATGATCCGAATGAACAAGACGACGGGTTGCAGAATTAAAACGATGTGCAGAGGTGATTAGGGCTCGCTTCCTCTTGCAGAAACAGCCTTCTTGACATGAACAACGAAAGCCCTAACGTAATTTCAGATTGTATAAGTGATTTGATAGTCTTTAGATGATGAATAAGTTCGTATGAAATGAGAATCACTTACTGAGTTGTGCGTGCTTTTGAGTGGAATTGGAACAATAGTGAGCAAATTCGAGTAGTGAGGAGTATGTATGCCGATTGAATTTTGTTTTGGTAAAACGGAAGTAGTCGTTTGGTTTACAAGTTGTTTACGAACGGGTTTGATTAATTTGGTGTTAATGTGTTACGTTTTGGTTTAATTGATTGTTACAACCCATTTCAGATTGCATCATTGATAATTTTAGACCATCCAATTCACTGTTTTGGTGCGTTAAAGACGATTCAGGCATGTGGGTATTGTAAACGATTGTAGTTTCGATTTAATACATAGATACAGCCGGTTAAACGACGAATTGAATGGGGTAGGGTGTTCGAATCATGTACACGGTCATTCCCATGTTTTTAATTTGATTTATTGTGTTAAAATCGAGTGGAAATAGCTCGCCGGACTTTTGAGTTATTCCGGCAGACTCGTCGGAAACAGGGCACCGGAAATACGGGTTTTTGAGGGGGGGGTTGGGTTAGAAATGTAACTTAATTATTTACAACCCGGCCCTTGTAGTTTGAGTTGTTTAAAATTAGTTGTTATAAGTTTAATAATAGTTTGTAATTTGACAGTTTTGGCACAAAGTTAATTATTTATATATTTTAACTAACTAACTTAACTAAATGGAAACGTAACGTTTATATAAGTGACGTTTTTATAGTTTTAGTTCGTTTACGCCATTAAGAGACTATTTCGAGACTTGGAGGCGTTTCGGCTTAACGTTTTTACTAATTTTCTTTTACGAACTATATATATATTTATTTATATATATATTTTGAGTTTTATTGCCATAGATAATAATTATTAGATACGCGTGAATATTTCGCGATGTAAATACGGTTATTGAATTAAGACGGGAATAACGTAGAATTGAATGCGTTTATTCACAATAATAATAAACGTTACATTTTGGAGAAAAATTAAATACAATTCAATTTAACGGATAACAACTTCGGGTCTGAGTCGGGCATACGGGTTCGGGTTTGGGGCAGATGTCACAGTCTCCCCTCCTTAAAGGAATTTCGTCCCGAAATTTGCTCAAACCGAAGTAGTTGAAGTTGAAGCGAAGAGATGCGGATATTTTGCCTTCATTTGGTCCTCGCGTTCCCAAGTGAATTCGGGTCCACGCTTAGACTCCCAACGAACCTTGACGATCGGTATCCGACTCCGCTTGAGTTGCTTAACTTCTCGATCCATAATTTCTAATGGTCGCTCAATAAACTGCATAGATTCATCAATTTGGATCTCGTCGAGAGGCACGATAAGATTTTCATCGGACAAACACTTTCTCAGATTAGAAACATGAAACACGGGATGAACACCACCCAATTCCTCAGGCAGT
Organism: Tagetes erecta; assembly: GCA_030867185.1. Taxonomy (NCBI): domain Eukaryota; kingdom Viridiplantae; phylum Streptophyta; class Magnoliopsida; order Asterales; family Asteraceae; genus Tagetes; species Tagetes erecta. The sequence goes on from CM061494.1 coordinate 12,473,889, forward strand.
TCCAACTCGTAAGAAACCTTCCCGATCTTTTTAAGAACTTTGAACGGGCCCACATATCGGGGAGCTAGCTTTCCCTTTTTGCCAAAACGGAAAACTCCCTTCCATGGAGACACCTTAAGTAGAACCATATCACCGATTTCGTATTCCATAGGCTTCCTCTTTTTATCAGCATAATACTTTTGCCGATTTCGAGCTGCTAAAAGATTTTCTCGGATTTTGCGGATTTTATCGGTGGTCTCCTGAACCATCTCTGGCCCAGTAATCTGAGAGTCACCGACTTCAGTCCAACATAGAGGAGAACGACATTTACGACCATAAAGAGCTTCAAACGGTGCCATGTCGATGCTAGAATGGTAACTGTTATTATACGAGAATTCGATCAACGGAAGATGAGTATCCCATTTACCTTTGAAATCAATAACACAAGAGCGAAGCAAATCCTCGAGGGTTTGAATGGTTCTCTCGCTTTGACCATCGGTTTGGGGATGATAAGCAGTGCTGAGGTTTAGTTTAGTACCCAAAGCTTCTTGAAGACCTTTCCAGAAACGAGACATAAAACGACCATCACGATCAGAAATAATATCCAACGGTACCCCATGACGACAAACAATCTCCCTCACGTAAAGCTGAGCCCGCTTTTCTGCCGAATAAGTTTCTTTGATTGGCAGAAAATGAGCTGATTTCGTTAACCGATCAACAATCACCCAGATGCTATCATAACCATTTGAAATAGGAAGTTTAGTAACAAAATCCATGGCAATACTTTCCCATTTCCAAACAGGGATTTCGGGTTGCACAAGGAGACCAGAAGGGCGTTGATGCTCGGCTTTTACCCGTGCACAAGTCAAACACTTAGCAACGTATCGAGCGATTTCTTCCTTCATACACGGCCACCAATAGTGAGGACGAAGATTTTTATACATTTTATCTGCACCCGGATGAATAGAATAACGACTTTTATGGTTCTCATCCATAATAAGTTCACGGATAGCACCGCGGGTGGGCACCCAGATGCGATTCATGTAGTATAGTAGACCATCGGCTTTTGTTTCTAACTGTAAATCGGCACCAGGGTTCATCTCATCTCGGAAAGTCTCCTCAGAAACAACCAAACGTTGAGCTTCAAGAATTTTGGATTTTAGGTCAACACGAAGGGTAGCACAAGATAGCATGACGTGTTCTTTGCGGCTAAGAGCATCGGCAACGACGTTGGCTTTGCCGGGATGATAGCGAATTTCGCAGTCATAATCGTTCAATAACTCAACCCAACGTCTCTGCCTCATGTTAAGTTCTTTCTGATTCAGAATGTGTTGTAAGCTCTTGTGATCGGTATAAACAAGACACTTGGTGCCGTAAAGATAATGCCTCCATATTTTGAAAGCAAAGACTACAGCACCCAATTCGAGATCGTGAGTAGCGTAATTCTTTTCGTGGATTTTGAGTTGTCGCGAGGCATAAGCGATTACTTTACCCCGTTGCATTAGAACACAACCGAGACCATGTTTTGAAGCGTCACAATAAACAACAAGGTCTTCATGACCGTCTAGAAGAGTAAGAATCGGAGCATTACACAATTTGTCTTTTAGGACATCAAACGCTTTCTGTTGGTCGGAACCCCACACGAAAGGTACATTCTTGCAAGTTAAAGCTGTGAGGGGAACCGCAATCTTAGAAAAATTAGCAATGAATCGACGGTAATAACCCGCTAGACCGAGAAAAGAGCGGATTTCGGTTGGAGTTGAAGGCGCTGACCAGTTTTTAACGGTTTCGATTTTTGCCGGATCCACTTGAACACCTTTTTCGTTAACAATATGACCCAGGAATTGGACCTCTTTGAGCCAAAATTCACATTTAGAAAACTTAGCATATAACTGCTCTTGCTTTAGCATTTGGAGAATGGTACTGAGATGTTGTTCATGCTCGGCCTTAGATTTAGAATAGATGAGAATATCGTCAATGAACACAATGACAAATCGGTCCAGATACGGTCGGCACACTCGGTTCATCAAGTCCATAAAAACAGCAGGAGCGTTGGTCAAACCGAAAGGCATAACCGTAAACTCGAAGTGTCCGTATCGCGTACGAAACGCAGTCTTGGGTATGTCATCTTCGTGCACACGCAGCTGATGATAACCCGAACGAAGGTCAATCTTTGAGAAACACGTTGCCCCTTGGAGTTGGTCAAACAGATCATCGATACGAGGCAAAGGATATCGATTTTTGACGGTAAGTTTGTTGAGTTCACGATAATCGATACACATTCGGAACGAGCCATCCTTCTTTTTAACAAATAAGATTGGTGCACCCCAAGGTGAAGAACTCGGACGAATAAAGCCTTTATCAGATAGTTCTTGGAGCTGACTGGCTAACTCCTGAAGTTCGGAAGGTGCCAGACGATAAGGAGCTTTCGCCACGGGAGTAGCACCCGGTATAAGATCAATACGGAATTCGACTTGTCGTACAGGTGGTAGGCCAGTTACATCCTCGGGAAACACTTCGGCAAAATCTCGCACAATAGGTATGTCCTCCAACTTCTTTTCTTTCTTTTTGTTGACCTCAACGTGAGCCATGAACGCTACATAACCCTTACGCAAACATTTTTGAGCTTTAACGCAAGACATGAGTTTCAGACCGGTAGGAGATTTCTCCCCCGAAACATTCAGGATTAGACCCGATGGGAGAGGAATGCGGACTACCTTTTCCCGACATAAAATTTATGCGCCGTTAGCGGATAGCCAATCCATACCGATAATAACATCGAAGCTACCGAGCGTCATTGGTAAAAGATCAACATGAAACACGTGACCTTGAAGTTTAAGTTCACACCCCATAAACGAGGTACTAATAGAAACATTTTTCCCGTTAGCTATTTCTACCACATAAGGTTTATCAAGCCTAACACGGCCCACAGTAAAAGATGAAGCAAACTCTAGAGATACAAAGCTTTTATCGGCACCCGAGTCAAATAAAATAGAAGCATAGTGATCATTAACGAGGAACATACCGTTCACCACGTCGTTGTTGGCTTGGGCCTGGTTGGCATTGATATTAAAAGTTCTGGCCCGACCCGCCTGATTAGCATTAGCATTTGTGTTTACGTTGACATTGATCGGTTGCGGGCAGTTGTTGCGGAAATGGTTTGGATCCCCGCAGTTATAGCAGGCACGCCCTGGGTTCACCCGATTGTTGTTTGCAGTGTTCGGGGCGTTCCAACAATCTTTAGCCACATGGCCGTACCGTTGGCAGATCGAGCACTTATGACATGGTGTGTTGGGAGCATGGTGAAGTGGGCAAAAATTGCACTTTGGCAGAGTTCCCGTATAGGGCTTACGATTAGCATTTCCCCCCTGTTGAGCCATAGGAGGGTTTGGAGTAACCACAGCATAATTAGTAGCGTTGTTCTTGCGCTTCTTAGAACGGGATGATGATTCGGGTTTGAACCCTTTGTGAGAACCTCCCTCGGTCGCTTTAGGATCATTGCTCGACGAACCCTTGAGCCGTTTGTCCCCTTTCCTGGATAGAGTACCAGCTTGCACGTGGTTTTCCGTGAGACGACCTGCTAAGGTCATGGCCTCACCCACCGTGGCTGGCTTGCTTCCCCAAACCGCATCCTGAATAGTCATCGGTAGACCACCGATGTATTGTTCAATTCCCCGGGAGTCCGGGGTAACCATGTTGGGACACAGGGTGCTGAGCTGGGAGAAGCGATCATTGTAGGCTACGTTCTCACCACTGTCTTGTTTCAAGGCCCAGAACTCGCCCTCCAGTTTTCGGATCTCACTGGGAGGACAGTACTTGTTGGTCATGGTAGTTTTGAACGCCGCCCAAGTAAGAGCAGTAACAGCAGCTTCACCTAGCCTGCGCTTTTCGTCATTCCACCAAGTCAAAGCACCCTTCTGAAGGACACTGGTGGCATAACGAACTTTGAGGTTCTCGGGACACTCGCAATTTGTGAAAGTACTTTCCATACTCTCGAACCACTGAAGAAGCCCCGTGGCCCCTTCATTGCCATAGAATTTGGTCGGCCCACAAGAATTAAAATACTTTAACGAGCACCTGGGCTGGTTATTTTGATTCGCCGCGTTGAGTTGGTTCACAAGCCCAGGCAAAATACCGGCCATCTGGGTTGCGATAGTATTAGCAAGTCGCTGATTTCTACCCGCCATTCTACAAGATAGAAAACGAGTTCGTGAGACATGGAACATTCTTTTTAAAACATAGTTCATAGTAAACACTTATGGAATTTGAATAGTATTTAGAAATATCATAGAATCTCCTTAGAAAACACTTCATAGTAAACATTTAGAAACCATAGAAACACAATCAAATAGTGGGTGACATTTTGAAATCACAAAGAACTCATAGAAATAATTAGAATTTATAGAAAAATGATAGTATTAGAAAAAAAATGATTAAATGGAATTTGAAGGCTTAGGAATGTGTCTGGGTTTGGACACTCAAGACTTATCAAAGTGTTAAGTTCGTTATCAACGTATTCGAGAAAGCGTGCTTTAGCCTATAGGTTCACACTCATCTCGAACATCCCCAGGTAAGCATACAGGTCTCTTAAAGAGATTTATACGAAATGCTTGCCTTAGACAGGATGTCCGTGATACAGGCGTTCCCCCTTCCAGATTGCACACGTTTCCCACGTTTTCAAACTCACTTAAGACGATGACGAGATTCCACAAAGAGAAAGATCCTAATCTTACAGACGAGTCTCTTGTAACTCCTTCGCGAAATCGGTTAAGAATTGAGATAAAGAAAAGACATAGAATAGTTCATAGAGATAGTAAATAAATGAATAAATAGATTCTGAAGAGTTCTCTAAGCACATTAACTTGCACTAAGGACTCTTAGGTTATAGTCTAGGTCGGTGTATTTCTAATACCCTATCCTAGTTCTCTATAACCATGGCTCTGATACCAACTGTGACACCCCGCCCGGTGGCGGAAAACACCGGGCTGTCATAGAATTGGATATCCGTAGTAAACAAAGCACATGGTATTACTTTTATTAAAGTCTAATAGTTATTGTCATAAATTTAGCAAAACCCAAGTCTTAAATGCGAAACGACAAATTCATAACAGCAGTAAATGAAATAGTCATGTTTAGTATTATTCTAGGTCCAAATCCCTATGTCTTGAAATAGCAAAGAAACAAGCCAAAATCACGCGCCACCTGAAATACGTGAAAATAAAGTTAGCTACACAAGCTAGTGAGTAAAACCCAATTGAATAGTAATAGTATTGAAATCCGAGATCAACAAGATATGCTGCGCAATCCCATATGTATAGTAATTTTGTAATATTACTCGACCAGGACCCCTAGAATAGAATAGCACACCAACCACAATAGAAACCATAGTATCTCGTCTAGCCATTTGTCATGAGAACCACTCATGTAGTAAATAATGATAACTTTTAATAACCGTCGTTTACCGTCTCGATATATAAGTCATCATTTAGCAATTTAGGGACATGGCATAGTATAGCATCATAGCATAGCAACATAGTATAGCAACATAGCATCTCGACATAGTAAACATGGAATTAGAAAGGCCGGGTTTAAATCACCTATCGATGTTGTACAAGCAGGTGAGTTTGTCAAACCATTAGCGCTAACATTGTACCGGTGGGATTACAAAGCAATAAAACTACTTTTAACTAACACATAAGATTGCATCCAGCGGCCAAACTAGATTAACACATTTGTATGATCTCTTTTAGAAAACGAATAGAAAACGCAATATAGTAAAAAGACGTATTTCAGCCCCAAAATAGTAAAATGGAAAAAAGGGAGTGAGTTTACTCACCTGAACAGTATAGATAATAGCAAACGCAGAAAGTAACTAAATAGAATCGAGGATCGCCCAGATATTAGAATCACCTAATTAACCGGGAAAACCTAATTTAGAAACGAGACAAGTAATATAGTAACTAGAATCAAGACTTAGAAATTCTAGGGTTTTGGATTTGGGGTTTTAGGGTTTTAAATTATAAATTGAAAATTAGGGTTTCAAAATATAATTTGGGAATTAGGGTTTTTAAAGTACCAATTGGGAATTAGGGTTTCAAAATCCAATTTAGGGTTTTAAAGTTCAATTTGGGGATTTAGGGTTTCAAAATCCCATTTAGGGTTTTAAAGTCCAATTTGGGGATTTAGGGTTTCAAAACCAATTTAGGGATTTAGGGTTTCAAAAGCCGATTTAGGTACAAGATGTAAATATATATATATATTCTCTTTTTTTTTCTTATAATAATCAATTGCTAGTTTCTTTTTTATAATTGATATATTATTTATTTAAAGTCTTGAAAAAATATATATACATAACTTAGAAATAAAGGGGTTAAGAAGGTGAAAATTAAATAGAAAAAGGGAGGTCAGTGGGACTCGAACCCACGACCACACGCGCCACAACCAATACCCCATCCGCTAGACCAGGCGCGCTTTTGTTAATCAAATTGATTTTTATTTGTTTTAACTTTTATTAACCAACAACACCCATTTCACATTCAAACCCTAGATTCAAGATCGCCCAAATTCGTGTAATTTTGTTAATCATATCCAAATCAGTGATAGGGATTTTAATCCCTGTGAACACACAATCATTTTGACATAACGAACATACCTGGATTGGAAAGATTTGGAATAAAATGGAATGATGATCCGAATGAACAAGACGACGGGTTGCAGAATTAAAACGATGTGCAGAGGTGATTAGGGCTCGCTTCCTCTTGCAGAAACAGCCTTCTTGACATGAACAACGAAAGCCCTAACGTAATTTCAGATTGTATAAGTGATTTGATAGTCTTTAGATGATGAATAAGTTCGTATGAAATGAGAATCACTTACTGAGTTGTGCGTGCTTTTGAGTGGAATTGGAACAATAGTGAGCAAATTCGAGTAGTGAGGAGTATGTATGCCGATTGAATTTTGTTTTGGTAAAACGGAAGTAGTCGTTTGGTTTACAAGTTGTTTACGAACGGGTTTTGATTAATTTGGTGTTAATGTGTTACGTTTTGGTTTAATTGATTGTTACAACCCATTTCAGATTGCATCATTGATAATTTTAGACCATCCAATTCACTGTTTTGGTGCGTTAAAGACGATTCAGGCATGTGGGTATTGTAAACGATTGTAGTTTCGATTTAATACATAGATACAGCCGGTTAAACGACGAATTGAATGGGGTAGGGTGTTCGAATCATGTACACGGTCATTCCCATGTTTTTAATTTGATTTATTGTGTTAAAATCGAGTGGAAATAGCTCGCCGGACTTTTGAGTTATTCCGGCAGACTCGCCGGAAACAGGGCACCGGAAATACGGGTTTTTGAGGGGGGGGGTTGGGTTAGAAATGTAACTTAATTATTTACAACCCGGCCCTTGTAGTTTGAGTTGTTTAAAATTAGTTGTTATAAGTTTAATAATAGTTTGTAATTTGACAGTTTTGGCACAAAGTTAATTATTTATATATTTTAACTAACTAACTTAACTAAATAGAAACGTAACGTTTATATAAGTGACGTTTTTATAGTTTTAGTTCGTTTACGCCATTAAGAGACTATTTCGAGACTTGGAGGCGTTTCGGCTTAACGTTTTTACTAATTTTCTTTTACGAACTATATATATATTTATTTATATATATATTTTGAGTTTTATTGCCATAGATAATAATTATTAGATACGCGTGAATATTTCGCGATGTAAATACGGTTATTGAATTAAGACGGGAATAACGTAGAATTGAATGCGTTTATTCACAATAATAATAAACGTTACATTTTGGAGAAAAATTAAATACAATTCAATTTAACGGATAACAACTTCGGGTCTGAGTCGGGCATACGGGTTCGGGTTTGGGGCAGATGTCACACCAAAAATGTAATTAGCTTTATTACCCGCGCTATGCTCGGGAACTTAATAACCAGATGATTAATTTTAATGATATTCATGGGGCATGGAAGGTTCCAATCAATTTTTAGACAAAACCGTTATAAAACCGGAACATATAAGAATTATTTTAAAACTTTTTTTAATATAGCAATATTATACTCAAATCAAAGAGAATTAAATGCTCGGTTTTATGGTGTAATTTTTTTAAAAAGAATAATATCGTATAAAAATTTATGGATGGTTAAAAGATATTAAGGTATTTATTTATAACATATTACTAATTTATTCTTAAGTTTCATTTATATACCTTATTAAATATAAACCGAACCATGCACACCCTAGTAAAAAAGGGTTGAAAATGTAACTATTCTTAAGTTTTTATAGGATCTCCTAAATATTATGAATTCAAAATGTAATTCATTTTATTATAATATATTATTATAGATTATATATACATATTTTAATTAAAAAATTATTATTATGAGATAAAGTCTCAAATAATGTCAAGTAAGCAAATCAACCTTAAATAATTGACAAATAAGCAAAATTCATTTTCCTATATTATATAGAAGATTAAAACTAAAACTTTATTTTTTCAAAAAATTTGAGGTGTATAAACATATAACTTTGGAACTTAAATTAAAATTTATGTTTAATAAAATGTAACAAAAATTGAATTTATTATTATGATGACGAAGTTGTACGAATTCTTCATTAAACAGTTAAATTTGGATTATGTAAAGTAAAAAATTTCTTAAGGTGGTTTAAAATAGGTAATAAAAATTATTGTTGAATTTAATATCATACTTTATAATATTAAAGAATACAATTAAAAAATTGATTAAGACAATAACCTATATTTTTAAGTTAGAGAAAAATAATTAATGTGAAAATATGATAAAGTTATATGTAATAAAAATCGTAGCTGAATATAAATTCATACTTTATTATATTAAAGAATGGAAATATTCGAAATAATTATGAAAAGTTGATTAAGTCAAAAACTTATATTTTTAATTTAAATGAGATGATTATGTGAAATAGATGATAAAGTAAGATGTTAATGATATGTCATGTTTTAGAAACTGACATTTAACAAAAGTTTACTCCTTTACTAATAGAGTAAATTGCAGTTTTGGTCAATGCGTTTAGATACCATTAAAACTTTCAGTTCAACTTTAACAGTTTTGGTTCTTGTGTTTTTATTTTATAATAAGAATGGTCCTAAAGATTAACTCCAACGAAATTTTCATTAAATCTCTCACACGCACCCCGCATCTGAGGCGTAAAAATGTCATTTCTCCCCCTTTTATATTTAGCCCATCATGTAAGTTAACATTTGTATTCAGTCGCATGCTAAAAAGAGTTGTGGAAATGACATTTTTACTCCGTATGTAAGGGAGATTTAACGAAAAATTGGATGGAGTTAGTGTTTGAGACCATTTCTGTTAAAAAATAAAAACACATAGACCAAAACTGTTAAAGTAAGACTAAAATTATTAATAATATAAAAAACATGCAAGGACAAAAACTGCAATTAGTCTTATTAATATGGAAAGCTTAAAGTATTAGACATAAAAAACATTGAATACAAAAGTGTGGTAGACATATAGAAGAAAGAATTTAAGAGAAAATTCTTAAAATGTCTTTTTTGACCGTTTATTTTTTCCAAAATATCCTCATTTACTTGGAAAAAGATGTACAGCTGACCATTTTCAAAAGGGAAGCCGACTATTAATTTTGACCAATCAGATTTGACCACGTGTACAAAAATAGAGCTGACTATTTTCAAAATGGAAGCTGACCATTTTCAAAAGGGAAGTTGACTATTAGTTTTAACCAATCAGATTTGATAACGTGTACAAAAAATGGAGCCGACCATTTTTAAAAGGGGCGCCAAGCATTTTGTACACATGATCAAATATGAATTTTTAATATTAATAGTCGGCTCCCCTTTTGAAAACAAACGGTTTAAACATTTTTTTTTAAATCAATGAAGATATTTTAGAATGTTAATTGTTAAAAGAGATATTTTTAAAAATTTTCTTTTATTTAATTATTAATAAATAATCATAACATTACATGATACATGCCATATTGCTATTAGCCTCCATGAGCATGATCGCAATAATCATTATGGAAGTCAAACTACCATTACCGTTTTTTACGTTCTCAATCCCATTAAAACTAAACAAATTAAAAAAAAAACAACTTAATATTAGATAATGATATCAAGTTTAAATTACAGCGAATCACGGATCACGTCCCACAAATCCAGTGTAAACCACCCTACCGTAACAAACCTGATGATGCATCCCATTCACTATATATACACACACAACATGCTAACTAGTTTTATACCCGTCCAATATATTGCTTAACATGACCATGCTCCGCTTATCTTCGCAGTTCTTCTTCCTCATCTTCATCACACTAACATCTTTGGTTTTACAATCATCACCCGCACATTCACTCTCATGTTCATCCAAAAATTTCACAAACAAAAAAGTCTACTCAAACTGCACGGATTTACCCGCTCTCAACTCCACACTCCACTGGAGTTACACGGTCGAAAACTCATCGCTTTCGATCGCGTTTACTGCACCCCCAGCCACGCCTGATGGGTGGGTAGCATGGGCAATCAACCCCACACAGACAGGCATGGCTGGGTGTCAAACGCTCATTGCGTTCAAGGATTCTAACGGATCCATGACCGTGAAGACGTATAATATAAGTTCTTATTCGAGTATAGTTGAAGGGAAGATTGCGTTTGAAGTACCGGAGGCTGGAGCCGAGTTTTCGGGTGAAGAGATGAGGATATTTGCGACGGTGAAGTTGCCGAAGACGATGACGGAAGTGAACCATGTTTGGCAAGTTGGTGGCTTGGTGAAGGATGGAAGACCGGGGAAACATGAGTTTTCGTCGGATAATTTGAAGGCGATGGGGAAATTGGAACTGGTGTCTGCCGTTAGCCCCTCCGCGGTTAGCCCCGCGGTTGCTCCGAGCACTAGTTCGGCTACTGTTATAGCCGGAAGTTATGGGGTTTTTGTGATTATTGGATGTTTGTTGGGATTGTTCTGATCAGTGGATAATTGGAAGAAAATACGAGATTAGTTTTTTCCTTCTATTTCGGTTTTTTTTAATTAATGATTTTAGGTGGTTTAATTTTAATATATGTGACACGTGAGAATGACTCATATTTCTTTAATTTTATACATTGCATGTTTCTTGGATTGATTTTTATGTGATAAATTCTTGCATGGTTATAGTTAATGCCTCTCGTATAAATTTAAATGTGGTTATACGAGCTATGAATAGGCATGTCGTTGAACATAAATTACGTTAATACATTTATGAATAGGAAATTAAATTAAGGGCCAGTATCTCTTTAACTCTCTAAAATGGCCGTGACAACGCCAGAGAGCATATCTCCCGCTTCCTCAAAGCCTTAAATTGATCTAATCTCATTTTTGAAAAGTGTCATTAGTTAATGGAAATAGTATTTTCCACTATAGTTATTTCCATATGGGTGTGTTGTACTGTTTTCCATTTACTTGATTACACCTTAGATGCCATTTATTTTCATACTTTCCCCGGTAGATATATATTGTTGTCTTTTGCTATGGTGTTTGTAATTGATGTGTGTATATAAATCTAATCTCATAAACTAAATCATATGTTATATTAACTATTATTTAATCAAATCACTTTTATCACATGGAAGTTGTGTTTACCACCGTACTTTACTTATATATCTTGTTTTTTAATAAATATTTAAATTTATACTTGTAGACTGGTAGTTATATATTAAAAAAAAGATTTAATATATTTAAGCTTGATAGATGCCTCCACTATCACGCAAAAGAAGCTATAACACGATTTCTAGCTAGTGCATCTCAAAATTCGACATAACATTTAAAAACGCATTCAACGCTTTAAAGGTGTGCAATATGCACATATGGTCCCTTGGTGTTCTACGAATCTTATAAAGCAAAAGGGGAGTTCAGATGGTTTAAAGTGTGATACTAGTGAGATAAAAGGCTATTTATCTGTAGACCTTTTAGTATCTAAATAGTCAGCGTTCATAAAAATTTATACAAATAAATGGTCAAAAAAAAGTTGAATTATCACAAGAAAGAAACAGGACTGCATTTGAAAGTACATTGTCCATAAAAGATTCAAAGAGCGATCACTAGATAAGAGTGCAAGGCAACCGTTTCCTATAGCCACATCTTTATACTTCCTCACCTTTGATATCGATCTAGATGTTGAAGCTATTTTTATTTGTATTATACTTGCAAATTGTTTGAAGTTTTGTCATCAAATCTTTATTGTCTCTAACGCTCAAACCAAAATGGGATATCTTTGTGGAATAAAAAAGGTTGTTTTTGGATTTAAAGACTAATTGACACAAATGATTGCTAAGGTTATGTGTTGAGTAGGGTTATATGGTTTTAGTGACAAATGTAACTCAAGGGCATTACTTTTTCTTTTGAACCGACATTCGATTAGAAAAAAACAAAGACTAATAAGGGGCTAGCACCAAATACAATTAGAAACAAAGCAAAATCTTAAAAAAGTCAAAAGAAATTAAAACATAAATCTACACCATGATTTTCAGTCCAAAACATGAAGCATGGATGATGAATGTATGAGGTAACGTTTCAATTTCATATGGTGTTGTCATCATACCATCAACATGACATATCACATGGTCATATGATTCAAATTCCAAGGTTCCAATCAAGTGGCCCAAAAAGTCCCAACAATGAGTTATGGGAAATTACCTGATTCCCACTTTAATAGCTCAATGCAATATGTCATTGCTGATAGATTAACAAAGGAAAAGTTCTCAAAATAATTATTTTGATTAAGAAAAATGTTACGTTTTGTCTATTTAATTTTTCTAAGCAAAAATTAACATTTCTAGCTAGTCTAACACGCTTACAAGAAAGCTAATCGAATGACTAAATATGTTAGTCAAATGACTAGATAGGCTAGTCGCACGACTAGAAGGTTAGTCTCAAAATAATCATTTTGATAAAAAAAAAAATGTCACATAATTGTCTATTTAATTTTTCTAAGTAAAAAATAACATTTCTAGCTAGTTTAACACGCCTACAAGAAAGCTAATCGAACGACTAAATAGGTTAGTCAAATGACTAGATAGGCTAGTCGCACGACTAGAAGGTTAGTCAAAATATTAAATAGGCTAGTCGAACCAACTAGAAGGCTAGTCGTAATCATCTAAAATTTGTCCATTTTGATAATCTAGTCGAACGACTAGCTAGAACTTTACATGAAAAGTCAAATGAGATATGTAGTATTTTTAGTTAAAATGGTCATTTTATTGATTTTGCCATTAACAAAAGATGTCCATTTGAAACATAAGGATCATTTTCTAATGAAGCACTAAATAACCACAAAGATATTGATCAAGGTTCTTTTAAACTAAAATGAGTCCTTATATTTAAGAAAGTACGATGTTGAGAAATGTCATCCTTCCTAAAGAAATTAGAGGATTAACCTATCAATCAATACGTTTCAACAATATTTTTGCGTTTTCGTCATGGTTTATCGTATTCCTGTTAAGCATTACTGTAACAATAATAAAGCAATTGAATCTATTGAAATGAACACGAGAACAATCTTTAACAAACACTACTGCCAGATTTTATTTACGACGATGCTTGAACAACTACTAAAAATTGATTGAATTTTACAGAAGATCATTGAAGAAGATGATCTCCAACGATTACCCTATCAAACCTATATATATGGACACTACAAAGAATGACACTCTAGTCCCTATTGTTACAAAGAATGACAAGTAAACTACAAATTGACTTTCACTCTACTTAACATATATTGACTATAGTTGACTTTCTGCTTTGACTTTATCCATTGACCAAATTAAGCTTCAATATTCAACAATTACACAAATGAAGATATGAACAATAGAAGTATGACATAATTGCCCAAGTCTAGCTCGTACTAAATAACGATGATCAAGCAAAAACCATCAACCCATATGAGATAGAAAATGTTTGACGTTATGCTATTAAAGAATCAATCTTGATTAAGACCAAAACCTATCTAATCAAAAGTGGGGCGTCTAGTTTAAGCTTTCAAACAAATGGCTTTTGGTTGCAATATCATCTTCAGTTGCCACCACTCTATCATGAAGCATGATATCCCAAACAAAGGTTTCATTTGACTTTATAAAAAAAATGACACTCTAAAAGCAGAAACTACATACGAACAATAAAAAACATCACATGTAAAATAATATTCTATATTGTACAAGACAAGTAACGAATCCTTCAAACAAATAAAACACCATCGATCATGTTCCAAAAAATAATGAATGAACCTGAAAAGGTATTAGAAACGAACAATGTATTCGAATCAAGGTCTCGCGTCAGTAGTGCCATTGGGTTTAGTACTGGTGTTCACGGACTTACGTTTGAACACAACGATCCATGTAAATGCTTCTAAAACAAAAGCAATAACACCTAAAGAAGATATTATAATTATGTAGGTTAATTTCCACTTGCTTGATGGTGATAAAATCTCCAGACCCTTGAAGATATTCAAGATGCCAAGAATAATCACTGCATACCCTGTGCCGTGATGATATATGTTCCAGTAAAATCTGAATTTGTGCCCAACTTTTGGTCTCAAGAACACTGCAAGAACCTAGTTAAAACACACAAAAATCTTTTAGAAGAGAACCAAATGTGAATATGTGATACAAGTGTATAGTGTCAAAAGAGCATCAACCCGGCCTAAAATGTACTGGCTGAGGCGTTGAACCCGAACACAATCCATATATAAATTAATTTGTGTCAAAAGAACATCAACCCTGAAACTTTAACAAGAAAATTATCAGGAAGTTTACCTGGAGTGTTGCTAGACAAAACAAGGCAATTCCAATATTTCGGTGACCGGAATATTTGACACCTTTTGATTCGCTTCCGAGCTTCATTCCAGTTCCCCAACCGGCAACTCCAATAGCATACGCAGAAACTTGCAATGACCCATGTATGTAAAACCATGCCGGATCAGCTGCAGGAAAAGTTCTGAGGTATCGTGCAATCATTATCCCCGTCGGAAAAAGAATACCCCAGCTCACTGCATTCAGAATCCCATGAATCTGAACAACAAACAATTTAACTCTTAACTATTGTTCAGTTGCTTGGTTTCACATGAAAAGTAAAAAATATGGGTGTTCACGGTTCGATTAAATGATTGTCACATTGGTCATCAGTTGGTAGTTGGTTTCAAATATATTATATATCAAACCGGTTACATATATATTTCATGGTTCGGATCAGTACTAACTCGCAGTTTAACTAAAAAATGTCAAAGTGGAGATGTAAAACATTAAGTGAATGTTAATTTTGTTCTTGACAATACAATATGTATAAAAAACCATATCAAACAATACTTACATTCCTTTTTTTTGTTTTCGAACCACCATCACCACCCCCAGAAATTTCTCCACTCAACAGATCCAAACTACCTTTAGACCCCAAATTCCCGGGTTGAAACTCGTGTCTCTCCGGAACACCGCCCTCTGTCACCGACCCGCCCACTTGCCATACTTGATTAACCACCGTTTGCCCATTTTCGGGTAAGTCAACCTTCGCAAATATCCTCATTACTCCATCCGAATTCTCCCCTTTAATATCCGTCACATCAAAATCCAATCTTCCTCTAATTATATCTTCATACGAACTTACATTATACGTATCCACAACCATTAACCCATTGAACCCCTTATACCCAATCAAAGCCTGTGACCCCACCATCCCATCCCCTGAGGGGTTGATAGCCCATGAAATCCACCCGTTGGGGGATGCTGGTGGGGCAATAAACACAATTGACACCGTGTTTTTCACAGTGTCAAGTGACCAGTGAAGGTAAGAGCCTAATTCAGGTAAGTCGATACAACGATCATATAGGATGCGGTTGGTGAACTTCTGACTAGCGCATGTGGGTTGCGTGTGGGAATGATGGATTAAAAGTGATACGAGTGTGAGAATGATGAAAAAGGGGGACATCATTGGAGAAGTTGTTAGAGCTTTTGTTTTGAAATGTAAAAGGTTTGTGGTTTCGGGTTAAATAACGTTGGGAGGAGACTGACGTGGCGATAGGTGATTGGATAGTGTGTTGTAACAAAACGTAACGTAGATTAGGAACACAAAAGTTGTAGACTAGGTTGATGAATTATGAGTCGGTTGTTTAAGGATATGATTACGGTTACGTACGTCATAGCACTAACTACACCTTTAGTAGGATAATAATTCCTATTCTCGTCGTTAGTTTATATGTTTGGGTGTGAGTTTAACAACCTTTGTTTCTTAAGAGGTAAAAACGTTTTGACACGATTAACTTAAGTTCGTGCTTAAACATATATGCCACACTTGCTTAACATGTTCGTGCCCTGACCCTAGCTGCTAGCCCCGACTATATGATATTATTATCATGGATTATAATGTTTGGTTGTCCTAGCTAATATTATTTTGGTATTTGTTAATCGTGTTAAATATGTTGTGTCACTAAACATGTGATATTATATTAATCATGTCATGACTAATCATTACATCGTTTCTTACTTTCTTGTAACACGTCTATGAATAGATTCGTGTTTTTGTTTGAAGAAAATGTCACAATCATAGGGTTATCTTATTGAGTCATGTTCATATTTAGCATCCATGTTAATTAATCATGCCATGTTGTTTATGTGTGAAAAAAAGGTTTAGAAAAGTTAAATATAATGATGTACGTTGTTATTTGAGTTGTCGGTAGTGTTGGGTCGGATGATATATTGTGTGTGTTTAAAGGAATATATTGTACGTAGAGATGGTTGGTATTTTATTGTTTTTTAGAAGAAACAACGTGACGGAAATGCTGTTAGTAACAAGGACGGACGAGGAACATATTGGATTTTAAGGTGACTTTTGTCTTGTGTTTGTTCTTTTTTGATACAAACAAACTCATGATTGATTAATACAATGCTCGCATTCTACTTCACTTGTTATAAAATAATTTAATTATGAATTATTATTTTGAGCATGAATGTTAATATTAGAGGAGAGTTGTTCAAATACAATAGATGATTTTAATACAAAGTGTAAGAATCTACTTTAATGGTTAAGATACAATAGAAAAAACAAGTTGGTGGGTTATTTTTATCATAACCACTTTTGTTGAATTTACCTATTCACATGCAAAACACATGGTCATTCCTTCATTTTTTTTAAGTGTTAATAACTTTACATACGACATTATTTTTTACTAAAAAGTACACAAAAAAACAAATGTTTTATTATCTTCGAAACGGGTATAGTATTGATGTATACAAAAAAAAATTCATGTATTTTTCAGTTTAATGTGTAATATCATATCATTGTGTTATACCATTTTTTTCCAACTCATTGTATAATATCTCTATGTTATATTGTGTGTTTAGAAACTATCATTGTGTCAAATAGGAATATATGTTTGAATGTATATTTTATATTGTGTGTTTCACAAAGAATTATTGTGTCAAAGTTGTATTGTATGTTTGAATTCTTGATGTTTATATGTATCTTACCAGATTATTTTGTTATATTATGTGTTTCATTAAGGATTATTATGTCAAAGTTTTAATGTGTGTTTGAATATGTAAGCGGGTTAATTAAAATGTAACATGATTTGCTCATCACATGTCCAAATGTGTGTTTAGTTCATGTATGCTATTTATAACTTTTTAACAAATTTTGAATATACCAAAATGCCAACCTTTCTTGAATGTTTGTACGTTTCCAGTTGACATTTTACTTGATACCCTGACCAAGTCCATAATAAAATGTTTCAAAAATATCGGCTACATAATGGCTTATGAACAAATCCACAACTACACATGTACAATCACCAATGCATCAGGTACAACCATCTCACCAAATCAAACATTATCATGCATGTCTATATAATCAACCCAATTATATATCCATTATCCAAACACCTACAAAAACATGGCCTTTTGCTTCCATTATCTCCTTATATTTTCCCTATGCATTCTCTACGTAGAATCAACTGACCCAATTGCACAACTTTGCAACCAAGACTCAAAAACAACCACTCCTCAAATAACCCAAAACATACACTCACTTCTAACCAAACTGGCCCAAACCACATCCGAGTCAGGCTATAGCAAAACTTCATTCGGCAAGGGCCAAGCCCAAGTCTTTGGGCTAGCCCAATGCCGAGGAGACGTGCCTAGCCAAGACTGCTCGACTTGCATCCAAGCAGCCGCTAAAAAAATCAAAACAATTTGCCCAAACCGAGTTGATGCGAGGCTATGGTACGATTATTGTTTCATAAGGTACAACACCAACAACTTTTTTGGTAAAGTGGACACAGGGTATGAGACAATTTACTCTACTGTTGAAAATGTGACTGACCCTAAAACTTTTAATCATGCCCTTGGCGCACTTATGTATGAGATAAATACAGTAGCAGGCGCGCTGGGGAGCAAAGGGGTCGGGAAAGGGGAGACTAATGTGTCGCATTTCGTGACATTGTATGCATTATCGCAGTGTACACGCGATCTGTCACCGTTTTCATGTAGAAAGTGTTTGGAGATTGCTAATGGGGAGACATTTTGTGACAACAAGAAAGGGTGTAGAGTTATATATAGTAGTTGTTATGTTAGGTATGAATTGTATCCGTTTTTCTTTCCGGTTGATAAGAAGTTGGCTCCTGAAAGCTCCTTAGTGACGAATTACTCGTCGGTAGTTAGAAAACCTTGAGTTTTTTGTAATGCTTTTGATGGAATTAGTCGAGATTTGGGATATTATCAATAAACGTATGTTGTTTATGTGAAAGATTGAAATTGGATACAGGATTTTGTCCTGATAGCGCCGTGCTTGTTCAAGAAAGAGAGAGTCCCTTTGACGGATAGAAAGACTCCAATTAAAAAGAATCTCGTTTGAAATTTTAAAAAGAAAAACTATATATACGATGGTTTGCATGGTATTTAATAATCCTGATTTAGTAGATGATTTGGGTCTTTGTTTAGATTTGGTCCTCAGTCCAATAATGAGTCTTTGCTTAGACTTGGGCTTTCTCAGTGTTCACCTAGTTTTGACTTTTGACTACTTCAAGTCTTCAATTTCAAATAGTAGTAGGCTTGAAGAGTTATTCAAATTTAATTGGGCTCAAACAGTTTTTTGGCTTGAAAATTTTCTTACTAAACAACTGCGGCTGTTTGTTATTTGAATAGTTTGGACTTTGGAGTTAGCTTTTAGTGATTTAGTTCACCTTTTAATGGTTAAGTGATAAAATAATGTTAATGGAGTTAGTGATTCATTAGTAACACACTTTGTGTTATAAGCACTAGGTCTTGGGTTCAAATCTTGCTATGAGCAAGTTTGATGTATTTTCTTAAAAATCAAGGTGTTGTTGTTTAAACAAAAAAAAGAGTGATAAAATGACGTTGAATGATTAATAACTAAGAGAAAATTTACCATTGTCCTAATAACACCGCCAACTATTAGCGGCACAATTCACCAACACCGCCAACTACTAGCACCACCACCGACCAACATAACCAACTACTAGCACCACCACCCACCAACACAACCAACCACCACATTCAGTATATAAATACCTTACATGACAAGACATGGTTAAAATAGTCATTTTGTACAATTATTTTAGAGGGCCAATTTACTAGCTTACAAGTTACTAGTTCAGAGCCTCTTATTCATTTAGACTTTTTAATAGTTCAACTTTTACTAATTCAGATGTTTTTAAAAGGTACACATTCTGATAGTTAAGTTATGTGTGAGTGTGTCTCATAATCACAAGGTCAACGTTCAGATATTACAAGGCGTAGATTATGGTCATGTATGTGTGCTAACTGTAGTTAAAAAGAATAATATTTTGAAAAGTATCGAGTTATAAAGTTATCCAAAAATATTGACTAAACTATGATATATAATCCACCACTCTACAAGTCAATTGCCCATGCGTTACATACACTCATCTCTCTATATAAACTTATGCCGGTGGCCAATTTTCAACATTGTTAGTGGCCTAGTTAGGTAAGAAAATATGAGTAATTTAGATCGTGTATTGTTAACGTCAACTAGCGGAAATCTAACTCCTTTTTATCTAAAAACTTTAGGGTAAAATAACATCTTTTCTTCTAATAAATTGCTAAAGTAATGGCATCACACTATGTGTCTTGTCAACACCACAATTCTCCATAGCAATTTCACGGATCCTTAGACTGACCCGGTTTGAATTCGCGGATCACTTTTAAACTCTTCAAACATGTTTTCATTCACTCTCATATCATTCATGGTCGTAATGGTGAACTGAGAATTGTCTTATATGTGTATATTACTTATAATTAAATTATAATTTATAATGTACTTTGTTTGCTGTATGTATTTCTCAATTTGGCGTAACGCATTGGATTATTACTCATTTCAATATAAAAGCATAAACTATTTTTACTGTTTAATCTTGTGGGTACCCATGACTCTAACCTAGTATAAAATATACATTCATAAGTTGGTTGATTTGGGCCAACAAATACAATTTTCTTGAAACAAAAAAACCCAACAATATAAATTATTTTCCGTAAGATAATAAAAGTTTAATAACGTTAGAGGAATATTTTTTTAGCACAAACAATGATATTTTGGTTAATTTATCACAAAGTAACATAAATTTTTCAATGATGTTAATTTTGAGGAGTGGAATGAGAGAAAATTTGAAAGAAATGGATGCATTTGACGAAAAATTTAGAAAATGTAGTTTTTTAAAATAACCTAATAAACCACATGAACCGTTTAGAGCCTGACCTCCAAACCAAGTCGGTTCAATGCCCAATTACCGGTCCAAATGGCCAATTTGGTTTTCAAAACATTGAGTTTTGTAGTGATAAAAAAATGTTGGTCTTACACCAATCAAGGTTTCAGTATCGTGACCAAAGATTTTTTCAACCACATATGTCCACAAAGCAAACAATATTATGTAGTCATAGAAACACAAACCATGAATTGTGATGGTCCATTTTAGGCGTTTCATGTTCACAAATGGTCCCAAGTGAATATGTCACCAAGTTATTGAAGTCGATCACGCCTAAAGCATACAAAATTGCATCATGCATATGATTAAGTATAGTACGTTCTATGTCCTAGACCTAGAGCATAGGTGCACCAGAGGCTTGAAAATCACCAATCAAACTATAAAAGACATTTTAGGTTTAGCATAGGTGACCGGATTCATATTATTTGTACGTACATTTTTATCCTACTAGACAACCTATGACTACACGAATACAAAGTTTTACCAACTTGAAGGTTGATAATAACATCCTATGCAAGTCTTTTTTGTAACAGATTACTAGGATACTTTACTATTTTGGTTCCTGTAGTCTAACTAAAATCACGTCTTTAATCTAATAGTTTGTTTTTTTACATCACAGCAGAATAATTTTAGAAACCTTTTTTCTATTTTAGTATGTCCACCTCTAAAACTCTGTTAAAAATTCAAGTTAAATTTATGTAAAACGACAATACTAAACGACTCATTAATAAAAATTACAAATAAAACCCACCTAATCTATAACAATTTACCCAACTATTTACTTTACGGCTATTTAAGATACGCTAAGTACTCGTGTTGCATTTACAATCTATTTACCTTACAATGGGTTTTAGAAGATTGAGAAACTTTAATATATCAGTGATACAAAGTATGAAAAAAAAACATAAAAAAAGACACAATGATACATTAAAAAACTATAACTTACAATATAAATCGAATTAAAAAAAGGCATTGTACCACACGTCGTTCTCCTTAAAATAACAAAAAATAAAATAAAAAATCAACATTTTCATTATGTTTATTTTTTTATTTTCATTGTGTTTTTATTGTTTTAAAAAGTTACAAAATACGTAAAGTAAAAGAAATAAAAAAGACATGCAATAAAAAACGTTGATTTTTAGTAAAAATTTGTTTATTATTATTATTTTTTTGAATGAGGACGCCGTGCAGAGCAGTAACCGAAACACTTTTTAAAATTCAATTTAACTAGCAAGTTATGAATTTTTTTGACATTACATTATGTCTTTTTATACCATTGTGTTATTTTCATATTTTATATTATATTTAAACTTTATAGGTAATTCCAATATAAAAAGCTTGTATTTTACTTTTTAACAAGTCAAACTTAACATATAATATTTGAAACATTTGCTAGGAATGGAAGTGATAAAATATATAATTAAATAGCTAGGTTGACACTTCGACCATCCCCCTACGTATATCCCAATGCTTAGAACATTCAAGTCTTATTGTTTTATCAAATTACATTTTCACATTAGTAGTTTATTTATATTTATTAGTTTTTTTAAAAGCACTTTATATTTATTAGTATCTAATAGTTTCACATTTTAAAAAACTTTATGAAAGCATATTAATTAGAAAACATTACTGATAGTTTTAGTTAAGTAAAACCCCTTATGCCAAAAGAGAGCAAGTCTCTCTAGCTATGACAAGGGCTTCAAGAGGCTAACAGGTTACATTATCAAATGTGTTGGAGATCGGTGGTAGTGATGTTAGCTGATTAATTTTAACGATTTGATTTTGCGCTAGCAATTGATCGAGCGCATTAGCACTTAATCAAAGATCGCTACAAACAGTAATATAGTAATTGATAATGGCAATTTGATCATATTATTGATGATTTGGTCCGGAGCTAGCAAATGAGAGTTATTAGCGCTAAACAATAATAGCTATACAGTGATATATATATTAATATATGAGTAAATTATACTTTTGGCCTTTATAATAAGGCAAATTAAGGATTAAGACCTTTATTTTAAATTTTTGCAGTGGTTGTATTTTTTTATATTTTTATGTCGCGTTTAGGCCTTTAACTTAACGGCGGTTAACTGGAAAACTTAATGTCGTTAAATTAAAGCCTCAAAAGCGACATAAAAAAATCTAAAACAGACAATCAATGCAAAATTTTAAAATAAAGACATTGATACGTAATTTGCCTTATTATAAAGGATAGAATATTATAATTACTCTATGCTACGTAATTGATCATGGATAGCAATTTGATAATTAGTAGTAACCGGATTACAATAGTGAATTTTTACTGAGGGTTTTCTCATTTTTGGTATAACTATTTTAATTTATAACACACATATCAAACATGATAAAAAAAAAAACCTTTAGCTCAAAAAATTGAGTAACACAACAAGTTACAAATGACTTACATGAATGTTCCTGTACACAACTAAAAAATGATGTTTTTATTAAAAAACTTCGGACAATTTAATATTTAATTTATGACAATATATATTTTGACAAATAATAAAAACCAAAATGCCCTAATTTATCCAACAATTTCACGACAATACAGCCACAATTTGTTGTTATTTAATTTGTCACAAACTAAAAAGTATAAGTAAGTTAAAAAACTAGTTTTGCGACTAAGTTGTCGCAAATGTTGCAACAACCCAAAATTGTCGCATTTTTATACCTAAAGTTATCGCAATATTGTTATATCTCAAAATAAACATTTACAACTCATTTAACCCAACTACTCACAACTCTAAAACATTGGTCAGAACTTTGAAAAAAAATTAAAGGTATTAAGTTTACTTTAACAGAGTATCATTGCAGGAAAATAAGTTAAAAGTTTAGATTATCACATTGAATTTTTTAAAGTTGAGATTAATATCGGTCAATATACAAATGTTCATATTATTAAAATTCAATAACCCTATAATTAAAATTGTTACTATATATTATATCAAGTTTTAATCCGTATAATACACAATTAACTAACCTACTTAAATATAAAAACGGTAAAAATGTTTATTTTAGTGAGCATTGACAGCCTTAATTTTTTCCCTCAAGATTATAATATATTATATATATATATATATAGATCGAAACATGGATTTAATTTAGATTTTGTTTATAAGATCTTTTTTCTGATGTTCCTTAATAAACGTGCATATATATTGATCGAAGTTACTAGGAATTGTAAATTCGCAGATCGATACTAGTGTTTTATGAATAAATAATGTTTCCATATATACAGTCCTGCAGCATGGTACGTAGACTGGCAATAATTAATTCTACATTCTTCTAGGGTTTTCATTTGAAATAATTATATGTATATATGAGTAGCTAAAATCCTTTTCATAAGTTGAAACAAACAAAATATAATATAATAAATAAATTAATAAACGTATATAAATAGTACTGTTGGTGGATGGGAATCTAAATCTCTTTTTAACGTACATCCAAAAAGTTGGCACCTAAAACTACCATTTTGCCACTGATTCATTGAACATCAGCATGACTAGTTTGGTAATTTTGGATATACGTACAACAACCGGCCGGTCTTATGAGTTGTTAAAAAATGGGGACTTTGTCTTCCGGGGACCTCATTAGATTAATTGAAGGAAAAAACATATATTTATTTATTTATGTATGTCTCTATTGCTACAAGTGGAAGATCGAGCCCACCGGTCTTCATTGTGGTAGCACCTTCTAAAAGTATTCAATTCATAGTTGTTTTCTAACTATAAGATCGGGCGATGTAATGCGGTGTATGGGTCTTGTTTATTTGATTTTGTCATGCATTAACAAAAAAAAGTTTTATGTCTCGTAATTACGATGTAAAGTCTTAATGTGTCACTACTTACTAAAAGACGGAGATATATGTCAAAATGATGACTGAGTCAAAGTCATAATAAATATGTAAAAGTATAATAAGGTCAAAGTTGAGTATTTGGAGCTAAAAGTATAAGTTTTCAAAGTAGAACAAAATTTGTAAAATTAAGTTGGGGATATTTTAGAAATTTGAAAGGTCGTGTTCATTGACCTTACAAATTAAAATCGTATGAATTTAACCCGAGAAAAGTAGCTAGAATGCCTAGGTGATAAGTGATAACCAATTGAGTTAGTACTGAAAAAATAAGCTTTTTATGTTTACATGGCTTTTCCTGGATGAAATGGAAATTGCATTCATGTAACATGAGAAGGTTTCAAAGATATGTGGTTATGAAAGGCGGATGAAGTTTAGAATGTCAACATGCGTTTATTATTGATTTCACCTGACCCGAAATTACTTGTTTATGTCCAGTGCGAAAGCCACTGAATGGATAAGTTGCCAATCCCTAAAACATAATGCTTTAATATACACAACATTATGGAGTATTTGGAAACCCTGAAATGGTTCAATAATGGCGATAAAAAGGTTCAAGAGATCACGGGTGAAATAAAATCTATATCATACTTGTGGATAAAAACTCGAGGGAAGATCGATTAAACGTCTCAATTGGAAAAATGGTTTTAATTTTTTGATTTAGTGTTCTCTCTGTGTTTCTTGTAATCTAGCACTTAATTTGTTAGTTATT
Organism: Tagetes erecta; assembly: GCA_030867185.1. Taxonomy (NCBI): domain Eukaryota; kingdom Viridiplantae; phylum Streptophyta; class Magnoliopsida; order Asterales; family Asteraceae; genus Tagetes; species Tagetes erecta. The sequence goes on from CM061494.1 coordinate 12,499,240, forward strand.
ATATTTTAATAAAATCTTTGGTAGATTAAAAAAAATAATGTACTTTATTTGCTGGGTTACATCGACGGTCAGTTTACTAGAGGTTTATAATCTACCAACATACGCTTTTAGAATGACGCGTGGTTTTGACTTGAAACTTATAATTGTTATCCCACTAGCTATAAAAGATTTTTCTTAGATCTATTTGTGGTAAGTTTTGTTAGTGCAGCGGAGTGGGTGTGGGGGGGAGTGCGGCCCCGCACGGGAACACCGCCCCACCCCCTATTGGGGCCGAAGTTTGGGGTGTGATTTGGGGTGAGTTTCCCGACCTTTTTCCCGCAATTTTGAGCCGTTGAAATGGTGGGTCCCTCTTTCTCTTCACAACTTGAATAGCCGGAAAGCTTCACAACCACCACCGCACCGGCCTGCCACCTTTCCCTTTTTCAGTTTTAATCACCGGAACTTGGCCGGAATATCTCTCCGGCAGTCTCCTCTTCCTCTTCACAACTTCAGTCACTGGCCGCCCCCTCTTTTCTTCTTTTCTCTGGTAGTTCGCTCGTCACCGGAGTTTCCCCGGAAACTATAAACACCTCACCGGCTTGTATTTGTGTTTTGGTTTCAAAGAGTAGTGTGGTGGTGGAAACAGCTGTTTAAACAAAGAAGAAGCAACAAGAAACGGTTGTGGGATATGGTGGTGGTTTTGAGTATAGGGCAACAAGTAGTGTTTGTGTGTTAAAAATATGATAAATAAAAAAAATTGAAAAAGGATGAGGGGTGGTGAGGGGTGGTGTGGGGTGGATACCGGGTGATTTAAGGTGGATGTGGGATGAATGTGGGGTAAAGTAAAAAGTTGTGTGAGATGGTGAGGGATGGACTCCCCTCACCCTTAGAACAAAACTTGCATATTGAGTCTTGTTTTCTTTTTAAATTATCCAACTAAAATTTATTTTTAGAGGATCAATCTATACCCATACAATTTCAAAAACCTAGTACTACAAATAAACCAATGTCTTCTTAAAACATTAGTTTGCTAGTAATGACAATCCAACATAAAGCCATGATTTATGATTATTTAATTATTTATATATTTATTCGATCAGTTTGTGTATTTAATTTTACTGTCACATACTCTCTCTTATATACAAGCTAGCTAGCTCATTTTATCCCTTATGGTCCCAAGCTATTTGACCACAAATCGTTCATATTCCCACTCTTATCATTAACCTCTTCGAATATTATATATCATCACTACCAGACCAATTCATGTGTTCTTCAAACCACAACAATGGCTAATTCCCCATCAAAACTCAACTTATATTTCCTCTTCTTCTTAATTTGCTGTGCAACACTTCTCTTCCAGGGTTAACTTTCATTTCATTCTTTTTCTATCTTCCACATACCTTATCCTCAATTATCATATATAAACTTAAATTTAAAGCTTCATAAATATTTGATTTCTACTTACCTTTTTTTTAAAACTAACACGCCGCCAATTAAAATTCGCAAACTAATTAATTGTTATTGTTTACTTCATTTTGGTTCACTTCATTTTGGTGCATCTTGTTATTAGATAAAATGTATCAATAATAGGCAACTTAATTTATATAGTTTTAAGTACTTTAGCATCTAATGAATAAAAATGTACAATTTCAGGAATTGCAGGTTCCAGAAGACTATCTCATCAGCTTCCTCAACAGAACTTTGCAACAGAAAAAGAGTTAAACTTGCAGGTGAAGAAAGTACAATTCTTTGCATAAACATTTTTGCATGTAAAAAAATATAAAATCATGCACATTAATTATATTGCATTAGTTTACTAATTACTCATGAATGATGTTGCAATTAATAACTTAGATTGCAAGCAACATAATGATGAGGAGACGATCAATGATCGGGTCAGTGAAGCCGATTTGCACGTACAATGAATGCAGAGGGTGCAGGTCAAGGTGCAGAGCGGAACAAGTTCCGGTTGAAGGAAATGACCCCATAAATAGTGCTTACCATTATAGATGTATTTGCCATAGGTAAATTTTCTTTCTAAAAATGGAAACTTGAAACCATATAAGTTGAGGCAATTGAATTGAATATGTTGTTAAAATATGGAGTTTGTAAATTAATTTTGTTGGGATTTGAACTGTGTGTATTATTCTGAGCCTTATGCATTTTTGGGGTTTTGTGTTATCTTTCAGTTCTTGGAAAGAGGTCATAATGATTCTTTGTTTCATTTCCTGCTTTGTTTGTATTGTCATTTGTATGAATTTGCATATATAGATTTTAACAGTCCCAGAAACTGTTGCTAGCTAGTTCTAGGTAGAATATATATACATGTCAATATGCTTTTTAATTGTGAAAAAAAGTTAGTTACCGAATAACTCACAAATACTCTGCTCACCAATAGAATTAGGTAAACGTAGTTTACATTAATTGAAGATGTGGCATTCAAGTTGGTTTAGATCGATCGAGCTAGATTTGAATATGGCTAAAGAAACTCAAACGCTTACCACTCTTGACACACTTTGGATTTGCATTTGAACATCTCATCATTGTTGATATGAGGAGAGAATCTACCTTCTTGAAAGCTATGATTTGATGTATGTCACTTTGTAGAAGGATTTAGAAAAAGACCATTATTCTTAATGTTTTGTTTTTTTAAGACATTCCATATGTGTTATTGTAGTGTAAAAGAAAGATGGATATACAAATTCTTTGGATTTTAAGCATGGTAAAACTTGATTGTGGAAAAACATTTAATTTATATTTAACAGGTGGTGAATAAAACTGACTAAAGCTATATTCAAACAGGTTAGAGAAGCTCAAACGCTTACCACTATGTCTATATATATTCAAGATTTAAATTTAGATGTAAACACTTGATCTTTGTTGTAGATATGAGAAAAAGAATCTAGCTAGCTAGCTTCTTGAAATGCATGATTTGATGGATGTTCAAACAATGTAGAAGGTTGTAGAAAAAGTCATTCATAATGTGTTGTTTTCTTAAGACAATATATATTTAAAATATGTTTGTAAAGGTAAGATAAAAATAAAAAGTATTTGGTTTTTAAGCATGGTAAAGCTTGATTTAATTTTATGTAGGAAAAAGAGTTCACTGCAAATTTGCACATGGAAAGTGGTCCCGTTGAGTCACATGAGGCAACCTCTTTGAAATCATCCATTTTGCATTAGACTACTAAATCTATCAATATATTTTTACATATATATAGTTAGTTTGTTTCAAGTTTTGACAAAAATTGGAGAACAAGATGTTGAATGCGTTTTTGTCAATCTGTATGCTTTTATAAATAAATAAATAAATAATAACAAAAACCATACATAAAATTTGAATCATAAAGGTCCCCCATTTGAGTAGCTAAGCAGCAAGATATATATATATATATATATATATATATATATATATATATATATATATATATATATATATATATATAGGGGAGGGTTTTCTACAAAGGGCCAAAACTCTAAAAAGGCTAAGAAGGAATCTGGGGCGTCGGATTATGGTGTTTAACGGCCCAGATGGACGCGGTGACATTTTTGTAATTATTTTGATGTTTTGGTTATGCGCGAGATGGAACCGGGGGTAGATTTGTCAATGCGCGTTTTAAACACCATGTGTATAAAAACACCATGCATACGACACTGTATAAAAAAACACCACCCAGATGAAAAAATTAACTAATAAAAAACGTCAAAACTTACCTGCAACAGAGTAAACACCAAAGTCGAATGAAAACGTCATAACAATGATTAATACGTCAAAAAACGCCATACATAATCGGATGTTCGTAATTAATAAACGAAAACGTCAAAAACATTGATCGGACGTTCGTAATTAGTAAACGAAAACGTCAAAAACAAACATAAAAATTATCGCTTTCAGTATTCGCCATAGCTGAATGATTATGGATTCAAAATTAAAAACGAAAACGTCTAAAAAACGCCACCATGATCGGATGTTCGTAATTTATAAACGTCAAAAAAACGCCGTAACTGAACATCGTGCAGTTTACCGGGATTTCCAAATCAACACCATACGTATAAAAAGACGAAGATGTCCCTCCGTGTTTTTTCCTCATCAAGGACACGTGTTTGTTTTTTAATGCTTCCTACACTTCTTAGAGTTTTAAGCGTTTTTAGAAAATCCCCAATCTATATATATATATATATATATATATAATAATAATAATAATAATAATAATAATAATCTATGTGACATGTATCATTGGGGTTGGTGGCCCAATGGGAGAGGCTATGCCTCTAGGAGCACTAATTTAGGGAGGTCCAAGGTTCAATCTTTGGCATTGTAATATTTATGGAGTTTATTAAGAATAAGCTAGATTGTTGTTCTAAAAAATAAATGAATAAATAAATAAATAAATAAATAAAATAAATAGTTTGTGACTTTGTGTTACATGTGAAGATTCTTCACTGAAGAATCAAAAAACCGGGTACCTAGACTGTACGTAGGTGAACGTTGTTGTGTAAAACCACTAGAGAATATCGCGTGTCGTGAAGAGATGGCTCAACAATACCACATTCTCTCCGAATTTTCTCTCTAAAAAAATCCGGCTATATATAAGTCCGTTTAGGCTCTGAAAATTATCTGATATATAGAGTTCCAACAAAGTCTCGAGAGTGTATGAGACAATGTCAAGGCTCAGTCTCACCTGTAGGAGTATATGGGAGGTGTCCGGCTATAAAGGAAAGACTCATTTTAGTATTATTCCAGTAATTTATCATGTATATATAGATTTACATGTGTATGATGATGGTACGTGGTGGTGGTGGTGGTTATATATAGAACCCATGTCAGTATTTAGGTTGCTCAAAGTGAGCTAGATCAGGACGATAAACCGAAGTGCTGCCGGATTAATTATATAGAAAAGATCTTAGAAACATAACCTTCACATGCATTTTGGTGTATCATGTATATTATATATTCTGACGGGTAAAAAGATACATGCTATAAGCATGGTAACATTTTATAAGAAACCCAAAGACGTTAATATGAAAGCATGCAATGTAGTAATGATGTGTGTGTTAGAATGCATGATTTTTAAATTTAAGGCTTTTGCATAAATCACGATGAAAACAAATAATAAGATTTGACATATTGTGTTATTTTGTATGTTTAGTTTCTATTCGAAAACAAGTTATAATATAACACAATGACATTATCAATAACACAATGATCTTACTAAATAACGCAATGACCTAGTGAAATAACATAATGAGGTAAACGTGAAAAAAAAATCATTTTTATACATCAACACTATATGCGTTTTGAAGATAAAAAATATTGTGTTTTTGTGTGATTTTTAGTAAAAAATAAGTAATGTTATATGTAAAAGTTATGAAAATTTAGATAAGACGATGAAATTTGAAACTGAGACTGACTTTATAAAAAATTACAATTTTTTAGTTAAACGGTTAAACCTCACTCCTAGAGGTGCACAAATCGGTTTTTTTGAAGAACCGGTTCCGGTTCTAGAACCGGTTCCGGTTCTAGAACCGGTTCCGGTTCTTGTTAATGATAAAGGAACCGGTTCTTACAAGAACCGGTTCGGTTTTAGAACCGGTTTTTGATGAAAAAACGAGAACCTAGTAACCGTTCCGGTTCCTTAAGAACCGGTTCCGGTTCTCAAAGAACCGGTTCCGGTTCCTAAAAAAACGGTTCAGGTTCTTAAAAAAACGCTTTTTTTTCAATGACATGGGCCGAAACGTTAGGCTGCTGCAAATCTTCACCCTTCATTGGGCTTTCATTTAAAGTTTATGATCATAAATTTGTTATATTATTTTTAACTAAATAAGTAGTAACATTAAAAACTTTAAATATTACAAGATATATAGCTTTTAAGACATTAAATAAGTAACAACACTAAAACATACCGGTTTTTTCAGGAACCGGTTCTTCCAGGAACCGGTTTTTCCAAGAACCGGTTTTTTTAAGAACCGGTTCCGGTTCTTTTGGAACCTATAATTTGGAGAAAATAGTAGAACCTATTCAGAACCTACGGTTCGGTTCGGTTTCGGTTCGGTTCTACAAGAACCGGTTCTTAAAAGAACCGGTTTTCGGTTATTTGATCGGTTCCGGTTCCGGTTTCGATTTTTTTGTGCACCTCTACTCACTCCCATGTTTTCTAAATTTGGTTGTTTACAGTTTACCTAAGTCCTAAGTCCTAACAATTTATAGGATAGCTTGGGCTTTATAATGGGGTCATCTCTATTTTCTCTAAGTTTTAGCATTGAAATACTATGGGCCTTCAATATATGGGTCAACCCAAATACACGATTTATATATATCCCAAAAAAAGCTATCGTACATATTTATTTATTTTTTTTTTTCAGTAAATTTAGATTTTAAAGTTTTTATAGTTGTCTAAAATGTACTTGCATTCAGTTACTTGTTTTAAATAACGTCTTTTAACCCTTAATTGGTCAAAATAATATGGTACAAATTTTTTTCTTTAAGTGCGTTAGATGTTATTTACTGTATCAGATTTTGATCAATTTAAGAGTTAACATGTCATTATTTAAAAAAACTAAAAACACGTTAATTTTAATACTTTATACATGTTTAGAGACTTTAACAATTAGTAAGTGACTTATCGTATAATGTATATCAGTATATCAAACTGAGGTGAAAGGCTATATCATAACGGGAAAATGTAACAGAAACATAACTAAATTTTAATTTTGTTTTAATTATGAGTTTATGACACTCAAACTTTATTTTATTTCAATTAGGTAACCTATCTTTAAATTTTGTTTTGATTAAGTCACACATTGTTTCAATATGTAACCTAACTTTACGTAGGTCTTCTAATCCTAAATAATTAACTTAGGTAACATGTAAAATTGGTTTTTATATAAAAATTACAAGTAAAAAGATCCTATTTTATTATTGGGTTATTGGATTTTAATACTCCCAACTATGGGGTATTGGCCGCTGTCACTCCCAACTAAGACCCTCACTATCACCACTCCCAACTTAACATTACATTTGTTGTATCACTCCCGACGTTAGAAAACACTAACGTCGTTAGTGTTTGGGCCAAAAGTGTCATTTTTATAAGTTAGGGGAATTTTTTTTATGTTTTGTGTAATATATATATATATACCCCCATCACTACCACCCACCATCCATCATCGCTAGCAACTCCGGTCACTGATACCAACTCCGGTAACCACCACACTAGCTCCGGTCACCACCACCACCTAGCTCCGATCACGACCACCAATACCAACTACAGCTTCGACCACCTCTTCACCACCATAACCCGTCACCATCGCCGCCACTACTGTTACACACCATCACTACCCCTTGCCACCTCCCACAACCACCATCGGAGCTCCAAAAGTGTCGTTTCGTCATCTGTTACACCAGATCTGATCTCTACCGGCGGTCGACGGCATCGTTTCGGACTTTTTGTTTCCGACGGATCTGTGGTTTTGGCTTTGCATTACAACCTGACCGTTTTACCGTTTCAAACTCGATGACTCTGGAAACAGGGGCGATGGTGACGGTGGTGGTGTTGCCGTGCTGGTGTGTGCGTGGATATGGTGGCAGCGATGGTGTGTGTGGATATGGTGCTGGTAGATATATATATATATATTAAGCAACACATAATTTTTCCCCCTTAACTTATAAAAGTGACACTTTTGGCCCAAACACTAACGACGTTAGTGTTTTCTAACGTCGGGAGTGATACAACAAATGTAGTGTTAAGTTGGGAGTGGTGATAGTGAGGGTCTTAATTGAGAGTGGCAGCGGCCAATACCCCATAGTTGGGAGTATTAAAATCCAATAACCCTTTATTATTCTTTTTGGAATTTCTAAAATTTTCCAATTTTTAAAGTGTTTCACAATTTAAAAAACATAAATTTCACATATATAGGATTTTTTTAATTTTTTAACGGCTCGCATATATAAAATTAAAATATTAAAGTAAACTTAATTTATATAATTAAAACAAAACAATGTTTGAGTGACTTAATTGTAACAAAACCAAGTTTGCGTGACTTAATTAAAACAAACTTAAAGAGAAGTTAATTAATTAAAACAAAACAATTTGAGTTACTTAATTTAAACCAAATTAAAACTAATTAGTTATGTTTATGTAAAATTACCCTATCATAACAAGAAGAGTATATATATTGGCAATATATATGGTACTAAACCTATTAGTGATGATCATATATAATACTAACTACGATTAATACTTGTGTGTAAGTTGTAACACATAGGTTAAATACCAATGTTTATTTAAAAAATGTTAAAATTATAATAATTTAAGAATTTGTGAATGTTATATATTTAAGGGCTTATAAATAGTTTTTTCAGATATGATATTAAGAATTAGGTTCAACTACAAAGTCTAAAATTCCTAGAAAGTCTAAGAAGGAATTTAGACCATTAGATCTAATATTAAATGAAGATCAATGGCTCATAAACACAAGGTGGCATAATGGTAATTAATTAGAACTTTAAATGGTAGGCGAAGGGTATATTAGTCTTGTCTCATTTTCAAATTCCACCCTCTTTTTTAAACGTCCATAACTTTTACATACGACAATACTTTTTAATAAAAATTACACCAAAAAAACGAGTGTTTTTTTATCTTCAAAACGCATATAATATTGATATATAAAAAAATGAATTTTTTTTTTAAGTTTCAGCTCATTGTGTTATATTTGTTAGGTCATTGTGTTATATTTTTCAGTTCATTGTGTTATATTAGTCAAGACATTGTGTTATATTTTTCAGATTGTGTTATATCCGTCAGATCATTGTGTTATATTTGTCAGGTCATTGTGTTATATTCGTCAGGTCGTTGTGTTATATTGTCATCAGGTCGTTGTGTTATATTTTCATCAGGTCGTTGTGTTATATTTTTCATCAGGTCGTTGTGTTATATTTTCATCAGGTCTTTGTGTTATATTTTCATCAGGTCGTTGTGTTATATTTTCATCAGGTCGTTGTGTTATATTTTCATCAGGTCGTTGTGTTATACTTTTCATCAAGTCGTTGTGTTATACTTTTCATCAGGTCGTTGTGTTATATTTTCATCAGGTAATTGTGTTATATTTTCATCAGGTCGTTGTGTTATATTTTTCATCAGGTCGTTGTGTTATATTTTCATCAGGTCGTTGTGTTATATTTTCATCAGGTCGTTGTGTTATATTTTCATCAGGTCGTTGTGTTATATTTTCATCAGGTCGTTGTGTTATATTTTCATCAGGTCGTTGTGTTATATTTTTCATCAGGTCGTTGTGTTATTTCAGATCATTGTGTTATTTCAGTAGGTTATTGTGTTATAACACAATGACATGAATAAATAACACAATGACTTACAAATAACACAATGAGCTGAAAAACGTGAAATTTTTTTTTGTTTTTTTATATATGAATATTATACGCGTTTTAAAGATAAGAAAATGCTCGTTTTTATGGTGCAATTTTTTTAAAAAAATAATATCGTATGTAAAAGTTATGGACGTTTAAAAAAATGGGGTGAAACTTAAAATATAGAGACATTACCATCTTTACCCTTCCTTCTAATTTTAAGGGAGTGCCACATGTCATTATATCATGGCTTCTTAGACTTTCTAGGATAATTGGACTTTGTAGTATAACTCCACTCAATCACAAACTGTGTTTTATTCCATTAAGAAAATTTCACTCAATTTTTTTCAAGAACTTTAATTTTTATTACAAGAATTTTTTGTCTCTTCAAAAACTAGAGTCTAAAAACATTGATTTATTACGTAAGATTGAGAAATTTGAATATATCTCATTCTAAATTCAGAAAATTACATATTTATCTAAAACATGCTTTTTGTAAATTATACATTGAAACTTATAATTTAGGTAAATATAGGAGTTAACAAATTTAGAGGGGCATATATAACATTGCCTCAATATTTTATTTTTATCATCTTAACTTTAACTTAATTTAATGGGTGTTATAATCATTATAAGCGTTGTTGAAAGCACATTAATGCATATAAAGCAAAAAAAAGAAGTTAAATAAAATAACAACCAGCCTTACTAATAATCATCACCATCACACAGCCTAATTTTCTAACCCTCATCGAGCCCATCACCATAATCATGAGGATCATTCATCTCAAAACAACTGGACCACCATCTCCTAATTTTTTTAACGGCGACTTTTATGAATTGTGACGGACGTAACCCCCGTCACATAGAAGATTCCTAAACCAAGTCAGGCAACCACATACGTTGTCTTAACCAGGCCAGCATGGTGCATCTAACTTGGTAGAGCGCTCACAGGAAAACCCCACAGAGGCCGGCGTAGCAACCGTTATCGAGGATCGAACCCTCGCCCGTGAGTAAAACCTGTTTGTCTCATCAGCATTAACTGAATCACTGACTGGTATCGCTAAAAAATAAGGCTTATGAGAGTAGAACTTAGGACCTTTTAGTACACCAACAAACTAATTTACCACTCCACCCAAATTCCTTTGATCCCATCTCCTATTATCAAAACACATTAAAAAAACAATTGAAGTGCTTAGGTGTCTTTTCTCTATACCACGGTTTAAATTAAAGATGTCTAAAATCCAATTCTTGAGATTTTTGGACAACTTGTCAGTTAGATGGTTTTGTATAATTTGGTTTTTTGGGTTTAATAGTTTGGTTTTAACAATTTAGTGGTTCTATTTTGGCGGTATGATTCGAGCGTATAATGTAACAAAGATCAGGGACCATTAACTCAAACAAGTCTATCTAATAAATCAAACTTTTAAGGGGGTAATTTTTGAAGGGATTTTTTTTTCTATAATAGGAAGTTTGGGAGGTAAAATTTAACTAAATTTTTCACCATGCAAGTTGATAGAGTCAACTCCTTAAATGTTATATATTTACAAATTGTTAAATATAATTGTTATAATTTCTTTATAAATATTACTATTTAACCCGTGTGTAACACACGGGTATTAAACCTAATTAATACATATATAAGTAAATTTTTAAATGAACGTTTAGAGTTAACAATTTTCTTATACAAATTAATGTTAAGTGTTAACAAGCTAAATTTAATGTCTATTATGTTATTAGACTATTAGAGTATATATCTAATAATTCAAGGTTTTAAGAGAGACAAATTTTGAGGAAAACTTTTTGTTCTATAATAGAAAGTTTAGGAAGAAAAATTAAGTGAATAATTTCACCATGCATGAGTTGATGGAACCAAAATTTTTAAATGTTAAATATTTACAAATCGTTAAATATAATAGATTAATAGTTATAATTTCTTTATAAATATTATTATTTAACCCGTGTGTAACACACGGGTATTAAACCTAGTTATATATAAATCATTAAGAAAATGTATGTAAGTTTAACATAAAGGGTAATCAAATGTAATTAGTAGTAAGTTAGTAACAAAACTTCCATGGATCTAAAAGTCTACTAGAAAACACAAACATGTAGAATTAGTTTAAAAAACAAACCGTGTACGTGGTATACGAAATAAGCGAAATAAGGTAGAACTATCACGTAAGGGCTTACACATGAGTAATAGTTATCATGTAAAGATAGAAGAAGTATTGGATGTTAACAGACCTAACTATTAGTTTTTGACCGCTATTGGTCCTCACTTCTGAAATATGTGCATGCGGTCCCAACTTTTATCATTTTGGCCACTAATGGACCGTCGTTAAATAAGTTAACGGCGCTAACTTCTTTTTATATAATTTCAGGCGACATTTTATTTTTTTGATTGGAATAAGAATACGAGTCGATTGATATAAAAATTACATCGAAACGGTGCTCCAAATGACAAAACGATGCTTTATCGGTGTGTTTAAACCTAACGGTTTTTTAACCGGATGTTCAAGTTTCATTGTTCGGATCATCATTTTGATGTAATTTTTATATAAATAGACTCGTATTCTTATTCCGATCAAACACCATAAAACATCGACCTGAAATTCAAAATAAAAAGTTAACACCGTTAACTTTTTTAACGGCGGTCCATTAATGACTAAAATGATAAAAGTTGGGACTGCCAGCACATATTTCAGAAGTTAGAACTGGTAGCGGCCAAAAACTAATAGTTAGATCCGTTAATATTCAATACTCCAAAATAGAATTATCATGAAGAGATGAAATTATCACGTAAGCATAAAACAATACCATTCTGAGGTGATAATTCCACCATTGCATGATAAAGGTTTGACCGTTTATAAAGTTTTTAACCAAAACACAAACCGTAATTAACCAAATATTATGATTTACTTAAGTCGAGTAAATGATTTAATCGGTTTATAAACACCTCTACTTCGAATCTAACTTGTAACAAGTGGTCAATTGGAAACCATATTAAAAAAAAATCCTTTACACTATTTATACGAGTCCAGAAAACAAAAGCAAAGCAAAACAAATCATATATCCGGCCACCATATATGTTCAGAAGAGGAGCCATCACCATCTCCGTGTTCGCCAATTCCACCACCATGGTTGGCTGGTGCCGCCCTCGCCGGAGATTGAGAATAAGAACAATCAGATTGGGAAACAAGAACCGGAGAGTGTGTATGAGGTGGCGGCCGGTGGTGCAGTGGCGGATGGTGACGTGTCCGTTTCTGATATTGAAGAAGTTTATAATGAAGATGGTGTCCGATGGCCGCTTTATGGAGGCTTATTACTTGTCGCTGCCTATTCTCCGCCCACAATTGTTTCCGATGTGTTAATTTTCCGACGTAATTAATTAATGTATAGTATTAGTGACTCATGATTAACAACCTTTGCTCAAAATAAATTAAGGTTTCATAACACGGATTTTTTTATTTTTTTTTAAACTTCAATTTTATGGCTCAATTCAAGCACATCCAACATGAAACTCAAATGTTATCATAGGGTGATCGATTTGAAGAGTTGAAACTCAAGATCGATCTTATTTTAATAAACTATTGGATAAGCTAGTTACTATATGTAACTTTAAAGAATTAAACAATATGTTAGTTTTCTTCATTTCCATATCTGGCTAATATAATTTTGTAAAAAAATGATTGTATACAACGACAAGGAGGCGAGTGCACCTACCCGGTTACCCTTAGCGGTTGGAGTGTCTCCTATGAGCTTTTAAAGTCACCAAATCTCCTTCGAGATAAAAAAAACAAGGTGCATGAGAGCTCGTGAAAAACTTACGAGCTTCAACTCGTCACCACCTGGTGAGGCGCTCTAGGCGCTCCAAGTGTGACAAAGAAAAATAGAAATCATTTGCCAAACATGATCCAACTCCTAGAAAGTTTCTACCTCAATGGCATTGCATCTAAAGCATAAAAACGTGTCATGTTATGTTAAAGGATCTTGTTTAGCTTCACAATCAACGTTTAGCACTAGTGAATCCAAACATAAAAACGTGTCATGTTATGTTAAAGGATTGGATCACAATCAACATTTAGCACTAGTGAATCAAAACATGAAAATGTGTCAGTTATGTTAAAGGATCATATTTAATTTCACAATCAACGTTTAACGCTAGTGAATCCAAAACATAAAAACGTGCCATCTTATGTTAAAAGATCATGTTTAATTTCACTTCACAACCCACGTTTGGCAATAGTGAATGCAAACATTACACGCTTATATAGATGCATCGTTTTCATGAGTACTCGCACATGCATGTTTAGTAAGTGGGCAACATGAAAAATACATTTTGTACACCAAGACAAAAATTCTAAAATGTTTTCTCATATAATTATAATTGGCAAATTCATGGTGATCCCCTTAAAAGGTTAAGGGAACAACAAAGACAAAGTTCTTCATAAGGCAAAATAGGAAAAACTTTCAAGAATAAGCAAAAGTGGATGGGGAGATGTCTCCATACCAATCAATGTAGCAAATAGCAATAGTAAGAAGTAACAACAGGGGGATACTTTCACTAGCCAACTGTTCAAGATGATAGGTCCACTCAATCATTCTTGCTTGTCAAGTTGGAGTGTCTCTATGGATTGGATTTGTAGTGTTTTTTTATTGCTTCATAGCTTGGCTAGCTTTACAAATCAAGTGTGTAGTGGAAGGAGACTTGGATTCTTTAAAAGAGACTGCAAGTTTAATTCGTACTAGCACAACTTAAGAATGATCAAATGGGACAATGAAGGGAGACTTGTGGCAACAGAAGTTCGATCTCTAAGACAAACGGGTTTTACTGCTAGCTTATTGCCGTGCCTACAGACGGTGGGTTAGTGGGTTCCCCCGAATTGTAGTCGTTTTTCCCCGAAATAGGTGGGTTTAATTGGGCTACCTAGTGCTATCTATGTTCGCAGAGCATATGAGGTCATCTTTTACCATTAGGTTACACTGGGTAGACTATTTTATTCATTTCGCTGTGAAAAAAATAAAATAATAAAAAAAGAATCAAGTGCGTGTGTGAAGTTGGTGAATCAATAATAATGCTCTCATGTTTTTAGTTTTAGCTCTAAAGTTTAAATCCTTAGAAGTTGGTGATGAATTTATGTTAAAAAATCTACAGCTGTTAAAAGAAAGTTTGCACGTCTCTTTCAAGTTACAATTATATTGTTGTGCTTGATGCATGTATCTTACAAAACTTGTAAAAAACAAACTTTAAAACAGATGTTATAATTGCCTTTGAGTTACTCCGTATATCAATAGAGTTATTATATGCGTCATCTAATAACAAAGTTGCTACTGAGTATTTACCAAACATAGATACAATTTTGCATACACACAAATCATGCATGTTGGAAGACGAAAGCAAACGAATTTTAACATTGCAAAAGAGCCCTAATTTTATCGTTCATTTTAACACACGAAAAAAACTTAGAGGCGATACTTACTATTTGTAGCATTTGTATTTATATCATTATTAGTTAAGCTTTTTTTAACCAATGAACATCAAACACCCAAAACTAGAGGTGTACAAACCGGATTCACAGAGGAAACCAGGACCAGTTTCGCCGTTTTTTTATCGGTTCCGGGTATAGTCGATTTGGGTTTAATCGGGTGGTTGAGGGGAAATTGATTCCGGGGCCGATTTGTTTCATCTGAGGAACCAAAACCCATTTTTACCTTGCGGTTCGGGTCCCTATTTGGTTACATCAGGTTGGGTCAAGAACTGGGTTGACCAGGTCCCCGGTCCCTCTACCCAAAACATTGAAAAACATTCAAAAAGCCTATAACACTTTGTTTAACAAATGGCAAATATTCATATATAGTTCATGGCTTACCACTAAGGCAAAAAGATACGTTTATTCGTGAGAGCAAAAGTGGTGTGAAAATAAAATGATTATCACGTGACCATCATCTCATATCACAAGGACCATTAGCAAGTATGTTTCTTTGAATGGCAGAGACAATTAGGTTTGGGTCAACAAGCATGTAAACAATTATTCGGTTAAAATTGCTAGGAAACTGATTATTGAAAAAAACGCAGTCTTTTCGATGTCTTGGGTCCTTCCTAGGAAAAATTGGGTGTCAGATAAGGTAACTACTTCATGTGGCAAGGTCAACGGGACAAAATCACTACCAAGCTGGATGGTCTCATCAGATGCGGCATCGATCGCTAGAATTAATCCCACCTTGCTCAAATTGTAACATCCTTTGGGTTTGTTTTGCCTTAATAAAAGCAAAATTATTTTTTGTTTGAACTGCAAAAATGATAATGATAATAAAAGCTAGATATATGGTATATAATTAATTGTTATTCTATTTTAGTGTGGGAAACAGAAACTGTGAAATATGGTATATATGCCGCATGCGCATCCAATTCCACAAATGTCTTGATTTTGACCACCTCATTACTTCCCCTGTTTCTCCCCTTTCTCTTTGTCTGGCTTCCTGTCTAAACATATCATCACTCAAACACTCCAACTTATTTTCACCTTCTCGTGTTTCACACCTATTCTCCCACCCCTAACACCCATGTTCTCCTTAAAAAATGCTTAGACCATGTGTAATGGGGCGTTTTACCCAACCCAAAACGCCCAAAACGCCCCTAAAGCGCCCCTAAAGCGCCCCAAACCATTACATAGGGGCGCTTTGGAGCCAAATTTTGTCTTTGGCGCTTTGTACAAAACGCCCAAATATCTCGATTGTGGTAAAAATCTGATGTGGAGGGAATAATGGGGCGTTTTGGGGCTTTTTATCCCTTACCACTACACATGGTCTTATAACTTTCTCCTAAAATATGTTAGAAATTACTTTCTATTGATGCCGTTATGAAGAACATCAAGATGAACTCATTTTTATGGTTGAGCAAAGTGTGTTGATATGGTTTGGCATTTTGGTGTTTTAACCCATTATCATAGGCTGTGGTGTTTTTTTTTATATAAGTTTGATCATAATGTCTTACTATTGGTCTTCTCGTTTAATTATATCACCATGGTTGTAAAGCATGTTAAATTTTCCTTTAATGTTGAAGTCATCACACAATCTCTTTACTGTGTCGTTTTAGCAAATTAGACACTTTTAGCAAATCGTAGTTTTGCTTAGTGTGAAACATAACATCTATCTTGCCTCCTCCTCCGTTGTGAAGGATATTATCTCAAAAGCTCAAAAGACATACAAAAAGCTTTTTTCGTATAAAATAATGTTCTCCTCAATAACAATTACGTTTTTTTATATTACATGTTAAAAGAAAACTTCCATAGGATCGAACTCATCATGTTTTACTCTAAAACAAGAACTTAAATACATTGCAAGCTTAAGTTTTGAACCATAACAATACTAGAATAAATAATTACAAACAAGTCATAAAATCAATCGAAACTCTAAGGAAAGATTCCCAGGTGAAAACCAACAAGTTGAGTTTTATGGGAGAACAGCTTTAATATCATCATCACCATGATTTAACACATGTCAAATGTCATGTCATGTCATGGCTTTCATGGGCCCTGAGCTATAAGCCCATTTACAAGCAAAAACATCACCCTATTCTTTAACTATTTGTGACAATCACTAGCGTTGCCTGAATGCTATGTACCTTCACATGACACAGGTTGGCTGCATGCAGCTTGAAAACAATCCCCATTTCTTCTGCATTCATATAAAATAACTACAGTAAACAACAGTACTAGTACCATTCTATTTTGGCTTTATTTATCTGTCAACTTAAAAGTAACGAAACAAAATAAGGTTTAACATGGTTATTTGTTTAACATAACATGGGTAATTACTTAATTAAAGAAATAAGGTTAATAACATTAATTAAAAAACCAATATAAAAATTCATATCTTTTAAGGAAAAGAAAACATTAATATGATTAAAATTACCGTTTGGTGTTGTGTTCTCGAACATATTAACTACACTTTAACAAGTTGTAAACATGGTCTAACTACACTTGTACATCAGATTAGATACACAATTTGAAAAGACAAATAAATGTACTATAGAAAATTAAAGACATAATTTTTCTGGGCTTTTTATCACCACCTAAAAACGTCGCTCATTTCCCATCACTAGGACGTTTTTAGGGACAAAATCGTTCTTAATATAACGTCTATTTTTTTAAGCTGCAATTGGACCCATTGTAGCTCATCACCACAAAAAATGATTGACAATGAAAACAGTGTTGACTTTAAGCATATTGAAAGTGGGACCCATAATTAATATAATGAAGTTGTTAAACAAACAAAGAGACCAAAAATGTGTAAATACGTGCCTACAATTGCGGGGAAATGATAGAAGCGTGTCAGCGGACTCGTGATATGTGATCATTTGATTTAACAACATTTATGAACCCTTACACTCACGTGTGAGAGAGAAAACATTTTACATTTTTAACACAAGTGAGTTTACGAAATTACCCTTCTCGGTTTCACACGGAGGAGCGCCGGCGAGATCCTGTACAAGTCTTCGTCTACCGCCTTTGGTTTAACTTTCTGGCGTTGTTGCTCCGGTGGTGGCGGTGACGGTGGGACTGCTAGAGTGACAGGACTAGGTGGCTGTTTTGCATCACAGTCGTAATTGTACCCGTATTCATAGTCGCAAACCACCCATGCGTCTTTTTTCTCTTTAATGTTCGGGTACCCTGCTGCTTTCCTCTGTTGTACCATAAAGTACTAGTCAAAATTTACCACTAAAAAGTTTTAAATTCAGTTTTGCTTTAAAAAATTTAGCAAAAATAACTTTTTTGTTAATTATTCAAAACTTTACTAATTTGTTTCAAATTTAGCTCCAAAGTTTTATATTTTTGGAGTACAAATTGAAGATAGGACAATTTTTTTTTAACTAAAATTAAAACAACAATCTTTTAGATTAAATTTATAATTCTATAGAAATAATGTTTATTTTTATGAAATATCGACGAAACTTTTGACTTTAAAAAGTAAAAGATCAACTTTTTGTAGTCAAGTTAATGATTTTAGTTTAAATAGAAAAAAAGGTTATTTTTATGAAACTAGTGATCACAATGAAATTGAACACATTAGGATAACCAGGTTAACACTAATGGTGTCTCTAACTTACCAATTTATAGAGAAAAGTGAAATCGAAACAGGAAACAACTAGCTACTTTGAAAATTGATGTTTTTAATTTTATTCAGAAAACTAGGTTTAATACCCGTGTGTTACACACGGGTTAAATAGTAATATTTATAAAAAAATTATAACCATTATATTTAACAATTTGTAAATATATAACATTTAAGGAGTTGGCTCCATCAACTTGCATGGTGAAAAATTTAGCTAAATTTTACCTCCCAAACTTCCTATTATAAAAAAAAAATCCCTTCAAAAATTGCCCCCTAAAAGTTTGATTTATTAGATAGATTGGTAATATTTATGAAATTATTAATTAAACTTTTGGAATGAAATTGAAACAACCATAAACGTTTGGGATTTAAAATTAATATTTTCAATCTTATCGGAAAAATTATGTAATTAAGACACAGGTTTTGACATTTCAGGTTAATGTACAATGGTTAATGCGTAGTGTACTTACTAACAAGCTAAGCACAATTGAATATGAAATGAAGTTAATTACCGTCCGACGAGGAACAACGATCATGGCCGGAGTAACGACATTGTTGTCGTACAAATCGCCGGTGACGTACAGATCACGATCTTCAGAGTAGCTGTAACGGAGCAATCCGGCTTGTCTCGCCGACTCAAAACACTGAGTGAACGGAAGATTGTCGTTACAGTCCCAGCTTCCGAACGCCGGAACATTGTTTCGCTTATAGTCCTGTAAATCAACAACAATTTTGAATCATCAATTGGTTGCATTAGATGTTTGAATTAATGGAGCAGCAGAAGATGTGTTGTTAAACTGAGTAGAGATGAAGAGCTTACATAGTCATAATCGTAGTCATAATCCATGGTGGATCTGATGTGTTGTTGAGTGAATAAATGTGGGTGGAGATTGAAAGGGGATTTGTTAACTTTGGTGATATTGGGATTGAATCTATGAAGGGGCCTTTTAAAGGCTAATGTCATGTTGGTTAAAGCCAATTTCACCCTGGGTTTTGTAAAGATGTCATTTACACCCCTTCAAGTTTTTAAGTTCTACATTACGGAAGTATGAATTGATGTTTGATGACAGTTTTTTGTTAGGTGTCGATTACCGAGTTTTTATTAAACGACAACTTTCAATTTATGCAATCAGCTAGTCGCATCCCTCATAATGGGGAACCCCCCCACCTCACTCCGGTCAATATGTTGTCTTAACCGGGCCCATTTGACATCGGAGTTTGACTAGGCGTTCAACCGGGAAAACCAATGGGTTTTTCTTGGAAAATCTCACAGGCAGGGTGAGAACCCTGGACCACCACTGTAAAACCGGGTGTCTTCAACCAGCTAGGCTAGAATCATTAGACGTCGATTACCGAGTTGATAGTATAATGATATAGAGAGTGTTATATAAAAATAAATGTGTTCGTGTGTAAACTCTACGAAGTGTGTGTTTTGAAATAATTAGCGTGAGAATTTTATCAATCTTCGTCAATGTTGCCTGATAATGCACATGCACACAAGACATGTTTTTAAAACACCTGCTTAAGAATTTCACTCATTTCAAAACTTGTGTGATTTTAATAACTATCAAGCAAGACATGTTACAAAGCTTACGTGATTTTAATAATTATCACGCAAATGGTTAAAGCAAAAGATTGAATTCTCACGACTCACACAAACGTTTTAGGAAAGGGATGGAATTCTCATGTTTTTAATCATGTTCGTTAATTTGATTAAAAAATAAACGAAGTGGATGGTTTCGCACACTTTGTACACTTCCTATAGTTTGTATAATAACATGTCTTTAGTGATATAATTCAATATAATATGGTTGTAATAGTTTCTTATGATATCTATATTTTAACGATAAACTTAAACTCTCGCTAAACAAATTTGCAAGTTAATCTATTTGGTTTTAGAAATCGTGCATGCCACTTCAAAAGCTGTTTTTGTAATAGTCATTGTAGTCGAATTAATGGGTTTTCAATAACCTTTAATTGGAAGCATGGCTTTTTTTCAATGAGAATACTTTAGCAATTTTTAGATTTGCTATCTATATTAGTCGAGAAGAGAATGTGCAACACAAAATCCGGTTTCGATTTATAAACCAAAACACCAACCCTAGGGTTTCATAACACGAGTACTAAAGCACATGTAAGGCAATTGCTACCATATAGGTGGCGTCAAACAACTATATATCAAAAATGATGGTATAATACATCTGCTGTAAAACCTAAGCATCGTTAAGTTCTGATAACGAAAACCCTCATTAAAGAATGTAAAACAAAGAAGAAAAGAGATGTGACAATTGAAGGGCTAACGAAAACCTCTCTTCTCTTTGTAAAGTGAGAGCGTAAAAGAAGCAAATATACCACCTTAAGTTCATAAGTTGTGCACAAAGACAAACCCACAAAAGCGTCAATGATCAAAAGTTTTAGTTATATATATACAACGTTACTCGTAAAAGTTTTAGTTATAAATATCATATAAGTTTTTAAATAAGACCCCATCACCTATCACTTTTAAAAAAATCATTTGAACCACCTAGAAACTATTTGGTTGCATGCTAGTTAATAGTTATTAGTTTTTTTTATTTTTATTTTAATTTTGATTTATGTTAATGTTACAAAACCGCTTTCTTCTTTCCCGATAACATCATCTTTAGTGGATTTCACACATCGCAAACCCCACACACATAAAAACAAATAAGAATATATATGATCTCGTCATAATATCTAAAAACAGCGTCAATTTGTTCACTAAACTTATAAATGATAACGTGGGTCTTGGTTGTTACTTGATTATCTCACTTTTCATTTTCCCAAGAATCAAACAAGTGAAGCTTTTGTTGTAATTGGAATATCTACTAAAGGTTACAAATTACAAATTACATCTTATTATTTATTTATTATATTTTCACATTGAATTGTTGTTATTTTCCTTAAGAAATGACAACTAGTGTTCTTGGAAAATTCATCAAGTTTAGGGTTTTATGTGTAACCCTTTGCTCGGCTAATTTTCGATATTGTGACCTTAGCGAGAACTAAATCACTTGGCATGGTAACAAAGCCATTATAGAACATAGTGGCATGGTAACTAAATCACTTGATTTTGTAAGTACAAGGTTTTTTAAATTGAATTTTGGGTGTCAAACTGTTGACACGAACTAAATCATCTAAAGCAAATCAAGTCGCTGATTCAGCTTGAGATTTTATGGTTTAACTCAAAGTTCGGCTTTGAAGGACTAATGGTCGCCATAAATCATTACCAGAGAATTTTTCAAGAATCAAACCTGAAAAGAGTTGACGGGACATGTGTAAGTCACGTATCACCAACCTCCTATTAACTATTAATAATTTGTCGAGAACTTGAGAAGGAAAGTGTGTAGAAATAAACAAGAGAAAGTTAAGAAACATAAACTATTTTGCACTACCTGGTTTAGGGAGAGAAAATGTTTATGCTACGTACTCAAATCTATAAGTAAACAAAAAATACCAATGTGACATATACTTGGCCACAAGTCCTTTATGCATTATTATTATTAAAAAACCTTCACCGTCTTATCGGACCTTTTTATTAAACTAGATTGTATTAACACTTGCAAGTAATCTACCGGGATTCTTTTAATGTCGGTGATAAGATAGATTACAGAGTTACCTTAATTCTCATCTAGAATAGTTAAAAAGGCTAAACCCATATCTTTTAGAGTTCAGTTTTTGCAACAAAACTTTAACGAATTCCTATGAAGGGTCATCATACCGTTCTTGACCGGTTTCATAACCCGATGGCAAACATTAGTTGAGCTTTTGTTCGTCCTTTATTCATGGTGGGTATAAAAGCAAATAAAATGCCACCAATTACTAACTATATATAGTGAAAATGTGCAATTGATATTGACAAGAGTTGTAGGGTATAGTTGTCAATAAGATACGAAAAGAAAATAAGTTTAACCCCACAATGCCAATAAGCATAACTTGCAATAACAATGTACATGTGTACATACATGGAGTACATGTGGTTAATGCATGGTTTCTTGTGCATTGGGAATTATAGATTTGGAAAATTTAGTTTAGATACCTTAAAGGGAAGCAAAAAAAGAAAGAAGAGAACTTTTAAGGGTTGAAAATGAAAGGAGCAATACTTGAGGGATTATTTTGCTTTATTACTTTAATGAAGGGAGGTATCTATGTATATTCTATTTCTATATTAAAGCTATCTCAAGTTATATCATGTATGTATATACCTACTTTTTCTTTACTTTAATTTTCTTTTTAGTAACCTTTTCTCAAAGCAAAATAAGTGATAATGCCCACGTAAATATAAAATGCCCCGTGATGTCTAATGTACACATAACACATGTAACAAATTATATATGATTCAAAAGGTTATGTATTGATTAATCAAAAGTTTTAAAACTAAAATTTAAAACTTACATCATCTTGACGAAAATAAGGTGGAATAAATTTGCTTCACATGACACAGTAAAATATTTATTTATATGTGATATTTGTATTTGAAAATCGAGTGATGTCTTATATTAACATGATCACTAACGTAAAAACAATTCTAGATCTGTTATTATCTATCTCAATTGACATATGTTAACATCATATTTTGGTATTATGTTAAAACTATTTTTTTTTTTGTATGAACGCATGCATAGTAGTTGACCAAAGGGTTTTTTGGTGTAAGTGGTATTTTTTTCATGAACAATTTCTTTGATCATTTATTTTATTATGTGCCTTAAATAAGATTTGAATCTATAATCATTTGGTTAAATGTCATACAATTTGTCACCCTATATTAACCTAGTGGCTATTGGTGTAGTGGTATCTATCTACACAAAACTACTCATGTGACATCTAATTTTAATAGATGAGAATGCGTCGTTAAAAAAAATAGATGACGATGAACCAATTAGATAGGCATCGAGGTATAATGGGTGTGTCACAAATGCAAAACATTAAATTCTAGAATATATAGATGGTGATTTATTTATTATATAAAATATAAGAAATGTTATTTTAAAAGAAAAAGTAATTTAATAATCAAACGATCAACTATTGCTTGTACATACTAACATTTTAACCAATAATATTCTAATATTTCATTTTGACTTAATTACACCAATAGGACCTGTGGTTTATACAAAATAACAAGTTTGGGTATTAAGTTTTTTTTGTTGCAAGTTCGAGTATTGGTCTTCTAACTTGTAACAGATTTAGGTCTTAACACTAACAAAAGTTAGTTTTGCTGTTAACTTGAAGGGTGATTTAGTCTTTTTATATTTAGGCATCATTTTGTACCTTATGATTGTTTAGGGACTGCTTATGTAAATATTTTTTCCATAATTACCTACAACATTGTCTTCTTCCATAATCTTCGGCACACCAAACACACAACCAACACATGCTTATCTTCATCTTTGATCGATAGTTCGGTTACTTCGTTACATGAGTACATGTGTTGGTGAAGATGAGCAATATGTGTTTGGTTATGTGTTTTGTGTGCCGGAGATTAAGGGAGATGACAACGTTGTAGGTGATTATGAAAAAAAATTATTTATATAAGCAGTCCCTCAACAAACATAAGGTACAAAATGGTACCTAAATATAAAAAGACTAAATTACCCTTCAAGTTAACAGCAAAACTAACTTTTGTTAGTGTTAAGACCTAAACCTGTTACAAGTTAGAAGACCAATACTCGAACTTGCAACAAAAAAAACTTAATACCCAAACTTATTATTTTGTATAAACCACAGGTCCTATTGGTGTAATTAAGTCTTTCATTTTTATCAAAAAAGATATCCTAATAGTAAATTAACTATAAACTTACACTTAATTTTCACTAGATTTCGTCACATTTTAGTAATTTGTTGGGAGTCATCAACGTGAGCGAAACCGAGTGTACAACGACTGTAAATTTACGTTCATTATACTGTTGGGATTACATTTGATAACAAAAGTGGAAATTGAAATTATTGTTAGTCAGACTATAAGCGTCGATTATTTAATTATTATCACTCAATAATTAATATTTTAGATTATTGAAGTTCATTTTTAAAAAGAGATAATTATATCAAAACTCTATGACATTTTAGTTTATTTCTTATAAATACTCATACTTTCAAAATACTATTATTAAAAATACACCCTATTATTTTTTTAACCGGCAAATATCGATCGACCACCTATCTGTTTCTCCACTGGGACCGCACCCTCAACTCCTACAGAATGAAACTTACATTTTGGTAAGAAAACCTTCTGGTCTAACCTAAAACCTCCTATTTTATTTTTATTTTTTTGTGTTAGGTGAGACTTGAACTTAAGACCTCCTAGATTTACGGGTTTTAAATACCTTACTTTAACCACTTGAGTTAAGGATCATTACGTACACCCTATTAGTTACTAATAAGCCCTTTGTTCCTTATCTTTCTTTAGTTTTAATATACATGCAGTTATATATAGTGAGATAAATAAGAGGGTGTCCCACTATGTCTTATTTTTTAACGGCAAAATATATATACAATCTTGTTTCGGAGGATATGTGTTATCTTAATCCGGTTCATCTATTCATTTTCGGTTTTCCAGTCAGGACCGCACCCCTACCATCACAATAGAAAATCCATCTTTGGTGAGAAAACCTCTTAGTTCAACCTAAAACGTCATATTTTCTTAGTTTTTTTATTCTAGATAAGACTTGAATAAAAAACCTCTCAGTTTTTATATAAGTTTTGAATACCTCATCTTTAGTCGTTTACCATTTGAGCAAATGACTGTCACAATATCTCATATAATTGCCTATGTAATCCCAGACTCTCAAAATTCACATGATATTATAATGTTATATTCACGAAAGCTCATAAATTAGGCAACCCACACGCATAATATTGTAATTGTAGTTGTTGTGCTTTGTGTCAAACAAAGCCACTATGCTCCACACCTTTTGTTTTCTCTTTCTTTCTTATACGAGTAGCTTTTAAAAGGCTATTTTTCCCAAAACAATCCTACTTAAACATGTAATTGTAAACTATGCATTCAAATGTGTACGAGTTGCCCACAAACCTTTGCTTAAAAGCAGTAGTGGAGCAAAAAGCTCGACCACGAGCACAATTTATCAACATTTAAGTTTTCACCCTTAAAAATAAGTATTTTTATAAGCTAAAAATTAAAGAAAAAATTATACACTTATACGCATCACCCACGTGGTTTTGTCGTTATTTCAGTTTTAGTCTGCTATTTTCTCAAAGTTATGGATGAAAGCAGTAATATATTTTAACAAAATATATGAACGGTTTTTATAATTTAATCATAAAAAATTATATTATATTATTTATAATTCTAATTCTAAAGGTCGGTGACACCCCGACACGTGTCACCGATCGATTCGTCGAATTATTTTTTGATTTTAAACTTTTACGTATTTATGATTTTGACCTCTCGACTTTTATATGTTTACGGTTATAACCTCCGACTTTGACATATTTACGCCTTTGACCATTGACTTTGATTTTCACTTTATAACTTTAAACCGCTACTTTACTTTGACCTATTTACGGCTTTGCTTCCCGACTTTGACATCTAAGTTTGGGTATTTCTCCGTCTTTTAATATGCGACTTTACACCGTAACGTACGAGACAAATTTTTTTTACGTGCTTACGACTTTGACCATATTATTCTACTTTGATAAATTTTTTACATTGATAATCCCATTTTGACTTAGTTTTAATTTTGACATTTACGTTTGTTATATACCCGTTTTTTAATATGTTACGCATTATGACTTTGCACCGTAACGTGTGAGACATGGAATTTTTTTATCAACGTTTTTTACCTCCGACTTTCACATACGCGAGACCCGGCCGCCGCAACGCGCGGCCCGGCACAGAAACCTAGTATAATTCTAATAGAGAAGGTCGGTTCAGACCTTCTCTTTTAGCCCCTCAACTTTAATCAAACTATAAAATTGCCATTAAGTTAATTTTATTGGTTATTTACGGTTTGGACCCTGAATTTTGACATATTTACGACTTTAACCTCTTAATTTTCTCATTTTATAACCTTGACCCCATACTTAACTTTGAAATATTTACGACTTTTATTATCGACTATACACTTTTTACCTTTGTATCTCTCATTGTCACAACGTGACGTACGGGTTGAAGTCGGAAAAGTTGTTAACACGTGTTATGATGTAAAAAAACTACGTCGCCGCAACGCATGACTCATGTCAAGAAACTTGTGTTGTAACGCGTGTAAAAGGTCAAAATCTTAACGTCACCAATGTAACATGTCATGAAATCAACGAGATCCGGCCGCCGCATCGCGCGGCCCAAAAATAAACCTAGTTCAAATTAAGATAAACATGATTGTTTATGCTCATGTTGTGTCACGTAAAAAGTAAGCCTTACAAAGTGATCCATTAACTTTAATGTATAATACACTGTGACTAGTGATGTTAATTTTAAAATAAGATGACAATATATAATTAAACACATTATTGTACTTGTATTGCGTACTATACGTGGCTTGTCACTTGTTATCTTTTTCATGTCAGGTTTTGTGTTAATGCGTTGTATATATAGTTTTCTTAATTTGGTTTGTGTTAATGCATCACACACTAAAAAAACATAGATATATGTCTCTACTCGTGCAAGGTAAGTCCTCCTTCTCTTGGAAGAATCACTCACAACAAGAATTTAGGACAAGGTAGAGTTCGGCAGAGGGTTCGAGAATAAGGTAGGGTCATGTTCTTATGCCACACGTTTGTTATGATTATAAAATTTGCGCTACTCTTGAGCATAGAGATTGAAATGATAATTAACTCAAAACCGTGATGTTAAATTCGTAAATGTGTCAAAACTAACTCAAAGCTGGGATGTTAAATTCGTAAATGTGTCAAAGTAGAGTATGTGGTTGATTAAAGTTGTAAGTCGGCTAAACTATTAGAGTCAATATGATAAAATGTCAAAGTTAGGGGGTCAAAGTTATAAGTATGTCAAAGTTGAATACAAGACAACTTGTAAAAAACAAACTTGAATGACTAAATTGGAAGGTATAACTGACCTACCATATTATATAAGTTATTAAATAGTGCGATTATAATCTCTTTAATGAGAGCTTTTTATCACGAGCTTAATAAGTGTAAAAATAAAGCTAAGTTTAATAAAATATCGGTGCTTAAAGTGGTATAGTTGAAATGAAAGTGTTACAAGAAACCGAATGGTAACTTGTCACGCATAGGGGGACGCACATCATTCATTCAAAGTGGTTTATGCCACATGAAGTGGACACAACATTCTACGCTTTCTCCCACATCATATAAACGTCACGAACAACATATAATTCCTAACTTCTCAATTTCAATTCTCCAAAATGATGAAAACATTCTCAAAATGTACAATATATATTGTCTGTATAGTATAGGTATTTCATTGATCATTATTTTTAATTAAATTAGCAAATAGTGAAACACAAACTAAATAGTAACGCTCCTCAACGTTGGCAATATATATAGAAAAAACATACATGCATGGGGAGGGGAATATTTAGAAGAACTAAAAAGAGCCAATCGCTGACCTACCAAATATGTGCATTTTGTCACTTGTTGTTAAAAGGGTGAAGACACACAGAAATATTGAAGGATCGAGACTAATGAGTGAAAAGTAAAAGTAAAACTGTTAGGAAGTGTCAAAAACATATCAGGCTTTGGCTTAATTTGTTTTTGGCTTTGAATATATTGAATCTTCAATTCGTACCAATCTTGAAGTTAAAGATGCATGCATGCAGCTTTTCGTGTTCATTACTCATTATCACCAAAAAGAATAAAAGTTCTTCTTTCCATTTTAAACCTCTAGCTTCTCGTTAAAAGTATAGTATTCAACAAAGTTTATTACACCAACTAGAAGTGCTTGGGGTCCTCTTCACACATACCAAAGGTGATACATAAATTAAGACAGGTCGGGGTTTGATGATGATGCACACGCGAAAGAACGAACAAAGGGACGAGTGTAAAGTCGATGTCATAAAATTAACCAAGTTTAATTAAACAAGCAGCCTGAGCCCGAGTTCATATCAGGGCGAATTTGATAAATATATATTGAACTCAAAGTTTGTATATTACGCGCGCTTGATTAGCTAGGCATGTGAGTCTCTCTATGAGTCTTACAAACTTGGAACAACTTATCTAGTTACATTTTTTTTGAACGGTGGTGGCCGGTTAATTTTATAGAAAGAAAAACATCTACAAATTAAGAAGCTAGATTACAATAAACAGAAAGAACCATGTTACATTCCATGAGTAATATTGAAAATTTGAAAGAAGACCACATAGACCAATTCAACCGGCTCCAATCCACTTTAATTTTTTTTTTTTATCAAAAGAAAGCTTAGAATTTTGCTTTCTTCAAAAGTGTTACCAGCACCAAGCATTGAAACCCATGAAAATAAGGCTATTTTTTTAGCGAAACAAATAAAGTACGTCCGGTTAGCCCAATAACAAAAGGAGACCTCATAGGCTCTGTGAATATAGACAACGCCGTGTAGCCCAAACCCACCTATTTCATGGAAAACCCATTAAACCGTCCGCCCGTAAACACGAGATGAAGATAGTAGTAAAACTCGTTCGGCTAAAGGAACGAACTTGTGTTACCTTCCATAGTGATGTTAGTGGAAATTGAACTTGGGTATCTTTTAAAGCATCTAAACATATTATCACTACGCCATATTGAAAATTCCATATGGTTATTTCTCATGTTCCGATGCACTAGATAACCATTTTAAGCACCAACTCCACCACTTTTTGGAGCTTAGAACTATTCCTAATGTCGTATAAGGAAGTATTTAGCATAACATCAATGGGACTTGAAGGAATGATGGGCAAGTGGATCCATCTACCTAACGAGCCCAAACTTTTCTCGAGAAAGAACAGTAGTATAGTACGCAAAAAATGTTGGTATCATGGTAGGGGCGTTTGTCGTGGAGTTACCTGAGGTAGATACGAGTTTAAAGATGAAAGTTGAAATTGATGAAGTTGAGAAAAAAAGACTAAAATGAGAGAAGTTGGTAAAATGACTAAAATGACAATTTGATAAGCAAGAGTATTTTGGACTTTTAACACAAATTTAACAGAACTCAATGATTGAAGTTAGAAAAATGATTAAAATGACATTTTTTAGAGCCCAACTACGAGCTAGTTGTGAGAGTCCAGCTATAGGATAGTCGAGTGACTTAATCATTAAGACCTGTATACATGCTATCATGAGAGGTCGGGTAGGGACTATCTAGGTGGCCCATTAACCGACTCCGGTTAGCCTAGATACATGTCAGATCCTATTTTGTTTTTTTGTCAACTAGTGAGCAACCTGGTTAGCCGAAACTGGCTTATTTGGCTTGTTGGGTCGGTCAAGTCTCCATTTTTGCGGCATTCTCTTTCCCATTAGTCATAAAGAAAACATCCATGGTTAAATGGTTTACTAAATAACCAAAAGATTAAGGAATCTTACATAATACATGTTCTTGTATAGATAACCGACAAAATTAAAAGTTTTGTTTAGAAAAACAAAAAATGCACATCATTGAAATATTGAATGGAACATAAGTAACACATGAAACTAACCTCATCTGCTGTGAATATTGTTTTCATCTATAAGTATCATCTATGATCTATCTATCTATCAGTCTAAGTTGTAACTATCATAGTCCTGTCCGGGCCCATATCTGTTGATTAGTTATTATTGTACTCGAAAACACGCAACACCACATGCCTTGACACCGGCCCAAACTAAGGGCCCATGCTAAACCCGTGACTTCACTTCAACACTATCCTTTGTTACTTCCTTCACGGGTTTTCTAAAGTGGTTTATTGGCTTTGCCTTGTGGTTTACGATGAAGTGGTGTAAAGTCGTTGTCCGGGGTTATTGGCTGTGCCCGGTGGCGTACGATGGAGGGTTATAAAGTGATTGAGTTCTTATATAGGCTTCGTAATTTTGTCTTTTTTTAGATTGATCATGTTTTCCAATTCTTCGTCTATGTAAATTTCTCATATTATCTACCTTTCTCTTGCTGTGTGCGGGGTTGCATTTTGTATGTTTCACATGACACTTCATCAGCAAAAATTACTAAAATAAAAGAAATTGAACAAATTACAAATGCCATTAATCAAGATCAACAATCTAGCCGACTGTAAGCACCCATCTCACTGCAAGAAAAATTAACTCTCAGGGAAGACATTTGTGGTCGCTACAGACCTTCAATGTCATTGTCATGGCCTATGGTGACGACAAGTAAAAAAAGTAGTCAAGAGTCAGATCTTAAAGAAATAAGAAAGTCAAAAGTTAAATTATAAAGTCAAAAAAGTAGTCAAGAACCAGATCTTAAAAAAATAATAAAGTCAAAAGTTAAATCATAAAGAAAGAAAGATGATCTAGTTATGATTAAGAGAGAATGTCGAAAGTTAATCTTAATTAGTCCGAGTTTATTAGTCGAGTCAATTAGGTATAAGACAATAATTAGTGTTAGTTTATTAATTGTTTAGTCTCATTTGATTTACTCGTTAATTTAGTTGAGTAAGAGTTGGGTTATGATTAGTCTAAACTTTTGAAATGTGGATTTTGGGATTAACGTACTGAAAGAGTTTCAAAAAGATGTTTTGTGTTGGTGTTTAATCGCATCTGGCGTAACACATATGCTTCTTTTAACTTGATGTGAGGTTCACACATGGCCAAAGTTTTCACTCAGTTTGCTGGTAAATGAAATCAAATTGTCGTTTATATATATAGCAGCTACATGATTGGATTGTCGTTTAACCCAACCAAACCATACAAAACAAAACAAAATGGTCAAGTGATATTTTTCCCCTTTCCTATATATGTAAAAATCAACTTTTTTCTTATTTTTCCCTATCATATATATAAAATTTGATGTTTTTCTTATATTTCCCTTTTATATTTTTTCCCTTTCATATATTTTTCTTACAAATAAATATTTTGTTTTGCTCCACTTATATACCCTCAAAGTATAATGTCGGTGGGTTATCACGACGATATAATTTTTAATGATTACATGCTTCGTAGAGCCATCTAGCTATAATGATGGCATGTAGTCCAAAGGCAAGTCATGGATTTGTTACAGGTTTGAGTCTTTACGTCGTGTAATTCTTTTCTTCTTCTTTTTTAATTGTTTTACGATTCGTATAGCGCATGGAGGATGGCTAGTAAACGGACACCAACATTAGTTATACATGAAGATTGGTCTGATAGCTTATCAAATTGACATCGGCCCCCACTTTATGTGAAGTTTTTTTTTACTCCCCCCTAAAAAATATAAAAATCTTCACGTTCCACCACTGCATATCTTTGTACGTTTTTTCCATGTGTTTAAATAGATTAACGTCGTCTTTGTACGTTCTCGTTGTATTCACTATGTACAAAAGGTTCCCTGCAATAACGCGCGGATGGTGTTGCACATTATCCCTTACAAACTAACAAATTTGTTGATATTTTATTTGGTATGTTGTGTTTATAGACTTAAACGAGCTTAGTTTAACTCACGCTTATAGAATGGTTAATTAACCAAAACACCTTTTCTATTAGTTGACTTCCCAAACTAATTCCCTTACCTACTTAAAAGGCGAGTTCGGTTATCCCTAACTTGTGGTCTAGTGGTAAGATGACTTGAGTTCTCCAAAGGAGACTCAAGTTCTATCCCCACTAGTGTCACTTTTGGTGGATATTGGCAATGAAGCTCGTCCCGGGTTACCACCCGGCTTCGTGTCTGAGCCTGAGGGTTTTACGTGGCATGGTTAAAGGTTCCTGCCCGGTTTTTCCCTGGAACAGTTGGTTGACGAGTTTCGACTCCGATCAACTTGGCCCGTAAGGAGGGTTGTGGTGAGCCTCCGCTGCGTTCGCAGTAATGGGGGAGCCCCAATGCCGACGAAAAACACCTATGGGTGTTAAAGGCGGGGTTTCGATCTCGGTCCTTGCACTTCTGAGTGCTTCGGTCATAGACCGTTGCATCAACCGCCGTTCTAAAAAAAATGCGAGTTAGGTTGACCTTAGCTTTTAGTCCTCACACTTTGCCGTATTTACATTCTTAGTCTCCCAATTCAATTTTTAACATATTTGCAACTTTGACTCGTTATCATTTTTTACCCCTGATGACCTAGCCACTTTACAACTTTGACATTGCTACTCTACTTTCATATAGTTACGACTTTGGTCATTCTGCTTTGACTGAGTTATCGTTTTGAGCTCTAAGTTTGGATATATCTACGTTTTTTTAATATGGGACATTACGATTACATACGTACGTAACATGCGAGTCATAAAACTTTTTTTTATCAACACGTATGACGAAGTCGCATTTACTATGTGACTCGGTCTTATAGCTAGTTAAATGTGAAAATCAAGATATAAAACATCACTCGTGTCTAAGTTCGATTTAGCCAGTAACCCAACTGAACTGCCCATCGTTTTTTTATATTTCAACAAATAAATAAAAACTAAACTCTATTTTGTAACTTAGGTAATAATGATGAGTCAATGATCTTTTGGTTTAGTATTGAAGAGTGAGGTGAGAAACTTTGTCTTCTTGGAGGTCCTGGGTTCGAATTCAAGCAATGACATTTGGTAATACTAACTTGGTGAGTTGGTGCTACTAACTTCTAACAGCTAACTCGCAGTTAAAAAAAAGGCAATAATGATAAAACTTTTTTAAAGCATTCATACCAGACAATTAACTTTCTTTTATATACATAGTGCAATCAATGGCAAACAATAAACTTAGATATCTTAATTTTCATTCAGTTGTATTCCGATACTTTAAAAAAATAAAAATGAAACTCGATGCTTAAACCAATGCAAATCGCATTTTGGTAACGGAAGTTAAGCAATATCTCGGGCTCTTCATAGCTCCGCCCAAAGAGCCTCGATAAACATTTACTTCTAGGACAATAACGTTTGTAGTTGTTACATGTATGGTATCTTTCCTCTCTCACAAACTTAATTTGCCAACCCCTTATGTTAAATCACATAGGGTATGTTTATACCGTCCCAAGTCCCAACTAAACTAAACTTTAGGCTTTGTTTATTTGAAACACAAAAGACAAAAAAAATTTCCAACATACAAGCACATTCTAAATTTCGTGGCTGGTTATCATCCGTTGGTGTTAGCTACAGGCGTTTATGAATCGGGTTGGGCTAGTTTGAGTAGTTTCTTAAAGAAAAAAAATACAGGAAATTTGGTTTTTGATTTTACACCTGGTGTGTGTTGGTTTTGGGCTTGAAATGTTTAGGCCCAAAGAAAGTTAGACCAATATAATGAATTCGGACCTTAGAATTTTTTTTAGTACACTTTTTAATAACCACGTTTTAAGAATGTTTTGAAAACCGGATTGGACACTTAATCGGTATTATAATTTTAATGGTTGGACTGGGATACAATAAATAGGGGAGAGATTTTCTAAAAAGGGCAAAAACTCTAAAAAGGCTAAGAAGGATTCTGGGGCGTTGGATCGGCTGTTTACGGCTAAGATTTAAGCGGTGGCATTTTTGTAAATATTATGAAGTTTTGCTGACGCGCGTGATGGAACCAGGGGTAGATTTGTCATTGCGCGTTTCCAACACCATGTATATATAAAAAACACAACGCTTAACACTGACTCTGTAAAATAACACCACACATAAATAATTAATAAAAAACGCCATAGCTAATGAAAACGTCATAACAATAATTAACAGATCGATCATCACTGTAGAATGAAAAAACGTCATAACAATGATTAACACTATCATCACTGTAGAATGAAAAAACGGCATAACTTACCTGCAACAAAGTAACACCGGAATCGATATGAAAACGTCATAAAAATAATTAACAGATCGATCATGGTGAATCATGGTGTTTTTAATATTCGAACTGATCACTAAAAACACCATGATTCAGAATGTTAAAAACACAATGATTCAGAAGAACTGAACATTGATCGGACGTTCGTAATTAGTAAACGAAAACGTCAAAAACAAACAAAAACATCATTGTTTTCAGTATTCGCCATAGATGAATGATTATGGATTCAAAAATAAAAACGAAAAACGTCAAAAGCACGCCATACATAATCGGATGTTCGTAATTAATAAACGTAAAAAAAACAACATAACTGAACATCGAGAGTGATAACTAGGATTTTGAAGTCAGCATCGCGCGTATAAATGACGAAGATGCCCCTCCGTGTTTTTTTTTTCTCTCATGGCCACGTGCTTGTTGTTGATTTCTTCCTACACTTCTTAGAGTTTTGAGCCTTTTTAGAAAATCCGCAATCACAATAAATATATATTTATCAAAGTAATACCAAAAGATTTTTCAATTTAAACACAACATAAGTTCAAAAATATTAAGTTATACCATATAAGTAATTATAGAAATAAGTTCTAACGCCAAGAATCACCAAAAATTCATATTTTAAACAAGTTTTAACGCCAAAATTAAACGAGTTCATCATTTTCATCACTTAAAAAATCAGCATATTGACTTTCATTACAAAAAACACAAATATAAATAGATGTAAACATAAAATCCAAGAAAATCAAAACATAAAAATATATATTTTATGACTGACCCGGTTCAATAGCGGTCCGGTTCCGATCCGACCGGACTTGTTCGTACGATTCGAAACGGTTCAAAAACATCAATCAAACCGTGTCTAATTGAACCGGGATTATTAAAAAACGCTCCAGCCGCAGTTGGACCGGTCGGTTTAACAATATTGCTTTTTAATGAATTTGAGCCTAAAACTTTCGTTACAAACTTAAGATCATAAATTAAACTGGTTAGGTACGGTTTGGTGTTCAGTGTTCACTAGTGCACTAGGTTTGGCACAGAATTTGTGTGGTTTAGTTTGATGCAATTAAGTTTTAAAACAAATTGGTTTAAGTGTTGGTCGCGCGTTGTGGAGGTTGGGTCTCACAATTTTCACTTCTATGTAAAATTGTAATGCATCACATATAAAAGATGCGATATATCTAAACTTAAATGTCAAAGTCGGAGAGCCAAAGTAGTAATTATGTCAAAGCATAATGAGAGTTTTAAAGTCATAAATATATTAAAGTTGAATAAAAATGATTAATAAGTCAAAGCCAAAGATTCAAAGTTGTAAATATTTTTAATTAGAATAGGTAGTCAAAGTCATATATATGTCAAAGTAAAATAAAGAGTCAAAAGTCGTAAATATGTCAAAGTTGAGTTTAGGGTTAAAAATGTAAAATTAACTAACTAAAAGGATTAAAGTAAAAAATGGAGTTAAGGGGCATACTTGTAATTTTGAAGGTTAAGATCATCGACCTTTAAAATTAGAAGTATATATAATGTGTAACAAAATGAGTAGAAACCAAATTTAAAATTTTGGTTAAAAAAGCTAAACCAAAATTGTTGGTTGCTGTTTTATTCAGTTATCGGTGTATAATTTTATTGATTGTTTTGATTTCAGTCGATAGTTTTACAACACTCCTTGCGTGAGCTTATCGATGAGCGGATACTATCCCGGACCCAACTCATCGTTTCTCTGGATCGCGGTACCCGACCCACTCAAGAAGGTCAGTTCAATCCCATTTGAATTTTGTCGTTTAACGTACATGCATGAGATTGGGATAGGAACACTACTTCTTTGTAGTCTTATATTTTTATTGTCCGGTTAGCAATAATTTGATATCACAGATAGTTTAAGAAAATATTATTCAAAAATCTAAGTACATTTAATCAGGGTGTTTATGGTGTTGTTACAGTTACAAGTGAAATACCGTGAACAACTTACAAATTTAACATTGTTCACAACTAAGGTATACTTGAATTAACATTGCACACACAACTTTGCATAACTCTCAAATATTTACTACAACTAAGAACTTTTTTTTCAAAAACTACAATGGTGAACCGTAACTCAATTTGGGAGCTGCCTAACCTTGTTAGTCTATAACTCTAATCGCGTTCGTTTAAATAAACAACTGATACTTTTGTTTAAGGCGATCTTATTTATATATATATTTTTTTTATAAAAGTGGGACAACTATCTTATATTAAAAATGAAAGATATCTAACACTTAAGTTTTTTTTTATTAAAGTTACAAGTTATTGTTTGGTTGTGTACGCATTTTGTCTTTTGACTATCTTATAATCTTACGCATTTGGTATTTGAAAGACAAGAGAGCCCCCACTATCTTTGTCGTCTTCTTTCTTCCAACGACCATTGTCAATGGTTATATCATCTCTGATGGTGGCAAGTTGTTTATTTATCTCTTACAACAAATTTTACAACTTTTGCCATGTTTCACTTTTGAACCCTAGAGAGAGATATAATGGCGCAGAGATAGATGCTAGTTACCAAGTCGTTTCTCACAGTCAATGCTTACGGGTGGTTGGCCCTGGTATCTTTGTTGTGTTCGCACTCTTGGGTGGTCATATCTAACTATCTTTGTCCCCTTCATCTTCCATCCGAACCAATTCTTCCATGAACAATGGGTGGTTGGTTAACAATAGTAGATGATGTTAACAACAAACATTTTTCCTACAATGAGATATGATGAAATGGTAACCAAAAGTCCAAAACCTTTATCATCGATGCATCTAATTTGTTTTAAAACATCAACCTTTTCATAAACCAAGTTCACGCAAGGGGTGCGTAGTGAATAAATTTAGTTAAATGCTAGTAAGTAAATAAGCTTGATAAGAAAAATAAAAAGACAATCCATACTCAACTAACATCAAATCTGTAATTGAAACATAATTGGTCAATTAGATTTCAAAATAGTAATTAGCAACACATAATCCATCTTTCTACTACTAAAATACTCCTACCACCACTAGGAACTAGGTTTCTTACCAAAAGCCAGTCACTCCTCCACTGAAACACTATTTATTTAATCAAAATCCAACGGTTTCTACGCTTCCACGTCACCAGACTTTTTGGCAGGGGTAGAGATTAGCCAGACAATCCCAAAAGGATCCTTCAGCTGACCCACGCGCCCACCAAACAACGCGCCTTCACCCTCAGTCACTTCACTTTCAGCAATAGCACCAGCCTCCACAGCCTTTTGCACAGCAGCTTCAATGTCCTCTGTCTCCAAGCAGAAAACCAGCCCCGTACCAGTAGCCTTAACGCTGCGTCAATACAATACGCACAAATCATGCTCATTGCAGACCAAACATGTACGATCCATAAATAAATAAAAAAACTCGTTATACAACATAATTCAAATTCAATTGTTTGAATTTTATTGTTTAATGTCTCAAAAGCATAAACCATAAGGTATCACTGTATCGATTTTTACGAACATGGATCTGAGATTTAAAGCTTGCGATGGAATGATAGAAAAATAAATCATCATAACAACACATACATGGCAGTAACGCACCCTATGAGTTATGAAACAGGAACAAAATGACTGAAACTTAACATGAAAACTTGCCTGAGACTAAAAATCGTAAAAAACGAACATATGCAGTGATCATATACTGTGAGGCAAAAGCACCATAAATCATAAGTTGAAGCAACAATAGCGTAACAAAAACGCTAAAACTACAACTAACCGCTTTTTCATACAGATCTTAGCAGATGTTCAAAATATCAGGCGAATAGTGAAATAGGAAGATAATGACCTAAAATTAACATGAAAACGTCATTTACGGTAGATAATCGTATGAAAATGAAGAACATATGTAGCGATCATACACTATGAAACAAACACCAGCAAATCATCACGTTGAAGCAACAAAAGCGTAACAAAACAGCTAAAATCTATAACTAGACACTATTTCATACAAATCTTAGCAAATGCTCAAAATATATAGCAAATAGCAGAAGTACATCACCCTGAAACGTATAAAATAACCGAAAATTAGCACGAGAAACGTCATTTAGTCTAGAAAATCCTGTATTAATGAAGAACATATGCAGCAATAAAACTCATCACGTTGAAGAACCAAAAACGTACCACAACCGTGACAAAACAACTAAAATCTACAACCAACCGCTATTTCAGACAGATCTTAGCAAATGTTGACAATATGAAGCAAATAATAGAGGTAAATCATCGTAAAAACGGAAAATAGAGCTTACGGAGCGATGGAGTCATCAGCGAGATCAGAAATGAGAATCGTGGAGGAACCGAGTTTGATCTCGGCGGAGAGAAGCAGAGGAAGCTCCTGATCGGCTTTCCTCTTGGGATGAGAAACGCGGTTCACCTCTTCAGCTCCGAACGCAGCCTTGTAGAATGTAACAGCGTCGTTCACCTTTGAAGCTTCAACAAACACCTGCGGCTTTAGCGCCGTGAACGTCACTGAAACTGCTCCGTTTGTTGCATCGGTTGCCATTTGTGAAGAGAAAGGAGAAATGGTTTGAAAAGTGCAGAGAGATGAGAGAGAAAGTTATGGTGTGGTTGATGTGTGTATAGAGGGAGGTTTTATAGAAGCGAGGAAGCGGAACCGTTTGTGGGTAGTGGATGCAATAGTGCGTTGTGCGTGTGAGGTAAAAGACAAAAGGCATGAAAAACGACATGTCACGTAATTGCTGGTTTCAATTTTTGTTTAGCGTACAAATAGTAGTAGGACGAGGAGTCGAGGAATAAGACGCGATAGGCGAGCTTCCGAGCACACCACTCCCTCTCTCATGAGGAGCTCAAACGAGGAATAGACGATTTTACTCATGAGCTCATTGATTAAGGATATTTTCAGCTAAATTTTTAGAAGGATAAAAGAGATGTTGAGTCCTAACTATTTATTTTGTACGTGACAGTCACAACTTTTAATTTTGGTACTTGCACGGTTCTAAATTAACTAATTGTTACCTCTGTTAGTTATTTTTTTTTTATGAAAATAGTAGTTAAGACGTCGAATCTTATAACCCTTTCAAACAAAAATCACGTTTATAACATGTTTGACAATAAAATAACAAAACAAATTTTTTATGATAGTATGACATATTCGACATTAAAGTCACGAATCAAAATTTTGCTCATGGATTGTGACAATATTTTGCTGAAGGATCTGGTTTTAGGCCCCGTTATTGTATATACCCTCTTTGTAACAATAGAATATTACATCAAATAAAGTATCTCATACCTTATTAACCTAATATCCAAACAAAAATATTTATCAATAGACCATCAACTTCATTAGTCGGTTATTATATATCTTAAAAATTAAACTTAAAATGATTCATATTTAGTTTTTTTACATAAAATAACAATAATTTTTCATTAGACAAATTTAATACTAGTACAATTGCCATCCCTAGACTTTTAATTTAGAGTAAATTGAAGATGCTGTTTTTGTGTTTTCACAAATGGTTTGAAGCTCTAACTTTGTTCACGTTTCCGTTAACTCTTCCACATTCTCTCATCACGTAAGGGGCAAACAAGACATTTCCTTTTGTTATTTAGTATTAAATTGCAGTTTTGATTCCTATGTTTTGATGACTTTAATGCATGTGTTAAACCCATGAAACTGTTGAATCAATGCACATCACAACTGAAGTGTGTTAGGTAAATTCTATAACAAGAGTATCAACAAAGTAGAATAATTGTATACATCCTTAGTGATTTTGTATAATATAATTTGTAGAGATACTAAAATAAAACAGGACAATTAGTAATTTAGTATGGATATTACTCTACCATTTGGATTTTGTATAATATTCATAGGGCCTATCCAATCTCTTGAATGTGGACTTCCCAAGCAGCCCATCTGATTCACCTCAAGGATATGAGAAAAAAAAGACATTGCTTCTAAACATCTTTACCACCAGTCACCAGACATTGCTTATTGGACTAGAAAACAAAAAGACGTACGTGCTAGAGGATTCACAGTCATTCAATCTTTATAATTACATTAAAAATTATTTTTAATTTTTTTCAATTAAATAATACTTTTATTATTACGGTTTTTAATTAAAATATAAAAAAGTCATTAATATATATTTGATGGATGAGTTATGAACGCGCTTATTTCTTGAAGCATCTCTTTAAATATGTAATACATTAATACCAGGTTAATTATTGTTATATTAGAAAGTGTTGGTGATATTTGTGTTAAAATAACCTACGGTTTAATCCGGTTAATAAATATGTAGGTCTAAGATCAAAAGACTATGTCCCCAGTCTAAAAATATTTGTACCAAGTATGAAAATATATTTGTACCAGGTACTAAAATGAAAATTAACAAAAGTATTTTATTTTAACTTACGAGAATTTTACAAAAGTAGTCAAAGTTTGACTAATTTTTCATCAAAATAATAATTGACTTTTAACCCATATATTTTCATGGTCATCCAAACCGTTACGATAACAGGTTAACTTTTTTTTTAACAAAAAAACGAATAAAGCCCGCCCACCCGGGGTAACATAATAGCTTTATTCGTCAACCAACTAGGTTAACCAGCTGATTCAAGGAAAACCAGACAAAACCATTTAAACTTGTCACGTAAAACCTTTTGCTACAAATACAAAGCCAGATGGTAACCCAAGACAAACATTACTATTATATTTTTAAAACTGCTTAAAATAAAATTTAAAACCTTAGTCTATCGATCACAGTGTTACCTTACCATTATCACGAGTTTTTTTACCAAATTAGTGTTGGTAGAAAAATTATTTACCAAACAAATGTTGGTAGTAAAATATTTACTAAAACAATGTTTTTGAAACATTTTGTTGCTCACTTCTATTTTAATTGGATACAAGAAGTTTTTTTTTTTAATTAAAAAAGCTTCCTCTAAGTTAAGGTAAGCTTTTAAAAAAATTAAAAAACGTTTGTTTGGATATAAAAGGTGTTTTATTTTTTCTATCAATGAAACGTTTTCTTGTTTTCTTTTTTTAGAAATAATTTTATAACTCTTATATATACTTGTTAATTTCTTCAATATCGTTTTTAAAGAACGTTGATTTTGTTTTTTCATGTTTGTTTAAATGTATTTTTTATTTAAATAATTATAAAAGTCCAACAACAACATAACTTTTTAATAAAAAATGTTAATTGTGAACATATTTATAAATATGTTACTTTCTTTCTTTTTATCAAACTGACTTTTATTAAAAAGTTTAGTTATTTGTATATGTGCATCTCATAGTGTTAATTTGTTCGGTAAAATAATCGCTTAATCTCTTTTCACACATTTTTTTATATTAAAAGAACACATGCACGTAAACATTTAACATGTTGTTAATCCGATCTTGATATGTTATAAAGGGCTTTTAAAAGATGCATAAG
Organism: Tagetes erecta; assembly: GCA_030867185.1. Taxonomy (NCBI): domain Eukaryota; kingdom Viridiplantae; phylum Streptophyta; class Magnoliopsida; order Asterales; family Asteraceae; genus Tagetes; species Tagetes erecta. Next base: position 12,540,929 of record CM061494.1, read on the forward strand.
TATTTTATATTCCTATTATATAAATTACTAAAAACATCTAAGAATATAAAAACATAGCTAAAAAATGTTAAGTAAGAAACGAATAATGAGTTATAAAATAACTAAATAACACATTTTATTTATCACAATCTAAACAAATGCCGTTTTTAAAATTTTTTACGCTTTTGGAAGTAGAAGTATTAGAAAACCTTGAGAATAAAACTTTTGTTTATCAAGTTATATTAAGAGTGAGAACAAAGAATATGAAAACACTATTTTGGTAAATATTTCCCTAATAACACTAGTTTGGTAAATAAGTAGGGGAAATATAAGAAAAAAACTCTTTTTAATGAAGAAACCCTGTAAACTCTATTTTGTGGCTGTTAATTGGCCACATGATGTTTTTCTTAATTTTTTGTCTTTTCTACCAAGGGGTAATAATGTCATTTGTTTGCAACCTTCTCCTATATCTATATCTGACAACAAGACCATATATATTTTATCATTACAATACTCACCCACAATTCAATATTTGATATTCAAAATTTTCAAATCCCCTCTACAAATTACTACTCTACAAAATTTGTTCCAGATCTATTCAAAAGACGAAATATGAAGTGTGAGTATGAACAATCTATCCCCATACGAGCATCCTCCGATGCGTGAATCGTCTAATAACGATCTCAATGTAATTGTTGTTGCTGCCGGACCAAACACCAGCTACGCCTCCGCCGATGATGTTGTTCGCAACCATTCCGGTGGTCGCAAGGAACGAAAACGAGGTTAGATCGGAAATGATGCGACATCGACGGTGGTGTTTTGCAACCCAACCTCATTAATTTGTAGATCTGTGCTCCCTTCATCTTCCTTCCGTCTTTCGTGGTTTGTGGAGCTGTTTTAGGTAAGTTCTGATCGTTTTTCAAGATTATTATAAAAGTACTGTTATGTTTCAAGATTTTTTTTTTCGACCGGCGCTTTGCAAATGAAAACATGGTGGTGGTTGTTGACTTGTTGCAGAAGAGAGCAACGGAGAAGAAGAAGCAGCACAATAATTTTTTTTGATATTTTTAATTCTTTTATATATGTGGTCAATATAGAACCTTGAAATTCACAATTTTTATTTACTAGTTTTAAATTTATACTTTATTTAAATTTGGATTGGGATGGTGAATTAATTATATTGTATATTCAACTTATTTTTTAATCTGTTCACTCTATATCTTAGTTTTATTATTACAAACACACTAAAATAATTTTATGGATAAAATGTTTAAAGTGTTTTTTATGAGTTAAATGATCTTGATTGAAGTTTTCAGATAATTTAGTTCGGTTACAAACGAGCCAAGCCGATTGTTTATATTAAGGAGTAATGTTGAGTTTGAGTGTTTGTTAAAAGTAAAAAAACCGACGTTGTGTACAAGGAAGCTCAAGCTTATGTAACATACGTAACTTTGCGTTACTGGGTTTTTTAAATCTCAGTTAAATATCGGATTTTATAACTTTCTATAAGTATATAGTTCCGATTAAAATATGTAGCATAATGCATTTTTTAGCTGGTTTAAGGTGTCGTAAATTATTAAATTGATGGATTGGTGTTAAATATGTAACAATATGTATCATTTTTTTTATAGATATTTGTCTTTTTAGATCCAAATATGTAACATGATGCAACATAAGTATGTAACAATATATAACTTATGTAATTTTGTTTTATTGTTTTTTTTTTAAATTTCGCATCATTTCCGATCTAACCTCGTTTTCGTTCCTTGCGACCACCGGAATGGTTGCGAACAACATCATCGGCGGAGGCGTAGCTGGTGTTTGGTCCAGCAGCAACAACAATATATAACATATGTCACCGTTGGAATACCGGGCTATCCTTAAGTACCGGTTAATGATTCCGTTGTTCCCGGTTGATGAGCCTTGTCCCGTTTGCCGCAAGGTTTGTTTAGATGCTTTTGGCGATCATGTCGTCCATTGCAAGGAGTTACCTGGTGATGTGTTGTTAAAACACATGTTTTTATTGACGTATTTCACGTCTTTATCCTCATTTTATGTAAATATATTTTATTTTTAGTTACTTATTATCTTTATCTTTTATTTTAGGTAATAATAACGAAAGAAGCGGTTTCGGAGCGAAACGGGACGAAAACGAGAAGAAAACGAGCTTCGTGACCAACCCGGAGAACCGCTGGAACCCCCCAGGAACGCCCAACGGTTCTCTGGGCGCTGGGGCTGAAAACAATGCCATATCCTCCGCCCAACGGTTCGCTGGAACCCTCTCAAACAGCCCAACGGTTCTCCGGGCCCTTCTGACGTGAAAAAACCTACTTTTGCACTATATATTCATCTTTTGATGGATTTTAGGGCATCACCTCTACCCAAAAACGGCTGAGAACAGGGGAATGAGTCTTTGGGTGATCTTGGGTGTTAGTTTGGAGGATTAAAGCTATAATTTGGAGCTTGGATCTTGGATTTTGAAGGTTTTGAAGATTATTCTTGAAGATCTTGAAGATTGAAGATGGATTGAAGCTCTAGAGTTGCTGATTTGAAGATTGAAGCTAGAAGATCTTGTAGATTCAAGCTTTGGTTGAAGATTGGTGGCCATTTCGGGTGTGATTTACTCTAAACTTTAAACAATTGAACTTGATTTGTTGTTTTTAGTTAAAATTATGCTAGATCTAGTCTTGTTCATGATGGGTTTGATGATTTTGATGATGGTTGGCTAGATTTTGCATGATTACTTAGGCATTATGGATGATTGATGATGATTTGATGACTTTTGGTTGATTTTGATATGTTGGATGGATGTTCTATGCGAGAAAATTGGTTTGTTCATGATTATGTATGCAATATGTGTATTGGTTCCATGATCTTTGATGATATCTTGTCTTGATTATGTTTGATGTTGCATGGATTTGATAACTTTATGACAAAGATCATATTTTTAGTGTTAAAATCACTAGATTGAGGCATTATTTGGATAGATCTAGGAATAGATATCCATAAGATAAGATTGATTTGTGGATTTGAGCCGATGTGCTAGCCGGACTCGCTACCGGAAGGTAGGAGTGTGTAGATTTCATCTTTTCGTTAGTTGGTTTAGGTTAAAACACTACGGGAGTGGGTTTTACTTAATAAAAACTAACAACTTGTGTTATCTAGTCTTAATTTATAACAAATCGATTGATCCCGTTATTTTAGTTTACTGATGGAGTCAGTTTCTAGGATAAATGGACTAGTAAGCTGAGAGGCGAGCCAGTTTAGGATCCCTTAGACATCCGGGAGTGATTTGTAGACATTCCTCACACCGTGAGCTTCACATATTTATTTTAAGACTTTCTAGCACCCACGAGACCTTAGTAGTAGGTACTGATGTGTTAGATTGTTTTGAGTAGATATATTCTCAGATCCGGTGCCGATATATCCAGAAAGCCAAGAGTTGTCAGATTATCATCAGGATTCCCGCCTAAGTAGTCATCATTTCACCCATAGTTCTCTTTTAGCTTATTTCCGTCTATAGTTTCCATTTCTAGTTAAGTTTTTATCCTTAGTTTATTTTAGATAATTTTCCTTAGTCTAAATCTAATTTTTAGGATAATTTTAGGTAATTTGTCTTTTATTTGTTACTTTAGTCTTTATAATTAAAAATTCCAACTCTTTTACATCGGTTAGAACTCGATAAAGATCCAGTATTAGAGGACGCCAAACTCAAATCTCTTGGGTACGATATCCGGACTTACTTAACTTGCTACATACGACCGGTACACTTGCCGATTGTGTGAACTTGTTAGGTTTTTCCACTTTAGAAATTTAAAACCTGATTTTCCGATCCATACATCATTTTCATACACCAAAGGTTCGCATCAAGTTTTTGGCGCCGTTGCCGGGGATTTGAGCATTTTTGGCGACTTTATGAAAGATCCGAGTCGGGGGTCTAACCATTTTTACTTGCTATTTTTCTTGTTAGGTTAGTGTTTATTTGATTATTTGCTTGCAATTTGTTCTTTTGCTAGTTTAGACTTATTTTGCTTTATATTTTTAGTTATTATTATTATTATATTTTTTAGCTTTTTTTCTATCTGGTACTCGTGATCTTTGTGTTTTGAGTTTGTTTTTTGCAGTTTTTCTCATGGATAGCTACTATGAGGATGATTACGAAGGCAACACTTATAGCTACGAGGATCATCGTACTAGTGTTTGGTGTGAGATCTGTGGAGGACCCTATTATACATATGACTGTTGCTACTCACATGGGTACTCCACAGGCTATGATGATCCTTATCCTTACACTCCACCAGTCGAGGGTCCACCATCCACACCCGATCTGCACACAGCTATGTTTGAGATGAACCAGGTGTTCCAAAACTATCTTGCTTCACAACATGAGCAAAGAGGCGAGGAACATGCGGTTAGACTTAGAGAATCCGAGGAGTTGGTTCGTAGGACAGAAGAGCTGGGAGTTTTGATAGACCGGATTACTGCAAAACATCAGCTCGAGAGTACTTTTTGTGACACCGGTCTTTGCACTGATGTGGTTGATGATTTTTCAAAACCGGAGACGATAATGGATAATGTGTGTTTTGCTATCCCACATATTTATACGCATGTCCCACCTCCGGTTCAGCTTGAGTTTGATATTATGGATGCGGATGCTGGAGTTGTTGATAAGTTTGAGGGTGTCAGAGTTGTGTTCGATTGGGAGGATGAGTTTGGTGATGAGTTGTTTGGTATATCAACCCTGGGAGAAAAGGGAGCATCATTTGACCCTATTGGTGATCTTGCTGAATTAGAAACATTGATATTCGGGGAGCCAGAAAGAAAGTGTGAGGAAGTACAAGGAAAGAAGGAAGTGCTTGAGGAAACAAAGCAACCACATCACATTGAGTATAGTCGGCCCGTGGAAGGAGAATACAATGGATCACGACCCATATCAGAGTTACCACGGGAGAGGACACGAAGAGGAAGGTTTAAGGATTGGTGGGCCGAGTCAGTTACTTCTATTAGAGTTCATTCCGATCCTATCGTTGCATTCTTCCCGAAAAATGGAATGAGGAAGAAGTTGAGTAAGACAAGTGGGAAGAGAATAAAGGAGAAGCCTCCTGATTGAGATTACCTGGTGGGAATGGCATGCACAATGGCAGTAGAGATTGTTGATTATTGCTTGTCATCGCATGCTGCATTTCAGAGGAGTTTCGCTTATCCTTTTATCTTGATTTTATTTTTCAATCATTTTTATATTTGTTTCACACATTGGGGACAATGTGTGTTTCAAGTGTGGGGATGGGTTTTAGTTAGATTTTTGGTCATTATTTTCTATCAAACCACTCTCGTACTCAATCTCCATTCGGGAGTGGTTCGGTTCACTTTATTTATTAAAAAAAAACCCAAAAAAAATCAAAATGTCATTAAAAAAAACAAAAAAAAATAGAAAATATTTTAAAAAAAATACAAAAATAGAATAAAAGTTATTTTCTTTTAAATGGCTTGTCCCGTTTTTGTCACCTTTTTGCACAAAAGACGCGTCTCATTCAATGTTAATCGTTGACAAAAGGTTGGTCGGTTTGAATTTGCGGGTTCTTGACTTTTAATATATAATATAACTAAATAAAACGAGAAAAGTTTTCCTAACTAGCCTTTTGAATAAAAATAAAATCTTGGGATCCCTAAGATAGTGGAGTGAACCAGACAGTTAAAAATTATACAATGCTTGCATCATTATCCCATACCCCTTGTCTTGTGAGGACTTGAGCCTAATTATTGAGCTTTACTTGATTATATATATATGCTCATTATTCGTTTTCTGAGTGTTTGACCATTATTGTAGTTGCAATTATAGAACTTGAATGCTTTGATGCATTTTGAGACCTTAGACTTGAAATTAAAACAAGAATATGATTGAGGCATTTAGGATTCACCTATTCCGACCTGTTTATACCTGCCCTTTTTATATATTTCCCCTAGTTACCCGTCTGAGCCTTAGCCTTTTTATTTGTTTGACCCATTTAGCCATTTCCTTTCGTATATATTTTACCCTTTTTGCTTTGGCCCAAGTGTTTGAAAATCCGGCTAAGTTAGTATTTAAATTAAGCTTTTTATTGTTTTAAGTAGTTTGAAATTTCTAGAAGTTTGTATATAGTCAGAAAGTATGAATAAGTGTAAAAAAAAAGAAAAAAAAAGAGAGAAAAAAAAAGAAAAAAAAACAAAAAAAAAAAGAATGTTGAGAAAGATGAGAAAAGAAGAAAAAGGGTAAGAAAATTGACCCTAAGGTGATAGTATATTAGGTTTGGGATCCAAGTTTGATCCAAGTTTTGGTTTTTGGTTACAAGTTAAGTGTTTTGATTGTTTAGATATTGACAAAGCCGGGTTTTTAGCACTTTTCGTTTGTTTTTCCTTTGTTTATCCTACCCCTAGCCCTAGCCACATTACAACCCGAATAAAGACCTCTTGATTCTTGTTAATTTCTTGTCAAAAGGTGGAGATATGATTGGCATACAAGCTTATGTTTATATTGCACTACTTTAATCGGCATTGAGAGTTCACTCCCAAATTTCATATCTAGCCCGAGTGGTTGAGTGAGAGTGAGGGGTGCAAGTATGTATAGTTTGATACTTGAAGGTGAACAAAGCTTGATTGGGTAGACTTTGGTTTTAAAATTGCTTCACCGTGCTAGTTGGGTTATAAATCTTTGATCGTTATAATAAACATAATAATTAAGTTAGGGATCCCGCGGTTCGGACTTGATTTTACTCGATGGATGCGTATTTGTTTGGGAATTGTATTTGATGTGTTTTGTATATATTTGTTTTGCTTAGGGACAAGCAAAATGCTAAGTGTGGGGATATTTGATGTGTTGTTAAAACACATGTTTTTATTGACGTATTTCACGTCTTTATCCTCATTTTATGTAAATATATTTTATTTTTAGTTACTTATTATCTTTATCTTTTATTTTAGGTAATAATAACGAAAGAAGCGGTTTCGGAGCGAAACGGGACGAAAACGAGAAGAAAACGAGCTTCGTGACCAACCCGGAGAACCGCTGGAACCCCCCAGGAACGCCCAACGGTTCTCTGGGCGCTGGGGCTGAAAACAATGCCATATCCTCCGCCCAACGGTTCGCTGGAACCCTCTCAAACAGCCCAACGGTTCTCCGGGCCCTTCTGACGTGAAAAAACCTACTTTTGCACTATATATTCATCTTTTGATGGATTTTAGGGCATCACCTCTACCCAAAAACGGCTGAGAACAGGGGAATGAGTCTTTGGGTGATCTTGGGTGTTAGTTTGGAGGATTAAAGCTATAATTTGGAGCTTGGATCTTGGATTTTGAAGGTTTTGAAGATTATTCTTGAAGATCTTGAAGATTGAAGATGGATTGAAGCTCTAGAGTTGCTGATTTGAAGATTGAAGCTAGAAGATCTTGTAGATTCAAGCTTTGGTTGAAGATTGGTGGCCATTTCGGGTGTGATTTACTCTAAACTTTAAACAATTGAACTTGATTTGTTGTTTTTAGTTAAAATTATGCTAGATCTAGTCTTGTTCATGATGGGTTTGATGATTTTGATGATGGTTGGCTAGATTTTGCATGATTACTTAGGCATTATGGATGATTGATGATGATTTGATGACTTTTGGTTGATTTTGATATGTTGGATGGATGTTCTATGCGAGAAAATTGGTTTGTTCATGATTATGTATGCAATATGTGTATTGGTTCCATGATCTTTGATGATATCTTGTCTTGATTATGTTTGATGTTGCATGGATTTGATAACTTTATGACAAAGATCATATTTTTAGTGTTAAAATCACTAGATTGAGGCATTATTTGGATAGATCTAGGAATAGATATCCATAAGATAAGATTGATTTGTGGATTTGAGCCGATGTGCTAGCCGGACTCGCTACCGGAAGGTAGGAGTGTGTAGATTTCATCTTTTCGTTAGTTGGTTTAGGTTAAAACACTACGGGAGTGGGTTTTACTTAATAAAAACTAACAACTTGTGTTATCTAGTCTTAATTTATAACAAATCGATTGATCCCGTTATTTTAGTTTACTGATGGAGTCAGTTTCTAGGATAAATGGACTAGTAAGCTGAGAGGCGAGCCAGTTTAGGATCCCTTAGACATCCGGGAGTGATTTGTAGACATTCCTCACACCGTGAGCTTCACATATTTATTTTAAGACTTTCTAGCACCCACGAGACCTTAGTAGTAGGTACTGATGTGTTAGATTGTTTTGAGTAGATATATTCTCAGATCCGGTGCCGATATATCCAGAAAGCCAAGAGTTGTCAGATTATCATCAGGATTCCCGCCTAAGTAGTCATCATTTCACCCATAGTTCTCTTTTAGCTTATTTCCGTCTATAGTTTCCATTTCTAGTTAAGTTTTTATCCTTAGTTTATTTTAGATAATTTTCCTTAGTCTAAATCTAATTTTTAGGATAATTTTAGGTAATTTGTCTTTTATTTGTTACTTTAGTCTTTATAATTAAAAATTCCAACTCTTTTACATCGGTTAGAACTCGATAAAGATCCAGTATTAGAGGACGCCAAACTCAAATCTCTTGGGTACGATATCCGGACTTACTTAACTTGCTACATACGACCGGTACACTTGCCGATTGTGTGAACTTGTTAGGTTTTTCCACTTTAGAAATTTAAAACCTGATTTTCCGATCCATACATCATTTTCATACACCAAAGGTTCGCATCACCTGGCTTCAAATACAGACATGATTTAGTTAGGGATGTCCTATGTGATATCCTTAAGCGAGCAAGAATTTCAGCTAAAAAAGAGGCTCCTGTGAACTTTCTGACAGATCCACTTGAGGGGAGATCTACTTTAAGGCCGGCTGATATTCTTGTGTTTGGTTGGACAGGGGGCAAACACGCTTGTGTGGACCTTACGGGAGTGTCCCCCTTGGTTGCGCTCATGGACAATGGATTCGTTGCACGACAAGCGGCGACAAAGGCGGAATCCTGCAAGATCGCAAAACACGAGAAAGCCTGCATGGACAATCAGCATGTTTTTATCCCTCTGGCATTTGACACATTTGGCTTCCTAGCCACTGAGGCGGTGAACTTTTTGACCAGGGTTCAACGGGTCATCCATAGCAATGTCTCGACACCTAAGGGTCAAGGTTTTGTCTTCAGTAGGCTAGGTTTTTCTATTCAAAGGGGGGTGGCGGCACAACTTGTTGCCCGTTTACCTGCCACCTTGTTGTAAATTCTTTTATGTTTTATATAAAAATTAATTACATATGTAACAATATGTAACTTTGTTTTTTTATTTATGTATCGGATTTTATAACAACTTTTTATAAGTAAATAATTCTAATTAAAATATGTAACACAATGTAACATATGTAATACTATATTAGAATTGACATGTAATGTTTTCCAATTTTAGTAAAATATGTAACATGATGTAACACGTCTGACTGAAGTTTAACCATCTAGTTTTGTTTTTAATAAAATATGTAACATGATGTAACACATGTACTAGTTACTTTTTCAAGTGTTTTTAACCAGCTATTTTTGTCTTTGTTGTTCGAGTGTTTGACATACATGCTGGTTAGTTTTCAACAGGTTGTTTAAATTTTAGTTAAATGTGTAACAATATGTAACTTATGTGATTTTGCTTTATTGCTTTTTTAAATTTAAGTTAAATATGTAACAATATGTAACTTTGTTTTTTTTATTCATGTATCGGATTTTATAACAACTTTCTATAAATAAATAATTCTAATTAAAATATGTAACACAATGTAACATATGTAATACTATATCAGAATTGACATGTAATGTTTTCCAATTTTAGTAAAATATGTAACATGATGTAACACGTCTGACTGAAGTTTAACCATCTAGTTTTGTTTTTAATAAAATATGTAACATGATGTAACACATGTACTAGTTACTTTTTCAAGTGTTTTTAACCAGCTATTTTTGTCTTTGCTGTTCGAGTGCTTGACATACGTGCTGGTTAGTTTTCAACAGGTTGTTCAAATTTTAGTTAAATGTGTAACAATATGTAACTTATGTGATTTTGCTTTATTGCTTTTTTAAATTTAAGTTAAATATGTAACAATATGTAACTTTGTTTTTTAATTCAAATATGTATACGATGTAACATATGTAACTTTGATTTTTTTAAAGATCCAAATATGTAAAACGATGTAATAAAATATGTAACACGATGTAATAAAATATGTAACTTGTCGGATTGGCACTTAATCCATCTAGTTCTTTTTGTAGGTAAAGGAACTTTTGTATCAAAGATGAAGCATGATTGAAACTATGTAACACTATGTAACAAACGTAATCCATACAGTTTTGTTTTTTAAAATATATGTAATACGATGTAACAAACGTAATCTTTCAGTTTTTAATAAAATATGTATCACATTGTAACATATGTAACAAGATGTAACAAACGTAATCCATGGAGTTTTGTTTTTATATAATATGTATCGCGTTGTAACATGTGTAACATGATGTAACAAACGTAACATGTCTTGAGTGACACGTAGTCCATTCATTTTTGTTAATATGTAACAAGATGTAACAAACTATCAACCAGTGTAACAATGTGTAACACACGAATCAGATAGTGTTAATGAAATAAAAAAAGTAGGTGAGAGAAATTATAAAGTATGTGAGAGAAATTATATTAAATAGAAAAAGTAGGAGAGAAAAATTATTTTATATTAAAAAGTAGGAAAGAGAATGTACTAGAGAGAGAAGTGAGTGAGTTATGGTCAATTTACTAAACTATCCTTTTAGTACTTTTTATGAATAAAATAATATATAAAATGTAATATGCAATATGAGCCATTGATCTATTTAGATCAATGGATAGAAATGAGTTTTCTAGGTTTTCTCAATAAAAGTGAGTTTTCATTTTAGCCACCTCCTAAATAAGTATTCCACATTTCCACCGGCACTAATTTGGTTAAAAACTCCCATTATCACAACTTTTCGAGACATGTCTCATAAACGTTATCCAACAAGTTAACAGCTAACGACTTAAGAAGTTAACAACATTTTAGTAAAAAGTTGATATCGGCAATTAGGGGTGAGCATGAAACCGAAAAAACCGATCCGAAACCGAAAAAACCGAAAACCCAAACCCAAAAAACTGAACCCAAATAGAAACCGTGGGTTTTGGGTTTAATTTATAAAAAACCGAACTTTTGGGTTGGGTTTGGATTTTGTTAAAAAACCGATCCGTAAAAACCGAACCGACCCAATAATGTTTATGTATATGCTAAATTTCATATACGTAAGACCCATGACCTATGTTATGTAAAAGCCTATATTGTAATACATTATTATATGATCATATTACATTTTATCTATGATTTATTGGTGGTTTTTTGTCGAAGCAAAATGACATTCAAAATTTTGTTTATGGTTATTGTTTCCTGAATAAATTTTCTTTTGAAATGTGGTTGATTTTTAATGTTTAAACTTATGGAAACATAAATTTAAACTTTAGTATTATAACATGTTTTCTTAAATCATTAAGAGTTATGTTTATAACTGGTATTTAGTACTAAAAAACAATAAATTTAAAGCCAAGTTGAAAAAACCGAAAAAACCGAACCCAAACCCAAACCAGTCCGCAAACCCAAAACCCAAAACCGAAAAACCCATGGGTTTTAAAAACACAAAAACCGACTTTTTGGGTTTGGGTTCGGATTGAGTCAAAAACCGACCCAAACCGACCCATGCACACCCTATCGACAATAATATCTCTCATCTTGTGTTGACCAAAGTCAAAACCCCATATCCAGAGTCAGAACCTCAATCAAACATCCTTTGTTCCGCCATTGTAATAACCTACTCTCACAAACCCATCTCTGTATAAAACAATGGCATCCATCGCAAAACCAATCCTTTCTTCAATCTTCATCTCTCCACCGCCACATCTTCACTTCAACACAGCTCAAAAGCCACCATCTCTTTCTCTCCCAAAGAAGCGAACCCCATTTACACTGCGCGCCAGTTACGAGGTCGGAGGAGGCTACACGCAGGAAGAACTGGAGGCACGAGAGAAAGGTATGGGTAGACCACAAGAAACCAGCGATGAAAGGAGCAATTGGAGCCCTGATCAGTATGAAGCTCTACTTAAAGGCGGTGAACAAGTTACTTCTGTTCTTGAAGAAATGGCTAACCTTGTAAGATTTTTGCTTCATTTTGATATTTAAGTCCCTTGTTTTTGTTTGCTTTAGGTGTTATTTGAGTTTTTTCTTTGAGGCATTTCATCGGTCATCTGGTGGGCATGTGTACCATTCCCTCTATTGCAACTAAAAGATAATTATACTAAAATTCAAGGGATGTAGCACTTGAATCTGATCTTTAAATCCCTTATTGATGTATGTTTTAGGTGTTGTTTGAGTTTTCACTTTGTGACATTTCATCAGTCATCTGGTGGGCACATGTACCGCTCTTTTTATTATGACTAAATAGTAGTTGTGCTTTGATTTTTATGCAAATATTGATTGGGTTTTGCTATAATTTAGTGCCATGTGTAGCTTAATTTAGTCACTGCACTTAGATATGAACACTTTTTAGCATAGATGAAGCATAAATAGCCCAAATTTTAAACCGATCTAACTGCTGCTAGAGGTAGCGGGTGCACACGTAAGATATCAAAGGTTGAGTTTTTGTAACGTTACTTGACTAAGAATGTGAAAAAGATGAACACGAGACTAGGTAGTTGAAAGCATCAAGATGAAAAGCTTGAAATGAATTCACATGGGAATCGTTAAATATTACATTTAAAGCACGAAATATGAAGGATAAAAAACTTCCAACCTTTCAGCATAATCCATAAAAGGAAAGAAAGGGCTTTGTTTAAGCCAGGGTCTCTTTGGGAGCAGCCTCTCTATCCTCACCCTACTTTATGAGTTAGATATTGTTGAGTACGTGTGTTTATTTGTTTTCAGCATAATCCATGCATACTGCTATCAACTGAATAAAAAAATTTAGGAAGAGTGTTTTAAGGGGTGACTAGGTGAGTAACTATTTGTATGCCTGTGGTTGTTTTGATTGTTTTTGTATCTGTGTTTTTTTAATTTCTGCATGTGTAACAGTTGGAAGATGACCAAATGGATGAAGAATCTGAGGAGTTAGCGTTTCTTTTGGCTGCACAGGGTGTGATCGGGAAACGAGTTGATCAGATGGAATCAGGCTTTATGATGGCCCTAGATTACATGATCCAACTTGCTGAAAAAGATGAAGATGACAAGGTTATTCTTCTACTTATCATCTTTGCCTTTTACTATCTTTTTGATTTAAAAATTGTTATATCTAAAGTATTTGTTATAACAAGCTTTCTGTCGAATAATTTCAGCGTAAGTCTCTATTGGAAGTAATCAAGGAGACAGTACTATCTCATCTCACCAAAAAATGCCCCCCATATGTAAGCTGCTAATACATGTTATACGCCGGCCAATTTCTGTCACTTGTCTCATGTTTTAATTGTAGCATTTTTACTTTCATTTATAGGTACAAGTCGTTGGGCTGCTATGCAGAACCCCCCAAAAAGAAAGCAGACAAGAATTACTGAGGCGAGTGGCAGCAGGCGGTGGTGCATTTGAAAGTGAAAATGGTGCAAAAGTTCATCTTCCAGGGGCGAATCTAAATGACATTGCTAACCAGGCTGATGACTTGTTAGAGGTGCTTTTAGTTGTTCTATATTTCTCCAAAAATAAACTCCTTATTACTAAATAAGTGTGTGTTTAATGCAGACAATGGAAAGTCGGCCTGTTGTTCCTGACAGAAAGCTGTTGGCAAGACTTGTTTTAATCAGAGAAGAAGCCCGGAGTATGATGGGAGGTGGATTATTAGATGACAGAAACAGTCGTGGTTTAAATACTCTACCTCGATCAGAGGTTTGTTTATTCAGATAGATTTTAATTTTAGACAAAAAATGTTCCAGGGCAACCCAACCCTAGCTCGTTTCAACCTTTCTTTATTCCAACTCATTTGACCCGTGTAATAATCACCTTTTTTGTCAGTGCAGGTCAACTTTTTGACTAAACTTGTTGCTCAGAAACCTGGGAAACAAGTGCGTGAGATGATTAAGAATGTGATGTTAGGCAAAGATGAAGGTGCTGACAGAACTGATGACGCGGATAATAAAAGGGGAGGAAGGGTTTCAAGTGGGATTGCAGGAAGGGTGAGTATTTCATCATTTTTTTTTACAGAATTTAATGTTACTTGAATTTCGATGCATAGTACATGCTCTTAACACATTGTTTCTATTGATCTACAGGGTTCAAAACCAAATCCAGTTCGACCTGGCATGTTTTTAGAAACAGTCTCAAAGGTATTAGTATTATTATTTAAATTCATGATTTCAGCCCATTTGCTTATGATTGGATCAATTCGGGTTTTATATTTTTAAGCTAAAATGGAAACAGGAAAGTGGTGTGAGACAAGTAGTGTATCTTTGATGCCTAAAATCCCCAAAACCGTTTTATTCAGAAACTAGACAGCTATGAGATAATTTAATTGTTGTAATCATATTTGACGCACTTCTTGTTTAAACGATTTTTTACGGTGCTCTCGGTCAACCCACCCCACCCATTTATTCACTTCAACTTTTGTGTGTGAAAATTTATTGAGAACGCATACGTTGATCTTGCAGGTGTTAGGGGGCATATACGATGGAAATATATCTGGCATCACTGCCCAACATCTTGAATGGGTAAGTATGCTATTGCTTGCCATTAGTATCAATACAAGTTTAAATGAAATCACATACATGCATGCAGAAATTATTTGAATCACTTTGTTCCCACAATATGAAGGCTAAGCCTCTAACTTGCATTTACTTGATAACGTGTTCAGGTTCATCAAAACACACTTCAAGTTCTTCAAGAAATAGCATTCTAAGCTACTTCAGCCACATGCCAATACACTCCACACAAAATGATCAACTAAGGCAAGATTCAGTCATAATGAGGTTATAAACTTGTGTGTTGCTATGAAATTTGCCATGTCACTGTTACAAAGCTCACTGGGCTAACCTATAAAGCAAATGGTCAGATCAAGAGGAGCGAACCGAATGCATCTGTGAGTAATTGTCACAATTTGATGTAGTTTGAGAGGATGATATATGCTACAAAATGTTAAAAGGCTTCTGTCCCAAATATTTTGACCATGTTAGTCAATGTGTCTCTAGGATGATATTTGGACTTTTGAAATAGTTTTTATACACTGTTTAGTTTGATGATCTACTTGTATATTTTGATGTGTACCAATGTATTGTTTTTTTAAGGGCATCGATTTATATAATTTATTTACATTAAGTACGTCAATGCCTAAATTAAAACTCAGAACCTCCAAGAGAAGCAAAATCTCTCATCTTACTCTTAACTAGGCTAAGAGATCATTGGTAATTAAATTTGTATTGTTAACTTTATTCAACTAATTTTGTATCAATTAAATATGATTGTATGCTTATGTCTTCTGATATCAACTAATTTGGTGTTAGGATTCTATTTAACGTTTACAAATGACAATAGAAATATAAAATAACTGTTTCAGTAATTTTGAATATAACAATTGCGTGAGTGATTTCAATTTAACTCATGGTTACATGTTAGTTTATTAAGCAAATTATTACATGTTTAACTTTAGTTAATATATGAAAACGTTTAAATTAAAATCACCACCTTCCAAGCTAATACAAATCCTAAGCGAGTTTTTTTATTTTATTATTATTTCACAACATTTTTGTGACCCGACTTGTAAACACATTAACTTTAATCTAACATAAGTCTTAATTTATAAATTAAGATTGTAGACCAACATAAAACTTTCATTTTAAATATAAGAGCTAAGAAGACGTCTTATTAATGTAAGATAATTAAGGATGAGATGGGACGACTAATTAATTAATGTCTTAAAAAGCTCGATCAAAATCACATGGGCACACAAAGTAAAAGAAGATACGCATGCTAAGCTAATAATACATGCTTAATTTATAATTAAAGAGTAACTAACTATGCTAAGATTAACTGATTTTGTCAACCAATAGACAAAGATAGGGTCCACCATGTTCTTCAGTTTCAAATTAGTGAAAGAGTCACCAGCAATGCTCTTGCTATAAACTAGCTCCATCAATCAAGCATATGCATCTTTCTCACTTTTTCTTATAACATACTCCACATATTTGTCTCATTTAAATCTCATTATTGCACTACAAAGTTACACAAACACAAACACAACCATTATTAAATAGAAATAAAATACAAGATCAATCATATACAAACTCATATATATTGCTTTAAACGTGATATGTAATGTTTGTATAGGAGACCCAAGTTGATGTGTAATTTTCGGTGGATATTGACAATGAAGCTCGTCTCTGATTATCACTGGCTTCGTGTCTGAGCCTAAGGGTTTTACGTATCATGGTTAAAGGTTCCTGTCCCGTTATTCCCTGGAACAATTGGTTGACGAGTTTTCAACTCCGGTCAACTTGGCCTGTACGGGGGTAGTGGTAAGCCTCTATTTCATTCGTACATAATAATTGGAGAGCCCTCATGCCGATGAAAAACACCTATTAGTGTTAGAAGCGAGGAAACGGTTTCTATCTCGATCATTACAAATCTGACTGCATCGTCATAGACCATTGCACCAACCATTGTTAAAAAAACTTCCTTTTTTTTTTTCTCTTATGCACTACATACTACATGTGATTATATATCTTTCATGAATCACATATCATATTATCTTTTCATAGTATGATAGTAATATAGTATCACTTATCATATTATCTTTCATCATTTATAGGTAAGTATGTAACTTTTATATCAATTAACTTTTAACGTCGAACTATTGTAGGTAAAATAGTTACAAGTTAAAATTAACATAAATAATTTTTTAAATTAAAATAAATATCAGTTAATAAACTAAAATTCGGATTATATGTTCGGAAGCATGGCATCAAGTAATCAACAACTTGCGACTTGTATGTTATAATCAACAGATGACAAATTCTATTTATCCCACATGGTTGTGGCCCCTTTATGATGTTCAAATCTATTATTTAATTCTAACTTTTTTTATTACTATTATATTAAAATTAAAATATATACTTACTAATAGTAGGTAAGATCGCTAGCCAATCACCTACTAACACGTGTCATGTTTTTGTGTTTTAGTAAATTTAACAAAGCGTTTTTCAGCCCAACTGGTTGAGCGCGCCCAACTTTAACCTTGTGATCATGAGTTTGCGTCTCATATTCATATCTGAATTGAGACCACTGGAGGCAAAAAAAATTGTATTTGGGACCATTAGAGAAAATAAACTGAGTTGAGATTATTCTCAGTCAATTAGTATTAGTTGGGGTTTATTAGACCAATTTACCTATATGTTTCGATACATTTAACATTTCCAGATTTATTCTTTTAGTCCGCGTCTTTGTGATTTTTATTATTAATACAAATGATCTCATACACTTTTTATCTCGGTCAACATTATTATTATTATTGTTATTATTATTATTATTATTATTATTATTATTATTATTATTATTATTATTATTATTATTATTATTATTATTATTATTATTATTATTATTCGGTTGTTGGTTAAAAAGAGTCAAAGAAATAACATTTTTATTTCTCATGTGTGTTGTGTGAGGCACATGGGGACATTTAACGAAAAATTGTATGAAGCTACTATTCGGGGCCATTTATGTTAGAAATAAAAATCACAAGGACGTAATCTGTTAGGGTTAGACTGAATCTGTTAAATGGATCAAAACAAAGAGACCAAACTTCAATTTACTCTAAAAAATTAAAACAACTAACAAGAATTTGGAAACAACGAAGGTTTAAATATACAGTGTATTTTCGGTACAAAGTCGCAAACAAACTTCGATTGACCTGATTATACGAGCAGTGTTGGAATTGTATCGTCAAACTTTATGATCTTAATTTATAGCTTTTAGGGTATAAGTTTTTCTACGGCTAGGGGTTTAGGTTTTTAGGGGTGGGTGGGGAGTACAAGGTTTGGTTTTAAACCGCAAAACCGCCCAAACCAGCCATCGGTTTGGTTTTGCGGTTGGTTTACAGTGTATACAAAAAACCGTTTGAAAAAAGCCGTTGTGAATGGTTTGGTTTATGGTTTATACTAAAAATCATTCATAAAAACCAGACCGGACCATTCATGTGTGTGTGTATATATATGAAAACCGAACCGTGTACACACTTAGCGGACTGGGTTTCTGGGAGGTAGGATGGTTCTTTTAGGATTTTAGGGGTAGGGTGGTGTTTTGGGCTTTTGGGTGTGTGGGGTTTAGGTTTTTGGGAGGTAGGGTTTTAGGTTTGCGGTTGGAGGATGGGGGATGGTTTGACAAGTCGAATCCAACGTTGCTAAAACGAGGTTAATAACAGTTTGTTTGATCACATTCTCATGGTGTTGTACCGAAAATATTCACCCTTGGATGCGTCTAAGACTAAAAGAAATTACATGAAGACAGCTAACTCAAAAGTTGATTTTAGTCCTAATTTTAACGCATAGGTACAAAACCGTAGTCTTAATGTCTCAAGGAACGTCTTTAGGCAGCTTTTGGTTATTGTTAAAACATAGCTCGTTCTTTGATGTTCATACGCCTCATATCGTAGATAGCTAGAGAGATATCATGAAGCGGGTCGTGTTTATGTGGTTAAGTGAAGGACTATGAGTTTTGAAAAATCTCGTAGTAAATTTATTTTTGACAATATTATGACAAATTTAGCTATAAAATTGCAACAATACTTGGTTATTGTAAAATTTGCGATAACTTACCCACCAAACTAGCTTTTTTTATAACTTACTTATACTTTTTGGTTTGCAACAAAATAACGACAAATTGTGGTTTTTTGTAATGTCAAAAATTAATCATAAACTTGTCAAAAATATTGAGTTATCAAAATTTTGTCGGAAATTGCTGTATCAAAGTACACCATTTTTAGTAGTGAAACGCTAAAAACCCAACGGCTATGCAATTTGAAAACCCTTCGGTCGTGCAACCTATTCAACCTCCGGCAACCTAGTTGGAGGATGACCCATGGGATGACGCTAAGTGGAATCATGCATTTGATTACATCTTCCTAGAACAGAATTACACACCTCCAGAAGCATACCTATCGGAACCAGAAGAAGACTATCCACTGGCACAAGAGAACATACAACAAGATGAGGACGAACATGAATGGATACGTGGATCGTAACCTAACGGTACACGATGATGATTAGCACTATGACAGGGATGACCCGTGAGTAGGTGAACAATCACTGAATATGAATGAGATTGAGGTGGAATATCTTAATTTACGTTTTAAATAATAATGATTTTAATTATGTTTTAAATAATATTTAATTAGGATATTAATTATGTTATATTAGGATTTTAAATAATGTTTCACCCACAAATCCCCCCTATTTGCCCGACCGACGGTGCCCTTAGGCCACAAAGGCTCAGGCGGCCGCGTTGTGTATGGTCTAATCCGTATGAAATTACAACGGATTAGCGATGGCAAGGTGTTTAATATTACATTAAAAAAACAAAGCATAGTTAAATAGTAACAAACCTAGGAGAGTAGGAGGTTATGCTAATTGGTTATAAATAGCCACAATATAAGCTACAAAAAGATTAATTAATCTACAACATGTATATTACCCCTTCTTCTCATTTGCAGTACAATAAGCCTCATATAGTTAAGTTACTAATATATAATCCAAACGAAGATGGTCAAATTAGTTATCGCGTATTTGATTGCATGTTTTAAATATGGTTTTCGTCACATTTCTTGATTGTAAGCTCAAAATTTAATTTGTTCTCTCTTTAATTTCTTCTCGTAACAAACACATGAGTTAAGCAATATAATTGTATGGGGGAGCTTGGAGCAAATGTTTTTCATATAAATATAGCGCGGCTAAGGCCAATTTTTTAAGTTGTCACGCATGCATAAAAACCGGGAGCAATTTAAGAAATGGAAGTATGGAACCAGTGTTTTAAACTTGCCAAATCAAAAGGACCAGGCCTGCCTCCAAACCCAGCCTGCATGTACTCCGGAAACCTAACTAAATGATGTATACACACATGAAAATGAAATTTTACTTTCGGTTTCTAGATGGCATGCATAATAACTAACAAAAATAATGATAATTAATCTAATTTTTTTATATTTCTAGCTATTATAGATGTGCACATCGCGTTATTATGAGATTCGAATGATAAAGACTGAGTTGCTAACTTTTGGAGTTAAACTGTTAAAGTCGACTTGGTAAAAAAATAACTTAACCGAGGATATTGTAACCGGGCTAGAATGCTCTAAACTTTTTACCTAAATTAGATGTTTTACCATAACAATAAAGCCAACATGATTTTTTTATGACGATCCACTAACCCACACGATCATCTTTATTTTTTTTATCAAAATAAAACTCATTTTAGGTGAGAAACTCCATTTATTATCCCAGATGGACTTAAACCCAAAAGTTTTTAATTTTATGAAGTCTTAGATACTAAATCTTAACCATTTGAGTTAATAATTATGACGTCTTTCTTGAATTTTTACGAATGCTTGCATAAGCCGCAGTGGCGGGACACTACCTATAACGTTTACAAGTAGTGCCTCGGAGGTAGGGCTGGCATTTTTTAACACGGAAACGATAACACGACACGACACGAAATTAACATGTTTCGTGTTTGACCTTAACAGGTGCTGTGTCATTAACAGGTTAAACACGATAAAGACACGCTAGTTATCGTGTCTTAACATGTTAAAGATCTATTAACACGATATGTCACCTGTTAATATTAATATACATGAAAAGTTAGTAGAGAATTGAGGTGGAGATGAATTTTAATGGAGACGAGTAGAAAGATCAAAGACTCTTATGGACTTTGATAGACTTTTAATCTTTTTTCATATTTGTTTTTTAAGTATATATATTATGGTTAAATACTATTTTTTATGGACTTTTGTTGTTTTGTGGCTTAACAATTATCATATTACGTCATATTTAGTATTTAAGACTTATGAATTTTTTTGAAAATTTTAATTTTTTTTAAAAAATGGTTTTTATCGTGTCTTATCGTGTAACCTGCTTTTTATCGTGTTCGTGTTTGGAAAAAATGACACGATAAGTTATCGTGTCGTGTTCGTGTTTGGCCTTATCGTGTTTGTGTCTTATCATGTTCGTGTCTTATCATGTCGTGTCAGACACGATATGCTAGCCATACTCGGAGGCCTGGATACTTCATAGTTTAACCCTTGGCCCACCAATTGATCCGAATGTGGTCAATGGAAGCCATGTGCAGTCATATGGTAGGTGCCACATCACATCGATCTAACGACTAACTCTTCCCTTTTCATGACTTGTTCCACCAACCACATTTCTCCAACATATATATGCATGCGCCCGTCTTTACTTCTTCTAGCTAGTTTTATTATTATTTTTCTATAATCATATATTTTTAAAACTGAAATGAACATAACGTATCTTTTATTTTAAACGTAACCTAACGATGAAAGATAACATGCGAACACAAATGGTGCTGAGAGGAAATACAAACGCCTAAAATGGTATATGTACGGTTTCCCTTTTATGTCTTCATATATGTCTATGTGTGTAAATTAATATAAAGAGAGAAGACCAAGGTGTTTGTATGACAAATATGGTATTAGTATAACTGTATAACAACACCATGGTCAAACCATCTTTCAAATACAACAAAAGTTAAAGTTTATTATTAATCCACACAAAAAGTACATATATATTAACTTTTAAATAAGTTATATAGCCAGATTGTTGTTAGCATGTAACGTCTAAATTAATTAAGTGTGTAAAAATTAATACCTATACTTATTGTGAAAGACTGAAAGCTAGAAATATATTTAAAATTTTATCATTAATCTGGTTGTAACAATATGATTGGACAACTTCTAAGCTATAGCCGCTT
Source organism: Tagetes erecta (assembly GCA_030867185.1). NCBI lineage: Eukaryota > Viridiplantae > Streptophyta > Magnoliopsida > Asterales > Asteraceae > Tagetes > Tagetes erecta. The sequence continues at coordinate 12,562,892 of CM061494.1, forward strand.
CTCCGAGAGTAAATACATAACCACTTGTGAATTTGGAATTGAATCATTTATATGAGAACCAAATAGCTAACATCACAATTTGAGCTCGAACCCTTAACTTTAAAGGGCGTTTGGCAAGTCTAATAACTCTAAGTGTATGTCATTAAAAGTAACTCTCACCGTGAGTCACCAACCCCACTCTATAACATTTCAAAAGTCAAAAACAAACAACTAGATTATTAAAGAGATATTTAATCAAAAATTAAACTAAATAATAAAAGAATTGAAAGAGATTTGAAAATAAGATAGTGGCCGGAAACCTTAATTGGATAAAAGGTAGTTGTTAGCCTATTCAATAAATAATCATGTCTCTTTTCTTTAAATACAAAAAGATACTAACTGAAACATAAATTAATTTATTGAAATAATATATATATAGACATCGATCATTTTTCTAAAGACGAGTAACCATAAAGTTGAAAATAATATAAGAAAATGTGTATGCGTGTTTGAAGAGTTTTCCTTAATATCGTTTTCTTTAAACTTGTGTTCCAAAACAAGGTATGGAGTTAACATTAACTGAACTAATTTAATCCAACTTGTTTTTCTAAACAGAGTTGATTAAACTTTAATGTTTTGTCACAAGTTATTTGTTCAATTAAATCGTCGATTTGAACAAGTTCTTGTGAATATCGAATGTTAAGATTTCTTTTTCATCAATAAATAAAAACTATTATATTTAAACATACTCAATGAATGTTATTATCAATAATGCATAATTAATATATTTCATCTCTAAAACTTCAAGAACATGGAACTTAAAATATGTTATATGACCGGCTGCTAGCCCAATATAAATATTTTGGAAGCAAAGCAATCAAATATTAATATATGTCGCAAAAAAATCGACAAGGAACAAGTATAAAGAAATTAAGAAACAAATAAACCAACCGAAGTGACATGCACCCGCCCTATACGCAACTACAAATATAATTAAAATTAGTTTAAAAATACACAATCAGGCAATAAACAAGCAGCCGCTGCCACAAGCTAATATAATTTTTACTGATGATTACCTCCTTTAAAACAGGTTAAATACGCCACATAACTAGGTGGATCAGTTAAAGGACGTAAACCATTTTCACCAAATGACGTTAAGTTAAAAGAAAAAATGGATCGATGTTGTGAAGTTGATGTCGTCTAGGTGAAGTTAAAGGGCGTGGTGATACACCTAATTATAGCCTAAGCATTTTAGCATCAAAGTAGGTTAGAGATGAGACTGAGTGACTAAATTAATTAGGTACACGAACTTTTAACACAAAGTGTCAAATCCAATGAACTTTGTAATAAGTTCTTATGCGCTTAATTAAAGTATCTATGGCTAGATTGATTTCTCTATTATCACATCTTACTTATTCTAACTCACTAGCAAGGATTAAGATAAGATTGCAACACTGATTAGATAAGACAGCAACACCCAACCTAGCAAGGATTATGATGATTGATTTTTTAACCACACGTTAATTAGCAGCTAGTAGTTAATATCACCAAGTTAGTATTTTAAACGTCACCACTTAGATTTGAATCGAGGACCTTTAAGAGAGACAAAGTTTTCCACCTCTCTATTAACCACTGGACCGAGAGATCATTTGCGGAAAACGATGATTGACAGCAGGGATCATTTAGGTAAAAATTCCTAAAAGTGTAATTTGGTCAATTCTCAATCAACTAACTGAATTTTTTTTAAACGGTGTTAATGCCAATGACTATTTTAGCAATAGGTTTGACATGTAGAGATTATTTAGGCAAAAATCCCAAAAGTGTAATTTTTAACAAAACAAACAAACCTCGGGGACCATTTTAGCAACTAACTCTTAACTAATTTATGTGCACAAGTTGCGAGTGTGTTCGATCATCACTAGCTTGAGCCTGATATATTTTTGCAAATGTTTGTTTAATTTCATGCAGATGCAAGTTTGCAACCATTACAAGAAAAGGGGCCGGTCAATACCAACAAAAAAGTCGTCGCTTAGGGACTAAAAGTTGTCGTTATACGACGACCTGTCGTCGCCATACTAATGCCCCAATAGTTTCTATAGGCTATAGCATGAGGACCTTTGTCGTCTCTAGACATGTCATCGCTAAAAAGTAAACACCACTTTTCTTGTAGCTGACGGATCTAGAAAAAAAGTTTAGGGGTAGCGGAAAATTGGAATTTTGGACCTAAACGTATACCGATATATAAAACGAAGATGAAAATTGAATTTTTACACTAGTTTTACACTTCGCCGGAAAATTTGAGGGGTAGCGGTCGCTACCCCTCCCCCTTCGCTAAATCCGTCCCTGTAGCTGAATCCTGTGACTCAAGGTTACAGGTAGCAACAGTGTTGTTTCAAGGTCTATCCTTAATTAACCGTGATGTTTGGTTAAATAATATTGTATCTAACTAGGTTTAACACCCGCGTGTTACACACGGGTTAAATAATAATAGTTATAAAATCATAATCATTTTGTTTAAAAATTTATAAATATTTAATATTTAAAGATATTTTGTTTCATCAACTCATGCATGGTATTTCATATCTTCCCTCTAAAACTTCCTTTTATAAAAAATTCCCCCCTAAAGTTGCCCCCTAAAACCTTGAATTATTATATAGACTAGGTTTAGAATTAGGTTCAAATACAAAGTCTAAATTTCCTAGAAAGTCTAAGAAGGAATTTGGACCATTAGATCTAATATTAAATGAAGATCAATGGCTCATAAACACAAGGTGGCATAATGGTAAATAGTTAGAACTTTAAATGGTAGGCCAAGGGTATATTAGTCTTGTCTCATTTTCAAATTCCACCCTCTTTTTTAAACGTCCATAACTTTTACATACGACAATATTTTTTAATAAAAATTACACCAAAAAAACGAGCGTTTTTTTATCTTCAAAACGCATATAATATTGATATATAAAAAACGAAATTTTTTTTTTGAAGTTTCAGCTCATTGTGTTATATTCGTTAGGTCATTGTGTTATATTTTTCAGCTCATTGTGTTATATTAGTCAAGACATTGTGTTATATTTTTCAGATTGTGTTATATCCGTCAGGTAATTGTGTTATATTCGTCAGGTCATTGTGTTATATTTTCATCAGGTCGTTGTGTTATATTTTCATCAGGTCGTTGTGTTATATTTTCGTCAGGTCGTTGTGTTATATTTTTCGTCAGGTCGTTGTGTTATATTTTCATGGGGTAATTCTGTTATATTTTCATCAGGTCGTTGTGTTATATTTTTATCAGATCGTTGTGTTATATTTTCATTAGGTCGTTGTGTTATATTTTCGTCAGGTCGTTGTGTTATATTTCATCAGGTCATTGTGTTATATTTTCATCAGGTAATTGTGTTATATTTTCATCAGGTCATTGTGTTATTTCAGATCATTGTGTTATTTTATTAGGTTATTGTGTTATAACACAATGACATGAATAAATAACACAATGACTTCACAAATAACACAATGACTTGACAAATAACACAATGAGCTGAAAAATATGATTTTTTTTTTGTTTTTTATATATGAATATTATACGCGTTTTAAAGATAAGAAAATGCTCGTTTTTATGGTGCAATTTTTTTTAAAAAATAATATCGTATGTAAAAGTTATGGACGTTTAAAAAAATGGGGTGAAACTTAAAATATAGAAACATTACCATGTTTACCCTTCCTTCTAATTTTAAGGGAGTGCCACATGTCATCATTTCATGGCTTCTTAGACTTTCTAGGAAAATTGGACTTTGTAGTATAACTCCACACCTAGGTTTAATACCCATGTGTTACACACGGGTTAAATAGTAATATTTATAAGAAATTATAACCATTATATTTAACAATTTGTAAATATATAACATTTAAGGAGTTGGCTCCATCAACTTGCATGGTGAAAAATTTAGCTAAATTTTACCTCCTAAACTTCTTATTATAGAAAAAAAAATCTCTTCAAAAATTACCCCTAAAAAGTTTGATTTATTAGATAGATTATCCAATTTTGATTGACTTTTAATCGGGTTAACCAAAAATTTAATTATGTTGTAAATATTGAAATTGAAACAGTGATCCATTTTTTAAGTTTGGATAATATCTACTTTAATTAATTCGATATGTTGAACCTTGTTTTGGGAAGAATATCAATAAATTTGAACCCTAAACGTCCCTAATGAACGTGACCAATACTGCATTACTAACGTCCACTAACATTCATTTAATATTATCTCATATTTATATTCCACTTATTTTTATTTGATTTTAAATAAATCTAAACATGGCTCGTGTATTCACAGGTCACATCACACGACTTGAACTTAATTACAAAATGTTTGAACTCTCTTTTTACATGCATTCGAAGAAACTTTTGCAGAAAACATATCACAAAATCACAAATATATGTTTTTAAAGCTATTGTTTTTTTAAGTTACAAACCTGAATTCTTACGGTCTTTTAAACATTTAACATTAAATATAACAATAAGTTTAAGGTTTTACAAATAACATGTCAACTCTAAACTTTATATATGTAGATTGATTAGCTGACTAATTAAGCGTATTAACTGGTTCAACAAGTTGCTATATTTAAAATACTTTTGAATTACTAAATGTAAAACTCGTAATTAATTTACGTGTTTAAATCATTAAGGTTTTAACGTATCATGAATTTTTTTTTTCCTATGATCGATGCTTCACTAAAAGTACACTAGCTACCCTTGTGTTACGTGTGTGACCAAATTTGATCTCTTATGAATTGTATGTCATAATTATTTTTGTAAATCACTGATATAATAAAACAAAATAAATTTGCTTATTTGACATTATTTGAGAACTTTTCTCATAATAATAATTATATAAGAACACTTTTTATCATAAAAATAATTTAAAAACTGCTTTAACTGTGTTACTTTTTATGATATAAACTGACCAAGAAGTTTATAATTTAACTAATTTTAACATTTATTTAAAAAATAATAATTTTTGAACTCGTTTGTTAAAATGAATATATATGCACCCACATTACTTACAGAAACGCACATTGATGGTTATGTAATATTTAGTTTTTGTTGGTAAATATGATAAGTAGTAGAATATTAATGTAAATAGTAAGAATACTTACCATATTAAATGCATGTTATATGTGCCCTTAAGGCACATATTGTTATACATACTAATTGACAAGGTCGGTGCTTTGCACCGGCCGAGTCACGTGATGTCACGTCGCATTTTAACTTTTTTTACTTTAATGTATTAACGGTTTTAATTCCCGATATTTGACGTATTTATGGTTTTAGTCCCCGACTTTTATTAATTGTCATTTTAGCCCCTGATGAGTTTTCGACTTTGATCTCTTACTCTACTTTGACATATAATACGACTTTAATATTGTCATCGTTTTGTCCTTTAACTTTAGATATTTTCATCATTTTTTTATATGTGACACATTACGGTTTTGCGTTGTGACCCGACTGGATGACCTGACAGCTGCAACATGCGACCTGATTTTAAATCTAATATAAAATCCTAATATAAAATAGTTTTTAGCAAAGAAAGATGTAATTTAGTGAGTTTTGAAAGGAATATATGTAAAGCTAATTATTAAAATACAACTTGTTACATTAAATTAAATGAAGTATATCAATCACATCACTCCACAAAGATTGATTCCCAAGTGTCTCTCTCACATTTTCATATTTTTCTCTCACACACATTTTTTCTATTCCATCTATATTCTCCTCCTTTCTTCATTCTCTTCACACCATTCTCCTCTCTCTACATTTTGTGTCAGAAACAAAAGTACACCAATCTTTCACCAGTTTTGTACTTGTTCTTTGTGTCAGACCAAAATCTATCATTTTTCCCAACAACCCTAATTCAATCCCACCATGTCTCCACAACCATCATCAACAAACCCTAATTCTCTCAAGATCCAACTCGCCTATCAATTTCTTCACAATCTAAACAACCTAAACTCAAAAAGATCAAATCTTGCCACCACCCACATCCGCCAAAGATCTAATCGGGTCAAGATTGCAGCCTATGCATCAATGGCTTATGTAGTTGGATCAAGAAGAGCTTGGAGCCGTGCGATTTTACGCACTATCCGAAATCGAAGGATGTTGGCAAGAAATAAAAGGGTTGATCATAAAATCACTCATCGTCCAAGATCTGCGAAGAGAAGAAACCCTAAAAGAGATTATGTTGACCCGAATGGTAACTCGGGTCAAGAAGTGAAGCTGAGGAAGCTTGTACCCGGTGTTGAGAAGATGGATGCATGTGGTTTGTTGGATGAAACTGCTGATTATATAAAGTATCTCAAAACACAGGTTGAGGTTATGAAAAATTTGGTAGATTTATACTCTACTATATGATCAAATACACACACAAACACGTATAGATATTAATGATATATGTATATGCATCGACATGTATATATACATCATACATACATATATAGGCGACATATATATATATAGTTATAGGTATTGAAGTTATATATTGTATGTGTTTAATTAACGAGATATATGTCAAGTGGAGAAGATTGTGAAACGGTATGTATATATATGTTTGAAGATGGTTTTAATTGGTTATCTTTTTCAAGAACAAATTATAGCTCAAATTTGTAGCATATAAAGATACCAACTTGGTAATTGCTTTTTGAGTTTTTAATAAATTGTTGAGTCTTTGTAAGTTGATTGTTTGTTAATATTCTATGATTTTTACTCTTTATTGTGTTAATTGGTTAGTAATTGAATATATATAATATATTTTATATGTAGATCACAATATATATTCGAGCAAAGTTTTTGTCACAAAACTTATGAATTAAAGTGTACATTTTAGTTTTACATGTTTGAGAATTAACTTTTTGAAGATGGAAAAAGGGATGCATGTGCATAACTAGATGTGTTGATTAATTTATGGTGGTGGTTGATGATTGCATTGGTCAAATTTTCTTTGGTGGAATATCGACGACGTTATTGTTTTCTTCTAGTTTAACATTTTAATTGTCGTTATTAAGATTAATTAAAATGAGTATTTTGACATTTAATTCTAAGTTATATAATCCGGTATTGAAGAGTAAATTGAAGTGATTTTATTTTTAATCAATGAATTAAGGCTCTATTTATATGGGTTATGTTCCTTACGGAACCACTTTTATTTACAGAACTACAGAACCACTGATTTACATGTAAATTAAGTCTGGTGATATTATGTTGTCTTTACATATATGTAAATTAGACATAAGTATTTGAATATAGAAATACAATCATTTTTTTATTGTGTCAAATATACATATATGTAAAACAACCTAAATATCACCAGACTTAATTTACATATATGTAAATCAATGGTTCTGTAGTTCTGTAAATAAGAAGTGGTTCTGTAATGATCCTCAACCCTATTTATATATGTTATTGTTTGTGATAGAACTTTGTGCACACATCATCTACACAACAATAGGATATATAGCGTAGGTGCGCCAAATTTATCTTTAATAAAATCGTTAGTTAAATGCAATTTTGGTTAAGATCATAAAATTAAGGTGAAGTTTTTTTAACGACACACGCACACTCTATACTAAAATACACTCATGAATTGAATGCACAACCGATGTCCATCGGTTAAGAAGTATACCATCAAGCTTTTCCCTATAAGGTCATAAATTTAAAAGTTAGTCAAACAAATTTCATTGCATAAAGTTGAGAGTTGATATAATTTAGTTGAGTGGTAATTAACTTTAAAGGTTAACGACTGAACACCAAATTAATTAGGTTTCCATCAATTTAAGTCAAGTTCCATGTGAAAAGTAGCTTTATCTTGATATATAATCAAATCATTTATTTGTTTCATTCCTATAAAATTTCAACTTTTTGTACCAAATTCCCTTTGCTACCTTTTCCTTTAATCCATTCTAGAGCATTGTTTATTGGACAGCTGGTTGTGTTGATATTAATTAAAGATTGCATCAATACATTAATGTTAATTTGTAGGTTCTTATGAACCTGTAGATCGAGTATAACCCAACATGTTTTAACCTGATTGATCCGTACGTTTTTAACCCTACGTGTTCTCGCTTATTTGCCAATATATGAAAGTTCAAGAACCCGTTAATTAATGTGTTATGTATGTTGGAACTATTTTGTGTAAAACAAAATATTATTTATTTTGTGAAAAACAAAATAATAAATTGAATTGTTTGTTGTTTAAAGTTGAATTCAAGGCTAGGATGTTACATATTTGATTTAAATTCATTTGATGATTAAACATAGCATTCAATTGTATGTTACATCTTTTGAGTAAAGAGGACAATTATGTTTCAACTTCTTGCCTCACTATAAATACTAGGGTGAACCTAGTTGTGAGATACACTTGAACTCACTAAAACATGTTCTTGATTTCTCTTATTCTTCTAAAGTTCTTACAACACTATCTTCTTATCAAAATGCATTTTCGGGTGCTAGAGTCCTCCCCGGCTGTACATACAGCTTCGGCCGTTGTACCCTGGGAAACATTCGAGTTCTCTTGAGAGACTCGGAATTTGTTTTAAGGGACCCGTGTTGAACACGAATCCTCAGCCATAATTATGCTTCTGCTTCTACTCATTTCTTGTATTTCTAATTTTTTAGTTGTAATCAAATTGTAATTTACTTCTTTTCATTATTTTCTTTGTATTGTAATCGAATTTATAAAAGTATTATTAGTTTTAGTACGAACGGTTCCTATAATGTAGACTATTTTAATTATCTATCATAACAAGTGTTTAAAAAGTGCATGGCCCCAAATGAAGTTAAACTAGTGATCAGACAAAAGAAGGGATGTGGTATGGCATAGATTCTTAAACAACTTGCTTGCTTTTAGAACCACGTGGAAATTAATTATCATTGTTTGTTTTTCGTAATATATGAGTTAATTTCTTAAATAAACTTAATTATATATATATGTAATTAATAACGATACATATGTATATACATTTGTAAGCAACTTTCAATAGCACCACTTTGAAATGGGCAAATGAGGCAATGAAGAGAGACTTGTGGCAACATAAGTTCGATCTCTAAGCTAAACGGGTTTTACCGCTAGCTTATCGTCGTGCCTAGGGGCGGACGGGTTAGTGGGTTTCCCCCGAATTGGAGTCGGATTTGAGTCGGGTTTCCCCCGAAATAGGTGGGCTTCGGCTGCCCATCGTTGTCTGTGTTCGCAGAGCATTTGAGTTCGCCTTTCACCATTGAGTTACCCCGGATAACTAGGCTTTATTCGTTTTGCTGTCTAAAAAAATATATGCACATCTGTATATTCATTAATTTTGGCATCCCTGTAATATTTATATAAGTCAAGATGATCATTGATTAGCATTAGAAAATTATTTACCCGAATACTAAAACATAAGATTAACGAGACCTTGTGTTTTAGACTCTAAAGCTAGTCTAGAGCTAATTTGACGATATTACAACTTTACGAGTTAGTTTATGATATTGTAACTTTTACTTTTCACTTTGACATAAATACGACTTTTACTTAGTTGTCATTTTTACATTTTATATCATGACCATTTTCTTGACTTATCTATAATTTTCAGTTTAACTTTAGATATATACACTCTTAACATCCATATCTCTCTACCGCGCAACACGCCGCCTAAGTCGATGTCAAAAACGTTGTTAAGCGTGTTACAAGTAAAAAAAACTGTCACTGCAACACATAGCTCATGTCAAACTAACGAACTACATTGTAACGCATGTGTAAAAACTATATTGTCGTAACATGCGGCAAATGTCAAAATATTAATGTCACTATTGTAACGTTTGTGATAAATTAAGTCAATCCGATCATTACATTACGTGGCCCAACCATTAATCTAGTTGTAATTATTAGTATAAGCACATGATCTTTATACATATTATAGATTTTAACATATATATTCCCCTTTTAATTGATAATTAAACCAATGGATTTTTATGAAATTATATAGTGAACTTTTTTGTTTTAAATTTTTGGCACAATATTTTTATTTGTTTACGCTTTTAGCCCATCTAAACAATTGTTATTTGCACAATTAAAGGACATTGGTAATATTGTTTGGGATGGAACAAGGAGAAGAGAAGAGATAAAACAAAATCTGATGGGGGAGTGGTTCAACGGTGGTGGTGGTTCGGTCGGGTAGATTAGATGGTTGTAGGCGGTGACGATAGTTTATGTTGATGCGATGTTGGGTAGACGACGTCAACGGATGTGCAACTCGAATGATATCTATTGAAAAATCATATAAGCAGTCTGTATTTTCTGCATTTTAGATAACAGTTGATTTGACTGTCGGGGTCTATGTTTAACAAATGCGAAACCATACATAAAGAGTTAAGTAGAAACATAAAAGGCTCGCGTAACGTACGAGCCGACGACTACATTTAGTTTTGTTGAATTGCCAACTTCTCACCGATCCATACTTAATTTATCATTGTTTCAATACGAAATTTAACTAGTTTTTTTTTTTTTTTTTTTTTTTTTTGTCACGGAGTTAAACTTTATGTGATAATAATGAAATAAAAGGTTAAATACATGAACATCTATTGAATTTAATACAAACCGTTATTTATGCTTAAAGACTTCAAAGTTCCTCTTTAATTAACATAATAGCTAGATTTTAAAGCTTACAATATTTTACGGAATTTTTTACGTTGTATTTATTTCTAGTGTAAGAATAAGAAAAACGTTGTTTATGATGATTTTGTTAGAAATATGTTATTTTTAATGTTTTAGTTTTTTTTGTGAGTATAAGAAAATTCTAGGAAATTGTCAGTGCATTCGGTACTTGAACTAACGAATACCCTTTTACTCCTTTGATATCGTAATGGATTTGCTACTTCTAGTAGCAAATGCAACTTGTCTTTTTTTAAGGATTCACTAGTTCAACTAGCGAAGTCACCATAAACAACAATTTTCTCATTCTCAACCTAAAAACAACTAAAACCTTAGAAAAACCCTACTTTTCCAAAAATTCTCTTTAACGCATTTGGTTACTTGATAACTCGCATTGGTAAAAACCTTTAAATTTATTTGGTGACAGATCACAGTTTTTTTAGAATGATGTACAGCAGTAAAACCATTATTTTCAGAAGAAATATAATGACCAAGTACGAAGTTTAACCTCTCACATCTAGTGCATGATTAAGTGGAACGCTTCTAAAGCTACCCATAATAAAGAGTCACTCCAACCCTTCAATTTTTTTCTCCAAGACAAGTTGGTTTTGTTTTTTTACAAGGAAACTAACACGTATACAGTCCATTGTCTTCCAAAATGTTACTCCGTATTTTATAAACACGTAGCTTGTCATAATGCATACTATTATTTCATGATTTCGTAGGCCCAGTGTTATTCATCAAACATTTTTTAAACAAATTAAATATAAAAAGAGACTTTTGTTGGTACCACATCATAAAACAGGCAAACCAAGATTCGAACTAGAACCAGTATTGGAACCGGTTCGGCAAAAACTGTTTAAGCAAGTTTGAAAGCGAACAACCCTCCCATATGTCACACCCCGACCGATGGCGGAATCATCGAGGCGGACGAAAGTGAATGATTGCTCATAGCTCATGGTACTAAAAATAGTTTAGATATTATTAAAATCCAATTATCCAAACAAATAATACAACCAGAAATAACAGAAAAAGTCTACTTTATTTAATTAACTAGGTCCAAGTCCCTAGTCGTGTGGCATCCAAAGTTCCTAACTTGCTTTTCCTGAAATCATGTGAAAAATAAATGGTCAGCTAACGAATTAGCTGGTGAGTAAACATAGGTTTGAAATACATATAGATACACTGATAAAGAAAACTCAATTCATGTCGTTATGTCTAGACTTATAAATGCAAAACATGTACATACAAGATAACAACGCATAATCAAACCTTGAACAATGATAAGGGGGGGTCTACTTGATAATGATACTCAGTTATAATCACCCAAGAATCAGGGGGGTGGGTCCTTTCGACCAATAGATCTACCATTAGTAACTGTCGGTTTCTACAAATTAATGATTACACTTGAACAAAAATTGCTATCAGGCTATGAACACATAATTTGCAAGTAAAGACATAACATGAATTGTTTAAATGAAATAACTGATCAAAATGAATAACTGAACAATGAAATCTGATAACTGAAATCTGAAATCTGATTTAAATACGTCACATGATATCACCCCAAATTGAAAACCAGAAAAGGGGCTATGAATACTCACGTGATAATTCTTGATCGACTGAAAATGAATAAAAACTTGAAACGTCACCGGATATTCCTTAAGGATCACCTAAAGGATTTATCCTATGTTAGAACGATAACTGAAAACTAACTTGAAGTCTAGGGTTCTAATTTGGAATATGGGTTTAAGTAGTTTATTGTTATAATTTTGAAAATATCTAATACGTAGTATTCATAGATATATTTAACTTTGATTTAAAATGAAATATTGTGATTAAATTGTATGTGAATCTTATTTCTTTACGAAAACGATTAAAAATAGGTGACTCCTCAAATGACTAGACCGCTTTGTTAAAGGTGACTAGTTAGTTACTTATAAAAATATAATTACCATAGTCTTAAATGAATAATCATGATTAAACTCAATCTCACGAGTACTTAGTATGAAATCTGTAAGTAGACTTTTTATAAAAAAAATCTAAACGTCTCAAAACTTCCCATTCGAGAATTTTAATCATTTAATCTAACAAATTATATATATGGGGCCCCTATATATATATATATTATCTATATACTTCTGTACAAAACATATATATTTTCTTTGACTTGTAAAACTTTTATAAATAGTTTTATAATTACTGTCATAGTATTAAAATATTTATAGGAAGTTAATAAAGAAATAAAATTGTAAAACTTGAAGACTAAAATAAACATAAAAACAGTCTCCACCCAGACTCGAACCCGTGACCTTCTGAAGCTTATATAACGTCCACACCACCAGACCAACTGCATCTTTGTTGATTTAGTTTGAAAATAAATAGTTGTATTCCTTTTTGTTTCTTAAACCCATTTTAACATAAAACCCTAGAACCGATTACCTTCAAATTGATCACTGAAACGAATCTGTAAACGAAATCGAATATCACTACGATATGTACTATAAGATAACGATCAAAACGAGGTATTAAAGTACCTCAACACATTAAAGATTGAAGAAGATAGAAAAAAAATGAAGAGCGCTGCTTCGGCTCAAATTTGACACTGCAAATGTTGATGATAATCAAATTAAACGCACAGATTTACTTAATGATGGATGAGGAACAAAAGCCCTATGATTTCGAGACTTGAAACATACCTGAAGTAGATTGTCGATTTGGAGCAGAGACAACGAAGAACAGAGGATTAATTCGACTGTTGTGTGTGTTTAAAAGTGAATTTGTTGTTGCAGAAAGCTTATGCGAAGTCGTATAAGGGTTTTTGAAGATTTATAATCGACTGAGAAGGGTTCAATGGATTGGATTGGGTCGAGTTGTTTTCGGATAAAATCGAGTCCAATTCAAATGATTTCTAATGATAATTGTTAATTAAACCAGTTCATATTCTTCCAATCGATAAATGGAGTGTTGTGGATTAGTTCAATTTGATTTTTATTGATGAATTTGGTGAATTGGATTTGGATTTGGCCGGAAAATATGGGTGTTGATTTAGATTGTGATATGAACCGGTATAGTGTCGCTTTTGATTAGTACCAAGTTCGAATCTCATGGATAAGTGATAAGAGTGGCTAAATCGGGTTTAATTGAGACAGATTTAGCGATTCGGGTCTTCGCCGGAGCTCCACCGGACTCGCCGGACTTGCTGGCCGGAAAAACGGGACTGGGGGTTGACTGGGTTGGGTAATTATATTAATTTACATATGTAGTCCCTGTATTTTGAGTTGTTTAAACCTTTTAATACAAGGTTAATTTTAATTTAGTTTTAGAAATTACATAAATGGTCCCTTTAGTTAGTTTTATAAATTAGAACTCAACTTAACTAACTACAATGTTCTAACTAAATTTAGAGCGTGTCATTTAGCCATATAGGATTTCGTTTAATACAACTTTGGTTATTTAATCACCCCTTTAAGTTAGTTTGCCAATTAAAATTAACATCAAACTTTTATAAAATGACTCTCCAAGAATATTTTAGTTTATTTTATAAAATCGACTAATTTATGGAGAAGTATTATAAATGAGTTTATTTATTAAATTATCGATTTTCTAATGCATGTTTAAATGACAAACTCAACGATTTATTTGAAATAGTATAATCTCAATTAAGTGTACTAACAACGTTTTGTATTTCCTGATTGTTTGAAGAGGTTACATGGATCTTAAATCGGGTTCGGGTTATAATAGAATCGGGACAGATGTCACACCATATAACAGAGGCGATCAGAACCGGTCAATAAACCTAATTAAACAAACTTATCACTTCCCTCTCCAAAAAATGGTTCGTTACTCGAACTAGTTCCACTTCGTTACTCGAACTAGTTCCACCAAGAACCGCTTTTGCGTTTCTCTAACCCAAATCAGAACCGACTTTGAGAAGAAAAATGGTCCGGTCATTTCTATCAATGTTTCAATAATCAATCCAGCTCAATGTCATATATCCTTATTGTTCAAAAGCAGCCACCCAAAATTTCAAAACACATAACACACGAAAACAACAATATCAAGGCATAAATGTTGAATTAATTTATAAGCAAAAACTATACACAATAGGAGTTTGGGTCGTTTCTTTGTCCTAGTGTTGCTGATCATGCTCATATACCAGCTACTAATCATCGTCTTGGTAACCTATTACTTCACCAAGTTACATCAAACGATTCATATTCAAAAAGACAAATACGCCCTTTAATTACTCCAACATTTACTTTACGCCCACGTATATCATATCTTTTCTATCGCGTAACTACTATCTAGACTTGCTTCTAGCTGCTATACCGACCTGTCTGTGTCGTATCAGTCACGGTCTACTTAATAATAGACCCAAAAACGGTTTTAAGAACCTTTATATTATCACGGGCTAACGGATGAATCTGTTTGTGGGTTAAAAAGATAAGGCAAGTCTCTGATTCTATAACCACTGCCCCAAAAGGAAGCCAAACAGAGACCCATTATGGCCATTGCAACCACCGAACACGCAGGTGGGACCGCTTGGCTGCTACCCAAAAACTGTGTGGCAAGAAGACCTGCTAATGTCGAGCTTTGCATTCCAGTGCATAGTGATATCGTTCTGCTTACTTCTTCGTCTTGCCTGGTTACAATAACGTCATAACATTCAAAAACATTGAATCCCAATCTCAATATATAATTATATATATATATATATACTAAAACGAGCGTTATGTGATATTCAGTAATCAGATACGGACGATGAAAGATACTTTGACCAGTCTGATTATTGAAGATTTATTAGATAAAATGTGCAAAAGAACATTGTTTGACCCCTAAATATGTAATTTTCTTTTATCCTTAGATAATTAGTTCTGTTGCAGCTGGTATGAAACTGATTATTTGAAAACTAATTAAACATATAATCAAAAGCATTACCTACAGAATGGGAGTTTGGAAATGCAATAACCAAAGGTAAACGATGCGGCATGAAAAGTCAAAACAGGCCACAGCAATTTGAGACCTTCCGCAGAAAGAATTTGTGTCCGGTTAATAGCCAGAGGGCTGCCAATACAAATGGAAGTACAAAACATAGCGACAAATGGCATCACGGGTTGAAGAACAGATACAACTGGTTTTGCATAGGTATTGAGTATTAAACCGAGTGTCACTGGAAGAAGAACAACCTGCAATATAACAACAAAAACTCGGAGTTCAAAATCAGTAAACATCAATCAAGTTCATAGCAAACAGCCGATGTAAATTTGACTCACACCTGTAAGATCGATTTAGACATTGCCATAGCATCAACAGGAACAACTGATCCAATAAGAAGACCGGTTAAAAGAGGGGTGACAAGAACAGAGGCAATGGTACTTGAACTCGTCAACAAAATGCTTAAAGCCACATCCCCTTTGCTCAAGAAGCTAGCATAACTAGACAATTGAGCACCAGAAACACACGCCATTAACACAAATCCCGCATAAAACATTGGCGCCACCCCAAACACTCTAGCCAGAAATACCCCTAGAGCCGGTTTTAACGCATATTGAGCAAGAAGACCTATAGATAATGATAAAGGTCTGCAAAAAGAACATCAATATTTGAATTTAAAAAAATCAAAATCCCATCTCAAAAAGTGATGTTAGTTGATCTATTTTTTCATTAATGAAGTTGCAATTGACCTTTTGAAAGCAAGAGTAAAATCTTCTATTGAAAGCTTTATACCAATTGATAACATGATCCCACCAAGAGCAGGAGCATATAGTTCCTTTGACACCCTGCAAATTTAAACAAAAAACTCAACTTTTATTAAATTATTCATCTTAAACCTCAAATATTCAAACCTCATAAGAACAATGGAGACAAAACCAATACATAAACCTCAAAACAAAACCAATTAATTGGATTAAACAAATGATATAACTGCCATGAAGACCCCTAACTGATGTCACACATACCAACAAGTACCATGATCTTGGCATTGATTCATGTAAACAATTCTAAAACACTTATTTTAACCGACGACATACATAATAATATTAACGAAAATTGGATTTTATCAATCCAAACTTATTCAGTAGCCGATGATTCATTTAACCTTTCGACCCATGGGCCATGACACACTTGACTTCAATTTTGTTACCACTTGCAATCCCGGTGGTCCCCACACCCTGTCTATAGCTTTGCTATTTACGAGATTTACAGGTTTCGTAACTTTGTTTGGCAATCCCAGTAGCATAATCATCTTCGTATATTTAGTTATTTACACTCACTTTTTGTGAGTACGTTTCTTTCCCGTTTCGTTCACAATCATTAGTGACAAAAGTGAAAGTCAGGACATCATTTATGGTATTAAAATTAAATTTTCAAAACACTAATTGGATTAAACAAATGGTATTAAAAAACTACACAAGTGTCATGATCTTGGCATTTGTTCATGTAAACAGCTCTAAATCCCTAATTGTAACTAATACAAATAAAACTGATAAAAAGTGTGATGAATAAACAAACAATTGATTACCAGGTAAACGTCAATGGCTGAGCTAACGCAGCAACCGCCGTGACCGCCACAACAAACGGAAGCGCCGCCGAGAGTAATTGAGACACGTCAGCTTTGACGGCGAAAGCTGATCCGGTATTAGGGTTTGTACCGTAGGAGAGTAAATTGAAGTTCCCTTCTCTTCTATGCAATCCGACTTTTCCGATGAACGGGTACGATGTGGAGCAAGCGAGTACGGTGGAAGATAAAGATTGTTTCTTTTTTACCGGAGATGATAAACGAGGGATTTTGATGGTGGGTTTTGATGAGGGGGAATTGGGGATGAAGAAGATGAGGGGTTTGTGTGTTGTTGAAGATTGTGGGTGTGAATTGAGTGGTGGTGTTACTGAAAGGTATGGAATTGATGATGACATTTTGGGTGGGTGGTGGTGGTGGTGGTGGTTGTCGCCGGGGTTTTTCTCCGGTGAAGATTGTGAAGGGGGTGAAGATGAATGAAGAAAAGACGATAAGAAGATATAGTGAATATTTTTTATTGGTTTTAAATGAATTTAATTATTTATTTAAACAAAAGCAACTGTGTTTTTATTCGAATGACATAGGTTATGTTAGGTTCTAATCTTGACTTAACCTTGTTTTTTTTATTGTTTTTTTATTTAATACTCCCTCCGTCCCATTAGAAGTGTCATAGTTTGAAAAACACAAAGTTTTAGGCACATTAAATGATGGGTATTTTTGCTTGTCATTTGACAATAATACCCTTGACAATAAATATTATTGTGGGTCCATCATATTGTTTGTTTTATGTTATTAAGGGCAAATTTGGAAGTTTACCATTAAATTTTAAAAGTGGACACTTTAAATGGGACAACTAAAAAAGGCAATATGGACACTTCTAATGAGACGGAGGGAGTAATGTTTTTGACGGAGTTAAACTTTTAAGTGTTAAAATTAGTATGAAAGTTGGCATTTTGTTTTTTAAGAATGCTCATGCAAGCCATTAAGAAAATACGATTTATTTTCGATTTTCTAAGGTCAAATTAGAAAGCTAAATTCATATTATTTTTTTACTATTTAAAATACCATATTTGTTCTACAGGATTTGGAATGCACAATTACTTAAATGATATGTGTGAGTTTGTTGGTCAAAGTAAAAGTTAAACATGCTTACTAAATCAAGATTAACTAGAAATGTGATTCGTGTCGTGTGACTCTAACAATAATGTCATGTTTGTGATTATGTTTCGCGCATTACGATAATAATATTAGTGTGCTGTGAGAACGCGTGTCACAACTTGTCTATGTTCATAACTTTAAGGTTATTAAAAATAGATAAGAAATAGTATAACGTCTTAACATTATGGTGTAAGAGCATTCACAGTAGAGGAACCATCCTTATCTCTAAATTTACACTAAAAATCACTACATTTTCTCTTTCCTTCTATTTAAATAATAATACTTTTATACATTTATCATTACAGTTTCTCTCTCCTCCACTCACAACACTTTCAAAAAATATTAAAAAATTATAGGGGATGAACAGTAGCTTTTCAAATATAGAGTTTCTCTCTCATCCACCATCAAATTTTCTCTCTCTTTCACTCACAACAACTCATAACAACTCCCTAAAATATAAAAACCTCACACACATACATTTAATTCTCCTATTGTGAATGCTCTAAGTCATAAAAGTAATTTTGACAGCAATGGAAAATCGTAAAGTAATACATACATTAATATGAAAAAAATACATAATAATAGTGTGTTGCGATATAAATTCGTAAAAGTAATTTAAATAAAATGAGATGTCAAGTTATTAAATAGAAAAAATTTAAGGGTCAAAGTTCTCAACTATCAAAAGCTATAGGTTAACATGTACCTAACTTAAAGATTATGGTTGCTGGTGTGGTTGTTAAAATAGTAAAACTTAAAGTGAAAATACTGAAAATCTGAAATCAGCTACTTTAATTTACGGTATATCAGGTAATGTCAACGGAACCATCGTCATTACATTTAAAGGGTGTCAACGACTTTTTAACATTGATTCATGAATTTACATCTTTAAAAAATAAATTGAGGATCTTGTGCTCCATAGCTCTAGTGGGTTCTTATGCTTCCGAAGTATCTTTATTATTATTGTTATATTATATTTTGAGGCAATAATTCCAAAACTTTATGACATCAGCGTATCTTGCAGCGTGTAACCATCTCGTCCCCTCAAATTGCTTTTGTTAAAAAATGAATTTTTCAAGTTTAAAAAATGACATCCAATCAAAGTAACACATGATTTCATATATTTTTGAGAGATACTTTTTGAAAAATATATATACCATCTTTAATAGGTTGGACTAAACCACGTTTAGAAAGTACAAGTTTTCGAATATAAACTATAAACAACCACTAAAATGAATGTTTGTTATAAGTTACGTGAACGTTTAGTCTTTTATTTTTAATGATGAAGATAATTTGATCTTAGCGACATGTTTTCTATAATCTAGTTATGTCCATAGTTTAGACGTGATTTCAACCATTAGTCATTAGTTTGGCGTTTGAAAATGATACTAACCCATTTTAGGGGGTAACGGACTAGCTCGTAAAACTTTTAAATTACATGTGCCTGGATAGCTCAATAACAACCTCTGTTAATAACTACATGATTTTAACACTAATAGAATTTAAACTTATGACCTTTAAGACCAAAAAATTATTCACCACACCAATGAGTATCAATATACCAAATAACCATCATAGTATTTTAAGTTACTAAAGCAACAAAATTACTTTAGAAAAGTTACACACTTAAGGTGACTAGAATTTTGTTAATTAGTACGGATAGATTTACTAATATAAACTTGTGTAAGAGTTTTTACATATATTTTTGTTCTAACATATTTTTATATGAAATTTGTATCATATTATCCTTTTGATAACTACTCTTAACAACCATCGCCACCGTAGTTCATTGGAGCAAGTTCTTAAAAAGAGTAAGATATATGAAACTAATTGTAAAACATGTTCATAAGTTTGCCTTTTGAGATCTAGTTATCCAAAGGTTATGTGATTGCGGTTGATAGTTGTGGGGTGTGTGTTTGTACGACGAGGGAGAGAGGAGTACTTAAATCGAGAACGGAGAGATAAGCAAAAGACAAGTACTCTAACTGAATGCTGTATTGTATTAACACGATTTTGGAAAAATAATTGAGATGAGAGGAATAGACATGAACGTTCAAAATTGGAACAAAAAGGTTAAAATTCAAAAATATAAAAAGTAAATATAGTAAAGAAGATTAGCTTAACAAAATATACAAAAAAAACACCTACATATTTTGCTAGAAAAGGCCCAAAAAGTTCCATCAGAAGTACCCATCTAGACATGGACCTTTTTTCTTCATGAGCCACCGAAGTTACACATCAAATTGATGAATTGCAGCCTTGTCTTTCAGCAAGATAACAAAATCCTATGAACCACAAATATATAATAACGAGGTTTTACTCCTGAGCCGTGTGTTGCAGCAGCCGGGTCTTAGTTGATATACGTATCATGGGGTTTAGTATTATGTTTCGTACTTTACAGCTTAAAGTTGTCAAAGTTATTATGTTTCACACGTCACATTTTAAAGTTGTCAGACTAAAATTAAGTCTTAAAAAAAGTAAAAAAAGATAAGAATAAGTTGCCTAAAAGGTTTGAACCCTAACCTATACCCGAAATGAAAAAAAAATCGTCCAATTAAAACACGACACGTGTCCATGGCCGGTGGCCCCACCCATGGCCACCACGACCATGGGTTTAGTAGTTGATGATATACTTATCACATGGTTTAGTATTATGTCTCGCACGTTATAGCTTAAAGTCACCAAAGCGATTCTGTCTCACATGTTACATCCTAAAGTCATCAAGATAAAAGTCTAGAAAAAAATAAAAAATATATATAAGAATAAGTTGCCTAAAAGGTTTAAACCCTTAACCTCAACCTAAAAAGTCTTTTATAACGTCCAATTAAAACGCGACACGAACCCATGACCGACGGTCCAGTTAAAACACAACATGAACCCATGGCCGACGGACCCACCCATTGCCACTGGCCATGGGTTTTAGTAGTTTAGGATATACTAACAAATACAAGTACAACTATTGACTCAACCTGGTATGTTTGATGTATGGGGATCAAGGAATGAATTTGTGGACTTATGGTTTAGCTGCATGGGGATCAAGGAATGAAGGATCGGGATTGATGCCTTTTATGGCCACAAGTTCTATTAGGACTCAGAGAGGTTTTTAGCACCATTGTGAGTTTTTTCTGGACTAGTGAAACACATGGTGTGATTTATGTATGAATTTTCACTCGGAGACATGTCAGTCTTCGACCTTTGCTGTTAAAAGAATGTATTAGAAAATTTTAAAATTGTAGTAAATAATCAGCTATTGTCAAAGACAAGTAGGTGAACAAACCTACCAACCACTCACTTATCAAGGCCAGTTTCCACATCAGAAGTTCACAACAACATTTTTCTACATAATGTTGTTTCTGCATTTATTACTTTTACAAATTGATTCACACATAAATCATAATCTAATAAACATCTTTTAGGCCCGCAAAACCCGCACGAAACTAGCCAATTTTAACACTTTATGGCATAGGCATATGATCACAACAGAAATTACAAGAATGAAATGTAATATCTCTCCAAAATGTGAACAACACAAAGGTCCAATATGTTTCTTATTGACACCTTAATACTTTATATTACAAAAACAGAATTGATTATAGTTCTTACATTATTTCAACCTTTGATTATTGTTTCGATATGCATTTGTTTGACTTCAGTTTCTTCTGCATTCTGTTCTTCGTTTCACCGTTCATTCCAGTCAAAAATGATGATCTAAGGACCCTTTTCAGACTCTATTTTACACTTAGAAAACCCAAAAACAACAACACCACAACACTTTTGGATCTTCTAAACAAAACATATACATACAAGGAATGGAAATACCCATTGATTGAGATATTGTGCAGATTTGAACCATCTTTTTGTACGCGCAACTTCAAATTCATAAAACCGCTATTGTATGCTCTTCATGGTGTCCCAATTTTCTTGATTGGATCTGCATATCAAGAACAATATCAGAACTATGCAATTGAGTCAACCAACTGATTCATTATAATGATTCATTGATTCTTTTGTTCTTTCAAGTTAAAGACTCAACAAAATACAATCTTTAATCATAACCCTTCTTCAAAATTGACCACATTACACAACCCAGGTTTCAAATAAGTCAACTGATCCATTATCAAGACTCATTATAAAGATTCTTTGTTTCTTTCAACTTTAAACATCAAATTCTGCTCAGAAAATCAAAACCACACAACAAAATCCAATCTTTACTCAACCCATATTCAAAATTGACCACATTACACAACCCAGGTTTCAAATAAGTCAACTGATTCATTATCAAGACTCATTATAAAGATTCTTTGTTTCTTTCTACTTTAAACATCAAATTCTGCTCAGAAAATCAAAACCACACAGCAAAATCCAATCTTTACTCACAACCCATATTCAAAATTGACCACATTACACAACCCAAATTTCAAATAATGACTAAACTGTTTCAATTTAAAGATTCATTGATTCTTTGGTTCTTTCAAGTTTCAACATCAAATTCTTGATCAGAAAACCAAAACCATACAACAAAATCCAATCTTTAATCAAACCCATCTCCAAAATTGTCCAAATCACACAACCCAGATTTAAATACTTCAAAAAATCACTGGTCAATTCAAGAAAACCAAAATTAAACAAAAGTCAAAGACAAGATTTTACCTTTGGTACAGTTTGACTAATAAGCTGATCATCATTTGAAATTACAGAAGCCAAACAATCCCTTGGTGTATCAAACGAAGCCAAAGAAAACTGCTTATGAACAACACCAACATCAAAATAAATCAACCCGGAACTGGGCACATCAACCCGAATTTCCTTAACCGAAAACCACATGAACAGATCCTGTGCAGATATACCCGACACTGCATTAATCATTCCATAGCTCAAAGTACCCGAAACATTCACATCATAATGCAACTCATTCTCATACTTTGAATTACAAGCTTGATCCAAGTGCACCTCAAACCGACCCGATTGATCATCATAAGTCAAATTTGTCACACCTTTTGGTAGTAAGCCCATTGGCAACCCATTTGATCTAAGTATTTCGTAGATTGTTGGTGTTTGTGTAGAGAATGAGGATGAAATTGTGAGGGTGAAGAGGGTGATTGTTAGAAATGTTGGAAGCAAGATGTTTGCCATGGCTATTGAAGTGGAGATTTTTAAAATGTGAAAACAAGTGTTGGTGATTTTGTGAGAAAATTTAGGGTTTAAGGAGTTTGGGGGTGCCAGGAAGAAGCCAGGGTGGATTAAGAGAATGATGAATTATTGGCCATGTAAAGTGGGGCAGCCTCCCAATCAGGTGAACCCATGTGGGTGATGTGGCAATTATATTCTTCAATTTTGTCAAATACAAGATAATTAAATCTCTTTGTATATATGTTTGGATCAACTTAATTTACAAACTTTGTATAAATCTTATGGTTTTTTACAAGGTTTGTTTTATTGTGAAGAGGTTTAAAATTAACAATTGTTAAGTGGTTTGGACGCTTGATTTACTTTTTACTTGATTGATGTAATTTAAGTTGTTTTAATTATTATTATATCTTCTGTTTGTCGAAGCGCAGTTTGATCTAGGGTGTTCATTATTCGAATACCATTCGAATTATTCGAAATTCGATTCGAATCTAATTCGATTAAGGCCATTCGAAATCCACTTTCAGTCATTCGAATTCGATTCGCATTCGATTCGAATAATTTTGTCGAATGTGGATCGAATACGAATATGATTTTTTGTATTCGCATTCGATTCGCCCAATTCGAATAAGAAATTTATATATTTTTTAATATATATTTTTAATATATCTAATTAATTATCTATATATGAATGTGATTTAATGGGCTTGAAGTAAGTTAAAAATACCCAAACCCAACTCATTACTCAGTCTTAATTGTTGTTTCTGTATATGAACATGATTTGGTGCTTTGGCAGCTGTTTAATTGTTGTTTCTACAAGTTTTAAACTCGTTTATAGTCTTTTTTTGTGTTTGATTATGCACTTTTAGACTTTTGTTAACATGTTTTAGACTTGTCGATGTGCTAGTATTTTGCATATTGTTTGGTGATGTTTTGCACATTGTTTGGGTGATGTTGTAGACTTATGTTATGTTGGTGCTACATTTGTATTGTCATTTGATGTGTTTGTTTATTTATATTTTTTTAAAGCGAATACATTCGAATCTATTCGAATTCGATTCGAATTCGAATAACTTAATCGAATCGAATACATAGATTTTTATTCGAATGTGGATCGAATACGAATACAGTTTTTAAAAGTCCCAATTCGACCAATTTGATTCGCCTAATTCGCCTAATTTGCATTCGATTCGAATGAACACCCCTAGTTTGATCTTACGTCTTGATTTTGTGTTAGTTAGGCTTGGTTTTACGAATTCAATATTGCACTTTGATACTATGTTTTGGTTAGACTTTAGTGCAATGCCTTCTTTGAAAAAGTCTTTGGGAGGTGATTTTTTGGGCCATGTTGTGTGCAGGGCCGTACCCACTTTATGTGGGTGGGGGGCGCCCGCTCTCCCTGCGAAATTTTTTTTTTTAGTTTTTATCTGTTAAATTCTCGATCGATCCTCGTAAAATTTAACCCTCGACCCCTATTCAGTCTTGAAAATCTAAGTTTGATGCCCAATCCATAGCCCAGAGGAAAAATATAATAGTTAACCATAGATTGTGTTAAATTATGGTTAGAAGATAGTAATATATATTTATTTATATTGTCATGTATAGTCAAGCATTAAAGGTATTATAACCTCAAGTGTTTCATCATTGCACAAAACCATCAAACCATCAACATAGTTGTTGATTTTGATGGTCATGAGTATAAGAAAGGAAATACATAAATAAACTAACTACTAGCTAAAGTAATCAAGTGAGAAGTGAGAAATGGTGGAAAGTTTAGTTGTAGAACTAAGGTTCTAAACATCACAATTTTTATACCATAACACAAGTCCTCCAACATATTTTTATTTGGAAAACATGATTTGGTTTCATTCACTTCTTATTTGTAACATATGATGTTTAAGAAACACAATAAAAGATTTATTTTATAAGATTTAAAAAAAATATCGTAACTCGAAACTCAAAATTGTGATTTACCAAACTTTAGTTACCATGGTAAATATATGATGAATGACTAGAGGGGTTTCAAGTATTTAGGAAGAAAAATACTGTTAAAAAATTAAAGAAAAAAGAAAAAAAATGAAAAAAGAACAAAAAAAACTTACAAGTTATTGAAAATTTGTTTAAAATATGTATTCGCAAGAATAAAAAAATGTGTATTCGCAATTGTTTAAGTGTTGTACAAGCATATAAAATATTAGTTTTTAGTCATTTTTAAGGTGACCCGACCTGATTCAACCCGCACCTAGTTAAAACGGATTTTTATATATTGATACTCAAACGTTTCCTTCAAAATTTTCGACCCCCATAAAAAAAATTTCTAGGTACGCCACTGGTTGTGTGTCTTGTGACGTTTTTAGAATGATATCGTGCACAACAAAGATTTATTTGATTTTATTGTTCTTTTTTCGTATTTGTGGTATAACATTTATGCTTACTTATTTATAAATGAATTTGTAAGAAGCTATTATATATATCTTCACTTGGTGACTATCTATCGAACATATGTTAATAGAAATCAGAATTTGAATATTAGTGGGTTGGTTGTTTACAAAAGTCGCCTTTTACATTTGTAATGTTGCTTTCTTCTACTAGCTCGATATGTGGTCGGTTTTTATAATATTTTTTCTTGTTGTTCAAGAACGAAATATAAGTTAAATGGGCCATTGATCGACACGATCAACTTACGAACCAGAAGATATATGTCATTATGTACACAATTGCTTTGAAGTTTGTTACGTGGGACTCTAGCTATGGATATACTTGTCAATATTTTTTTAGGTTGATTCAAGAGGGATGTGTGAATTTTTTTCTTCCTTTTTTGTAGGTTTTAGGTTCTAGCTTTAGCGTTGATGAACAATTACTAACTTGATGTTATTAATTGCTAACTTTGACGCATAGAAAATTATAACTTTAGACGACCCTATCTTTAAGATATTTAAACATATATAATACTTCCCGTTGAAAACTAAACATTATGATAATAATTTTACATGTAAAAAAGCAAAGAGATATTACACATGTGTGATTGACCCATTTTCAGTCGACCAGGAGGGGTAATGGGGATTGTAAACTTGGTTGAAGACAAAACTTCCACATTCACTTTTGTTTTTTTCTTAACTTTTTTCAAATAAATATAGAGAATATGTCACTTATCAAAATCAATTATTTAGAGTAAGCCCCATATGAGAATAATACTAGCTACGTATTATTTACAAGCTCAAGTTTTCCAATAATAAATTTATCATCAAAACAAAATATATACTTTTCTAAAGAAGTTATTTATATTTCAAAATGACAAAAGGTTTTTAATTAGCGTACAAAACTTTTTTAAAGAGTTTTATTTGAAGTATGTAAGATAATGGAGTAATTGTTAACGTACGTTTATAATTTAAAATAGAAATTAGTAATATGAATGTATATTTAAGGGTGTAGCCGTTAGTTGCAAGAGGTTGCATGTGATGATAATAATTAACCAATGCATGGTCTTTGTCTTTTTATAATTTTGCTAACCCTACCACGTAGACTAGAAACATTTTGCCACCAGATCGATCGATGACATGGCATGGATCGGATAAATGCATGTATATTCTATTTCATGTCAGAAATTTAGTATCGATCTCGATCTATATATATAAAGCTAGCTAGCTTAATTGGTTTGGAAACAAAAATGCCAACAAGCTAGCTAGATACATGTGTGCATGTACCTGTGAAGATCGAGCTACAGTGATACGAGATGGTTTTTGAGTTATTAGGATTAGAAAATTTTGAAACTTTAAATTCGATCTAGTTCAAAACAAATCAAGTTCAGAAATTAAAAGACTTATTTGAATTATGGTCAAATAACCAGATTATAAAAGGAAGATTATATGTAGGAGTTGAGTTGTCTTAAAAAGATAAAAATCTATCTATTCTAATAATTGAGTAACAAATACACATGTCATGATTCTAGCATGTCCACCTAGGATTTTTCCTATGTGTCAAACTCACATTTTCCTATATATTATTTTATGCGGATCTTCAACTGGGTTTCTGGGTTTGAATTTAACCCGATAATTAACATATATCTTATTAATATATTTTATTATTTTTTGAAAACAAATGAAAAAAACTTGTATCATTAATCTCTATCTATATCTTATAACTACTTTTTAGTAGGATTTTGATAATTTTTTAATTTGAATAATCGTTATGAAAATACTAAATTTATTTATTTTGGATTTCAAATATATTTATTTGATATAATCGTAATTTTAATAATATTACTTATTTTAATAGTAATTATACATCTTTAATAGAATAATTAAGTTATATAAAATTAAAATAATTATTATATTTATTTGATTTAGCTTTTCTAATAACAAATCTTCTATATTAATAAAAAAAATATCGTATTTATCATTCAACCCGTGTATTACACGGGAAAAAAATCTATTTATATAACACAATTGTATAAATTGACACAGCGAAGAATGATTAAAAAATTTATAATTCACATATTTCCGAGACTTTGTTCCTCCATGGTCCTCCTAGAAAAAAAATTAACCAAAAAATATAAAAACTAAAAAACTTACTGTTTTATTGTGTTTTTTTAACCTTATTATGTCTGCTTTTATAAAACTTTTGACATAATAAAGTTTAAAAAAAGATACAATGGAAATGCTATTTTTATATTTTTTATTTTTCGTTTAATTTTACAAGCAAGAAAACGACGAAAGGAACAAAGTCTCCGAAACAGTTTTTTTAAATTTGGTTTACATTGTGAGATATGCCATTATGTATATTTTTGTGTCTCCAGACGTGTAGATGAGTTAGTTGAATACTTGGATCCTAAGCGGGAAGTACTCACATATATCGACGAAGGTGGGGAAGGACTCAGGTTCGAATCTCACGCCGTGCACCTCCAACCAACGATATGCGAGTCCGGTCCGTGTCGTTCCTTACGCACGAACGTTGCTTCCAGTGTCTTAGGTACGAGGCAGCATGTCACCGGCCGGTTAGCGAGTTCAGTAATTCTCTTTTTTATGTATATTTTTGTATTGTTGTTCTTATCACACTTTATAGCAAAAACAAACTTTGTATTTGAACTTTTCTCTATATGTATATACATCCATATAAATAAAAAGTTATTAATTTTATGAAAAATAAATATTACATAATTCGAGTTCAAATAATTGAGTTGGCTGTTAGGTATTAAACTGGCGCAACGGAATAACCGACTCACAACGAACACGTAATAATGACTGAATAAAGTCAAACACACGAACACGAGAATTCATAGTGGTTCGGTCGATGTGATTTACGTCCACTTGCTGCAACTAGGGATCTTATTATATTTCAGTGCACACCAATTACAATACATAAACATGATATATATAGAGATTAACTAGGGTTTCCAGCTTAAGGAATAAAAAACCTAATAAGTTTGGGCCCACCTTTCTAATCCACTAAACAAGCTTTAATCACAAGGATTTCACCTAACATTGGTTTTGTTCGGCTCAAAATTCAAATATTCAAACTCGATTCAAGAAATGTTTTTGGAATTTGTTTTGGATAAGGACCAATTCAAATATGTAAAACTTGAATTCGGTTTTGGTTCGAAATGAACTTCAATCCTAGTCCAGTTTTTCGAACTCAAACTAAAGTCTTTTAATTCAAAACCAAAACAAACTACATGACACCGACTTTGACTTTAGTTTCCATTTACTCTATACTAGTTTAGTGCCCACGCTACGCTCGGGAACACAATTCAAATGAAGCTTTTAAAGATGTTCATGAATGTTCCATTCAGTTTTGAGACAAAACCATGGTAAAACAGAACACTTGATATATTTTTAAAAATTAGATTTTTAATATAGCAATATTATACTCATATTAAAGAGAATAAAATGCTTAGTTTTATGGTGTAGTTTATTTTTTGTAAATCATATAAAAATGTTATGTATATTTATAAAACACTAAGGTCTTTAATTGTATTTTATTATTAACTTTATCCATAAGTTTCATTTTTAAACCTATCAAATATAAACCGACTCATGTACACCCCTTGTAGTAAAGGGTTAAAAATATAAATACTCTTAAATTTTTCAGAATTCTTCAAAATATTAGGTGACCAAAAATGTAATTAGTTTTATTATAATAAATTTCATATACATGTTTTAAATAAAAAAATCATTATTGTGAGATAATCTCTCAAATAATGACACATAAGCTAAAAGCTATAAAAAATGTCACATAAGATTTTTTTATTTTTGTATACTAGTTTAGTGCCCGTGCTACGCTCGGGAACACAATTCAAGTGATGCTTTTAAGGATATGTTCTTGAATGTTCCATTAAGTTTTGAGATAAAACCGTGGTAAACGGAACACATATGATATATTTTTAAAAATTAGATTTTTAGTATAGCAATATTATACTCAAATTAAAGAGAATAAAGTGTTTAGTTTATGGTGTAGGTTTATTTATTTTTAAATCATATAAAAATGTTATGTATATTTATAAAGCACTGAGGTCTTTAATTGTATGTTATTATTAACTTTATCCATAAGTTTCATTTTTAAACCCTATCAAATATAAGCCGACTCACGTACACCCCTTGTAGTAAAGGGTTAAAAATATAAATATTCTTAAATTTTTCAGAATTCTTTAAAATATTAGGGGACTAAAAATGTAATTAGTTTTATTATAATAAATTTTATATACATATTTTAACTAAAAAAATCATTATTGTGAGATAATCTCTCAAATAATGCCACATAAGCTAAAAGCTATGAAAAAATGCCACATAGGATTTTTTTGTTTTGCTATATTATATAAGGATTGGCCTTTTCAATAACATCATCTGGATCGACTCAACTCGTAGCAATGTAAATGGTTAATCCAGCAACCATATCCAAATAATGAACCTATTTTATATTCCACCCATTTAACATAGACGTGTACAAATTGGGTCAATAAAAAGTTATAGATTCTTTTAACATGTTCAGGTCAAAATCAGTTTGAAACCTGATTTGGTTTCAGGTTTTACTGGGTTAAAGCTGGTTTCACTAAATAGGGTTAAGAACTAATAGACCCGGGTTGCGTCTTGTTGTTAGTTTTGATTTTCAAACCATTTTTACTTTTATTTTTACATCTCCAAGTCTAATTCGGACAAAGAATTCTAGGGGTGTAAAAATATCAGACGGGCATAAAGGAGGCTTGTCTAAGTTTGTTAAGGTTTATGGTTGTTCGGGAATCGTTCATGAACACATTTTGGACAAAAAATTATGTCAACGTCCACATTCATTAGGTATTTAGGCGTTCGCGAACAATCCGTGAATCACGAACACAAAACGGACACACATAGACACAAACGGGCATAAATAAACGCTAATGAACATTTAACTTGGAGAAAATATTGTACCATGATGCATGCCAATCCGATTTTATAATTATGACTCACTTGTTTAAAAAATAGAACCGAAACCTATTTAGAGGTCAAACCATATCATATACTCTTTCTTTTAATATTTTTTCCTTGAGATGCACATACTTATGCCCAAGTAAGAGTCAGAAGTTTCTCTTGAGCGATGTGAGACAAATGTAACACAAACAGAAATAAATGAACGAAATAAACAAATACATTACCAAACGTAAACAATAACATATTTACATATTCGTTCAATTAAATTAAGAGGCATAATTTATTATTCGTGTTTATCGATTGATTAAACAAACTAACACAAAATTATTCATCGGTCATTTCTCATTTTTCTGTTTTTGTACAACGTACAACATCCTTTGCATTTAGTACAAATTCATAAAAATCATAGGGATAGTGTATACACACATCAAACCCCAAATCGCCCATTTTCTCCCCCAAATCAACAACAATGGCGATCGCCGGAATTCAACGAATCACCTCCCAAATCCGCCTCAACCCTACCCTATCTCTCTACTCTCGCACCATCATCTCCCGTTCATCCACCACCACCTCTCCATCAGCCAAAGTCTCCGATCGAATCGTCAAAATCATCACCTACGATCCCGACGGCCAAAAGCGCGAGATTGTCGGTCTCTCCGGTCAAACTCTTCTCAAAGCCTTAACAAACCACAACCTCATAGATCCAGCATCTCATCGGTTAGAAGATATTGACGCTTGTTCAGCTGAGTGTGAGGTTAACATCGCTGAAGAGTGGCTCGAGAAGCTTCCTCCGGCGACTTATGATGAACAGTATGTGTTGAAGAGAAATGCGAGACATAGGATATTGAATAAGCATTCGAGGTTAGGGTGTCAGGTTGTGCTTACACAGGAGATGCAAGGGATGGTTGTTGCTGTGCCTGAACCGAAACCGTGGGACACTCCGTAAGGTTTGTTTCGGGTTTTTGGAATTTTTAAATTGAATAATAACTTTTTCGGTTCGGTATGAATGCTGAAATGTGGTTTGATGTTTTGTTGCTATGACTTTTGATGTGTTGAATGTTGTTATGTTTTGATGCTTATGAATAATTTGATTTTGAATCAGTTTGATATACATTTTAATTTTATATGCTACTTTGCTATGTGTGTATGTAGCCAATGATGAACATAGAAGATTGGTTGATGATGCATATTGTTGATAATGTAGTATAAAAGTTGTTGTGGTGTTTCAGTATGTGGATAAATGCACTTAGTATGGTATGGGGATTTATTTAGAAGCCTAGTTGAGAGTTTTTGAGATATTTTTGGCCGATGATTTATATAGACATGTTGCTATTAGTTTGTATACATTTCTGATGTTATATGGTTCTGTCAAAGATTTAAACTTTTCCCCTAGAGAACTAGACATATTTTTGTGAATGGTTGTTTTTGGACTTGAAAGTTTAGTTCTTGGCCTTTTTTTGGGAGTAATTGAGTGGCCTACTAAAAATTCGACACTGCTTTTAGGGGTTGTAGTAGAATACTTTTGCTTCTTCAGCTTAATCTATCTAGAGCATCTAGGAGACGACTTTTGAATATGTTAGGGTTTTATAGAAGCAGTCAACCACCACTTCCTATTCGGTTTCTATAGTCAAAGATTGCTGGGTTTCTGGAGGTTTAAATTCTTTATCATGATTCATGGCGTTAGCCAGTTACTGTTGAATCTTTAAGTTCATTTTTTTATAATTGAAGTCCCTAATGTAAGTCCTTAAAGCACCTTCTTTAGAAGAGTTGACATGTTTGATATTAAAAGATAGGATATTTTTGTGCAGGTAGGTTTTATAAGAGTTCTTTTTAACACTTTTACACTACACCTTTACAAACTTAACCTTGTTGTTAAAGAAGGTTTCCAGTGGGATAGGAACTTCTCGATAAGAACTTCTCAATTTACTACTCCTTCACTTGATCACCTCTAGCTATAAAAACACATAGTAGTCAAAGCTGCGAGCCCCTAGTGCTTTTGTGAGGATTTGACTTCTATGAAGAAAAAAAGTACGGGATTGCTATAAGTATAGAGTGTCAAGGCAAGGCTTGCAATGCTTTGATACTTCCATGCAATGCTTTTCCCTTCATTTCTGATGGGATGTGGTAGAAACAAGTATCTTGTAGGGCTACTAGGTAGAAATGGGTTGATTAAATCTGACGTTTCAACTGTAAATCAACTCTTAAACAATTTTCTTGTTGTGCACAGATTTTCTCTGATTCAAGTGTTATGTGCTTCACCGTGACTGAGATTTTCTAATTCTTCCATTTTTTCAGTTAAACCTAGTTTACGTCTTGCATTAAAATTCTTGCTCTTAATTTGTACATGTCTTCTTAGTTTGGGTGCTACTGGGGTTGGCGTTTATTTTATTGAATTTCAAGGTTCTGGAAGGGTTAATAACCTTGTTGAACCCCTATTTAATCTCCATCACCATCAGTGCAGCTTATGTTAGTTCTAGGATTTTAGCACCACACAATCCTTTAATTATGACTGTTTTCCCACCATCACAGATTCATTGCCTAGGGACAAGTGTTACCTTTTGAAGTTTATTGTAGTCATGGGGATATTTTACAAGAGGAACACACCAGTTGTCCACTTGTCCTCACATTTTGTATAGTTTGATAGACCGATGAAGTCTCCCTGACCCCATATTCAAACGCTCACTATTGTAATTCAGGTTCATAAGTAGTTTTCTTTGTGTATTACTATGGTAGCAGTTTTGCTTGTCGTTTGAAATACATCAATATTAGAAGTTGTAATTTCGTGTAAATATATAACAATCTTACCCAGTAAAATCACATCCACTGCAAGGCGATAGGTAGGGGCAGAGAGAGGAGGGTGATTAGTGATATGTAGACCAACCTAGAGAGAATTAAGGGGAATATGTCCTCACATTTTGTATAGTTTGAATTCACAATGATTTTTTACTAAATTGAAATATAAATAAAACCTAGGTGAATTTAGAGTGTTGAGTTCTTCTGAATCGTTGTTCAGTTCACATGTGAATTGAATTTTTAATAAACAAGTAAAAAAGTTAAAACCGTTCTTATGTTTTTTAGTTTATATGACTGGCAAAGTCTGTCCGCTTCGTAACAAATGTAGTAAATACTCGTAACCAATGTTGCCGTGAACTTGGTTACAAACTTACAACGGTGAAATCGATCGACGTGGCTAATTACTTGTAGAGCACATGAAGTTGATAAGATTTGGTTATAGAAATCAAACCGTATGACGATGTAAAGATGAAAATAAATGTCCAAGTTTGCAGCGTATCAATTTATAGTAATTCAATAGGAAAAAATATAAGAATTGCTGTTGAAAAAATATAAGGCAAGAAAGAGAAAGAAATAACCTTCATAAAAACCTACATGGTGTTGATTCGTTAAACTTAATCGAAATTTTAAAATGTTGCGTTATTGATTATATGTGTCGAAAATAGTTATGACGATGTGTTTAACTTGTCTAGTTACAATTAGTGTACCTCTAAAGTTGTCAAAAGACGAGTTTAAACCAAATAAAACGTTGCTTCGCACATAAAATATTTTGACCAAGTGGTACGTGAATTAATTGCGTGATTATAACAGTGTGAAATACATTACGTCGATGTATATAGCCTCATGGGTGGACCCACCCTTGAGGATTGAATAAAATATTTTTAGTGTTATATATACTTTAAAATTTTGACTGCCCCATAAAAAATTACAATCCTCCCTTAATCGCCCCTTAAAAGCGATTCCTTAGAGTAAAGTTGAAAAAAAAAAGAAGTTTGATCTGAATGTTACTTTTTCACGAGACAATGTGTGTTGTGTGAGAGTCTTTTGTCACGTGAAGAAGATAACGAATAAAAGACGAATTTATATTTATTTGTTGAGTTTTTTAGTTTAAGTTTAGAAGTTGTACGGCTTATGATATCGCACCACAACAGGAAATGACATTATAGAGTGTACTATTAGCATTAAAATGGAATTCAGTGAACTAAAAATTTCCTTTTATTTTACGATTCATTTAGTTTAGTTTAATATAACGAAGCTTTCGTTTTAACTTTCTTATTCTATCATATTTTCTTTTTTCATCATTTTATATTATCTAAATTTATATCTATAAAATCATATACACTACCATAAAAGAAAACTATTGACCCTTGATCTCTAAATGTCATGACATTAATATGACCCGACATGAACTGGACCAAAAATTACTATATAGTGTCACTAAATGAACGTTAAAAAAATTCCATCCCTATAAAAAAATTACGGGTTTCGTCACTCTTAATAGCCCATTACAATGATGAGTCTAAACTCTAAAATCACATGTCACGTCTTGCCGTCTTGCATACTTTATGTGTTTTGCATCAAGAAAACACTTACCATACGGAGGTGCCTTTATGTACCGTGTAGTATAGTACGTCCAAAACTCTTAAATTTGACACCATACATTCTACTATTTTCATGGATGTCCATTTCCTTGCTCCAATGTCCTTATTTTCCTCCCTGCCACTAATTAACTTCTCAAATTCATGTTTATATATGTTACTAATCCTAATCATTCTCTAACACCACCCCTCTCTCCTTCACTTATCATTCATCTTTGTTAGTCCCTCTCCTTGCACTTCTTCTTTCAACTCCTCTCGATGGATCTCGCGGAGATCCATCACTTTTTCCAAATGTTTGATCATGATGGTGACGGCAAGATCACCAAACAAGAGCTATCCAAATCTCTTGAACGCCTTGGGTTTGTTATACCCGATAAAGATCTTGAACACATGATCGATCACATTGACTCAGATGGTGATGGGTCAGTGAGCATGGAGGAGTTTGAGAGGTTGTATGAAGCTATAATAACGGAGGAGAGGGACGAAGAAGAGGATATGAAAGAGGCATTTAATGTGTTTGACAAGAATGGAGATGGGTTCATCACGGTTGAGGAGCTTAGGTCCGTCTTGAGTTCCCTTGGGTTGGGACAAGGCCGAACCATAGAGGATTTCCGGATCATGGTGAAGAAGGTAGATGAGGATGGAGATGGGATGGTTAATTATAAAGAGTTTAGGCAGATGATGAAAGGTGGCGCCTTTGGTTCCAAGTGATAATTTGCATCTACTGACCTCTGTTTCTTAATTACCATCTTGTTTAATCACCATGTATCTTTATGGGGTTCCAAATTGAATCAAACAATCTATGATTTCAATTCTTTACATTTTGTCTTTGTTTAATCATATCTTTAAGAACCTCATGATAAACAGGATTATGATCATGCGACGAAAAGTTCAAGGTTCATCATTTTTACGAATCATGAAATTCTATAAGATTCAATCGTTTAGACTATAAATCACGTGTGAAACACCACACCGGAGGTGCGTGGTCCACGCTAGTGGGCGGGTGGTGTGGCTAATTGGCTATGACCACATGATCTTCTCCTCTCATGGTTCTCTCTTGTATAAATATTATTAAATGATAAAAAAAATGGGTGGCTAATGCCTAATGGTGGTGGGTGTATGCTCAAAACTTTGTTAAAGTAAAAAGTGCCGAGTTTTATGTCTTAGTGATAAACTAAAAGTTTTAGGTTAGACCATAGAGTTTTCTTGTATAAAATGAGTTTCTTTATAAAGAGTTATAAAGATGATCGGGGAATAGTGACACATCAAGTTATCTAAATGGGTGTGTTTTGTTTAAATCTAAATGGGCTGATTCAAACGCGAATGTCTGAATCAGTCAGACATAAAGAGTCAGACATAAAGTGTTTGGCTGTGGCATTTGAATGGGATAAGGTCTGAGCGAATCAGTTGTGGGATGAAGTCTGAATGGCGTCTGAGGCATAAACCTGACCAAAACGCGACCAAAGAGGGGGAAGGGAGTCTGAATTTGGAAGAAAACCGGCGGCGAAGTGATAAAAAAATGAAGGGGCTGGAAGAGGCAGGTCGTGCGGACGTCGTATTGTGTGAAAGAATTCGAACATATGGTTGGTTAGTTATATAATATTAGTATTGAGTCAAGATCAACCATTGGACCCAATAAAAAGTAAAAATTCCCAGCACACAATCTACATTTCCAATCAATAACACGCCAAACTTGAAATCACAAATTACTGAATTAGAAAAGAAAATAAGATATTTAAAAGATGATGATCAATGTAAAAAAGCATAAACAGCAGTAGAAATATAAACCAAAAGAGCAGAAGTAACCAAGACAATCATAGAAGCAACTGCATTAACAGTAGATCTACTTCCACAGCTCAACATCCCCAATCTAATCTCAATCACACTCACCATCGAAAGCATCAAAAACAAACACCCCATAACCGATCCAAGCGCCGAACCAAGCATCCCAAATCTCAAAGCTTTCAAATTAATATGCGCTCTAAACGCCTCATCAACATCCTTACTGTTAATCAAATTAATCGCCAGTTTCAGCCCTTGAGCCACCAATGAAGAGAACAAAAAGAAACTGAACGATACAACTTCGAAGACTAATAGCTTTTTGGCAACGGAGATGTCGGAGTCACAGGATGATCGGTTTTCGAGGCTTCGTTGGCCGGGGGTGGTGAGTGAGAGGCCGACGAAGACGGCGATTGTGAAGAGGGAGTTGACGTTGACGAGACCGTCGAGTGCGGTGACGTGAATGCTTGTTGTTGTTGATGATGATGTGGATGTGGATCTGGATTGTTGTTGGTCGCAGTAAGTTGTTGTGTATCCGTTAGATCTGCAAGTGGAATTGAGAGAAATGAGATGAAGAAATGTGATGAGAGGGAGAGAGAGAGAGAAGACTTACTCTGCCATGAATGGAGATTGAAAGGTGTTGAATGATGGAGGAAATTGTTTTAGGGTTTGATTTGAGTGTTGCGTGAAGAAGAAGAAGAAGAAGAAGATGTAGATGGTGGGTTTGCACTGACAGTAACGCACTAGATAGATTCTTTGACCATCTTATATCCTTTACTTTTTATATAATATTTTTTTAACGAAACGAATAAAATCCGGCTATCCGGGGTAATCTAATGGCGAAAGGCGACTCAAAACGTTCTGTGAACACAGACAGCGCTGGGTAGCCGAAGCCCACCTATTTCGGGGAAAACCCGACTCCAATTCGAGGGAAACCGACCACTAACCCGTCTGCCCGTAGGCACGACAACAAACTAGCAGTAAAACCCATTTGGCTTAGAGATCAAACTTGTGTTGCCACAAGTCTTTCTTCATTGCCCCCATTTGCCCCTTTCAAAGTGATGCTAGTGGAATAGAACTTGAGTCTCTTTTAGATAATCCAAGCCTCTTATTACTACACCACATTGGAAGTTGCTTTTATATAATCACTTAAGTGACCCATGTTAAAATCCCGTCCACTATTTCGTATTTGCGAAACCTAGTGATGATGCGGAACTGCCATAGATTGTTAGTTTGATGTAGTGTAAGGGGCTATTTGTTTCACCTCTTAATGGTTCAGTTTAGTTTAATAATTCAGCATTCAAAACATTTGTTTCATAAAAAAATGTCATTGAATGGTTAAGGGACAAAGTGATACTAAATGAAACTGAATGGAGCATATACCAACTTTACATAATCTGCATTTTCACCCAAACATCCTCTTATTAATAGAGTCTCTTAGACCTCTTAACCATTCAATATTTAATAATTTAGATTTTGTCAAACATCCCATAAAACTCGAATCTCCCTTGAAACTAAAAGTTTATCGTTCGGATCAAAGAAGTTACAAGTTACAACCATATATAACACTTTTTAAGTAAGCAATTCGTTTTCCAACCTCATATAAGTTAACGTAAATTATCATCAAACACCAAAAAATGTAACTAACCTTTAATTTGCTCTGACCAGATTTGCGTTGAAGCTGATCATAGCCTAGACAAAATAATATACTACCCTTTAATTCATATTCAAAGCTTTGTAATTAAGACTTAAGGATGTGACTAAAATCTTATTTCAACAGTCAACGAACAATAATTCATATATGGCAGCCAAGACCATAAAAGAAATAATAGCTAGCAATTAATCAATTATGTGAGAGTTTATATATATTCATGACAATATTGTTACTCTAATTCGTTTGCAGTTGCTGTTTTCACATAATGGAAAACAGTAAGTTTATTCATACTGCATTTGCATTTATGATATTCATAAGCTTTCAAACCTTTTCAACTGCAAATAAAGATCCATCTTCTTCTAAGAAGATGAGAATTTTGGTTCCTGATTATGGTGGTTTCCCAAATTTACTACAAATGGGCGTTGATCCAAGAACGAATCTACCAAACGTAACCGGCTTCTGTGGGGATGTTTTCAATGCCGCGTTTAATGCTTTAAATTATAAACAAGACGTTGAATTTATTCCATACAACGAAAAAGAAGGGACTTACAATGATCTAATTGACAAAGTCTATTCTAAGGTATGCATGTTGTTTAAATGTTGTTATTATAAATTTCTCGATTATTACCTTCTGTTTTGCTCGATATTTTTTATGATTATTGTATGATCAGGAAGTGGACGGTGCTATTGGGGATATAACAATTACGTCAAACAGAAGTCGATACATTGACTTCACTTTGCCATTTAGTGATTTGGGGACCGCAACAATAGTACGGAATAGCAATAAAAGCATGTGGATATTTTTAGATCCACTTAGCGCAAATCTTTGGCTCACATTTGCAACTTTCTTTCTCGTTTTGGGGTTTGTTATCTGGTTCATTGAACATCGTACCAACTTAGAGTTTCAAGGTTCAACACGACAACAAATTGAAACAACCCTTTGGTTTGCCTTTTCCACTCTTGTTTATGCTCACCGTACGTAAGATCTCTGATTCTATATATTCGAGTTTAATTAACGATTAAATCTTTTGGATTAATTACCTATACCGATTTTCACATTTTGAGTGGGAGGAAGACTTTATTGAGAAAAGGTCGTAAAGAAATTTGCTTGTCGATCGTTTAAGTACCTCGTATCAATTAAAATATATAAAAAATAATAATAAACTTCCTAATATATATGTTTTAAGCAGTCAAATAATAAAACAAAAAATCTAATAACATATTCTATTGGGGCTTCGGTTAAACTTGTTAACCAAATTAAGTTTAAATAACTAAAAATGTTATTTATTTTTTTAGAATGGCGGTTGGTGCAACTGCGTATGACCAAAGCACTAAAAATGTTATTTATTTAGCTTTGTACTCAATGATTTTAACCTAGTCGACTGCCGTTGATGACGTCAATTGATAAAGGCCCGAGCGCATGGGTCGGCCGAATCCACTAAGGAGAGGTGGTGGCCTCTTAAGTGTGTACTAGGGGTTTAGGGTTAAGTGTTACTTGTTCACTAAGTAAGATTTAGTTGTTGTACATGACATCAGAAATCTAGTTGTTGTAGAAAGTGAGATTTTACTAGGCACACTTGACGACGTTCGACTTTACAAAAATGATTTGGTTCCTGAAATATGCAGGGGAAAAGCTGGAAAGTAATTTATCTCGATTTGTTGTCATGGTTTGGTTGTTTGTGGTGCTTGTGCTGACTTCAAGTTACACTGCAACATTAAGTTCACTTTTAACAGTACAACAAATTGCATTAAAGGGTGTGTCTGTCGAATTCGGAGGGACGTCGCTTCATGGAGAAGCAGTGTTCAGCAACTTAAAATATGATGCCAGCATATTGCGGCAACTACAAACACCTCAAGACTATCTTAAAGCATTGAGAAGTGGACGAGTTATTACCATCACGGATGAAATCCCTTACATTAAATCAGTTCTTGCATTGCATTCGAGTCCTGATATCTCATTGGTAGCAACAGCATCAACCACCAATGGTTTCGGCTTTGTGAGTCTTTTTTAATCCTTTTAGCTGAAGATAACAAGTTTGGGGTTGATATATATCTAACCTATGTACAAACAGGTCGTGTTCGGGTTGACCTACTTAAACTGACTCATTTAACCTGTTCCCCTTTAGCAAAATGTTTGAGTTTTACCACTTTAAATACATTTTGTTCCAGGATTCGTCTCATGTAAATCGATACATATTTGTAGGTGTTCCAGAAAGGTTCACCATTGGCCAGGGAGATGTCGACTCAGATAGCGAAGCTACGGGAACACGGGACACTTAAAGCATTAGAGGATAAATGGTTTAAAAATCAATCTTCAATGATATCAAAGGACTTTTCTGCAGAGTCACCAAACATGTTGAATCTTCACCGCTTACGGGGTCTGTTTCTCATAAGCGCGGTATCAATGGCGTTTGTCCTTTTAGTATCCATGGTTTATCTTGCTCGTGAAAAATATCAAGGTAAAAGAATGATGGAGATATTAAGGTGCATCTTTAGAAGATGTGTCCACATACATGTACAAGATAATGACTTAGAAATAACAGTTTGACCATTTTTAGTAAGTTAAGTACATCTTGAATCATGTCTATTATATATTGAGCCCGAGGAAAAATTCTATTAAACGGGACGATATTAGAGATCACTAAGATCGAGATGTTCAGTAATTCTTATAGGTGACTTGGAGGAGAATTAACTAATAAAAATTTGTTTGTTATTGGGATCTATCTTAACAATTGTGAGTTGTGAGATAATCTAATCAAAGTATGTCTTTGTGAGTCATTAATTATAGTTGTTTGTTCAAGATTGTCTTTTGTGGTGTTTGTTTCATCCCAACAAAAGTAACAGACAGATAGCATGCATAATAGAAGAAACATGTTTGTGCATGATTAATTTTTATTCAAGAGTCTTGTTTTAGTTTAAAAGATTAATAAAAAGAGTTTTGTTTTGTGCCAAATAAAAGCGAGTAGCAATGTTCGTGTATGGTGCAAGTAATAACCGAAGAACTTGTGGTGTAAACTCTTGATTCGCTTGCTTCCTGATTAACAAGACTAAGATCGAGATGTTGGTGGAACCGGTCAAATAGATTATACGCTCCTATCATGAATAATAAATGAAAACTGCAAAAGGCAGTTTGACAACCCTGATTATACGCTCCTATCATGAATAATCGATCTTCTCCACTGCTTCGAAATCATAATCTGAGATTTATCCGATTAGATTATTTGGTGGAACCGGTCAAATAAATTTAATCTGATAGTGACTACATGGCTCTCAGATTTTCTAAGTAATCGTTTTATAATTTCTCCAACATATCTGAGATTGTACGTTCAACGGTATGCAACCCTAGCTACTAATATGGAATTAAACATATTTAAAACAAAGTGGTTTAATAATGTGAAAATAAAAAATATCTCGTGACATATGATCGATTTTAATTATATTTTTGGTTCTGGCCGCCATTAGATTATTGTTAGTGGTATTAATTAAGTCTATGACTCTATGCTATTGCTATTGAATAGAATGAATAATATTGTGCGAGCTGCAACTTTAGAGATTTAAACGAGAGAGATATAAGACTATCTAGATTAGTAAACAATAACTAGGGATGAGCGTTTGGTACCGAAATACCAAACCGATACCCGTACCGTACCGGTACCGTACCGAACCGGTACCGTACCGATAGATTCGGTACCGGTATCGGTACCCACTTTTACATGTTTTCGGTATCGGTATTTTCGGTATCGGTACCGGTTCGGTACCAATACCTTAAATTTACCTAAAAGTACTTGTTCCGTACCTATACCGTACCGGTACCGTACCGAACCGGTACCGTACCGATAGATTCGGTATCGGTACCGGTACCCACTTTTCTATGTTTTCGGTATCGGTATTTTCGGTATCGGTACCGGTTCGGTACCGGTACAGTACCAATCTCATCCCTAACAATAACATATCTTTATATAATATAGCAAAACCAAAAAAGCTTATGTGGCATCATTTTAAAGCTTATGGCTTATGTGGCATCATTTGAGAGTTTATCTCATAATAATGATTTTTTTATTTAAAATATGTATATAAAATATATTATAATAAAACTAATTACATTTTTGGTCCCCTAATATTTTGAAGAATTCTGAAAAATTTAAAAGTATTTATACTTTTAACCCTCTACTACAAGGGGTGTACATGAGTCGGTTTATATTTGATAGGGTGTGAAAATGAAACTTATGGATAAAATTAATAATAATATACAATTAAAGACCTCAGTGTTTTATAAATATACATAACTTTTTTATATAGATTTTTAAAAAAAAATAAACTACACCATAAAACTGAGTATTTTATTCTCTTTAATTTAAGTATAATATTGCTATACTAAAAATTTAATTTTTAAAAATATATTTCGTGTTTCGGTTTACCACGGTTTTGTTTCAAAACTTATTGAAACGTTCATGAATATCCTTAAAAGCATTACTTGAATGTTGTGTTCCCGAGCGTAGCGCGGGCACTAAACTAGTTTATATAATATAGCAAAACCAAAAAAGCTTATGTGGCATCATTTTAAAGCTTCTGGCTTATGTGGCATTATTTGAGAGTTTATCTTATAATAATGATTTTTTTATTTAAAATATGTATATAAAATATATTATAATAAAACTAATTACATTTTTGGTCCCCTAATATTTTGGAGAATTCTGAAAAATTTAAAAGTATTTATACTTTTAACCCTCTACTACAAGGGGTGTGCATGAGTCCGTTTATATTTGATAGGGTGTGAAAATGAAACTTATGGATAAAATTATACATAACTTTTTATATGGATTTAAAAAAAATTAACTAAACCATAAAATGAACATTTTATTCTCTTTAATTTGAGTATAATATTGTTATACTAAAAATTTAATTTTTAAAA
This sequence comes from Tagetes erecta, assembly GCA_030867185.1. Lineage (NCBI taxonomy): Eukaryota > Viridiplantae > Streptophyta > Magnoliopsida > Asterales > Asteraceae > Tagetes > Tagetes erecta. The sequence goes on from CM061494.1 coordinate 12,606,479, forward strand.
ATATATTTCGTGTTTCGGTTTACCACGGTTTTGTTTCAAAACTTATTGGAACGTTCATGAATATCCTTAACAGCATCACTTAAATGTTGTGTTCCCGAGCATAGCGCGAGCACTAAACTAGTATAAGAATATAGCTTCTTTGACCAACTATTCATTTACCTAATGATCTAATGGACCAGAAGTTTAAATTGTTAGTAAACTGTTTGGGTGAGAAATTCATTTATGTTCGTTCTATTAATAAATTAACGACCATTAACAAGAAATTCGTATTTGCTAAATAATAAAAGACATTTACTTCCATTGAGTATATCATTTATCTCATTCATTACTTTTTTTTTTACTTTTGACCATGTATTGTATATAATGAACCCCTATGTTTCAATGAAAATTAATATACTCTATTTTTCTTTCAATTTCTCTCTTATTTATTTTACGTTATCAGCACGAGTTGCTTTATTTAAAAACCTTAAAACTCGACATGACAACATCGTTAAAACATAATGCTTGAAATCCCTACTACGCATTCAAAATTAACATCGAGAAAGAGTGATATGGATTCCTTCCATCGCAACTACACAAAATTTCTTACATCATTAAATAGTTATCTCTAGAAGCTTTTATTTTGTTTTAATTCAGTTGTACGGCTCCCGAGAATGTCGTGGTCACCATTCCTCATTCATGCTCATACTTGATCGATCCGGATTGATTATATTATGTTGTTGACCGCAATTAGCACCCCCCCTAAAAAAAACCTTAAGAAAGCGGGAATTAATCCATCATTCATATAACACTCAAACTTTGATATGATCTCTTCGATCATTGTTGGTGGTTTTCCAAGAACCTTTGAGCTTAGATCTAGCTAGATGTATGATTGTTTGGAATTTGTATGAGTTTTGTGAATTTGTATGTTTTGCGACTTGTTAGATAGACTTTTCTTATATTTACAAATACCCTTAAAACCTTAACTTATTAGGTAGACTAGATTATACCCCTGTGTGTTACACATGGTGTGTAACTAAAACCATAATCATCAAGCATAGTAAACAAATAATAATATGACAAGTAAGCACTACACTATAAATCATTACCATCTTTAAACACCAACAAAGACCAAAAACTCACATAAAAAAATTAGAAGTATGCTACATGTATACTTGTTACTTATAACATTTAGTTTATTGACAATGATTTGTTATTACTTAACAAAAGTTAGCTTAGCAAAAGTTCAACAAACATGTCAAAAAAACTCTGTCTAAAATATGCTAATAAATATTCTTTTAATAAATTTATGCGATGAATTTGCTGAAAACTAAAATAAATATACCTTATAATAAAATAGAGTTTTAGATGTCACATGTCGTTCAATGGAGCCATTGTTGGCATTTAATTTCCGCCAAAAAATGTATGATCCCATATTTATGTCTACATTAATTCTTTCATTCATATTGACTTTTTCAAGGATCTATAAGATTATGAATTGAATAAATTTATCACAGTATATCAAACACATGGACCAAAACTATAGTTTATTTTAGAATGCTAGTTTCTTTTATTTGACTTAACTTAATTTTTAACTTTTAAATTCCACGAATACCATTTAATAGTTTGATTAAAAAAGCGATAAATTAGCTGAAAAACCTTATCTAATAAGTTATTAGAATTTATCAACTTTTAAATCACTTAATTGACATATTTTTTGACCGAAATATATCGATATATATTTTGGTAAATGATACGTTTACTAAGAATATGATAATTATTTTTAGGTTATATATTTTAGTTACTAAGAATATGGTGATTATTTTTGTAATTGATAGAAAAATATATTAGTTTGATGGTTGTATGTTGTGCAATAGTAGAGAGATTAAATATGCAATATTAATGAGCGGGAAAATAATGTCAACAATAGCTTTATTGCATGCCACATGGCATCAAAAACCCTCTTTTATTAGAAGATATAGATATAGATTTATTTACTTGTTAGATTAGACTTTTCTTATATTTACTAATTTTCGTGATCACTATTCAAAAACATTATATATATGAAGCTAAGCATACAAATATATATGACATTTGGATGCATCTATATCTACACTAGATTAGTACCTGTGTATTACACGGAATTTTGATTTTATATGTTTTAATTAAATTTATTTATAACATATCTTTATTAAATCGGTTTGGATATTTGAAAATATTTTCCTAATAAAAATCATATACTAAAATAAAGAACATGATTTATAATAATTGATAGTTTTTCTATTTGAATATATATCATGTTAGGAGACAATTTATGATAATTGGTAAACTGTTTATTTGAGCATATCGAGTTATGAGATAATTAATGATATTTGGTAAATTTTTTATTTGAACATATCAAGTTAATAGACAATTCATGATAATTGATATTTTTTTGATTTGAACATATCGGGTTATTTCGAATATGAAGCATACCATTACCCACTTTCAAATTTTACATCAAATTAAATGAGAGCATGACACCTAAGCAAATTCCTATGTAGGGTAGTTAAATTGCTGACACATGGATGAGTTACTCAATTATTAGAACAAATAGATATTATATATACTTAAACATTGTCTTTTGACATTTTTAGTTTTACTACTATATATGATGATAATGTCATAATAATACACAGTGATATTTTTTATACATAAGTCCGGTGGCTTATTTAAAAAGCCATTCATTGTGATACTAGTAAAGGTCACATGTTTATAGTTCGCTTGAGGCCTTAAAATTATTACGACGGCCCTACAGACGATCTTATCAATGGAGTCAAATAGGCTTTGTTATATTAGAACGAAGATAAATGTACAGATGTCTCCCATTTCAAAATCTATGTGTGATCCACAAAAATGTTAAAAAAAAATAAAAAGATAAATACTAACTAAACCGTTATTTCCCCATTATTTTCTTGTGCATGTATTTTAGGAGATCTTTGTAAGATGCTCTTGAATATCTCCATCTTACTCTTTCCATGCATTTTTTCACGAACAATATATACAATGGATCCCAAAAACGCCAACGCCATCGACAACGCGCTTGTGAGAAACAGTCCCCGAAGCCTGTAAAGATCCAATCTGTTTGTTGAAGGGCCAGAGAGGTCTGTCACTATCACTGAAGATTGGCGTTTAAACCATTTATCTTCTAGCGCTTTCAGTGTCCCGTCTTCACGTAGCTTTGCTATCTCAATCGACATCTCTCTAGTCAATGGTGAATCTTTTTGAAACACCTGCAAAGGAAAACTTATTGGTTATGTTCTATTTCAAATGTAGCAAATGAAATATAAATAACTCAAAGGTTTAGACAATACTCACAAAGCCAAAACCATTAGTTTTTGTTTCTGTTGCGACTAAGGAGAACTCAGCACCCGAATACAATGCAGGGATTGATTTAATATACATGATTTCATCAGTGATGGCGTCTACTTTACCACTTCTTAAAAGGTTAGCATAATCCGCAGGCGATTTTGGCCCCTCTGAGCCATTAAAGACAATAGAGGAAATGAGCGGGAGTTGGACTGATCCTCTATTTGATGTAATCTGTTGTACGGTTAAAACTGAACTCAACGTTGCTGTGTAACTTGACGTTAGAACAAGCACTACGAAAATCCAAATTGTCACCACAAATCTTGATAAGTTACTCTGCAGCTTCTCTCCTGTTTCAAAACTTTAACATCATTTTTTGAGCAGATCTAAGACGAGTCTAAGTGGATCAACATGGGTGTTTTTTTAAGTAAACTGAGATAAGATCTAGAGAGCTTACGGTGAGCATAGACAAGAGTCGAAAAGGAAAACCAGAGGGCTGTTCCAACTTGCTGTCTTGTTGAACCTTGAAACTCTTCATTTATAGGATGTTCAATAAACCAAATGACAAAGCCCAAAACGAAAAAGAAACCAGCACTTGTGAGCCAAAGATCTGCGCTAAGAGGATCAAGAAAGATCCATATGCTTTTCTTTGCATTTCGCGTTAATGTGCCAACTCCCATATCACTAAATGGCAACGTGAAGTCAACATAGCGGCTTCTATTTGATGTGATTGTTATATCTCCAATAGCAGCATCGAATTCCTGATGCAAAAATTAATAATAGAACACACAAAATATTATGACACGTTCTGTAGTTAAACGGGTCAGATAAAAACATGGTTTTTTCATTCTTCTATAGCTAAATGGGTCAAACAGGTTTATGCAATCATCACTGGAAGCGGCTAAATTGCCTATTTTGGAGCGTTTTGATCCTTACTATCAAAAGACAGTTTCAAACCGAACCCATTATGACCCATTACCCAACCTATAACCTCTAGTGAAAACAAACATACCTTAAAGTATACTTTGTCAATCAGATCATTGTAAATCCTTCCTTGTTGATAAGTGTACTGAGTAAATTCAATGTCGGCTCCATAGTGTAAGGCATTAAATGCTAAATTGAAAACATCCCCGCAAAACCCGCTGACAGTTGGTAGGTTTGTTCTAGGATCAACCGTCATTTGTATCAAATTTGGGAAAATATCGAAAACAGGAACAATGATTCTTAGCTTCTCGCGCTGCATTTGTAGCCTCCTATGCTTTACAATGCTTGTAGTTCCTCCGGGAAAGATGATGTTCTCCAGAACATTATTAGAAGAACTATTTACGTTTCCTATTTCCTTAACAAACCCACCGGTACCCATCCAAAATCCGACCTTCCTATCACCCTTACCAATCACATTTACGACTTCAAAGGCATTTGAAACAACTCTCCCATTCATAAGCTTGAATTCACCACCCAAACCATGAAAACTGGTTTTCAACATTTCATTTAGAAGTGACGAACCTATAAATTTAGTATGCACCTTCTCAATAGCCATTGCTAGTGCATAAACTGCATCATATGCCAAAATACCATTAAAATCCACCACCTTAAACTCCATTAAAGGGTTTGAACCATAATATTCTTTTCTCCATTTTGAAACAAATTTATGAAGCTCTCTTGATTTTGGAATGCATGATTTGAATCCGACCACACCTTGCATTGGTTCCAAGGCGTCATTGTTCATTACATTTAAGAAATTTGCAGTTTTGCTGGTAACAATCCACGCGTATCCTTCACCCATAATGCCCACCTCTTTAGCCCGAGAAAAAATATTGGACGCAAGAGAAGGTCGTGTATGCATTACAAATGTAGTCGCTTTCATATGTTGAAACTTATGAAATTCTTCACGAATTTGTTCATTGCTGGCATGCGTAGAAATATAGCTAGTATATGTAATGTGTATGTTTTTATCATGAAATGCAATAGGGATATATGTAGCCATTTCCCTCTCATTCGTAGTGTCTTCACATATAAGTACGATGTTTTTCGATTCAAGCGATTCGACCATTGCAGCAATGCCTTTAAATTGAGTGGTTTCATCTTGTGCAACTTGAACAAGATAAGGATTTTGATGGGAAAATAGACTTGTTGAAAATGAAAGAATTGGTACATTAGCCTTTTCTTCTAAAACATCCAAGAATCTTGCTTCAACCGTTGGGTCCGGACCTAATATTGCTTGTACTTTGGTGTTCTCCAAAAGATCCAGAGCTGAATGACCATAACCAATATATTAGTATTCAGCATACTTTGACAATTTCCGCTATGTATTATCTTAAACAGGTCATACATTAGAACTAGTTATAAAAGAAAACTTTTGAGCAAGACAACGTGTTGTACTTAATTGGGTCAGTCAAAGTTTGGAGTCGGTTGTTTTTGTTTATGGTCTGGTATTTCAATTTCATTACCAACACTTGTGAGTTTCAGTGTATAAATTACGATCTTGTGCCATCAAAGCGTGTTAAAAGTCGCCCAACATCTATGTTTATAGCTTACAACCTCCTAAATCATTTTATTCTATAATGTAACCTGGTATTGTAACAATACCATTTTTTAATCATCAATGGATAAAAAGTTGTTAATGGGTCACTGTGACTAACATATACTACAACCTGCCAGTCGTGCAAGATCTAGTATTCACAAATAAGACTTATAACAAAAAAAAAATCTGAAAATTTAATTTGAAATAGAGAAAAAAAGGCGTACCAGTGGATAATGCAGTCAGCGGTTTTCCTTTGGTGTCTCTCGTGTTGAAAACTACCCGCGTTCTGTAATGAGGATTCACTTTGTAAAACTCAGATAAAGCCATCGTAACGCAGCGATAAATCACCTTTCCTACACGTGAACTCATGTCAAGAATGACTCCCACCTGCATCTCCTTGTGAGATTGAAACTCAAGTGCTGTTACAACAGTTTGAAAGCTAAGCATCATCAATATCAGAAATGAACATGCAGTTTGCTTCAGTTTTCTTCTTTCCATTGGCAACTGCAACTTTGATAAATGATATCTGAAATTGTTCACTACTGAAATGAAATAAAAAGTTTTTTAAAACAAACTGGTTTAACAATGTGATCATAAAATATCTCATGATTGATTTTCAGTTTATAATTTATTCTGGCCGCCATCATGAAAGTATTATTATTGACTATTGACATAAAATGATGTAGTTTGTTGTGTAGTATAAAGTCTAAGCATTGAATTGGTCAGAGGTATCAGCATCAATGAAAATCTGGTCAAGGGCAAAGTATAAATGATATTCTACCACCAACGTTAGGAATTAGATGAGATTAGATAGAACATCTAGATTATTAAACAATATATATAGCTTGTCTCTGACTATTTATTCATTTACCAAAATTTACCCAGTTGTTTATTTTTTTGAAGCTCACCCCAATACTGTTGTGTAATATGATGAGCCGTGAGCCGGGGGGTTTACACGTACTAAATGTAATTATATCTATGTTTTTTTAGACATATATAAGCTTGTCATTTACGTGAATTGTTAAGTATACCATAATGAAAACGCAATTTTGGTTTTTGTTCTCTAGACGAATACGATTTGATTCTTTATATGTTGAATTTGAGTAATAATGTGTGAAAGCAAAATGAAGAATCATGTGTGTGTAATAAATTAAAAAGGATTAAAAAGTCAACATGAAGTCATGACATATATGCTCACGTGAAGAATGAACCAACAAATTGGTTTCATGGATTAAATATGAATTGAATTGGACTTTAATTAATCAGTATTATGCAATTAGTTTTTGTGGGCTTGTACATCGATGCACTTAAAAGTCTAGATGGGCAAAATGGGAGAATAAGAACAAGGAGCACAAGACGGCAATTTAAGGGAGGAGGAGAATTGTTTTAATTTGACGACACTTGAATGGAAAGGCCGGCCTTGACGGCTAGCTGTTTTTGGGTTCGGAGGTACGTTGTTCGCAGCAAGCAAGAATTTTTGTTTCTCTACTTTTCATGTTAGGCTAGTTCTCTCGTTGACACTTCGGGTTTTGTTGCAAAATCCCTTGTTGCAAAACTTTTGCGACAACTTTCCAACAGATCATGCGACAACATTGCAACAGCTTTCTGACAACATTTGCGACAAGGCTGTGATAAGTTAGGCTCTTTTTTGAAACAACGTTGCGATAACTTTCCAACAAGGTTTGCGACAATTGAATCTGTAATCAATAGTATCTAATAAAACAAGACCTAGGTTATGAGTAATTAGATAATTTGAATCAAAGGCAAACCTATAGGCTTGTTTATCGTGTGACATATGGTTTTTACTTGTGTATTTATAACTCGTGTGACAGATGAGTCATGTGTGACAAACATAGACATATTTGAATTTAAATCCAATTGTCCTTTTTGTTTGTTAGAATAGTTATTTATGCATATATCTTTTGATCAATTGATAATGTGTGACCTACTTTATCATTTAATCAATAGTATTTAATAAAACAAGAACTAGGTTATTAGTAATTACATAATTTTAATAAAGGCAAATCTATAGGTCTGTTTATTGCCTTTCCAAAGTAAAACTAAAAAAACCTTTGCTTTTGGAAGTAAGGACTGAGTGAAAAATGAGAAACTTCCGCTAACGCCCACATGACAAGATCTTTTTTAGATCAACAAAGAATGTCTTGTATTTATGAAGAAAAATTCATCCCTGGGTCTTAACCCTGAATGCCATACCTTGATGAAGGCGATTCACAAGAGGAGTGATCACATTTTGTTACAATTGTTTTTACAATCTACAAGTAATCATTTGTGTTGGTGTTTTCTAATAACTTCTCAAATTAATCTTTAAGTTTACAAATAGATAATAACTAGTGTTAACCACAGATCGACTCCTCAATAGTTACGATACCTACTTTCATTGTACAAGTCTTTGTAGTGTTTTTAGTAGCTTTTTGCACAGACCTCGATGACAGTCTGTCATGTAACACCTAGGCATGCACAAAAACCGGTTTCGGAACCGACCCGGTGTACCCAAACAAAAACCGGACCCGGCGTACCCTAAGCGTCAGGTACACATGAGTTCCAGTTCCTCCAAGAAAGTGGAATCGGTTCCACCTCAACACGGTCAAAACCCCAACCCGACCCGGATCCGAAAAAACCCCGGTCAAATACCCGATTATACTCGGAACCTCTTGAATTTGTTGACTAAAATCGGACCCAGTTCCTACCCAAACCGGTTTGTGCACCTCTAGTTACACCAAACACCCTCCCCCCTCACACACACAAAAAAAAACTACAAGAATTAAAGGTATTAGCGGCGACACATAATAAGCAAGGCCAACAAAAATCTATTGCAATTGTTACAAGAGTTTCCAAATTCTTGAATCTTTTTCCCATCTTGAATTCTACTTCATCATCTTTGATTAATCCGAATAACAAGATCCTACGACAGTTCATCGTTGCTACAAATCCACTAGAACGAAAGCTGAAGGTCTAATCCTACAGCTTCTAGCATCAGCCATCAGGGGTGGCAATCTTTTGACAAAAAAAAAAAAACTCAAGATGCAAAAATGAGAGAAGGGAGCAGAGGTATAAGAAGAGATATTGAGGCCTTTGTTGGACAAATTCCTTTAAAACAAATTTGGGTTATGCTAGGGAAGGTGTTTGTCTCATGGGGATAACAACACAAGCAGAATGTATAGTTGTAAAAACCGCCGAGACTAGCTGATATTCACCAAATTGTTGCTGTAAAAATGTTGAGTGTACGTTTTGAGTATAGTTAAGAGTATACCAACTCTATCAAGGTTCTTGTTTGCTCAACTACGTACTCTTCCAACTAAGATAGACCCTTACTTTTTGTTGTGTAAATATGTAAATAAAAGAGTTAAAATTTTCAATGAAGTACAACCCAAGTGGCATGAAGTTACATATATATCCACAGAAAATATATATAGAGCTAGATTAAACCGTTGGTTCCCAGTCACTTTCTTGTGCATGTATTTCAGGAGATCTTCGCAAGATGCATCTCAATATCTCCATCTTACTTTTTCCTTGCCATTTTTCACAAACAAGATATACTATGGATCCTAAAAATGCTAATGCCATGGACAACGCACTTGTGAAAAACAGACCCCGAAGCCCGTAAAGATCCAAACTGTTTGTTGTAGGAGTAGAGAGGTCTTTTGACATCGCTAAAGGTTGGTGTTTTAACCATTTATCCTCTAGTGATTTCAGTGTCCCGTCTTCACGGAGCTTTGCTATCTCAATCGACATCTCTCTAGTCAATGCTGAATCTTTTGGAAACACCTGCCAAGGAAATTAAGCTTATTATATATGACGCGTACGTCCAATTTCCAACTCATGCATGTTACGTACCACCTCTAGCTAAAAAGGATTAGAGAATACTCACAAAGGCGAAGCCGTTAGTGGTTGTTTGTGTTGTGACCAAGGAGAACTCAGTAGGCGAATACAATGCAAGGACGGATTTAACGTACAAGATCTCATCAATGATGGCACCTACCTTTCCACTTCTTAAATCTTCAGCATAGTTCGCGGGTGATCTTAGCTGTATCGATGAAGTATTAAAGACTCCAGAGGAAATACGAGGGAGTTGAACTGACCCCCCATTTGATGTTATCTGTTGTACGGGTTAAAAGCGAACTTAACGTCGCTGTGTAACTTGATGTCAGAACAAGCACTACAAAAACCCATACCGTAACCACGAATCTTGATAAATCACTTTTAAGCTTCTCCCCTGTTCCAAAATCTTCAAATTATTTTTAAAGCATATAGCTGTGTTTCATATGTAAAGGGTGAAATAGAAATTAAGTAACGAAAGTGTCAAAGTGGTGAGAGCTAAAAGTCACTCAAAAGCTTATTTTTGATGCTATGCATAACTTTATCTTTTCAGATTTTCATTATTGTTTCCTAACCATAATTAATTCATTAACTATTGTTCCAAATCACCTCTAGTTCAATTCTTTTAAAAAAATTGGGATTAGATTTTGAGAGCTTACGGTGAGCATAGACAAGAGTCGAAAATGAGAACCAAAGGGCTGTTCCAATTTGCTGCTTTGTTGAACCTTGAAACTCTTCATTCGTACGATGTTCAATAAACCAAATGACAAACCCAAACACAAAAAAGAAGCCAGCACTTGTGAACCAAAGATCCGTGCTAAGAGGATCTAAGAAGATCCACATGCTTTTCTTTGCATTTCGTGTTAGCGTGCCAACTCCCATATCACTGAATGGCAACGTGAAGTCAACGTAGCGATATCTGTTTGATGTGATTGTTATATCCCCAATTGCAGCATCATATTCCTGATACAAAAATATTACAATACACAAAATGTTATGACTAGTTATATAGTTAAATGGTCTATTAACCCAGTTTGAACCACTAAACAACCTATAACCTTTAATGAAAACATACACACCTTAAAGTAGACTTTGTCAATTAGATCATTGTAAGTCCTTCCTTCTTCATAAGGGAACATAGTAAATTCAATGTCTGCTCCATAGTTTAAGGCATTGAATGCTGCATTGAAAACATCCCCACAAAACCCGGTGACAGTTCGTAGATTTGTTCTGGGATCAACCACCGTTTGTATCATATTCGGGAATACACCAAAATCAGGAACGATGATTCTTAGCTTCTTGACCTTCGTTTGCATCCTTCTACGCGATAAAATACTTGTCGTTCCTCCCGGAAAGATGGTATCTTCTAGACCACTATTAGGAGATGAATTTGTATTTCCTACATCTTTAACGAACTCACTCGTAGCATTCCAAAACCCGACCCTCCTATCACTCTTACCGATCACGTTTATGACTTCTATTGCATTTGAAACAATTCTCCCATTCATAAGCTTGAATTTACCACCCAAACCATGAAAATTGATTTTCATCATTTGATTTAGAATCGATGAACTTGTAAATTTAGTATGCATATTCTCAATAGCCATTGCTAGTGCATAAACCGCATCATAAGCCAAAATACCATTATAATCCACCACCTTAAACTCCATTAAAGGGTTCGAACCATGATATTCTTTTCTCCATTTTGAAACTAACTTATGAAGCTCTCTTGATTTTGGAATGTATGATTTGAATCCGACCACGCCTTGCACTGATTCAAAGGCGTCATTGTTCATTAAGTTCAAGAAACTTGTAGTTTTGCTTGTTACAATCCACACGTATCCGTGACCCATCATGCCAATCCCTTTTGCCCGTGAAAAAATTCTTGATGCAAGAGAAGGTCGTGTATGCATTACAAACATAGTTGTTTGCATATGCTGAATCTTAAGAAGTTCTTTGACGATTTGTTCATGGCTAGCACGCGTAGAAATTTGGCTAGTATATGTAATGCGTATCTTTTTATCATGGAATGCAATAGTAATATAAGAAGCCATTTCCATCCCGTCTGCAGTGTCTTCACATATAAGTATGATGTTCTTTGATTCAAATGATTCTATCATTGCAACAATGCCTTTAAATTGAGTGGTTTCATCTTGTGCAATTTGAACAAGATTAGGATTTTGATGTGAAAACAGACTTGTTGAAAATGAAAGAATTGGTACATTAGCCTTTTCTTCTAAAACATCCAATAATCTTGCTTCAATCGTTGGGTCAGGACCTATTAATATTGCTTGCACTTGGGTGTTATCCAAAAGATCTAGAGCTGTATGCCATAACCAATATATTATTAACCCACAACTAGATTTCCCTCCAACTTAATATTCAATATTTAAAATTAAGTTTTCAATTTGTAACCTAAATTAGTGTAAAATAATTCTTCCTTAATTGGAGTATCATGTCCTTGTTTATAGCTTAACCTCAATCATATGCATACATCTTTCTAGTGCGTTGATTTTGTTATGTTTATTTATCAAATGTATTACGGTATGTAATTCTAATACTTTGATTTTATTATGTTTATTTATCAAATGTTTGTTTTTTCGGGTAAAAAACTAAAAATAATTGGTATATATAACTTAGTGCGTTGGTGCTCGAGGAGGGGGACCCTTTTTTCTTGGCCCGCACATGGCACCAAAATCCTCAGGACCGGCCCTGACAACCACCAAACCTTTCCTTGGTAAATGTAAATTATGTTTCAAACAAGGACACTTACTTACCTCTTGCAACCAATTCAAACAACATGACCCCAACATCACCCTGAGTGGAGTTATACTACAAAGTCCAATTTTCCTAGAAAGTCTAAGAAGCCATGAGATAATGACATATGGCACTCCCTTAAAATTAGAAGGAAGAGTAAAGATGGTAATGTCTTTATATTTTAAGTTTCACCCAATTTTTTTAAACATCCATAACTTTTACATACGATATTATTTTTAAAAAAAAATTGCACCATAAAAACGAGCATTTTCTTATCTTTAAAACGCATATAATATTCATATATAAAAAACAAAAAAATTCACGTTTTTCAGCTCATTGTGTTATTTGTCAAGTCATTGTGTTATTTATTCATGTCATTGTGTTATAACACAATGTGACATCTGCCCCAAACCCGAACCCGAATGCCTGACTCGAACCCGAATTCGTGATCCATTAAATTGTAATTTTATTCATTCTCTTCAAAGTGTAACGTCTATTATTATTATTATGAATAAACGCATTGATTTTACGTTATTCCCGTCTCAATTAAATTTACGTTGCAAAACGTTCACGTATATCAAATAAATAATTGTGGAACAGCAAATCTCAAAATATATATAAATATATATATACTATATATATATATATATATATATATAGTTCGTAAACAAAAACTATTAAAAATGTTAAACGAAAATGTTTCTAAGTCTCGAAATAGTCTCTTAATAGCTTAAACGAACTATAACTATAAAAACGTCACTTATATAATTGTTACGTTTCAATTTAGTTAAGTTAGTTAGTTAAAATATAAAAATAATTAACTTTGGGCCGAAACTGTCAATTTACAAACTATTATTAAACTTATAATAACTAATTTAAAACAACTCAAACTGCAAGGGCCGGTTATGTAAATAATTAAGTTACACTTTTAACCCAACCCCCCCCCCCTGCGTGAACCCGTGTTTCCGGCAGCCAATCTCCGGCGCCGGCGCCGTTTTCCGGCGACCTCTATTTGGTTTTTTTTAACCTTTTAAACCCAATCAACCCATATAAAATGATCCTTGGCACTTTTCGAACGCGTTACCACCATTTAATTTCACCATAATCGAATCATATATGCGTTCTAATCCATGAAGGTGACCGGTTCAATACCCACTTAATGCAGTCGAGTAAAAACGGGTCAAACAACAAATTGAGATAACTAAAACGATAGTCTCATCGTTTCGAATCCGTTTGCAGCAACTAATCGAGTCGTTAACGTCAAATTAATCACCCAATTAATTCAAATTAACTCACCTATTATGTCGAACCTACTCAACTGTTTACAGATCAAACTCGTCTAATTCATTCGACATCTACAATCTCCTAACCTCTTTTTCACTCCTGGTCATCTCAATTTCATCTTAAACACTCGCAATCACAGATTACATATTCTAGGGTTCATCTCGTGTTCATCACCATTTCCGATCCAATTCGTAACCAATCAAGTAAGTATTATATATCGAAATGATCACAATTCAATGGTGATCAAAAGCCCTCTATTGGTTTTGGATTTGATAAACTGGATTAAACGAATTGAAGTGATTCTTGTTCTAGGGCTTGATTGGGAAATGGGTGTTGATGGTTATGAAAAGTTAAAACAATTTAAAAACGAGTTTCATTAACAAAAGCAGATGCTGGTCTGGTGGTTGAGTGCGTTCCAGTTTCATGTGGAGGTCGTGGGTTCGAAACCCACAACCTATTTACTTAATTTTATTATCTCTAAACATTTTTAACATTTGATTATATTTACTAAATACGTAAATAATATAGTTAAGTTAAATACATTTTCAAAACATACAAATGTACAATTTCAATACAAAATCCATATGATTTGGCTTTAAATTTATAAACTTTATTTAAAGTAAATCCGTTAAAATATATTACTTAAAACGTTGTCGTTTATCAAAAATTGGTTCTTGAAACCCTAAATCCCCAAATTGGATTTGAAACCCTAATTTTCAATTGGTACTTTAAAACCTAAATCCCCAAATTATATTTTGAAACCCTAATTTTCAATTGGTACTTTAAAACCTAAATCCCTAAATTATATTTTGAAACCCTAATTTTCAATTTATAATTTAAAACCCTAAAACCCCAAATCCAAAACCCTAGAATTTCTAAGTTCTTGATTCTAATTACTATATTATTTGTCTCGTTTCTAAATTAGGTTTTCCCGGTTAATTAGGTGATTCTAATATCTGGGCGATCCTCGATTCTATTTAGTTACTTTCTTGCGTTTGCTATTATCTATATTGTTCAGGTGAGTAAACTCACTCCCCTTTTTCCATTTTACTATTTTGGAGCTGAAATATGTCTTTTACTATATTGCGTTTTCTATTCGTTTTCTAAAAGAGATCATACAAATATGTTAATCTAGTTCGCGGCTTGATGCAATCTTATGTGTTAGTTAAAAGTAGTTTTATTGCTTTGTAATCCCACCGGTACAATGTTAGCGCTAATGGTTTGACAAACCCACCTGCTTGTACAACATCGATAGGTGATTTAAACCCGGCCTTTCTAATTCCAGGTTTACTATGTCGAGATGCTATGTTGCTATACTATGTTGCTATGCTATGATGCTATACTATGCCATGTCCCTAAATTGCTAAATGATGACTTATATATCGAGACGGTAAACGACGGTTATTGAAAGTCATCATTATTTATTACATGAGTGGTTCTCATGGCAAATGGCTAAACGAGATACTATGGTTTCTATTGTGGTTGGTGTGCTATTCTATACTAGGGGTCCTGGTAGGGTGATATTACGAAATTACTATACATGTGGGATTGCGCAGCATATCTTGTTGATCTCGGATTTCAATACTGTTATTATTCAACTTGGGTTTTACTCACTAGCTTGTGTAGCTAACTTTATTTTCACATATTTCAGGTGTTGCTTAGATTGTTTTGCTGCTTTTGCCAAGACATAGGATTGCCTTGGACCTAGAATAATAATAAAGACTTTGCATTTACTGTTTCAGTTTTTATTACTTTTGTCGTTTCTATTCAAGACTCATGTTCCAAATGTATTAATCACTATTTGGCTTAATAAATAAATACCATGTGCTTTGTTTACTATGGATATCCAATTCTATGACGGCCCGGTGTTTTCCGCCACCGGGCGGGGTGTCACACACAATAACCTAATGAAATAACACAATGATCTGAAATAACACAATGACCTGATGAAAATATAACACAATTACCTGATGAAAATATAACACAATGACCTGATGAAATATAACACAACGACCTGATGAAAATATAACACAACGACCTGATGAAAATATAACACAACGACCTGATGAAAAAATAACACAACGACCTGATGAAAATATAACACAACGACCTGATGAAAATTTAACACAACGACCTGATGAAAATATAACACAACACCTGACGGATATAACACAATCTGAAAAATATAACACAATGTCTTGACTAATATAACACAATGAGCTGAAAAATATAACACAATGACCTAACGAATATAACACAATGAGCTGAAACTTCAAAAAAAAAATTTCATTTTTTATATATCAATATTATATGCGTTTTGAAGATAAAAAAACTCTCCTTTTTTTTTGGTGTAATTTTTATTAAAAAATATTGTCGTATGTAAAAGTTATGGACGTTTAAAAAAGAGGGTGAAATTTGAAAATGAGACAAGACTAATATACCCTTGGCCTACCATTTAAAGTTCTAACTATTTACCATTATGCCACCTTGTGTTTATGAGCCATTGATCTTCATTTAATATTAGATCTAATGGTTCAAATTACTTCTTAGACTTTCTAGGAAATTTAGACTTTGTATTTGAACCTAATTCCCTACCACTACTGTCGACTGCCGAGATACAAAAATAAACCCCAACCGGCCCACATGATGACCACGCCACATGCTAACACATCCAACAATCAATGGCTATTCAATAGCGAAGCATCCAACCGCATCACGAATGACATAAGTGCTTTCCGATTACACACCCCATATGATGGAATCGACGATATAATCATCAGAGATAAGTGCTCTCTTGCTATCACCATATATTTCTAAAAACATCATATCTATATCACGTTTATGCTTAGACAACCATATACTAATCCACTTCTTCTCTTGTGATTTTCTTATCTAGGACTTCCGCTCAAAGTGACCAAACTCTTCTTCGAGGAGTAGCCAATCACGACATCTATGAGCACCGCTCCAACACTTCACCAATCACCTTCCTCATTCCCAAGTTTTAAATTATTTGTCTTCTATTATTCATAGTATTTCCAAGTTATTTATGTTGCATTAATAAAAGACATACACTTCCTTTTTACAATTCTAACCAGACATGAGACCAGGTCGTGCGTTGCAGCGGTCAGGTCACGTGGTCATATTCTGCGTATATGATTTTGTCACATTCGTTGATAGAAAAGTTTCATGTCCCATACGTCATTACATAAAGCCGTAATGTGTCACGTATTGGAAGGCAACGAAATACTAAAAGTTAGAAGTCAAAACGATAACTCAGTCAAATCCGAAATGTTGAAGTGGAACTATATGTCAAAGTAAAATAACGGACCAAAGTGGAAAAATCATCAGGGGTTAAAATGACAATTAGTAAAAGTCGGGGACTAAAAGTGTAAATATATAAAAGTAAAATAAATAACTTGACACATGATTGGGACACGTGTCGCCACGTGAAAGACCGGTTCATAATCAACCTTAAAAATTAGGAGTTATACACATTATTTGTTTGCCACTTCACAAAATACACTTACGATCTATCCCTAAACACAAACCCGACTCTCTCACCACCTTCATAATTACTTAGCAGAGCCGAGTAGAAATTTTTTTTCAAACCAAAATAAAACAACAATAAGGCGTATTCACCTCAAACTAAAGCACCACCTAAACTCTTAGGGGCTGTTTATTTCACATCTTAATGATTTGGTTCAGTGTTTAATTATTCAATATTCAGAGCGTTTGCTTCATTATAAAAGAGCCTCTGAATGGTTCAGTTAAGTGCTGTATGGTTAAAAGAAAAAGAGATGTTGAATGGAACATATATCAAACTTACCATCATCTGAAGTACAACCCTAATATCCCTCCCATTGATAGAACCTTTTAATGGTTCAGACCTCTTAACCATTTCCTAATGATGGGTTGTAAAACACATGGGTTAACTAGATATATTTTGTCACATTTTAATCCTTTTTTATGTAAATATGTTTGGTTTTAGTTATTTATATTGTTTTGTTTTTGTTCTAGGTAACTTGAATGAAAGGAGCGGGATCAAAGCAAAAACAAAGAAAAATCAAGAAAAAATTGTGAACTTCTGTGTATAATTTACGATCTTGTGCCATCAAAGCGTGTTAAAAGTTGGCCAACAGATAATCTATGTTTATAGCGTACAACCTTCTAAATCATTTTATTCTATAATGTAACCTGGTATTGTAACAATATCAATTTTTAATCATCAACGGAAAAAAAACTGTTAATGGGTCACTGTGAGTAACATATCCTACACAAATTACTTGTTTATGACCCGCCACCCAACCTGCTAACCGTGCAAGCTCTAGTATTCACGAACAAAGCTTATAACAAAAAAATTCTGAAAATTTAATTTTAAATAGTGAAAAAGGGCATACCGGCGGATAATGCCATAAGTGGTTCTCCTTTGGTGTCTCTTATGTTGAAAACTATTTGCGTTCTGTAATGAGGATTCGCTTTGTAAAACTCAGACAAAGCCATCGTAATGCATCGATATATTACCTTCCCTACCTCTGAACCCATGTCAAGAATGACTCCCACCTGCATCTCCTTGTGAGATTGAAACTCCTCATGTGCTGTTACAACTGTTTGAAAGCTAAGCATCATCAATATTAGACACGAACATGCAGTTTGCTTCAGTCTTCTTCTTTCCATTGGCAACTGCTACTTTTTTGAATGATATCTGAAAATATCCGCTGCTGAAATGGAATATATGTTTTTTAAAACTAACTTGCATGTTTTGACAATGTGATCATAAAAAAGATCTCATGTTTCATTTTCATTTAAACTATAATTCTCAATGCCATGAAACTATTGTATTAACTATTTACAGAACATTAAGTTCGTTGTGTAGTACGTCTAAAGTCTAACTATTGAATTGGTCAGATCGAGCTATCAGCATCAATGATAATCAATCTGGTCATGACTCAAGGGCAAAGAATTGAATAAATAATATTCTACCAGCAAATTCGGAGATTGAAATGAGAACATGAGATAGATAGAACATCTACCAGTTTATCCAACTATTTAGTTTTTTCAAACTCACCCCATAACCAGCTTCAACACTTTAATTTTGCCTCTTGGTGACAATTCTTACAAGTCCTAAACAACTTTGTTTCATGAAAATAGTGACTACTCAATTAGAAAAACCTTAACACTACTAAAAGGAAAATAAAAGTACCATAACTTTAACGCTTTTTAGTTATAGTTAGTAACCCTGTTAACGCCTTAATGGTTCTTAAGGTTAACAATTTTTCCAAACCAAGAGGCTCCTCTGAACTTGACAATTCAAACTTGTTGTTATAGAAGGTAAATAAGTATATGAATAACATCCAAGCCTTTGAATGTAGGTGGAAAATGTAAAATGAGAATTAAACTTCAAATTATATTTATTATGTTTATTATAAAGAAACAATGGAAAGGCTAAGGTTAGGATTTAGTGCTACTACACTTGTGCTAACGGTTGAGACACGAATTGCGGATGCGTGCAGCACAATTATCTGGTAGATCTGAAATCGAAGGATACGGATTATCAGGAGTGGATTGTTGGGTGGGGGTTTGACGTGTTGGATTAATTGGTTTGTTCACGGCCTCACGGGTCATATGGGTAAGACGTATCAGAAGTTAGTTTAGCAGTTTTTGAACATTTTTTTATTTTATGGGATTGATTGTGTCAAGTAATTAAATTAGAAGTTGGTTTGTTTCCTGAATTTTTGGCATATTTACACTCATGTTGCAGTAGATAGGTTAGCTACCTTTTCAATGTTTTTTATATAATGTAAAAGTTGTAAACTAGGATTTTTGCTATCGTTTGCAGCAGCGACTCACGAGATGGCTGGGAATTGATGGAATATTTGGTTTATGTTTAGTCGTGCACGCATTTTCGTTTGCTGTTTTATGCTTTATATCCATCATGTATGTATGTAAAAGTAAATATGTAGAAGATAAAATTGAAAGCTTACAACGACTTCAATAAACAAAGAACCGGTAAAAGCATGACCCAATCTTCAACCCAACGTACACTTCCAAAGATCTTGGTCAACCTTAGACTAATTCTTTATACACGTCCAAAGATTTTGGTCAACCTTAGACTAAATACTTTAAACTCACTTCTAATTTGACTTGACCCGTTAGCTACAGAACCGTGACTCTTCAACGAACCCAATTAACCCAAGCTTGAGCAATTCCTTGAATTCCAGTTCCGCGGATAAAATGGTTTTACTAGTGTTAGTTGTTTTGATGTAAGAAGTTTTAACACTGGCAAAGTTGGTTAAATATCACATGTTTGGCGACAAAGACAAAGCAGGCATCATACGGCCTCAAGTGTGGGTTCCATTTCCTCAGGGGGCGAACCGGCCTCTATGCTTTACTTGGTGCTCCTAGCTGAAGAGCTGCGACCTTTTCTAGTAAATCTAAGAAGCAAAATTACTAAACACAACTTCTTTTCATTTCCTTTCTTTAATGAAAACTTAGGAACATAACAAATTAAGTTATTTCTTTCCTTCCATTTTCTTTCGTTAAGTAAAATCTGGAACATAGTGTAATATTAAACCTGTTTAACATTAACTCCATCAGTTATTGGTTGCAAATCTATTTCAAAACAATGTCATTATCTGCACCCATCACTTAATAGTTCATCACTTAATAATTCAAATTTTGCCTAACACACATCAAGCAAAAATTATTTTTATCAAACCTTTCATTCAATCTTTATAGCTTACAAATTCCTAATACTAAACAGCAAACACATTCCAAATTGAATTAACCATCCAATTCAAGAACCCATATTCTCCAATTGAAAACCCCAAATTAAAAAACTTGGGTTAAACATCAAGCCAATATATGTTTTTGCAAGCAAGCCCCTTATATATGAAGGAAACAACAAACACAACAAAAAAAAACTTCAGATCGAGTTCCCCTTTAATATATATAAAAACATAATTGGCTTTAGCATAAATTTGCAATCAATGAATTAACCAGTAGCAAATAAGTACTATTGCTTTAATTAAGTGAGCTCGTGAGAGGACACATACCAATATACAAGTTGGGTAGTTGTGTACTTGGGCCATTACAAATTAAACCCATTAGGCCATTACAATATACAAGCTGGGTAGTTGGGTACTTATATTAAAATGAAGCCATATTACATATTGACCCATTTTCTAACATTTAGCTATGTGAGTACGTGACTAAGTGACTTAATAAAAAAAGTCAAAAGTTAAGAAAAGATTATGCATTTGGTTCCGAATCACTTTCTTGTGCATGCATCACATGTGATCTTCGTATAATGCACCTCAATATCTCCATCATACTTTTTCCATGCATTTTTTCACGAACAAGATACGCTATGGATCCCAAAAGCGCCAACGCCATTGAAAATGCGCTTGTGAAAAATAGACCTCGAAGCCCGTAAAGATTTAAACTGCTTTGTGAAGGGGCAGAGAGATCTTTTGATATCGCTGAAGGTTGGTATTTTAGCCATTTCTCCTCTAGTGCTTTCAATGTCCCGTCTTCACGAAGCTTTGCTATCTCAATCGACATCTCACGGGTCAAAAATGAATCCTTTTGGAACACCTGTAAAGGAAAACTTGTTTGAGTTAGTCGTCTTTGTAACAAAACTTTTTGCTTGAAAGGGCAGTACATGTCAAATAAATGGGCTTGGTTAGAGAAAACTTACAAATGCGAAACCGTTCGTGGCTGTTTCCGTTGCTATCAAGGAGAACTCAGCAGCCGAATACAGTGACATGAATGTTTTAACATAGAGGATCTCATCAATGACAGCATCTACGATTCCACTTCTTAACACTTCAGCATAGTCAGCCGGTGATTTTAGCTTCACTGAGTTATTTGATATTTGATACGAAACTCTTGGGAGTTGGACAGACCCCCCATTTGATGTAATCTGTTCTACGGTTAAAAATGAACTTAACGTCGCTGTGTAACTTGACGTTAGAACAAGCACTACGAAAACCCAAACCATGACCACGAATCTTGATAAATTGCTTTTCAGCTTTTCCCCTGCTGTTTCATATTATCAAAACATTTTTAGAACATATCTAAGTAGATGTTGTATTTCGAATCTACTTGGGTCAACTAATATAGACTAAAAGAAGAACGGGTCAAATTGAAAGTCACAATCATAATACTCATAAAAATGAAAGTAAACTAAGATTAGACTTAGAGAGCTTACGATGAGCAAAGACAAGAGTCGAAAAGGCAAACCAGAGTGTTATTCCAAGTTGTTGTCTCGTTGAACCTTGAAACTCTTCATTCGTACGATGTTCAATGAACCAAATGACAAACCCCAAAATGAGAAAGAAACCAGCACTTGTGAACCAAAGGTCTGCACTAAGAGGATCTAAGAAGATCCACACACTTTTCTTTCCATTTCGTGTTAATGTGCCAACTCCCATATCACTAAATGGCAATGTGAAGTCAACGTAGCGACTTCTGTTTGATGTGATGGTTACATCCCCAATAATTGCATCAAATTCCTGATAAACACGATTTCAACCAACTTACATAAAATGGGTCGATTTAGGTTGTGTTTTATATCAATTGAGAAAATTGAGTTAGGTGTTTTTTTGTCCTTGGTTATATATCAAATTTGGCTGTCCAATCCCTGTATTAGTTCTGTTGCCATTTGGTGGCGCGCTTGCTTTGTAAAATTTTGTGTTATTAGTCCCTGAGGCCAACAATATTTTTTTTCTGTTATCTTTGCAAGTATATTAGTCGGTATAGCTTACGTAATAAATATGTAACGCAATGGTACAAGTAAAATTACATAAGAAGTCTGTTTTGTTATATACAACCTTCTAAACAGTAAAAGACTTTGATTACGTTTTAATTATCAAGGTAACTATCCAAAAGCTGTTATGGTGAAGACATGCATACCTTAAAGTAGACTTTGTCAACTAAATCATTATAAGACCTTCCTTCTTCATATTGGTACTCAGTATATTCAATCTCTACGTCGTAGTGTAAGGCATTAAACGCTGTATTAAAAACATCCCCACAAAACCCACTAACTGTTGGTAGATTTGTTCTGGGATCAACCACCATATGTATCAAATTTGGAAATGCATAATAAGCAGGAACAACAATTCTTAGCTTCTTGCCTTTCACTTGCAGTCCATTGTGCTTCAAAATACTTGTAATTCCTCCAGGAACGACAATATTTTTCAGATCATTTTTAGAAGATGAATTTGTGTTTCCTATTTGTTTTACAAACTCACCATTTGCCATCCAAAACCCAACCCTTCGATTACCCTTAGCGTTCACGTTTACAACTTCAATGGCATTTGAAACAACTCTCCCATTCACAAGCTTGAACTCACCACCCAAACCAAGAAAATTGGTTTTCAAAATTTGATTTAGAAGTGATGAGCCTATAAATTTAGTATGCACCTTCTCAATAGCCATTGCTAGTGCATAAACTGCATCATATGCCAAAATACCATTAAAATCTATCATCTTAAACTCCATAAAAGGGTTTGAACCATAATCTTCTTTTCTCCATTTTGAAACAAACTTACGAAGCTCTCTTGATTTTGGAACGTATGATTTGAATCCGACCACACCTTGCATTGATTCAAAGGCATCGTTGTTCATTAAATTCAAGAAATTTGTAGTTTTGCTGGTAACAATCCACATGTATCTTTCACTCATCATGCCTGCCTCTTTTGCCCTTGAAAAAATACTGTATGCAACAGAAGGTTCTGTGTGTATTACAAACGTAGTCGTTTGCATATCTTGAAACTTATGAAATTCCTTGCGGATTTGTTCATCATTGGGAGGTATAGATATATAGCTAGTGTATGTAATGTGTATGTTTTTATCATAAAATGCAATAGTAATATAAGTAGCCATTTCCCGCCCATCTGTAGTGTCTTCACATATAAGTATGATGTTCTTTGATTCAAATGATTCTATCATTGCAGCAATGCCTTTAAATTGAGTAGTTTCATCTTGTGCAATTTGAACAAGATAAGGATTTTGATCGGAAAATGTACTTGTTGAAAATGCAAGAATAGGTACATTAGCCTTTTCTTCTAAAACAATATCCATGAATCTTGCTTCCACCGTTGGGTCCGGGCCTATTATTGCTTGCACTTTGGTGTTCTCCAAAAGATCCAGAGCTGAATCGTCATGAACATATATTATTTCAGTATTGAGTTGACTCGAGAAAAAATAACTTTGTGATTAAAACGAAAATGAGAGAAAAGAGTGAATTGAAAGGAAAAATAACATTGTGATTAGAACAAAAATGAGAGGACAGAGTGGAATTGAAAATTTTTATTTTTGAAGACCAAGCTGCAAAGATCAGCCTTTTCATGAAGACTGAACCATCATAACACCCGTACAAAAATTTTTATTTTTGAAGACCAAGCTGCAAAGATCAGCCTTGTTTTTGGACAAGAGCTTCATAACACCCGTACAAAAATACTAACGATATGATGGGGTTGATCTTTTGTTTTAGTGTTACGACTCGGGAGATAAATCTTTGAGTTATTGTAAATACTTCTAATTTGGAAGGTGGGTGACCAGTTTATTAAAATGCCCTTTACTTAATTTACTAAATTAATCTTTCTATTTTAATAATTTTATATTTTTATTTTTCCAATTTAACTTTGACATTTTTATGAATTTGGTCACACTCTGCTTTGTATATTTAGACTTTAACTCTCCATATCTGACTTATTAACATTTTAATATCTAAGTTTGAATATATCTTCATTTTTAATATGTGAGGCATTACTCGTAACGTGTGAAACATGAAAAAAAAAATTCATCAGCGCGTATGACTAAGTCAAATACGCAAGGTCAGGTCGTCTTATCATGCGACCTAGTCTTATAGCTAGTTTTATTAATATACTAGGTTTAACACCCGTGTGTTACACACGGGTTAAATAATAATATTTATAAAGAAATTAGAATTATTATGTTTAAAAATTTGTAATTTGTAAATATTTAATATTCAAGGAGCTCCATCAACTCATTGCATGAAACTTAATATTTTCCCTCTAAAACTTTCTATTATAAATTAAAAAAATTTCCCTCTAAAAATTACCCTCTAAAAGTTTGATTTATTAGATAGATGAGTACTATATTAGTACCCGTGTAATACACATTGTATTATATGTTTTTTATAACATATACTATTATAACCACATATCCCCTATTTATAAAGAAGATTCCTAATACAATAAAGATTGATGTCAAATCTATTCTTAACATATTTCCTAGCTATTAAATCAGTTTAGATCTTTACGAATAATTTCCAACCGGTTACACATTCTCTAAACACTAACAAATATAGGTAACAAAAACCATATGCTAAAGTAAATGAGATAACTCAGGATAAGGATATATAATTGGAAAATTTTAAACTTCATAAAATTCAATTCATCAAATCAGCTCCTATTGGGTTATTTCGAATACGAAACATATTATGACTCGCGTTTAAATTTTCCATCAAAATAAATTAGAACATGATATCTAAGTAAAATCTTATGTGAAATAGCTAATTTACATTATCTATATATGCGTTTTTGTAAAGGTTTTATTTGTAAGATTAGAATTGTTTTGGGTTTTTGTAAAGGTTTTATTTGTAAGATTAGAATTGTTTTGGGTTATAACAAAGTATAGTATCTTTGTATGTGATTAATAAAGCCTTGTTGCTATAGAGTGTGACCTCCTAAATCATTTAATTCAAAGATTAAAGATATTGTTGTATTAATACTTTTAATCAACATTACGGTAATAATATAAATTACTGTTTTTATATAGAATCAAGTTATCGAATAAAAGATAAATGATAAAAAGTATGAGAATGGTAAAATGAAACAAATAAGACACAATAGTAGGTCAAAAAATTTATAAACCATAATATAAATCTAATTTTAAAAAAATGCTTTAGAGACCTTGTTTTTTCCGTTGTCATCCTTAGAAAATAAAGAAAAAATTTTAAAAATTAATGTTTCATAGTGTTTTTTTTACGCTCACCATGTCTTATTTATGAGTTTCGACACAATAAAAATGAAATAATGAAAATGTTATTATTATTTTTTTTGTTTTTTAAAGAGGACGATGGGAAGAATAGGTTTCGAGACATTTTTTTAAATTCAATTTAAATTGTGATTTATAATTTTTTTTATATGTCATGTTGTCTTTTTTGTACTATTGTGTGATTGTGTCTTTCCCACATTTTATACGAAAAACATACTATGTATGTGAACCCTACTCTTAAATATATAGATATTTTAATGTAAAGCTTAACCGTGCAAAGACATCGTTTGTTTTATCCTCAATGGATTTTCCATTCAGGTAAACACATTTTGATAAAGAAGATATCCACCCCTTTCAAATGTGCTCCAAATGTAAGTTCTACATTGGTAGACGGTGTAGAACCAAGTCATCCTTATAAGGAGTGAATAAATTCAATCTCTATCAAACCGAATTTACATGGGCAAAAAATTCGTCGTAAAAAGAAAACTATAAGTTCAAGGATGGGCAACCCATCACACTACAAAGAAAAGGATCATTGCCGACAAAAATCGTAGCTAAATGCGAATAATATCTTGACACAGTTTATTTCAGATGTTACATATAGTGGACAAAACATGGTTAAGGGGTCACTGTGACTGACAGGTACTAAATAAAGTTTACAACAAAGAATTTGAAAACCTGATTTGTAATCGAGATTAAGATTGTTATAAATTAGCACTAACTAAAAGAGTGTTCACACATAGTTAAAATTGAGCATACTTTGTAGAAACATGGAAAAAAGGCTTACCAGCGGATAATGCAGTCAGCGGTTTTCCTTTGGTGTCACGTGTGTTGAAAACTATACGCGTTGTGTAATGAGGATTCGCTTTGTAAAAGTCGGATAAAGCCATCATAACACAGCGATAAATTACCTTTCCTACACGTGAACTCATGTCGAGAATCACTCCCACCTGCATCTCCTTATGAGATATAGATGCTTGTTCAGTTATAAGGGTTTGAAAGCTTATAAGCATGATCAATATCAAAAATGAACATGCAGTTTGCTTCAGCCTTATAATTTCCATTGGAAACAACAAGTTATATGAAAGATATCTTGAATGGTTCATCACTATGCACACCATAGTGACATTACGGAATTGGAATATTATAAACAAATTGAAGCCAATAATTGATTTTCATTTAATTTTGGTTCTGGCCGCCATGATATTATTGTTAAACTTATTTTTAATGACCAGTCTGTTGTTTAGCCTAAAGTCTAAAATATTGAATTTGGTTTAAGATGAATGGGTCAAATTAAGCATTTATAGCATCAATTAAAACCTGAGAGCAACTTTAGATATTAAAATGAGCTTAGCTAAGTTATTGGATGGATCATAGTTTGGTTGTAAAATATCTCAGTTAACCTGCTAACACGCCAACCCAACACTCCTGACACACTTACAATTTTCATAGCATAAACAAAGTATATAATACATTGAAGTGATCATGTTTCAACACAAATTTAAATTTAAAATGGCCCAAATAGAAATTTGACCTATTTCACATAGTAAGGAAGGTCAAGAACATAAAGAAGGAAAAAAGCCCAAATGACACCAGAGATCCCGCCAAAGAAGAAACCACCGGTAAACTTGGCCCAACCATCAGCTGTTTGAAGCTGGTCTGGCTCCTTCTTCCTCCCGGTCAAAGTCAACGACGGCGCGATCGATGGCTCGCCTTCTTTGAACGAAGCGATCCCATACATTGTCAAGCAAATGCTAAGAATAACAACCAGCCCACCAGCGGCTAGTGATCCAGCTGCACCAGCATACTCTGTGTTCCTCAATGGGCCTGCCTTCACAAACGGACCCACTAGAAAGAACCCATGGGCTAGCCCAACCTCAACGCCACGAAGCAAGGGGTTCACGGCAGTCCTGTATCCTGGAAGGTTTGAGAGGTACCATGCGATTAACGGGCTTGATGTCACTGGAGTCTCGAGGCTTCCGATGAACGGGTCACCATTGATTGGTTGGATTACTTGGTATGTAGGCTGCAAGATTATATCATATTAGGGAAGAGGCAATACAAATTTGTAGACACAAAATATGTGATTATATGTTCAAGAGTTCAACATAAACATTACTTTTAAACATGTCAATACATCAGATATCGGTTTCAAAGCGATTAACCAAATTACATATTCGGTTTTTAATTTAAACCGAATCAGATAATCGGCTTTTGGTGCTAGAAATCTAAGTCCGGTTAAAACCAAGGAACCTAAATTACATGTATTATGCTAAAGATTTTCCTATTTGTAGATCCCATTAAACATTTAGCCCGTTACAAAACCGAAACACAACCCAAAACGAACAGATGAACACCCATCTTGTTAAAATTCAGTATTCGTTCTATTTGCATTTGATACCTTTGGAAATCTTGCACCTGATGCCGTGGACGATCTTAATCAAGTCCAACGGGGTATGCATAGCATAGCTTTGTTATGACCCCAAAGTCTATGAATGTAGTGTTTTAACGACATGGTTAGCGAAGCAGGTTGTTGCCCGTTTTCCTTCTATTTCTACGTAAACAACTTTTATGTTTATCGATGAAAATCAAACCTAACTAGAATTTGGTTTTTCTTCAGTTTTGCAAACTTTGAATTTGGTTCATTTCAAAAAATATTAGTGTAACATCTAAACAATTTTTACAATAAAGTGGTGTCAAGCTAGCAGCAAACAGAACCCCACTTTGAATAGCAAAACCAAGGAAACCAAAACATGAACCAAACAATAATATTTCAAACATCCACCTTACTATTTTCACACTTTTAAATATGGTATGAAATAAAAGTTGAATCTTGATAAAAACGTACATAAAAAGATGTTGAATTGGAAAAACAAGAAATGATAACCTTCTCACTCTGAACAGCTTTGATGGTGGAGGAAGATCTGTTGGTAGAAGGGAAGAGCCTAAGAGGAGAACCAGAGAGGCCTTTGGGTGCAACCGGCCTTGTGGTGGTCAATGAGGAGGTCAACCCAGTCTTCAGCTGGATGCTAGCCATGCTTGATGCTTCTTGTGTTCTGTTCCTTCAACTTTGATTTCTGAGTAGCTTATTATGAACCACTTGGTTTAAGATTTGTGGGTTCAGTTACAAAGATGATTCTGTACACATGGGTGGTGGTTATTGGATGATGAGTATTTGGATGGGTTGACACCTTATCCTAAATCTTGTGAGTGGATAGTGTAGTCTATGGATGACAATTGTTAGGTTCTAAATTATTATGTATATTTTTTAAGGGGTTTGCTATATCTTATTATTTATATTTTTTGAGTACAATCTTCTCTTATAATAAATTGCTAACCAATTGCACCACAACGTGCCACTTGTCAACACCACAATCACTCAAATAAATTCATATTATATCATTACATTTGTTAACTTTTTCATTACTCATATCTATATAAAATTATATAATTTCCTTTTTATCGTTCAAGTCGTGAGTACTCACGGGTGTTAACCTAGTGTTTTTATAAAAAGGCTCCTATATTAGTCCGTCTTCGTATCGAACCAGACCACCTAAAAACTCTTCATTTTAATGAAATTATTAGTAGCTCGTATTAAACACTTCAAAGTTCCAATGGAAAGTTAATAGACATTCATCAAATTTAGAAGCCCAATTGCTTCCATAAGATGGGCCTGATCCGTTTTTAGTTTTATGTTTCGGTTTGAGTTAAAAACTAGCTCCGGTTCCCAATCGGTTTTTTTCCATCTCTAGCTATATCATGAATATCATCAATGAGTCTGTTTTCCATTTGGAAAGTATTTAGGGCATGGAAAATTCCTAGCTATGACTTTAATGCATGTCTTGTTCAAAAATCTAGCTAAGCAATAGAGCAAATTTATTTATTTTTATTTGTAATTAACACAATAATTGTTATAAGTGTTGATATTTGGGCAATGAAGCTTTTGCAGAGCAATCCAACTCAGCCATGAGCCATATCGACTTCCGAACCGTACTAAAAAATGTTCTGATTCAACGCGAAATCTCCTTGACCTATCTTGCCATTAATACTATCATGCTTCCTGTGCAAATGATGGCAGTTGCCTGGTGTCTTTGTACAAATTTGTAGTTTCTGTGTTTCTAACAATTCCCTTGTACCCATTTGCAAGTTTTATAAATCATTACCCGAATTGACCCGTTCAAAATTAGGATCAAAATCGCCACAATATTCCAGGCCCTTGATCTTTCATTAGCTTTTAATAATAGTCGACCTTGTGTTGACTAATTATTCTGATACAGGTGCTTGAGGAGATCATCAAGAGTGTAAGATTTTTTATACCACTGCAATGACTGGATTTACCTACAATTCTTTAACAGTTTATGTAAATTTTAGTAGTAACAGTTTATCGAATCATTTGTGTTAACTTTGAAATTCGCGTAAAGATATGATCAACCTATGACTTTCATAAATCGGTTAGCAAGCGCTTTTTAGCATTTCATGGGGCAATCTCATACCAAAAACTTGGCCAACCACTGAAAACCATGATATCAAGTATTGCTCCATCCTATTTTCAGTTGTTCGATTCTCACCAGCAAGAAGTAGCTTCATCCATTCACTTGTCCCACATGGATGTAACGTGTACCATGGTCTATTCAAGTACGGGTGCTCCTGCCGATGAAAAAAACAATGCACAAAGAATCGATAAATGTGGAATAAAATGCAAAAGAATCGATAAATTTGAGGAAAAGAGCTTACTTCTTGAGTAATGAAGGTCCATTTAGATTCTTTCAGCACATTCACGGATTCGGTTGATAGACTTTTTTCAATTTCATCTTTGTTCAAAGGTTGTCCATCTACACGTTTGAAAACACCAGTTTCATAAATCATTAAAAACCAAAGGGTAAATAATTTTGAGGGTAAATATATCATGCCAATTAGTTTCAAGATACTAAAAAATAACATAAAGCAAGAGTTTCAAGATTCAGGAAGCGATCTGTGACACCGACCAGGCCCATTTGGGCCTGTACTACAAAATGACCCATTACAGCCCAAACCTGTTTTGACCCACAACACAACCCACTCATCTTGTCACATACAGGTAAAGATCAACATACCACTACTGTATGCGTGAAAGTAGAGCACGGGAACTCTGTATGAAGAGCTGTATACTAAATGGAAATCATACCAATGTCCATCATCACCACTGCTCTGCACCTTCAAAATTAAGATTAATTTTCATCAACATCCCAGTTTTGAAAAATAATCAAACACTCTACCAAAGCCACAAACATAAAGACTGTAACATATGAAAAAAAAAAATATATGCATACCAAAGTGGCATCATCAAAAGGTTCTTCACAATCATTTGAACTACATTCACCATGTTCTTCCTGCAAAAAAAACTGAAGATCAGATAACATATTGAGTGTCTTTGTATGCAATTTATTTGAGGTTCTATGAAGTCAAACCTTGAGAGATGTCTGAAAGAACACCTTCTGTACCGACAAATATCCATCACTGACTCCATGAGCTGCAAATCCTAATCTGTTTGAGCAATCAATCCATAACCATTCAGGAAAATCAGAATTGAACTTCTTCCACTTATCAGCAAAAGCATTCGCAGCCATATGGAAATCACTTGATGTGAGGCTTCCATCACAAGTTGCCGTGTTGGAAATCATTCGACTGAACAGTAAATTCGACAAACAAGAAAGCACAAAGTTAGCTGCAATTAAAATTGCCCTATCTTTGCTGCAAGTAATGGTTTTACACTACAGCCCTTGTCAAAGTACAAATGACAACTATTACCCCTATTCTTTATTACAATGCATCAGAAACTCGGGCGGTGGAGTGTGATTTGGGCAGAGAAGTGAGAACAAATATCAAATGGTTTTCACAATTATTTTATTTGACCCCAAATTCCACGAAAACAAACAATATTATTTTGTAAAAGAACTACATGACAATCATGCCACTATTACTGGTCGCTTAAATCAGCTATGCAAATTGCTTCTTTTATCGTTGATTTACATTTTACACCCTAAATCAAATCAAGCACTTTAGTGTTGTAGATGTATTGGTGTGAGGGTACTCCTGGGTTATGTGGCAGTTCTTGGTCTCCTTCTCCAATAACTGTCAGGAAAACCCGTATGCGTGTTGCCAACACGCATACTGAATTATATTGGGTGATTTAATGAATGGCAAACTGGATTTGAATAATCTAAAGTATGACCCATTGGCCGATCATAATCCATACCGGTAATTTGACCCAAAGCACTCCTAACTTTCAATTTAGTGCTAAGTTAAAATTTATATTTAATAACCATTAATTATTAATCTTGAACTGTTGGGTAGAAGACACTATGTCACATTTCTTCAAGTTGCAATAACTAGTTTCAAATTCAAATCAAACACCCCCTAACTTTAGTGATCATATCACTTTTCTAACAGCAATAAATCCAAATCCACCCAAAACTTATCAAACATGCTTGCATAGATCATAACATATATGGAGGAAACTTACATACAGCTGGCGGTGGTATTTGCAAGTTCCCCTTCACAAACCCCTAATAATCCTCATCACGAAATGAAATCACAATCGCTTCTAGTTTGATTTTGGTTGACGATTAGTGGGTGGAGTGTGGGAAAATGGGTTTGTTTTGGTTTGTGGAATGAAATTGGGTTAAGTTTCTGATGCATGTGTTTTGGCCAATTACCCGAAAAAAAGTTAATTAAGTATCACATAAGCGGGTCGGGTTACCCAAGTTTAAAGTTTGAGTTTGTTTTAAAGAAAATGTCACGGAAACATAACAAAGTTTTGATTTTGTTTCAATTAAGTCACTCAAACTTTTTTTTATTTCAATTATATAACTTATCTTTAAGTTTTGTTCGAATTAAGTTAGTCAAACTTTTTTTTGTTTCAATTAGGTAACTTAACTTTAGAAATGTATTTTAATCCTAAATAATTAAGTTGTATAACATGTAACAAATATGGACAAAAAAAGGGAGTAATACCCCTCCTAGGATTCGAACTTGAGACGTTCGGCAAAACAAGCGCGTCTCAAAACCAACTTTTGTGATATGTATTTAAAACTAGGTTAGTGACCCGTTGGTACCCACGGGTTGAAAACTATATATTTTTTATATTACAAAATGTGGTATTTGTCTGTTAAAGTGGATTTCGGTTAAATGACTTGAATCAAATATGAAAAGTTTAAAAGTTGAAAACAATAGTTTGGAAAGTAGGAGAAAATTAAGAAACTTTTATTAAGTAAAAGATTTAAATATTAGTTTATGAAAAATAAAATGTCAATTATTTGACAGCAGTATAGTTTCAACTATTTGAAAACAAAATATTAGGAAAGTGTCGATCAAAATAATATACCTTAATAGGTGCTAACTACTGCTATGTGCCCAGAAAAGTTTATGACTTCTGCACGGTTTTGTGATTGTCATGACCTGTGCATCATCGTGTAGTTAGACATAAGATCCACATCATGCTTTTAGGTAGCCCATACCAGGTTCCTTAGCAGTAGGCAACACACATCTTTTTGAAATAGTCAGCACGTTTTTCAGGCTGATTAATACAAGTTGAAGACAATGAAGGGAAATTGAACTGCCACCTATACATAAGATGACCAAATTACCTAATGGACTTGTTGCAGAATAACCCCATTTTTCAATTAACAAAACAAAGTGTATTCATCATTTTGACAACTAATTATAAAGGGAAAAAAATGAGATTGTAGATAAAGGCATTTACTCAGAACTTGTTTGTTGACGTGAATAAAAAACTCTTGTTGAATGAACATGAATGTTAAACTAATGCCAATTGACTTGAAACCCATATCCAGCATCTCTCAACCTCCCCCACTCACCTTCGCTATCGATTATACTAATACAATATCAAAAGGGACCATATGTATAGTGAAGCAATCTAAAATTAAATCAGTAAACAAAGCTTCGACGATCACAAAATTGAAGCTGATCAAGGATTTACATACCGCGATAACGAATATCAAGTAGAGTTGTTTCACGATTGATGATCTTTAGTTCCTAATCAAAAGCGGCGATGGGTATTTGAAGGATTGGGCATCGACACTCACGATATTGAAGATGATGAAGGATCTGCACACAAAGAACATGAATTTCAATCGGTTTGATGATCTGTAGTCTCTAATCATCAACGGCGATGGCTATTTTGAGGATTTGGTTGTAAATGTATCTTTGCCTTTTGGAAGATAGAAACGGGTTGAAAAAGGTAAGCGGGTTGTCCGGATGGGTGTTATGACCGTGAGTGAGTAATGGAGTTTAATTGAGAGAGTGACAAGTGAGCAAAACTTAGGTGGCATTTATGCGGATAAGCTAGTTAGATCACATGTGGCGGTAAGTTAGCAACTACGTAGATTATCGTATATAATAATTTAACTAAATTAGTACTCGTATACTACATGGATTTTAGTTTTATAGGTTTTAACTCAATTTACATATCAAATTTATTTTTAACATATCTGTTATTAAATCGATTTGGATATTTACAAATATATTCATATAAAAAATCATATGTTACAATAAAGGATATGATTTATAATAGTTGATAAATTTTTATTGAAACATATTGGGTTAGGAGATAATTCATGATAATTGTTAATTTTTTTATTTGAACATATCGAGTTATGAAATACTTAATGATAATTAGTAAAACTTTAATTTGAACATATCGGGTTAGGATAAATTATAATAATTGATAAGTTTTTTATTTAAACATATCAGGTTAGGAGATAATTCATGATACTTTGTACATATCGGGTTAACATATAGATCATGATAATTGATAAATTTTGTATTTGAACATATCGGATTAAGAGATAATTGATGATAATTTGTGAATTTTTAATTTAAACATATCGGGTTATTTCGAATATGGAGCATACCATGACCCGTCTAAAAATTCTCCATCAAATTAATTAAGAACATGACACCTAAGCAAAGGTATTTAAAATGATGACATGTGGATGTGTTACTCAATTAGTGCACTAGCATTTATTAGAATAGGTAGATATCACGAAAGAAACACGGTGCACGAAAGAAACACGGTGCATTTATTAGAACATGACACCAACATTCTATTTTAAAACTAAGGTATAATAATATGTTTGTTTAAGCTTACGAGTTTAACCAATCTTAATAAATAAAGTTAATAAAGTTAGGTTCCATGCTCATCTACTAAACAAACTTATTTTATAAAAGCGTAATATTAAGAACCAAATGTCTGAATTTTGTTTTTGCTTGTTTTATCTCAACATAACAAAACAACTGAATCTTGTTATATTACATTAGACTAAACTCTTTAAAATTAACTAAATTCAAACTTTTAACAAATTATATATTGAGTATGTTCGTTAGGGGTGTCAATTCTCAACACGACAATATATACGACTCGAACATGACACGAAAGTAATCAGGTTTTGAGTTGACAAATATAACCCGTTTAAAAATACGGGTCATGTTAGGGTTGACCCGTATAAAAACAGGTCATTTTTTGGTTGAAACATTTAGAAAATGGGTTGACCCGCCAATCTGTTTAGGGTTCAAAATTAGTTCATCTATTATTTTATTTATAAAAAAAATGAGTGTTAAGTTACTTTTATCTTTTGTATTTATACTCACAATAAAAAAAAATTCATTACACTTAAGTTTTTACCTTTACATTTTCAAAGCTTAGTATTTATTATTGTTTTTGTTTATTATAAATAAATTTGATTTGAATAAGATTTTAAGTAAATATGTGGTTACTTATAGTATTTTTAATTAAAACCCAATATACCTAGTTGTTATACGCAAAATCACATATTAAACATGTTACTCTTAACCGAACTCACTTATAACTCGTAAATTTATTAGGTTCATTTTGATAAATGGGTTAAACAAGTTATTTTTTGGTTGACCCGAATTTATGTTATTCGGGTTAGGGTTGACATTTTTGACACGAATATGAATATGGGTCGGGTTAGAATTGCATAATTTAACCCGTCAACCCGTCAACTAATCGTCTTTCAACCCGTTAACCCAACACGATTAACACCCTAAATGTTCGTAGTTTCGTGGCCAACTTTTCTATCTAAATGTGTGAACATTGAAAAAAAAAATGACTTTGATTCTCACCCACAAATTTTGTCACATATATAATTTACATATTATCCTGCAAAATTTTGTCACAAATGGGAACAAGAGAAAAGAAAAATGTAGAAATTTGTATCCGACCCAAAATTCCACAAAAAGAACCAATCATTCACACGGTATCCCCTTGACCCAGTCAAGACCTGCAACACAATCATACCATTATTAGTGGCGAGGCTGCATCTTCCAGTCAAGTCGTTGCTTTGAAAATCACTTCTTTGACCATCACTTCCCTCTTATTATAATCACTTCTCTTCATCATCAACTTTCTGTTTCTGTTGCCACAAACCCATCTTCATCAAGATCTTCAATCTTTATTTGTATGTTCTTCATCTTCATAATAACTTTTTCTTAATCACTTTTTCTTCAGTTTGATCTAAATTGCATCTGGGTTTCTTGAAAGTTTGTTGCTTTTGTGATTCTTTGATTTGATTTAAGAAAATTTTAACTAGGGTTTGTTGTTTGTAACTGAATTTGAAGTATCGGTAACTAGTTGTTATTGAAGAAGATGTAAAGTTTGGGTTTTGATTGTATGTGATCTGATTCTGATTGTTTGGGTTGTAGTAAGCACTTTGAAAACTCATAAGATTAGTTTCAGAAGATTAAAGTTTCACCAAACAAACCTAAATTCTTAAACTTTATTATTAGTTTAAAAAAATGCTTACTTTGTGCATACAAATGGGTAATATGTATGGTACTATGGTATGTATATAAAAACAATGAAAATAATTTGTTCTTATGTTTTTTTAGCTTTTAACCGTTGCCTGCACATGTGTAGGTTCTTTAAAGAAACTAATTTGTTCATATTTTCGTTTTGAATGTCAAGATTGATGAACAAATATTTCATTTCAATCATTTTCTTGTATTTTTAAAGAAATTAGACTGGAAAAATGGAAGATTTATTATGTTTTCTTTTTGTTCTTGCAAAAGAAAAAACTGTCTTCTCTTAAAAATTTCAGTAGATTAGGCATCAAAGGGACGGAATGAATTACGGTTATTATCATCATCATCATCCTAACTGTTTGTTTCACTATCATTTGCAGGTTCAGTTCTTGAATATGTGCCATTGTTAGTTATTCAGGTTTGATATCCAATGGGACCGATTAATGTACCGTTGATAACTACTTGTATCTTGATGCTTACACTCGTCACTTTTAGTAATGCTGTCCAAAGTGATATCAACTGTCTTACATCCTTTAAAGAATCAATAGAAGATCCCGATAACGTCTTATCTAATTGGGATTTTAACAACAACACTGAAGGATTCATTTGTAAATTCACTGGGGTTGAATGTTGGCATCCTGATGAAAGCAAAGTTTTAAACATTCGCCTTGCTGATATGGGACTTAAAGGCATGTTACCTCTCGGGCTTGAAAATTGTACCTCGATGACAGGTTTAGATCTTTCGAGTAACCACTTCTTTGGATCCCTCCCAACAAACATATCAAAGGTTTTAGGTTATTTAACAACCCTTGATCTCTCCTCAAACAACTTCTCGGGCCAAATACCTGCGACCTTTGCAGATTGTTCATACCTTAATGAGCTCAAACTGGATAACAACCGGTTTTCTGGTTCGATTCCTTTGGAATTAGGTCGTTTGGATCGGATTAAACAGTTTAGTGTTGTGAATAATCTTTTATCCGGGCCTGTTCCAGTTTTTCGAAATGCGAGTATTGGTGCAGAGTATTATGCGGGTAATCCCGGGTTATGTGGAAAGCCTTTGTCTTCTTGTACAGGAACCGATAAGAAAACACGTGTGGGTGTTATTATCGGGGCAGCTATTGGTGGGGCGACTCTGGCGGCGTTGCTTGTTGTTATAGGAATGACGATCTTTATGCGTAAGGTTGTTCGAAAGAAGAAAGAGGATGACCCTGATGGAAATAAATGGGCCAAGGGTATTAAAGGAGCTAAAACCATCAAGGTAAGACAATTTAATCCCTTTTTATCTCTATTTTGTCAAACAAGTTTACTCAGCTTTCAGTGCAGCTGGTACAAAGCTAAGTATAAACTTCTTATGAATGGGTCAGAGTTCATATGTTGTGGTTTATTGTAAATTTTTAAATGGGTTTGGGTGATTTCACACAGTTCATATAAAACTTTTTATATGCCAAAACATTAGTGATTTTTTTGTTAAAATGGACAACATACCTGTTTTGACCCGTATGCAACCTGACGGTCCTGACTAGCTTGTCCGTCTTGTCACCTCTAGTTGGTGCATAGGTTTAACAAACTTTTGATGTTCATGCAGCTTTCCATGTTTGAAAATCCGGTTTCTAAGATGCGGTTGAGTGATTTAATGAAAGCTACCAATAGTTTTAGCAAAGATCACATAATCGGGTCAGGAAGAACAGGTTGTTTATACAAAGCAGAACTCGAAGATGGCAGCGCACTCATGATAAAAAGATTACAAGACACTCAACATTCCGAGAAAGAATTTGCATCTGAAATGGCTACACTTGGGAAAGTCAAACACAGAAACTTAGTCCCACTTTTAGGTTTTTGTGTGACCAAAACCGAGCGGTTTTTAGTCTACAAATACATGGCAAATGGCACTCTCCATGATAAATTACATACAATCACTGATGACACAAACCGCCTCGATTGGCCTTCACGGCTCAAAATCGGGATCGGTGCTGCCAAGGGGCTCGCTTGGTTGCACCATAACTGCAACCCTCGTGTGCTTCATAGAAACATAAGTTCAAAATGCATCTTATTAGATGCAGACCTCGAGCCCAAAATATCTGATTTTGGGCTCGCAAGGCTCATGAACCCAGTTGATACTCATTTGAGTACCTTTGTAAATGGTGAGTTTGGTGATTTAGGTTATGTGGCCCCGGAGTATGCAAGAACACTAGTGGCTACACCAAAAGGAGATGTTTATAGCTTTGGGGTGGTGCTTTTAGAGCTAGTAACGGGTGAAAGACCGACCCATGTGGCTAAAGCTCCTGAAACTTTTAAAGGGAGTTTAGCTGAGTGGGTGGCTGAGTTATCCGCTGAGTCAAGGCTTGAAGAATCAATCGACGAGTCGATAAACGAGAAGAGATATAGCAGTGAGGTTTTCCAGTTTTTGAAAGTGGCTTGTAGTTGTGTCGGACCGGCTCATAAAGAGAGGCCCACTATGTTCGAGGTGTACCAGTTGCTACGAGCGATAGGTGAGCATTACCATTTTACGACAGATGATGAGCTCTTGATGATGCCGAGTGACAACGGGGATGCTGGTCAAATAGAACTCATTGTTGCTCGTGACGTGCTAGGTAAGTATTGAAATGGTGTGAATTAAGTGTTGTATAGATATTATGTCTACAGATTAAGGTTTTGGTTTTGACTTTTGAGTTTGACTTTCTTATTGAAAGTCAAGACATATTATTAGCTTCATTGATTGCAATGTTCAGTTTTATATATAATGTGAAATAGTATTTAGCTATTTGGTTACATGTGGGCTCAAAGATTGAATAGTGGAATAACTGAATAACAGAATAACAATGCAGCTACTTGTAAAATGCTTTCCAAAATCATATTCATATTAGTCAAACAATCAGAGCTGTTTAACAGTGATATCTAGTGTGACTTGATTTTATGTAAAAATTGGGTTATTACATATTTGTGTCACACTAGATGTCACTGTTAAACAAATGAGTATCACTAACGGGAAGTTGGGGGAGACCATAAATGATCGATAACACTTCTATGAAAATTTCCACTCGTGATTTTTAGCTAGTTGTTAGTGTTAATTACAAGTTTGCAATGAACAAATTGAACTGCAAGAACAGTTTTGCATTCTTTGTATCAATATAGAAACAAAATACCTACCTAAAGACAATCTCATCGATTCAACCGTAACAGACCAACGTAATAAAAAAATAA
This sequence comes from Tagetes erecta, assembly GCA_030867185.1. Taxonomy (NCBI): domain Eukaryota; kingdom Viridiplantae; phylum Streptophyta; class Magnoliopsida; order Asterales; family Asteraceae; genus Tagetes; species Tagetes erecta. The sequence continues at coordinate 12,646,257 of CM061494.1, forward strand.
CCCTAAAACCTCGGTGACAAATGACGTGATCGAAGAGGGAGAGATGAAACACATATCGTAGGTGTTAGTGTTTAGACTTTAGATGCAATAGCTACGTTTTATCCGTGGCAAGATTCTTACTGGAGTTTTGGAAAAATCCTATCTGGACATTTTAAAATGATGTCACGGTATGAATTACTAAATTATTAGAATATGAAGATTTTAATATTTTATATACTACTTTACTCAAAAATAAATTAATAATATTTGAGGAAGATAATTGTAACTCTATTATACATTTCAAATAAAAATTATGATGTATTCAAATATAATGGAAGCGTGTAGAATGGTCAATAAAAACCAACTGAAGTTATATATATGATTTTTTTTTGGTTACATATATATAACATTTGTCAAGTTTATAAACACATATATGATATTAAACTTAACTAGTATTATTACATACATATAAGTATAACCTGTATCAAAGTCTAGTTGCATTATTCATAAAAAAATTATAAATAAGAAGAAGATATATATGAATGATCACAAAAGCCCCCACTTGTTTCTTTTATATCTAAATAGTTGTCCTTTGACCTTGTTAATCATATGCTGCTTCAATGTGCCCACATCACATGAACCTCTAAAGTCATAAGTATTAAGTATCTTTTTTACAACAACGAAAATAAATTAATTAGAAACTGACCGGAACAACCATTGTTTATGGAATTTTACGAAACTTGCCATCGGATTTTAATTTGGTTTTGACTTCAAAATTATCGCTACGTGGCGATATCACTTTACAGAGCCGTCCCCAAGAATCCCCAACATATACTTCAATATGGAGGGAGGGGGGGGGGTGTAAGATGACAAATATCACAAGAGGCAAAATGAGATGCAAAGTTTTTTGCATATCCACTAGAGGCATATGATGTATCAGTTTTATTCACGTACTGTGCATTAGTTTATTGATCATGACAAGAATGTTTCAAACTTTTCATATTTTCAATCTCTGAGCTCAGCCTCAAACACCGAGATTTAAAGGACATCCTAATGAGCAATTTTACCCTCTCAATCTATAGTTATGTAGATCTTCCCCAAATTTAACGGTTTCACCCAAATAATTTCCACGTAACAATATCTACGCACGCAAGATATTGCCCTTTTTCTGTATGTCTCTTGTGATAAACAGAATATGTGACAAACCCGGCCCTTAGGTTTATTATAGTTTGAGAATGTCCTTGTACTTTTTCAATCTCGAGGACCAACTCTATAATTTTAACATACCACAAGACTATATGTGTGCTTCACCTTTTTTAAATGCAACATAGTGGCAGTTTATTATATGCTTTTAACACAACAGACGTTTACACAAATTCACTAAATATAACAAATTGCATACTTAAATAAAACATGATAACTACATTATACTTAACAAATATAACTGGTTCAATATATTAATATAATGATGATGCATTTTTGTTGAACAAATATGCAATAAAGTCACCTCCATTAAAAAAATGCAAATGGCCATGCATTGTGATACAGATCTTATAATCTTATAATATTGTTTGAGATATTTTTTTAATTGTACAATTCGTGTATTTTCTTTCCTTTTGTGCACCTTTCACACATAGTACACCTTCTTCATCCCTCAATTGATAATAATTAGTGTCCTAGTTAGTTTCCTGATTCACCTCATAATCCTCTCTCAAAACCTTATAATTTGATCCATTTACGAATTTCATCTTTGGTTTTTGTCGACCGTGTATAGTATGTGTCTCTTGTTTATAGATGTAGATGCTATCCCTTTGAACTAAGTTTCCATCCAAAGTCCAAATTACCTTAAAGTATGGAAGGGGTGGCTGGAAATGCTATTGGCTCTTTGTTTGGTGTGGCTAAAGAGGAACTTAGCTACATGTGGTATTGCTTTGAGAATATTGAAAATTTAAAAACTGAAGTCACTAATCTCGAGCATATGAAGGGAAGGGTTCAACAACAGATAAAATTTGCTGAATCTAAAGGCGGGTGTCTCCTAGATGGCGTGAAAGAGTGGATAGAGAAAGCAAATTATACTATAACTGATGCCACAAAGTTTATTGCCAAAGAAGATATACACTACTACAAAACTGGGCTTTTGCTACCGTAATTTCGGTGGCAAAACGGTGACAAATAGGTATTTGTCACTAATTTGCCACCGAAACTTTAGTAGCAATAGCCTTCGTAGCAGTTGGTCAGTTGCCACCATTTTGCCACCGCATGTATATTTGCCACTGAAATTAGTGACCGTATACCGGTGGCAATTTTTGCCACCGATTTGCTACCACAAGTTTTGCCACCGGTTTGCCACAGTATATTTGTCACCGGGTTGCTACCACATCTTTGCCTCCGAGTTGCCACTGTTTTGCCATTGTAAATTTGTCACCGGATTGCCACCGCACATTTGCCTCCGAATTGCCACCGTCCAATACTCAAAATAGCAACCGTTTTGCCACCGTTTTCTTAAAAAAGATTTTACATGTTTTGTTTAGTAAACTTTGCTAGAAATAAATTTCTAACTAAGACTTAGTTAGACATAAGATCAACCAAATTCACATAAACACAAAATGAAAACTAATATTTTAACATACTAAGATCAAAATATTGAAACATTTAGAGCTTAGTTAGAGAATAAGTCAATATTTAACTTAACGGGGTTGTTTAGTCAAACATTCCAGAACTACTTCATTTTATCATTCACTTTAGCATACTTTCTTTATCGTTCTTTTCCCTTTCATTGTCAGTTTTTTCATTTTCTTTTTCTGCCTTTTCCATCTTGATCTCAACTCTTTTCCTTCTTTTTTTCCCAACTTTTCCCTATCTTTCTCCTCCTTTTCCATTTCTCTCGGTCACCAAGCCCTCAAGTATTCCTTTTAATCGTTTATCTATAATCAATAAAAAAAAGTGAGATATAAAAACTACAAAACCAAATACTTTAGCTAAATACAACTCCAATGCCTCATTCATTAATGGAAGAAGGCTTCTTCAAATTAGCAAACACTCACCTCCAAAAGTATAGTCACACAATTTGCACACATTTAGTCAACCTGAAGTCAGAACTTATCATCAATTACTAAAAGAAGTCAACAAGCATGAACAAAGGTAAAAACAAAGTACATGATGTGCAAGTGTTACTAACTAGTAAGACCATCCAAAAAGTCATACTTTCTATAGAATTAGAGGAAATGACATGGTAGGTTGAAGATAGGCACTACGATAACTACTAAGCCTACTTGTATGCGTGTTAAGTCTTAAAATGATACTTTCTACAGAATTAGAGGAAATGCCATGGTAGCTTGAACCCTATACCATCCAATAAAATGATCAAATGCTACTCTTTGTCTCAAGACATATGTTCAATAACAATATATACAAGTGTAAAATATAAACTTTTTTCTTGTCAGATCAGGAAGAAGCATTTTTATCAACATCTTTATCCAATAAATGCATTCTGATATTTCAAATTCGAATAACTCTTTTATAACCATTGTTAATGCATACTGGAATAAAGGATTAAATATTTAGTTGGTGTAATTATGGGTGTGTTATTACCATATTTCAAGTTGTGCATGGGAAATTAAGTCTCGCTCGAACTAGCTACAATTATTCAATACATTTTGATAGCCATGACTTAAATATATGGTAAGATCTTACTTTGAGATACAGATGAACAACACTAGTATAATACCTTTAATTTGCAATATTAGCAAGATACAAATGAATGTTATGCTGATAGAGAGCAAGAAACCATCAGCCATTCCAATTTCCAACATATGTACAGTTTGACCTGCATAATTTCCAGCCCAATTTTAAAACTTTGACAACCTAGTTTCCAGCCTAATATGAAATTAGATGTAACCGGATAATATCTAGCTATAAGATGCTGGTAACACAACATGTGGCATAAAATGCCTTTGAATCATGTCAACAAGTTACTCATTTGATGGGTTAAGAATTGCACAGGCCTAGAAATCACACAAATATTAATATATGCTATATGCATATACTATAAAGAGGGTACAAAGAACTTTGATATAAATCGACTCACAAGATTAAAGTGTCGCCAATATCTTCACAACGCAGTCATCTCATGTTTTCTCAGATCAACCTTCTATGAAATATATTCATACGGTTCTGTAGAAAAAAATTAGAAATAAAAAGATTGAAGTTAACCAGCGATCACAATGGAAGAAAACAAAAATGAAAAGAGTCAATGTGTTACCTACATGAGAGATGATTTTTTCTAGTGACGGGGTCCGCCAAAGCCGTAACTTTGAATCTTCATTAAAAGTTAACTTCTTGGAATGAATCTCACTTGAAATATCAAGAAAATCACTTCCATTATTCAGGATTTTAAGTACAAGCTACAAAAACATAACAAACACCCTTTTAATATTGCTACAAGAAAGTTAAATAGAGCATAAAGTCTAGGGTAAAATAGTAAATACCTCCACTTCTTCTATACTATTTGCTTTTCGTTTTAGTTGTAGAATTGACCCTTCAATCTTGTATGTTAAGTACTGACTGAATTCTTTGCAATCTCTCTGTAAACTGACAAATTTAATTACCTGTAGAAGCATGAAGGAATGTTCATAACTTGCATAAATCTTGAAATAACGCCTAAAGTTATAAATGTGAAAATTGTCCATACTTTTGAGGAATTTTGACGACGATATGCAAGAAAAGTAAGATCTGCAAATTCCTTGAAGTGATCATGCATGCCTAAAAAACAACTAAACTCTAAATAGCAAGTAATCAATAAAAGACTCAAAGTGCCTAAAAAAAACCCATCAAGTAAGACTAGTATTATTCGTCATGTTCATACCGTGAAAAGGTAGCTAAAAAGTAAACAAGTCAAGCAACTTGTATGCTGATTCTAGTAAAAATATATCATATACATGTTCAATAATGTTATTGTCTGTCAAAAAAAATATCTGCCTGTTGATTTTCGCCAAACCCTTCTTATATATTAGCACATTCACTCTTGAGGTTAGGATACCTTTAAGATGTAAAAAGAATAAGAGAAGCATTTATAAGATACCACACGTAAGTTAAAGTATTAAACATGATATCAAAACACAATGTAATTAAGTTAAACTATTATGCTTGCACAGACCCAATTGTACATATCTTGTTTGTTGTTTCCTACTTTAAAACCATAACCTTTCTTCTTTTTCTTTTTGTAGAGAAGCATTAGCATCATATTCCATTTAACCTCAAACGTCATTTATTTATGACATAAGCCATTTATTACATAGAAAAATCCAAACCCGGATGATAGTTTTGACTATGAAAATGGTTTAATGACTCTAACTTAAAAAAAACACTTAACAGTTTCCTATACAAATGATAGTTTTGACTTTTGACTATGTGTATTACATGAAAATATTGGGAACTGCAATATATTTTTCATCGAAGTCAAGAAAATTGTAAAAACATAGGTGCATGATCTTTTAAACAATGTATAACATTTTACATTTCAACTATGTATCATTTTTCAAGGGTAATATGACAGAGTGTGCATGTGGACCAGTAACCGCAATCTGCAGAAACATTTCTCTGCTCACTGAGTTTTTAATTTTTGTTGACCTAATCAAGTATCGCTCTATTGATCTTTTACTACTGATTCAGGTCATCAAAATTCTTTTTCCCTTTAAATGGTCAACATCATAAACACTACTCAAAGATCAAAAGGTAACAAAGTAGCATTCATTTATTAATGCAAGATTTTATTAGACAACAGGTTAACCCCAAAAGTAAGCAATTGATAGTTTCTTTATAGTTTTTGTTCTAACTAAAAAAAATTCAGATTTACAAAATAATTATAAAAAAGTTGAAAATTATTACCAGAAGTGAAAATCAGGAGCCTAAACCAATTTAAAAAACCAATTTAAAGTTATTAGACACTTTTTTAAAACAATTTAGACACTTTTTTAAGTTGCTGCTATGCAGTATGTTCAAATATTTAGCTTCTAGCATCTAGTTGGGGGTAAACTGATTCCTAATATGATCAAATAACCAATATAAACTGTTCTAAATCAACTCAAACGCCATAACTAATCTCAAAAACTGATTACTTATATTGAAAACAAACTTCAAATCCAAAACTAGGGTTTCGGCCTAAAAACCTAATCCTGGTACATTTTTCACATTCGTAATCATCATTAAGTACATTCAGTGACTGTAAAACACTCAATTCCTATTCAATTCAACTCAACACACAATCAATTCAATTTCCAGTCCAAATGCAAACGATAACAAGGGCAAAATTCGATGATAAACTGAAGCTAAATATGAGATATTTGTGTTTAAGTTTTTGCGGTGAATGAGAAGATATTTCATAGATATTCAATTACATTATCAAAATCATAAACCTCAATTCATTGATAACTACAAAAATCGATTCTACTTGAAGGAAATTTACTTGTAGAAGGAACGATCGGAGGAACGCGAAGATGAAGTAGCCAAAGAAGACAAACAGCCACACCGGTAAACGCCGGAGATGAAGATTTTGCCGTGAATGTTTGATAATGGTTGAAGATGAAGCAGCGCTACTTGATGATGAACATTGGGCGATGAAAATGGAGATGACAATGAAATGAACGCTACTTGATGATGAACATTGGGCGCTGAAATGAAGATAATTGTTTAGAAAAGTTAGCATTTGATGAATATGAAGATGGCTGCCGACTGCCGTGAAATGAGAGATGGAAATGGAGATGAAAATGTGAACCCTAAGATTTATTTAGAATAGTTAGTATCTTTTTGTCACCGTTAAAACGGTGGCAATTTCATTTAGTGGCAAAATGGTGGCAAATTTTATGACTGTTTTGTCACCAAATATTAAACTTTTTTTTAACTATTGCCTACAATAATATTTTGTCATTGATTTGTAACCAAATAAAGACCGTGACAAATTTTGCAACCGGCTTGCCTCCATCACTTTTCAGTGGCAAAAATTCTCATCGTATTGCTACCGATTGACAAGTGGTTGCTAAATTTGTCACCATTTATATCCGGTCACAATGTTGTGGCAAAATTTGCAACCGATTACATCGGTGGCAAATTTCGGTAGCAAATACCTACTTTTGTAGTAGTGATACCCAAGAAGACTTGTTGCAACATACGTTTTTGTTACAATTTGGGCACCCTTTATCATTACGGCAAGACAGCAGTTACAAAAACATCGCTTATTGTTAAGCACCAAGAAGGCGGTAAAGTTTTTGAAACTAGTGTCTCTGTTCCGGCTTTAACCCCAAGATTCACAAACCTCTACTGAAGTAGAAATCTTGAAGATATTGATACCCAAAAGTCTACTTTGGAGAAGATCATTCGAGCCATAGAAGATGATAGGACACAAATAGTTGGAATCACTGGCTTAGGAGGTGTTGGTAAGACTACGCTAGCTAGTGAAGTTGCCGAAGAACTTAAAAACCAGTTTGCAGATATTGTGTTTATAGCAGTCTCACAAACTATTGATACTAAAATGATTCAAGAAAAGGTTGGAGTAGCAGCAAATAAAATAATCAACGGACAAAAGGTTCTAATCATCCTAGATGACGTGTGGGAAGAATTTGTCCTAGAGGAAGTGGGCATCCCACGTAGGAGTTACAACATGAACTGCAAGATTTTGCTTACATCACGAAACAAAGATGTGTGTGTGGCAATGAATGCTCAGAAGATCATTTCGGTAGACCCTTTGCCAGAAAAAGAAGCATGGACACTTTTTCAGCGTGTGGTTGGTGAACGTGAATGGGATGGTAATTTGGAACAAGTTGCATGGAAGATTGTTCAAGAATGTGGAGGACTGCCACTATTTGTTCAAACTTTAGGAACGGCTTTAAAGAACAAAGAATATAAGAGTTGGGTGGCAGCACTTGATCGACTACAAGATCCAATAGATGAGGATGCCCCTTACAAACGAAAAGGAATAATGCAATTGAAGCTAAGCTACGACCATCTTGAAAGCGAAGTAGCTAAATCATGCTTCTTATTGTGTAGTATGTTCCCAGAAGATGGAACTATTGGCCTTAAAACGTTGACGTATTATGTGTTGGGTCTACAGATATTTAATAATCCTGAGAGCAATATTCAGGAGGCCAAACATAGAGTTCAAGTGGTTGTTGACTCACTTAAGTCTTCTTTTTTGTTGTTGCCGGGAAGAGAAGATTTAGAAGAACAACAAGAACAAGAAGAAAAGTTCAAAATGCACGACCTTATTCGTGATATGGCAATTCTCATTACTTCTAAAGGTAATGACAAGTTTTGGGTGCGGTCTGGAACAGGTTTGACAGAATGGCGACCAAAAAAACACTTAGAAAGCTACAAGAAGATATCACTTATGGGAAATAAAATCTGTAAGCTTCATGATCATAAACTTCTTTTCCCCGACCTTGATACTTTCCTTATACAAGATAACGAACTTTCAATTGTCCCCGATGAATTCTTTCAAAGCATGGAAAAACTTAAAGTTTTGGATATGTCACTTAACAAGATTTCATCTCTCCCACAATCACTAAAACAGCTCACAGAACTTCGCATGCTAGATCTAAGTGAAAACAAATATCTCTTTGATATTTCTATTTGTGGGGAGTTAACATGCCTTGAGATTTTAAAGCTTAGAAGGACAGGAGTTACTAGCATCCCTCAAGAGATTGGGAAATTGATCAGTTTAAGGCTGCTAGATGTGTTCGGATGTGAAGATCTATCATATGTAGCGCCTGGTGTTATATCGAAGCTCATTTGGTTGGAAGAGTTGTATATTGAGTTAAAGAAGGGGAATTGTAATTTTGTTCTGGAACTTAGTGAACTAAAGTTGCTGAAAATTCTACATTTACAAGTTCCCGACTTGCGTTACATTCCCGAAGATTTCCACTTCGAAACTTTGATAGAATTTCACATTAAGGACGGTACTTTCAAGTATCAAACACATGGATGTAAACGCATCCTAGAAATTTCAAAAATAAGCTTTCCATTCTCGATGCCAATTATGAAATTGATTCACCTAAGTGAAGTGTTACGGCTGTGGAATATAAAAGATTTGTATAACATCCTACCAGATCTTTACCGAGCAGGTTTCGAAGAATTAAAGTATATTGAATTGATGGGGTGCGGAAATGTTAGAAGCTTGGTGATGACATATGAGCTGAATGCAATGCAAACCTCAAACAGACTTGGTCCAATGAGAACAAAGGGAAAGTTTTTTTCCCAATTGGAAGAAATTAGGTTGTTCAGATTAAATAAGTTGGAGGTGCTATGGGATAGCACCAATCAACATATAAGCTTTTGTAATTTGGCCAAAATCAAAATTGACTATTGCTCCTCCTTATTAGAGTTATTCCCATTAAGTGTAGCAAAAAGACTAACCAATCTAAGAAAACTAGATATTTCATATTGTGAGAGTTTGGTTGTTGTCATTTCGAGTGGACACGAGCAAAATGGTGGATATGAATATGATTTGGTAAAACAAGATACAGAAATCGTCTTCCCTTTACTTACCAATATTCGCCTTCGTCAACTGGCTAATCTCGAGAGCTTCTACTCAGGTCATTCTGTTATCAAATACCCTTGTTTGAAGTCTTTGAAAGTGAGCCAATGTGGTAGCATGAAGAGATGGAGTTATGGAGAGAATCATATACCTAATATCACATTTGATCATCAAGGGAGAATGTGTAGCAATATTAATGAGTATATAAATGAGGTATGAAAATGCATGCATATACTAATGTTGTGTTAGTAAATTATGTGGCCTGCTAACTTAATTCACTTCTTACTTTAATTTACAGATGATTGAAAGATCTAGTTTTTGGAACTTCTCGAAATAATACAGATCGATGGTACGTAAAAATTTCACCGATGAAGTAAATAGTTAGTTGAAGTACATATTCATCATTTATGGTTTTTTTATCTATTTACTTATTATTATATTACTTTTAGGATATGATTAAGCGAAAGTTTTCTTTTAGGATACCCCTGAAATCTTGTGATAGATCCGCCATTGATCATTTGTGGTACGTATTGGATTTGGATCTGGATAGAATGAGGAGATACAATATATGGCTGTTTCAGATATTTACTTTAAAACAAAAAAGCATTTTGGAAATAAAGAATGTTTTTCGTTATACTTTCGTGGAGACATCTTAAAACAGAATGTCATTGGATCTGATCTTTGTCGATTTTGCTATTCGGAAACTGAATTCTATAAGCATGTCTTCCTTCCAGGCCAACTAGTCTAGTTGGTGCAGTGACTCGTTAGCCTGTTTCTAATAGGTCTTCTCACCTTCAGTTTAATTTTGCTAATTCCAGATTGTGCTGAGAAGCTGGTTAGTTTGATGTGAGGCTACGCTAGCTCTCTGGTTTCTAAGCTTCGATGGTATCAAGCAGATCGACTTGCTTAATTGTGTTCCGCTGTGAAGTCATATATATATTTTTCGCTTTGGTTATGTTTTGTTTGCGTGTTATCTTGCTGGTCTTTCCCAAAAAAATTATGTTTAAAGTTCATTTGATTTTTATTTTGTGTACGTGTAGTGAATAGTTATTGATTTCAATCTGGCCTTTTGTCTGATTATGTTTGCTACTCGATCTTATATTGGTTCCCTTTGTTTCCCAGATTTTGATTTGGTTGGTTAGTGATGAAATAGAATTGAAATTAGTTTCATATACAAAATCCCCTGGTTCGGCATATCAAAATGATATGAATCTATGTCTATGAAATCAGAAATGGCAAACTACATATATGTAGATCAAGAAAAAATTAAAATTATAAATTTTCATATATGTAGAAATCTGATTATTAAACGAGACGTATTAAACTTTATTAAGGATGATTTGGTAATTTTCAGGGTTAATAATAAATGGAATGTTATTACCAATCTATCAAGTATTAATTAATTAGTTTAATTAACATGCAGTTAGAGTAAAACTAAATAATACAAAGCAGTGGCAAGTTTCCTTCGTATACTTTGGTTTTGTTCTCATCTCTTAGTTTAACAAGTGGTATCAGAGACGACTCTGGAACCAAAGCCGAAAACGGTAGAAGAAGGGAAAAGAAACCAATCATGTGTTGATCTTCTAGATATTGATGTTGTGAAGAAACTCAACAACCAAAGCTACAACGTCTGATCCACGTGCATGCTTTCGTATCTCTAGGGTGAAGATTTATGGGATGTTGTTACTAGTGGTGAGACGGTAAAACCATCGAGTGAAGATGCAACCGGAGTGCCACGGAACTGGAAGAATAAAGCCGACAAAGTCACGTTCTTATTGAAGACAAGGATGGAAGAAGTTTTGGAATGGGTTCATGGTGCAGAGACACCCACGCAGATTTCGGATATTCTTAAAAGATATATAATTTTCCAAGAAAAACCGATCTCAAAGCCAAAGAATGAAACCGACAGTCGACAAGAAAAGTGGCCGATGAAGAAGATCAAGGTAATGAAAAGAAATTCAGATTATGTATGAAACAATTTCCTTTTAGGTGTTACCGTTGTGGACCAGAGGGTCACGTGATTTGTGATCGTCGACCGAACTCACAAAAAGAGAGACTCTGCAACAGTTCATAATAAAAAGGTTTGGTAAGAAGAGGTGTGTGTCACCGAGTAATTAACCTGAACCACTTAATGCTGCACTAATAGTTTGCTGATATTAAACAGGCTATTGAATCTCATTTTTTTCCATTGCTGACTTTTGATATTGACAAACAACTTGGTCCACTTTTGTTTCTTGCAAGATGAATTTTATTATTTATATAACTGACTGGTCGTTATGAAAACAAAGAAAAAAAATCCTGAATACGAAATTGAGTTTATTAACATATTTAGTGACACAATTAATGTGGTTTAGAAATGTTGGTCTAAATTTCGATTTATGTCCATAGTAGGTGTTCAATACGAATGTTTCTGATACATACCAACTTCTCAATTATTATTTCCTTTAATATATTATGTTTAGTATTATTTGGTTAGTAGGCAGTTAATTCTTTAAATCATATTTAGTTAGTTTTTATTTAATTCCTTGTAAGCTTATAAATGACACTAGTCAATTACATGTAAGTATGAAATGAATTATGAAAATTGTTTTAAATCTTGTCTTCTAATCTTATTTTTCTTTCAGAGAGTTTGTCTACTTTAAAATGCTAGAAGATTGACCAATTTAAATAGGTGTCTATCATATTCATGTGCATACCAATAATACAACTTATGCATCATTATTGGTAATTGGCCAAAACAAATAACTTCAAACTCAGTTGGCATCTTTTGCAACCCATTTATATTGTATTCCATTCCACTTTTCAAACAACTAGATTTTTCATGTTGGTTACGTTGCCGTTGCTATGCGTTGTGGTGGTCGAGATTGATGGTTATGTACCGATTCAAGTCGGTTGCCTACTGTTGGTGCTGTGGTTGCTATGTATTGTGTTGCTAGTTAACCATACATATGTTGCTATAAGGTGCAGAGCATACCTATTACACTTCTAGTTTATCTTTCATACATTACATTCACACATGTGTCATAGTTGTTTTGCTTCTATTTAAGCATTCATACACTCATCCATGGTAATAAAATTGGATGATTCCTTCCTACATTGACAAGATATTGACTATGAATAACTTCGTCCCAAGAAACCCTATGAAAGCATCGAAGGAAGAAAACTGCAATGCTTCTAATACATGAGAAGGAGACTGTCGGGGAATGAACTGACCACCATTCTTGAAATATACGCAAATTCCACGTAACATTTGAAGTATTTCAACTTTTCATCTTCAAGGTTTCACATTAATCATCAATGGTTTAGGAATTTTGTTATGGTTTTATCATTTACATAATTCACTACCAAATAAGCTACTCTATTCCATAAATGTTTGCTATGGAAAACATTCATTGTGATTTGATTAGGGTTAAATATTGTCAATATTAGTCAATATTGATTTGTGATAGTCGAATGTCGATTAGGATCCATATTAACTAATAATGGTCAATGATAGTCAATACTTAAATTTTGTGTATATCTGGTGTTGTACTTCTTCTCACTCCAATTTTGTTGTCTTTTATAAGACCACCGTACATTCGTTATGTCCACCACCACCAAATTGTACCCACTCTGCCTCCACCACTAGGTAGGTTTTTAGTTCAATTAAGGTTTTATTTCTTTCAATTATAGATATTCAGTTTTCAAGTTACGTTGTAATTTTTTTCCCACTACTCTGTACTTGCATTCCTTTTGCATTATTATAAATATTTTAAGTTTTTGTTTATTAAGCTACGTAGTTTATTTTTGTGTAAAACAGTCTTCAGAATGAATAAAGAAAAATTATATATTTAGAGTTTTACTATTTGACCCGACCTGGACTGAATCGCCGACCTAAATATATAACCCGAAACACAGCGTTAGGAGAAAAAATTATGAGTCTCATGAGTCCGTGATTGTCGGACCCCCTTATATAAAATTGCTGGCTTCGCCATTGATCCTGTAGATCATTATTCTGTGTCTACGCATAATGAACTCAGGTGAACGCGCGGTGCTGCCGGAGACACAAAATCTTCAACATACTTTAACCCCACAACAATCCTCCAACAACAACAATCCAATTTCTACAACCAATCATCGTATTCAGAACCCAAATTCAACCCCAATTCTATTCAATCTGGTCCAGAACCCAAATTCAACCCACGATTTAAACATAAAACAAACAAATAGCATACTTGGAGAAACAAAACACCAGAAGATTAAAACTGATCACCAACAACAACGAAATTTATCCATTGATGCTCGTAAAAACCTCCGATTAACCAACTTCTAGCGAAACAACCAGTCCCAGCAACTGCGAAATCCACTCAATGCATGTCGAATCAAATGAACAGAATAACCACAGAAACAACCACTACCACCAAAACACGACAGAAAAAACAGCATATGATCAAGCAAACGACAACATCTGCATGTAGCAATAACTAGGGAAGACAAACAACACAACACCAACAAACGCAAAAAAACACGAAGATCAACAACATAGAAATGACCGATGATCAAAAAACGATCAAAGAACAACGATGAAAATTTGATTGGAAGAGCGGAAGTAGAATGAAAAAGATCGATATACAAGACGGTGAAGAAAGCGATATAACCACAAAACCAAACACGTGAAAGTAACGTGCGAATATCACGTGAATAACATGTGCTGACTAACCGACCTTCTAAAATAGAAGTTAGGTTAATAATGTCGTGTTTTACTTATGGCTACTTACCAAGTCGTAGCCCTTGTTCCGGTGTTTGAATTGGCTAGTAGCTCGTCTGAAATGGAGCTTGTAGCCTAAGTTATATATGTCCATTTCTGTGCAGCATCTTTGAAGACACGATCTTGAGCATCCGGAAACATAAAGGTCCGCTCCTTAACACTTGACACTTGGGCCTGAATCACTTACTTACACACCAAGAAAACTCCAATTGGCAGACCCATAAATTCTAGGGTCTGTTTGGTATGAGGTAATGGAATGGACGAGGGAATAGAATGAACAAAGGAAAGGAATAGACAAAAGAATAAAAATGATCATTCCATTCCATTACCTTGTTTGGTTGCTTTACAAAAACAAAATGAATCATTATATTGTTTTGTTTGGTATGAAGGAAAAGACAAATGAATAAAATACATTTCACTAAAAATGACAAAAATATATTTTCATGGTTATGGGTCGGGTCTTGGTTTGGTCATGTGTCGGGTCGTGGTTCGATACATGGATCAATAAATGAGTGAAGTCGATCATAAATCAGATCTGGTTTTGGTTATGGGTCGGGCAATGAGCCGAGTCATGGTTCGAGGAATGGGTCAGGTCACGGGTTGGCTCATGGCTCGGGTCGTGATTTGGTTCATGGTTCAGGTCATGGGTCAAGTATTCATGGCTTGGGTCACACATCGATTGCTATGGTTCGATATATGGGTCAATACATGAGTGAGGTCATAAATTAGATCATTTCTCGGAACGTGAGTCGGTTCATGGCTCGGGTCATGGTTCGAGGCATGTGTCACACCCCGACCGATGGCGGAATCATCGAGGCGGACGAAAGTGAATGATTGCTCATAGCTCATGGTACTAAAAACTGTTTCAATATTATTAAAATCCAATTTAATATATCCAAACAAAAGAAAACAAATAGTTCAAACAAGAAGATCTAAATAGCCTACTACATTTTATTAACTAGGTCCAAGTTCCTAGTCATGTGTCATCCCGAAGTTCCTAACTTGCTTTTCCTGAAATCATGTGAAAAATAACTGGTCAGCTAACGAATTAGCTGGTGAGTAAACATAGTGTGACACCCCGCCCGGTGGCGGAAAACACCGGGCTGTCATAGAATTGGATATCCATAGTAAACAAAGCACATGGTATTTATTTATTACGTTTAATAATGATATAGTAAGTTTAGAACATCAGTCTTAAATGGATACGACAAAAGTAATAAAACCGAAACAATAAATGCAATCGTCTTTATTAATTAAACTAGGTCCAAGGCAATCCTATGTCTTGGCAAAAGCAGCAAAATAATCATAAGCATCACCTGAAATATGTGAAAATAAAGTTAGCTACACAAGCTAGTGAGTAAAACCCAAATTGAATAGTAATAGTATTGAAATCCGAGATCAACAAGATATGCTGCGCAATCCCACATGTATAGTAATTTCGTAATATCACCCTACCAGGACCCCTAAAATAGAATAGCACACCAACCACAATAGAAACCATAGTATCTCGTTTAGCCATTTGTCATGAGCACCACTCATGTAATAAATGATGATAACTTTTAATAACCGTCGTTTACCGTCTCGATATATAAGTCATCATTTAGCAATTTAGGGACATGGCATAGTATAGCATCATAGCATAGCAACATAGTATAGCAACATAGCATCTCGACATAGTAAACATGGAATTAGAAAGGCCGGGTTTAAATCACCTATCGATGTTGTACAAGCAGGTGGGTTTGTCAAACCATTAGCGCTAACATTGTACCGGTGGGTTTACAAAGCAATAAAACTACTTTTAACTAACACATAAGATTGCATCAAGCCGCGAACTAGATTAACATATTTGTATGATCTCTTTTAGAAAACGAATAGAAAACGCAATATAGTAAAAGACATATTTCAGCCCCAAAATAGTAAAATGGAAAAAGGGGGGTGAGTTTACTCACCTTAAAATCCAAAGATAATAGTAACACTAGAATCGCAACTAGAAAGAACCGAGGATCGCCCAGATATTAGAATCACCTAATTAACCGGGAAAACCTTATTTAGAAACGAAGCAAGTAACGTAATAACTAGAATCAAGAAAATAGAATTTCTAGGGTTTCGGATTTGGGAATCTAGGGTTTCAAAATATAATTTGGGGATTTAGGGTTTTAAAGTACCAACTGAAAATTAGGGTTTCAAAATATAGTTTGGGGATTTAGGGTTTTAAAGTACCAATTGAAAATTAGGGTTTCAAAATATAATTTTGGGAATTTAGGGTTTTAAAGTACCAATTGAAAATTAGGGTTTCAAAATATAATTTGGGAATTTAGGTACGAGATGTAATTGTGTTTTCGTATAGTAAATATTTTTATAATAAACCATTTCTAGTTTATAATTGAAATAATATTTGTACATACTTTGAGAAATATATATATAATTTAAATTGTAAGTAAATAGATTACAACATAAAAATTAAAGAAAAAGTGGTCAGTGGGACTCGAACCCACGACCAAACACACCACATCCAACACTCAATCCGCCGGACCAGATGCGCATTTTGTTAACTAACCTCGTTTTTAATTCTTTTATCTTTTAAATCCCAAGAACAACCTCCTCAATACAAGCCCTAAATTCAAAGATCCGTTCAATTCGTCCCCAATCTGTTAAATCAATCCATACGATCATAGGGCTTTTAATCCCTATTGAATGAGGATCATTTTGATATAACATACTTACTTGAATGATGAAGAAACGAGTCGATGAACACGACGAACAGGTGTTACGGTTTTAAGAATCAAAATGGATTTCTTGATGTTCTTGCTCAAAATTGGATGGTTAGGGAGTGAAAGAAAGTAACGAGGAGCATGTATGTCGATGGAATTGTGTTTAGATGAACTGGAAGATGTCGATTGAAAAGAAGTTAGGTTACGAACAAAAATGGTTAATTAGATGTTAATGTAAGATGTTTCGGTTCAATTAGTTGTGTCAAACGATTTCAAAACGCTGCATTGATGATGTTTGGTTAATCGAAATTACTGTTTGACGCGTTATAAACGATTCGATTATGTGGGTTTTTGAAACCGGTTCTTGATTTGCAATTACAAACTGAATCAAGTGGTTAAACGACAAATTGAAGATGGTTTCGGGTTCGAATCTAGCTTGGGAACGTTTTACCGCGATTTAATCGAGCTAAAAACGACTAAAATGGGTTATGGGAGTGGCCGGAGTCGTCGCCGGATTCCGGCAATGGTGGCCGGAAACACGGGGTATGAACGAGGGGGGGGGGTTTGGGTTTTGTAATATTTCAATTTTTGGTCCCTGCTGTTTCATTTCGTTTAATTTAGGTAAATTAACTTTAATACAATGTTTCGGATTTGACAGTTTTGACACAAAGTTAATTAGATATTTATTTTAACTATCTAACTTAACCATGTTAACTCGTAACGTTTATACAAATGACGTTAAATTGTTATTTCCTTGACTTGGTAATATTTTTATAAAACATCTCTTATAAAATGCAATTTATATATTTTGGAGAAATATATAAAAAAAATAATTATTTAGTAGACTTAGATAACAACTCATAATAATTTCGATCGTTTTATTAAGACGGAAATAACATAAGTTCCGACATATTTATTTATTTTAATAAAAAGAAACGTTACATCTTCGGAGATTAAATACGAATACCATAAAGGGAAGGATAGTTTCGGGTTCGAGTCGGGCATTCGGGTTCGGGTTTGGGGCAGATGTCACAGTCTCCCCTCCTTATAGAAATTTCGTCCCGAAATTTGCTCAAACCAAAATAGAAGAAAATGAAGCAAAAAGGTGCGGATCCTTAACCTTTATTTGGTCTTAAATTCATGTTCACATTTGAGTTTCAACGATCGTTAACATTTGGTATCTGATCACGCTTTAAGTTGTTTGACTTCACGGTTCATAATTTCCAATGTTCGTTCAATAAATTGAATCGATTCATTATCGATATGCACCATGAGATTTTTATCGGATAAGTACTTATTCAGATTAGAAACATGAAGCACGAGATGAATACTGCCCACTTCCGTGGGGAGTTTCATCTCGCAAGAAACTCTTGAGAATTCGATCAATGGAAAAATGAGCAGTTTGATTGAGACATGATTTTTAAATAACAGGGTTAAGAAGTTATTTATTTTTTTAATTTGCTTTGTCTCATTGAGAATTGTTTATTTAACTCTTTTCACTTACAAGAGTTCGGTTGAACTATTTGTATGTAGATTCGAATAAATTTTATTTGCTACTCAATATAGGAATAGAATAGGATACCAACTTACAAATGAAATATTTTAAGTATATGGATTTAGAATTATTTAAATGATCAATGAGAATAGTCGCGGTGAATTAAGTAACCTTACACGTAGTTAAGTGACTTATATGCAATTAGTAAAATGAGTAAACAAGTCAAGTGAAAATAAGATGACTAAATATGGTCCAGTTACACAAGACAAAACTCACTATGGTTCCCATGCACCAACTTTCATAATTCCGTGTGCACCCGTAATTATTTTAGTTTTTGCATGGACTCCACAGTTCATTCGACACGTGCGATTCAGAAATATACAGCCATTTTAGGTTTAAAAAGATGATACGTATATGTATTGTTATCATACTTGATAGAAATATTACTTGGGAAAATTATATTAAGATGGTAAGTAGGTTAATGATCCAGAAGAATCTAACGTCCGTTAGGTAGCCATTGTTCATATAAGTAACTTTGTTCAACGATATAGATAGTTAAATTCGAGTACTAGGATAGTAACACTTAAGTTTGTGAAAATCGACTCTATGTGTGTAAGATGTAATTATCTAGTTTGACTAGTTCATAAGAATTAGTTGATGGTGTACATGTAATAATATAGTTTATTGGGATCTTTAGAAAAATTAGTTTCAAGAAAATTTGATAATGCGGATAATCAAATTTATAGTTCGAATGAATAGATCACTTAGTTCCTATTAGATTCGATTTTTAAGATGTTTGAATTTATATAACCAACCGCTTTAGTTAAACCAGATGTATTGACTATGGAGATAAACAAGTTTATAAGAGATGGTATTGTTTTTCTATAATGTAGTTTTAAAGGCTAAATAAAAAGTTGAAAGTTTTAATCTTTACCATAGATAAGAGAATTGAATTGAAAATAAACGACACAATTTAAGTTGTAAGTACTTGGTATTGGAAAAGAAAACAGAAGTCATTGTGTTTTGTTGCAAGTCTTTGTGTCGTATTTGAGAAACAGGGAAAATGTTTGTGTAAATATTTGGCCGATGTTAGATTGACCAATCACTTTTTAAAGAAACCATTTATCACGAAATTTATATGTATGTATATATATATATATATATATCTATTTTGTTTTACAAGATTTTAAGGCCAAAAGGTTATTAAAATTTCTTTTTAAAAAAAACGATATATATATTTTGGTTTGGGAAAATAAGAAAATTATTTTAATAAAATCAACTACCGTTAGTTTTACAAAGTCCTTTGATTACACGTTGTGTTAAGGTAACGAGTTTATAAATGGACACATTGGGTTTGGATTAGTTCATGAAGACTAGTTGCGTAGAATTTCGTTGGTGGTCATATGTATAGATGAAAAACATTTAGTTGAATGAGTTCGGGAATAGTTGTGTAAGGAGTTCTCGTTAGATTTGGATAACGAATTCATGGATAGTATAGTGTAGTTGATTAACGAGTATTTGTTTTGATGGTTAGTTCATAATTTGATAGTAGGTTTATGTTTGTAATGATGAATTAGAAATTAGATTAGAATCTTATAGTTAGATGAGTAGTTTTGAAACTATTTTGAGTATAGAAGTCAAGTTGAAATATTTGGAGGGTAGACGTTTGATCCAAATACATTAGCTTATAAGAATAGCAAAATCCGTTAACTTTTATTTAGTTGTGGAATTTAGCCTTGACTATAATTTAGAAATCATCATGAACCTTTGATTGGAGAATCGATAACTGATTTAGGATTAGAAGTACGACTTAGATTCGGTAATCGATATATGCATTATATGCATGATCTGAAGTTTTGGATAATTCGATTTAGATATGTCTTAGTTTTGATTTGAAGTGTTTGGTTTACAATGGTGTGATTGTGTCATATGGATGAGCTAGCGAGTATATCGCATAAGTATTATTGTAGCTTAGAAACAAATGGAGTGACGAAACGTAGAATAACACGGTTTTGTAGCAACATCTTTGACCGATAGAAACATCCGATGTAATAATAGCAACTCGTTCCACTTAGAATATCATAGAATCTTTTGAAACATACCATAGAAAATCACGTAGAAACTTTAGAAACTTTAGAAATTTCGATTAAATGAAATAGTGATAGTACTTAGAACATCATAGAATCCTTTGAACATTTCATAGAAAATCACTTAGAAACTTTGGAAACATTAGTAAATGAAGTTGGAATGTTATTTAAGTCAATATAAAAATTCATAGAAATAATTGTAAATCGTAGGAATGAAAATCATAGAATCATTAAGAAAATGAAATTTCAACGGCTTAGGAGTGTGTCTTGGTTTTGGACACCAATGACTTATCAAAGTGTTAAGTTCGTTTTCAACGTATTCGAGAAAGCGTGCTTTAGCCTATAGGTTCACACTCATCTCGTACATCCCCAGGTAAGCATACAGGTCTCTTAAAGAGATTTATACGAAATGCTTTGCCTTAGACAGGATGTCCGTGATACAGGCGTTCCCCCTTCCAGATTGCACACGTTTCCCACGTTTTCAAACTCACTTAAGACGATGACGAGATTCCACAAAGAGAAAGATCCTAATCTTACAGACGAGTCTCTTGTAGCTCCTTCGCGAAATCGGTTAAGAAATGAGATAAAGAAAAAGGCATAGAACGGTTCATAGAATAAATAAATAAATGAATAAATAAATTCTGAAGAGTTCTCTAAGCACATCAATTTGCACTAAGGACTCTTAGGTTATAGTCTAGGACGGTGTGTTTCTAATACCCTATCCTAGTTCCCTATAACCATGTCTCTGATACCAACTGTGACACCCCGCCCGGTGGCGGAAAACACCGGGCTGTCATAGAATTGGATATCCATAGTAAACAAAGCACATGGTATTTATTTATTACGTTTAATAATGATATAGTAAGTTTAGAACATCAGTCTTAAATGGATACGACAAAAGTAATAAAACCGAAACAATAAATGCAATCGTCTTTATTAATTAAACTAGGTCCAAGGCAATCCTATGTCTTGGCAAAAGCAGCAAAATAATCATAAGCATCACCTGAAATATGTGAAAATAAAGTTAGCTACACAAGCTAGTGAGTAAAACCCAAATTGAATAGTAATAGTATTGAAATCCGAGATCAACAAGATATGCTGCGCAATCCCACATGTATAGTAATTTCGTAATATCACCCTACCAGGACCCCTAGAATAGAATAGCACACCAACCACAATAGAAACCATAGTATCTCGTTTAGCCATTTGTCATGAGCACCACTCATGTAATAAATGATGATAACTTTTAATAACCGTCGTTTACCGTCTCGATATATAAGTCATCATTTAGCAATTTAGGGACATGGCATAGTATAGCATCATAGCATAGCAACATAGTATAGCAACATAGCATCTCGACATAGTAAACATGGAATTAGAAAGGCCGGGTTTAAATCACCTATCGATGTTGTACAAGCAGGTGGGTTTGTCAAACCATTAGCGCTAACATTGTACCGGTGGGTTTACAAAGCAATAAAACTACTTTTAACTAACACATAAGATTGCATCAAGCCGCGAACTAGATTAACATATTTGTATGATCTCTTTTAGAAAACGAATAGAAAACGCAATATAGTAAAAGACATATTTCAGCCCCAAAATAGTAAAATGGAAAAAGGGGGGTGAGTTTACTCACCTTAAAATCCAAAGATAATAGTAACACTAGAATCGCAACTAGAAAGAACCGAGGATCGCCCAGATATTAGAATCACCTAATTAACCGGGAAAACCTTATTTAGAAACGAAGCAAGTAACGTAATAACTAGAATCAAGAAAATAGAATTTCTAGGGTTTCGGATTTGGGAATCTAGGGTTTCAAAATATAATTTGGGGATTTAGGGTTTTAAAGTACCAACTGAAAATTAGGGTTTCAAAATATAGTTTGGGGATTTAGGGTTTTAAAGTACCAATTGAAAATTAGGGTTTCAAAATATAATTTTGGGAATTTAGGGTTTTAAAGTACCAATTGAAAATTAGGGTTTCAAAATATAATTTGGGAATTTAGGTACGAGATGTAATTGTGTTTTCGTATAGTAAATATTTTTATAATAAACCATTTCTAGTTTATAATTGAAATAATATTTGTACATACTTTGAGAAATATATATATAATTTAAATTGTAAGTAAATAGATTACAACATAAAAATTAAAGAAAAAGTGGTCAGTGGGACTCGAACCCACGACCAAACACACCACATCCAACACTCAATCCGCCGGACCAGATGCGCATTTTGTTAACTAACCTCGTTTTTAATTCTTTTATCTTTTAAATCCCAAGAACAACCTCCTCAATACAAGCCCTAAATTCAAAGATCCGTTCAATTCGTCCCCAATCTGTTAAATCAATCCATACGATCATAGGGCTTTTAATCCCTATTGAATGAGGATCATTTTGATATAACATACTTACTTGAATGATGAAGAAACGAGTCGATGAACACGACGAACAGGTGTTACGGTTTTAAGAATCAAAATGGATTTCTTGATGTTCTTGCTCAAAATTGGATGGTTAGGGAGTGAAAGAAAGTAACGAGGAGCATGTATGTCGATGGAATTGTGTTTAGATGAACTGGAAGATGTCGATTGAAAAGAAGTTAGGTTACGAACAAAAATGGTTAATTAGATGTTAATGTAAGATGTTTCGGTTCAATTAGTTGTGTCAAACGATTTCAAAACGCTGCATTGATGATGTTTGGTTAATCGAAATTACTGTTTGACGCGTTATAAACGATTCGATTATGTGGGTTTTTGAAACCGGTTCTTGATTTGCAATTACAAACTGAATCAAGTGGTTAAACGACAAATTGAAGATGGTTTCGGGTTCGAATCTAGCTTGGGAACGTTTTACCGCGATTTAATCGAGCTAAAAACGACTAAAATGGGTTATGGGAGTGGCCGGAGTCGTCGCCGGATTCCGGCAATGGTGGCCGGAAACACGGGGTATGAACGAGGGGGGGGGGGTTTGGGTTTTGTAATATTTCAATTTTTGGTCCCTGCTGTTTCATTTCGTTTAATTTAGGTAAATTAACTTTAATACAATGTTTCGGATTTGACAGTTTTGGCACAAAGTTAATTAGATATTTATTTTAACTATCTAACTTAACCATGTTAACTCGTAACGTTTATACAAATGACGTTAAATTGTTATTTCCTTGACTTGGTAATATTTTTATAAAACATCTCTTATAAAATGCAATTTATATATTTTGGAGAAATATATAAAAAAAATAATTATTTAGTAGACTTAGATAACAACTCATAATAATTTCGATCGTTTTATTAAGACGGAAATAACATAAGTTCCGACATATTTATTTATTTTAATAAAAAGAAACGTTACATCTTCGGAGATTAAATACGAATACCATAAAGGGAAGGATAGTTTCGGGTTCGAGTCGGGCATTCGGGTTCGGGTTTGGGGCAGATGTCACACATAGGTTTGAAATACATATAAATACACTGATAAAGAAAACTCAATTCATGTCGTTATGTCTAAACTTATAAATGCAAAACATGTACATACAAGATAACAACGCATAATCAAACCTTGAACAATGATAAAGGGGGGTCCACATGATAATGATACTCAGTTATAATCACCCAAGAATCAGGGGGGTGGATCCTTTCGACCAATAGATCTACCATTAGTAACTGTCGGTTTCTAAAAATTAATGATTACACTTGCACAAAAATTGCTATCAGGCTATGAACACATAATTTGCAAGTAAAGACATAACATGAATTGTTTAAATGAAATAACCGATCAAAATGAATAACTGAACAATGAAATCTGAAATCTGATTTAAATACGTCACATGATATCACCCCAAATTGAAAACCAGAAAAGGGGCTATGAATACTCACGTGATAATTCTTGATCGACTGAAAATGAATAAAACTTGAAAACGTCACCGGATATTCCTTAAGGATCACCTAAAGGATTTATCCTATGTTAGAAAGATAACTAAAAACTAACTTGAAGTCTAAGGTTCTAATTTGGAATATGGGTTTAAGTCGTTGATTGTTATAATTTGAAAATATATAATACATAATATTAATAGCTTTATTTTAATATTGATTCAAAATGAAATATGGTGATTAAATTGTACATAAACCTTATCTCTTTACGAAAGCGATTGAAATAAATGGTCCGTTAAATGACACGACCATTTTTGATAAAAGTGACTAATTAACTTGAATAAATAATCATATGTATTTAATAATAAATATCTATTAAACCATAGTCTTAAATGAATAATCATGTTTAAAATAAATATAGTATTTAGTAAAAACCCGTAAGTAGATTTTTTATAAAAATCCAAACGTCCATTTGAAAATTTTAAATCTAACAAGTTTTATCATTGTATATATATATTTTTAGACTTATAAAACTTTTACCAATAGTTTTATAAATAATCCCACATAATTACTAAAATGATTATAGGAAGTTAATTAAATTGTAAAACTTGGAATTAAAAATAAAAACACAAAACAGTGCCAACCAGACTCGAACCCGCGACCTCGTGAGGTTTATATTAGCACCCGACCACCAGACCACTAACCACTCTGTTGATTTAATCTGAAAATAAACTATTTCAACCTTTTTATTCCTTAAACCCATTATATATATAAACCCTAGAATCTGATCACCTACAAATTGATCCTTGAAACGAATCTGTAAATGAAATCGAATATCACTACGATATTTAGCATAGGATAACGATCAAAACGAGGTATTTAAGTACCTGAATTGATTAAAGATTGAAGAAAATGGAAAAAAATGAAGAACACGCTGCTTCAGATCAAATTGACACTGCAAATGTTGTTGATAACAAAATTAAACGCACAGATTTACTTAATGATGGACGATAAACAAAAGCCCTATGAATTCAAGGCTTGAAACAGACCTGAAGTGTATCGTTGATTAAGAGCAGGGCCGCGAAGATCACCGGATTAATTCAACGGTTTTGTGTGTTTGGAGGTGGAATTAAAGTTGCAGACAGATAATGTGATGTCGAGTGGGTGTTAAGGATTATTTATAACAGATTGAAGGTGGGTAATCGACTGTTAATGGGCTCGAGTTGGTTTCGGTGAAGATGAAGATAAATTCGAACGATTCTTTAAGATAATTGTTAATTAACGCGTTCTTATCATCTTAATCGGTTGTAGGAGTGTTTTAGATATGCTTAATTTGATTTCTATCGATTATTTTGGTTGAATTGGATTTGAATTCGGCCGGAATATGTGGGTTTTGGTTTGGGTCAATGTTATCAGTCGTTTAATGGATTAAATGGTGATGTTAGGTTCGAAACTCGTAGATAAAATGATAAGGACGGTTGATACGAGTCGAAATGGTGAAGATTGGATTGAACTTGAAGTTGCCGGAGTCGCCGGAGCTCTGCCGGAGAGGCTGCCGGATGTGCGGGTGGGGGGATTGGGTTTTAAATAATTTTTAGTTTTGCCCCCTTGTGTTTTGAGTTATGTTAAATTTTGTTTAAATGTTTTAGTAGTTGAATTATGTTTTATAAATTACAAAATCAACCCCTTAACTTTAACTTTAACAATCCACTAACCAACTAACAATTGTTATTAACATTTATAAAGATTATTTCTTGTTAATTTAAATACATTTTATAAACATTCATTTTATAACATTTATTTGGTATTTAAATGATTAACATAAAGAAATTATAATAATAATGTAAACCTTTATTTCATTAAAAAAAACATAAGATTACAATATAATTTGACGGTTCGGTTTACATAACGAAAGAAATAAAAGAAAAACGAATCGGGACGGATGTCACACTTCATAACTTAGAACTTTATTGTTTTTAGAATTTATCATTATAATGATTCAGTAATTTGTTTAGATAATAACTTGAGAATAATAAACTAGGTTATTTCATTGATAATAGGAATATGGGTAATCCGGACGGTTCGGGTTTGGGTTCTTGGTTTTGAGTCGGGTTTGAATTGGGCAAATGTTACAGCATGGGTTACGACCTGGGTTACGACATGGGTCGGTTCATGGGTTCTTAGGTCGGCTCAAGGTTTGGGGCATGACCAAGTCATGGTTCTAGTCATAAACTAAAAAAAATATTTCATTCCCTGAAGGAATGAAAAAAAAACATGAGGTGAGGATGAAATGAAAATAAGGTATTTTTCATTCCTTTGTAATGGTTCATTCCATTCCATTGTCCAACCAAACACACTTTTTTTCATTCCGGCGTAATGGTTCATTCCATTCCACCCCTCATTCTTGCATACCAAACGCTACCCTAATGTCTAACTCAAAAGCCCAAAGAAAATGACTTCATCAACCCAACAACATTCTCTTGTTTAGTATCATTTGTATTTATGAGAATGACATTATTTATTGAATATTTGGTTATATTTTAGGAAAGACTTTCCGGTGGACCTTTCTACGAGAGTTTTGATAGCACACTACGTTAAAAACATTAAAGAAGAAGGTTAAAGGTATAAGTTTCATCTCAATCATCACTTATTTCACAAAAAGATTGTACATGTTGTAAAAAGACAACGAATTGAATGTGAATCCATATTTTAATACTTAGTGTGTACGCTGCAACGATATTTTAATAGTTTAGTGTGTATGCTGCAACGCGCGAGTTCCTACTAGTATAACGTGTTATATTTTGACCTTTTTGTTTACATATTATTGCATCATTCAATCTTAAAATCCTTAATAAATGCATTCACCCACTACAAATTTTTCGTCGCAATGTGCAGCTAACACCACCTGGACCCGAATAATAAAAATAACATGTACCCGATGGTACCCATACCTGGACCCGACCTACCCTAAGCGGTTCTAGTGAGTTTGGTATCTCAGCCCCCGTGCCTGGAACTTGTTTGTACCCGGTTCATGGTTGTACTCGATTGAACCTGATTGATCTCGGTGGCCCAATACCCAGTTCCAACCCAAAACCGGTTCTGGCCCGGAACCTTATTTGTGCACATCTAGCTACAGCAAGATGTTATTAACTCTTATACGAATACAAAGTCTCTAATATAGTAAAGCAAAATCGATTTTGCTTAGGTGGCATGGTTTGAGGGCTCATAGAATTATGTGTTATTTTTTAAGAGTGTTTCTCATAATAATATTGTTATATTCAAAATATTTATGCATATATCTATAATAATATATTTTAATAACACTAATTATATTTTGATCCCCTAATATTTAGTAGACCTTAAAAAATTTAAAAGTAGTTACAACTTTAGGATACAATTGGTAATTGGCAACAAATTAAATACGTCAATATTTATAAGCATATATAATTTTTTATACGAAATTATGTTAAAAAAACTACATTGTAAAACCAAGCATTTAATTTTATTTAATTTGAATATAATATTGACATCCTAAATGAATAATTTTTTAAACAAATATTCTGTTATGGTTTTACCATTGTTTTGTCTCAAAACTAATTATAACCCTCCTCATGAATATCCTTAAAATCATCACTTGGGTGTTGTTTCCCTAAGCATAACGCTCCTTTCATTAAGACTGTAAGACTCATGGACCATATTCAAGTCAAATACTATCCACATATATTTTCTTAATAAAATTTATCTTCTTATGTATTTTTCTACTTATTTTATAACTAATCATATAAGTGGTCAAATTTAAATTTTAAAAATATTTTTTTATTCATATTAACCGGTGGATTACGTTGTAATTATAATCTCGTGAAATTCAAATTTTATATTACATATATATTAAACGTGTTTTTATAAGAAATATATTTTATTAGTGTTTTTTTACCTGAAGTGTTTCACACAGGGGACTATCCTAGTTAATTAATAAAAATAAGAGTACGTGTTTGCTATTTTTTACCCATCTAAAGTTGCATGGAAATTTAAGGGTTGTTTGGTAGTATCTGAATGGATAAGTCCTGAACCAATAAGAGGTCTGAATCATTAAGTGCTGAATCAGTATGAGGTCTGAAGCATTAAGAGCTAGTATATTGCTTAACTATTTAAAGGCAAATGTCCAACTAATTCACATAATAGCTCTTAACCATTCAGACTCTGTATAATGCTTAACCATTCAGAGGCAAATGTGTTAACAATTCAGACATCTGATCGCAAAACAAACACTCTAAGCCATTAATTAAGTATTGAACCATTCAGACATCTAAACCATTTAGAGGTTGAAACAAACAATCCCTTAGTCACTCAGAAGGAAGACAATGATTTAAAAGGGTACCCTAATATGAAAAAAAATACTGCATGACGTTATTAGCTCTTATGTGAATATCTCTCTTCTAATAATTTGCTAAGGCATTGTACCACACAATGCCACTTGTCAACATCACAATGACTCTCACCATGAATTCGGATCCTAACCGGGTTACCCAATTGATAGGCGGATCATTTATAAACAATTTATTCCCTGCTCACTTCTCACACACATCCAACCCTAAATTTCTTCCTATTCTCTCTTCAAGAGTTTCAGCCGCCTCTTACATCATCTTCGTTCCGGTGTTCGTGAAATCACAAGGTATGTTTGTTGTTCACTCTTCATCCGCCTCCATCTATGATAAGTATGCAACTTGCTTCCATTAATGATCAATCTTCATCTTTCACAATCCGGTTACCCGATTTCAAACCAGATTGATACATTGCAAGTTGTACTCGACTTAGGGTTCATCTTCATCTTCCTTATTCGATTCACAGAAAAATCAAGTTGCTGCTGTTATGGTGGAGTAATCGATATCAATGTTCAAAGACGACATTGTAAGTTCCTTCGTTGTCCTCGATTCAATTTTTTAAACTATAATCGTTTTCCCTAATTTTTGCCATGAACAGATTATGATGTACTCGACTTGATTTTTCTGTAATCGTTATCATCGTTTCCATCTGTGATCAAGTATGCAACGTGCTTCCATTGATGATCAATCTTCATCGTTTCCGGCTAAATTTTAACTTTTTTATGGCTTCTGGTTCTGTTTCTGTTTTGTTGAACTTCAACTTGTGACTTTTAAGAACTGTACAATTTTTTTCCATTAAAATAGGTTATATTGATCTTGAAGTCTTTGCTTGGCAGCCATTGGTTGTTTGCATCAATAAGGGTTGTGATTCTTTTAAACCCAAGTGATGTTAGTTGTGCAATCTGGATTGTTCTTCTAATTCTTATGGTCATAAAAACTAACAATTGTGTAGAAAGTAAAAGTTGCTTCTGGTCATTTACTATTTTGATGTAGAGAAGTGTTCGTGTTAAATAGGTTACTCTGTAACAATTCAATCAGAGTATGTATTACCTATATTTTCTTATGGACTTGCTAAATAATTGCAGGTTGTAGCAAAACTAAAGACATGATGGGCTGCTTGTGTAGAGACATGATTGTTGTATAAGTCAAAAGGAAAGGAAGGATTGGCGGGTTGTAACAGAGTATGTATTTATACTATTTACTATATTTATATATGACAGAGTTATATTTCATTAATTTGTTTAGGTTTATTAAAGTTTTACTCATTTCCACTTTGAAGTGCATTAAAAAAGAGCTAGATATATGGAGTGTGAAATATACATGAAATGTGAAAGACCCAAACTTTCTGTATGAATTGAAACACCCAAACATGTTAAGCAAAGTGTTTTTTGTATGAATTGCACAACATCCGTACTATTGTGTACATGAGAGGAACAACCAGCGATCCATAGGGTTTATTATGGACCTAAACTTTCTGTATCTTTCAACTTCAACTGCAAATGGGTCATTTGCATATGTAGTGAAGCTCTTTATTTCAGTTATTTTTTTTATGTATTTATAGTTATGCAATGTTCTTAATATTCAAATTGTTGTGTTCAATGTGGCAGCATATTCAATACTCTCACAGATTGCATAGTGGTCATTTTGTGTACTTGAAGCATGTCATTTTTTAACATGCAAGTAATAAGTTTGACTTCAAGCTCTAACTTCGTATTGTAGGCTAGCATTCTTCATTTCTAACTGCTTATGTGTTGCTTAAGAGTCAAGATTGGGCATTGGGGTTCTTTAAGGCTCATCTTCTAAATGCACATCCACTTTTGAGGTCTGAAATCATATAGTTAGTACTAATATTTTAATAAGTGAAAATATGAATGCGAGATTGAGAGAAAGGCTGATGGAGCTCCAATTCAGTGGTGGTGATACCACGTCATTGTATCGTATGGTGTTATTAGCTGCAATCAGCTTCATAACATATTTCGGTGAGATTTGATTTTGTTTCTTCGGATGTAATTATTGATTTTGTTTTTTTTAGGTTGTCTCTCATGACCGTGTTCATATTTGGTGGTATATTTGGTGGTAATGTAATGCTAGAGGCACTGAATTTTAGCTTAAAATCGTGTATTTTTAGAACTTTTGTAGATAGCCTATGGTTATTTAATTTAGTCGGCTGGTGTTTGTTGAAAACTCTTTGGTGCTTCAATTTATACTAAAATAACCACCTGTTTTGATTCACTACCCATCTCACCCGAGTTTATTTTGTTATGGGAAGTTTGTTACTTATTGCGGTAAATATTCACCAATCATAATAATTTGTATAATATTAATAATAGTTTAGTCATAATATTTTGTTATGTCTTTATAGGTCCAGCCTCTACAAAGATTTTTTATTTCATTTCGATCAGTATTAAATTATGTAAATATATTTTATTGTTTAATCCCGTGGGTACCCACGGGTGCTAACCTAGTAAATTTAATAAAATAACAGTGTGTGCTATTTTTTGCCCAACAAATATAAGAACATGGAAATTTAGCCACTCACAAGGACAATAATTTGAGAGGCTACACAGTTTAAGCATCAGAAAACTTTCAAATTGAAGAGGCTCATCAATCATCATTAATTCATGGTACTATCTTGTGGCAGGCATGGTCTATACAGAATGAAAGTGATGTGAAGCTAGGGGTGTTCATTCGAATCGAATGCGAATTAGGCGAATCGAATTGGTCAAATTGGGACTTTTAAAAACTGTATTCGTATTCGATCCATATTCGAATAAAAATCTATGTATTCGCTTTAAAAAAAATATAGATAAACAAACACATCAAGTAACAATACAAATGTAGCACCTACATAACATAAGTCTACAACATCATCACCCAAATAATATGCAAAACATCATCCAAACAATATGCAAAATACTAGCACATCAACAAGTCTAAAACATGTTAACAAAAGGTTTAAAATTGCATAATCAAACACAAAAAAGACTATAAACAAGTTTAAAACCTGTAGAAACACCAATTAAGCAGCTGTCACAGCATCAAATCATGTTCATATGCCGAAACAACAATTAAGATTGGGTAATGGATTGGGTTTGATATTTTTAACTTTACTTCAAGCTCATTAAATCATATTCATATATAGATAATTAATTAGATGTATTAAAAATATATATTAAAAAATACATAAATTTCTTATTCGAATTGGGCGAATCGAATGCGAATACAGAAAATCATAT
This sequence comes from Tagetes erecta, assembly GCA_030867185.1. Taxonomy (NCBI): domain Eukaryota; kingdom Viridiplantae; phylum Streptophyta; class Magnoliopsida; order Asterales; family Asteraceae; genus Tagetes; species Tagetes erecta. The sequence continues at coordinate 12,678,279 of CM061494.1, forward strand.
TCGTATTCGATCCACATTCGACAATATTCGAATCGAATGCGAATCGAATGACTGAAAGTCGATTTCGAATGGCCTTAATCGAATTCGATTTGAATCGAATTTTGAATAATTTGAATGGTATTCAAATAATGAACACCCCTATGTGAAGCTATCTAATTTAATTACTCTTGTTATCTTGCAACTTTTATTAATGAAGACTACACATGTTCCGTGGCGGAGCTAGCCCAATGTATCAAGGGTATCTTCCGAAAAAAATTACCTTACACTCTTAAAAAAAATTGGCGACACTTGTACAATTTTTTTTGTGTACACTCATACAAACACATCATTTTCTTGCGTATCATTAACTATATCTAGTATTTTATCATCATTTCTTGAAATTTTTTAATAATACTTAGATTATTTTAACCAATATCATTATTTTATTGACACATTTTCAAACAAAATTGCCAATAAAAATCTGTTTTAATTGTTCAAGGGTAGCCTTTTAATTGCTCAGGTGTATCTTAAATATAAAACGGGAAACAAACATCAAATTTACATTACGTACGAAAAGTTGAGCCGTAGCCCGGGACTACGGCTAAACCAACTTTACATCCGCTCCTGCACATGTTATCGTGCAAGTTGCAACTTTTATCAATGAATGCCAGGTAATTCTGTACTGTAGATAATTAATGAAGACTATTATCCTCTTTATTGATTTACTAAATGAAATGAACAGTAAATTGGTTGTTGTATACTCGGGGGGTTTGAATATTGGTTAATTTTTGTAACCTTTTATACAATTGTATAAGAGGTTTGGTTGGTGCATGTGCATATGTGAATGTGGGGTTTGAACATTCGTGTATTTTTATTTTTATTTTTGTCTTTTGATGTCGGTATTTGCATGTATATAATTTTTTTCCACTGATTATTTAAGTTTGGTTTACGCGGATATATGGTGTTTTGCGCATCATCAGTTAGAAATAACACCGGTTTTCAAAAGTCATAATAACCAGTAGTGAAAAACGCTTGCTCAACGAGCGAGCTAGTTAGCGTTGAAAACATGTATTATGAAGAGTCATCGAACACTATTAGTGTTTTATATTGTAAAACACGGATCGTTATTCGTTAATTGTTAAGGTCAAAAGTCAAAACTGTCAAAACAATATATAGATGTCTAATTCTAAAATATCAAAAAGACAATAACTTGTAAACATTGACAACGTGTTCAACGTATTGTTAAAGAAAAACAGCTTAATACGAGTAAAACTTCTGGCGCTCTTTGTGGCAGTGGATTCGGTGGTGGTGACGTTGGAATCGGTGACGACATGAAGATCAATAACCGAAAAAAGGGGTGGCAGTGACTATAAGAAATTAAAGGTTGACATAACAAGTGAGACACGAACATGATAATTAAATGCTAACATTGACACTAACACGACACGATAACTAATCGTATCCTATTATCCAAACTCAAACACGAACTCATCTCACTACAGGAAAACTGCCCAAAGAAAGGTAATTTTAGGCTTTTAGCAATGATGACAGGTACTTGACGTAAATAGGTTAAGCTAAGGCGACATGTGGTGACATCCTACGGAAATTTCAGATTTTAGACCATATGCAATGACATGTTGTCACCATAACTGGAGCAGGACCGAAAAAATAACCTGCCAATTTGTGAAATGTTTCCCAAATGACATGTCATGTAACATAATTTAATTTATCTTTTAGTTTTCTTATTTTCCTAATTAGATGGAGCTAAAGACAATGTCGTTTCATCGTTTGGTTGATCCTATGTCGACGACTCTTTGGCGGCGCTATTAATTTCTCCTATAGTGACGAAGCTATGACGACAACATGTTGTCGTCATAGGCTACACTAACAACATCCAAGATTCATGACCATGACTTGTGTTTTTGGAAAATGCCAAATTCTTAGTAGAGTGTTTAAAAACAAGTTATACGATAAGAACTGTTTAAGGATATGATAAGACATAACAACATGATAAGACATGTTTAGGGGCATGATAATTAATCGATCGAAGCCTTCAAAAGCGGATGATGAATCCGTAAACAAAGATGAAGAAAAAGCAATTAGGGTAGGGTCTGATTTCCAAAGTTGAAATTGTAGCATAATCGGGGTCGAAAACGATCAATTTAGATATTTTAGTGTGCATTCTATTCACCTTAAACTAGTAGGGTAAGTAGGGTATGTACGCTGTCGAACTTCGTGTAATTAATGGATGTTTGAATTAACTTGATTAAGAGAATAATTAATTAATTGAACTAAATTATCTATTACTTCTGGCTGTGAAAAAATTAGATTGAATCACAAAACTAATGATTTAGAAAAACGTACAAGCTAAAACCGACTTGGTCCCTGGATGTGCCCTTGGGTGAATATAATCCGGTTGTTGGTCTTGGCTTAGTCTTGTCTTGGGGCGTTGGCGGCAGTAGGTTTTGTTTATGTGCTCATGATAAGTTTTTCGTAACTCTTATGTATTACTACGCACACTTAGACTTGACTTGGCTTACATGACACAATTTATATTTTTTTAAACATGGGAACTCACAAACTTTTTAGTTAACACTTTCAAGCATATGGTTGGACATTTGAGACTTTAGACTAGAATTAGACTTATTGGATTGTATTTTAAAGACTATATTGTTCAGCTAATTTAGAAGACATTACTAAGACATGATGACCCGGCTAAAATGCTTAGTTAATTATACAAGCATTTATAATAATAATATAAATAGGCAACTTCTCATTCAAAACAAAACATTCGATCCGGGTCGCCACTAGCCTTCGATGACTTGTAATTTTCAACACTAATAATAGTCTTCATTGATCATTGATTATTTATAGTACATCTCAGATATTAAAAGTTCCAAAATAACATGATGACTTTCATTCAGAATGGACCATGCCTTCCACAAGCTAGTACCATGAATTGATGAACCATGCACAGAGAAAGTTTTATGTTACTTAACATCTACACCGGCCCACATAAATTATTGTCCTTGTGAGTAACTAAATTAGGTGCTGTTTGTTTTTTTAAAAAGTTTACGTAGATTCTTATGTCTGCACCATGCAAATCACGTACAAACATTGTTATCTTCAGACTGTTTGTTTTTTTAAAGAAGTTTCATTAAAGAAGTCTGCACGAGCTCTTTTTGGTGCAGACATAGATCCAGGGGTAGATCTAATTAGGAGGGAGGGGTAACGCCTGCTACCCCTCAAATTTTACCCGGTAGTGTAATTTTTTTCACTAAAGGTCTTTGAATACAAGTATATATGTATGTATGTATATATACAATAAAAGTGAGATTAAACTAACAAGTCGATAGCATAATGTAGTGGATTAATGAGTGTAACTTTAGATCAAAAGGTTGTGGGTTCAATTCTTAATTTTGTTCTATTTATTTTTGTTTTTATGATTTGTAAAACATTAATTTACATATTTTGTTTTCTTATCGTGTTGAACTTTCACTTTTAATAGGCTCTAAATATTTGATCAAAATAAGCAAATATATCCACTAAAAAGTTTAATTTTTTGGGTAAAGTAGTAATGCATACAATTGTTTTTTTATTATTTTTACGTTTTAGTTATAACACAACCCCGTAGTTAAAATATTTTGAGTGCTACTCCTGAGATATTTGTCTAGATCCGTCATTGCTTGGACCAACTACTTCTAAGATCTGCAGAAGGTTAAATTCCATTACCCAGCACCACCACCCACTATCCACCACCATCCAACACCCCACCACCCACCATCCATGCACCACCAACCATCATCCCCCAACCGCAACTATTTTTTGATACAATACTTATTGCCTAGTCATCGTCCACATGACAGAAAATATATCTCCAAGAGATATGAACCATTAAAAAGAGTCTTAAGGTGGAAAAAAATAGCAAGCACTATAATTTTATTTACTTCATATTCATATAAGAGTTAATAGCCAGAGGTAGATGTAAGAGAAACAGAGTTATAGATCGGGGCTATGGCTCAATTTTCATGCGTAGTTTTCTACTGATTTCATTATAGTTTTGGGATACCCCTAGCAGGGGCGGGCCTAATGGGACATTTGCCCCAAAACCTGAATCCGAGTGCCCGAATTGAATCCAAAGTTATCAATCTTTAATGCATTTGTATTTATTTTTTCTTTAAATGTAACGCCTTAATATTAAATATATATATATATATATAAATTTGATTGAATGTTACGTTATTCCCGTCTTTAATATCTTATCGACCAAGTCATTATCCAACGATTACAAATTAGTTACTAAGGTATAATAAAATATATACTTATATATAGAATATAGTTTATAAAAGAGATTTTATAAAAAATTGTTAAATGAAATCACTTTTAAGTCTAACACTGGTCTCTTAACGACATAAACGAGCTAAAGATATAAAAACGTTATTTATATAAACGTTACGTCTCACTTGATTATTTTAGTTAGTTAATTTTATTTATAAAATAACTTTGGGTAAAAACTATAACTTTTGAAGCTTGAATTAAAAGTTTATAACTCAAATTAAAAAAACTGAAACCGCAAGGGCTGTTTGTGTAAATTTGTTAAACCCAAACCCCCTCGCTTGCCCCGTGAAACCGGCTGTTTCACTGGCAGACTTTCCGGCCAAAATCCCAACTCCGACGAAGCTATTTTCATGCATTTTATCCAGTTTCAATAAACCAAAACCTTCCTAATTCATTTCCTTGCAAATTTCGAACCATTTAATCGCCCAAAAACACGTTGGCAGCGGTATTAACGCGCGGATTGATTTGTGTGATCAATTTGAAATTACCTTTCCGTAATTAGACCGTAAACGACAATTAAACCTTTTCAAATCACTCTATTTTCCTCGACTTACAACTCTCATTCATCAAATCACTTCGTTTTCTCTGCAAAATTAACAAACAATTGACCAACAATTATTTTTCCGACGATGGCGGAATCACTTCGTTTTCTCTGCAAAATTAACAAACTCGATGGCGGAATCATCGGGTATTGTCATGCATATGGAAATCAATTTTAATAAAGCACATGGTACACCAATTATTAAAGTCTAATTATATTAATTAATCATAAGGAACATACTCTAAATGAAACCAACAAAAGTCATAAATAAAAACCCAAACAATTTCAATAACTTATTGATTATTAATGTTAGGTCCAAAACGTTTCCTATGTCTTGGAAAATAGTAAATCATCACGCACCACTTGAAATATGCGTAAAATAAAGTTAGCTATAAAATCTAGTGAGCAAACCACAATTAATAATAAATAGTATAAAAATCCGAGATCGTCATAAATATGTTACGCAATCTTATATGCATAGCAGTTTCGTATGTATTACTCAACCATGACCCCACATTATACATTTTAGCCATTCATCATGATGAACCACCCATGATTTCAATTAGAGATAACTTTTCAAGCAACCGTCATTTAACCGTCTCGATATATAAGTTATCAATAGTTATTTAGCAACTTAGGGACACGACATAGCAACAAATATCATAGCATAGCAACTAGTAAACATAGAATATAATGGTCGAGTTTAAATCACATATCGATGTTGTATAAGTAAGTGTGTTTGTCAAACCATTAGCGCTAACATTGTCTAGGTAGGATTCAAAGCAATAATACAACTTTAAACTACCACATAAGGTTGCATCAAGCTGCAGACAAGATTAACATATTTGTATGATCTCTTTTAGAAATAAAATAAAATAGAAAAATGCAGTATGGTAATAGAATTCATATTTCCGCAAAACTTAAAAGTAAAAAGGGGAGTGAATTTACTTACCTTGAATTAGAAGCACGAAACCCGAACCCGAATGCCCGACTTGAACGTCTATTGTAATCTGTGACATCTGCCAACCCGAATGCTCGACTCGAACCCGAATTCATTGTTTTGCTTCTATTTGTTCGTATTTAATCTCTTAAAGTTGTAACGTTTCATTATTAATATAAATGAACATTTCGAATTCTATGCTTTCCGTCTTTAATAAAGCGATCGAATTAATACGAGTTAATATCTAGAGTATATCTACTTAATTACTGTTTATAAAGATTAATCGCAAAATATATCAACTTGTAATTTATGAAAGAGATTTGTATAAATAATATCAATATTATTACTATTAAGTCTAGAAATAACCATTCAACGTCAAAAACAACGTATATATATAAAAAAACGTTAATTTTATAAACGTTACAAGTTAACTCGGTTAAGTTAGTTGGTTAAAATAAATTTTAAGTTAACTTTGGGTTAAAACTATCAACTTTCAAACATGTATTAAAGTTATAAATAACAATTAATAATAACATCAAACTAGATGGGCTGGTTTAAGTGTAACAATTTTAAACCCAACCCCCTTACCTTCGCATCCCGTTTTCCCGAGCAGCAGGTTTGGCAGAGGTCAGACGGAGCTCTAGCAAGCTTAAATTAACCATTTAGACATTTTTTGAATGCAATCAAACCGTCCAAACCATTCATCAGCAAGTCTCGAACTCGTTACTATTACCCGAATCGTTAAACACACGAGACTTTGACAGTAAGATAAAAAAACCGTAATATTACACCATAATCAAATTGGATGAATTGCATGTTTTATGTGAAATCAGAAAACCAAATCGTTTACATAATGCTTTCACTCATTAATCGGTAATCAATTGGTGAATTAATCTATTGAAAGATCATGAAAACAACTTTAAGTTTTAACTAAAACCCAACAAATGTTCATAGGGTTACAACACAAACTGAATCCTCTCATGTCGATCAGAATGACCTCGTAAACTCATTCAATCTCCCTGCGCACCCAATTTCAGTTTAACACCTAAGAACTCATCCTTTGATCGTCGTTTAATCCGAGCATGCAACTTACGAATCGAGCAATGAATCGTTGTTTTTAACTGCAATTTCATTGGGGCTTTTACTCAGCGCATCATCAAGATCAATTCTTGAGATTGAACTGAGTTTTAATAGCTTCAAACCATCATTTTGATTCTAAAGCCGCGCGCTTTGTTCCTCGTATTCATCGATCGAATTCGTTCGATATCAAGTAAGTTTTTATATATAAAATACTCGTTATCATTAGGGGATTAAAAGCCCTCAATAAAATTTTAGTTTCATTGTTCCAATCCAAAATAATTTGTGAATTGTGTTTCTAGGGTTTATGTGAACTGGGTTTATTTGAATCAATGCTAAAAACTATTTTTGGTCTAGCTTTAAACAACAATGGGTTCTAGGGCAGCTGGTTAAGGTGTTTGGTTATGTCAAGGGACAAACTTGTATTTTTAACTTTTGTTTAATTACCTTGTTAACCATTTTTATCAACTATCTTAAACCTACTACTAATACCATTTTATATATTTTATAAAAATGCTAAAATCTTATAAAATATATCAAAACCATGATTTTAAATAAATTTAGTTTTATAAATTAAATTATTACAAATACTTTTAATACTTTAAAAATACTATAAAAATGTATTTTAATACTTTTAAAATATATATATGAAATTGTATAACTAATAGATTTTACAAATAATACTTTTATATGGATTTCTGTATACTTAAAATTGTGTAAATGTTTAAACTATTTCTAATAAATATACCATACTTTTGACATTATATAATTGTTGATTATTAGAATTTCTATTGTTTATCAAAATAATTATTATTACTATTGCTATTGTTTCGAATAAATGAGTATATATATTTTAGTCGTTTAACGAGGAAACCCCCCAAATCCCAAATCGAAACCCTAGAATTTCAATTTCCTTAGACTCCTATTGTTTCTTTTCTAGTTTCTATACTATATGTTTTACTAAGTTATGATCGATTTTCATTTAATTAGGTGATTCTAAGATTTGGACGATCCTCGGTTCCAGTTAGACTATTTACTATTTGTTTCGTGCCTGAGTTTCAAGGTGAGTAAACTCACTCCCCTTTTTTACTTTTACGTTTTGGGGCTAAAATATGAATTTATACTATACCACGTTTTCTATTTTTTTTAAAAGAGATCATACAAATATGTTAATCTAGTTTGCGGCTTGATGCAACCTTATGTGGTAGTTTAAAGTAGTTCATTTCCTGGTAATTCCACTGGTACAATGTTAGCACTAATGGCTTGATAAACCCACCTGGCTGGACAACATCGATAGGTGATTTAAACCCGTCCATTCAAATTCCATGTTTATTATGTTTACTATGTTGCTATGCTATGACGGTTGTTGATATACTATGATGCTAGTTGTTATGCCATGTCTTTACGTTGCTAATTGATTATTGATGACATATAGATCGAGACGGTTAAATGACAGTTGATTAAAAGTTATCTTTCATTGATACATGGGCGGTTCGTCATGTTAAAATGGCTAAACGAAATGTTGTGAATTTCTAAGTGGTTGTGTTCTATTCTAGGGGTCGTGGTTGAGTAATATTTACGAAATGACTATACATGTAAGATTGCGCAACATATCTTGTTGATCTCGGGTTTCAATACTATTATTTACAAATTGTGTTTTACTCACTAGCTTTTATAGCTAACTTTATTTTCACGTATTTCAGGTGGTGATTGATGTTGATTGTATTGCTTTTACCAAGACATGCATAAGGATACTTTGAACCTAGAATAATAATAAAGACTATTTGTAATTACTGTTCTTTGATGTGTGCAATATATATATAAAATAAATAACTAAAAACACCTAAGTTTTAAATTTATAAAACCAAGACAAACCGACTAACTTACATACAACCGGCAGTGGACCGGTCGAATGCAATATAGCTTAAGTAAGTCCGGGTGTCGACCCACAGACTCTATATATCACGCTAATTAACTAACTAGGACTCGACTTAACTAGACACGGACTTTAAATAAAAGATTGTTTAAAATGAGGGGTTTATTGTTAAAAATAGTAATTTGCTAAAAATAGAAACTTTCTAAATTAAGAAACTTACTAAAAATGGAAACTGGTGATTTAAAAGACGGATTTCAAACAGATGAAAGAAGACGAACCACCTAGGCTAGAATCATCTTTAACTTCAATTATCGCTTACGTTGGACTAATGGTTATGGAACCAGGATCTAGACCTATTCACTTAAAGCTTCTGTAATTAAGACCCTCGACCCTTTTCGAGAAGAAACCTAAAGGCTAACTATTAAGTTATTAGCACACCGGTTATGGGATTAAGTTTCCTCACGGTTACCTAATCAGATTATGCTTAATTGACCCACACTATAGACCTATCTCACGATACAATCCTTAAAGTCATTTGAACCAAATCATCTGATTTAACAAACAAGATTAATATTTAATAGTAAGCCGGAATTTTCACAAACACCTAAACCTAGCAATTTAATTAACCAAGACTTGTTAATAACCTATCACCTCACGGATATCTAGGTTAGCTACATGTTATTACCGATTTCACTAATATAATTAATCCTATGGTTTTATTGCAAATCAACCATAATAATCATAACGCAAGTTAATGACTAAACGAGCCTTATTCTGTGACATAGACAATCACCAAGAACACGTGGATTAATAATACTAAATCTATCAATTCAAACATATATAATGCATCAAACAATTATAACGATTCAAACTTTAATTAAACATAATCCATAAACCAACAATCCAACATAAGTTAAAATAACGTTAACGAATCATCGTTATGCCTAGATGGTTCTAAAATATTTAGCCAAGCATGTTCAACATGAAAAGCACAAGTTTAATGGTAATTGACATGATAGAAAAGATGAAAAAGAAGAAACAATAAAACCCGATGTAACCGAGAAGCAATCCTCGATCCAACCGACTTCTAGCACTTCGTTTCCGTCTGTCTAGCCTCAAAAATGCCTCCAATCTGCTGAAAAATTGCCTCCAATTCGTCCCCTAGGGTTTCTAGGAGGCTAGGGTTTCATAAGGAGTGTTTATATAGCAAACCGGGCCTAGAAAAGCCCGAACTTTCTTCGTTTTCGCGTACCGGCTCGCTCGTAACTCCGTTTCGCGCCCCGTTTTTGCCTACGGATTCGATTTTCCGTGCTCTTTCCATTTCTTTATCAACATTGGACCTACGAAACATAATAACATCAGTTGTGTCGAAAATGATATAAAAACTTAACCGAAACGACACGACACGTAAATAAACTCAACCCGGGATTTATGTATATTTATCATTATATCATTCTTATATATTTATTTCTTTTATCGTTTCTATTTAAGGCTTATGTTTCAAAACGTATGATAATCATAATTAGACTTTAATAAAAGGTTACCATGTGCTTTGTCACTATTGATATCCATTCCCATGACAATGCCCGATGTTTCCGCCATTGGGTGAGGTGTCACATAATCAAAACTGAAGCAACCAAAACCTTCATTACATCGATTTGAATCCGTGAGTATTATTAATCAAGTTTAAAACACTTAATTAAATGTCAACTAACCTCCTTTACTTGCAATGCAAACTAAAACGTTTCTTTCATTTCTAGACCAACATAATCAAATCGAATTACGGTAAAACACTCCCTTGAACTCACCTTCACCCTCTGCCAAATTAATTTCAACCAAAATCATCAAGAACTCATGTTTGATCTTCATCATTGCCCGAACCTGAAACGAGTCAATTAAACCTCGAATCCTTGCTATTATCTGAAATTAAGTTAGGGCTTTCACTCGTCATATCATCAAGAGTATTTATGGAGATAATTGCATTTTAACAGCTTCTAGCTTTATCTTCGATTCTCAAGTCGGGCGCTTTTGTTCTTCATCTCCTTTGATCCAGTTCGTCATCAATCAAGTAAGTTATTTATGATAAAATGCTCGTTGTTAATCGTAGATCAAAAGCCCTCTATCAATTTGTCCATATCTTGATTCAATTCCAAGTAATTTAGGATTTAGGGTTTTGGTGTTCTTGAAGAAAATAGGGGTTTATGTAAAAACATGATAAATGTTATTAAAAACCAGATTTATCAGCAAAAGCAAATCTGGTTGGCGGCTAGGTCTGTTATCTGTGAACTTCTAGGTCAGGGGTGCGAATCTGGTGGCCTCCTTTTACTGTTTTGCTTTTTTATTTTTATAGATCTAGTAACTAAAATGCAAAGAAATTCAATAATGATATAATATTTTTATAAGGAAAAAATGGTTTCATTAATTTAGATTAGTTACCATCAAGTTTTATAAAATTGAATGTCACAACATTTTATTTTATAAGAGTTTAGTGTAATTTGCACCCTTGTGGTTACACTCAAAGTCACTTTGCAGCCCCGTCTAAAAAATTAGACCATTTGCACCCCTATGGTTTTAAAGCGGGTCATTTGCACCCCTCCCTAACTTTGATCGTTAGTTAACCATCCAAATAATGGTACCCCTCTTTAAACCATTTAAAGAGGAGATCTACTTTACGACCCGCTGATATTCTTGTGTTTGGGTGGGCTGGGGGGAAACATGCGTGTTTGGACCTTACAGGAGTGTCCCCTCTTGTTGGGCTTAGAGAGAATGGGTTTGTTGCGGGTCAAGCAGCGTTGAAGGCGGAATCAGCCAAAGTGGGTAAACACGAGAAAGCCTGCCTAGAGAATCAACACGTGTTTATCCCTTTCGCTTTCGATACTTTTGGTTTTCTAGCCCCGGAGGCCGTGGAATTTCTGAACAGGGTCAAGCGGGTCGTGCATAGCAATTCCTCGTCGGCTAAGACTCAAAACTTTATTTTTAGTAGGATTGGCTTTGCTATTCAAAGGGGGGTTGCGGCGCAACTTGTTGCCCGTTTACCAGCCACTACATTGTAAATTGTCGTTTCTTCTTATATGAATATTCCCTTTCATTCAAAAAAAAAAAAATCCTTTTTAACCTATTTTTAAACTCTCTAATCAATTTTTAGTACAAAACCTTCAACCCAATTTAAAACTCCATTTTTAGGTTTTTTATGATGTGTGGAAGAACTAAACCTTTGTCCAAGAATATAGGAACCCTCTGGTTGTAAACTGATATAGTAAGTTTAAATGTTTAAAAGTCGTTTTTACCCCCTTCAATTGACAAACAACTGATGTGTGTTAAGTGTATAGATTTTTAACAATGATTTTTCACACAATTGAGTTTTAAATTTATAAAATACGACAATTACTTTTAGACTAACTACACACAATACGCAAGTGTACCTATCGTATAGTAGCGTATAGCTTTAGGCAAGAACCGAATATCGATCCTTGGACACAATGTCTCCCAATACTAAACCTTCATTACTATTCAACCGGTCAAATAAGAATGGGTTGTAAATATTTTAATCAACTAAATTAGCTAATAATTAATCTAATTGAGGCAAGTTAACACAATTGAAGATAATCAATCAAAGGAAGGTATCACTTAGATTTCGAATTCGTTTAGCAAAACAATGACAACATGTACGAACCTTTGGTGAGATCATTTTCTACACATGATACATGGAAGGAAATTAGACTCCTATCAAGGTTATCTAATCATATAACCATTCGGAAAGCTAGAACGATAAACACACAATAGTAACCTAAAGTTATGCCATGAAGAACCAATGATATTATTAAGTCAATGTGAAAGATGGTTTGGACTCCCGTCAAGGCTATCCAAACCCATAAATCTTTGGAAAGTTAACACGATGAACCCATGATAACCACCTCAATCCACATAATGTAACAGTAGCTATTCAACTTCTTCAACTTATAAATGTCCTAACACGAATACATGAACCACAAATTTGCGTATTATCAATAGTTACACGTACACAAATTAGGAGATATCCATAACATACACAATGGTTTTTCCAAATATATTTATAAAGATGCACACTTATTCAACTTTCCTAAACATTCAATCTTCATTCACCATTCCTAGTCAAATGCCATAAATTACATACTAGCATACGCAATTCATGAATAAATGTCATAACACATACGATTTTCCAACATAATATGGTTACAACACCCACAAGATTCAACATTTCATCAAGTCAAACAAGAACACATAGCCATTGAAGAAATTTTTGTAGCTTTGTATAGGCATTGACATAATCATCACCAAATGTTGCATATTAGTTGTCAAAGTATGCTAAACTTCATCTAATCTAAGTGATATAGAGTATTTAGCTCATGTAGCTTACAAAAACCACAACCACACTCATAGAAATGGAAGAAAATATAGTAGATCTATAGAATTTTCAACCAAAATGAGTAGATGTGGGTTGTGTAGTGTTGAATCTTTCCTTGAAATGCTTGATCTTCAATCTTAGCTTCTTGTCCCGTGAAATTGCAAGAAAAACGAGCTTGGTGGTGTGTTGAAACTAGGGTTTTCCGTTTTCAAGCCCCCTATGGAATAGGGGAAAAATTAGGATTCAAAGGGATATCTACAAATTTCATGGCCATGACATTGACTATCATGGCCATATCGCGGCCTATCAGGTTCTGAAACGAGACTGTTAAGCCCATGATGAGTCTTTCATGGCCATGATAGCCCTGAACTTTAAAAACTACTTGATCTCTTGTGTCTTTTCTTTAAAAATCACCAAGTAACCATCCAAAACTACAAAATTCAAATAAACCACAACTAAATATAGATCTAAATGAATTTGTAACAAGACATCCTTAAAATGGAGGAAATCATGTGTAGTTAAAAGGTATATTTACTCAAGCATCAACAACTAACGGACAAAGTTAGGGAGGGGTGGAAATGATCCGCTTTAAAAACCATATGGGTGCAAACGATCTAATTTTTTCAGACAGGGATGCAAAGTGACTTTAGGTGTAAATCACATGGGTGCAGATTGCACTTTACTCTTTTTATAAAGTTTTATAAAGAGTTGGAATTTATATAAATACTCTTATAGGAAACGTCTCGGACCTTGAATTAATAAACAATGAATTATTGCAGTTATTGTGTTTTTATTTATTACATTGTCGATTTCCTTTAGACTTATGTTCCAAACTTATGTTATGATAATTACTAGACTATAATAAAAATGTGTACAATGAGTTATGTTACTATGATATCCATATCCATGACAGTACATGATGATTCCGCCATCGGGTGGGGTGTCGTAGTTTGGTATCAGAGCCATGGTTATAGGGAACTAGGATAGGGTTTTAGAAGATATACACCGACCTAGACTATAACCATCATGCAAGAATAAATCGCACACCACATGCCACACATATCTAAAGATCGGCAACCACAATGGCAACAATCATCGCAAACCACAGGCCGCACAAATCGAAATTAGCAACCATCACCGGTAACAAACACCGGCAAGAACATAACCAGAAACACACCGGCAATCGCCGAATACGTGCAACAAAGAGAAATAGTAAAGTTGCAGAAATCTACAAGAGAGAAAATGTAAAGTTGAAGAAGTGAAAATGAAAATAAAATAAATGATAAAACCCACCTAATAAGCAAAACCCAAACACACGTGCAAACCCCATACTCAAACTGGGTGTGTTTTGATAACGTTCACCAAAAAAATGTAGGAACCGTTCGTACAAAAACATAAAATTCTTCTATAAATTCATTTACAATACAAAGAAAATGAATAAAACAAGTACATTACAATACGATTACAACTAAAAATTAATAAATACAAGAAATGAGTAGAAGCAAAAACATAAACATGGCCGAGGATTCGTGTTCAACACGGGTCCCTTAAAACAAATTCCAAGTCTCCCAAGAGAACTCGATTGTTTCCCAGGGTACAACAGCCGAAGCAGTATGTACTGCCGGGGTGGACACATGAACCCGAATTATGCCTTAAGAAAAGAGATGAACAAGATCAAATATTTGTTAGAAATAATTTAAGGAGAAAGAATGAGAGATCTTTTGAGTTGATGAAGGTTTTTAGTGTGTCTTTCAACTAAGACAAGACATGTATTTATAGGTGATAATAGGTTGAAACACCCCATTCACCATAAACCATGACTTTAATGTCTTTTAACTCAAGTCAAACAATGAGTTGAAACATCCAAGACATTTAACTCATGACTTGAATTTTATTTTAAACAAAACAATTCTCAATTTTGTTTTTATTCCACAAAAATTTTCCAACAATCCCCCACATGGGAAAAAACAAAATCTCATTTTCTCAAATGAAAAACCCATTTTCTCATGTGAAAACTCATTTTCACATATTATTCCAACAGTTCAGATTGATCGTTACATACAGGTTTCTTATATATAATTCAGCGGTTGAGTATTGCCGGATAGGTAGGTGTTACCTTTGAACCTTCCGTTGTGATGCATACTTAGTCTCCTAGTGGTTCGGTAGACGTGATGTCCTTGAACCAACCACCGTTTATGGAGACGACAATACACCTCACACAATACCTTCCCTGGTTTAGTCAACCCCTCATTGTCGTGTCCGTTATGGTCATGGAACACTAGCCTGGTTCTGTGAAAGCTCTAGGAATTGCGCACCCCACAATTTCATTCGAAGCGACCCCACTTCTCTTTCACATAGGTGATTTATCTAAAAAAAATCATTAAAAGCATTAAGGTTACTATGATTACGCAAATCATTAACCATACGGTATGCTTAGCCTCACAACGTGTCACTGTTGTTATAGGAATGGACTAGGAAGTATTTAAGCTCCCTTTATAATTTAGGAGGACATGTATAAACAATTATACATATTAGCTTATATATCAACTGATATATTAACTATGCCCCCACAGTGACCATCCTTTGATATATAAGTAGGTTGTCCTATTGAACTTAGATCTTGGGATCTCCAGTCAACTAAGTTAGGTTTTCCTTCATATACCATTTTTCATAGGCTTTAGTCTCATTCCACAACTCCGTCTCTCATCAACCGACATTTGTTGGATCCTAAACCATTATCTATGACTTCGTCAAGTCAATACAGATAATTGCAGTGAGATGAGTTGTTACGATGTGTTATTAACTCACAAGTTAATCTTGCCTTTTTACATTTTTAAGACTATAACCCCAGGTATCAACCCGAACTGAGGTACATTTTTTCTTTAAAAATACATTTCAAGGCTAACATATCCATGTCATTAGTGGTTGGATGTCAAATATAACTAATTGACCTTTGAGTTCGGTCACATATTTGCATTATATTTTGCTCAACAAAAGGTTCCCTTTTGATGCGGGTTTGAGAAAGTTTCTCAAATACCATTTCTCAAATGACTTCCCTCCACATTTGTTGCACTTAGATAGAATATGTTTAAATATAGTATTAGACATCCATGATTTGAACAAGATCAATGTCTTTGTATCAATGATGTCATAAATACTTGTTTACCGACTAAAGCAATACATGCCTTGTCATAGGTTGTTATCAACCATCTCAAACTTAAAATACTGTTAAGTTACCATCCAGATTAGATCTAGAAAATTGAGTTCTCTAAAAGCTATATGACTTTTCTTAGATTGAATGATAACCATCACTTACATTGTCTTATACACAACTTTATGTTTATGTTGTATATGAGTTGAATGTTTCACATTAGTAGTCTCCTCAGAGCACCATAATTAACAAGTACTAGTCTAGCATGCTTTAGACTACAATACTTTAGCATGTGAACAGAAGATGCATCATTCTGATTCTTCACAGCTTTTAAGGAATACCCAATATTCGTTCAAACTTTCATCTCATAGTTTAAACAAACACTTAGAGTTGTTCAACATTCCAAAATCTCAATATTTAGGAAACATCTAATATGTAAGTTACGCAAACATACATAGATCATCATTCAATCTAGGATCATAAACTTTTTTTTCCTTAAAAAGTTTCATTATTAACCCATATGGAGTTTGAACAATCACAAAATTGATCTACCATAGTGGTACTTCCACTTTGAACAATCACAAACTTGATATAAAACATCATGTTGTTTATATAATAAATTGTTCACAAGTATTAGTGTTTGAACAATTATATATGTTCATAGCAACAAAGATTTATCTTTCCATAAAATAGTCAACTTAAATCTATTATTGCTTTATGACGTGATATTTTTCACAAAAGTAACAAAGTGTATTAACACTTTCTGTGAAACTTTTGGTTTACTTCAATCTAAACCAAATCTTAGTTTTGTCAAAACATGCACTTAGCAGTTTTGAAATGAACTATTTTAATTTTTTATGTTTTGATTACGAAAATTAATACCCAAAATTGTAAATAATTTTATTGAATATATAACTTCTAACGCACACGTTAGAGATAAGATGTTTACATAAAACACTCTTATTTAAATTCGTCATTAACACACATGTTAAGAATAAACGCCTACATAAGACGCTTTTTGACCATAAAGTTTAGGTCATATCTAACACACATGCTAGATAAGTAAATGTGTTCTAACACGCACATTAGTCAACAACAAGTCTACATAAAACGTTCTAAGCATATGGTTTCAAGTAATGAAAAGTTTCAACAAAATGTTTGCAAAATGTTTTGATGCAAAAAGTTTTATAAAATGATCATTTGTAAATCACGCATAATTAATGATTATGATTGTCAACGTTTTCTAGTGAATAATGATTTCATCATTTAAAAAACGGTTTTAAATTTAAAAGATTAATACTAAATCAATACAAAATTGATAATATTATAAAGAATCTCTTCTAATACTTAATTAGAATAACATTAGGTGTGACACCCAGTAATTTCAGGTTAACACCGTTACCTACTTTTCATCTATTTTGTTACATTTTATATAAGTTAAGAGTTCAGTTTGTAATTAATTAAACTACTTATTAACGTTTAAAAACTAATCTAAATAGTTATCAATTTATAAGGAACAAAATGTAATTTTGATAAAAGTTCACCCAACCCTAATCGACCCCCCCACCCCATGTACGTGTATATATATATATATATATATATATATATATATATATATATATATATATATATATATATATATATATATATATATATATATATATATATATATATATATATATATATATAGAGGAACACTCAAATGAGAACACCTTTTAACTTGAGTACAAAAAGTACAACTTTAACGAATCATATGGGGAGTTAAACTATTGAATTTTTTGTAATATAAATTGACCAAAATGCTTATAATTCAACTAATTTTAACATATAATTAAAAAAAATATGATTCGTGATGTCGTTTGTTAGAATGCATATATGCATCCAAAATGTGTGTTTGTGTACAAGTAATGTGGGTGCATATATGCATTTTAATAAACGACTTCACAAATCATATATTTTTTAAATAGATGTTAAAATTAGGTTAATTATAAGCATTTTGGTCAATTTATATTACAAAAAATACAACAGTTAAAGCGGTTCCTAAGTTGTTCTCAAGTTAAAAGTGTTCTCATTTGAATGGATCCCTATATAATATATAGGGAGGCATTCAATTAAGAACATTTTTAAGTTGAGTACAAAAAGTACAAGATATGAAGATATTATCCAATCAGATTTTTTCTATTTAATTAATTAAATCAAAAACCACAAAATTATTAATAAGTATGCGGTTACAATTATTTATATGTAAAAGGGTATTTTAGTAATATACCCTTTGGAAAAAATACCCGGTAATATCCATTTTTTAAGGGTTAAAAGGATTTGAATTTTAAATAACAAATCCTATATACATTACGGTTTTCAAATTTTTTTTAAAAAAAACTGCTGCATATTCTTCTTCAATAATATGTATATACATATAATATTCATTTATGTATAAAAAACACCCTATGTGCACTAATGTATATGTATATATATAACATAATGCATGTGTGCATTTATAAACGCATATAATAACTTAAAGCATTTATTAATTATAATAATCACATACGATCGTAAATTCATATATGCATTTAAGCGTAATACAAATATACAATGCATATATGCATTTAAGCGTAATGCAATGCATATATGCATTCATGAACATATGAAACTTTTCATGGCGTTTTTTTAATTTATAATCGCATTCTTTTATAAATACATATATGCAATTAAGCGAAATATGTAGGTTCTCATGTACCGAATAAGTTCTAGTATAGCTACACAAAAGTTTCTTCATTATTTTCTATTCAATCTAACCCATGATCTCTTTATATGATGCATTTGCTAAAATCAACTTGTCTCGGCTTACTTGTAGATTTATAGCCATCTTATTTAGTACATGAGAACTTTCATATGCGCTTAAATGCTTATATGCATACTATTACGCTTAAATGCATATATGCATTTGCGAGCGTATGATATTATAAATTAATAAACGTTTGAACAATTGCATGCGTTTATGAATGCACATATGCATTATATTATATATATATATATATACATTACGCAACATCAATCACAATAGCCATTGTCATTTCATCATAGACACTACATGCCTTCTACATATTCCCAAATAGATCCAACACTTCATTAAAAAAGTCATTTTTTAGCATCCTCAACAATCATCACATTCGAAGTAATGATGCTTATGTCGGTAATTTCAGCAAACTCCTTGCTTGCTGACTTGAAATTCAAAAACGAAGACCAAAAGAAATTAAGAACTTGATGAAAACCCATATCATATGACGTGTGAATGGACCTGTAACTATGAACCGATCATTCAACACTAATGATGATGGTGTATATAATCCAGGAAAAAGTAAGGTTTGGTAATGGAATCGTAGATATGTATTGATTTTCAGAAATGATGATAGATATTGCAAATTGAATTTTGTCAGAAGGTTTCATTAAAAAACGTGGATTAGTTATTCCACTACCCATGTTTTATGGATATTAGAATTACATATATGCCCTTAATCATATTTAAAATAAAAACAATATAAATTAATTATAGAAAAATTTTAATTGGTTAATAGTTGTACTTTTTGTACTCAACTTTAAAGTGTTCTCATTTGAGAGTGCCTCTATATATATATATATATATATATATATATATATATATATATATATATATATATATATATATATAGGCACTCTCAATTAAGTACAATTTTAAGTTGAGTACAAAAAGTACAACTATTAACCAATCAGATTTTTCTATTTTGTTAATTATTATTATTTTTATTTTAATTGTTATAAAGGGTATTGTTTAAATGCATATATGCATTGTATATTTGTATTACGCTTAAATGCATATATGAATTTACGATCGTATGTGATTATTATAATTAATAAATGCTTTAAGTTATTATATGCGTTTATAAATGCACACATGCATTATGTTATATATATATACATATACATTAGTGCACATAGGGTGTTTTTTATACATAAATGAATATTATATGTATATACATATTATTGAAGAAGAATATGCAGCAGTTTTTTTTAAAAAAAATTTGAAAACCGTAATGTATATAGGATTTGTTATTTAAAATTCAAATCCTTTTAACCCTTAAAAAATGGATATTACCGGGTATTTTTTCCAAAGGGTATATTACTAAAATACCCTTTTACATATAAATAATTGTAACCGCATACTTATTAATAATTTTGTGGTTTTTGATTTAATTAATTAAATAGAAAAAATCTGATTGGATAATATCTTGTACTTTTTGTACTCAACTTAAAAATGTTCTTAATTGAATGCCTCCCTATATGTGCATTTAACAACGTAAATATATATGTATGTGTTGGTGCTATGTGAATGAATAGGTGTTAGCGATTATGTGTGGGTATGGGTAGAGTTCAGTATGTTGGGATATGATTGAAGGTAGGGGCACGTCTTACATGATCGGTTGTAGTATTTGTAATCATATATACGTTGAATCAATCTTAATGTATGAATATGTGTGTAGGGTGTTGCGTATGTGATATGTATTATGTAACAGTGTATATTTTAATATGGTATGTATATATAGAACAACGACATGAAAGTGGGATTGAATGTACATAAATAAATATACGCATGATGATGTGAGGTTGATTAGATAAAAATGATATTGTGTGTCGCGTTGGGTTTAATGATAGGGTGCATGACTACGTTGCATGGAACATGAAAATAATAGTATAACTTCATAAATGCAAGTATATTGTGATGTGTAATAAGTGCGTAATCTGGTGTGAAATGCTCTAACTATTCTAGACCGAACCGAATACTCGAAACCCAAAAAAAATTATGTATATAGATACATTATGTGTACACATATATGCATAAGTTCATAAATAATTATTATTCATCAGGTCATAGGGCGGTTTAGGAAATCTGTATGTATATCTCGTGCTTTTGCTGTGCGCTTCAAAGGTGAGTTCTTTGCCCGCTTTTAAACCTTTTTCGGGGAGAAAACATACAAACGTTTTTATAACGCCTTCGGGCAACTATTTTTACGGCGCCTTTGTGGCGGCTGCGTTTTACACCTTCAGGTGGGGCCTTCGGGCAAAACTTATTGCCTTCGGGCGGGGCCAACTAAGGCTACGTTTTACACCTTCGGGTGGGGCCTTCGGGCAAAACTTTGTGCCTTCGGGCGGGGCCAACTACGGCTACGTTTTACACCTTCGGGTGGGGCCTTCGGGCAAAACTTTACATTGCCAACTTGGGCAATCTTTTGGGATAAATAATATTATTGTTAAGGGCTTATTTTACCGAGCATTATCATACTTATAAAGTCCTTTTCTTTAGTCGAGATTATTTGTGACACCCCGAAAACTAAGACTAACTTAGTTAAGTAATCTTTAACTATTCCGTTAAGTTTTATACAAGTTTAGGGCTCGTTTTGTAAATTACTAAAGTACTTTATAAACTTTCAAACCAAACTAACAAAGCTCTAAATGTTAAGGGGCCAAACAGGTAAATTGTAAATTAATTAACCCAACCCCCACCCCAAAACCGTCGTCTCTCTCGTCTCCCTACATTCACTCAACAACATCAAAACCCTACCGCCTCCACCACCATTTCTCACCTGCGCAGCATCCTAACCCCCGTCGTGCGTCCACCATAGCAGTAGTTAAGCAAAGTTGTATTCAGTTTCAACGTTGCCAGACACCACCGGTCGCCATCTCCTCACTGCTCCTATTCTTGTCGTCACCGACTGTCGAGGTAGAAGAAGCTGAAATCATTGCAACTCCGATTCCCCCCTCACAGTCGTTATCTCTCCCCTCGTCGTTTAGCAGTCCCGAAACAGCAATTGCGAGCCCCATTTCTCCGATCATCTTCTTCGTGTTTTCCGGTGAGTTTCGCGACCCGCTAACGCACATTTATGAATCGATCATGTAGCGTATGTGTGCGTAAACCGCGTGTTGTTGTATGTATATATGTAACTGTGTATGTATGCCGTAACGGTGGTCGTGTATAGCTGTGAAAATGTTGGTCGATAGTATATGTATGCATGTGAACAGAATGCATATATATATATGTAGTAAAACAGCAGCATGATTGTATGTTTGGTTGTGATGTATGTATCATGTATGCGATTCAAAATGTATGTACGTAAATGTATAAGACAGAATCAGTAGCAGCCGTATTATATAATGTGTGTGTATGAAATGTATGCATATGGAATAATATAGCAACAACGTGACATGTGTGTATGCGAGATATGTATGTATATGTATATGTATGACCATGCGCTATGTGTAGATAAATATATGGTGGCGTATGGTTCACAAGTATGAAAACATGTAGTGTATGCAAATGTATGCGATATATATGTGTATGTAGGTTGTAGTATATGTATGTAATGAACGCATGAATTGGACTTTAAACAAACAAACAACAATGGTAGATATATGTATGTATGTATGTATATGTATGAATGTGCATTGAAGTGGGTATGTTTGTATTCAGCAGCATGATTTTATATGTCATATGTGTATGCGGAAGTAAGCCGATAACGGCGCAAAAGAACCGGTATAGGTATGTATACGTGTGGTGTATAATTTCATGCTAAACATCAGTCGTGGAACTCGTGTATGTATTTGGATGTATTGTATGTATGAGTATGTGCTAGTGTAGTATGGGTGTGGGTGGGAATATGCTACTGTATGCAAACAAACACAGCCTGCACGATCATTGAATAGAGAAGTATATACAAATATGTGTACATATAGAAAGTCAAGGTGTATGGTGACATATGCGCATGTATAAATGTATGTATGTATGCATGAGTTTACGTGATATATATATATATATATATAAGCATAACATACATAATTTCTCTATTTGCCTATAAAACGCAAGTTCGTGGTTATTGATTAGAGATGAACTAAATAAAGCAGGTCGTTGAACGATCTAGAGTCTTGTTGGCATTTTTGCTGTTTATTTGCTGTGCGCTTCAAATGTGAGTTCACTAAACCGCACTTTTACTATTTCACCCTTTTATGGGCTGAGAACACGAACGATTACTTTTACGGATTTACAATCGACGATTTGGCACCAGATATCCGGAGGTGTGGAAAGAGCAGCTGTGAGAAGCGGAAAAACCATCAAAAAACGACGATTGTTCGTGGAGGTTTCCACAGAAAGACCCCTTGGTTCTGGCAAACGGATCACAATTACAGGTACCTGGGAGCATACCGATGGAATGAACGAAATACGAACAGTTAACATAATATGGTCATAGATCTTAGGTTGTAACTTGATCATGAGCGAATTTGTTGATGTTGCACCCATCAAGTATGGAAAGTGCCAAACATTGGGAACTACCCGGGGAGGAGTTAGGAATTTTGTATGTCGCATGTCTGGATTAGAGCAACTTTTGTTTTGTTCATGAAAGACCTCATGGATACCTAGTTGACCGTTAGTATTTGTGAAATAGCGGGGAAATTTTGAGTAGTACTACTGGGTTTGACAAACCCCACCCGGGTAGTCGCGCTAGCACGACAGAAGGACCTGTCGAACGGGTGTTGAATGACCTAACATACGTACAGTGCATCCTGTTGGGATGTACGAACAGGCAAAATGCACTTATTGTGTACATACGTCAGCTTCGGTCAGATACATACGCCTCTAAGGACATGTGCTGTAGACTAGCTACCTACAATGACATACTTAATTTATATTTCTGCTTACAACTGAACATACTTGATTTCATACTTACTATGTGAACTCACCAACCGTCGTGTTGACACTTGTTAGCCTTTCACTTTTTCAGGTCATTGATGTACAACGCACTTAGGACATGGCATGGAGTCACAACATTGCATTCAAACACTTTCTTGCATTTAAAAACTATGTTTTGGTTTTTAACAAACATTTAAACTGTGTTTCTCATGTTGGGCGCGTGTTTGCGCATTTAGTTCTATTTAATGTTTTGACATTACATTTCGATTACGCTTCCGCAAACTTTTAAACGATAACTCTGTATTAAATTTTCTCATTTAATGAGACACGTATTTTTAAATTCATATAGTGTCGTTTGGTGTAACTAATGACTGAGATCCTGGTTTGTCACACACTTAACGGTAAAATCCGTTAGTGGATTTTGAGGGTGTGACATTATTTATATGCCAACTTCGGCATAACGGGGAAATTTGAGTAGTACTACGGGTTCGGCAGACCCCACCACTAGCGGGGAGCTAGTTGGTGCAAATTGTCCTTTAGACATTTGGTCATCCGTAGTGATGGCGACAAGGCAAGTCAAGTAACGTTCAGTTTAATCTCGACGTGCTCGTGTAGTAAGCAAGGTGGTCTTGCAAACCAACAATATATATTGATTTATCAACGGAACTTATATTTTATTTATGTTATTTAAATAAACTCATTGAACTCACCAACATTATTTGTTGACTCGTTTTAGTATGTTTTTCTCAGGGAACTAGGAAGGCGCACGAGTAGGACACTTGCATGCATTGGTCTTGAAATTATTACAATTTGCTATTTAAACTATTACTGGTTTTTGAAACGGTTGTTTGAGTCGTGCAAACTATATGCACGGGTTTCGTAAACTTTGGTTGGTTTAACCATTACTGTTACGTACTTGGATTTTTGTACGAGAATGTTTTTGAAATGCTTCCGCTAACTTTCGAAACTTTTCATTTTAAACCCTGGGTTTTGGTTTGATGCTTTAACAAGGACTTATATTTAAAACGTTGAGTCAGTGTTTGCTGTAACTAATGGCTTGAGATCCTGGTATGTCACACGCCTAACGGATACCCCGTTTGTGGAAAATTGAGGGTGTGACATTAGGTTTTAACACACAAGTTAAAACACAAGTTTCACATATGAAAGATTTCTTACTTGCAAATAAGAAATACCGAAGTTAAGAAGTTTTGTCTTCTTTTGTGTGAATAAAATATGAACTTTAAGATTCATATTATTAAGCTATATAAATAGATCACACATTGAAAAAGAGAGGAAACGGTTTTTTTTAATCGTTTATGTCGAGAATCAATTAGCAAATGTTTAGTTTATATAAACAAACAAAACATTAAAATGATTTTTGTAATCATTTATGTCTAACAAATGTGTTAGAAAAGGTTTATATTATATATATACAACAAAGCTTCATAATGATTTTTGTAATCATTTATGTCTAACAAATGTGTTAGAAACATGTTTATTTATATAAAAAAACAACACTTTAAAATGATATTCTAATCATTTATGTGTTTTGGAAAATTGGAAGGAAATTGATTATTTTGTAATCAAACAAAATTTCATTAAGTATGAAATTAAATTAAAACTCATTAAGTATGAGATTAACTTGGGTGTTTATTTTATAAACACATAAGGCTTAAAAATGGTTTTTGTAACCATTTCTATCTAACGATCATGTTAGAAATAATTTATTGTCTAACAATATGAAGCTCTAAACACCATTTTATGTAATCGCTTAATTTCTAACAAGAGTGTTAGACCCGATTTATTTTACATAAATCATTCGGATGTTATATAATAACTTGAAAATGTGGGGGGAGGTCATACTTGCGGCCATTTATCTTTTAAATAAGATACCTCACAATAAAAGATACCTCACAAGAAAAGGGATGAAAATCCTTAAGAGATATGGATGGAAAGAAAAACCATCAAACAAATACTTGAAAGTGTTGGGGTGTCTAGCAAAGGTATGTATACCGGAGCCCAAGGTTCAAAAGATAGGACCCAAAATAGTTACGTAAACACAATAAGGTACGACAAGTACTCTCAACGGGGTTATTACAATTGACCATGTGAAGTCAAAATGTAATATTGTGAACCCACTTACAAAAGGCTTAAGCAGAGAATTAGTACTCTAGTCGTCAATTGGAATGTGGCTAAAGCCCATGAGATAAGTGAATGCGAAGGAAAACCTAACCTATGTGACTGGAGATCCCAAGATCTAGGTTCAATAGGACAACCTAATTGCATAAACTACGGTCACTGTAGGGGTTGCCCAAACACAATAAAGGGAGTTAACCTTAAGACTTCCTAGCTCATTCCAATAATGACCAGTGACATGATGTGAGGATAAACATAACAAATGGTTATTGATCTAGTGAAATCATTATAACCTTAATGCTTTTAATGATTTTTGATAATCACCTATGTGAGAGAGAAGTGGGGTCGCTTCGAATGGATTTGTGGGGAGCGCAAATCCTAGAGCTCTCGCAGAACCAGGCTAGTGATCCACGACCATAATGGACACGACAATGAGGGGTTGACCAGACCAGGAATAGTATTGTGTAATGTGTATTGTCGTCTACATAAATGGTGGTTGGTTCAAAGACATCGCGTCTACCAAACCACTAGGAGACTAAGTATGCATTACAACGGAAAGTTCAAAGCTAACCACTACCTATCCGGCAATATTAAACTGTTGAAAGTGTATTTTAAGATTAAGAGAGTGCGGATCGATCTCCATTCATGTGGGGGATTGTTGGAAACTTTAGTGAAAATTGGTTTATCACTAAATTCGGACACAAATAATTTAATGTATATATTAGTTATATATTTAATTATTTATTGGTTTATGTAAACCATGTCCAAACCGGAGTTAAGTTGAATGTGATATCGATGCTCGTAGTTGAGTGGTTGGAATTAATATTGCTAACTTGGATGACTCTTGTAAAATTTGTTGCATCTTTGGATTTAATGCCAACAAATTTTGTCATAAAATAATATTGATGTTTTGGTTTAAACTCATAATTTAATGTCATGAATAATATGGTGGTTTTAGTCTTGTATCATAAAGCCATGTTAATCTAATTTAATTGTGGTTATTACAATTAAATATAAAGTTATGAGTTCTTGTGTATAAATGAATATCTTGGTTCATACTTTTGGACAAAGAGGATTACACCAACAAGACCACAACTTTAAGAGTTCATACATTTATCATATATTTTTTTTCTTGCAATCACAAGTTCCTTTTCTCTTCATCTCAAAGTATTCTTTTGGGTGCTAGAGTCCTCCCCGGCTGTACATACAGCTTCGGCCGTTGTACCCTGGGAAACATTCGAGTTCTCTTGGGAGACTCGGAATTTGTTTTAAGGGACCCGTGTCAATACACGAAGCCTCGGCCACCTTGTTCTTTATCTTATTTTGTACTTATTATTTCATTTATTTCAGTTTTAATTCTCGTATTGTAACTTGTTGCTTTATTTTATTTTTGCATTGTAATTGAAATAATATAAGTATCTTCATTTTTATGCGAACGGTTCCTACAATCGGAATTTGTTTTAAGGGACCCGTGTTGAACACGAATTCTCGGCCATGTTTATGTTTCTGCTTCTACTCATTTCTTGTATTTATTAATTTTTAGTTGTAATTGTATTGTAATGTACTTGTTTTATTCATTTTCTTTGTATTGTAAATGAATTTATAGAAGAATTTTATATTTTTGTACGAACGGTTCCTACAAAAAACACCAATCACAATTAAACATCTAAATAACCAACCAAATAAAACAACAAACATAACCCAATTCACTATTCATAAACATCCTCTATTAATATAATAATAATACATAAATACATATATATTAATAAAAGAGGGACTAAGTTAAATTATCAATTACACGAATAAAACTAGTTCAAACCTAGTATTGCCCGATTCGATCTAAACGAAACCAAGCTGAAATTTTTATTATTATATAACAATAGTCAAACGGCCCCTCTAAAATTTATGTTTGCCATGAAAAATATTCATGGGCTCGCCACTGATCCCTTATAATATGATATAGAAAATAAAGCTATTAGCCAAGCAACCCCATACAAATAAAATGCCTATTATGATAAAATATAAATTTTATCACATGTTTTTTCACATGTCACATTTTTAAACTTCAACTTATATAAAGAAAAGAAACAATTGTGTATTTACTATTATAAATACTCTGTGTAACTGTATATTTACCCAATTAAAAATATCAATGACATATTTATGAAAAAATAGGTATATTTACAATAAAAAAATAAGTATATTTGTAAATTAAATAGATTTATAGGAAAAAATATGTAATTGATTTTTTTGTTGTAAAAATATTCATTTAATAGCATGGGAAAATATGCATTTAGCCATAAAGAAAACTAGCTAGGAAATCACTTTGAATTTGCAAAGAATATGCGATGCAACTCACCCCATTGATTTTATGTTCTCAATTTTTGATAACGTGTAAAGACTTCTGTGTGTGAAAATGCAAAATAAAACGGGTTCACAAGAAAAAAATGTTAGGGAGATTTAACACGTTTATACGAAAAATTGTGCATTTCTGGTTGATATATGGACACTTATTAATTGGCGTACGTGGCACGGAAGAAACTATAAATATTTTAAGAATATATATGTACACTAGGTTAGTATCCGTGCTACGTTCGGGGACATAACACTCATGTGATGATTTTAATAATATTCATGAACATGAACGGTTCCAATCAGTTTTGAGATAAAACCGTGGTAAAACTGAAACACAAAATTTATTTAAAATCTT
The DNA here is from genome assembly GCA_030867185.1 of Tagetes erecta. Taxonomy (NCBI): domain Eukaryota; kingdom Viridiplantae; phylum Streptophyta; class Magnoliopsida; order Asterales; family Asteraceae; genus Tagetes; species Tagetes erecta. The sequence goes on from CM061494.1 coordinate 12,707,128, forward strand.
GTTGTTTAGTATAACAATATCATAATTAAATTAAAGAGAATTAGACGTTCGGTTTTATGGTGTAGTTTTTTGTTAAAACAATGCCGTATAAAAAAGTTGTGTATATTAAAAAATAATTATGTATTTAATTGCATGTTATTAATAATTTTATCTCTAAGTTTATTTTTATACCCTAATAAATATAACCTGACCCGTACACACCCTTAGTAGGAGAGGGTTGAAAATGTAAATAGTCTTAATTTTTTAAAGGTATATTGGTTTTCACTGGTCCCAACTATTAGATGTTGTCTTCTACCGGTCCCAACTATTGAATTGGCTGTCAACGGTCCCAACTTTTATCACTTTGGTAACCACTGGTCCCGTCGTTAATTTTTTTTAACGCCGTTAAGTTTTTTTCCAAATTCAATACCGATGTTATAAGCATTTTGATCGGAACGATAATATAAGTCGATTGATGGAAAAGTTACCTCAAAATGGCGTTCCGAACAACAAAATAGTGCTTCGATCGGGTGTTTAAACCTAACGGTGCATCAATCAAATGTAAAAATTTTATCGTTTAGACAGCCTTTTCGAGAAAACTTTTACATCAATCGACAAGTATTATCCTTCCGATCAAAAGGTCTAAAACATCGGTCTTGAATTTGGAAAAAAACTTAACGGCGTTAAAAAAATTTAACGACGGGACCAGTGGTTACCAAAGTGATAAAAGTTGGGACCGTTGACAACCAATTTAATAGTTGGGACCAGTAGAAGACAAAAGATAATAGTTGGGACCAATGAAAACCAATATACATTTTTTAAATACTTTGCTAAATATTAGGGGATCAAATGAAAATTAATATTATTATAATAAATTATTATAGATAGATATATATTTTTTAAATATAACAATATTATTAATTTTGAGATAATCTCTTAAATAATGCCAACTAAGCAAATGAATCTCAAATAATGCCAAGTAAGCAAATATGATTTTGCTATATTATATAGAAGATTACCAAACTCAATCTTCTATATAATATAGCAAAATCATATTTGTTTATTTGGCATCATTTGAGATCCATTTGCTTAGTTGGCATTATTTGAGAGATTCTCTCATAATTAATAATATTGTTATATTTAAAAATTATGTATCTATCTATAATAATTTATTATAATAATATTAATTTTCATTTGATCCCCTAATATTTAGCAAAGTATTTAAAAAATTAAGACTATTTATATTTTCAACCCTCTCCTACTAAGGGTGTGTTTGGGCAAGGTTATATTTATTAGGGTATAAAAATAAAACTTAGAGATAAAATTATTAATAACATACAATTAAATACATAATTATTTTTTAAAATATACAAAACTTTTTATACGACATTGTTTTAACAAAAACTACACCATAAAACCGAACGTCTAATTATCTTTAATGTGATTATAATATTGTTATACCAAACAACAAGATTTTACATAAATTTTGTGTTTCAGTTTTACCACAGTTTTATCTCAAAACTGATTGGAATAGTTCATGTCCATGAATATCCTTAAAATCATCACATGAGTGTTATGCCCCGAGCGTTGCGCGGACATTAACCTAGTTATCTATAATTTCAAATATCATTACTCCAACATCTCTAATTTGTTCTCTCACATTTATTTTAAAAATCCAGATTTTTTAAAACTCATATTTTCAATAGATTAAAAATTAAAGCAGCTTATTGGTAAAAAAATAAAACAACCCATGCACCTTGGTTCATAAAACAAGCAAAATAAAAACTAGCAAATTAAAATGAATGAAACTTTTTTTACTGGTCGAAGTGTACGTTTGTCATTAATTACCACCCCTTGGTTCTATTTATTCCGGGTGATCGACAATAACAATACCATATTGCATATCCCTCTTCTCCACCTTCCCCACGCCACCGGACCCGCCCCCCCCCCCACCACCCCCTTCTTTCAGCTGCTATGCGATGTTCCGGCAATTTGTTCCATGCTTGTGACTCAGGTACTAACAAAAAATGTACACATGCATGCCTTCGCGTTTTATTACTAATATATTCATTTACTACTGCCTTAAGTCTTTCTCGTTTGTGGTTCGTGTTCTTTTAAAAAAAATAGGAAGCTAGTCTCATGAAACCGGAACGAGAAAAAAGGTTTTGTATTTTTTGATATAGGAAGCTAGTCTCTTGACCAGGGTTCAGCGAGTCATTCATAGCAATGTTTCGACACCTAAGGGCCAATGTTTTGTCTTCAGTAGGCTAGGTTTTGCTATCTAAAAGGGGGTGACGGCACAACTTGTTGTCCGTTTACCTGCCACTTTGCTGTAAATTCTTTTATGTTTAATATGAAATGCAAGGATTTGAAATATAGATAACACTGAAATCGTGATAGCATAGTCCAGGGACGGATCCATATGGTAGTTATTGGGTTCACATGAACCCATTGAATTTCAAATTTTTAATAGAGGTGATGAACAAAATTTGTGAGTGAACCCATAATCCCCTCTTCTAATAATTTGCTAACTCTTACCTTCACACAATGCCACTTGTCACCACCATATTCATCCTTATCTTTTTTCATATCTAGCATACTTTATTTGAAGTTTTGCTATTACTATTTTTTTCATTATAAAACAATATAAATATTTTTTACCGATTGACCTCGTGGTTACCATGGGGTCTAACCTATCTCCTCTTCTAATAATTTGCTAATTTTTGCCTCCACACAATGTCACTTGTCACCACCATATTCATTCTCATCTTTTTTCATATCTAGCATACTTTATTTTAAGTTTTGCTATTACTAATTTTTTCATTATAAAATAATAGAGTAAACTGCAGTTTTGGTCCCCGTGTTTTGATATCATTAACAATTTCAGTCCCACCTTAACAGTTTTGGTCCCTGTGTTTTTATTTTCTAACAGAAATAGTCCTGAACACTAACTCCATCCAAATTTCCGTTAAGTCTCCCTCACATACGGCGTAAAAATGTCATTTCTACCACTCTTTTTTACATGCGACTGAATAAAAATGTTAACCTACATGATGACCTAGATAAAAGAGGGAAAGAAATGACATTTTTACCCCTCAAATGCGAGGCGCGTGTGAGAGACTTAACGGAAAACTGGATGAAGTTAGTGTTCGGGACCATTTCTGTTAGAAAATAAAAACACAGGGACCAAAACTGTTAAGGTGGGACTGAAACTGTTAATGGTATCAAAACACAGGGACCAAAACTGCAGTTTACTCAAAATAATATAAATACTTTTTACCGATTGACCTTGTGGGTACCCACGGGGTCTAACCTAATCTATCTAATAAATCAAACTTTTAGGGGATAATTTTTGGAGGGATTTTTTTTCTATAATAAGAAGTTTTGGAAGTAAAATTTAGCTAAATTTTTCACCATGCAAGTTGATGGAGCCAATTCCTTAAATGTTATATATTTACAAATTGTTAAATATAATGGTTATAATTTCTTTATAAATATTACTATTTAACCCGTGTGTAACACACGGGTATTAAACCTAGTTAATAATAAGTTTAAGAGTGTTGAGTGAGAAACCCTTTCCTCCTTGTTTATAAAGGTCACATGTTCGTTCCTTTTTGTTTGGTTAAATTAAAAAAAGGCAGAGTTTAGCAATAATTTTTAAGATTTTGAAATTGGCTAACCGAACTTTTAGTTTCTTAGGTTTTCATGTCATGATTAAGAGTGTGCAAACTAAGGCGATCGAGACCATAGCTATGTTACTCATTAAAATTTTAGTGTGTTTTTAAATGTTAACTTTTATTATGATCTCGTATTTTATCAGGAGTGTGCAAACTAAGGCGAGACCATAGCTACGTTAGTACGTTACTTGTCAACATTTCAGTGTGTCAGTGTGTTTTTTGAATGTTCACTTTTATTATGATCTTGTATTTGTATATGTTTTCAAACTGACCCGAAAAATTTATTGTTTGGTTGTGAGAAATTTGACCATAAAAAAAGATGAATCCAGATTAAAAAAATCACGAGTCTATCATTGAAAGATAGACAGATAAATGATATTTGCAGGCCGTTTTGTATCTATAGCGACACTTTAATTTTTTAGCTTGGTAATCGATAGGCATAGAGTTGACTGTTGAGCTATGTATAAAATGACAAAATCAAATAAAATTTCAAATACATTGTAAATTCGGCCCAAACCAATTGGGGTAGATGTGACCGCACCGGTCACTCACTCTTGACACTTGGGGCCCTAAATTTAAAATTAAATTATAATATGGTAGCCATTGGCGCAGCTATGTAGAGACGGGGGAGGGTCACGACCCTCCCATTTTTTCCGCTAGAAGTAACGATTTGTCGGTTTTTTATTGATTTTGTTATATAAATTGGGTTGGGCCCTCTCATTTTTAAAATCAGACCCCCTTAATTTATTATACTATAACCCAAACCTAATTACCCAAGCACATCCCAAATTAAACCCAAACCCAACCTAAAAACCCATTACTCTTTTCTTTTAGTTGTCAACAATAGTGCAACAAGTCAACAAAGAACACAACCGGCTCCTTGGCTCTTCCTCTTGGTCGCATACAACATCTTCTGCAGGAAGCTTCTTCAGTTTCTGTCTGTTCTTCGGTTCTGTCGACGTCCCAAATCCAACCAAGGTCCAAGCGCCTCTGCTGACTGCTGTTGAGCGTTGCTCCTGCTCGCCTTGACTGCAACTTATGCGGCTGCACCTACCCTTGTGGCCTTGTCTCTTGTTATCTACTAGGTTAGTTTTACTTATTTACGCATGCCCTTGTCTCAATTTAGTTGTTGATTGTTGATTGTTAATTGTTGATTGTTAATTGTTAATTGTTGAATTTAGGGTTTAAGGGAATTAGGGTTTAAGTTTACTTGTTAAATATTGATGTATTTTAGAGGAATAAAGCCATAAGGGGTTTAATTTTAGTTGTTTTAGGGGTTGTTAACGTTGAAATTTAATTTTAGGGGTTTAAGTTGAGTGGTTTTGATTTTTGTTTTAGGGGTTGTTAATGCTGATTGTTTTAGGGGTTGTTAATGTTGATATTTTAAGTTTTTATTGTTTAACACGACCCGAATCGTCGACCCGAACCGTCGACCCGAACATATGTACCGAAACATAGCATTAGAAAAAAAAAATTTATGGGTAATATAAGTTTAGGCCCCCATGCTACGAAATTCCTGGCTTCGCCACTGATGGTAGCACCTTCAAATGATAACTAAATTTTGAAAAGAATCAGTAATAACCAAATAGGCTGTGTACTTATTGTGCTATTATTTCTTGGATTTATTTCCTCTGTCGTTCTTTTAATAATAACATCTTAATATTAGTATTTTTACAAACATTTTGATCAATTTAGATAATAAAAATTTTATCAATTAAATTGGTTGTCAACCAATTCTTTTCAAAAAATATATAAATTCTCAAATAAAGGTGTCTTTATATATATGATCAAATGACAACTCAATAAATATGTGACATCTTTGAAAATCATTCTCAAACACACATTTTGCATGGAAAAAACATCTGCAATAAAAAAATCATAAGTAAAAAAAAACCAAAAAAAAAATAAACCAAAAAAATGTTTCTCTCGTTTCCATGTTTAAAAAAAACAAAAAACTTCATGTTTTTTTTACTTTTTTTAGAGTATGTCAATATTGTAGTCGTTGAAAAGATAAAATAATGAATTTTATGGTGAAATTTTTGTTGAAAAAATAATGACGTGAAAAAAATATATTGACATTTTATAAAAAATAAAAATGGCATGTGTCTTGCCATGTGCTGTTTCAAAAAATTGGTTGCCACCCACCACAACCCCTTCATCCAGCCCCCACCCTTAGAAAAATTATACCGCTACCACTAAATTCAAGCCAGTGACTTCACACAACCACTAATGGCGGCGAGTGCGTATGACTTCACACATAATAATAATAATAATAATAATAATAATAATAATAATAATAATAATAATAATAATAATAATAATACTAATAATAATAATAATAATAATAATAATAATTTAACGTATGTCCTTTACTGTAAAAGAGTAAACTACAGTTTTGGTCCCTATGTTTTGATACATTTAATAGTTTTAGTTCCACCTTAACAGTTTTGGTGCTTTTGATTTTATTTTATTTTATAAAAGAAATTATCCTGAACACTAACTCCATTCAATTTTCCATTAAATCTCTCCCAACGCCCCGCATCTGAGGGGTAAAAACGTCATTGCTTCCCCTCTTTTATCTACGTCATCTCGTATGTGAGGGAGACTTAACAAAAGAGAGTGAGAAATTTGACATTTTTACTTCGCATGTGAAAGAGACTTAACGAAAAATTGAATGTAGTTTGTGTTTGAGACCATATCTGTTAGAAATAAAATCACAAGGATCAAAACTGTTAAGATGAGACTAAAACTGTTAATGCTATCTTTAACTAAAACACTTTACATGATGTAAAATGACTAAAAACCTCACATGCATTGCATATATTTTAACTAAAAAACTTAACGACCGTAAAACCAAAATTTTATGTATTTTCATGATAAGTCATGTAATGCAACTTTTAATTAAAAAAAGCCACGATTTATAATTTCACATAATATAAAAACATAAAATGTAATTTAGTCTTTTAAAATGTTACATTATTATTTTATTAATAATTATACATTTATGTATAGTAATTTAAATCGTATTTTAAAATATAACTTTAAAATCTTTGTCAGTGACAGACATAAGAAGAGGTGAGCTGTAGACGGGGCTATGGTTCAATTTTTTGTGAGTAATGTAAAATTTAATGATTTTTACCTGTTATATGTTTACGATGCACCTGAGCATCTTAAAATAATACCTCCGAACAATCAAAACATATTTTTAATGGCACCTTTTTAAAAAGATGTTAAGAAAATGATTATATTAGTTAAAATAGTCCAAATATTGTTAATAGTTTTCAAGAAAATATTGATAAAAATCCAGATATTGCTAATGATATGCAGGAAAATGATGTTTTATATAAATGTACGTAAAATAACTTTTTATACGAGTGTACGGCTGTAGTGCTGTACGCAGAAAATTTGTACAAGGGGCATATTTTTTCGGGGATACCATTACCACGTAAAAGTAAAAGAGAACTATTTTTTTCAGGTTGGCAAATCAAATAATTTACATAGGGGTGTTGCTATATACACCACTCTTTTCTAGTTTTTATTACTTGTTACACTCCATCCCTAAGGTTTTAGAAAAATACAATTTCAACATTTTTTTACAAAATTATATTGTTCTCTTAAATTAAGATTCTATTTATTATAATGTTGGATTAAGCTATTGCATTTATTTGATGAGTATCGATTATGGGCATTCAAACTAACAGAAACCGAAATAACTTGGAATAAATCGTCTTCATAACCGAAAAAATGAACTGAATTGCAAATTTGCTTTTCGGTTCGGTCACTAACAGTATCCAAATTGTGAATTTGGTTTTAGGTAACAAAAAACATGATTTATTCGGTTCGGTTATCTGAATAAACTGTATATATAATTGGTTTCATCGGATAACCGGAACGAATAATCCTACTAAAGCGGATTAATTTGGTTCGGTCAGGCAAAAAAAAACTCCATAGCCAAATAAACCTACTAAAGCGGTTTAATTCGGTTAGGATAGACCGAAAAAATGATTTCACGACCGAATAAAAAGATTTTCCAACCGAATAAACCGGACCGGACAAAAAGTTAACCGAACCGTTAAACACCGACATCAAACATTTTTTTATATATGCATATTATTAATTTCATTTAGGAACACATTTTTTAAGGAATAATTACAATAAAAGTTTGGAGACATATTTAATTTGACAAGTTTTAAAAGTTTTTTTAAGGTGGGATGTAACAAATACTAAGGGAGGTTTGTATAGACACCAAACAATGGGAATCTAAATTAATCAAGCCTCAAAACAAGAAACAAAAAATAACACAATCATCGTTGAACTTTTTTTTTTTGAACGCCTATTTTATTGAAAGAAAACTGAGACCACTAGCAAGATGCTATGGCCGAGAAACAAAGCAACCAAACGAATTACAACAAAGGACTATGACACCAGTTTTGTCAAGCAATGTTTACAAGATTTGATCTATACTTCATCCATAAAAAAGTGTTTACTTGAATCTTTTCCATAACCCCATGAGTAGAAAGAGGCCAAGAGTTAAAGATGAACTCATTCCTTGCAATCCAAATAAACCACACCGTCGCCATCATGATTAGAGAAGTTAGTTTTTTCTTTTCTTCAGAGTCGTTTGTCCCATTCGGCCAATCAAGTAAATCTCTAATTGAGGTACCTTGCCACCTAGCCCATCCGGCCCAATCAAAAACCTTATTCCACACATGCTTAGCAAAATGACAATTTAAAAGAATGTGGTCCGTCGTCTCCTTTTCGCCAAAACATAGAGAACATTCATCAGTTTGAATATTTACCCCTCTCGCCATCAAAGCCGCTTTACACGGGATTCTATTTAATCTCACTTTCCAATTAAAACCCCTGACCTTTAGAGGTACCCACTTGAACCAATGCATTGGATTAAGGTCAACCGGGGCCCGGTTTAGCTCCAGCATCTTCCTTAGACTTTTTACCGAGAACGTCCCGTCTTCTTCACCTTCCCACCACCACTTATCATCCTCATTGTTAGGAATGAAATCTTGCAGAATTTGATTTAGGCTATAAAATTGGTTCGTTTCCAATACGGAACTCGGCGCATTGCACCATTCCCATTTCCAATTAATCCTCTGATTGTATACTACATATTTATTAGAAATAGTGCAGCCTTTGTTTTTCTCTAAGGCATATAAATTAGGAAATAATGTCTTAAATGGAGCCTCACCTTTCCAACAGTCCAACCAAAACAAAACATTTTCACCTTTACCTACCTTTGCTTTCAAAAAAGAGTTAATATCAATGTTCTCCTTCACGAGCTCCTTCTCCATGCTGTTGATGTGATTCCACGGGCCCGATATCACCTTCGTACAAGGATATTGTTTAATTTTTCTGGGTTGATGATGTATGGCTGATATAACAACCACCCATAAATCTTTTGGTTTATTTTTGAACTTCCAGTTCCATTTGCTCAAAAGCGCTATGTTGGCATCCCTAATGCTACCAACCCCGAGACCTCCAACCGCACGCGGGGCTAAAACTTTCTCCCATTTCACCCATGGAATGTTTTTAGAGCTCAAGTCGCCACCCCACAAGAAATTCCGCCTAATGCCTTCTAATCGGTTTAACACTTCTTTTGGAGCTTTAAAGATAGACAAGTAGAATAGGGGAAGACTCCCCAAAACACTCTTAATCATAGTCAATCTCCCTCCAAATGATAAGGTTCTCGCCTTCCAACTCGAAAGATTTTTTCTTGAATTTATCTATCACCGTCTTCCAAGCATTTACCCTGTTCATATTTTCACCTATAGGAATGCCGAGATGTGAGAAAGGGGCGTTACCTTTTTTACAATGAAGCACACCCGTCACCACCTCCATATCATCCCCAGAAGCACCGACACCAATAAGAATACTTTTGTGGAAATTTACCTTTAAACCCGATGCTAAGTTGAAACATCTTAGCAATCTAGCTAAATTTTTTGCGTTGGATATCGACCACTCACCCATGATGATCGCATCATCCGCGTAGAGACTATGAGATAGGATTGGCCCATTGTTTGGGAGTCGAATCCCGTGGAAAACTCCACAATCCCCCGCCACCCGGAGCGAAACACTAAGTGCCTCCATGACAATGACAAACAGAAATGGAGACAATGGGTCTCCTTGTCTCAAGCCCCTAGAAGCGCAAAATTCCCCGGTAGGAGACCCGTTGATGAGAATGGATGAACGAGCAGATGAAACACAGTTATGAATCCATGATCTCCATAAAGTAGGAAAACCCATTTGAGATAAGATCGAATCCAAAAAGTTCCAATTTACCATATCATACGCCTTTTCGAAATCTACTTTAAAGAACATGGCTTTGTTTTTTCTTTTCTTGAGCCAAGCGAGAGTCTCATTGATGATTAAAGGTCCTTCAAGTATATGTCTCCCGGAGATGAAAGCCGATTGTTCACAACCAATAACCCAAGGAATCACTAGTTTAAGCCGATTGGCTAAAACCTTAGAAAAAATCTTGTACAAACATCCAATTAGGCTAATCGGGCGATAATCCGGAATAGATAGAGGATCCTTGATTTTAGGAATGAGGGCAATAAAAGAAGCATTACACCCGGCACTGATAGGACCCCCCGCATAATAATATTCAAATACCTTTACCAAGTCCATTTTGAATAAATCCCAAAATTTTCTGATGAATCTAAAATTGAATCCGTCGGGTCCGGGAGCCTTTTCTCCCCTGCAATCTCGAACAGCCGACTTAACTTCCTCATCTGAGAAAGGGCGAACTAAATCCATCATCGTTGAACTTTGATGGACAATTTGAAATGTCTGGGTTATTAAACACAACCAATCCCTAGCAAGATGCTAGGGTTGGCATGGCAGGACAACATAATTAAACAAAAATTACCTGATACATCAATTTTGTCAAGCTAAATCTCTACTCCTAGCCTGAAATTTAACCATAGAAATACATTAACTTTTGTCTTACCTATCACTCTTTCACAAGACAAAGGAATAGAGTTAAAAATGTTATTGTTCCGAGCCTTCTAGATGAACCAAATGGTTTCCATAAAGATGGAAGATACTAATACCCATTGAAACCGGTGCATTAGGTTTAAATACACCGAAATCTGGTTGAGTTCAATGATCTTTGCCAAGCTACTAAACGTAAAACAGTCTCCGGGTCACCTTTGGTTGACTTTCTTATGGATCTCTTGCTGATGTGGCTAGTTTGTTTAGAGATGTTAAGACATTGTTAGTTTGTTAAAGTAAAGTTAGTAAGGCTGTTAATTAGATCGTATATATTGTATATAAAAGTTAGATTCTTGTGTAACGATTTCAAAACATTGGAAAGAGAAAAACTTTTCCTTAAAATCAAACCCACGTGGTATTAGAGCAACATTGCTCCTAGCTAATCACTTCTGCAATTCATCTATCCTTTCTGATTTTGATTCAATCTTCATCATTTTGTTCTTCATTTCTTCTCGATTCATCATCTTCTTCAGAATTTCCAGTTGATTCATCCTTTATTATTCTTCATTCATGGCGATTTCAGTTAGTGTACGTTCCAACAAACAGTGAACATAATAAGAACAACATCGAAACCACATTTAAACGCTACAGTCCGTTGTACCTCCCTGCTATTTGATTGGAAACGATCAATGTCGATAGCTGGTCAAGGTCGTTTGGTCGGTCAAAAAGAACATAAATAGATTCCTATTTACCCTTAATAGTAAGGATAAGTAAGGTGTTGAGTCCACGAGGAGTTTGTGGTCAATGTTTAAATTTGAAAGCAAATAACTTTAAACAATGAATTAACTATTAAACAATGAAATGAAATAATTAAACTAAACAAATGCATAAATGTAAACCATCAGTTTTGATTCATTTGAATTTGAAAGCAAATAACTTTAAACAATGAATTAACTATTAATTAAAAGGTAGTCATTACTGGAATTCGGATTCAAATAAAATGTTAAGTTAATTGTTTAAGTTTTGATCATGAAAATATGACTTCTATATAATGACAAATCAATTGCCAAACAATTACCAATTACTAATCTTTATGAGTAGACAACGAAAATGTTGAAAACCGCAAACCAATCAATTAGTTTAGTAATAATCACAACAATCTCTAAACCACAGAGTTCATTTTAGCACATTAAATATAAAACAAACCTAAACAAAGAACCAAACAAATGTCTTGAAAGAATCTTTCACCCGGAAATAACCAAAATGGAAATAGCCGCTCATGCTTGTAAATTGATCTTCAGATTCAATGTTGGAAGACGTGATTGGTGATAGAATGATGATTGGAAGGATTGGAATATTGGATTTTGATGTAGAGATTAGCCATCGTCCCTTGTTCGTCCTTGGTGTTGGAGGCAAAAGATAATCATAAAATTGACCTAAATTTTGTATATCAACTCCAACTTGCGTCCCTAGTTCCATAGCACATTTAAACGTACTCTCCTGAAAATTCGTAGCCTACTGAAAAGGAAAACTTCATATTCTTGTTCTTTCTTCACTTTTGGTCCTTCTGACATGAAAATTAGCACCTAAGACCCCCAAAGCACTTGTTTAACCTAGAAAAACATATTCCAACATAGTTAAACTATTCCAAGTGATTAATCATATAAAAACACATAAACATTAATAAAACATCATTCCAAACACCACTCATCACATCCCCACACTTCACATTTGCTTGTTCCCAAGCAAACCTGCTTGTAACACTTTACTTTTCTTAACAAAAACGATCATGCTTCATCTTCACCAATACTAGCCAAGGTCCAAAGTCATACCCAACTTAATCAAGCCATTAAACACATTATACTTGGCAAGCAAAGTTATCACGTTGAATAAAAGTCTATCTACCCGTGCCTAAAAAGCTTTCAAGTATTCCTTAAGCATGCAAATACACCCCTCATAATGTCACTCCTCTCGGTTTTATTTCTGGACTAGTGAAAGGTGCGCTAGTATATTTTTGTAATACTCTAAGACCAAGAAAAGAAACACAATTACTATAAGCTTGCCTAACAATCATAACTCCACCACTTAACACAAGTCATGCGCAAATCATAAGGACTTTACAGGTTATAACATTAGGCTAGGGTTAGGGTGCGGATATGAAAATTGAAAGTGGCTAAAGGGTAGTGAAATCCAATTAGATATGCTAGCTACCGAAATGGAAAAACTAGACTCTTTAAAAAATTTCGGTTAAAAGTGGCTCACTATAGCATTGACTTTTTTTTTTCTTTTTGCCATTTCTCTTTTTTTCTTCATTTTTTCCTTTTTTTTCAACCACAATAATAATAATGCTACTAACAACCAAGAAATCTAAACACACTTAGCAATATCTAACGGATTCCACTACACGGGTGAATAATAATTGGGTTTAAAAAGGTTTAAAAGGTTTAACATGTGGGTTAACTAAAGAAAAGGTTGGGGCTCAACAGGGCTTCTAAGGGTAGTAAAAGTAGGGAAAAAATAGATAAGGCTAAACAAACAAAAAGGGTTAATCCTAATGCCTTAATCATGTTTTCGCAACCACTTGATTTGTGGTCTCGAAATGCATCTGCTAGGCAAGTTCAAGAATTCTGAATCAATCTAGTAATTCACACATAAAAAGAAATTGAGCAATCAATCCTAATCAATGTTCTAATGCTCATATTGAAAGGCTCAAAATCTCATCGAAAATTGTGTGGAAATGGGTTGCTAACATAAAAGCATGCAAAGAAGGTCCACCATCTACCTTATTACCCCCGACTAGACTTTTCTGATAATTCAAACAAATTTCTGTTTTACTAATCAAGCTAACCATGACTATAGACCTCAACTTGTGCACTAGTTAAATTAAAATTCAAGATTTACATTGAAACAAAAGCTTTCATGCACAATTGAGACTTAAAGGACAAAAATTTTAAAATTATTTCAAAATCCCCTCATCCCCACACTTGGGATACATTGTCCCCAATGTATGAGGTTTAGCGCAAATGTGAGTTTTTCATAATTCTAACAGCTCATAAACAACTAATTCCATCGTTAGTAATCCCAAACATAACAACCAACCAAACATAACAACCAACCAAACAAAACACCATTCCTTACACATAAGTTAAGCACCACCAAATTACAAACCAACGGAAAAATTAACATAAAGTCATTTCACACATAAAGACATATAAGTAAAAATAAAAGATAGAAAGGAAAACGTGGACATGATCAGTCGATCAATGGGTGCTCAATAGTAACTATCAGTAGGTGACTGTACAAATATGGATGACAAGGCATCTATCGTTCCTACAAAACCAAAAGCTCCAGTAGAAGTACCATCTCCTTGATTATGCGCTTGTTGTTGCCTTGAGTCGTCGATCCACTCTAAATGGCGTATAGGTGGCACAAGATGATTCATGCTGCCTTCAGATCTCGGTATGGTAGTGTAGTCAATCAATGGTGGATCCACCACCAATTCTTCTCCTGCACGCCATGCTGCATGTAACCTCCTCCTTTGATCATCCTCATACATGTGGTTTACTCTCTTCAACATACCATGCTGCGGTAACCTTGGATGCCATACATGCATTATGATATTTTTCAAAAAGAGTTTTTAATGTGTTATTCACTTCTTCAACATGAATCTTACATTCGTCTTCTTGATACAACGTTTCAATAGTCCATTCAACTAACAACATCTTATTACGAGGATCTAAGATAGAAGCAATGGACATAAGCACCCCAATTTCTCCCAACATTTATCAAACTTTTCATACATGGCCGGGTTTCCTCATGCCCTTTAAGAAAGGATCCTCAGATATGAAAGCATTACTAATCTCTTTTTTCACTTTATAAATTTCTATAAGAAATAAGTTTGAAGTATGATATGTTGAACCTGAAAATAAACTAGTAGCTTTTAAACAAACATCTAGCAAGTAGTAACTTTAAATATTTTATAAAAACAATTTTGAAGTTGGATAATACATATGCGAGAACAAATTAGTAGCTTTTAAAAAACTTCTAGCAAGTAGTAACTTTAAATATTTTATAAAAACAAGTTTGAAGTTGGATAATACATATGCGAGAACAAATTAGTAGCTTTTAAAAAACTTCTAGCAAGTAGTAACTTTAAATATTTTATAAAAACAGGTTTGAAGTTGGATAATACATATGCGAGGACAAATTAGTAGCTTTTAAAAAACTTCTAATAGCTTACAAACTTTTTCCGCTCGAGTCTACTCATCTTTTGTGGGGCACCATACAAAATTACAATCTCTTAATGCATAACCCTCAAAAGCTTCTTTGTTGTGAATAGCTGATTCAATCATCCGATGCGTTGAGTTCCACCTAGTTTTTACATCTGTGCAAAGAGAACGCCGAGTGTTGATACCAAGAGATACCACTATTTCACCAAACTTCAATAAATGACCAATAGACTTTTTAAAACTAGGTACTTTAAAAAGTTCCTCAAAATGTAATTTTCGTTTCACTTGAAAATTGTTCATCAAAATAGTGGTTGCCCTATCATTATTAGATTCATTGTCTAAAGTGATGGTACTTATCTTGAATACCCCACTTAATCAAACATTCTAAGATAGCATCAGATATAACCTTAACACTATGGGGGTGGTGCAAGTTCATTGAAACCAATAATACACTTATTCAATTTCCAATCACTATCAACAAAGTGAGCCCTTAAACACATATAACCAATCGTTTGGTTTGATGTCCAACAATCACTTGTAAGAGAAAAAAATATTAACCCTTTTTAGCATCTTTTTTATCCTTCTACCACTTTAACACAATCTCTATTAATTTTTGACATACTAACTCTTTGAACTAAATGATTGTTATACTTCGTTAGTTGATTGAACCAATGATACTCTACAAAAGAAAAGGGAAACTCATGCATAGTAATCAATTTTGCAATCATTTGTCGACAATTCATTTGGTCATACTTCTTATTTAACTCAATACCGGAGAAATCCTTGTTACCATCACTACCAATCAGCTCAAAATTGATAAAACCTTTTTTTTACCTTTAGATTTCATGAATAATGCACATTCCTTAAGGTGTCGCTTCAAAGTTGAGGTGGTGCTTGTATCGTTTTTTACAAAAGTATGCTTACAATGTATGCACTGGTTTTTCTTCACTGTTCTCCCTCTACAAAACATAAATCATTATCTTTTATCTCTCATACACTCACAACCACTTCAAAAATATCAAAAGTTATAAAGGTTGAAAAGTAGTTTTTCAAATGTATATTTTTTTCTCTCCTCTACCATCTATGTTTTTTCTCCTTCACTTATAACAACTCGCAACCACCAATTAAAATATAAAATACTAATCACATATATTTGATTTTTTCAACGTGAATGATCTAAGACAGCCTAATAATTTTTTCCCAAATTTCTTTAATTGAACTAGGTTTAATACCCCATGTATATACACATGTTAATATAATACAATAAATATTTTAATAATTAGATAATTTTGAAGTAATTATAAAAGATTTTCTAAATTACACATCATAGAGTAAGTAAGAATAATTTGGTAAAAAATTAGGAAAATATATTCGTCTTCTTAATTTTTTTTAGTAACACCAGCAAACACGAAACCTACATAGGAAAATTAGAAGACAATTTAAGAATTCTTAAGCATAAAAATCTGATCAAAATCATATAAATTGATAACAACTTGTCCTTCTACAAACCATAAGCTTTGGTATGGAATATTTTGATACTCTTTTGTTTAAAGCCCACAAGCTGAGCACCTAGGCCCCTAGGCGCAACCCAGCATAGCCTTGTCACATCCCTTCAAAAGCCACATTTTCAAATGTGCATGCACATTTTCAGGCCATGTTTCAGCCGATAGTTGTCTGAACAGGAAAGAATATGAATAACTTTTTAATTGATATAAAAATATATTAACTTGAATATGGTAATTATTTTTGTAATTGATAGGTAAATATATTATATGATGGTCGTATGTTGTGTAATAGTAGGAGGATTAAATATGTAATATATTAATGAGAATAAAAAACTATATATTAATTTGAATATGTTGACAACCTAATGACCTATAAAACACAAATTTAAATATATTTTAATGAGAATAAAAACCTATATATTATTTTTGTGATTGATAGGCAAATATATTACATGATGATCATATGTTGTATAATAATAGGAATATTAAATATGTAATATTTTAATGAGCGGGAAAATAATACTAACAATGGTTTCATTGCATGACATGTGATATTAAAAACTTTATTTTATTAATATGTATAGATTATTTCTTCATTTTACTATTTTCGTTTTTAATTTGTTATTTTATTGATCGTAAGATTGTTTTTTGTTTATAGATCTACATACTATCCCTTTGTAATACTTTTCTATCCAAATTAAGTCAAAACCATTAGAAAAGAATGGGCGACGCCGTTGGTGACATAGTTGGAAAAGTATTGGACTTACTGTTTGGTGTGGCTATAAGAGAGATTAGCTACATATGTAATTGCTCAGAAAATGTTCAAAATCTAAAAGAGGAAGTTGAAGGTCTCAAAGGTATGAAGGAAATGTTTGAGGTAAAAATTAATGACGCTGATAGAAAAGCAGAGGTTCCCACACCATATCTAAAAACGTGGATGACGAATGCAAATTATAAAATATCCGAAGCTGAAAAGTTTATCGCCGAAGAAGATCAATCCATTAAGACGTGCTGCAACTTGCATTTTTGTGTCAATCTGGGCACCCTCTATCATTACGGTAAGATGGCAACAAAATTAAGTCGTTCTCTTCTAAAGCAAAAAGAAGACGCTCAATCTTTTGAAATTGATATCTTCGATCCCCTTCCCACGCCAGGGTTTGTAGACAAGTACCAAAAAAAAAAACTTGAAAATATAGATATTCAAAAAGCGACTGTAAAGAAAATCGTTGAAGCTATAGAAGATGACAAGATACAAATAGTTGGAATCACCGGGTTAGGAGGTGTAGGTAAAACTACAGTAGCAAGTGAAGTTGCTGAAGAAATGAAGCATAAATTTGATCATATTGAATTCATACCAGTCTCACGCAATGTTGAAATTAAATCGATTAAAGAAAAGGTTGACATAGCAGCCCGAAAAGCATTCAACAAAGATAAGGTTCTGATCATCCTAGACGACGTGTGGGAGGGATTGAAGCTAGATGAAGTGGGCATTCCATGTGGGAGTAACTATAAGGATTGCAAGATTTTGATTACATCTAGAAGAGTAGATGTTTGTACGGCAATGAATGCGGAGATGATTATTGAGGTAAATATTTTGCAAGAAAAAGAAGCATGGGCCCTTTTTGAGCATGTTGTTGGTATATATGAATGGGACAATAAACTAAAAAAAGTTGCATCGGAGATTGTTAAACAATGTGGTGGCTTACCACTCTTTGTTAAAGCTATAGGAAGAGCTTTGAAAGGAAAAGCAATTGGGAGATGGGAGGAGGCGCTTCATCGACTACAAGCTCCAATCGATGGGGATCCACATGACAACAAAAAAGAATTACAGGATTTGATGATAAGCTACGACTATCTTGACAATAAAGTGGAAAAGGCGTGCTTCTTGTTGTGTAGTATGTTTCCAGAGGATGGAAACATTGGCCTTAAAAGGTTGACACATTATGCGCTGGCTCTAGGGATATTAAATAATCCCGATAGCATTCAAGATGCGAAACTTAAAGTTCAAGGGGTTGTTGAGTCCCTAAAATCAGCTTTCTTGTTACAGCCTGTGGAGAAATTTAACTTCTATAGAGTATCTCAAGAAGGAGAAGAAGAACACTTCAAAATGCACGACCTTATTCGTGATATGGCATTGTCTGTTGCTACTAAAAGTGATGGGGATGCCAAGTTTTGGGTGCGATCTGGAAGAGGTTTGAATGACTGGCAACCAAAACCACACTTTGAAAGCTACAAGAAAATATCGCTCATGGGAAATACAATTTGTAACCTTCCTGATCATAAACTTATTTTCCCACACCTTGATACTCTCCTTATACAAGATAATGGGCTTTTAAGTGTTCCGGATGAATTCTTTCGAGACATGAAAAAACTTGAAGTTTTAGACATGTCACGTAATGAATTTTCATCCCTCCCACGATCACTAAAGCATCTTAGAAGAAATCTCCGCACATTATATCTAAGTGAAAACTCTTGTCTTTGTGACATTTCTATACTCGGGGAGATAGCATGTCTTGAGATTCTAATGCTAAGGGGGACCGGAATTACATGTATCCCTACAGAGATCGGGAAATTGACAAATTTAAGGTTACTCGACGTTGACTATTGCCCATATCTATCATGTATAACACCTGGTGTTATATCTAATCTCGTTTGGTTGGAAGAGTTCTATATTGGGATAGCGGAGTGCGATTGTAGTTTCGTTAGGGAGCTACGTAAGTTGCAGTCGCCCAAAATTCTGCATTTAAAAGTTCCCGAGTTGCGTTATTTTCCAGAAGATTTCCGTTTTGAAAGTTTGATAGAATTTCACATTAAGGACAATGTTGTCTGGATTCGTCAAACGCATGATTGTAAACGTATCCTAGAACTTTCACAGCATAGCTTTCCCTTGACCCCGGCACTTATGAAATTGATTCAGGAAAGTGAAATGTTGAAATTGGATGGCATACAAGATTTTGATAACTGCCTAGGATGCATTTATAAAGCAGGTTTTAAAAAATTAAGGTATATTGATTTTGGGAATAGTGCAAATATTAGAAGCTTGGAGAACAAAAGTGATTTGGATAAACTTGGTCGAATTAGCAAAAGAGTTAATGACGACAAGTTATTTTCTCAAGTAGAAGAAATCAGGTTGAGTAATTTGGGTAGTTTGGAGCATATATGGAAGAGCCCACATGAGTATATAAGCTTTTGTAACCTAGAGAAAATATATATTACAAATTGTCCCTCCTTATTAGAGTTGTTCCCTTTAAGTGTAGCACAAGGACTTGTGAAACTAAAAGAATTATATATTTCAAAATGTGAGAGCTTGGTGGTTGTCATTTCTTCGACTGGAGACGAGCAAACAACTGGAATCAATGAAATTAATCCGGTTGATGATACGAGTATCATGTTCCCTAACCTTGACAATATCCACCTTTCTAAACTACCGAAACTGGAGAGCTTCTACTCGATCTGGCTCTTCTATTATCACATATCCTTCTTTGAATTATGTGAATGTGCAAGATTGTGGTAGCATGAAGAGATGGAGCAATGGAGAGAATCATATACCCAAGATCAAATTTCAGATTGAAGGGAAACCGTATACCAATATAAATCATTATATTCAAGCCCTGCCTCATCATCAGGTATATACATACATACATTACATATATATGCATGAAAACTTACACATGCATGCATGATTTATAATATATATTCTTAATTTTTTTATATATAGACGCATGGAGGGTTGACAAGGTGGGAGTCGTTTGGTGATGATACAGATGGTATGTTATGTATATACACACGTACACTTTTTCTTTAATTTGACTGATCGACGTACGTTATTATTATTTATAATTAAGCCTCGCGTGGTAACCAGCTTCTAAATTTCTATCTTTTGAGCTAAATCTGTTTCTAGCTCCTATTGAATTGCTCTTGTAATGATTTAATTAACTCACGTCGATCATTTTTGTGGTTGACAATATGTCATCAGTGCCACTAGACTAGTAAACTATATATATATAACCATCTTTTTAAATATTTATGATTCAGATAATACTGTTGAAGGGTTTGTCACAAGGATAATGAAGGTGTACGTTATACAGTATAGTAATATACTTAATTAATTAGCTCAAAGGGCAAATACTACATACCATAAATAAAAATGTGTAAAGTACTTCAGTGCCGTTTGACACCTGCTATAATTAACCATAGCAATTAAATACGTACATTTTTAAGCAAATTTTTTGTATAAATAAACTTTTTGTTTTATTTTTAAATATTTAATTATAGTAGAATTTTGGTTGTGAATAAACAAAAATTGGGTAAAGTGTATAGTTGTTGCTTAATGCATATATCAAATGTTTTAGGTTCAACTTCCACAAGAGGGTAACATTAGAGGGTAATTAACATTGGTATTTATGCATTTTAATCCTCATATATGATTATAAAGAGCATAATTTTTTTAGTTTACTCAATCCGTCTCTTTCGCTCTAATTTCATTTACTTTAATTAATTTCAGATGAAGAATTAGTTGGTGGAAATTTTTTGGCTGGCTCTTCATCTGACACAGGTAGTTAACTAAACTCAATTTATTTCGGGTCGATCTTCTAGCTAAAAAACATATTGTAAATTGTGATTTACCATTTTAAATCGTAGATATTACAGTATTAAAATGCATGACTCAATTTGTTAGTATGTGTGTGTACGAAGTTGAAAATCATAATTAAGTATTAACTAAGTAACATGTAAAGTGATTATTGATCGAGATTCTTCAAGTAAAAAACAATGTATTAAAATCTGATCTAACAGCTACGTCAAATAGACCAGAGCCCGACTGGTTCAATTGCCGATACTAATCTAACATGTTGTTACCGTTTGTTCTGAAAATTAACAATGACTTGTGGATCGAATATTTGATATTTAGTTATAAATCCATGTAAGCTTCTTAAATATTGTTAAGGGACTTTTTAATGCTAAAGGTGGAGTAGTTACATTTACACTTCAGACATGATGCTCTAAAGGTCATCAACCCATTAACAATCTTCCTTTTAGTTTACCTCATCTCTTAGCCACATGGGTTGGTGGCCCTAAACCGGCTTCCAATCATATTTGTTCTAAAAAAAACATATATATGGTAAGAGTCAATGACCCTTTGAAGAATGCCACGATCCAAATCATGTCATGATCAAGGTAATAGATTAGAAAGTTGATGTGTTTTAAAAGTATGTAGTGATAGTGTTTAACTCGTCTACTCTAATAAATATTAACTTTCGATTTATTTTCAGGTGAAGAGTCAACTAGTGGCAATTAAGACGGTGGCAAATGTTTGTCTGATCAGACAGATAGGTTGGTTTACTCTTTTTAATTCTAAATTTTGAACTGTAAACCAATATTTGAACTGCGATTTACCATCTTACTTCTACTCATCAATTCATTAGCATGCCTGAGCCTCTATATATTCTAATGTAATGCATTTAAATGTTGTGTGAAATATCACGTACTATCCAACCAATCAGGGTTGTCTCAGAGGATTTTTTTATGCCCTGTGTACGTGGGCCCGATATAAAAAAACCATCGACACTAACAAAAAAAGTGTCCAATATTCCCCCTAATTCCCTTGTCTACCCGATATTTATTCACATAAATGTTTTAATATGACTCATATAATATGAGTAATAGACACTAATAACTCAAGACTTGTTAACGCAAATTAGTGTCCTATTACTCATATTATATGAGTCATATAATATCAAATTAAATTTTACCACCTATCAAACTATTAGCTATCTTCTGTAGACTCTATATTTTTTGTTTGTATTTGAAAATTATTTCATAACTATCTCCGTAAGTTCTTCATTTTTTTGTTAAGATTAATATTAAAATTGAATCAATGCTTCAAATATATTTTACTTTGAAAATCACATTTTTATGAGTTTATCATTTTTATCGTTCAACTCGTGCAATAAACGAGTTCTAACCTACTATACATATAGTATGTATAACTTTAAAAATCTATGCCCCAGAGTGAGTTGCTGCAACTAATGCCTTGCTGCTATTATTATGTGCAACACTATATACTTGCATATATATGTACAAGACAGTTATCTATACTATTCTAAACGACATGTACAATGGTTAAAACATCAACTGATGACACATTAATGATTATTTTAGCTTAACTTTAACAGTTATATTGGCTCTACAATAATATGCTTACAGGAGTGTGGCTGATGAACTGGATTAATCCTGATTGGGAGTGGCTGCTGAACTAAATGGATACCGGTGGGCTTCATACTCCATCGCGTATAAATCATAAATCTTTCTATGATTAATAATATCAAAGACCTGCTGTTTTCATTGTTGTGTAAAATATTGTACTCGTGTAAACAAGAATTGATCTCTGTTTTCCCTTTGTAATATTGTGCGACTCTATTGTGAGTGAAGCTTGTATGTGTGTTTTTAGTATTTGTTGACAGGGCAGTAATTAATGCTTTGATGTTTGGGATTCGATTATGGGGTGTAATTTTTTTAGGGGCTGTTTGTTTCACCTCTTAATGGTTTAATCATTCAGATTCAGCATTCAGAACGTTTGTTTTATAAAAAATATATAGTCTCTTAATGGTTCAGTTAAGTGCTGAATGGAACTGAACCAAATGATAGAGCCTCTTAACCATTCAGATGTTGCTAAACAACCCCTAAGTGTTGTTGTGGACCGGACGTTGATTTCTCTTTGGTCAAACAGGTCGGTGGTGTGCATGCAAGGTTAGTATAATTTTCTTTCATCTTGATCAAATTTTGGTTTGTGACTTGATATATTTTCTACAAAACCACCCTCGCACGGACCCGGATTTTCGGAGTTGCATTCGTGTCCGCAGGTCGTGCGGGCGTCGCATTGAGACAAGGATTTCGAACCAAATTTGCACCCCCCCTGCGCGCGGGTAGGTGCTAGAGTAAAATGTAACATAAGAACTTAATAGTGAATTAAGATTTGTATATATAAAGGCAACTATGGTTTGTCTCCACTCCTATGTGGGACAAGTGAAAAAAAAATTAATCTCATTCAGATGTCCAACCAAACAGCTTCAGTACTTAACCATTCAGACCTCTTAACCATTCAGACCTCTTAACCCTTCAGCACTTAATCATTCAGCACTTGCCAAACGTTGATCTTGAGCAATCAAGAAGGCGTTTTTTGCAGGGACGTACCCACCCTTAGAGGGTGGGTGGCGCCCGCTCCCCCTGTGAAATTTTTTTTTTGAGTTTTTATACGTTAAATTCTCGACCGACCCCCGTAAAAATTAGCCCTCGACCCCATTCAATCTTGAAAACTTAGTTTAATGCCAGTTAACGGCCTATATGAGACACATAATATTTAACCATGGATTAGGTTAAATAATGGTTAGAAGAGAGTAATATATATATTTATTTATAGTGTCATGTATAGTCAAGTATTAAGGTATTATAACCTCAAGCGTTTTTCACCATTGCACAAAACCATCAACATAGTTTATGATTTGGATGGTCATGAGTACAAGAAAAGAAATACATAAATAAACTAACTACTTTTGCTAAGTAATCAAATGAGAAGTGAGAAATGGTGGAAAACTTAGTTGTAGAACCATGGTTCACAACATCACCATTTTTATACCATAACACAAGTACTCCAAAATAATCTTATTTGGAAACATGATTTGGTTTCATTCACTTCTTATTTGTAGATTAATTAGTAGCTTAAGAAAAATGTAGAATGGAGACATATGAAGTTTAAGAAACAAAATAAAAGATTTATTTTATAAATTTTGAAAAAAATAATCCTAATTCGAACCTCAAAATGGTGATTTACCAAACTTTATATACCTTATTGGTAAATATATGGTAAAATTCATAGATGATGTTTCAAGTATTTAGGAATAAAAATAAAGTAAAAAAATGAAAGAGAGAGTTTGAAAGAGAGTTTAGAGTGATGAAAGAAATTAAAGAGATTTGGTTTGGTATTTATAGATAAAAATTAGGATTAGACATTAAAGAAGTTAGGTAAATGAAGAGAAATTGAAAATTTTCAATTTCAAATATAGGTGGAGGGAAATGAAATTTTTTTATTTTGACCTCTCAAATTTAGTTGTTGTCATTTTTTAATTTGACCCGAACCGAATCGAAACGGATTGGAAAAAATATTATACATCGATACTCAAAATATTACTATCAAATTTCCGACCCCCATAAAAAAAATTCCTGGGTACGCCACTGGTTTTTTGGGCCGTATTCATCTTCCATCTTCGCTCGAAATGAATTGGTGCCCACATCATGGAACTGTTTACTCAGTTTTTTTTTTATGTGAAATGAAATACTCTTGCAGTGTTGGGTTTATTAAAAACCAGCATATAGCTAGGAAATTACAATATACATTGACCAGAGTCACAAGACGTGTGGAGTGTGTACTCGGTTGAGATTATTCTCATTTCAAGAAGCCTTGGTAGTTCAGGCGGCAAAACCCCCTAGACCATGGGGTCGTCTGGGACAAGGCTCTTGGTTAGGGCGAGCCCCCTAGACCTAGCTAACGGAATTTACGGAAGATTTTTCTATTTTAATTGATTTATTATACACTTACTATTAATCTCCTCCTAGTACGTTGTTTTGCCTTGCATTCAAGGTCTTTCACAATTAGCTCATTTGTATAAATATATAATTAAGGATGCTCTCAGATGTATTACGCATTCACTATTCACTATAATCAATAAACAAAACCATCTTCTTTAATTTTCTTTTGCCATGCATACTAAATTTATTATATCCTACCAACTAAATAACACCTAACCCTCAATCAAAAAAAATAAATAATAAAAGGAGAGGCAAGTGAAATACAAGGGCTAACGACAACGGAGCAATACTAACAACTTGAAATTGTTTGGGTCCATGCATCAAACAAGACAACACACCTACTGTAAACATGGCAGATAACGGGGATAAAGAAAAGGAATTTTCAACCACCCATTATCATACCTAATGGCGCGTCCATTGCCGTACGTTGAGGGACGTGGGACTATATTTTGCCTTAAGGGTGTTCATTATTCGAATGCCATTTGAAATATTTGAAATTCGATTCGAATCGAATTCGATTAAAATCATTCGAAATCGACTTTCGGTCATTCGAATTCGATTCGAATAATTTTGTCGAATGTGGATTGAATACGAATATGATTTTCTGTATTCGAATTCGATTCGCCCAATTCGAATAAGAAATTTATATATATTTTAATATATATTTTTAATATATCTAATTAATTATCTATATATGATTAATTATGATTTAATGGGCTTGAAGTAAAGTTAAAAATACCTAATTAAATCCAACTCATTACCCAATTTTAATTGTTGTTTCTACATATGAACATGATTTGATGTTGTGGCAACTGCTTAATTGTTGTTTTTATAGGTTTTGTACTTGTTTATAGTCTTTTTTGTGTTTGATTATGCAGTTTTAGACCTTTTGTTAAAATGTTTTAGACATGTTGATGTGCTAGTATATTGCATATTGTTTGGGTGATGTTGTAGACTTATGTTATGTTGGTGCTACATTTGTATTGTTACTTGATGTGTTTGTTTATTATATTTTCTTAAAGCGAATACATTCGAATCTATTCGAATTCGAATAACTTAATCGAATCGAATACATAGAATTTTATTCGAATGTGGATTGAATACGAATACAGTTTTTAAAATTCTCAATTCGACCAATTCGATTCACCTAATTCACATTCGATTCGAATGAACACTCCTACAATTGAACGAAAATAAAGGGATCCTTCATGTTCCCAAATTCAAATGCAATATGTTATCCGTTAATAATTTAAGCGGGTCATATTCAGGTTGACCTGAATTTATATTATCCACGTTAGGTTGAAATTTTTTACATGAATAAGAATATGGGTCGAGTTAAGATTGCAAAATTCAACATGTCAACCCACCAACCCAAAAACCTTTAATCCGTCAACCCAACACGATCGACACAACTACTAAATACTAAGTTAATTCAGTGTCTAATCACTTCCAAAAGCAAAAGTCACTCTTTTGAACGCATAGGTTCTTTCCTTAATTAATTAGACATCCAATTAAACAATGTAAAAAATCAGTGTTTTAAAAACCGGTTCAAACCGGTTGAATCAGTGATGGTGCATTTTGCCGGTACGATTTAGGGCGGTATTTTGGGTAACCGGCATGTATATCATACCACCGAAATGTTCCGATTAAACCGCTCGAACCATTAAACCGGTTTTCATTTATCCCATTTTTATAAAAAAAAAATAC
The DNA here is from genome assembly GCA_030867185.1 of Tagetes erecta. Classification (NCBI taxonomy): domain Eukaryota; kingdom Viridiplantae; phylum Streptophyta; class Magnoliopsida; order Asterales; family Asteraceae; genus Tagetes; species Tagetes erecta. Next base: position 12,733,756 of record CM061494.1, read on the forward strand.
ATAGTATTTGCAAAAATCGTCTCATTCATCGTTCACCAATCACCTCGTTTATTTGGTACATGACCAACCATCGATTAATTTGAGCATCAAATATCGTATTTTTTGGAATTATTTTTTTATTAACTTTTGGATTATTTTTATTACTAAATCATGTATTTTTTTAATTTTCTTTAAATGCATGTTATACTTTAAAGAAATATAGGGTAAATAGTCACTCCGGTTAAACCGTCCGGTATAACCGAGTCTAACCGGTTGAACCTTTTCTAAGCTCAATCCGGTATGATTAAAAAACCGGTTTTTAAAACATTGCAAAAAATCACATAGTGTTTAATATCCCAACTCCCTCTATACAAGCAATTACACATCCAACAAACAAAAAACTAAAAAACGTATTATCTATCTAAATATATAAATCAATATTTTAAGAAATAGTTTTTGAACGAAAAATATTTATTTTATAATAGGAAGCTTTTGATGAAAATTTAGTGAAACTTTTCATCATGCATGAGTTGCTAAAGCAAAATTGTTAAATATTAAATATTTACAAATGTTTAAACATAATGGTTATAATTTCTTATAAATATTATTAATTTAACCAATGTATAAAATACTATACTATACATTCATGCATAAAAGTAAGACGTACTTACCGAGTATACAATACTAATATACTATACATGCATGCATGCAATAAATTTAAATGTAATAATGGACTTGGATTCTCTTTCTATTATATACCTTACTTGTTTTCTTTTATTTATTTTTAAAAGCAAAAGTCCCTCGTTTGAAAGCATTGGTTCTTTCCTTACTAAGACGTCCAATTAAACAATGCAAAATAACTTTTAGTGATTAATATTCCAACTCCCTCTTTACAAGCAATATTTAGACATCCAAACTAACAAAAACTCAAAAACGTACGTACAATATATGTGATAATAACTTAATTCATATAACGGTTTGAGATTGTTCATTTTCTTGAAATATATAATTAATATGATCCAGGCACTTTATTTTTCAATTTGCATAGCATGAGTCCACCTTCCTGCTTCAACTCACAATCTTCTTCTCAATTATTTCCTTACAATTCTGCCTATTACGATTTTCATTAATTCTTGGTTTTTTCAAGCATATAGTTGTCTCTTGTTTGTACATTCATACATACTATCCCTTTTTGAAGCTACTTTTCCATCCTAAGTCCAAACTATCGGAATAAGAATGGCCGAGGTCGTTAGTTCTCTGGTTGGAAAAGTAGTAGACTTCTTGTGTGGTGTGGCTAGACAAGAGATAAGCTACATGTGGAATTCATCTCTTAATGTTGAAAATTTAAAGCATGAAGTTGAAAATTTATCGGGTATGAAGGGAAGAGTTCAACAAAAAATAGTTTTGGCTAATTCTAAAGGGGAACTTCTCCTAGAAGGCGTGAAAGAGTGGTTAAAGAAAACAGATGATAAGATATCTGAAGCTAGGAAGTTTATAAACGATGAATCACAAGCCAAGAAGACGTGCTTCAACCTACGATTGTGTGTCAGTTTAAGTACCGTACATCATTACAGTAAGAGGGCGACCAAAATAACTTCTTTACTTGTGCAACACCAAGTAGAGGGTAAGGATTTTGAATCCTGTGTCTCCCTTCCAGCTCCCACACCGGGATTCGTAGACCTCTATCACAGAAAAAATCTCGAAAATATCAATACGCAAAAGTCAACTTTGAAGAAGATAATTGAAGCTTTAGAAGGTGAAAAGATACAAATAGTTGGAATCAATGGCTTAGGAGGTGTAGGTAAAACTACACTAGCAAAGGAAGTTGCTACAATTATGAAGAATAGGTTTGCAGATATTGTGTTTGTAAAAGTCTCACAAAATGTTGATGCTAAAATGATTAAAGAAAATGTTAAAGTAGCAGCGAAAAAAATAATGCAAGGAGAGAAGGTCCTAATCATCCTAGATGACGTGTGGAAGGAATTGAAGCTAGAGGAAGCGGGCATTCCATGTGGGAGTGACAAAATGAATTGCAAGATTTTGATTACGTCGAGAAATAGAGATGTGTGTGAGGCAATGAATGCTCAGAAGAATATTACGCTCAACCCTTTACTAGAAAAAGAAGCATGGATCCTTTTTGAACGTGTGGTTGGTATAAGTGAATGGGAACATTCATTAAAAGAGGTTGCAATGAAGATCGTTAAAGAATGTGGCGGATTGCCACTCTTTATTTTAGCTGTAGGGAAGGCTTTGAGAAAAAAGGAATTTAATATTTGGGAGGCCACACTCGGTCGACTGCAAAATCCCACCGAAGATGATGCCCCTTTCAAATCAGAAGGAATAGTTCAACTGAAACTAAGCTATGAATTTCTTGAAAATGAAGTAGCTAAATCATTATTCTTATTATGTTGTATGTTCCCGGAAGATGGAGCCATTGGCCTTAAAAGGTTGACATATTATGGGCTAGCTCTCGAGATATTTAAGAACCCTGATATCAATATTCAAGATGCAAAAGAGAAAGTTCAACTTGCTATTGAGTCTCTTAAATCATCTTTCTTGTTATTATCTGAAGGCGAAGACAATGAACAAGAATTAATCAAAATGCATGACCTTGTTCGTGATATGGCAATACTTACTTCCGCAGGTAAAGAGAAGTTTTGGGTGCAGTCTGGAAGAGGTTTGAAAGAATGGCGACCCAAACAACACTTAGAACACTACAAGAAGATATCGCTCATGAAAAACGAAATCTGTAAGCTTCCAGATCATGAACTTCTTTACCCACGCCTTGATACTTTCCTAGTACAAGATAATGAACTCTCAGTAGTTTCGGATGGGTTCTTTCTAAGCATGAAAGTACTTAAGGTTTTAGATATGTCATGTAACAAAATGTCATCTCTCCCACAATCACTAAAACATCTCAAAATACTCCGTTTTCTAGATCTAAGTGAAAATGGGTACCTTTGTGAAATTTCTATACTAGGAGAGTTAACAAATCTTGACATTCTAAAGCTCAGAGGAACTGGAATTATAAATATCCCTAAAGAGATCGGGCAATTGACGAAGTTAAGATTGTTAGATGTTTACTCTTGTGAAAGTCTATCTTATGTAACACCTGGTGTCATGTCAAAGATGGTTAACTTAGAAGAGTTGTATGTTGGGTTGGAGGAGGGGGAATGCGATTTTCTTCAAGAATTAAGCGATTCGCTAAAAATTCTCCATTTAAAGGTTCCTAAGTTGGATTGTCATATTCCTGAAGATTTCCACTTTGAAACTTTGGCGGAATTTCTCATTGAGGACGAATTTTTCGATTATCCGATGCATGATTGTAAACGGGTCATACACATTTCAGATATTAACTCCCCACTCAAGATGCGAGTTATGAAATTGATTCGAGTAAGTGAAAGGTTAAATTTGTGGCGTGTAAAAAGTTTGAGTAACGTCCTATCAAACTTTTATCTAGAAGGTTGCGATAAACTCAAGTGTATCGAACTGGTGGGGTGTGACAATGTTAGAAGCTTGGTAAAGACATGTGGCCTGGATGCAATGCAGACTTGTGCTACATCAGATGAAGTTGGTCAAATTAGGGTTTTTTCCCAAGTGGAAAAAATCGAGTTGTACTATCTCAAAAAACTGGAATTTGTATGGGATAAGCCAGGTGAATATATAAGTTCTTGCAATCTAACAAATCTCACGATTGGACAATGCGCCTCCTTATTGAACTTATTCCCTTTAAGTGTAGCGCAAGGGCTAGTCAATCTTAGAGATATACGAATTGAGAGCTGTTATAGTTTAACGGCTGTCATTTCGGCTGGAGATATGCAAACAACTGGAAGTGAAATTGAGTTGGTTAATACAGATACCGTTCTAATGTTTACAAATATTCACCTTTATAATCTACCTAAACTCGAGAGCTTCTACGCTGCTCATTCTACCATAAAATATCCTTCTTTGAAGTTTGTTTATGTGGAAAAATGTCCCAACATGAAGAGATGGAGTAATGGAGACATTAATCATATGCCCAACCTCGATTTTGATCATCAAGGAAGAGCGTATAGCAATATAAATGATTATATTAATGCAGTACTTCCTAAGGTATGAAAAATATATGCATGCATGCGCATCCTAATATTGATTTGCTATATATATACACACATACTGATACATACATACGTGAATAATTAACTGCTTAATTGTTACTTTTACAGTTAACGAACGGAGATTTGATTATAAGAGAGAAGGAGTGTCGAGATGACACAGAGGGTAATATAATTAAGTACCCATTTTATAAGTTAGGTTGTAAAGAAAAGTGAGACTAAATTAATTTTCATTTTAATTAACTAATAATAATTCACCCTTTGTAGGTTATCATCTAGTGGTAACCAAGGAACATATCCGAAACACGGTAGGCTTACCAATCCCTGTCAATTTAGGACCATATATGTTCAATTTCTATAAGATCTAATACAAATTAGTTTTTGCCGAAACACCTTAAATCACCGTGAAATCGTTTGACTTAGTTTCAAGGTGTTTTAAAGCATTTCTTAGGTTTGTTAAGCGGAAATTTTTTGTACGTAGGATCATAAAAAACTCTTCATTCCAGTAAAAACTTGAAAACTCCTACCATTTTATCTTTAAACATAAATAATTTTTTCATACGTTACGAATATTTTTTTTAAATACATCTAAACCAGTAAGAAATTGAAATAAGCAGCCCTTAAGTTTGGAAGAAGGGTCAGAGATGTGTATTTGTCATTAAGTGGACAAAAACAAAAGTTTTATTGTACGTTTTGTTCAGAAATGTTAAAATTATATGGGGGATGTGACGATCTGAATCATATCTCAACTCCTAAGTTTGGATGTTAACGCTTCCTATCCATATGTATATAATTATAATGCTACATAAATAACGCTTTACTTATGTTAACTGAAGGTTCGGATGGTTTGGTTTGATGAATTTGTGGATCGATTGCTGCGTGGGTTAAATAATAGAGTTAATTAGATGGTTGAGACTTGAGAGAAGTGGAGAAAGCCCCCTACGGAGAACAACAATATATATATGGCACTTTATGTTTTGAAAGTTTCAAACTTGAAGCACTTAATTGGCCAATGGTAAATTGTATTTTTAGTCACTAGTTGTATTAATAAGTTACTTTAAAGCATATAATGTTGTATTTGACTTTTACCTTGTATTTACAGTTCCTTTGGTTTGTATTAACTATAACTATATAGCTATAAATGAGCTGATCTTTAAGGCGAAAACTCCAACGGTTGATAAGGTGGTAGATGTAGTGAAGTTTTATGGCTTTTCTTGGCTGAAACATCGTGCTAAGATGTCGGAGTTAGTTTGGCATTTATGGTGTAATTTCTTGTTTTAGTAAGGGTTTTTGCTTGTATTGTCGCCCCTAGCGTCTTGCTAGAGGTAGTTTTTAATGATATCCTTTCGCCGTTCAAAAAAAAATAACTAGCTATAAATGCGGCCGTTAACTCCCGCACACACACGTTGATAAAAAAGTTTCATGTTTCTACGTTATGATGTAAAGTCGTAATGAATTACATATTAAAAGACGGAGATATATGTCAAAATCAGTGACGGATCTAGAAAAAAAGTTCAGGGGTAGCGGAAAATTGAATTGTTAGACCTAAAGGTATACCGATACATAAAACGATAAAAAAAAATTAAATTTTTACACTAGTTTTACACTACGCCGGAAAAGTTGAGGGGTAGCGGTCGCTACCCCTCCCACCCTTCTACATCCGTCCCTGGTCAAAATGATGACTAAGTCATACCCGAAAAGTCAACGTTGTAAATATGTCAAAGTTAAGTTAAAGAGTAAAAAGTGTAAAACTGCCAAAGTAAAATGACTAAATTAGTAAAGTTGAGTTTCGAGGAATTTTTAAGTAATTTGTATGGTTGACTAAATCAATGATCAAAGTAATGCTGGTGAGACAAACATGTTTTATCCACTGGCGAAGGTTTGATCCTCGTTAATGGTTGCTACGTACGCCGGCCTATGTGGGGTTTTCCCTGTCAGCCCCCCTGTCAAGTTAGATGCACCATGCGAGCGTGGTTAAGACAACATATATGGTTGCATAACTTGGTTTACGGACCCCATGTGACGGGGGTTGTGTGCGTCACAATTCATGAAAGTCGTCGTAAAAAAAATACATTAATCATAAAAATTTGCAAAAGGTGAAACAAATTACAAAGGGCCGGGTTCCAAGTTTAATCAAGATCAAACTCAAGAGCAAGTCAAAGAAATGAATGTCTAAATGACACTGATCGATACCATCAAATAATTTCCTTTAGTTTCTCAACAGATGGACCAAATCCATTAGCGAGGGTGAATGAAGCAAATGTCATTATAATAAACAATCCATGAGAGCATAAGAGGAGTTTAAATTAAACCCATAAAGTTGTGAGCTTTCACTCTTGGCAATTAATGTAGAGATCAATTCACCTTGAAACTCTAATTTACAATCTTACAGAACACACACAAACACAATCTCGTCAATTCGGAAGCAATATATTTACTTTTTATTTTTTTACATGGGAGTTTATCAAGACACTTTTTTTAGCTTTCTATTTTTGTATCAACTGCATATATACCTTTGTAAACTCATCTTAAATGTATATATAGTCAACTAAAAAGTTTAATTGCATATATACTTAATTTGGTTATATGACAAGATTATAATTAATGAAACGCAAAAAAATTTAAAAACATTTGGTAAATCCACAAGAAACGAGTAAAAATGCAATAATTTATATAAACTTTTTTAATAAAATAAATTAAAATTGGGTAAATTCGTCAATTAAAAAGGTTTATAAGGATAAATATACAATTAAATATTTTAGTTGGGTATATATGTCATTATTGAAGTTTAGAGGAGAAATATGTCAATGACCCTTATTTTTATATTATTTACAGACTGGGGCTTATTTTCTAGCGATAGACTTGCATCGTTAGTAACTTAGTACAAACGAGTTTCCTTGTAATGATATATCCTTACTCTCACGTGCTTGGTTGGAGCCAACAAGTACTTGGTGACCCATTAGTAATACTTTTATATTTGGAACACAAGTTTTTGGATTTAAACCTCAAACGTGAGAATTATAATGACAACACTAAAAACAAGTTCATTAAACGACTTGTTGGTACCGGGTTAGGCTTTGGGTGTTTTGTAGGCTTTTCATGTTTTAGTATAAACTAGATAAAAGACCCGGCCGGGCGATGCGGCGGCCATATTTCATGATATATAACATATATATTGACAAATAAGGTGGAAACTCGAAAAAAAAAAACAAAAGTTAGAACAACCAATTGAAGCACGCCACGTGGCAGTCGGTGATGGCCGTTACATTATAGAGTTATGTATAACTAGTTTAGTGCTTGCGCTACACTCGGGAATACAGCATTCAAGTTATGCTTTTAAGGATGTTCATGAATATTCCATTCAGTTTTGAGACAAAACCGTGGTAAACCGAAATACATGATATATTTTTAAAAATTAGATTTTTAGTATAGCAATATTATACTCAAATTAAAGAGAATAAATTGTTCAGTTTTCTGATGAATCGTATAAAATGTTATGTGTGTTTATAAAACACTGAGATTTTTAATTGTATGTTATTATTAACTTTATCCATAAGTTTTATTTTAAGCTCTATCAAATATAAACCGACTCATGTACACCCTTGTAGTAAAGAGTTAAAAATATAAATACTCTTAAATGTTTCAGAATTTTCCAAAATATTAGTGGACCAAAAATGTAATTAGTTTTATTATAATGTATTTTATATACATATTTTAAATTAAAAAAAATCATTATTGTGAGATAAACTCTCAAAAGTTGTCATAAGCTAAAAGTTTTGAAAAGATACACATAAACTTTTTTTATTTTGCTATATTATATAAGGAAGGATAAGGACGTTGTATATTCTATTAGGGTTATTCATTCAAGCCGTTAAAAAAAATAGAGAGTATTGATTTAGTTTTCTTCTTGTTTGATCATTAAACATGGATTCTGCAAACATTGTATAATTATAGATATCGTACGTGAGATCCTAGAGACGTTTGGTACTTTTACTTAGACGTTGAAGTTTAATAGCTTTCGCTTTTGAAGAGAAACCTTCAAAGAAGAATAGATGCACCTAAACGGAATGAGGAGGTTCTCGTAGAAGAATAGACGTTGAAGTTTACACTCTAAGGCAGATGCTAAAAAATCTAACGCTATACAATTTATTGAAAAAAATAAACTTATAAAACATGCTTTAACTTACAATTGTGTGTCAATTTGTTGGAGTCAATGAGTCATAGGCTTAGGAGGTGTAGGTAAAACTACACTAGCGAGTGAAGTTGCTGCAAAGTCGAAGAATTGATTGATGTATGTTTTTATAAGTTGATCGTAACGATGGCAACGAGGATGATTGGTGCCGTTGAAGAAAGAGAAAGTCTGTGGATGGGGGCTAGCTTCGATTTTTTTTTTTGGCGTTTTTTCTCACAAAATCACTTAACCATTTTTTGCACATAGTTTATATTTTTCTCATAAAAGTCTGAATATTTTGACAAATTGACCTAAAATAATCTCAACTAACATTTATTGGCTAAGTTTAATTCCAACTCAATTTATTCCCTCTAGTGGTCTCAAATCCAACTTTTTTGGCCTCCAATGGTCTGTCATTAAGTGCACTTAACGGCCTTTTTTTCGACTTTCAAACCGATATTATAGGGATTTTGATCGGGAGGAAAATACGAGTCAGTTGATGTAAATCTTACCTTGAACTGGTGTTCCACACGACAAAACGGTCTTCAATCGGGTCTTTAAACCCTAACGACGCTTCAACCGGATGTCAAAATTAAATCATTTGGAGCAAAATTGAAAGTAAGGTTTACATCAACTGACTCGTATTTTCCTGCCGATCAAAATCCCTAAAACATCGGTTTGAAATTCGAAAAAATAGAAAAAAAGTTAACGGTCGTTAAGTGCACTTAACGACGAACCACTGTAGATAAAAAAAATTGAATTTGGGTTCACTGGAGAGAATAAACTGAGTTGGAATTATTTTTAGACAATAGGTGTTAGTTGAGTTTATTTTATGTCAAATTGCCAAATATTTTATTCACATAGTTTCTATTTTTCTCATAACTAGACTTAATATTTTTCTGCAAGTTAAAGCTCCCTACATAGGTTAGGTTTAAATAAAACTAGATACGTAGGTCAGGCCGCGCGATGCTGCGGCCGGGTCTTGTATTTGTGACTTAGTTACACGTAATGCAACTGTGATAATAAGATTTTAACATGTGTCGTGTGTTATGACAACATCGTTGCTTCGTTACATGTAAAAATTATTTTGATGCATAGATAAATTTTTTTTTATGTTTCATACGTTACAGCGTAAAATTACAATAGTAATTAAAAAAACAAATTAAACGACCATAGGCGTATCTCTTTTAAGAGTTGGAGGGAGTCAACGTTTCTTGTGAGTTATTATTATCGAGTAAGTTTAGAAAAAAAAAGTCAAGTTAAAAATAAAATAAGTAAAAGTTCTAATCATAGTTTAAGTTAAAAATAAAATATATTATATATTTTTTTTTGCACTTTGCAGTTTGCTGTTTTATTTTAAAACCTGGGTTCGTTTTTCGAAAACATAAAACTGTTTTGAATTTGTATTTCAAGTCCGATGGTTGTAGGTCAAATTCGTAATATTTAAAAAAACGGGTTCATTCTAAATCACCACATCTCAACCATCTTAAGTTCTTAACCACCATTTCCGGTCAAAACCACCACCACAACACATAGATGGAGAGAGGGAGGGTTCGCCTTTAGGTCCTCATCTTCACCATCTTATTCTCGACTTCGTCTTCAGATCTTTGTTCCCTGCCATCTCCGGCGACAGGGGTGCAATTTGAACGGTCTTCGACAAGGTCAGTTTCAAGTCTTTTTTCGGGCAAAATTTTGAAACCTGCTAACCCAGAAGTCAGAACACTGAAGGAGGAGAAAGTGACCAGCGGTGGTTTGATTTTTTCAACGCCGGTGAGCATATGAGTAGGATCGAACATCACCACGACACAAAGGAAAACTACTGACGTCACTGTCACTCAAAACAGTGAAATACCCGTAATACCCTCGTCGGTGGCACTGTAGCCACCGACCTTCCAAAATAGTAGTATAGGAAATTATGAATGTTATTTATAAGTATTTGATAAAATTATTAGAAAAAAAGGTAAAACAATGAATATAAAACTTTTTTTAGTTTAATAAAAATAAGTTGTAAACTTATAATCTTTTTTTAAAAATATTTGATGAGTTTGATTGAAGATAAACGATGAACAAAAAAAATTAAAGCGGGGTAAATTTGATTTTTCTTTCTCTCTTACAAGACCCATACTTTAACATGGCAATGGGGTAGATTTAGGGTGGGTATAACTAATCCAAACTTCATACCTATTATAAAAGTGTATCTCATGTATGACTCAAAATTAGGTGTGTGACGGGTATTTATTCGTCGGGTAACGAATATACTTGCGGGTATTTATTTGAAGACGAATATGATTTTCAATATTCGCATTTTATTCGCCAATTTAAATAAAATATATATATTTTTTAATATATATAATCAATTATCTATATATAAATGAGTTTTACCAAATCAAGAAGAGAAATACAATCATTATTTGGTTGATACTTTATATTATTCTTTCCGGAAACGATTTTTAATGCAAGAACCCCAAAACTATATACATCGGCTTTATAGGTTAAGTAGCCCCATAACGCATATTTTGGTGCCATAAAAATTACACAAAACTGGCAATATAAACAGCTTCAATCATATCACAGCAACACAGGTTTAATGGAGGTAAAAACTGGAAATCAGATGTAAAAGTATCGATCTTGGTTCCAGAAATCATGACCCATTGCTCACTTCTTATCATGTTTTCCGAATAATTTTTTGATTAAACATATAGAATTATGGGTCTTTGTTACATTGCCTAGAGAAACTGTTTGATAAAAGTCCTACAAGAAACTCAAAATCCTACATTTATTTAACAGCATGTGTTGCCCTTTAAGTGTAAAATAATGATTATATTTAACACTTAAGGTTGAATATATCATATGGGAGTGGTTTTGGTGGCCTGGCTATTTATAATATATGGAGGAGGTAGGTTAATTTGGTGGAGAGATATATTCTTGCATCCTTCAATAAGTTTTTTTAATCGTATTTGCATCCGCATTAAAATATTTTTACCTACCGATCAACACTATATTTGACTTCATTTGTGACCAGGTTCAACCGTCCACTCTATTTTTAATACTTCTGATACTAGAACTCAAATAATGATTATATTCAACACTTAAGAGTTGTATGGTGGTTGGCTTAAAGAGGAAGGGAGTTATGATATTCTTGTGAAAGTAAGTCAAGGGAGTTATGAGTTGTATGTGGGTTGGCTTAGAGAGGAAAGGAGTTATGATATTCGTATGTAAAGTTATGGACGTTTAAAAAAATTGTGAATTTTGAAAATCAGACAAGACTAATATACATTTGGCCTATTATTAAAGTTGTAACTATTTACTATTAACCTTGTGCTTATGACTTATGAGCAATTGATCTTCATTTAATAATAGATCTAATGGTTTAAATTTCTTCTTAAATTTTCTAGGAAATTTAAACTTTTTAGTTGAACCTCATTTATACTAATAAAGCATTAACTTCTTGCCACATGGGCTTTATGGAGTCTTTATGGCAACCACGTGGGCTTTATGGAAGCATAGGAATGATATCATTTTTGAAGGGGCTCAACCATCGGCTTCAAAGGTTATTTGTGATGTGAGGGTCACAACATCTCTTTGGCTGACAACGCGCAGTAGCCATCGAGCGATTGGAGTCTTAAACAACTTCCCTTTGAATCCTGGTTAAGCATGTGCTGGTGTGTTTTGTTTCTTTTGTAACTTGTGTGTCTGTTTTGTTTCGTTGTACTTTTGAGGTTTTTAGCTCCTTGTTAGCCTCTGTTTCTAATAAATTTCGCCGTTCAAAAAAAAAAAAAAAAACTTCTTGCCACATATTCTTCTTTAAAGCATAACACATTATTGGCGCATCACTTTATCATATATGTCATTCACAGATTACTCATTTCAGTTAAATTAAAAAACTTAGTCATTGATTAAATCAATTTTGCATAATTATTTATTAAAATTCATTTCATTTAATATTATTACACATTTTAAAAAGTCTTAACTGATTTTATACTTCGTACAATCGATATTGAATGTTTTAACGAAGCATGATACAATTTTACCATCATAATAGTAAACTTAAAATGAAGAACTCCTATAATTTCGTCATCATAATAATAAATTTAAAAATTTGTTACGTTCTATTAAATTTAAAATTTAATTTAAATTTTGTTACGCTATATAAATATAATGTTTTTTTAGTTTAAATAAAAGTAATTTTAAACTTGTAATCTTTATTTTTTTTCAACATTTTGATGAATTTGAGTTTTGAATGAAGACAAACAATAAACAAAAATCAAAAATCAAAGCGGAGTAAACGTGAATTTTCTTCATCTTTAAAAGTTGACTTCAAGTCCCTTCTTTTCTTAATTAAGGGAGGGTCCATCCATGTGCAACGAGACAGTGAAAATTATGAGATGTCAAATCAAACGTACTATAATTACATACAAATACAATCAAAGGAGGTGATGTATCATTTGTCTATTCAATGACCTGCATGTATCATTTATTTGGTGTAACATTCACATTCAGTCTACTTACCTTTTTTCCAACCCTCAACTCATTATTAGTGTCCTCATCCTAGTTTCTTTCCAATTTCAATATAGTTTCTGGCTTCTACATATGATTTTCTGCCTTGGTTTTTGTTGATCTTGTAATTAATTGCTTCTTGTTTGTAGATCCTTTTGTATTTTTATCATGGATGCCACTATAAGTTCCGTAGCCGGAAAAGTAGTGGACGCCATGTTTAGTGTGGCTAAAAAGGAGATTAGCTACATTCGGAATTGCTCTGAAAATGTTACAAACTTAGCAAATGAAGTTGAAAAGTTGTCATGTATGAAGGGAACGATTCAACAACAAATAGATTTGGCTAAATCTAAAGGGGAACGTCTTCTAGAAGATGTGGAAAAGTGGATGAAGGAAACAGATGCTTATATATCCGACACTACAAAGTTTATTAATGAAGAAGCTCAAGCCAAGAAGACATGCTTTAACTTACGATTGTGTGTCAATTTGAGCGTCCTCCATCATTATAGTAAGACGGCCACAAAAAAGCTATCTTCTATTCTACAACACCAAAAGGATGGTAAGGATTTTGAAAAGTGTGTTTCCCTTCCGGCTTCCAACCCAACATTTGTTGACCTTTACCAAATAAAAAATCTTGAAAATATAAACGCTCAAAAGTCGACTCTAAAGGAGATCATTGAAGCTATAAAAGATGAAAGTATACAAATAGTTGGAATAGTTGGTTTAGGAGGTGTAGGTAAAACTACACTGGCTAGTGAAGTTGCTGTAGAAATGAAGGATCATTTTGCAGATATTGTGTTTGTAACGGTCTCACAAACAGTTGATCCTAAAATGATTCAACAAAAGGTTCAAGTAGCTGCAAAACGAATACTAAATGGTGAGAAGGTTCTAATCATCCTAGACGATGTGTGGGAGGAATTGAACCTAGTCGAAGTGGATATTCCTTGTGGGAAAATGAATTGCAAGATTTTAGTTACATCTAGAAACCAAGATGTGTGTGTGGCAATGAATAGTCAGAAGAATATTTGTGTAAACCCTTTGAATGATGAAGAAGCATGGGTACTTTTTGAACGCGTTGTTGATAAAAGTATATGGGATGATAAATTGAAGCAAGTTGCATTGAAGATTGTGAAAGAATGCGGTGGATTGCCACTATTTCTTCAAACTGTAGGGAAAGCTTTGAAAAATAAAGAAACGAATGCATGGGAGATAGCTCTTCGTCGACTACAAGATCCAATAGATGAGGACACTCCTTTTAAAAGAAAAGGAATAATGCAATTGAAGCTAAGCTATGACTATCTCGAGAGTGATGCAGCTAAATCATGCTTCTTATTGTGCAGTATGTTCCCAGAAGATGGAGACATTGATCTCGAAAGGTTGAGAGACTATGGTGTGGCTCTAGGAATATTTAAAAATCTCGATAGCATTCTGGATGCAAAAGATAGAGTTCAAGTGGCTATTGACTCCCTTAAATCATCTTTCTTGTTAAGTGATAGTCGTTTTTCTATTGAAGACTTGTTCACAATGCACGACCTTGTTCATGATATGGCGTTAGTCATCACTTCTAAAGGTGATTCCATGTTTTTCGTGCATTCTGGAAAAGGTTTGACAGAATGGCCAACAAGAATCGACTTTTCGAAAAACCACAAGAAGATCTCGCTTATGAACAATGATATTTGTAAGCTTCCTGATTATGAACTTGATTTTCCACACCTTGATACCTTCCTTATACAAAATAATAAAATTCAAATCATTCATGATGAATTCTTTCGTGGCATGAAAAAACTTAAAGTTTTAGATATGTCAGATAACTCAATTTCATCTCTTCCACAGTCATTAAAGCAGCTTGCAGAACTCTGCACACTTGATCTAAGTGGAAACAAGTCTCTTTGTGAAATTTGTATACTTGGGAGCTTAACATGCCTTAAGATTCTAAAGCTTAGAGGGTGTGGAATCACATATATCCCAGAAGAGATCGGACAATTGACCAAATTAAGGCTGCTAGATATCTACCGTTGTAGAGATCTATCTTATGTGAAACGTGGTGTCATATCAAAGCTAATTTGGTTAGAAGAGTTGTATGTTGGTTGGCGGAAAGAGGAAGGGAGTTATGATATTGTTGTGGAAGTAAGTGAATTGAAGTCACTCAAAATTTTATACTTAACTATTCCCTTTTTGTATCGTAATATTCCTCAAGACTCCCACTTTGAGACTTTGGTCGGATTTCACATTAGTGACAGTATGGACATATGGAATCTGGGTCATGTATGTAAACGCAGCCTAGAAATTTCATCAGAAGTTAGCTTGCCAGTTATGAAACTGATTAAAATAAGTGATGGGTTAGTTTTGAATCATAACAAGCATTTGGATAACATCCTACCGCTTTTTCCAGAAGGTTCTGATGAGTTAAAGCGCATTTATTTGTTGGGGTGTAAAAATGTTATAAGCTTGGTGAAAATAGGTGACCTGGATGCATTAATGCAGACCTCATCAAATGAAGTTGGTCAAATTGAAAGAAACAGAAAGCTTTTTTCCCAAGTGGAAGATATCAGGTTATTTCATTTGAAAAGGTTGAAGGTTGTATGGGATAGGCCACATGATGAATATATAAGCTTTAGTAATCTAACAAGTATCAATGTTGATAATTGTCCGTCCTTATTAGAGTTATTCCCTTTAAGTGTAGCACAAGGACTTATCAATCTCAGAAGAATATATATTCAGAATTGTGAGAGGTTGGTGACGGTCATTTCAGCTGGAGTCGATCAAACAGATGATATCATATTCCCATTTGTAGACATCCTTCTTCATTATCTGCCCAAATTGAAAAGCTTCTACTCGGGCCATTCTCCAACCCAATATCCTTATTTTAAGTACTTTGCGGTTAAGAAGTGTCCAAGCATGGAGGGATGGAGTTATGGAGAGAATCATACACCCAACTTTATTATTTATGATGATATTAATGATTACGTTGCAGTAGGTAATTAAAAACTTTTCTTTTTAATGTTTTTATAATATTATTATTTTGCACTAAGAACTAATTCAATGATATAATAACTTTCACTAGCAAATTCTCAAAACAATTAACCAACTCCTTTTAATCAATGAAAAAGACAAACATCCAAGAACACAAGTTTGTGCCCAACTAAGTAAAGCCTTCATTTCTTCCGAATTACATCGTTTTAGCTACAACACTTACAAACAAACAATATTTGAGATAGGAATTGAAGCTAATAACTGAAAAAAGAAAGAAATGCATTTAAATCTGATACAGCCGGTTCAAATGGAGACAGTCAAATACATTGAGCTGGTTTCGATCTAACTCAATGATATCCCCTGTTTTGAAAACATTGAGTTGTATCATTCTGAATAACATACAACAACATTTCTTCGTAAGTACAAAAAAATATGTGAAATATTAATTAGCATCACCTTTAATTTCTCTCTTATAAATCTTTTACTTTTAACTTGTTTGTAGATGAAGAAGACTCAGCTGGTGACAATTAATTCTTCGTCTCACAAAGGTATGTTAACTGATAGAACTCCATCATTTTATTAGATTGTTTGTATTCAGTTAATTAGATGCATTTAAATGTTGTGAGCGATATTTCGTGTGCATGCATACATGTATATGTACTATATATGTAATTGTTATTTGACGTACAGTTACAACTGTTATTTAGACTATTCTAAACGACACAAAGGTTAAGTTTATGACACTGGTTTTATGATAATGGTTATTTTAGCTAGCTTAACATTTGGTTTTACAATAATATGATTACATGACTGTAGCTGATGAACTGCAATCCTGATCGGGCGTGGCTGCTGAACTAAATGGATACTCGTGGGCTTCATGTTTCTTCTTAAATTTTTCTTCGATCTACAAAACATGCATGATGGGTGCGATCTTATCTCTGATCATTAGTAATATCAAAGACCTGGTGTGTTCATTGTACGTTGTGTAAAAGATTGTACGTACTCGTGTAAGCAAGAATAAATGTTTTTCTTTGTAATGTATAAATTTATTACGAGTGTACCTTGTATGTGTGTTTTTTGTATATGTGGCAGGGCTTTAATTCTTTGTTGTTTTATGGGCCGGGTGAAAAATCTTGATTAGCGTTGTTTTGGACCGGACTTTAATTTCTCTTGGGGTTTTTTTACAAACAGGTGGTGTGCTGTGTGCATGCAAGGCCTTATAATTTTCTTTCATCTTGATCGAATGTTTTGTGGTCAATAACATTTACTTATACTAAAAGGCTAAAAGCTTAAGAGTATAAGCCCATTTAATTTTTAAATGATTTTAAAATTGATTTTTTATATTAAAGACTTATACTATTATTATTATTATTATTAATTTTTTGAGATTTTAAAATTTATGGTGTTATATTTGTAATTGTGCATATATATATATAAATAGTCCCTTAAGTATGTAAAGACTTTATAATTTACACAAAAAAAACCCTGGAAAATTTAAAGACTAAAACTTCATTGCGTTTAACCGAAAAATTTAATAAAGTTAGTATTGTGTGCCAAAATAGTTATAAAAAAAAACAATACGTTAGAAGCTGATATATTAAAAAAAAGTTGGTCAAAAAGGTTAAATGGCCCAAACCATAAGTGCCAAAATAGTAATTTACTCAATATGCATAGTCTATCCGAAGAAGGATTTGACCTTTGAGCTCATGCAAGTTGTTTTCTTTTATATGTAGTAATAATAGCTGTCTTTTGACATGTTCTATCCTTATTTAATTAAGGGATAGTCTCGTTCAATACTTCAATGTGCAATCACACCTACAATCAAATATACACTTAAAGCTTAATTTTATTTTCCACTAGTTTGATTTTTTACATTGATCGAACTTCATTAAATTTATTTGAGACTTTAAAGTATAATAAAAGCAATGATATATACAAGCAAATGTCTAAAGTCTTGAGTGTTTGTTTAAAACAGAGTATATCTTTGACATGCATGTTTACTGATGTATCATGATTCATGATGTGCAATGTATAAACCAACTTTTAATGATGGACCCGGTGTATGAGGGCTATGCGCATCTGAGTCCGAGCGAAAATGGAAAGTTTTAAAGGGAGACAATGATGTAATTTTTGTTTTAAGGGTTATTTTATTTTAATACTTCGAATTATAGGGTATTAGTTGTTGTCATTCCCAACTAACATTTTTACTGTCACCACTCCTAACTTAACAATTCACTTGTTGCGTCACTCCGTTTTATGTCACATAAGCATGTCACGTAGGATAATAACGCCACATGGACAAAACAGGAGTGACCCAGCATGTGAAATGCCACATAAGTTGTCTTACAACATCGGTCTAAAATTAAAAAAAAAATTAATGGCGTTAAGTTAACTTTAACGGCGGATTTGTTGTAGAAAATAAGTTATAAGTTGGGATTGCCATAGAGAATTTTTTAAGTTGAAATTAATATCGACCAATATATCAAAATTCGGATTTTTAAAATCCAATAACTCGTTTAAAAACATATATAACAAAACATTAAATTTAACATTTTATTTATTCTAAAAAATATAGTATTTAAACGTGTAATCGATAAAAGAAAATGACTACCATTAACTAGCACTTGTTCATTTTGTGTACCATTCACATACATTCTCTCTTTGTCATAAGTTCACACCTCAATTTGACAACTGGTGCCATCAATCCGCGTTCACCTTATACTCTTCTACCCCATTGCCTTGTAATTTCTTCCTTTCATGAACACTAGCTAGGATATATCTTCATTCTTAGTTCTTAATAATTCTCGATCATATAACTATTTTCTTTTCGTTTACATCCGCATACCATCGAAAAAGAATGGGGGAGGTCTTTAGTTGCCTGGGTGCAGTAGTAGGGGACACATTGTTTGGTGTGGCTAAAAAGGAGATTAGCCAAATCTGGAATTATATAGAACATGTTGAAAATTTGAAAAATGAAGTTGACAATCTCAAGCATATGAATGAAAGGATACAACAGTTGGTATATTTAGCAAAACATGAAGGGAAGGTTCTTGTAATAGGTGTAGAAGACTGGATAAACAAAGCAGATGCTCATATATATGAGGCTACCAAGTTTATTAATGAAGAAGCTGCATCCAAAAAGACGTGCTTCGACTCACGATTATGTGTCAATTTGTGCAAGCTCCGTCGCTATGGTAAGATGGCGACAAAAGTGATGTCTGTGGTTATTCAGCATCGAAAATACGGAGAATGTTTTGAAACTTGTGTGTCCTATCTTGCTCCCATCCCAGGATTTTCAGACCTCTACCAAAGAAAAGACCTTGATAAGATTGATTCACAAAAGTCAACTTTAAAGAAGATCATTGAAGCTATAGAAGATGAAAAGATACAAATAGTTGGAATTAATGGCTTAGGAGGTGTAGGCAAAACTACACTAGCTAGTGAAGTTGCTGCCGAAATGAAGAATGAATTTGAAGATATTGTGTTTATACCAGTCTCGAAAACTATTGATGCAAAGATGATTCAAGAAAAGGTTCAAATAGCGGCACGAAAAATACTTAATGGAAAGAAGGTTTTGATCATCCTCGATGACGTGTGGGAGGAATTGAAGCTAAGTGAATTAGGCATTCCATGTGGGAGTGACAACATGGTGAACTGCAAAATTTTGCTTACATCTAGAAGTAGAGATGTGTGTGATGCAATGAATGCTCAGAAGAATATTTCGGTTAACCCTTTGGACGAAAAAGAAGCGTGGATCCTTTTTGGACGCGTTGTTGGTAGAAGTGAATGGGACGACGATACGTTCAAAAAAGTTGCAGTGGAGATTGTTCATGAATGTAGTGGATTGCCGCTCTTTGTTCAAGCCGTAGGAAAGGCATTGAAAAACAAAGAAATTAATATTTGGAAGGCGGCACTTCGTCGACTGCAAGCTCCAATCGACGGGGATGTCACTTATAAAAGGGAAGGAATGTTGCAGTTGAAGCTAAGCTACGATTATCTTGAAGATGAAGTGGCGAAATCATGCTTCTTATTGTGTAGTATGTTTCCCGAAGATGGAACCATTAGTCTTAAAAGATTGACATATTATGGGTTGGCTTTAGGGATGTTAAATAATCCTCATAGCATTCAGGATGCAAAAGATAAAGTCCAACTCGCGGTCGAGTCCCTCAAATCATCTTTCTTGTTATTGCCTGAAGACAGATTTTCTTTCCTTATATTGCCGGAAGAAGAAGTATATTTCAAAATGCATGACCTCGTTCGTGAAATGGCATTGTTCGTCGCTTCTAAAGATGATAGCAAGTTTTTGGTGTTGTCCGGAAAATGCTTAACAGAATGTCCGCCAATAGACAGCTTAGAAAGCTACAAAAAGATCTCATTGATGCAAAATAAACTAAGTAAGCTTCCTGATTATGAAATTCACTTCCCACACCTTGATTGTTTCCTTGTACAAAACAATAAGCTTTCAAACGTTCCCGACGAATTCTTTGGAGGCATGAAAGAGCTTAAAGTTTTAGATATGTCGAGTAACAACATTTCATCTCTCCCACACTCACTAACGCTTCTCACAAAACTCCGCACACTAGATCTAAGTAGCAACAAGTCTCTCAATGAAATTTCTATAATTGGCGACTTAACATGCCTTCAGATTCTTAAGCTCAGAAGTACCGCGATTACTAAAATTCCTGAAGAGATTGGGAACTTGACTAAACTAAGGTTACTAGATGTTTACTATTGCGCACATCTATCTTATGTAACGCCTGGTGTCCTATCAAAGCTAACTTGGTTGGAAGAGTTGTACGTTATGTTGTCGCATGAGGAAGAGGGGAGTTGTAACTTTTTTGCGGAACTAAGTGAACTAAAGTTGCTCAAAATTCTACATTTAAAACTTCCCAAGTTCCATCCTATTCCAAAAAATGCTCACTTTGAAACCTTGACAGAATTTAACATCGCTAAACCGGTTGATGGGAACACAGGATATAAACGAAGCTTGCATGTTTCGCAATCTAGCTTCCCATTTAATCTGCCAACTATAAAACTGATCCAGGCAAGTGAAGCGTTAGAATTGTCCGATATAACAGATTTGGATAACATCATGCCGGACCTTTATCAAGAAGATTTTAAGGACTTGAAGCATATGTTTTTGATATCATGTGGCAATGTTACAAGCTTGATAAAGCCACGTGAACTTGGTCAAAGCAGCAGCAAAACAAAGGAACAGTTAGTTTTTTCTCAACTAAAAAGCATCTCGTTAATGCACATGTCTAGCTTGGAGTATCTATGGGACAGGCCACACCAATACATACGCTTTTCTAATCTAGCGAGAATTGATATTAGCCATTGTCCGTCGTTGTTAGAGTTATTCCCTATAAGTGCAGCGCAAGGGCTTGTAAATCTGAGAGTGTTTTCGATTGCGGATTGTAAGAGTCTGGTGGTTGTCATTTCTGCTGGAGATCATGAAACTAGATTGATAAAACCGGAGACATGTATTGTGCTTTCTGTTACCAAGATTTATCTTTATCAACTGCCCAAATTTGAGAGCTTTTACTCTGGTCACTCAACCATCAGATATCCTTCATTGAACATGATTGAAGTGACAGATTGTCGTAGCATGAAGACATGGAGTTATGGAAAGAGTTACATGCCCAAGATCAAATTTGATCGAGAGGTACCCATTAATGACTCGACTAATGCAGCACAACATCTTGTAAGTGACCTGTGAATAGGGCTGGTAACCCAATAGTAACACATTTGTTTTTTGAAACATTATGTTTTGGGTTTGGACATCACATGTGAAATGTCGTGTGATTTAGTTTGATGTAGTATATACAATTGTCCGATTATTAAAAAAAATTATTTTGGTATGTGACCTAATTATTATTACTTTTACAGATGAATGGATGCCTACTGTACGGAAGTGATGCTCGTAAGGATTTGATTTCTTCAGCACCGGCCCAATTTAAATAACAAGATAAGGAGAAATAATAAAAAAGATACTCATTCAGAGCATTCACATCAGAGTTTGTATAAATGTGTAAGTGGGTTTGATATATTTTAAAATTGGTTGTGAGATTGATATATTTTTAAAAATGTTACTGTTTATCTGTGTATTTGAGAAATACATTGTTTATTGTTTATCTGTAAAAATATTTTTTTAAGTGGTTATAATAGAAGTATAGTTAAATAATAAAACGATTAATGATCACAAGTCACAACTTCACAACTCACAAGTCACAACACACAAGTCACAACAAAGTGAACATGCTCCTCGAGTCCTCGATAAGTTTTTGAGACGGTCTAGCCCATTTAAAAACTATTCTTTCATATTTAGCCCAATCTTTATGACCCAAATTTCGTCGTTTGGATCATCGTTTTGATGTAATTTTTATATCAATAGACTCGTATTCTTATTCCAATCAAAAACCATAAAACGTCAACCTGAAATTCAAAAAAAAAGTTAACGCCGTTAATTTTTTTAACGTCAGGCCCATTAGTGGCCAAAATGATAAAAGTTGGGACCGCCAGCACATATTTTAAAAGTTGGAACCGGTAGCGGCCAAAAACTAATGGTTAGGTCCGTTAATATCCAATACTTCTTTTATTATAGTATATATAGAATTTTTTGTTGATAGTTTTTAGGTCTCTTACAAAAGTAATTTTTTAACTTTCTAGAAATATGTTTTTCTAAACACTAATGCATTTATTCTTTCATAAACACTAGTTTCTCTTTTTTAAAAATTATGTTTATTGGAGATTTAAAAAAAAAAACTTTTACAATATATCCTTCGATTATACTTTTTTACAATTTTTTAAAACTTTTTCTTTTACTTCGTTTCTAGCATCATTTTTTGAAAACAATTAGGAGTGAGAAAAAGGAAATTTTGAAAATAACCCATTTTGGTAATATTTATTTTCTAAATCATCGCTAAAAAGGTTTTTTATCTTTATTTTTTCCTATGTTTAACGATGCTTATTTGAAACAATATTTGCATTTAGTGAGAAAGTGATAAGTAATTATAGATTGTAATAAAAAGTGGTCTGTATTTATTAAAAGATACTTGTTTTTTTAGAACAGCTAGCGGTTGGTTGTTTCATTTATCTTAGAATTTGTCCCAGGTTGTTTCATTGTTGGTAAGAGTTCTATTCCTGCTAGTATTTCCCCTAAGAAATTGGCAGCCTTTTATTGCAGTTTTTTTTTGGACAGCAAAATAAATAAAGCCCGGCTACCCGGGGTAACCCAATGGCGAAAGGCGATCTCAAACGCTTTGCGAATACAAACAGCACTGGGTAGTGAAGCCCACCTATTATAACCCGACTCCAATTCGGGGAAAACCAACTAACTCATCCACACGACAACAAGCTAGCGGTAAAACACGTTTGCCTTTTATCGCAGTTATGGGTTGGAAATCAACTTTGAAGGCACTCAACTCCATAGCTCATCTAACAAGGTGTCCTGAGTCCTGACATGTTTTGCCTCTCTAAGACTTGCTGAAGTGGGTATTTGGTTAGTACATAAATGGTGTGTGTGATCTTGGAAGTATCGGCCGAGAAGCGTAGACTACCCAAAAAAATTCAAATCTTTGTAGTTGACTAGTGTAGCAGATTGGCGTAAACCCCTTTACGCTCTACAATTAAGACTGCACTGACTGCTTCGTTGGCTATTGTCAAGTATATTTTTATTTTTTCACCCTTAGAATGGTGTCGTGATTGTTGGTAATTTAGCCAAATGGGTCATCATAGCCAAAAAGACTGCTTGCACTTCACTTGTCCATGTTAATTTGTTGTTGGCTAGACAATTCTTGAGTGTTTGCAAAAAGGGCAAGTTGCGACTGTTTGGACAGGAAGCGATTTATGGCAAGTAAACGCATGTTTAGTATTTGCAAATCTTTTGGCGAGGCGGGCCAAGGCGTGTCAAGTATAGTTGCTACCTTGGAGATGGCATTTATACCTTCATAGTTGCCTATGAATTTCCCATGTTCAACTCTAAATGAGCATTTACTGGTATTTAATTTAATACCATGCTTCCTTAGACTATGTGTAATGGTAAAAACCAAAAAGCCTCAAAAAATACTTCATATCAGTCAAATATGGGATTCAGCAATATATGAGTGTCTTCTACATAGCGCGAAAGGAAAAAAAATCTCACCAAAGCGCCCCTATGTAATGATTGGGGCGCTTTCGGGCTTTTTGGATGGGCAAAAACTAGGTTGATAAGATGTATGCCAGCGTTACCTTTTCATCATTGCTTATTATCACCAGATCTACAGATTATCTATATAAACTTTCAGGTTCTAGTTTATATGGTCTATAAACAAAGTATAAATTAGTTGTTGGTAAGTGGCACCTGAGTTTTTTTAGCCCAAATAGGCATTTTCACATAGCAAAATATGCCAATATTGGCGTGAAAAGTTGTTTTATCATCATCATCATCATCATCATCATCCTTGGTCATTTGAATTTACTGATACTTTTTGTAGGCATCAAGGAAACATTTGAGCTTAAAAGGCGCCAGCGAGTCAATCTTGACGTCTATATCAGGCAATCATTAATGGTTTTTCGAAGAACATTTGTTTAGAACAAAGAAACAATAGACATACGCCATGATCCGTCTTGTTTCTTTACCATTACCAAATTGGCAATCCAAAATACATCCTTAACTTCACTAAGGATCCCCCGACCACCAATTTCTTTAACTCTTGAGTTCACTTCTCTCAGCAGTCTATCCCCATCACACGTCGTTTTTTAACGATGGGTTTAAGACTTTAATATTGCCGTCCAGTTTCAACTTATGCTCACAAGAAAACGTCTTGCAACCCGAGTCATATACGTAACTCATAGTTACATATACGTAAAACATAGTTTTATGGTTTTACATGATGGGGATGCCTTTTTATTAGGCCTGGCAAAACAGACCCATGTTGATAGTTTTGGGTCATATTGGGTAATCTATTAATTCATGTTGGGTTAGTTTGGGCCATAAACAACTCAATAACGGGTCAAAACTTAACCCATTGGGCTGAAGAAAATTAATTCCGGGTCAGGATGGGTTGAGATAAATAGTCTACGGGTCAAGATGGGTCAGCTTAAAATCTATTACTTCCTTTCTCTCTACTCAGAACTCTGTGAACCCTAAAAATCTAAAATCAATTGCTGCGTTTGATAACATTCTTCACTGGAACAATCAATTAGTTCAATATCTTCTCACTGGAACAATCGATAACAATCGTCTCCTTCCTGGTTGGATTCTTACATCGATTTTCATCATCTCTATAATCGATTGAAGAAAAACCTGTATCCGGCAACCAATTGCAACAAGAACTCATCTCCGGCAACCGATTACGACAAGAACCGATCTCCGATGAACCCAACATCTTCTAACTCCGACGAAGTAGGTAACATTCGATTGTGTTTATCCGGTTGGATGTTTATTATATGCTATTGTGATTTGTGAACTGCTAATATTTGTTAGATAGAGTTATATCTCTGCTTAAGAGTGAAGGTGATGATGTTGTTGATGTTGTTGATGTTGATGAGGTTAGTAGGTCGTTACTAAACCGATATGAATTTGAATCCATTTGAAACTGTTCCATAGTTCAAGCAAATTTTGTTCGACCCATTCTGACCCGTTCAGCACTAGTGTCTCGCCCAAACCAATCCAGAATGTTAAAGGTGTCGCCCAAACCAACCCAACCTGTTGTTTCTAGGTGGATAATAGTTTTTGGGTAGTGTTTAGAAGTTTTTATATTAGTAGTAAATTGATTTTTTTACCCGACCCGTTCTGACCCAACCTGTTGTGACCCGGACCCATCCTGACCCGACCCGTTCTGACCCGTTTTTATAACAACCCATCTCGACCCGGACCCGTTATGACCCAGACCCGTTCTGACCCGGGTAGCTGACCCGACCCGACCCGCCCGTTTTGCCAGGTCTACTTTTTATTTACTTATATGTTACGAAGACTATGGGTCCAAAGCCCACTAACGTTTATAACACCACCATGGACCCACTAACATTTATATCACGAAGATTTGCAGCAATCCAACGTTTCTGTCTATTTCATAGAAAATAACCTATTCTTTTAATAACAATCGGTTATCGGAACCAGTTATATAGATTCTAGTTTTTACACAAAAACCTATTCTAAAACCGAACCGGATCTTAAAAAAACCGTTTTTTGCACCTCAAGTGTGAATTGTTCTTGTTGTCTCTTCCGTATTAATCCTCACCGTTATCTTTCATCCAGTTTAAGTCATTTCATTATAGTTTGTAGTTCATGAGGGCATTAGTTAACTAATTTACAACTAACAACTTTATCCAATAATATCCTACAAGTAGAAACAGATTTGTTCATAACTGAACAACTTAATTAGATCCAAAACCTTTTTTACAACGACTTCATTTTCTTTCTTCTTCCACATTCAAAATCTACCCAAAATCATCTAAACAATAAATAGTAAATACCTACAAAGAAGAAGACGAGCTTTCATCGTCATCCGAAGAACTATAGTGTCTTCTTCCATCAAAAGCCAGAGCCGGGTTAACTGGAACCGAAGATTTATGAACCGAATTAGCCACCATTCGGTCATTTACCATCCCAACTTCTTTGCAGACTGTATCAAGAACCGTCAAGAAATCCCTCACAACCATAAATATTCTTAACGGGTGCGCTTCTTCTTTAGCCGAGTCCCCATGGAAGTACTCCGTAATTTGTTTCACTAACGAAAGAGTTTCACTTTCTTGAACCTGAATCTTGATCACCTCCGGTTGTGCAATCTTCAAGAATCCGCTCATTGAATCGGAAAACTTTGTGCCTTCCAGCAGTTTAACGACATCGATCATGTTAGCAATACCGTTTGATAGTCTTGTAACATCCGCTTTAAGAACCTCAGAGTCCATGGCTGCAGCTTGTTTCACATGTGAAAGATCAGAACAGAGATTTGAGATTGTTTGAAGACCGTTTGCGGGTTTCGTGGTGGGGCCTGTAAGTCGAGCGCTTTCAATCCTAACAATTTCTTGGACCACAAAATGTAAAAGGGACGTTTTGCCATCAGCGCCCTTGACATCAATCAGCTTGAGGAGGGTGTCGAGCTTGAACGCCTGGGCATCGCCTCGGTTAGTGCCAACATTCATACGGTTTCCGGTTTTGAGAACCGCTTCTAAAAGTTTAAGAAACATTCTGTTGTTTCTAAGTTCTTCACAAGCCGCCTGATTTATATTCAACATGTTAACAAATGATAGAAACAATGGTATTTAGTTATTAACTACTTACTAATTACTATTTACCTTGAGTGTTTGAAACGCTCGTCTAAGGTACTCAACCTCGGAACCAAAATTCGAAGCATAGAGCATTAGACCAACTCTTTTAAATGCGAAAGGCACATCAAGAACAGCTTTCAGGAACTTCTCAGCTGGACAAAGCTTATAAGGCGATTCATCTCGATAATCTTTCAGTTTTCGTTCTTCTTCTTTAGTTGGAATCGTTTTCAATAAACTTTCAAGAAGCTCGGGTTTGAGTGCATCTACATTACCTATTTACATACATAATCCAAGATGAAACTAGTTATTACTTGCAGCAGAATGACAGTTACAAACAAACGTACTCAATAAGATCCCGCAGACATTAAAAAGTTGAAAAATAGAAAGGTTACTCTCGTTATGACCCCCCCGGGCCTCGAAAAACATTTTCTTGCCATGTAAAGTGTAAAAACCAGATATCATAAAGTGAATAACACAACAAAAGGTACTAAGAGATATCGTAGTAAACTACGGATAACGATAGTAATGACAAGTTAAAGAGCAGGGAGAGACATAAATTAGGTAGCACATAGCCACATATACTATTAACATATCTATTACTAAGGACCGCACGAATGCAACGTTATGACATATACGAAATGGTGAGAAAACAACAGAGAGACATAAATAAGGTATCACAAATCCTCTTTAAAGTGCCTATACTCTTGACATATCTATACAACTGGACCACACTAATGCAACAATATTTTGGCATATACAAAATATTAACTGAGACTAAGTAAATTACCTTCTAAAAGTGCATCACAAACTTCTTCAGTTGTCACATTAAGCGCGCGCAAGGCGATTGAGATGTTTTGAGACTTCTTTGGATCAAGAACTTGGTTTTCATGATCCATTGGCGAAGGAAAAAGTGGGCGCTTTATTGGCGATTTTTCATTTGAATTAGTCGAATTTGCTGGTTTTACGATGAACAATGTGTCAAGCATCTCTTCATTTAGTCTGTAATCAACATCCCCAAAACATAACATAAGCAAATTAACACCAAAATGGCAAAAACACACATAGTGTTTGAATGTATTTATTTATTTATATAATGGATTAATTTCTTACTTAAAGGAGCTAGATTTAAGATGATCCCACACCATTTCACGATCAGAACTTGCTCTCACTTTATCCCAATGAAGTGGTTTCAGTTTTGGTTTAGGGGTTTTCTCTGTTTCAAGATTTTCTTGATTTTCCGGCGATATTTCCATCGGAAAAACATGCAACTGTTGAGTACTCACATGTACACCTCTTGAAGGCTTGCTTAAAACCGGCGGGTTAAGCCAGCCGGCCGGCGCCGGAGGCGTGATCTCCGGCAGCTTCGCCGGCGGTGGAGGCGGGGGTGGGATTTTCACCGGAGGAAAGTTCCGATCATCCGAAGAATTTGACAATCTAGGTGATGACTCAAAACTATCTTTACTCAAACCCACCTCCGGCGAAGGGATTTTAACCGGTTGCCAAGGCGGCGGAAGTGGCGGAGCCGGGCGAGACGGCGGAGGAGCCGTCGGAATAAAAAGTTCCGGCGACTTTAACCTGGAGTTTCTAGGGCTTAAACTCACCGGCGGAGAAATACTTAAAGATATAGACCTCGCCGGAGACCCAGAACTCGACGATGAGTAAGACGACGACGAACCAGACCCACCACCGGCCACCGCAGCCGCTGCCGTCGTTACACCACCATCAGAAACCCTAGGAGAATAAAAAGCTTCAAAATCAGAAGTTTCATACCCACCAATATGAACATCAGTTTGACCACGTTGACCAACACCACCACTCAACGGCGGTAATGGCCGGAGCTCCGGCGAACCTATTTTTTCCAAATGTGGTTCTTTTTCACCACTATTTTCACTTCCACGAGTTACACCACCATCAATTCCACCATGTGAGTTTACAAGCGTCCCAAGGTATAAAAACTCAGAACTTGTTTCCGATGGCCGGTTAAGCTTCGGTATCCGGTTATAACTATTATTCCCACCACCAACATTTTCATTGTTACTTCGTTGAACTTTTTCTTCACTAAAAGACTCAGACTTTTTGTAACTTATTCTCCGTTTTTGAAGTTTTAAAACAAGAAAAACGAGTAGAACAATAAGTCCGGCGACGGCGAGAGTAATGCCGACGGGGACGAGCTTTGAAGAAGCTCGTTTTGGTTCCGGTGAAGTAGGGAGACTGAGACTGGAAATGTTGGCCGGAAAAGATGCTGACGTGGAGATGGGAGACGATGGAGGAGGTGGTGGTGATGGAAATGATTGGAAAAACGGTTGGTCTTCCGGTGGGGTTGTCACCGGAGTTGATAAAAAAGGGATATTTAACGACGACGGTGGTGGTGATGATAATGGTGGTGGTGATGGTGGAAGTGCCGTTGGTGGTTGTGATGGAGGGATGATTGGGTTGGTTTGTGGGAAGAATGGTTGGTGTAGTGACCGGCGGTGGTGGTGGTGGGTGCCGTCGCCGGCGACGGTGGTGGTGGTGGTGGTGGTTAAAGCAAGAAAGATGAGAAAAATGTGCATTTTTTGACAGGTGAATTCACAAGATGAATGATGATGATGATGATGATATTACTAAGATTTAAGAGGAGTAAAATGACGAAATTGTCCCTATGATTCTACTACAGTGATTGCATTGAAAGTGATGGGGGTGTTTACAGCTAAGATTCTTGTGAGGAGTATCCAGGGAAGTTGTTGATGAGTGAAGATTGGTTTGATTTGATGGGTTGTACAATGTGCATTGGAAGGTGTAGGTTGGTTGTGGTTTAGTTGTTTCGGGTGTGGAAAAGGGACTGACAAATATTTGGATTTTGGTCGTGTATGGCGCTTTTTTCAACGGCAATTTGGATACGTAGTGAAGTGGTAAATGTATACATGTATTTCTAGTTTACCCTTATTCTATTTCCAACTTTTTACTGAAAATGATTTTTAAATAACTTTTTAGAAAGAAAAAAAAAAGACTGGGAGAAAGAGAGGTGTGAACATTTTTTTAACCAATGTGATATAGTGAGATTGATACTTTCATGTAACAGTATAAATTTCTCTCGTTATTCTTTTGGGAGTGGGACGCACATCTTATGACATATTTACACTCGCTAAACATTTTCAAATCGTGTTTTATTCAAGGAGCTTGTAGACGAGGAAACCTCCTCTTTTCCATACTCGAAAGTCCCGGAACTAGATCCAGTGTGCTCGCAACCATACTCTTATAAATAAATCTATTTACTAACAAATACATATTATTTATTTTATACTTACTTTACTTTTTAAACTAGTATGCTTACATTCTACATAAAATTAAACTCGTGAGTCCTGACATTTGACTTGGTGTACATTACTTTACGACCTTGATATCTCATTTGCGTTAAGACATGCGGTGTGAAGTTGGAATTTGAAGCTGATTAGGAACAACATTCTAGATGTGTTAAAACGTCACCAATTTGTCGGTGAACCTCTAGTAATCTCTTGATAAAGATTTTTCGTTGACCTAATCATTAACGAGGAAACGGTTACATGATACAAAATAAAAAACGCATTTCCGGAGCTTGATTTTGTAGCTTTTGTTTTGCGTAGTCATTCTGGAAAAGGACGTTTCGCTTTTTATGATCTGATGTACACCGTCTAGTTTAACGTTTTGAGTATATAAATATTTAATGTAAATACATAGTCATTTGCAGTTAAAGATATAAATAGTTGGAGCATATATTAAAATTTTGAATAAGTAATTTACATGTATGTTATTCATCTATATTGAAACGCAAACATTATGAATAATGTTTTGTGTACGGCTGAGGTGTTGTATTGCTATTGGTTGATGATTTGAAATATTGTGTTGCTATTGGTTGAATAATGTTTTGTGTGACTTGATGAGTTGTGTTGCTATTGGTTGATGGTTTGAAGTTTTGTGTTGTTATTGCCTATGTCATGAAATAGTGTTTTGTGCGTGGCTTGAGATGTTGTGTTGATATTGGTTGGTAGTTTGAGATGTGGTCTTATTATTGGTTGATGTCATAAATGCGTTTGTTATGGCTCTTTTTTATTTTTTTTTATTTTTTTGTGTTTTGTATTTGATTTTTTTGTGTTGTGTTACGCTTTTATTTGTGATATGCTGGTAGAATATACGAACAGTAATAACTCGCTTAACAACCATCGCACAACGATACACATAGTTTTTACATTTTATGTAACTTAAGGTGATAAATGTTTCTATACAAATACAATATGCTGAATTTCTTTTTAATTTTTATTGTTGTTTTGTTTTTACCTTTGCAACCAAGATTATATATAACGGATCTATCTCTTTTATGCCTTTTTATAGACATTTAAACGCTCTTGTTATCATAGATTGCCTTTAGTTATCTCTATCTTTTCTATAAAATATACAATAGCATAGATTGCCTTTAGTTATCTCTACCTTTCTATAAACAAAGACAAATTAAAGTTGTTATATACTTATCATAAATTTTGAACAGCTTGTAGATTTTTTTTATAAAAATGTACTCCGTATAAGACAAGTTAAAGTTAAGGTTGTTGAATATATTAAATTAAATATTTGATAATTAATATAAGAAGTTTTAAACTAATTTATTAATATAAGATTTTATTGAATTAATATAAATTAATTTATGTAAATTGATTAAATAAACGGAAATGTCATCATGTGAATGTTTAGGAAAAAAATTTATTCTTGTATTAAAGTAGGTAGATTATACTATGATATATTTAACAAAGGATTTAACTTTATATCATTTGCTTCAAACACAAGAGTTATGTTATCGACCATGATTACTATATGAAAAGCATATAATCAACTTTAATGAAACATTAAATAGCATGTTTATCCTTAAATGTAGACAATTTCATAACGTGTGTATAGTAGAATGAGGTTGGTACGATACTGATACATATATTGAAAATATTTATATCGGATTCTAAAAAAGTGGGTATTGAGTATCATACCGAATCTATGAGTTTGATACTGTTTTGATCTCTTTGGTGTTTCCCCTTTATTAGTTAAAAGAAATTTTAAAAAACCAAAATCAAATCAAATTAATTTATAAAAGGTATATTGGTTTTAACGGTCCCAACTAGCACCTTTTAGTTTTATTCGGTTCCAACTATCAAAATTGACTAATAAAGGTCCTAACTTTTATCACATTTGCAACCAGCAGACCGTCGTTAAACGTCAAATTTATTTTAACGTCATTAAGTTTTTTTTCGAATTCCAAACCAAGGTTCTAGGGCTTTTGATTGAAAGAATAATACGAGTCTATTGATGTAAAAATTACCTCGAAACGGCACTCTGGATGATAACCGATGCTTCAATCGGGTGTTTAAACCTAACGTTGCTTCAATCAAATGGAAAATTTTGTCGTTCGGAGCGTCGTTTTGAGATAATTACATCAATTGACTCGTATTCTCCTTTCAATCAAAAGCCTTAAAACATCGGTCTTGATTTGGAAAAAAAAACGTAAACCCGTTAAAAAAAAATTAACAATGGCATGCTGGTTGTGAAAGTGAAAAAAGTTAGGACCGTTACTAGCAAATTCGATAGTTAAAACCGATAAAAATAAAAAAATAATAGTTACGACTGTTTAAAATCAATAATTAACATGTAATAATAAAAATAAATATTATGAACACAATGGTTCATACCAGTTGAAAAAGTGAGAAAAACAACCTACGAGTAACTCAAATAATAGAAATTGTTCTAGTTCAAGAAAGTTTAATATACCACATTCCAAACAATAAAAACGGTTTTGTTTCAGGCAAACATATTTGGCCCCAGTTACATTCGGCCGACCAAGCCACTATTAGAGTGACGGTGTACGTGACACAAACTTTAAATGGGGCTAGCTAGCTAATTGAAAATTGAAATAAATATGTTCGGTGTATATATGGAATTTTTCCTCACATTCAAGCCATTCACTTCTTTTGTTCCATGGTAACTTTTGTTGTATGTCACTTCTTTTTTCAAATTCTCCCGGTGGTGATCGTATATTTTTTTTCCTATCCTGGTGCTTATATCTATAATCCAAATGGTCTAATTACCATCATATTTGATGTTTATATAATGACTCCCGACTAATCAAAGAACCTCTAAAAATTTTATAGAGTCCGTCAGTAGTGTGTATATCTACGAGCCCCAATAGCCTTCCATGTTTTTCAAGATTTTATAACAATATCGAACCGTATTAAATTAAATGTTTTTAAGGTTATGATTAATAGTAATTTTGATTGTAAATATATAACAATTTAAACATAAGTGGTTGATTAGTTTTGTTTTCGGATGATTATAGAATGATCACTCAATTAAAATAATAAGCAGTTAAAAGTTAAAACATAAAATAATAGTAGTTTTTTATCTCAAGATGATGAAATGTCGTATTGGACATTTGGACCAATAAAATACACTGTTTTCGAAAAGGAGTCAAACATTCGTACACGAGGAAAACCGGTAAAGTCAAAATTACCGGAAATCACGCAATTCACGCACACGCCGAAATTTGAGGTCAAATTCAAAGAAAACGGAGCAAATTCACGCATAAGATTAGGCAATTGTGGGAGTGGGGATGATGGGATGGGTTGGTTTGATCATCCATTCCGTGAGGGTGATGAGCCCACATGAATTTAACTGTTGAGGTATTTGTGACGTTAGGTAACGGTAAAAAAAACCTTGTAAAGCGCCTTATTTTTAAAAAAAAACAAAAAACACTTACATTTTTCGTGTTTTTTAATCGGGTAACTTTATAGAAACATAATCGACTTTTGGTTTTGTTTCAATTAAGTTATTCAAACTTTGTATTGTTTAAATTAGATAACTTTATATAAAAACCCAACAGTGTCTAGCTCGTTGTCGGCCATAAATTACATCTCGTCTTCAAGAGACGACGCTGATTTTGATTTTCTTATGTTGGTTGTCGTCGGCATCATAGAACAAGAAGAGACGGGTATGACGGCTTCAAAAAAAGATACGTGTCACGTGATTGAATACAAATGCACAATCAATTACCAAACGATTATTTTCCGAGTGGCTCGAATGACCCGAAATATAATGCGGTGACATTTAGAACAACATTCTACTTACCGAATGAATTGTTTATAAAAATCGTTGACGATATTGAAGCCCGTTTCGAATGGTTTCAAGAAGGGTACGATGCAAAAGGTAAGAAGACTTTTTCTGCAATTCAGAAATGTACATCCGTTATTCTTCAACTCGGTACCGGTAACTCACCCGACTTTTATGATGAATATCTTGTTATGCCCGCTAGAACGTCTAAAGAATGTCTACAGTATTTCTACAATGATGTTATTGTTTTATATGAAAAGGAATATTTGCGTCGTCTGACTAGTCACGACGTCGCACTTTTGAAAAATGCGCATGAAAGTTAAAATTTGTGAATAATAAGGCTCATAAAACTTGTGAACCACTAACTAACCAATGTCATAACCCATTCATCAAACCATGACCGACCTATGGCCTGAATCATGATCTGACTCATGAAAGGACCCAATGCACAACTGATGACCCATGTCAGGACCAATGACCCATGACTCAACCCATGCATTGACCCATGAACCGGACTTTGTCCCAACCCATGATCGAACCATAATCTGTGACATAACCCAACACTTGCGTAATTTTGTTTATCCGCCTCCCTCTTTCATCATCCGTTCCCATCGCTACCATCACCATAAACCACCAACACCTTTTTTTTCATTCTTTTGTCATTATTGCCCATCAAATAATACAAAATAATGATTCATTTTATTTGCACATAGTAAATAAACAAGATAATGAAATAAAATGGTCTATTTCATGTTGGAATATTTGGTGGAAATAAAATAATTGTTTCAAATTTGATCTTAAGTCATGAGTTACAAAGATGCTTCACCTCATAGTTTAACTTAATTTAAAAGAGTGTTTAAATTTATGGTTTATAGTAAACTAGGTTTGATATCCGTGTATACACACGGATTTATATAATATAATAAATATCTTAACAATTATATAATATTTAAGTAATTATAAATGATTTTCTAAATTACAGATCATTGAGTAATAACAATAATTTGCAATAAATTAAAAAAAATCATCTTCTATACTTTTAAGTAAACAAAAAAAATTTAAATTTATTATTAATGAAACTCAAGCAACAAAATTTATTACTAATAAAATTATAAAAAATTAAAATTGAAACCAAAAGAGACCTTGATGGCTCCCCTTATTTTTACTTCCCATATTTTTAAGGCAAATTGGCCTAAAATAATCTCAACTAACACCTATTGGCCGAAAATAATCTCAACTCAGTTTATTCCCTCCAGTGGTCCCAAATCCAACTTTTTTGGCATACAGTGGTCCGCCGTTAAGTGCACTTAACGGCCGTTAACTTTTTTTTTTGTTTTTTTCGAATTTCAAACTGATATTTTAGGAATTTTGATCGGGAGGAGAATAAGAGTCAATTGATGTAAACCTTACTTCCAATTGTTGCTCCAAATTGTTTAACTTTGAAATCCGATTAAAGCATCGTTAGGTTTTAAACACCCGACTGAAGACCGTTTTGTCGTTTGGAACACCAGTTCGAAGTAAAGTTTACATCAATTGAATCGTATACTCCTCCCGATCAATATCCATAAAACCTTGTTTTGAAATTCGAAAAAAATCAAAAAAAAAAAGTTAACGGCCGTTAAGTGCACTTAACGGCGGACCACTAGATTCCAAAAAAGTTGGATTTGAGACCGCTGGAGGGAATAAACTGAGTTGGGATTATTCTTGGCCAATAAGTGTTAGTTGAGATTATTTTTAGCCAATTTGCCCATATTTTTCCCCTTTATTTTTTCTTCCGATATTTTCCCCCTAAAATGAATCTTAGTGACCCCCCTAAAACCTTGATTTATTATATAGATGAAACCCAAACAATAAAATTTATTATTAATGAAATTATAAAAAATTAAAACTGAAACCAAAAGAGACCTTAATGGCTCCTCCTATGGATTTTTACTTCCAAATATTTTTTCCCCCTCATTTTTCCCCCTAAAATGAATCTTGGTGACCCCCTTAAAACCTTAATTTATTATATAGAAGATGTGATGTTTCAACAATTATCAAAAATCTTCGAACTCTAAAAGATTTCTCATTCAATCTCTCTAGTTTGACATCAATCCCCTTTATGTCTTTTCTCCTCTACTTCCTATTGTCATATTCCCAGAATTCATGCCTAGAAAAGTATCTGCGGTATTTTTTCTAGCAAATATGTGATCTTGTTCATTTTTTTTCTTAAGGTACAATTCAGGCTCTTGAGTCCACCCCGTCAGTACAATCTGTTTCGACTGTTGTACCCTGGGAAACAAACGAGCTCTCTTGGGAGACTTGCAATTTGTTTTAAGGGATCCAAGTTTAACACAAATCTTCAGTCACTATTATAATTCTGTTTCCACTCCTTGTATTTTTAATTTGTTAGTTGTAATCGTATCGTAATTTACTTATTTTCTTTATTTTATTTGTATTGTAAACGAACTTTTAAAAGTATTTTTAGTTTTTATTTTTTATGCGAACATTTTCTACATTTCATTCATTCGGTCGTTCTTTTCTTTCGTCCATTTCATTGTCTAAGAAACAACACTTGTGTAAACAACTCCAAAAAAATATGTACATGATACAAAAAGAATAATTATAAATTATACTGGTATTATTTAACTTCACAAATATAAAAGAAAGCATAGATACTCCGAAGCGAGAATATCCGGACAACGATAATATAGATTCATGGCATAAATAATAATTAACTGTTATTGCATGTTTATATTGGTATTTTACATCACATTTTGTCCTTTCCACGAAATTTAAATTAATTAAAGCGAGATTTGTCTTATAAAGTAACATGCTTTGGCACCACAAAATGTCTAAATGTTATCATGTTGGACAAGTATGTTTTAAATATATTATTATTGTTATTTTTTTACTTTTAGTATAATAAATTAATATCTATCTTTTCTAACGGTGATGTTTATTCGGGTTTAAATTCATGTCTTTTCATAGTTGGGTATGTTTATACCTCATATGGAAATTCAAACAGCAATCGTTTGTTTTACACTCGATAATAACATCAACATGTTCTAATAGTAAACCCACTAACTTGTAAAACTCTTTGACTTACATATGTTTAGACATATGTCTAAAGACTAAAGAGTTAATAATAACTCTTGCTAATGATTGCAAGATTTTGTAGCCGGTGAGATTTAAACTCATGAACTTAAGACCATAAAGTTTTTCAGTTTAAGTTTCTTTTCTTGAGCTTATTCTTGTATGAATAGCTAATATTTACTAAAAATAACTAATGTATTTTTGACTCTTATCGAAGTCTTCCCAGGTCATGTGTTATGAGATGTGAGTGATACGAAGTGAGTTGCCACCTCCAACCCTCACGAGAGGGAACATTGTCTATCGAGCATGTGTGAGGTAGCAGAGTGTTCAAAAAGTTCTTGGCTAGATCGAAAATATCACTCTCGAAATAAGCTTGGTTTGAAAATAAGCTCGGCTCATCTTAATTTGTTAACAACCCGAACCCAAGCCAAGGTTAGCTCATTGGCTCATCACTTGCTCGTAGGCCGACTCATTGAGCCACTTGTTTAAATGAAGTCTTAGTTATAGTTTATATGGATTATAAACAAATAATTTGAAATGTTATTTAAATAGACATAAACGTACGGTCATTTTCATATATATTCTAACGAAAAAACTAACTGTGAAAGTATCTACCTATACTAATACATGTCTAACTCACTGCCACATGTCGATCTATGAGACATGCCAACTCACTGCCACATCATACAATCCTATGTGTCACAACCAGGTTAAGTTTCACAATTTCACGCGGAGCTCCATTAGGTTGACCCGCATAACCCGTCGGATCTATTATAAGTTAACTTTGCCCGAAAAATATGACAATTGCCACAAACCCTAGCTTGCCTCTCTTCTTCCGCCTCTTTCTCTCTTGTGTTTTTCATCTCAAGCACCACCATCGACAATCACCATAAATTGACAACAGTTGTCATCTTGATAACAGTAGAAGATATGTTCTTTAGAATCGTGTCCTCCATGGCTACATCGGTCGTCGTCGGGCACCAACTTCATTCGTTCTTGATATCGATTGATGATGAAAGCCGCACAACGAAATCGATTGAAGGTATATTCGATTTGTTTTTCTGTTCAAATCTTTAACATGTTCATCCGAATTTGTGTTTTTGCTTTTTGATTCGATTCATCATTGATTAGGGTTTTTGGAGTTTGGTTTCTGTTTGAAGCTTTCTTATTTATCAGTTTTTGTTTCATTCGATCATTTATTGTTGCTTATTAATTTCCAGAATCCTCAATCGAAGTAGTTGCTCAAGCAAATCGATTTGCTATTGTTTCTCTGGTCGTTCAAGTTTGTATGATGATGTTCATGATTGGAACCCTTTGCAGGTTAATTTACTTTAGTAGGATGATTTGAAATTTTTAAAATCAAATATAAGGCTTTCTCTTATTTGAATATGATGATGTTTATGATTGATATGTGATTTGAGGCATATATTGTTTCCTATTGAATTTATTTAGGAGGCTTAGAGTGAATATGTTGTTCTTCAAGATTGAAATTGTGCATCGTCACCGATTGAAATTAGTGTTTGATTTGAATAATATGGTATTCATGAGTGGTATGTGATTTGATTTTTATATGTTCATAAAAATGTGATATTTAATTGTTTATTCTCAACAACTAAGATTGTTTGACAAAAACACGTCACATATAGCAATCCGATGTTTGTTACTTTTAATAGGTCTTTTTTTGCTATTTATGGTCTTCTTTTGTATGTTATGATTTAAGGTGACAAAGTTAAAGGTTGGATTCATCTGATTGAGATTTATCATCTTCAGTATATCTTTTGTATCAAGATCAAACATGGTTGTTATTTGTTAAAGATATGGATTTGGCTGCTACAAGTTTGTTGTTGATTCAATATTCAAAGATATGGATTTGGCTACTACGAGGATGGATTCATCTGACTGAGATTTCATCATCTTCAGTATATCTTATGTTTTTGAACTCGAGTCGGGACCCATGATTCGTAATACTGATAATGTGTTCTTTTTTGTTCTCAGATTCATGGCAATTCTGATTGAGAGCACCCAGTTTTAATTTTTCGTCACAACGTTTCAGGTTCGTTTTCATCACTCGGGCATCATCGTGCACTTGAGTTATGGTGTTAATTTTTATCTTTGTTTGTCTGCTTTAACCTAGAACAAGAAAGCATTTGTTGCTTTATGTTTGATTTTATTTTTGAATCGCAAGTTTTATGCGAATCAACTTTATTTGTATTTTTGTTTCCATCTTACATTAGTTCGTTCGAATTTGTAAGTTCCCATTTATTAAGGTTTTGATCAAGTTTGTTTATGACTAATAGAAGTTTATGACTCTTGTGTAAATAAAACAACACTATAGTCATCTGACTCTTGTGCTCGGTAGCATAGAAATTTGACCCTTTTTTGCCTTAGTTCAAACACATCCTAACTTGAGCTGCTTTTACATAACCTTAATATCAATATTTAATTTACAATAATAACTAACATGATCTCATCAAGTTCAGTGCAATAAACTGACCTATTTGCATCTTTGTTTTCTTTGATTTTGCATGTTTTTGTTTCTTGGTTGTGTTTGGTAAGTTGACTTACTAAAAAGGCCAATACTAACTTTTACAAAAACTTTATAAAAGCCTATAGGCAATAAATGGCAGAGATTGAGAAAGGTTTTAACAGTACATAAGCATTCCAACTTTTGTTTTCATACGAGTTTTATGATGCTTCAATCTCCTATAGACAAGAAATGCTAGAGATTGAGAAAAATATAATTTGATATCAACAACAATGTCATCAGGTATGACAAAAATTACTTTATGGCTATTATGAAACAACTTATTTATGTTTTATGATATCAACAACAATGTCATCAACTTTTTTGGAAGTTGTTAAAGATTTTGCTGATATGAACTTTATTGTTTTCACTCATATAATGCAAGTACAGAAACATCAAGCAAGAAAACCGAACACTAGAAGGCTTCTAGGATGCTGCTTAAAACCTGACGTGCCAGGAGAGTATTTCAAGAGCATGTATGTTGGTGCCATCGATTTTTATAGTATTTCTCACATTCGGGTAGGATAATCTCCCGATTTATATCATGATCATCATTTGTTTGATGAAATATCGCTTTCTCCCTGTTTATTTTCTAAACTTACAAACCATCACGTGGTGCCCTAATGTTCCTCTCAAATCTATTCATATAGGAATTGTTGTTTACAACCAGGGGCGTACCCACCCTTAGAGGGTGGGTGGCGTCCGCTCCCCCTGTGAAATTTTTTTTTTTTGGTTTTTATATGTTAAATTCTCGATCGACCCCCGTAAAGTTTAGCCCTCGACCCCCATACAGTCTTGAAAACTCAGTTTAATGCCCAGTTAACAGCCTATATGAGACACATAATATTTAACCATGAATTAGGTTAAATAATGGTTAGAAAAGAGTAATATATATATATATATATATATTTATATTGTCATGTAGAGTCAAGCATTAATGGTCATGAGTACAAGAAAGGAAATACATAAATAAACTAACTACTTTTGCTAAGTAATCAAGTGAGAAGTGAGGGATGGTGGAAAAATTAGTTGTAGAACCAAGGTTCACAACATC
Organism: Tagetes erecta; assembly: GCA_030867185.1. Lineage (NCBI taxonomy): Eukaryota > Viridiplantae > Streptophyta > Magnoliopsida > Asterales > Asteraceae > Tagetes > Tagetes erecta. The sequence continues at coordinate 12,774,471 of CM061494.1, forward strand.
ACCATTTTTATACCATAACACAAGTACTCCAACATAATCTTGTTTGGAGACATGATTTGGTTTCATTCACTTCTTATTTGTATTAATTAGTAGCTTAAGAAAGATGTAGAATGGATGCATATGAAGTTTAAGAAACAAAATAAAAGATTTATTTTATAAAGTTTGAAAAAAATAATCCTAACTTGAAACTCAAAATGGTGATTTACCAAACTTTATTTACATTGTTGGTAAGTATATGGTAAAATTCATAGATGATGTTTCAAGTATTTAGAAATAAAAATAAAGAAAAAAAATGAAAGAAAAAGAAAAAAATGAAAGAGAGAGTTTGAGAGAAAGTTTAGAGTGATGAAAGTGATTAGAGAGATTTGGTTTGGTATTTATAAATAAAAATTAGGGTTAGACATTAAATAAGTTAGGTAAGTGGGGGGAAATTGAAAATTTTTAATTTTAAATATAGGTGGAGGGAAATGAAACTTTTTTAATTTTGACCTCTCAAATTTAGTTGTTGTCATTTTTTTAATTTAATCCGACTCGGTTCGATCCGAACCGAATCGAAACGGATTGGAAAAAATATTATATATCGATACTCAAAAGATTACTATCAAATTTCCGACCCCCATGAAAAAAATTCCTGGGTACGCCACTGTTTACAACTTGGTGATTTATTCATATTTGTTTTTGGATTCTTTCTTTCAGTATTGAATAAAGAATTTTAGCATTTATATTGATCCTATTCATTGTTTGCCTTTGTGTTAAACAGTTTGCTTACTTATATATTTTGAATAGATGCATTTCTAATTCTGAAGTGTAGTAATATAAATTTTATTTGTATGATTGGGTTTTGTAAGTTATTTTGCAGGGTAGATAATGGTTCAAATATTGCCCTAATAAATTGTCTACACTAATTTGTTGTTGAATCTCTGTTGAATGTTTTTTTTTTTACATAAAAAATATATGTTCTTCAACCCGTGGGTACCACGGGTCGATAACCTAGTAAAATAATATATGACTTATGAGAGTTAAAAATACATTAACACATACATAAAACTAATTAAATGCTTGTTTATTACATTTAACTGGCCATAAAAAATATATATATATTAATCGTTACTATCCAGTATGCCTGTTACAGTCAACCATAGGTATGGCATATACAACCATGGTATTTTGTAAAATAAAAAATATTAATATTATTATAAATCAAATACCACTTTTACAAAATAAAATAATAAATAAATTAGCACTAGAGGTTATGCACTATTGCCTTTCACAAAAGCTTAAATCATGGAATTGCTTTCCCTTTACCCCTACCATATAATTCCTTTGTCTAACACCAAATCATGGATTGGAATTGTAATATATTTTAGTATATGCTAATTTCAGATTTTGAATTATTTACATATAATAACATAATCATTCACCAAAGTTTCAAATTGCCCACAACCAATCAGGCAATCATAGTATATTGTTACCGTTATTGATATTGAAATCTTCACATAACTTATCGGTTTACAAAAGGGTAACTTTGTAAAAATATAACCAAGTTTGTTAACTGTTTCAATTAAATACCTAAAATTTTATTTGTCTTTCTATAGTCCCTGAAGTTTCATTAATTGTTCAAATCCTATGTACTAATTTTACGATTATTAGAATTTTTTAAAATTGAGTTGCGCAAATGAAATATATATAAACTTTAGATACTATTTGGTGATTATTTTTATTCAATTTGACTTAAACTCAATAAATTTAGAACTTTTTTATTAAGTTGTAAATTCTTAGTCTTCACTTTTAGATCTCGATTCAAATTAATTGGAAAAAAAACTCTCACTTTTTTATAATCATAACTTATATATGTTTCATATGCCCAACTTAATTTTAAAATATTCAAACATTTGTAAAATTATTACATATGATTGGAACACTTATTAAAGTTCTGTTACTTTGTAGAGAAATTTTTTTAAGTATTTAATTGAAACAATAAGTAAACTTGGTTATATTTCTTTTAACACTTTCTCCTTACAAAATAAGGGCCACTTTCAAAATCAAATACTCGGAGAAAAGGCAAATCCATATCATGATAATGACTTCAATATTATTTCATTATTTGCATAATCAATATAGTATATATTTTTTGTTTCAACAACAATTGCGTATTTTAATAGTCAGGTATTTTATGACCAAATTAATATGAGTTAAATTCATCTTTAGCCATCAAGAGACATGAACTACAAAATTGAGGGTGGTGTTTGTTCCAATAATTTACCTTAATTTTTTGAACAGCCATTTAAATATAACTAGCAAGGGACTAGAACCACATACAATACAATCAAAAAGACAAAGATAAAATAATTTACCTTAATGTTCCCTAGTGTCTGAGGTAAAGTATGAAACCTAATGGCGAAGCGATGTATATACATACATACCATACCGCACAACTTCATTATTCGTACAACTTCAAACCTTGAGCTTCCAACTTGTCACTTCTAGTTAAACAATCGAAACAAACCTATATTAAAACAGAATTTGCTAGTAATAAAAAAATAACTAACTTTATTTGTTTATTTCATGTATAAATTGCACAATTTTAGCTATAACTTTCACATCCCCCTCGATTTAGTTTTATTCCGATTTCTTTAGCGTTTAGTTGGCTGCACTATAGGTCTTACCGATGGTTAGTACCTCTTTACTAGAGAAGGGGTTCCCGAGACAAAGAAACTCTGATTCGTCCGCACTAAAAGTAGACATAAGCGGTTGTCTTAGTGCGCATCGAAGCAACATGCGTGAAAGACCTTGCCTCGGTGCCTTTGAGGGATTCCTACTTGCTTTTGTCTAAGCTCTTCGATCCTACCCTGCTTTGATTCTTGCGCTTTAACCTGAAAAAAGTCTATCGGCTTTCACTTTTTGCATAAAAAGTCATGTTGTGTTGTGTTTAATCCTTTTTTGTAAAAATATAGTCTAGTTGTTCAACACTATTTATCTTTTAAAACTTTTATAACATCATCAGTTACTTTCTCTTGTACAATACTCAAATCAATTTCAAAATGCTTTGTTCGATCGTGAAACACTTGATTAGCTGATATTAACAAAGCATCATTGTTATCATAGAAACTATTCACATGTAAGGGTTGTGCCTTATTCAACTCTTCCATTAACTTTAAAATCCAGATAACTTCACATGTTAAATCAGCCATTAAACGATATTAGTCTCTGCTGAAAACCTAGAAACAAGTGCTTATTCTTACTTTTTCAAGAGATTAAAGAGTTACCCAAGTAAGCACAAAATCCAAATATACATCTCACATTTGTCATATTTACTCCAATTTGAATAAGATAATTCCATTGTGTTTAGTGAATCGTGTTAAGTGTGTTGTGTTATTTGTGTAATTAAAATACTAATTTTATACGCTCATGTCATTCTTGGTATTATTAATCTCTAATATAATAGACGAAAACACATTCTGCTTACGTGACATCGTATGAGAGTAATTTGTTTATTTGGCATCATGTGATAAGTTTTCTAAAAATAATAATTTTATATTTAATATATATATATACTAATTACATTTCTTGAAATATTTAATAGTAGTTATATTTTCAACATTCTCCTAATAACACTAATTACATTTTAATCCATTAATATTTAGGAAAATCTAGAAAAAATTTAAAGCATTTACATTTCAATCATCTCCTACTCCCATAGTAGGTGTGCATTAATCGGTTTATATTTAATAGTGTATAAAAATAAAACTTATAGATAAAATCTATCTAATATTTCAGAGTTTTTGGGGGACAAATTTGAGAGGGAAAATTTTTTGACCGGTCAAATTGAGCTCCAAAACTTTATCGCTATTTACGGAAACTTCCACTCAATGATTTCCAATCAATTGTGCTCTATATTTTTGGTAATACGTTTGTGGTTTCAATCAATTCAGTTGTTGAAGTTTTATTTATTGTTTCGTTTCTTATAAATAAACTCTAATTTCAAATTCAATATGGTGTATAACCAGTATTCGATTTTGATAGCATGTTCAATTAATACGGTTGTTGAATTTTTATTTATTGTGTTCTATATTTTTTATTTGTATCCTTTTTATTTATATATTTTAGATTTATTCCGTGTGTATACACGGGTTTTAAACCTAGTTAGTAATAACCTACAATTAAATACCCTAATATATTTTAAGCATACACAACTTTTTTATACGCCATTATTTTTTTTAAATCAACACCATAAAATTGAACATATAATTCTTTTTAATTTTAGTATAATATTGTTATATTAAAAAATATTTTTTTCAAATAAACTTTGTGTTCTGGTTTTACAATGGTTTTGTTTCAAATGTAATTGGAACCATCCGTGTCCCTTATAAATAATATCCTAAAAATACCATTAGAGTAAACTGCAGTTTTGGTCCCTGTGTTTTTATATCATTAACAGTTTCAGTCATACCTTAACAATTTTGGTCCTTGTGTTTTTAATTTTTTATTTTCTAACATAATTGGTCCTTGTAGATTTGTTAAAGTTGTTTGGGATAGGATTGCACGTTGGTGTCGTATTCGTCCGGTGATGGCTACTAACATGAGTGATCTACTGGACCTTCCAGATTCATTGGCTGGTGACGATAATTTTAAAAAGGCTATCAGTGTGTTTTTTATGGCAACTACATGGGGTATTTGGAAGCACAGGAATGATATTATCTTCAACCGGGTCAAGCCGTCGGTAGACAAAGTGGTTTGTGATGCTATTGCATCTTCCTCTTTGTGGTTAACTGCTAGAAGTAAAGGAAAGGCACCTGGTTCGCTTAGTCATACTACTTTTGATCCAGGTTAATTGTTTGTTGTAATAGTTGTTTTGTTGTTATTTCCGCATGTTTCTTTGTACTCTGTTTTTGAGGTTTTAGCTCCTTGTTAGCCTCAGTTTATATAATGCTTTGCCGTTCAAAAAAAAATTGGTCCCGAACACTAAGTTTAACCAATTTTCCGTTAAGTCTCTCACGCGCTCCATATCTAAGGGGTAAAAATGTCATTTCTCCCCCTCTTTTATCTAAGTTATCATGTAGGTTAACATTTTTATTCAGTCGCATGTCAAAAAGAGTGGGAAAATGACCTTTTTACTCCGCATATAGAAAAACTTAGCGGAAAATTGAATGGAGTTAGTATTCGGGACCAGTTCTGTTACAAAATAAAAAACACATGGACCAAAACTATTAAGGTAAGACTTAAACTGTTAAGGGTATTAAAATAAAAAGACCAAAATTAAAATTTATTCTACCATCTAAGTGTTGTATTCTCGAGCATAATTCAAACACTAAACTAGTCTATTATATATAACATTATAACCTCTCTTATCCACGTCCATACTAAATAAAGTTGTAAATAAAAGTCAAAAGGCAATTTACATCAAAAGAAGCCTATAGGCATGAGTTTCGATCTTTTTACATGCATTGTCGTGATTCATTGGTTTTTTTTACACTAAACATATATTACTCTACTTTAAAATTATAAATACATACCAAACTCGGTCCCAAAAACAATACCTATACCAAATAAATTAGTTCCACATTAAAAATTCTTTAGTTTTCCTCACTTGTAACCTTTTTTTAAGAATAATTTATTATACATACTTTTAAACTAATGAAAAGTAATTTTTACCAGATGTAAACTCTGTTAACCATCAGCAATATAGTTATGCAAAATTCACATGTTGTTAATTTTTTTAGGCTAAAACGACAATCTCCCTTAATTTTTAAGCAAATTGATTATTAATCAAAACATAAGAAACAAGAAAAATAGAATAATAGTGAAGTGCCAAAATTGAAAGGATGTGAGCTTTGACCCCCAATGCTTTTGTTTTATGTCAGAAAAGCTTTGTCTTTTAAAATATGTACCATCCTATTTAAGGACATAGGGTCCTTTAACGTGAAATGTGACGTCCAATCAAACACATAGCCAAAAGTATATTTTATTTCGTACAAATTTGTATTTTACCTTTGTAAAATTCATTTGACGCGTAAACTATTGTTTTGTTTTCACACTACTTTTTTAACGACAGGTTTTCTTGGGGAACAAACTAGAGATCAATACAAGAAGGATTTAGAAAACAAATATATGAAAGGGTGGTGTTAACCGGATACCCGACAAGTTACCGGACATTTTTATTACGACTTATATTAAGCAGTTGTGGAGTTAGCTCTAAAGTTAAGAGATATCCATAAAAAAAATTAGTGCGTTCATGTAATAATTTAAAAAAACACACTAATAAACAAATAAAAAAACATACCTAATTTTTTCTCGTACGCTCATACAATAATAAATAAACATACCTAATAGATTTGTCTTTTCGTTCTTTCATAGCTTGAAATCAAATAATCACATCCTCGTATGTTACTTTATCAAATATTTCTCTTTCGACTGTACAAACTAAAGCATTGTTCAAAAATTCACCACTCATTCGATTGCACAAATCCGTCATGACAAACTTCAATTCAGAAATTTTTTTTTGCCAACATCAACTTTGACCCGGATTTGTATCAAGATTTGAACTACTTTGACCAACATCAACATTTTTTTCTTCTTGACACTTCTTTTTAAAAAAATTACCAATAAGAACTTGTTTTGGTTGACTTTTCATCTTAAACCTAATTCGATAACAATAAACAACGCTAAATTATATATGTATATACAAATTGAACGAATTTCACAAAAACCCTAAAACTCTTAAAACAATAAAAGTTGTCAATATATACTTACAGATAATGCGATACGGAGAAGGGAGGTGATGCTGCTTGCTAGAGGGAGAAGCGGTGGTGGTGGCTGGTGACGGAAATCTAGTCGGACTTCGAAGGTGAAGCTTGGATTTGAGAGAAGCAGAAGGTTTGACATTTTGGCAATAACAGAGTCTTCGTATTTTTTTCGAAGGCTACGCTCAAGTTGTTTTTTTATAACTAATAATTTGGGCTTGTGAGTTTTAAACTAGTTCGGGCTTTAATAATTTACAATTATAACGGACATTAGGCTTGGGCAATTGCTTATCAAGTTAATATCTCTAATATACTAGTTTACTGTTTAGTGTTCGTCTTGCTCGAGAAACAACATTCAAAGGGTGATTTAACTATTTTAATGAAATTAAGATTAATAATATATAGTAGAGCTTTTTTAGATTCAGGTGATCCTTTCAAATTTTTAGGGGTAGTCTAAACGTAAGACGAGATTTTTTTTTTGTACATTTGACGCCAAAATTTGAACCGTAGCCCGAGCTACCCCTAGCCCTATAATACCTTCGCCCCTGGTATTGAGGGATACAAGTCGTATTCACCTGTCGTCATACGACAAAAGCTGAGTTTGTCAGCGTCATCTTATCATTCAGAAATATGACTAGTATTTCCCTAAAACGAGTCGTATTGACCTAATGAATGAGTGTTTGGATAACTTATCAGGGTGTGTGGTTAACCAAATCGTATATAAAATTACATCAATTGACGTTTCCATTTTAAACCTATTTTTAATCCCCCACAAGTATGATAGCGATCGATTTACTGTCGCGCAAGATATCTGAATCTCACATGATTTTGTTTCAAATACACCAAAGATCCGATAGAATGATTGCGTGAAGCGGCTGTCTTTGCCCCTTGGAAGACGACCATGAGTCCTAGATAAAACCAAATCACAAACCGATTACGCATTGAAGCTTGGAACCCTACACCATTCATATAACACGTACGTATCGAAAAAATCTCTTGCAAGTGGCCAACCTTCAAAAGGATGAGAATGATATATTGTCTCTAAGCATACACGAATTAAGCATGCAAGATTAACTAAAACTCCACCTTTAGACGAAGCTTCTATGTTCCCAAGTTTGCTTTAGCGAAAGAAAAGAAAGGAAATGAAAGGAAAAGAAAAACTGAGTTGCATTCCTGAGTTTAATTAAAGGAAGGAAATGAGAGGAAATGAAAATAAGTTGCGTTTCCAAGTTTCATTAAAGCGAGGAAAAGAAAAGAAAATAAAGGAAAAGAAGAAGAAAATGAAAGTAAATTGTTTCCTTTCAAATCCGAAGGAAATTGAAGGAAATGAAATGAAAGAAGGGAGGAAAAAAAAAGGAAGAGATCCATTCACTTTCTTTTATTAAGTGAACTCGGGATACGGTTAACAACAACTCTATACTCAAATATATTAACCCTTTACCGACCCGTATTTTTTTCACTCAATCATTTGCCCGTAAGAGAACATCATGTTGATAAATTGCCTTTACTTTATCCAATAAATCAAAATTTTAAATTCTACAAACATAGATATTTATGGTTAAGAAGAGTAGATTAAGAGTTTATCGTCAAAAGCTTGGTAACCATTCTCAAAAATTGTCTTTAAAAGGATTCACAAAAATAAATGATATATATCATTTTCACCCAAAGTATTTATAAACTGTCTATACACAAGGAGGCCACAGAAGACATAAATAATGGTGTAGTTAAAAGTTGATTGATATTATTGCTTCAAATTTCTGAGAGACTATTGATAAAACTTTCTTGATGTTTGTACCTTATCAATGCAAGCGTATGAAGTTAGTTGTGATGGATTTTCTCATAAATTGCATATCATTTCATGTCTGCATACTTCAGACCAAGATGGAAATAAAATATGACATATTTTATTTTAATAATTGTAGCGATTTATACATACCGGGTACATCAAATCACTCTGTATCATGGGTGAGAGCAAGAGGTAGGATGTGTAGTTTAGATTGGAGATTGTGGTGGCTCTAAGTTTGCTTTATTTGTTGGGTTGTTTCATTTTTAGTTTTTTGTATTCTAGCTTCTGTAGTATTTTTTTTTTGTGTGGAATATTGAATTGGCTGTTCAAAAAATATATATATTTATACATATGATATCTTAAACGAATCATCGTATTAAGGTTTTGTATACTCACCTCGTAGATTGTGTTTGGGGACTTTGAATTTTATTGGATTTTTTTTTTGGAACGGAATTTTATTGGATTTAGTGTAATATTTCTTTGCTATACACCTTGTATATGACTATAAAAGGTGTTGATGTCAATTTATAAATATGGTGTTTGAATAATATGGGTCTAAAATAACTCACTATATTTTATTTTATAAACAAAAAATCAACAATATCACATCTCATTTATTTTCATAATAGCAAGATATGTTGGTCGGTTGTTATTAACATGAAAATCTGATTCGCAAGGTCTTGGAGTGTGGACCTGCTAGAACCTATTGTGCATCTTCATCTGTAATCTTATAAGAGGTTGTTTTCATGACTCGAACTCAGGATCTTCAGGCTCCATGTGTCACTTAACAACTTTATCGTTACTTCAAAGCTCGCTCTTGTTGGATATATCAAGACACCAACTAGAGACTATTTAGTATTTTCATTCAAAAATCAAGACTTTATACAAAATGAATTTTTTTTAACCTAGATGCTAACACAAAAAACAAAAATAAAACATAAAACCTATAAATGATATCCAACATGTTTGCTTGCCAGATAACAAAAGAGAACAAAACAAAGTCTTTGACCACAAAACAAGAAAAAGTACTTAAACAAACGCTAGTTTATTTCTTCACCCAACCAGATGTTTGAAAAGGCCAAGAAAACAAGACATAATAATCAATAAAATCCAGTTCACAACTTGCTTTGTTACTCGTCTCACTCTCCCATTTCTAGGAAACATATAATATTTATTAAAGAGTAAAATTAAGTACTTATGTTAATAAAGAAACAAAATAAAAATCAGTTTCAACATCTGGCTTTTGTTTGTTCATGCACATGAGGTGTTATTAGTTATTGTGTATTTAAAACTTATTGTTTGTATCACATATTTTTTTATCTTAAATCTAAAAATCATTAAAAATTCACCTATGAAATTTATTTTCTTAATTTTTCAGTTTTTCAATCTAAAGTGTAACGTACACCTAACCTAACTCACTTTTTATATTTTTTTCACTTTATATATTTGAAAGATATTCCAAATTTCTTTATAGTACAAAGTGAATGACTTTTGAGGCATTTAGAGACAAGTGTGATGATTCATGGGTTTTATACACCGGGTAAACACTTAGGTGGGAACTTCTTTATAGCTTATTCATTTTTGTATTACACTCGTTTAATCGCGGTTAAATGTGTAGTTATCCTTTCATCTACCATAAATCGACCAGAAACATGATTGTAGTTAAGGTTAATTGTGTGTTGCTTGTGACGATCACTGCCAAACTATGCATGACGGTTTTTCTAGAACGACTTTTAGTCTACTCTTAAAAACCATCAGTACTAATAGTTTGCATGATTTTAACCGTCAACCTTTTAGACAGTGAGTACGCGTATTACCGCTAGGATTTTCTTAGGCACAACTAACATAATAATTCTTCTACGAATTAATTATTAGGATAAAAGAGTAAGAGGCTGTTTGACAACTTTTGAATGGATAAGTGTTTAATCAATAAAAGGTCTGAATCATTAAGCGCTGAATCAATAAGATGTCTGAACCATTAAGAGCTAAGATATTATTAACTATTCAAAGGCAAACGTCTGACCAGTTCAGACGAGACCTCTTAATCATTCAGACTCAGTATAATGTCTGAACCATTCAGAGGCAAATGTCTGAACCATTCAGACATATGTTCGTGAAACAAACAGTCTGAACCATTAAATATTTAAACATTCAAACTTCTGAACCATTAAAAAGCTGAAACAAACGGTCTCTGATTGTATAAGATATATATCTTTCCAAATTCGAGGCCCAATAAAGAAAACATATCATTCATTTAGGCCCATATGCTGTGATACTTTGAGGTTTGAACTTTGAAAGTGTGAGTTATTGACTTATTGTGTCACTAAATTTGGGCAAGCCCAAGCAGTTGGTTGTAGATTGGAAACTTGGAAATTTAGAATCGAAACCTTTGATAAGAGTTTTCTTTTCTTGACTGATTTTTTTAATAGACATAGATTACATTAATTAAACATCAAAAAATTTACAATAAAGTGACAGATAAACAGGCAATAATGATTTAATTAACAACTTTCTTTTTTATATAAATGAGACTTTTATGTGTGAGTGATCATGGTTATTGCACTGATTTGTTTATCTAGTTTTTAACTTAGACATCAAGATTATTAATCTAAGAGTAGTTACAAAAGAAAATAAAAAAAGGGTTCATCGAAGAGTTTCTTTGATTAGCTCTTTAACTTTAGTTTTAGAAGGGCATATGAGTAAATGAAGAAGATGAGTTGTTTTATAACGAGTATTTTTATAATTAAGCTTACCCATAAAAAGCCCACATGTCAAAACAAATAGTATAGATATATTATTGACCCTCCAACAAGAAAATTTCGTGTTTTACCGCCGAGTTTAAGCTTAATATATTACTTAAATGAGTATACCGGACTCGCTAATCAGCATGTGAAACATATGTCACAAGAGTAAGACACGAGAGACAATCAGCTCATGAATTATCCCTCAATCAAAGGAGCAATAATTAACTCGCAATTCTCATAACACTCAAACCCTTGTATAATCTCATCACTCATTGCTGATGGTTAACCACCACACGATGTTTACCTAACTATCTTATTAATGCCTCTAATGACACTAGAACATCTTTAGATATAGGTCTTAGGGTGTGTTTGTTTACATATGAACGGCCTCCGAATCTGACCGATTCGGGGTGTCTTCAGATAAGAGTGTTTGGTTGCAAGTGCATGTCTGACAGAGTCAGACATCGCGCATCTGAGTGAATCAGACACAAGAGCGAGTCTGAAGGGGAGGCGACTAGGTAGCGACCCAAAAAAGGCAAAAACTGTTTGAAAAAGAGCCAAAAACTATCCGCACACAGACACTGGTTTTAGAGCCACATTCGTGTCTGCAAGTCGAGGAATTTGACCCTCCCTCCCCCTGCGCGCATGTAAATGCTAGAGTAAAACCTGACATTAGAATTTAACATGTCATGAAAGATTGCATATATAAGGTAACCATCAAGAGCTACCCAATTAAGGATGAAAATAGGCTAGGCCCAACAATTAATTAGGCCATAAAATTGGGCCAACAAAAATTGTTATATAAATTAGGCCACATTGGCACAAGTCCACAACCCTTATTTCCTAAATGTGTCCGTCCAAACTCCAAAAGTGAAAAGTCAAGATAAAAAAATGCATATACATACGTGATGAGTTTTTAACTTTTTTTCCCATACTAGTGTAGTTATAAAAAATATTTACCATTTTAGTGTAGTTTCAAAAGTATTTACCTATTTGGATAGTTTTGTTTATCACTTTTATTTTACCAAATATTTATTTTTCCTTTATATCTTTCAACCACATATAAAAGAAACATAAACTTTAAAAAACAATCTCTAAAATCGTCTTTTGCAGGATCTAAGAATTTAAAAAATATTTTAAAAAATATTTGTAAAAATTAAAATTAAAATATTTAATCCGCAAAAGTCATAACTGAGCATTTTTCTTTTCTTATTTTTTTGTTCTTTTAATTTTTCAATTAATAAATTTTGTAAATTATTTTACGACTTTTCCCTTAACAACATATATAATGCAACATACCAAAAAATGTCGCAACGCACGCGTAAAAAAAATTCTACCATCAACCCGCCACAATGCACGTCACGTGTCATACTAACGCACCACACATATTGAAGTTGAAAACGTTTTTCATATGTGTATCGAAGTAAAAAACCGACACTACCACTACGACTCGAAAACGTGTCAACTATCCGCATCGTGTAGCTCGGGTCATAAACCTAGTTATTGCTTATTAATGAGTTTTTTTGGCTTTAAATAGATTTTATATTTGTAAATTTTTATTTTAACTTTTTACATAAAAAAGTGAAAGTAGGAGCTCGGATGTTTTTTTGCGAAATTTGATGTTCCAAACGACAACTTTGGAGATTATTTTTTTAATTTTATGTTTGAGTTATTTTTGTTGAAGAGATATAGATGAAAAATAAATATTTGGTACAAATAAAAGAGTTGAATAAAACTACTTATATTAGTAAATATTTTCTAAAATACATTAAAATAATAAATATTTTTTGTAAATACACTAATACGTGAAAAAACTCCATACATGATATACACCTGATCCTAAACATGTAATCATATATGTGGGCCCTAAGTATTCAAATGTAATTCTCCGTATTTTGAAACTTGTGAAGTTTGTGGCCTTGTGGGTTCATCATCAGTAAACATTTTATACAACATATAAAAATTTAAATATTCTAGTTTGTTTAATCCTGAATGAAATGAACTATATTTAAAAGCATTCAACGATATTCATCACAAATTATTTAAAGATAAACTACTAATTATTTAAAGATATTTTATGTAAAATAGTTTTGAAATTAGAATAGAAAAGTATATTATCTATACAAACTATAAAACCAAAAATTAAATGGGCAATTGAAATAGTTAATCGTCCATAAGTAATAGAAAAACGTCTCCAATGTAATTTATGCTTAACTTTAAATAAATAGTGTCAACCTAATCCGTTTATTTGCGATAGTGTTAGGAATTTGACACCTTAAGAGTATATTATACGGTAAATGAGATTAAATATGGATAACACTTAGTTTAGCATCCTAATAACATCCTTATATAATATAGCAAAACAAAAAAAATCTTATGTGGCATCTTTCCATAGTTTTTTTAGCTTATGTGGCATTATTTGAGAGATTATCTCACAATAATGTTTTTTTATTTAAAATATATATATAAAATTTATTATAATAAAACTAATTACATTTTTGGTCCCTTAATATTTTGGAGAATTCTGAAAAATTTAAGAGTATTTATATTTTTAACCCTTACTACAAGGGGTGTACATGAGTCGGTTTATATTTGATAGGGTTTAAAATGAAACTTATGGATAAAGTTAATAATAACATACAATTAAAGACCTCGGTGTTTTATAAATATACATAACATTTTATATGATTTAAAACAAAATAAACAGGTCTTCTTAACCATCCAAAAAGCGTTAACCGACCTTGGTAACCATGTTTTTGTTCTCATACCAATGTGGGACAAGGTATATGAAAGAAAATTTTGGAATTTGTTTGTTAATTTATAATCTCATTCAGATGTACAATCAAACAGGTCTTCTTAACCATTCAGATGTCTTAACCATTTAACACTTAATCATTTAGCACTTGTCAAATAACATCTTAGTAGTTTTAACATATTATGCTTAATAAGCTTTAGATATAGGTTTTAAGATGATTCGACTTTAAACGATGCGTTTAGATACCTACCTACACATATATTGATGCTTGCGTCTGTGCTTCAAACGATGTAGTTGGATACCTACCTCCACATTGATGGGGCACATGGGACCATATTTCATATAAAATAGACATTAGAAATTAGATATATGCTAAACGACATATACTTCTTTTATGCACGTTCTTAATTCAAGTCATTTTTCTTGAGCTAGCTAGTGTGTTTTTACTTAAAGTTAAATATGGTATAATATAATAATACGTGAGTGATCAGAAAAATGAGAACGACTTGTTCAATTGAGAAACTGAAAAACTACTAAAATAATTAAATAAAATATGAAATCTTTAATGCTACTTTACATCCAAAGAGTGACTAAGTCATGATTTTTAGTTAAGGGGGTCAAAGTTCATATGTTTTGTTTCGGGGGACCAAACCCAATATATATTATATATAAATCAACTATTGACTAAAAAACCAACACTTTAGACGGGAAAAGGTGAGAAGGCCGTGACCCTCCCTCGTCTCAATAAAGCTTCGCCAATGCATCCAAAGGTTATCTTAGGGTAATATACAAGCATCTCTAATCTTCCATGCATGATGAATATTAGATGGGTGCACGGTACCGGTGTGTGCCAATGTATGGTGCAAAAGTTAGAGAGATATGCACCTATCAACACAAAACTAACTATCTCGAAACACATGACATGTTTGACTGGATGTAATTATGAGTAACAGTGGAAGAGTTGGAATTTTGGGGTGTTTATAATCCAATCACACCTTTAATCAAATTGTTTGCTCCACATGACATGCTTGTTTTAAAAGGCACTTTGCGTAATTGAGTTTTGATGCATTTAAGAGTTTAAATCCAAGCTTAACAATATATATTATTTAGTTTATATTTATTAACGGTTAGCGTTCATCTCAATTTTTCATTCTAACTTTCGTTACAACCCTTATGTGAGGGGGAATACCGTCATTTCTATTCGTTTTTTAGTCTTCCGAAGTAAATTGATGTAACGGAAATTTGAATGAAAAACGAAGGAATAGTATAAATTGTTTATAAATATAAACCCAATGACATATAGTGTTAAACTTTGAATACAAACTTTTAACGTCACCAAAACCCGAAGACAGAAATTACAATTTACTCTTATTAAAGAGTCATGATAGTTTTCAACAAGTCAAACAACAAAAATATCATTAAAAAACTTGTTAAAATTAAGCCATCCATCTGATTCATGCCACAAAATACCAGGTGATAGCATCAATTTATAAAAAACATACAACTTTGTTAAGCGGTAATACAACCAGATAAAAACATACATTATTTACAATAAACTGACGGGTAAACAGATAACCACATGATCACATGCATCACGACTTGTACATTAAATAAATCTAGGCATCAGCCACATGTACACAACTTAACCAATTAAGAAGCCACGTGAACTTACGTTACCTACCAAAACAGAATCTTTATTTGATTTCATTCGAATAAACCATTTTATCAAAAAACCTTTTTTCAAATAAAATTTATTATTATTATATTTTTTTCAACTTTATCTATCTTCCTGTTTACATAACTACCAAGTACCAACGACTGTATTCAATCTTCATCTTCTTCCTCTAAATCTAGGTCAAAAAAATCACAACAATGTCTTCATTACCAATCGCCGTGATTCTTCTATCAGTTCTGTTCACCGGATCGTGCGTCAACGGCGACATCCACGGTGACGGAGAATTGATTGAACTGGTGTCGACTGTAGCTGAACAACGGGAGTTTGATTACTTCGCTTTAGCTCTTCAATGGCCTCCAACTTACTGTTCTAAAACGAGTAAATGCTGTGCTCAAAGTGGCTGTTGCCGAGGGTAATTAACTTAATCAATTGTTCTGTACTGTTGACTTTTTGGTTATTAGGTTAATATACTGGTTATTGAAAGGAATTTGTAGATAAAAAACGTTGATTTGAGTTATTAGGTTTAGTTTTGTTACAAGTATGATGTTATAGGGTTTATTGTTGTAGACTTGTATGATGTTTTTGAAGTGTTGGATGTTGATTGTTGAATCTGCTGCGAATGCATTGGATAATCAATTGAAAAAGTGATGTTAATGACTAGTTGAAAACAATATGGTAGACTTTAGGGCTAGTTACAGTTTTGTTGGTGATGTTTTTGAGTAGATGCTTGTTATTCAAGACAACATTCATAAATTTTAGAGGGCTTCTCGGCTCGGCTCGACTGGTGTTTAATGATTTTGGGGAAAGAATATGGAGATCTAGAAGTTTGAAGCACATAAATTCATTAACTTTGGGTTATTTATCTTTAGCAGATGACTATTTTTGCCACTTTTTAATATGTTGTTACAAAGTTGCATTCTGAATATAATTACATACTACTTTCTTATTTTTCCAGAGCAAATGGTCCATCAGGCTTCACCATCCGTAAGTTTTTTTATAAATTTTTACCATATGTTTCTTTGAAAGATGAACAAGTGAGTAAGCCATATGCTGATTTACATTGTGCTGCAGATGGGCTATGGCCGGATTACAACGATGGATCATGGCCATCATGTTGCTCGGGTCCTGCTTTTGATGAAACAGGGGTATTCTATTATCGCCATACGATATGTTTTGGAGTTTTATGTTATTTTTCCATCAAGTTGTTTCCATATAATCACTGCTGTTTTAAGTGTTATATATGTTTAGGACTTGCTCTGAGTTCAAGTTTCTTCTGATATTCTTTAACATGTCTTATCTCTGAGAAGTTGAGCTTCTACATGGTATTAGTATATACATTAAAAGTTAGCATTGATATCTAACAATGCATTATTGTTGTTCCAATCTGTAGATTTCACCATTGCTTGATGATTTGGACAAGTATTGGCCAACACTAAGTTGCGGCAAAACATCAACATGCCATAAGACAAAGGGACTCTTTTGGGCTCATGAGGTTGATTTACGATATGATTTTGTTTCATTTTACCAACTGATCATAACTTAAATAAGAAACTAACTCGATTTCCTCTCGTTTTCTCATGTTCGACTGGGTCACATTGATTATCAGTGGGGTAAGCATCTTCCTTCCAGCTGCAGTACTTGGACGTATCTACAAACATAAATATAATACATATAATACTTTTGTTAAGTGGAAATCACATAAGTTTTATGACTCTAAAAATTTGATTTCATACGCTGTTTGTAAATTATTGCTTTGGCAAAGTAGCTGAGAAATGGCATTATCTTACTCTTTTTTTTATGTTTTACTGACTTTACTTTATTTGCAGAGAAACATGGTACATGTTCCTCCGCAGTAACAGGCGACGAATATAACTATTTCGTGACAACCCTCAATTTGTATTTTAAGTATAATGTAACGGTGAGTTCTTTTTTTTTTTGGTATTTCGTGACAGCCCTCAATTTGTATTTTAAGTATAATGTAACAGTGAGTTCTTTTTTTTTTTTTGGCAAAATTACTGCATTTTAATTGCTTCTTGATGTTAATAGGGTTATTGGATTTAAACACCCTTAACTATTGGTCATTGGCCGTTGTCACCTTCAAGTATCACTTTGGCCAATAACACTCCCAACTAAATACTTTGGTGTCCGTATCACCAAAAGTTAACCAAATCACTAACGCCGTTAAGTTTTGCTGACGTGGCACGGTGACGTGTCCTATCTCTGCTTACGTGGCACGGTGATGGCGGCCAATGATCAATAGTTAAGGGTGTTTAAATCCAATAAGGCAATAACCCATTATTTATCTATATTTAACTAAGAATTGACCTGTGT
Source organism: Tagetes erecta (assembly GCA_030867185.1). Taxonomy (NCBI): domain Eukaryota; kingdom Viridiplantae; phylum Streptophyta; class Magnoliopsida; order Asterales; family Asteraceae; genus Tagetes; species Tagetes erecta. The sequence goes on from CM061494.1 coordinate 12,792,502, forward strand.
CACGTGATGCGACGACCGAGTTTTAGTTGGTGCATATGTCGTGTCATATTTGTGACTTCGTTACATGCGTTACGTTATTGATTATCTCATGCACGTTCTGGTGTAGTATAATGCCTCGTACCTTGCAATGTAACATGTCAAAGTAATTAAATGCTTCCATCACCAGCAAGAACAAAAAGCGAGAAAGGGGGTCGCCCTGTCTCAATCCTCTTTTCAAGTGAACTTCCGAGTAAGCGACCTATTTAATAAAATTGATGACTGGGCAGAATTAAGACAACATTTAATCCATAAACACCATAAAAGCGGAAATTTATTTATACCATTATATTGTACAAAAAAATCCTAGTTAACAGTGTCATATTGGATCAAGTGGTCATGATGTGCATTGAACATCTACACGAGGGCTGGATATTTTTGTTTTTTTTCTTCTTTTTAAACTTTTTTTTCTTTGTATATTCTTTTGTTTTAGTTAGTTTTTTTAATTACTTTGACGGCATTACGTTGCAAGGTACAAAACATAATATTACACCATAACGTGCAAGAGATAATCAATAACATAACGCATGTAACGAAGTCACAAATATTACACGACATATGCACCAACTAAAACCCGGTCGTCGCATCACGTGACACAGGTCAATTCCTAGTTAAATATAGATATATACTGGGTTATTGCCTTATTGGATTTAAACACCCTTAACTATTGATCATTGGCCGATATCACCGTGCCACGTAAGCATGGATAGGACACGTCACCGTGCCATGTCAGCAAAACTTAACGGCGTTAGTGATTTGGTTAACTTTTGGTGATACGGACACCAAAGTATTTAGTTGGGAGTGTTATTGGCCAAAGTGATACTTGGAGGTGACAACGGCCAATGACCAATAGTTGGGGGTGTTTAAATCCAATAACCCATGTTAATATAACAAAGCATCCAAAAATCAGTCCATCAGATATATTTTTCTTCATCATATCTTTTTACATGTTTATTATTGTTTATCATTAGAGGGTGTTATTTTTTATACCTTTTATTAGTAACTATGATGTTTCTCGTGTTTAGGACGTTCTTTTCGAAGCTGGATATGTGCCTTCAAACTCAGAGAAGTACCCATCAGGTGGCATTATTGCTGCTATCGAAAATGCTTTCCACACAACCCCTCAATTGGTCTGCTTGAAAGGTGCTTTAGAAGAAGTCCGGTTGTGTTTAACCAAGGATTTCAAGGTCTGCCACTGTTGTTTTCGAACAAATTTTTATATAAAACCCATAGTTCTCTAGAATGTGATTATTTGTTACAATTGTCACCATAGTTCATTAAGTGATGTTAATAGTTAATCCTAACCAGTAACCACTTCTGTTATTAACTACTTCTCGTTTTTGGGTATTAATATTCTTGCAGTTTCGAGACTGTGTAACGGGTAGCGATTGCCCTGATTATGTCAGCTTACCAGAATTTGCATCCTTGGGTAAGCCACTCTCATGTTGTCATAACAACTTTTCTTGTACATGACATCTGTGAACAAAATTCTAAAATCTTTGAATGTGACATAAAGATATGAAATTGATACCTAACGGCGGTTAAATGGACAGCGGGTCACCTGGGTTGGGTAATATGTCAAAAAACAGGAAATGTTTTGGTAAACATTCCGTTACAAATATTTTTTTGTCTTAAATATGAGTACACATTATATAATGATATGTTGTTAATGATGGTTAGTTGAATGCATTTCATTTTTTTCGTATGTTTTTTTTACTAATTCCATCTTTTGATTTCCCATTTGTAGATGTAACCAAGACTGCGGGTTGGTTGATTTCTGGCGCTGAGTCGTCTTAAATTTTCAGCTGATGATTGCATTTCAAGACCTTACCTTTGTATCTGTTGGTGTACTAATTTATAGCTGTGGAGTATCATTTTCATTGATTAATAATAAGTTAAGGACATAGTGACAGTACATCACTTGATGTACATTTGATACCGGAAGGGTTTCTGACTAGTAGTTTCATAGATCATATGGTTCAAGTGTTTTATAGCATACTTTAAAAAAAATCATTAGTATAAACCATTGATGATAAGAGAGCTTAAAATACAAACTTATATTTCCATTTGAAGTGTAAAACTAATTACATAAGTAATTATAGCCGAGAGATGAAATCATTACGCAAGTTATAACTAATAGATAATTTTTTTACTCAAGAACACTTCTTGCGTAAGAATCTCGTCCGTGATTATTCTATTCATACATAGAAATTTTCACACAAATGTAAACTACATTTGGGTGATTTTAAAAAATATCATGCAAGCATGTTACAAAGGTTATCAAGCATGAGCATTTTTTGTTTTAATAAAGAACGAAATTCTCACACAGCGTGATGAATAGTCAATATTGTTTCGCATGCTTCATACACAAACACTTGTTTGTATTTTAAGTTTTAACTCGTCCCTTATCATAATCTATGTCCCTTGAATGCAAAAGTGATAGTTGATCAGGAGAAATGGAGTTTTTACCCTGAATGTAATTACCAGCTCATATCTGAGTTAAAAAAAATGCTCGAGCCATTATTGTTGTTACGAAGATGAAGAGGCACAAGTTTTTGTTAGCAATGTGAGTAAATAGTAACCTGTTCAGGTGATGAGTTCTTTGAAAAATGTCATTTGATCACGATTTTCCCTTAAAAAGTTCCATTAATTAAAGGCTACCTCAAAACAAGTCTACAATGGAGCTGGAAACTCTTTTCTTACACTTACTGTCACTGTTAGCACCACCTCCAGATTTTTATTTTTAAAAAGAAGCTCAAATGGTTATTCGCATCTACGTTCCCCTCTATAATACATGCTTCTACCTCTATTCGTCTAAGGACAACTATATTCATGTCTCACATTATAAAATAGAGGCGATAGACCTCAATAGGACGTTATCGCCTTAACTGAAAAGACATTTAACATCTTGAAGAACGAAAATTCATTTAAGAATTTGAATGGCAATTTCTAATGTGATGTAGTGGTAAGAGACTTGATTTTTTAAAAGAGACTCAACTCCAATTTCCACTAGCACCACTTTGGAAGGGATATTGGGGCAATGAAGGGAGACTCGTGGCAACATAAGTTCAATCTCTGAGCTAAACAAGTTTTATCTCTAGCTTGCTGTCAAGCCTACGGACATGCGAGTTAGTGGTTTTTACCCGAACTGAAGCTGGGTTTTCCTTAAAATATGTGGACTTGGGCTATCCGGCGTTATGTGTGAACACATAGCGTATGAGACCATCTTTTGTTATTGACTTACATTGGTAGTCGGACTTCATTCATTTAAAAAAAATAAAAAAAAAATTGTAGGATAGATATAAAATGATAGCATCAAAATATGAAATAACATGTGAACTGAAAGAAGAGAAAAAAAAAACCCTTGCTCGCCCCGCACGCCAACAAATCGATCTTTATTTCAGGTAACAACTGTTTTTTTTCTTCCATCTCTGTGTTTGTGTTGAGGATGATAGTAACATCATTAGGTTATGAAGCAAGTTTTGGAGGTTTTCGTATTGTTTGTATGTATGCGCTTTCACTTGATTTTTTCAATACTGGAACTTGAAGCTTTGATTGATATCAGAAATTTAGGAAGTTATTTTGCCCTAGTTTTGATTTTTTCAATACTGAAATGCTTTGATGCTGAATTAAATTTTGATATAACTGTTCGTTCTTTGCAAGTTTTATGATTTTTGTTCGAAACAGTCAAACAGATGAAGCAAAACGAGTTCTTGCACTTTTTGAACCGAACCCGTTCTTACCAGGAAAATTGCCCAACCAATCCACTCGTTTTGCTAAGTATAGTCATAAACCATTAAAACGACCGTTCTGGAGCGAGTTGTCAGTTTGGACGGTTTGAGATACAAATGGTTAGGTTAAACGATCCGTCCTGGTTTAAAACTTCGAACAGATAGTGTAAACAGAACTGGCTGCTTAACTTTTAGTATTTGTACACAGTGGCGTACCCAGGAATTTTTTTCATGGGGGTCGGAAATTTGATAGTAATCTTTTGAGTATCGATATATAATATTTTTTCCAATCCGTTTCGATTCGGTTCGGATCGAACCGAGTCGGATTAAATTAAAAAAATGACAACAACTAAATTTGAGAGGTCAAAATTAAAAAAGTTTCATTTCCCTCCACCTATATTTAAAATTAAAAATTTTCAATTTCCCCCCACTTACCTAACTTATTTAATGTCTAACCCTAATTTTTATTTATAAATACCAAACCAAATCTCTCTAATCACTTTCATCACTCTAAACTTTCTCTCAAACTCTCTCTTTCATTTTTTTCTTTTTCTTTCATTTTTTTTCTTTATTTTTATTTCTAAATACTTGAAACATCATCTATGAATTTTACCATATACTTACCAACAATGTAAATAAAGTTTGGTAAATCACCATTTTGAGTTTCAAGTTAGGATTATTTTTTTCAAACTTTATAAAATAAATCTTTTATTTTGTTTCTTAAACTTCATATGCATCCATTCTACATCTTTCTTAAGCTACTAATTAATACAAATAAGAAGTGAATGAAACCAAATCATGTCTCCAAACAAGATTATGTTGGAGTACTTGTGTTATGGTATAAAAATGGTGATGTTGTGAACCTTGGTTCTACAACTAATTTTTCCACCATCCCTCACTTCTCACTTGATTACTTAGCAAAAGTAGTTAGTTTATTTATGTATTTCCTTTCTTGTACTCATGACCATTAATGCTTGACTCTACATGACAATATAAATATATATATATATATATATATATATATTACTCTTTTCTAACCATTATTTAACCTAATTCATGGTTAAATATTATGTGTCTCATATAGGCTGTTAACTGGGCATTAAACTGAGTTTTCAAGACTGTATGGGGGTCGAGGGCTAAACTTTACGGGGGTCGATCGAGAATTTAACATATAAAAACCAAAAAAAAAAAATTTCACAGGGGGAGCGGACGCCACCCACCCTCTAAGGGTGGGTACGCCCCTGTTTGTACACGTTTTTTTGTTTGTGGGATATTTGAATATGTTATAATCATGAACCATCTTTATCAATTTTAAAGATATTTATGCAAAGTAAAGATTTTGAAGAGAAAATAAAAGAGACTGTTCAAACCGCGAAACCGGTGCTTGCCCAACCTCAGTTAGTGGTTGGGCCTAGATTTTTCGACACAGCCGGCCTAACAGGACTGTGAATGCCCATAAATGGTTGTTGTTAATATTGGTTCAGGTTGTATTGTTATGCATATTGATAGTGTAGAAAGCCCTGAACTTGTTTGTGCTTGGAGTTTGAGCGGCTTCATATTTTCTTTGTTGCAATTACTCTGTTGTTTCAGCTCTCCAGTTTCTTCTCATAAGTTTAAGCGGGAAGAGCAGAAGATTGAACGATTAAAACAAAGAGGAGGTAGCTATGGGTTATGCTCAGTTAGTAATTGGTCCTGCTGGAAGTGGAAAGGTAACAACAAAATCTAGTTACGATATAATTTTGATTTTTGTTTTTTTCTTTTCTGAACCCCTAAACTTTATTTTGTGTTTTCAGTCTACTTATTGCTCAAGTTTGTACCAACATTGTGAAGCTGCTCGGCGAGCAATTCATATTATTAACCTAGATCCTGCTGCAGAAAATTTTGATTATCCTGTGGCCATGGGTAAATTAATATTTTTTTGCTATTTTTCTTGGCAATTTTAATATATTACCAGTTTATCACTTCATATTGATGGCTGCATATATTGTTGTAGATATTCGGGAGCTTATATCTTTGGATGATGTTATGGAAGAGCTCGGACTTGGTCCAAACGGTGGTCTTTTGTATTGCATGGAGTATCCTTCCCACCTATTTTTACCTTTGTTTATGAGTTTTCTTGAGGTAGCCGTTTTGATCCATTTTTAGTAAATGGGTCGACTTGGTTTATATCTTTTCTTCGGTAAAACTAAAAACTAAATTATTAGCTCAAATGATAACGGGTCAACAGATCAAAGTAGCCCTAAGCTCACCGAAAAGCATGCAATATCTTAAATCACATTTTTAACAAAAAGCAAATCATATTTTATGATATTAAGAAGAAATTCACGAAATTATGTTTGGGTCAACCCAACGGGGAAACTTTGAACTCCTTAAAACTCACTATTTAGACACCTTGAAGAAAATTTGGATGACTGGTTAGACGAAGAGCTGGAAAATTACATGGACGATGATTATCTAGTATTTGACTGCCCAGGTACCACTTAGTAGGGCTTTATACTACCATTTAACCATGCTTAAATCTATAGAAACTACAAATGCAACATCAACAACGATAAAAACTTGTATAGCAGTAGCAATTCTGTTTAATTTTTGAATTTTTTTTGTCTTACAGGTCAGATAGAACTTTTTTCTCATGTTTCGGCTCTTAAAAATTTTGTGGAGCATTTGCAGCGTAGGAATTTTAATGTTTGTGCTGTGTACCTTCTTGATTCCCAGGTTTGTACTTGCTTTTCCCTTTTGTTAATGGTAACAGTTTTAGTTTATTTACTTTTTTAGTGGATCGGATCGGGTATAGTTTAGTTTAAAAGGGAAAGGGTTAAACGGACCAAGCTGCCCAAAGTGTATTTTTAATGCCTAAAATCTCAAAAATCATATGTTAATAAATTTATATTATTGTTAAAATAATATGATTTTTCTAGACATATAAGTATATAACACATTAACTATTTATCCAAACAAAGCTGGATAGGAAGTGTTGCATGCCAACCCAACCTGTTATCCAACCAACCCGACCCATCCACTTTGCCACCTCTGTCCAATCAGTATTCTTAGTCCCGCTTGCCTTGTTCGATTTGCTGATTCTTTTTCTTTCTGTTTTAGTTTATTACGGACGTGACCAAGTTTATTAGTGGTTGTATGGCTTCACTCTCTGCAATGGTTCAACTTGAATTGCCTCATGTTAACATCCTCTCAAAAATGGACCTTGTGGCTCGAAAAAGAGACATTGAAGAGTTAGTTGCTATATCATATCTAATATTATTATTTTTATATATATTGGCCGTAATCAATTTTACCTCTAATTTGTGTATTGTTTTTTTTTCATTAGTTTTTTGAACCCAGAGCCTCGGACTTTGCTGGCTGAACTGAATCAGCGCATGGGTCCTCAATTTCACAAGCTTAATAAAGCCTTAATTGAATTGGTGAGTTTCAATTTCTCTGTTTTAAATATGTTTTTTTTTATTAAAATGTAACAATAATGAATAATCATCAACTTTAATGGTATACCAGGTGGATCAGTATAGCATGGTGAGTTTTGTGCCACTTGATTTAAGCAAGGAAAAAAGGTAAAATATCATATTCTCTATATATGCATGTGAGTTTGTAGTATTGTACTGTGCAAGTAGATTACAATTGCCATTGCTTTATATGTTAGTTATGAAATCGATATGACCATTGTCTTGTTTGCAGTATACAATACGTTCTTTCACAAATTGACAGCTGCATCCAATACGGAGAAAATGCTGATGTGAAGATTAAGGATTTTGACGAAGACGAAGATCAGGACTAGGATGTGTGTCACTCTTTAAGGTTTATCCCAACTGTTGTGTGTCCTTTGATTTAACTGAATGATGTCATCTATTCTTACAGTAACATGTCCCATTGGTGTTTCTCCTTCGTTTAGTGTCAAACATTTTCTGATGATATGAAATGAAAGTTGTTGGATGTTTTTTTGGAATTTGGCCAAGGTTAAATTACATAAAATAGCAGATGAACTAAATTCAAAAGGGATACCAATTGGATTATTAAAGTTGATACGAGACCACGGTGTCACACGGCTTGTGGCTATATACATAATTTATCTCTAACATGACTACAAAGGCATATCAGAGGTTAACATTCTACACACAATTCTTCATTGTATCTTGGGCGACAATTCGGTACATGCAGTTAGAAAGAGGAAGGGGACAGTGTTGTCTTATGAACAATGTTTCTTTGTGTCCTTGGAGACAATTTGCTACATACACTAGTTACTAGTTAGAAAGACGACATTTCGCTACATACCCTAGTTAGAAAGGGGAAGGAGACGAAATTGCTTTAACAAAAGTAACAAATATAATCTCTAGTAACTAAAAACAACAATCTTAAAGCAACAATGTATAAGAATATGCAACAAATGTTATGCCACAAAGTGAAACTAGAAGATCTTGATGGTGGAAGCTAAGCATATCATACAAACAAGTGATATATGATTGTAGCAACCGCTGGTTGTGTTAAATTCGAGAACGATGACTTCATGTGTTGAGGTCCATTCTAATCAGTGTTTTTAAACCGGCCGGTCCGACCGGTTGGACCGCGGTCGGTCTTTTTTAATAATCCCGGTTTAATTAGGCACGGTTTGATTGATGTTTCTGAACCGCTTCGAATCGTACGAACTGGTCCGGTCGGACCGGAACCGGACGGTTATTAAACCGCTATTAAACCGGGGCAGTCATAAAACATATATTTTTATGTTTTGATTTTCATGGATTTTATGTATACATCTATTTATATTTGTGTTTTTTGTAATGAAAGTCAATATGTTGATTTTTTAAGTGATGAAAATGATGAATTCGTTTTATTTTGGCATTAAAACTTGTTTAAATTATGATTTTTTGGTGATTCTTAGCGTTAGAACTTGCTTGGATTATTACTTATATGGTATAACTTAATATTATTAAACTTATTTTGTGTCTAAATTGGAAATCTTATGGTATTGCTTTGATAAATATACAATTATCCAACCCCGGTCCGACCGGTCCGACCATTAAAATTAAAATAACGGTTCAGTGTCCGGTCCGGTTTTCAAAACATTGATTCTAATTGCCATGTTCTATCCTCTCCTAGGAACGTTTTACCGAACACAATGTAACAAGAAACGTCTCAATGATCAGTTCTTATAAAATCACTGATTGTTATCCGATTATTAAAACAAGTATGATAACTAACACATACTGGGATTCTAAACTCACTCCACTAGTTTATATAATAATTGAAAAATAAATATTTTAACACCTTGGGCATCGCTAGACCATATGCCCTTTAGTCTTTCATTTTGTTAATGACCGATTTCAACTAGCAAGTCTTTTCATATTTGTCCCAATTAGAGTTCAAAATAGGGCATGGCATTTACTTTAATATTTTACTTTAAACGATCCCACGGCCTTATATGAATGATTGTCTTTTAATCAAGCAATCAGTCGGTTAAAACAATAACGGGGAAATTTCATTTTATAGGGTTCTAGGGCTATACGAACTCGAATCCTAGACCTTCTATGTAAAACAAATCAAGCTTACTGTACGTATCCTCTATGCAAAATCTAACACCAAAGAGTATACGTTTTCTAAAACTAACCATGAGACGGAGCCGGCTCAAGGTTTTTGGAAGCCTAAGGTGAAAATGAAATAAGATGCATTTTTACTTGTCATTCTTTGTTTTTTCATCTCGTGTTTTTTTCATCATGTTTGTTTTTTAGGTATGAGTAAATTGCCAAAATGGTTCATGAGTTTGTACCGTTCGACCACTTTGATTCTTATGTTTTTCTTTTGTCATTTTGGTGTTTGGTTTTGTAAAAAAAACTGTCATTTGGGTCCTTCCGTTAACAATCGTTAACAAAATCCGTTAATTCCAGGGGTAGAATAGTCATTTATTCCTCGAGGGACCAAAGTGGCAACTTTACAATTGTAATTATTAGTAGTAGTAGATTTATAGCCAATAATCTTTAGCTCAAGTGGTTAAGTTGAGGTATACAAGACATATAAAAGTGAGGGGTCTTGGATTCAAGTCCACTCAGAAAAAGAAAAAGAAAGGTTCTAGATTAGGCCAGGAGATTTTCTTATCGAATGTAAGTTCCTCATGTAGGGTTTGAGGTGCGGTGAAATAGTCCGATTAAAATAGCATCTATTCTCCGAAACAGGTCTACCATGGCCGGCTCTAAGGAGGTGCGGCGTGTGCGACCGCACAGGGCACCAACTCTCGATGGGGCACCGTAATTGATGGCGAGCGCTTTATGTTTTCCGTTCTGTTTTCTGATTGAAAGTTGGCTAAGTTGTGTTTCCGACGACTTGCAGTTGCAGGTAAAAATGTAGGAGATGAAGAGCAATTGTTTTTTTCTTTTCTTTTTCATTTTAGTTATTTTATTTTAAGAGTAATAAATTCTTACACATTATGACACACTTGCAGTGCATGTGTGGTCAAATTTTACTTTGAAGCATATTATATTATTAGTTTGAATTTTCATCTCGTTTAAATTATAATTTATTTACTTAAAGTTAAATAGTGAAACCCGCTTTTCAAAAAATAAAAATGTAAAAACACCGTTAAATTAAACTAGTTGATCTCATTACATTATTTTATTTTTCTGTATACTACATATAATAATGATACATTAAATATTAATTATATCATATATTTCTTACTTAAATTTATCTTTTACTTAAAAAAAGTTTATTACAGACGCTTTACTAATAAAATTTGATAAACCTTTTTATATAAACATTTGTATTCTAAAGCAGAAATATGTTTTATTAGTATATCAAGTATAACATAATTGTTAACAGGTTTTAATAAGTATAACATAATTGTTAACAGGTTTTAATAAGATACATCAAACTTTACAACTACCAATGTAATATCCCAGAAATCGCATATAAAAAGTTGATCTAAAAAAATTATCGGTTGAGAGTTGTTCTCAAACTTGTATATCGATTGGCAAAAACGATTTAACGGTGTAAATAGTGAATGCATGCGCGTTTCCATTGGGACCCTCTCGCTTTTGTCCATTTTGCGCTTTTTAAAACCAAAGTAAAAATGTACCTAGGGGGCTTTTTTTTCCCGTTCGCACAGGGCACCCAAATCCTCAGGGACGGCCCTGAGGTCTACTACGTTTGGCGTAAGTTTATACATTTATCATTAACGATAAACAATATCAATTTCTCAGTTTTTACTCACGATCATATCATTCACAGCTCTCTAAAAGACTATACAGAAAACTCAAAACTCAGTGAGTGAGATGATCGAAGAAGTTCATTGAATGCTAAGAACCCTAATTACCAATTTACAACACTCTCCAATTTCTTTCACTCTACAATTTTCTCCACCTTAAGAACCCTAATTACCCTACCCTACTCTGTCTCTTATAATCTAAAACACAGATCAAAAAGACCAACTTCACTCATAATCCGATATCACATCAACACATTTTATCCCCAAATTTTCCCCATTCAACAATCCCTCAACAATTCAAGACCACTCCAAGGTTAGTATATCATTTCTCCAACTTTTATGCTCTTTTTAAACCTAAAAACACAATTTTTCGGGATCAATTGACTACGTTATTATAAAAATCCCAAAATTGACGATTTAGCCCTAAAAATTTGATTGCATTTATGTAAACGATTTACTGTCTATAAAAAGTGATCAAATTTAATTGATTCTGATTGTTTGAAACTATTGCATTGATGTAATTGACTGGGTATTTGTAAAAATTTTATCTTTTTAATTCTAAAAAATGTTGGTTAATTAATGCTGCATGTACTTAATATTTCACATAGGTTAAAGAGCACTCTGAGATGATGACACTTGTTTTCTTTTGTTTTGTTTATGTTTTAGGAACAGTATGAGATGCTCTGTTGAATAATTACATATATGTAATGTGATTCTGCATATTTTGTAGTTTTTAAAGCATTAAAGTGCAAGCAATATTCATATGTATTGATCTTTTGAAAGTTACGCTAGATTTGACAGGATACGTTTGTTTGTTTGTTATTGATCTTTCGAATATTTAATGATCTTTTGAATGATTACATATATGTATGCTAATTTGCTGGTTTTGTGATATTTTACTTTTGTTTGTACATTGTTTACACTGTTAATCTTCTGTATTTTTGGTTGATTTTGGATGATATGGGATACATAGGTTTAGATTTAGAAGCGTTACATATATGTAATATTATATTACATATGTGTAATATGATATTAAGTATGTGTCGTATGATATTGCATATGTGTAATTGTTATTACCATGTATTCATGTTTGTGTTTATGTGTAGATTTGCCAGGCGCATAAAGAACAAGATGAAATCAAGTAAGAGTACTAATCATATATGTTTCAATTAAGCTTGCAGATACATATTTCTTAAAATTTTATTCTGCCGAGTATGTATTTGGTGCAGGGAAAAATAGTGAAAAAATAGCAGTACAAACATTGCTTAGCAAATTTAAAAACAGTGCCGATGATCTGATAGAGATTGGGTTTCATGAAAAGTTTCAAAGTGTTGACACTGGTAAGAGAAACTATATATTTATTTCGAATTATAATATTATATGTTACCTTCTGTTGTTACATATAATGCATGTATTTTTCTGTATATGATGTTTTGTATAACAGTTTATGAAGATACAAAATCAGATATGAATATTATCGCACTTAAGAAACAAAACACAAAATTAAAAGATGAACAATTAGGTATCCTCTAATCATATTCTGTTGTTTATTTTTAAAGATCGCATCAATATATTATTTATGTGTTTTTGCTTATTATACTTCATCTATTTGTCTGATTATAATGTTTTATACAACAAAATTTGAAAATACAATTTCAGATACAAAAATTAGCCCGGTTGAGAAACAAAAGAATGCAAACCTAAAAGATCGACATGTTGGAAAAGCTAAAAAAAGAAGTGATGATCAGACAGCAGGTGTCTTTAAATCATGTTCCGTTAGTTTATTTTTACCGATTGCATCCATGTGTTGCATAGTGTAATAGCTTAGAACATATCATGTATGTCTGATTATAAATTGTTGCATTGCAGATTTTGAAGACATATATTCAGATAAGAAACGAAGGAAGGCAAAATTAAAAGATGAACATTTTGAAAATGTTAAGAAAATAGAAGACGATCACTCAGGTATCCCTTAATACGTTCAGCTTTGTTATTTTTTCAGATTGCCTCACTGTATTACATACATAATATAGCTTATTACAAATACAATGTTATAAAATGTAACGGCTTATTACATATATGTAACAGTGTAACAGGTTATTATATATATGTAGTAGGTGGTTGTTTTTATGTAATAGGCTATTAGAAATTTAGAATATTACGTAGATATTTTATATGGTGGTGTACTTATGATATTCTGTAAACAAATTCAGGTAAGGATGTTTTATTGTTGAAGGAACAAAAGAAGAGAATAGGAAAAAAACAAGACGTGAGCAAGGTAAAGGATAAAAAACTAGGAATTAAACCAATGAGAGGCAAAACTAAATTTGGGATAGTTAAACCCGAGAAAAGTAAAAGGAAGGTAGTCAAGGAGAAAAAATGGTTTGGGATACGAACCCGGTCATCGCCTAAACAACTTTTCAAGGCTGTTACATTAATAAAGAAGAAACAACGTGAGGCGGTCACGAGTATGGGTTTTGGTAAGCTGTTGTCATTTAAGGTCGATGGAATACCTGCAAAGCTTGGGCATTATGTTGTTGATATGTTTGACGAGGACAAAATGGAAATTAGAGTACCGAACGGGACGATTAAAGTGGACAGTGAAGCGGTGCATCGTTTGTTTGGGATACCAAACTCTGGGATAGATCTGGAATCGATTAATCTGGCCAAGAATTTGGAACCTAGTGTTGCATGTTGGAGAAATTTGTATGAAAATTATTATATCGGGCCAACAGAGATAGTGACAAGAATGGCTGCATCTGGAGATGATGATAGCTTTTTCTTCAAACTTGATTTCATAATATTGTTTCTTAGCACAATGGTGGAATGTCACACACACGGTAAATGTAAACTTGATATTCTCCATGCCTTATCCGGTGACACTGACTTCAGTAATATTGATTGGTGTGGATATGTGGTGAATTCGATAAAAAAGTGTAAAGTTGGATGGAAACGATGTTGCACAAAATCTCCTTTCAGGGGCGCTTTAACAATTCTAACGGTGCGTATTATTTATATTATTTTTACATGATGTTTCTTATAATTATAATTGTTTAATATGGCATGTCACACCAAAGGGCCTTTGGCCTAGCGGTGCCTGGGTGTTTGGAAAAGTGCGCCCCTCCCCAAGAGGTTGAGGGTTCACGCCCCATAGTGGACAAAGGTGTTGGATTTAATGGGTGTGTAAGTCGTTTTGAAAAAAAATGGCATGTCACATTCTCTTATTGCATATATGTAAAAATAATATTACATACATGTCATGATCTGTTGACTGTTGTTACTGTATGTAATATGGTATTAACTATTACTTATATGTAATTTCATGTATGTCATGTGTCATTACAATTTACACATGTAAATTGCAACGGGGCCGGTGAACTTCTTGACCAGGGTTCAACGGGTCATTCATAGCAATGTGTTGACCCCCAAAGGCCAAGGTTTTGTTTTCAGTAGGCTAGGGTTTGCTATTCAAAAGGTGGTTGCGGCGCAACTTGTTGCTCGTTTACCTTCCACCCGATTGTAAATTCCAATGGATTGTTTAAATGATATAGTAAAGTATTTTAATAATCTATAATGTTATGGCATTACATGTATGTTGTATCCTATAAGTGTCTTAGTCAAAAAAATTTAATTCATAAAACCTTTTTATATATGCAGCTACTGTATGTTGATAGCATCGCATGCCCAGATATTAGCGTCGAACCTACACTAAGCGCGATTGAGTTCTGGTCTATGGAAATGCTAAAGTTAAGGGAGATTTTGGAGATTAAAAACGGTGGATTTGGTCTTGGGGAGTTTCGAGGGCTGTCTGTGGATATCAATCATTCAGATAAGGTCCTGGTTGAGACGAAAGAAGACTTGGACAGAAACCATGACAACTATGACCTTTTGGTAAATTGTAGTTCCAAGTTCCAACATTTTAATCTGTTATATGTAAATAATTGACCAATGCATTGCAACTGTTTTTAACACGCTCAGATATCGGAGCTTGAAAAAATGTTTGACTCAATTGTGAAGGATAAGAGTCGTCTTGAGAAGGCATTAGGGAGCATGTACACAAACAATCCAGAAAATCAGGAAATAAAGATTATGGTGAAAAAGTACGAGTCCATATTTAAAGAAATGCCTAAATGGTCACAATCTTGCACAGACGAGCCTGGTAAGAGGACAGATGTTCCTAGTACGTTAATTGCCAAACTTGATCCTGACTCTACAGAGGATTATGGCAACGAGGGCGCAAGGATTATGGGTATTTCAGATAAATTGAATATGGATGATGAGCGAGTGGATGTTTCGGGTTGTAAGAAAACGGATGGAGATGCTCACTAGCTGTATATGGAGAATTTTGAAGTTACAAATCTTGTACTATTAACCTTACTGCTGACTGTTTACATTATGATCAACAATCCTTTGGCCTAACTTGTTACAGTTTTCTTGAATTTTAAAGTGCAAGTGTTGAGTGTTTGAAACTTGACTGCTGCTACACCTTTTAGAATGATTTCGCTATTGTTGATATATCGCTTAACCGTTCCAGGCGATCAGAGTCGCTGTTCTGTGTTGTTTTCTCAGATTCAGATCTAACTAAATTGCAAATGTTTGGCATGTAACCAAATTGAGAATGTAATATCTTATATAATTGGGTGATATATTCCTGTGGTAGCTTATAATTAATTATACCTTACTTGATTTTTTATGTTTTTATGATCTTTAGTCATTATAAGTTTCAAATAAAACCATTGTAGTTTATCTTTGAGATAAACCAATGTACTATGGTCTATATACAACTCAATGTATATCTTCTTTGTTGTTTTAACAGCTCTTGATTAAATGGATGAAAATTTTAAGAGTCACAACTCTGGTTTTTTGACCTTCCTGTTGACTGTCTCAAATTTAACTAAAATGCAAATATATGGCTCTAACTTGTGCACACTCTCTCTTTGGTTTTGTCCTAAGGTCATAAACGTAGGACTTAAGTGAGGGTGATCTTGAATTTCTAAATCTTTCTCCTACCGTTATGTTTTGGGTTATATGTCTAGGTCGGGTATTTGGTATGTGTCGGATCAAACAATAAAAACTCTAAAAATCTCATTTTTATTCATTTTTTCAAACAAAGTTTTCTTACACATAAAAAAAAGTGGACAATAATTTAACAAATAAACCTAAAATATGTTAGATAATGTGTATAAATGAGAGGTTAATTCTCAAAGTAGTTGGTTGGTAAACATGAAATTGCATCTTGACCCACATAGGTGTCGAGACAATTTTATGGAGTATCTCTTATATGTTAAAACCTCCAAATCATATTAACTTCCTGTGTTATCTTTTACTCTGGCACTAACCCGCGCGTAGGGGTAAAAAAACAGGTTGGAGGTTGAAAATTCTCTAAAACTTTGTGACGTCCGTGCAACCTGTGTATTTTTTTAATGTTGTTGTAAGTAAACTGCTTGTTTGTTTTCTTAATATACTTTGCTTGCTAAATCGAGTATGTTTTTTTCTTATGTTATATCTTTTTTAACAATGTCTTTTGGTGTTTTGTTTAACTATGCTTACTATCACTAAACTTTCTATGCTTTATCTCGCTACTAGGTTTAATACCCGTGTGTTACACACGGGTTAAATAGTAATATTTATAAAGAAATTATAACCATTATATTTAACAATTTGTAAATATATAACATTTAAGGAGTTGGCTCCATCAACTTGCATGGTGAAAAATTTAGCTAAATTTTACCTCCCAAACTTCCTATTATAGAAAAAAAAATCCCTCCAAAAATTGCCTCCTAAAAATTTGATTTATTAGATAGATGTTTTTTTTAACGAACATGCTTTTTGTTTAGTAGTACCGCCTTTTCCAAACATAATTTTAAGTTAAGTGATTCGGTCATTCTATTTAATATAATTATAATGTTTTTTATTGTGTCAACCATCATTATGAACAAACTAATTTGAATAAAAGCATTCAGAAACATTTTTGCATATTCAAGAATCTATCTAATAAATCAAACTTTTAGGGGACAATTTTTGGAGGATTTTTTTTTTTCTATAATAGGAAGTTTGGGAGGTAAAATTTAGCTAAATTTTTCACCATGCAAGTTGATGGAGTCAATTCGTTAAATGTTATATATTTACAAATTGTTAAATATAATGGTTATAATTTCTTTATAAATATTACTATTTAACCCGTGTGTAACACACGGGTATTAAACCTAGTCTATCTAATAAATCAAGGTTTAGGGGGACAATTTTTGGGGGGAAAAAAATTTTGTTTTATAATAGGAAGTTTATGAGTGAAATTAAGGAAAATTATTCACCACCATTCATGAGTTGATAGAACTAAATTTTTAATTACTAAATATTCACAAATCATTAAGTATAATGGTTATAATTTCTTTATAAATGTTGTTATCTAACCCGTGCGTAACACATGGGTATTAAATCTAGTCTATCTAATAAATTAAGGTTTTATGGGCAACTTTTGGGGGGAAATTTTTTATTCTATAATAGGAAATTTAAGAGGGAAAATATTATGTGCCATGTATGAGTTAGTGGAGCAATACTATTAAATATTAAATATTTACAAATTACAAATCTTTAAACATATTAATGATTTCTGTATTAAAATTATTATTTAACCCGTGTGTAACACACGGGTGTTAAACCTAGTAATTTAATATTATTGAACTTATGTTGTGTTTAAATTGGAAATCTTATAGTATTGCTTTGATAAATATACAATTATCCTACCCCGGTCCAACCCCGGTCAGACCGCGGTCCGACCGGTCCGACCATTAAAATTAAAATAACGGTTCAGTGTCCGGTCCGATTTTCAAAACATTGCTTGGGCTCATATTCACATTGCCAAAGAGTTCGTACATTTCTTTTGGGTTGCGGGTCACTACTAAGGTTGGTTAGATTTAGTTTCTCTTTCTAAACCTACAAAAGATTTAATCTATCTAATATTTCAGAGTTTTTTGGGGTAAATTTGAGAGGAAAATTTTTGACCGGTCAAATTAGGCTCCAAAACTTCGTCGCTATTTACGGCAACTTCCACTCAATGATTTCCAATTAATTGTGCTCTATATTTTTGGTAATACCTTTGTGGTTTCAATCAATTCAGTTGTTGAAGCTTTATTTATTGTCTCAATTCTTATAAAAAAAACTTTAATTTCAAATTCAATATGTTGTATAACCAGTATTCAATTTTGATAGCATGTTCAATCAATCCGGTTGTTGAAGCTTTATTTATTGTGTTCTTTGTTTTCGATTTTTATCCTTTTATTTATATATTTTAGATTTATTCCGTGTGTATACACGGGTTTTAAACCTAGTGACTCTATATAAGTGTGAACAACCAATCGTGTCAAAGAAGTTTTAGTGCCAAAAATACGGGTGGGGCGTCTTTTTTTGAATGAGGTTCAAACGATTTTTGTTTTCATGCTTGATTAATGAAAATAAAAGAAAAGTACAAACATTCAAAAGTGTTGACTAGACACCCGTGTTAAACGAGGTTCGAACGACTTTTGTTTTTATGTTTATAAGTAAAAAATAAAAAAGAAAAGTGCGAACGTCCAAAAATATAGACGAGACGCCGTATTTGATCGAGGTTCGAACTACTTTTAAAATTTAAGTACAGATGTTAAAAATAAAATAAAAGTACGAACAATTGTGACATGACAGGAACACGACGGTTCCGTCTGTACCATGATGACAGTAAAAAGTACAGTATGATTATTGAATACGGGTATATCAATGCGGGCATCTTGACCGTGTTAAGGCACATGTGAAATTTTGGCTCGTTCATCTACGATGAGTTCGGTGTTTGTTTTAGGGTTCAGAAAATCAAGACATTTTGAGGAAATAACCTAGATACTATGAACCAAAAATATAAAACTGGGAAATTGGGATTTTGTTTCTTTTTTTATTGCACCTTTTTAGCCTTTCTGCTTACCTCCTTTCGTCAAGAAAACACCAATTCTTTAGATTATATTACCACTATTGTTATTATCGGTTTAAAAGCGTACAACTTTAAAACGATTGTCATACGATACGATGGTAAACGATTTAGCAATATAAAGTTTCACATCTATTTTATCATTTTAATAATCAAAATCACGTAATTAAAAAACAACCATAAAACATATTATTAATTTGGTGTTTATAATTGCAATAATAAGATAACATGATACAGTTTAGTTTATAAGAAAGCAGAATTTAAGAATTTTTATATATATGTCTAGAGTATAATATTCACGTATTAAATAATAAAATTTAACACGGCGTTTTAATACATACATGTAATATAAAAAAAATATAATATGTCGTAACACATATACGTAGTATTTGATACTGTATATATGCAACTAGTTTAGTGCCCGCGCTACGCTCGGGAACACAATATTCAAGTGATGCTTTTAAGGATATTCATGAACGTTCCAATAAGTTTTGAAACAAAACCGTGGTAAACCGGAACACGAAATATATTTATTAATTTTATCCATAAGTTTCATTTTCACACCCTATCAAATATAAACCGACTCATGTACACCCCTTGTAGTAGAGGGTTAAAAGTATAAATACTTTTAAATTTTTCAGAATTCTCCAAAATATTAGGGACCAAAAATATAATTAGTTTTATTATAATATATTTTATATACATATTTTAAATAAAAAAATTATTATCATGAGATAAGCTCTCAAATGATGCCACATAAGCCAGAAGCTTTAAAATTATGCCACATAAGCTTTTTTGGTTTTGCTATATTATATAAAGATAACATAAATTTTATAAGCATATAACATCATAATGTTGTTTGTTTAGGCACTTACCATCTGCACATCCCTAAACTTTTATATAAATCGTATAGGGGCATGGGGCAATACGCTTCCAATTTGGTTAAAAGTTTATTGTCAGATTATTAATGCGAGATTATTTTTAAAAATTAAGTTGGTTTATTTTATAAAATAATCTTGTTTTTTTTTTCAAAAATAAGTTGGCTTTTTGTTATAAAATGTTGTTGGCTTTTTGTTATAAATTTTATAAAAAACTTGTAGTGAAATCCAAAATGATGTTTGCTTTTTTAATACCCGTTTTTATTAAAACCTTATAATATAACAATTATATTTTTAATTTGTTTATAAATTTTGATGCAAAATATATTTTTTAAGTAAAACTAATATCTTTAAATTTTGATGCAAATTAAATAATTTTAAAAGTTACAATACTTAATAACTTAATACATCATACCTATGGGAATCGTATTGCTCTATATGATCCAAGTGGTGTCCAATGAGAATCATATTGCCCTGTACAATTCCGATTGTTGTCAACATTTATCCTTATAGGAACCGTATATGGTAATACGGTTCCAAGTGAAAGATGTAATTTTTTTGGATGTCTAAATAGTATGATCTTTTTTATAATGTTATTTATATTAAAAGATAAAACAATTCTTCACTCAATGGTATAAATTTTTTAAATATTAATGTATATAAAAGATTAATTCATTGTTAATTTTTCCCTTTGTTTAAAAACAAATATTTATATGAGTTTATACCGCAACGTCTTACACGTTGCACTACTGACAAAAAAACACGTATTATCACAAGCGAACACCGCATATTAATGTCTTATCGTAACATATAGCGAAATAAAGAACATAGCACCGCCTCCACGTTACGTGTTAGGGGTTAAAGTTATATTTTTACTTGTAAAAAGAAACTTTTATGATTCAAAATCACAATAGATAATAATTGCAAAGAGAATATTCGAAAATAAAACCTTGCACAAAATATTACAAAACATCACCATTTTCATGTTTTGTCCCAACACATCTTCACGGGTTGCAAACTTGCAATTTGCTAACACAATAATTATTGAACCTTACTTTCATCCATAGATCCCACCGGCGTTATTTCTCCGATCAATTCATCTTTTACCGCACATACCAAAACCGTGAAATTAATCCCAATTTGCTCATCAATCTTTACTCAAAGCACACACATACCCATTTCTTTTTTCTCTCTCTCATCCACCCCCAATTCACCTTCTTGTTCCGTCAACAATCGTCTTCAACACTTCAATTCCCAGTTTTTAATTACACCCACATAGTCTTTAACAATAATTTACAATACCCAGTTGTTTGAATTCAAAAGGGTTTGATAAAGTTGGTGTTTTTATTGATGGCTGCGAGTGCAAACCCTTCTGCGAAAAACGAGTCAACCAGTAATGGAAATGGCGCCACCGTCAACAACGGCGGCGCGGCGGCGCCGGAGAACGGTCCCACTCAGTCTGCTTTGAGGCATAACTCTGGGTTATCAGTTGAATGGGGTCCTGATGAACAGTCTTTATTGGAAGAGTTGTTAACAAAGTAAGTGATTATTTGCAGTTTTTGTTGGAATTGGGATTTAGGGTTTATATTAGTTTGTGATTTTTTTGCTTAGTTTTTAGGGGTTTTGAGGTTTTGGTGTGATTTGTGATTTGGGATTTTTGTTGATGGTTTTGATTTTTGTGTTGAATCTTGAAAGGTGTGATTTTTTTTGAATTATTAGTTGTGGGGCTTTTGTTCTTGAAAATCAAGATGATATTTGTAGGATTTTAGGATTTGTGTATGAAGTTTTTTTTGTAGAATGTTAATTTTGGGTATATTGCTGAATCTGGAAATTGGCACATTGTTTTTTCACTTGCTGGTTGAGTTTTGTCTAAACGTAGTAAACTTTAAGGTGGAAAAAACCTTAGATGAATTAGTATTTGTTTCTTTATGATTTTATGCTCAAATGAAGAATATTGTAATGGTTTAGAAGGTTGATTTTATGCTGAAAGGATGGAATAATTGGACACCAATATCTTGATGTGGTAATAAAATGTGCTGTTTTTGGTGAATGTAATAAGTTAGTTCTGTAAATAGAGTTGTGGTTTTTTGACTAAATGTGAACATTGTTGATAACACGCCAGCGCTGTTTTACTTTCCTACAAATAGATGACAATTTAAAGCAAAAGATAGGGATTGTGTTTCGGTGACGGTGGGTTAGCCGGTGGGATTGATTACAGTCAAATATTCAATGCTTCTTGTTATCTAATTAAATGTTTTTTTTGGTTGTGAAAATATGAATATGAAGCCTTGTATAGTTGTATTAGAAAGAGCACATTCTTATTAGTCCTTTACCTCTTATTTATGTGCTTGAGCTTATAGTTTATATGATTTATTTATTCTCTTGTCACCGACATTTTTTTTTGCCTAAAGGAGCATCCCAATTTTCATTAAATTGGTAACTTTATGTATATTTCTTTTATAAAATGCAGATATGCCTCAGATAGTAATGTATTGCGTTACGCAAAAATAGCAAAGAAGTTACAAGACAAAACAGTCAGGGATGTGGCACTTCGTTGTAGATGGATGACAGTATGATATATTTTCCTCTCTGAGTATTTTCTTTTCATTTTATTATAGAGACCAAAGTCGTATTTCAAATTAACCAAAAAGCGATTTTCCTTTTGATTAAACAAACAAAGTTACAGACGTTATAACACTTGACAAGTTTGTGTTCTTACTTAAATATAAATATATCAAATAAGAGGGACATCCAATATACAATAATTTTTCAAGTACATAACTGTGAGAGCCATTAGCACATGGCCATTAAAAAAAATATAGTGCACTTGTACGTTTTGGTTTTACTGCGCTACATAGAGCGGTTATGTAACCACTTACCCAACTCTCTCGTAACTCCCATTATATCTACAAAACACTACGTACAAGTGCATTATGCTTTTCTCGCGGTTTTTTACATAAAATTGACCGTGTATTGATTATTGAACTCCCCCATCAAGATAAAGGGCAAATTTTCACTTTTCATATTGGTCATAAAACTTAATTTCTTTCACGTATTTTTTTTTGTCTTTCAAGAGGCAATTTATAAGTATACTTCATATTTTATACCCATCTTTAAGTCGTTTGGGCATAATATTCTTGCTCAATTTCTGCTTAATCTGCTTGAACTTTATGGAAAGAGAATAATTTATAAAAAAACACTGTTGCCATATTAAGTTGTGTAAAAGTACCATCAATACCTTTTTTAATTCTCAAAATATATACATAACACTATGACAAGTATTGATTCAGACTTGTTTGACCATCTTCCTTTTTGTTAAAACTAGTTATGTAATCTAAAAGGGAAACATAACTAAGTTATATTCTGGTTATTATATGGTGCTAAATTTGCACAATTTTGCTCTTTGTATTTGTAGAAAAAGGAAAATGGTAAGAGAAGGAAAGAGGATAATAATCCATCAAGGAAAAACAAAGATAAAAAGGTACACTTTATAGCTTTTCATTATATCATTTTTTTTAAGGGTAGATGATGCAATTGGAATTTTTTTACAAGGACATTTTGAAGGCTAATTATTCTTTTTTAATTCTTTTTTCTTTTTACCTTTAGGAAAAAGTAACTGAGCATTTGGCAAAGTCATCTTCTCATACTACCAACCGTGCCAATGGCCCACCATATGCTCAATCAGCAGTCTCTATGGACAGCGATGACGGTATCTCCTACAAAGGTTGGTGCATTCTTGGGATACTTTTTTCATTGTTATGATATATTAGTATGTAATTAATATAATTATTTTTCATGATAAAATAATGTTGGTATCCATTATTAATGAAAACAGATATATTTGTGTGTTACATATGATTTGTTTTTTCCAACTGAAGTTGTATTTTTGACATCTGCAGCAATTGGTGGTACGGCGGGGCAGCTTCTCGAGCAGAATGCTCAGGCGTTCGATCAAATCTCTGCAAATTTTGCTGCTTTTAAGGTAAATATGCATCGATGAATACTTGAATTAGCACCACCAAATTTATGGTCGGTCGATTACAAAGAGAAAATGGTGATTGATCACTACTTCAAACAACTTATATACCAGCGGGTCGATTGATTGAAGTAAAAAAATTAGCTACAGGAATTGGGTTTAACGTGTTGAAAGTTTGCATACACTATCCTAAAGTAACACATTAATCATATTTAACACACTAATTGTTTTATTGAAATTGTAAAAGGCTAGAATAAAAACAAAGGATCAAACCCACTCGAACTGTTTTGACCCCATACAGATGTACCTGTTTTGACCCGTTTCGCTAGCTGCCTATTCTGCCATTTTTAGGCGGCAGCCAAGAATTGCTTGCCGTTTAAATTATTTTTCATTTTACTCCTGTATGATTACTCTCTTCTCTTTTGTGGCAGGTGCATGAGAACATCAGTCTCTTCTGCCAGGCACAAAATAACATTGTCTCCATCTTGAATGAGTATGTTATCTTTCTTTCACAGCATTTACATCGACTTGCTAACAGTTGCAGTTTTTAGTTAAAAATTTTGAACAACAATCAGTTTGTCAAATTAGTGCGTTATTTGCATCTTTCAATTAAGCCTAATATTTCAATGGAATCTTTATATAACTTTGTTGTTGATTGCAGCTTAAATGACATGCCGGAGATAATGAAGCAGATGCCACCGCTTCCTGTAAAGCTTAATGAAGAACTCACCAACTCCATGCTTCCTCATTCGTCTTTGCAGAAAAAACCTTGAAGCGTTCTTTGACCCGTTCTCATCTTCCAAGAATCTTTCTTGAGTTGTTACTTCAAACCTGGAGATAATGATGTCATTTCCAGTTACTCGTCGAAATGTCGTTTAGATGGTTTTTTCTTCAGTTACTTGTTGGTTTATGTTAGATGTTTGTGAATACATGTGTAGTTGTGTCAAAAGAAAGATTCTGTAAATTTAGTTAGGTTGGAATCAAGTTGGTTCAAAGTTTGTTATGTCAGTTGATGGCAATACAACAAAAGGTGATGACTTGATTAAGGTTAAGTTTAGGTTTAAGTGTTAGATGTTTGTGACCAATTTAGTGTATCATCACCCTGAGAGATAAAGAAAACATGTACTCATTGGAAGATAATGTACAACTTGAAAATGAAGAAGCTAAATCATGCTTTTGAGTTTTGACTGAGTAGTATGGTCATAATATTGGTAGCATTTATAGACCGGACCGACAGGTTAGACCAGGACCCGGTACTAGAACTGGCCAATAACTAGACCGGGTTGTGTCAAACAGTTTATTTATTTATTGCTTTTGACGCTCTCAAGTTTTTTTAATTTTGGTTAATCGATTCGTTTGGATCAACCTAGATGGCTAAAATGATTAGTTTACTATCGGCCCGGTTCCGAAACATTACCACCTCTGGATGATTTATCTCTTTTTAAGTCTAAAAGCTGTGTTGTTTTAGGTTACTAAGATCAAAGAATTGAGGTTTGGGTTTTCAACATTATAAAAGAAACCTCTTTATACCCTACACTTTATTGTGTATTTGTGTTGTTATGATAACTCAACACATTAGTACATTAGAATTTTACCACACCACACATATACGGAGTACATTATAACTTGATCTACATTCTTTTCTGTAACCTCCCTTGTTTTTTTTATAATCATAACCTAAGTTTTATGTATATGGCCTTTTCGTGCCATTGGGGGTGGCGGATAACCAAATATGGTCATCAGTTTTTATCTCCACAAAAGGTGAGTATCTTGTAATTTAAGAGTAAAGTGAGACATGTTTGTAACAAATAAAAATATGGTAGTCTGGTCTAGCCGTCTAGTCACGTTCCTCTAGTGTTTGTAAAAAGATGAACACATATTCAAACTTTCACAAATGCAGGTTAAACAGATGGTATACAAATAAAGTCTTGGGTTCTCGGCAGGGCCGGCATGGCCAACCGCCTAGGGCACTACCTCAATGGGGGCACCAAACTTAAAAAAAAGATAATTATATATAAAAAAATTCTGGTAAGAAGCCGTTGAAGGCTAAAGAGTAAAGCTTTAATTAAGGTTGAAGAAGAAGAAAGAAGATGGTGATTTCAAAAGAAAAACCGGAGCCCACTACAACTTATGTAAGAAACAAAACAACTTATTTGACTAGTTGAATCCCAATAGAATACTTTTTACCTTTAATTTATATTTTTATTATTTGTTTAAAAACAGATTTACCAATTTGTTCTCAAAATGGAAGAACCTTACTTTACTAAACAAGCGAGCTTTAAATGTTATATAATTAGATTAGTCAATTGATTTATAAATGGTTTTTGGACGCGCTTTAAGATAATCTATTTTGGGCATTCGTTGCGAAAAAACATGTATCCAACCTGAACCGTCAAATAGAGCTGAAAATTTTTTATGTCTGGCTTTTTGAAATTGCATAATCTAAAACGACCGCAGCAGTGAAAATAATTCCTAAATCTGTTACTGCGTGATGACACTTTTTTTCCAGCTTGCACGTGACATCAAAATCTTCAGGACCCGCCCTGGTTCTCGAACATAAAGAAGGTTTCCTTCTCGACAATGTTTCGAGTGAGGTAGAAGTAAAGCATTAAAATCAATACGCTCGTCCCGTCTCGTGTCCGGTAACACTCAGTATTGAGGAACTAACCTAGGTTTTATACCATGAGTCCATGACACACACTTCATGCCCAGTGCATCTAAAACTAAAATCAGGCGTTCATAGTGACGCTTGCTTCATCTAATCGTCATACTATCGATTGATCAACAACAATAACAATCGCAAAACCTGTTACAAATCACACATGCCGGTTCACTTTCACCGACTTCAAACTATGACAATATCTCCATCTTTCAATTCTCTACACTAAACAACTTCAAAACCTATGACGGAGGTTCTGATGATGGACGTTAGTTTACCGGTCCGGTCGCCGGAGGAAGAGCGGCTGGTGATGAGAGACATTGCCATGGCTGCCGGCGAAGCTCAGGCAAAAGAAGGAGATACATTTTGTTTGATCACTCAAAGGTAACAAACTAATAATCATCATATTATGATAATTGATAATGCTTATTATACCTTTCATTAGCTGTGTATCTACTGGTTTAATTTCCCGCTCTAAGTTAGTAAAGTTGTTGAATGTTAGCTGATTAGGTGTTGAGTAAGTAATTTTAAGTGTTGTTGTTTAGTATTTATGGTGACAGTGAGGTTTTATTTGGAGAATAAGGAATAGTTTTGTGATCATTATAGGTTGAAGTTTTGAATCTTATGACAAGGAAGGAGTTATGTATGTGTAGTGGTTTTGAGATGATGATTGAATTTTGTGGATCTTTTTTTCTTGTGAATTTATAGGTTTTGGAAGATTAGGTTGTTAATAACTAGTTTTGTGGTTGATATGGGAAAAGTTGAGGACTTTATGTGGTTAGTCTGTGTGATTTGGGGTTGATTAGATGAATTTGCTATTGTGGTGGTTGCTTTTGGTTCTTAAAAACAATTTTGGATTTGATAGTTTATGAAGTTAAGTCGGCATGAGTTTAGATAACCAATGCATTTAACGCATGAAGTTATATGGCTTGATATTTAATGCATATATATTTATACAACTGATTGTGACGCCAATCCAGATTTTAGAAGTTTCAGGGAATCCTCAATCTTTAATGCTTAAGATAGGAATTTAGTAGAGTCCATAAACATGTATATGAACGAGTATTGACCATTGAACTTTGATGGCTATAAGCCTATAATAGAGAGTCGAAATAAAGTCATTATTTTATCTTCCATTATTCTTCTGCTGTTTTTGATTTTGATGCTAACTTTGATTTTTATTTACCGCTGGATTTTTAACTCTGTTTTTTAATTCCTGCTTGTTCCTGTCTTCTCTTTAACTTAGAGAATCCCGATAACTAAAATATGACTGGATAACTGTATTAGTCGTGTCATGTATAGAGCCACTTCTCAAATGTTATTGTGAATCTTATTGGCATTCTGAAGCAGCATTCCTCCTAGTTGAACTTAGGTTCTTGATAATTGACCTGAAACATCACCTCACCATCTGGTCTTATTAGTGGAGAGGGGGACAAATGACTCTATGCAAAATTTACCCCTGAAATTAGAGATGCAGATGAAAAGTTACCAGTATTCTTTGCTAAAAGAAAGAGAAGCATTTCAATAGTTTAGTATCAAAACTTTAACACAAAAAGCATGGATTTGTGCTAGTGTGCTACATATGTCAATTATATTGTAGCGTTTTTTTTCTCTATAAAGGAAATAAGTGGCTATTGTAAGAAAGATATAAAAAACTAAAGTTCAGGAAAGGAAGTCACCGAGAAATGGGACATTTTTTAGGAGAATTTTGAAACCATAACAATAATATTCATAACTGAAAATGTCGTAGCAGTTAGCACTTCCTCCATATCATTGATATAACAGATTTTCCGCTTTCGGATGCTTCATATTAAATAAAATGTAAGCACTTTATCACATGCTAATATTCTTTATTTTCCATAGCCATTTCCATGAAGTATGTACATTACAAAATTTAATTGACATTATTTCCTAATATGCATTTTGGTTTAATTGGTGAGTTTTCATGAGATAGAAGAAATATAACTTTAACTTGTGATTCACGGGAAACAAACCTTATGAGTTTCAAACTTGAATTGACATGATTACATGAATGGTTTTATTATCTTTGTGTTGGAAGGTTCTGTTACCCTAGTACATTGTATAGTTTATCGTACTAGTAATGTTTTACTAAATATATGTTTTGATACTTTTAATCATGAATAATTGAATTGTTCGGTGTGAGTGTGCGGGCATACAAAACAATTCCATGTGTATTCTCTCGAAAAAAAAGAACACACTCACATTCAGACTTATAGATTGAGGCTTACAAGGTAAACTAATCTATTTACTTAAGTGTCATTATTATGAAGTACATACAATGTTACTTTTAGTCTATGACATTATGGTCAAGGTGACATTGCATCTTATATACAAGTAGTAATCATTAATCATGAGTTCGTTATGATTTGTTGGCAGTAGGCTACTAATAATTTCCCACCGTGGTTTTAGTGGGGAAGTTTTTTGGTTTTTTTGCCAACCTATATGTAGTCTACTATTCACTTATATACTAGTCTAGTTAGTATCGAGGTAACATAGCACCCCATATATGATGTGATAATAAATAATAAGCTCACTATGAGGAATGGTTAGTACAATTACAGTCAACGCCAGCCATGGTTTTTGTCGTTTGGAATGCGTTTGGGCTAATTTCTTGCTTTGGGCTTGATCCATTAAAGTGGTGTATGAGCTTAGGTTTGATTTTGTAGATTGCCTCTCAACTTGTTCTATTTAGGCCCTTAGGTCCATATGTGGTCTACATTGGGCTTGGGGCACTAGAAGGGAAGAGTGTCTTAGATTTTTGATGGCCAAACACCTTTACTAGCATGTATTTTGCTCAGTTATAAAAGTTATTTTGAGATGTGTTTTAATTCCAGTTTTAAAGTTAACATGTTAATTTCTGGTGTTCTAGTTTTAAATTTTTTTTCTTGTTGTATTACACTTCCATTTTTTGTTTTAAAGCTTTGGTTTTATAATATACAAGAAATGTTGTTCTTTTGAAAGTGTAAGTAAAACTTTATTACGGCTCAAAAGCGGATGTGGGCTTTTATAGAGTGTAATTAATTAGTGTTTGGCAGGGACTATATTTATACAAATTTCTCCCACCGCTTCAGTGCTTTCACTAAGCTTTACATCCTTTTGAGAGCGATTGTCGACATCGGCTCAAAAATCTTTGTGAGATCTAGGCATGTCAGGGAGTGAAGGCACGGGAAGGATTTCAACACAAGATGGTAGTGTGGCAGGGTTGTCGCCAGAGCAAGAAAAGCGAGAGATTTTGGGCATTGTACAAGATGATGAACTGCATGCCAAAGAAGGCGATACTTATTATTTACTTTCTTTTAGGTAATCAAAATACATATATATCTATGGTGAATTCTCTGTTCTTTGTTACACGTATAGACCTTTTCAGATAGTAATTGTAATTGTTGTCCTTTTTCGATAGTTCTGAAAATTAGGGTTTTATAATGGATCTAATATTTTTTACTACATGCATACTTCTTTTAGAAGCTGATTGAATTTCTTGATCTTTATCGATTAATATGTAGAGGTTCTAGAAAATTAGGGTTTTGGTGCTCATCAGAAAGTGAATTTTTTTTTTCCATAATCCATGATTAAATGGGGTTTCATTAGATGAATTCCAATAGCTGTGATGGTTGATGTTGATTTGAAGAAGTGCAAAGTGGATGGTGTTTGAAGCCACGGATTCTTATTTTTTTCATTATATTTCAACCATTTAAGTGTATATTTGGATGTGCCTATGGTATAATATCTATATTATGTAGATCTATAAGATTGTATGTATCCACATTCAATGTTTACTCCAAAGTTAGCAAATTAGTGGAATTGGGTATGGTAAATATTTCATAGACGTTGTTAGAGAGGAATTTAAACCTGGATCTTTCTTAAAATATCCAGTGTAGTAAGGAAAGAGGATGTATGCTGAAAAGTTCTGTGGTATAGAATATATGAAAGAAGATACTGTTAGGCTATTTGTTTAGTTGTTGTCCAGTCATAATGAGAACTGGAAGAGTTTGGTTATAAAGGGAACTTGAATCCAGGCTTCAAAGTGGTTGGGAGAAGATTCTAAGTATTTATTGGCTACTGAAATAAGGGTGTGTCTAGATTGAGGGTTTGGGAATGAGGGATGGTGATAGGAACAATATGAAGATTCTAAGTCTTCTGCTTTACTTCTCTTTTCCTCGTCTTGTTTGCAATCGATAAAAACAGGCAAAACTCCAACCCACAACTAAAATAGTTCTAGAATATTCCAACTCCCAAATCCATTTTGGGATTTTTTTAACTTGCAGATGATAAAACGATACATAAGCTGGACTCATGATAATAAAACTATAGTTTCAGCCTTTTCTATTCTTACATCCAATAGAAGCTTGCAAAGATAAGTTTATGGTCAATTGGAGGAAGGGAATATGGCTAAGTTACTATGAAGTTCATATTCATTCTTGAACCCAACACACAAACCAGACATCAGATTTCAGGTAATCAGATCCTTTTCTGTTCCACCCCTGATGTCAAACCATACCCATAGTGACCCCCATCTGCAAGTCAAATGCCTCCTAGAACTGTAATGTAATCTACTGCATTAGATTTAGAGCATTATACATTAAGGTG
Source organism: Tagetes erecta (assembly GCA_030867185.1). Classification (NCBI taxonomy): domain Eukaryota; kingdom Viridiplantae; phylum Streptophyta; class Magnoliopsida; order Asterales; family Asteraceae; genus Tagetes; species Tagetes erecta. The sequence goes on from CM061494.1 coordinate 12,823,542, forward strand.
TAGTGGTGCCATGACATCTGAGTTAGCTTTCTTTTTCTTTTTTTTTTTCTCTGATGAACCAATGTATCTTTTAAGTTGTAGAAGCTTTATCTGAGATAAATCTTATCTTCACTACTGAAACATGATGCTTCTTGTTACTTAGAAAGCACGCCACCACAACTGAAGGTAGATTCCAAAGGATAAATTCTAATAGCACTAAAAAATTAAATATGAAAAGACTTATAGCTATCTGCTAGCTCATTGGTCAATTATATAGTCTTCTGATTGGGATATGTTCGTTTATATTTTCATTTAAAACTTCGAGTCCTTATCATACTTTTTACCCTTTTTTGACAGATGGTGGCGGAGTTGGTCTGCATTTGTTAATCAGGACCCTACAACTAATAGCAGCTCGAGTATTTTGCAAAGGCCGCTAAGCATTGACAACTCTGATTTGATCTGTGGTTCGCAGCCTGCTAATTCAAATAGTGATATTCATGATGCGTTAGTTGAGGGCACTGATTACATACTGGTCACGGAAAACATTTGGAACCAGTTTTATGAATGGTTAGTTTGAACCTGCATGGTTATTTTCTCTTTAAATTGTCGGTGGCAACTTTGATCTCAATTTTAGGAATGGGCCTGTTTGGGTTGTTGTTTAATCTCTATTTTGTCAAATGTGTGAAATCAAAGGGTTTAGCTGAAAGGGGAACATGCAGAAGGGGTTGAAACTGTGAAAGTCGCCATTTTTAAAGCATACAGTTTCCTAAATCGTTATATTGAATGATTTAGATTATTGTTGTACTAATATTGTTTTCTAAACATATGCAAATATGTAATGCATTGATTATTTTAAAGAAGCTTTTGAAAATTGGCCAAAGAGTGTGTGCAGTTCAACCCAATCCAGCATGTTTCTACCATACTAAAACTTACCTGTGTGACTGTCAACCTGAACCAGTTTTGACTCGTTACCCAACCCACCTAACCTGTCCATTTTGCTAGAGTCTAAGTGACTGTTTAGGGATTACTAGAGCTGTATTAGCATGGGATTTAGTCGTTTAATGTAAATCTAAATAGTACTCTAGTTTACCCAATTTGAGAAGAAATAGGCAATTGATCTGTTAAACTTATTTGATTTAAAATGAGATACTTAAATAAAACATTTATAAGTACCGGTGACAAGGGGAAAATTGTTTTGTTAGTCAAGAGAGCGCAATAATTGGATTTTATAAAAGGATTTGTCGCCCATGGTCTAATGGCCTAGTGGCATTGGTGATTGCTCCCCACAAAGTGGTGAGGGTTCAAATCCTTGCAAGTGCAAGCTGATAGGTGGTATTTAGGAGTAAAGAAAATTTCTCAAAAAAATAAAAATGAATTGTCCTGGACACATTATTTTAAGTTTCTGTCATTAGTTATTCAAAGATATGCATCGCTAATTCTTTTGGTACAGGTATGGTGGGGGTCCCAGATTGGCTAGAAAAGCTATACTCCGTGGTTCATCACAAGCAGAATTAACCGTAGAAGTTTATCCTCTACGTCTTCAATTGCACTTGATGCCAAGGGTTGACCAGTCGTGCATAGGAATGAGCAGAAGGGTACACCTGTGTCTTTTATATGATAACCATCTTCAGCATATTTTCAATAACAAAAAATCCATTTTGTAGCAGTTCTGCTTTTCACACGATGTTAAATGTGTTTGGACAGGAAACAATTGGAGAACTGCGCAGGAAGGCTTGTGAGATCTTTGGTCTTAATTTAGATGAAGTAATGATGCCTTACATGAATCTTTCACCTAGGGTTCGTTAAATGAGCGGGTCGGGTAATGGGTAGTTTTTGTATGGTCCGGGTTGACCCATATTTTTTTCTAAGCTTAAAATATTTAGTAATAAATAATTTACTATTGTTACAACAATATTCATTTATTTTTTTAGTAAAATGCTTTCGCAGGTTCATTCATGAAGAGTACACTTTGGGTGACTTTTGACCCATTTTACTCCTTTCCTTTTTAACTATATTTTCCATTCTATCATTTGAAACGCTAAAGATAAAACTTAACCCGAATCAACCCATTAGTAAGTAAATGGCTTGGAATGATCTCTAATTTCTGCTTCACTCTATTAGGTAAACATTTGGGATTACTATGGCCGTCGAAAGCATGCTTTGTTGAATGACCTAGATAAAACACTTGATGATGTCAACATACAAATGAATCAGGATGTGAGTTACTTTATCTTGTCTCACTTGGATTCACTATACAACAATAATATTGGTTCATTTTTGTTTCACATTTACCGTGCATCACTTGATACGCGTTGGTTTGTTAAATAACTCATATGATTAAATTGTAAGGTGGTTAAGTTTGTTGGAAATATCTAAGAAATGCAGAGGATATTGAGTAGCCTTTTTAGATGCTGTAATGCTGATATACATCAACTTATTTTTTTATGGTGATTTTGTTTATTTGATAAATCATCCATAAGATAGTATCTATAGATGGAGTTGTTTGAATTTCATATCTTGCAAGATCTAAGTTAAGTACGCGAATGAATTCTCGCTTACAATTTCGACTTTTCTGTTGATTGAACCAAATATGTAACGTATATACATTGTGAATTTTGCAAAGAGTGTGTTAGTTTTCTAACCATTTTCCTTGCTAAAGTGTAAAAGGAAACATTAATATACACTATTAACAAAATTAGCAATTTATAGTGTTTTCTTTCTTTAACTTTAGCAAGTATGATTATTAGTTTGTGACACTTGTTTTGATGATAGTTATTCTGTGAACATGGTGATTACAGATTCTGGTAGAAGTCGTTGATCACAGTGGCAGCTACACAACTGCTGTTCAAGTTAATGGTTCTTTGGGGAACCATCCATTCACACTTCTAGAACCTTCTAGAATGAACCATTCAATTGCGGGGGGCTCCTGTACAAACAGTGGTTTTTTTAGAAACTACAATTCAGAGACTTCTCAATTTCAGAACATGTCTCTTGGAACAGAAAAGGGCCCTGCTTCTTTTGGTGTTAGTACCAGGGGTTCTTGTGTTGGTCAAATTGGATTGCTGAATTTTGGGAACACATGTTTCATGAACAGTGCAATCCAATGCCTTGTTCATACACCCGAGTTTGCTAGGTTTTTCATTGGAGATTTCCGTCAAGAAATAAACTTGAAAAATCCTCTAGGCATGGAGGTAACTCTTAGTTGTAACCCAAAAAGTTAGTACAAATGAGTTATTACAATATATTTATGTGACTGGAAAAAATGGCATGTAGGGGGAGCTAGCCATGGCATTTGGTGAATTGCTTAGGAAGTTATGGGCCCCAGGTCGGACTGCATTTGCTCCACGGGCGTTCAAAGCAAAACTAGCTCGTTTTGCACCACAATTTGGTGGACACAAACAGCATGATTGTCAGGTTTGTTGTGGGAGATTGAGCTTTTCGGAATTTGAGGTTGATACATTTGATGAAATGATGAAATCATCTTTTTTGGGTCAGGAACTTCTTGCTTTTTTACTTGATGGACTTCATGAAGATTTGAACCGTGTGAAAGAGAAACCATATATCAAGTCTAGAGATGCGGATGGCCGTCCTGATGAACAAGTTGCTGATGAGTACTGGGCTAACCACATCTCTCGCAATGATTCAATAATTGTCGATGTCTGCCAAGTGAGTATGATTTTTAATTAAAATTTTCAAATCTGCTAGTATTTAGTGTTAATTTCTTGGAAGTCCATGGTTAACTCATGATTTTAGACATAGTGCTTAGTAGAGGTGGCAAGATGGGCGGGTTAGGTAACGAGTCAAAATGGATTGGGTGTGGCTGACCCAAACGCTTTTGTCCCAAGTTTTTAAATTATTATATAAACATTTAGCTTGTCAGATATTATGGAAATTTGTATACACTTTGAGACCCTTTTAGCTAATGTTTTTTTTACCTTGAGGTAAATCAACAATGAACAAACTTTATTATCTCAATTTTTTATAAGAAACTATTTTTAAGTACACTTTGGGTTGAGTGACTTCGACTCGCACCCTCCTACATATACTACAATGTTTTTCAACATATTCGAGCCCCTTAGAGATAAAAAAACGTTTCGAATCAACCCACCCATAAGTAAATGAATTCAAATTTCCACCTCTAGTGCTTAGTTACTTCCTTGTATACGTACAAAATTTAATAAATTCAGTTTCCTTTTCTTTTCCATCTGACAGGGGCAGTACAAATCGACTTTAATCTGTCCTGTGTGTGATAAAATCTCAGTTACATTTGACCCGTTCATGTATCTCTCCTTGCCTCTTCAATCTGCCACACCTCGTACAGTGACAGTGACAGTTTTTAGCTGTGATGGCAGTATGATTCCTGCTACTTGCACAGTAACTGTACCAAAGTTAGGCTGTTTTAGAGACTTGATACAAGCAATTAGCAACGCCTGTTCATTAAAACAAAATGAGAGAATTCTGCTGGCTGAGGTGATCTATTCTAAGTTACATTTTGTTGTTGATTGTGATTTGTGAGAACATGTGCATGATAGAGGTGGCAAAATGGGCGGATTGGGTAGTGGGGTTGGGTTGGTTTGTGCTGAGAACATTTTTTTATGTCTTTTCTTTTTGATTTTTTTAAAGAAAACACTTTAAATTAAAATGCTTTAAGAGGTCACTTTGAATACTTTTTGGAAGACTTTTGACCTCTTAGAGAAAAGCTATAACCAAGATTGACCATTTACCCATAAGGGGTGAGTTGACATATCTAGTGCATGATTTTTGTATTTGTGTTAGTCTGAGTAAAACACTCTATTTTGCAGATTCATAATCATGTGATTCATCGGTTCTTTGAAGACCCACACACGTCTTTATCTTCCCTCAAGGATGATGCATGCCTTAGTGCTTACAAAATCCCTAAATCAATGACAGACAACAGATATCTTCTGTTTGTTAACCGTCGTGAAGACCCGTAAGTTGATGTGAATTTTTTATGCTTTTTTTTTGGGACAAATAAGCCAACTTACAATAACACGTTAACTATTTAAAAAAAAGGGTGGATAAGAGGTGTTGCAGGTTTGATTCAACCTGACTGACATGAACTCGTTACCCAAAACCCTTTCGAACTGTTATTTGACCCACCCACACATCTCTACTTTTGTTACTATTTAACTTGTTGTCTATTCTTTATTTGTAAAGGTCCTCTAATGGTATTGATTTCTTCCGTCCATATTTTGTTGTTTATTTTAGGGAAGGAATGTGGAACCCTTATGGAGCACCGCTCGTTTTTCCAATCTCTCATGATGCTACTATTACAAGAGGTGATGTCCAGTTAATAGCTCACACGATGCTCTCTCCCATGCTAAAACCCGAGAGCGTTGGTCCCAGTACATCATCGGACCCCCTGCCTTCTGCCACCAATGGTAGCGAAAAAGAATATTCACCTTGTAAGGAAAACGGTGACTCATTAATCAAACTTCCATTAAAGTTGGTCGATGGAAACAATGACCTGGTTGATATCTCAATTGAGGAAGAGAAAACCATTAATATGTCTTCATCTTCAGTGTCGGTGGTACTTTATATTGATTGGTCTCCAGAACTTCAGAAGAAATTTGAGATGCAATACTTGGATAATTTGCCTGAAGTTGCTAGAAATGTTCATGGGCCAAAGAAACCGCGCATTGAACCTTTGTCCTTGTACACCTGCATCGAAGCTTTCCTGCGTGAGGAACCCTTGGTACCTGAAGACATGTGGTTAGCTTTTCTCTTTCAAATCCTTTGTTTTCTGTCTTTTGATATGGGTTGTTTTAATCTCCATCGGGTCAATGTGGGAAGGTTTTCAAACTTATTGAAACAAAAGACTAGTCCAAAGCTGCGCAAAGTGTTTTTAAATGGTTAAAGCCTTGTAAATCGCTTGAATGGTAAAGTTAGATAACCATTTTTAACGGTATAATGTTTTATTAATTAAAATTGTCAAAACTGGAGAATACAATGTTGACCAGTTGTTTGACTGGCCTGGTTCGCATTAAAAGCTACCTGCTTTGATCTGTTACCAAACCCGTATGACTGACCCATTTTACTAGTTTAATAAATAGCTTACTCAAATGCTACCTATGGCCTTTATGACGGTTACCACATTTCCTTCTTTCGGAAAGATTTGTTTCAACTGAGAATACCTATTGTAATATTAACAAAAAAACTGTCTTTTGGAATATCGTATTACAATTAAGTTGATGGTAGTGTTTTGGGAACAATTTCAAACATCTTGCAAATAATCAAGCAATAGTTCTTACATATTGTTTTAGGGATACACATTTCATTTGGATGGGGTAAGGTGTCTTCCCTCTATCCAAGAGGTCAAGGGTTCAAATCCTGCAAGGTGCGGGCATAGGTGGTTAATAGGAGTACATTAGGAGCTGTTAAAAAGTATGATATTTCCGATCCCTAAAAATAAAGAACGAAAAGGAAACTCAGCTTTTTTGTTTTTTGAACCTAGTTCAACATCAGAGGCGGTATTTTTGACCCATGTACACATGAGTGGATAGAGTAGGGTTTTGTTTTATCCCAAATGAGTCAAATATAAAATATCTAAAACATGAACGGGTCAAACCGGAGCCTTACAATCTCCTAAATCGGGTTATTCAAGATTTAGATTATAATTATACTATTTTTGTTTTTGTAATGGTAGAAATGGACAAAATGTGTATGCAGGTCAACCTAACAGGATCTGGCCCATTTTGATCCATACTAAATAATTGACCCGCTTTAACCGGAATCTATTTTCACTGTTTACCGGATACTAACCCACCTGATCCACTGTCTGCCCAAGTTGTCAGCATTTATTCTTATATTACTATGTTGCTATTATCTTTTGTTTTCTTCAGTTTTTTTGTTTATTATTGATATTAGCCCATATGTGATTTCACTCTTTGAAGGTTTTGCCCTCAATGCAAAGAACAAAGACAAGCAAGTAAAAAGTTGGATCTTTGGAGGCTTCCTGAGGTGCTTGTGATCCATTTAAAAAGATTCTCATATAGCAGAACCATGAAAACTAAACTGGAGACGTTCGTCAACTTTCCTATCCATGACTTTGACTTGACCAAATATGTTGCTAACAAAAACAACAATCGTCCTCAAGTATATGAACTTTATGCCTTAGCTAATCACTATGGCAACATGGGAAGCGGCCACTATACTGCATATGTCAAGGTTTGCTCCTTACTTTACTGAAGTTCAATATGGTACCGACATATCTACTTATGAATGGGTCAACTCGGTTATATGTTACTCTCTAACGGGTCCAAAATTAGTTAAATGCATCCTAAATCATTTCATTCAAAGTTTTATATTATTACTTAGATAATACGATTTTTCTAACCACATTTGGCACACAAATTAATTGTAAACGAATCTTTTTTTTACCCAACCCTTACCAAAAGTCCAAAACTTCACCATTTTTTGGCCGACCTTGGTTCTGACCTGTTATCCAACCCATGCAACACTTGTATTACCAAAAGTTTACTGACTTTTTGGCTGACTGAGTGTTTGGGTATGTGTTTTGAAAGTTATTATGTGATCTTGAATAATCATAATCAGATCATTTAGTGTAAGAAACTCACTTATAATTAAAAAAAAGAGTAAACTGCAGTTTTGGTCCATGTGTTTTGATATCATTAACAGTTTTGGTCTTTGTGATTTTATTTTCTACCAGAAATGGTCCCGAACACTAACTCCATTCAGTTTTCGTAAAATCTCTCCCACACGCCCCGCATCTGAGGGGTAAAAATGTCATTTCTCCCTCTCTTTTATTTAGTTCATCATGTAGGTTAACATGTTTATTCAGTTTTTATTTTTTTACTTAAGGGTCATTTTCATATAAAACATAAAAGAATTTACAGCAAGGCGGCAGGTAAACGGGCAACAAGTTGTGCCGCCACCCCCCCTTTGAATAGAAAAAGAATTTACTTAAGGGTCATTTTATTCAGTCGCATGTCAAAAAGAGTGGGAGAAATGACGGGAGACTTAACAGAAAATTGGATGGAGTTAGTGTTTGTGACCATTTCTGTTAGAAAATAAAATCAAGGACCAAAATTGTTAATGTGGGACTGAAATTGTTAATGGTATCAAAACTGCAATTTATACTAAAAAAATTGCGATTAATTATTTTACTTTTGTTGTGTGCAGCATATCAATGAGAACAAATGGTACAACTTCGATGATAACCATGTTTCAGCCATTAATGAAGATGATGTGAAGTCAAATGCTGCTTATGTGTTATTCTACAGGAGGGTGAAAACTGATGGTGCTTCGGCAACTAGTGGAGCTCATTCTTCATCAGCTTAAAACTTTTTCTAGTGATATCCGAATCCTTGTAAGCGTATTTCACAACAGTTTCTAGTTACCAGATTGATGTTTTCAAGAATTTACCCAATGTTTTGTGGGTTTGAAACATTCTAGAATCACAAGATTTTAAGCAACTGGATGTTTTTATGACTGATTATGTTTGGTGGGAATTTTTTTTCTTACTTCCTGTAGATTCCCTTTTTTTTTTCTTCTTATTTATAAGTCCTACTTGTCTGGGTGAGAAAATGGTAGTGGCTTTATTTTAGAGGTGGCAAATTGGGCAGTTTTTTTAATAGGGGTCAAACCAAGCTTGGTGTTGACAGCACCTTATTTTTTATTTAATTTTTTTCATTTTTTTTTATAATTGGTGTATTAAATATAATATTGTTAATATTTTTAAAAGTGTTAATAAACTTTGGGCGATTTTTTTCAACCCGTATTACATATCTAAATTCATTTGAAAAGTATTAAAAGTATGTTTAATCAAATTGGATTTTAATAAAAATTTCCCAGTTAATTCCTTAATAAAAGAAATTGGATTTGAATAATCTACACTAGGTTAATTGCAAATAATAGTTCATACTAATAGTTAGCTTTTGTTACTAAAGTCAATCCCAGCATAATCTTCCGTTTAATTCCGCTTGTATGTTTCTGCATTTCGTTCACTATCACATTGTGAGTGAAATCAAGTGCTGATACGTGAAGATTATGCTATGCATTACAACATTTAGAAAAGATCAATCATTTGAGAAACCGAACATATGAAAAAAAAATATTAAGGTTTCATTTCTTGGCATGATGAAATTGATGATCCGTGGCACCTTGTACAACCCATTAATGCATAAAGAACAACGTTTTTGACACTTGATTTTTTCTTACCAATACATATTCAACCTCTTTGGACATGATGTACTCAAATATGTAGCCGTCCTCCCTCCTAATAATATATAGTATAACATTATTCAATAAGACCAACTAATTTCTCAACATCATTCTTATATATTAATTACTACAAGTTGTTAAGTTATATTAAAACGTCTAGCATTGTCACATCATAATCTTTTGAATGTTATCGCATATGATATAGTGATAAACACTTGATTTGATAAGAATGTTAGCTTTCATTGTCATGTCATAACCAGTGGTAAATATATGACTTATCTAGTCTCACTGTTAACAAGTAAAAGAGAATTTACAGGTCTCATAAATTTATCAGTAGCAAAATAATGAATGACAGTTTTGACTTTTAACTTTAGCATAAATTATTTTATTGGCATAGAGGCATTTTGGTTGTATATAAAACCCAATATATAGAAACAAATATTAAAACCAAGTCAACCCCTCTTATAAAAAAAATAATAAAGCCAATTATATACCATATAAAATACATGTATTCAATTTCAAACATGTTCTATCGATCATCACCCACCCACGACTTTGCTCTTCCACCACCATCATAATATCATAGTTCCAGATAATTAAAGAAGTGATGATCAAAGTCATAATCATGATGAGATTAATTATAAATCTTCCATTTTTGTTGATCTTAGCATTTAATCATCTTTCATTGCATATGATCCATGCACAAACAACTCATGATTCATGTAGTTCCAACACAACTCTTACAAATCTCAATGGACGATTCTTGTTCGACATTTCGTCGCTCAATTGCTACGCTGTTTGGACATCTGAAGATTTCATACTTAGAGTAAGCTTCTTCAATCTTCATCTATAGACTTTTTTGTGTGTAGGTGCACAACTCACCAACCATTCATTATGTCTTTTTTTAACCAGCTAACTTACACACAGTTTAATTCACTGATCATATGATCTTATTATTCGATTATTAGTATTCACAAGCAGGACCAAGTTTGTGGAACTTTGTCTTGTCGACGCCAACCACAAATTCGTATATTGGAATGGGGTTTTCACCTAATGGCGGTATGGTGGGGTCTAGTGCCGTCGTGGGTTGGGTTGGTCGAGATGGTTCACCTAACATGAAGAAGTATTTCCTTGGTGGTCAAACCCCGAGTCAAGTGTTGGTGGATGAAGGAGACTTACAAATTCTAGGAAACACATCATCGATCTTTTCAGAATCGTCTCGGATATATATGGCGTTCCAGTTGGTTACAAACCAACCAAGACAACGACTTGTGTACTCGGTGGGGGACAGTAGCAATCCCTCTCCAGGCACACCTAGTTATCGCTTGACTCAACATAGAAGTCAAATTGCTATTAGATTGAACTATGCCTCAGGTAAGTTTATTAGTCATTTTATAAACAAATCTTACGTTTTCCAGTTTAAATTTTGATATTTTTGTATATGTTTATCGTGTGACAGGTCAAGGTAGTCAGACTAAGGCACCGTACTCAAATTTGAAGAGAGCTCATGGGATCTTAAACATGATAGGATGGGGCATATTGATCCCTATTGGTGCACTGGTTGCACGCTTTTTGAGGCATTTGGACCCATTATGGTTTTACGTGCACTCGAGTGTTCAGACATTAGGGTTTATTCTTGGTTTGGCAGGTGTGATCGTAGGAATTGTGTTAGATGACCGTCTTGATGCTAGAGTTGGAAAGCATAAAGGACTCGGATCAACCATTCTTGCACTTGGTTGTCTACAGGTTATTATGTTATCGACCTTTTTGTTGGTTCATTCAGTCACAAAGGTGGATATATACTTTGATTTCAATTTATATAACCACGGATCTTGTTGTCTTACAGATTCTAGCTTTGTTGCTTCGTCCTTCTATAGATGCGAAAACAAGAAAATACTGGAACTGGTACCATCACAATATTGGAAGACTTATGATATTATTTGCGATTGTGAATATTTTCTACGGAGTCCATCTTGCTAAGGCGGGAAGCTCATGGAATGTTGGTTATGGTGTTATTCTTGGTATATTTGCTATAACAATTGTGATTTTAGAGGTTAGGATGTTACGAAAAAAGTAGATGTATTTTTATATAGGTAAGTTAGGTTTTATGTGTGAAAGTGAAATAGCAATTGTTAGTTATTTCAGTGATGCTTATATGTTCAATACTTCAATTATTAATTAAATCATAATCCAATGATCCACAAGTCCTAATTTCATTTGTGTAGTAAAAACTTCTATAAGTTTTATACGTCACAATAAAACTCCTACTAATCAATAGGTATATATCGTATAAAACAACTTGTTTAATATTTTAGAGTGACGTGACATATCATGTGTACCGTCACATTATTAAAAATGATCATGGGAACCATGCTATGGTGTATCTCATCATCATTAGGGTTGATCTTTACTTGCTAGGAGTTAAAAGGAAGTTTTATTTACTTAAGTTTAGTACTTTAATAACATAAATATAAAATCAATTATTTTAAATAAAAATATTAAAAATCTTTTTGAGAATCATAAGGGTCCAAATGACTGTTGTATTTCGTAGGTTAAGTTTTTATACAAAATCTTATGAGTCTATATAATCGTAAGAAGACGGTCAAACGAACTACGATTGACCTCGTTCTAACGTTGTTGGAAGAAAACGCTCGGTTCATATTGGTTATTGATTTTGGCTAATCAAAGTCTTTAGAGATTTGATCTGGTACATCATAGACGAAAGCACTTTTAAAATAATAGTATGAAATCGCATGAAGAAAATACGTACAAAGCCCTGAAACATTTTTTTAATGGATGTCTAATGTAAAAAAACTACAAAAGTTAGGACTGATGGCAAAAATATTCTTAGTTAAGAGTATTATCAGTCAATTACAAGAAGCTGAAATCATAGTATTGAATTTTTTTTATATATGTTTAATCATAATTTAATTTAAATTGCTCTTTTACGAGTAAATCGGTTAAAATTATCATCTCAAACATTCACATGACCTCACTCAAGCATAACACAAAATAATAACTTTGCTTTCAAGAAATAAATTGGTTAAAATATATAACCAACAAATAAATGAACCATGAACCTCAACAAAGAACATGAAGTAAAGAAAACGGGTTAACCGGGTCAAGTAACCCGCTACTATCCGGACCTTTTATTATGTAGCGCGCGAGACCTGTTCATAACCCCAACTTTTCTACCTTCAAACCCTCATTCACAAAATCACAATTTTGGGCGCAAATTAACAAACACTGTAGCATTCACAATTGCAGCAATGGCCGCTGGAGAAGAAGAAAAAGAAGATAAAAAACCGTCAACACGATCATCAATTAAATCTCGTATCTCGTTCAATAATTATCCGAGATGGAAAGACAAGGTATGAATTCATCTTCGTTCATGAAATATATCACAACATTGAGTCTGATTTATGAGTTTAGTTCATTCTCGTTGATTTGTGCAGTTTTGAATTCGTTTTAGATTTGTGGATATTTGTTTTAGTAATTAGCACTCGTTCTAGGGTTGATTGGAAAAATTGTAGTTGATTAGTCGCTCAAATGCTCAATTACAGAAATTGTAGTTGGCTGTGTTGCTAAATGACACAAGCTTCGGTTAATTAGTCCATAATTTGCATGAATATGATTGCTTTTTTGTCCAGGTATGTAAGTCAGTATGCTATTAATTGATATATGCTAATGATGAAACAAGAGAATTTTTTGGTGAGTTGTGTCATTGGAAATGAGTGTATTTGGTTTGAGATGAACATTAATACTGTTAGAATTATGTGTGGAACGTTTATTGATCGTGGAGCTTCTGTTTTTGGAACTATGGTTAATTTTATGGGAAAAGAAGTTATGCGAGCAATTGTTTATTGACCTCAAAATACAAAAATATTGATCACAAAATTTCTGTTTATGAAACTATGATTATCTTGAGGGAAAAAGTTATGTGAAGTTGTGAACAGTTGTTTATTTGACCTCGAAGTTAAAAAATGAACTAGTTATTTGAAACTTGAAGGAATAAAGATATGATTAGGTTGCTGAAATATATAATTTTGTGTTGTAGCTAAGGGAAAACTGTTACAATAGAGTTCGAGCTGACAGGAACCGGCTTTTATGGAAAATGAGGTTACCTGATTCGAAGGACCATTCTCCTAGGCACGAGGTTTGTCTTCTCATTTATGTGTGTGTGTAATTTTCTTGTCATCAGAATGAGATAATCAACTGCAATAACAAACCGTAAGAGAGAGTTTTTGGATGTAATTTTGCTGTTTGAATGTTTGGCAATTGTGATTATTTTCTAGTAAATCCATACTATAGTATATGTTATTCTGTAGATACTAAATGAGAATGTCTTAACATTTACAGCAACTACTAGAATTGTACATAGCCGATACTCAATGATATACATAAATGTTGTTGCTTGAAGTGCCCATCTTGTTTTTAATTGCAGGAGTTAATTAAATCAACGTTCCAAGACATTCTATCGGATGAACTTAGAAAAATGAAGGAGACACCAAAAAATTGTTCAGAAACTATTGATGATATGTTATGGGAATATGATGGTCTTCATGAAGCATACCAAGGTGAATGTGAAGAAATTATGTTGGAAATGCAAAAGATCTTTTACGAAGATCTTGAAAGTGAAGAAACTGGAAACGGTAAAGTTTGGTTGGGCACTTGATTCCTTCGGACCCCCAAAATTGTGGCTATTAGGGTTTCATGTTCTTTTCCTATTTGCAGAACTTGATAGCCTTATTAAAGTATGGGAAGACGAGGAAGATGAATACCTAGCTCGTGCTGTTTTTGAGAATATGCAGCTGAATGATGAAAAGGTATGGCCATCATACAATAGTTTCATTTTTCATTTGTCTTAACTTTTTTTATTTTTTCTGTTAAACCATTAATGTTTCCCTTGAAGAAAGAGTTTTGTAATTTTTATTGATTTCTTAGAAGGAAACTAACAAAAGAGCATAATTAGAACCAAGTTTATCTACCTACAGCTAAAGAAGACATTACTTTTGCCCGTTTACCTGCCACCTTATTGTAAATTCTTTGGTGTTTAAAATGAAAATTTCGTATCTTCAAAAAAAAAAGTTCAACTAAAAAATTGCAATCTGAGGTAAAATTATATTGATTATAAGTCAACTAAAACAATTTAATCAAGAGCTTAAGTAGAGATGTCTCATGTGGAAATCATACACTTTTGCATCTTCAAGATGTTCTTTGCTAAAAAAAATTGCATCACTACTATTAATTCTATGTATATGCTTCCAATAGGTGAGAAAAGAGGTTTGGTGTCCCATGTGCAAGCAAGGAGTGTTGCAACAGAACCGGCATCTTATCTTTTGTTCTCTTTGTGAACTTAAACTCAACAGAGGAGATGAGGTCCTAATGACTTTATCTTCACATTCACATTTAGTAGCCGATCATATATTGGATGGCAAAATGGGTGGGTTATGTGGCAGGTCAAAGTGGGTTTGTGTCAAACCAGGGTAGCTATTTAGTACCAGTCGAACCGGGTTGGTAGGGTTGGACTAACAGCAAGCTACCATGCTCTTTAAATTATTTGTGTTAAGTATGATAGTAGAACTATATATATTCTTAAGCTTCTTTAACAAAGCGGTGTAGAAGTTTTTATACATTTGAGTACATTGATGTTGGCTTTCAATTGGTTTGACCTGCTTGCCACATTTAAGGATTTTCTTAGATTATGGTTCAGTTCATTTGTTGCCACCTAAAACCTTATTACTTGAATTTTATTTTCTTTATTGATCCCTGACTTCCATTGTAACTTGTGGTTAGATCAATCTGGAGCTTCTTCGGGACCGATTAGCTGAAGCTCATGGACAACATTTTGATAGGGGGTGTAGATTGAGGCCAAAATTCTGTATCCAGTCTAAATTTGATATTACTGCCCTGTACATGGAGTGTCAAGACTGCAATACTTTTGAGATTGTAGTTTAGCTTCTTTTATTTTTGTAATCTATTGGCAAAATATGTAGTTGTACAAATCAAGGAAACTTTAATAATCAGGCAACTGGTTAAGTATTTTGTCAACTTAAATGAATTGAGTTAGGTTGTTTTGTAGCATTGTTGTTAATATTGATATGTATGGTCAAGTTATCATACTTTCACTTGTGTCTCAGAACGGTATGTGTGCCTAATGTAATACCGGGATGATACTTTTTTTTAACAGCAACCGGGTCGGTGACTAGGATCTCCTACCCCGGTTGCCCGGAGTAGGAATACATACTGGAGCAGGCGTTTAAACTTGGCCAACCTAAGTCGGAACCCCAGCACACCCTCCTAAGAGAAAACCATTTGCCCAAAGACACCTATTGTGAAAAACCCCCCTGAATCAAGATTCGACCTGACAATCTCAAGGAGGGGGGTTCGCTTCATCATTTTCAAATGCCACTGGGACAAATGACCAACTGTATTGGGATGATACATAAACTCCTCTATTTCATCATAGACCACACACGTGATACATAAAGTTATGATTTTAAATTTCACCATGGCTCATGAATTTCAAATTGTTTAATTATGATACATATGGTTTCTGACCACGTGGGCGGTATATGAGTTGATGGATGAGGATGATGACTCTAGCTAGCATGATGGTTGAGTCATTTGAGTCGATGGATGAGATGAGGATGATCGATCACGTGGGCGGTGCTTGGATGAACCGTCAATAAGAAGATAATCATATTGCTGAAACGTCGGCACGATGGTCGAGTCATTTGATTTGAGTCTATGGATGAGGATGATGCCTCTAACAAACGACTAAAGAGGTGGAAGTAATTGGTTTGATGCATGTATCAGTACATTGATGAAGCGAGAGATGTTTCTCTTCTTTCTTGTTATGATAGTTCTTAATTCTGATCAAGATGGTATAATTAGATTGTTTAAAAATGTTAATTATTAGACGATATTAATAAAAAAAAACTAGATTAAAAGTAAAATTAATTATAGTGAAATGAAAAGAAAAAATAAAAAGAAAAAACAACCATTGATTGTTTGACATGTGTCCCAACCATGAAGACCAAACTAGATTGTATTCATGAGCGAGATTAGATGCATTATTTTTTTTGCTTTTTTTCTCTAAACAATGTCCCAAACTTCATAAAAATTACCAATAGATATAGTCTAAGACGTTCAAAAAACATGTGACTAGTTGTGAATCTTTGACTTACGTTTTAGTTAATCAAAGGTTTAGTCATTTTCCCTTTTATTCTAATCAGTCTTATTTAAAAAGAGAATTGATTCTTTCAATTGGGGATCCCGACTTATATATATATATATATGATTGAATGAGCATGTAGATAAAATAAATAAATAAATTACACAATCAGATTATTTTTAACGATAATTATACTATCATATTTCAAATGATATGTTTTATTTTAATTACACTTATGGATCTGTTTTTAAACCAAGGTCGTATCCCCGACTCTCACCAAAAAATAAGACTAGACATTATGGTGACTTTTGGGTTGGGTTGGGTTCTTATAACTTATTAAAAAAATGATATATTGTATGCGGTTGAATTAGAGGCTGTTTGTTTCAGCTTCGTAATAGTTCAGATGTCTGAATGGTTCAGCACTTAATGGTTCAGACTGTTTTGTTTCGCGAGCAGATGTCTGAATGGTTAAGACATTTGCCTTTGAATGGTTAAGCATTATACAGAGTCTAAATGGTTAAGAGCTATTATCTGAATTGGTCAGACATTTGCCTTTAAATAGTTAAGCAATATACTAGCTCTTAATGGTTTAGACATCTTACTGATTCTGTACTTAATGGTTCAGACCTCTTACTGGTTCAGCACTTATCCATTCAGATGCTGGCAAACAGTCTCTTATAAAAATAGTTCACAACCTAAATGTTTGCCACATGTTCTAATATTATTGGTCCCTATATAATTTCTTTTTTCTTTCTTTTTCTAACAATTATTTAAACCATTAGTTTTGTTTTTCTTTAATAACTTTTCAAAAAATTTAAATACACAGTCTTGCTTAGTTTTTCGTTGCGGATATTCCTGTATAAATTTTATTAAAAACAAATGTATTTTCATATATAAATAGTTATTTATATTATTATCTATGTATCATTATAGTATTAGTTCGTCGGATTTTTAGATAAAACTTATCATCTAAAAATTCAAGGTGATAACTTATCAGAGGGTTCAGATTCATTAAATTTGGAAGAGTATGGTAAACGGGAAGCAAAACTTTTCAAGCAAATTAAGCCTTTGTTGATATGATTGTAATTCGGTGATTATATACGTTTGATAAATATAAAAATACTTTGATTATTTTTATTTTTATTTATTGGATATATTAAAATAATAATTTAATTTGATTGAAAATAAAAATGTTTTTCTAATATTATAAAAATAATCAAAAAACATATTTATTTATAAAAAATTTAGGTTGGATTGGGTTCTGATAATGTATGAAAAGTTAAGTTAGGTTGGGTTGTATAAATAAAAAAAGAAAAAAAATATTTTTTAATGTTGGGCTATGGTGTTTATCATGATGTGTCATAAAGTCGATGGTTCGGTTTTAAGCGTGTGGATCTATTATAGGGGAAGGTTTTCGTATAAAATGGATTTTGTCTAAAAAGTGTAAGAAATGATATTTAGACACAATAAAACCGGGTCAAACGAACTCTGATTGAACTTATTCTCATTGCGTTAGAACCGAGTCGTCAAACCCCCACCCCCACACCACCCTAAAAACTTAAGCCCCCCACCCCTCAAAAACCTAAAAGCCCCGACCCCCACCCTCTAAAAACCTAAACCCTAGCCACCACCCAAAAACCTAACCCCCCCTCCCCCCCCAAAAAAAACCTAAACCCCACCCACCCACCCCTTAAAAACCTAAACCCCCACCCCATCCCATCCGTAAAAAAACCTAAAATCTAAAAACTAAACCCTAAAAGTTAAACCCTAAGGCTAAAACTAAAATTTAAAACTAAACCCTAAAAATTAAACCCTAAAAGCTAAGATGATAAAGCTCGACTAGACGATTCCAACGCCACTTAAAGGAGCTAAAACAAAAATCGTTTAACCCAATTTTGATATGATTTAGGTCACTTCTCACACGAGGGTCCTCCAAGCACGCGCCTTAAAGAGCGTGGAGGGGGAACTGATGATCAAGAAGTGTTAAGAACCCTAATTCCCAAATTTCTGTATCCTTCAAACTCAAACCTCTATAATCAATACAATTCCTTTTTGTTTTGTTTTGTTTTGCATTGTATATATACATACACCGGCTGTGGTGGTGTTTTGGTGAAAATAAATCAATAATAATAATCAAACCTAAAAACAAAATGCTGGAAAACACTACCGATTCATCATCCACGGCCACCGTTAAACGCTATGCTCCACCTAATCAAAGGTATATATATGTGTATATGTATGTTTGTCTCTTCTATTCGATTATTGAAGTGAATTGTGAACGGTGCTGTAGAAATCGGGCGCTTGGAAGGAGGAAATCTGGAGGAGGAGGTAAATCTGTTTGTTTTTCAAGTATGCTTCTTTGTTGTTTGGGGAGGATGAAATTAGCTGCACAGATGCGTAATTAGGTTTGGAATGTGTGATTTTGATTGATGTTAGGTTTATATCCAGCTCAATTGATGTATTTACAGTTAGGTTTCGTTTGATTTGCGTTTGTGGAAGATGAAGTTGCTTGGACAACTGCGTATTTTGGATTTGGAATGGGCAGTTTGCTTGATGTTAGGTTTTTATTAGCTCAATTGATCGTTTTTACAGTTTGGTAGTGATTATGTATCGTTTGATTTTGGCTGGAGAAGATGAAATTGCGTTATAATTGCGTAGTTAGGGTTTGGAATGTGTGATTTTGCTTGGTATTAGGTTTTTATCAGCTCAATTTATCATTTTTATAGCATATAGGTTTTGTTTGATCTTCGTATGGAGAAGGTGAAGTTGCTAGGACAACTGCATATTTAGGGTGTGGAATGTGCGATTATGCTTGATCTTAGGTTATTATCAGCGCAATCGATTGTTTTTACAGTTTAGTAGCAAATATGTTTCGTTTGATCATGTGGGGATTTGAAAACTTTTTTTTTAATGTTCATGCCTCGTGATCTGAGGTTTATTTGTGACCTTAGAAGCTAAAGGATTGAAAGAATATGTGTAGCATTTTTTTTTCTAGTTAGGAGGGATGCCAATTATCAAATTATTTAGAAGGATTGTAAATGTAAATTCTATTCTCCAAAATTTTTTTTAGTAGGTGGATCATGGATGACGATGAAAGTTGTGTGTTTGATACTTTGATCCTAGAACTGCAATGAATAGCGAATAGTGGTAAATAGCAACAAGCCACATATATGCTACATAGTGAATAGCGATAAATAGCGTCCGCTAATTGTGTTTTGGACCATTAATAAATGAGCAATCTATGCTATATCGCGTATGCCCACCATTTTGAGATGTTTTTACCTTTTAACAAAGTCATATCTACTTCTAATAACACTTATCACTAATCATCTACATTTTAGTTAATCGTTAAAAATAACATCAACTAAATGTTAGTTGAGACGATCTTAAGATATTCTCATAAGCTGACTGGCCTGTATTTACAGATAGATTGGAACGTGCAAGTAGTTATGGGAACGAGGGAGAGAAAAATCAAGCTGCTGGTTTAAGAAACGCTCCTATAATGGATCATGCCGATCCACCGCGGTTAGTTGGATTACAAGGATGCTGTAACAGCGAAGCTTATCAACTTCTGAACAATCGTATGCATTTAATTACCCATTATTTTCCATGAAAGCTGTATTATTTTCTTGTTCAGTAGGTTTTCACTTCAGTTTAATGGTTTCTATTCTCCGATTATATCATTACAAACACATAGATAACATTGATTTGTTCTCTATCGTCGTATTAAAGGGTATTCTAGCATTTTGACTATTAGGTATGAGAATTTTTATGTGCTAGCATTTACTGACTAAGTAATAATATCGTTGCATGCATTTTATAACACAGGTTGGGCAGCTGCTATGAGTGCATATGAAAGTCCCTCAACTGATTTAGCTGGTGAGTGAGAAACGTCTGAATTTTGGTAGACAAATTCCGCCTTTTGTTATCACTTATATATAACACTAACCTGGTTTTTGAAAATGTTTATTTGTGATGAAAATGTTAAAAGAAAAACAACACACCATCCTTTGCAAGATTGAAAGGTTTAGGACAAATTCCTGATCTTGGACCCATTTAATAATGAATAGATTGATCTGGATCTTGTTTTTTTATCATATCAAATGGGTAAACTAAGTTTTGGCTGGCTATGGAAACAGGTCAAGTGGTTTCAAAGGTTCAGAAGTCATCCAAAGTGTATTTTAAGTGTACTATATACTAAAATAAATAACCTGTATTATTTATACCAAGTTAGATGAAAAAGTTTTTTAAGTCAACCTAACCCCACCTATACAGATAAATAACCCGTTTTGACACAGGTAACAAAGAAAATTAGTATAAACAGATATAACCTCTCATTATTCTTCCCTTTATGGTATTTTGCAGAACGGCCTGTTATGTATACAGGAAGCAGTGCATCAGCATGGGGGCAGTTTAGACTTCCTCACCAGGTTAAACTATAAGCTAAGGGTGTGCGTAAATTGGTCTAGGCCTACAAAACTGAACCATGAATATTCTGTTCGGCTCTTGGTTTGGTGCCTTATGGATCCAGAACTGAACACCTTTTAGAAAAATACTTATTTTCCTATATTACAACAGTATTATTATTTTTAATCTTTGAATTAGAAAACCTCTAGTTTTTGTTTGGTTCACTGTTCCGGTTGGGACCAGGCCAGTTTAATCAGTCCGGTTGTTGGTTCCGTTATTCTGTTTTGTTTTCTGCTCAGTCCAGCCTTGTTTTTCATCCCAATAAACAATAAATTGTCCGTTTGTTTTTGCAATTTCACCCTTTAAAACCATTATTTCTTTTGTAACTGTTTCAGATGATTTCCCCAATAGGCGGAGGACCATCCGGGCCTCAAATGGATTTCATTAGTGAACTCAGGCAAGCAATGCATAACTCAAATGCCCAATTCTGACAGTAATTATCAAGTTTGAAACCCAGTTTGAGCTTCTGTTTTCAGGACATGTTAATCACAATTACTGTTGTATGTGTTCTTAACTTATATTCCTTTTGTATTTTATGTGAAGATTATTTGTGTTTGTGTTTTGTTTGTTTTATTGCATTCCTGCATAAAAGCAGGGATGTGTAGCTTTTCAATGAGTGTGTTCGACTCGAGCCAATAACAATGCACGTCAACTCAGATTATTTTCTGTACCCCTAATGATATGATTCTTGTTATTGTATATAAGATAACTACTTTCAAAACCTGTATCAAGATGTATGAACTACTGAAACCATCAGAGAACTGATAGCTGGTGTGAATAAATGCCATTAGATATGTATAAACATTGTGCTTACAGCATCTAGAACCTAAAAAACTTGTACAATGGATGTGATGCTGTATGATTCTTGAGCTCAAACAATTTCTTGTCTGAAACACAATCAATCTGTCCAAACGGGAATTATTCCTTGAGCAGCTAAACGCTTCTCGACCCAGAAGACAAGTAGTTTTGCTGTGACTTTTTTCTCATCAACAAGAAATGGTTCAACGTTGCTTGCGGTTGACCCGTATGATGATATTGAAAACCCTTTTGGACCTGTTGGAATTGAGATTATTATTTTGAGTTGATCTTGAATTTGTTAATAAAAGAGGGAAGAACTCACCAGTTATGTTACCGTCTGGGAATAGTGCCCAGAATGTATAAGGGATGCCCTTCTTCAGAAATGACCCTTCAAGCTGTACATAACCAGGAGGCCTTATTACTTTATTAGGCATGGAAGAAGTAATGGTCTAAGGGCGTTAAAACGGCCGTGTTAGCGGATTAGAAACCCACAAAGTTGACATTCGACTGTAACAAAAATATTGTCGGCGTAGACTTCACATAAGTTTAAGTGGGTTGACATGAACACAATGTGTTTAAACTTTCGCATAAAACATTCAGTTATAGCATAAAAATGTTTTTTTCCTTAATAAAATTTTAAAATAAACAGGTTAACCCTTGAACCCGCCAAGCCAACACGGACATGACGTGTTTACATGTTAGTAGGTTCACTTGAAACTCACCTCAACTAGTTAGACCAAACCCAAACCTTTAAATTTCGTGTTTTTGTATCGTGTCAGAAATTTAATGAACCTCACTTAATAAAATGATGAAGATGTAACTATGTAAGGACTGATGTACCTTGTTATCCTCGAAAAACAGCTCGAGTTCCTCGATATCTTGTTGTGCTTCAAGAATCGATCGTAAGGATGGAATCACATCCTCTTCCATCATCTCCGGTAATGGCTTAGCAGGAGCTTTCGCTGGAGGCTTTGGTTTTGGCTTTGCCGGAGCAGCAGCTTCTTCTTTGGCAGCAGCAGCGGTGGTTTCCCCCTCTTTTACCTCTTTAGTTTCAGCAGCAACTAAACTCAACAAGCCAGCAGCAACATAGCATCACAGATAAATGTTACAATATGGACCAAATCCATAATTTTTTACATCACACAATCTACATTGTCACACAATCTACATTGTGGTAGACGAAGAATGAGCTGTTCGTGAACCGTTCAACGAGAAGTTCGTTTACGTTCATCCGTTTAATAAATGAACAAACATGAACCAGGAATTCCATTCGATTAGTTAAATAAACAAACACACACAGATGACTCGTTCATTCGTTTGCGCGCGTCAACTTTCAGCAATATGTTTGTTTACGTGCGTTTCGTTTATCATTATTACTTCAAATGTTTAACTTTATATTTATTTAAGGTGATTATGGATTCACGTCTAAGTTTTTCATTAAAAATGTTGTTTTTTATTTTGTTTAAATAGTATATGTTCGTTTGTATTCATAAAACGTTTAGTTATGTGTCAGTGAACAAACACGAACACTTAATTTCATTCCGTTATGTGCTCGTGAAGACGTGAACCATTCAATCCCTTAACGAACGAGCACGAACATGTAATTTCATTCTTTTATGTGCTCGTGAACCGCTTGTTCACTCTTGAGACTATTTCATTCTAAACGAACGAAGATAAACAAGGCTTTGTTCAGTTCAGTTCAGTTCAGTTCTATAGACTATTATTTGTGATTATAACACTATCAATTGTTATAAAAGTAACAGAAACTATAAATCAACTAAAGCAAAATCAACAAGTGAAAGTTACCAGTAGAAGCAGCAGATGATTCTGCATAGCAAACAACGTTCCGATTCGAAACAACAAATTTAGCTGCAATCTGTTCATCAACACCAAAAATCATTCAACATCAACAACTAATTAACACACATACATCACAACCTGCAACGAATTGAAACGTACCGAAGAACAGTTCCATTTAGGATCACGAGAACAGTACGGAGAAGACGGAAAATTCAAATTCAGATTCGGCAACGTAATCGATCCTCCAGTTGTTGCCATTTTAATCGATGATGATGAGGATGATGATGTTGTTGATACATGCAAGTTCATTATTGTGGTGAAATGAGGTTCAAATACGAAGGTGTATTGTTATGAATTGAATTTGTTAGGGCTTGAATTGCAGAGAGTGAGGTGATTGGGGGTAAGTTGGTTAATGTGATCCACAAAGTGTTTTGAAGGATTTGACACCACTGAGTTCACTTCCAAACCTCCTCTTTGTTTGTATATGTAAACCGGTCTAAAACTATTTTAATCATAAATCGCAACAACGCGTGACATTACGCGTTTGTGACCTTATTACACGTGTTGTATTTGTGATATTAACATATGATACACGATTAAACGTGTATGACTTTGTTACAAACGTTACGTTGAAGACGTTAATATGCTTAGACGTAAATATATAAAGTTTTACGTTTGGAATGTTATGGTGTAAACATGACTCGATCAACTGTTCTTCACGAGGCTGCCTGTTACTCGACCCTAACCTTCTGACCTGACATTGAAACGACAAAAGTTCAGAAAAATAAAAAGATAAAAAAGTAAAAAGAATTATTGAACCACGCACGAGGTCACCGCACATCGGACCTCCTACCACGTTGTCCCTGCAAGCCAACGACAGAAGCATGCCAAATGGCCTTATAGTCGAACCGCTCTATGTGCTTGTTAACACAAAATATTGTTTGAGAAACATGAAAAACAATTAACTAGTGATCAGATCATTACAACGAAAAAGAAAAAAAACCCAAATAATAAAATTTGAGCTTTAACAACTCGATCTAGTGTGTAACACTATGTTATACAAATCTACAATACATGTAGGATACATGTAGATAAAGAAAATGGATCGTTACACGCTCATATTGATCATTTCTATATCTCTACAATTGCACAACAGTGGTCACGCAATGTTACGAATCTGTAGCAATACGAATGACTTGCAGCTTGGCACCACCACCGCCACGAGGGTCATCTTGGCTTGACTCATTACTGGTGACATGCAGACTCTTCTTTTTCTTGGCTTTTTTAGCCCAACTAATAAGACCTGCTTGTATATGCTCGTCAAATATCGACTTCTTGAAATTACTTCCCATCTGCATTTCACGCGATTAATGTGAAAAATGTAAGTGTATTTATAGTCTGAACTTGAAGTTTGACTATGAAAGTCAAAGATGAAGGCATAAAACTGAAACTAAACTAATTACCTGTGTGACAAGCGCGTAAAGTGGAAGAGTACTATAACTGCACAATACTTGTATAAAAGCCCTATATATCAAATGAAATAAAATGCAATTTTAAAACACAATTTACCATTTAAAACTCAACATACAGTAGGCTGATTGAATCAAACCTTACCCGATGACGAGTCTTGGGATAATGTAAATCATTTTTCCCATTATGCACGAATGGGTACCAAATTGAACCTATCGATGAAGCACGTTTGATGTCAGTTTCCTTCTATAAATAGGTAGTAATTTTGCGTGAAGGTGGTAACTTTAACCCATTTATACGATAAGAGGTTGATTCACTTAGTATTATCTAATAACGGGTCAAACATGTAAAACATAAAACGAATTATTTATGAAGAGCACGTTGTAACATGTTATGAAATTCAAGAGAATGTATCATAAAAGTGTTGCTGAGTCAACCCAATTCACTGGTTTTGACCCATGACATAACCTGGTCAACCAGTCCGTTTGCGTATAAGAAATTTGAAATAGAAATTACCAATATCCAGAAGAAGAATGCAATCTCGAACGCGTTTTGGAAGAGAATAAAATGTATAAGAAGACGAACAATTTTCGGTCGATGAAACCAAAAGTGCTCATCTGAAGGTTTGACTATCGGTTCACCTTCTACAACTATCTTCTTCTCAGCAACTTCATGAGCCAACTGAATGATTATGTGTTCTAGTTTGGTTCCCACAGCAAGTAGCAACTGAGAAAATATACAAGTTAGTAGGGCCTACATAACATCGACGCTATTAATCAACAAGAATTTTTAAAAGAAACTTACAATGAAGGGTATGAAAGCTATCCAAAAATATGTATGCCAACCTGTATTAAAACCATGAAATGAGAATCATCCGTGACTCGGAGACTCAATAAGCCCGATAATACTTGAAGAATTATCTAAAACTAAATCTTTTTTTCTATAAGTTTTGACCATACAGGAGACGAGGGCGTGTGAGTGTGCATACCGTTAATATTCAGCAACAGGAATATGATAACAAATACCCATAAATACCAACTACAATGGATAAAAGCATACATTAGTATACTCAGTAATAAATAGTAACAGTTACACATGATTATGTACTAATCCATTCAAAATACGTCACATGTCTCAACTGGGCACAATTATGTCCACTTTTGCGCAACCTTTTAAAATGGAGAACTGTGACGTTTATGTTGTTTTTGTTTGCTTTTGAAAGTACTAGGATTGTACTAAACCACTTGCCTGATCCCAACAACTTTCCTTGAATCGTCTTCGAGAGCCCGCATCATGTATTTGTGAAAATTAAACTTTTGGTTTCCCCTGCAATGTGTCTATAAATCTATGATATCATGAACATCATTTGTGTACTTTGTAAAAGAATAACACACAGATGGCAATGTTTAGATATGGTTACCGTTACAAATCCCAATCGTAGAGCAATGTAATCTGATTCGGTGACTGATCCATAGAATTGCTTGAAGAACGATTTCTTCAAATTTGATTGTACCATAAGAATAGAGCAAAATTAGGTAAAAACAAGAAAAAATCATGAATGTAAAACGTTGAAAACATGAATTGCAAACAATAATACTATTGTTCATAAAGTTTGAAATAATACTATTATGGGTCACCATATTTTTTTACATTCTTTTCAGCTACTTTATATGTGACAATTTGGAGTGTCATACTACAATAAAGTAACGACGTTAATTCTGTACGTGGTACGTGGAACCCCCTATAACTCTGTTTGTGCTTGGGGTCAATGGACCCGCCTCTAGTTCCGTCATGCTTTGATGTTTCTCATAAGTTAACATATCTTCTTAGTTATTATAAGATGTTTCAGACATCTAACTGAAAGAAACTGTTTTGTACTATGAAGTGAAACAACAAAATTGATGTGCAGACCGCAATAAGAGCTTACCAGCCAACCTAAAAGAGCAGATCGTTTGCCAAGACCCATGAAACGTTTCATGAAGAAAACATGCTCTTGAACATTTGTGAATTTTAGGTCGATAACTGCAATCATCGTCGCCATAATACAAAAGGACTTATGTCAACTAGGAGAACAAAAGAAACATACATGTAATATTCGTGTTTATCGTCTTTATGTTTTTAAACTTCAATTTGAAAAAACGGGTCAACCAGTACAACCCAACAAGAAGACACTCCATTTATTAAACAGGTTAGATAGGTGAGGGTCAACCCTTGGACGACACAAACCCAACCATCATAGGCGTAGCCCACAAAATAATACCTTTTGAAGTGTCAAAATTATCTTCTTTGGTAGATGCTTCCCATTGCTTCCATTGATTTATCTAATTTGCAGACAGAAAGCCGTTATAAACAAAGTAACAAACCATCATATGTATGTAAGGAAAACAATATCCATGAGCTCGTTTACTAACCTTAGCCCCTCCAAATACTACAGTAAGAACCGAACATGTCACGTGCACAACAGCAAGTACAAAAATAAATATGTGTAGATGATGCAGTGCTTCCGGGGATAATAATGGGACCTTATTCTGTAAAACAACAATGGTACATAAAACAGAAAAAAATTAGAACTAGATTTGATGTTTTATCAATCATGAGTCAGCCAAATTGTATTTATAAATAAACCTCATAAACTTGTTTAGTTTCAAAAACTATATTTGTCAATGTAGCAATATAGTTTGATGTAATCATATAAATAAACTTACCAGCAAATATGACCCACTGATGACAAGCAGAACATCAACATACCAGTTGGTTTGAAAATAAGATACAAATTTCTTGGTCAAAAAACTACGACTCTCTTGTAGATGATTACAAGTTAAAAACATGCTATATTTCTATCATGGATGACAAGCACAATAATCTGTGAACGTGAAAAGCTAGATTAGTTACCTTTTGAGCACAATAACCCACTGATGTTTCTTTGTTTTCAAGTAACATGCGATGAGGATGCAGGTTCTCTTTTTCATCCAATGAGCAAGGAAGAAAATGTTTCATAATATCCTCGTTCACACAAATCTTGACAATCGTTGATTGAGAAACAGATAACAGTAGTGAGATGAACCCCAACAACATCAACTCTGCACCAAAAACAGTAAAACTGTATTATATAACGTAACACAATGTCACACAAAACAAAAACCAATGTTGGTAGGATATACTAAGGGGGATACAAAATCTAATCTCTTAATCCATATCTTGTTACTTATGTTACACTTCATATGGCATTAGAATCGTATGTAACTGTAACATACTGCCTATTATGCAGCCAATATTGTCCAATTTACTCATTAAAGGTTCACTGATTTGTTTTTGTTGCACACCACCCATCTTTGGATTGCTCTCACTCAAGCACTTAACAATGAAGTTACTCTCATCCACATACGCAATGATGATATTTGAGGCAATGTCATTTCTTATGAACCTAACATTTCTCATGTCGGATTTGCCTAGGGTGTTACAGACTTACAGTAACACCCTAAGCAAACCCCATATCAATCATGAGCACACGTTTGAATGAAAGAACAATGACACAGTTAAGCGTAACAATCACAAACTGAAATAAAGCGAAACACTATAACGTTTAAGTTTCTAAAACAATGATACCTTCCTTAACTTTTTGCAAAGCTTGATAGAGTGGCTTCCTACCTTCCTTCTTTAATTTCTGCACACAAAACATTGTTCCTTTACAAACTTTGGTACACTTAATCCCAATACAAACTACATCAAATTCAAATTTCAACACAAACCTTTCCAGCATAGTGTAGTAACCGTTCCACCGCAAGCGAAACACCAACCATGACCGTACAAACCGCGGCAACAACCCACGTCGGCGTAAACTCTAACGACGTCCCTTCTTCTTCACCACCCGTCATAATTTCTGTTAGCAAATTGAAGAAATGATTGATGTTATGTTAGGATGAGATTGTAGAGTAAGTTTTGATTGAAGTGAAATGAAAAGATGAATAGGTGTTGGCGGGAGATGCGATGAAATTGGGAAATGAAAATTGTATGTAGCCGGCCAATGGGATGTCGACGGCTAGATATTCCGCGGGAACTCTGCCGTCGGAGAAGACGATGAAATTTGTTTGATTGATTGGTTTTGTGATTCATTGTTACAGAAGAGATTGTTGTTGGAAATAAATTGTTTGATTTTGATGATAACCGTTTCTGAATGTTGTTTCTAACGATAACTGTCAAATTATTAGTATTTGTTTATGATATATATATATATTCTAAGTTTGTTTATTTTTAGAACGTCTCATATACTAATATCGAGTTAAAAAGACTCGGTCTGCTCTCATTATTTTGTGAAACACTTAATAGTGACGTTTTTAAAGGTCATTCAACTCTTTCTTTCTAAGCTAAGTTGGTGTCGATCAACTTGAAAAATCATGTATATTATGTAAAACTTTTATGTTCATATTTGAATTTGAATTCGGGTCTCTAAGTTTGAAATTTGCTTTGCATTTGTTATTTGATCAAAATTCAATAGCTGTTATGATGGGTTTAAACATGGTATTATCTTTTCTTTAAAGTATTTTCATCACTACACATGTTAAGAAACTAAAAAACAGTTTTGATTATTTATTTATTTTATGTTAATCTAGGTTTAATGGCACGTCTCTTCATAGTAAAAATATGTTCATACCGGATTTCAACCGTCAACTATTAGTTTGATACTTAAAGATAGCGCCAACTCATTCTCATAAGAGATCGTTATAATTTTGAAATTATACCATTATATAAAAATTTTAGTATACTATTGTAGGTGCTTATTTTCATATAAGTATCGACTGAAAGTTTGTTCAAAACCGAGTTGGATCAAATATAATATGTTTTTGCCAACCGGATTGAATCTATTCACATTCATTCGTTTTCCAGTTGGTTGCAAACGCGTCTCTCTACGATAATAGCTTCTCTTCTCAAACACCAACTATCTCAAACAAATGACGGCTATTACTTTTTTAGCTATTCAAATTGTTGAGCGTAAGGACACGACACTTTCGCATTCAACCTTGAGTCACCATTAATAAACTATAGATTTGATAGTGATAAGGAAAAAAAAGAAGAGGTTTTAGTATGATCATGGAACGAGTCAAGAGCGTAAGAGTGATTGTGAGTGGGGATATACGCACGTGAGTCAACTATAGTCGTTAGAAATGTAATAAAATAACGATAACCAGTCCATGAAGTAAAAAAGTCTCCGAATATCATAATGAACAATACATGAAGGTGCAACAACAAAGGCAAAATAAAACGTAAGGGAAATCTAGTAGACTTCAAAAAACTACATACATGACAAGATTTACTGAAACGTTTATCTTTTGCATTTAAAAGATAAAGATGACGAAAAACATAGCGCGATAAATGCTCGAGCATACATGTATACAAGATCCCACTCAAACAACTAAACAAGTCCTTGACCCCAATACCGATTTGAATATTCATTCGGTTCATAATGTGAGATTGGGAGCATTAGATTTTATTTAATAACTAGATATTAGATCGGGTCGCGCGTTGCAGCGGCCGGGTCAGACGTTCAGGTCTTGCGTATGTGACTTTATCACTGCGTTGCTAAGAAAAAGTATCAGGTCACGTATGTCACGATACAATGTCGTAATATGTCAAACATTAAAAGGAAAAGAAATTTGAAAATTAGAAGTCAAAACGATAACTCAGTTAAATTCGGAATATTGAAGTAGTATTATATGTCAAAGTAGAGTAAAAGAACAAAGTCGAAAACTCATCAAGGGCTAAAATGTCAATTATTAAAACTCGATGACAAAAACCGTAAATACGAAACAATAAAAAAAAAAATTGGACGACACATGACAACACGTGGTTGGACCACGTGTCACCTTGTGAATGGATAGAAGGTAACCGACCTTCTATATTAGGAAGGTATACAATGTTTATGTTTATTCTATAAATTTCTAATAGACAAGGTCGGTGTTGGCCGACTCTAGTGACGACGTGTTTAGCTTTTAGCGACAAAAATACATCGCTATAGGTAGTTTTCTTCTTCTTTTTTGTATGTAACCCCCAACTTTGATCTAGTGAAATTTTGACCTCCAACTTAAATGTAGACTTTAAGCAACGTCACCTCTAGTTTAGCGACGACATGTAGTCACAAAAGGTAGCTTTTTTAACGTGACTTTGAACTTTGACATAGTTACCTTTTTTACCTCAAACTTTAGATATAAACGCTTTTACCATAGATTTTTTAATCTATGATACAACTTCATTTAATCTACGACTTTACATCGTAACGTGCGAGACATAAAACTTTTATAACTACGTTAATGTCACGTTTAACATGCAAGAAAATGCTACTTTTACGCGTGTCAAGGCGACAAAGACGTCACAACGCGTGACACACATAAAAAACTTAATGTCACAATCGTAACGCGTCTAATGAAGTCATAAACAAACGACAACTAATATCTGGCTGCCGCATCAAACGATCCAGTCTCAAACCATAGGCAATTGGCGTTTTTATTCCATTTGTATGGTTAAGAGGTCTGAATCATTAAGAGACTATATCTCTAATATAATATAGCAAAACGAAATTTGCTTATGTGGCATCCGTTGAGAGCAACTTTGCTTATGTGGCATCATTTAAGAGTTTTTCTCACAATAATGATTTTTTTTATTTAAAATATGTATGTAAAATATATTATAATAACATTAATTACATATTAGTCCTCTAATATTTATGAAATTTTTGAAAAATTTAAAATAGTTACATTTTAAACCCTATACTACTAGGGTGTACCTGAGTTGGTTTGTATGTGATATGGTATAAAAATGAAACTTATTGATAAAGTCATAATAATATAAAATTAAAGACTTCCGTATTTTTCAAGCACCCATAACTTTTTTATACGAAATTATTTTATAAAAACAACTACACAATAAAACCGAGCATTTAATTATCTTTAATTTGAGTATAATATTGCTATACTAAAAAAATATTTTTTTTCTAAATAACTATGCTCCGGTTTTACTACGGTTTTAACCGTTCCTACCCTTATTAATATCCTTAAAAACACAATTTAAATGTTGTGTAGTAGTTACATTTTAAACCCTCTACTACTAGGGTGTACATGAGTTGGTTTGTATTTAATATGAATTAAAATAAAACTTATTGATAAAGTTATAATAATATACGATTAAAGACTTCCGTATTTTTTGAAGCACACATAACTTTTTTATACGTAATTTTTTTTAAAACTACACCATACAACCGAGCATTTAAACATCTTTAATTTGAGTATAATATTGCAATACTAAAAAAATATTTTTTTAAATAATTATGTTCCGGTTTTACCACGGTTTTGTCTCGAAACCGACTGGAACTGTTCTTGCCCGCCATGAATATCCTTAAAAGCACCATTTGTATGATGTGTTCCCGAGCGTAGCGCGAGCACTAAACTAGTTAATATTAATGGGAGGATGTTGTGATACAACTTCAGATAAGAGTAAAGTTGATATATGCTCCATTCAGCATCTATCTGTCTCTTAACCATTTAACATTTAACCTTTATTTAGAGGCTCTTTTATTATAAAACAAAACACTTTGAATGTTGAATGATTAAACACTGAACTAAATCGTTAAAAGATGAAACAAACAGCCCCGAAGTCGAACCTCAACCCTTTTACATGAAACCAAGGTTACAAGGGTTTTGCAAACTTGCAGAAGGAGGCGCTTCTCCTTGAACAAATAAAACCCTTACACAACATCAATCACCCACATAAACCTCAACTTTCACTAACCATTCTACAACTACTCAACACTCAAATCCGATCAAAATCAACAATGGCAACACGTGTCCCTCCACCTGCAACAGTTTCACCGGCGCCGGCCGAACCTATTAAGCCGGAGAAAGTTGATTACATGGACCTGCCATGTCCTATTCCTTACGAGGAAATCCACCGCGAAGCTATGAGTTAGTATCTCGATTATCTAAAACCTTGTTCGCTTATTGTTTTCATTTTGTTGTTGATTGTGAATTGCTGTTGTTGTTGACTGTGAATTGCTATTGTTGTTGATTGTGAATTGCTATTGTTGTTGATTGTGAATTGAGTTTGTAGTTTTGTTGTGAAATTGTTGTGTGAATGTGATTCTAGAGTACTGTTAAACCCTAAGTATAAACCCTAGTTGGAACAAATCGTACATTTTGATGGGAAAAAATGGATTTTGTTTATAAAGTGATGTTATTTAGTAGCCTTAGCCGTGATTAATAACTTACATGGCGTGATCGAACTATTTATGATTGTTTTCAACAGTTTAGTTTGCTTATCCAGGAGCAATGTTGGAGGAAACTAGATTCCGGTTTACATAAAATAGTGTTTAAAAGATTGGTTGTTGTATTTTAAGCTATTGACGTGTAACTATGGAAGGTGGAAAGATTGGGAGTTAGAATTTGCTGGAAACATGGTGGGTGAAGTTACAATATCTATTACTGATTACGTGATCTTAAAGTGCATAAAGGACCGATTATGTATAGCATTGTGTTGTGTCTTATGTGGATTTGGAGATAAAGATAGACCAATTGTATATAGCTTTGTGTTTATTGTTATCAGCTTTACTGATGGTGTGATTTTGAGTTAATCTGGATATTAATCACACATTAAGTAAAAACATGATCTAAAATTTTATTTTATTTGTTAGTTATCTCTTATATTGATTATTGAACACAATAATATGCAGTGTCGTTGAAGCCAGAACATTTTGAGGGTATGCGTGTTGATTTTACCAAGGGGCTCAATCAAAAATTCTCTTTAAGTCACAGGTACACATTGAACTTGTATCTGAGTTTGTGTAAATTAATTATTTTTGGTTCTTACACTTTGAAATTACCAGTATTGTTATGGGACCTACTGAAGTTCCTTCTCAATCTGCCGAAACGATTAAAATTCCTACTGCTAACTATGAGTTTGGTGCTAACTTTATAGACCCAAAGGTTTGTTATTTAATATCTACAGTCATTTATATAGTTTTTTATGTTTGTAAATATCTAGTAATGTTACTTTAATAGTGGTCTTTTGTTTGTCAAAGTTGATGCTTTTTGGAAGGATATTGACTGATGGGCGGCTTAGTGCACGAGTGAAATGTGACTTATCTGAGAATCTTACAATGAAGGCCAATGCTCAGGTTCAAGGGTGAATGATATGTAACTGTCAATTTAGTTTTTGTTCTTCATAAATATTTTATTAATCCAATTTGATATTATTATCAGCTTACAAATGAGCCTCACATGTCACATGGAATGTTCAACTTTGACTATAAGGTAACTTGATCTTATTTGACTTGGTGTGGACAATATGATTTTTTATTTTGTAATTTATGCAAGTCATTACATTTTACCTTCAAATGCACTTTAAATTGCAACTATTAAATCTATTATGGTCTAATTTCCTTGACTCAGGGTTCGGATTACAGGACTCAGTTACAATTAGGAAATGGAGGCCTGATTGGAGCTAGTTATATTCAGGTAAAAGTTCTTTCCGTCTCTTATTTAGTGGCAGAAAATCAGAAATGTAATTAGTAATGATAAGTTCAGGTGCATACATGGAGAGGAATTAAGACAACTAGGCTGTATGGCTTATTAATCTGAATCTCAATTTTTTCTTATAGTTAGGCATATTTTTGTCATCTTAAGCATTTTTCCATTAGCATTGGCATTGTTTGTTATGGGTGACATGTTGTGCTTGCAGAGTGTGACACCTCACCTGTCTTTGGGTGGGGAAGTATTTTGGGCTGGTCAGCATAGGAAGTCTGGTATTGGTTATGCCGCACGTTACAGCACCGATAAAATGGTAATTTGTGATTCTCTTTGTTTATCTTATGTTCTTCCGTCTGGAGCTTGCAATTTGACCCATTTATGAAAGAGTCGAGATGGTGGCTCTTGGTTATGTTCAGAAAATTGAACTCTTCATATATGAAACAGGTTGCCTCAGGACAAGTTGCTAGCACTGGAATGGTGGTTCTTGGTTATGTTCAGAAAGTGTCTGACAAGGTAAGCAACTCAAACTTTCCATTTTGTTTACCATTACTAAGTGGGCTCATAATTTTAATCTTGTTTGGCATAGGTTTCTCTGGCAACAGATATGATGTACAACTACATGTCAAGAGATGTCACTGCCAGCTTTGGCTATGATTATATACTCCGACAGGTAATTCAACAAATTCTTTGTCAACAGTCAACATCACTAAATTGGCCCCCCTGCTTTCTAGTTTTATTCTTAACCTATAAAATTTGAGTTTTTGCAGAGTTGCAGTTCACATGTCATGATATTGTAATTTGATTTTACTATAATTAACGAACACAATAAGTATGATCAGCTTGGCTAACTTTCAAATGGTAGTTTGCTTTATGCATGCCAGTTTGATTTAAATTCACTTTCTAGAATCTGACTAAGCGTAGCAAAACAGTTACTCTAATCCTTATTTATATAAGAGCCTACCTAGTATACTTAGACTGATCAAAATACTAATACTATTCTTTATTTAATGATTGACAGTAATAGCATCTACTAATATTACCTATGTAATACCTATAAATCCCAAAAAAGAAACGTAATAGATAAATTAACGAATGATATGGCTTATATAAATATTGACATGTAGTTCTCATGTTTAATTTTATTACTCTAAAGTTTCCAGAGTGTGGAAATGCATATATGCTTAATGGCTTTTTACAGCTTATGTGACAATGCATGCTGTATATATGATATGTGGTTAACACCATGAAACATTTTTACTTTGTTATTGCGCTTTATTAGTTTAATTGTTATTAAAGGCCAATCAATCTGTTTGCCTTACGATTAACTAATATTCACGTTGACAGTGTCGTCTTAGAGGGAAGATCGACTCAAATGGTTGTACATCTGCATTTCTTGAAGAAAGGCTGAATATGGGTCTAAATTTCATTTTGTCAGCTGAGGTGAGTACATTTCACTTACTTTCTAATCTTTATTGGCCATTCAATAGACACTATAAACAAAAGGCTCCACTTTCTAATGGGTCGATCTGTAAAGTTTTTTAGCTTTTTCAAATGAAGCATGTCAGATAGGTATTCAAGTCACTATTTTTAATGCGTAAACCTCTTAAGATCATATCGTTAAAAAAGTATAGTTATTTTTATAATAGTATGTCTTTTGTAGTCACATTTGGCAACCTATTTTGTATTATTCTGAGGTTCACCAATTTTACCCAAAGAGTTTTTTTTGGGTCTATTTTAACTCGACGCAAACCAGAATTACCCGTACTCTTGCCCGCCCATTTTGTCACCATGGTGCCTATGTTATTATGTTTACATAGCCAAATAGTCATCATTAGAACTTGAGAAAAGCACATTGGCTCAAAAACACGATGACTGATATAAACTTACTTTTTTTCCACAAGCATTGACTCGCTTTTGAAGTCTTAGTTTTTCACCTTTTGGGGGGAACCTGCATTTGCTTTGGTTTTTCAATTTTCGGATGCCTGTTTCTTCTGCTTCTGTAATTTTAAACCTCACTAGATGAGGTTTAAGGACCTTATCGATACTTCCAGAGGTAGAAGACATGGTGTCCACAGAAGTGAAACCAAAATAAATCACGGAAGTAGAAGATATAGATCTAATCTGATTCGATCCATTTACATAATTCAACCGATCAACAAAAGGATTGATGGATGCTTTAAGTGATCTCACGGATCGATCCACTTACGCAAGTTAATACTTTGATTGGTCCATGACCTGTTTAAACCTCCCTTACCGCTCCAACTCCAACATCACCACCTCTTCCTCTATCTCACCCATCAATTTTTATATATGTTTTATGTTCTTGAGGGTAAGGTTGCCGTGGGGCCTGGATGTGAGGTGTGTGTGTCATATATTTCCCATTTCTTCATCACTGTCATACTTCTAGTCAATGTATTAACAACTAAATCAGTACATAATTTGAATTTCAAACCCATATCTTGAAATTCAAAGGTGAATTTGTTGGGGACAATGGGAGATTTATAAATTATAACACTTTGTTTTGAATCATCTTATTGCAGATTGACCACAGGAAGAAAGACTACAAGTTCGGTTTTGGGTTGACTGTCGGAGAATAGATCAAAAAACTCGAACTCAGATTCAAACTTTTAGGATTTAAGTTATTTTTGAGTGACAGTTTGTCATACCAAGTGCGATCTTTCTATTTTATGATGGATGGACCGAATCGGTTTTGTACTTGTTTTTGAAACATTTTTAATGGCGGCCAATCGAACTGTCTAGACGGTTCAGAGCATAGCATAATCCTTAGTTATCAAAATTTGCAGCTTGTGATTCAGTTGAATTCCTAGTTTCCTACTTGAAGCTGTAAATGCATCATGATGCAAATTGACCATACATTTATTTTGTCATTACTTATTCAATGGCGCTTGTGTATTGTTGAGGTTGGTAAACTATGGTACATGGTGGTGAATTTACCTGTTTGAATAAGTTTGATTGTAGCATATGAACCTGACCGTTTATTAACTGATTATATGCATGCAACCCGAATAAGGCATGTTTATTAAAAAAAATAACTATATATTAATCAAATAAATTACTATCATTTAACCATGATTTAGTCTATCATTTAACCATGATTTAGTGTTCGAAACATAATTATGTTATTAGTAGTAGACAGTTTGGCATGTTTACTAAATGGGTTGTATTTTGCATGTTTCAGAAACTTGCTATATTACTGTAGAGTAAACTTCGTTTTGCATTCTGAGGTTTACCTAAAATAAAATAATGGTTTGCATAAAATAGTTTTAAAATTGCGTTTTGCTTCCCTGAGGTTTATCTAAAAGGGTTATTGGATTTAATCATCTTCAACTATTGGTTATTGGCCGCTGTCACCCTTAAGTATCACTTTGGCCAATATCACTCCCAACTAAACATTTTGGTGTCCGTATCATCAAAATTCAATCAATTCAAGTCACTTTTGGTTAACTTTTGATTATTTTTTGGTTAGCTTTTGGTGTTACGGACACCGTATCACCAAAAGTTAACCAATTCAAATCACTTTTGGTTAATTTTTGGTTAATTTTTTTTAACTTTTGGTGATACACACACCAAAGTGATTAGTTTGGAGTTATATTGACCAAAGTGATACTTGGGGGGTGACAGTGGCCAATAACCAATAGTTGGAGGTGATTAAATCCAATTGCGTTTTGCCTCTCTATACTTATCAATTTGTCATTGTTTGCTACATCCGGATTAATTTCTCAAATCAAACGTTAGTCAGTCCAATGTGCCACGTTAGTCATTTTCAAACCTTTTCTTTTTCCTCTTGCTTAAATGGGTTTTGGCTTGAAACGACTAAAGTGGCCCTCACGTGAAGGGCACATGGACTGACTAAGGTTTGTTTTTGACAGAATTATTTCGAAAGTAGCAAACAGAGATAAATTGGTAAGTTTAAGGAAGCAAAACGTAATTTTGAAACTATTGTATGCAAACCGTTATTTTATTTTAGGTAAAACTCGGGGAGGCAAAACACAATTTTGAAACTATTGTATGCAAACCGTTATTTTATTTTAGGTAAACCTCGGGAAGACAAAACACAATTTTGAAACTATTATATGCAAACCGTTATTTTATATAAACCTTAAAAAGACAAAAGAAGTTTACTCATTACTATATTAGAACATGTTATTTTACATTTGTTTATGTGACCCTATTTACATTTACACAACTTGTATTATGCTTAGGGCTGGCAAATCGTGTATACATGTACCTGTTAAGACACGAACCTGTTAAGACACGAACACGAAACATATTACCTGTACACGACACGATAAGCTATCGTGTACCTGTTACCATTACCTGTACCTGTACCTGTTTATAACAGGTATACACGATAATACACGATAAGACTTATTTAAAAACAAATATTCAAGAACTTGTTTAGTAAAATAAAAATTGTCTATAAGTATAAGGGTAAATAAGGTAAATATTTTATATGAAATTATATTTTTAATTTTTAAAAAATCATAACAGGTATTAACAGGTACTAATAGGTAAACAGGTAAATACCTGTTAAATACACGAAAATTAACAGGTAGATTCGTGTCTACCTGTTTAGCTATGCAGTTAATCTCGGTGAGATCTCACCGATATCTCGGTAATCGGTACTCTATGAAAATATCGTACAAATATCGGTACAAGATATCGGTGCCGAGAATATCGGCCGATATTACCGATATATCACCGAGATTTGGATTTCAAGATATTGGTAATATCGCCGAGATTCTCGATTTTGTGTGTTTTTTTGTCGAGATGCAGCCACAAATGCCTTTTGTTTTCGCCGGAATGCATTGCCGGAGCAAGCAGACTCTGCTCTGCTGTGTGAAGGAGGAGGGAGGCCAAGAATATGCAGTCAAGAAGAAGAACGGCGTGATATAGTGTTTTATTTTTAGGGTTTTAGTTGACTTTTCTTTTTTATCACTTTATACCCTCTAGTTTTCATTGTTACAATTTCGGCCCTAACTTATAAAATAGTTCTACTACATGTTTTCATTTTCTTTATTTTAGTCCCTCTAGGCTTATATATTTCATTTGTAGCACATTATTTGGGTTATGACTTATGACTTAGATTTTCTATTAAGTATTAATTATCTAATATATACATATATAAATTTATGCTTGATATTTTAGTTACCGATATCTCACCGATATCCCACTGAGATAACCGATATCTCAAATATCGGTCCTTGGCCGATAACCGATATTTTTTTGCATTAACTGCTTAGCTGTTTAGTACCTGTTACCTATTAAGGCCTTACCTGTTATCTGTTAAGACCGTGTAGGTTCGTGTTGTGTATTCGTGTCCGTGTACAAAATTGTCAGCCCTAAATTTTTGCTCCTATATTAAATTTTTTGAATTCCTCATTGCATGATATGGCCGGTGAAAAACCCATCGATCTTGCCATTTAAGTATATATGTGTAATTGTTAATATCTTTTATATTATTAAACGGATTAAAAACATAATTTTAAAAGGTGATGATTTAAACTAAATTTGATGGTCAAAAGTGATTAAACATGATCACATGTGTTCTTTTATAAATGTTATCGAAAACCAATAAATTATTATAGCAAAGATTAGATCTTGTCGAGTGACCGGGTCGGGTCGAATAACCGTGATATTCTGTTTTAGGGGTGAAATTTTGAATTAAAAAAATGTTTTGAGGGGCCTAGAGATATGTTCCAAGGTGCGTGATGACTCATCAACCTAAATTTTTGTTTGTCAATTAATTTATTGTGGGTCCCACTCTCGTATCAGGTGGTACCTCCACACTCACACTCCTATTTATTTTTAAAAAGTTAAAAAATAAAATAAAATAAAAAATTAACATGATTCTTGAAACTATCGTTTTACGAGTTCATCCGTTCATCTTCATCTTCTAAGTACGAAACTTGAGGCTTTAGGTTGTTCTCATCAGTCTCGACCTAAAACCATCTAAAAAAAACTCAAGCAAAATTAAAACTTTATTTTATCATGGATAATAAGACCACATAAAATATTTTTTCTTAGCTTACTAACAATCCACCCTTAAATAAACATTCTTGTTTAATAAAACTAGAACCTAGAATCTGTTTCAAACAAATGAAAATAAGTATCTATAAAAGGCCAATGCTTTGAAAACGGACTAGGCCTGCCAGTCACTAAGCCGTTCCGCTTCATGCTATTTGAGCCATTTTCAGCTTGTCCGGTTGCTCGGACCGGAAAAACCAGAAACTTTAAAAAAAATTATGTATTTATATTAAAGTACGTATGATATTAACGACTCTAAAATTTGGTCCGATCGTTCCAACTTCCAACCAGTATAACATGTAATAATGTCCTTGAAACATTTGAAAAAGAGAAATATTAGGCGAGGTGCATGGTAGGATCATATGGAGGGTAGCATGTCATATAAATATTTAAAGAAAAAAAATAGAGTACAAAATGGATAAACCATGGGCTGCCTCTGCCTGAAACAAAAATTATTATTATTTATTATTTAACAAACCATCTTCTCACACTCTTTCTTCACTACTTCATTCTCTCTGTTTTTTTCATCATCCACATCCAATCAGGTATACACACGCACATACATGTATATATCTTCTTCTTCTTCTTCTTCTTCTTCTTCTCTTAATGCATTTATCTATAATATTGATTCATTCGTCTCTTTTTTCCGTTTCGTACAGAAGCTAGTAAGATAAAACAGTACGTTGTGATTCTTAATTATTCGATCTATTATTCTAGGGTTTATTTGAGCTATTTATGCTTTACAGATCACGTAGATGATGATTAATGGATCTAGTTGTTGTATACCTTAATTAATCTCTAGTTAATTTCCTGCGATTTAACATCATTACTACGGTTTTTTACTTCATTTCCTTTGTTTTGATATCAGATATATATGTATGCTAGCTGTTTTAGAGGTTGATTATATCATGAATTTGTTTTTGAAATTTTCTGTTAATCTAGTATAGTTTCATCTTTCAAGCTTCACTTATTGTTCAGTCATCAGTGTATCATGTTTACAAATAGCTTTGATTTTGGTCCAAATCATTTCACACGGTCCACTTGTAGTCAAAACACTTGTATTCAGGGTGTTTTGATTTGTTGTTATTTAGTTGGATTTAATGACTACTAACAAGTGATTTAAATTGCAGTAAAAAAAAAACTTGTTTTTTTCTTCTTAATATATACCAATGAATGTGGTTTATCACTTTATATTGATTTTTGTAAGGGTGGTGAAAATGTTGGTTTGTGTTGAAATAAAAAGATGGTGTATAGTAGTTATGTCACCTTTATGTGGACCATACTTATCTATCAAAAAGATGGAGTCAAGAATCATCATAATGGTTTCTTAGATCTTAATTTTTAGGTCATATTGGCCTTTTGATTTGCTTTAAGGTTGATATGACATTGATATAATATTCACTATTAGCTAAAAGACTTTTTTTTAAATAGTTAAAAAGGATATGCAAGGAGGAATTAGGGCATTTGTGTCGCATGGAAGCGTTGTGAAGAATGCAGTTCTGCAACATGTTAGGCTAATGAACCCGCTCAGACAGTTGATCGTATCACGTTGTGAGTCAACTTCAGCAGCAGCGCGTATTGAAGAACAAGGTTTTGAAAGCACCAAGATTTCAGATGTTTTGAAAGCAAAGGGGAAAGGTGCAGATGGCTCATGGCTCTGGTGCACCACTGATGATTCTGTGTATGATGCTGTCAAATCGGTATATCACTCCACCAATATTTGTAAAATGTAACTTGTTTCTCATTTGATGTGTTGACCAAATGAAAACATGTATTGCAGATGACACAACACAATGTCGGTGCTTTGGTTGTGGTTAAACCTGGCGAGAAATCGTCTGTTGCTGGAATCATCACAGAAAGAGGTGAGAAATACGACAGAAATTTAAAACTTGTTACACGAATGATTTTAGTCCATGGTATGTTACTTAAACGGATTCGGTTTTGTAGATTATCTCAGGAAAATCATTGTGCAGGGCAGATCATCAAAGTCCACTAAGGTTGGAGATATCATGACCGAGGAGGTATAATAATGGTGAAATTGATAATCAGTAAATTGTTTTTTCCACCCATAAGTAAAAGTTTCAATGTATGGTTTTGGTTGCAGAACAAACTTATTACTGTGACGCCAGATACCAAAGTTCTGAAAGCAATGCAGCTCATGACAGGTATAACATGACCCATAACAGGTATAAAATAGAATTTAATGTACCAAAACATACTAATAACTTGTAACTTTCTTTGGTTTGGCAGATAATCGTATTAGGCACATTCCGGTGATTGATGAGAAGGGAATGCAGGGCATGGTTTCCATAGGAGACGTGGTTCGTGCTGTGGTGAGTGAACACAGAGAAGAACTCAACCGTTTGAACGCGTTCATACAGGGTGGCTACTAAATCTGGTTAATGAACCGCGATCTGTGGTTAACGAGATGGGTATTTGTCGCTTTCAATAATGTGTTAGTCATTTTAGGAGTTTGTAAATAGTTTCCGAATGTTTTTCGTGCTTGATCTGCTGGTATTGAGGATATTGTCACCCGAGATGCGTGATAATAACGAAACTCTTAGATGTTTTGAAGTTTTTATCATTTGATCTTTCTTTATTTCAAATGGAATTTGCTTCTGAATCTTTATCAGGCAAAGGAACCCTAGCTGTCACCGTAAAGGCGTAAACTGAGCGGTGTCAACCGCTATGTTATTTTCGATGACCGATTGATGTAGCGTAAGGATTACGAATAAGGCTCGATCACGTTGATTATATGAATACCCATGATGATCTAATCTTAAACCCTCAAATTCACTCGAAACAGAGAATTTGTAAAGCCAAAAGTTTTTATGCAATAATGATCGATGATCATTCTCTTACCATTTGGATACTTTAAATAAGATATATAAAACGCTAAACGGCCCAAAACATCTCGGGGCTAAACAAAAGTGCAAAACAAAAAACCGAAACACTTTACAAAAACATAAAAATGTCTGTAACTTCATCTAAGGCTTATTTTGAGATTTAAAAAAAAAGCGGAGACCCGTGGCCCAAGTTATAGTCATTTTTATGCAGCACCTCTGAAGACACGAGTTTAGACCTCAAGAAATACAAGGGGCCCTTAGTCCTATCCACCTCTCCAGACACAATATCTGGAGTACCTATGATGATGACCACATGTGCCGGCACTTATTAGACCCATATTACCAATTCAATAGTCACCACCACCATCCAATATAATGCCACTCAACCACAGCCCAGGGCTTGATAACGGCTGATTTGGGA
This sequence comes from Tagetes erecta, assembly GCA_030867185.1. NCBI lineage: Eukaryota > Viridiplantae > Streptophyta > Magnoliopsida > Asterales > Asteraceae > Tagetes > Tagetes erecta. Next base: position 12,867,264 of record CM061494.1, read on the forward strand.
CCCAAACCCTAGCCACCACCCTACACTAGAGGTGTACAAATCGGTTTATTTTGAGAAACCGGTTCGGTTTCAAACCGAATCAATTTTTTATTGTGGCGAGATAAACCCATTTGGGAGGTTGAATTGTTAAATTGATGCAATCGATTTCAGTTGGTTTGGGCCAAACTGGATGGTCTTGTGTTCACGTCTTATTTTTTAGGAGTGTTTGCCTATTACAAAAGCCTTGGAGATTAATACACTATGCCAAACTGGATGGTCTTGTGTTCTCGTTTTGTTTTTTAGAAGTGTTTGTCTATCACAAAAGGCTCGAAAATTGATTCACTCTACACATCACCGTCACTAACACACTTAATGTTGACTACTTGACTTGCATAATAGTTATAAGTTATAACCAGTCAAATTGCATTGACTTGGCAGTTTACTTGATTAAATCTAAGTCACCATATAACAGATCATATTCATATAATCATAATCTCAAAACTGAGTTAACATCATCCTCAAACTCCATGAAACAATCCAAATAACCACTTTTCCTTTTAGCCTAAGTTTACAGCACCTTCTTCAAAACAGAAACACCGTTGCAAACGACTCGACTCATAACAAAAATACCAACAAACTTACCTCGTGTTACTCGTTTTCTGCTTTGCTTTTTCAATCAAAGGTCTCAAGTCTCAAATGCTTCTTCTCCGCAAGAATTTTCAAGAAATCAAACAAAAACGGTATACAACCAATTAAGTTTAACCTTTTTACAAACTTATGTAACAAGGTGCGCTTTTTTAATCATTTTATGCGTTCAAGTTACAAGTTGTAACCTCTTAAGAATGTTTATTCAATGAAATAAGAACTGCATTATTTATAAAAATGTTTAATTAACTTGTATCTCTAATCATATTTGACACTCTAAATAGTTATAAAAATAGTTTAGAACATTTTGGTAAAAAGTGCCAACCTACTGATTATCCTCAAGTACATTATTTCAAAATTCATCAACAACTAGGGTGAGTTTGTTCGAATCGACACATTCTTATGATGTTGAGTCGCTCAAAATCCACATGAAATAGTAAAGATTCCCGCTTTACAATATTCAAATTGGCTCTAAATAGTCAAAATTTGTGCATAAACAGCTTACCGGCTCTTTTAACAATCAAATTGCAGTCATAAAAACTAACCTGGCTTTTAATAATCAAATTGCAGTCATAAAAACTACCAGAATAGAAGATTCACCTAAGACTATTGAGTGAATCCAAAGTGTTGTTTAGAAAATAAGTTTATGATATTTTTTAAATTATATATAAATAAACATAAATTTTATGTGACCCCCCCGGTTATAAAGTTCTTGTTCCGCCACTGGTTGTGTTGGAGGTTTACGGCTATGAAAGATGATGAGGTAACAAAATTAGCAAAACAAAGAAAGAAAGAGTTTGGATCCGAATTTGGTGGTTCGAGTATGATTTCTAGTTTGATAATTCAACATAAACACGTATTATCGGGCTAAAAAATTATTATGCTATATTCGATTTGTTTTTAATATTTAATTCATGTGTTTTCAAATAATTTGTATTAAATTAAAAAGTAATAACGTTTTTTTTTCAAACCATTTTATGAAGTAAGTGCTTTAATGTTTATATAAAGGGTTAGTATATTAAAAGTCAGTTAAAATTATAATTAAATCATTTAGAAAGAAATGAAACAAAAAAGAAAAAAAAAACTTATATATGTCTACTTCAACCATTTGCATAGTTTTAGTTGAAATCTATACAAAATGACATTATTGTGACTTATTATGCACATAAATAATTTTCATAATTTGTTGCACTTAAATAGATGGCCTAATTGAATGTCAACTGACATATTATTTACTTTTTGATTAGCATATGGAGTTGAGTTTTTTTTTACTCACACGATTTCACATGTATGTCAACTCGTGAGAAACACCAACGTCGAATTAGTAAGACTCGATGTTGTGGGGGAGCCGTGTGATGACATAATGCATTAGCATGCTTAAGGTTTAAGGTGTGTTTGCGAACTTCCTTACGTGTTTAGTGAAGGTGACATTGACATAATAAATTGTTACATTGACATTATTAGGTTACATAAAAGAAGCGTCCGAATTATTTTTAACAAAGTAATCTAAATGGGTAAAATAACTTACGAAAAATAAATGAAAAACACATAAGAAAATATCATTGTTCAAACATGCACCAGAAAGGTGGAAACTCAAATCACGACCCAAACCAAAATTTTCGAACTAAGATTGTGAGGAAACAATATAAAAATAGAGTTAACAAAAAGATTTTAAAAAAAGAAAAAAATAATAATAATTACACTGCTTACTCGAAGAATAACATATGATGGATTGATGACAACACAATCAACCTTGTTAAACAGGTGTGTATATATAACAACAACTTATTAAGGATGTTCATTCGAATCGAATGCGAATTGGGTAAATTAGGCGAATCGAATTGAGCGAATTGGAACTTTTAAAAACTGTATTCGTATTCGATCCACATTCAAATAAAAATCTATGTATTCGGTTCGATTAAGTTATTCGAATTGAATTCGAATAGATTCGAATGTATTCGCTTTAAAAAAAAACATAAATAAACAAACACATCAAGTAACAATATAAATGTAGCACCAACATAACATAAGTCTACAACATCACCCAAGCAATGTGCAAAACATCACCCAAACAATATGCGAATACTAGCACATCAACAAGTCTAAAGCTGCATAATCAAACACAAAAAAGACTATAACAAGTTTAAAGCATGTAGAAACAACAATTAAGCAGTTGCTACAGCACCAAATCATGTTCATATGTAGAAACAACAATTAAGATTGGGTAATGGGTTGGGTTTACGTATTTTTAACTTTACTTTAAGCCATTAAATCATATTCATATATAGATAATTAATTATATATATTAAAAATATATAAATTTCTTATTCGAATTGGGTGAATCGAATGCGAATACAGAAAATCATATTCGTATTCGATCCACATTCGACAAAATTATTCGAATAGAATGCGAATCGAATTTGAATGACCAAAAGTCGATTTCGAATGGCCTCAATCTAATTCGATTCGAATCGAATTTTGAATAATTCGAATAATGAACACTCGTACAACTTATGCTAATTATTTGAGTCTTATCGTTTCATAAGTTGTTTTAGTAGGAAAAAATTATCAGTTTTGTTCATTTTAAAACAAGATTGGCCGAGTTGGACTCAGGTTAAGAGAAGTTGTTTTAGTATGAAAAAATAACAAAATAGCTTCATCAGCTATATTAGAGCACGTGTGTATATATGGTGTATGTATAGATTGGAAGTTAACAGATTGTTGTTAGTTAGTTGAGTTTGTTGTTGTTACATCCTCTCATTATATAAAGAGGATTGAATTGTAATTCAAACTTAATCAATTCATATGAAATTAGTTGTGATACTTTCTACATGGTATCAGAGCTATTGCTCAAAAGCTGTTAAACTTCCGGCGAACTTCTCCGGCAAGCTTTGTCTTCTCCGATCAGATTTTCCGGCCAGTTTTTCCGGTCAGATTTTCCGGCCATTTCTTTAATCCTCTTTCACATCTTCAATCACCTGTTTCTTTAATCCTCTTTCACATCTTCAATCACCTGTTTCTTTCACATCTTCAATCACTTCTTTGTTTTCTTTAATCCTCTTTCATATCTTCAATCTCCTGATTCTTTGTTTGTTCTCTTCATGACTACATGTGTTGCTAGTATGACTTCTTCTTCTTCAAATTCTTCATCCAGTTCTCCAAATATCACTAGTTTGATGCCTATAAAGCTTGATAATACTAATTTTCTGAATTGGCAACATCAGATTCTAACAATCTTAAAAACTCTTGGCTTACTTGATTTTGTTAAGAAAGAAGCAATTCCACCAACTGATGCTGAAGCTAAAGCTCTTTGGGATCGATCTGATGCTTATGTCACCGCTATCATTACCGCAAGTTTAACGTCATCGCTTGTTCATGTTGCACGCGGATCTACTTCTTCATCCGATTTGTGGAAACGGATCAAAAACCTGTTTCAACAACAAGTTTTTGCCAATCAAAATTTGCTTCGCACTCAGTTTCACTCCTTGAAACAAGAAAACAAATCTGCTGCAGATTTTTGTGACTTAGCCAAAACCGTGTTTGACTCACTGAATGCTATCGGTGATTCAATTTCAGATGACTGTTTGGTGTTACAGATAATCAACGGCTTAAATCCAGAATTTCAGATGTTTGTTACTAGTATTGAAAGTGTTGATGTCAAACCTTCATTCGATCAATTGCGAGCAAAGTTACTGACTCATGAGTCACGATTGAAGCAAAATCAAGCTGCGTTTTCTTCTTCAGTACCAATCACTGCAATGGCTGCCTTACATGTTTCTCAACCTCCACACAATTCTTCAACAAACACTGTCATTTGTCAAATTTGTGAAAAACCAGGCCATAAAGCATCAAATTGTTATCATCGTCATACAAATGGATCTGGATCTGGTGGCCGCTCCGGAAACGGAGGTCAATGGAGGACTAATCGGACCTCAGGTGGTCGCTCCGGTGGTCGCCGTGGTGGTAGATGGTACTCGTCAGAAACTCGCGGTGGTCGTGGTGGTTATAACAGTGGTCATTATGTTGCAAATATGGCTACGGCGGCTGATGGTGGTTTTGGTAGTTCTAAAGTTGCTTTTGGATATGATAATGGTCAGGGTGGTTTTGATGGTTTTGGCAATAATGGTGGTTTTGATGGAAGAGTTTTTGGTCAGAGCTCACATCCATCTCTCATGTCATACTCAGGTCAAGGAATATTAGGATCTGGTCCAACTCATACATTTGGGCCAAGTTCTTCTGGACCAGAGGTTTCTGCTGGTTTTGGGTCTCAACATTTTGCTCAATGGGCTGGTACCACTCCACACTATGGTCTTGCTGCTGATTTATCTTCTATTTGTGATCGGGTAGATTCTTGGATACCTGACTCTGGTGCGACTGCTCATATGACTGCTGATCCTACAATTGTTTTTGGCTCCACTCCTTATACCGGTTCTGAACGTGTTATTGTGGGTAATGGTACGTCTCTAACCATTTCTCATATTGGCTATGCTTATCTTCATTTATCTGGTAGTACACTTTTACTTAAGCATGTTCTTGTTGTACCCGGTTTAGCCAAAAACCTTTTATCCATTACACAGCTAGTTATTGAGCATCCCATCACTATTACTTTCTCACATTTTGGGTTACTTGTTCAGACTCTCACTGGACAGCTCCTCCACCACACGCGTGGTAGTCCTCATCAATTGTACTCTTTGACTGCTGCTGCATCCATTCCACGAGAGACATGGCACTCTAGGCTTGGACATCCGTCTACTTCCGTTTTATCTAGATTGTCTTTTTTACCTTGTACGGATAAATCCATGATTACTCATTGTTCTGCTTGTAGTATCTCGAAATCAACACGATTACCTTTTGATTCTGTTGTTTATCACTCTACTATACCTTTGCATGTTATACATTGTGATATTTGGGGTCCTTCCCCTGTTGTGTCTCGTGCTGGTTTCAGATACTTTATTACATTTATTGATGATTTTAGCAGATTTACATGGATTTATCCATTGACTCATCGTTCTCAGGCGATTGATTCGTTTAGACATTTCAAATCGCTTGTTGAGAACCTTTTCTCATGCACTATCAAATATCTTCAGTGTGATGGTGCTCCTGAGCTTACTCGTGGTCATATGGCTCAATTCCTTGCTGAGTCTGGTATTGCGTATCGTATTTCGTGCCCATATACACCCCAACAAAATGGGGTTGCCGAGCGTAAAAATCGCCATCTTTCTGAAGTTGCTCGGGCACTCATGTTTCATGCTCATCTACCAAAGTTATTTTGGTATGATGCTTATGCTACCGCTGCTTATCTCATAAACCGGTTGCCTACACCGGTTCTTCATCATTCTTCTCCTTTTGAGACTTTATTTGGCTCTCGTCCTGATTATTCTATCCTTCGTATTTTTGGGTGCTTGTGTTATCCTTTTCTTGGTGATACAAGACTGGATAAACTTTCTCCCAAATCTGTTCCTTGTCTTTTTGTCGGATATGCTCCATCTCATATGGGTTATCTTTGTTATGATCCTTCATCGTCTCGTACATATACGTCTCGTCATGTTCGTTTTCATGAGACGATATTTGATATCCCTGGGGTTTCTCCCAATATTTCTTTTTCTTCTTCTCCTGATTTGTCTTTTATTCCTCCTCCACCTCCTCCTCATCCCCCTCCCCCACCTCCACCTCCACCTCCCCCACCCCCACCCCCACCACCTCCACCTCCCTCTCCTCCTTCCCCTCCTTCTCCTCCACCACCTCCCCCTCCTCCTTCAGTTTCCAATTCATCCACTTTACCTACACCAGCTCAACCCCCTTCTCCTCCTACTCCTCCTTCCACTTCCGTACCTCCCCCACCTCCTACACATCCTATGGTCACTCGTTCTCGTGATCATACATTACAGCCGCGACAGTTTCCTGATCATGTCCTTTTTCAGGCCACTACTACCCCCTCCACTGAGCCGTCTACTTTCAGCCAGGCTCAACAGTGGCCTGTGTGGTGGGATGCGATGCGTTCTGAGATTTCTGCGTTGCATTCTAACCAGACTTGGTCTTTGGTTCCCGCACCCACTGATGCCAACATCGTTGGTTGTAAGTGGGTCTACAGGATTAAGCATAATCCTGATGGCTCTGTTAGTCGATATAAAGCCCGGCTTGTTGCCAAGGGCTTTCATCAGACTGAGGGTGTTGACTATACTGAGACTTTTAGTCCGGTGGTCAAACCTACTACCATTCGTATTGTGTTGTCTATTGCTTTCTCTCGTGGATGGTCGATTCGGCAGGTGGATGTCAACAACGCTTTTCTTCATGGAGATTTATCTGAGACTGTATACATGACACAGCCTCCTGGCTTTGTTGACTCCACTCGACCACATCATGTTTGTCTACTGCAAAAGGCTCTTTATGGCCTGAAGCAGGCTCCTCGTGCTTGGTTTTCCAAGCTGTCATCCGCTCTTCTTACTGATGGCTTTACCCAGTGTGTATCCGACACTTCTTTATTTGTTTACAGTCGGGATTCAGTCTTATGTTATGTGTTGGTTTATGTTGATGATATTATTGTCACTGGGAGCTCATCTACATTTGTATGTGGCTTGATTGAGCGCTTACATTCTCGATTTGCGCTCAAGGATTTGGGGGAGTTATCGTATTTTTTGGGTGTTCAGGCTACCTTTTCTCAGGATGTACTACATCTATCTCAGCAGCGCTATTTACTTGATTTACTACAGCGCACTGGCCTTGCTGAGTGTCGACCATTGTCTACTCCAGTTTCCTCTGGCCGACAGCTTTCACGTTTATCAGGTGATCCTCTGCCCGATCCTACCCTGTACAGGAGCACTGTTGGAGCTCTACAGTATTTGGTCTTGACTCGTCCAGAGATTGCTTATGCTGTCAGTAAGGTGTCTTAGTTTCTTCAGACACCTACTGATCGTCATTGGGTTGCAGTCAAGCGTATTTTGAGGTACCTTAAGGGTACTATTACTCATGGTTTGTGTATTCGACGATCTTCTTGTGTTGATTTACATGCTTATTCTGATGCGGACTGGGCTGGATGTCCTGATGATCGTCGTTCGACTACTGGTTATTGTGTTTTTCTTGGACCTAACATCATTAGTTGGAGCTCCAAGAAACAACACACCGTGGCTAGATCTAGTACTGAGGCTGAGTACCGAGCTCTTGCTCATACAGCTGCGGAGCTTCGATGGATTACTTATGTGATGCATGAGCTACATATTCCGTTGACGTGTCCACCTACAGTTTGGTGTGACAATATTGGGGCGACATATCTTGCGGCCAATCCTGTGTTTCATCAACGCACGAAGCATCTTGAGATTGACCTACATTTTATTCGTGATATGGTACTAGCTCATACATTACATGTGCGGTATGTTCCTACTACTTCTCAGATTGCAGATCTTTTGACCAAAGGATTGTCTTCAGTTCGTTTTAACACTCTTCGGTCCAAGCTTCACGTGGGTAACCCAGTTTAGCTTGAGGGGGCATATTAGAGCACGTGTGTATATATGGTGTATGTATAGATTGGAAGTTAACAGATTGTTGTTAGTTAGTTGAGTTTGTTGTTGTTACATCCTCTCATTATATAAAGAGGATTGAATTGTAATTCAAACTTAATCAATTCATATGAAATTAGTTGTGATACTTTCTACAAGCTATATGTTTACGTAGTTAGATGAGTGGGGGTTGTTGGCAATGCAAATGGAGACAACGACGGTGCTGGTATTGCAACAACGCTAGTGCATGCGGAGGTATCATCATCAATGATGGTAGTGTTGGTGGCCGTAAGTACCAATAGCAACAAAGGAGGTGGTCATGGTGATGGTTGGTGATGATGAAGATGTTGATGATGACCAGTAAGTAATAACAAGTAACGGAAGACAAACATATGTGTGAAATGAACTTAATTTAAATACATTTTTTATTGCTAACTCTTATAACCCTGAACACTTTAAATACCTACCCTTTTATCGTACAAGAATATTATTTTTCTCATTTTAATTAGACAAAACTGCACAAACCTTCATTTATGTTTATAAGAAATTGCAGGTTTTGTCATTTATATTTAAAAGTTGCACTAAACATCGTGTATGTATACTTTTGTAACAGATTCAGTAACTGATGTTGTTTTTTTAAGTCAATGGTAATTTGGTATTTTTACCTCTAAAGGACTACATGTGAATAATAAATCATAATAATGTCATATTTTTATACTTCAACTACAATCATGGAAATTGAATTGAATATTTATAATTTTTTTCTTTTTTTATTTTGTTTATTTTTGAATGATTAAAATTATAATTCGAAATAACTTTTATTATAATAACTTGTTACACAAACATCAAAACAATTATTTTATAATATGGTTTAAAAACGTTATTACTTTTCGATTTACATGCAAAAGGTTTAAAAACACATGAATCAAATTTTAAATAACAAATCGAATATAATCTAGGTATCATATACATATCGCGTCAATTTAATATATATATACTGTCAAGTTTTCAGCTAGTATAATACACGAATAATTAACTAATCTAGTAGTAAATAAATCACTAAATAAGCAAAGTGATATGTATGGTGTAACTTTTACCTTTTGCTTTATTTGATTACGGTTTTTATGCATATTGTCTAACTTAAACTCCTGAGAACAAGACTTATTGTCGAGAGAATAAAGACAAAGACAAACTAACTAGAATGCTTTCACGTATAAAGCATGTGGTGGTGCTTTATAGTAGTAAGGTAAACAACTAAAATCGCTAAGTAAAAAATACCAGTTTCAACAAATAGTGAAATTAAAAACGACTATTTTAACATTATGTAATTCACTTCATAATTGGGTTAAGCTACACGTTCTATTACAAAAATGCATCATACTATTAAAATACCCTCTATTGATTTAATTTGATTTATTTTGACACATGTGCGTGCACTAGTCATCAAATGCGTTCTTTGCACCCGTATTCGACTTGTAAACACCTTGTGTACATTAATATAAGACCTTCTATATGTTTATATAAAATCTTCTATACGTTTGTATAAGGTTCTCTATACACCCTTGTGCCCATATACAACCTTTTATACACATACACCCGTATAAATAAGGCCAAGGTACCGTGTACGTTTAAATCAATCATTTTTTTAATAACAACTATCAGATATTAAATCAAATAAACAAAAAATTGTGTTTTCATGAAATTAAAACCCTTACCTTTTATTCGTGACTGTATGACAAACCATTTAACCATCTGAATGCAACTTTCAAAGTGGTGTAATGGAAAAATACTTAAATTATTTTAAAAAGACCCGAGTTTAATTCTCACCAACAATACTCTGGAATGGACATCAGGGGCATGTGACAACACAAGTTTGATCTCCAAGCCAAATTGGTTTTACCACTAACTTGTTGTCCTGCCTACGGGCAAAGAGTCGATGTTTCCCTAAAACAGGTGTGCTTGTGTTAGTAGTGAGTGTTACCCACCCAACGTTGTATGTGTTCGTATAGCTTACGATGTCGTCTTTCACCATTGAGTTACTCCAGATAGCCGGACTTTATTCATTTTTCTGTAAAAAAATCTAACCGTCTTATATTATTATTATTATTATTATTATTATTAACGGCCTTAACCGTGTGATTGATAGAGAAAGTTTAAGCCTAAAGAAAAAGTTGACTTCATTATTATATAAGGATTAATACTCAATTAAAGAAATATACATTATTATATATCTAAAACAATAAGTATAAGTTATATACTGTTACTAGTATTTATTTATTTATTACGTGAACATTATAAATGGCAAAAAAGATGTTGAAGCAAACCCAAATCCAAACGCAAAGGTATGGAATTATCTACAAATTGATGAAACGTCTGTTGATTATCGCCAATCTTAATCCCGTATATATCTCCGTCTCCAACAAAATGGGTACCAACACAATCCTTCCTCATTCATCATCCACTTTAATCAATTTCATCTTCCTTTTTCAATCAATTTCCTAAAACCCCATCCCCATCCCCATCCCCATCTATGTAATGTTGTTATTCATTCGCCATTAATTGTTTCGTCTTTCATTGCCTTTTGTTTCTTTTTCTCTACTTTTTTTCATTATTGATTCACATCAATCACTCACAACGTACAATCATGTTCATGGATTATACTTCTATTATAATTGATGATTATTCTACTTTAAGTACCGCCAAAAGATGGTTGCTTTCGGCTTTTGGGGGCATTGTCATGTGTAAACTTGTAAGTTTCTCTTGCTGATTTTGCAGTTTTTGTGTATTGTGTTCAACTTGTAATGTTGTTGAATGGGGATATATATAGTGGTTTGTTTGTTTGTTGGTTTGTTTATACATGCATTCATTAATTAAGATTGTGTTTGGATGTGTTTAGGATTTGATAATTAAATAATAATCAGTTGGTTCATGACAATATGTTTAGGTTATTAGGTAAGTTTTCGTTTTTTTCGATGATCAAGTAGCTTACAACTACTAGTATCTTACTAGACAAGATTATGATTAGTTTTTGTCAAACAATCAAGGCTGGTTAATTTGTGTGTTTAACTTACAATAACTGTTTAGATGCACATCCAAACACCACTTAACATTCAATTGAGATTTAAAAGCAAGCTAATTTCAGAAGAAAAAAACAGTTAATTTCTGTTATTAAATGCCAAATTATCTGATTATCTTACATTTCTTCTTGAAGTCTTATGAATTTACAGGATTAGTGACTCCCTTTATCTTCAAAGGTTTCAATAAACTTGAAAAGGCACAAAAGCTTGAATGGATGAACCGGTTATTTACCTTTTTCTCCCTACTCGCCAGGGCGGGAACCATTGGGAGGGTCAAGGGGGTCTACTCACCTCGTAGACTCGTAGTTATCAGAAGAATTTGTTTGAATTTTTTTTAATATAAAAAAGTTTTTTTCAAATAAAAAACATGAGTTGGACCCTTTAGTTGTAGTCGGTGGATAAAAAGAACTTTAAGATGACTTTGGGCAATAAGTTCTGGTTCCGTCACTGCTGCTCATCATTGTCTTGTTATTGGATGTTAGTTATTATAAAGATGTTCTAGCTAATGTGTGAATAACTTGTTTTTTCAGGGGATTTTCCACCTTCCATGCACTTTTTGTGGCCATTGCTTCTCTTTACTTTTTACTATTTTCAGATCTTTTTGATGAAAATGCTCATGAGGAGTTGATCATTTATAGAAGGTCAACCTTATCAGAGACCATACTTGGGGTATTTATTGCACTCTAAGCAGTAATAGAAGTTATAAGATTGACTTATTGCCATTTAATGTTTGTGGGTCCCATATGCTTGATGTAATGGATGCACTAAATGAAGTCTCAAAGTAAAAAGTATAAACAAATTCTTTTAATTCTTGTGACACTGTTTTTCTTCTCCATTTTGTTGCATTAAGATTAAAAAATATATTTTTTTTGACTAATTATGTCTATAAAACATTTTACACTTTTATGTGTCTTAGCATATGTCTTGTTATAAATTTGCTCCTTAAATATGCACTAACTTCTTTTTTATCATCGCATGACTGCAGATGTCTTCTGGTTATTTTTTGTCTGACCTGGCGATGATTATCTGGACGTATCCAACTTTAGGTGGACTTGAATATGTAAGCAACTCTTTATATATGTTGTATAGTTAGATATAATTTGCATTTATCTCAATAATAAGCTTTCTTACAATAACTTCTTGTGCAGATTGTCTAAATCTGATTATTTTTTGCTTAAGTTATAAAGTCAATCACTTTTAGCTACCAAAACTTTCAATTTAAATACGTATAAAATTATAAACAGCTCTTCAATTAGAGGCACCAATTAGCACCAGCCCTTTGTCTGGTTTTCTTGAACTTTATTAATAGTTTGTGTAAAATATGATTCAGAAACTTTATTGCTACAAATGTCATGTTTTTAAATAAAATGATTTAGGAGGTTTTATACATTCCAGTTTAGTTCATAGTTAAAGTTTACTCATTTGACCCGTCAGGACAACCTATAACATGAATATTTACACATAATTGCAACCGCCCTCTACTCATATTCATAATTCAAGTACGAAGGTCTTTTGACCAAAAAGGTAAACCTTTTGACCAAGTTGTGTTCGTCTCTCGTAGGTATTGCACCATGGGCTCTCAATGTTTTCAATATTGCAATCTGTTTTAAGTGGTGACGCCGAATATTACATCTTCATGGTTCTTTTCACAGAAAGTACAACACCATTTGTCAATTTAAGATGGTAACCAAAGTTCTTGAAATTTTTATATTTTAGCATTCATAGGCTGCAAATTCACTAAACACATGGCTGCAGGTATTTTGATGTTGCTGGTATGAAGTCTTCAAAACTTTATCTTTGTAACGGTATTGCAATGTTCTTAGGGTGGTTGGTACGTGTTACATACAACAAAATTTTCATTGTTTTCATTGTAAAATAATAAAATTGACACAAAAGCTTATGACTTGTGCAGGTTGCTAGAATCATCTTGTTTGGCTTCTTTTTTTACCACATGTATAACCACATTGATCAGGTAAATTGTTTACACGACATCTATTAGGACCGTTTGGATGTCTGTTTAGTTAAAACAAAAACTACAATGCGCTCTTGATATGACATCGGATTAACGTTTTTTTCCAGGTGAGACAAGTTCATATGATCACCTACTACGGGTTGCATATGGTTCCACCCGTGTTGGCGATCATGAATTTGTTGTGGTTCTTTAAAATCGCGAAAGGGATGGTAAGAACACTCAGGAAGAAGACTCACACTAGCTGATTTCTACTTTGTGTCATCTCTCACTCAGTACAAAAGAAAGGGTAATTGTGTAATTATTACACCCTGTGTAATTCAAATTGTGCATAATTTTATTCTCATCTTTAAGCCATTTATTTATTTACTTTGGCTCACAGAATTGCTATTTGTATTAACTTTGTTTATAAAATTTGGAATGTTTATTATTCAAGTTCAGTTCATTAAAAAAGTAATTATACTTTGTGCATATATGGTGAAATGTTGTACAAATACAATACATTTGTATAATTCAAAGATGCTTCATAACAACCAACATGGGGCAGTATTTGTCTTCCTTATTTATTTACCTTTTAGAAACACATAATTTGATTATTTTGATTATATACACAGCTGATCAAATATGTGAAGTTGAAGATTAAGTAGCAACTAGCAAGGTTATTTAAGTTTTTGCAGGACCTGACAACCACCACATTAAAGTTGAAGATTAAGTACCAAAGCAGTGACGGTACGTTCTGGTGTATATTAGAACGAAAGCTTTCTGTATTCGGCCGCCTCTTGAGCCCTTTCCTCCATATTTCTATCTTTCCTTTCCTTGTCCAAGTCGAGTTTTTTCTTCAGTTCCTTCTCCTTCTCATCGATCTACATATGTATGATAGCAACACGTAGTGAAACAAGCTTTTCTGTATAAACACGTGCTTTTTAAAAGATTATATTTAAAGGAGAGTAATACTTGCATGAACTTACAGCATCATATATCTCATCATTGTTCTCAAAATCCCCCACTTTTCATGGGACAATATGGACGTGAACATGCGCCACTGATTGTGCAGCCCGCAGACCGTCCTGTATTAACATGGATATAAACTTTAATGCACAAATAGAATATTAACAGCAACTTTTTACTGTTGACATAAGATATCATGTGTCACTAGTGAGCTTACTTGGATGGTGAATGTAAGTGAAGAAGCTTTGTGGTAGTTCTCAAGTTGTTTTGCAATTTTTTTGACTGATATCCATAAGTCGATAGTCTCCTCATTTGTGAGGTCAACAAAGCGTTTGACTTCACGCTTTGGGCAGACGAGCACATGTGGATCACGTCAAGTCAACCAAAGAGGTAAAATTAAAAAAAAAAACAAGGTGATGAACTTTGCAGGTTTGATTAACTTATATCGTAGTAGTCAAAAGTACACGACGCCATCAAGGCTATCGACCTTCGCTTAAATGGCCAAAATGCAGAATTGAAAATAGAAAACCGAAAAAAGTTCTTTATTTAAGCAGTGTATTCGATATCTATGTATGAATAGAATTTAAGGATATGTAGTGCTAGACCAAGTGTATGTAGCTCAAAAGGATATGACCTGCCAAAGAACAATGAGAATATATCATAATCATGTTTTTTGAAATTAACCCTCACATTAACTTGTCTAAATCTTATTATTACCTATTGGCATGAAAAAGAAATCCACTTACAACTTGGTTTATGGAACTATGGTGATAAGAGGTGTCGTCTTTAGGCGCAATGGTCAGGACAAGATTTGTGCATGAGAAGGTTGTACATAGAGCCTTTTATGCTGTACAAATTGATCATTTATAGCTAAACTCACTAAAATAGACGGTTGACTGACTCAAAAAGCGAAAATAAACATTTGGCTTTTAGCACCATTTTATCCGCTTTTAACCAATAAAGACCGCAAAAACGGTTATGCCACAACTGACCTTCACAAGATGAAACAAATAGTTAACACATGTCCTTGGCCGCAGTCAGCTATGCCGCCATGGCAAGCTGCAGCCACCCCACAGTCAGCTTCAACCAAAACAATGATAAAAGTCAAACGTTTATTTTAACACCATATCGCCTCGATCTTTTATAACCAACAAGACAATATAAGAGGACTTGACAGCTAGACGTTTGTGGGTACGATTTATAAAACATTGAAACTCTTAATCAGCACTTGCCCGGAACAATAAACAACAATCAGGATGAAAGGAACATATAAATGAACACTTACCAGGAAGAACAGGGCGGAGATTGACAAAAGCATACGAAAGTTCAGTAGTGTAAAACACATCCCGTTGATCAATCATGTGCGGTCCAAACTTATATTGTCCCCCCTCCATCTACAATCGTCACAAACGTCAGGTTACTAATATGCATTCAAAACAAAACCAGAAATCAAAGCAATGAGATGTTAGTTGATGTGAATATGATGGTTGTACATTTAAATATGTCTTTTTAACGTATAGTATATTAGTATGTTAATTATGGACAAACAATTGGGTATAACAAACTAGCAGCCACAGTACACAGAGTTATAGACAAGCTATTGAGACCTACATCAGTTTCGTTTTTTATTTTATTTTGACCAGCAATGTGAATTAAGATGAAGTTGAACTTACCTACTGGTCTCATCTTTCAACAAAGTCATAATTGCCAACTTGTATACAATTGCTAACAAAAACTAATTAATGACTAAAAAAAACTACATGCATGGATTGGATTGGATTTGATTTGATTTGATGACACATTTTTTTTTATCTGAGTTGAACTGTTGTAACTTGTAATGTGACGACTAGGGGAGAGGGACGTTCTGTTTTCCTAAGTTTTTCCTCTCATCGTATTTCTTTTATTTCTATATTTTAGATGGTGTCATTCCATTTTTTTCCGGTGTGCATGCATGCTTATGTTGTAATGTTCAACGTTAGAGGATTATGTGTCTTGTTAGTACCATGGATATTCCCACGTACGGTGTTATTTTTCTTCACGGGATCCGTAGGGTGGTATCTTTGGTGAGGAAAAATAACGATGTCGAATATATCTTCTTCCCGGACATGACTCCGAGAGCTCTTAGAGGGAGGGGAGGGAGAAGGTACTGGTGGGTGGATAGTAAAATGAGAGGTGAACCGAACATCTATTTTTATAAGATATAAAAAGTAAACTATTGTTTTTGTTATCGTCACTTGGTTAATTTTCTTATTTCCATAAAAAAATCATATCACCACTGATAACATACTATGTGCGTTTTCAATTTGTTCGCATTTCAATCCATTAAACGAACACCATCAAAATTTCTGTTAATTTTTTATTTATGAATACTAATTCTTTTACAACTTAACACATTGCAACACACATTATTGAATACTTCTTTAAACCATGTAGATGAAAACTATAACCTATCCCACCGATGACACAATGACATATTTTAGCATGGAAATGATACCATTGTTTTAAAAGCCAGACCTTATATTGGTTAGAGTGGGGTTCGGAGCCTTTGACGGTCCGGGTTGACAGGTTTGAACCATTTTGAACATGTCCGGTTGGTCAGACTGAAAACAGGTGGATGAACCAGAAAAATGGGAGGTCAAACCGGAAATTCTTAGAATTTGTTTATGTTGTGTATCTATATTTAAAATATTTATGACATCATTTGATTCCCAATGAACCGGTAGGAGACCAGTTTAACGTCAGGTTCGGTATTGAAAACATTGAATGGGTACAACTTGAGGGGTCTAACATTAGTAAGTCTTAACTTTAGGGATAAAATTTGCAAGAAATGAAGCAGATATGATGTTATGTTATCCATTACAAAACACCATCTTCACAATCACCAACAATTCACAGCAACAATTTCAGCTTCATCTCCTTCATCAATCGAAGCAAAACAATGGCGAGCGTCACAACAACATGGAGCATGTCATCTCTGAAATCGTCACTTCCTTCCATCTCCACTTCAAATTCCTCAATTCGGTGTTCATTCCGTCCCCCAAATTTCACTCGAACTAAACCTAATTGCAAGCCTGTTTTTGGATCGTTTCTAGGTCTCGCACCTCTCAATCCGCTTCCGAATCTCACTTCAGGTAAAAAAAGTTGATGTATCCTGTATCCGTGTGTATGTTTTTCTGTGAAATAATGTCCTTTTGGATGCATTTGACTGTTTGCTGCTGTTAAGTTGGTTAATAGTAGCGAAGTTTATGCAAAATTGTGAGATATGAAGCATGTGGTAGATTGCGTAAGTTTAATAGTCTGATAAATTGAGTTTTGTTTGTGGAAAGAAGATATGATAATGGTTGCTAATGTATCTGCATTGAGTTTAGGGTTTGTTGAAGGAAGGTCTTAGTGAGATTTGTGTAAGTTATAATATGCCTGATAAGCCTTACTCTAAAAAGACATATGAGTAATTGAATAACATTTTGGTTTATATAAACTTGATATCACTTATTATAGCAAGAACATTTAGAAGATATCAGGTTTGGATGTGGCCATTATTTATTCATAGAATTCGTTCATCAATTTTAAGCATAGATCTACGAAACCATGGAATGTACTTGTACATAATGTTTGGTAGGTATGACGGGAGTTAGAAAGATTGCGAGGTTGGCAGTTACATAAGCACCTCATGTATCACAGGTAAAATGAAATCTGGAGAACAATTTCTATGTGAAGAATCATCTAGTGATCATTCATTTTCATGGATGTGAATATTAAGGCTTTAAAGAATGTGTATGCCCGGTGAAGATTGCATCTAATAGTTGATTTAAGATAGTATTTGACAAAAAGGCTGAATCTTGTGGATCCAAAGTACTATCAATGCATTCATGATGAATAGTTGAACATATGGTAAACAAGTAATTTTAATTTTCTAACTTCCCAAAGGAGGAATCGTTGGAAACTCATGCGACTGTGACGAGCAATGGCCTTGACAAGTAAACATAAAAGAATCTTGCTTATAACATATTCATCCCTTTCATATGGAAAAGCTATCTAGTAGCTATCATATGCAACAGTTTACAAAAGACATCTTAAATTTCTTTGTTTTTCTTTTCCATGAAAACAGAAACTGGATTATGCCTGTGATCTTGCTTTTTTACTCTACTGATTTTTTTTTTTTTTTTTTGCAATTTGCTTGCCTGTAATCTTTTTTTTTTCACGAAGACAAATGCTTTGTGTAACCTTGCAATAATGTCACTTAAAATATTTACAATCTTGCTGAATTTTTCCAGGAAATAACAGTTATGAGCATAACTTCACCACTATTGACAATGGTGGTCGTGTCTCTGCCATGAGACATGGAAGACGTGTCCCTAAGCTCAACCGCCCTCCTGACCAGCGCAAAGCTCTCCTTCGTGGGCTAACCACTCAGCTTCTAAAACATGGACGGATCAAAACCACCAGAGCACGGGCCAGTGCTGTGAGAAAATACGTGGACAAAATGATCACTTTGGCTAAAGAAGGGTCGCTTCATAAAAGGCGACAAGCCCTTGGGTTCATTTATGAAAAGCAAATTGTGCATGCATTGTTTGCCGAGGTCCCTGAAAGATACGGTGAAAGGAATGGAGGGTACACAAGGATCATTAGAACTTTGCCTAGGAGAGGGGATAATGCACCTATGGCATACATTGAGCTTGTTTAGTTTGTATGGTATGTCTTATTTCTATTTATGTTAAGCGTATAGTTATTAACAGCTGTTCTTATGTTCTATTGTTGCATGATACAATTTTGAACTGGTTTTACTGCTGTTTGTCATGAAGCTGATTGATGAATGGAGGGTGAAAATGGTGTTTTGGTTAAATGTTTGTTTGATTTTTTCTAGAGTTTGGAATGACTATGTTAAATTGATGATTCAAAATGTTTGTTATAAGCTTATTTTTTTAAATGTGATAGCTATATGGTAAAAAGAGATCAAATCTAGATATTAAGCGTGTTACATCGATATAACTATATCAAAAACAAGTCACTCATACAATAATAAGTATACAATAGCAAACAGGAGTAATAAATAAGGGGGCGTAAACGAGACGAGTTGAGCTTGATCTCGATTTAAACTTGAGTTTGACTTATTTAACTCTAAAGAGCTTGAGCTCCATTCGTTTAGACTTTATTTCTAAAGCTTAAGCTTGACATAAAAGTAATTTTTAAGTAGTCGTTAAAAAAAGTTATTTTTAAGTAAGGGGTTTAAACAAGACGAGTCAAACTTGAGCTTATTTAAAATTTTAAACTCATGTATATTTGGTGTGCGAGTAATTTTTCAAGCTCTAGTTTAAGTTGTTATGTATTTAGTTATTTTTGTATATATTTATTGATAATTGTATATTTATATTAACATAACATTTATTATTTAGTTATATAATCACAGTTTATGGATACTTATTATTACTATTTAAACATATGGTTAACATATTAAATAAAAATCATACAAACAATAAACTCATTTGGATCACAAGCCTAAAAAATCCGCTATATGGAATTATGTTTGATCTTGTTACTTAACTAAGCTCCAATATAAGTTTGACCTTATTTAAACTTTGTTCGATTCAGGCTTTTAACGATCCAATCGAATAGCTTACAAGCGGCTCAACCCATTACACCCCCAGCCATGGATACACAAACGAGAGTTACCGATTGATTACCATATACTACCTGAAGTTAAGTTTTTTTTATATATCTCTTACCCGTCTTGATCTAAACTAATGTGACAAGTGTATAGATTCACCCATAGAATGAAACACAAAGTGTTAGAATATTCAAATTTGAGAAGTATAGCCTTTTTAGATTCAACAAACACATGATTCAAAAGTGTTAAAGAAACACATAAAAGAGACACTACTATTATTCAACGAACAAAAACAAGCAAAAACCCCGCCAATCATCTCGCCGCCACAAACTCAACTCAATTAGGGTTTTACATCCCGATTATTATACTCAACTACGTGTTCACATCATAGTCAACGATTTTTCAATCCAATGCGTTAAATTGATCAAAACATGCAATCAACAATGGCCACAAGGTGCGTTAGGGCTCGTCAATTCATCCTCAGAACCACAACCAACAACACTATGATCATGAGTTCGTCCCACACCTGCAGTAGCAGCAGCGTTTATCGTTCAATTCTTCCACAAACGTTCACCGCTACTTCACAGAGTTTAAGCAATCGTGTTTTCACTGGACAGTTTGTTAGACGACGTAATTTGTGGACTGTTTCGAGGAATTCGACGCAGTTTGTTAGACGGTTAAATGCGTTTGTTTCGGATTTTTCTTCTAATCCTCCGCAGAAACCTGTAAGTTTGTGTGTTTGTTTTGATATTGATTTGAGTGAACAACTTAGAAATGGTTGTTGTTGTTGTTGTTTGTTGAAAATTGAGTAAGTTAGGTTTTTATTGTGATTAATAGTCTGAATATGGATTATGGAACTGAAAATAAGAGCAGTATGAGAAAGTGTTTTCTGATTACTTGAATGTGTGCAAAAAGTTATATGCTTTTGTATCTTTTGGGTCAAAACAGTAAGACCATGCATAATACCTTATGACTAGGGGCATGATGTGGTACCTGGTCACCCAGAGAACACGCCCCCGTGTGACCAGGGGCATGATGAGCTTAACGACATGACCCGAGTTAAGTTATACAGGTGATGAGTATAAGTTTTTTTTAATTCCCGGTGATATTATGCCCACATGATCCTCCTATTTTTTCCTCATCTCACTAATCATTACACCCCTTTTTGCTCACACTTCCTAACCTATGTGGCGCCTATGCGAGAACACTTTTTTTGTCATCCTCATTCGGGTACCACACCGAGCCTAATAAGTTCAATATGCTTATCTAAACATTTTCTTCATGATATACTTGATCGTGTTGTGATCAGGATTTTTTAATGGCCTATGAGTTTCTGGTAACGAGGTCTCATGGACATCGGAAGGAAAAAAAGATCCCTTTACTTGAAAGTTTACGACGTTCAAACCAAGTTTTTGTGAGGATAGTTGGTAAATGTGGATATATGCTTCATGTTTGATTCAAATCGTACTTATAAGGTGGAAATCTAAAGCTGGTTATAGGATATTGCTAACTTATGAATATCATTGTTTCACTTGCTGCATCATGCTGAACCTTGGTACATTTTTCTTAACATATCATCACAAGGGAAACATGAAATATTTGTCCTTAAATGTTAGCAGTAAGATTTGAATGTTTTAAATTGATTTTTAGTTTTGTTTTGAATAGACAAAAGATAGTAACAGTTTTCGAGGCAAGTGTTTTTTTGTTGATGTCGACGTTTCTGATGCATGTTTATATAATTGTAATTAGCAGGGTTCTGTGCCGAATGGGTTTGCTTCATTAACAACATCAAGTGGAGCACAAGGAATAAAGAACGATAAAAAAGACGAGAAGAATCTTGTTACAAAAGGGGAGGAAATTAGTAACACAAAGATTCTTGGTACCCTAGCAAAATATTTGTGGATGAAAGATAACATGGAGTTTAGATTTCGAGTACTTGCTGCTTTGGGTTTCTTAGTTGGAGCCAAGGTTAGTTATGAGGATATTTGGCCACATGGTTATACTCTGTTGTTAGTTGTTCAATGTGGTAAATAAAAAAATAATTAAAAATGAATGGGTCAAGTTATATGTTTAGCTCTTAGTAGAAGGTGAATTCCATCATTTTTTTTTACTTAAGTAATGTACTAAGTACTCTACCAACTTTCTAAAATCACTAATTGTCGATGCTTCAGTTATTGTACATTAACCACTAAAACCACATCTAAGTCATAATTATAATAGTAAGGGCTATGTTTATGTTTATCATCTTCCTTAAAAAGAAAGATAAAAACCATTAGCAGGTCAACCCAATCTAGTCTGATATGACCCATCGGCCATCGCACTAGTTTTCAAACTTTGACCCGTTACACAACTCACGTTTTGCCAACTGTATTGGCTTCGTATGGCTAAAGGTATTACCTTTTTTGTCAAACCAGGTAATGAATGTTCAGGTTCCATTCTTGTTCAAGCTAGCGATTGATTGGTTAACAGCAGCAACAGGAAACCCTAGTTCAATTGCCGACTTTGCAGCCACTAATTCGACAGCTTTAGCATTGTTTGTTAGCCCTGCAGCTGTGTTGATTGGTTATGGTATAGCACGATCAGGGGCTTCTGCTTTCAACGGTACTTCATTATGAAGTAATTGCTTGTGCTTGTCTTTATAATTTTATACCCAAAATTAAATATCTGAACAATAAATCAACATATGACCTTAGTTTCACCCTTATATCTGTAGAAAAAGTACCTTTATTGCGCATTTGCCTCTTCTGATTTTTACATTAATGATTGTTCATATGTATTGCTCTAGAGTTGAGAACTGCAGTGTTTTCAAAGGTGGCATTGCGGACTATTAGATCAGTTTCGAGGAAGGTAAATACCATACCGAAAATCCCCCCTCTCTTTGAGGGTGTTGGGTATGCATTTGATTAATAGGGCTGATCTGGATTATCATATTCTCGGTATATTACAGGTGTTTGCACATTTGCATGACCTTGATCTACGATATCATTTAAGGTGTGTTTAAAAGTGTTATACGTTTTGCTCAACTAATTCCCTATGTTATAAATTCAAGGTTTTTACATGTGTGGTTTTTGTTTCACTAGAAAGCACATAGCAGGGTTTATATTGGTGTGTTTTAAATGGATCCGCGTTCTGAAACCGATGATCTGAGTCGATAATTAATTTTAATTCTTGGATAAACAGGTTTTGCTTTTGATTATTAAGGAGTCTATTAAACAGTTCTGATTTAACCAGTTTTGAAGTGCAACAAAACTGATTATCTACAGATAAAATAATCACTATTTTAACCTCACATGTGTTTTCAACTTTTGAAAAAATGTCCTTGGACATTTTAGCTATTCATTTCTTAAACAAACATATCTTGTCAAACACTCAAGTATGTGATTATATGATATTAACAGCTTCAAACACTAGAAAACTTCTATTCATTTTTACATTTTTTTACAGCTGATAATCTTATTTTGGTTTTTCAACATGACATAATCATATTTAAAACATACACTCAAACAATCCCTAAACAAACAAAACAAAACAAACCCAGTGAAATCTCACTTGACAGTAGGGTCTTGGAAGGGTGGGATGAGAGCAAACCTTACCTTTATTTCTTGGGATAGAGAGGTTACTCCCAGAGAGACCTTCGGCTAAAAAATAATTCCTATATATCACAACTAATATTTCTCTTCGATATAAAGCTCATCTGTTATGTGGTCTATGAAGTTTCTGATTTACTTTTCTGTTCGCAGTCGAGAAACAGGGGCTTTAAACAGAATTATTGATCGTGGTAGCCGAGCTATTAATTTCATCCTAGGGGCCATGGTATTTAACGTTGTACCAACAGTATTAGAGGTAATTTTTATTTTTATTGATTTAACATAGACTGTAATATAATGGTATTCTGTTTCTTTATTCTATTATCGTTGTCATATTTTACATTTCTACTGTATTAAATGTTGTATGTATGACCTTATGTATTATTCAACTTTTATCCTGTTTTCTTATTTAAATCATTTGTTGCTTAAATTGATTTATCTTGTGCTTTCAGATTTCCATGGTAGCAAGTATTCTGGCATACAAGTTTGGAGCACCATTTGCATGGATTACTTCGTTGTCGTTTGCTGCATATGTCGCCTTCACACTGACTATAACCCAAGTATGCCATCTCTTATATACATGAGTGTTTGAATTTGTGTTTTAGAAATGATCACTTGATTGTTAGGGCTGAAATCACAATGATCAGTTAATCAGTTCTAAAACTTTCTTTTAACCTAAGATCTTTTGAAACAAGAAGTTTATAAACACTCAAACATCTGGTATTTGATTTCTACAACTTAAAACAGTAGAAGCACACCTGGACACAATTCCCCACAGCTCACTTTCTCACTGCTGGTTATTTGAGTTTAATTATTCAGTATCAAATAATTACTAATTTTACTTAGTATGCTTCATTTTTTTTGTAGTGGAGAACTAAATTCAGAAAGGTAATGAATAAAGCTGACAACGATGCAAGCACGAGGGCAATCGATTCACTTATAAATTATGAGGTGAGGAGTCTCTGACTAAATATATGTTGCCTTTTGGTGCAATCGTGATATATAACATTTTTTTTAACTTTTGTTATTTTAACCGAGCTAAATTCTTTTGTCAGACTGTGAAGTATTTCAACAATGAGCATTATGAAGCTGAGGAGTACGATAAATACTTACAGAGTGAGTAGTTTGTCTCTATACAAAATTATATGATATGTGAAATCACTGGATGTATCTAAGTGGGATCGTTTTGGCGGTCTTTGGATGTGTGTTATGAAGCTGTTATCTGCCCTGTTAAAAAAATCTGATTATTAGTATTTCAAGTTGCAATAATCTGTTTTTAGTGATTGGATAAGCAGCTATGATTTTGATTCTTTACTTAGACAAATAATCAGTTTCATGCTCGCTGTAACAAATTAATTATATAAGTGAACACAAATTTACTTATTTACGTCATTTTTAGAACTTTTCATGCACTATTCTCAGTGTTAATGATACCATCTGGAAAAGTTAAAATTTTAAATTCATAAACGTATAATTTGTAAGTTTTTCAGTGATCAGTGGGTTCCACTGATACGCAGGCACTTTTTTTCTTATTTCTTAAGGTTTTAATAAATAATTCTTGCAGATAGTGATTTAATGTTTTAGGAAAAAAGTAAAAAATGTAGAAGGTTTTGAAATTTCACACCATGACCTATGGGTCACTTTCTGAGCTGTTTGGTCCATTTTTCTATTTGTTATTAGTTTTTGATTAGCCTGTTAACAGTAAAGTAAGACGTTATAAGCCGGGAGTGGCCTGATTTCCCATTAATTAAACTAGAACTTTACCTCAGGGTATGAAGATGCTGCCTTGAAGACACAACGCAGTCTTGCTGCTTTAAACTTTGGTCAATCTCTAGTATTCAGTATTGCTCTTTCATCAGCTATGGTATTGTCTTCTAATGGCATATTGAATGGTCAAATGACCGTTGGTGATCTGGTATAGCTTTTTGTATGGTCCCATTACAACCCGCACTCCCTACAAATGTAATTTATCAAATAAATTTTGTACATCCTATGGTTTATAATATGCACAGGTTATGGTAAATGGACTTCTCTTTCAACTATCTCTTCCTCTCAACTTTCTTGGAAGTGTTTACCGTGAAACTGTGCAGTCTCTTGTTGACATGAAGTCCATGTTTCAACTGCTAGAGGTATAAAACATTTTTTATTGTATGTTTGTTATCCTCTAGATCCTGATAAATTATTTGTTGGTGCAATAGAGATTAGAAATTCAAATTTTGTATTCACGCTTCTTAAATGGATACTTGATGTATGATACATATAGAGGTGGCAAATGAGCAGTCGGGGGTATTGTTATGTAAAAGGTCGAACGGTTCTCTTGTCAAATCGTTTAATTTAGTATGAGATAGGTAGTGTTGGGCTGGCTTGATGCATTTTTTGTCCAATAATATGAGTTTTCGATTAATAGTTAGTTTGTGAAATATTATATAGTTATATGTTTTTGTTGATTATTTAAGAGAAAGATGATTTAGGTGGTTTCGTGCATTGAAAATACACTTCGGGTGAGTTTTAATCTCCATTTTCAGTTTCTTATTCTTCTCGTTGACCCGTTGGTAAAACACAAGCCAAATCGACCCTTGTGCTTGGTGAATTGTGGATTCTCTGGTTTTAACAACTCTTGCAGAGAGGAGAATTTCAACCCATCTATGTGAAAATAGGACGATTGGGTATATTTTATTACTAGTATAGAAACGGGTCAAATGGTTAAAACTCACCCACAAGTGTTTACAACCTTATAAATTTATTTTATTAAAAAAAAAGGTCGTCATTGTAATAATAGTTATTTATTTGTCAAATTAAAAAGAAGGCATTAAGGTTTTTTGGATTTGGGATCTCAGTTTTTTTTAAAAAATATTCGCCCTTTAAATGGTCTTCTGTGTCACGTTTAACGCTAACTACCTATATATTAAAAGAGTGGAAATAAGCTGATTTGTTTTCGGTTCTTTACTTCCATTAAGGATTCATGATTTCGGGCAACGCACGACAAGAAATACTTCTAGTAATCTTAATTTGGCACATATAATTGGCATTTATCTATTAGTATGTCAGTGAAACAGTTTGTTGTCTATCTTCAGGAGAGAGCAGAAGTTGGAAATGCAGTTGATGCAAAGCCTCTAAACTTAGGTGGAGGTAGCATCGAATTCGTAAACGTTCATTTTAGGTGAAAAATTTTCCTTTGGCCAATGATACAAACACGTTATTTTTTCTTGTGAGCAGAATCTCATCTTATACAACATCTAAGGGGGTGTTTGAATGTGCGTTTACACTGACTATTGCGACCTTCTGTCTGATTATGTTTTTTCTAATATTTATGGTAAAAAATCAGAATTGGAGAAGACGCTTGCAAGAAATATAGTTATTGTGATAAATATTAAAATGACTGCCAAACCTCGCAGTAGTTATATTTAAGCCCTCCAAACACCCCGAAAGTAACAGCTTAAAGATCCTTGAAAACAAAAAAGAAGTTAAAAGATAAGATTGTTAGTGTATCTTACAGGCTACTTAAATTTCTTGTTTTACATCATTATTTCACTATATTATCTCGAAAGTTGAAATTTTTAACGCTTATAAAATCTCTATATTTGTGTGTACATATAAATGGGTTTGTGAATTTAATTGCTGATTGTAGTTTGTTATCCCATATTTTTAGTTATTTGCCGGAAAGAAAGATTCTTGATGGAATATCGTTTGTGGTGCCATCTGGAAAAAGTGTGGCTATTGTTGGAACTAGCGGCAGTGGTAATATTTCTAATTTGTGCACTTATTATGTGGAAAAAAGCTTTGAACCATGTTCACTGGTTATTAATTCAAAATTGCCACCTCAAAATAAAAAATTATAAATGGGTAAATTATGTTGTGTTTCATAAATTTAGTTCATTTTCAGGTAAATCAACCGTTCTTCGAATGATATTCAGGTTCTTTGACACAAATTCTGGCACGGTAACTAATACTTGACCTTCTCCTTGTAATATTATTCTTATGCATGCTTTGTGATTTTCTAGTTGGATTTTAGTACATGCAGGCGAAATCCTTGTAACATTTTATTATTATCCACCATTCTAGCATACTTTGGTCCAAAAACATTGTCCACTCCCATGAAAATTTATCATTTTTTTTTCATTTTACACATATTTATACATTAATACACATCACAAAATTCTATTGGGTTGTCTTATCCTAAATTGTGTGTTTTTAAAAGGGTAAAACTAATGTTTAACTGGCTAAACACCCCGTCAATTGTACGTTCTTATAATTGTGTGTTTTCTCTTTGTGGGCAATTATTTTTAAACAAATGGAAAACACATCACAAAACTGGTAGTTTTGATATGGGTCAGGGTGTGTTGACTCGAAACACTTTTTATTATTATTTTTTTGGATTTGCTATGAATTAATCAGTATGAAACTTGATAACATAAGCTATATTGTTTCAATTTCAATATTAGACTATTTTTTCAATACAATTGTATTAGAGGTCTAAAGAATACTTTGGGGAACTTTTAACTGCTTTATTGGTTCAACTAATTTGACGTGTATTCTTTTCAGCTAAAACCCTTGATTTTATTGTTAATCACACAGAATCCAAATCAACCCATTCATAAGTAAATGGTTGGAAATTGATGCCCCTACTTACATGACTGCAAAACTGTTACTGAAAATAATGATCCAAATTCTTTTATGGAACAATCTAGAAGACTGTAAACACTTGAGTTTCATATGTGAAATCATTTGACCCCCTCATAAATTGACCCATTTTCACAAAAGTTGGTTGAGATGCTCAAATTTCGAAAGTGTGCCACTTTTTTACTTGACAGGTGAGGGTAGATGGTCAAGACATTCAAAAAGTTACTCTCGAAAGCCTTAGGAAATGTATTGGTGTGGTCCCACAAGATACGGTATCTTTGCTTACTTTCTTGTGTTCTTGACTTATTTCACATTTGGGGCTATTTGTGCATTTTTCAATTGGCATATGCATGGCTCAAACACCCTTTTGCTTTGATCAGGTATTATTCAACGATACAATATTTCATAACATTCACTATGGTCGTCTTTCAGCCTCGCCCGAAGAGGTTAATGTTGCATTTCTTTGTAGTATGATACTTTGTTGTTAATATAAAATTAATAATAAAATAAAACAGTAGGCTTCATTTTGACTAACCAAATTTTTTCAAACAGGTGTACGATGCTGCTCGAAAAGCAGCAATTCATGATACCATAATGAACTTCCCACAACAATATTCCACCCTAGTAGGGGAACGTGGGCTTAAGGTAAGTTAAGTTAGGTTATATATATTATACATCTATCTGGCATAAGGCAGAATGTTGGGGTGGCAAAATGGCGGGTCAGGCAGGGTGAGTAACAAGTCAAATGGGTAATTTTTTAGCAGTGGTCACAGCAGTTTGGGTAGGCCCACACCCAATTTTTATGTTTCTTTTCTTGAACTTTATAAGTATTTGACATTTTCAGTGCTATTAAAAAGAGGTCATATTACAATGATGATCTTATCTATGAAATAAGATCTGCAGTTTGTAATTTGTATACACTGCTGACTGACTTTTGACCTATTTGATTTGCTCAGTCCATTTACTCATTTGACTGGCTAGAAGAAAAGCCCAAATACTCCAACTCAAATCTACTCATTTAGCCACAATTGGCTAAAAAACCTTAAAAATCAACCGCGTGCCTAAAATATGATTTTCTATGTGAAAGAGCATTTAAACTGAAGAAACTCTGGAGTTTCACAGAACACACGTTAAAAAAGTGATGAATATTGTAGTGAAAAGTTTGAAATTCGAATGCAACCCAATAAGATCTGGGTCTTAATTAACATTTTCATTTGTTTTATCTTACAGCTTAGTGGTGGTGAGAAACAACGAGTTGCACTAGCTCGTGCATTCCTGAAAGCTCCTCCCATTTTGTAAGTTTCTTTTTGTCAGTCAATTAATAAATTAGTTACTAAACCTCATTTTCCTTTCCAGTTTCCATCTGCTTACTTAACAATGAAAAAGCTATTTGTTGAAGTCTCCTCACATTATTATAACAGTTACATGTCTCTGTCTCTATTCAATAGTTGATGTATTGAGTGTTGCCTATTGAAACTCCCTTTTGTCAATTTTGATTGATAAAGCTTTGGATATGCGTTACTGAGGATAGTTAAGTAACCATCAACTAGCTCTCTCAAGTTTGTGTTTGGATCTTTTTTAAGGTTGTGTGATGAAGCTACAAGTGCACTTGATAGCACAACTGAAGCAGAGATTCTGACTGCGTTGAGGTCACTTGCCAATAACCGAACAGCAGTCTTTGTTGCACATAGACTTACAACTGCAATGCAATGTGATGAAGTAAGCCCATTTTTTTCTTAAATAAAGTTATTTAGCTGTACGTACAATTAGTCAATTACACTTGCATGCGGTACAATGGGGTGACAATGGGTGTGCTGGCATGTTGGGTAACAGGTGAGGGGTAGCTTTTTTGTATAAGTGGGGCCAGGTCAGATTGATCTAACAAGCTTATGTTCAGAATCTTTTAGTTTACTTCGTGTGTGGCTAATATAGGTAGTTAGGTACACTCTGGGTGGCTTTTAAGCCAATGCATTTTTAGCTAATATATTTTATTTTCCTCGTCTGACCCGTTAGAGAAAAACCTTTACTCAAATTAACCCTTTCCATAAATACTTTTGTAATTGCTCCTGACCAAAATTTGACTTGCAAATTATTTTTTTGGTGTGTAGTATATCTTTATGTACTTTGTCAATTGTTCTCTCTTGATCCAAGTTGTAATCATCCACCCGTAGTATGTGCCAAAAACCGATCTACCTCATTTACTCTTAGGCTTAACTGCTTAAGTAGTCTTAACTGCTTAACTCCGACATTTCTAGCAATTTTCTTTAGCATTTGCTCAAAGATGCCAGTTTTTATTGCTGCAAAGCGTAA
This sequence comes from Tagetes erecta, assembly GCA_030867185.1. Classification (NCBI taxonomy): domain Eukaryota; kingdom Viridiplantae; phylum Streptophyta; class Magnoliopsida; order Asterales; family Asteraceae; genus Tagetes; species Tagetes erecta. Next base: position 12,897,497 of record CM061494.1, read on the forward strand.
ATATAAAATGATTTAAGACAGTTTGGTTCCAGTTTAGAATTTAGTAAATGACAGGAACTTTAAATTGGACCAATTCAAATTGATTTTGTTCCAATTTGTATTGTGATACAAACTAAGAATATTCATATATAGAACAGCCTCATTTCAAGTTTGATTTTTTTAATTTTTGATTTTAAGTAAAGATTAGTTCAACGGTTGAACAAAGATGTTATCCAAGCAAGAATCACACACCTGTAATTTTGTTGATTTTTCGATCTTTCAGATTATTGTTCTGGAGAAAGGACGTGTAGTCGAACAGGGTCCTCATGAAGTTCTATTGTCAAATGGTGGTAGATATGCCCAACTCTGGTCACAACAAAATAACACAGTTGATGATCTTGATGCAGCCATCAAATTAGAAGCTTAAAATCTCTTTATATATTAGTCATTGCTCGTGTGTCCAAATTTGGGGTACAAAAGACATGTAGTTTGATTTTGATATCAGGTTGTTTGTATAGATTTGAATTTTTGTACTGGTCTTGTGATATTGACTGATATAACATTGTATGTCTCTTGTCCTCTTGACAGTTGAAGCCTATGGTCTGTCTGTCTTAACTTCAATATTCTGGGTCTATCAGCATTAGCCTAGAATCGTACTGATTATATATTTAAGCAAATTATGTTTTTTTCTTCCTATCATTAGGTCGTAGGTCGTGTGGTGTACTCTAACCTCCCTTAACTCCACTTATATATGTATATGCAATGGTGGTTTCTGAACGTTTGTAATACGGTGGCAGAAAATCACAAGACACATAATTTGTATTTTACACGGGTGAGATTTATATAAATACAAATTTAAAATATTAAGGTAAAAGTCGGCACTTTTGTTGAAAAAACGTGTGGGGCCGGCGCCCATTCTGGCCTTCATAAGAATGCGTCATTGTGTATATGTATTGTGTGCAAGAAAAATAGAAATAATGACCACCTTTCAAAGCCCTAACAAATCCATGAAGCCCCCTTTAACCCCCCTTTAACAAATCCATGAATGACATGGAGCTTTAATGCCCCTTTCTATTAAAGCATATCGCATGGCTTTATAAGACTTTCGATGTTATCATTGCACTTTACAAAGGAGGTTTGACTAAGGGTGTTTGATTATGTCAAACATTGGGAATGTCTGGTTTGACCAAAGTTTGATACGGGCATATGGCTAATATCTAGGTCTTTAATTATTCTGGTGGCTAATCCATTTTGCCACCTAATAAATTTTAATGACCTTTTGTTTTAAAAGCTTAATGTACGGCCACCAATAGTGATAACATGATAGGAACGTTATGGCGTGTTGGAAGGGCTATACCCCCCCCCCTTCAAGTTATAAGGGACGCTATAGATTAATTCGTGACTGTGAGTCTGTGAGCACGAGCGTTTGGGCAAGGTTTGGTTTTTTGTTTTTGTTTTTATATTATTTATACCTATCATATTAATACACCTCATCAATATCAATACTACTAATTTAATCACTCACACACTACCATCATTTTTATTATCACACACTTTGCTTACGTGACAACATTTTTTTACTATCACACCTTCCTCCACTACTCGTAGCCAATAGCCATATGTGAAACAGTATCTACAATGATTTTTACGGAGGCAATTTGGTTTTTTTGAATGCTAGAAATATGTGATCATTAAACCAGTTCTCCTCTTGGTGTATAACGTGGTGAACAAAATAAAAGTGAACTCGTTCTCGTGGCTGAAATATAGGGTAGACGTAAAGATGTTGCATGGCAAAATTGGTGTAATATGTTTCATTCTAGGTGCATTGTATTTGTCTTTGGGTGTTCTTGCCGGCCCTAACGTCTTGCTATTGATTTGTTTGTTTAATAAAACTACGGTTAAAAAATATAACCCTATATTATCATACACAACCCGATCACCTTGATGAGTTAAAAATTTTATGCATTATATGGTAAGACGTATTCTAAGATTAAAATGTATGCATTAACATGTATGGTAACGGTAAATCACCCAATCTGTTACCTTATCGGGTTTTTAAGTATTACTTAGCCACACATAAATTGAATAATAAGATCATATAGTTGCTCAAACTTCACAAACACCAGATAGTTTAATAGAAATTTTAACTTTAGAAGAACACAAGCATAAAACAAAGGAGATTTTTTACCAATAATTTTTAAATTTTATAGGATAAATAATATTTGATATAATTAAAACTGGATTAGTTTAATTAAAAATCATGTTTGATCAGCACACATGGTATTAGAAATGAAATTCATTTCATCCGTAATGTAATTTTTAACATTTCTTTCTACTACTTAGTACTTACGATGAAATTTTGATCTTTTCAACGAAATATTAAAAGATTAACATTGTACCTCCGCATCGTTTTCTTTTCAACTCTATGACACGTGACGATGGTATGTAGGATGAGTGGCAATTATGCACAAGGAATATGTTGTTGCCGTTTGTAATTTTGATACAACTATATTAAAGTTTATATTTATTATTTATTTATTTTTCATCTCACACAACTATATATAACTCATTTATCAATATCGATGGGTTTCTCACCGGCCTTGTCCCGTGGTACCATGTTTCAGCCACAAAGTTTTTTTTCTTTTATTAGAACTTTTTACTGGTTAAGGGTATATAGAGGACACTTAACACCAAAAAGTGACGCAACTAATAGTGAGGTACTAAGGTGTCCTTCTTTTGCTTCAAACAATCCGGGTTCGACTCATACTACCGACTTTTTTTGTTTGCTCCTTTATACTTTTGGCTTCTATAAGTTTCATCTAGCCCATTGGATGCTTGCTCCATTGTAAGCTTGCCGGTGCAAGTTTTACCCCTGTCATTGACAATATATATTTTACTCTTTTTATTGAACTATATAAGTTTGTTAACCATTACAATAATCTAACTAAATACATAATTTTGTCTTTTAGCTATACAATACTATAAACTTGAATTTCTTGTTTTGTAGCGATTAATTTTCCAACCACAAAACTTTTTTCGTGACGTTCGATATGTATGCTTCTCATACATTTCGATTTTCATAATCGAGTCAACTCAACTTAACATACTTCTCTTTAAGCACTTAGCACATCAATCTCACCACCTTAACTAGGTGTGGAATATTACAATGTTGGCTACCAAGTCTACAAACGTGCCCTTAACCACATTATTGTCATCGTATGATTCGGCCGCAATACAATATTAGGTAAAATTGTTACATTAGTGTTATGATAAAAAAAAGGTTTGTAATAAAACATCGGATAAACTAACGTAACATCTTAATTACGCCCGCATCTAGCTTTACGGGTTTTTTAAGACAACTAGACAAGATATCCTCTTGTAATTTACTTAAACAAATGACCCGATTGAACCCGGAGCTTATTACTACTAACTTCAAACTTTGACCATTTTGAAAGCTTATTTACACACACTGTCGGCAGCACACACATCGCCGGAAATCACTCATTTCACCGGAGTTGTTGACCAAATTCAATCTCTACACCGCCGTAAACAGTGGTGGCAGTAACACCGTTGGACACTTCTACGTTTCAATTTCATGGCGTATAGAAGACGTCAAGGTTTTACAAACGATGAACAGTTTTCAATCCCTAACCCTAATTCAAGCCGTCACACTTCTCCGGTTGATCTACAACACAGTTCCTCATCTTCCGCCGCCTCGGAAACACCGTCTCTTGCTGCTAAAGCTATCAGAGCGTCATCGGCGAATCGTGATTCGTCTCTCTCGTCCGCCTATGGTCAACCGGCTATTTCACCGAGGAGTGTTAAGTCTAATCCGCTTCGATCCTCGATCTCGTCTACTACGAAGGTTTGTACTTTGTTCTAGCTTTATAGCTGTGTATTTGAGTTTATGTGGTTGTTAAGTTTTTGTGATGTGATATTTGTGCTTGTTCATTTGGTTTGTATAGTGTAGATGTGGAGATTTGCTGTTTTGAAGTATGTTATAAATTTTTGAAATCATGAGGTGTATTGTTTAGTTCTACTTCAGTTTTGTTTGTTATGATTTGAGGAAAACATCCATCACATTTAGACTTGTAACACGGTGACGTGGTAATTTTGTAGAAGATGTTCGTTTCGGTTTTGAATATGAGAGTTTGATGGATTTATTTATGGTTCTGTTCATTTGAATTGGTTAGGTTTAAGTGGTTGGGTAAGGATAATAAAGCTATGTTTTTACCAATATGTTGAAGACATCTTTTTGATTACTATACTTGACATATTTTGTCACTATTGGTACATTTTGAAGCATAGCTATGGACTTTTCTTTTGAATTTAAGAACGTGCTAAGTTTCACTCTTTCAGGTCATCAGGTGTTTGTTTATGTCCTTGGAGCAATAGATTATTTCTAATAGATGGTTGATTTTAATTTGTGTTTCAAACATGTTTTGCTGTTAGGACGATAGATTACAAGGATGAACATAATTTCCTTAGGTTCTCGTCTTATGTCACTGCCCTAAAAGGCAACCCGAAGTGGAAGGACAACAAAAATACATTGATAAAAGTGTATAGCATCTGCATAACCTTTGCTCGCATGGTTAATTTCAGTTGATGAACTAACAACTGTCTATGCTTTTATAGGACGATTCTGTGAAATATGATTACACATCATTGAAGAATTCAGAAAAACCAAAGCGTGGATTTTGGGGTGTTTTGGCTAGAAAAGCCAGATCTATTATTGAGGATGATGATGATGTGGCCCAACAATATGAAACACCAGAAAGAAGGAGACAGCAAATGTCTAATGCAGAGACAAGGAATGAGGTAATATGTTTATATTGATTGGTTTCTAATTGTTGATGTTAGCTTTGCTGTACAACTGTACTAGTAACTTTTTTGACTGGCATATATAGATGGAAAGATGGGTTGGGTAACACTAACAGGTTAAAACTGGCCCGGGTTGAAACATGTGTGTTCTACTTTGGTTGTAATGGGCTATTAAGCTGCATAGATTATTTGTATTGTGCCTACTATCATCAACTAACGAGAAAATATAGCATGAGCGTTTTGGATTGAATCGGAAAATTATATTTTTTTCCACTTCTATATAACTTTTCTTATAGTACTCGATGTGCCAATTATGATCTGAAAAACAATATTAACAAACCATTGTAGGTTTTTTCGCTACATGATTTAGGAGGTTATATGCACTAAAATTAAACTTCGGGTGACTTTAAATCCATTTGTCCCCTTTGGCACTATCTCTTTTTGCTAATTCTTATTATTTGATCTGCTGGAGATGAACACAACCCGTCAACCCATTTAAATTATGAATAGCACTTGTGTATTGCATGTCCTTTCCTTGCATATTCTTAAGTGGATGTTGGATATAACATACATGATTGTGTCAATTCACAGAGCACACAACTTAATAACACGGTCCTTATTATTCTCAATCTTTTTCAGTATTCTAGCCAGCATCAGTTGCCAGAAAGTCATCAAAAGCCAGAAAATCCTGGATTGCAGAAGGGTTTAGGAGTGATTGCATCATCTCTTAGTTACATTGGTAATGCTCTTGAGGTATGCAAATGCTGTAAAGATTTGTTCTTTTTTTACTTTTGGTCTCATGTTTTCCATGAACATCATATTGTCTTCGAATGGGAACATCCTTAAAAATGATTTACAATTCATATTATTTATGGTGCTCATATCATTCATGTTGCTTGTTTACGTTAACAGGAAGGCAGGACAATTGTGGAGAACAGAACAGCCGACATAATTCAAGAAACACGCAAACTACATACAAAGAAAAAAAGCGCCATCCATGTGACTCAGAATACATCTTCGAATATTGAGATTAATAAGCAGTTACAGCAGATGCGTACACAAACTCAACCCCAAACACAGACAGATATAGAAATCCAATTGAAAGCATCTAGAGACGTAAGATTTCAACTATGTATAATTGTTTTACATTCCAACCTGTCTTCTAGAGGTGGCAATTTTGACCCATTTACTTAAGAATAGGTCAAACCAACAAAGTCAGCTTAAAAAAAGGAAATGGGGTGGAAAGTGCGAGAATTACCAAACTGTGCTTTTCTGCATACAGCCTTATCATTTGCTTTGTTGCTAAAGTTAAATTATCGTTGAAACGGTACAGTCTTTGTAATCATATCTACTCATTAAATATTTTATAAAAGAGCTATAAATATGGACACAACACGTTTTTGAGTGAACTCAACCCAGTCTGACCTGGCCCGATTGGGCATTTACTATAAGGTTACATGTTTTTACCCACTCTACCCATTTTACTACCTCTTCTGCCATGCATGCTTGGATCTTGATGTCTCAACTGCTATTCATAATCCATTACTTAGTATATAATATTTATAGAACATAGTATCTCTCTGCTTAATATGCAAGACGCATGCTATGCTTTTTGGTTTTCACCACAGGTTTCAATGGCAATGGCTGCCAAAGCAAAGCTTCTACTTCGGGAGCTGAAAACTGTGAAGGCTGATCTTGCTTTTGCAAAGGAGCGATGCGCACAATTAGAAGAGGAAAATAAAATCCTCAGGGAGAAGAGTAGTGGAGACGGAGACAACCCCGAGGATGATGATTTGGTATGTTTGATTTCTTTAGCATTATCTAAATTTTGTTTCTTACATATATTGAATGATAGAGAAAAGCTTTCTTGACTAAGCATGTGCATCGGGCTGAAACCAGGCTAGACCAGGCCCAAACAGAAACCGAACAGTTTTGAACAGTGGAAGCGGAAACCAAACCAATCTAAATTGTTTTCACTATCAAACTGATCATTTGAAAATTATTAAACCGAGAACTGAGCCTAGCTGGTTCATGTCTGGTTTGGTCAGGTCCTCATCGGTTTTGTTGGGCCAAGCCCGAGTTTTGGGCACCCTTACTCTGAAACAGACAAAAATAATATCTAAGTTTTATTTTTTTGTCTCTTTCTTCATCTATTGTTGATTGACATACGATTTGTCACCTTAAATAAATGTTTAAAAATTACCCCACCTGTAATGGGTTCTGCATCTCAACCCCATTTGAAAATGACATAATCATCTTCAGCACATGTGAGCATGTGACCCAAGTCCAACTATCAAATAACAGCATCAAATCACTGTTTCATGTCCCAAGAAAATTACAAATTACAACTAGATACTATTTCAGACTTTTCAATTCTTAGCCACACAGGAGCACAGTATTTATCTTTTTGGCATAAAGTGATTTTGGTTGTTTGTACCATTTTGGTTGTGTGTACGCACATTCGACTACCTTTTCTGATTTGACCCATTTGACCCGTCAGTTTCACGTAACCCAAATGGTCTGTTTATTGGAACTTTCATGTATGTTGCAGATACGGCTCCAACTGGAGTCACTCTTAGCAGAGAAAGCCCGGTTAGCCCAGGAGAACTCGGTTTATGCCAGAGAAAACCGATTTTTAAGAGAAATAGTTGAATACCATCAACTTACAATGCAAGATGTTGTTTACATAGATGAAAATAATGAAGAGGTGAGCCAAGTATACCCCATTAACAATCTTTCAACACATGATCTACAATCTATTATAATACCAACGGTACCCCCTTCATTGACACCAACACCTTCAAATACTTTAAACACAAACATACAGGTACATGAGACTCAACCCAAGAGTCCTCTTATGTAAATAGTTTGGTTCATCTACTTGTAAGCGCGAACAGTTATATAACTAGGAACCAAATTGTTTAGCTTTTGTACGTTCTCGTATTTTGTTAGAAGATGCATTGTTTGGGAACATTTCAATCGTCAAATCTTCATGCCAAATGAGAAGTTGGTAATATATATGAATGAATCACTACCTATGCAATTGGTCTGGTTGAGTATTTTCCGACTGTCAGTGTACACAATTTATTTTTTCTTTTTAAAATCGCATTTACTTATGTTTTACTACCTCAATCTTCGTATATATTTTGTGCTCTTTATATTCAATTGTCACTTCATATTTGTTTTAGATTGGTTATATATTTTTTTTAGAGTAAACTGCATTTTTGGTTTCTGTGTTTTGATATCATTAACAGTTTTGGTCCCTGTGTTTTTATTTTCTAACAGAAATGGTCCCGAACACTAACTCCATCCAATTTTTCGTTAAGTCTCTCACATACGGAGTAAAAATGTCATTTATGTCACTCTTTTTGACATGCGACTAAATAAAAATGTTAACTTACATGATGACCTAGATAAAAGAGGGAAAGAAATGACATTTTTACCCCTTAAATGCGGTGCGCGTATGAGAACTTAACAGAAAGCTGGATGGAGTTAGTGTTTGAGACCATTTCTGTTAGAAAATAAAAACATAGGGACCAAAACTGTTAAGGTGAGACTGAAACTATTAAATGTATCAAAATACAGGAATTAAAACTGCAGTTTACTTTTTTCTGATACTTCAAATTATTTATATGATTATTCCATTTTGAAAAGGGTTATTGGATTTAATCACCTTCAACTATTGGTTATTGGCCGCTGTCACCCTCAAGTATCACTTTAGCCAATATCACTCCCAACTAAACACTTTGGTGTCTGTATCACCAAAATTTAACAAAAATTAACCAAAAATTAACCAAAAGTGACTTGAATTGGTTAAGTTTTGGTGATACGGTGTCCGTAACACCAAAAACTAACCAAAAATAATCAAAAGTTAACCAAAAGTGACTTGAATTGGTTGACTTTTGGTGATACGGACACCAAAGTGTTTAGTTGGGAGTGATATTGGCCAAAGTGATACTTGAGGGTGACAGCGGCCAATAACCAATAGTTGAAGGTGATTAAATCCAATAACCCTTTTGAAAACGCAAAACTCAAACTCATATTTCTGGGGCTATAAAAGAAATTGAATTTTGTGGGTGGTAATTTGTTTAAAGAATTAAAATATAAAGTTGTTATAGGGGGAATGATTTGGGATTTGAATATTTGTGTAGTAAATAAGGAGGTGAGGTGGTGGTGGCGTTATAATTATTTGTGTAGTGTCAGACCATGATTTATCCAGCATTTTGAAGGGACCTTTTTTCCTCATTCAATGTTACTGAAACCTGTTTTCCAACTCATTTTGTTTTGTTATTTAATCTGAACCTTGTTTGATGGTGTGTGTCACGATTCGGTTTGTTTGGTTTTGACAGAAGTTCTATATCGAGTGGTTGCTAACTATATTAACACTAAAGTTTCACCTATCGGTTCAGTTTCAAGCTCCAAACCGTAAGTAGTACCATAAACCATTTGTCGAAACCAAGTCGTGTACATTTCAAATCAGCCAATGTGCTTTCTTTGGATGGTTTTTCTCGTATGATACATCAACGTCACATCACCGCACTATCTCAACTCCATATTTTTTACAAGGGTGGATCCACTCTTCTCATTTCCCACTTTTCTCACTGATAACGATACCCACTTTTCTCATTGATAACGATAGGTGTTATAATCTTATTAGCTTGAATTATTTTTTTAAAAAAATAGAAAGGAAAGATATGTGAAATTATCAGTGAACTCTCAGTTTTCACGAGCTTTTCTTGGTCCGAACACCCACAAGTAGTGTTCCTAGTCGGGGAAATACATATCATTATCAATACCATTCGATGAGAAACACTTTTATAAGTTTATTGCACATATAAAGTGGTGTTTGCGTGCATGACTATCTGAATCGTTCATCATCTTACGTGAGAATTATACCCCTTAACTAAATACATGTGTGGGAAACTTTTTAAAATGCTTGCGTGAAAATTTTTGAAATCATGCAAGTTATATCATTTATCAACAAGCTATAACAAATTACGCAGGTCATATTATAGTTGCGTGAAAATTATGCAAGCCACAAACTTTTGTGTTCATAGTGTACTTCCGTAAGATTTATGTTAAAAATTAAGCAAACCATTGAAGCTCGAGTGAAAATTCTCTCACATTAAAATTTATGAAAATTTCATCTTTGTAGGGATTATGGGCTCTCTATTTATAATTTTGGGTAGTTAAACTCCATTCTTATTACCTGAAATCCTGAATCTCCATCTCAATACATCACAAACCCCGACCTTGTATATTAACTAGATTAAACCTCGTGTTTATACGAATGGAAATATAAAAACACAATTGTAAAACTTCACGAAAGTATAATATTTGAAAATAAACTACACATTACATGAAAAATATATGAATATAGAAACATAAATTGCATTCAAACTCTAATTTGAGCCTCGAACAAATAAAGTTAAACTAAAAATACACTATTAGTACCAAATTAAATACCGACGCTTTTAAAATGAGTCCATTATAAATCATACCAATTAATTTAAAAAATAGATTAAGAAAAACATACATACATACAAATAATCCAGATGATAGATATCCGACAAAATTCATGGTGACACTCATATGTACTGGGTCGAGAGTACAGGTCAGCATGCATGAGTCTAGGTCATAAATTGTGATGAGTTTTATGTTAAGTTGTTTGTAATCTGTTTTCACAGTTATTTCATGGATATAAATAAGGTAGATTGAACTTTGAAAGAGAAAATTATGGGTAATTTAATGTTATCGATTTCTTTCCATACATAGCTTAGAAAGAAAGATTCTTAGTTTTGAACATGAAAAATGTTTCAAAACCCTCTTTATTAAATAGCATGTGTCCTTTAAAACCATTTTTTTATTAGAATGTATAGATATAGATTACGAGTTTGGTTTTATTAATTATTTAATTCATCATAGAATTTCCAAATATATATGTCAAATAAAGCTATTTTTTATATTAAATTAATTATTTTTTTTTATAAAATATATAAAATTTAGAGATAGACATTAATATTATTTCAACCATGGGTTACATGCATAGGTCAAATTTGGGTCAACTCATCCTCAGGATGCATGTTGTTTTTACCACCCATGATGCAATGTAGTTGAAGTCTTAAAGACATTAATTCAACTCATTTTCTTTTCCAATTATTTTTCTAGCTTGTTGTGTTTAATTATATATTTTGTTTGCAATTATTTGTAATTAGATAGAATTAGTATAGTGGGTAGTTTTTATTTTCTTGTCACTTGATGTGTATCAACGATTGGGAGATGAGAAAAAAAGGCTGCGTATGAATGGCGAGTTTTCTATTTACTAGAATCTCTTTCCGGAAGCTTTTTTTTTAGAATTGATTGCTACCAGTGGTGAAGAAATTGAATCAACAACATCGAATGCAAGCTCTGATAAAGTTTTCTTTTTTATTTATGAACTACAACGACCTAAAGTAGCTAAATAAGTAATGAAAGTAAGCTCCTGGCTAAAATGAGTCTTGGTTCTACCCACCGGCAATCATTTTTGGTTGAGTATGAGATCGACTCTCTCTTTTGTTAATAATATATAGCTTTTGAGTTAAACTGATCCGTCTATACTAACATAAACGTGAAGCGTTTGGTGGTGTTCTTAGACACAATTTTCAATCGTAGTGGCGTGTCTGTATCTCCGGTTGAATAAGGCTGACCATTGTTTGTTTGTGATGTGTATTAGTAATATCACAAATGAGCATATATTAGTTTGTATATGGGTAAATTAATTTGATATATTGAAAATGCATTGTAATTGTATAATTTAGACCTAATTAAGGTCGATGGGTATTTTGTTATACGGTTATGCAGTTTGTTCATGTTATATGGTTGTATTAACATACATGTTATGATCCCTACTAACTTCGTTTCTTTTAAGTCTCATAAGTGATTACAAATTAATGGATTGTTAATTGCTTTAAATTGTAATAAATACATAAAAAGTTATTTTTTTTATTTTTTTTAACGTAAGCTACTATTTTTTCACTCTAAATTAAATTAAATGTCAGTGAAATTATACTTTAGCTTCTAAGATAGCTACATTTCATATCGGCTCTTATGCGTTGTGTGAGAATTGTTATGGCAGCTCGTGACATGCAAAAAGTTATCTTTTAGCATTACAAAAGATTAGTTTCAGTCAGATACATAATTTTCAACCATTGCCTGGTTTTTTCTATACATACAAAATATACTGTTTATGCTAATGACTTGTCGGTTATACATAAAAAATTTAATGCAGTCTAGTTACAAAAAGTTGGTGTAGTTATAACTTATAAAAACTAGCCTAGTAAAGAGGTCAAAATGTAAAAGGTAGTCAAAATGTAAAACCCACAAAAACAATAACGCCTAAAATATAATGTTTAATATGCATTACCCTTTTTACCCGTTCATGGAAAAAAGAAGGCAATATCTAAATAGTGAAAGACGAATATGCTCCACACTTTATCACGCCAACATATGAAAGCTGTCATTGTTTCCCATAACAACGATTTTGTATACAATTTTAGAGTGTCATAATTCATAGTTGTTACATATGTTTGAATCAATAACGATGAAACAACAAGTAGTGGTTGGATGAATCATGCATCATTTTAGGTCTTGTATGACTTGGATTAACCTGCTAAGAAAAATCGTTAGCCTCACCGCGGGAAGAGGGGGTCCCCCACGATCGATTGCAGTGTGGCAAACAGTGACAGCATATTGGAGAGTGTGAGGTAATGGAAAATGTTGTGATAAGTGTGTGTTAAAGTGTGTAGAAGAGGAGAGTGGGTATAGCTTAATACAAGTGTAGTATTTATAGTTGAGTTGAGTTCTCGCTCAACGACTCCTTCGTCACGAAGCTTCACGCCAAAGAGGATATATGAAATACTCCTTTCTAAAGTGCATGTTCTCTTTGTTACCATTTTGGTGAATGGTTGCGGGTGAGTTGATAAAGAGAGATTTCGGATCCTTCAGAGTGACCTAACACTTGGGATGTGTGACTGTCCCTTAGTATTAACTTTATCAAGATTCCGTATGGATCATTGTCACCAAGTGCTATTGTGGCATTGAACATTTCAGCCTTGCTTGCTATGTCTCTTAGCTTCGCTCGTTTGACTTGGTCGTTGGAGAACCTACATCATCAAACATATAGCTTAGATAGTTTTTTAAGACTGATATATATACATATTTTAAAAAAATCATATGTGACAAATCTCCTTTCATTTAGCTCAAAGATTATATTCGGATCAAATACTACTACCTGCTTAGTTTTTCCTACTATATAATTAAGTTTGTCTATATATATTTACTTAGTTTAAATTTTAAAATATTGTCGTATTCATATTAACCGGTAAATTACGAAGTAATTATAATCCTTCTATGATTCAAAGTTTAATATTACACATATATCACTCGTGTTTTTTAATAAAAATTAATTTAATATCGTGTTTTTTACCTAAACTAGTGTGTTACCCAGGGATGCTAAACTTAAAGCCACACTCAAGCGCGAAGCAAGAAGTGTGGAAGGTACAAGAACAAAAGGATAATACATGAACATGGAGTTGGTAAAAATAGAGAAGTAACAAATGCATCATAAATAGTAACTTACAACTGGAATAACTTATGATTTTAACAAAGTTAATGCATAACACGATTTTAAGTAAAGATAATATGAAAAACTTAATTAACCATTATGCTTTTAATATGGACCAACCTATCCACACACCGGGTCCATATTCCACACACCCCCTTAACGCTAAGCTAAGGCCTTAATGCAGCATATGTCATTCCCGAAACATCATATGCTGCGCATAGGCCTTAGCGCAGCATATGGCTTCTTTTCCCAACCCAGTCCACTTTTTGTCTTGTTTTTTTATAAATAACCAGCATGTTTTTTATAAAGTTTTTTGTCTTCTTTTCCCAACCCAGGCCTTAGCATGTTTTTTTATAAATAACCAGCACGTTTTTTTATAAATAACCAAAAACAAAGTTTTTTTATAAAAAAAACTTTGTTTTTTGTTGTTAACATAAAAAACTTTGTTTTTGGTTGTTAATAAAAAAAACTTATGCTATATATACATTCATACACAATCATTAATCATAAACATACAAACCCAAATATTATAAAGTAAGTAACAAATAAACGTGATCGATAAACTATATAAAAGTTAAATACATTACAAAAATTACGATAACAAACCAAAAAACTAAACATTAGAATATAAATCACTCATTATCTTCATCATCCTCTTCCGACTCTGATAATCTCACATCACCCATCCTTAAATGCAAATGTATAGCCTCAAACATCTGTAACGACCGTCGCTCATTCAGTTCCACTCGACGCTCCACTCGTTTGAGACGACGATCGAAGTGCCGAGCTACTGTCTGTGCACCCGGAGGCAGGTCGTTGTATATATGTTGTGGGTGTTGGGGTGGCACATGTTGCTGCTCTGGCTGCTGATCCTCTTGGTGCTGCTGGTCTGGCTCCTGATCCTGTTGGTGTGGCTGTTGGTCAGGCACCGGCACTCCCGGCATCTGCTCTAAAAAACAGGAATCTGGTCCCACGGCGGTAGCGGGACAGGCACAAATAACTGTCCATCCGCGTTCCGGAACCGATAACCAATGCTCGTGAATCTCTTCAACAGCAAATCCGCCTCAGGAGCATAACCAAATGATCGCGCGATAACATTGACGTAAGCACCCCCAAATAATTGTCCGCGCGTCTGTTGATGATATGCAGACTCAAAATACTCAGCTAAGCATACAGCAAGTGTGCACGGCCGACGAAGAAGTAGGCAATACAAAAAGAAAAGGTCACTCGTGTTGACCTTGTCTTTGCTACAGTTCCGTGCAGAGATGGACGACGCAATAAGACGCTCAAAATATCTGTGAAGAGGGTCCGTGATAGAGGCAGCCTTGGCCTGAGACGCTCCAAAATGCGTCGAGGCAATAACCCTCCAGAAGCTGATGAGGGGCTCCCGAGGCAAGATCCTGAGCCCCTCAGTGAAAAGCGGGGTGTCCAGCTCCTCAAAAGTATATAACCCGCAACGCAAAGCAAACTCCCGAAGAGTCATCGTACGCTGAACCCCGGCCAGACGGAAAGATATATCGTTAAATGGTTGGTTTGGGTTCTCAACAAAACCGAGCGGTCGACGCTCATAAACAAACGAGGACAAAGCTCTCATCAGAAATACCGGAACAAAGCTCTCATCAGAATAATCACTAAAAATGTAGTTGTTAAACCACGACATTGTAACGAGAAACTTGGTATCAAATGAAATGTGAAAATCTTTGAATCTTAGCAAAAAAAATAGGTGACAGTCGGGTAAATATGCTTAATGGATCCATATGCCGCGCTAAGGGCTATGCTCAGCGTATAGGTGTTGACCGATGAATATTTCTTCCGTCCAAGGGGCAAGAACTGCGTCTGTTAAACAAAACATGACCTAGGCGCCGCGCTAAGCCCTATGCACGGCGCATAGATGTATTCCCGATAGGTTTTTCGTTTGTACGAGGTGTAATTATTTTGTCTGACAAATAAAAGTGAGGCATATGGGGCGCTATGCCCTTAGCTCAGCATATGAGGTTGTGGGAATAGTTTATTGAGGTGTGGGGATAGCACAGGGGTTTAATATATTAAAATTTTAAAATCATAAAGTTACATACAAAATGTATGTTTCTCCAGACTTCAAGATATGCTGTCTGGCAGGTGACAACAACAACTCGAATATTATTTTACTACATACATATACTACATTGCCCCAACATTAGGCATTTAGGCTTAGTTTATAGAGTAGGTCATGAAGTTTTTAAAAATTTGGTCTTTTAATTACATGACAATTAAATAATTCCGTTAAATGAATGTCAAATTACAGTTTTACCCGTCCATTTAAAAGTATGTAAAACATAATAGCTTAAAACCCTAAAAATCCTTGACTTTCAGTGGACCCACACAAACGCAATTGAGTGATTAACCGGAAAACATAAATTTTATTTTAGTCAATGTTTTCAGAACCGGATAAGACGTTAAACGGGACTTCTTATCGGTTCAACGGTCGGACCGGTCGAGCCGGATTAAAAGACCAGATGATTTTTAAAATATTTTAAATATAAATACATAAAATATAGAAAAATTTTAAAAATTTCCGGTTCAACCTATTTTTCTACCGGTTCAACCGCCCAGTTTTCCGGTTCAACCGGTCGGACCGTTGCGACCTGCCGATTCACGACTAGAGCGGTTCGAACCCCTAAATCAGACCGGTTGCATGTCAGTTTCCGGTTGAATCGGTCCGACCAGCCGGTCCAGTACGGTTTTCAAAACACTGATTTTGGTTTCTAATGTAAGTCTGGAAAAACGCAAACATTTTCATTTAATTGTTATTTTATTGTAATTTGTTTTTATTATTCTATATTCCTTTGTTTTTAATATTTTAATGGTAAGGACAAAAGTGTAATTTGGCAATCACTTAATGGAATTATTTCATTATCACTCAGGTCAGAGACTAAGGTGCTGTTTGTTTTTTCTGCAGGAAAATGTCTGTAGTCTGCAGACCACATCTGCAAACATCTGCAGCAGAAGAGGTGGACCAAACGTCTGCTGTAACATTTGCGAAATTTGATTTTTAATTATAATATCGAATACTTAAAGTTTATGAAACTTATTGTATAAATAATTTAGCAGGTGAAAACACTAACAATAACAATAATAATAGCAATAACAAAACAAAACTTATCAAAATATATGTATATATAATACTTGTTTACAACCAAAAAAAAAAAAAAAAAAAAAAGAAATATGGAAAGATAAGGGACCAAAATTGTCAAAAGCCCAAACTCTCTTCTTCTCCCTCCCTCTCACGCAACATCAACAGTAACATCCTCTCTTCACCATACTTGAACACTCCAACCAAATGTCAGTCCAAAATCAGAACTATTTCGGGTAGTAGCGTGTTTAACTTGTCCATAGCTAACATCAAACGGGTATATCGCGTGCAATTGACCAAAAATTTGCCTGAAACTTTTCTTTTTCTTTGTCTCGGCCGAACTCAAAATCTAAGACCAAAACCATATCTAAACCTCACCATTTTGCAATTAAACTCACACACACACTCACAAACACACCGCAAACAAACCCCCATACCCAGATTTCACGAAAACGAAGTAAAAATCACGCATCAAGGGCTAAAAAGGGGCGACCCGTTCGTTACTCGTACACGTACCTAGCCCACACCATTTTGTAAGTTTCTTATACCATTGAACTCGTTTTTGGGAGTGGATTAAAAGCCCTAACGTTAATTTTATCAAAAACCATGAAAACGAATCCAATTTGGGTTGTGAAGGATCTAGGGCTCATATGGGTTTTTGGGAGATTTTCAAATCTGCTAAGGATGTGTTAAAAGATATAAATGGGGATGGATTTACAGGTCAGACACCCAGCTCAAGTGGCTGGGTGCATCCTCTAAGTTGCTGATGGTCACGGGTTCGATTCACGGCTGAGCATATCCCCACCATTTTTATTTAAAAACCATGTTAATTCTTCATATTTTCAAAACAACTAACTGTTAACACATTTAAGTTACGGGTTTATGTTGGGTTAGTCACCTAGTCCAAGTGGCTGGGTGCATATGTTAAGCTGCAGGAGGTCATGGGTTCGATTCTTACAACCTGTTTTTCTTGTTTATTTTGTATTTTGACCACTAATTCACATTTTTAAGCATTCAAACTACCCACTAAACATGTAAAAATTATATTTTTATCATTTTTATGACTTAAAAACCCAAAAGTTTTCATAAACAAATATTAACTTTAAAAACTTTATAAAACCAAGTAACAAAACATGTATACATTTTTATAATAATCCTTGTGAATGTTCATTTAACCAAAAATATTCATTTTAATCCTTGTAAGATTCATTTATATAAAAATTAGACACATAAACTTATTTCGTCAACTATTTAAAAACTTTATAAACTAAAAATCCAAACGTCATACCGTATTTGTAAAAAAAAAAATCAAGTAAACGACTTGTAATGGCAATAATCTTTAGAGGTATATTATTTACAAATAAATAATATATTAACCTATTTTTATAAAAACTTATTAATATACCAACATTCATAACTATTTCACAAAACAACAAAAAAAATAAGAATTTGACTCGTACGATCTCGAAACCACATATGGACTAAAATCATTATGTTCGATTAATAGGATAAGCTACCGAGGGTTATTCCCGGCTTCCACCGTATATTTTCTTCAGTAGATTTTGGAGCCGATTAATGTGAGTTTACATACCCCTTTTTATATTTATACATTTTTGGGGTGAAACATGTTATATTATTCAAATACACTACATGCACTAAATCTATTTATCAACTATGTGATTCCATTTATGTCTTGGTTGTGCTTTATGTATACGTGTGGTGTTCTAATTTATGATCGATACAATCATTAACTATTGCTAGCCCAGCGACGTCTTAGATCTAAGGGCCTGACAAGCCTTTTTGGTGCTAAAGCCGATGCTAAGTCCGGCTCTTCAATGACGCATTCTAGTTCATTGAAGGAACCAAATTTCACTTAGCTGATCATATACTATATTCTATATTGTTGAGGCTTGATTGTACATTTGAGGCCGTACGTGTTGTTACATATTTGCACTAACCATTGTGGACATGGAATCGCTTATCATTGTGATCTATAAACTATTATCTATCTATTTAACTATGTGAACTCACCAACATTTTTATGTTGACATTATTTTCTAACATGTTTCAGGGAATACCAACGTTTAATGCTAGCTTCGGATCATGAACACTATAGGCTTTTGGACCTAGCTAACTTCTAAATCAATGAACAATTATTAGCTATGTCATTTGTAATTTGCCAAACTTGTGGACAAATTGTACTATTTAATTTGGTGATACATGCTTATTTAAAACTCTAATTTGTAGCGTCATGTGGCTATGAGCAATCTCTAACACTCACGTCTCGACGATTATCCGCCTTTTATTTATTTAATTGGTCGGGGTGTGACATCTGCAGTCTGTAAGAAGAAGACTGTTTGTTTTTTAATGTCTGCAGACTAATAAAATAAAGTGAAATTTAAGTAAATTGGTTATTTAAACTTACAATTAACCAACAAACTAAAAAATTTTCGGTTTTACCATCAAAGTACATCTTACAATCAATCAACAAACTCTAAAATTAAAAAAATGTTCAAGAAGAACGTTTAACGCAACCACAAATCATCAATACATACATGTAGGTTTATAGCTTAGTAACTCAAACACAATCAAACAATGGCTTCCATCACACATAGTATAACATGGCTTCCAACAATGAAGCAATCTATAGCCTAGTAACCATTTTCAATCTGTAATCAATCAATTTGTATGGTTAATTTGCATATTTCATAAGATTATATATATAGCATATGCATATTATAGATTAAACTGAAAAACAAACAGACAAAACAATTGACATTGTTAACCAACAAACAAATATTATATAATCGATTTGAATGCTATTCCAATTTGGGGCTTAACGATGCAAAAATTTCACAAGTTGCTGGTCGTTTAACCAATATAAAACTATTATGGGGATGAACAAACCTTCGATTTTGAGATGGTGGCTGACGGTGTTGGTGGCTGACAGCGCAGAGGGGAGGAGATGAGACGGTTTGCTGGTGACTGCGTAGAGGAGAGGAGAGGAGAGGAGAGCGTGCAATGTGGCTGACGGCTCAAAGGGGATGAGAGGAGAAGGGCTGCAATGGTGGCTGATGGGGATTTTAGGGTTGAGATGATTTGCAGGGGATGAAGAAGAATAGAAGAGAAGAAAAGAGGTGAAAAGACATAGGTTTATGTCTGCACCAAAAAGAGGACGGAAAGACGTTTTTTAATGAAATGTCTTCCATAAAACAAACAGTCTGCAGACATAAACGTCTGCACGTGGTCTTCTCCGTGCAGACATAAGAGGTCAAGAAGACCTTTTTTAAAAAAACAAACACCCCCTAAATGTGTTACACTTTGTCAAGCTGATGAGATCAAATCAGTAACTTTTTAAATCCAGTGACAAAAAGTGAAGTTTTGAGAAACTTCAGGGACCAACAGTGTAATTTACTCTATTTATGTCTATATAAATAGTATTGGAAAACTTATTAAAACTACAAGTTAATCGTGGGAGAGGGTATCCAACCACAAGTGACAAATTATTAACATGCGACTCTTAACGTGAGGTTATTCAATTTGTTTTAAAGAAGAAAATAAGAGATTAAATGTGCCATTTATACGACTATATGGCCACTAAACTAAAACAAAACATGTGTTTAAACGTGACAAGTATTACTGGCGTGTAATCTACATAAGGTGTTACTAAAAATGCATCACTCCAAAGGGTCTATCAAGTGTGCGTTAAAATTTTGTCACACTATACGGACTGTGTAATAAAGCACAACCAATCGTATTGTAATATTTTATCAATGTTTAATTGTTCACATAGCTTATCTGTCATCAACACATCATAAATGTCATGTGATTTGACAAACACACTCTTATACTACCCCTCATACAACTCATATTGCCATTTTTCTCATTATACACGAACCATAAGTCTCTTTCTTGCATATCATACAAGCCTAGATGGACCATACCAACGGTGCTTGTTTACTTGTAAATTTGTAACCATTTACTCATAATATTTTTTATAAATTGTTTTATCGTTAATGTAGGACTAGCTTATGATAAATGTTTCCCTTAAGATGTAAATGTTATGCGTTCAAACAATCAATTAGTCTAGAGTATTTTAATAACAAATATAGTCGAATTGCCATTAAAGAAAATAAAAACAAAATAAAAAAAACAATTTTTAAACCAATAATCTTTTGATTTAGCGATTAAATTGAAGTGAGAATCTATTATTTACAGATCCTAAGTTTAAATTCAGGAGTAAACTTCGTTTTGCCTCCCTGGGGTTTACCTAAAATAACGGTTTGCATACAATAGTTTTAAAATTGCATTTTGCCTCCCTGAGGTTTACATAAAATAACGGTTTGCATACAATAGTTTCAAAATTTCGTTTTGCCTCCCTAAACTTAACAATTTGTCACCGTTTGCTACATCTGGATTAACTTCATCAAAATCAAACGTTAGTCAGTCCAACGTTGTCACACCCCGGTTAGGCGGGTGACGTGTGACGACTGATAATCAACGAAGTGGCGGAAGCGTACTTCTAATAAACCAATGATTAAAGGAAATAAGCATGGCATTACTTCATTACATATTAAAAATAAGTTTTGTCCCGTCCACTAAGGACGTAAAACGTGGTTCCAAATATTAAACGACAAGTGTCTTATCCAAAATGCATAATATAAAATTGTCTTTTTAGCTTAAACGGTGAAATAGTAATGCCATCATAACGGGTGGACTTCTAAGGCTTCTTCCTCTAATGATAGTCAAGCTAAGTCCAACTTCAAATACCTGAAAACATGCTCAAAAAGAAAATGGGTCAACTAAAAAGTTGGTGAGTTTCAAGTTTATGTTTCAAAAGATAATCGTTTGTAAAACATGGTTTCGTTCTTGGTAAAACATGAATCTCAATCTCAAGGTTTTCATATAAGGTAAAGAAACATTTTATATTGTCTCGTGATGTTACACAATGAAATAATGTTTCGTGATGTTACACAATCAACCCTGTACTTAGCCCGGCTTGTGCCTCATCAAATACCAAAAGAGCCAGGACTAAGCCCAAATACATGTTCCCACTCTGCTAGTGCAAGAACACTCGTCTCATTCAAAAACCTGCCACATGCCGCGAACGACCCCGCAGGATCTCAGTGCGGACCCTACCTCTAATGCCATTGGTGTATGGCAGGTAGGCACTGCGCGTGGGGGATTCCCCAAGTAGTACTACCCATATAAACAAGCGGTCCATCCCAAAGATAGAATTAATGATCGTGTAAATAATTTAGCAGATAGAATCAGATACATCACAAATAGCACATCAAATAACTCAAAAGTAACATATAAAATGAATAAGCTTCAAAACGTTTAAAAATAGCATGCTTCCATCCCAAAACATTAAGTAAAAAGGGATTCATGAAACTCACCTTGACAATTAAGCAACTAGTCACAAATAAGCAAAACGCCCGAACTTGCTTCTGAGCAACCTATTATAATGTTGTATACTCATAAGTTTCTATTTTATGAGCTATTATATAACCATGTGCATCCCTAAGTGTGTGCAATATTCAAATGATTCACCTCACGGTGTTGTTGTCGAGTTTTATAAAAATAAAGCTTCTTAAATTGGAAAGTCTTAGAGTTTTGGGTTCTTATTATTTATCACTTATCATTATATTTTCATGACGTGGACCTGTTCTGTGAGTTCCAACTCAGCCCCAAATATTATATTTGTTTTAGATAGCGCGTTTCGGGTGTCGTTAATTAATATAGTTACACGCGCCTAGTTTACAAGTTTTTAATGTTTAGTTCATTACCTATCGAGCTTTTCTTACCATAACTTTTATAACCTGTTGTCTACAAATTTTTGTAAGGTTTCGGTTCCAAAACAGAAAGATTTTCGGAGTTGTCAATATTAGTCCCTTAAGTTTCAAAAATGACACTTTTAATCCTAAAATTTCGTATTTTGACGCTTTTTGGCCCAACAAGGGTCCATACTCATTTTATAAGTCTAATATACTTATTTGAGTCATATTATAACCAAAAATTTCAGAAAAGTTTATATGTTATGAAATTATACATTTCGGTTTTACCGGTTACGGTAAAACCGTCATATTACGCGTTAAAAATCCATTTTCTCAACCACTTGACTCAAGACTTCAAAAATCAGTATCATGGGTTCACATTAATGTATATAATCTGTAAATAACAAGTTTTTAGGTTATAAGTACAAAAATCTCAAGTTTTACATAAAACCGTTAAAAACACGTCTTAACCGTAACCGTAAGGTAAAATGTATGGTTTCCCACTTTTTATGACAAAAATATGTTTTAGTCATCATATACTACTGGAAAATACTAACTTTCTGATTTTTAACCTTGTTGATTAATTATTAGGATTTATTCATGAAAATGTGTATTTTAGTGATTATTTTCACTAATAAATTTGTATAAAATACATTTTAAGGCAATAAATCATGAAAATTATTTTCTATCACTAAAATATGTCCATAAAGTCCTGGAGATAACAAAAATTAAGTTTCATAATGTTTGGTGCAAATTTGTAGTTTTAAGGCTTACCGGGTGCTCGGTTTTTGTATCTTTTTACTAGTTTAATGCCCGTTTTGTTACATCCAACCCAAGTCACGATTTTTACACTATATTTCCAGCCCATTTTCATATTCAAATCTGAAAGTTATGTTGGTGTTCATATTCATCTCTTTTTCGGGTTTTGAAGTGTTCAAAATCATTATTTACATCAATGTAATCTACATAGTTTTGTACCAAACCAAACCAAAACTTATTATATCTTTTAACCATGCTTATGAAGGGTTTGTTTACTGTTTTAAAAGGTGTTTTTACGTGGGATTTTATAGAGTTTCAAAACAAGGTATTAAATGGTGGAAACTAATGCAAAAATGAAGGTTTTAAGGGTGTTTGGTCGTGTACCAACCTTGGTCCAAGCTTGGCTTCGAGATAAACGACTTGTGAGACGTGGATGGCTCCAAGAACTCGTGACTTTGCTGCTGGTTGCTACTGTTTCGTACAAAAGAATGAGTGTTTGCGAGATTTAAGTGAAGAAAACTCATAGAATGACCTAAATGGTTACCTTTAAGCTTTAGGAACGGGTGGGAACACTTGGAATGCTCTAAGATCTGAATGTAGGAGACGATTTGCAGCTGTAGTTGAGAGAATATGGGTGTGAATTTCGTGGGATGTGAAGAGAAATGAAGTGGGAGAGTGTATTTTGCATGTATGGGTAAAAACAAAGATAGGTTGAGTGTTTAAGTATTTTTTATTGGGAAAAGAGGGGTGGTTGAGTGTCTTGGGATAGATAATATGGCTGGAATAAAAAGAAATTAAGGGTTGGGTCAATCATTTTTTTTTATCGGGTGTTGAAGAGGTGGTTTCAATTATTCATTCACTCAAAAACTAAAGATAAATAAATATTTTGATACTTGAATGAATGTGGACGTGATATGTGTGTGCATACACACATATTTACATTTTCTATTAAGGTGGTAATTTGTTTATTGTGATAAGTAATTTAAAATGAAGTTAATTGAGTTATTGGTATTTTTAGTGGTTATTTGTTTGGCATAATAGAAGTTGTTCGAAAATTATTAGATTTATGAGGGTTTTCATTGTGTTTTTGTGGTATAAATATTAACCCATTGATTTCGTTGTATGAGTGTCGGGTAAATTTTATTTGTTTGCTTCTTAAGAATAATATTGTATTAAAGCAATGTTTCACTATTGTCTCTAATGATTTTACTAGTCTAATATAAGGCACTATAGTAATCATCTAGTCATAAATAAATACACGTGTAAAAATAATACCCGGGTACTACCAAAGTAATATTTTGTCTCTTAAATATTTGGATGCATATAAATAATGGTTAATTAGGATAATCACAAGTAATCATGTCCCTTATAATATAATTATCTAATAGTAAGTAAGGTTACGGTGGGACCTAATAGTCGGGTTGTCACAAACGTGCCTCTTACGTACCTTTTCTTTTTCCTCTTGCTTAAATGGGGTTTGGCTTGAAAATGACAAAAGTGCCCTCACTTGAGAGGCACATGGACTGACTAACGTTTGCTTTTTGACACGATTATTTCGAATGTAGCAAACGGTGACAAATTGGTAAGTTTAGGGATGCAAAACGCAATTTTGAAACTATTGTATGCAAACCGTTATTTTAGATAAACCTCAAGGAGGCAAAATGCAATTTTAAAACTATTGTATGCAAACCGTTATTTTAGATAAACCTCAGGGAGGCAAAACGAAGTTTACTCTAAATTCAGACAACAACCAACCTCTAACAAATAAATTATCGCTTAAAAAACCAATTTTCTCATAATTACTACTATTATTATTATTATTATTTATTTAATAGAAATAAATGAAAAGAAAAGTATTTGACTCACACTTATTTCAAGAACAAAGCAACCGTTATGCACTTACACTCTATCACCTACTCTCTTTACTATTCATGCTTCAACCAAAAAAGCACACTTTAACCAAAACCCATGATTCATTTCCCTTTTTTCTTCCTCATTTTCACCATCTTCTTCTTCACAATCTCCCACTCTCAATTCTCATCTACATTTCTTGATTCACTTCTCCAAGACTATGCATTTCAATCAATCCCCCACCACCGCCCCCTCACCGGACTCATCTACAACACCACCAATCTCCCCTCTAACTTAACCGGAACCACCGTCGCCGCACTCCGGTTAAGAACTGGTAGCTTAAGGAAACGAGGGTTTCATAACTATAATGAGTTTGATATACCTAGTGGCATTGTTGTGAATCCTTATGTGAAGAGGGTTATTTTGGTCTATCATAATTTGGGTAAATTGTCGGAAGTTTACTACCCGTTGCCGGGGTTTGTGTATTTGTCGCCGGTGGTGGGTTTGTTAGCTTACAATGCGGTTAATTTGAGTGGTAAAGAGTTGCCGGAGTTGGATCTCCGGGCATCGGAAAAACCCATTTTCATAAGATTTGGTAAGTTGAAATCTTCGCCGGAGATGAGTTCGTCGGAGATGTGTGTGTTTTTTGATTTATATGGTGGGGTTGCATTTGATCATGTGGTGAATGGGAGTGTGTGTACAACGGTGACACAAGGGCATTTTGGGATAGTTGTGAAAAGTTCGCCGGAGCCGGCGCCGGCGCCGGAGCATGTGCCGGAATATCCATTTGCTAGTGGAGGAGGCGGGGGTAGGGGTGGTGGTGGTGGTGGTCGGAGGAATAAGGGGTGGTGGGTGGGTGGGTCGGTGGCCGGAGGGGTGTTGTTGGCGGCGTTGGTGGTGGTGTTGGTGTTGTGGGTGAGGTGGTGTAGGGGGACGAAAAGGATGGAGAAAATGAGAGATGAGGCGGATCGCGGTGTTCCGTTGGCGGTCGCGGCCGTGGGGAGGGCGGAGGTGCCGGTGGCGATGGGGACTCGAACTAAACCAATTTTGGAGAATGAGTATGTAACCTAGGTTTTTAATTGTCTTATTATTATTATTCTTTAGTATAATTGTTTTGATTTCAACATTTATTTACTAAATATTTGTTGTGTAGGTATTTGTTATCTAGAAAATAAAATGTTAACGATGTAGCTTAGTTAGTTTTGATGATGTTCTGTTTTGAACTGCTAACTATAGCGTTAAACAAAATGTAAACGTGGCCAAAACAGTTTGATTTTGGGATGTTGATTGTTGATGCTCTAGTTTTGTTAGTTTTGAGTTTTAACGATATTTGTTAACTAAACAAGCAACTATAGTTTTAAACAAAATGTAATCATAATCGACTAGAAGTCTAGAACCAACCAAAACAACTTGATGTTGACGGTTTGACTAGGAATTATAGTAACTTATATTTTAGTAGTTAGCCTTGACGTTGATTTTGAGCTGAACCGCTAACTATTGTTTTCGATAATCGACTAGAAATGTGAGTAAGTCGAACCGGCCTAAATAGTTTGACTTTGATGGTTTGAATAGGCTTGCATGTTAAAATAGCAACCTAGGAATTAGATGTAAAATATATTTAAGTGAATATGTGATATTTAGAAAATATGTATAGCAATTTCTAAACCAATAAAAATGGAAATATAAGTTTATATCTAGATGTTACAATAGGAGCAAAAGACAAGAATATAAACCATCTCGTGATGCCAATGTCTTCTCTCAAAAGGCCAAATGTGCAATTCTCATCCTAGCTACATTACATTAGTTGGTTAGCCAAATCTAGTATTATATAGTCTAGGTTTGGTAAACGTATCCGTTTTATTTTTTCAATGTATCAAATAAAAACATCAAAATAAATGTAAGGTTTGGTTCTTGACAACCGACGTGGATAATTTAACACCTTGAAAGTTTATACGTCTTGTATAAGCATATGCAGTCGTATACGTCCCATGTATAGAGCTATACAAGACTTATAACCCTCTAACAACCCTTGTGATTTCCGCGTCTTCATTGTTATTTTGTGTTATACATCCCACTTTGTTAGTGCTATATGGGTCGTATAGCCATCTGACACTTTCTAAATTTCCTTGTATACAGTGCACTAGTGTTGTCTTACACGTTACCCCTTACACGCTTCTAAAACCTTCAAATCCATACACTACATCGACAACATTGATATTTCTAATTTTTATTGTCCACACAAACGCCTACAAAAATCATTATAACGTTTTACCAAACTAGAAACCAACGTATCTACATTCACTATCCTCAAATTATAGTGATAATGATATATATATTTCTTAATGTTTTGTGTGTAACATTGTTACTTTTTTAATAATTTCGTAAGATGTTTGAAACGAACTACTAGAGTAAATATGCATTTAATGATTGGTCAAACAACTATCAAAATAAGTGATGCAATAAGTATCACGCATGTTTTTGTAAGGCAAATATCGATACTAAATTAAATTATTTATTACTAACCTAAGTTCTGCTCTTCGAACAATTCTACACTTATGTTGTTGTGATAATGTTGATGCTACTTAGCTCATGTATGATGTGTGAACTGGTGCATTGTTTGATTTTATGATTCGTTAAATCTTAGATATCTTTAAGAGTCGCGCGAATACTTTTAGGTTGAATTATTTCCCGGTATTGAATCGAATAGTTCTTAGAGAAAACAAGAACGAGTATGAACATCTTTTAACAAATTTCATACCGATTTGACCAAATCGATTTTTTTATATGGGTGAACCATTAAACTAATGTAGTGTAACATCGTAACCATTCATTAAATGACGTGAAATTTTAATGTTATAATTGTCAAAATTTTCAATTTTTAATAATAGTTTTAGTTACATAGGTTGTAAACTAATAACTTTGTTAATGCTAAAAAAAGTTTTGAAAGCATAATGGATTTCTTTATGACACTTAAAAAACGGTAACGTGCATTAATAGGGGTGTAAAATATTAACTTTTAAGCTTAACTGAATATGAGACAGGACAGCGCGTTGCAGCAACCGGGTCACGTGTTCGGGTCTTGCGTAACTGACTTTGTCAATGTGTTGATAAGAAAAAGTAACGTCTCATACGACACGACACAATGCCGTAATATGTCAAATATTAAAAGGCGACGAAATATGAAAAATAGAAGTCAAAACGATAACTCAGTCAAATTCGGAATGTTGAAGTGGCATTATATGTCAAAGTAGAGTATGAGAACAAAGTCAAAAACTAATCAGGGGCTAAAATAACAATTAGTAAAAATCAAAAACTAAAATCTTAAATTTATAAAAGTAAAAAAGTATCACACGGTTGGACTACATGTCACCACGTGATTTATGTAAACTGAATTACATACTTGATTTCGGTTTGCTTTCAACTAAACTAATCTAGATCTAGTTAGAGGTGCACAAAAAAACCGGAACCGGAACCGATCAAATAACCGAAAACCGGTTCTTCGAAGAACCGGTTCTACAAGAACCGAACCGGAACCGGAACTGAACCGTAGGTTCTGAATAGGTTCTACTATTTTTTCCAAATTATAGGTTCCAAAAGAACCGGAACCGGTTCCTAAAAAAACCGGTTCTTGGAAAAACCGGTTCCTGGAAGAACCGGTTCTTGAAAAACCGGTATGTTTTAGTATTGTTATTTATTTAATGTTTTAAAAGCTATATATCTTGTAATATTTAAAATTTTTAATGTTACTTCCGGCCCATATCATAGAAAAAAAAGGTATTTTTTAAGAACCTGAACCGGTTTTTTAGGAACCGGAACCGGTTCTTTGAGAACCGGAACTGGTTCTTTAGGAACCGGAACCGGTCACTAGGTTCTAGTTTTTTCACCAAAAACCGGTTCTAGAACCGAACCGGTTCTTATAAGAACCGGTTCTTTTAACGTCAACAAGAACCGGAACCGGTTCTAGAACCGGAACCGGTTCTTCAAAAAAACCGATTTGTGCACCTCTAGATCTAGTTATTCAAATATTGGTTCGGGTTTTGTTATAGTAATAAAAGTTTTAATATTCATGAAACCAAATTCATATATATTGGGCTATTGAATATAAGGCCTATTCTAAGTTTTGGCCCAATCATGTTGCCATTTTAGACTCCAATTATAATACACTAAACTAGAATAAGAGCAAGTTAGAAAAAATACTGAACGTAAAAGGTACACAAAGCGGGTTGTGGTTCGAAACTGCTTCTGATTAAGAACAGTTTGGTTCGGGTCAAGGATAGCCTAACACCTATGTTTGGCAATGGAAGCGTTTCTTAGTGAGGAAACACCGAAACAAATAGGTTCGGTTTCGAACCATTTTTGGTTTGACCAGTTTCAACGTAAGGTGTTACAAATCAATTTAAGGTCGATCCAAACCGGTTCAACCCTAACTTTTTTGTTCCACAACGAGTTATAAATCGGAGTGATTTCTTTATGTACCAAAAGAGATTTTAGAATTATAAATAACAAAGTATTAATCATCGTGTTTTCATTTAATATCCTTATATAATATAGCAAAATCTATTTTGATTAGTTGTCATCATTAGAGGTGGTTTCATTTATGTAGCATCATAAGAGAGTTTGTCTCACAATAATATTTTTATAATTTAAATATGTATATATATCTATAATAATTATATTTTGATCCCCTAATATTTAGGAGAGTCTTTAAAATTACATTTTAAATCATCTCCTACTAGTGGTGTGAATGAGTCATCTTATATTTAACAGGGCATAAAAATGAAAATTATGTATAAAATTGGTAATAATCTATAATTAAATAGCTCAATTTTTTTAAAGAGTCATAACTTTTTTACACGACGTTATTTAAAAAGATACACCATAAAGCCGATGATTAAATCTTTTAAATTGAGTATATTATTGCAATACTAAAATAATAATGAAATCTTTTGTTACGTTTTTATCATCGTTTTGTCTCAAATTGATTGGAATCATTTGTGTCCCATTAATATCCTTAAAATCACCGTTTATAGTTTATACGTTATGTTCCCGAACGTAGCATGAACACTAAACTAGTTATTATATAATTCGTGTTAAATATCAAAATGCATACAAAGTAATATGTTTATATTTGTATAGATCATTCCAAAAAACGATATATTCGTGAAGAAAAGATTAAAAAAATATATTAGCAGTCATTATTCCACCATATGTGCACAAGATTCTTTTATATATATATAATAAGAATAATTAATTTAAGCAGCTTTTTACACTGATTTTTGTTGCGATTCACAAAGTGTCTTGTTGTGTGAATGGCCCAACGTGCACTGCCACAACAAACTACTTCCATCCCTTCAAATCTTAGGAATCCTATGTCTTCCTTTACTCCTCACCTTTAAATAATCGCGTAAACTATTTTACGCTAGATTATAACCTCGTGTGTTATACGAGGTTTTAGTAAAAATTTAAAAATAAATTATATTTACATTAAACAAATATGTAATTATGAAAAATAAATATGTTACATTTACAGCTTACAAACATATATGTAAAAGTATATTTTCAAATTTTATTTATTTTTAACCCGACTTTCCTTTTTTTTCTACTTAAATTTTTTATACTTGTTTATTTGTAAAAAAATCTTTATTTTCATTTTTACCAATTTCTCTTTTCATACTTTGCTGTTTCTTCTTCGAGTTTGACTTTTTTTTTAGAAAAATCGTTTTGCTGCACCGTTCCCTTACTATTCGTATAATTTATAATCGTTTAGGTTGTTTTTCGTTTTTGTAAATTTAGTTTTGATTATTAACTAGTTTATGTTTAACGTAATGTAAATCACCTTAAAACTACATGTAGTTTTGAGAGGTTTCGTGAGTAGGATTACACAAATGCCATCTTTGTATTCACTTTCCCCCTTGTATAAATGATAGTGGTAGAATAATCACGAACAAAAATAATCATTTAAATTAGACATATAATAATTTTAAGTTTGTTGGCTACACTTTATTCACTTTCCCCTTATTTGGTGTGTAAGATTACACTTAAGCTAGCACCGTATTCATTTTCCCCTCATATAAATGGTAGTGGCTATTTAGTCACGAAAAAAAATTAATCGATTAAATTAGACATACATAATAACTTTAAGTTTGGTGATAACCCTGTATTTACTTCCCCTTATATAAATGGTAGTGATAGAATAATCACGAGTCA
This sequence comes from Tagetes erecta, assembly GCA_030867185.1. Classification (NCBI taxonomy): domain Eukaryota; kingdom Viridiplantae; phylum Streptophyta; class Magnoliopsida; order Asterales; family Asteraceae; genus Tagetes; species Tagetes erecta. The sequence goes on from CM061494.1 coordinate 12,928,605, forward strand.
AAAATGATATTTTAAATTAATTATACATATATAATAATTTTAAGTTTGATGACAACCCGTATTCACTTTCCGCTTATATAAATGTTAGTGGTAGAATAATCACGAACAAAAAATAATCATTTAAATTAGACGTCTATATCTATCTATACATAATAATAAATGAATGTTTTTAAATACACTATTGGGCTATCTTAGATGTATTTTTTCTCGCTTAAAACTTTTTTATAAAAACATTGATTTAATATTTATCTCTAAATTAAATAGATATTATTTATATCATACTTATATATTCATATATGCTATAATTGATATTTCATAAATTTCATAGAACATTGATTTAATTATTCCTCTAAACAAAAATATCATGGGTATCATAATTTATGTATCGAGATACCGCATGGGCACACAACCCCACCCCCTTCGGGTCCGAATTTTGGGGTCCAATTTAAGGTATGCTCCCCGAGTTACTCCCCGAAGCTTTTAATGATTGGAGTGCTATGTAGGCTTGTACATTCTGCATTTCTGCTTGTACGAGACTTAAAAAAAATTAAAAAATGATGTGGGGTGGTTTGTTGTGGATTACATGTAATGTGGGGTGGAGTAGAAAGTGTTGGGTGATGTGGGGTGGTGAGAGGTGAACTCCCCTCACCCTAATAAGTTTCATTTTTATACACCATGTAACTACTCTTAAGTTTTTCAAGATTTTACTAAATATTAGGGAACCAAAGTGTAATTAGTGTTACTAAAACTACTATATTATTATACATGTTGAATATAAAATTATTAAATTATTATTATTATGAGAAAAACCTTCAAACGATATCACATAAGTTTTTTCTCTCTCCAACGATGTCACGTAAGGTTTTTTTCATTTTCATTTATTATAATTAGAGGAGATAACATACGTGTATCATAATCCCACTAGGAAGAAGTCATAAGGAAAAAAACATAATAAAATAAAAATGAGTTTTAAAACTAGCTAGTACTGACGAGCCTGGTTAACATATATGTTACAGTTTTTATCAATAAACATTAATTAACAATATATTGTATCAAAAAGATTTCCACGAGTCTTTTTATTGTTGACATAAACAAAACCCACCTATATAAGATTGTTATTTCATGATCATGATCTGAAATAAGTAAAACATGATATCAAGCATACATGGTACGTAGTGGCATATATAAAACTTTTGCACATAGTGTAGTTACTAGTTTTCTAAACGAACTTTTTTATATAAATAAAACCAATTGTTGCTGATAAATAATATAAAAAATTCAACCAGTTACGTAATAATATTGTATGACATCTTGTATTCATTTATTTGTTTTTAAAACCAAAGTTTTTTGATAAACTGCACGGTATAAAAAAAAGAGGACGTCTAGTACTAATAACCAGTTGTAATGAATATATGTGGTTAATGTTACGACAATCGACAAATACCTAATGTGTACCAATGTGTTGACATGACGATAGATTAATTATGTATGATTTTACGACTAATGATATCTATAAAGACATAAATTTAAAGTACATCCAATGTACAGTATACGTAGCATTTATTAAATGTCATAATCTCGACCTCTATAAGAGAATTGTACGTAATTGTGTACATGTTAATGGTACCAAATTGAAAATGTCAAACTTATTGATACAAAATGATGATAAAATGTAAATACTACAAACGTGTCATAAGAATATAAATATTGTTATTGGAACTAAATATCAAGGCACACATGTGTGTGCATATAAATGAAAATCGATAGTAAAAAGGTAAGAAGGTTTATGTAAATATAACCAATGATTATGATTGCATGCATCTACACTCACATAAAACACATTTTATTTTTAAAAAACACATACCTGCCCAACATAATAATTAGTGGTAGTTCTTTTGTCCCTCTTGTTCAAAACATGCAAATAGTGGTAAAAGTAACAGTGTATTAAATAATAATTAACATAAGATATCATAGTGAATTGTGATGTTGAAGATTAGAAATAAAGTAAAAAGAGTGCTTATGTCTTAATTTAGTCACTGTAAAATTGTTAATTCAATCTGAAAATATGTCATGATTCTTTGAAAAATTCACTGTTTTAGAGCCACGAAAGCTACACTACTGATAAAACTATCTATTCATACAACAAAACATTTTAACCAGTAAACTACTTATGTTACACTATAAACAGAATAATTTTGGTGACATGATTTGCAAGTTAGCAATGTTTTTCTTTTTCACATAATACGTAATTTGAGTTATAAAGCTTTCAAATTGTTTAGAATAATATAATTATATAACAACGTACATTTTAAAATATATTATATCTATAGTATTAATAATTTTAGAATTTCGGTGCCAATTTCCTTTTTTTTTCTTTTATTATTATTTTTTGTTTTTTGTTTTTAATAATTACAATTATTACTATGTATTAAAAGGAAAAGACATATCATAGTTTATTTTTAGTTTTAGAAATTTGCCACAAATTTATTTGTTGGTTTACAGCTTTTGTCATTAATTGCCTTTTATGCATTTTTGATGCATGTAAGGTATTTCATAGTGTAGTTTTAATTTATAGACTTTTGATACAAATTAATTTGTTTCTTGGTTTACAACTTTAATTCTTACCCCTAATACATGTGTTTGATGCATGTGGTATATGTTGTTCCAACGTGGATACACAAACGTATAACTCGTTTTAGCATGAGTTGCCAGTTTATTATATTTTCTTTCAATATATAGTAATCACTTTTTTTAGAGAAAAAGAGAAAGGTGATGAAGTGTGTGAAATACGATATCGTCTTTGTTGGTTCTGTCACATTGTAGGTTTTAACCATTGGATGATGGTAATGTCGGTTTGTATGTGGATATTAATGGGATTTGTTAATGTATTTTGTATATTTACAAGTGTTATAAACCCAATAACAACTCTTGCGTATATGTGCACTTGCACGAGATTTGGTTTTATTTTTTTTAACGTCGATTTTATTAGAAACTAAGCCACTAGCAAGATGTTAGGATCGAAAAACACAAAACAAACCAAACCACTGCAACATACAACTACACACACCTCTAACACAACGGACTAGTACACCAACTTTATTTGCTCGATGGCTAAGCCACACAAAAGAGCTAACGTTGATCGTGTCCAAAACCCCGTCCACCGCTAAAGGCAAGGCAAGGCCTTGAAGACGATTTCATTTCCAGCAAGCCAAATAAACCAAACCGTCGCCATAATGATGACATACGCCTTAATTCTCTTCCTTTCCGAACCCCTCAAATTATTATAGCAATCAATTCTATCTCTAATTGTCTGTCCCACCTCACCACTTCAACCACACCAATTGAACACTTTGGGCCAAACTTTAGAGGCGAAAGGACAGTCGAGAAACAGATGATCCGATGACTTCGAGCTATCGACACACATCGAACATTCATCAAAGCCAATTGCCACTCCACGATTTACCAACGTCTTTTTGCAAGGAACCTTGTATAGTCTTGTTGTCCACGCAAAACATCTTACTTTAAGAGGAACCCAATTTGACCAATGAATGGGGTTTATATCCACAGATACCCGATTTAGCTCAATGATTTTTCTTAAATTTTTCACAGAGAATTCCTTTCACCATTGCTTTTCCCACTCTCAAAAGTCAGGTGAACTAGATAAATTAATACCTTGTAAAAGTTGATAGCAAGATTGGAGCTGCTGCACTTCGATCCCGAGGGCAGAGGATTCCACCCAATCCCAGGCCCAAATAATTCTATCATCTTTCCTCTTACATCTTTTTCTCACTTTACACGATTTATTTCTCTCTAACTTAAACAAGTCCGAATATACCTCATTTAACGGTCCACTACTAATCCACTAAGACCACCAATCGAACCAAAACATGATTTAGGGCAAGATTTGGTTTTATAAACCGATATTTTATAAACTAAACTATATGACTATTCACACACGTACGCACCACCGTAATAGAAACATTAAAAAACAATAACTTTCTACACTCACACCAACACATATTTTTTTAATTCATTTTCACAAATCTAACAAGATTGGTCCCTCAATTTTGACCCATCTTACATCTCAATGCTTTTATTTTCATATCACACCAACCCAACTACAATCAAATCACGAGAACATCGGACACTCAGACTAGGGTGTAAAACAGTGAAGACGTCGCCATAAAAGGAGATGATCGTAGCTTAATGTGGATGTGCACATGTAGAGACAATCACGATCATACTATATACGCCGAGATATATAGCAACAAGCGAACGATTATAATTTGAAGTTCATTGAGCACTACAAATCAAGTCGATGATATACATGAAATTTCAACGACAGTACGCTTTGAATTTGTGGTCGAGATTGTATAAAAGCTAGGAACCAAATATTTATCTGTCATAAGATAAAGTGACTGTCATAATTATTATTCGATTGATTTGACTCAATGTTGTAACGCTCAATAAATGTTACATGACCCTCGATAACAATGTTGTAACAAGACATTGGTATAGTAGAAATCCACTATGGTACGAGCGAGTCAATTATATTATTTTATGTAATATTTTAACTTAGAGTGTATATTTAACTAGTGGTGTATAGAGTCAAACTAGAACCAAAAATACACATAGTCAATCCTTCTATCGATTAATATTAGTTTTATTGCCTATTGGAAGCACATAAATTTGGACTTTTGTTATTAACGCAAAGAGTTTATGGTAGCTCAGTCTTCCAGGTATTACTCACCTCCAAGTACGTTTAATTGCAAAACTTTTTTTTATCCACGGTAAAAGCATCTAAAACGATCTTTATGGTATTTGAGATCATATGTTCTTTAGCAACCAATCATCGCTGATGTATGCAATAGTGGGACGTTAACCTAACGTGTTGGTAACACACCTTAGGGAATCATCATATTCAATAAGGTATCATCCACCACCCTATTTACGCCTAGCCTTGATTTACCTAAGATGTTACACGTAAGGCCTCACCTATCCCCTCGTATAGATGGCTTGACCATCATCAACAAATGGTGTGATACCATATTGTAACATTTGCACGAAACCAAACCGACTTGAATCCCGAACCAAACCCGAACCCGATCGATATCCTTACAACCGTTCCAAATCCAAACCCGACCGTTACATTCTTCATTATCGGTATTCATTGAAATAAAATCATTAATATGTTTTTTTAAGAGCATATTCAAACATAAAATAAGATATTATATATTAATTTTATAAAATTATAAAGTTAGTGTGGTAATTAAGTTATTGAATTAATTAATAAAACTAACTTGAATAGTTGGTTATGTCATTTGTGAAACTCATAATCTAAAACTATTATACTCAAATAATTAGGAGTGGAAACAAGAGGGGCCAAAAGTAAACATTTTAATTAAATAGCAAATCATCATCTCAATCAATTTCCAATTCCCGTTTTTCTTGGCCGGAGACCGGCGTTGCTCCGGTAACGAATCAAACCACCAAAACTTATCCCTTTTAATCCATTTAAACCGGTTTTATCTTGTTATCCATCAATTTCGTACCCAGATCCATTATAAATCGAGATCTATGAAGTTTATCCTCACAAGAAACTCATTCCGAAACCGTCGGCGATTTCTAAATCAAAATCAAGTTAAGCAATTATGAAATTCAAACTGATTTAATCTATATACCTCCTTGGATGATTTAGAACCTGATCATTGAGTTAGTTTAACAATAATCACGAAATTTCAGTGATTTAAACCCATATAACAACCCGAACTTGACTCGATCTCGTTTATGGCCTTTGACCTCGAATAGACTATATATATCCTTCAGTACGATCATACGAACCCACAGAAACAATTCTGCTTTATCAATTTCTCTTTCAACACACACAAACGCGTTCATTGATCTCGGTGTTCTTCGTCTTGGCATATGACTCGTCCAACGTAAATTCGACTTTTATTGAGGTAACCAATTACAGCTTTGAACTCGTTTTTGTCTCTGGATCAATAGCTGTATGTTTGATTTCGTTGTGGTTCATTATCTTGTTCAATTGGATCGTTTTAGAGATTAGGGTTCATGATAAATTGGGGAATATTTACTACAGATTGTATTTATTTATCTGTTTCTGGTTTCTTCAAAAATATTACTTCTGGTCTAGTGGTGTTGTTCTTTGTGCGTGGCCCATTAGGTCTCCGGTTCGAGTCCTAGGATGGCCATACTGTTATTTTAATAGTTTTACATTATAACTTTCATCCCTTTCATTTTATTAATGACTATCAATATAAAATTTATTCCTTTGAACTTTATAAAATTACAATGGTTTACAATAATAAGGATTTTTAACTCATTTTATGATATTTAGACATTTATAATGTTTGTAAATTTATAACTACTCGGATTAACTAGTTACAACAATTTAAAATAATCTATTTTCATTATTTTTACTTAATTAATAAACGTGTTACTCGCTTTATCACTATTCAAATATTACGTATCAAATTATTTTATCATTAAATTATTATTTCAATAACCACTATCTATTAAAATTATCATGTTTCTTATGGAATTATTATAAAGAAAAAAAAACTATTATACTATCATTTAGAACATTAATATCAAAAACCTCTAATCCCCAAGTTGAAACCCTAGTTCCCAAATCATCTTTAGAATCCTAAGTTTCATATTCTAACTTAGACACCGTTCTCTAGATTACTTTCTAAGGAGATTTATTCGGTGCCTTATTTCACGAGCCTTCTAATTTCAGCATCATTGATCTATCAAGTGAGTATTCATAGCCTCTTTTTACGTTTTATGTTTTGGGGTGAAATCATGTTTATCATCTTGTTACTTTTATTCATTTTATTTTATCACCTGATACTTTAACCGACGGTGATTGTAACCTGTTTTCATTTATTTGGTTTAATTGCCTGATATGTTAACCGATGGTAATTGTAACCGTTTATTTATTCATTTTTGTTTAATTACCTGATATGTTATCCAAGGGTAATTATAACCGCTTATTTGTTTCATTTTAACTTAATCACCTAATACTTTATCCGAGGGTGATTGTAATCAAATTTTAACTAAGTCACCTGATACGTTATCCGAGGGTGACCGTAACTACATTTGGTTTAATTATCCGATATTTTATCCGAGGATGATTAAACTGGCTTTTCAATTTGATCATTTTATCAACGTCACTTAGTCTGTGTGATTAAGTGGATGCTAGTTGTAACGTTAGATTGTGCTATATGTTTACCTGGTGTGCTACACTTTGTATTTATAGTTTTGACATAACATGAGCATTGAATTCATTTATTCATTTTAATCATTTTGCAAACATTTTAATCATTATCTATATATATATATACAAACCTATGTTTACTCACCAGCTAATTCGTTAGCTGAACAAATATTATTTTCACATGATTTCAGAAAATGCAGCTTAGGAGGATTTGAGATGCCTTCACACGTAGGACCTTGGACCTAGTTTAATTAAATGAGATTATGTTTGTTTATGATCTGACACGATGTAACTTGTTATTTGGAGATATGAAAAAAAAATTTGTTAATTTATATTTTTATCATTTTAGCACCATGAGCTACGAGCAATCTATTCATTGCGTCCACCTCGATGATTCCGCCATTGGTCGGGGTGTGACACATATCATGTTATCACAAGTGTCCTCACTAGTTTGGAGTATTCTTTTTGTCCAATCCATCTTTCACGCCAAAGTATTCAAGTTATTATCACGAAGTTATAACTAAAGGTAAATCTACCATCCTCAAATTCTTGAGAACCAACTATCTCTTTCTACATATGATCATGGATCATTGGATCTCTAGTTTCATCTGTCTTTAACTTATAAGAAAAATGCCACCAACTCCCATATAACTAATTAATCATTAATACACTCCCTAAGAACATTCACAAACCATTCATCATCCCCGTCCTTATAATTACATTAAAAATCATTATATTTTCTCTCTTTATCTAATTAAATAATACATTTTTATACATTATCATTACAGTTTCTCTTTTATTCATTTACAACCACTTTAAAAAATATTAAATTATTATAGATTTACAGGTGTGAACTTTTTCTAAATATATCATTTCTTTCTCTAGAACATCAAATTTTCTTTCTTCTTTGCTTACAATCAATACTTCAAATATTAAGGGTATGTTTGGGATTGCTTATTAATTTCTCTTTATATCTTTCTCATTTTTTTTCTTTTTGAAAAATCACTTCCTACTAACTTCTTCTTTTCTCATTTTTAAACACTAAAACTCATTTTTAACTCACTACTCAAACATTATTTTTTAACTTATTAACTTTTCAAAAGTTAATAAGTTAAAAGTCGATTTAAATTATAAGCAATCCCACTAAAAAAAACTCACATCAACTTAATGAATGAGTTGTAAATGCTGGTGAATGCTGTAACAATATATAAAACTAACTATAAATCCCAGTATTTAACCACATTATTAAGCATGTACGTCAATCTTCAAATTTTGACTATCACATCAACCCATCAAAAGTCAAAAGTTAAAGGACTAAAGCAATCACTTTTACCCAAAGTTTAAACATGAAACATGAAACACCTCTCTCTCTCTTTATAAGAAGCACAAAATTTTCCAACCCCTTCTCCATTTCTCCTTTTCTTTCATTTTCCCTACCATTGTCTCTTCACTTCTCACTCCACACAAGCCTTGTTATCTCTCCTCCTCCTCCTCCCTCTCTGCCGCCGTCCACGGCGGCGCCACCAATCATGTCAAGTTTATATGGTCAAAACTTAACTTATTCACCTGCTAGAGCCCCTTCATCTCCACATATATGGCCTAACCCAGATCATGTTGACAAGTATGATCTTGTTTCATTTCAAGAAACATAAATCTTGTTTTGTTTTTTATTCTTGATGTTCACCCACTTCAAAAGTTATGATTTTGTGCATTTTGTGATTAGTTTTATGTGTTTTTGGTGCTTGCAGTTCTTATCTTGGAGAGCTACTTGAAGAAAAGATGAAGCTTGCACCTTTTATAAGAATTCTTCCAATTTGTAGTAAATTGTTGAATCAAGGTTCAATCTTTTTGCACTATTTGGATCTGGTTTTTTTTTTAAAGTTTTTATTTGTTTTTAGGCATGATTATGCATAAAGTTACAGTCAAATTAACTTTTGTTATCAATCTTGAACTTGTATGATACATTGTAAGTTTAGATGCTGATTTCAAGATCTTTTTGTTTATTTTCTAAGTTCTTATTAATATGTTCTTTTAATCAATCTGTTAATGTGTATTGATTTGTTGCTCATAATGGATTTTTTGTTTGTTGTGAGTTCAGTTTCAAAAAATAAAATTTCATTACTTTGAGGGGTGTCAAATCTTGGTTCTTGAAAATGAAACTTTGCATAAGTTATTTTCTTGATTTGCTTATTCTTGCACACAATGTAGTTACAATTGGAAGTTACAATGTGCACTTATAAGCATACTAAAACTTGCTCAATTGTTTCCTCAAAATGCGTTAAAAATTTCCACTAATTAGTAATGTCATTAAACTATTTCATTCACAGAGATATTCAGGGCTTCGGCAGCGATACCCAATCAAGGTTTTAACGACTTTGATAGACTGCAACGTGGTAGCCCAGGTCCTTTGAGTCCTTTAGATATTATTACTGATATTGAGGCTAACGGTTTAACCCGTTGGAACGGAAATGCGGGCTGGAGTCCTCTCCAACATGAGGTGAGTATAAGCTTATTTATTTTATAAATCTTTTTAGTACAATAACTTGTTATTAACACAATATCTTCTCTTAAAAAGTATTGCATTCTTTGTATATGACTAGAGCTGAAAATCTTTACTGATTTACATACGATTGGGTCAATTTGAGTTTTATTTTATCTGTAAAAGGCTTAGCTATAAAAGGAATGTGTTAACTAGTTAAACAGTCGTGCGATGCTGAAGTGACCTAACCCCGTGTGTGGCAAGATTTTGCCCATTTGACTCGTTAGTCTACCAACCCGCCTAGTCCGTTTGGCACGTATATGTAAGCCTAGCTGTTTAGTATCATTAATGAAGATTTTCGGGAAAATACATTTGCTTTTATCCCATACTAGCCTGATGCTACATTTTTCTTTCTTGTTTTTCTCCGATTTTCATCCGTACATATCATGATCTTTAACGTTTCAGAAACACGCAATTATGGTTTGCAAAATAAGGGTGCTTGATTGATCACTACAATGGGTGGGGTTTACTTGATAACACTATTTTGCTCCATTTTCTAAAGACTTGAGTAAGCTTTTTGCAACTTTTAATCTGTTTGACCCGTTCCCTTTTATTTACTACTTAAAACTTACCCGTTTGACCTGTAATAAACACGAAAACATGAAACTAAGTGTGGTTTTTACACAATAATCCCTAAAAGTCGTATGCTTTTGTTTTGTAGAGATTAGGTGTGCCACAAGGATTGCCAATGGATCAATGGAATGCAGCACCACCAAGCCCGGGCTCGTTCATTACAAAGAGGATCTTGCGTTTGGATATACCCGTAAACAGCTTCCCTAATGTATGCTATACGTCTTTAGATGAATTTATTACAAAATCATCTCATGCATTACTTTATTAATCCTGTTTTAAATGGAATAACTTAAAGAGTTTTTTTGTGTGTTGAACATCATTAGTTCAACTTTGTTGGAAGGCTTCTAGGTCCTAGAGGAAATTCATTGAAGCGAGTGGAAGCTTCGACCGGATGCCGTGTCTTCATTAGAGGTCAAGGATCCATTAAAGACCCTGAAAAGGTAACATGAAATGACCCTATCTTGAAATCGTTAATGAAAATATTTTTATATATTTTGTGTTATGTAAAAAGTTATATGCAAAGTATGTGTACAAAGACATTAGTGTTACTGTAACAGTCTAATTCTTAATAAACATTTTATGTGGTTGTATGGATTCAAATACACTTTAGACAACTATTGACCTGTTAACCCGTTTAAGTTTTTACTATATTTTCTGATTTTGAATATTTATAACATTTATAGATTTATCACCTTAATCTAGAAGGAAAGATTTTATTTATGGGTTTGGTTAATGAAACATTATATATCTTTTGTTTTCTATAAGAAGTTGTGTTAAGTATGTTTACAAAAGACAGTAGTGTTACTATAATAGTCTAATTCTGAATAAAACAATTTAGGTGGCCATATGCAATTCAAACACACATTAGACAACTTTTGATCCGTTTAACCCGTTTCAGATTTTACTAAGTTTTCTGATTTTAATTACTTAAAGCAATAAGGAAAGAATTTATATATGGGTTGGGTTAGTGAAATGTTATATATTTTTTGTGTTTTCTATAAAAAGTTGTGTTAAGTATGTTTATAAAAACAGTAGTGTTACTGTAATAGTTGTATCCTTTCAAATACACTTCGGAAAACTTTTAACCCGTAGCTGTTTTTACTAAATATATTTTGATTGTAGACATTTTAAACGGTTTTATCTTTATCCCCCTAACCTAGAAGGAAAGATCCTGCTTTTACTATGATGACAATTTTCTATTTTTATCACTGATTGTTAGAGATAAAACATAACTCAAGTCAACTCATTCCTAAGTATATAATTGCAAATTTTGCATGGTTTTTAAAAGCATTATTACCGAAAAAACCGATATATAAGTCCTTATAATCTCTGGGTACTATTAGATATTACGTAGTTTTGAAAGGTGTATTGAATATTTGAATATTTAGTTTTATTTTTGTTATAAAGGAGGAGAGTTTGAGGGGTAGACCAGGCTATGAGCACCTTAATGAACCACTTCACATTTTGATCGAGGCCGAGTTGCCGGCAACCATCATTGATATGCGTTTGAGACAAGCACAAGAAATTATCGAAGAGCTGCTTAAACCAGTGGTATGTTAACATTCTTTTTCTGCATCGTTGTACTTGTACGTCATGTAGTCACATCTGTAAAACATCTACGCATATAGGCTACTACTAGATTTGGCAATTGAATCCACTTCGTTTACTTATAAACGGGTCAATTCAGTCCATGCTATATCTCGTACGTGGAAAATGAATAAAAACGTAGCTAAAAGGGAAACAGGTTAAAACTTGAAACTGCATTTTTGGTGCTTAAAAAGCTTGTGTTAATTATTTTACTCAAAAAAATCAAATTATTATTAAAAGAGTGCTGTGTTTGATGCACTAGCTAGCAATGTTTCAGAACCATACCAAACAACGAACCGATCATCTTACCGGTTCAATGGTATTTTATATTCAAGAAAAAAATTAAAATGATCTAAAATTTAACAAAATACATATTAAAATGTTTTGGGTCAAATGACCCTATATTGAAATTTATTTGTTTTGACCCGTTATCCAACTCGCTTGACTCATTCATTTTGCCACCTCTAGAAGCCACTGATTGGTTTTTGACCCGTTTCAGGACGAGTCACAAGATTTATACAAGAGACAACAATTACGCGAGCTTGCCATGCTAAACTCCAACTTGAAAGAAGACAGCCCTCAGCCCAGAGGCAGCGTGTCGCCATTTGGGTCGAGTTGCATGAAACGAGCCAAGACTGGTTGGTGACGGGCCATGTACCTCCTTTTACGCATATTGCACAACCCGTTGATGCATGCCCATTGCTCATGGACCCAAATGGGTTGATTTATACAATCTTGCTGAGGTCACTGTGATTACTCATTTTGGTGATGATCAAACAAGGAGACAGAGAGAGAGCTTATTATAGTACTTTTTGCTTAGGTAGTTATTGGATTTTTTTTTTATAATTCTCATTACTTAACTTACAAACGGTTTTCGAGCTTCGAAACAATGGTTTTGAACCAAAAGCATCCCAAACAAATTTGAGATGGTTATAAACGAGTCGGGACGAGCTCGATCTGGACTCATTTGAATATTTGATTTATTGTAGCAACTCATATCGTATTTATTAAGTTTTGTTTGAAGAAAAAACAAGTTTGATTTGAAGCTGGTCTAAAACTTTACTATCATTACATCATTAGTATGACTTAAAAGCATTGATTAGAGTTGTAGTTGTGATCTTATAAGCTTTAACTGAGTTTTGTTATATGTTTTAACTCCGTTGCGATCTTCAAGAAGGATAATGAAGCTATAGTGACATAAAAATATAGAGAGTTCACTTGCTGGTGTTTTATATAAAAGAACTAACTTTAATACCCGTGTGTATAAAAATATTTAAAAAAAACTACAATCATTATATTTAAAGAGTTGTAAAATATTTTTGTTGAAATATATTTAATCATAAAGTTTTGGCTTATATAAAACAAATTATTTCCTTTAAAACATGACCCCTTAATCCTTGATTTATTAGACAGATGATCCATTATTATCATGATATAAAATAATCATGGTTGGTGATAAACTCCTTGTATTCTTAAAGAAAAATCATAGTCCTTCTAACTTGATACAATTAACTTTCATGTAAGTAAATGTTACGAGAAGTATTGGATCTTAACAGTCCTAACTATATGTTTTTTGTCGCAACTGGTCTCAAAGTTTTTATCACTAATGGATCGTCATCAATTAATTTTTTAACAACGTTAACTTTTTTTAATTCCAGGCCGATGTTTTAGGGTTTTGATCGAAAGAAAAATATATGTGTCGATTGATATACAAATTATATCGAAACAGTGCTCCAGATGACGAAACGATACTTCAATCGGGTATTTAAACCTAACGGTCTTGTAATCGGATGTACAAATTTCGTCGTTTGGAGCACTGTTTTGAAATAATTGTTACATCAATCGACTCATATTCTCCTTCCGATCAAAAACCTTACAATGACGATATGTAATTAATAAAAAAGTCAACGCTGTTAAAAAAAAATTTAACGACGGTCCATTAGCAACAAAAATAATAAAATTTGGTATCATCAGCACATATGCCAGAAGTAGAGACCGATAACGACTAAAAATAAATAGTTGAAACTGTTAAAATCTTTAGTTAATGCTATGAACATGTAATTATGTCATATTGATAAATTAATTAAAGAGTAAATTACGGTTTTCGTCCTTGTGGTTTGGGCTTTGTAACAGTTTTCATCCAAAACTTAAAAAATGCTCAATATAATCACTGTGGTTTTAGATTTGTCCCAATTAGATCCAAACCTCTAACACCGTCAAGTTTAACCGTTACTTAGTCCTCACTTGCATCTCACGTGAGGGGCATTTTTGTCATTTAACTCCACCATTTGCATATATCAACCAAGAAACCTAACAAATAGTGGGGTTAAGTGACAAAAATGCCCCTCACATGAGGGGCAAGTGAGGGCTGACTAACGGTTAAACTTGACGGTGTTAGAGTTTTGGATCTAATTGGGACAAATCTGGAACCACAATGGTTATATTGAGCATTTTTTAAGTTTTGGATGAAAACCGTTACAAAGCCCAAACCACAGGGACAAAAACCGAAATTTACTCTTAATTAAATGATACGTAGGCTACACATAATAATTGGGATGTATTCTAACATAAAACGGTAATTTTTCGTCATTAAAGCAACTGGTTGTTAATTTTAAGACCGGCGCGTTGCAGCCGGAACAAACTGTGTCGCAAAACTTGGGATAAACATGTAAATTAATATGATTAGATGATTTGGACCCGTTAAAACTATAGTATCAAACGCTATTAAAAAAGTAGTAAAGTTAAACCTATAACCAATCGAGTCAATTTTTAATACGTCTCTACTCTCTAGCACAAAAACTAAAGTTTTATAAAAAAAAACTTCAATAAAATGGTGGTCACCGTTAACTCGTTTGATTCTTACATGCTTTGCATAATCGAATTCAAAACCTAAATTCCACCTTAAATAGAAATGACCTCTCAATTATTCATATGAATGAAAGGTGCTAATGAATATAATCCAAAACCTCTAGTGACCAAAGTATAAACACACAAAACTATTATAGCGTAGTACTAATCATTATCATTGTTTTTTTAATAAAAAGAGAATATTAGTGTATACTATGGCTATCGAATCTATAAAAGATATTTTATAACACAACTTTAGTTGGTGTATGTGAACTAATGTGTTTTTCACATGTTTTTATTTTGAGCGACGAATATATATATTAATAATAGGATAGGGCTAATAAGTAGCTAAAAACTCCAAGTGTACAAAGAAACAAAATGTAAACAAATCAAGACATGAGCATACAATCATTAAAGTGGCACTCAACCAGGTTCGAAGATGTAATCCTGCAAAGAAGCTGGCGCTTTACCCCTGCTTCGTGCCTTGAGCCAAAGAGAGCTTATTGCAAGAATGTTACCAAGTACCATGTTGATTGAAGGTTGCACCCCTTCAAAAGTGACCTTGTTCCGGTGTTTTCAATATGCTCCAAACAGTCGCCATGGCCACCGTATGATTCCTTTTTTGAAATGTTTATCCCAATGTAGAAGGTATGGAGCCTCCATAAGATCTTTGAAATCGCAAGCATAGATAGGTTGTATGCGACAGAAGCTGCTGACTTTGGAGGGAGTCGCATGTGGGAATCCTATTATACAATGCTTGTCACATAAACGTGTTAACCGTTTTGGGAGCCCAGTTATTCCAACATAGAAGAATCCCATTCCCAGGCAAGTTATTAACGTGCAGAAGATTCTTAATGTATGCAGCGAAGAAGTGATGTTGGGATGCCTCACCCCACCACCACTGTGCGATAGGCAAACATGTATTGGCGTCCAGCTCCGTGAGTTGTGATGAATAGACCACACGAAATTTCATCATTGAGCGTGTTTTTTTTACATGTAGAAAAAATCATAATTATGAAGTAGAAAAATAAACGATTAAACGAATCTTGAAGTGGGTCAATTGTAACTTGTAAGCACGTCGCAGTTGTACAACACTATTTAGATACCACTCGAATTGGATCGAAATACTCGAAATTCAACTCGGTTCAATTCGAAAATATGCGGCTCCAATTCGATTCAAAGTCCAATTTTGAATTTATTCTCGATTCCATTCGAAATTCGAATTTAAAATACCATATGTATATATATAACAGTAGGGGTACATCGTTGCGATTTTTATTTTAAGTGAAATAGTCTCGCACACTAACTCCATTCAAATTACCGTTAATTTTTCTACGTGTGCCTCACATGTCATTAAGCTTGATTAGCTAATAGAAAACTCATGTCGATACAAAAATGCAAGAAACACCAGTAGATAACTAACAGAAGATGGGACAAACCAGAATCACAAATTTGTTCTTTCATTGAGGTAGCCAAAACATAGAAGAGACTGTAAAACAAGCCCCGAAGAACATACATAACAGTGAAAAAGAGTCAGAAATTTAACAAAACTGGCACTAGATATAAATTAAGCAACAGCATCCAAAAAAGCTCTTCCGGGCTGACGGTTGGCAAGAGGTCCATGACACCCAAGAAGCTGCAATACAATAACAACTACATCAACCATCCATGTAAAATTCAATAAAATAAACATTGACAAAAATGCATTATGTTGCAGTCAAGTGATAAAGAAAACCAAAAAAATTTTTTTTTTTTACCTTGGCGTTAACACCATCAGAAACAATACGGTTTTCTGATTTCCATTGTAGATAATCGGTACGGCTAAACTTGGTGAATCCCCTGAAAAAACCAAAAAATATCAACTTTAGTAAATATGAAAACACAGGGCAGCATCATAATATGCAAAACAAAAGAAAACATACCATTTCCTAGAGACAATAATCTTTTGACGTCCAGGGAACTTGAACTTAGCACGACGTAAAGCCTCTTGAGCATGTGGGCTGTTAGTATCCTTGCAACGAACAGAGAGAAGAACTTGACCAATGCTTACACGCGCACAAACACCTTGTGGTTTGCCAAAAGCACCCCTCATACCGGTTTGGAGCCTATCAGCTCCAGCACACGACAACATCTTGTTGATACGCAGCACATGGAAAGGATGAACCCTAACCCTCAAGTGGAAAGCATCTTTTCCTGCAAATTTAGTCATATACTTGTTGCAGGCAATACGTGCAGCTTCAAGAGCTTCGCTTGAAACATTTTCCTTTTCCCAACTAACCAAATGAACACAGAAAGGGAACTCGTCAACTCCCTTCTTTTTCATGCCAACGTCATAGATCCTAATTTTAGGGTCGGGAACACCACGACAGTAGCGAGATTTTGGGTATGGCTTGTTCTTGATCTGGCGATAACACCTGGCGGGTCCTGAGTAACCCACATAAAGCATGTAAGCAAAAAACTGTGGCTACAACTCTGTTTGAATCAAAAATAACTATTGCACACACATGTCATGTTCCAACTGACACAAATACAGATATACACAATTATGCATATTTGTGTTAACAAGCATGTCTTGTAAGGTTGTAATGTTCTAGGTGACCAATCGAACAAAAATGCTGGCATGTAGTTTCTTAAAGTTCCACAAACATTCTTAGCTATAACTTAAAAATGTAGCACACTAAAACCTTCTAGCAAGCTGATCACAATGAATTATTTACAAATTGTTCTTACAATAGTTGGAACATGAACAAAATAGAGCATATATGTTGAGCTAAATTCAGATACCAAGCTATAAAATCATCAACCAAACAGACTCAATAAGAACTATTAGCTAAAACATCATGCTAATGTCACTATTAGGCTATTACAAAACACCTTTATCAATCTAAAACTAAATGTATATCACAAAACTGGCTTAAAAAGTATAGAAATAAACTATTTAGCAAGTAACAGGACACGGTTAACGTTTGAGCTAGCTTAAAAAAATCTAAACACTCCATTTCTAAACAGACAGGTACAACATAGATCAGATCAAAGCAAATAAAAGCATGAAGATGCTTAGCTCATCAAATAAAATTAAACCAAATCAAATCAAAGACAATCAAGAGATCGAATAAGTATCTGGTAACGATATATGAATAAAGCAGATGAGGAGAAAACATACTTCTACCCATGGTTGATTGATGCTAAAATTGACGGAAGAACCCTAATTAGGGTATGAAGAAATGGTCCTTATATAGTAGCGAAATGGGCTTTGTGGGCTTACGTAAGGGTATGCGTCATTTGCGTGTTAAGTTAAACTGGGCCGTTATCAAAGGCAGGCTTCTAGACGCATGATCCAATTTGGCTGCGAATTTTGGACCGGCTGAGATGTGTATAATATAGTACATTTCTTAACGTCGTTTTAACTATGCGGTAAGCTATTACACTACCAATCATAAATACCTGAGTTTAAAACGTGAAATGAAATTTCAACCCTCTATTATTAGTTTGACACTATGGAGACTCGAACCTAGAAATCACCCTATGAGGAATTAGGAAACCTCTAGGATTAAGTCTCATAAACTTTATAACAATAAATATAATATTTAACTCGGAAGAAATTTTTATACATTTAGAGGGAGGTTTAAATGAATGTACAAGGGGGTGTTATTTCATGATAATATACTTGTTCGAGTACTTAGCAAAATTAACACATGAAACGAACAAGACGAATTTATTTATATAATACTAATTTGAAAGCTAAGATATTAACATATGATAAGATATGCGAGATTAGGCCGTCACATCACGCGCCTGGTCTTATATTATATCTAGTTCTTTTGGGAAAATGAGATGGAGTATAAACAAAATGTGCTTAACCAAACATTGCAAACCGATTATTGTGAGCAGACTACAAGTCAAAGTGATCAAATAACCAGTTTCAATACACATATCAAAACACCCTAAAATAGCCAATCATTGCATGGATATTGTACGCGAAGCTGTTCAACTAAGGGCATCATTGCATCCGCAGCCTCCATTGCTTCAGCTCCGACGAGTCGTTGGTTAGTGATTCCGTACAATGCATGCAACTTTGAGTATGCTGGTGGGTTCTGACTTCTGACGGATTTTTTCAACCTCTTGCGCTATTGTCTCTACTCGACCCTTAGTAACATTAGTAACCAGATCAGCACCCCTAGTAAGTAGTAACACTAGCAAGCAGATAATAATCAGGAAGGTGCTGCCACTCACGTGCAGCAGCATTGACAATCATCAGGCGTCGCACTGTAGGCGGTTGTCACCCCTATATGCATACTGAGAGGAAGTGCGAGTGCATTCTTGGCGTGCAAAGCCTTAGCTAGCCAGTATGACTGTCCAAAGCCGAATGGATGTGCGACTATATCCTAACCGCTACCTCTTGATGGCTCTTCAAGCCCTATATCGCCTGCAAACTTACCATAGTACAAAGTGTCTCAATGAAAAAGATATCCATTTCTGATAACAAGACAGTTTTGTTTTGTTTTCTTCTTGGGATTAGTTTTAGTAAATCAACAGTTTCAGTAACAGTTTACGTGTTCAAACTGCCGTTACGTGCCCCAAGTCCAAAAAACTGTAAATTAACATCCAAACTCTATTTATATATAAATCAATCTCCATGCATTCAAACGCAAACACGTTGATCAAACACCAATCTCTGCAAAACATTAACAAAAATATTTTCTGTTATGTTTAAACCCAAAAATTACAGCATATATATGCAAGGCTAACAGCCTAAGAGTAATTAAGGGAGCAATTAAAGGAATTGATCTTTGACCATGACCTACACCTATCCTATATATGGTTTTAAAACAGATATGTGGATAGAATTTTAGGGTGTGTGAATAGACAAGGCCATATATAATTACAATTGCCAAATAAACATCCTAGAGTTAGGGAAGGCCGATGGAGGGTTTAATTTTTTTACTTCACCTAAAGTTCACTTTTTTTTGTGTCGGATCGAAGTAAATTTCACCCGAGACGATGACCTCTTCGATGTTGGGTGAGTGAGGCGTACATTTGATGGCAGATGTGGTGTTCACATCAACATTCAATAGTACATCCGTATCATAAAATTTATTTAAACAAACACAAAAATTAAAAATACAAAAAATGTTATTTCATTAACTTCACATTACTTTAAATATTTATACTAAAAATGAACAAAAAATTGTAATAGTTACATATAAGTTATACATTGTGTGCTTAATAATGACATAATACCCTCATTATATAGAGTAAACAACATAAATTATGATGGATGAATTCAATTCTTTTCGTAATTGTTTCTTTGAGTTTTATGATAAATACATTATATGTATTTATAAAAATTGTATAAATTTTAATTAAATGTTAATATGGATAAAAGTTTTTAAAATACATAAATAAACTAAGTTTTTAATTAAAAAATATTAAAATTACATAAGACGTGAAGTTTAACAAAAAAATACTCAAATAGTTATTTAGGAGTAAAAGACTACTGTCATTGACTTAATTGGAAACTTAAACACTTTTAGTGTTAAAAGAATACCAATACACCAAATTTAAAGACAAAGGAGGTTAATTTTGAGTTTTGTACATAAAAAGATCGAACGTGCATGTTTGTATAAACATAAAAGACTAAAAGTGCAGTTTTGTCAACTATTTATGC
The DNA here is from genome assembly GCA_030867185.1 of Tagetes erecta. NCBI lineage: Eukaryota > Viridiplantae > Streptophyta > Magnoliopsida > Asterales > Asteraceae > Tagetes > Tagetes erecta. The sequence continues at coordinate 12,949,059 of CM061494.1, forward strand.
ATCCAAAACTCAATGACCAGACGGGATCGTAGTTGAACCGGGTTAGTCTTAAAATATATATATTTGTTTTAATTTTCTTGGATTTTATGTTCACATCTATTTATTTTTATGTTTTAGGTGATGAAATATGTTGATTTTTAGTGAAGAAGATGATAAACTCATTTTACTGAATGATGATGATTTGAATACTTGTCGAGACTTTTAAACTTATTATGATTTGGTTTTATTTTTGAGTTAAAAGTTGTTTAAATTATGATTTTTTTTATGATTTTTTACGTTAGGACTTCTTTGGATTATGACTTTTGTAGTATAACTTAATATGATTGAACTTATGTTATGTTTAAATTATCATTACATACAAAAACATGTGTTTACAAATTCTTTACAAATAATTACAATTAAGTATCAAGAAATACAACTTACATGTATTGAAAATCAGCTATAAAAACATAAATTTGTTGTATATATTTCTGTTAATCTAGGTGCAATTATCATTACACACAAAAACATGTGTTTACAAATTCTTTACAAATAATTACAATTAAGTATCAAGAAATACAACTTACATGTATTGAAAATCAGCTATAAAAACATAAATTTGTTGTATATATTTCTGTTAATCTAGGTGCAATTATCATTACACACAAAAACATGTGTTTTACAAATTCTTTACAAATAATTACAATTAAGTATCAAGAAATACAACTTACAGGTATTGAAAATCAGCTATAAAAACATAAATTTGTTGTATATATTTCTGTTCATCTAGGTGCAATTGATGGAACAACACCACTAACAAGATCACTGCCTGAAATATCTGAGGAAACATAAGGGTTTTTTGTTGTAGAAGATGAAGATTGATCAGAAGACACATTTTTCCCCGATTCAGTAACGATGTAATCACTGGTTCGTGACTCAGATTCTGGCATCATGTGCCAGATGTTTTCAAGTTCCCGGACAACCTCAGCCATCGATGGCCGTTCATCAGTGTCTTCCTGACAACATTTGAGGGCTAAAGTTACAAACTTTTCCACACATTCAGATGGATAAGATCCCATTTTTGCATCAATCACTGAAAATATCATGCCGGATCGATATGCAATATTAACCTGAAAAATAGATTAAAACAAAGATAGTAATGATTTCAGTATTGGATCAAGTTTTCTTGATTTGACATCATAAGACTAAAGATTATCGTTTCATGCTATTCAATCATGTATGTTTTCAAGAATTTTTTTACTAAGACCTTTAAAGTCAAACTATATATAAGGTTGAGAGCCAATACCTCTCGAACGATGTTCTTGCCATGCGTAATGGGGTGCATCCCAGTCAAGAGTTCAAGAAAAACGACGCCCAAACTATAAACATCACTTTTGTCTGTTAGTTTATGTGTCAAGAAATACTCTGGGTCAAGGTAACCCTGCAAAAGAAAAAATTGATTGTCACCCCAAGTTGAATAACTGCTGCACATGCTATTCTGGCTTTATTGTTGCTCTAAAATTTACTTCCAAATTTTAGGTCTAGCAGTAGCATAACCTTGTGGAAAACAAAAGGCTCACTTTGACTGTTGAGGTCAAAGTCATAACCAGTCATATTCAAACTTTATTTAGGTTTTGCAACAAATTTAACACCAATTTTTTTTCGTTTCTGAACAATTTCGTTCTACTTTTAAATCACATTCATCAAAAAAAAAATTCTTCATGGCAGCTTAGAAGTTGAAGATATACTTCTTTTGACCTTGAAAGTCAAACTGTAATGAAACAAATGATACTTACTGGAGTTCCCTTAACAACTGTTGACACGTGGCCAGGGACAACTCCTTCCATGTCAGCAACTGGAGCAAGTCTCGAAAGTCCAAAATCAGCAACTTTTGCAACGAGTTGTGAGTCCAATAATATATTTGTGGCTTTAATATCTCTATGAAATATTGGCGGATCAGCTTCAGAATGTAGGTAGAGAATGCCCTTAGCTGAACCCAATGCAATTCTTACTCTCATAGCAAAACTCAAGGATTCTTTATACTTTTCTGTAACGAGTAAACAAAATAAGCATAAGATAATCAGCTCACATAATGTGATTCGAATAGTCAAATTAGAATTAGATAATAAGCCAAAACAGAACAGGATGTAGGAGTGGTGGTATTTGGACACACTTTGCTGTTTGAAGTTGTAATGAAGTGACCCAAAAGGACACACAAGTTTGATTATTTTGAAAATTCTAATCATTTAAGAATTTAACACATAAAATGACACAAAATTCTTGTGAAAAATAGTGATGAAATAGGACTAAATATCTCTTGTGCCAGAGAAACCGATGTATTGAATGTTTTGTATATTGATTGATAAAACTCTGATTACAATACAATATAAAGACAAATAAATTACATTTTGGACCCTCTAGAATGATATATATAAAATACTTGGATTGATATTCCCCCGCAAGTTAAGGACGGGGAACGACCTGCAACTTGGACCTTAAAAACATAAATCTTTGAGAGGGTAGAGGTTTTGTAAATACATCAGCAATTTGATCACTTGTAGATATGAACTGGACATTCAGCTGTCCTCGAGATACTTGTTCACGAACAAAATGAAAGTCAACTTCAACATGTTTTGTACGTCCATGAAACACAGGATTGGCTGATAGGTAGGTGGCTCCCAAATTGTCACACCAGAGTGTAGGTGGTGGTGTTGGGATGCCTAGTTCATGTAGTAATGACTTTAGCCAAATTAATTCCGCCACGGTGTCTGCCATGGCCTTGTATTCAGATTCGGTTGAAGACCTCGATACAGTTCTTTGTTTACAAGCAGACCAGGAGATAAGATTAGATCCTAAGTAAATGGCAAACCCCCCCGTGGACCGACGGTCAATTGGGCAGCCTGCCCAATCAGAGTCAGAGTAGGCATGAACCGTGAAAGCATTCGAATTTTGCCAGCACACATCGGTGAAGGCTTGTAGCGAAGAGCCAGACGTGTGACGGAAGTGAAGACCCAAATCAATGCTGCCTTTTAGGTAACGCAAAATACGTTTAACAGTGGACCAATGATTTTCTGTCGGAGCATGCATAAATTGACATACACGATTCACAGCAAACGCAATGTCTGGTCGAGAAAGAGTGACATATTGTAACGCTCCAACAATCCGACGATACTCAGTTGGATCAGAAAGTAGCGGACTATCATCCAGGTGCAAAACTTGAGAAGTACTCATTGGAGAGTTCACTGGTTTACAATCTGAAAGACCTGATCGATTGAGAACATCCAAGATGTACTTCCGTTGCGAGAGAACAAGATCCTTTTTGTGATGAATTACTTCAATCCCTAGAAAGTAGTGAAGTTTGCCAAGATCTTTGATAGGAAAGCTGGAGCTGAGATGTTTAATTATTCGCTCAATTTCTGGATTGTTGTTGCCCGTAACAATGATATCATCTACATAAACAAGAATATAGACAAGAGTTCCACCAGATTTGAGAATAAACAGGGAAGGATCGGTTTTGGATCCACGAAACCCCATCTTTTGAAGAACCGTCGACAATCGATTAAACCAGGCCCGAGGTGCTTGCTTGAGCCCATAAATGGACTTGTGAAGAAGACATACATGGTCAGGTTTATTCTGATCAACAAAGCCTGGTGGTTGCTTCATATAGATTGTTTCAGATAGGTCACCATGAAGGAAGGCATTTTCGACATCCAATTGTCGCAAAGACCAATTTTTGGTCACTGCAAGGGACAAAATGGCTCGAATAGTTGTTGCTTTAACCACTGGACTGAAAGTTTCATGATAATCAACCCCGGGTTGTTGATTGAACCCTTTGGCAACAAGACGGGCCTTGTAGCGAGTTAAATTGCCTTGTGAATCATCCTTCAACCTGTACACCCATTTACAATCAATCACATTAGTATTTTTAGGATAAGGCACTAATGACCACGTTCCATTCTTATGAAGCGCTTCCAACTCCTTGGTCATGGCAAGACGCCACTCCGGAGATTTGTTGGCAACGGTAAACAAGGTGGGTGCAACTGGGGGGTTAGTAGAGCGCGTAGCATGAAACGCAGAGGGACTGTAACGGTTGGTTCGTTTAGGATTTGGACGAAGGTGAGACGGTCGAGATCGGAATAGAGGTGGTGGGGGTGGGGGTGGGGGTGGGGTGGATTGTTCGGATGGAACAGTTGTGGTGTTGGAAGGAGGTGATGGAGGAGTGTTAGGTGTAGAGAAATCAGGTTGTGGGGACGATTGTGGTGTAGGTGATGATTGTGGGTCAGTTGATAAAGGTGTGTTGGTTTGGACAGGTGGAGGTGGGAAATGTGGGATGGGTGTAGGGTAAACAGATACATAAGGGGTAGATGAGGAGGATGTTTGTGGTGAGGTGGAAGTTTGGAAAGGGAAGACATGTTCATTGAAACGGACATAACGAACGATGTAAATCCGTTCGGTAGTGGGGTCAAAGCAGCGATACCCATGGTGATGAGAGCTGTAGCCAAGAAAGACACATGGGGCTGAGCGGAAGTCCATTTTATGGCGATTGTACGCTCGTAGATATGGAAAACATTGGCACCCAAAGACACGGAGGAATGAATAATTCGGTTTGTGGTTGAAAATTTGTTGATAAGGAGATTTATTTGAGGAGGTTCGGGAGGGTAAACGATTAATAAGATAGGTGGCAGTTTCAAAGGCGAAGTGCCAGAAACGTAGTGGAAGGTGAGACTGGGCAAGAAGAGTAAGCCCGGTTTCCACAACATGACGATGACGCCGTTCAACAAACCCATTTTGTTCACTAGTGTAGGGGCAAGAACGTCGATGAATAATGCCAAGTTTTGTGAAGAAAGAAGAGAGATTACGGAATTCTCCACCCCAATCAGTTTGAACACATTTCAGTTTTGTGTTAAATTGTCGCTCCACCATTGTTACAAAATTGGTGAAGGTAGTGAAAACATCAGATTTTTGTGTGAGAGGATAAAACCACATGTAACGGGAATGATGATCTACACATAGTAAAAAATACCGATGTCCATCAATAGAAACAGTGGAGGCAGGCCCCCAAACATCACAATATATTAAGTCCAAAATATTATTACTTCGAAAAGTAGAGTTGTTCAAAGGAAGCTTAGATGATTTTCCCATTTGACATGGGGTACAAATGGTAGAACATAACTTATTTGAAACTGGTAATGAAAAACTAGAGACAATAGAATTAAAAACACGTTCATGTGGGTGACCAAGACGTTGATGCCAAATATTTGAAGGAGCTTTTGTTGCGGTGAATGCTTGCTTCGGGATGGTTTTGAGGGTAGGAAGGTGGATGGAATATAGCCCGTTGTCACTTCGACCCATGAGGAGGGTAGTGTGTGAAGACTCGTCCTTCACAACAAAGAAAGAAGAGTGAAACTCAAAATAAACATTATTATCATGGCAGAATTGTTTAACAGATAATAAGTTCTTTTGAATGTGTGGAACATGAAGAATGTCAGAAAGATGAAATGTTTTGTTGGGTGAAAAAGATTTTGAGGAACCAATATGTAAAATAGGTAAAGGTTGACCGTTACCAACAAAGAGTGAATCGTTACCTTGGTAGACCTCGGAGTTGTCAAGGTTTGATAAGTCTGGAGTGGTGTGGTTACTGGCACCAGTATCCGGGAACCATGTTGCTCCTGATGTTGACCCGGTTTCGGAGAAACTCGCGAAGTTAGCTTGTGGAGCAGACCGGGCAGCAGTGGTATGGTTATGAGCAGGGGCTGTTGGGCATTGAGACGGGATGTGAGCAATACCACAACGATTACAATGACCATACACGGTATTAGAGGTTGAAGCCCATGCAAACTGTCGGGTAGGAGCAGAAGTGTTTGTATCACGACCACGGTTAAAGAAGTTGTTGCGTGAACCACCGCGGGAATTGCCCCTGCGATTGCCTCTATTGTTGAAGGGTTTTGTAGCAGCATAGAAGACCTGTGGTTGAGGACTGTTTTGTGGCATCGGATTTAGTTGGTAGCCCAGTTGAGATGCTAGTTGCTGTAAGTTACTGAGTTGAGGGAGGTTGGTGTTGGATGCCCCCGCTGCAGCAGCAAAAACCTGTGGTGTTTCAGTCAAGATTGGGGGGTTGGGTCTGTTAATCATATAGTCATGATCAGACAAGAGACCATGCAATTCATTGAAAGTGATTGGTGGATGACGAGCCAAAAGGTTTGCTTTTAAACCGTTGTATTCATCTCGAAGGCCGGAGATGGTGAGCATGACAAGGTCTTTATCCTTCATTGGTTCACCAATATGGGCTAAGGCTAGTGCATATTCTGTTGCACGACTTAGATAGGCAGTCGGGGTTTCATCACCTTTCATCATTATTCGAAGCAGTTGAGTTTTTAACATGTATTCACGGGAGGCGGTGTTTGGTGCATAGGCACGTTCTAAAGAGAGCCAAAGATCTCTAGAGGTTGTTGTACCTTGAACATGTTGGAAAGAGGCTTCGGATATGGTTGATGTAATGATCATCCGGACATGAGCATCATTAGCTATCCAACGGGAATAACTCGGGTTGTCAGCGGTTGATGATTCTTCCGGTTTGCTTGATGCAATTTTAATTTTTTGTGCTGGACATGGTATGGTACCATCCACATAATCAAATAGGTTATTGGTGATTAAGAACGGTTCCATCATAGCTTTCCAGTACTGGTAATTGGTAGGAGATAGAGTGAATGCGAGTTTGTGAGTGTTGTGAGCTGTTTTCTCAGCAGAGGTAAAGGCAGCGATAGTGGCCATTTGATTTCGTTGGACTTTGATCGGAATTGGTTATCGGAATTGTTGACCGGAAAATTGGTGATTGAAATTGATTGCTTGGTTGCAGTTTGCTTAGCCGGAATTTTGATCGGAAACTGTGGCAGGGCAATCGATCGAATTTCCTTGGTTGCTCTGATACCAAGAGAAACCGATGTATTGAATGTTTTGTATATTGATTGATAAAACTCTGATTACAATACAATATAAAGACAAATAAATTACATTTTGGACCCTCTAGAATGATATATATAAAATACTTGGATTGATAGTGCCAGATTAAACAAAGACTAGGTAATTTTATTTTACCGTTTAATAAACAATTTTGCTGCAATGCATATGAAGCTTATTAGCCAAAGCTATTTATTTGGCTAAGATAACAGAGTATAATCATGCAAAAGTTAAAAATTCGCAATAATCAATTTCAAATCGCACATCCAAACACTTAAATTTGTCTATAATAGTAATCTTTGGATTCCTTCTGAGTTGTAAGCCAACTCTTTTCCATAAATAGTATTAATCAACTCGTTCATAGATTATAGAAGATTAAATAATTAACATAACCGATATTAATGAAGCATACCTGATAAATGATCTCTGAGTGTGCCATTAGACATGAACTCATAAACCAACATCTGCATCCACAAATCCTATGATTTAGAATGTTCATATATTTGGTCAAATAATTACTAGTCACTCCCTACATCTGAAAAAAAGTGTGAAGTTTTTGAGTTTCGGCATTCAGTTAAAAAATCCAGGGAAAATGGATAAAAGAACCTTTTGTGGGTCCGCCACCAACCCACCTGACCTGTTTGACCTGCACTAAAGTCTACCCATTTGACCAGTTACCCAACCCGTCTCACCTACCCATTTTGCCAACTCTACATCCATGATGAAATTAATTTTTACCTGCTCGCCTTCTTCATCACAGAATCCAAGCAAAGAAACCAAATTTCTATGATGTAATCTAGACAATAACTGTATTTCAGTAAGAAATTCTTTTTCACCCTGTAGCGATCCCTCCTCGGCCCGTTTAATGGCAACAACTGTCCTGTTAGTGAAGACGCCTTTGTATACTTTTCCATACCCACCCTGCCCAACTTCATTACCAACATCGAAATTATTTGTAGCACGTTTCATTTCTTCATAAGTGAAGCTTTTTACTCCTTCAATTTTAAGTGACGCCATAGAAACTGCACAAAGATGCAGTCAAATGACTAATTTAGTACTTCAAATTCATAAGAAAACTAAGTTTCCAAAACACAAGTAATAACAAAAGGAAATAAATAATAAAATACACAAGTTCACTCACCACGACGTCTTTTTGAAACCGCACTATATTTTTTCCGGTGCAGTTTTAATATATAAAGTGATGAAAATGCAGATAATAAAACTGCACCAAAAACAGCCCCTATCACAATGCCTGCAACTGCACCCTTGCTTATCCCAGAAGAAGAAGAAGAGGGAGTAGGACCAACTACAATTAAAATGGGAATTAATAACAAGGTAACAGAATAATATCAACCATTATCTGTTAAAACTGATATTCTCTATATATGAAAAATTCAAGTTCAAACAAGTATCATGAGTTCTTAATGTTTGATACCAAAGAACAAGAAAATGATGTTGAATGTAATCAAGATCATTAATTTTGTAATGATTGACTAGAGATGGCCAATTCGACTCATTTCCTTATGAATCAGTATGTTAGTCAAATTATAACTTAGCTAGAAGCGGAAGGGGTCAAATGGGTTGAAATTTGCACAGAGTCTATTTCAAATGCATATAACATCTTATATTGTCTTATATAACTATTATTGTAAAAATATTGCTGATGTAATTATAATTAAGGCATTATATAACTTGCAAAAGAAATTAATTTACTATGAAAAATGTTACACGTAGAACAAACACACCTGTCCCATTTTGAGTTTTTGACCCGCCTAACAATGACCCATTTCAACCTAAACCCATATTGACCCGTTACCCAACCTTCCCATCTTGCCACCTCAAGCAAATAGTATTGCTACTTATATAAGGAAAAAAGGAAACCAATAAAATTTGGGTTATAGAAAACTAACTATCTCTGTACGGATCCAATAATGTGAAATTAAGAAGCTCATAAGGTCCAAATATTTCACTATCTGGAATCTCCCATTGAGTGAACAAGCTTCGAATCCTAAGGACTTCACTCTCATTGAAGAGATTAGAACCAGGTACCGTGTATTCAGGAAATATCTTCAAATGCATTCGTAATCTAGGACCCTTTTCCCATTCATGAGTAAGATCAAGTTGAAAATGTTTTATTTTTAAACCGGAGGTTAAATAAACCTCAAATGAGTAGAAATATGCCAGGAAATCTGAAAACCCAGGGCTTTTTAACCGGTAACCAATTAGCAGTGGGGCAGCACAGAAGCATGGTGCCGGTGACCCTGGAGCATATTCATAGTTAGGCGGGCATGAAACTTGACAGTTTTCAGTTGAATTTGATGGGATGCTCTGCAGATGGCTCACTAATGCAATTGGAGATTGACAAAAACCTGTCATGCTGGCATCTGAGCATGCAGGGTTCCCTTGAAGGCTGGAAAATGTATAAAAAAAGTCGTTTCACTATAAATGTATAAAGGAGTGTCTTGGATGTACATGTATTTTGAATAATTCACTGTGATAAACAGCCTGGAGAAGATAGTGTTTGGATGTGCTTTTGTTCTTTGAAGTTGTTATTATAAGATGCTTGTTGTTTGAGTGCTTAACAAATTTTGATTATTTGAGAAATTAATACATGAAATGATCAAAAGGAAAATTCTTTTGGAAAAATGAAATGTCTTGTGATGTGGGAGTAAAGTTTAGGTTAAAAGAAGTGATACTTAGAAATCAGAAACAAAATATGCTTATCAAAACACTGAAACCTGATTATTGAGAGCTACTACAAGTAGAGTGATCAAATAATTAGTTTCAATGCGCAGATCCAAACACCCTAAAATAGCCAGCATAGCATGAATGTCTTTTGTGAATTAAAAAATAGCAAACCTAAGGGTGACATTTGGAGGGAGGATAAGGCTGCCTGAAACACCTGAAATATTATTATTTTGCATATCCCTGCAACACAAGAAACAATGCGAGATTAGGGAACAACTAGACTCTTTTTATCATTAATGATACTCCCTTTATTTCATTACTCACCATATTGATGTACTAATTTCAAGTCAAAAATTTAAGACTCACCATTTTGATGTATTAATTTCAAGTCAAAAACATTTGCCCAAATGTAGTATTTTACATGGAGAGTGAATAAAATTGTAAATAGAGTTCATAGAAAAAGACATTGTTTACAAATTTACCGGAGGGTGTGTGCTAGAAGGGGCAATTAGTCCAACTTATTTATGAATGGGTGGATTTAGGTTGTACGACAACTCAAATAGTTCAGAAAAGAAAAGAACCAGATCGAAAGACTCCCAAAGTCTAATTTAACACATACAACCCCCTTAATCATTTTTATTAATATTAATATTATTGCTATGACATTATTGTTTTTGTCATCCTAAACAACGCATAAACTGTTTATAGAAAGTAGCCATAAAAGTGTTCCGGTCAATCCAACCAAGCCCAGCCTGGCCAGTACAAAAATGAATTGTTTTAACTCAAGTTCAAATTGACCTATTACCCTACCCTCTTGACCTGCACATCCTACCACTTCTAGTACGAATTCTCACACACTTACATAAACAATCAGGACACAAATACTTGTGTGTTGGTGTCAAGGCGTGCACAAAAACAGGTGCGCGCACGTATGCATGTGTGTGTGCGTGTATACATATGTGTGTGTGATAGGGATAGGTTTGAGCTTACAAGGTAAGTTGTTCAGTTGCATTGAAAGTCCTGTTTTGCCAAATATTGGATGGAACGGAGCCATTTAATGAATTGTTGAAAAGAGACCTGAAGGAGAAAATGGTTTCAGATAAGCATGTTTATCCATGATAGTGTATTTGTTTATGCTTCTCAGCTCTCTCAGTTAAAATCTTGGAAAATACCCAAAAATATTGAAGTTCACCTTCTACAATGTACCATTTACAGAAATAAAGCTATACTTAAAGAGATCAAAAACAAATTGATAAAGAATCCTCACAATCTTTGTAGATTAGGAAGGCCTGAAAAGCTGGGAGGTATACTTCCAGTAAGCTGATTCCTTGACAGATCTCTGCTCAATTTCATCACATGCAATTGTTCGTTTTATTAAGACTGAAAAAGAGACCAAAAGAAAACCCAAAAGGCCAAAAGATCAAAACGGATCCTGTGAAAAATCAAGTGTTCTTACATTGTTGTGATATCATCAGAAAGTTTCATGTCTGGTATGGATCCATTAAGATTGTTATTACTGAGGTCTCTGAAATGTACAATTTTCATAAATGGTCATTGAGATGCATGGATAAAAGTTTAAAAAACGAATTTTGTCGTCCAAGAATTATTGGACACTTACATATAAGCAAGTTTTGGTATCCTGCTAAGATCAGGGATTGGTCCTTGCAAAGTGCAATTCCTCAAACTCCTATCATAGCCAAAACAAAAAAGACCAATTATCACAAGCCTGCAAAAACTTATCCACCCACCTTTTAATCAAATCCAAGACAAAATTAGAACTACCCACAAAAGTTATTTATCAGCTGCCATAATGTATTTCTTAACAAGGTCGACAAGTTGGGTAATGGGGTTGGGTTCAAACGTGTCATTTTGGTACACTCGAAACACATCAGTCAAATGGCAAACTAAAACTTTTTGTCCAATTTGTATTTATTTTCAAAATAAAATTACATTAATTATAATTACCAAACAATTTACTTACAATCATGATGTAAATCTCTGAATAAATAAATTAGGAGGTTAGGTGAGTTAAAATTACACTAGAGCCAGTTTGCACCTTGTTCGACCCAATCTCCCTGTAGTTAAGTTTTTATCGACTTCTTTGAGATGAAATACAGCCCAATCGACCCATTTATAAGTAAACGGATAAAAAATGCCACCTTCATATTTCTTTTCACCTTAACAGACTAGTATTCAGTTGCATTTACAGAGTTGTAAGAACTAACTTCTTTAGAATCAAAGTGCAGACATGATGAATGAAACAAAACTTACAACTTTAACAGCTGAAACATGTTGCCATAAGAGGGAGGTATAACTCCATCAAAGTGGTTGTTGTCAAGTTGACTGCCCATGAAATGAAAAAAATAAGTGATTATAAAACCTACGGGACAAAAATATAAGCATACAAAAACGCATGGGAGATGCTATTAGATGATAATAATCAATGGCGGGATGGAATTTAGATAAAACTGTGAAAGAGTAATAAAATGGTACATCTAGCAGTAAGCAATGCATAATGTGTAACTGTGTAAGTAATAAGTATTGTATCTTTCTTTTCATGAAATGAAACAAACTTCATAATTATTTTATTTCTATAAAGAAGTAAAATAAACCCCTTGATTAATGGTCTGACCAAAACATCAAGGTCTTCAGTATATAGCAATTTCAACCCATTTACTTATAAATGGGTTAAGTTGGGTCGTGTTTTATCCCAAATGGGATGAACTAAAAAAATTCGTTAGAAGGGGAACAGTTTGAAAGTCACCCAATGTCTATTTTAAATGCATACAACCTTCTAATCACTTTATTCAAAGTTATATTAAAATCATGATAATATTGTTTTTGCAATCCTAATTAACACATTAGTATTATAAAGATGGAAAGTAAGTGTTCACTGATCAAGTTGGCCCGACCCGTTTTCACTCTTTACCCAACTCGCACATATTGACACATGTCGTTTTCAACATCAATGTAGTAAAGATACATACAGTATAAGAAGTTGTGGCAGTTCACTGAGCTCTGGAGGAAGAGGGCCTGATAAATTGTTATTGTCAAGCAGCCTGCAGCATATGTGTCAAGTCAGAAAATGCGAGATAGGTGAGGCTGACGTCAACGTTAAAAGTGAGGCAGTAAACTTACAAGTGAACAAGCAGTGGCAATTTAGATAGCTCAGAAGGAATTGGCCCACTAAGTGAATTATTGTTCATATGGCTGTCCAAAAAACAACAAACCCAAATAAGTCGCTATGATCATTATAGAGTAAAACTAGAATTAAAAAACAAGAACAATGATAAAAAAAAACCATACAAGTGCATTGTCTTGTTCAAGTTTGCAAACGACTTTGGTATTGGTCCAGATATGTGGTTTTGATCAATTTGTATTCTGTCTAGATTAGGGAGGTAACCAATCTCTTCTGGCAATGAACCTGTTAATTCATTTCCATTCAACAACCTACATGCACATAATCAAGAAAGCAGAAATCATGATGGCAATACATGTAAATATGGCAATAAATGGTGATATTTAAAACTGGTAATGTCACCTAATTGGCAATAAATGTAAATGAACCTTAAAAAAACATCAACTTACAAAAGTCTCAAATTTGTAAGTTCACCTATTTCTTTTGGTATGCTCCCGGTTATTTGGTTCCACATGACATCCCTTTAAGATAAATATCAGATATGCATAACTAAATATTATTAAAAATATAAGAAGAGATATAAGAGTAATGCAGGTGGCATTAGAAACATGGCTCACAATATTTCCATATAAGATAATCTCCCTAGGGCAGGAGATAAAGTTCCCGAAAGATTCAAATTCAGTAGCTGCCTGAAATTTTTATACAAAAAGTTGTTGTAGCTCAAAAAGATTATTCTGGCTATTTGACCCATAAGATAGAATACATAAATTCAGAAGTAAATGGAACAAAATTGCCAGTGGTACTTACAGTTCTCGGACATGAAGATAGTTGTCATCCCGGGTTGTGTTGAAGCACAAGACCCCGGTCCAATTTGATACACATGGATCTCCACGTCTCCAATTAGTTAGACTGTTTTCTGGATCAATAAAGCTTTCCCTAATAAGCCGCAGTGCTGTCACTGCAGATTAGTAGACAAAAGTATCATGAGTATTATATAATACAGAGGTGAAGACTTCTATTAGTCAACGTTCTAAGTTGCAAAACATCAACATTTCTTTGATTTACGGTAAAATAACAACATGTTGCAAACAAAACAAAAATTTCATCACTAGGTGAACAAACTAAGGCATCTTTAAACGCCTGTTGCCAACAGCCCACAAGGTGCATGCTTAGGCCCTCAAGCGCAGCCCAACACAGCCTTATCACCTCGCTTCAAAGCCGCGTTTTCAGGCGCTTGCGTGCATTTCCAGATCAAATTACGGCTAAAATCTTTTGAACAGGCCTGAAAAAATTTCACTAGCCCTAAACAAGCCTTAAACTAACTTAAAACATGTCTAAACCCCCTAATAATGTTGTATTTATACAACGCCCCTCGCTTAATTGTTCGACAATTATACTTTGAACAAGAATTCTTCCAAATAGCAAAGATAACAAAAACCAAGTAATTAACTTACCTTCAGTAGGATGAGTAGATTGACAATCTACAGCAACAAGCCACAAAATCATGACCCAGACCAGTTTGAACCATAAAAACCTTAATTCCAACATCTGGAAAATCTTAAATGAACACCAATTCCCAAATTTAGCAACTCAAAGTAAACACCTTGTACTTCTTGTACCAAACCAAAAATCCAAAAAAATCCACCTTGACCCCAAATAAGACAAACAATTAAACTCCAGAAGCACAATAAGATTCCCTTTACATATATAACTCCAAAAAATAGCTCAATAATCTCAATTCCAAAGCCAGCAAAGCTCCCACTTCAAAGAGGCATTTTATCAAACACCTTGTGTGCATACACTTTTAAGCTGAATTAAACAATCAGGTTGCAGTGTGTTCACAAATATAGTTAAATACGCGTGTGATTACATATTATCCGTTGACAATTGAGAGGGTAGTTGAGGGTTTTGTGTGATTGGGCGAAATTAGTTGAATAAACTTTTGTGGGTGTTTGAGGATGAGATTTGAAGAAGTAAAAAAATGGAGCTTTGAAATGGTAAGCGAATGTTGGCTGATGCAGATGAAGTTGGTGACGATTGCAGGTTTATTTGTTTGATTAAAATTGAAAGATATTTTTATAGCAATGACATGGAAGAACAGCTGGGTATTATAAATTGAGTGAATGCTATGTTTCCTCTGTCGAGATGGTGTTTGCCAACTTTGACTTTTGTATCAACAGTCAAAATCACATGTTAATGATTACATCATCATTCATGGGCATCGGTAGGATATGTGCGAATGAATGATGACTTAGTCAAGTGAGAGTTATCGGTTGATTTGAGATCGAACCTCTCATGTTACAACATCAAGAAACTTTCCATTCAGGAAGTTAGACTCCAAATCGTCGGGGTCAATCGAGTTTATTTTTCGGTTTTTCTACAGAGGTTATAGCTTCTCAAACATTGCTTTGATTCCTAAGAAAAACAACCCAATGGCCTTGAAATATTTAAGACTAATTTACCTTATCAGCCTAATTTCTAAGGCTCTCTAAAGTTCCCGCTTGTAGGTTGAAATCAGGGTTGTGTTTGGTAATCTCTGTCGCACAATCTGCTTTTGTTAGGAAAGTAATTGGAAGGCAAGGATTGAAAGGAGAAACGCGAAATCATTCGGCTACGTTCTTGTTCTTCATTCCTTTCATTCAAATTTGAATTTCACTATGTAACCTCATGTTAGTTTTGATGTTTTGTTACTGTGGAAACTTATGGACACTGACTTGTTTTCTAGTTTTAAACTATATCATGAGTAGCTAAACTCTCAATACTACTTAAGTTTGATGACTGATTGTTGATATTTTGTGGGTTTTTCACTGTCAGATGGTTTTCTGGTACATCATCTGGAGGTGTTATTGGAATAGAAGAGATATTGTATCGCTTGTTTTGACATATTTTTATCTTAAATATGTGTTATTATGTTTTATTTGAGCAAATTACACATTTCGTCATTTACCTTATGCACAATTGCCCCATTTGTTCTTTAACTTTAATAGTCACATGGATATCCCGTTTTCAAAAATTGTATCAAACCACGTCTTTTGCACTAGCGGGTGTTAAAACAACCTAAGTTTTGACATGCTCTTTTACACTAACGGGCGTTATAATAACCTATGTTAACACACATTACTTTACGAAACCAATCATATGTTTCCGAATTCACATCCAGGATTATAATAAATAAATTATGAAACTCCATATTATTGTATAGAATACATGTCATGTGAAAATAAATAACGACCACATAACCCCATATAGTCACTTAACATTATACTAGATTATAACTCATCTATTACACGAGGTTGAACAATAAAAACTTAAAAGTTATTATAATTTTTAATTTTGATGATAATATATAAACTATTAAATATTAGAAACAATATATAATAATATAAAACACATATATTAATTATTGCTTAATATAGTCGATGCTCTGATGACACGACTACGAAGGCAAATCACCCATAATATATCTAGTACCATTTCAAAAATCATTCCTCTAGTTAATACCTTTGGTAACATTACTTGAACACCAATCTTAAGCACTAAACTTATGATTTGGTAAACCTAATAGTTTAAATTCATTTTAAATGTGATGTGAGAACAAAGTTTCATCAATGCTTTTATAAACGTAACTGAATTGACAAACTATTAGAACTTAGGTACTCTTTTTACTCTCGTGGACTCTCCGTCGTTAGAATCACCTAAATTTCTTTCTCCCAAAGCCTAAAAGCCATCATGCAAGGTTGACTATTTAATTTCGTTAATTTACTTTATATTAAAAACCTTTTTAATTGATTTTTGACTTTAACTAAATTTGGTAAGAACAATTAAATACTTTAAGTGCTAAATAATAAATCTGTTTAATAAGTAACAATTTACACAAATTCAAATCCATTATCCATATATAATTTGGTATAGTAAAAGTTTAGGATCTTGTTTAGGATATGAAAAAACAACAAAGAAAATGTTTTGGGCTGAGTTTATAACCAATGTGACATGACAAATGGGCCAATAACCGGTCATCAACCATGTTTCTTGTTTCTCTAAAATTGAACTCTATCGTTCATTTGAAAAGCACACAACGAAAAGATATCCAATAATATAAACACCAACTTTTTTAAAGTGATGGAGAACACAAAAACAACAGCCTTTTTTTAAATCACAAAAAGACCCTTATTTGAACTAGTTTTTTTAATGCTTATATTACTTTAAAAAAACTAGTAGACTTTTCATAAATGTATACATGTGTATAAACGCATCTACTAAATAAAAGATAAATAAATGACCAATTCAGTCTACTGTGTTGGGTCTACATTTCAAACCGTTAAACCAGTGTTTTACACCATATATAATGACCGGATCATATAAATCTTAAACCGGTCAATATATTTTGATATGAATGGTTCATTCAGCTTCCACAGTTTATGAAAACTCATAATTTTATTATGAATATAATTTTAAAAGGAAAATTTGATTTTAAAAATCCCAACTTTCATCTGTTGGCCGGAAAAAATTCCAACTGAGAAAAATTATTTCTAAAGATCTCAACTTTCAAACGTATTTTTTTAAAAGAGCCACAATTAAAAAAGACTTAACGCCGTTAAGTTTTTTTCGAATTTTAAACTAATTTTTTAGGGCTTTTGATTGAAAGTAGGATACGAATGGATTAATGTAAAATTTATCCTGAACCGATGCTCCAAATGATTAAACGGCTTGACGATACGTTTAATTTTACATAAATTGAAGCGTCGTTCATCATTTGGAGCACCAATTCAAGGTAGCTTTTACATCAATTTATTCGTATCCTCCACCCGACCAAAAGCCTTAAAACATTAGTTTAAATTCGAAAAAAACTTAACGGAATTAAGTATTTTTAACTGTGACTCTTTAAAAAAAAACGTTTGAAAGTTGAGATTTCTAGAAATAATTTTTTCAGTTGGGATTTTTTCGACCAAAAGGTGAAAGTTGCGATTTTTAAAATTCAATAATCTAATTTTAAAATGACATTATTATTATTAATACATTATTAAAAAGCACTGAAGGTCTGAAATGAATAGTGTAATGTAAAATTCTTTTTGGTTTTGGTACCGTCAAAGTCAAAAACAAAGAAATATATTAGATATGGTTAACCCATACTTTTTTCTCATTTACGTGCAAGGACCGTCTAAATTCATGTTTCATATATCATCACCATCTCTCATGCTCCATCACTCGCAACCCCTTACTTGAATTGTAAGTTCTTCCGGTTCTTTTTTCTATTGTTCATGATTGTGTGTTATTTGTGTGGTAAAATGCATTTTGCTTTTAAGCTCATTAGAGGTCATTTCTTTTACGTAGTTATGAGGTTTCGAGAGAGAAGGGGCAAAGACCTCTTGGAGCAAGTCGATTACAATCTTTGAGTAAGGTACCAAACCAATTTTAACAAAAAAAAATAATATACTTTTAAATGACATACTTAAAGAAATTAAGGTATGTATATTTTTATTTTTAATGACCAACATAATCAACTTCTGAAGTTCTGAAGTAGATCACGGATAGCAAGATGCCACAAACTAGCATTTGAACTTCTTGACCATGGTTCGATCAACGGGTCATTCATAGTGATGTGTCGACCCCTAAAGAACAAGGTTTTGTTTTCAGAAGTCTAGGGTTTTGCTATTCAAAAGGGGTTGCGGCGCAACTTGTTACTCGATTACCTGCCACCTATCGTAAATTCGAATGAATTGTTTAAATGATAGATATATATTGCCATTTAAGTAAAAAATACTTTATTTTTTAGTGATTTCAAATAAGTGGTTTTTATTTTGATAAGTTATAAAATCATACAAAAAGTTGAAAGCACACCTTCTAACATCACTTTATTGAAAATTGAAGACATCCAACTTTTAGCTTTCTAGAAAGCAACCAACCAATTATTACGGCAACTAGATACGTTATTGACTATTCGTCACACGATGCGGTGACATGATGTCTCGTATACGAGTTCGCCATATGAGTGAATAAAAAATTTCATACGTCGCATGTTATGTAGTAAAAACTTAACTCGTCATTTATTTAAAAAATATATAAATTACAAGTTGGAAATATATCATAATAGAATAGGAGGTCAAAGGACTATTCATTTTAAAATTGAGTTAAGAGATCTAAAGTGAAAAATATTAAAGTAGAAGGACAAAGAAAAAAAAATACACCTCTAAAACGTTTCAAACATGAGACAATCAGCTCTACGATAATGAGAACATAACACACAAAAACTAATAGACTAACCCAACTTTATTAATAATACGTATTGAAACATAAAATATACTACTATTAAAGAAACAAAAGAAAAAGAAAGTAGATGCCAAGTTTCAAACCTCGAACCTCCTGTCAAATACAAGAAAACTATAATACTCGCAAACCAATGGACCAACACACAACTTATAGTAGATTTTAAAAAATTGATAAAAAAAAAACAAAAGGGTATGCCACGTGTCGGTCCACTATATAACCAACTTTGTCTAATAGTATTAAGGCAATTATATTTCAACCTTTCGATTAGACTATGTGTAGTGGAAGGAGCCCCTTGAGGGGCTTTGTGTGACATGTGGAAGACATGTCATCAATGGGCTCTTTGCCCAAATGAGGAGTAATGGAAAAAGCCCCAACAATCATCATCTCATTATTTGCTTCATTAGATATAAATTATAAATTAATTAAAAACCTAAAATTTCATTAAACATAAAAAACAATACATTTATTTATTAAAAAAACAATACATAGATAGAGTTCGAAATAAAATCAAATATCCGTCAACCCATATTTTTCTTTGATTTTTTCGAGGCACTTCATGTGAAGTGCTAGTTGTAACCCGTTCATTCCGTCGGTTGGTTTGTTAAAGAGTTCGATATCTTTATGCATTTGTTCGGCTTCACGAAGTTGTAGTTCTCCTTGACGAATTTCTAGTTCTTTTTCTTTTTGTAGTTGTAGTTGTTTGAGCACTTCCCTCTCTTCCGCCTTCTCCTTGAGTTGTTGTGATTTTAACTCTAGACGTTTTAATCCTTGTTCACCAATTTTTTCTAGTCTAGCGTTCACATCGCTAAACTGGATGTTTGAACTCTTCACCGATGACTCCGTCCTCTTTTCTTTTTTCCCGCTTCTCCTACCGGGTGGACGTGGTGGCTCTTCAAAGACTTGTTCCTCTTCATCATCAAATTCGTCATCGTTTATGTTCAAGTCGATAAACGTGCGAGCGTTGGAAGACTCGCTTTCGGTACCTTGAGAAGACGATGTTTTTGACTTTTTTGAACGCGTAGTCTTGACATTCATGCCGAGGCTACTTAACCATTTCGGGCTATCCTTTATTAACAACCAACAATTCATGTATAGGAAGTTTCCTCTTGTTTGTGTGAACTCTTCCAACGCTCGGTTTTGTATGTCGTTGTCATTACGGCCACTACCCCAATTAGAACAAAGACGTTTGTAAAGGCCATTGAATTGATTGCACTTTGCGTTTATGTCCGACCATTTTCCGGATATTGAGTCAGCCGTACGCTCCTTACCTGATGACTCGGCGTACGCGACTCTTACGCGGTTCCAAAAAGTATCATTTTTTTTGGTAATTCGCTGCAAAAAACCAAATTATTTATAAGAAGTTTAAAAAAATAACATCCATTAAACTATTATTTAAATACTTACAGCGAACCGGATCCTCGGACGTATCTAGCCAACATCTCGCCAAAAGCTTGTAGTCGTCTGGCGTCCATGGTATCATGAACTTTTTAGTCCTTGGCACATCGCTAGGCTTCTTTTTATGTGGGCGTCTCTTAGGTTGCGATGACTCGGGTACATTTGATTGTTGTTGTTCGGGTGGTGTCTCCGGAACGGTTTCCGGTGGTGTAGAGGATTGTTGAACGCCAAATAAATTTTGTTGAATGCCATATTGGCTAGGGTGAATGGCAAAAGGGTTGGGTTGAAACCCATAAGGATTGTTAATCGGAGACAAATTTGCAATATAGTTGAACAACGGGTCGGTTTGGTTTGGGCTCGGTTGTTGATTGTTTTGATTGAGAAAATAACTGTTGCCGAAACCGGAGCCGTTAGGAAACATGCTTCTTGAGATGATTTGTAAAAGAAATTGGGTTGGTATTTATAATAGAAAAGTAATTAATTAAACGTTAATTTTATTTTTTTTTAAAAAGTTACCGTTTTTTTCTTTTTTCCCGTTAAACAACGGTCCTATTGACCAAACACCATTAAATTTCGCAAAAAACGGGCGTTTTGTGAGCAACGCCCCAACCATTTTTTTTGACCATAGCGCCCCTGTGTAATGGTGAGGGGGGCGCTTTGGGGCGCTATGGAGCGCTATAAATGGGCTAAAACGCCTCACTACACATGGTCTTATATTGTACATGTAAACAACACACATTGAGTCATTGAGAATAGATGTAGCTACGTTCAAAGGATATATGAAACGTTGAAGAGACTCATATTGGTTGAATTGTTGAATTTTCAATGATGCCATGATAAATGGATTGGGTAATACATGCGATTCATGCTAACGGTGCATTAAAATCTTGTTTCGTAATCTGTATATATTCCCTCAATAGCGACACCGGTTCAAAATCAAAGCCAAATTGACCCAAAAAAACTGATTAGAATAAAAGGTGTAATAAAACAGGCTGAAGAACCAGTTAGGCTATAAGTGGCGATGTACAAAAAGTCATTTATTGAACCGGTTAGGGTTGAATTTGTCATCGATGAAAAAACCGAACTAAACCGAACCGAACCAATCACTTCCCTCTACAAAACTCCGATCTTAACCAAACCGGTTTTTATTTGATTAAAAAAGGGTTAGATTGATTCAATTGCATATTTACCCTTATAAACACCCCTAATTGCATATTTCCCCAACTAAAAAAATCAATTGTATATATACCCAATGTTAACTAAATGACCTTATTAAAAATGGGTATATTTGCAAATTAAAGTTGTTTATAGGGGGAAATATGCAATTGATTTTTTTAGTCGGGTAAATATGCATTTAAAGTGTTTTGGATGGTGAAATATGCATTTAGCCCTTTTGGATTTTAATACTCCGAAATATGACTTATTGACCGCTGTAACTCCCAATTAAAACCCTAACTGTCACCACTCCAAACTTAAAATCATATTTGGTATGTTACTTCCGTCGTTAAAAATACTAGCGTCGTTAGTGCTGGTGGGAGACTGGGAGGAGTGGTGGAACGAGGTTCACACGAGACACCACCTCGCCACCACCTCGCCACCACCTCGTTTCACCCCGTGTCCACCTCGCTGAGTACCAGAGCTCGTCACTCACATTCACAACTCGTTTTTCCTCCAGCCGAGGACCGGAGCTCGTCCACGAGCAACACTCATCCCTCCTCGTCTCTTCTTTCCTCGCGTCAACTTCCTTCTCCCTTAACGATATTTATGTATGTATTAAATATCAAGGTAACAATTAAAGCGTGTTACTTCATCCAGCTTGAACTAGGACCAACAGTGACACCTTTGTTGCATCCCTTCGTTGTGTCCAATCACACAAAATGAATTGCAGCCACACATTCATACTTAGCCCCCAACATTGACCAGTTTGACCAACTTGCCTAATCACCTAATCATAAATCTCTATATATCCTTTTTCCTCCAATCGAAAAATCAATTCCGCAACAAATATTTGGATTTTATTGGTTTCAAGTTACAAGCAAATTATATCATCAAACGATGTCGTGTTCTTTAAGATTAAAAAGAGTACAACATGCATTAGTCACTTTCTCAAATTCCATAGGCTCCCTTTTTTCTATCTATTTCATTTTTGTCAACAATTTTATGATATTTTACTCCTAAGTTACATCGCTTAAATATTACCGTATAGGATAAAACATTAGACCTTTTTATAAATGTTGATACTATGTCATAAACCCGAATGATTTATTTATTAGTCTCATTAATTGGGAAAGAAAAATGATAAGATATAAACACATGAGCTTAAGCATATAGTAATGAGTTTTCGAGTTGATGAAATTTTAAGATCGAACTTGTGATCTAAATGTAGCACCATGTTTGTATTCGGGTTTGATTACCAACTCTAAGATTTCAATCTGATAGTTTTCACTTTTCTATCTTAATATCTTAATAAGTTTTTTTTAATATAAGTTAACAGTTAGTATTATCAAGTTAATATTTAAACGTCACTATTTAGATTTGAACTCAAGGCCTCTATGAGGGACAAAACACGTCACATTTCTCTTATTATGAGACCAAGATTATTGACATTTTAACGACTTAAGTGAAACGTGATCCGTTTTCTTTTCTGAAAAAAGGCTTATTGTGGGATATAACGACATGTAAAATGTTATCTTAAACTAGATTAGATATGGGATATACATCATATAATCCACGTGTGACAACATCATTTGCTAGAAGTGGATACCCATGACCCCACGTGGGCTAAAGTTAAAGAATAAGTTAGAACAACAGTGTTTAAAAACTAAAAGCGACATTAGGGGGTTAGGGTCCCAAGTGACATGTACAATGATATGGGCCAAAATTTTGATCAAAGTTGGAGGTGGCTCAACCACATATTTGTGTGGTGAAGAGTACATCCGACCATCATCACATGGTGGTGGGCCTGGTGGCATTGTCAGTAACACTCCACATTATGTCCAATCCGACCAAAAAGTCATTGTTCTAATTCCTAGTTGGCAATAGTATATATGTACAAGATGTCTATATCCACAATGTACAAATTTTAATGCTACTAGTACAATTTGGTCAAACTTTAGAGGTGTAAAGTGCTAAACTTTCCAAATATTGTATAATTCATACCATGGTTAAATATAGTACATATTTGCATTTGATCATTCTTTGATAGATGATGTTATATGGTCAATAGTAGTTTCTAGATATGCTAAGAGTGTGTTAAAAGTTAAGTCGTATTGGACCTTATAGGTAGCTGTGATGGTTCATTAGTCGGTTTAATCAGGTAAAAATCAATACTGACACGTGCGCTCACATGTGGTTTGTAGACTTTAACGTTAATTTGAAAAATATATATTTATCCATATCAACATTTAAAGTCTACATCTATATTTTTTTTCATCCGTTAAGAAGTCTGAAACTTCATCATCGGACATCAGCAGATTTAGCGGAGGGTCTGGGGGGTCCGTTGACTCTCCGATGTGTTGATCAGGGAATCACTAATTTTTCTAAATGTCTTAAATTAAACAATGTCATTTTCATCAACAAGATTTGAAGCATCACCACCTGAACACTTAACACCTTGATAGAAGCTAGCTTAACTTTGAGTCTGAGACCACATTAATGTTGGCTTGATTAGGCTTCCTCATTAAGCACCCTAAACCTTCATCAAACTATTATATAACAATAACTATGATAATAAAAGGGTAGATAAGAAGTTGAATTTAAGAATTTGTGAATGTCTGCAGTCCACATTGCACATACTAGTCAAAGATTATTGATCGACAATTAAGTAAGTGATAAACAATAACGAATTTGATAAAAAACATTACGACCTCTCAGACAAAAGTTTTTTGCTCCAACACTGTCATCAGACCATTCATTCTCATCATAGACGTTTTTTAAATGCTCTATAAACACATCAAATACTTTATGCATCTCCATATATTTCATCAAGTTAAGAACATCATTATCAATAGCTAAGGATCGTAAACTAGAATCAAAGTCCTCTCCTAAAATGAATAACCAAATTCTTTTAATTTAAGGTTCTAACTTCTAAGTACATCTTTTAATGAATAACCTAATTGTTGTAAGTTGTAACATATAACTTCTATGATAGAGAATATGTCCTAATTTTCATGCTCAACAAAAGCAACCTTACCACCTTCATAAATAGTATGTGGAGACTTTCTAAACTCTCCCCCATGGTCGAGCTAAATTGTAAACACAATTCCCTGAAATCAAACTTAGAACCCATAAGTGTTTTTAGTCAAAAGTGTTTAGTGACTTATGACTTTCTTTGGGCAACACAAGTTACTGTTGGACAATGTCAGATTATACTAACTGTATAAAAATATAACTCTTATAAAACTTTCTAACTAAAACGGATTTGATCAAATTGACCGTAAACTTGGTCGGAGAGTTATAGGCTAGTTGAGTTCTTTTGTCTTTTTTATTTCTACTTAGGTTTAATATTCATGTACTATACACAGGTTAAATAAAAATATCTAAAAAAATTATAGCCATTATATTTAAATATTAGTAAATATATTTGTAAAAATATCATTAATTATAAAGTTTTGACGCCATCAACTCTTTTCCTCAATTTTTCCCTCTCAAATTTTTTTTATAAAACATATTATTTTCCCCCCAAAAAGTAATCCCTTAAAACCTTGATTTATTAGATAGCTTATTAGATAGATATATTATATAGATGGTATATTGGTTTCTACTGTTCCAACTATCACCTTTTGGCTTCTACCGGTTCAACTATTGACTTGGCTGTCAACGGTCCTAACTTTTATCACTTTGGAAACCAACGGTCCGTCGTTAAATTCTTTCTAACGAGTTAAGTTTTTTTTGAATTCAAAACCGATGTTTTAGGCCTTTTGATCGTAAGGATAATACGAGTCGATTGACATAAAAGTTTGATCGAAACAGCTCTCTGAACGATAAATTTTTTACACCAATTGAAATACTGTTAGGTTTAAACACCCGATGGAAGCATTGTTTCAAAGTAAGTTTTCCACCCATCGACTTGTATTATCTTTCCGACAAAAGGCTTAAAATATCTATATTGAATTTAGAAAAAACTTAATGGCGTTAAAGAAAATTTAATGACGAGCCATTGGTTGCCAAAGTGATAAAAGTTGGGACGATTAACAACCAATTCAATAGTTGGGTCCGATAGAAGCCAATGTTAATAGTTGAAACCAGTAAAAATCAATATGCTTAGATAAATTGTATCTCACTTACCAATCAAGTAGTTAACAATATATACAAGTACTTTATGTACAACTACCAACCCTTACGGCTTTAAACTTTTAATTGATGTATAGTTAATTATAAAGTTGGCAATGGAATGTGGCTAAAACAGTGACCACGATATAACATTTTCTTCCTAGTGTCCAACCAAAAGCCCTATTAAAAGTGGATTTAACAAAAGGCAACATATACAACTATTCTATTACTTTATCTTCCTCATTATATAACCCATAATACACACACATATATATATAGATCCTCATATATCTTATCCTCAGCTCCCAGATCATCACCTTGCAACCCATGGCTGCACACATCACTAGAGTTTCTCCGGCAATGGAGCGAACCGGACAGTGGTAAACATCTACAACTCAACTTACAAATTCATCCTAAATAGCCCGTACTATTAACTTTCAATAAACTCATTGTTGTGTTGTTATTAATTAGGATTTTCTCTCAAGATATCCCTACTGATATTATTGTACAAGTTGGTGAAGCAAAGTTCCCTCTTCATAAGGTATGATTTGATGTTGATCCATAATTTAGCAAAACTTTGTAGATGAAATTTGTAGGTTAGTGATTACAGATTCATACATCCTGTATAGCATGACAGAATGGTAAACTGCAGTTTTTAGAAAGGTAAACTGTTGTTTACAACCACGTAAACTTTACCTTTTTTTGTACACTGCAGTTTATAAAAAGGTAAACTTTCAGGTTTGGATAAACTGGAACCTGGAAGTTTATCTTCTTATAAATTGTAGTTTATAAAAAGGTAAACTTCCAGGCTAAACTGTAAGTTTACCTTTTTATAAACGGCAGTTTACAAAAAGATATGAATTGATGTTGATCCACAATAGTGCAAAATTTTGTAGATGAAATTTGTCAATTAGTGATAACTGATAAGATATTGGATTGGTAAACTGCGATTTATAGGCTAAACCGCAGTTTACAACCATGTAAACTTTACCTTTTTGTAAACTGCAGTTTATAAAAAGGTAAATATGTAGTTTTAAGGTAAGTTGCGTTTTACAGGCTAAACTGCATGTTTACGTTTATATAAAGTGAAGCTTACAGGGTGGTGGTGTGTATAATCTTAAGATGTTTAGATATTAAGATCATGTGTTGTTAACTTGTATGACAGTTTATATTGGTAGCAAAGAGCAATTACATAAGAAGATTGATACTAGAATCGAAAGACCATGATATGACAAGGCTAGATCTGTCGAATATACCTGGAGGAGCTGAGATATTCGAAAAAGCAGTCAAGTTTTGCTATGGTGTTAATTTTGAAATCACCGTGCATAACGTAGCAGCTCTGCGTTGTGCTGCAGAGTATCTCGAAATGACCGATGAGTATTGTGACGGTAACCTCGCTGGCCGAACAGACGATTTCCTCGTTCAGGTAGCGTTAACGAGCCTATCCGGTGCAGTGGTTGTGTTGAAGTCATGTGAAGAGCTTTTGCCCATAGCTGAAGAGATCAACATCGTTCAACGGTGTGTTGAATTGGCTAGTGCTAAGGTAAATCATACATAATCAAGCGTGATCATCTAACACATTTCTGTTACCAACTCGTAGTAGATCATGAAACTGAATCAAAATCTTCAAATTGCAGGCATGTAACGAAGCAAATTTCCCAAGCAGATCACCTCCAAACTGGTGGACAGATGAACTATCAATCATCCACATAAACTTCTTCACCAAAATAATCACATCAATGAAATCACGCAACGCTAAACCACTCACAATCGCAAGCGCTATCATCACCTACACAGAACGATCATTACCAGATCTTGTTCGCGATCGCTCCGGCAACACCATAACAACAAACTCATCAATCTCCGTTGATTCCGTCACCAGAAAACAACAACGCGATCTGTTATCCTCAATCGTCAATCTACTTCCAATCGAAACTCAACGCGCTTCGTTTCCGATCAACTTCCTCAGTTGCCTCCTCCGAGCTGCCATTTTCCTCGAAAACGACGACGTTTGTAAGAAACAGTTAGAGAAACGGATATCGGCGATTTTAGAGCATGTTACTGTTGATGATCTGCTTGTGTTGAGTTATACTTTTGACGGAGAGAGATTGTTTGATTTGGAGAGTGTACGGAGGATTGTTTCAGGTTTTGTGGAGAAGGAGAAGAGTGTTTCGGTGTTTAATGGTGGTGATTTTAGAGACGTGTCGTCGACGGCGATGCTTAGGGTTGCGAAGACGGTTGATGCGTATCTTGGCGAAATTGCGACTATTAGTGAGTTGAGCATATCGAAGTTCAATGGAATTGCTAATTTGGTGCCGAAAAATGCTCGCAAGGTTGATGATGATCTTTATCGCGCCATTGATATTTATCTCAAGGTAAGCATGGTTAATAATTTGTGTGTATAAACATTAGTATTTAGTAGTAGTGTAGTACTTTCAATTCCAAGCTTGAACCGCAATCGTGAAGGCTCGTCAACTAGTCAAGCTTGAACGAGCCTCAATTATAAGGACTTATCGAGTTTGGACCCATGTCATGAAGGGTTGTTGAGTTCGAGTTTGGACCCATGTCATAAGGACTTATCGAGTTTGGACCCATGTCATGAAGGACTTATCGAGTTTGGACCCATGTCATGAAGGGTTGTTGACTTCGAGTTTGGACCCATGTCATAAGGACTTATCGAGTTTTTGGACCCATGTCATAAGGACTTATCGAGTTTGGACCCATGTCATGAAGGACTTATCGAGTTTGGACCCATGTCATGAAGGGTTGTTGAGTTCGAGCTCACATTTTGAAGGTATGTTGAGCTTGAACCCAGTTCAAAATGTCTTGTCGAGCTCAAACTCGTATAATTGGGGCTCGTTGACTGCGAGCTCAAATCATGAAGGTCGTCGAGCTCAATCATGACTACATGTTGAAAGATTGTTGAGCTCATAACCTAAAGTAGTCGAGTTAATCGAGTGTATTATACTTAGTTTTTATTAAGAAACTGTTTTGTTGTATTGGTGTACACTAATGGTTAATCATACTTATTGTGTTTTCTAGGCTCATCCGAACTTGGACGAAATCGAGCGAGAGAAAGTTTGCAGCGCGATGGATCCATTGAAACTATCTTACGAAGCAAGGGTACACGCCTCCCAAAACAAAAGATTACCCGTGCAAATCGTCTTACACGCACTTTACTTTGATCAATTGCAAGTAAGAAGCGGTAACAACGATAAAGCCACACCCGATGCACAAAGCATGAGATCTCAGGTAAAAGCAGACGTGTCGCTAGCCAAAGAAAACGAAGCCTTAAGAACCGAATTGCTACAAATGAAAGCGTATATATCCGATATACAAACAAAGAATCAAGTGGGATCAACGTCGGCACGAATAAGTAACCCAAAGAAACCGACTTTCTTCTCGTCAGTGTCGAAGAAATTAGGAAAGTTGAATCCTTTCAAACATGGATCAAAGGACACTACACATATTGAAGATGGAAATGATATTGATCATACAAAGCCAAGAAGAAGACGTTTCTCCATCTCTTAAACTCAATAACCTTACTAGGTTAGTTGTGTGAATGTGATTTTCTTTATATTATTGTTTAATTAATTGTGATTTAATCTCGCTTTTGTTTATTGTTTGTGTTAGTCAGTAAGTGTATGTATACAAGAGCATTGGAGTTGTGTGATATAATCTGTATGTGACATAATGTTTAAATATCAATGCATGTAGTAATGTTCTTTGATGACATGTTAGTATGTTAAACCCACATACTCGTCTGGTTTTATACATTTTTGTCATGAACTTTCAAAACTAACATCCTTTTCACGACACAAAATAAAGAGCTTTCAACGAAAAACAACCTGTTATAAATTCTAGTAAAAGCGTGATCCATCGCAAAACAAGAGATCGGATGAATTAGTTTGGCGGTGTTACTTCTCATCTAATGCGGCATACGAAGCGAAACATTGAACCAACAAGTCAATAAGAAACGGCCATTAAAAATGCGGTAAGCAACGCAAGAAAAAAAATGCAATATAAGGAACCAAATATTGAACTTCAAAATGATAGTTACGGATCTGATATGAAAGAATTTGATAGGATGTCAAGTGAAGTCATGAAACTAATTCACTTTGACCCCTCATAGTTGCCCCACACCAAAACAACAAATATCAAATGTTTTTGGGTTATCATAGCTTCCCAACATACAAGAATATAAATAGTAGTAGTTGTTTAATGTATTTGAAGCCTCAAACATAACACATTACTGCAGCAATCGCCAAGACAACGAATATGGCAAAAAGATGTCAAATCACAACCTCTTACTGGAAATATTGCTTCTGATTTTAAAGGCTATAATTAACGATTAACATCCATCTCCAACAATTAACTATTGAAGGGAGATAGCAATTAAAACACTTCTTAAATCAGTATAAGCTTGTCATCACCAAACGATTAACTATTAAAGGGAGATAACAGTTGAAACACTTCTCAAATCAGCGTAAATTTATCATAACTGAGTCAATCATAAAAATAATAGAAAAAGTAGGTGTGTTCATTTGTCTACACAACCTCGATCCAAACCATGATAAAAGTTAGGGCTTACACAAATGAGCATCATATTACATAATCAAACAACTCTCAATGAGGCTAGGCTAACCATCATCGCCTCATCAATAAAAATGTTATAATATCATTAAAAAAAAGAACTCATGAGCTAAAAACTATAAATGGTTTGAACATGTACAAATATCAATGAGAGGCGGGAGTGAAAAAGACAAAAACAAAGTTAAGGAGAGTTCGACAACCACGACCTCCAAAACCCAAATAAAAATAAGAGTTACACTCGTAAGCATAAGATTATAAAAAATGAACGGTTTACCTCTCATATGAGCTTTAGGTCAACATGATCGAATCAATGAGAAAGACAAAAAAAAAGTGACTATCACTACCACAACCCCAAAACCTAATATTAAGAAAACCAAGCTTTCTACTCGTAAGCATCTTATTAGTTGACAAAACGTAGGGTTTAATTATTCGATGAGGTTTGGTCAACATCATCGAGCAAAATACTATACGAATGTCAAAACATCAAAAGTCCAACACACAGAGATAAGCTTAATCAAGGGCGCAGCCAAGTGGAGGACCGGAAGGGTCCGGGCCCTCCCATTTTTTCCGGTTAGTAGTAGCGATTTGTCGGTTTTTAGTTGATTTTGGTATATAAATTGGGTACGGGCCCTCCCATTTTTAAAATCAGGCTCCCTTTGTTATAGGCACCATAACTTTAGGCCCCCCTATTAACAAAATCCTGACTTCGCCACTGAGCTTAATACAATAGAAAGATACAAAACCAATATCTTTGTTATGTAAAACTGTTGTAAAGGGTGATTCATGACCACCCTTATTGATATTCGTTTTTTTGTCTTTCTCGTAGTTTCTCTCTAGCGACATATATTTCTCTGTATATTCTTATCCAAATGAGCGATTAAAACATATGAAACAATCGAGCATGCCAGCATGTAGCGTGGATAAAACAAAAAAACACGCACATATGAAAAAACAACAAAACACAAGACAACACAACAATACGCTAAAACCGATCAAAGTAGCATCAGTATTCATAGTTCATAAACACTACTAAATCATACAGAGTAATTTTTCTATAAAAACAACCAATCCTTTAACAATTAAATATCAAAGTGTGATACTTAAAAACAAAAGTTACAAAAACTCTTGTGACCAATTTGTAAAACACAAAAACTTTTGTGTTTAAAGTGTGATAAATTGCTCCCCAAGTCACCATTGCCATTCTCCTCTTCTTTCGTTACCGTTCCTCATTCTTCCTCCGATTTTAGTTCCACCACCGTCGTCGTCGCCACCGTCACCACCACCACCACCGCCTATGGCAGCTACTATGGTTCTCGACACCAAACTCTCATCATCAACACCACCACCAACTCTCCCAAACCCCTACACCATCGAATCATCCCAAACCGACACCGAAGATGACCTCTACACTCGTCTCAAATCCCTACACCGTCAAATTGAGTTCATCGAAATTCAGGAAGAGTACGTCAAAGACGAGCTAAAAAACCTCATGCGAGAACAACTTAGATCTCAGGAAGAGGTGAAACGGATCCAATCGGTTCCGCTTGTAATTGGTCAGTTTATGGAGATGATTGACCAGAATAATGGCATCGTTGGATCAACTACAGGTTCTAATTACTATGTTAGGATTTTGAGTACGATTAATCGGGAATTGTTGAAACCCTCGGCTTCTGTGGCGTTGCATAGACATTCTAATGCGCTTGTTGATGTGTTGCCGCCGGAAGCTGATTCGAGTATTTCGCTTCTTAGTCAGTCGGAGAAACCAGATGTTACTTATAATGTGAGTGATTGTATTGTTGTTGATTTGGTTCGATTTTGTTAAATTAGGGTTTCTGTTAACTTTAGGTCATATGCATAATAAATTATTGTGTTTGGTGATTTATGTTAACTGATATCCACCTGTGATGGTAGAAAAAACATTGTTGTTTCAAACTAAAGTTTGAAATTCATATATATTTGACACTTTCATTGATAATGTTGATGGAAATATGGAATGAGCATGTAACATTGAGGCACGGAGAACGTAGTGCGTAACTGCTTATTAGTGACATTGTTTTTAAAGTTGAATAGGAAGCACCTGTATGCAACTATGCATGTAAGTTTTCATATAATGAATTAATGGCAGCATTTATCTAAAGTTTGCAACTTTGTTGAGCACTTTCTGTGGAAGTTTGAACACCAAGGAGTCTTTGTATCCAATCACGCATTACTGGTAGTTAGCTTATCACTAGATATTATCCCATAGAATGCCATGCTTGAATAGCTTCAATGGTGTTGGTAGGATGAAAGGAATATACACTTGTCTCGACTCTACAGTCATCAATATATAAGACTGAGGAAGCTTATTTTGCACCAAGACCGTCTAAATCATTGATGAACTCTTCTTTATAAAAAAAAATGTTTTAGGGGAGTTGTCTAAGCTCCATATATATCTGTGGGTTCTATGCTTTTTCAGGTTTATATAAACTTGCATTGTGAAACATACGCTTAAAACGTGGAAAGGACATCTACTACCCTTGCTTAGTGGACTCTTGTATCTTTTGATTGATTAGTTTTTACATAAGCAGTCAAGGCATATAACCAAGTGAAATACTGGTAGCTGATATTAGGAAAGAAGAAAATTTTGTGGTTTTAGTGATTGGATGATAAGATGATTAAAGGATTTCTCTGGGGTGGTTTGGATTTTTTACTTTGCATTTCTTCCGCTAGGGTTTTCACCTCATTTTATTTTTTTTGTAGACCAATATTTTTCTATGTTTTCTAAACTTTCTGTTGCACCTAGGGCCTAGAGGTTCTCTTTTCTATTTTAAACAGGATCACATTTTTTCTTATATACACAAACATGTTTGAATGTTCTTGTATAGGCTGGTTGAATGGTTAGGCATGTCTGGCTGTTATAATGCATAACTATGACAAATATGGATTTAAAGGAAATTTGAAAGCATTTAGGACAAAGTAAACCTTAGAAATCTGAGTTTGGGAAAAGGTAAAAGCGTGGACTTAGTGTTGCTTCTTGTATTGTTTTGTTTTGTGTTTCTAGTTTCATTGGTCAATCTAAAACCTATGCTTTAGCTCAAACGTCTATATGTTTTTATATTGATGTGGTTGCTGCAAAGTTAACAATATTATTTTATGCCAATATTTTACAGGATATTGGAGGATGTGACATCCAAAAGCAGGAAATTCGTGAAGCTGTTGAGCTACCATTGACTCATCACGATTTGTACAAACAGATTGGTATAGACCCACCACGTGGTGTTTTGCTGTATGGTCCACCTGGAACTGGTAAAACTATGCTTGCTAAAGCTGTTGCAAACCATACAACTGCAGCCTTCATTAGGGTGGTTGGTTCAGAATTTGTTCAAAAGTATCTGGGTGAGGTATGTCTTTATTGCCCTTTTTAAGGGCTCATACGTGTGCAATGTGGAGCTTTTATTTGATATATGTGATATATCTTAATTGGCTGACTGGCTCATTGCGATTTTACAGGGTCCTAGAATGGTTCGTGATGTTTTTCGTCTCGCCAAAGAAAACGCACCTGCAATTATATTTATTGATGAGGTCGATGCAATTGCAACTGCCAGGTTTGATGCACAGACTGGAGCTGATAGAGAAGTCCAGCGAATTCTCATGGAACTGTTAAACCAGGTGAATTAATAGCTCAATAAACGTTTCAAATTTTAATTA
Source organism: Tagetes erecta (assembly GCA_030867185.1). NCBI lineage: Eukaryota > Viridiplantae > Streptophyta > Magnoliopsida > Asterales > Asteraceae > Tagetes > Tagetes erecta. The sequence continues at coordinate 12,983,035 of CM061494.1, forward strand.
ACCGTCATTATATTTTCCTTGAAGTAACTTATGCCAATTTTTGGGTTCTGTTGTCTGATTCCCTGCTATTATTGGACTTACAAAACCGTTGATTTGGGGTTTATGCAGATGGATGGGTTTGACCAGACGGTCAATGTTAAGGTGATAATGGCAACCAACCGAGCTGATACTTTGGACCCGGCACTTCTTCGCCCTGGTAGGCTTGATCGCAAGATTGAGTTTCCTTTGCCTGATAGGAGACAAAAAAGACTTGTTTTTCAGGTTATTAATTACCTTCTAAGCAGATTGTTACAGTTATAAGTTGGGCTCTTTGTGAACGATTGATGGCAGCTTACTATCTTTCTTTGCCTGAGGCACTGATGGCTGTCGGTTTAGTGTCATCTTTTGTTAACATAGCTATAGGTGGGAAAATGGATGATTGGGTGGGTTGGGTAACAGATAAAATTGTTTAATTTTAGCACAGGTCAAGAATGGTCGTTCATGAACACTTCCCTTATCCTTCTTTTGAATTATTGATTATTCATGTGTTAAGCATGATTATAACTCTGTTTTACTATAGTATGCTGTAACAGTAATAACAGCTTTTATTTTATGAGATTTTGGTATGATTTATGATGTTGACTGTGACTTACTCTGATTTGGCTTCTATTATACAGGTTTGCACTGCTAAAATGAATTTAAGTGATGAAGTTGACTTGGAAGATTACGTATCTCGGCCTGACAAAATCAGTGCTGCTGAGGTAAGTTGTTTTCATGCAGTTCGCACTTCATTTAAACAGGGTGGGTAAGGGATCAAATCAGGTTGTCTACCCTTTGGAGTCAAGATGTACTCGCAGGCGGGTTGGTTAATTGTTATAGTTGGATTGGCTTGAAACAGTATGCTTCAGTACATGTCCGAACTGACCTGATTTGGTTGGGTTGGACCATTAACTCTTTTACCTATTTTCATTTTTAACGTGATGATAACAATTAACTTGGCACAATTGTTTCATCCAGATTACAGCAATTTGTCAAGAAGCTGGGATGCATGCAGTCCGCAAGAACCGTTATGTCATTCTCCCCAAGGACTTTGAGAAGGGCTACAGAACCAACGTAAAGAAGCCCGACACTGACTTTGATTTCTACAAGTAAAATCCAATGGTTGGAAGCTGGATAAAAAGCTCATATGTTGTTTATTTCAAGCCTTCTACGAACTTATTAGTATCTTGGATGTTCATGTAATCTTTGCTTGTGTTTGACCAACAATTGTTTGATATGCAATATTATGAGCCCGCTTCTTTCTTTCTGTTCCTCGTGTGTTTGGTTCGTCGGGTGAACTAATCAACCTAAGCTCCTAAAGCTTATATTTATCTATCTTAAAGTGGTAGCTGAGCGGAGCTAGCATAAGCTCAAGTCTGAATTATTTGGATTTGAAAATTTTGACCCAGTCTAAATCCTAACTGATAAAGTTTAAGGAATATGTTTAACAGATGCAAGTGTATTTGACTAAACCGAACAAGTATGATTTTATGCATCCAGATAAAAGTACAAAACTAAATAAACCAGTTGATAGAATAAGCATTAGTTTGTATATCCGATACGTTTTAAAACCGCGTAAGGAATTTGGATATATATAACTAGTTCGACTAAGATTTTGGTAAGTTTTGAATGAGGTTCAGATAAAGAACTTAAGAACCCGTAAGGAATTTGGATACAGGTTGAGATCTCCCTGTAAGATTTTGGATCATTTCTAAAACGATTCATTTTACACAGCTTTTTGGTTAATTTAACAACGTTAGCTTCAGATCTTCCATTTAAAATGCCTTCAAGCTTTTAGTTCAACGGCAAAAGGAACTGATGATGGGCCCGGCTTAAGACCATTCCCTATGGTCGCGAGTTCGAGTCTTGAGGTGGCCCAGTTTCGAAACAGTGGCTTGGGATTCGTTCCGGCTGTGGAGTTCCGGGTGTAACATGCTTTCTCCGACGGTTGAATCGTTGCCTCCTAGGTTCACGGTAACCAGTCCAAATAGAGGTGTGTAGGAGGAAGCTTGAAAGTCGCCGCTCAAATAAAAAAAGAACCTTCTTTAAAATTTGTACAAAGTACACTCTAATTAAAAAGTCAACCCCTCACCAACACCAATTTCAACGACGAGTTTAAGAAACGACGAGTTTAAGAAACGACGAGTTTAAGGTTAGTTTTTAACCCCAATTTCAACCCAACAAAATCCAATTCAACACTATTTCAAACCCGATCCAAACGAACTTCCAACCTAATTTTAACCAATTTCGATAATAACTTTTAAAATTTTAAAACTCAATCCAAACAAACTTCCAACCTGATTTCAACCCGAACTATACCCCTCTTTTAACGTTAAAAAAAGGCATTGAAGTCCTAAAAAGATTTGGCCAAATTGGGCGGGATAGAAGAAAAAGTAAAAAAAGTCATCCCGCGTACCGCAGTCCAGCTTCTACCTTCTGGCGTTTATATCACGCCAATTATCTGGCCCCCACACACAGAAAATTCTAGAAACCCCATCTCTCTATAAAATCCAATTTCACTCAAATCAACCAAAAAACCCTAATTTTATTATTTCCCCAATTTCATTTCCCCAATTGCATCTCGATCTACTCATCGTCGTTTTGGATCCCTAAATTCATCACCTCAATTTCCTTCTGCTACAATTTTTCTTCGATCAGGTACTCTCGTTAACAATTTTTCTCCTGTTCGTCTATGTTATTGCTTGATCTGCGGATATTTGCTCTGTTAAATGTTTAGATGATGATGATTTTTTATATATGTGGTTAAGGAAGTGTAGATCTGTGATTGTTGACTGATTTTTTTGTTGTTTGATTTGATTAGGATTTGATTTGCGCGGCGTGTTTTAGCTCGGGATTGTAAGGTGTGTTGATGGCGTCAAAGCGTATTTTGAAGGAGCTCAAGGATTTGCAGAAGGATCCGCCTACGTCATGCAGTGCTGGTATAATTATTTGTTTTGTTTTAAAGTTTTGTTTTTGGTGTTGAATTATGATTTGATTGGCTTTAGTTTTGGTTGAATACTTCTTTGATGTTGATTTGTTGTAATTGAACAGTGGATTAGGGTTTAGACAAGTAATTACGCTGTTAGTTAATCTAGTTTTTCAGCTGAAGAACATCTGTTTAGCTGATTTAGGATGTAGGGTTTGCAAATGAGCTGTAAAAACTGTTGTTAAAAAGCCCACTCCACCTCAAGGTGTTAGCTTGTTAAGATACAGTAGCTGACCTTGATCGGATTGGCTTGACTCTGCCCATGTAGCTATGAATGTTCAGTTTTGTAAGCTATAAGGTGTTGCCGCGGTGAAGCTAATGGTTGAAAAACTTTCTGTAGCTTCTATTTACCGTAGAAGTTGTGTTTGGCTATCTTTATGTTTGTTTTAATTTTTTTGACTTTGTGATTGAATCGACAATCCTGTTTGATGGCTTTTGTTTAGATTCTTTTTGGTGTGAAGGTTTGTATTTGTTGAAGACAAACGTGTTTGATGATGCAACCTTTTGTTTATTTATTGCTCTTAATTTTAATAAGTTAAAGATGCTTAAGGGACTAAATTGTTAGGGGTTAGACTGGTTTTTTTCTGTTCTGTTAAGCGAACATGACCTTTCTGTAAATATGATGCTGAGTGTAAAGTAGAGGTGTGGTAGGTGCAATAAGTTGAATTGTTTTATGCAATGGTGCATGTTGGGAATGTAAGAGTGTTGGCTATGTGCTTTGCGTTGCTGGATATAGCATGCTGTTTTCTTTTGATTATTTTATCAATGTGTTTAGAACTTAAGTTTTAACAACCTGGTTTTTGCTGTTTTTCTGGTTTGTCACATTGCTTCATAGGTGAATGCTTTAAGTTTAGATAGATGATTAATCTTTATTTGCAACTTGATTTTGTATTGTGGTTGGTGTTGGTGGTATGTCACATTGCTTAAAAGGTTTGTGCTTTAATTTACAGGCCCTGTTGCTGAAGACATGTTTCATTGGCAAGCAACAATCATGGGACCTTCTGATAGCCCATACTCTGGTGGTGTGTTTCTTGTTAATATTCACTTCCCACCTGATTATCCGTTCAAGCCCCCAAAGGTAATTTAGTTTATTTATTTTTAGGAAATGTATGTACTACAATATCAAGCATGACAAGTGGAAGGTTTAAGTGTGATTGGGTTAAATGTTGTAATTATTCAGGTAGCGTTTAGGACTAAGGTCTTTCACCCAAACATCAACAGCAATGGTAGCATTTGTCTAGATATCCTCAAGGAACAATGGAGTCCAGCACTAACAATCTCCAAGGTCTGTTATGTGTTTCAATTTTTCGATATGCTTTGTCTTGAAATTTAGTTGTATTGCTCATGTGCTTCAATTTAGTTAACGTATGTGCATTGCTCATGTGCTTTGCAGGTGTTGCTTTCCATCTGTTCTTTGTTGACCGACCCAAACCCTGATGACCCGTTGGTCCCAGAAATCGCTCACATGTATAAAACAGACAAGTCCAAATACGAAGCCACTGCTCGTAGCTGGACACAGAAGTACGCCATGGGCTGATCGGGGAGTCTTGTTTGAAGGGGATGGTTGGAAGAATAAAAAATGTTAGTTTTTCACTTTTTATTCTTGGAATGTCTCAAATGAAGAAATGGTAAGATTGTCTGTTTGTGTAATATTGAAATGATTTCAATGAATGACTCATTTTTAAGAAGAAAAGCATCTCAGTTTCTTTTTTTCTATCTTCTGGATAACTATTTTCAAAACTGTGTTTTATTAAACTTGTATTTTTGTTTGTGTACAGAGTTTTAGTTGGTTTTTTGGTGTTATTAGTGAGCAGAGTAAAGGTTTGAAAAAGTATTGTTTTGTTTCAAGCTGTTATATGTTTAGTGTGTATGTAATCAATCTATGATCATAATAGTTATATTATGTTATTTTTATACTAACCTCAATTCGGTATCGAGTAAAATGACTAAAGGGATAAAAATACATTTCATAAACAAATGAATTATATTAAGATCTTTATTTTGGCTAAAATTATCATTCTCTACATGGTGTCTTGAGAGAATAATAATATCACATTATTGGTAACACAAAAAGTCAAAAAGCATGACCAATTTATAAGCTACTCTTGTGGACGTGATAAATATCATGTTTTAACAAAATTTGGATTAAATAATCCAACTTCACAGGTCTCACCTATCAGTCTATTTTTTTTTATGGTTTTGTGTTAATCATTCCCACTGGTCCCAATTTTGTTACTTAGAATTTTTTTAGAAGTGGCATTAAATGTAATTTTCTAAACTTGAATAAAACTAATATACCTTGTAAAATTAGTATTTATCATTGACATAAATTAACCATCCACTGATCGACCTCTGTCACCATTGTCCTACATCACCAACCTAGGTTTGAAATCCTTCAGCAAAACAGCGAATCAAACCAATCATCCCAATAACAAATCAAAGGATTGATTCATTTTTTGTTTCCTTCTGACTGAACGGTGATGACACGGCTTGGACCAAACCTATGGTAGTGCAAGGCGTTGAAGTCCTCAAGCTGAAGATGGCGTCAATACTAGATAAGACGACGATTGGTGTATGATTTTGCATTGAGTTTGGATTTGAAGAAGATGAATATTAAATGAAGAAAACATAGTAAGCAATGGCACGTCCTTTTAAGGGTCAAGATGTGCGTTGGTCCCTGCGAATTTTTCGTTAGAAATGTCAATTTTTACTTCGATACTTTAAATTTGCATATATATATATATCGATCTCGTCCCCGTTTAAAATACAAACTATAGGTCCTATAATTTTCAGCTTCCATACTATAAAAATTCAGGATCCGTCATTGATAGTAAGGGTTAAGGTAGTAGCATTTCAGTTGATGAATGCTTCAATGAAGAAGTAAACATTAAAGCACGTATAAATGAAGATCAATAACGACTGGAACTGAAAGTATGCATGCAAGTTGCAACGATGAAACGTACCAGAGATGGAAGTGTATAGATGGATTAGAAGTATGTTGGAGTTGTTAGTGCGTTAGTGGTGACTAGTTAGACGTCAAATAATATAAAATGACACATCATATGAAAAAAATTCCAAGTCACATGTCCACCTAAGCATAAACCGAGTTAAAAGAAACTAACGGTGGACTATTAGCAAAAACTATGATGAAAAATGAAGCTATTATAAGCCAGTACTTAAAAGTTGGGATTATTTAAATCGGATATTCTTGTTTATAAAGATGACTTGTCATGAATAGTATGAAAGATCAACCGGGTGACAAGCAACAAAACATTAGATGATGTCATCTAGCGGATCTTGCATATGCGAAAAGGTTTGTATGGTATAATATTTCTTAGCGTTGTACGATGTCACATTGGTTGTTTCAGTGTAGGTCAAAAAACATCATATGATGTTATCAAATAGACCTTGTAAACGTAAAAAAGTTTTATATGATATGTTATTTTTTAGTGTTGTACAATGTCACATTAGTTGTTTTAGCGTAACTAAGAAAGTTATACTGCTTTTATAAGTTTTTATCATACGGTTTGTACGATAAACACACTCTAATGTCCAAATATACGAGACTTGTGGCTGTATAGTAAATTAGTAATGCCTTGCTATAAATCTACCTATTCTAATAATTGAGTAACACATTCACATGTCACCATTTTAACTACTCCACATAAGATTTTGCTTAGGTGTCATGTTCTTAATTAATTGATGGAGAATTTTTAGACGGGTCATGGTATGCTCCATATTCGAAATAACCCGATATGTTTAAATTAAAAATTCACAAATTATCATCAATTATCTCCTAACCCGATATGTTCAAATACAAAATTTATCAATTATCATGATCTATATCTTAACCCGATATGTACCAAGTATCATGAATTATCTCCTAACCTGATATGTTCAAATAAAAAACTTATTAATTATTATGATTTATCCTAACCCGATATGTTCAAATTAAAGTTTTACCAATTATCATTAATTATTTCATAACTCGATATGTTCAAATAAAAAAATTAACAATTATCATGAATTATCTCCTAACCCGATATGTTCCAATAAAAATTTACCAACTATTATAAATCATATACTTTATTGTAACATATGATTTTTTATATGAATATATTTGTAAATATCCAAATCGATTTAAGAAGAGATATGTTAAAAATAAATTTGATATGTAAATTGAGTTAAAACCTATAAAACTAAAATCCGTGTAGTACACGGGTACTAATCTAGTATATTATTAAAATGCTCTAAATGTGATGGGAGTAGATGAGTGATTTGAGAAAAACCTGTCTTTAGAATAAGAAAAACAATATTATAAATTCCAGTAGAGATAGTGTATTTATTGATATATGAGATATCAAATAAGAATACGACTTCAACTTAAAAAGTAAACAAATACTATATGATTTCATAATAAAACATAACTAAAAAACACTTAATTTTTCAACAAAGCATTTTTTTAATAAACATGCAATAGTTGAGGCCTGAATACATAATCAGAAATAGAATACGAGAATATAACATATAACTTTTTTTAACAGTAACTTAAAAGTTAATATTTAATATCACCAAGTTAGTACTTAAATACCATTGTCTAGATTTGGAAGGAACTTCATGGTCGGGGTTTTTATTCCAAATTTAAACCGTAAATTTGAGATGTGTTAAAACCGATAGACTGGTTTAAACCTGTTCATTTGGAATTTGATGTGGATTTTGTTTGCCCAATTTACCATACTAAGTCGTAGCGACCTAACTCTAGAATCCGAGAATACTCTTATTACCGGCAATTGCGGAGTTTGAGCGTATATATAGGGGCGGAACTTTTTTCATATAAACATAGGGAGGCATTTTAAGCTATGAAATTCATTTTTAAGCTATCAGGCTCAATATTAATTACTTACGAAGAAAAGAGCAGTGCCCCCGACCCCATTATCCTTCGCCCTTGATTATTGGTTAAAACATTGGTTATCACATAAAAAAACTCTCTCAATGAAAGAACAATTCGAATTTTCTTTGGGAAAATGGATTTTAAAAAACCCAATTTGAACCTATTGACCTTCAAAAATCCTAATTAAGAAAATTCTTGATAGAGATCTCAGTCTTTTAATTTCTTTAATAAATTCCACCGTTAAAAAACACTTAACAATTAACATCATTAATTTTTTTGAATTTCTGACTAATATTTTAGGACTTTTAATCGGGAGAAGAATTCAAATAGACTGATGTAAAAGTTACTTTGAACTGGTGCTCTAAATAACGAAACAATGTTTCAATTGATGTAAGCTTTACCATATTGTAAACTATTTCATCGTGACAAAAGAATTTAAAAGGTTGGATCTCTATCAAGAATTTTCTTAATTTATGCCGGACACTAAATAATGTTGAATTTTAAAATCAAAAGTTTTGATTTTTAAAATCCAAATTTTCAATTTCATTTGAATTGTATTGGAAAATGGAAGATGACTTAAAGATAGCATTTAGCTTAAACAATTCATTATTGCCCTCAATTTTCAACAATGGTGTCTCTTTTACCCGGTTTTTGGGACTAAATAATACATGCCTTCCTCGTATTTTCTTTGCAAATATACAACTTTTTGGAAAACATGATTAATAAAAACAAAAGTCTACACATCAATATGATTGTGTGCCATGTATGTGTTTACCTTGAAGTTTCCTAAAAAGTACAGTTCCCACAACAATAAGCACCACAATGTGTCTCACTTGCTTAATGTGAGTTATCTTCCACTTGTCATGACAATTCAACTTTACAACCTCTTCTTTCACACTTTTATGCGTTTATTTGAAGCAATTTATGGCCCATTTTTATTTTGGACATTAACATCCACAAAGATTAATAACATGTGTTTTTGATATTCATAAGAACGATAAAAAAATATATAGTACAAACAGTATAAAAATATAAACAATATTTTGATCGGATTTGTTGTTTTGAAGTGTGGTGTTACGTGTCACAGTCTGATTGAACCAATCTGTTTTGTTCTTTTTATTTTTCTTATGCAACCTTTTTTAAAGTAGGGTATGATTATTTTTTAAATACTTTTTTATTCCTATTTAAAATTAGAACTTTTTTTTGTTATTTTAAATCAATTTTTACTTTTCTTTTTTCCGGTTTTTTTTATTTATATGTCTAAACATTTTGTTTAAGACTTTAAAAATAAAAGAACATCTTATTTATTTCTTATTTTTGCATTAAACATTCTAACACTCCCGTTGTATCGACATTTCAAAATGACTAAATATATAAGTGCACTATAAATACTAAAAACAATGATGTACCCTGCTACGTAACACATGTACTAATACTAGTTATTAAACATTTTGTAGTCAAATTAAGTGTATCGTTGATTAAGTAAACAAATGATGAGTTTAGTCTTGTTTCCATCATAATCAAATCATAATAGTGCTACATCTTGGCTTTCACGGGTCATTTGAAAATTATCACTCCCAATTAGTGGTGGATACTTAAATACAAAGTCTAGTCTTCTACTTTTCTAATTGAATTTTCTACATTAATGCATCTAAAGTTCTCATAATTACAAAGTACAAATTTGATTTGTCTAAATATTACTTTTCTCCCTCAACTTAAAAACCACATATTTCAGAACCTACATATATTTTTTTCATCAGAATAAGTCTCGTTTAAACTTAAAAAGTTACTATTTTACATTTTTATTTACTCATGTTTAATCTTATACCACTCTCTAATTAACCCATGTTTAATCTTATACCTCTCTCTAATATTTCGAGTTTAAACTTTTCCCAATCACCCAAAAATTTTCTTCATTACTACTCGATTTTAATCCTTTAGTTTCAACTTTTGTAAACCAACAATGTCCTACATAATCTTAGATACGATCCAAGGGAAAAAAACACACAAAATGCATGTATTTTATAAAGTAAGTCCCTTGATAACGAGGTATTATAGTGAGGTGTGATGGTGATGTAACACTCCTATCATATAAGACACCACCAGGCAAAATAACACTCAAAGTGATAGTCGTTGCGGGCGAGGAGGCAAGAGAAACACAGTTTTTTTTTCACGGATCACAATTATACATTGTTAACTTCGATAGTTATAAACCTTGAGTGCCGTAATCTTTCATTATCAAATAGTACATACTTATGTAACAACGCTTTTTTCATTATCACACTCTTATCACATCACACCACTGTAAACAACCTAATTAACATACCAAAGAACCAAAAGTAAAAAGTATATTGATATTAAACAGTCATAAATTTCACATTTTGGTCAACGTCGGTCTCAACTAACGAATTGGTTGGTAACCGTCTACATTTTATCACTTTAGCAACTAACAGACAGTCAATTTTTTTTAATAGCGTTAATTTTTTTTTCATCCAAACATACATTTTAGAACCTTTGAGTGGAATGAAAACACGAAACGGTTGATATAAAGGTTACTAGAAACTATGCTCCAAAAGACACTATATATTCAAATAAAACTTAGCTAAACTTATAAAAAAATAAAACCATTATCAACTAATACGATACCAAATATCATTTTAAGTTAATGCGTGGTTCCCACTGTATGTTTTCGAATATCTACATTTACACTGTATAGTATACTTACTCTTCACTCCTTTATATAAACACACACACACTCATCCCCATTTCCACTTCGTTTCCTTTCAACTTTCAACCCACCCCCCTCACCGAAGAAAATAAGGCGGGAAATCATCCCGCCAAAATCACACACCTTTTCTTAATTTCCAACTATTATTATCTGCTTCAACTTTTGCCTCCGTTTTCGTTTAATCGATCGATCGATCGGTCGGTCGGATTTATGCTATGGACACGGAAAACAGTCAAAACACTACTGTGTCCGTACGATCGCCAGTGAAGTTTACAGAGCATGTGATCACAACAAACAAATTCGAGCTTTCGACGCCGATGCCGTTTACGAAAAAAGTTGTTAGGATAACGATGACGGATCCGTACGCTACTGATTCATCCTCCGATGACGAAGAACGGTTAACGAAACGAGTTAAGAGACACGTGTTTCAAATCAACGTTGATTCTTCTACGACGACGAAATTTGTAAAGCGAGATCAAAAGAAGCGGCGCGTGAGGTGCACTCGCACGGGATCAACGGTGTTAAAGAAGTACAGAGGCGTTCGACGGCGGCCGTGGGGGCGGTGGGCGGCGGAGATACGTGATCCGACGAGGCGGAAACGGTTGTGGCTAGGTACGTTTGATACGCCGGAGGAAGCAGCGACGGTTTACGACAACGCTGCCGTGAGGTTAAAAGGTGATAACGCCGTTACTAATTTTCCGATCGTTAAAACGGAAACAGGTATAATTGACAGTAAAGTAACGGAATTAAACACAACGACCGGTAACAGTGACGGTGAAAAAGAGAAGGTAAACGACTACGACGACGTCGTTTTGTCGCCAACTTCTGTTCTGCCATTTGACGACGAGTTAACGCCGTTTGGGTACGGTGACGTGGATGCTTACGGGTTTAATATCGATTTGCCTATTAATTATGGCGATTTTATGGCTCCGGTTAATATCTACGGGGATATGTTTTGCGATTTTAACATTGACGATTTTCTCGTTGACGTTTAAAAGTATATCTTATTAGAGGATCTGATTCATACACTGCACTATAAAACTACTTTTTTATAAGCTGCTGAAGCTAACAAGTTGTAAACAACTTACGTTTATAACTTGTTAAACAACAGTTTATGCGCGCAAGTCGTAAGATGGTGTGTTACGTTGTATGTATGTACGTATGTATGTATTATTTATAGGGGAGAGTGAAGCTGATTCGGCAAATTTTGTGTATTGTGTTATGGTATTTAATTATTATTTACAAGGATATTGATGATGATAAAGTTTTGTGTTTATATTTGAGCATGTTTATGCAATTATGCTAAACTTAAATGGTTAACGGTTAAGTTTAAACATATATTTAAATTAAGACATTACTATTTGATACTTGATAGTGGGGCATATATCTAATTAAAATAGCATGAAAATCACCGCCCAATTTAAGGGATGCAAACTTTGACTTTTCATTGAATTAAAAATAGAATTTTCAACGAATTCTAAACTTTAATTTGAGAACCTATTTATAACTTTTTTTTTCAAACCGGTTTCACGACTGAATTTTATATTGTTACTAGGTTTAATTCCCGTGTGTTACACACGGGTTAGATAATAATATTTATAAAGAAATTATAATCATTATGTTTAACAATTTGTAAATATTAAATGTTTAAGAATTTTAGTTCATCAACTTATGCATGCATGGTAAAACTTTCACTCAATTTCCCACCCAAACTTCCTATTATAATCAAATATTTCCCTCCAATAATTGCCCCCTAAAAAATCTAATTTATTAGATAGATTAATTAGAAAAGTAAAAACCTCACACTAAAAGAAGTTAGAAAATTATGAAACAAAATAAAAACACCAAAATGTTCTCTCGTATTATGATAATAAGATATAAATATCACATGTGTAAACATAATATCTGTAACATTTTTAAGTAACCGATTACGAGACTCACATAAACGCTAGTTAGCTATTATATGAATTATGATGCTTTTAAACAGTGTACGCAAAGTTGTTTTTTAATCATTTCTCTATTTTGTATCTCGCTATTTTATACATCTGAAATTTTGTATATACTAAGTACAAGTACTAATGCGATTTTATTTTTATGTACTTAATTAGAACTAGTCATAACATGTGAATATAATAATAAAAGTACCATTTTATAATGAGTCAAGTTCACTTACTTACTATTATTTATTTAATTATATAAAAAAATATGTTGACTTAAAAATGACTAGTTGTAGTGTTATGGAAGAATATATATAGGATGAAGTGGGGTCCAATGACATGTAGATTAACCATGGATTTTGATTGCTTGGAAGTGAAGCCTAGAATCTTTGAAAAGGGAGAGGATATATTACTTGATTTAATTTGGTGGTTTTTGTAGGGCTTCACTTGGAATGGGTATCTTTGTGTCACCAATGTTTGGCGCATGGACCATTATCATTAGGATCACCCACGAATCAAGGATTAAAAAAATTCAACTTTAAAAAGAAAAAGAAGAATCATCTACACACTTCACATGCACTACTCAAGAGTGAAGAGAGAGTAAGAAAATGTTTTTTCTTACCGTAATTTTTATCATAAGAAAACAAACCACTAGTAAGACGCTAGAGTCAGAACCAGTCATAAAGTGATAAAACCACTTAACCAAACACAATTACTACAATGAGAAACTACAAAAAGAAAAACCATATTAAAAATAATACGCTGAATCCTCTGATTTCACCCTATTTTTCAACTAAGAAAAACTCTTGTCAATACACTTAGGATTTTTTTAAAGTGAAATTAAAATCGTAGAACTCTTTTGTTACTCCCAATTTTTTAAGGTTCTTTTAACAAAGTGGAAGTAACTTATAATCACGTCACGTCACGTCACGCGTTGGGATCGCATGTTAAAATCGCCAACGTGACACGTGTAATGAAGTCATAAAAGTATGGTGTCGCGCGTAGACACCACACGTTAATGTTACCAACGTAATGCATGTAACAAAGTTAAAAACGCATCACATCACGCACGTTGGGTCTGATATAACTAGTTTAACACTTTAAAAAATCAAAGTAGGGTATTTTGCCAAGAGTCGTTCTTGTGATCAACTCCTACAACTAGTTTTTATCCACACTTTTATTTCAAGAAAAAAAAGTTAAGGTTTGATCATGACTTGTCACGTGTCAAACATCACTACATTAAGGCGTCAAAATTCTAATGTAAGGCGTCAAAATTCTAATGCATGTATCGAAAAGTTTTTTTTATTTCAGATTTTCTGTATAAGGATTGTCACATCATTAACCAATCAGCAACCAGTTTCAAGTAATTAGATGCATCAAAAGAGAGATTATGAAATTCATTACTTAGATGCTATTAAGGCGGCCAAGAGGAATTGGCAAACTTGTGAAACAAAAGGTCTAAAGAATAACAATTGTAAAACTAAAATGGCTATATAAGAAAATATTTATTGCTATCAATATTTTATTTTTTGCTTTGTTAAAAGTATGGGTCCCATGGGTTGGTTGGTTACCTACCGTATATGAAAGTAACCATTGCCTAACTATGGTTTGTCACTTGTCACCACCATAGTCCTTAGCCACCACCCACTGTTCCACTCTAGGTGTACTTTTCTCAATCACAAATATTAAAAAAATGGCTTCTTATGAACAATCAAAGTCACGTGACTTGCCACGTGCTTGGTGGTTTTGATGAATTATGAAACAACTTGAAAGGTTATATCAATAGTTAATAAAAAAAAAAGTGTTAGTTGATCATGAACAAGGGTTCAAGTGATCCAAGGCTAATCGAGAACATGACCACTTGACGTGGAACCAAATCGGCACAACCAAACTAACATCATGATATAGCTAAAGCAAAATATGACACGAGTGACAAACTAACGAGATGTATAGTCATTTAAGCGTGTAGCGCGATGATAAGGTGGGTGAAGAGGTTGTAAAGACATCCTTATCGCCTAGCAACTACCATGTGCTATAGATATGGCATGTGATCATGTGCTTTTACTTTAATTGGATTATACATGTTTTAGAACATTTTTAAAGGTTGAACTTTGTATTTAGTTGTATTTATAGTGTTAGATCACAAGTAAAACTTTGTAAACTAGTTAGAGTTGATTTACAAATTTATTCTTAACCCATATAAGAGGGGTTGTCATAAGTTCTCCTATTCAAAATGTGAGACATGCAACAATATCTTACTTGAGGGGTTCTTATCAATTAATTTAAAATCCTAATCATAATTTTAAAAAGTTATGTATATCTCATTGTCATCATGCATGATTGTTAAAAGTCATTATTTCATGAGCAATACAAGGAACCTAGTCTCATATAGTCATATACGTGTACATATGTAATTGGGATGATATATGTAGTAGTAAAAGATCCGCGCGATGCTGCGATGTCAAGAGTTTACAATACGATTCCATGTTATGTTAGTTTATCAATTATGTCGTGATATATGAACGCACGTATACATCTAATCGATTTATAAATCAAACTAGGTTAGAGACCCGTGTTTAACACGGGATTTGGTAAGAATAAAAATAATTAAAAATATCATATTTATTGATAAGATAGAAAAAAAAACTTATGAAGAATACAAATGGATTAAACAAAAAATTTCTAGTACAAACGGATTAAACAAAAAATTTCTAATAACAAAAAATTTCTAACATTGTAAACATTAATCATAGCATGACAAGTCAACAAAACTTTATTAATATTATGCCAAGTAAGCAATTAGAGGCTAGATTTGCTAAGAAAGTGACACTTGGCAAAAATGAGTTTGGTTTATTATATTTTATAGATTCGTAAAGAAAGCATTTGAAAAATGAAATCTCTTACAATAGTCTAATTTTCATCTAATAATATAAAAAATTTAACGCACATTAAAGTTTAACGCACGTATATCATGTTTTGGTTATACTGATTACTCTCATCGAAAATGTTTAACCAAAAAATATATGAGTTGGATTTTAGCCTCATTGGTTATATTATACATAAAAGTTTATGTGGTAATACGTTTACCTTATGCTTCAATAATTTGTACCTTTTTCAACATTAATGAGATGGGTAAAAAACCATTTTACTCATCTAATTTGCATATTAATGTAGTATAGATATAGCTATGTATGTGTGCATAAATATATATAAGATTTTACTTATATGTTGTCCAGGTCTTTACAATGTATACTAGCTAAAAACAATAAACAAGACATAAATAAACAGCCTAACAAATTCACCAATTATCATGTGTTAATATAATAAATTAACGACTACCAGCCTTCTAACTTTTAAAAAGCTGAAAAACAATGGCGAAGCCATCAATTTTATATAAGGGGGCGATATTCACGGACTCACGAGACCTATAAAATTTTCTCCTAGTGCTATGTTTCGGGTTATATATTCAGGTCAGCGATTCGGTCTGGGTCGAGTCAAATAATAAAAACTCTAAATATATATTTTTTCTTTATTCATTCTAAAAATTGTTTTTACACAAAAATAAAACTAGGTAGCTTAACAAACAAAAACTTAAAATATTTATAATAATGCAAGAGGAATGCAAATATGGAGTATCTGGAAAAAAAATTACAACTCAACAAAAAAATTGAATATCTACAACTGAAAGAAATAAAACCCTAATTGAACTAAAAACCAACATGGTGATTGAGGTAAGAGTGGATACAATACGGTGGTAGTGGACATAGCGAATGTGCGGAGGTTTGATGGAAGACAACAAAATAGGAGTGAGCAGAAGTACAACACCAAATTGAATTTTTAAGTGAGATTGTAGCAAGTGTTGACCGGTTATGAGTTTAGTCTTGTTGTTTATTTTATGGGCCGGTTAAACAAATAAAGCTCATTAAATTTAAGTTGGAAATTTTAAAAATTAAAGGGGTCAAATCTTATATATATATATAAAATTAACTACCAACCCAAAATTTAGTGATTATGACAAAAAAAAAATGGGAGGGCCTTGACTCCCTTTGGTCTCTATTAACTTTCGTCATTGTGAAAAACGTCTACTTTTATAGCCATTTTGCCTTAGAATTAGAACTAGGTTATTTTAAATAGGTATATTGGTTTTTAGCGGTTCCAACTCTCATTTTTTTTGTTTTTACGGATCCCAACTAATGAATTAGCTGTCAACGGTCCCAACTTTTATCACTTTGGCAACCAACGGTCCATCTTTGAATTTTTTTTAACGCCGTTAAGTTTTTTTCGAATTCAAGACCGATGGTTTAAGCCTTTTGAGCGGAAGGAGAATACGAGTCGATTGATATAAAAGTTACCTCGAAACGGCGTTTCAAACGACACAATTTTTACATTCGATTGAACCAGCGTTAGGTTTAAACACACGATTGAAGCACCGTTTCGTCGTTCAGAGTGCCGTTTCGAGATAACTTTTACATAAATATACTCGTATTCTCCTTCCAATCAAAATACTTAAAAATCGATCTTGAATTCGAAAAAATACTTAACGACGTTAAAAAACATTTAATGTTGGACCGTTGGTTGCCAAAATGATAAAAGTTGGAACTGTTAACATCCAATTTAATAGCTGAGACCGGTAGAAATCAAAAAATGATAGCTAAGACTGCTACAAACCAAAATATCTTTAAAATATACTTCAAAATATCATTAAAATATACTTCAAAATATCAAATCGTGTAAACATCTTAACTGTAGTAAGATGGACATCAACCGCAAGCATCAATTGCAAAACGCATACATGCACACAACATGCCCTATATCAAACATACGCTGTGGTGGTCGAATAATATTAATACATTATATGCCATTGTTAAATTTGACCCTTTGGAATGTAATGTAGAAAATAAAAGAACACATTGCCTTCGACTATTACAAAAAAAAAAACAGGTGTGAAACAATGCTATAAACTCGTGCATCAATAGGTTTTAATTCTACGATTAATATACTCTAAATGTATGATCATAATTCAATAGAAATTTTCTCAAACGTTACTAATGAATTAATAAATATTATGTCACATGACATTATTTAAGTGTTACTCAATATACTTGTGTATAACATAAAATTCTCATCAACTTATAATATGTATTAATAACCTTACGTTAATATATATTAATCAACTTATCAACCATATAATACGTGAGTCACTAATGTAGTACATCCTTATATAATATAGCAAAACAAAAAAATCGTATATGGCATCTTTTCATGCATAGCTTTTAGCTTATGTGAAAAATTTAAGAGTATTTATATTTTTAACCCTTTACTACAAGGGTGTACATGAGTCGTTTTATATTTGATAGGGTTTAAAAATGAAACTTATGGATAAAATTAATAATAACATACAATTAAAGACCTCAATGTTTTATAAATATACATAACAATTTTATATGATTTTTTTAAAAAAAAATAAACTACACCATAAAACTAAGCATTTTATTCTCTTTAATTTGAGTATAATATTGCTATACTAAAAATCTAATTTTTAAAAATATATCATGTGTTCCGTTTTACCACGGTTTTGTCTCAAAACTAAATGGAACATTCATGAACATCCTTAAAAGCATCACTTGAATTGTGTTCCCGAACGTAGCGCGGACACTAAACTAGTATGTATATATATATATATATATATATATATATATATATATATATATCTTACTACTCCACTAAAGGAGTGTTCCCGATGACATCATAAAGATGACGTGTCAAACAAGCAGCCTATCCACGAGTATGTTTTTTGTGAGTAGATGATGTCACGCCCTTCTTGTGTAAAATTAATTCCCGTCCCTTCAATTGCTTCACACTTCTGCTTCTTCACAGATCTGTTTTTGAATTTCAAAAGGCAAGACACTCTTCCGATTCTCTTCTTCTCTCCTTCTTCGACTCCATCTTCACTCTTCCGTTTCTCTTCTTCTCTCCTTCTTCGAGTCCATCTTCTCTCTCCCTAAATCTTCAGCGCATCGTAAGTTTATGTATTTTTTTCTGATTTTTAGTAACTGAATTTTACCCTTGATTTCACAGGTTTGTAAACTCAACGATCTAAGATTTGTTATTGGATTCAGGTAATATCTTCCATGATTTCGGTTTATTTATACCCCTTTATCATCTTTTTTCTTTGATTTATTGATATTCGAAGTTGTTCAATTTACCCTAATTTGTTTCAGATTGCATGTCAACTATCTGTTAGCCGTCGCATACCACCGATCTGTTCTTCAAATCAGGTAAATTTCTACCAATGTTAGGCTTTGATAATTAAGATTTTTGTATACCATGTTTTTGTTGTTATTTCACAGATCTGTTTCAGTTTCTTTTAGTTTTTACCAGCTTTGAGTCTTATATTTTGGTGTTAGAGTATGAATTTGGTTATGTTTTGTTATGTTTAAGTTTCTTTATATTTTTATCAGCTTTGAGGCTTTTAATTTGGTGTTAGAGATTGAATTTGGTTATGTTTTGTTATGTTTCAGTTTCTCTATGTTTTTATCAGCTTTGATTCTTTTATTTTGGTGTTAGAGTATGAATTTGGTTATGTTTTGTTATGTTTCAGTTTGTCTCAGTTTGGTTATGTATGTTTTACAGGTTTGAGTCTTTTATTTTGGTGTTAGACTATGAATTTGGTTATGTTTTGTTATGTTTCGGTTTCTTTTCTTTGAGTCTTTTATGAGTCTTATATTTTGGTGTTAAGAGTATGAATTTTATGTATGTTTTACAGGTTTGAGTCTTTTATTTTGTTGTTAGACTATGAATTTGGTTATGTTTTGTTATGTTTCGGTTTCTTTTCTTTGAGTCTTTTATGAGTCTTATATTTTGGTGTTAAGAGTATGAATTTGGTTATGTTTTGTTATGTTTCAGTTTGTTTCAGTTTGGTTATGTATGTTTTACAGGTTTGAGTCTTTTATTTTGTTGTTAGACTATGAATTTGGTTATGTTTTGTTATGTTTCGGTTTCTTTTGTTTGAGTCTTTTATGAGTCTTATATTTTGGTGTTAAGAGTATGATATTGGTTATGTTTTGTTATGTTTCAGTTTGTTTCAGTTTGGTTATGTATGTTTTACAGGTTTGAGTCTTTTATTTTGGTGTTAGACTATGAATTTGGTTATGTTTTGTTATGTTTCGGTTTCTTTTAGTTTTTACCAGCTTTGAGTCTTATATTTTGGTGTTAGAGTATGAATTTGGTTATGTTTTGTTATCTTTAAGTTTCTTTATATTTTTATCAGCTTTGAGTCTTTTATTTTGGTGTTAGAGATTGAATTTGGTTATGTTTTGTTATGTTTCAGTTTCTTTATGTTTTTATCAGCTTTGAGTCTTTTATTTTGGTGTTAGAGTATGAATTTGGTTATGTTTTGTTATGTTTCAGTTTCTTTATGTTTTTATCAGCTTTGAGTCTTTTATTTTGGTTTTAGAGATTGAATTTGGTTATGTTTTGTTATGTTTCAGTTTCTTTATGTTTTTATCAGCTTTGAGTCTTTTATTTTGGTCTTAGAGATTGACACGGGTTATGTTTTGTTATGTTTCAGTTTCTTTATGTTTTTATCAGCTTTGAGTCTTTTATTTTGGTCTTAGAGATTGACACGGGTTATGTTTTGTTATGTTTCAGTTTCTTTATGTTTTTATCAGCTTTGAGTCTTTTATTTTGGTTTTAGAGATTGAATTTGGTTATGTTTTGTTATGTTTCAGTTTCTTTATGTTTTTATCAGCTTTGAGTCTTTTATTTTGGTCTTAGAGATTGACACGGGTTATGTTTTGTTATGTTTCATGTAAAACTACCACTAAACTTAATACTTATTTTGTTGTTATGTTTTTGTACATGTACTAATTATTTTTCAAAACATGTAAACTGAATCATTCTTATGATGTTATTCTTAATCCCTTACTCTAATACAGAAAACCAACATTTTCAGTTTTTATTTTTGTGATCGATTATGAACTTGGTTATGTTGTGTTAACTTATGCTATTCTTAGAGTCCTTACTCTAATATACTAAAACATAAACAACATACAATTTTAGTATTTAATTTTTGTGTTAGATTATGAATTTGGTTATGTTTTGTTATGTTTCAGTTGGACATTACAAAATGAGACCTTCACAAATCAAGTCTGCTACAAGTTCGGCTTCTTCATCCAACCAACAACCCACATTCAAAAAGTCCAAAGTAAGTTTAATGTTGTTTTTTAATTATTATATTTGTTTAACAACCATCGTTTGGAAATAACACTCTCCGTAGACTCCGTTTGGAAATTACAAAAGGAGAACTTCTCAATTCAAGCATGCAGCCAGTTATGGACAGAGTAGTGTTTCTTCTGCTTCTTCATCGAATCAACCGCCCACCGGAACTTTTTATGTTAACATTCCAAATCCTGACATCTATTGGTTCAAGCAACCTATACAGAGCCGCCTGGTAATATTAGTGCACAAGTATTTTTCACACCTAGCTAAAACTAACATTTTTTTTATACTCATCACTATGCCAAACAATTATTTTCTCTTTATGCAGCACCTTACCAAGGAATTTCTGAATTTTTC
Source organism: Tagetes erecta (assembly GCA_030867185.1). NCBI lineage: Eukaryota > Viridiplantae > Streptophyta > Magnoliopsida > Asterales > Asteraceae > Tagetes > Tagetes erecta. Next base: position 13,004,172 of record CM061494.1, read on the forward strand.
CGGTCTTAAAGTTGGAGATACTGTCAAGCTCAGATTTGAATCGGATGCACCCTTCTTTCATCAAATAACAACTGAAAAAAATGGATGGTATACCAGGTCTGTCTCATACTCCTTAAAACATTATTATTTATTCATTTCTCAAACTAATCTGCGCGTTTTTAATTCACTATTAATGTTATTTTAATATCTAAACTTCATAGGGCTGTGCTAACCCACTGGCGAGATTTTCTCCGTATGCATGGATTGACTTTGGGTGCCAAAATTCAAATAATCTGGTTCCGTAAATTGAATCTCATCAATGTTTCCCTTCTATATTAGATATGTTAAAATTTGGTAGTTATGTGGTATTTTGTTAGTAGCAAGCAAGTCTTATTAGTGTCAAACAATCACACTAGGTGTCTTTTGGGTATGTCATTATGTGGGAATCTTAGACAATATATCCTTGCAGTGATATAAAATATCACTAAATTTTGAAAAATTTAGACAACTTTGAGTGGTATTTTATATGTTATTTGATTTGTTTATGCAGTGATTTAAAGGTTTTTAACCTTTTATACAAGTTTCTCCGATTCTCAAAATTTTTTTTTTTTAATAATTTCCGCCCATTAAACAATAACACAATTTTCAGAGAGATGTGTATACATATAGGGTTTAAACACACTTGTCCCGTTTTTAAAGTTGGTTATTAAGTCATTTTTGAAATTTAAATTAAAAGCATGAAAATTTACTTGCACGTTTTTTTTCTTTCATTTATGAGTGATTTGATAAGCAATAAATGTTCTTTGCTTCCCCATGTACTAGCACACTTCTCCACCACCCTAAGCCATCAACATGTTTCCTTGTACTTATTTTCTTTTTTTTTAAACTCTTTTAAAAATTATAAACAAATCTTACAACAGAAGATTGCAAATCAAGTCAAACAACTATACCCCTATATATCACATCTCCTCCAAATTTCCACTACCTTCAAACCCTCTCATACTTATACTAATGGCAGCTAACATACTTAGTTTTGTGGAAGATCTTAACCCAGCTCAAGATTTTTGGAATATGAAGGCCCGGATCATCCGTTTTTGGGAGCAACAGTATCGACTTGATCTCATTCTAATTGATGAACAGGTACCTTATCTTATGCTAAAAGTGAATCTGTTTAAAAAAAATTTCTAATTTTTTTCTTCCATTCTTATTTAAGGGTTCAAAAATACAAGCAACAGTTAAGAGCCATCTCATTTCTGGATTTAAATCACAACTAAAGGAAGATGCAGTTGTTGTTATTAATAAGTTTGGTGTGGGTCTACAAGAAGATAAGTATAAAATTTTACCTCTCCAGTACAAAATAAACTTTCTAAAATGTACCTCCGTTAAACCATCAGCTTCATTCACTGGCCATCCCTATGGTTTTAGTTTCATCCCCATCAACAATATACTACAGAATAGAGCCATAGATGCTCTCACAGTTGGTTAGTCATGACACTTATGTAAATCTTTACTTTCTTTGCATAATATAACTTACCACCTTTCTACATTTGCTATAATTTTGTAGATGTCATTGGCAAGGTCGTTCATTGTGGAGATCTGGAACTTTGGCAAAACGGAGGCCGAGATGTTAAAAGAATGAATTTTGATTTGGAAGATGTGGAGTAAGCTCTATATAACTCATTTTCATGCATTTTCAGAAAAATATTACCATATGTTTTTCATCTTCTTATATATATATATAATATATATTGAACAATAAATACATTAAATGTGTAAATGATTCAATTAATGAATCAATGATTGGGAAAACCCTAAGTAATAAATGTAGAGAATTTAAATTTAATACTCAACTATTTTAAGCTTCTTATTAAAAATCAATACTCTTTATTATCTTCCTTTTTTTATGAATCAATGAATCAATGTGCCTGTTAGATTAATGCAGCAAGATCCAGATTATGTTAATATTATACAATATATATAATCTAAACTCTTTATTATTTTTTTTTTGTTAGTTTTTAAAAAACCTTCAACCTAATTACACATATATACACATATATAGGGGAAATGTGTTGAGGTGCACATTGTGGTCAAGGTATGCTGAGGATTTTAACCGTTACATAGTTTCAAATCCGTCAAATGAAATGGTTATAACCATCATCCAACATGCCAAGATAAAGATTTGGAAAGGTAAAATTACAAATTTTTACAATTGTTTACTATTGGACTTATTTTTTAAAAATAAACATGACAAATATAGGACTGCCAACGGTGCAAAATGACATGTATGGCACACGTGTTTTTATCAATGAAGATCTAGATGAAACCAATACCCTTAGAAAGAGGTACACATGCAGAAACACACATTTTTTATTACTATCTTAATTATTTAATAACGTGTTTTATTGCGTGATGTAACTTTGTTTTTTTCTGTATCTTTAGTCTCATACTAAGGGATGGTGCTTCCTTACAGAGTGTTCTATCCTCTCAAACCGTTTATCCTTCACGCGTTGAATTTGTTCAAAATACTGAGAGGAAAAAAGTGGATGAGATCAGAGAAATCACGCAGGTATTTTTTTATATCTATTCCGTTATATAAATTCTGAAATTGTTCTTTAACACTTACATACAAGCTTTATACTTAATAAATACTCGCTGTATGTGTTTTTTTGTGTTGATTCAGGAAAAAAATTGTGTTGTGCTTGCTACTATTAAGATTATTGAAGAAGAACCAGGATGGCATTATTTAGCTTGTAGAAAGTGTAGCAGAAAAGCAGTGACGAAAACCGAATATCTACAACAATCAAGTGAAATCCCAACTGACTTTATTGATGCTCCGTTTGACAGCCTTTGGTGTCTGAACGAAAGGAAGATGGTAACATCATTGATTCCAAAGTATGCAACTCAAATTCAATATTGTTTACAAGATTTTCCAGTTACATCAAAATATTCAGATGTATCTAACAACACTGTTTTTTTATATCAGGTTTAAACTACAAGTTAGGGTTCAAGACGACAGCGGAAGTATATCGTTTGTAATGTTTGATAGGGAGGTCAGTAAACTGGTGGGTTTTTCTGCAACGGAGCTAAAAGAAAGCGTTTCTAGATCTGCTCTCGCTGACTCTTTTCCTTCAGAATTAAATGTTCTCATTAACAAGACCGTAGCATTTAAGATTGCAATTTCAGATTACAATATTAACAAGAAGTATTATGTATTCACTGTTAACAAAATCTGTGATGACGCTGATGTTATTTCGGACCTACAACAGAGCGATAATCAAGAAGAGGTAAAAATAGTGTAACAGTTTTATTTCAGTTTATTATTGTTGAATTTGATACAAACTATTACTGATGAACCATTCTTATATTCTATATATAATGTAGGTTAATCAAGGGGAAGGTGATGTTAAGCTCTCAGATTCTCAGGTCAAACTTCATACCTAATCAATTACTAAACATGCTGGATTTTTTATTTTGTGTTTTTGAAACAAATTTTGATTTTTATCAATGTAATGCCTAATTTTTTTGTAGTGTTTTTATAATCTTTGTGAAGGATGCCGGGTCTTATACCGGCGATTCTTTAACTGTTGATCTAGGAAAGGATTCGGCAACCAGTCCTCCGGAAAAAAGGAAGGTTTCAAAAATTTCCGATGAAGTGGCTGGGGATCAGGCTTCGGCGACAAAGAAACTCAAAGAAGTTGTTAACATCTAACATTAACTGATGAAAATTATGTGATGCATAATTATATATCTAGGAAACAGTAATTATATCTTTTGTAGCATCATCTTAATCATCTATGTACAACATAGGTGCTTTTGTTGCAATATGCATGCGTTTGTTTTAGATATCGATGAATGTTTTGTAATCAGTTATTGAAAACAATTACAATGTATGTTTTGTAATCAAGTTTGATATTAAGAATTTCATTGCTTTATTTCCAAATTTATTTCTGTGTGGTGCTGGGGTTAAGACTTCAAAACAATAAAAATCTAAAATTAAACATAAACTGAATTTCAAACAACAAAAGTTATACTTGGTTCCAAACAAAATGAGTCATCATTATAATAAACTAAATTGTTTTCTAATCTTAAAACTTTGACTTTAAGATAAAATAAATAAAGTTGCAGCAAGATTGATGTGATTGAAAATCATGGTTCCCAAGCACTGTATATGTCGAGCAAAATCAAAACAATACCAACCTATTGTACTACCAAATCTAATTGTACTCTTTTTTTTATGTAGAAACTTAACCAACAAGCATATATAATAGTATAAAACACATTTACTTCCATTCCATCTCATACACACTACAATATGGAGAATATCAATACATACATACTTGATGATGCTGGAAAGATACAAGCGAGTGTGCCTGCTTCTAAAAACGAGAACAAAGAGGAAGAAGTATGTGCAATAAATCGTAGGAAAAGGAAAACATTCATGGACAATCGCAAACTTGAACGCTCTAACCACCGATCACTCTTATCCAAAATGAAGAATAATTCAAAAGGTTTGTACTAAATCGATGTTCACATGTATTGTTTGGTTGATCACTATGTGAAGATGGGCAAATACTAATAATAATTATTTCATGTTTAATTTGTTGTAACAGTATTTTCAACTTCTCCTTCATCCAATTATTCACCAAATACAAGGTTACCACTCAAGAACATCACAAATGGTTAGAATTTCAAGCTCTTATGCACTAAATTCCTGTTATTCATTTTGGAACAATATCATGAAATATACATTGATATTTAATAACTGTAATCAATTTTTATATATAGCTTCAAGTACAAATGTTGAAGACTGTTTCACTAATAAAAAAGGTAAATACTAATTGATAGAGAAATGCAAGAGATTAGTTTGATTGTTTTATACAAATACTAATTCTATATAAGTCCGGATAACACGTAGATAAACAAACCATTCCTTCAACAATTGGTGTTACAACACCAAACAATTATGAAATGAGTATACAAACAAGATGTCTATCAACATCTACAAATAAAGAAACTTTGACAAATGGTAAATACTCCTTTCTTTGTCATTTCCTTATACATAATATATCTCTTATTAGATTCTCAACTTTATTTGATGCTTTTATATTGCTTACAAGTAACGACCATGAAGAACACTAAGGGATTTAAAAGCACAACCAAAGGTTTGAATTACAAAGCTTTCCAGGGAAAGGAAAATGAAAATTCTCCTAACATAACAATGCATACACCAACACAATACGGAGAAGAAGATGTATCCAAATGTCGGAAACAACGAAGCAAAATCTGTTTAACAGACTTAAGTAGATTTAATTTGGAAGACGATGAGGAAAATTTGACAGAACCAATAACTAAAGTGTGGGGAATTTCCAAAAGTAAGTGTTTTATTGTATTATACTAGAAAAACGAACTTTTAGCTGGTTTTATTAATAACAATAACATTTAATACAATGTTATAGAATATTTGGATGACGGCGATCCAATACACATTTGCTTAGATTGTCATTCAATGTTGTGGGAAGCTGAAATGATAAGGGGTAATAGGAACCGAAAAAAAAAATCCTTCTCACTGTGTTGCAAGAATGGGTTGGTGGAGCTACCAAAAACCCCTCACCCACCGCGTATGCTCGCTAATTTGTTTATAGGTAAAAATCAACGTAGCAGGAACTTTATCAATAACATACGTGCCTATAATATGATGTTCTCTTTTACATCAATGGGTGGGAAAGTTGACAAAACACTTCAGAATGGCAGAGGCCCTTTTTGTTTCAGAATACAAGGACAGAATTTTCATCGGATTGGTAGTTTAATTCCAAATAACGGCGAGACACCAAAATTTTCACAGCTTTATATCTATGATTCAGAAAATGAGGTTCAAAATCGACTCAATGCTATAAGGTAAACCTTATTTTAATTGAGGTGCATCATAATTAACTACATATAACTAACAACAAAATTTTTTGGCAGCACAAATTCTCATTCCGCCACTAGAAAAGGAAATGAACTAGACGGAGAGATTGTGTCTTCTCTAAAGAATCTATTAGATTCTTGCAATCCATTGGTTAAGTCTTTTAGGATGGTAAGAGATTGTTTGAAAGACAACGAAATTCAAAGTGTTAATCTAAAGCTCATAGCAAAAAGAACAACGGACGGGAGAACTTATAATTTGCCAACAGCTTCAGAGATTGCTGCATTAATTGTTGGTGACATTGATGGATTGGTTGATAAAAGAGACATCGTCGTTAGAACTAAAACAGGTTATCTTCAAAGAATTAGTGAGCTTCATCCTTCTTATCTTGCTTTACAATATCCGTTGATCTTTCCATTTGCTGAAGATGGTTTCAGAGTGGGTATTAAGCACAAAGGAATACCAGATGAAAGTGAAAAAATTCGAACCAGGCTTACAATGAGAGAATTCTTTTGTTACCGTCTGCAAGACAGACCCAATCAATTCTCATTGTTGCTCCATGCCAAAAAATTGTTACATCAATTTATAGTGGATGCATACACTATGGTCGAATCTGACAGATTGTCTTACATTAAAACACAACAGAAGAAACTACGCACTGATAATTTTCAAAACCTACAAAGAAACTTACAGCAGGGAACAGTGACTTCAATGAAAATTGGTAAGCGAATATTGTTACCATCGTCTTTTACAGGTGGATCCAGGTATATGATGCAAAAATACCTAGATGCTATGGCAATATGCAAAGCTGTTGGGTACCCGGATCTGTTCATCACAATTACATGTAATCCTAATTGGCCGGAAATTCATAGGTTTCTTTTTGAAAAAAATACCAAACCTGAAGATCGGCCGGATATTCTTACAAGAGTCTTTAAAATCAAGCTTGATCATTTAATAGATGATTTTAAAAAAAACAAGATTTTTGGGACTATAAAAGCAGGTAATGAATTACAACTTATATATATTATTTAAGGTAATAATAATCACACACTAATTTTAATTATTTTTTGTAGTTATCTATACAGTTGAATTTCAAAAGCGAGGATTGCCTCACGCACATATTTGTTTGTTTTTTAGCGCCAAACACAAATTTCCAACACCAAAAGATGTAGATCGTGTAATAAGTGCAGAGATTCCAGACAAAAAAATTGACCCGGAGTTATATGAACTTGTAAATCAATTCATGATGCATGGACCGTGTGGAAAAGATAATCCAAAATGTCCATGCATGGTCAACAATAAATGTTCCAAAAAATTCCCAAAAAAATTCCAAGAAGAAACAACAGTTGATGAGGAAGGTTATCCAGTGTACCGCCGGCGTGCGAAAGGTGAAAGGATAGAAAAGAATAAGGTACAAATGGACAACCGTTATGTTGTGCCTTATAATGCTTTCCTTCTAAGAAAGTATCAATGTCACATTAATGTCGAATGGTGCAACCAATCAGCGTCTATAAAATATTTATTTAAATATATAAATAAAGGACCAGATAGGGTGACAGCGACAATTTTTCAAACAACGCCAGAAACTAATGACAAGGATCAAGTGGATGAAGTGAAAAATTACTTGGATTGCAGGTATGGATCAATATTATTAAGATTATCATTTTTCTTTCAGGGAATATATTACAGATAAAAAATATTATAAGAATAATTAAGAGTAAAATACTGTCAGCGTTAACATATTTTGTTATAGGTATGTTTCGGCATGTGAGGCTGCATGGAGAATATTTAAATATGATATCCACTATCGCTGGCCTGCAGTTGAGGTGCTACCATTTCATGACAAGAATAACCAAAGTATAGTATATGATGAAAATGACAATCTTTGTGATGTGGTTAGTAATCCGACAGTCAAACAGACAATGTTTCTAAAATGGATGGAATGTAACAAACATGATGAATTTGCAAGAACATTATATTACGTTGACTTCCCAAGATATTATGTCTGGCTTAGGAAAAAGAAAAAATGGACAAGAAGAAGGCAAGAAGGAGGAAGTGTGGGCAGAATACATTATGTTCCACCCACACTTGGAGATGTTTATTATTTAAGAATGTTACTAAATCATGTTAAGGGACCTACTTCTTTTAAGGATATAAAAACAGTTAATGGAAGGTTGTTCAAAACGTACAAAGAAGCATGCAAAGAATTAGGTCTGTTGAATGATGATCGAGAATACATCGAGGCAATTAGAGAGGCAAGTTTATGGGCAACAGGGGGTTACTTAAGGAGTTTTTTTGTGATGTTGTTACTTTCTAACACAATAACATCGCCGAAAGACTTGTGGGATGATACTTGGGAAATATTAAGTGAAGATATTCAGCATCGACAAAGAATGTTTCTTAATTTACCAGGTATTTTTTGATATATATATATTGTCACCTAAGTATATTTGTTTAACTAAAGATGTCAATATAATAAGTCTCTTTCACTTCCCTATATTAGGTTTGGTCCTATCAGAAAAAGATATTCAAAATCTTTGTTTAGCAGAAATTGAAGACAAGTTAAAAAAGAATGGAAGTACTTTGAAAAGTTTCCAAGATATGCCTTACCCTGATGATGAGTATGTTTTTTTTGGTAACAATACATTGATACACACTGAGCTCTTATATGATAAAGATCTACTCAAGAAGGAACATACAAGTTATTTAAGTAGCTTAACAGATGAACAAAAACAACTACATGATACTGTGATTAATGCAATTGACAAGAATCAGGGTGGTGTTTTTTTTGTATACGGGTACGGTGGGACGGGAAAGACTTTTCTTTGGAAAACATTGTCTGCAGGTTTACGCTCAAAGGGAGAAATAGTCCTTAATGTGGCTTCCAGTGGAATTGCAGCCCTGTTACTTAGTGGAGGTAGAACGGCACATTCCAGATTTATAATTCCAATTAACATCGTAGAGAATTCAATGTGTTCTATCAGCCCTCATAGTGATTTGGCAGAGTTACTAAAGCGCGCGAAACTTATAATTTGGGATGAAGCACCAATGATACACAAACACTGTTTTGAGGCGCTAGATAGAACATTGAGAGATATATTGAGCTCAAGTGAAAGAAATAATGAAGATAAACCGTTTGGAGGTAAGGTAGTCGTTTTTGGAGGTGATTTTAGACAAATTTTGCCTGTTATTCCTAAAGGTTCACGCAGCAACATTGTGAATGCAACTTTGAATTCATCATATATATGGAAACATTGTGAGGTGCTAAAGTTAACAATCAATATGAGGCTGAAGTTGGGAACCACACAAAAGGATATAGTGGAGACAAAGGACTTCGCGGATTGGATTTTGAAACTAGGAGAAGGCATTCTTGGGGAGAAAAACGATGGAGAGATTGAAATTCAAATCCCGGAAGAATTATTAATTGCAAACAAGGAGGATCCAATTCAGGCTCTAATTGACTTTACATATGAAAATATGATAGAAAATTTGCATGATCATCTTTATTTCCAAGAAAGAGCAATCCTAGCGCCAACACATGTTTATGTCAATTCGATTAATATAATGTTGCTTCAAATGATACCAGGTAAAATGAAAATTTCATAGAAAATATATATGTGTAAAAAACAATGTCGCAATGAATACAATACTTTACATTTTCAGATTAGATGGATGTTAAAATGTTTGATATAATGCAGGTGACGAAACAGTATATTTAAGCTCCGACTCTATTTGCGAATCAGAAAAAGCAACAAATCTGGAGAGTGCTCTATTTTCAACTGAAATATTAAACAACATGCAGTTTGCTGGATTGCCAAATCATAGGTTAGTGTTAAAAGTCGGGGCTCCTGTCATGTTACTCAGAAACATAGACCAATCAAATGGTTTATGTAATGGAACAAGATTGCAGGTTACAAGACTAGGGAAACATGTTATTGAAGCAAAAGTTATAACAGGGAATAACATTGGCCAGCATACTATGATTTCAAGACTAAAAATGACACCGTCAGATAAAAGGATCCCAGTCAAGATTTGTAGAAAACAATTTCCAATAGCATTATGTTTTGCAATGACTATAAATAAAAGCCAAGGACAATCCCTAGAACGTGTTGGATTATATCTACCAAGACCAGTTTTCAGCCATGGTCAACTTTATGTGGCCATTTCAAGAGTCAAAAGCAAGAAGGGATTGAAGATTTTAATTTGTGAAAACGAAGGAATTTTAGCGAACAAAACAACTAATGTGGTGTATAAGGAAGTTTTGCAAAATTTATGAAGTTTTCTCCGTTACTTTTAAGTTTATGATATGTTTATACTATTGATGATTAGAGTTAATCAATTAGGCAAAACCCGTGTGTAACACGGGTCTCATATCTAGTATATATATAGAGGAGAGTTATCCTACATAGTGTTAGAAATCTAAGAAGGCTAAGAAGGATTTATGACCTTTAGATCTCTTTTTTAATGGTTGAGATCAATTTGTAGGAAAAGAAATTGGTGGAAGGGTACATTAGTCATAGCCACTTTTGTTGACTTTCTCTCTCCACATGCAAGGCACATGTCAATTCCCCCACTTTTTTTAAAACTTTCATAACTTTTGGATACGATATTATTTTTTTAGAAAAATTACACCAAAAAAACAAACGTTTTGTTATCTTTAAAACGCGTATAATATTGATATATAAAAAATAAAAAAAAATTTCGGCACTTGTCTAGTCCTTGTATAATATCATGTGATTGTGTTTTATTATAACTAGTGAAATATCACTTTTATCGGTTCATTCTTAAGTCATTATATAATATCATCTTATTATAAATATTTGTTGTGTCATATTATGTGTTTAGAAATTATCACCGTGTCACAAATTGTTAATATGTGTTTGAGAAATGTTCAAAGACAACGTCATTTTTTGTTACAAAGTGAGAGAATAACACAATGGTAAACAAAGACACAATGACACTTTTAAAAAAATTATAACTCACAATATAAATCAAATTTGAAAAAAGTGGTTCGGAGACCTTGTTCCCCATGTATTCCTCTTTCAGAAAATAAATAAACGAAAAATTAAAAAAAATTAAAAAAATTACCGTTTTTTTTATTTTTTAAATTAGACACAATGAAAAAAGACACAATGAGAAAATAGTAGTTTTTTTAAGTTTTGTTTATTTATTTTTTAAGGAGGATGATGTGAGAGCAAGATCTTTGAAATACTTTTTGTGTTATTGTGTAATTATTATTAGATCATTGTGTAATACTTGTCAAATAAGATTACACAATGACCCGATGAATGACACAACAACCTTACGGATGACACAATCACACAATGACCTGATGAAAGACACAATGACCTGACGGAAGACACAATGACCTGACGTTAGACACAATGAGCTGAAAAATTGTGAAAAAAAAGTTCGTTTTTTATATATCAATATTATACGCGTTTTAAAGAGAAAAAAATTCTCGTTTTTATGGTGTAATTTGTTTAAAAAAATAATGCCGTATGTAAAAGTTATAAACGTTTTAAAAAAGTGGGGGAATTGACATGTGACTTGCATGTGGAGAGAGAATATTTAAAAAAGTGGGCATGACTAAAATACCCTCTCTCCTAATTTTCCTAGATGCCACATGTCAATCTCTTATTGCTTCTTAGCCTTCTTAGATTTATAACACTATGTAGGTGAACCTCACTCTATATATATATATATATATACTCCCTCCGTCCCATTTTAAAAGTCTAAATTTCCTTTTTTGGTTGTCCCAATTTAAATGTCCATTCCAAAAATAAAAATATCATTTTCAATTTTACCCTTAATTATTTAACATAAAATCTACTTTATGACTAAAAGACAAAATACTTTAATGGCATTTTTGTCATTTTATAGGTTAAAATAATATAATAATCTATTTTTTCTTAATTTTTATTTTGTGGGTCCCATGACATCTGAATTGGGACGGAGAGAGTATATAGTATGACAGTTTTGGGTACAAACAACATTATATGACTAATTAAATAGCAAAAAATATGATTGTTTTTGCGTAGGTTTAAAGAACTATTCATTTAGAAGAGATGATCAAAACTTCCACATGCAAATTTCTTAAGTCAATATTTTACATATCACAATATATCTAAATAAAACATAAACCATTGTATTCGATGTTAGGCATGATCATCTAAACCCATAGCATTTTACAAATTAATTAATAGTTGCTTATATGTTTGGTATAACAAACATCCAACATGTTTATTTAAGAAACTAGCTAGCAAACACATGTCTCAAAGTATAAAGTTCATACATGGACCAACACATGTCTTTAAAGATAACTTTCATACATGGAGCAACTCCTATTACTCTGTACGTACGTGTCTTGCTAAGCATGTTCTTTCCCATCATTGGCTTGACTTGACTATATATCATGTTTTCTCTTAAGGACACATCACAAACAAAAAAAAGTTAGTTACAAAGTCTAGTGACTTCACTTGATTTACAGCTAAAAAACAACGTTAGTATAATAAACCAAATGTTATAACAACGGTTAAAACGTTACGCAATGAGTGATTTTTCTAACGGATTAGAAACATTCTACAAGTATCACACACAACAAATCAGTTATATAGTCTAGTGATCAGTTCACATGGTTTACCACTAACAACATTGGTGTAGCTTCGTACTCATATCTACACGAATGGATTGTCAAGATTGACTCGGGTGAAACTATTATCTTCATATCCTGGTGATTGAATCCATCAACAACTTGGTTTCTTCGCTGCTTCTTTGGTTACCTACACAAGCAGCAAGCCAGCAACTCGTCTAGGTAATATAAGGAATGGAATGGGGGTTCCTTGTATAAATTAACCCCCGACGTGACAGTCAATTCTTGATTGGTGAAGATTTGATGAAAATACAATCCCTTTTTTCTCAACATATTATTTTTGGGATTTATATGAGAATGTTCTCATATGAAGTGAAGGAAAAATGTGTCTTGTGGTCCTTTTATTAACGGCTGCCACGTAGATCTTATAACGTAACTAACTACTTTTCTTTTTTGGTTGGGCTTTGGATTATTTTTAAGTAGAGTTGACCCGGTAAATAAGGTCATACCTCTTTAATCTTTATATAATATAGGAAAATAAAAAAAGCTTAGGTGTCATCTTTTTAAAGGCTCTTCGCTTATGTGTCTAAATTATTCTATTTAATTTTTTTTAGATTCATAATCCTTTTCTATTAAATATACAAAACTGTAACATGTTAGCTTTTTTAAGTACATGCATGTATTAGTTTTTTATTGTTTGTTAAAAGTTGAGTGGAGACTTTTCTAGCTATGGTCATCCAAACTCCAAAGCAATCATTTTCGGCTTAGTTACGAATATTAAAACATTGGACAAGAAAAACAAAGTCGAACATTAATTTGTTTGAGAAATAAGAACACTATATTAATTTGTCTGGATCCTTGTGTTGAATTTTGTCTTTTGAGTTTTAGAATATTCCAACATAATTAAATTGTTTTTTGAGAGTCAATGTATAAAAAAATATAAACGAAGGGGCCAAAATCCAAATAAACTGCCAGCCGCTCAAGTGTTCAAATAACTCGTCTACTCATGCGTATTCATTTGTCTACAAAGGATGCCTTTTTGTCTTCTTATATTTTTAACGCCCGTGTTAACACACGGGTCGGAACAAAAATTATGATGTAACATGTTAATACATCAAATATATTTCTAATAAGATTTGTGCAAACACTTACATAACACTAAACCATTCGATTCACATTTCATAAAAACTCTATCACCAAACGGATATCGATCATCAAAATTTAATCATTTACTAAAGATGTTGGAAGACAACAAAGAACCAAGACATAAAAGAACCAATACATAAGCAAACAAATTATTTATACGGTTCAAAAAACTTTAACTACTATATCAAACATATTTGATTCCACCTTCCGGCAACCAACTTATAACTTATAAACCCACTTTGCATGTTTATTGTTTCAAGAAAAAATAACCATTTCAAGAAAAATTCGTGAGCCCCCTTTAAATATAAATTGAAGTTAAAGTTAATAATAACATTAAACAAATAAATACGTTACATACATATGACAAAAGATAAACAAATATCATGTATAATGAATAAACAATGGGCCAAGGATTCTATTGAAAAACTAAAACAATGGGAATGAAAAAACAATCATATGCATCTTGGGCTTCGTCTGCATTGTGTCTATCTGATTTCCCAAACATCGGAAGTTAAGCGAGTGGAATGCAGCACATTCTAAAGTCTCTATATGTGCATACAAAATATACTTATTATTAGTGACTTCATGAAGTAAAAAATATTAAAGAAAAGTAAGTTCATATATGATATATAAATGCTCTTTGTGAAGAGCATAAGTGTTGATTGTATTATCACAATTAAGCAATGTTCTAAAGTTATATCACATAAGAGTTGATTCTATTATCACACATGCAATCAAATTTTGAAGGCTGCTAAATACTATTAGTACCAACTTTCTTACAGGTTATATACTAACCTTAAGTAAACCATGTAAATTATTGTCCACTAAAATAGCCTTTTACCTGAAAAACTTTAGTTACAAAAATATATGCTTTCAAACAATAACCCAATATAAAATAATAACCGTAAAACATAAAAGATACTAAAAAGACCTGAAAATGACAGATAGTTAATTAAAATACTATGAGCCAACACATCAAATAAGTCATAAAAATAATGTATCTTTGAATTATTAATATGTAAATAAAGTAAGGAAAGTTACAGGATGGATAAAAAGGTAAATAAAAATAAGAGTCATTGTGTTCCTTATGTAACAATTGATTATAAGTATAATTAAAAAATTTGATGACCAAGCGACCACAAAAATAAAGCAAGCATACCATTGATAAGTCCGTATTTTTTTATAACAGTATGACTCAAAAAGACTCTTTTGCATAATTTTCGTCTATTTAAGGTCAAATCACAATCCTATTAGAATCTCTTATCCTTTTAAAGTTGTCCATTTAAAGTAGAGTAAATTGCCAAAATAGTCCCTGGGTTTGTACCGTTTCGACCAGTTTGGTCCTTATATTTTTTTTCTTGCCATTTTGGTGTTTGGTTTTGTAAAGAAAGTGCCATCTTGGTCCTTCCGTCAATAATCGTTAAAAAAATCTGTTAGCCTCAAGGGTAAATTAGTCCTTTTACTTCTTAAGGGACGAAAATGACAACACTAGAATTATTATTATTACTACTATACATTACCAACCCCCTCCCCTTATCCTTTTAGCACCACCAGTCAACCACCACCATCACCATTTTCCACCGCCACCAACTCTTCTCCATCACCATAGCACCATCATCTTTTAACACCACATATCGATTAAAAAAAGCCAAACACCATCTAATTGCAATGAAACCCATCTGTAATACATACCACACCCTTCTTCTTTCACTCACTACAATGAAAGCCAACCCCCCACCACTGCAGCCATCACCGCCGGTTGCCACTACAACCACCTCAAAATCACCACCAAAACCTGAAAATTTACCCTTCTCGCCTCCAATGATACACTCTCTCTGTTATTTCTCTCTATAAATTCCTACTTATCTTCAATGTCAAAACCCTAGAACCGTCGCCTCCAACACATCAAGACCTTCATAGACAAATCCATCAGATATATATGTTAGGAGTTTTGCAGATTTTAAACTACTGTTGCAAAGGCGATGGATTGTGGTTTGGGGTTTCAATTGGTGATTTGGGGCAAAAGTGGGGTGGATTCAGACAATGGATTGTGGTTGAAGCAGGCGGTTGTGATGTATCTATTCATAATAGCGATGGTGGATTGGTGGTGGACTACTAGAGGTGAAAGGTACGGTGGTGGCGATGGAGGTAAAGAATATGGCGGCGATGGTGGTGGAGGTGAATGAAACCGTAGTGGTGTTTACAAAGGTTAATGGAAGGGTGGTGGTGATGAGGAGCAAAAGTGAGATTAAGGCAATGTTGTGATTATGGTGGATTGGTGGATGGTCAAATGGGGTTTATCCCTGTTTGCAACAATATGGTTTCTAGCTGCAACAAAAAAAGTAAATATATTTTTTTAATATATTTAATAAATAAGGGTATCTTGGTAATTTAACACTAAACTAACGAAAAACGTTAACGAAAATTGACGGAAGGACCAAGATGGCACTTTCTTTACAAAACCAAACACCAAAATGGCAAGAAAAAAAATATAAGGACCAAACTGGTCGAAACGGTACAAACCCAGGGACTATTTTGGCAATTTACTCTTTAAAGTAACTATTTTGAAACATAAAAAAGTTTGATTTTCAAAGTTTTCAAAATGTATTCCATAAGTTAGGAATGCTGAAAAGGTGCAGTTGTGGTGAGTGTCTTGGGTAGATACTTTGATACCCCTTTTGTGCAAATAGACTACTTTTTATTTTGAAAAAAAAACTTTTGTATATCACATGATATAAAGAACTAAAACATGAATAACTTTAATTTCACATAATATGGAGAACTAAAGCATGAATAACTTTTGTATATCACAAGTAGATAAAAAATGGATAACTTTTATACAATGGTAATTTACATAACAAACTTAGTGATTTCAAGTTAAAAAGATAACACTCACAGCCGAACACATTTGAATAAGTCCTCCGTTGCACAAAACCACTAAGTAACCATTGTTCTTGTAATGCCCTGCAATGCAATACAAGATTCATTTAAATATACCAGACAATATTCAAAAGTTCATCATTTGATTAATCTCTCTTTGTACTTAGCACATCTGATAAAACTTGAAGCTAAAAACAACTCATTTGACTTTTAAAGGTTGAAAACTTCATTTAAAGGTAAAGATGCATATATTTCTAAATCAAGATGTTCTTCAATTGAGAAAAAGATATCAATTTACCATCAAATCTTATGGATATCAGGCTGTTAAAAGAAATAAAAATAACAGATATGAACAAAATACACACAAATGAACATAAGGCTACATAATATATGATAACTAATTATCAGATCTGATCCATAAACTTGCCTGCATTAATATATGATATCATGTTTTGTTAGAAATCAGAACTAAGATGCATTATAAAACCAACACTAACTAATTCAAGTGAAGTAAATTTGCAGAAAGTAGGTTGATTTAGAATCAACAAAAGATGTACTTGCCTTCACCAAAATTGAACTCTTTTCTTGACTCGTAGCACTAACTTACATACCTCCTTTCGTTTATAAATCGAAATAAACCAAATATGAAACAAAAATAAACATAAAAATGAACAAAACTTTCAAATTCAAAAACACATAATGAACAAAAATAAACAAAAGGTAGTTGACCTAAACTGATAAAGAATTGGAAAAAAATTGTAACCAAAATCACAGTAATTAACAGACATTTGTAACCAAAACAAATACAAATTAGTTGTTGACCTAAACTGAGTTTAAAACTGAAACAAAAAATCAAGTTTCAATCAAAGAACATAAGAAAGTTAACCATACTTGTAAAGATCCGGAAAATGGTGTGTATCAAGATCCGGAAAATGAAGATCGCAAAAAACATAATAGATTAGGGTTTCTAAAATTAGCTCTGAAATAGTATCAGATCTGAAAAAAAATAAGTGCAAATAAAAAAATGGAAGAATCAAACCTATAATCGACGGTTACGGTAAATGATGGAGCAGAAGAGCAGTGCTAGTGAGTGAAATGTGAAACCAAAAAGGTTTGATTCTTCCACAAGAAGAAAAAATATTAAGGTTTCAAAATTTGTACATGAAAGATGAAATGTGAAACCAAAAAGTGATATAAAAACGAAAATATGGAAGAAACATACCTTGAATCTTCGATTAGTGAGGTTGATTTAGGGTTTTTGAAGCTAACATCTTCAACCGGAGAAGAGAGTGGAGAAATTTTGAGATGAACATATATATATGGTGAACCTTTCAAAATTTGAAATTTGAATGATGGGCAAGGGTAAAGAAAAGGTCGAAGAAGACACGTTCTTCTCTGTGGAGAAGCCACGATCTTGTTTGAGAAGAAGCCACGTTGATGTATTATTATGGTGACACGTCACCCTAAATTTGTTCCTTTATTATATATATAGATATAGATGTGTTGGATATATAGTTAGAGAAGGTGTTAGGTGACGTAGTGTACTCACAAGATGCTAGGCGAGACCATCTCGTCTCGTGACCACACTGTCATGGCTGTGATGAGGTGGTCTCACGAGCTAACAGACGACATACAGACCTCGTGACGTGCTAGGTGGGATTTTCCTTTTCAGCGGTTATTTTTTGATTTGAACGGTAATATTACCATTACTTTAATATTAATAAAAATAATAATTAAAAAATTATACTTACAAAAATAATATCGTTTTATAAAAAATCAATACACAAAAGCTCTATCATTTCAAACCCACGCTCCACATATTTTTGAAAGATGGATACTATACGACTTATTCAACAACTATCTTTGGGATTCGACGCGTTAATATGGTCATCCTTTTTATTCTCTTCATCCGAATCCGATGCTCAAGATTTTGTCGTATCGTTTTTCATTTTTTTATCGTATAGTTTTTATATAAATTGCAAAACAAGTTCATCAAGAATCATAAATTTCTTAAATAGCCATTCTAATGTGAAAATTTTAAAATGTCCTTGAAGCTAACAGAAAAACTAACATTTGTTAGTGTTAATACCCAAACTCGTTACATTTTAAAAAACCAATTCCTAATCTTACAACAAAAAACTTTAGTACCCAAACTTGCTATTTTTAAGTAAACCATAAACATCATTTATGTAATTAACTCTAAATTTTATTGTTTGGGTTTGGGCTAATGATTTATTTTGTTGTTTTGATTAAAAATAAGCCAAAGTGCCAGAAAGTCCAACCCAACCCTTTCTAATTTCATTTCAACTTCTTGCCTCCTCTGATTATCCTTCGTAAGCTAATGACACCCACGCCCAAATTAAGAAATTTTAAGTTCAAAAATCAAATGTCATTTATTTTGTGACCCGATATGACGTGTGACAAACCCGAATTTTATGACTTCTAGGCTTCTAGCTATCAAGCTTTTTAGAATCCAAGAACCAAAAATCCCAACATCATAAAAAAATATTTCTTGGTCCGTCACTAAATTTCATATTTTCTAAGATCACTTCTTTGATGATGGATTAATTGGTTTCATCATCTAAGATCAATCATGCATTTTCTTTGGTTATGTGATCATGATAATGACTTGAGCAACTTATATATTTGACTTGTTTCGTTTCTAATTTTTCTAGAACGGCGGTTGGTGCAACGGCCTATGACCGAAGCACCCAGAGGTGCACAAACCCCGCCTCCAACAATTCAAGATTTTAACTATATGAATTGTTGGTCATTCATTATCCATTAAATGTTTGGTAAAAAAGTAATGATTTGAACACCTTATCTATTTGACTTGTTTCGGATACTCAATCGTACAAGATTAAGTATATAAAGTGTTGGTCATTCATTATTCAATTAATATAACTTTAGTTATAGACTATGCTACAAACCCTAAGTTTGGTTGTGAATTGTGATCGTTGTTTTATTATAGTAAATAATATTTAGTTTAACAACCAGTCAATCAAATTTCAGTTTTACATCTTGTTTATAAGAATGACTCAATTACAATTAAACACCATCCACTAGCTTATCTTGGATTCGACTTCTTACTTATCACAACTAAAACTGAGGTGACTAAGACACTTAAAATCTTTTTATCTTTGATCGGTTCTCCGACGCCGATTAACCGTTGAAAACTCTTATTTGATATAACAATTAGTAGTTGATATCACCAAGTTAGTACCGAAATGCCATTGACTAGATAAACTTTTTACATCACTTTTGACCATTATACCAAAAAGATCATTAACGTATATAAATATAGTTATTATAACTTACGAAGAAGGATGCCGGTAAACTCGATTTTTTTTTTTTGGGATTTCATTAAGGCATTGTCTATTCACACACTTACCAAATCTATCCTCACACCTTTTTTAAACCCAGGCGCCACGGATAGGGCTATGTGCGGCGCCTGAGTCACTTTTTCAGGCACCAGGCGCCGCGGACGGGGCTATGTGCGGCGCCTGGGTTGTTTTCAGTCGAGATTTTTCTTTTTCGAGGGGAATGTCGTTATCGAGGAGGAAGCTGGTCAAACGATGCACTGTTATGCGCCATACGTGACCATTTTAGGATTCGGGATGTGGCGTTTTCATCATCGTCGGAAGAAGGGGATGATTAGTTGTTATCTTTTATGTTTTTTTGTTATTTTTTTTAAAGTTTATGTTATATTTAATATCTTTTATGAATGATTAATTTCGTGTGTTATAAATGTTTGTTAAAGCTTTAAATGTTTTCGTTTGTTATTAATTTGTTATGTTAAAATTGTTGTGAGTAAAATAAAACACGGATGAGAAAATTTTGTTTAAAAATGAACCCAGGCGCCGCACATAGGGCTAAGTGCGGCACATGAATATATGACCCAGGCGCCGCGCCGAGGTCTATGTGCGGCGCCTGGTGTCTGTTGACTGTCAATTGTCATCGTCCGATGATATGTTTCGATGAGATGTGACCCAGGCGCGGCGGGTAGGGCTATGTGCGGCGCCTGGAGGGTGCGAAAATAAAAAAAGAAAGTGTGTGAATAGGACCACCCTTCATTAATTGGGTCAAGTAAGTAGGTCTGCACACGTGAATGAATATAGGGTGAAAAGTGTTTATTATTGTCGAGAGTGTTCGCGAGCCGCAATTGAGTAAACTACAAACGCTGCAAAAAACCTACATCGTAGCAACTGCCATTTCAATCTCTCCAAGGTACTTCAAATCAATTCACCTTCACCTTCATCATATTCATTTCTGTTAATCTGTAATAACCGTTTTATCTTCTGATTGTTCATTCGATTTGAGGTTGATTAGGTCGCCTAAAGTTGCAAACTAGGGTTTATCATATGCACAAAACTAAGTAATTTGTTCGATTGATGACATTTATCGATTTGTGTTTAGGTTTTGAGATCCAGTTATTACGTTACTGTGTTGTTAATTGATGTAACTGTAATTGTTAATTGATGTAACTTTAATTGTTGAGATTATTTAGCATACATGTAAGGTTTATGCTGCTATATTATTGTTGAATAACAGGATTTTGAACCAAGGATAAATCAGGTTGATAGCTATGGCAGAGGAAGAAAATCAAATTGAGTTGAAAGGTGAAGCTGCAGATGTAAGTTTCAGTTAGTGATTTATATTTATTTTGGTTTTTAGTTTGTATTTGGTGAGATCATGAGTTAGTACTGGATTATTGCTACTGTTACGTTTGTTTCTGCATGATATGTGCTTAGTTGTTGCTTGGAAATAATGTATACTCCTTTTGTGAAACTAAAGTCTGGTTTTGAAACAAATTAACGTTCTAACTTGTCTCTTTCATGTGGTTTTATCGGATGATGAGTTTGCTAATGCACTTGCTGAAAGGTGCTTAATTGAGGAGTGTGAAATAGTGAGATAACTAAGCTTGTGGTTTGGACTACAATGATAATTTGTTTTTATAAAATGAAGATTCTAACGAGTCAATACGTGCCAGTTCATGATTGAAGTGGGCATCACTATTCTAGTTTCATTAGTTGTCGACTGAGCCAAATTTTTAAGTTTAACTTTACCTGTTGTTATTCACTTATTTGTATTGTATGGACTAGCAGAACATCAGGTAACTAAAAGGGTAAACACTAAGTATCATAGTTCTTTTAACCAAGATACAGGCGTCATAGTTACAAAGCTGTTGTCTGTCTTGTTCCATGAGTTTCTATTTTCTAGAACATAAGCAAGCACCAAGAAATTGTGGTACAAAAAGTTAACATAGCACACACAATAACACATATTTAAAGAGCAAAGACAAGGTAATTATAGAACCGTGTAATACTATATCAAATGAAATGGTATATTTTCTTATAGGGCTTTTTCTTCATCCTTGAATAGTTAGTAAAATTGGTTCTTGTAATGTCGTTAAGGTTTTATAGATATCTAATTAGAGAACTAAATACACTAAAAGATATGATATATAGTTATATACCTATTCATGCCTAAAAGATTTGACATTTTTTAACCTGAAACAACACTTCAACCTGGTTCGGGTAACCCTGTCATATATTTAATCCCACCCAGATATGTTTGCAAATGAGATAATTGTCTTTTCAACATAGCCGCATCTGTGCATTTAAGTTTAGTCTTCTTTCGCTAGCTTTTCCCTTTCTAAAACTATAAAAGGATTTGAATTTTTTTTTCTTCCAAAACATGCGTATAACACTTTAACCTGGTGATATCGTGCATCAAATTTTCCCTTCTTTTGCCAGCTGTTCCCTTTCTAAAACTCTAAATAATGATGACCATCATGCAGCTTGCACCATTTGACCCAACAAAAAAGAAGAAGAAAAAGAAGGTGGTCATTCAAGATCCTGCTGAAGATTCTGTTGAGCAGTTGGTTGAGAAAACCGAAAACTTATCTGGTAAATAACTCAACCCTACCTAGTTTTTTTGAACTTATGTTATATGTTTTACTTTTTATATTTTACTATCCACAAGTTTTATTAAAATCCAAACATGCATGCAGTCTCTGAAAATCTTGAACCTACATTTACTGGTCTGAAAAAGAAAAAGAAAAAGCAGGTTGGTTTTACAATCCATATTGTACTCTATACAAGGCTTCATCAAATACCTGAATGTGAGTTTCTTATGATCATTATAGGTGCAGACAGATCTCTTGGATGATGATAAAGAAAATCCCGAGGAAGATTTAGATTGTAAGTAGTTGTTAATTGACTTATGGTTCTCCATGAAGTTTATTTTCTTTTTCTTGTATAAATGATAATGCTTTTGTGTTGCCTAGATCCTATCGGAGAGGATGAGAATGGAGAAGGAATTGACTTGCAGCAACAAAAACTTCCATGGGAAGGAACGGATCGTGATTACAAGTATGAAGAGGTATGCAATATTTTACATATCATATATTTGATGGCATGGCACATAAGGTTTAAACTTTAAACTGCAAACTTCTTCGGTGATCTGTATTTTTTCAGCTTCTGGGCCGTGTCTTCCATATTCTTCGTGAAAACAATCCAGAGCTTGCTGGAGACAGAAGGAGAACAGTCATGAGGCCACCACAAGTTCTCCGTGAAGGAACGAAGAAAACCGTTTTTGTGAATTTTATGGATCTTTGCAAATCGTATGTGCTTCGGTTGCTGACATTTTTTTAGTATATGATTATGGTGGTAAATGGGCTTGTCGGGTAAATTGGTTCATGTGTCTAGTCTGATCAAGTTGATGATCACCCAATAAACACTTTTTTTTCTTTCTAATTTTAATATCTTAATAAAAACTAAAAATTAGTATGATACTAAAACTTTTTTCTGACAGATCAATTGTAAATGATTAAATTTATATGCATTAAAAATACACTTCGGATGACTTTTGCTTTGTTCCACTAATTTCCCTTTTAGCTAATGTGTGTTTTACCCTTTGACTTGTTAGGGATAAAACGTAACCCAAACCAGCCCTTGCATTACTAAAGGGGTTGAAATTGACAATATGGAAGATGTCACCATAGGTTACTTGCTTGTGACATAAAATGCAGAACCTTCAATGATGATCTATAGAATAGTTTACATGGTTCTGTATTTGTGTTAAGAGTTTATGAACATGTTCTGTTTAAAACATTATTTGCTATTGCTGATTTTTCTATGTTTTTGTACATTAGGATGCATAGGCAGCCAGAACATGTTATGACTTTCCTGCTTGCTGAACTGGGTACCAGCGGATCACTTGATGGGCAGCAAAGATTGGTAGTGAAGGGTAGATTTGCACCCAAAAACTTTGAAGGGATTTTGCGCCGATATGTCAGTAAGTTACATCTCAGAATCATGTAATTTTATTCTGGCTCCTTTCCTTTATATGTTTTCTATTGCTATCAAGAACTAAAGCATGATGATATGGCTACATACAGTCATATACACTTCATAACTCATAACTGAGTATTTTAAAGCTCTATTTGCTGATAAGTTTCCTTTCACAGATGAGTATGTTATCTGCAATGGTTGCAAGAGCCCAGATACAATTCTTGCTAAGGAGAACCGTCTTTTCTTCCTTAGGTGTGAGAAGGTATATTCTAAAACCCAATATCTTTCCCCCTCCTTTTTCAGGCATATAATTCTGGACGCATTCATAAAAGAAATAATCCAAAGTCTAAAACATTACATTAAGTGAGTGTGTTTGCGGTCGAGAATTGGCCATATGAGTGGGTCATGTAGGTCGGGCAATGTGTCAGAACAGAACACTTGTTAAATCCTAGCATAATTTGGCCGACTTTATTTTGATTTTGCATAGATTATTGTATTAAAATATGATTACAAAAACCATATTATTTAACTAGTATCAAATTATACTTTACTAAATCAATTCAGGAGATGAGAACAATTGAATAACACTGAAATATCTTCCCTAAAAATTGATTCGATCAAATATATAACCCACATTGCTAACTCTAGTAAATGTTTGTGCTAAGTTAGTTAATAATATGCCTACATTATCTAATATGTATCTTGAAAGAGAAGCCACATATTGTTTAGGCCTTTCTGAACATGATTTTGAACAATGCAAAATTCCCCTGCATCATCTGATTGTTTATTTATAAAGAAACTGCATTGATTAGAGCCTTGCTTTTTTATGTTTTCTATTTTTTTGCCATATGTTTTAGTTAGTTTGTTACATGGAAGGAAGGATGGTTCAAAAGTTTTGCCTACATTTTTTGATTGGCTACTTTTAAAAGAGGAAATATAACATTTTAAAGATTTTTTTAAATGGTCAGATTTTAAGGTTGCACTATTGATTTCATGAGCATGACTTTTTTCTGTACTTTAACTATTACTTATGCAATAGAAGTTGAAATATTTTGTCTACGACTAATGTTTGTTTTTGTTGGTGTTCTTGCCATAAAATACTTGAAAATTTTTCATTCAACAAATTTTCAATTTTTTTGTAACTTAGTTTTTTCAATACAATGTAGCATGTAGCATGCTTTTTTTTCGCAGATAAAAAAGAATTGGGCCGTGTTGATCTAGGATGTTGTATTCATCAAAATATAAAAATACACTTTGGCCAACTTCCAATCCACTTTTACCCTTTTTTAGCTTGTTTGATCTATTTTAATTTTTTGACCCATTGATAAAAATATAACCCAAACCAACCTGTTCATAAACCAGTAGTTCAAATTTGAGTTGTTGACATTTATATCTCTTTGCTTTATAGTGTGGTTCTGGGAGATCAGTTGCTCAAATCAAGGCTGGGTTCGTTGCTCGTGTGGGCCGTAGAAAGGCTGGAACATAACTGTGCTAAATCATACTGGTCAGTAACGCAAGATGTGTCAAACGAGCGGTGAAGGTAAGTTTTAACTTTGATGCTAAACTGTACTCTCATAATAACACAAATTACATAGAGGATGCACCTCATAGTACTTGCTCTTATTTGGATCTATACATTATCTTTTGTAGTTTAATCAAACGACATTCAGCTTATTGTTTATTTTGGTAAACTTTATAATATTTTGCGGCTTCTCTTTCTGCTCCCCGTTGTGAGTGCTACATATAAAACAGGGTCAAAAAGAACAAACCATAAAGTGTTGCAGTGACTGATGTAGTTGTGCCCCTGCTTTTATACAAACTTGTCCCATTGAAACCTACATTGTTTATAACCCGTACTACGTGTTAGTAGTTAGAAATTCACACAGCAAATATGAGTAATATGAGCATGCCTAGTTAGTTGGGTGACAGTTAAAAGTGGTAAGCCTTTGGTGTAGGTTGTGGGATGGATACAAATAGTTTTTGTTTTGTGCACGAGGTGCTCACATAGTCACATATATGTTTTAATCACTAGAGTGGAAACTTTTTAGGTCACCCATTATGAGTTGCTTCTACACAATCAGGTTTAACTGTCGTTTTTTTATATGTCGTGTCTACAACCACTATGTCATAAACATGGTGGTGGTATATGAGGCCATACATTTTGTTATGGCCTGTATGGATGGGTCATTGGTGATGTGAAAAGTGCTTAAGGTGTCACAAAAACAGTTTTGGAGGTTTACGCCAGTAAGGATACATCTTTTAGCTACTTTCGACCCTATTGAACATGTTTCGACTCATACCAGAAGTGAACCAAAATTTGTATACTGGATATCATTTAGACAATGAACTAGGTTTAAAATCACTAGCTGAGAGTTTGAGGGGAGAGACCTTCAGCGCATCCGAGTTTGATAGTGTCATTCAGGTTGTCAATTGTAGCCTTGTTCTCAAATGTGTATGTCTTGTGAACGTACCGGACACATCGAAGAACTTCTTGGGTGTGTTGTAAACAGCCTCCTTTGCAAAATGCATCTGTGTCACTTTTACTTATGTTCAACCATCCTTTTTCTGTCAGTGTAAAGTTTCCCGGGCAATCTGATGAAACCTGCAACCATGAAATACTTGTAAAAAAAGAAAAGAACTAGGCTTGGTGTTGAGCTTAACTCGTCACCGAACAAAGAACTAGCTGGGTCTGAATCTGATGACAGAAACTAGAGGTTATAGTTTTTGATACGCCACGAAAATAACCAGGGTTATTTGATAGCCTTTTTGTTCAAGGTGACCAGTTTAACCTGGTCTAACTTCACAATGGCTACGTGTAAACATATCAAATTAAGAGTAAAAATTATATCTTTAAAGGTCAAACCGACATCATGTATATAACCAGTCAAACCATTTGACTCTTTTAGATAAATAGGATAAAAGGTCATATTACTATTACACAATTAAGGTGTATGTAGATTATAGTTGATTTGTATCAAACGATCGTATGCATATACATGGTTGTGTTCATGTTCATTATTCAACCAGCCAACCTGTCATGATTAACACTCTATCTAAGACATATAATAAATAAAAGTATATTCTTGGCTAGTGTACTTTTGTTCGTTAGTTTTTTTTCCGGTCTGAAGGATGCAAGAAATTTAAAAATTACATTGTGTAGGCAGTAGTATGCACTTAGACGTTGTATGAAGGGTGCAAGATTAACGTTGTATATAGGGTTCGTTGTGCCTGAAAGCAAAACACAAAAGTACTATGCATAAACAGTGTGTACTTCATGCAAACATACTTGTACTTCAAGTTTGTAAAACAAATTGAAATTAAGTTTCTTACTAAATGAAGCATTGGAACCAGGAATTTGAACGAGTCCAAAGAAAAACAACCCAAAAAGCACAATTATTTGTGAGCTTTTCATTTTGATATGGCGGGAATAAAACATAACATCTTGTTATATATATATAGACATAATAGTCAAAATTAGTATAGACATAAACGATTGTGACAATTTTTTACACTAGAAACAATGGGATAACCAGAGTATATCCTTTTATATTTGGCAAAAACAAGAGCTACATTTCAGACAGTCCCTTGATGCTTGTATGATGTTACTTCAGTATTAATAATGATCGTTTGAGTTGATAATCGGGATATAGATTATGTTTTACTATTTACCGTCCTCAAGTTACTATTAAACTTAACCTATTAAGCTAAACATGTCAAGAATGCGAGAAAGAAATTATTCAAACCAATTATATATCTATTAAATGAAATTGTCAATGCTAGCACAAAGTATAACCTTTTAGCGACGTCATGTCTGGCTATGTCTGACGTCTGGCTATGTCTGACGTCTGGCTATGTCTAACTTTAAAAGTAAATGTTATTTTGGTCATTGAGTTTTGGTGTGTTATGTCATTTTTATCCAAAAACTTATTTTAAGGGGTCCTTAATTTTGTTAACCGAATGGTGTATGGGTTAATTAGATTTTGTTTTACATGTTTAGGTGTAAAAGACATATATGATATATGCGTTTCACGTGGGATGCACGTGTTGGTCACTTAACAGCCAAAATAAACGGGTAACAACACGAATTGAATGTAGCAAATTTAAACATGTTTATAGATGAAAATGATGAAAAACATCAAAACTGAAGGACAAAAATGGCATTATGTACATATTCAAGGAAAAAAATACAAATATCTCCCTCCTGCCATCAAAACATTTGATTCATTCAAATTTAGAATTAAAAAACCAAAGGCTATTGTTGCTCTTCATTTTGAAAATCATTCCTCCATTTTTTTTTTCCAATTGTTGCATCATCTCATCAAACCTTTTCTTCTCCATTTTCATGTTGATCTGATCTGATCAATTCAAAAACAACAACACAAATCATGAGCGTTTGCTGCATAAACCTAAATGGCCAAAATGCCGAATCGTGGACCGACGAAACGATTCCTGATATCCGAAATGGATCGAAGCGTGAAACGAATGTTAAAACTGATCGAAGAAGAAGGTGATTCATTCGCCCAAAAAGCCGAAATCTACATCCAAAAACGACCAGAACTCGTATCACAAGTCGAAGATTTCTATCGAATGTTTCGATCATTAGCCGAACGTTACGATGATGCCACATGTGAATTACGTAGGACTCTTCCCGCTGACATCCGATCACAAGGCTGCGGGATGAATGAGATATGTTCCGCACCACAATCCGCCATTACATCACCCGAACATCGATTTAGTCGTCGGCTATCGGGTACTCACGCGGCTTTTTTAGATGCTGTAGGAAACAAAGGATACGAGACTTCGACGTATGATTCGAGTTCTGATCAGGATCCCGATGATTCGTCGTACTATAACTATTCGAATTACGGTAACTACAGACGATTACGTGGTAAAATAACCGAATTAGAAGGTGAGCTAAGAAAACTTCAGGTTGAACAACAGGTGAATAAACCAAATAACGAAATTGCGGATTATGAAGAGGAACTGCGAGTCGCGAAGGAGAAGATACAATCGTCCGAAGAAGAGATTTGTGAGTTGAAAGCAAGGCTCGAAAAGTACGAACCGTTGGAGTATGATGATGATAATGTATCAGATGAAAATTTGGACGAATACATGGACGATGAAAACGAAACAGACGACGAATATGAGCAACTAAGGTCCGAAAGAGACGAGTTGGTTATGAAGTTGAGTGAACTTGAAGAAGAAACGAGGTTAAAAGACGACCAGATCGACGAACTGAACGATAGATTGCAGAAGCTGCAAGTGGAATGCGAGGAATCGACGAAAGCGATAGAAGATCTTCGGAAAGTAATCGAGAAACAACGAGTGATGATCGAAGAAGGCGTAGAGGAGAGAGTAGAGGCAGAAAGACAGTTGAGTATTTCGCTTGAACATTATCGAAATGCTTATCAAATGCTTCGAAAAGGTCTTAGGGAACAAAAAAGCCGAGATTCAGTTTGAACAAACGATTTGTCGAATGATTCGATTTGCAACCGCGATCGATCTGATCTAACGGGTTTGTTGTGATGAAAGGGTCTGTTGTAAACATAGAAAACCTGTTAAAAGGCTCATATCGGTTCAAAATGTAAACATAGAAAAGTTGTTAAAACTTAAAAGGCTCATATATGTTCAGGGCCGGCCCTGAAGATTTTGGTGCCCTGTACGGGCCAGGAAAAAAAGGCCCTCTTCCCCGAGCACCATCGCACTAAGTTATATAAACCAATTATTTTTAGTTTTTTACCCGAAAAACAAACATTTTATAAATAAACATAACAAATTGATTTTTTTTCCTAGTCGCTAGCCTATCTCAATCTGCCAAAAAATTGATTTTTTTTCTACTGCCGCTGCTGCCGTTCTTCAACATCGAACAAAAAAAAGACTTTTGTGGACTTATGGCCATGTGGGCTTTTAAAACTAAAAAACAATGGGTTTTTGTGACAAATTCTCTAGCCTACACATAAGTTTTATAAAAAAAATTTTATATAATATAATTTTTTTTAAAAAAAATTGGTGCCCCCGTCGAGCGGGTGCCCTGTGCGGTCGCACACGGTGCACCCCCTCTTAGCCGGCCATGTATATGTTCTATGTTGTTAAATATAGAAAAACATGTTAAAAGGTTATATAAAGTTCTTCAAGCTGTATATATCAAACACTAACTCT
Source organism: Tagetes erecta (assembly GCA_030867185.1). Classification (NCBI taxonomy): domain Eukaryota; kingdom Viridiplantae; phylum Streptophyta; class Magnoliopsida; order Asterales; family Asteraceae; genus Tagetes; species Tagetes erecta. The sequence continues at coordinate 13,034,128 of CM061494.1, forward strand.
TATTAAAAATATTTTAGTTTGTAGTAAGATAACAAAAAGCGCCTGTAGCTCAGTGGATAGAGCGTCTGTTTCCTAAGCAGAAGGTCGTAGGTTCGACCCCTACCTGGCGCGTTTTTTTTCAGGCTTTTATTTTTTTTATCATTCATATTGAATCGACCATGTATTTATCGTTCAGTTCATCGATCTGATCGTGTGAAGAGCTAATCAACGAGTGAGCGTACGTAGGTTCGTTTACAAACGTATTGCTTGGGAGCGAGAGTTAATGTTTTTTTTTTATGTTGTAGGTTTGCAGATGATGATGTAAAGGTTTATATTTTAATCATGCTAAATCTAATTAAGGTTAAGTTAAGTATTACTCTGACTTCACTAGTTCACTGTATGGTTTTGTGAATCAACAGAAAAATGGCATTGGCAGATGAAATTTGGTTAAGTTGGTGGATTAAATTGAAAAGTTAAGTGGGCTAATAAATGATTTGGGCTGAGCTAACAATGATCTTGAAGTGTTAAAAGAGTCAAAATTGGGTTAAAAAGAACATTTATTTATTTTCTTTTATTCAAAGTTTTTTTAACAGCAATAATAATTCTAAAAACAGTCTTTCTATGTAATTTTTGTAAGGGGTATTTACATATATCCTCTTCATAAGATTACTTATTACATATTTATCCACTTCTTAAATTTAATTACGTATTTCCTCTTCTTAAACCACATATATTGCATATTTACCCAATTTTTTTTAAAATAGTCTTTTGATTTACTATTTTACCCTTAATGATCTTGATAAATATATTTTTATATTTTCTTATGGTTTTTGTAAAAGAATGGGTAAATGAGTAATTTATTATGTCAAAGGGGATATGTATATTTAAACTTGAATAAATATGTAATTGATGGGCTTAGACTATATGTAGTGGTTCATGCCCCTTAGGGGCATTATATGACAAGTGGATGCCATGTCACTATGGGGCATTATCACAAAAATACGTGTAGTGGTTAATGTCCCACATAATGCCCTACAATTATTACCTCATTAGTTAACTAATCATATATTTAATTATTTATTTAAACATTTATTTATTAATAAAAGTAAAATACATAAAATAAAAATACAAGATTATAAAACGAAAATAAACTAGTCATCACGCGTCACTCTACGATTTAACTAACAATGCTCGACCAAATCCGCTGTGAGAGCATAATGCGCCTCTTTGTTACGCATGAAGTTAGAGTTCGCTATTCTTTCTTCCATGCTTATTCGTTTGCGTTCCGGTTCGACATATCCCGGTGTGTAATCCTGACAATAGGCTTTGCCGTCATCCTCCAAAATCATATTATGTAATATGAGGCAAGCGTACATAACGTATGTCATTTTTTCCTTTGACCCTAGCCGACACGGGTTGCTCACAAAATGCCAAAAAGACGCTCGATATCTTTCCTTGAACTCATCCGAAACCGACGCCGAAAACTAGCTTCATTATATCGTGGCTCAACCGGATCGAAATAATCTCTCATCAAACGTTCATTCGCCGCCGCTCAGTCTCTCTCGACGGATACTATTTGGTAAACGGGTCTCGGTGGGTTAGCGACGTGTTGCAAAAACGAAGCCACGAGTGTAATCGCTCTTGTAACCGCATTATCCATCTCTATTTCTCTCGTTGAAGTGCTATCTCCGCTTGACGATGAAGCGTAGTCTTCCATTTAAATAATAATGTGTGTGTTGTGGAGAAAATTTGAGAATATAGTGTGTATTTTTTTTAGAGATTGTGGTGTATTGTAGATTTGTAGTGTTATGGGTTTGAGATTTTTATAAATGGTTTAAACTTTTTTTTAATTTGGTCAAATGTAACCGTTGATAGCCGTTGGAGACAAAACCATTGAACTTTGTGTTGGGCGATGATGTTAGAAAAACGCCCAGAACCATTTTTGGCATATAACGCCTATTAGTAATGGTGTTTGGGGCGTTAAGAGGCGTTATCAAACCTTTTTAACGCCCATTACAACCAGTCTTAGGAAAGAAAAATATGTAAAAAAAAAAATTTTAAACCTTTACGTTAGACACATGTTGCTTGATATATAAAACTTTATTAAAAGAATTTTCAAACATCATCAAAATTCAAACACCCCACGATGCAAAGTAAGCTTTTCACGTCTATTTATATACTTGTGCCTCTAAACCTATATTACATTTATTGTTATCGTACGACTTGAACTATCAACTACTTGAAATAAACATAATTTATATACATCTTTGTACTGCTAGACTAAAAACCTTTTTATGAGTTTGACTTTTTAGCTGACGGTTTTGTAGGTTTATGGCTAAGTTTAATAGTTTATTGGAAGCTGTAATATATCAAGTTAAGTCGGGTTTTCATTATGTGATTATATAAACTGAGTTCTTTTATATTGATAGTTTACTCACGCGAGTCAACGAGTAAACTTATATTGTTATATGTGCACGAACTTGGCTTTAAATCTTACAACCATGTAGCTAGCTTAGGGTGATTTGAGTTAAGGCCATGTGTATACACGCACCCACAAAGACATCACGTCATCGCCTATTTCACTCACGCCCACTCACTAAACCAAAGAAATGGTCTCATCATTTTCACTTCACGTAGTCATCGTCTTATCCATTTTCTTCTATTTTATATAAACACATATGCTAAAAAAATATCCGTTGTGCATAAACGGACTCATCATCCAACTTTTATAGCATGTTAACCCCTTCAAGCACGCCCTCTTTCATGCCCCTACGAAAAACGGGCGTTTCAAGCTTCTTTACTTGACACATAAGCTCTTACTCCCTAGCCCTCCCTAAGTCATTATAAGCTAGTATATAAAAAAACTAGTACTAACAACATTAAGTGAAGTAAAAATTAGATTTAAAGAGAGGTAAACCAAGTGAAAACGTTAAAGTTTGAAGCTATAGCCGGTTAGAAAAAAAAATACTTGTCAAAACTAATATAATAATATAAAATGTAATAAACAAACATTAAAGAAAGAAAGAAAGAAAGATTGATGTGATTTTAACTTATGAAATTAGTTTGTTCATAAAATAATGTAGGTAAGCATCCAAGTTGAGAAGAGTGTTGGTGAGTTCAAAACCAAGAACAACATAAAACCACTCACTACTAATCTACTATACTATACTGATCCAATTGGCGCCGTCTCACCTACCACAATCCACCTCTCATGCTTTCTACCTAATCACTTCATTTTTTTCAAATATCAACACATGACCTTCAACTCCAAAATTATGTATTTAATATCAAAATTAAACATATAAATAAATACATTAAAAACATAAGCTTTTTAATTGTTTTATAAAAAAATTACCTTTAATTATTATTTGTTTCTTAATTTTGATATATGTGTAAATTAGAAAGTTTTTTTTATAAGTTATTCGAGATTAATAATATGTGTCTCAACTAACATTTGGTATATATTTTGAATACTTCTGTAATTTTGTCTTTATAAACCATATATACACCAAGTAAGTACATGGCTTGTAGAGGTCAAGCACATGGTATTTTGTTCACAAGTAATTATCAATGATCCTTTGTCACATAAGTTTCTAAAAATTATTTCAATATCGAATTTTTCTACATCTTTTATCGCTTAAATTATCCTTAAATAATTATTTACATTAAAAATATATACCAACCACTTTACGCCTCATAATTACAAATATTATCCCATAGATAGTAATAGTGTAATTTATTCATTCTGAAAGTTTCGATGATAAAATCACATATAAACACAAACCCAAGAAATAAAAACGAGTGCAACAAGTTATCAATTTCAAATATAATCAAATAATTAACATAATCAAAATTTTATATCTACATAACATGAAAAGAATTTATATAACTTACCGTCAAACTTGGCTAACGCCGTCAACCATACACCAACCAACTCAACATCCACCTAACATCTTCCGTCACGTCTATAAAAACATCAACTTCCCATAACAAAACCATAACAACAACATTATTTCCGGCCACCATGGATCTTCTCCTCATTGAAAAAACACTCATAGCATTATTTTCCGCCATCGTCGTCGCAATCGTCATATCGAAACTACGCGGTAAACGCTTCAAACTCCCTCCAGGACCCATTCCTGTTCCAATTTTCGGTAACTGGCTTCAAGTTGGTGATGATTTGAACCACAGAAACTTAACTGACCTTGCTAAAAAATTCGGAAGGATTTTCCTTCTCCGAATGGGGCAACGGAACCTAGTCGTTGTTTCGTCGCCTGAATTGGCGAAAGAAGTGTTGCATACACAAGGAGTTGAGTTTGGATCTCGAACGCGAAATGTAGTGTTTGATATCTTCACTGGGAAAGGACAGGATATGGTGTTTACTGTTTATGGTGAGCATTGGCGGAAGATGCGACGGATCATGACCGTCCCGTTTTTTACGAACAAAGTTGTGCAGCAATACAGGTACGTACGCAGAGTGGCGAAACCAGGATTTATGGCCAAGGGGGCCAAAGCGTATAACAAACTGTTGTATTTATTATAATATAAATTGACCAAAATGCTTATAATTAACCTAATTTTAACATTTATTTAAAAAAATATATGATTTGTGAAGTCGTTTGTTAAAATGCACATATGCACCCACATTACTTGTACACAAACACACATTGTGGGTGCATATATGCATTCTAACAAACGACATCACAAATCATATTTTTTTTAAATAGATGTTAAAATTAGTTGAATTATAAGCATTTTGGTCAATTTATATTACAAAAAATTCAACAGTTTGACTCCCTTTATGATTCGTTAAAGTTGTACTTTTTGTACTCAAGTTAAGAGGTGTTCTCATTTGAGTGTCTCTCTATATATATATATATAAAATTAACTACCGACCAACAAATTAACACTTCAGACGGAAAAAATGGAAGGGCCGTGACCCTTCCTGGTCCACATAAAGCTTCGCCATTGCGTCCGCATGGGTGGCTCAAGCTCAAAGCAACGGATATAGCTATAGCTAAAAAAGTAAAAGTATATTTAGGTTTTTACCTAAAAGTGTTTAACTGTGCCGATAATAAATATTTTAGTTTATTATTGTTGGTGTTTCAACGCAGAAAAAGTATGAAGGTTTATAATGTAAACTTTTTAAACAGTTTTATAAGTTTTGAGACGTTGATACAGGTACGGGTGGGAGGCTGAGGCTGCGGCGGTTGTGGATGAGGTGAAGAAGAATCCGATAGCGGCGACTGAAGGTGTTGTGATCCGGAGACGGTTGCAGCTCATGATGTATAACAACATGTTTAGAATCATGTTCGATAGACGATTTGAAAGCGAAGATGATCCGTTGTTTTTGAAGCTTAGAGCGTTGAATGGTGAAAGGAGTCGATTGGCGCAGAGTTTCGAGTATAACTATGGCGATTTTATTCCAGTTTTGAGGCCGTTTTTGAGAAATTATTTGAAGTTGTGTAAGGAGGTTAAGGATAAACGAATTCAGCTGTTCAAAGATTACTTCGTTGACGAACGAAAGTAAGTATCTGAATCCGAATCCGAATCCGAATCTGAAATTCAACGAATGTTCGTAGCAATTACATGTATTCATTGACGTTTTGTTTTGGGGGGAAAACAGGAAGATTGGGAGCACGAAGAAGATGGATAACAAGCAGTTGAAATGCGCCATCGATTACATGCTTGAAGCTAAGGAGAAGGGTGAGATCAATGAAGACAATGTTCTTTACATTGTTGAAAACATCAATGTTGCAGGTATGCAATGAATTATGCTTCCTTTTGAAATTAACTAAAATATCATATTTCTCTATATTTATATCTGCATTTTGTTTATCAGTTAATATTTCCTTTTGAATTTATTAACATATAAGCATTACAAAATCGTTTAACACACGAAAACCTAATCATATTGGACGCGTGAGCTATTATTAACGTAAAAGTAGTTAGACGTTGGTATAAAAGTACCATCACTTTTGCGTCAATAAAACATTGACACAAGAATAACTTTTGCGGTACTTATGCACACTTGATGTATAAGTACCGTCGTGACAGTTTACACAAATGTTACCACATGTCTTGTTATTGAAATACATATGGTGATTAAACTTTTAAAACAAAAAAATTATCAATGATTATATTAGTAAAACATTTTATTAAATGTTTATTGACAAGATCGATATTCTTGAATTTGATGTTTACTTCACTATATTGTTTCTAAAATAGCAATCGAGACAACTCTATGGTCGATCGAATGGGGAATTGCGGAGCTCGTGAACCATCCCGAGATCCAAGCCAAGCTCAGGCACGAGCTAGACACCAAGCTCGGGCCCGGGGTCCAAATTACCGAGCCTGATATCCAAAACCTCCCTTACCTCCAAGCCGTGATCAAGGAAACCCTTCGCCTCCGAATGGCAATCCCGCTTCTAGTCCCACATATGAACCTCAACGATGCTAAGCTCGGTGGGTTTGACATCCCGGCTGAAAGCAAGATCTTGGTCAATGCATGGTGGCTCGCCAACAACCCCGACCAGTGGAAAAAACCTGAGGAGTTTAGACCCGAGAGGTTTTTGGAAGAGGAAGCAAAGGTCGAGGCTAACGGAAATGATTTTAGGTACTTACCATTTGGAGTGGGGAGAAGGAGTTGCCCCGGGATTATTCTTGCATTACCGATACTTGGTATTACAATAGGGCGTTTAGTGCAGAATTTTGAGCTGTTGCCACCACCGGGACAGTCTAAGATCGATACTAATGAGAAAGGCGGGCAGTTCAGTTTGCATATCTTGAAGCACTCAACCATTGTCGCGAAACCGCGATCGTTTTAAGGATTCTGAGTTATGTTTTTTGGTATTGTAATCAACCAAATGTTATTGTTGTGTGATCTAATGATCTTGAAATTGTTTTGTATACATTTAGTATTAATTCACACTGTTTAATATTGCGCTTATGTTATTTACTTATTTGGATTATAGATTATTTAACTGTTTACTGTCATTGGCATGCTTTGATCTACATAAGCAGAATATAATCATCTGAGTTGTTTTTTTAGTGTTCATTTAAAATGAATTTGTTGACTGTAGAAGTATTAATGCAGGTTTCAGTTTTCTTTCAGATAGAGTAATGAATTGACACTGTTGACCTTAGCTTGTTTGTTCATATTTGGCCTAGTGATCAGTATCATTGCATTCGTTGGACCTGCGATTTTCATAGTTGAAGCATGACACGCACATTTTAGAATTTAAGAAAGAGTCGAGCAATTACTCAAATGTTAATAAACTTCAGCTCAGAATCATGAATTTCATGAAAATAAAAGCCCTAACTGTCATATGGGAGCAAATTATTCTACACATACCAAAAAATACTACATTTTGAATCTTTGTATGTTTAATGCCAAACCTCGTTTCTTTTCAATACGTAATTGATATTGTTAAGTTACTGTTAATGTTGCTTTTGATATAATAAGTAAGATCTTAAATAAGATTATGCAACAATGTTCAGACTTGAAACACCACAACTTGTGATCTTCCTAAACAAGTATGATGAGAAAATTAAAATGGTATAAAGCTAGTCCTATTTGCTAGTACATAGAGAATGATTAGAGCAGTAAAGAAAGGATAAGATAGACAAACCATTGATTTCGCTGGCAACGCTGTGAACGGAACATTTGTTCCAGATGTCTTGGCCCCTTACTTCTTCGATTGTAGGAAACCGCATTGGCTCTACAGTAGTTTTCTCTGATTCATTTGCATTTGCAGAGCAGGAACATCAACAGAAGTATTGGAAGAATCTTCGTTCATGGTTCAGAGGAGAGAGGGCGTTGGTGCAGTCAACACCACAGAGGAGGGTGGCATGCAGTGGTGAAGCCATGATCTTTTTCCATTGGGGTTACTTTTCAGTGCTTGGACCCACTCAAACCTGACCCGACCAAGAATCACACCACGTATGTTCATCAGTTTAAGTTTTGATGAATACTGGTCTTTCACTTCAGTCTGGTAAGATCCAAAACCAGAGATTAATATACAAGTGGGCATTGTCAGATTAGAAAGTTCAAGTAACCAAGACTCACACTCACCAACCAAAGGGCTTTTGGCCTAGTCATATCCAGGTTTGTAAAATGATGCCACTCCCCATGAGGTCGAGGTTCGAGTCCTGCAGTGAACAATGGTATAGCAATAGGAGTAGCCTGGATTATTATTGTAAAAAAAAACAAGATTCACCAATAATCACCACAAGAGCATTTCCCATCCTTGAAATGATGAAACCGTGAATTGTCTCTCACAATGATAATCCTTTTCTCTATTTCCGATATGAATTTGGTTGCCTCATGACAGTCCCCACACACCCTTAAGTTCTTAAAAACCCTTATTGGAACTCCTTCGGCCATTTTAATCAAACCATAAGCAATTGCCAGTTTCTCACTATGCCACAACAAAAGCTTTTTCTTTTGGTCATCATCGACATCATGTAACGCAAACTCAAGAACAGGTATATACCCTGCTACTTTCATCTTCTCCTCCAATTGGTTCAGTTTTTCATGAATCAAAGCAAGTTCAGGGTGAATTCTATCGCCCGATCTAAACTCATGTACACAATTCATTATTTCAATCCAACTATACCCTGGAAATTTAATAACTTTATTATCTTTCATTAATCTTCTAACTTTAGATACATACTCCCATTTCCTCATGGCTGCATATACATTGGCGAGTTGAACATAACCAGTTGCACTTGAAGGGTCACACTCAAGCAAATTTCTAGCAGCATATTCAGCTAGTTCTAGATTCTTGTGGACCCTACAAGCACCTAAAAGGGTTCCAAATATAGCCGTGTGGGGCTTGAAAGGCATCGTTTTTATTAGATTTAAAGCCTCGACAAGCTTACCCGCTCGACCAAGAAGATCAACCATACAAGTGAAGTGATCGGCTTTAGGTTTAATTTTGTAGTCTCTCTGCATTGAATCAAAGTATTGAATCCCACGATTCACCAATCCAGCATGGTTGCAAGCTGTTAAAACTCCTATGAACGTGATCCAATCGAGTTTAATTCCCTCGTTTTTCATTGTATCAAATAGCAAAAGAGCTTTATCGCCTTCACCATGTTGAGCATATCCTGAAATCATAGCATTCCATGTGACAGTATCTTTATGTAAAGTTTCATCAAACAACCTCCACGCGGTCTCCAGATCACCACACTTGCAGTACATACTGATTAAAGACGTATTCACCATGGTGTATAACGAAAGTGGAGATTTATTAACGAATTGATGCACTTGCTTACCTAGTTTTAGTGAACATAAATTGCTACAACCAAGTAAAACACTGCCTATGGTTGATGAATTAGGCTTAACCCCGGTCTCAACCATTGTTTTAAAAAGTTTTAAACCATCATCCGCACGCCCATTTTCTACATAACCCGACACCATTGTATTCCACGTCACAAGATTTCTCTCGGGCATTTCATCAAAAACTTTCTCCGCCAAATCAACCTTTCTAGACTTCATGTAACCTGTAACCATAGCGGTCCAAGCAACCACACATTTCACAGGAGCATTGCTAAACAACTTTTCAGCAAAGATCATATCACCAACAGCAGCATAACCCGAAATCATCACGTTCCACGACACATTATTTTTCACAGGCATTTCTTCAAACACCTCATAAGCTTTATCCATCATCCCATTTTGACATAGACCCGATAACATTGTATTCCAAGACGTCGTATCTCTAACCAACATCCCGTCGAAAAAAACCCGAGCAGCCTTAACACCAAAGTTACGCATATAACAATTCAACATAGTGTTATACGAAACAATATCTGGTTGAGGCATTTTATCAAACAGTTGGTGTGCATCTTCAAATCTTCCTGATGCTCTTGAACACCCAGCTAACATCAAGTTCCAAGTAACAGTACTCTTAATTGACATGTTTTCAAACAGTTTATAAGCTGAATCAAGATCACCACGATGGATATATTCAGTGATCATCCTGTTCGATGACTTAACTTCGTCCAATTCCTTTCCATGACAATGATGCGATTGGTTTACATTGTTTGATGAAGATATGGGGAGAAATGATCTATGGATTGAAGTTTCATCTGGGTGATTCAACTTGGAAGTGGAGCATAATCGGTGTTTATGAAATGAAAGATGTAGCAGAACATTGAGGCAAGAAATTGATAGTGTATGCTTCTGAATTGACAGCATTGAATCATTATAAGTTTCTTATATCGATTTGTAGGAACTGACAGATGAAATAACTAATCTATGGTTACAAACAACATCTTCGTTTTGTTGGACGTATGAATGTCAGTGGCGTATCTAGAAAATTTTTTTGTGGGGGACGGAATTTTCCACTATATTTCGGGTCGGGTACGGTTCATTGTTAAAATACATCCTTAAAACGGTTTTCATGCCAACTGTTAAAATACATTGTTAAAACAACTTTTCAAACTCTTAAAAAACATCGTTAAAACAATTTTTAAACTCTTGTATATGCCTATATCCAGAACCGTATTGAAATAAATAGATTAATAGACTTATTAAACCCTCATTGTTTTTTAAAATATGTTTTTCAACCATCTTTTTCTGGTATCAAGAAACTCATTCGGATATTAGAATAGTTCTAAAAATCATTAGAAAAAAAAATCAAAACATGTTTACATTACACAGTTTTACTCATATTTAAGTATTTTATAACTTTTTTTAATGAGTGTATTTATAATTAAAATTTTTTCTTATAACATGTAAGTAATGAGGTTGGGGGCATGTAAAACTTTTGGTAAAAACAAAACCAGTATGTTTTTAATATATTATATATAGTGCATTTCATCTTCTTCATCTTGCACCTAACATTTTTACAAACTTACTGACGTCGATCACACAAGAAATTCTAGCACCTCTTTAAACCAGACCCTTTACAATTGCTTATGTTGTATGTTCCATGGGAGGGCAATAGCAAAATCTTAAGAGGGGCTTTCGGGATTTTCCGGTATGTATAACATTAAAAGAAAAAGTTTACGGGGTGCGGCCGCTCCCCCTTGCTGGTAAGTAGGTCCGCCCCTGATGAATGTATGAGCTTGACCTGAAATCGCTACCAATTCGAAAAACGCCCCAAAAGTTTTAAGTTACATTTATATTTTTAAAGAAAACAATCTCTTACACTAACCCATCTAACTTCTTGTCAATTATCCCTTACATGTCTAACACATGAGTATACGAGCAGTAAAAATGTTAACATGAATCTATCTAATAAATCAAATTTTTAGGGGGCAATTTTTGGAGGGATTTTTTTTCTATAATAGGAAGTTTGGGAGGTAAATTTAGCTAAATTTTTCACCATGCAAGTTGATGGAGCCAACTCCTTAAATGTTATATATTTACAAATTGTTAAATATAATGGTTATAATTTCTTTATAAATATTACTATTTAACCCGTGTGTAACACACGGGTATTAAACCTAGTAAAGGAATGAGATCGATTACATTTTACATCACACGTGAAGGGCTCGTGGAGAGAAATTAATGAGAATTTGGATGGAATTAGTGTACGGAAAAAGTTCTATTTAAAATAAGAATCACACAAACGTAGATTGTTAAAGTAAAACTAAACGTGTTAAATGTGTCAAAACACGAAGACTGAATTTGCAATTTATTATTCTTTTAAGAGAAAATTTAGGAATTGGTCTCTATTTTAGGCTATTTTTTTCAATTTAACTAATTTGATCACTGTAGTTTTCAATTTGTTTCAATTCTTCCCAACCACAAAATTACCGTTAAACACTCATCATGATTCATGTGCCCCTCATATGAGGGCATTTTTTGTCATTTCACAAATACACGAACAATTTATCCACAATCGGTATTAGATGAATTTGAATTTGTGAATTGTCTTTGGTAGGGTTGTGGTGGAGGTTTGAATGTTAAAGGGAGAAGTGGTGATCAATTTGAGAACTAGAGGATAAAATGAGTTTTATATAAGGTTCGTGTTGTGAAATGACAAAAGTGCCCCTCACGTGAGGGGCACATGATAAGTGTTTAACGGTAATTTCGGATGGTGTTAGTGGTTGAGAAGAAATTGAAACAAATTGAAAACCACAGTGATCAAATTAGTTAAATTAAAAAGAATGAACCAAAATTGAGATAACATACAAACCATAGGGACCAAATCTAAAATTTTATCTTCTTTTGAATATCTACCTATTCTAATAATTGAGTAACACATCTACATGTCACCAAAATTGAATATCTGCTTAGGTGTCATGTTGTAAATTAATCTGATGGAGAATTTTTAGACGGGTCATGGTATGCTCCATATTCGAAATAACCCGATATGTTTAAATTAAAAATTGACAAATTATCATCAATTATCACCTAACCCGATATGTTCAAATACAAAATTTACCAATTATCATGATCTATATCTTAACCCGATATGTACCAAGTATCATGAATTATCTCCTAACCCGATATGTTCAAATAAAAAACTTATCAAATATTATGATTTATCCTAACCCGATATGTTCAAATTAAAGTTTTACCAATTATCATTAATTATCTCATAACTCGATATGTTCAAATAAAAAAATTAACAATTATCATGAATTATCTCATAACCCGATATATTCCAATAAAAAATTACCAACTATTATAAATCATATCCTTTATTGTAACATATATTTTTTACTAGTTTAGTGCCCGCGCTACGCTCGGGAACACAACATTCAAGTGATGTTTTTAAGGATATTCATGAACGTTTCAATAAGTTTTGAAACAAAACCGTGGTAAACCGAAACACGAAATATATTTTTAAAATTAAATTTTTAGTATAGCAATATTATACTCAAATTAAAGAGAATAAAATGTTAGTTTTATGGTGTCGTTTATTTTTTTTTAAAAAATCCATATAAAAAAGTTATGTATATTTATAAAATACTGAGGTCTTTAATTGTATATTATTATTAATTTTATCAATAAGTTTCATTTTCACACCCTATCAAATATAAACCGACTCATGTACACCCCTTGTAGTAGAGGGTTAAAAGTATAAATACTTTTAAATTTTTCAAAATTCTCCAAAATATTAGGGGACCAAAAATGTAATTAGTTTTATTATAATATATTTTATATACATATTTTAAATAAAAAAATCATTATTATGAGATAAACTCTCAAATGATGCCACATAAACCAGAAGCTTTAAAATGGTGCCACATAAGCTTTTTTAGTTTTGCTATATTATATAAAGATATGAATATATTTGTAAATATCCAAATCGATTTAATAAGAGATATGTTAAAAATAAATTTGATATGTAAATTGAGTTAAAACCTATAAAACTAAAATCCGTGTAGTACACGGGTATTAATCTAGTATTTGTATAAATGAGTAATAAGGTCACTTCAATACAACTTAACCAAGTTCACTAAAACCAAACCGAAAACTAACTATAGTTAACCTTATTTCTACAATTCACTACAACTTAACCCAAATTAATTTTTTTGGGTTAAGTTGTAGTGAATTGTAGAAATAAGGTTAACTATACAAAATCAAATAGCCCAAATTAACTTTTTTTTATGAAACAAACACTCTGAATACTAAATGATTAAACACTAAACTGAATCATTAAGAGGTAAAACAAATAGCCCATTAGCCCTGTTACAACCCTTCCTTACATGCATCTTTTAGGTCATCAAATGAAGCTCACATATCAGTTATGACCACATTAAGGATGGTTTTACTATCCAAATGTGCTACTTAACTAAATCATATCAACCAAGTATAATCAATGAAGGGTTGTTGCCCCTACCCCTTAAAGCATTTGCCCCTATATATATATTTAAATCTTTTATTAAATAGGAGCTACAAAAAAGCTATTTGATTTTGTATGATATTTTTATATTTTTTTTAAACTATTAATCAAAAGTGTCACCGGTTTAATTACATAAAACTTATCTTTTTTATACTATAACTAACAAATTCACATAGTTTGAGTACAACCTAAGTTGATAAATTCATAATATAGATGACATGCAGTTGTATATGCAGTTGTATGTTGGAACTTAATGACCCGATAGACAAATTACTGAATCACATGTTCGATATCTGTCCAATCACAAATACTCTTCTCGATATAAGTTTTGTTGTTGTTTAAATAAGCAAATTATTTGTGTTTCAAACCTTCGCATTAAATTCAGTTTCTTTTACCACCTCTAGTTCCATCCTCTTATTCATCATTTCGTGCCTCTCAATGTTTCAAACTTAATTAGTGGTTTGTTACTCACTCTAGCTAATTCTACCTTTATACATTTATCGATACTAAGTTTCATACTTTCATTAACCAATGTATCAACTATTCTGACCTTTTAAATCACCGTTAGTTTCACTCCGAACAGATTTGGTCTATCCATCTATGATTGATCCGGTCCCTAACCCATAATCACACATGACACATTCACACTAGTCATGTTCAAATACACTAGTCACGAGTATGATTTAGTTAGGGTTGGTTATATTAATATTCATTCATGTTACTCAAGTATTCAAATTTTGCCACCAAAACCCCATCAACGCGCTCGTTGTTACGTGCATCTCTCTAACAGGATCGTTCAATCGATCTGTTGTTCTCTCTAGGTAAATTTTTCATTCTCCATTAACGATTTATGTTTCTGTAGTTTCTTCAACTTAACAACACTGTTCATCATTAGTTCGTTCAGTGGATCTTCGATCGTTGATTTCACACATTTAGGTTTCGTAAATAAGCTGAAGCTTTGTAACTGATTTGAAAGCTGTTGTGCGCGTTAGGTTTGATTTACGATTCAGTTTTAGTTGCTTATGGTCATTTGTGCGTTTGATATTTGCAAATACTCGAATCTGTTAGCTCATGGTTGCATTCTACACGTACAAGTGTGTGTGAATGAGAACTTGTTGTTACGTGAATCGTTTCTTCTGTTCTTATTGCACTTGATTTGATGATCTGTAGATGTTTAGGCAGCTAAAACATTGGCTGGAATTTGGTGATTTGTGTAACCGATTTTATCCTCCTTAGCATGAAATCCAAATTTATTGGAGTTTTACCGTATGAAACGAGTGATTAAGAGTTGAGACTCGAGAATCAATCGATCTTTGCTTTCAGGCTATACATTTTTAGCTGCTAGTTTTTTGAGTATCAGAATTGAAAGTCAGTTGTATACCAGTCCTATGTAGATGACCAATCCCCTTTCTAACCGGAGAAGGATATGGTTTTGTAACTTTGTTTAAGTTCGGGGATTAGAATAACATAATGAAATCATTAGAAGCCAGAACAAACATATTTTACCATTTTAATGCAGTTCTGCACGTATGAATATGGTTAACTTGACTATTATTTTTATTGTGATTTGTTGTTGTTTTAGTTACGTCATAAGACTTCATCTGTACATTAAACAATGTTACAATGGATGGGCGGATCAAGGCGGAAAGTCACCACTGTAAGTGTTGGCCAACTCATTATTTTCTGTTGTCATTTTGACAGTTTTTTTCCGGCTTGTGAACTAATTTGCAACTGTACCTCATGGTTTAACATGTATCAATTCATTTACTTGATCTTCTTGTGCTTGATCCTATGACTACAAAAAGAAGGATATTCATTGCTGTGTGTGTGTGGTATATATCACAGCCAATAATAAGTTAGTACGGCAACACTGATCTGGCTGTAGATGTCTGTTTCAAGAGCCTCAATCTTTTAACGTACTGATAATCATATAGTTTATGTCGAAAGTTTGATAATTTAATTTTGTTAAAGTTTCCGTGGGGTGCTTCTGATAGTGTAATGTTCAGGTAAGCTCGTGTTTCATTCCTATGGTTTGCAACTGAAAATCCTTATGTTTTCTGTTTTGAAATGCTCTTCTTGTGCTTGAATGAGGAAATTTTCAGTCAAGCAAGTCGACACAAAAGAGGTACGTTATGCCTTTCATTTGATTCTATAATGAGCTGGATGTTCTCAAAAGAGACATTGCCAGGGAGCTAATTATCAAGTAACTTATCTTTGAAACTAGTTGGTTCTTACCTATAAACTACCAGGCAAAAACAATATTTTGAACAAAGAAAAAGGCAGCAGCAACAGAAAGAGCTTAATTCAAGTGGGCTAGAGAGCTCTGCTGATAAAAAGGTCCCACACATGCAATGCCATGAAAATAATAGATCCCTTGATGTTCTCAGTCTGCTAAACTTATCAAAAAATGGTCAGGATTGCACTTCCAGATTACCAGAAGGTAATTTATATTCATGATAGAGGCTTTCTTGCTAATTTTGTGTTCCATTTATTGTTTGTAGTACCTTTTGGATTGTATCGTGTTTCATGTCACTTTTCACTCAAGAGTCAAGATTGTAACTTGGTGAAATTCTTGGACAATTTGGTACCCATGTTTAGTAGAAATTGAGTAAATCCATGGAAGTGGTGCATCTAACATGCTCAAGCAAATTGATTTAAACTCGTTATGCAAATTTTACTTGATATTTCGGGTAATTTTTCTCATCGAAGATAATAAGCAAGATGTTGGTACAACACTATATTCCTAAAGTTTGGCTGCATAGAAGTTCTGATTCAAGCATGTGTTATTTAATTCTCCTTTTTCTTGGTATGAACATTGTACTGTTTATAATCTTATAGCTGTACAAGGAAGGGGAAGTTCAAAAGGTGAACATACAACCGCAGACTATCAAACTGTGCTCTGTACCAAAACGATTCAAACGGAAACCAAAGACCTTTGTCCATCTGAAAACATTGAAATAAGGGAAACAAGTATGTATATCTGCACTCCTACCCAACTCTCACTCTAACTTATTTGTTGGGCTGTTTATTCTCCCTGAATTCTCGATTGATTGAGTTGTATCAGGAATTGCATCTAATCATTTGGAGGAGACATCATATTTACCAGAGTAAGTGGATCTTCACATGCATGTTCAATACTTTAGTTTGATAACATATGATCTAAACCCTTGTTCAATTATGATATAGGATATTCATGATAATTTAGTAAATGTACATGCTTTTCAATTTACTATTATGTGTTTATAGTATGCTGTTTCCTGCTCAATTTTCAATAAATGGCCATTTTGTCCTTGTGTAGATATGATGTTTTGATGCTTACATGTTTTTTATTTTGATTTATTTTCTAGTAGTCATCCTGAAGCTGCAAGAAGGAACAATGCCAAAGATCCAATAAAGATGACTACTGATCACAGTGAGTAGAACCATAGAAGATATCATTTCTCTTTTTACTAAGCTTTTTTTCTGTTTAAGTTTATTTTTTATGAATGTCTGTGGGCCGATGTTAATAGCTAAATGTCTACATCCATTTGAGCGCTTGTTTTAACTACTTAGAATTAGATGAACGAATTATCTAGATTGTTTTTGAAAAGCTTATCTTTCAATTCACGGTGCTTACTGGTAGTCTGCAGCTATTTTATTTAAACTTTTAGTTGCATATAACAAAATCAAGCAAGGGAGCGATCTCTATATCCCTGGATAGAGGAAAGGCTCGCTCTCACCTCACCCTCCCCAGACCTTGCCTTTAGTTTTGCTATGAGCAGGATTTATTGGGTATGTTTGATTGTTTAGTTGCATATAACAACTGAGTTCTGCATTTCCTTGTTTTTCTTTCAGAGTTGTCTGTTGTTGATATGCTTGGTGATGATGAACAAAATAGCAGTTCAAGAGGAAACTTAGTACAAGAGAAACATGTTGCATTTTCAGTTGAAGGTACACAATGGATCATGGCTCTGAAGATTTTTAAATAATCCACCTTTTACTGTGTTTCCCTTTCCCATCAGGTCTTGGAAAAGTGGAAATGGAAACTCCAGTTCATTCACCACAACATCCGACAGGGTATCTATTGGCCTCAAAATCTTATTTGCTAATGATTGTTGGTTTAAAATAAAGATGAAAAACCAGCGTGCATTTCATAATTTTAGTTTTAATTGTTATCATAGTAGCTGTTTGCCCCTTTTCAGATAGTCATTATGACAACCCTTCGAACTTCCAGTTTTATTACTGAATGTTTTCAGTAGTCGGAGTGGTTGGCGAAATGGAGTTTTTTTTGTTTTCAATATTAAATCTGTATGCTTTGACTAATGTGATGACTTGTAAATTTAGCGTTCTTGAGCTACAAGTGAAACTCCTTAGGCCTTTTATGTAACCACCTCTACATGTTTACTTTTGTTATTACTGGAATGTGATGCATAACTAGTCATCTTCAAGGAGGAATCCAAAATTTTTTAGCTCTTATAGATCACTACTCAGTATTAGTGTAAAATACTGATATCAATGATTAAACAAGCTTAAATTTTTATACTACCAGTTTGTTAAAAAGGTTACTTTGGAGTGAGTTTTTTTTGTTTGTATTAGTAATAGTTATAATTACTACCATTTATTTTATATTATTCCTTATATATTTCTTGTTACGAATGTAAATTATTATCAATATCTATTCAGAAAATCATATTTTTATCACAGAAACTTTTCCTATGGATGGCCTGGACCGCCCAAAGTTTTCGTGGGATCTCACTCTTCTAAGAATCTTAATTGCAGTCTGAAGAACAAATTGCATGAATTGGTACAAGGTTCTTTTTGGTTGTTGATTCCCACCTTGTTCTCTCTTTTCAGGGGGTGTGTGAGAAGCTTCTAAACAATGTTTACGCTTAAAGCAGAAAAAGATAATCCGGTTACTGAAACGACTTATATAACTATAAGGGTGAAATAAACATGCAAGCATAAACATTTTTCTTCATTTGACACTCCAAAATGTATAAATGCTTTTAAAGAACGCAATACACAGATTAGCTGTTTAAGTATACGATCCCAAACACCCCCTCTAGGCCCATGTCCTAATTACTTATTGCCACTTTATATTCCGTGTGTTGTCAATCAGCGCCTTTATTTTGTTACCTTGATATTCTACTTGAACAAAATCTCTTCATCTTGTAACCACTGTAGATTTTTCTCTAACTTTGCAGGAAACCAGGAACAGATTTTATGAAACTGAACTTTTAGTGTCTGAATGATTCGCTGATATAGTTTCGACTGACTTAATGTTTTTTCCTTGTATACTTTGTAGGATCTGTATAAATTGATATATTAAAAGCGCATAAATAACTTACTGTTTTCAAGAACTTACATTTAGATACTAGTTTGACATGCTCTTATTGTTAGCATGAATAGTCTAGTATGCACATAGTGGCTGAGTCCTTCTAATGATCTGTTTTCAAGAACTTACATTTAGATATTGATTTGACATGTTCTTATTGGTACATGTAGCACAATAAGAACAAGTTGGTCTGATTGTCTCAGTCATCTACTTGAATTTTAGTCTTTTTTTTTTGTTTTTCTCTATTCAATTATTTTACATGTCCATTAAGTGGGCTCACTGTAATTCTGTTATTGATGCAGGGTGATATGGATTTCGGTGTTGGTGATGCAATTTCGTCAGAGCTCCCTCCTTATTTAGAAAAACCTTATCGTGATACGAAGCATAATGCATTTGTTCGTGAAGATTGCTTGCTGCATGATGCAGAAGATTTTTTCAGAAATGATGAATTTTATGATAGCAGGGTGGAGCATGATGCTTTTAAACGAGGCGGTACTAATCCTTCAATATTTCAGTACATTCTAGGTAACATGATTTAACATGCATCAAAGCATGTTCAATATTTCAAATCTCTGTCTTTTTTCAGAGAAATCAAGCTTCCTAGATCACAATTTTGTTGATGATAACTGTGGCTTGTCTTGGGCAAACGGGTCATGTGATTTGGATTCAAGCATGACGAATCATATGAGAAGTAGGAAATATGATAAACCAGATTTCTTGCTCGAAGACATTCATATGCAAAAAAGGAGGTTTATCTTCAACTAATATTTCTTAATTATCCTCCCTTTCAGTTAGTCCAGTTTAATTCTTTACTGGCGAGTTATATATGCAGAGCTAGTGTGAAAGCAGCAGACAGCCCGTTAAGGGAAGGATATATAGGTAATAATTTTATTTCATAACAAAACCAGACCTCGAGAGTAAGAATTCTTAATATGTTATTATTTTCAAATTGGAAAAAAGCTTCCAAAGATAGTCAACAGTTTATAAAATAAATTAAATTGTTCTCGGATTCATCACTTCAACACGACAGGACATGATAAAGGTGAAGATCTTACAAAAAAGTAAAATAATAGTAGTGCTGAACTGCTGATAATAATAATGAGAAGCTGTTTCTAACATACTCTAGGATTATTTTTCAGCTATGCTCGTAATTTTTTTTATCTTTTTGTTATCCAGGATTATCTTCTTCATATAAGCACCAAATGGAGCATGATTATGATCTCATGTCAAGGTATGCCAACTCATATGAGGTCTGTGTGATATAGTTATAGATATTTAACAAACATTGACAATGACAGTTACCCGAGTAAAAGTAGAAACTTTGGTTTCAGCGAGATGACCAGTTATTCAGCTTGGCCTTCCTTCACAACACAAGATACAAGAGATATTTTAAGCTTTGTGAGGTTTATACTATATACAGTTTAATGATATATTTCAAGTGCATTTCACCTTATTTTATTTGAATGATCTTTGATACAATGTCTAAACCTACTTTTTGTACAGCGAAAATTCATGCTTGTCCCAAGCAGGTGACATATTTGAAGCTTGAGTATACCTGTTATCTGATTTTGTATTTGTATAGTTACGTTTCTTATTTGTTATCGTAGTATGGCATGAAGAAACCAAGAGACCATCGTTTAGAGTTACCGAAATACATGAAGCTGATGCCAGAAGCCCAATAAATAGTTTTAAAAAGAAAAAGAATACATTTAGCCAGGAATTGTGGCAGGAGAGTGGCTTTCGCTCAAGAACGCCGAGCAAGATACCAGATTTTTCAACTCGTGGAGATGATTGGTTATTTGAAGAACAATGTGATATTGAGAATACAAAACCGCGTTATGCTTCCATGAAGACATCTGAAACCCAAACGCGCTCCCCTTTTGGGCCATTAGATTCAGATTTCAATCCGAAGTTTTATGTTGATGAGAAACCATCAGAAAATGATGCCTTCAGCGGGAATCTTTTCTCAGAAAAAAACATTAGTGTAAAAAGTGTACGTCAGGAGTCATTTGATGGTTTTTTAAAGGAAGAAAAAGATTCATCTAAGATGCAATTTGAAGAGAGTGTTAGCACTGGAGAAACTAACCCAGTAACCCTACCAGCTATCAGTAGCACACTTCATCAGAGACATCACTCTTCCTCAGAAAATGGAGCACCAGTTAACACCTTAGGTTCAGAAAACAACCACAGTTATTCTGTGGAATCAAATGTTAAAACTCCAGAAATGACCCCGGGTCCAAATGCAGCATTCTCGCCTTTACGTTCAGAAGGCGGATCTTCATCTGTAGAGATGCCTCAAAAGGTGGAAGAATATGTTAACTCAAAAGAGTAAGTAATTTCTTTTGATTATTTAATGCCCTTAAGAAATGTGATAAGAGTTTATTTTCTAAACGGCTTAAAATAGTTATATATTGACTTCCAGATGTGAAAATGGTACAAAAACTTCTCTCGTGAGCCAAAATGAGCTAAGATGTGAAGGACCAGGTAGATCTTGCAAAGTGATGATGCTTGGAAGATTTATTCTTCAACTTATGTGAAGCAGCATTTTTAAAGCAGGTATGATACGTCTTGCACATTTGATAGCACACAGAAGTTTACTTGAAACGGAATAATAGACTTCATAAAATGCAGTATATCTTTAACTACTTTCAAAGGTTCCTATTACATATTGCTAGAAGCTGATTAACATAAATAAAGCTTACAGTATTTAGTCATAAGTACCCATAGATACACTTTAGCATCCTGATCAAAACCACTTATCTTCCCATGCAAAGCCTTCCCTTCATTGGTTGTGTAAACTGCATTTGACATCTTAGCTTCTTAACATCAGACTGTTTAAGCGGTTTCAGGATGAATTCTTGAGCTCCTTCTTTCAAACACCTACACACCAACATAACCCCAAAGAGAAACATTAATGAAATCGTTAATTAAATTCTTATTTATTACAACTACATTTGTCTGCTCGAAGGTGTTTACTTCTCGATTCGAGTGGGGACATTTTCAGATGAGACTATAATCACTGGGATCTCCTTTATATCACATGATTCCTGTCACAAATGATTTAGGATTAGATAAAAGATGATGTTGAATGTGAGTATAAAGGCATAGAGACATCACATCACATTATATTACCTTAACCTTTTTTAGGAGATCGTATCCTGTCATTCCTGGCATACAATAATCCGTAACAACTAAATTTATCTTCGGCCCCAGCTTTCGCAGAAAAAGAAACATATATTTTTGTTAGCAATTTAAGAAAAGATCACAAATTTGTAATACTTTGATCGTCTGAAACGTCTCTTATATGGGAATCGGTTACATGGTCAATTGGTTACAAAATAACCATACATTAACTTACTTGGTGGTTGATACTGGCACGTTTGTCTTCTCCCTGACCTAAAAGCTCCAACGCCTTTTGCCCGTTTTCTGCTGTAGTCACTGTCACAAACACAGAACGTCTTCAAAATGTTCAAGTGGGGGCACTTGTTTAATATATAACATATACATGTACTTGAAGTGAATGCTTTTTCTAACACCATACTCACACAGTTTCATTTCAAACTAAATTTGTACATATGTCAACTTCTAACAGTTTTTTATACAATACAACTGCAAGCATGATATTTTAAAACTTATTCAGTGTTTTTGATTATCAATGTTTTTTGTGCTTAGTACTACAAAAGCACTATAGTGTCGTACAAAATGGTTCGGACCAAAATGGGTATGGATTGATGTTCGGGTCGGGTAGTTGTTTCTGATCAAAATGAGGCCGGGTCAAAAAGGTCATTTTCTTTCTGCACCTTGTAACCTATTGTATACTTTTCTTGTTTTTGTTTCTGTCAAGTTAGGACCCATTTGAGATAATAATTTAATCTAAAACAGCCGCAACTTTATACTAAAAGTACGTCTATACATATGGATCACGATTTATTAGGTCTGTTGCATATAATTGTGTAATTTGTGATTGTGATGGAAGTAGATCTCACACATTTTTTCCACTTCACAATAGATACAATTATTGATAGAAGCGAGACAGACGCAACCGACCCACTATAAAGACACTATTATTTGTCACACGGGATGTATTATTTGTCACACGGTATGTAAAAGCCGGTTATATGGGCCTTATGATACGACAAAAATGGTCATACAACTCGTATGAGAGCAAAATTCATATGACCAAGGAATTGAATGATGTGACAGTTAACAAATTATTATATATGATGTTTAACTAACAAAAGCATGATTGATATGATAGTTAACAAATCTTTACTACCTATGTGACAATTGTTCACCTTGTCATACGGCTTCTATGATATTTTTGAGTGACAAAAAATCGTATGTTCCAACGGCTTCTATGATGTTTTTAAGTGATAAAAATAGCTTCATATCACTACTAATAAAGTCATACGACTCGTATAATATGACGAACAACACCTTAAATGATCCCAATATACCAACAAGTATAGTATTCAAAAATATTAAGTAAAAGGTTAAAAATAAATAAAATCTTGTGTGTAGGGTTGATATTAGATGTGTGTGTTTATATGTAGGTGTGATTCCGATCGTAAAGTTTTATTAGTTTATAAATAAATAAATATATAAATTTAAATAAATAAATATTGATTTAATAATAAGTGTGAAATTGAGCTGTAACACAAAAAGAACGTGAGAAACAAGATGAATGCAGCAGATATATATTTAGTACCTTATAATACGGTGGGCACGAGAGGTACATGTGAACGTTTTATGGGGAAAGACTACAGAAATTGGGTGCTAATGCCAGCTACTTCCTTCATTTTTATATCTTATAATAATAATAATAATAAATACGTTAATAAATATATAAAAACTAACAAGTTTTATATAAAAAATCTTAGGCTTAAAAATAGTTATGAATAGGGGATGATTTCTCGTCTACAAATGTCGTGTGGGTTCAAATTGTACAAATATATATCCATTACTCATTAGGTGGTATTTAAAAATCCAACTTTCATCTATTGGTTGACTGAAATTTCAACTGGTAAAAATTTTTGGTGTAGATTCTAACTTTCAAACACATTTAAAAAGAAAAGTCCTCGTTAAAAAACATTTAACCAGCGTTAAATTTTTTTCAAATTTTAAACTAATGTTTTATGGTTTTTGATTGAAAGTATAGTATGAATAGATTGATGTGACATTATTTCAAACATGTGCTCCCAACAAGATGAAACAGTTTTATGATATGCTAAAACTTATATCAATTGAAGCGATGTTTTGTCATTTGGAGCACCGGTTTGAGGTAATGTTTACATCAATCAATTGGTACCATTCTCTCGACCAAAAGACCTATTAGTATGAAATTTGAAAAAACTTTAAAGCGTTAAATCTCGGGCTTTTAAAAAAATTGTTTGAAAGTTTGAATCTCCATCCATAAAGAATTTTATCAGTTGACATTTTTGCCGGCCAATAAATTGTCTAACTTTCTTAAAGATTATTACAAGTAACTTAACCTATTTATATTTCGATGTTTATCCTAATTTAATTTTTTTTTAATATTTTGCATAACCACACCTTGTATCTAGGCTGTTGTAACTCGGGTTTGAATTTGAGCTAAAGAGTTTTACATGAAAATGTTAAAGGTTATGGTTTTCTCCCTGGAACAGTTAGTTGATAGAATTTTTAATTCCGACTAACTTGGTCTGAAAGAAGGGTTTGGTGAGCCTCCGTTATGATTGCAGCTTTAAGGGAGACCCACTAGGCCGCTTATAAGCACCCATTACAAGGCAGGTTGGGAGCTTCTAGCTCGATCATTACACTACATGACCTCTTGAGTACAATAATCTTATCATTGCACCAATCGTCTTTCAAAAAAATATAGGCGTTCTTAAAGCTTTTTTTTACAAAACTAGCAAATAGCTAGAAAAAAAATAAGAAGAAATAAAATAGAGCATTACAACATATTTTTTTTAAACTGCAATTATAAATAAAATAAAAACAGACCATTAACAAGATGCTAGTGTCAAATCCAACAAAATAAGAGCTCCTATATTTAATGGAAAGAAAAGAAAAGAAGGGTGTTGAAGTTTGTCTTTCCAAAATATAAGCAACTTTCGAAATTTAGAATGCTTTTCCCAAGGGCATACTAAAAATATACACCTATAATACAAAGCCAATTCAAATTTAATAGAAAACTAATGACGTAATGTTAAGCTCGTTGCACTTAAGACATTAGCACAATGATTCAATTAGAAGCACTAGTCTGTTGGGTCTTTATAAACCGCCTAGTACAACTCCCATATATTTAACCATATGTTTGTGTATGTATTTCGGCTTTTCCACTAGAAAATGAAATAGGTAGATGTAATGTTGTTCTAAAAAAAACTATAAAAATTAATGAACATCCCAGCCAGCCAGCCAGCCAGCCAGCCAGCCAGCCAGCAGTGGAACATGTTAATTATAGTTTCTTTTAGTACCCAAACCGACCAAATACAATGCAACATGCAAATTACACTATCTATGTATATATATAAATAAATACAACTAATATCGAAATAAAAATGAATATTTTAACGAAACAAGTATTAGTTAATTAGTTTAACAAGAGTTGGATCTGATCCTTAATAGTAATAGTAATAAAAAAAGAAATAGTTTAATTAATTAATTAATTAGTACCTTTACATGCAGAGTTGGTAAAAAGCTTTTCCATGATTTTACGATCAAGCAAAGTATCATCCACAACAAGCACATGAGGCTGCTGCTGCACTTTTTCTTCTTCTTCTTCTACTGTTACTGTTGTTGTTGATTCATCCATCAAATTAAATAAACACAAACACGTACTCACTCACTGTCTACGTCTCTTTAGTTTAATATATATATGATGGATGTTTGTTTGAGTTCAAAATTAACCAACAAACCCAGGAAGCATACATGCAATTGATCAAGAAACAAAGAAAAAAATTTAGTGGAAGAAGAAGAAGAAGATATGATATGATATCATGACGTGTGGTAATTAAAAGGGAGAAAAGGTGTGGGTGTGTGTGTGAATAGAGGGGGAAGAGTGTAAAAAAAGGTTATTTAAAGGTGATGAAATCGGGGAACAGATATTTGTGATCTTTTTGGGTCATTGGGATACGATTCATTTGCAACCGAATCTACACACTGTCAACAAAACAAAGAAATTAAATAGTAGTAGGCAATAGCTAGGACCAATATATAGGGTACGTGTTTGGTATTAATTGTGACTTTAATATATATACACACGTATGGGCTTTTTTACAAATAGTTGAGATGGGTTACGTTTACGATGGTTCTATGGTTAGATGGTTTGACTTATGATGTGAAACATGATATGGGTCGTATAAATCTAATTGGCCGGTTTGAGTTTATGAGTTGTTTTTAACTATTGAGTGTAATTCTATTGGTTTTTTAACTGTTTAATATATTGGTTATTAAACTATATATCCTATTGTTTCCCGGGGAGCTTGATGATGATAAGATCCATTTGTTTATCCGATTGATAGAGGGTTTAAATTAAAAAAATATACAAATACTAATTTTTATAGAAATTAATAAACATTTAAACCCCTATTATATATTTGTTACTATAACTTAAAACTAGAAAAATAACTATTAGAAAATCTTAGTTTTAAATTTCTTTTAAAAACGCATGTCATATGATTAAATTATATGATACAACTTTATATTGTAATAACTAATGTCGTTCACGGGCCACCGCACCCCATATCTCATCTTTTGCTCTTTTTTCCCTTATTCTCTCTTTCGTTTAGTTGTCAGGTTAGATTCAAACACTGAAAAGTTCATGCGTTGGAGGTGCTCCACTTAAATTAAAGTTTACAGTTCTAATCTTGTTTTTATTCTTTTATAAGGATAATAACTAACATCTTTTGTTGATACCTAATCACGTGACGTGTATATTAACTTACAAGGTAAGTTGTATAAAAATGGAAGTAATATTGTTTTAAGTGTAATTATGAGTTTCAATTACGCATTCCATATTATGACTATGCATCTAAACCTACGTGAGTGGCACCAACAAAATTATGTGAATTAACTTATGAAAATTACAACGCATATCTAAATGTCACATATGTAACGTGTTGCATTTTGACATCCTCTTATAATTTACATTGTTTTTTTTTTCTGTATTATTTGCCTCATATATCTGTATTACACATGCATTTTGTTAGTTTTTGTAATTCCAAGTTGTAGATGGCATATTGTATGAATCATTTAAACTGTTTGTATAAATACAATCGTTAAGCTGTGTTAACATTTCTGATTCATTTACAAAGAGTTTATCTAATTCGTTAAGTTTGTTAATTGTTCATAGTTATTCTTGCCTTCTTGGTTCCTGGCATCAATTGGCATCCAAGCTAGAGGAATAGCTTAAATTGTAGGTATATTGGTTTTTAATGGTCCCAACTATCACATGTTGTCTTCTACCGGTCCCAACTATTGAATTGGCTGTCAACAGTTCCAACTTTTATCACCTTGGTAACCACTGGTCCCGTCGTTAAATTTTTTTAACGCCGTTAAGTTTTTTCCAAATTCAATACCGATGTTATAAGCATTTTGATCGGAACGATAATATAAGTCGATTGATGGAAAAGTTACCTCAAAACGGCGCTTCGAACAACGAAATAATGCTTCAATCAGGTGTTTAAACCTAACGGTGCTTCAATCGGATGTAAAAATTTTATCATTCAGAGCCTTTTCGAGAAAACTTTTACATCAATCGACACGTATTATCCTTCCGATCAAAAGGTCTAAAACATCGGTCTTGAATTTGAAAAAAACTTAACGGCGTTAAAAAAATTTAATGACGGGACCAATGGTTACCAAAGTGATAAAAGTTGGGACCGTTAACAACCAATTTAAAAGTTGGGACCGATAGAAGACAAAAGGTGATAGTTGGGACCAGTGAAAACCAATATACCTAAATTGTATGATCCAAAGGATTGGATCTCAATACAAGACTTAGAAGTACATGTATGTGGAGATCAACGAAGACTATAACGTGCGAGGTAAGCAATCTAGTCTTTGTTGTGGTTAGAGAAACTACGCAATGATTCCTTATGATTTATGAACGTCATGCTCTTAAAACAATGAATTACATGATTTGGGTCGTGAAATTCTAGGCAAACTTTTGAGGTCATGGATGTGACTTGTGAGAAGTCAAAGAACTAACAACTAGAGCATAGTCCATAGATCGATGCGAAGAAGAACAAGGTTGCAATAGCGTAACTGTATCATGCTATGTCAGAGAATTTGGTTCTACAAGTTGCAAATCTCACATCATTGAACGAATTATAGGACCCTCTTAGGTCTAAATTCATTGGTGTAGATAGAGTCAAGACAACATGACCGCAGATACGAAAAAACAAATTCAAATCTATGAAGATGAACTGCAAGAATGTTGATAGAATTTGCAAGTAACAATGCAATAAAAATACCCGAGTCGGGTTTGGGTCTGGATAAAAACTTTGTTCGTCTTGAGGTTTACCTGCCAACCCACCAACATGACTTGTTAAACAATCCTACTTGACTATACAATTTTGAAAAACAAACCATCTAAAGAAAAACTCATAGATGCTCCATAATGAACAAGTTGCCAGTTCCTAACATAAAATAACAAATAGGCTTCTAACAAAAGGTTTATGAAATAACAAAGAATAAAGTCCTCACAAACAAGAGACACCAAAAAATGGTTCCTGCTACCAAAGATGACCTAAGAACTGCTTCTCGTACAGTCGGGGTGAGTGAACTAAAGCAGCAAAGAGCCACCTCTAGGATTGATTCCCCGTCAAGATAATACACCTTCAGAACAAGCGTAAAAACAATATTAGTACACTCAAAACCCAATAAGAATATCCAAATTCATGTAAAACTATACATACAGGCAAGCTATTGAGTAGAGCCAGCATCAATGAGACATGAAAACTGTTTACCAACAGCTTTTCCACTAAATCTGGAAAATATGCAAAAACGTACAACCAACGAGGTTGATATTCTGTTAACCAAATAGAACGTGACATCGACATCATGTCACCTATGAAAACAAAACTCCCACCACATTTGCTGTCTTCAGACCAAGATTTGTTATAACCCGAGCCCATCTCATTTCTAGCTTGTGTACATTCACTAGAGTAAGGTCTTGAGAATGTAATTTCAACCCATGAGACACCTGGAATATGGATAGGAGTTGAGCATGACTCATCCTGTATCACAATAAAAAAATGCTCACTTTTTATATCATACACATTTGAAAATTCATGAAACAAGAGAGGATATTTATTATATACCTCTGTACATGAACAGCTCGTATCATTCTTTACGACATTATTCCATCCATTACCGCATTTTTTCTCCCCTAATACACCTTTAGCTGGGAAACAGTAGATATTCTCCATTGCAAGTTGAAGATCACTTTCATTACTGCTAATATCACTTACTGTACTTGAATCAGCACAAGAAATTGTGGTGAATAAAGTGAGATCGTTTGGACATTTGAACTGGTTGTCTATAAATTCAGCATTCTTGCTCTGTGCAATCACTAAATTGGGGACACAATACCCCTTATTGCTGATATAATGATTTGTGGTTCGAAATATTTGTTTGTCTAACAAGTATGTCATTTCCATCCACTCTTTATTAGTATGAATGTGATTGCCATCTAACTTGGTGATTAAATAACCAGGAGATAAGTAACCATACAAAGGTGAGTCAGCAGAAACATCCAAAACCTGTTATCATATACATTAAAATTTTCAATAAAATGAAAGAAACGAAAAACATAGATTATAAGATATTTTGGTACCATGAGGCTTTCACCATGCGAGTAAAGTGGATACAAGATGAAAGGTAGCATGAACACTGTCAAAGCGCAAACTACACAAAACTGCAAAAGTGGAGTGCAATCAGCAGACACATAAGCCGAAGAGAAAATGAAAATATACTTTTTATATAGTTAACTCACTACTGCATTATGCCAGATTCCAGCACAATATATTCTAAGTGTAGTTACTCGTGGTACAGTTTGAATCAAGTCATGACTAAAAGCCACCAGAGCACCTGGAAATAGAACTGCCAAAAACAGGGCAGTGTACTCAACTGGTACGCCCTCACTGCTACCCACAAAATGGATGCCTACATGATCAGTCATAAGATCCATTTTCTAAATGGTTTATATATCTATTCAACACATGACATTGTACATGGCGTATATAAACGTACCGAATGATTGTTGCAAAAGTTAATCACATAACAATACTATGAAAATGGGATAGAAGTAATAACCTTGTGGCAGCAAGGGCGTGTCCAAGTTCATGTACGGATACAGATAAGATAGAAGATATACACATATATCCAATATCTGCAACCGATATGCTATATTTGAAAGCCTGAATCACACGAGTAAAAAACTGAGAATCACAAAAAGATGTAATTCCAGCTGAAGATATAAACAAGTACACAAGGTCACTTCATTTCATATGAGATCGGTTAAAAAAAACTGAAAGGATAACGTCAACTGAAAGTTTCAAACGCCTACCGAAGAGTAGAACCCCAAAACTGATCCATTTAGAATATTGTTTAGCCAAGGAAACCCATTGTATATACTCAACGCTTTAGCTGATTCCAATAACATGATCTGATGAACGGAAAAATCAAATAAAAACATCATATTTCGGGTTGAGAAAGTAAATTTATCGAACATGTGAATATCATACCACTGTAACTCCAACGAAAGTGGTCAGCGTAAAACCCATCCCAATAGAAAACCATACTCTCAACCACCTACAAGTAAGCAGCTAAGTTTAGACTTCAATTTCCAATACTAAGCAACATGTTAACTATAGTTACCACAACATGTTTAACTATAGTTAAGCTATTACAAACCCTAATTGACATTTCTACACAACAGTGGCAAATCTGATGAAATCACAAGAACATAAAACTGTGCCACAACAATTAGGCACAAATTAACTAACAATTACAGTTTAAAAAACACCTGAAATGCTTTCGTCCGAATTGAAACAAAGGTTCGTTGAATACTTCCGTCTTAAAATCACAATACCTGAACAAAACAAAAAAAAAACAATCAATAGCATAATAACAAACACACAAATCAAACACAATCATGATTTTGATGTATACCAGCAGGAAATTGAGTTTGAGAATCGAGAGACACGGCGGAGAGGAAGAAGTGATCGTGACGGTGTTCCTCCGCCTGGTCTTCTTACCGGTCTTCTTCCTGGTTGTAGCTGAATGTTACTTTCCGCCATTGATGGAAATTGAAACCGATAGAGCTGAGATGGTTACATGTTAATGGTGGTGATCGTTGATTTTAGATGGTAATTGTAACCAATTGAAGTGATTGTTATAACAGTCGAAAACTAAACTAAACGCAAATTCGTTTGCAGCTGAACATAATTAGGTTTAAACCAACCTGTCACGCGGTTCGCAACAATGGGAGCCCAACGACCAAGAGGTTTTTGTACGTCTCACGGTGCATCGTTTATAGGCCATTGCATCATCTGTTATTATTAAAAAAATTACTCCCTCCGTCCCATTATTATAAGTGTCCATATTGCCTTTTTTAGTTGTCCCATTTGAAGTGTCCACTTTTAAAATTTATTGGTAAACTTCCAAATTTGCCCTTAATAACATAAAACAAACAATATGATGGACCCACAATAATATTTATTGTCAAGGGTATTATTGTCAAATGACAAGCAAAAATACTCATCATTTAATGTGCCTAAAACTTTGTGTTTTTCAAACTAGGACACTTCTAATGGGACGGAGGGAGTATAATTTATTAAAAATTGTAAATAAGTTATATTGAGAACTAAAGATGTAAATATGTAAACACTAAAAGACAAAAAAGAGGGATAGTGACCCCTTTGGTTACGCGTATATGAATTGACAATTTTTTAATATAAAATAGAGTTCCTACGGTTTTGAGGTCTGTGTTTTGATATTTTTAATATGTTTAGTCCAATATTAATAGTTTAAGTCCTTGTGATTTTTATTTTTATTAGAAATGGTACCGGGCATTAACTTTATTCAACTTTCTGTTAATTTTTCCCCATGTGCCCTACACGTGAGAGATAAAATCGTCATTTCTCACACTCTTTTATCTAGGTCAATATGTAAGTTAATATTTTTATTCAGTCGCATGTCAAAAAGAGTGAGAGAAGTGACACCATTACCCCTCACGTGCAGGAGATTGAACTGTTAAAAATAAAAATCACTGGGACTTAAACTGTTAAGGTGATATTGAATATGTCAATGACATCAAAACTGCAGTTTACTCATATAAAATATGCGTGTTATAATTTAGCCCAATACCTAGAGGTGTACGACAAAACCGGTTTTTGAACGAGATACGACGCTAATATAATTGAAAAAAATCCAGAAATGAAATGTTCCCTGACAGGAAAAACTGAAGTGGGTTGTGAATTGTTTTTTTTTTCAGACTTGTCCTAACCTTACATGATTGTGAATTTAGTTTTTTTCGGGTCGGTTATCTGAATTCAACTAAATTCGATATGTGAATTTGGTTTGATTGGTTGAATTCGGTTAAGATAAATTATCATATAGGACTAAAAAATTCATAAACTCTTTTTGGTTTCTAACAAAAGCATCAGGTTGATCTCAGGGTTTTAAACCGTCATGCTCGAATAGGTTCGAAATCAAGTTAACGCAATCCGGTCATAAACCACAATTTCATCATAACCCGACTGACTTTTGTTAAGAAAAAAAACGATTTATACATGTATTGTATATGATTAAGCCCACGTTTAAAGTTCATAATCAGCCCAAATACTTAAATCTTAACACTTAACAACAACAACAACAACTTAGCCCAATGATGAAGAGTCTCAACTCTCAACGATTTAAATACTTTGAATTCAATAGACAAAATAAATTCTAAACGTTAATTATCTTTTGGTCAAGTGGTTAAGAGGAATATGAAAAACTTTACCTCTTTTAAAGGTTCCCCAATCCAGATATAATGGAGTTTAAATTCTAACAGATGATAATAACTAACCCATCCTTCAAAAAAAATTTATAAATATTTAGCAATGAAGAACATAAAAACATGAAAAAGTTTATGCTATTACAGTTTCCAATTGTTATTTATCTAACAAACACAATTTGTGTTGTTTCAACTGCATGCTCCTAACGAAAGAAGAGTACGGTGCTGTTTGTTTTTTCTGTAAGAAAACATCTGCAGTCTGCGGACCACATCTGCAGAAGAAGAGGTGGACCAAACCTCTGCAGTCTGCAAGAAGAATACTGTTTGTTTTTTTATCTTCTGCAGTTTGCTAAAATAAAATGATTTCTACATATAACCGGATATGACATAAACAATTATTTTTTAACCAATTCATTCAACCCATTCGACCCGTTATCTTTCATGATATTTTTTACCAATACAACATAAATATAACCGAATATGACATCAACAATCATCTTTTGACCAATATGACATGAAATTTTAACCAAAAGCTACACTACCTCATAGTTCACAACAAAGAAATAATATTTTGCAAGTTTCAAAT
The DNA here is from genome assembly GCA_030867185.1 of Tagetes erecta. Taxonomy (NCBI): domain Eukaryota; kingdom Viridiplantae; phylum Streptophyta; class Magnoliopsida; order Asterales; family Asteraceae; genus Tagetes; species Tagetes erecta. The sequence goes on from CM061494.1 coordinate 13,067,799, forward strand.
TGATCCATACTTTCAATATGGTCGAACAACATCAAGTTTCAAATTAAATCAGTCAAATTGAATTACCAAACTCTAGCAAATTGAACCATACTCAAAATCAGTCATATATAACATATAATGTAAATAATACTCAAAATCAAAATCAGTCAAATATAAACAGCAAAAACAAGTTTAGCATCATAACTTTAGCAAATTAAACCATAAAACAGTCAAGTTTGGAATAAGTCAGGTTGAAGGTGTACATGAACCATTTGCTGCTCTCCTATGGGTTGGTTTTCATTATTAAGCATTAAACATTTCACATTTCTCAATTACATGTTTTCATTGTCAGTAGTCACATATAAACAATGAAATCCAAACCATTGTTAAGTTCTCAAATCTCAGAATAAAGGTGTATTTTACAAACAACGCAACAAACGGGTCAACAAAACTTGACCCGTTATATATATAACCAGCAGAGATCAATCAAGAATATTCATTAGGCTACAAATTAAATATTTGAATCCATAATCTTCTGTTCTAGAGCCTTAAGAATATTCATGAGTTCATTAGGCTACAAGTTTAGCATCATAACTTTAGCAAATTAAACCATAAACAACAAAATACAAGTTTAGCATCATAACTTTGGTACCAAATCAATATATAATCAAAGAAAAGATGATGAAACATACTGATTGATTGATTTGGGCTTTGAGTTCAAACCTTGTTACGGAGCCTAGAGAAAGGAGGAAAGGTGCGATGACGTAGAGCGATGAGGAAAGAGGTGTGACGGCGACCGGTGAGGAGGAGAGGAGCGCCGGTGTCGCGACCGGTGGGGGAGGAGGCTGTGATGGCGTAAAGGGGCTGTTGGGGTTCAATGTCTGATGTTGAGATGTGGAGGCTGAGTTTGAGAAGAGGTGAGAAGTGGTTAACTAATGTCTGCCCCAAGAAGAGGACGCGCAGACGTTTTTAAATGAAATGTCTTCTGAAAAACAAACACACAGCAGACTAAAACGTCTGCGCGTGGTCTGCACGGCGCAGACAAAAGAGGTCAGGAAGATCTTTTTGTAAAAAACAAACAGCCCCGTAGAACATCTTTTTCTATTTCGCCCACAATTACAAATATGCAACCAGCACATGTCCCATCTTGACAATTACAAATACGCCCTCCCATAAATACTAATGATACTATGTTATTTATTTACCTAAAATAAAATTTTAAATCTTCTCTTATAATAAATCGCTAAGCTGTTATTCCATATTGCGCCACTTGTCAGCGTCATAGCCATCCACATTTTCATACTTTATTTGATGTTTTGCTATCTCAACATATAAATATTTTTTACCGTTTAACCCCGTGGATACCCACGGATGCTAACCTAGTTATACATTAAAACTAATGTTTATGGATAAATTAAGACTTAAGTAAACAGATTGTATGATATTTGTTCAACATTATGTAGCTAGGTCCTAAGCCCACATCTTTAGGGCCTTTATCTCCGACTCCTCAGAAGGTCTTCTCATCACTATATGTAAAGACGCATAAATATTTTTGGCTTAAATCGGTTTGTGTTTTGTTGATAAAAAATTAAACTGACATAAAAACCAAGTTGGAGACCTGTTTTTGAGGGGGGTTTGACATTTTTTGACCGGTACGACTCGTGTTTAACCAGGTTGACCCTTGTTTCGATCAACATGTTGGCTACGATTTGAAATGATGCCTTATAAAATCGGTTTGAGCATTGGGTATATCGAGCGGGGGGACTTTTTCATCTCTCAAACTTCTTTTTTTTCTTATATTTTTAAAGGCACTACATGTGCTTCTTTTTGCATAAACTAGAATAAAAAACGAAAATCAAAAATTAAATTTCTTCATAAAAATATATATTAAATAAAAAACTTATTACCGTGAAAGACTCGTGTTTTGACACCAAGCTTTCAGCTGGATTAAAAAATCTTTAAAGATTATTGTCATCCAATAAGATAACTCCCATATACAGATAATATTATACAAAATACATGTGACATATTCTATATAGATAAATATGTTATAAGTGTAAAATGTAAAATATAATTATCATGTAAAGTGTGTAATATACTTTGGGCCGTTATCAAGTGATTCAAGGTAATAAGATGAATGACGTTGGAAGTCAATCAATGTTTAAAAAAATCATTTATCAAGAAATGAATTTTGTTTTTAAGGAGGTTAATATTTAGAGTAAATTGTCATTTTGATCTTTGGGTTTGTATCGATCTGACCACTTTGACCCTTATGTTCTTTCTCTTATTATGTTGGTGTTTGGTTTTGTAAAAAAATTGCCATTTTGGTCATTCTGTCAACGTCTGTTAGATTTAACCGTTAAATCCAAGGGTAATATAGTCATTTTACATTTCAGGACCAAAATGATAATATTTTTCAAAACCAAACACTAAAATGACAATTATTTTATATTTCAGTGACCAAAATGACAATTTAATTGTTGATATTATTATTATTATTATTATTATTATTATTATTATTATTATTATAAAACGCATCATCATTGAGCAACCCTTCTCCATAACACCACTGATGTCACATCCGTTGATCATTCCCTTCGTCTTCGCCGTTGCTAGACACCACATCCAAATGAAAATCTTAACTAATATCTCTTTCCTTCGTCCACCTCCCAACCGACCACCACCACCAAGTAACCCCATTTTGTTCTCCTTTGGGGAGCAGAGACATCTTAATCGTTTTGAGGCCTTAGACAAAGTAAAATTTTGAAGCCCATTTTCAAATGTTATTATAATAAACGAAAGTGTTTAGAGTTGGAGTTATAAATTATAATCTTTTGTGATTATTGCATATTTTAAAATCAACCGCTTTCTTTTTTAATTGAGTCATCGATTTGTTTTTTTTTTTGTTTCTTCAGGCATTTTGCATAATCGGATTTCTATTTTGAATTTGACGTGTAATAAAATAATTAAACTGATAAGAAATTAATAATTAATTACAATTTGTTTTTTAGCATTTTGTTTATATTTTATATCATGTTTTACGGTGGAAAAGAGTGTCATTGTGGGGGCGGTTTTCATGACAGTGTTTGAGGTGGAGATGATTTAAAAAATAAAAGTTGAGAAAATGATTAAAATGGCCGGCGTTGGGAAAATGACCAAATTAAGAAAAGTTAGAAAATGAAAAAATGGCAGAAGTTTAGAAAATGACCAAAATGGCAAAAAACAGTTTGAAAAATGACCAAAATGACAATTTAATTAATAAGGGTATTTTTGTCATTTATCCCAAATCTTACAGAAAACGTTGACGGAAGGACCAAAATGACAATTTTTATAAAAACCAAACACCAAAATGACAAGAAAAAAAAACCTAAGGATCAAAGTGGTCGAATCAATACAAACACATGGATCAAAATGACAGTTTATTCTAATATTTAACTAAAATCTTACTAATCGATTATATAATCTATTGTCTTTAAATATCTGCCACGAAAATTATATTCATAATAACACAACGCTTAATACACGCGTGTTACACACGAGTTAAACAAAAATATTTTAAAAAAATTTAACCATTATATTTAAAAATTTGTAAATATATTTGTAGAAATATTTCACAAAGTTTTGACTTGATCAAATGTCATACTTAATTTTTCTCTCTCAAACTTCTTTTTAAAAAATAAATGATTTTCTACCACAGAAAATATCCGTCTAAAATCATAATTTATTAGATAGAAGATAACATGTGAATGTGCTCATGCCAAAATAGACATGATATTCACCAACCCATGGTAAATCACACCATTAAATAATATTTACGACTACTTAACAATACATACGTAAACCAAACTAGTTTTAAAATAATATTATATAGTGAATATAAATGAATATTCATATCTATACAAATGAACGTTCAAAGGTATAGATAAACGAACATAACATGTACTCATATAATCATGTTCGTTCAGTCATACACATAACTCTTTTATTCACGTCATTTAATATTAACAAAACCCATACTCACTTTTACCTCTATAAAAACACAAAAATAATCATCTTGAACCCTACATGAAACCATCAAACTTTGTCTAAAGCCACTCATAGCCGACCATCACACCCTCCACCTCCTTTTTACAATTTTACGGCTTCACATCGTATCTTTGTAAAAAAAATGCCTCCACAGTCCACACACACACACACAAAAACTCTCATCACACCCCTATAATACTTAAAAGGAACAATATACTACTTATTATACACTTGATAAATATCACGTAAGTTAAATAACACCCTACATCATCATCACTCCAAATGAAATGAACACCCTACATCACCTAAACCTTTGAATTATTTTCCCTAACTAACAACAAATAATGAAATGAACATTCACAAATTACACATATGTTTTCTCCATAATCCAAATCCATCTTCACATTCATTTCAATGTTCAAGTGTTATTTTATGTCATGCATGCACTTTGTCCATCTCATATCCATCTCATTTCAATTCTCATGCACTCACACACACTTTCAACTCATTTTATTTTCTCTCTCTTCATCTTGTATTAAATTCATAATTATTTTCACCATTTCATACTCATCATAATAAACTTCACCCATATACATACATACATACACAACCACCGCCGCTACAACTTATCCACCGTCACCGCACCAATTTCCGGCCAAATTTCAAACTACAATCTCTATTTCATCTTCCGTTAATCACTCTCATATCTTAATTCATGTTATGTGTTCATGATTTTTATTTCAATTGGTGTATATGTGTGTGTGTAACTGTGCATGGGAGCATTTCGATGAGTTCAATTTAGTCGATTTCGATCTGCTAATTTATCATTCGGTACGTTATTAGCTCCGATTGTGTTTGAAACAAGCGTTCTGGACTCAAAAACTGTAGCGATTTCTAATTGATTTGATCGGTGTGATGAATTTGAGCTTCGATTGATTTGTGTTGTTAGTTAGGGTTTTGATTAGGGGTTTCTGGTATCGTACGAATGGTTTGAGGTTACATGGATATAAGATCTGGTGATTTGAATTTGACGAAATTTGGGGGTCAAATGTCGTCGTCGACGAAGATTTGCATGAACGGATTGTGCGGGACGAAGACGACGAATCAATGGAAGAGAGGATGGGCCATGAAAGCCGGTGGTTTCGCTACACTTTGCAGTTCTTGCGGGTATGTGTCGTTTTATCCCCGTTTTACCCTTTCTATTTTGGGAATTTACGTGATTTGATGCGTAGATTGGTGTCAATTGCAAGGGCATTTTCGGATTCGGGTTTTAAAATCCCTAATTTAGCTCATAAGATCAATGATTATATATCTGATTTTGATCATTTTTGTGTTATTACATATGAATTGTCTTTTTTTATTAATTTCCCCAAATGCGTGAATTTTGAAAAGGAAGATTTTATTTGCATCTATAAAGATAGTAATTGTTATAGTCACATGTAACATCGTTATTTTTGCATAATGTGCGTGATGTGATGTTATGTCATGTGCATGGCATTTAGTATGAATTTTTGTTTGGGGTTATAATCTTTGGTTGATTGATAGACCGTTTGAGTTTATCAGCAGCATGCGTGTAATTTGTTTATTAGCAAAGAGATCCATGGATTTCGTGGTTTTTACATTGGCGTTTTTTTTACTTGGCATGTAATGTGTCTAACTTGATAAGAGGGATTAAGAAAGCAGGAAATGGTGGTATAAATATTAATAGTTTTATTTTGATAGGGGAATAATGAACATAACTAACTAGACAAAACCGCCTGATGAGGCGGCAGTGGCGTCAACAGAGTATTTCTCTTCCCATTTGTAGAAAATTTGTCTAAGTTGTGTCCTAAGGCACATGCTAAAGGGGTGTTTGATGGACATAAGTTACTGATTATTGATTTGTATATAAGTTGGTATTAACCACTAATTTAAAATTATTTCATAATTAAATCAAGGGTAGTTTTGGTAAGTAAGAGGAAGTTATGGAACCATTAAAATGAACAGGGCCGGTCCCGAGGAATCGGGTGTCCTGTGCGAGACGAGAAAAAAATACCCCCCCCAACCCGAAGCATTAACGCATTAAATTATATAAACTAAATTTTTAACCAAAAAACAAACGTTTGATAACTAAACATAAGAAAATCTTTAACATGCTTATTTATAAAAAAAATTATATATAATTTTTTTTTAATTTGGTGCCCCCGACACACGAGTGCCCTGTGCGGTCGACTACCCCGCACACCCCATGGGCCGACCCTGAAAATGAACTAACATTTACAAATGATAACTATGTTCAATTAATGTTTTTTGACTTGACAAACTCTTTGTAAAAATGATTAGTTTTTCATGTATGACTTTGGTGGCATGGTTTTCTTCTTTCTTTCTCAAGTTATATGTAAGCACCAGTTATTAAATTATTACTTTACTATGTTGAATATGGTGGTTAATGGGTTTGTAACAAAATTTTTGTTACAAGTCTCATATTTTTTTTCTGCTTTCACTGCACATTTTGGCATGATGATGATTTTTAATTCCTTGTGTATTTGGCCACAGTTATGATCTTTATTTATAACTTGTAATTTGGTTTAATACTCTATGTGGACCCTAGAACTGTCTATGAACATGTAAACTACTGTGAAAGATTCCATCTTAATGAACCTGGTTGGAGGGAATGCAAGTTCTGTGAAAAGGTAATTTTAATCCATTATTCTTGAACTTTTGTAAATAATTTTACATCTATTCTACGTGCTAAGTTATGTTCTGTTTTATACTGCAGCCTATTCACTGCGGATGTGTTGTATCAAAGTATCTTCATGAATGCCTTGATTTGGGAGGAATAGCATGTATAAAATGCATAAGATCTAGGGGAACACAAGCTCTAAAACCTATACAGGTAACCTATCTTTTAGCATGAACATCAAGGAGACTAGTGACGGCAATTATGTCATTATAAGTATATAGTTCTTTTGCATTTTGTAACATTCATTATTAACTGGAACAGATGAAATATATCAAATACTTAAAATTTGACTTTCTAGAATGAAATCATTGGTAAATTTGTTAGTTTTAATAGTATGGCTCAGTATTTCTAAATCTTATCTAGTTTCTGATGACTGGAGGTGGCAACTTTTGACCCATTAACTTATAAATGGGTTGATTGGGGCTATGTTTAATCTCTAAAGGTCAGTCGAGAAAATTAGGATGGGATTAGCTTAAAAGGAAACACGTCAAATGGTTCGGACAGGCCGAGACACCTGGAATGCATTTCTAATGCATAATAACCTCTTAAGTCATTGTATTAAAAATAGTTAGATAATTATTGAAATAAATCTGACTCAATAAATCTTTTAAAAAAAACTGATATTGGAGCATAGAACTTCTTAAATGTTTTTCTTAAATAAAATTTTGACCTGTATATCTAGTTTGACCTGAACCCTTACCAGATTTACCTATTTTGCTACCTCTAGTTCTACATTATGAGACTTTCAATTTCCGCACAATGTTGAAGTTGGTGAAGGATTCTAACTACTGGGGATTATGATTTGGTTATCTCATTTTCCTTTTCTTAAATATTGTTAATGCAGAGTCACCCTAATGACCTTCCAAATGGATTCATCCCGTTTTCTGCCACATGGCATCCTGTCATTGGTAACCGAATGAATGGTGGTGCTACAGTTGATAAAGGAAAACTCACACAGTTAACTGAAGCTATAGAGAAACAGCAACCCTCTCCTTCAACATCATCTCTTGGTCACCAATTTAAACAAGATGAAAATCGTATTTCTTCTTCAGAATTGAACATTGGGATTTCTTCAAATAAAGATGTTGGGACAATCTTTCCAAGTTCATCATCTTTATTCGATAATGGTAGAACAGATTTAGGTTTTAAATCACTCTATGATACAATGCCTCAGACTCCTTTAAGTTATTCTCTTGGTAATCATCTGGCCACTACAAAATCTTCTGTAAATCCTAGTTCTAGTGGGCCCATGGAGCCTGAAAAAGTTCCTTCTTTTAAACAAGGGCAAAGGTCCCGCCTTCCTTTTCCAAAACCATCTAAATCAGGGGTTACTATTCGTTCTCAGCCGAATAAGGGGATGGTTTCTGATAATAGAGTTGCAAGACCACCTGCTGAAGGTAGAGGCAGAAATCAGTTACTTCCAAGGTATTGGCCCAAGATGACTGACCAAGAACTGTTGCAAATATCAGGAGAGTATCCTTGCTTATATATGTCAAATTCTTTTATCATACATGCACATATATTTATTTCGTGTTCAATTTTTGAGGTTTATTTGTACATGTAGGGTTAATGATAACCACAGTGTCTGAAGTAACTGAAGCACTTCTTTTTTGGTCTTTTTTTTCTTTTTAGGAACATCTTAAGCTAAACTATCAGTTTCTTGTTGGGCTCAAAGCTACTTGTATTCAGTTAAACCAAAATACTAGAGGTGGCAACTTTGAGCCAATAGTCAAATGAGTTAAGCTAGACAATATAAGTAGAAAGAAATCAGGTCAAATGGGTGGGAGGTCAACAGGAATGTATAAAACCTTCTAAATCGCTGTGTTTGCAAGGTCAAGGGTCATGTTTTATGTACAAAAGTTCTAATTAAATAAAGTAAGGCACATTTAACACTATTTCAATAATACGTTATATGGATGGACTTATTCAGAAAATGAAAATAGGTGTACAGTGTATCCTGTCTTCAACTTGAAAGAAATTATTGAGTATTACCTTAATTGTGTATTCTAGCTTGAACTCGAACTGCACCATTACTCCACTGTTTGAGAAGGTTTTGAGTGCAAGTGATGCTGGCCGAATTGGTCGGTTGGTCTTGCCTAAAGCATGTGCCGAAGTAGGTTTTATTCTCGTTTTATCATATTTTATATCTTTGTCTGCCCTGTCACAACAAAATAATGGTTAAAAAATTTACAGGCATATTTTCCATCTATTAATCAATCAGAAGGTTTACCAATAAGAATTCAGGATATAAAGGGAAAAGAGTGGACGTTTCAGTTTCGGTTTTGGCCCAATAATAACAGCCGTATGTATGTTTTAGAGGGTGTAACCCCTTGCATACAGAATATGCAGCTGCAAGCCGGGGACACAGGTATCTTTTTTTTTCTAAGGATGTCTAGTTATAGATTTTTCTATTTAACTCATTGTAAATGGGTATCTGTCTGAGTGTCATGTTTATATATGTTCTTTCTGTTAGTCCCTAGTCAGTGTGTGGCATCTTACTTGTCAAATGAATGGTGGCTGCATGCTCCTTATTTAATTTTACATTTTATTTAAAAATATCTGCAGTTATATTTAGTCGACTAGATCCAGGAGAAAAGCTTGTAATAGGTTGTCGAAAGGCAACGGTTTCTGCTGATACACAGGTGATCTTTCTTCAGCATATTTCGTGTGCACTACATATTAATCCTGAAGTCCTTTATGTTTCTCTTTTTATTTTCCAGATTGATTGTCAGCTCTCTGATAGAATACTAAAAATGGCTTCTTTTTTCTTTCGTAGCCTTTATCATTGATCTCTCTTGTACATATACTATCTAGAACTTAGACACGGCATATGGATCGATTTGGGTCGTATTTTGTCACAAATTGGTCAAAGCCACTGAATTTAGCTAAAATGGTATCAAATCCAAAAGTCAATCATGTGTATACCAATTGCATATAACCTCTTCAACGTTAACTATTTACTAAGCTTCAAAAAGTATTCTGTTAATATGACCCAACATGATTCATTTCGACCCACTACCCAACCTACTTGACCTGCCCGTTTAATGGTGGGGTGAAGGTGAAACGCACACACCAGTGTGCTGTATTACAGTATTAGACATGCACATGTTATGCTGATGAATAATGACACGAATATATGAAAAATAAGCAGGAAGGTGAAAATCCTGCTGCCAATGGTGTTGCTGATGGGAATGGAGCTCTGCCCGTAGTATGTGCTCTCATCTGTTCATCCTCATTTATGTTGACAGTACTATAGATCTTTCATTTTTGTTCTTCACAACTTATTTTCACTTTTTGATAAATAACTTACACCTTGTTAGCAGAAAAATGTGGAGCATGAAGCTATGGCTAATGGGGATAAAAAAGCATTAAGCCAAGAAAAAAAGAGAGCCCGTAATATAGGATTAAAAAACAAGAGGTTGCTTATGCATAATGAGGATGCCATGGAGTTGAGAGTGACATGGGAAGAAGCACATGAATTGCTCCGCCCATCTCCTACATGTAAACCAACTATTTCCATGATCGATGATTGTGAATTTGAAGAATATGATGTAAGCATGACGTCACCTTTTAAATGGTTGCATTATTTGTTTCATTCATTTTGTATATTTCATGTATTCTTTTGTGGTCATTTTTTCTTTTATCCTTTTGGTATAATTCAGGAACCTCCGGTTTTTGGCAAGAAGGGAATATTCACGGTGAATTTATCAGGGTAAGTTTTTCTTATTACATAGTATTGCTTGTGTGGCTAGTTATATTATTGTCATGATACTAATTTATATATTTGTATGAATGTTAACTCTTCTAAGTCCTTAAAATTTTAATTATTTAATATCTACAATGAAACACTTTTGCTACCTGGTAAATTAATCCGGTTAAAAGTTAATTAATACGTACCAGACTCCCAGTTCCCAAATATTTTCACTCAAATTATTTAATCTTCCATCTCTTGAGGCCCAGTTTGAACTTTAAAAGTCCAGCATGCTATCTTTTTAGATTTATATCGTGTGATTTGGCAATTTTTTTCCTAACTGGGATACAGTAAAGAAGTGTGTTTTCGGAATAAAATTACTATAATTTTTACATGAACTGCTCAATTAGTCCCACTTAATCCTGTTTTAGGCAATTGTCTCCCTATTAGTCATGTTAACTTTGGGCAATTTCAAACGATCTTTATTGTACATAAAGTGTGAACTTATCTTTTTCAATAGAGGCGGAAAAATGGGTGGGCTGAGTAATGGGTTATGTTTTGTGTGATCAATGAAAGTTGGGTTAATCCGAAACAGTTTTTGAGTTTTTGTCAATTTTATTTGTCTTCCATACAATAATTATATTGTTTCAGTAATAATCTAATCTATTTCAATCTATTTGACCAATTTCCTTTTATGTAGTTTTTTTAATTAAAGTTTTGCTATTGTTAATTGTGGTGTAGGTCACAAGAACAATGGGGTCAGTGTGATAATTGCTCCAGATGGCGGAGGTTACCTCTTGATGTTCTTCTTCCTCCGAAATGGACATGTTCTGATAATGTTTGGGATCCAGATAGGTAACATATTGTGAATCAACTATTTTAAATTATAAGTAGCCTCCAAATTTCTTTATGAAAAGTTAAGATAATAGGGTTGTCATAATAATTTTTTTTTAACTTCCGCCAGGTGTTCTTGTTCTGCTCCTGATGAGATGAAAACAAAGGATTTGGAACGGATATTTAAAGTTGGAAAGGGTATGAATCCAATATATTTACATACTATGCATTTTTTTTTCCTTTGATGTGGCATTCAAGTATGATCCTGCTAAGAAAATTCCTTCACTGTGGTTCAAATTTTGCAAATTACATTCTTGGTTTTAAAAAAGCGCGAGGCACCACTTTTTCGTACGCAAGGCGTTATTGATTTATATATATATTCTTTATATAGGCTTCTAGCATCATTTAATCGAAGTTTAGACATAACTAAGCTCTATATGGTTTAACATGAGATGTAATAAAATGCTTTAGGCCTATTCTACCTTATTAGCTATTTTTATTCAAATTTTACCCATTTTGGCCTGACGATCAACCATAGCCGAACTTTAGCTATTCTTAAGTAAATGGGTTGAAATTGACACTTCTAATTTCTAACTTTATTTCAAATTACATCTCATGATTTTTTTTGTGGATTTGTTGATCTAATGATTCCAGATTTCAAGGCACGAAAACTTGCAGAAGGAAAAATGTCTGAAGAGCAAGAGCCATCTGGACTGGATGCATTAGCTACAGCTGCAGTACTAGGAGAAACCGAATTTGGTGAATCATCATCATCAGTGGGTGCCACCACTAGACACCCTCGTCACAGGCCTGGATGCAGCTGCATCGTTTGTATTCAACCCCCAAGCGGTAAAGGAAAACACAAACCCAATTGCACGTGCAACGTTTGTACGACAGTCAAACGTCGTTTCAAAACATTAATGCTCAGAAAGAAGAAACGAATGTCGGATCAGGAGGAAATGGCCCAGAAATCACTCTCTGGTCTGGATAACAGGCCAAATCCTGGTGGCGGGACAGGAATCGAGATCCTCGACCGGAATGGGAACGGGAATGAGATGGAAGTAGGTGAGAGTAGTGGCAAAGGAGGACAACAATTGGATTTGAATTGTGATCCTGTTAAGGAAGAAGAGGCAATCATGGTTGATGCTAAGGCCTCTGTAATTCAATCACAATGGAAGAGTGTACTTGCTGGACTTGTCCCTTGTTCACTACCCAAAGGTACAAGTGAGACCGAAACACATCCTCGAGTTGTAGACCAACCATCTCCTCCTCTAGCCTCACCTACCCAGCCGACAACAGACGCGACTCTAATGCCCGTCGATGATCCAGTGAAGGAGGAGACAGAGGACAAGGACAATGGTGTTGAAGATAGATGATACTAGTTTTGCAATTGTGAGAGGGTATGAGTTTTGAGTATTGAAGACATTGTTTAATTTTATGATTGGAGTGAAGAGATGGAATGAAATTAAGTTGTTAAAAATGGGAACAAAATCCGGGAGAATGAGTTGTAGTTATTGTGACAGACATTAAAGAGTTGGTTTTAGCATCTCAAGTTCATACTTGATTGATTGATATGAAAATCAAACGTCGTTTATTGTTGTATCCAAATCCAATATTTGATATTGTATCCTACTGTTTCTTCATGTTCTGGAAATTAGAGGCCTTTGGTTAATTGAATTTGATGATATACACATTTTCCTTATTTCTTCTATATTTGGCTGTAGGTTCCAGCAACTACATGTTAAAAAAAACACCCAATTCTTATTCAAGTACACTAGATTAATGAACTAACTAAAAAGTATAATAATTTGTAAACATAATAATGATTAACTTATATCTATCGGGTTGTGTTTAACAATAAAACATATGTCACAAGTCGTTCTTCGTCTATTTTTTATACAACCTTTTAAATATAAAAAACTTAATTGATTCATTAAATTCGATGAAATTGTAGAGGTGTAAAACAGTTTGATTAACAGTTTATTCAATTATAAATTTTTTGGTTAACAAAACTGTAAAGGTGTAAAATAGTTTGATTAACAGTTTATTCAATTATGAAAAATTTTGCTTAACAAAACTGTAGAGGTGTTCAATATTTCGGTTAACAGTTTATTCGGTTATGAAATTTTTGGTTCCAATCATTAACAGAGCTAAATTGGAAATATGTCTAAGAATTTGTGTAACCAAACTGAAATAAACCGTGTTTTATGTAATCATTTGCCGAATCGAAAACCAAATTCAAATTCATAACTCAGTTCGGTATTTTTGGTTACGAATACGATTCTTTTGTTTTCGACACCCTTGATCTGAACTTGGTTAACAAAAGAAAAGGACAAAGTTACTATAAACTAAAAATAATAATAATACGAAGACTGCACGAATGGGTCGTAATGTTAAGGCTAGTCTATTCGTATGTTAAATGTAACACATGTTTGGTTGTGTTCGACGCTAAAAGTAATTAAAATATCTTTATAAAAGAAATGAAATTATTAGTAAATGTTTTTCGATACTTCCCATAATCACATTCATATCCAAACAAACCCAATTGTCATAAAAGTTTATTATTTAACTTGTCCGGCCATTATTATTTTAATTTTTTTTTATTCGAGTCTTTTTCATAATCGATCAAAACAATGTGTCTTAATATGTTACCAAATGCAAGTGGCTCTTTAAACATTATGTTTGTGTTAGCTAACGACGATTTTTAACTATCAGTTTTACCCTTTTTTTTAAGGTTTGTAAATACTAAACACACTTTATGCTATAATGATAGGATGAAACTTTTTAATTAGTGTATGTTAAATTAAGTATTGATATCATGATATATAACCAACTTTATGCTATAATATGACACGTGCTTTTGGTAGATTTAGGCCATGAAAGATTTGAGCTAAGCCGTGTATAAAGTTGTCAACTTGAATTCTGAGCCCGCCTGAGTTTTCGTCCTTAGCATGTGTTACGCCAGAGATTTTTGTTTATGTAGTGACACAGCGACTGTCAAGTGATATCCGACAGTATGGTTTCTTGGGGGAGCGCCCAAGCCAATCTCTGAAGTCAGTGTGGGTCTGGTAGGGCTGGGAATTTCTGACCTGACCTGAAAACCCGACCTGAACCTAACCTGAAAATCGTGGGTTTGGGTTTACATTGAATGGGTGTGGGTCAGTTTCGGGTTGAACCTGCTGACCTGATTTCAAAAACAGGTCAGGTTCGGGTCAACCCACTGGGTTCATGGGTTGACCTGATTTTTTATATAAATATAAATGTTAGGGTATATTGTGTAAATATACATGTATTTTAGGGTGTTTTACGTTAAAATTATAACAATATCGAATGTCTTATATGGTTGTGCGTACATTTGGGTGGCAATTCCCGATTTTCCATAAGCTCTCTCTCGTTTAAAAAATGCATTTCTTGGTAATTTTGATTTTTTAACTCTTGGAAAATGTATTTTATGATAATTCAGGTCAAATGGGTCGGGTTCGGGTCAACCTGCTAAAAATCAGGTCGGGTTCAGGTTTAAGTAATGTCTAATTTTTCAGGTTCGGGTCAGGTTTGGGTTTGTATAAATTTTTCAGGTTCGGGTCGGGTTCAACCCACCAACCCGATAACCTGACCCATTGAGCACCCCTAGGGTCTGGTACTCTGGTTAAGACTACATGGTCTAACCGAATATCCTAATATCAAGAAAATTATCTTTATAAAAAAAATAACCACGGGAAAGATTTTAAAAGTTTGGTGTGGTTTAAAAAACATTTTTTGATGGTACCGTTTTAAAAACAATATTATTGCTTTGTAATTTACATTCTTGGCTTTTAGTGTTTATTGTAACCCTTGCCGAATGACTCATTCTTAGCGTCATCTTTTGTGTCTATTATCTCAACTCTTGATGCCTAATTAATGCATAAATATTTGTATTTCTTTTGCTTCATACGACCGGCCATAACCTTGTCATTGGGATCTTCATTACATATATGAAATCAATATCCCCATATTTCTAATTAACCACACACACTCTCCAATCTCTATATCACTCTCTACAAACTAAATCCACTAAATAATAATCAATATTTGATAATGACTGATCGGGCAACATTAGCCAAAGCTAGAAGAGAGCTTGAAGAGTTGTATCTCGGTGTCCCAGACGATTCTGTAAACTTAACGTTTCAAGATTTTGCACAAGTTTCACAAAATCTACCTCCACCACCTGGAAAAAAGAAATCGACCCCACCAGCAGGGTCCGTCAAAAGACTGGATTCTATATCAGAATCCACTCCAAAACACAACCACTTTCCACCGCCACATCTGGCCAAGATTCCGAGTCTTGATTTCAGTAGAGGGTTAGAATCATCCTCCGTCACTCCCCAGCATCACCAGCAAAACCATCACGTATCGGTTGATCCACCTGTGATGGGTTTGCCGGCTAGGAGTGGTTATAGGCACCACCGCCAGGTGGAGGACGTGGTGCAACATGGATATAATCATGATGATCATGGTTATTATGGTGATGTATCACATGGACATGGACATCATGTCATGAAGAGTCATGACCATGGGCATCATGTCATGAAGAGTCCTAAGCATGGGCATGATCATGTGATGAAAAGTCCTAGGCATGAACATCATGACATGAAAAATCATGGTCATGGTCATCATGGACATGTGGTCGAGAATAGCATAGCTTATGATGACATGAGTGTAATGAGTGGCATGAGCATCACATCCATGTATCAAGAGAAGTCAGGACGACGTCGTCCTGGGATCCCTCACTCCAATATTTGCACCGTGTGTAGTGTTTATATCTATATATTTCGTAACCGTTGCCTTGTAAGTATTCAAACTCTCTTGTAGGTTTTCATCGATAAATTTATCCGTTAGTACTGTTATACGTACTATCGGATAACAACAAATATTTATAGAACGTTTTACTTTTTCTTTTTTTAGAAACTACTACCTGTCGATACAATTTTGTCACATGTACTCAGTTTTCTAATAGTGTTTCTATGTCTCTGCCTCTTTTCCAGGTTTGCGGAAGAGTGTATTGTAGACAGTGTCTAAACGTCGGGATGGGAGAGATGTCTGAAGGAAGAAAATGTGTCGATTGCCTCGGAAGAAAATTCAGCCAACGGTAAGCAAAACTAACTTAGTGTGTGGTTGAATAACGTATTGCAACGAACGATCTTCATAATAGTATGACCGATAATTCAAATAATTTTTGCAACGTTTTATACAGTTTTGAACATAGTATTGATTCGTAAACGTAAATGTATGCATGTAATATGTAGGTATATACATAGGGCAGGAGACTTGGGATGCTGGTCAACATGTTTTAAAGGATACCCAAGTGGAGTGAAGATGCAAGAACTTAAATGGGCCGAAAAAGGGCCCAGAAGAACAGGAGAAAACATGTATAACCGTAGTGTTATGATGTCCAATTCAAGAAGCCCATTAAAAGGCCCAAAAACACCAAATAGGGCCCATGTTGGTGCTAGTGGCCCACCATCATTTGTCACTACTCCTGAGTACTCTCCATATGCTACACCCACACGTCATCATCTTCCTTTTTAAAATATAGTTATTATATAAATAAATTGGAATATTATTTGGTTTGTTCTTTTAGATAAAAGCAAAGTTGGGAAATTATATTTTATTTATTTCTTTATTTGTTTTTTTTATATATTTCTTATCAAGATATTGTAAGGATGCTTTGGTTTATTTTTTTGTTTGTTTGTGTATTTTCTTCTCTTTATTTAATTTGTCGGGATTTTTAACTATTCTAATAATTAAATAAGTAATTCATTTGTCATCATCTTAACATATTCATATATAGGTAAAATCATATTTTACAAGCATCTAACTTATCTTATTCACTAACTTGGGCATAATCGGGTTGGGTCATATATCAAACAAGGTAAATGTTTTTGCTAGACAAATCGGATATGGCGCTTCAATCACGAGAAGGAAAGTTATGGGAAAAAAGTTTCATTTCGCTACATTACAACCGAAGAGCTAAATGTGACCCCCTGATTAAGATAACTTCCACCTGTCCATGAAAAAACATAATGAAAAACTATGAAGATTTGAGCATCCTCGGGCTCTTGACTCGATGTTGGTCCAATAATTCAATGGGTTTTGAAAGAAAAGAAGTAAGAAAACAGATTGAATCAATGATGTTGCCCATTAACTTGACTACTTTAATTGATGCCTATGGGTTCATCAAAGCTAAATGTTTTTGCTTAGCAATCTTCTATAGATCACATTGCTTCAAACTTCCATTATCATAGAGAAATACTTTAGCCAATTCGGTTTGTTAGTAATATGAGACCATATATAGGGCTGGCAATTTTTGACACGGATATGATAACACGACCCGACACAGAATTAACGAATTTTGCGTTTGACCTTAACATGTGCCGTGTCATTAACAGGTTAACTCGATAAAGACACGTTAATTATCGCGTCTTAACAGGTTAAAGATATGTTAACACGATAGGTCACATGTTAATATTTATTTAAAGGAAAAGTTAGTGGAGAATGAAGGTGGAGATGAACTTTAATGAAGATGAGTGAAAAATCAAAGACTCGTAAGAGTTTAATGTTCTTTTAATCTATTTTGAATATTCGTTTATCAAGTATTATCATGGTTAAATACTAATTTCATGGACTTTTGTTGTTTTGTAGCTTAAAAATTATCATGTTAAGTCATATTTAATATTTAAAACTTATGAATTTTTTTGAAATTTTTATTTTATTTAAAAAATGGGTTTTTATCTTGTCTTATCGTGTAACGTATTTTTTATCGTTTTCGTGTTTAGAAAAAACGACACGATAAGTTATCGTGTCTTGTTCGTGTTTGGCCATATCGTGTTCGTGTCCTATCGTGTTGGACACGATATGCCATCCCTAATCGTATAAAAGAAAATGTCGGCCACATCTTGCTTCATTGTCAATCTTCTAAGGAGATCTTGAGTTCCAGTTTATATTATATCGGATCATCTTACCAGAGACCTGGCCATTTTAATAAGATACAAGGAATATAATTCATGTTATATTCCTAATAGTGTTTTGGTGTATTTAGAAAGCTGAGAATAAAAAAAACTAATAGTATTACCAAAGCCAATCATGATTTATTGGGGATATAAAATCTTTTTCTTTCTATGGATAAAAAGTATAGCAAAAAAGAACGGTCCTATGTGAAAAAACTGGTGTAATTTTATGTTTTAACTGTTTTGTAACCACTTGTGCAACAAAAGTTCGTGGGTGTTGCAAAATAATATATAATTATTTTTTTATTTTTCTAACTAGTATGGTTACGGAAGATATATATAAAGAGAACATATACAAAGAGGACAATGAGTTTATATCTAAAATTTCTTATAGTCATCTACTATACTGGAGTGACTCGACGATTAGTGGAAGTTGTTTTGGTAAAATGATGTATTGCACTGTTGCTTCTGTACTAATTGATACCCAATGGGTATATCTAACGGGTGTTTATATGAAATTAGCGTGTATACACGATTGCTCACAGGAATGCCCGATACCAGACGTGTAAATACCCGATACATACCCGACTAGTTTCGGGCTCGGTATGAGACACACTTTTGAGATTACCTATACTCGTCTCAAACCCGACCATTGCCATCCTTAGGTGAGGTGATCACACTAGTTTATGCAAGAGCAAAATGAACATATTTACATCATTGCACTTGGGTGTGTTCTAATGTGGGAGACTTTGTCTTATGTGGAGGTTTCAATTTTAGACCTCGGAAAATGTAAATATTTATGGTGTACTTAAAAGTATGGTGGTTTTTCATTCTAAAAAAAATTGTACTTTTTACATACAAGCATGTATATATGTTTTGTGTTTTTTAAAATTGTTTCTACACATGTGTAGGTTATGTGTAAGATTATATCTATACTATCTATAATGCAGATTGGAAGGATACCCAATTTGTCAACCACGTACAACTATTTCATGCGCAATGTACTGCTATTTGATGCAGAATGTACCATGGATTTTAAGGGCATTTTAGACTTTTTGACAAAACTTTCATAATAACCCTTACAATTAGTTACATTTTAGCCCCATAAAAAACGAAAAATAAGGCACTAAATTTTCAAACAACACCCCTAAATTCTGTTCAATATGTACAACAATAGATACAATCACTTTAATTAAATATATACAGTCCAGTTTTTACAAAATATATAAACACAGTACACATCAAATACAGTCCAGTTTTTAAATAAAATAGTTACAATCAAGTACATTGTGTTCAAATACAGTCCAGTTTTCCTAAAATATATAAATACAGACCAGTTTGTAAACAACACACTTCAAATACATTCAATTTTTAATGAAATATAAATACAAACCAGTTTTAAAACAAAATGTAAAAACAGTCCAGTTTTTTTATAGCAAATCCAGTACAATTTATTCAAAAACAGTCCAGTTTGTTTTTAGCAGCAACTCCTTTGTACAATTTATTCAACAGTCCAGTTTTCCTAAAATATATAAATACAGACCAGTTTGTAAACAACACACTTCAAATACATTCAATTTTTAATGAAATATAAATACAAACCAGTTTTAAAACAAAATGTAAAAACAGTCCAGTTTTTTTATAGCAAATCCAGTACAATTTATTCAAAAACAGTCCAGTTTGTTTTTAGCAGCAACTCCTTTGTACAATTTATTCAACAGTCCAGTTTTTTTATAGCAAATCTAAGAATATACCTTATGCCATACTCCTTTGTAGCATCCGAGGCAAGTTGCTGCTTGTAAAAAAAATTGTGTTTTTAAGCCCTACAAGCCAATTAAGGTGAATTATAGTGTATACAAAACATAAACTTTATAAAACAACAACACCGCGTGTAAATACCTGACCAAATTATTAAAAAAAACATACGGTTTACCTTCAGTTAATAGAGGCGATGCACCATCCGTGCTGCTACGTACGGTGACCTTTACCTTGGCTGGTGCTAACTTGCCCCGTAACAGACTGTCAGAGAGTGACCATCAGTTTATAGCCAGCAATTGATCAAACAATATCTTTGAAAGGAATCGAAACTTACCTGCAATGTCAGCTGCTGCTCAATCTGTTTATGCAGCTGCTTAGTCTCTTTTGTATACAAAGTTGTCCGGATCCATCCGATTCATCCTTACTACAGATAAATGTAAAATTCACTGCAACAATCATTAAAAATCTGATACTGTAAAGTTCACTGCAATTACAAGTGATTTATAAATTACCAAATGCAACACTCCATTGTAGCATCCAAGGCAAGTTGTTGGTTGATCACAATCAATAGTTGAAAGGACTGGAACCGTACCTGCACTTTCGGCTGATGCTCAATCCGTTAATGTTAGCAGCTTAATTAGTTGCTTCTGCTGCATGATTTGTTGTTCTGCTATTTGATAAGGTTGTCCAAATCCATCCAATCCATCCTTACTACAATCATTGCAACAATCATTAAAAAACTTATAAATGTAAAACTCTTAGTGTTTGTTAAAAACATTGAACAATGATTAATGTAAAATTACCTTTATAGTTGTGTTTGACCCGTGACCGCTATGGTAGACATACCACCGTCGACAAGGCAATTTGGTTGCATCTTCCAACTTCACTAAAAATATATGTCTGCATTTAAAACTAACAATATATGAGATAAAAAAAAACAACTAAATTCCTGTTGACTGTTTTGAAAGTAATCCAAAATACCTTTTAAAATTCATTTTTTACCTGCTCATTGTGTTGTAAACCTTTATCGGTCGAGCCATGTAACAAAATGTTACAAAATATTTAAAAATAACAAAGTTGCAACATATATTTATTTAGAATGTAGTTTGACTAAAAATGTAGTTTTTTAGTTATAATATATTTAAAAACCCATTGCAACTTTTTTAATTAACTGATTGTATAATAAATTTCCAGCTCACATGAAAAAGGATGACAACAATCATATTCGGCCAGTTTTGTCACAAATCAAACTCAAAGGATTCAAAGTCAAAATCCGAGTCGACCAATATCCAGAGAACAAAGCAGAATGCCCCGAAATGTACCAAATGTGCATCAGTAGAAATCCACCATATGATGTACAAGTTGTCCAGACTTTTATTACCACACATGTAACATAATATTCAATAACAACAAAATTGAGTAAAACCAATTTCTAGCATGATAATAACTAATTATAATATGTGCATTTATAATAACTATTTATTAATAATTCAGTTTAACTAAATAATATGTGGATTTATAATAACTCTTTATTAACAAATCAGTTTGACTAAGAAACAGTTCAATTTTAATCGAAAATTTAGGGTGATTTTTTATTTGAAATGCAAACCAAGCGGGAAAAACAAAAGCTGAATACAATAAACCCTAGCTGAATCACACTATAAATAGACTAAGAAACAGTTCATTTGTTTTTGCATACTTGAAATATATTAATTAGACAGGGAACCAATCTCCAATAAGATGAAACAACAATCAATTCAGGTTCGATTATTCATTTATACGATAATATATCTAATTTATATTTATATTTACTTGTTCTCATTAACAGTCTTATTATGCAGGAAGTGATTTATGATGATTTGAAATCAGAAAAAGTCATAACTTCAAAGGTTCCTATGTTTACCTCTATCATCTTCATTTCCTTTTTAAACATATTCTCATTAACAGTCTTATTATACAGGAAGTGATTTATGATGATTTGAAATCAGAACAAGTAATTATGCAGGCTGATTCTGATAGTAGTGTTGAGATTCTCAACCATGGTTTAATGTTTAGTCCATACAAGTCCGATCTTGAACGAGAATGGAGTAAAGAGGTAACTCCACAATTACAATTTACTATATTTCTATAAATGTTTTCATAACAGTTAACATAAAAATTCATACATTACAGGATCAGATTTTTGAACAACAAGATAAGATCTATCAGAACAGAATGAAAAGGGTCAAAAGGCTTGACGAGGAGTGGAACTGGAGTGAAGTTATAGAGCTTGACGGTTCAGATGAAGAAGAAAAAAATCTTTTCAAGTCCTATACAAAGAAGAAAAGTCCACTAAAGATCCCAAGAGTTTCGATTCAAAAGCGAACTAGGCCTCATTTAGTTTGATGCTATATATCTTAAAATTCGTTTTAGATTTGTTTTCTAGACTAAGTTGTTTCCTTAACATGTTTTATTTCGTAAGTTTAATCTTTTTATTTGTTTTTCAGTTTCTATGAATGAATAAAAAATGTGGCTTTTGTTTCATGAATAAATGAATTTATAGTTCCCAACAGAAAACTTTTTATGTTCGTGTAAAATATAATATTTTTAAAAACTATTTAATAATACAAAATCAGTTAAAAAAATTTATATCAATCAACATAAGTATAGATGAAAATATAAGTTCATTATCTTATATAGTATAGATATGACACGTTACTCTGGAAAAAGGAAATGTGAATCCATTTAGACACAAACAAATGTATGTTTACAATAAAACATATAACTTTAATACTTAATATTAAAAAAACTATAATATTTTAGCTTTGCCCTTTCATATTTCGTAAATAGCATATCACAAGGTAATGTATGTTTAATTTTAATATTTCAGATTGGATAATAGCACATCAGCAAACAAAAACATAAACATTTAAGCAGTTGTTATACACTAAAAGTAAAAAAAATAATCAAGTAGTATAGGAATTAAAAAACGACATATGTGAATATTTAATAATTAATATCATTTAAACTAAAACAACTAAATTACATGTAAAATTCTGTTGAGCAAAAATTGTATATTTAATAAACATATAATCAGATTTGACTCTACTTGCTTGCAGAATTTTAGGGATAGACATCAGCTTTTTAAACATATAAAAGATAATCTAGCTTTGCATTTCTCATTGTTTAAATTATATTAGATTTAACATTTTTTAATCAAAAAACTTAAGCAAGTAATATAGTACTTACATATATTAAAATAAACGTTTATTGAGATCAAATTTTAATATTTCAGATTGGATAATAGCACCTCAGCAAACAAAACATAAACATTTAAGCAGTTTTTAAGGCACTAAAAGTAAAATAGGCATAAATATAATGTATATATCATATTAGATTAAACAGTTTTTAGTTAAAAAATAATCAAGTAGTATAGGAATTAAAAAACGACATATGTGAATATTTAATAATTAATAACATTTTCAAGATAAAACCTAAATTATAAGTAAAATTCTGTTGAGAAAAAATGTATATTAAAAAAACTTATAATCGGATTTGACTCTACTTGCTTGCAGAATTTTAGGGATAGATATCAGCTTTTTAAACCTATAAAAGATAGTTTAGGTTTGCATTTCTCATTTCATAATAGCAAATCACAAACACAGGTAAGTTTACGATTTAAAAAAATAATCAAGTAGTATAGGAATTAAAAAACGACATATGTGAATATTTAATAATTAATATCATTTAAACTAAAACAACTAAATTACATGTAAAATTCTGTTGAGAAAAAACTGTATATTTAATAAACATATAATCAGATTTGACTCTACTTGCTTGCAGAATTTTAGGGATAGACATCAGCTTTTTAAACTTATAAAAGATAATCTAGCTTTGCATTTCTCATTGTTTAAATTATATTAGATTTAACATTTTTTAATCAAAAAACTTAAGCAAGTAATATAGTACTTACATATATTAAAATAAACGTTTATTGAGCTCAAATTTTAATATTTCAGATTGGATAATAGCACCTCAGCAAACAAAATATAAACATTTAAGCAGTTTTTAAGACACTAAAAGTAAAATAGGCATAAATACAATGTATATATCATATTAGATTAAACAGTTTTTAGTTAAAAAATAATCAAGTAGTATAGGAATTAAAAAACGACATATGTGAATATTTAATAATTAATAACATTTTCAAGATAAAACCTAAATTATATGTAAAATTCTGTTGAGAAAAAATGTATATTAAATAAACTTATAATCGGATTTGACTCTACTTGCTTGCAGAATTTTAGGGATAGACATCAGCTTTTTAAACCTATAAAAGATAGTTTAGGTTTGCATTTCTCATTTCATAATAGCAAATCACAAACACAGGTAAGTTTACGATTTAAGCAAACACAAACATATGATTTTACCGATTTTTACAAGCTCCTAACACTAATCTTATTCACTCTACAGGAGCTTTGCTTTATTACACAAAGACACGGTTCAGGTATGCTTAGAAGTTCATGTTTTCATTTTTTATGCTGCAAACAATTTTTAAACTCTGTTTTTATACTATATTTTGGAGCTTCGTTTGATTGAATAGCAAAAAGGTTCAAGTGCTTTCACTAATATTTCAACTCCTCTAACAGTTATGTATTGTATTTTTGATGAAAACTAAATATTTGTGTCACACGTGTTGTGTTTTAATTTTATTCTGCAAACAGTTTTTATATTAAAACATATATTTTATATACCCAGGAAAAAGATTCAAGTTTTTTCAGTGCATTTTTCAAGTCTTCAAACAGGTATGTATTCATTTTTATATTAAATCTAAACCAATGTTATATATGTTGCATATTAGATTGTTTTTTATGTTTATTATTGAAACTTCAACTACTTATGTTATGTTTAGTATTTAGTTTAAATAGGACTTTCAACTTCTTATTTTATGTTTAGTGCTTAGCTACTTGTAGGTATCTTTAATGTTTAACTACATAACACATCTAATCTATATACTAAACAAACAATCTCACCCAAAATCATATCAATAGCAATTATACAATATGCAGCACCATTCAACAACCACTAATAAAAAACTTCAAAAGTTAAACAACGAATCTAAACAAATAAAATAAAATTTAAAGCAATATAGCACGTTAGATCAATAAAACTGTTGAAATCTACTTTAAGCTGACAAATAGTTAACCAGCTTGTAGGTGTCTTTATTGATTAAATACATAACATAAGAAGTTAATTGATTCATCAATAAGCATAGTTTCTTTCTTATATTATCCTTTATAGTAGCATATTATTAAAAAATCTATTATCCAATTTAAATGAATATTTGTATAATAATAAACTTATCATTCAGTAATAATCTGCTAAAAGTTACTAAAACAAAATGTTCATTTATGGATCTACATAAAAAATTTCACAAAGTTGCTTGTTATTCAACAACCAGAAATCAAAAACAGCATCATTATTCAACAAAGTTTAACAATATATACACTTAACTAAAGCAGATAAACACTTGAGCAAACAACATAGACCAATAACAATGATGTAATATGCTTTGAGTTGACAAATAATTAAACAGCTTGACACAGAAACAAACACAACAACAAACAACATAGTTAAGTGTTAAAACTAACACCAATCTCCACCAAACTCTTTCAACATGTTAAAATTTACCAAAAACATATATTTATCATACATGTTAAAAAAACTAAGCAGTCTTAACAATATACCCAAGTATCTCTGAAAAAAAGTCTTAAGATTTTATCTAACTTTTAAAAAACTCTAACAGCTTAAACAAATATCAAACCTTACAATAATCTATTTCAAGGAAATTTCATATAAACATCTTAAAATCTTAGACAAACAATTTAAAACACATAAACATTATCAAACTATTACGTCCCATCGTTAATGATCCAACGTATCCACACAATTAAAAACCAATCACAATCAATGTCAACGAAGCCTAGATGGAGGCCAGATTCCAAAACCTCTCTACTGAAGGTTGGACAAGCACATCTAGGGAGTTAGACACTTCGTATGATTGATTTCATTTACAAAAGTATCATAAAAACAAGTTACATGTGACACAAAAATAATGTATTTAAGACTAATAGTCAATCTTCATATAAAACAAACAAAATGAAAATTAAAAATGAAGTATACTAGCTAAAAGAACCTCGCCTATAGTCCAAGTTTTAACATCAGTGGGCAGTTGATTCCCGATTCCAATCGGAAACTCACTGGTGAAGGTACTTGCTACTGGTCGAGGTTTATAGATGACTTACAGCGCTGTTTCATAGGTTTAATGTGTTACACCACATTGTTAGTTTATTCTGGTCTCTTATAATGCTGCTCACCAGTGGCCAGGTTATCCTGGTCCAATAATTCATGCCTTAAACCAGTGGGCAGTTGATTCCCGAGTACAATCGGAAACTCACTGGTTAAGGGACCCTACAACAGTATTAAACAATAATATTATAACAGACAACCCACAAATAAAGGTAATTAGTATTTAAAACTTCTTGAATCGACTCAACAATAATCTAACTTACCAAGATATTGTTAAAGAAGCATCTTCGAAAGTCAAACTTTGAATGCGTCCCTCACAAATAGAACAAAAAAATAAGCTTATGAAGTTAGATTCTAAATAAAATTTTACTTAAAAGTAAATAAAATATGAAAATAAACAAAAAGTACCTTACTTCATCATAAGATCATTCATAAAAGTAATTTCCGAGAGTGAATCAGATATATTGAAATCGTCAAAATACCTACAAGTTCCGCATTACAAAATATATAAGTAATCAATATATTTAAAAGCATAATGTACATGATGAAATAAAATAATAATTCAGAATCATACAACGTAATTAAGATTTACTTATCCAAACAGCAATAATATTAACAAAGGCTCTTACATTGATTGTTAATTATATGCTATTGATCATTAAACATAGATAACAAACTTTTCAAAACATTAGATAAGTTTGCATAACTTAAAAACAATTAAACACAACGTTTTAATGCTTTAAAAAACCAAAACAATTACACATATATAGCATAACTACAAATTGAATGTTGAATCAAACCCACAAAAACCCATATGAACCCTAATCCAAATGAAATAATTAAAAATAAACACATATATTGAATAGATCTAGACTATATTGTAATAACATTTAGCACATATTTTGACATCACTTTTAAAGCCAAACAACAAATCAGATCTAAAACTTAATACTTTTTATGCTTAAACAAATGTATCTATTGAAATAAACACAAAAATAATCGCAACTCACAACCATCAAACATAGTTAAAAGCAAATATTAAACATGTTAATTAATACTATAACATAAACTTATATACATGTACCAAATACACCATATAGTTGTGTTTTCATACCTATCAAGCTTACAAACCAACCAAAATTGTTAAAAAGTATATATACTAACAGTAGTTAACATTATTTGCTAATCATCATATATAATATTCACATATCAGACTTAATCTTCACATATCAGATAACTTATAATGCGTTTAAAACATAAAGCAAGCATTGGATATGAAGCATGTATTAGAACAACTATTAGATTACAATTAAACCTACTAAAAGAAACATCTAAACTTAAACCAAGAATCAAATAAATGAAGACCATAAAGTGGACCAAAAGTACTAATATTTGTTTACACAAAATGAAAACAAATGTATAACCGTTGATAAGAACACAAAAATCAAAACAAATCTTTAACCAAATAACAGGAAACAAAATTCTGGAAATAAAATATAAAAGATATTAAAAAAAACAATAACATAATAACAGATTTGAACGAAAATATGTATAAAAAATAAAAAAAATTAAGTATCATACAGGAAAACAAAACTTTACATTCATGATTTCAACATATCAAAACACAAAACATGACAAAGAACATATCTGAAAAAAAAATGTAAGAAACTTACCAAAAAACATGAAAAGAGGTTATAAGATTTACTTATCCAAACAGCAATAATATTAACAAAGGCTCTTACATTGATTGTTAATTATATGCTATTGATCATTAAACATAGATAACAAACTTTTCAAAACATTAGATAAGTTTGCATAACTTAAAAACAATTAAACACAACGTTTTAATGCTTATCCAAACAGCAATAATATTAACAAAGGCTCTTACATTGATTGTTAATTATATGCTATTGATCATTAAACATAGATAACAAACTTTTTCAAAACATTAGATAAGTTTGTATAACTTAAAAACAATTAAACACAACGTTTTAATGCTTTAAAAAACCAAAACAATTACACATATATAGCATAACTACAAATTGAATGTTGAATCAAACCCACAAAAACCCATATGAACCCTAATCCAAATGAAATAATTAAAAATAAACACATATATTGAATAGATCTAGACTATATTGTAATAACATTTAGCACATATTTTGACATCACTTTTAAAGCCAAACAACAAATCAGATCTAAAACTTAATACTTTTTATGCTTAAACAAATGTATCTATTGAAATAAACACAAAAATAATCGCAACTCACAACCATCAAACATAGTTAAAAGCAAATATTAAACATGTTAATTAATACTATAACATAAACTTATATACATGTACCAAATACACCATATAGTTGTGTTTTCATACCGATCAAGCTTACAAACCAACCAAAATTGTTAAAAAGTATATATTCTAACAGTAGTTAACATGATTTGCTAATCATCATATATAATATTCACATATCAGACTTAATCTTCACATATCAGATAACTTATAATGCGTCTAAAACATAAAGCAAGCATTGGATATGAAGCATGTATTAGAACAACTATTAGATTACAATTAAACCTACTAAAAGAAACATCTAAACTTAAACCAAGAATCAAATAAATGAAGACCATAAAGTGGACCAAAAATACTAATATTTGTTTACACAAAATGAAAACAAATGTATAACCGTTGATAAGAACACAAAAATCAAAACAAATCTTTAACCAAATAACAGGAAACAAAATTCTGGAAATAAAATATAAAAGTTATTAAAAAAAACAATAACATAATAACAGATTTGAACGAAAATATGTATAAAAAATAAAAAAAATTAAGTATCATACATGAAAACAAAACTTTACATTCATGATTTCAACATATCAAAACACAAAACATGACAAAGAACATATCTGAAAAAAAAATGTAAGAAACTTACCAAAAAACATGAAAAGAGGTTAAAATCATCGATATACACCCCAAAAACAGAAAAAAAAAACAAAAAAAAATATGTAAATATTAGGGTTTTAACAGATCTGAAGTAAACGAAATATAGAGACAGGAGTAAAAATTAGGTTTAGTATTTTGAAAAGCAAAGACTGAAATAGAACATAACAAACAGAAGAAAACATGTAGACAACAAAAATATGAAGTAATCAAACCTGATTAGAAGAGACACGACTGGAATCGGTAGGAAGAATCAAACTATGAAGATGTCTTAACGAACGATCTGCTACAACCTAATAATCGAAACTCTCAATTAGTATAAACAAACCAAAACGTATAAAAAATCAACAATATAGGTTGCTAATCGTTTTACCTTGATACCATTACCCTTTAATCGCCACCGTGTGTGTTGAAAGATACATCAGTAAACATTCGAAACAACGACAAACGAAACTTCATTGACCCAAACCATTAGATCTTCAACCGGATACCACGGATGCGATGTCCAGATGAAGCCGGTAAAGGAAAAGAAGACGATTAGGGTTTGTCGGAATAGGAGCCGACTAGGGTTTGAACCGGAGATAAAAAGAGGCGACGATGTAGATTAGGGTTTGAGAGTTGATTAGTGTGTATATATATGCCCATGGTTCTACCGTATTCAAAATACCCGACCCATTTACCATACCCTAACCCAAACGGTTTTTTTATTCAATAATTGTATAATAATTTCTTATAAAAAGCAAAATTTTATAAAAAAAAAACTTATAAAAAGCCCAATTTTTTTTAATCCAGACGCATGCATTGATTAAATTCGTTAACATTTTGTCTTCAAGTTATATATCGTCGATATGCATCCATTAACTAAAAAAATTTTAATCCATGAATAAATATTATAGATATACAGATTCTTACCTTATTCTAGCAATTCATTTTATTTAAACTCTTTACCAATTTGTCTTCCAGTTACAACCTATCGTCATCGTTATGAATCCATCAACTAAGATAGTACGGATAAATGTCAATGCTCGTCGTACTACTTCAATCGATGATCTTCCTACAGACATACTATCTTCTGAGATATTAGTAAGGCTTCCTGCAAAGTGTATCGGTGTATATAGGACCGTGTCTAAGCAATGGTTGTCATTGTTAAGTTCTAAAAATTTTATCTTGCTGCATTGTCGTCACATCTCCACTTCCTATAAACAAATGTTTTTTTCTGTTGCTATGTTCCAGTCGTCTGTCTTTCCCGTTACTTTTGATCCATCCTATTATTTGTCAAAATCCCTAATTCCACTACCAACAAATACTTATTGGTATGATGTTCGCGTCCTAACAAGCTTCGATGGTCTTGTATGCCTTTCCTTTCGCGGAACCCAAAAAATGATCCTCTGGAACCCATTAACCCACGCAACTAAATTCGTTTCTAGCACTGTAAGTCGAGGTAGATTCAAACAAAAAACAGATGCTGTCGGTTTGTATGTTTCTTCTTCGAATGAGTACATGCTTCTACATGCAAAACGCAAAAATGGCTCGATGAAGCTTTACAAATATTCATCTAGGCGTGACTCATGG
This sequence comes from Tagetes erecta, assembly GCA_030867185.1. Taxonomy (NCBI): domain Eukaryota; kingdom Viridiplantae; phylum Streptophyta; class Magnoliopsida; order Asterales; family Asteraceae; genus Tagetes; species Tagetes erecta. Next base: position 13,098,593 of record CM061494.1, read on the forward strand.
CGCAAGATGGGGTTCGTCGACGAACGAAAGTACCATAACTATAAAATGTCTTGGTCTAACGGAACTTTCTTCCAAGGAGTTGTTTATTTTATTGTTAAAGTGGATGCTGCTGGTATGGGAAATTACTTATTTAGTTTTCACGTGGATTCTGATGAGTTAAAGTCTAAGCCAGAACCAACAACCACAAATCACGACGACGATGGGAGTTTAGTTGTGGTGCGTAACCAGCTTCACATGTTTGTTTCTAACAGTTTACCTAATTGGTCTCTTGACTTGTGGAGGATGGACGGTGAAAACTGGACGAAAATATGGGTTCGCCAAAACATTCTTCCCCCGTCGCTTTTTCGTCGCACCATTACGTACGTCGTTAGTACATGCAAGTTTCTTGTGGTAAGCAGATCTGGAACTGTTTTTGAACTAGATACTACTAAGAATGGCATAGAGTGTTACTACCCAGTGTTTCCTGAGAGCAGGATACAAGGAGCTGTTTATACCGAGACTCTTGTGTCGCCGGATTTTTAGTATCTGAAATCATATTTTTTCATATGTTTTTTTTGAATGTTTTGTCTTTCATTTATTTCAACAAGATGATATTTCCAGTATTGTAATGTTAGTATGAATTTTTTGGTGTTTTGTATGTTTATGTAAGACGATAGATCATATCTTTTTTTTACGTTTGTTTGAAAGTTTTTTTGAATGTTTATTTTATCAAATTTCGAACTTAATTTTTGATTCCGTTTTGCTATGTAATGGAAATGACTTTTAACCATAATTTCGTCATGTTTATGTCTTTGTCTTTTGGTATAAATAAATTATACACGCTCATTACCAGTAGCTATACTATAGAATTAAAAAAAATATATATTTTACTTCTTTTGGATTATTTATATTACTTAAAGTTAATTTAATGCAAACTTTTAATATTTGTGCGACCTTTTTTAAACTTATGTTTCTTTAAAGACCAAATTGTAAAGGTTTTTGTTTGGTGTTAATACTGAAGGTATAATTGGTCATGGATTCGCATATCATTGTCGATGACTTTGCGTCGGTCACACAAGAGTGCGTTTGGTATACTTTGTCCTTTGTTTGGGTCGACTTCGTATTGCTCAGCGCGTCTGGGGACAAAATTCTGATAGTTTTTCTTGACCAACACGTAAGATCCATTGCTTACTCTTATAAAGTTATAAAATAACATTACGTGCATGGTTTTTACCAACAATAGATTCGTTTTTTTAGAGACAACGGGTCGTCGGTTTTATCTCGAAAGATTTCATGCAAATGTACAGAGACATGGATCTGGTTGGAAACATGTTTGTTCTAAATCGTTTTCGAAGGGAGAGGTTCGAATTCAATGAGTGGCCCAAATACAAAAACTACCTATTGGTTTGGAGTGACTTCAAGGTTAATTTTAATGAGCGTACTAAACTTATACGGTTCTCAACTCATCAGCCAAAAGGGTTACGCGTGTTTCCATTAGTGCCTAACATTAAATTTCTTTTGGAGAACAGTAGCGGGGTTAAAAAAATCTATGGTACGTATAATTTTTTCTTTAATAAAGATAACTTTTGAGCCCATGCTACATAATTTTTTTTACAAAATATAAAGAGCATTTATTGTTTTAGATGTTGTTGGGAAGATTGTCAAAGGAGTACGGCTATGTGGAGAGAGACGAATGTTTCTTAAAGATGATACGTAAGACATTTGAAGTATTATCAATACTATATAAATTTAAATCCCTTATTCATACAATATATTTTGTTCATAATATAATATATGATTTAGCAGTGGTGGATGTATACAATTGTCTTTATACGACCCGCCGGATATTCATATGGTTAACACCTTTCGTGCCATCATAGAAAAATCAATTGTCTTTGTATCTCGGGTCAAGTTAATTCGTTTGCCGGATGGTATGTTAGCCTCTGAACTTTTTAAAGATTCACATATATTTTTCGGTCCATGTCGTTCTCTATAACTTACACATCTCATTTTTCGCTTATAGGGAATATTTTACGGTCAACTAAGTTCACTAAGGTTGTCGTTGAACCAAACATGCCGGAGGCTCGTTCTATTTCAGAAAATAGTTTGTTCTTTTAGTTTATGTAGTTTGTTACAAACATTTATTACGCATTTATATATGTTTATTTATTGAACACTTTCCTTTTTCATCAGAAACCAAATTAAGCGAACAAAACATCGATGTTCACAATCGCGATAATATTTAGTCGTTGACTGACTTTAATATAATTAGACAATCAAAACAAGCCTTGCAGAATGAAACAAAAAAATAAGCACCGGCAATTTAGTCACATGATCATACATTCAACAGAACTCACAGTAGACATAAAAATAATATAATATAATATATTCTTTTGTTACTATTTATACGTTATATATTATGTTGCTTTTCATACAAAGTTACATATAAATCTTATAAACTAAAAACTAACAACAAACTATTAAAGATCAATATACACCATGAAACTTAGATGGCGAAAAAAAATCACAATTCTGATTAATTAAAGACAACGAAACCAATATACTTCGTACTATACATGATTTGATGGATATGACCCAAATATAATCTTTGTTTCGTTTTTTTTATTATGTCTGCCATACATAAATTGTTATAGATTACGTTACTTTAGATTTGTTTCAAGTTTGTTCGAGCACATAGATATCTTAGTTAATTTTTATTACCTACAAATGTATGTATTGGTAAATCTACTATGTAATCGTTCTGACAACGTAGTTTTTCATCCTAAAAGGTATTCCTAATTTTAAAATGACCAACGGGCAACCAATGGATCATAATGTCGTTTCCTCCTCAACTCCATCTACCTCACGAGGTAGCAAGAGAAAAGAGTATCAAAGACAACGTTATTTAGACAAAGAGAATAAGAAAGTGGCAAACGACACCAGCGTCGGTTTCTCTCAACGCGCGCCTCTTGTATCACGTTCGACTAATCTGTCGTGTGAAAGGATGCCTTTAGGAGTCTTACACCCTAATAGCTCGAACAATCAAATAGGGGAGCGGGATAGAAGATTGTATGCTGCACGTAAAGATAAAGGAAAAGAGATTTCAAATGATGCTGAGGTTTCACTAATTATATCGGACGATCAACCACCGGTGCGAGACATGAACATAGCAGAGGATCCATATAACTTTGTTTACAACGGTGTACCGACGGAGTCTCTCATCTTAAAGGATCGGAGTTCCTGTTTGAAATGTTTTGCAAAACTATTCAAATATGAATTCCCAACCTTTTGTTGCATGAATGGCCAGACTGAATTAGCCCATTTAGAGATCCCACGTGAGCTATACATGCTTTTCACGTTGCAAAATGAAATTGGAGTATTGTTTAGGTCCAACATACGAGCTTATAACACCAATTTTAGTTTCGCCTCGATGGGAGTCACGTTGGATGAAACACTGAACAATATGAGGGACGGGGTATATACCTTTCGCGCACATAAAGGAATCTATCACAGGATTGACCAGTTAGTCTCCAGGGATGGAACTCCCAGATACTTACAGTTGTACTTTTATGACCCCGAAACCGAGCTAGAACACAGGCTCCGATGGCCAAACCTTGATCGGAGTATTACTAATAAGTTGACACGTGTTCTTTCTACAAATCCTTACGTAATGACATTTCGTAGACTTTCCGAACTGGGTCCTCTAGACGAATATAGAGTCACCCTTAACGCTTCTGTTGAGGTTGACCAGAGGGTGTACAACCGACCAACGACATCCGAGGTATATGATTAACATAAATTTAGATTTAGCCCTATGATTATTATTATTCTTAAAACACATATTCTTTAGGTTGCCGGTATATGGGTTGAAGGCAATGACAATATTACAACATATAAAAGAAGTATTGTCGTGTACGGAAGGTCGGATCATTCTCAAACTATTCAGCCGTACTTTGGATGTTACGATCCGTTATGCTATCCTTTGTTTTTTCCGCGTGGTGAGTCGGGATGGCATCCTAACATACCACGAAAAGGGGTGTCAATCAGTGCAGTTAATAACCAATCGGAGATCATCGACGAAGAGCCAGGAGGTACAGAAAAATATTGTGGTTTTTAAAAGATGAATTATAGTTTATAGTAATAAGTTGATCTTTTATTTACATCCAGGTGCTAACCAACAAAGTGGTAGGACAACAGTAGCGATGCGAGAGTATTATTGTTACAAGTTTCAGATTCGCCCATTCGAGAACTTATTATTGTTAGGTGGTCGGCTGCTACAACAGTTTGTCGTTGATATCTACATAAAGATTGAGACATCCCGATTACAGTATATTGAGTACCACCAAAATGAGATACGTGCTGATCTATACCAAGGTATTGTTGATTGTGTGCATGCTGGGGAGGTTCAGCCAAACAGAGTCGGACAACGGATTGTATTGCCTGCGAGTTTCGTTGGAGGGCCTCGCGATATGCGGCGACGTTTTTTAGATGCCATGACTTTAGTTCAAGATGACGGACGTCCCGATTTTTTCCTGACAATGACTTGTAATCCTCAGTGGCCTGAGATATGTGATAACTTAAAACCTGGCCAAACTGCACAAGATCGTCCAGATCTTGTTTCCAGAGTGTTTCGTGCCCGATTAGAAGAGCTGAAGCATCAGTTGTTCAAGAAACGTATACTCGGTCATGTGAAGTCATACGTTTACGTCATCGAGTTTCAGAAGCGTGGTTTGCCGCATGCGCATTTCCTCCTTATCATGCACGCGGAAGACAAAATGGGTAACCCTGATCATTATGATAAGGTTGTGTGTGCAGAGATTCCTGACCCGGTACGACATCCGAAGCTGCACGAAGTTGTTGTTAAGCACATGATGCATGGTCCCTGCGGTGCTTTGCGGAAAAGCAGTCCATGTATGCAGGGTGATCCACCGGTATGTCGGTTTCATTATCCTAGAGGGTTTAATGAACAGACGACACAAGGAGAGGATTCATATCCTTTATATAGAAGGAGAGACAATAAGATTAGTGTTGATGTGCGAGGATCAAATCTTGATAACAGATGGGTGGTCCCTTATAACCCAAGGCTTCTTATGATGTTTAACTGTCATATGAATGTCGAGGTTTGTTCAAGTATAAAATCAGTTAAGTATCTGTTTAAATATGTTTACAAAGGCCACGACAAGCAAGTTATTCACGTCGATGAAGACGGCCCAAGTGTTATTAACGAGATAAAAAGATATCAGGATGCGCGTTACGTGTCTCCGCCAGAGGCCATGTGGCGTATTTTTCAATTCGACCTTTCAAAAATCCATCCTTCGGTGTTGGCCTTACAGCTTCATCTTCCAAATATGCAAATGGTTAGATTTAGGGAGAGTGATACGCTGGAAAACATTGTTGATAGGGAGTCAAACAAGGATTCCATGCTCACTGCATTTTTTAAAACAAACAGATCGCTCCCCAATGCTAGACAATATCTTTATAAAGATTTTCCTAAACACTTCACTTGGAATGCAAGCGCCCGTAAATGGAACGAGCGTAAAGCTCAGGGACAACGAGGTCGTATTGTTGCTGCTAATCCCGCTGAAGGCGAAAGGTACTACTTGCGCCTGCTTTTGTTAAATGTAAGAGGACCTACTTCTTTTGAAAATCTTCGCACGATTGATGGTGTAACACACCCAACATTTCGAAAAGCGGCTCTAGAGCTTGGGTTAATAGAGAACGATGACAGTTTATCACAATGTCTTACGGAAGCCTCTTTCTTTCAGTTTCCCGGTTCACTAAGAAGGTTGTTCGCTACAATAATGGTATTTTGCGAACCTGGTGACATTCGTAGGCTGTGGAATGAACACTTCGAATCGCTCTCTGAAGATTATCGTTTGCATTGCCAGAACGCGGAACGAGTACAGAATATGGTTCTTACCGACATTAGGGTTTTCCTACAATCTATGGGTAAACATATTTGTGACTTTGATCTTCCTGATATAACACAAGAAAACGTACAACACGCAAGTTCCCGTGAGGTGCAGGAGGAGTATGAGATAGTTGTGGATCCTGAACACTTGCGTTATCATAACGACCTAAATTCAGACCAGAAAAGTGTGTTTGACGAGATCATGTCACATGTGAATCATGATCGTCCGGGTGTATTCTTTGTAGATGGACCTGGTGGGACGGGGAAAACGTTTTTGTATAAAGCTTTGTTGGCTCAAGTTCGTTCGCGCGGTCTTATTGCTCTAGCGACCGCCTCATCTGGTGCTGCCGCGAATAATATGCCAGGAGGTAGAACGGCTCACTCGAGGTTCAAAATTCCTATCACTCTTGACAAAAACTCGATGTGCGCGATAAAAAAACAAAGCGGTGCGGCTGAAATACTTAAGTTGGCCACATTAATCATATGGGACGAGGCATCTATGGCAAAACGTCAGGGGATAGAGGCCGTTGATCGAACATTGCAGGATATTATAGGCGTTAGTCTTCCATTTGGTGGAAAGATAATGGTAATGGGAGGGGATTTCAGGCAGGTGTTGCCAGTCATCAAACGTGGCACTCGCGCACAGATTGTGGACGCCAGTCTACGGATGTCACCTTTGTGGTCTGTGATGAAGAAGATGCGCCTGACCATAAACATGAGAGCGCGTACAGATCCGTGGTTTTCTGATTTCCTCCTGAGAGTGGGTGATGGGACCGAAGAGTCAATCGAAGGTACCTTTATCCGTATACCAGACGACATGACGGTTCCGTGCATAGATAAAAAAGAATCGGTAAAAGATTTGATAAAAGTTGTATTTCCTGCGATACAAGAAAACGTACGCTCTTCGGAATACATAATCAACAGAGCCATATTATCCACAAAAAATAAAAGTGTTGATGAAATAAATGATCAAATGATTGACGTGTTCCAAGGGGAGGAAAAGGTTTATTATAGTTTTGATGTGGTAGAAGATGATCACCACAACTTTTATCCTATCGAGTTCTTGAACGCGCTAACTGTTAGTGGACTCCCGCCTCATAAGCTTCGCCTGAAGATTGGGTGTCCCATTATACTGTTACGGAATATCGACCCTTCACACGGTCTATGTAATGGCACACGGTTGATATGTAGAGCCTTCCAACGCAATGTTATTGATGCCGAGATAGCAGTGGGTCAACATGCAGGAAAACGAGTGTTTTTGCCTAGAATCCCTCTAAGTCTTTCTGAGGACGAAATGTTTCCGTTCAAGCTTAAAAGAAAACAATTTCCCATTCGACTTAGCTTTTCAATGACCATCAATAAAGCTCAAGGTCAAACAATCCCTCATGTTGGCGTTTATCTTCCGGATTCTGTTTTTTCTCACGGCCAGCTTTATGTGGCGTTATCAAGAGGGATATCACGGGGGAATACAAAAGTTTTAGTACACCCTGCTAGAGACTTCAAACAAAACGGAGTGTACACCTCAAATGTCGTGTATCGCGAGGTTTTGCATGATATGTGAAATGTATGTGTGCTATAACTTAATAATATGCTTTCATATGTTAACGTTTGTGTTTTTTATTATAACCTCAATGTCGTTTTTCATTTGATATATTTTCATTTTTTCAAACTATTATTATGATGTGCATACAAACTTATTTTATTTTGTTTTCTCAGGGTTAAAAAATCTAATATGGAGCAGATTAATGTTAACTTGAATGATGTGCCAGGTATTCTTAAAATTAAGGTTATATAAAACACATGATTTTTTGAAAACTTATGTCAACAACTAAACATTATAATTTCAGAGAACAACGTTGCTCCAGCTCCAACGAATGAGGTGACAGTCAAAGAGGAGATACTTGTCAACGTCCAACAACAAAAGGATGTAATAGGTGAAGCCAAAGAAAAGCCTGAAATCCCTGGTTTTTCTGAAGATGATACTTGGTGGTGGGAAAATAGGGATCTAATCGAAGAGCTGTGTAAGAAGTACGATTAATTTTCGTTCCATCTTCATGAACTCACGTGGATCATTTGTTTTCAGCTCGTATGTTAAGATTTGAATGTTACGTATTTAACTCATGGTTATTTGAATATTATCGTCTTCGGTTTTCATCTTCAATTGTTAATTATATTATATACATGTTAAACTCCATCACCTAAGTCCATACTATAAAAAATTGTCGCCAAAAATATCGACCCCGCTGCATCGCGCGGGTACCTACTAGTATACAACTATGTGAAATTTATTCTAATGTTTAAGAGAATATAAACATTGCATTTCTATCATCTTTATTTACTTAAAAGGCTTTTAAAATAATTAAAATGAATTATTCATTACGTGTTCTCTTAATATTTAGTGTTCTGTATAATTCGTTAACTATGTTATAAAAGAAAATTTACCATAACTATCCGGGTTTTAAATCTTTGTGTGATTATAACATGTGGTTTAAAACAGCTGATTCATGAGTATTGAGGGGAGCGGTATTTAAGGAACATGTTTTATTCCTAAGGTAGTGTCGTATATAATCAAAAAACCTACAAAAGAGGTATATGTGTTCAAAGACTTAAAAATAAACTATATGATACTCGTGTTAATAATCTCTTAGTAATTTTTTTGGTTTACATTATATGGATGAAGTAAATAGCCCTCAAGACTTACTATTTATATAGGTTAAAGGTTATAGATTGTAATAATTTAAACTTTAGTATATTAGCCGTCCTTTTTAGGAAAAACCAACAAATACCTACCCCGTAAGAAATTATTTGTAGCAGTCTCAACGTGTAAACTTTTTTTTTCCATCGAGCATTTTCTAACTCGTCATTTTTGTGTCAAAAAAACATATCTGACCACTTTTGTGACTAAAAAAACTTATCAAGCCATTTTTTGTCACGATTAGAAAAAGAACCGGTGGAGAAAAGTAATTTACAAGTTGAAACTTGAAAGTGCCAAAAGAAATTATTAAGTTAAAATCAATATCGGTCAGTACACTAAAGCTTATATTACAAAAAGCTAATAACCATGTACTTAAAAAAAGATATACGCTACACGTTACGAATTCAACCATTGTTTTCACCCCATTTTTGAACGAAAACTCATTGATGCACCAAATTTTGGTAGAAACCAACACAAACATTTCAAACATGCTAGACAAATTAGGTGGAGTGATTATGGTCTAAGAGATGCTATAAACACTTTCTTTATGATAGCAAACCCAACTACCACTAAAATTTAAGTTTTATTTTTAATAGCCCCTTTAACTTAATGGGTTATTGGATTTAATCACCTTCAACTATTGGTTATTGGCCGCTGTCACCCTCAAGTATCACTTTGGCCAATATCACTCCCAACTAAACACTTTGGTGTCTGTATCACCAAAATTTAACAAAAATTAACCAAAAATTAACCAAAAGTGACTTGAATTGGTTAAGTTTTGGTGATACGGTGTCCGTAACACCAAAAGCTAACCAAAAAATAATCAAAAGTTAACCAAAAGTCACTTGAATTGGTTGACTTTTGGTGATACGGACACCAAAGTGTTTAGTTGGGAGTGATATTGGCCAAAGTGATACTTGAGGGTGACAGCGGCCAATAACCAATAGTTGAAGGTGATTAAATCCAATAACCCTAACTTAATTAATACTTTCTTTATGTTTATATGTCTTGAGTGTTACAAATATGCTAGGAATAAAATTCAACTTTTTTCATTGAATTCTTGTGAACCTAACGCCCATTAATATCTCTCATGTATATACAAAAGAAGTATTGTGTGGTGCATGATTTTAGATTGCTAATAAAAAGGATAGTTGTGTCATTATCAAAATTTAAGGGCATTTAAAACTTTCTTTCCACATACACCTTTTAAGAAATTGTATTTTCCATTAAGCCCTCACATATACAAAACATTTACATTAGTAGATATAAACTTTACCATATCTTGAAAAACCCACAATATAAACTTTATAATTTGCAACTAAACTTCATCTAGCTCAAATAAAAGTTGCCTACATATTGGACATGATGAATGTAACACAAGCCATTTATCTATACATTTAACATGAAACAAATGTTTACACTTTGGCAAAATTCTCATCTTTTCACCTTCACAAAAGTCTCCTAGGCAAATCGGACAGTCGGTTGCCGGAATTTTCGTCTCCGACCGATAAACCACCACCGGAATTTCACTCAACTTACCTTTCTTCCGGGCACTCGAGGCCATTCTCGTTGTTGTTTGGCTCGAATTCCCAAAAATAAAGGTTCGGCCACATCGAAAAAAGCATCGCACAATCGAGTTAAGCCCAAGTGCACATATCAATGCACATAACAAAACAGCTAGTATGATCATCATGTTGTTGTCAAAATTGTCGTCTCCTGTGGTGTATCCACCGTCCGTTGAGCTTCCGTTGGCGGGTGACGGTGAAACCGACATGTCGGGTTGTTGTAGGCGGCGGTACACCATGGTAAGAAGCGGTTATGAATTGAAGTTGGAATGATTGTTTTGAGGTTTTTGAATGAAAGAAATGAAGTGTTGGAATGATTGAAGCAAGAACAAAAGAGTGGAAGCAAAGAATTTTGATGAGTGGGAATCAAGAAAAATGAAAGAGTAATGGGACATAAAGATCATAGAATATGGTATCCATGCATGGAAGCCATTGAAGTGAGACAGAGAGAGATTTTTTTGATTGAATGGAATGAAAGATTGTTTTTTTGAGGTTTATGTTGGACATGTGGATCTAGTTGCTTGGTAGTTGGAACAATCACACAAAAGACTAGATATTTTGAGCTGCCAATAGTATCATTCATTAACAACTTATATATGTGTCATAATTTGCAAATTAACTTACAAATAATTATACTCAATAATTCAGTTAGTGCTGGTGAGACAGACAACTTTTACTTACAAACGAGAGTCCGATCCTCGTTAACGATTATTACGCTGGCCTCTATGAGGTTTTCTCTTGAACGTTTTGTCAAGTTAGATGCATTACATAGGTCTGGTTAAGACAACACATATGGCTACCTGACTTGGTTTATAGACCCACATGTGCTGGAGGTTACGTCCGTCACAATTCCTAAAAATCGTTGTTAAAAGAAAGTACAAATAATTATTAAAAAATAATATATATATATATATATATTGTTTAAAACTACTCCTATCTATCATAACTTGTTTTATAAGAGTATATATAGTAAAATCACACAAAGGATTAAATCACACATGATAGAGAGACTAATCCAAATAAAATTCATGGTGTAAATTACTGATAATATACGACGATGTAAGATAAGAAAAAGAATAACAATTATTTTTTACCTGAACTCACTTAAAAGTTAAGACGAAAGACCTAACCCGTCTTTAACCAGTATTTTTTATGTGAACCCACTAACAATAAAAGACGTGACCCGACCCAACACGACCCGTCTTTGTCAAGCATAGTTTGTGGATTCCCTTAAATGTGAGTAGAACATGAGAATTATAAGTGGGTCATGATGTCTAAAAATATCTAGGAGGTGGCTTGGAAAGTAAGGTGAGTATGATAACGACCCTTCAACTTGATTGATTAAACCATCAAAACCCCACACGTTTCTCTCAAATCATGTCATTAGAATGTTACAACTTATCATTTAGTATTTTAAGTAATAATGTCTTGCAACCCAAATCATCAATCATATAAAGTAAGTAGCTATTTGTTTATTCTAATCACTTCAACGACCGACAAAAAGCAAAAAACACCAAAAAATGTGTGACAAGTTTTTTATTTTGGCTTTAACAGGAATTGATTTCCCTACTAACTTCACTCCTTTCACCATTGCCACCGCCACCAACGACCACAAACGTTGTTCTTGTTGTCATTGCCACACCACTGTCGCAGCAGCCACCGCTATCTCAGTCGCTACCACCGTGGCCACCATCATAGCCATTGTTACAACCATCACCAACATATTCCAGCTTGTTTAACAAACTTACAAACTGGCATGCCAAATTCACATTTACAAACTTCAACTCCAAATTCCAATTCTTCGACAAACTTACAAACCTGGCATGCCAAAAAAGACATGTGGGAAGTTGAATGAATGAAAAAAAGTTTTCTAATTTCAACTCCATCTAATCTAATGGCCAACCAAACAAGATTTTGTAAGGGAAAAAATTCCAATTGCAGGATAAAAGGCCAAAAAATTCCAAGTTTTCTTACTTGCTGCTCATGTTAACTAACCTTACACAAGCCAAGCCTCAATCCAACGTTTTTCGGGTCAGCAAGTCAGAAGCAGAACTGTAATCTACAGTTTTATTATAAATCGAGCAAGTACAGGATATGGTTGGGTGGGAAGAAGTGCCATATTCTACCACTAAAATATACTAAGCTTGAACAATATCTTTCCAGTTTAACATTTTGTTATGTCACAAATAAACATATTTACATACATAAGGATAAATATAGAGCCCGAAACTACACTACATACTAAATAAATAATGGAATGCTCAAATTCATGTACCTTAAACCGCTTTTCATTGCAATATTTTTCTCCACAGCTTCACAAGATGATATTTGGTGCTGGACAGTGTAAATTGATGGTCACTAGCGTGTCAAATTTCTCCATTTGTCCTTCAAATCAACCTGAAACCATGAATTTGGAAACTGAGCCAATACAAAAATAGATTACTGTGCAGTATGTCAACACATATAGTGTTGCATTACCTCGGTTCTGTCTTCGAAGATGTCACGGTACATACTTAAGATCAGCTTCCAATTTCCTTTACCATACCTTTAGAAACAAGAAATCGAGTATTAAAGCAATGCAAAGACTGCAATTATTTGTCTTCAAACAGCACTTCTAATTTTAGAGAAAACTATAGTCAAGTTAGACCCATTCATTTAGCAATAGATCAATATAAGTAAAAAGGGGGATTTGTCAAACCGATCAAACATGTTGAAAATCACCCAAAGTTTATTTTAATGCATACAACCTCTTAAATTTTTCATTTAAAATTTTAAATGAAATAATCATGTTTTTCCTAATCATAATTAACGTATTAATAATCTGTTAAAAATGATATTAAGCAAATCCTTTATAAATTTAGGATATGGAAAATGTTAAAAAAGAGGTAAAAGAATGGTTAATAAGTATGACATACTTTTGCACGCCAGTCCTCAACGTGTCTTCCTCCAAGGTGGTCCATCTCTTTTTCTTTCTCTGCCTTACAAGTTTTCCCATTTTGTAAACATTTAAAGGTGAGGCCTTTCTCTTTTGGGGGCTAGGCAAGTGAGGCCTTCTTGGTGACCCTTCCTCCGAGCTATCAATAGAGTCGCTCCACTGAGCAAAAGACAACATACTACTTATGGAGGTACATGAATATATTTGAACAAAACAAAAAGAGAAAAAGTGTAGTGAAACAAGAGAATGGAGCTTCACAGGGGAATCGGTGATGATAGAAGCTCACGTAGATACATATAATTTTATCCATAAACAGAGGTCATAGCAGTCAATAACAACTACATAGATGTTCTTCATATTTCAGAAATAATGATAGTGTTGAATGAAAGCTCATAAGTACGTATTGGTTGTAATAGTTTCATGAATTCGTCATTGATTGAAATCTATTTCCAATAACTTGAAGAAACATTATTCCAATCCAGTTCATCTTAATATCCAGGTATCCAGTAAATCCATCACACTAGAATATAAAAAGTATAAAAATCAAGTACCCTAAAAACAGTGTTCATATATTGATCTTGCAAGGAGCATAAAGATCAGTTACATGTGAAAATGAACAAATTTTGGCCAAAAAGTTCAAAATCCAACTGAAAGATTATGTGTTAAGACGAAATACACTTGGGTGTTATGTTAAAATGGCCCTAACAATGCCACAGATGTTCCACGCAAGGTCCAAAATCAGGGTATGAAGATCTAGGATGATATGAGGTATGTTGTGAAGCTCAAACCCAACAAAGTGATGGTCATATAAATGGTGAAGATCCAGAAGCCAAAACTAGAAAATAAAAAATGTAACTACTGAGAAAATAGAGATTGGTGTAAATGTATATAGGACTCTATAATTTCAAAGGGTCTAAGGGTTTGACGATGCCGCATGTTGTTTTGTATACCAGGAGAGATTGCAATATATGGGATCCGGGGTCATTCGAAGTGTTTCTTTCATATTTTGGGTTGACGCGAAATGACAAAAGATGTGTGTGCGCGTGTTAGCAGTTTGTAAAGGAGGGGTTGCACTATTCGGCAGAATGTTTGAACTAAGGTAATCTTTAGTTGATGTCTCATTTGGGTCTATAAAAGGCATAAGTTATTTGGGCTTACTTTATGTCTCTATGATATGCTTTTCTAGATCAAAGTCTCGTCATTTCTGGCCTCAGTTTTATTTAGCTGTTTAGCTTTGTTTAAGTTGGTCTCTGATATTGGTTTTCACTAGTTTTCATTAAAAAAACATAAACACGATCTGGATGAGAAGGTTGTAAATTGACGGCATATTTAGTGATTTCAATTTTCTATAAAAACAAGTATTTGTAACAAAAAGAATTAAAAAAAAACTCAGAATTTCCATCCAAACACGTCATGCTTTGTGCATTTTCGTCTATAAATGAATAACACAACCTTTGTTTACCAAAAATGGCATGGCCTAGGACGCATTATATCCATTTTCAAGAAACGGACAAGTGAAAGATATATTAAATATATAGCACTCATTGCCAAAGAAAAATGATCACATTGATAAAACCAACCAAAAAGTTAAATAACAAACATCAGATAGAAATGCACAAAAGCCATAAGGTGATACCTCCAGAGTATGGGCAGTGGTATTTCGTTCAAATAAGTTAGGCTTGGTCCTTCTGTTCTGATCCTTGATGATGCCATCATTTCCATCCGCTTCTAGAGCTTTACCCTTCCTATCATGTGAGGAATTTGGAGCGTTGTCATTGGCATTATTAACATTGCCTTCAGCAAGATCATGAACTTCATTTTCCCCACTCGTGCTGGCTTTTAAAGACTCAGCAAGGCGTAATGCATCAGGAAGAGGATCCTTCACCACTGCATGTAGTTCAAAAGAACTTGACTCAAGGGCTTCTTGTATTTTACTCACTTCAGGGGTAGGAATTTGATCATATCTATCCTGAGATGTCTCCAAGGGGTCAACAAGCCTAACTCCTCTACGACGTCTTGAGGCGACATGCTTGTGTGTAGGTGGCACGTGAGCCTTCAGTGCTTCTACATGAGAATAAACATCACTTATTTATAACAAATGTTGAAAAACTTGTACTTTAAGAAGACCAAATATTGGTGTGTAAACAAGATCCTACGTAGTTATAGCCTATCAACTAGTACATGAAAGAAACCAAAAGGCTGACTAGCAAATTAGCAGTATGATAGATTTTCATGTGCATCTCCAATCTCCATCACTAACCGCTATTTCCATATCTCTTGTTGCTATTTTCTATAATAAAGTAGATCAAATCTCAAATCCAAACTATATCAAGCATTTATCAGATGCTTCTGACAGCGAAAACTAGCTTAAACATAAACATAGCTGGAAAAATGTATGGTGATTATTGATTAACTGTAGCAGATTAACAAGAAAAACCGCATATCATGAGCTTGACATGATTTTCTTTATATGAAAGTTTAACTTACTATTAGCACCAGCATCATCAGTTGCTGTGTTGTCTTTACTTTGATTATTTAGTTTGGAAACTTCATGAGCCCTTGATGCTTCTACATAACAATAAAAATCAACCCATTAGCCTCAAAATAAAATGCTCTACTTTAAGAAGACCAGACATTGTTATAAACAAACTAGATGCTAACACGAAATGAAACAACATGCCTACTCAGCATACAAGACCAGTATGTAGTTTTAGCACATCAGTTAATATGTGTCACAAGACCAATAATAAACTAACTAGCAAATTAGCAATAAGATACATTTCCACAGGCGTCTCCGTCAGCTCAGCAATGTACAATCTCATAATCACTAACAACTTTTTCCTTGTTTATTTTCAATATTTTCTTATCAAATGCAGCGCTTAACTTACCATTACCCCTGCTAACATCACATTCATCAATTGCTCCATTTCTAAGTTCTGCAACTTCATCCAAACCCAAAGCTTCACTTAACACATCATCATTCAAAACCAACTCACACGCCGCTTCAAGAAACGAAGGCCCCATCTTCTCTTTCGCCTCGTTTACATACCGCCTAACAACCTTCACCACATCCAATTCCCTAAACATCCCCAACACATTCTCACAAACATCCACATCCAAAACTCCATCCTCAATATCATGCACCCAACGCATCAAATCATCTTGAACCAACCCCACATTATTCTTCTCCATTTCACAAACCCGAACACTCCAAACTCTCTTCACAACAGCACTATACTTAACCTTCTTATCACCTTCACTCTCGTCGATCAACTTTGCAGTGTGATGCATTGCGACTGTGCAATAAGCTGCTTTCATGGCGTCGGAAACTTCGGTGACACCTTCGTTGTGATCTAGCTGTTCGATTTGTTCAAGAAAATCGAGTGTACGATCGGGAATTGTGGCTTTGTTAAGGTCTGATTCAATTTTTCGTAAAATTAAGGTTTTTTTGAGTCTGGGGTTGTTGTTGGGAAGTGGGAGAATGTGAATGAGATTGTTTAGGGTTTGATCGTCGAGTGAATTTTGCCGGAGAAGAAATTCGAGGATCCAACCTGATACGTCGATGTCCATTTGATGAATTTGAAGCTCAAATTTGGGGGTTTTAATTAGGGTTTGAATTTGTTTGAAAAGCTTGAGATGGAAGCATGTGGGTTTTAAAAGTTTGGTGATAGTTTACGGCTAATAGTAGGACTAGAACTATGATCTAGTGCTCTAACATAAATAAATGTATTATTAATGGGCTATTAATATCGAAAGGTAATCTTGGTGTTTTGCTTATTTGTTTGGATAATTTTTTTAGTAAACTATCGTTATTCTTAAGTAGCAGTTTGGATTGCTTAGAGCAACATATAACTTACTAGATTAGTACTCGTGTACTATACGGATTTTGTTTTATAGGTTTTAACTAAATTTAGATATCAAAATTATCTTAAACATATCCTTTATTAAATAGATTTGGATATTTACAAATATATTTATATCAAAAATCATATGTTAAAATAAATGATATGATGTATAATAATTGGTAAATGTTTATTTGAACATAACGGGTTAGGAGATAATTCATGATAATTGTTACTTTTTTATTCGAACATATCGAATTAGGAGATAATTAATGATAATTGGTAAAATTTTAATTTGAACATATCGGGTTATGATAGATCATAATAATTGATAAATTTTTTATTTGAACATATCGGGTTAGAAGATAATTCATGGTAATTGGTAAATTTTTAATTTGAACATATCGGGTTAAGATATGGATCATGATAATTGGTAAATTTTGTATTTGAACATTCGGGTTAAAAGATAATTGATGATAATTTGTGAATTTTTTGTTTAAACATATCGGGTTATTTCGAATATGGAGCATACCATGACCCGTCTAAAAATTATCCATCAAATTAATTTAGAACATGACACCTAAGCAAAATCATATGTGGAACAGTTAATATGGTGACATGTGGATGAGTTACTCAATTATTAGAATAGGTAGATTAACTTTTGAAAAACTAAAAGGAGGTTAAAAGGTGTTTGACAGACTATAAGTTGTGAGGGGAAAAATTAATAAGTCAGTACCTCCTGACTTATTAATTTATGTCATAAGTCAAAAGAAGAAAAATAAACAATCCCAATCATACCCTGAAAATACATTTACAGATGTATATGTCCAAGGTTGAATATGATACCTTATTTGAGTGATACTTTTAGAGGCAAAAAAACATCTCTCCTTAGGTCACGAGCATAGTGGTGCTTATATGTTACATGTATTTAACTTTTTAGAGCATATAGTTTTGGTGATAATTCTCACTTTTCATTCAATAGTTTATTTCTTCTTCCATATCGGTTGGTTATTGAAAATCTCATGTAAGTTGTTTAACAGCACATCAAATTGACGGATTGTTTATTGTAAAACTGTAAAGTTTAAATTATACTTAGTTCATTTGAACATGAAGGTAGAAATACGATGTAATGTTGTTAAACAACTTATGTGAGGTTTTAATAGGTGACTATTTTGTAAGAAAACAAACTTTTGGATGAACGTGTCAATTATTATCAAACCTTAGGATCAAAAATGACAATTTACTCTAACATTAACGGTTTGAAAAATAAATAAACAAAACATATGTACGAAATGACATGGTTATCCCTCATTTATCGAAGACATTTAGATGAAGTTAATTGAATTGATGAAAACAACAAAATTTGAAAACGATAGGGTTCGATTTGCAAGTAAAAAATATTGGATGAAAGTAGCAACATACCAAACCACAAGGGTAAAATGACAGTTTAGTCTAAAAGTTAAAACCCATTTGCTAATTAAAAATTTATTTTACTTTGTCATTGGGAAACATGTTCTGACATCTTACATATGGATGGTTGTCGAACCCGAACTCAAATCCGATGGAATTATTCGAGATGCTTGAGACTTTTATAGGGTTGTGTGAGTAGAATGAGATTACTTTTAAATTTATTCGTAGATATAAGATTACATCATATACTCCTTTACCCGGTTAAGCATACCGGTCTATCTGAAATATATTTATTACTTTTATATATTTTGTTATATATTCTTTTTTAGTTATTTTAATTATATTATATTATCTTAATCACTCTCTAATTAATAATTTGGTTAAAAACTATTTGCATTATCATTGATAACCTCTATATATAATACACGGTAGTTACGTATGACACCCTATATTATACATAATAGTGTATCCTGACTAGATCGAAACTCTATGAATAGGAAAACGGTAACCCTTACGTAAAGAATTTGTGAAATGATAGCGAGAAAGGACATAAAGCACTTGTATGTTACCACGCCTAACCTGTTCATGAACAAACTGGAGGTCGATTTAATATGTTTTGTTTGTTGATGTTGATCAGGGTTGTCCAATAAATATATGGCACTGACATTATCACAGTAGACAATTGATGTCCGTGAGGGTGGGCTGTCCAACTATAACAATAGGGTGTAAATCCAACACAATTCAGCAACAACGTTGGCGACACCCGGATATCCTACCTCGGCACCGGAACGAGAAACCGTTTTTTGGTATTTCGAATACCAAGATAGTAAATTATCTCCGAGAAAAACACAATATCCTGAACTGGAACGCCGTGTGTCGTGACAACCAACCCAATTAGTCATGGCACAGCTCCAAAATGGGTTTAACGAAGGTTTCACTTGGATTACGAGGGGCCGATTGAAGAAGTTGTGTTTAGATTAAATATTTCACGGGGTTTGAAAACTTGGCCATGTGACATGTGGTTGGTGATGGAGAAGCGAGATGGTGTTAGTACTTGGTAGATGCCGTGGTTGGTGATGGAGAAGTGGTTGAAGCATAAAATATTGGTTCGGTGTTAGGTTGGATTGTTTGTTGTTTTGTTTTAGTATGACATGTATAAATTTGGATAGGGGAGGATTTTGTGAGGGTGGAGGTAGTGAGGTATGAGTTGCAGAAGGTGGTTTACTAGGGGTAGAAGTTGAAGACCTGTTTACATGTTTCCATAAAGGGGGATGCAGATCGGAGGAGTGTAAGAACTCATAGACAGGAGGAGTGTGGTTAGGGGTGTGCATTATTCGAATACCATTCGAATTATTCGAAATTCGATTCGAATCGAATTCGATTAAGGCCATTCGAAATCGACTTTCAGTCATTCGAATTCGATTCGCATTCGATTAGAATAATTTTGTCGAATGTGGATCGAATACGAATATGATTTTCTGTATTCGCATTCGATTCGCCCAATTCGAATAAGAAATTTATATATTTTTTAATATGTATTTTTAATATATATTTTTAATATATCTAATTAATTATCTATATATGAATATGATTTAGTGGGCTTAAAGTAAAGTTAAAATACCCAAATCCAACCCATTACCCAATCTTAATTGTTGTTTCTGCATATGAACATGATTTTGTGTTATGGCAACGGCTTAATTGTTGTTTCTACATGTTTTAAACTTGTTTATAGTCTTTTTTGTGTTTGATTATGCAGTTTTAGACCTTTTGTTAACATGTTTTAGACTTGTTAATGTGTTAACATGAGTTTGCATTCTCATTGATAACCTCTGTATAAGATACAAAATAGTCACGTACGACACCCTTTACTAAACATAATAGTGTGTCCCATTCTGATGCTAATCTCCTACTTAAGTAACTCAACAAATTAGAATTTTGGTTCTACTTTAACCCAGCCATGGAAAATCGGAACTTTGTATTTGTAACTTAACGATTTTCTTATATATTGTGACTATAAATACGATTGTTTGTATAATTATGTTTTATTCATATCAATTTAGCTTTGAATATATGGCTTTTCGTGAGGGGGGGGGGTGGGGGATAAAATGAAGGTGAATTTATTATTCTAGAAGGACTACATGAAATTATCACACAAAAATACATCACGTGTCGTAATTACATACCCGAAAGGGACTATTCCACCATTTGCTTGACAATTAAATGCTTGAGTGTGCATTAGTGCGTGATAATTTCATAAAAACTATATTTAAATTTTGTTCTTTGAAGGTTTGGTCTAGTTAACAATTTTGCTTGACAATTAAATTTTGGTCTTTGAAGGTTTGGACTATTCCACCATTTTTTTTTCTTTTCTCTTCTCACGTGTTAAGTAAACTCGGGATAAGTAGTAACAACATCTTCCTGGTCTAATACTAACGCTAAGTATATACTCCATCTAGTAGGGCATCTTAGCGGCGTTTTACACACTTCCAATTCAAGCTACAAACATCACACACACACACACACACACACACACACTTTCATCAATGGCCTTCACCGTCTGTGATTTCAAGTCTGACGATATCGTCGTGAAATCACCTAACGACAGGCGATTATACAGATACATACAGCTTTCAAACGGCCTCTGTGCTTTGCTCGTGCATGATCCCGACATTTACTCCGACGGACCGCCGGAAAGTAAACCTGACGCAATCAGCGAAGATGACGGCGATGAAGATGAAGATGAAGAGGAAGACGATGATGATGATGAAGACGATGAAGAGGATATGGATGATGATGATGATGAATGTGAAAATGGAGAATCAGCTAAGAGCAATGCCGCTCAAACTAAGAAGGTTTGATAATCAGCTTTTAGCTACTTAATCGAATAGTTAGGGTTGCGTTTACTTTGATTGAGAATTAGCAATCGATGCAGTTTGTAAATCTGGTTGTAGCGTTAAATATAGGAGATTATATTGCTGTGTTGTAGTTACATTGTTATGAACTTTGTTGCAGTCATAGCAAGCATCGTCTGATTTTAGTTATTTATTCATATAGTTAGGATTACTTTTACTTTGATTTGAGGAGAATTAGCAATCGATGAGCTTTGTAAATCTAGTTGTAATGTTAGCTATAGGAGATTATAGTGTTATGCCGCAATTACATTGTTATAAGCTATGTTGCAGTTATAGCATGCGTCATCTGATATTGTTGTGGTGGACTATGATTATGGAACTGAGTGAGATTTTGCAGTTTTGATTATACTAATTAAGCTTAAGTGCATTTGGTTTAAATCATCATTAATACTTTCTAGCCACTAGTTAGTTTTGTAGATAATGTGGCATATAATGAAAAAAGTCAAAACTCAGAAGTTAATAATGGATGTGGAACTGATTACTTGATAACATGGATTTTGATTAGACTTATAGGAACTGTTATTTCTGTTGTTGTTCTGCAGGCAGCAGCGGCAATGTGTGTAGGAATGGGCAGCTTTTGTGATCCATTAGAGGCACAGGGTCTTGCACATTTTCTTGGTTTGTTCATGTCCTTTTGTATCTGTGTCTCAGATTATGTGTACCACATATATCATATATGAAATCTCCAATCATCTCTACATTCTTAATCATGTATTTTTGGGTTTATGATATCCAATGGGTTGCTAGTGGTTGGCTTTTACTTTTATTGTATTGTTTTACTCTAAAAAATTATGTTCTGCCAACGAGAAATACAAAAACACTTAGAGTGTGCTATAGTGTTTTGGTGGTGGGATCTTCATATATGAACGAACACTGCAACACCAAAATGGTTGTGTTTAGTTTATATAGTCACTTTATTGTGTTAATTCATGAGAAACAAGGGAAATGCTTTGGCTTGTTTTGTTTAATGGTCACATCGCACTTATTACATGCTTCATTGCAGAACACATGCTCTTCATGGGGAGTGCAGAATTTCCAGATGAAAATGAGGTTTTTCTCGCTTTCTATGGTTTCATTAGTAACTATATTTGAAGATATTTTTTTTTCTTGTTTTGACTCTATTGTGTGCTAGTATGACAGTTATTTGTCCAAGCATGGGGGTTCATCGAATGCTTACACAGAAGTGGAGCATACTTGCTACCATTTTGAAGTTAAACCGGAATTTCTTCTTGGTGCTCTGAAAAGGTATGGTCATCGATTCATCGTCCCGTCAATGCTTGTGGTTGATTTAATGAATACCTCATTATTGTATTCATGATTGCTCTTGCTTGTGTGGCAAAAAAACTATAATGATAGATTCATAATGAAAACCACACACTACTACCAACATTGTAGATTAAATACATTTCAGTTCTTTCTTTCATACTTCTATTCCCCGGTTGAACCTTTTTCACTTCCTTTGTTCCTTTCACCTTTTTCTTGTGATTTTTAAGTCTTAGGTAATGAAAACCTCGTTGTATGCCAGAGTGTTTGATCTATCTCAAGAAACTATAAGAGATATGAAACCACGAGTTATTGACAATGTTGTTTGATGCAGGATAACATAACATGCTAGCGTTGTGGCAATTGTATCTGTTATCCATGATCTCTTATTTTTTTGCTTTTAGTGGAAAGTAGGAAGTTAAGTTACTTTTGTAGCGTAATGACCCTTCCTAGATACTTAATACAACATGATAGTGTGATAAACAGCTTTATTTTGTATCCTTGTATTGACTATAGAGTTCAACTTTCTTGATGATAGTGCCATCTTGCAAGTAGACACTAAATATGTGAAATGTGAAGGAAATAAGGCTTAAGAAGATATACAGAGAGAAATGAAACCACACTTATTTCAGAAAAAACCTCATTTTATGCCCAACTGTTTGATCTAGAGCAGAGTAAGATTTAGAGTGGACTTCACTGTATGTTTTAGTGTTTGATCTGTTTCAAAATGACAAGATGGAACCGCGTTTATTTACATACTTTGTTGTTGCAGCTTTATCCATTATGTGCTGTTTTTGTTTTTAGTAGGAACCCGGAGTTATAATTTTATATCTGCTTTAAGAGTGATATTTTAACTTTTCATCAAGCCTTATTAGACATATAAAGCAAGCTAATGGTCTGATAAACATCTTTAACTTTTCATCAAGCCTTATTAGACATATAAAGCGAGCTAATGGTCTGATAAACATATTTAAGCTGTCTACTTGTACTGGTGTAGAGTGCAAATTTCTTGAAGTTGATTCCATTTTTGCAAGTAGACACTATATAATAGAATGATGGGACTCATGGGAGTCTGGTATTGTTAGAGGAATGCCTTCCAGATTGACATTGTTTAATGTTTATACCTCTTATAAGTACAATTATTTTTTCTATGGTTGCACGTATCTTATTCCTCATATATTAGTTTTTAACATACTAAGCCATCTCCTGTCAATTTCTCAGATTCTCACAGTTTTTTATTTCACCACTAGTGAAGACGGAAGCAATGGATCGAGAAGTACTGGCTGTAGATTCGGGTTTGTGCATATCAGTTGATTCTCATGATTCTTGTTTTCAACTAATCATTGAAATAAGAAAGAAAAATAAATCACTTACTGACAGTTCTCAATTTTAATGATGACAAAAAAACAACAGAATTTAATCAGGCTTTGCAAAACGATGCTTGTCGACTTCAACAACTACAATGCCATACCGCAGCACCGGGTCATGCCTTTAATCAATTTTTCTGGGGTAAACTTGAATACATCTATTGCTCGACTTCATTTTACTTTCTCAAATTGGAGTAGCGTTATTATATGTATGTTTTTAAATGCTTAGCAAGTCATGTTCATTGAACAAGCAATTTGTTCTTATTTGTTCTTTCTGTTTTGTTGTATTGAAGGGAACAAGAAAAGCCTTGTTGATGCAATGGAGAACGGGATCAACCTACGAGACCAAATCTTCAAGTTATACAATGAGTTTTACCATGGTGGATTGTTGAAGTTAGTTGTCATTGGGGGAGGTAAGTTCCATGTAATATAAATACACAAAAAAATATTGTAGATAACTTTTATTTGCTTAACAGGTGATGCTGAATTATAGGTTTACGTGTATGACCATGTAGTTTGTTTTATCTGATGAACTGAATCCTTTTTTTGATGCTATAGTTTCTTTCACCTCAAATTGTGTTTGATGCTGAAGAAATCTTTTAATTTAAGCTAATACGAATTGCACATGATTCCAATCTTTGGAATTTGTTACTAAGCTGAAAAAACAAGTTGCATTGGCCATTTTCTGTCCGTCCATGAAACTTATTTTTTGGTGTTATATGACATGACACCTGCCTCGATCTTAGCTGGTATCATCTTTTCACTCATGAAAATACTCTTTGTGCTGCAGAAAGTCTTGATGAGCTTGAAAGTTGGGTTCTTGAACTATTTAGCAAAGTCAAAACTGGCAAAGCATCAAAGTCAGAAGTCAAACCAGGACTCCGTGTTTGGAATACAGGAAAAATTTATCGTCTAGAGGCTGTTAAAGATGTCCATATTCTTGATTTGTCGTGGACACTGCCATGTCTTAGGAAAGCTTATCTAAAGAAAGCAGAAGACTACGTGGCACATCTCATTGGGCATGGTAATTTGTTTTTTTAATGATAAAAACGATAAAATTCATAAATTGTAACGTCTTATTATTAAAATTAAATATTATTATTAGATGTAATAACAAAAACTGAAAATCGAACATGCAATTCTTGGTTAGAAATGCATAAACCACTTTGTTCAACCCAAACGCTATTTTGCTCTAAACATGTAATAATTCGTTACATTTGAACTATTAAACTTTAGTTATATGATTGAAAGTGAAACATGAATAAAATTTAAGTTAGTTTGTTCTGCAGATAAAAGGAAATTTGATTTTTCTAGTGAGTATTTAGGATTTCGAGTCATCAAGTTCCTTGTTATAGGACATCATAGGACATCATCTATCACATGATTTTTCTACTTCATAACTTGTGATAATTATAATGCTTGGCTCCACGAACATTTGCATCTAATTATTAGTTTTTTTATAAACACGATATCTTTATAACATGTTGGGGTTTTATGGATATTCAGTAAATTCACTTAGAGCAAACCTATTTTGTACAGAGGGCAGAGGGAGCTTGCTTTTCTTTTTAAAAGCTAAAGGGTGGGCCACTTCCATATCGGCTGGCATTGGTGATGACGGAATGCAACGATCTTCAGTAGCATATGTTTTTGGCATGTCTATACACCTCACTGACTCTGGATTGGAAAAGGTAATAATACCATACAGTTACCTTAAAAGTGTTGTTTATTACTAGTTGATCATGTTGCTAGTTTGCTACAACTGTACATCCCTTCACTATATGTGCTCCAAAATGCAGATTTAAATCTTTCTCTCTTCAGTTTGATGTTTGCTTCACAGTTTCATTTGTTCTCTGTAGAACATGTTAGCCTTCTCTCTATATGAATTTATGAACTTTACAGATTTCTTAAACAAACGAGAGAAATCTGCTTAACTATACTTCTTATAATACATAAGCAGTTGAAATCATATATTCTAATCCTATTATTACATCATTAGTCCCCAATATAGTTAGCTTTCATGAATGATTAACCACTTTTGCTTTCTTCACTATATTTGCTCCAAAATGCAGATTTAAATCTCTCTTCAGTTTGATGTTTGCTTCACAGTTTCATTTTTTTCTCTGTAGAACATGCTTGCCTTCTCTCTTTATATGAATTTATAAACTTTACAGATTTCTTAAACGATCGAGAGGCTTAACTATACTTATATACATAAGCCATTAAAATCATATATTCTAATCCTATTATTACATCATTAGTCCCCAATATGGTTACATTCATGTTTAGTCCGTATTCCACAACAAATCCCCATATTGCAGATTTTGAAGTGTTCATATTTACATGAGATATCTATATTGCAGATCTATGAGATTATTGGTTTTGTTTATCAATACATTAAGTTACTGCAACAAGTGGGTCCTCAAGAGTGGATATATAGAGAACTTCAAGACATAGCAAATATGGATTTCACATTTGCTGAGGAGCAACCCCAAGATGAGTACGCTGCAGAACTTTCAGGTATTTTGTTTGGTTTATATATGCTTTTTCATTTGCCTGCTTTAGTTTTATATTAATATTTTGCGATTAAATATGATTTGGAAATCTTAAGCGTCCTATGCACTTCTTTAATGCATCTTTTTCATTGAGTAGTTGTTTAGATCCTCATGTTTTCTTGTTTGGTATTTGTGTCTGAGTTTACGATTCTTTTTATGTCCTTGACTCTTCCTTATCGTTTCAAATAATATATATAATCGAGTTTTTTTAATATTCCAGCATGTCTGCTTACATATCCACCAGAACACATCATATATGGGGATTATGCATATAAGGAGTGGGATGCAGAAATGATTAAACATGTTTTGACTTTCTTTACACCGGACAACATGAGGACAGACTTATTATCAAAGTCATTGAATAAATCGCAAGGTATTCATCATAGGGTACTTTTGCTAAACTGTCAATTCCAGATAATGATGGTGTAGTAAGTACTTGGTATTAACATGAGATAATATCATATATTCCGAACTGTGGTTTGTTGCCATCATGTATACTTCCTCCTTAATTTGTTGATTGTATATCGGGCGAATCAGATCTTCGTTTTGACGGTGTTTTAGATTTTTTGTGCAGTGAAAATATTTTGTACATTATTTTGAACTGCTTCCCCTCTTATCCTCTAAATTTTATTTGTTATTCCAGATGTCAAATATGAGCCGTGGTTTGGATCACAGTATACGGAAGAAGATATTTCTCCCTCCTTTTTGGATTTATGGAGAAATCCTCCAGAAATAGATGCGTCATTGCATCTACCTGAAAGGAATGAATTCATTCCACAAGATTTTTCCATTCGTGCAAATAATATATCATCCGATTCTGTGGGCCCATCCCCACCAAAGTGTATACTTGATGAATCATTGATGAAGTTTTGGTACAAACTCGATACAACTTTTCGGACTCCACGTGCTAATACTTATTTCCGTGTTGCATTAAATGGCGCTTATAGTGGTTTAAAGAATGTCTTGTTGACTGAGCTTTTTCTCAACCTACTAAAGGACAAGTTGAATGATATTGTATATCAGGCAAGTAATTATTATTCATCTTATTTGTTTTCCTAGTTGTTTATTGCAATTAGTTAAACTATAAGTCTTGTTCATTTGTATGTGACCCTTATAAATACGCTTCCTTTAAAACATTTTTTCGTATGTTTTTTAAATGTATAATTTTTTTTTTCTCTCCTTCATGTATGTTCTTATTCTTTTGCTGAAGTGCTAATATTATTTTGTAATTTGAACTTGATGATTAAACATAATCACCTGATTTCTTTACATGCAGGCAAGCGTGGCCAAATTGGATACTTCTATATCACTTGTTGGTGATAAATTGGAACTAAAAGTCTACGGCTTTAATGACAAGCTTCCGGTTCTCCTTTCCAAAATTCTGGAAACTGCCAAATCATTTGTGCCAACCGATGAGCGCTTTGTGGTATGTGTAGTTTAGAGCTTTCTTTTGGTAAATTATTAAAGTTACTTGAAAGAATATATTTTATACCTTCTTTTGTGACATGTCCCAGTTAAAGGTTAATAATATTATCGTTTTTTACAATACTCTTTTCTAAGGTCGTCAGAAATGAAATTTACGTTATGCTTGTAAATTTCTTGTTGACTTGTTTCTGGGGATTTGGACAGGTAATCAAAGAGGATATGGAGAGAAATCTAAGAAATGCCAATATGAAGCCATTAAATCATTCAAATTACTTGAGACTGCAAGTTCTTTGTCAGAGTTTTTGGGATGTTGATGAGAAGCTTGGGTTGCTAAATAATCTCTCTCTAGCAGATTTGAAGGCTTTTATTCCCAAGCTCTTCTCTCAGGTCTACAATTACACTTGTTAAACATATGTGATTCCAATAACACTACTATCTATAAAAATATATTATTATTTAGTTATTAGGTATTAAAAATAGACGATGGGCAACTTTTGATCCTTTTTGCCAGTTTGACCCAATTTCTTTTTGTCCCATCTTTTCTTTAGTTTTACTTCCAGTTAAAGATACAACTTAGTCTGAATTAAACAAGCTATGGCAACTTTCTGTCTCTCAAAATCGATTTGTTTGGTCCTGAAAATGAAATTTTTGCTAATCATTCTCTGCTTTTATACGACTTTTTTTGTGCAGTTGTATATTGAGGGGCTTTGCCATGGAAATCTACTTGAAGAAGAAGCTACAAATGTGTCAAACATATTTAAAAAATATTTCCCTGTACAACCACTTCCATTAAATATGAGACATAAAGATAGCATTTTATGTCTTCCTTCTGGGGCTGACCTGGTTAGAGACGTCACAGCAAAAAATAAGTCTGAAACAAATTCGGTAGTTGAGGTAATTTAATATTTTTTAAATTCTTCATGATTGTTTTCTTATAGAAACTGTCATCATATTATGATATCATTTGGATGATTCTGACTTGGGTTTTTTTCTTTTTGTTGCAGCTTTATTATCAGATTGAACCAGAAGTTGGTGCAAACTTAGCCAAATCAAAAGCACTGATTGATCTTTTAGATGAAATTGTTGAAGAACCACTTTTCAATCAGCTTAGGTATCACAAGTTAAATTTCTAATTATACGAATATTGTTCAGGGTTTATGATTTACAGGGATGCCAGTTTTGACTTTGGACCCATTTACTTGTGGGACGGTTTATTCGAGTTACGTCTTATTTGTAATGGATCATAATTGTCAAAAAATTAGATTAAAGGAAGCGTGCCAGATTTATTGAACGGGTCACTGGGTCGAAAGGCACACAGTTTTTTTGTAATGCCGTAAGCCACCTATATAAAAATTAATTATCGCGTCACCAAATTATACAGTTTTCTAAATATATTTGGCTGACAAGTTAGCTATTTGAAAATAAAAAAAAGGTGCACAAAGTGTTCCGGGCCTACTTGACCCGTTACCAACCCGCCTGTTTTGTTACCTCTAGTTAACATCAATGTGGCAGTATGGCTAATTTTTTTCATATGATGTAGGACAAAGGAGCAACTTGGTTATGTTGTTGACTGTAGTCCTCGGGTAACATATCGGATATTGGGATTCTGTTTTCGTGTTCAATCTTCTGAATATAGCCCTGTATATCTGCAAGGGAGAATTGATAAATTTATTAATGAGATGGACGTTTTGCTGGTAAGCATACTCTTGTAACTGTATTTCTGAATTTAACCTTTCTTTTATTGCTTGATGATCATAGTGGATTCTTCATGCCATTTTCTTGTATGCACATTTTATCCAATTTTTTGAGTTTTTAAAATTACTACTAATGTGCAGCATATGATTATATGAGAACTATATCATTACGGAAATAATCTAATTACTTTAGTAAAGGGATTTGGGAGGGTACTTTATAACACACTTACCTGCATTAAAGAGACTTGATGCAGAAGTCAGATATATTAAATGCATACATTATACATATAATTGCATTTCCATGTCATCTTTTGTTTTCTGGTATCGCAGAGAGAACTTGATGACGAGTCTTTTCAGAATTATAAAAGCGGGTTAATCGCAAAGCTGCTTGAAAAAGATCCATATCTTACTTATGAAACAAATAGATACTGGGGACAAATCACAGACCAGAGGTAGTTTTTTCCGCATTTTGTACAATGTTTTCGACCCATTTGACATGTGGCCATGTTAGATATCTTTTTTGTCTGACCCGTTAGAGATATAACATAACCCAAGTTGACCCATTCATAACATGTCAAAGCTGCAGCCCATAATACTTCTATTCAATTCTGAAGCATCGTCTACATGCAGGTATATGTTTGACTTGTCTGCAAAAGAAGCAGAAGAAGTCAAATCTCTCGAAAAGAGTGAAATTACTGACTGGTACAACACTTATTTGAGGAAGTCATCTCCAAAGTGTCGAAGGGTTGCGGTTAGAGTTTGGGGGTGCAACACCAACATTAAAGAGGCTAAAACAAAACCCACTTCTGTTCAGGTAATTGACGATCCTGTTGCTTTTAAGGCGTCTTCCACATTTTATCCTGCATTTTGTTAACGCATTTGCAAGCCGATTCTTTTCAACATATACAAGCAAAACCATTTTTAGAACCGCTGTATTGATGAATAAATGTAAACACTTTTTTAGATGAATAAACAGTTTTAGCTTTCAAGCTTGGTTTATTCTTCTAGCTCACGTTATATGCATGTGTATGGCTTATGAGCATAATTAGAAATATTTAATGGTTTGTGGGTTTGGGTACCGGGGAACGTGGGCATGAATGATATATGATGTTTGGTTAAAGGATATCGGTTTCCAATTTAGGAACAAAGCCCTTGAAACTGGGTTTCCTTAAAACCCACCATCAGGCTCAGGTACTTGTTTATGATCTAATAGATTTAGGTGGTGTCTGTTTACTAAGATGTTAAACTGCGTTATGCTTTCTCTCACCTCTTATAAACCAGGTGATTTCTTGAACAAAAAAATTGTCAGCCTCGTATTTTAGATTAAGAGATCCGAAACCCTGATGTGATTTAGTTGTGAGAGTTGGAAAGAGAGTGGTTCTTATTGAGCGGAGATAATGAGGAGCTATTGATCGGAGAGAGGGATCAGTGGGTGAGGGTTTTTGCTACCATGTTTTTAAGAGGAGAGAACGATATATGGGACTATGGGAGTGTTTAAAGGTGTTTTGTAATAAAAAGCACGTGTTGGCGTAAGTCGAACTCAAGAGAGGGAGGGTGGACTAGGCAGGCGGCAAGTGGTGTAGAGTCGAGCGACTCATTTGGTTCTGCATGTTAAATAGTTGCCATAAGCCACTTAAATATGAAGGGCTAAACAAAGTATCATGGTTAGTAATTTGGAGGCAACCTATATATGTCTCCCTTAAAGTGACTATATTTCACTTTTATTGATACTTATTTATAAACTAGTTAGTGACCTGTGTGTTGTTGCGGGTGTTTCTTGCACTACTGAAAACGTGCTACTACTATGGCTTACTGAAATGGTATATTAGCATTGTATCCGGTGCTGAGTTTGAACCCAGCGAATGCATTAAAAAAGGTAAGATGGAAAAATAAGAATATTTTTTTCTTCCCAAAATGTGTTAAACAAAAGTAGCATCCAGTGCTAATTTTTAACCGGGTTACAAATCCTCTTGTTACAAATCAGTTTCATTGTGAACCTGGTGAATGCGTTAAAATTAGAAACATATATGTTTCACGTCAACACGACTTAGCCCACCATGTAACAAAGCTTATCTGGCACCCAACCTATCTGTCCAGCCTATTTGGCCACATAACTTAATGGCCATGCTATAAATACGTGAAGGTAAGATGGGAAAATACCGAGTTTTCTTTTCCAAAATGAGGCTGTTTACAGCATTCCCAAGCTCCCCCTTTCTCCGTTGTCACAAACATCACCAACGGGGCCGTTCACACTTGTCCACTCGTCAACAAGAAGTTATTCGCTGGAGGTTCCTTGTGCTTGCAATCATGTCATTAGCGGCAGTGTGTTTCTTGTGGTCGTCGTTGAACTAGCTAGTGGATGCTATTTCATTGTTTTGAATCATAATAATCTTTTTATTGTTTAGAACTACGAAAACTAAAAAACACTGATTGGGTTTTTAATTTTGGTGAAATATGCTGATCGAAAGTCTATTGATTTGGGTTTGAATTTTGATGTCAGTTTGTGGCTGATTTTTTATTTCCCTCTTTTGGAAACTACATTCTAATTATTCAATTTAATGTGGTTGGTTTCTTCCCCATATTTACCCCAACTCATTTTCTAACCCTCAATCACACTCAAAAGCAACCGTTCACTTCTTGGATGAAAGTTCTGACAACTATTCTGCAGATTTCAAACCTACACGACGAATATGGCGTTTAAGCTGATTTCCACGTTACATCCTGCGTTTTGTTGTAACGTTTACAACTATGATATTCGACTTGGTTTTTAGCTCTGGGAAATGATAAATTGCATTATGCTTTCTTTCACCTTTTATAAACCTAGTGTTCTTGAATACAAATGTTCGATATAAATAAATATTAACAGGTGACCTATCGTTTCATATAAATAAATATTAACAGGTGACCTATCGTTTCATATAAATAAATATTAACAGGTGACCTATCGTTTCATATGAATACAACTATGATATTCTCCAATAACATTTCATATAAATAAATATTAACAGGTGACCTATCGTTTTAACAGATCTTTAACCTGTTAAGACACGATAATTAACGTGTCTTTATCGTGTTAACCTGTTAATGACACGACACCTGTTAAGGTCAAACACGAAACCTGTTAATTCCGTGTCGTTTCGTGTCGTGTTATCGTGTCCGTGTCAGAAATTGCGGCCCTATATACACCCCTACAAATATGCTATACACGTGTATAACATATGAAATACACCCATATAACTCTTTTTATACAACCACTTACACAATGGCTAACTATTAAGATATAAAATATACGTAGAACAAAGTTATAAACATCATTAAAATCTATAATCTATATTTGTTTAGATCTATATAGGTATGTAAAATCTAGGGTTATTGGATTTTAATAATCCGAACTTTTGTATATTGGCCGATATTAATCCCAACTTCAAAAATTGCCTGTGTCAATCCCAACTTGTAACTTATTTTCCTACAATGATCCTCCATTAAAGTTAACTTAACACCGTTAAACTTTTTTCGAATTTTTGACCGAGGCTTTAGGGCTTTTGATCGGGAGGACGATACGAGTCTAATCATGTAAAACTTAACTTGAGTCGATGCTCCAAACGAAGAAATTTTAACATGCGATTTAAGCACCGTTAAGTTTATAGACCCGATTGAAGGTCGTTTGGTTATTTGGAGGGTCGGCTCAAGGTAATTTTTACATGAATAGACTCCTATCGTCCTCCCGATCAATAGCCCTAAAGCCTCGGTCAAAAATACGAAAAAAAATTAACGGTGTTAATCTTAACGGAAGATCATTGTTGGAAAATAAGTTACAAGTTGGGATCGACACAGACAATATTTAAAGTTAAGATTAATATCTGCCAATATACAAAAGTTTGGATTATTAAAATCCAATAATCCTAAAATCTAAAGCCTATATTAATAGTTGCACATAATAATCCCAAATTCAACCCGACACAAAGATGCCCATAAAGTATACTCATCATACTCCAAATATTCGAAGTCGAACTAAATTTTGTCTCATCTCATAACCGAATCAACTTGTATTTTGGTTGGAATCATCATCATAATCATCATCATGATGCCACTAATCCAAAATCCCCTTCTTTCATTCTTATTTGTCCCACCTGAACAACCCAAAGTGTCTTCTTCAACCCATCTTCAAAATGCTCTCAAATATGCAATTGGGCAGTTTCACTAGCTGCAAAACAAGAAACATGAATACAATATGCCCAAATTTTCAATCTTTTCTTCATTTCAACAAAACCCAATTTGGGAATTTAGGGTTTCTTTATGAATCTTTAAAACCCAGATCATCAAGATCGTCAAGACAGAGTTTTTCTTGTTCCAAACACATAAAGACTCAATTTTGTTGCAATCAGGAGGTGGGTTTCTTGAAAAAAGGTAAAAGAAACAAGAATTTGTTGTCTGTTAGGGCTAATTCAGTGATGGATGTTAGTAAAGTGGTGGAGAAAGATGAGGTGGCAAAGGGTGGTGGTGGTTATGATGCAATTGTGATTGGTTCAGGGATTGGTGGGTTGGTGGCTGCAACTCAATTGGCAGTGAAGGGGGCTAAGGTGTTGGTGCTTGAGAAATATGTGATACCTGGTGGGAGTTCAGGGTTCTATGAGAGAGATGGTTATACTTTTGATGTTGGTTCATCTGTGATGTTTGGGTTCAGTGACAAGGTACTTGGTTTCTTGTTTTGGTTTGTTTGATTGTCGAATCGTTTACCTATGTAGTCAATCTTTGATGCTTTTTGCCAATTGCCATGATTGAATCTTGATTGTGTAATTCATTTGACTTTTTTAGTTTGTTGGTATGGAATGGACTCAAAGTGTTTGAAGTGATTATTGTTGGTTAAAGAATAATAATAATAAGATGTTTAGGTGCTTAAAGTTCATTTTTTTGCTAATTGGTTTAAGTGCGCATCCGAACAACCCCTTGGCCTTGACTCTTGAGGATTGGATCCACTCTAAACAATAAGGAATTAAACTATAGTTTTGTGTACTATGGGCCTTGAAGGTTCATTTTTTACTTTCTGCATACAAATGTGTATGGTATATGCATGATAAACCACTAAAAAAAATCTGTTCGAATATTTTTTTCAATTTTAAGTGTTACCTAGTACCTACGCATGTGTAGGTTATGTGGTAGTAATATAACCTACACATGTGCAGGTTCTACTTTCTAGAAATAAACATTTTGAAGATAGATGAATAATGATTGCATTTCAATCATATTCTTTTGTTTAAAAAAACTTAGATTGAAAAAATGGAAGTTTATTTTGTTGTCTCTGTTCTCACAAAAACACTATGTTCCGTATAGAACCTTTCCCTACACACACACTTTGATTTAAAATGTAATTACTTCCTTCCATCTAGACATGAATTTAATAATGATCCCAATGTGAATGTTAACCTATAAAATTTGATGTTGGTTTATCCGTCAAGTAATTTTTTTTTGAATTGTTTTCTTTTTTTACAGGGAAATTTGAATTTAATAACTCAAGCATTGGCGGCAGTCGGTTGTAAAATGGAGGTGATACCCGATCCAACTACTGTTCATTTTCACCTACCGAATAACATTTCTGTTCAAGTACACAGAGAATATGAGGATTTTATCTCTGAACTAACAAGTAAATTTCCACACGAAAAAGAAGGGATTCGCAAATTCTACAATGATTGTTGGAAGGTCTGTTTTGACTTTTTATTAAGGTGATTGCAATATCCGGTTGTTCTTTTTCACCTCGGTTGTGAATCTAAAATTGCTAAAAACCTCTTTTGTTGGTATGAAACAGATTTTTAATGCATTGAATTCGTTGGAACTTAAGTCCCTTGAGGAACCCATATACCTGTTTGGTCAGTTTTTTAAAAAGCCTGCTGAATGCTTGACATTAGGTATGTTTCTGTGTGTATCTGTTGGTTTTTTTATTTGCTACAGATGCTCAAATTGGGTTATATTTGTATCGGTTGAAACACATCAGGTAGACTAGAAATAATTTCTTAGTAGATATTTATTTTGTAAGAAGTATACTATTCCAATAATAATCTGTATTTTTTAATAAAGAATTTAGGAGGTTTTATTAAATATTAACTCAATTATACATTGTTGGTGTCTTTTGTAGCTTACTATTTGCCACAAAATGCTGGAAACATAGCTCGAAAATACATAAAAGATCCTGAAGTGCTCTCATTCATAGATGCCGAGGTGATGGACCTACACCATCTCCTAAGTAAACATGGCAAGATGAACGGGTCAGTGGGTTGGATAACGGGCTGAAACATGTCAAACCAAGTCGAGTTGACTTGCTAACACTTATTTTCACTTTTATATAATCAATTAATGCATTAATTATGATTAGAAACAGCATCATTACAATAAGGATCTAAATCTATAGAGGTCAACACATTATACACATTAAAATTAGATGTTGGCAGATTTCAACCCGTTTGACCCATTCCCATATAAGCTATTTTTTTGGTTTGACCTATTTGACTTGTTTGAGATAAAACACAACCCCAATCAACCCATAAGTACATATATTGATATTGCCACCTATTGGTTTTGGAATATCATGATCGGTACTTTTTTTTCTTTTAAATACTGATTGTTCGGTTTTTGCAGTGTTTTATTGTGAGCACGGTTAGTGCTTTACAAACACCCATGATTAATGCAAGCATGGTAAACATCAACTTTCTTTTTCATTGGCTTGTTCTTCCTATTATACCCTTGTTTACGACTTTTATGTTTTTTAATAGGTTCTATGTGACCGACATTTCGGGGGTATTAATTACCCTGTTGGTGGGGTCGGAGGGATTGCAAAGTCTTTGACAAAAGGTTTAGTTGACCAGGGAAGTGAAATACTTTACAGGGCAAATGCCACGAGTATTATCATTGACAACGGGAAAGCAGTGAGTTTAAATTATTGATATTAACGCTATGACATAAAATATACGCATCTTGTTTCCATGAAGTTTTCCTCAGTTAAAATGACCTATTTGACCTTTGTAACATTAATGTAGGTTGGAGTGAGATTATCAGATGGAAGAGAATTCTTTGCCAAAACCGTAATATCAAATGCTACTAGATGGGATACTTTCGGTTAGTTTTCACTTTGGTATTTTAATAATTTAATCCCTATATTTGTCTTTAATTCTACATACATGATATACTTTCTGTATTTTAGGCAAACTTTTGAAAAAGCAGGATCTGCCAAAAGAAGAAGAAAATTTTCAAAAAATTTATGTAAAAGCCCCGTCTTTTCTTTCCATTCACATGGGGGTCAAAGCCGAGGTTTTGCCACCAGATACGGATTGTCATCATTTTGTTCTTGAGGTACTCATAGATCCTTCTCTCGTGTGTAAACGTGGTAAAATGGGTGTGCCGGGAAATAAATGAATCATTTGTAAGTGTGGATCAAAATGGGATGGGCCGGGTTAGACTAATTAAATACATATTCATCATTTTTTTAACTTTATTAGTAAATATGATCACAAAAGTACATTACTAGAAAAATAATCTAACCCTTCTTATTAAGTTTAGGAGGTTCTTATCCAATCGAATAGACATGTAAAACTCTTTTTTTATCCGAAGGATAAAAATTGCCACAGTAAAACTCTTTTTTTTTTAATCATGTAGGATGACTGGAAAAACCTAGAGGAACCGTATGGGAGTATATTTTTGAGCATCCCGACGATGCTTGATTCATCTTTGGCTCCAAAAGGGCGTCATATTCTCCACATATTTACAACGTCATCCATAGAGGATTGGCAGGTATTTATTCTTTATTTGGATGAATCTAATGTATCAATGTCAATACTGTCAAGTGTCAATATTGATACAATAGGTTAACAGGTAAAAATTAGCTTAAAATCTTCTAAGACTGAAAACTTTGCAGTTAATATCAAACACTCAAGAATGGATAACTTTGCAGTTAATATTAAACATTTCATTTATATTGTATGTTGTTTCGGGAAAATAGGGGCTTTCTACAAAAGATTATGAGATAAAGAAGGAGCTTGTTGCAGATAAAATAATTAGTAGACTGGAAAATAAACTATTTCCGGGCCTCAAAGCCGCCATCGAATTTAAAGAGGTACTATATTTCCACTTGAAAGCATAAATAAACATTCACAGAGTGATAGATATATTTCTTTGATTTTGTCGAGCTGAGTTTAAATGAGCTCAAGCTCAAGCCCAAGCTCGAGCATGTACTAGAGCTCGTTTAATGAACAGTCAAGATTGACTAGGCTTGCAAGTTGGAGTCGTTTATTTATATAATTTCCGTTATGATAAAAATTATTAAATAATATATACTATGTTACACATGAAATGAAATTATAATAAAGCACATATAAAGTAATTGTAAATGTATATAAATAAATAAAATAGTTAAATAATTAAATAATAGGAAACGAGTCGAACTCAAGCTCAGCTTGAGCCTTTAAAGTTAAACGAGCCGAGTTCGAGCTTAGGCAAGCTCAACCTTCGCTCCCTTACAACTTTTCATCCAATGAAAAGGCTAAATGACTACCTTCATAATCCTTTAATATTTGGCAGGTGGGCACACCGAAAACACACAGACGCTACCTCGCGCGTGATAGTGGTACATACGGGCCAATGCCACGCAGCGTGCCTAAGGGCTTATTGGGAATGCCTTTTAATACGACAGTAAGTTAAAAGAATGTTTGTATTTGCGTATTGGAATTATTTGTGTTAATCAGGTTTTAGCGTTTAGATATACTTGTGTTTTTATCCAAAAACCCGCTTAAACGATTTTGACTTCCATAGTCAACGAGTCGTTTTGGATTCTTAACTTGGCGTTTTTTTTTTGTGTTGAATCATGTAGGCTATTGACGGTCTCTATTGTGTGGGTGATAGTTGCTTTCCAGGACAAGGTGTTATAGCCGTTGCTTTCTCTGGTATAATGTGCGCGCATCGAGTGGCTGCAGATGTTGGTTAGTATAATTTAATTCTGTTTGATGTATTTATTATCTCAACATATACACAGGTTGGATAACGCGTCAAAATTGTTAAAAATTAGTATGTGTGGGTTTGACCCAAACACATTTTGTCTAAAAAGCTTGTATTGTTTATGCATAGTTTTATTTCAAATAAGAAAACATTTCCCGAGTTGACTCATTCATAAGTAAGCGAGTTGGAAAAATGTGAGTAAACGTTAGCGTTTTTCGTTTGCAGGACTTGAAAAGAAGTCAGCGGTGTTGGATGCGGGGCTCCTTGGGGTTCTAGGTTGGTTGAGGTCATTAGCGTAAAATGATTATGCAAAATATTTGTTAAACCATATATGTATATGTATATGTATATGCATTCATTCATATTCATGAATGATGATTACAAAATTTTTCATTCTAATTTTGATATCAAATACGTGTTAATGATAAAATTAGCTGTTTTTTTTTTCTTAACATGATTTTAGTGTTATTGTAAAGGTTATTGTTTTTACACGAGTGACTCACTCAAATACTCTTTCGTGGGAAATCTCTGTTACGATACATCAGATTCGGCTTGGTTATTGATAGAGTGAATAAATAAAGTTAAACAATAAATTTAATAAATAAATTATCAAACCAAATTTAAACAGTATTAAATTTCTTTGACAGGATATAACTTTCTAAATATATCGAAATATTTCTAAGTGTTATACCATTCTATCATAATTCATAAACAAGTCTTTATAAATTGTTGTTTAGGAAGCTAAAGATAGTGTGATATGATTAATAAATGTGTGAGCTGAATTTAAACAGTTTAATTTTCTGTCTAGATTTTTAGTTATATATATATATTCTCCTTTATATTGATAAAGAAGTTGAAATGAATAGTAAACTCTCGATGGGTATTTTGAGACGTTAGAACGGGTTGTTGAATTGGTTGAGTTGAGACAAAATAGTAAATTATGTATGTGGCTATGATGATATTGTTGAAAACCAACTTCTAGGTGTTGTTCTCCTTTATATTCCTCTTTATATTGAAAAAGAAGTTTAAATGAATAGTAAATTTGTTGTTTCATACATGACAAAGTGTGGTTAGATTGTTTTTGTGTGTTGGGGGTTTAGAGATTTTTTTATGTATGTCGTTTGTTTAAGATTGAGTAACATATGTGTGTTTGGTGTGCTGGTTTTAATATATGTTGTGTTAGTGGTGACATGTGTTTGAATCCATTCTGTTTTCTTAAACGTGGTATGTTTTTGTGATATGTGTTTTTTGACACGTACGAATTATTAGCGTATATGAAGCAACATCTATTTCTACCTTCGAACCTAAAGCTCACGCAACGCGTGAGCCAGAGGATCTATCTAGTATATATTCATTTGTTTAGTTAATTTGTTTACTTTTCTCATATTTATATTTTATAAATGAATTATTCTTTTAAGAGTGTAAACGAGTCAAGCCAATCGATTTAATCTCATTTGACTTGAGAGAGATTAAGTTGGGCTCGTGTGTAGATAAATGATTAATTATTGGTGTAAACGAGTCTAGTTGTTTGTGAAATACTCAAGACTATCTAGCTAAAATAAATAATATATTTTCTTATATTTTTACATTTAAATACAATTACCCGTCTTAAAAATGATGTATTCTAGAGAAGTAAAACCACATCAAAGGTTACTAGATGCACATATAGTTAGATGTTTAATTTATTTTCTTAGTTTAGAGCATTAAAAAACAACGGCAGTCGCTTGCTGAGAGACGGTATTTCATAAAAATGTCTCATTAATATGAGTGCATTGGTTATATGCTGTTACATCAACTGCTGTTAAATAAATTATATAAAGTGTAATTTACCCTAATTTCTTTTTTATTCTTATAAAATTTTTTTTGAACGACGACTTTCAATTTATGCAACCAACCGGTCGCATCCCCCGCAACGAGGAACCCACCACCCCACTCCGGTCAATATGTTGTGTTAACCGGACCCATTTGACATTGGAGTTTGGCTAGGCGTTCAACCGGAAAAACCAATGGGGTTTTTCCTGGAAAATCTCAAAGGCAGGATTAGAACTCTAGACCACCACTGTAAAACCGGATGTCTTCAACAAGTTAGGCTGGAATCATTAGACTTTTATTCCTACAAATACATATATTTTTTTTACTATAAATCTAGTCAACGTCTGCTATGGATCCATTCAAGCGGCAAATTCGGTATTTAAGCACAAACGAATAGCTATCTATAACTATTAATTGGTTGGTCACTAGTTTAATTCCCACCTAACATACAAATAACTTCTTTTGGGATATAATAGATATATCTTACCTTAAAAAAATGTTGCATACACGCAATTAACCAAAAGAAGTTAGATACCTTAATTAAAAATTACAACTTGACTATGATGTATTGATGTCTCTTAAATTATTTTAATGACATATGTATGTATGCATAAGCTATTGATTAAATACTATGTACCAAAATCCTAAACGCAACAAATACACACATGACACAATTGATGTGTGTGAGATCCAAAAACTAGAGGGTTAGATCTTATTACTACTGGCTCACTGTTTTTTTGGGCCCTAATCTTATAAAAAATAGGTTTCTTTATAAAAATAATAATATTTGGGACAAGACTTATTATTTATTACTTCAACACTAATATTATCATTTTAATGAATATCTACTTGCATATCACTATAAGCACGCATACAAAACATTCACCTATTTTTTTGGTACATGAGTACTAATTAAGATGAATGTTACATCAAAATTTATATTTAGCACCCTTAGTTGTAGAAGAAACCAATCATGTGATATGTCTTCATACTGCTCTTCATGTTTGTCCCTCTCTATCGTCACACCTCATTTTAATTTTACGATAAGAATTCAAAATCTATGAAACCCAAGATTTAAACTCACCATTACAGTGAAGTTGGAGAGACGGTAGCTACATAGCGAGTTGTGTGGATTAAAGAAAGAACAAGAAACAAGTTTATATTGCGAGTTTTTTTAGGTATTTTAAGGCTCTCTTATAGCCTTAAACCCTAGTTTCACTTATATATATATATATTGTAAAAACATTCCTAGGTCTTAGTGGCAAGGGTGTGTTTTGTTGTTTTATAACTAAATTATTGTGTGTTTTAGTCTTCAACATAAGAAAAACATCTTCTAAAAATATAGATGCTAGTGTTAAAGCATACCAAAATTTTCGAATGTATTCTCGTCTGTTATTAACTTATTTGTGTTTTGATTTATCAGTTAAAGGGTGGTGTGAGGTGGTGATAGAGTGGCGATATGAAGCTCGACTCTCTAAAAAAGAGACCACCTTCTGTCTTGTCTGGGTAAACACATTAGACGGCCAAGCTCACAACGTTAATCGAATAGCACCAGGTTACAGTTACAATATAAACGTAATTATGAAATAAAAATAAGAATTCAAACCTCACAACCTTGATATAGTTGGAGCCATGAGCCGATCGTCTCCTTTAACGTTCTGAGATGAAAGTGTCACATATTAGTTAGCAAGTCCGGGTATAACTAGTTTTTATTTATTTAAATTAACTTAAAAAAGTTAAGAAAATAAGGACCGTCGATTATCACGGTCAAAGCATTAATCTCGCCGGCGTAAAATCGGCCGGAAACCAGATTCAAAATCAAGTCAAATAATAAAGAAGATATTTTCCCTTTTTATTCACATTCATTACACACACACTTCTCATTTTATTTATAAACCCTAGGCACTATATAATCATTCAATCATCTTTCATATTCATCATATACATACATACATCATCATCATCATCAGAATTGGACGTACTAGCATTTGCAGATCCGCCGTGTTTTCAGTGCAGATCTCAGGTTAACACACACACTTTCTCTCTCTCTCTCTTTCTCTCTCTCTCTGTGCATTTTCACCGACTCACGTTCAGATTTGCGTCTAAATTTTCATGATTATTGTTGTAATAGTGTGATATTGAATGTAAAATTGCAGATCTGGAGGTTTGAATTATACTGTTTTGAAGTGAGAGTGAATTTTGACGATTTGTGGCTTATTGGAATGAGGTAAGAGGTTGTTTATACTAATTTGATGATTTGATTGGTTGAAGTTGTTGAGATCGAGTGTGATTTGTGTGTTTGATAGATTTTGAGTTTGAAAGGAAGTTAGAAGTTGTTTGAGTGAGTGTGTGAGGAAGATGGGCGAAGGACAGGGGTTTCAGCTTGGAACAGTTGGAGCGTTGAGTTTGTCGGTGATTTCATCGGTTTCGATTGTGATCTGTAACAAGGCGCTGATAAGTACTCTTGGTTTCACTTTTGGTGAGTGATCAAGCCTTTATACTAAGTTTGCAGTTACTGGTTTTTAATGTTGTTCAGCATTCATTATGCTGAATGTTTATTTGATTGTTATTGAATCAAGCTCATGATCCTTAGAATATGTGCTTCTAGGCTAGGTTACTAACGTAACTGTAACTCAAATTTGTGATTTTTTCATTGACTTAAGGTCATGTTGCTTGATTTTTCGTACTTACATTGTTGACGGTTGATGCCATTAGGACTTAGGAGCTTGATACTTAACCTTTCACCATTGGCACAAAACAAAAGAGACACACATCCTAAATTGTTTTGATTCATCTGCAAAATTATAAGTCCAATTGATTATGATTCTTAACTTTTCTAAATACCTGATTGTTGGTAAATATTACTATTTATTCTGTGATTGGCTTAAGATTGGAAGTAAAATCCACCCAGCTAACACGATTTACACGATAACTATAATTGCATACAAAGTAGAATAATAGTTGTGTTGCATATTCGTGTTCGTGAAGTTGGAATTTTTTATCCTTAAATACCCTTTGAGGGATAAAAACCATGATACTAATTACTTTTTATGTGTAAAAGCTGAACAGAAACTTTGTGACTGTTAAAAGCTCCTTGTAGTGTCATTTTTGCTTTAAGATCGGTTGATTAGCTGTGTTTTTCAGGACGTTTATATATTATTATCATTAGACTTCAAAATTCTGATATTTTTCATACATTGAATTCAATTTCACTTGTGCGTATCAGCTACAACTTTGACAAGCTGGCATCTTTTAGTCACATTTTGTTCATTACATGTGGCATTATGTATGAAACTTTTTGAGCACAAGCCTTTCGACTCAAGAGCTGTCATGGGATTTGGGGTATTGAATGGGATCTCCATTGGGCTTCTTAACCTCAGCCTGGGTTTCAATTCTGTTGGTTTTTACCAGGTAATAAGTGTTCTTTTTTTCATTCCCTTATGTATTTATTGTTTAGAAACACAGCCAAAAAAACTATAGCTCAAAACCTAGTTACTTTCATACTTCTATATTAGATCATGTTGGTGTTAGGGACTTGGGATGTGGAATATGGGTCATTATCTCATTAGTTGAATGCTGTAAATACTCATATCCTGATACGATTCAGGCTTATGTTTGTAGAGTAACTTTAATCTTCTGTTCCTGGTTTCATTGTAGATGACAAAACTAGCGATCATTCCCTGCACTGTACTTTTGGAGACTCTTTTCTTCAGCAAGCAATTCAGGTTAACCTTTGATCTTATTATCTCTTTCCGTGCCTGTTTAAATGGATATTGAATGTTGCCAGATCATATAGACATATACTTATGGTTTGTTTACGTGTTATTCCAAATTTGGAAATTCAACCTTATCAAGCGACATATTCTTGTAACAATCCAATTAGTCATGTTTCTAGATTCAGTTATTTGAAAAGCTGTGAAACGTGGGTGGGTTGGTTTTGAGCATAAACAATAGAGATGGCAAGATGTGCAGGCTGGGAAAAAAAG
The DNA here is from genome assembly GCA_030867185.1 of Tagetes erecta. Taxonomy (NCBI): domain Eukaryota; kingdom Viridiplantae; phylum Streptophyta; class Magnoliopsida; order Asterales; family Asteraceae; genus Tagetes; species Tagetes erecta. The sequence goes on from CM061494.1 coordinate 13,142,920, forward strand.
TTTAAATGGATTTGGTTTGAACTGCGTCATTTTTAGTACATGCCCAAACAGACCCTGGTATTGACCTGCAAACTCTTATCTGTCCATTTCTTAAAATTCTAAACAACTAATTGATGCTTTAGTGATGATTACTGAAAACAATGTATTACAATAAGTCAATAATAATCTTAGTATATGCATAAAAACTATTTCGGAGAGTTTATGCTTTAAGAACATACTTTAGGCTACTTTCAACCCGTGTGAGCTGCTTGATCTGTTTCCATTTTATCTATTTTTTTATTTGATCCATTTAAAGTAACAAACACAGCCCAAAATCAATACAATCATTGGTAAATGGGTCAAGATTGCAACCTCTAAATTAAACAGGGCAAGATCTTGTTCTAAATTACAACTCATTTTCCAATGTCGATGCTAACATTTTCTTGTATGTATGTATGCAGCAAAAAAGTCCGGTTTGCACTCACCATCTTACTCTTGGGAGTTGGAATTGCAACAGTAACTGACTTGCAACTCAATCTCATGGGAAGCATCTTATCTCTATTTGCCATAATAACAACTTGCGTGGCCCAAATTGTATCCTCAAGGCTTTAACTCATTTGTTAATTCACGTAATAATGTGATGAATCTAAGTAATTAATTCAACATACATAAGTGCCATCCTTAATTATATTTTCTCAGATGACAAATACAATCCAGAAGAAGTTCAAGGTTTCATCAACTCAACTCCTCTACCAATCTTGCCCATACCAAGCTCTTATCCTGTTCATTGTAGGCCCATTTCTAGATGCCCTTCTGACAAATCAGAATGTATTTGCTTTCAAATACACACCTCAAGTACTGGTGAGGACTATATTGCCTTTTTCATTCTTGTTGATATGGCACTTTCGACTCATTTATTTACAGCTTGATTCGGGTTATGTTTATCTCTAACATGCAAAACATGTGTACCATAAAAAGCGAGTGGTCAAATGGGTCGAAGGTTGCCCTAACTGTATTTTTAATGCATAAAAATCCTATTTGTTTTATTCAAAATATTATATTCTTATTAAAGTATTATAATTTTTGTAACAATGTCTGACAGGCTTTGGATTGAGGGTTTAGGAATGAGGGAGTGGAAATGGAAATGATAAAAAGTGTTTGGTTTTACGGTATGGGTTTAAATCCAGAATCATATCTATAAATTTAGACACCCTCCTAACCTACCAAAGGGGTCGATTTAGAAATTGATTTCATTCCATTCCAGTATGCTATCAATGTCATACCGGTACTCATTCCTCATTGCCAACCAAATGCCACCTAATGTTATGTGAAAAAAGTCAGTTTTGGACAAACGTTAGTTCTTTTCTACAGAAACCCGAATCATATCAAAGATTCAAAATGAATCATTTTGATCCGTGAACCAGCCACCCATTATGCTACCTCTAGTTATTGAGGCGCTATGATATTACATGAACTTTAATTTGAACTTTCTCAAATTGCAGGCATTCATTGTTCTCTCCTGCCTAATATCAGTCTCTGTCAACTTCAGTACTTTTCTTGTAATTGGGAAAACATCACCAGTGACTTATCAGGTTTTGGGTCATTTGAAAACATGCTTAGTCTTAGCATTTGGTTATGTTTTGTTACATGACCCATTTAGTTGGCGAAACATTCTGGGAATCCTCATCGCTGTTGTCGGTATGGTGCTCTATTCTTATTTCTGTATGCGTGATGCACAGCCAAAGCCCGTTGAAGCTTCAACACAGTTTTCTCAGGTTTGTTACAATCCACATTACTTGCAACTAACTATCGTTTTTACAAATTTCTTCACAAACTGTCATTAATGTGTAACCATGACTTAATTTTATTGTTTTTCCCATTTGACTTTTTCCAGAATAAAGACAGTGAGAACGACCCTCTAATAAGTGTGGAAAATGGAACGAATGTCTCAAATGAGGTTAGTCCTCAGAAACCGCCAGTTTGGAGCTCAGACAAAGATCTGCACGCTTGATCCGATCTTCAGCATAAATAGTCTATTCACAAATACATATAGTCAAGTAGCATATTTGTTCCCGTAACGTAAGTGTCTCCATCACCACCACCACCACCGCCGCCGATCAAGTTTTCAAGAAGATTGTAAGATTCAGTTTGTTTTGACTTTTGATCATTTAACATTTTCACTTTTTTTTTTGTTGTAAAATGAGTTCTATTTTGCTAAAATGATGGGAGACTTAAGAAAAAAAACAAAATGATATATATAGGGAAGGGGGCTTTCCAACTGTACTGTTTTATCTTAATGGAACAGTACTGAAAATCGGTTATCGTTTGATGATCATCTTAATTAATGTATGTGCCCAACAGTTCAATACTTGTCATTAGTGAGTTACATTGCAATTGAAGTCTTCTTTGTCCAAAATCACCTATGCATTGAAAATGTATATGGATTGATCAATGACCGTTGAGCCTTTTCATGAAGATATCCAGATGTTTCTTGGTGAAGCTGAGATTTAACATGTTTGTCTCGGATGATAATGATCCATTAGTTGAATACAACCTCTTTAATTTCGTAAGTAGTAAGCACGTAGGGTGCAGATTGTTGTGTATTTTACTTTCTTTAAAAAAAATACATCATTATAAGAGCGGGTCACTTGATGTGGCAATTGGGTCTTTTGTATGTGAATTTGTTACACGCGTTGATAAAAAATTACATGTCTTATCGTAATATGTCACGTATTGAAAGACAGTTATATCTGAATTTATAGGTTAAAATGATAACTAAGTCAAAGCCAGAGAGATAACATCGTAAATGTTTTTAAAGTAGAGTGGGGGGGGTCTGGCTAAGTCACGATAACTTGGGTCCTTTTTTTCTACTAGAAACAAGCAAGCAAAGCAAAGAAGTGCTTCAAACTTTTTTTTTTGTGTGGTTTTGATCAACAAATCCAAACTATTACTTTTACGGGAGCAAAACTTTTTTTAGTGATTTGATTTCCAGATCTTGATTCATCGAAATCAAATAAGCAAATCAACTTATCTAATTCATTGTAATTGAATTGATATAATTAACATACCACACTAATACCACATGTTATTGTATTTTATTATATTTTAAAACATGAATAATTATACGAAATCATAATTATGTTTCATCATTAATGATCATGAAATTAGACTTCAAAACAATTAAAACTTACGTGTGAACATGGTTTAAAAAGGCTTTCCGAGGTCCGTCTTGAGGTTTAAGGGTTGTTTGGCAAAATCTGAATTATTAAGTGCTGAACCATTAAGAGGTCAGAACCATTAAAATGTTCTATCGATGAAAGGGAAGTTGTGATAGAAGTACAGAGGAGAATAAAATTGATATATGCTCCATTCAATTTCATTTAGAATCTATACGTCACTTCACCATTCAACATTGAACTAAACTATTAAGATGATACTTTTAAATGAAACAAACGCTCTGAATACAAAATGCTAAATAATTCAACACTAAACTAAATCATTAAGAGGTAAAACAAAAAAATCCTTACTTGCACCTCAGTTGCGGCGCCGGAAAAAAGCACAAAAGGCTTAGCCTCGTGGGGGTCAACTGGAACCTAAGCCTCAACCTGAATGAGATGGTCCAGTGCTTACGGCTCTGCTGAGGCTTAAGCCTCACCAAATCTTATGAAACTTGATTATTTAATATTATCTATTTATATTTTCTGGACTTTTTTTACTCGTTTAGTACTTAGTGGACTTAATTGGCAGGCCCATACAACATTAATACCTTGCCCAATATATAAAGAGGTAAAAAACACCACCCGTTGTTGAAACCTAAACTAGGTTGATAAAAACATTGAGCAGATGATCATGAATCTTATAACATTTAAACATTATGACACTATTAAATGAGGTTGTTGAACTATTTTTTGTGCTTAAATTGATGTTTGTTTGATATTAAATTGTAATATTTATGAGATATATATTTTTTAATTCTTTTTTAATAATGTCTTGAGGCTTACGCCTCGGTGGTCCGCCATGTGAGGCTAACTTAAAACGCCTCAAGGCTCGTTTCCGGTTTTCTAAACCTTGCTTGTGGGAATACAGATCTTCAACAAGATGATCCCAATTCAATCAAATTGACCAGCTGCACACTGTTGTTCATCAAGTTTGATAATTCATATAGATAACATACATATAACAACAACAAACTACAAACCTCATGGTATGCACATATTATTTCTCAAAACTAACAAAAAACTCATAAAACATTAACAATAAGCAGTAATCAAGTCGGATAATCACACACGGTTATCTGCAGCTGGGGCTCAGCCACCGGCTGCCTTACAAACGCCCGTCTCCACCAGATCTCGAAAGCCCTTTGTATATTCGGGCAATCATCACCTTTCTCAAGAAACCGACTAAACCAACTCATCAGAAAAGCTTCTTGCTGAGATAACGGCAATGTGAGAATGATCTGACTCAACCCGTCTTCAATAAGTCTGCGGTGCAGCGTTCTTGAATCCCGTTTTATCCATCCAAAGTCATCGTATAACGCTTCCAACCATGTGGACAGCAGACCTGAACGTGTCTCTTTCGGTACCAAAACATTACCTCTACCTATTGCAATGCACAATTGTGCAGTAATTCTGCTTACTTTATGTCTGTATATAACTGGAACCTTTGAATGAAGGACAGCGAGCTCGTTTTGTTCCGACCATAATTGAACAAATTCTTCACTGATTTGTTTTTCAATCAACATATCAACAACCCATTCAAGATTATCAGCCACTCGACCAATTTCACTCATAATTCCCCTGTTTTCGTCATGAGATGTTGCTTCAGATAAGCAAAGTATAAGGGACGTTAGACATTTATGACATATGGTATAAAGGGCTTCCTTTGAGACATCGAGGGAATAAGGATGATCCGTCGAAGCAGACGAACCGTCTTTTTTAAGTAATCTAGAAACTAGAGTTTTCATTTCTTTACGAGCTTTTTCATCTTTAGCGTGTAGAACTCCTGTGATTAACCTTGAGCAAATGTCATCAAGTTTTGAAGACGTCGATGGCTCTAACGCTAATCGGTGTAAAACTTGATGATGATTGTTATGATGATGGAGTTCATTAAGATTTGATACTACTATCTCTTCTTCTTCGGACCAAGGAGCTGCTTCTAAATACTCTAAACATGATGCTATCCCATCATCATATTTCAAAGCATCACATACCTACAAATATGTTTGCAAACAGATTATGCAACCAGTGTGTTTTTAATGCCATCAGTCACATACATGATACACACCTATATTTCAATGCATCACCTATTTACATCAAAACCATGATCCCCAGCCTAAGTGGTTCAAATGACGTACCAGACTTCATAAATATAGAAAGGTCTTGGGTTCAAGTTTCGGGTCTTCAGAAGAACCAGGTATCAGGTATAACTACGTATTAAAAAGCCCAACGGAAACTCATACCCTATGCATGTGGTTCAAATGAGGTACCAGACTTCATAAATATAGGAAGGTCTTGGGTTCAAGTTTCGGATATTGAGAAGACCCAGGCATCAGGCATAACCGGATACTAAAAAAACCAATTCAGAGTACTGTTATTCTAGCGGAAACTCATAACCTATGCATACCCTACAGGTAGAGTTCGAACCGGGTTTGGTTCTTGAATACCTGGTTATATAAAAAACCGGTTCCGGGTATTACAATCGGGTTTCGAGTATTATAACCATGACGGTCGGTTATTTTGTGCACCTCTACTCCCATCCAGAAAAAATGAGGCGCCAAGTTGGACTTTGGAGCATGGTTTTTTCACCTAAGATAAGTTCCCACCCTCCCAGTTAGGGGTGTTCAAAAAGCTTGTGGCTCGCTCAAAGCTCGCTCGAAATAAGCTCGGTTTGAAAACGAGCTCGTCTCGATTTTAAACGAGCCAAGGCTAGGTCGGCTCATGGCTCGCTCGATAGGTCGCTATATTAACTATTAAAAAACAATATAATGACCACTAACTCTTAATTATGTTTGTATTATTGTTTCTATCACTTTAGAAAAATAAATTAAAAAAAGTGCCTTATTTGTTTTTATATATATCAATATGAAAAATAATTTTTTTTTTTATAAAACAAAAAAGTTGGATCGTGAGCTAGCTCGGGCTCGACTAGACTCAATATTAAACGAGCAGAGCTCAAGCCCCACCCTAGCTCGGCTCGTCTGAAGCGCTACTCCCGGTGTGGTAAAATAAGAAATAGATGAGCCCAATTAATATAACATCGAAACCTCATAAAGCCTTGTTAGTATAAATGTATAATTAGGGTTAAATAAACATATCTACATCAAATTTGTGAAGGAAATAGAAACAAAAGCATAACATACCTTGAGCAAAGCTAGGATCTTAGAGACAGTTTCACCAATCATCTTCTTCAATGGATGATCATAATACATCAAAACAAGTGTTTCAAGATAAACCTGAACATCTTCACACTCACAAATCTCAACAGAGTGATGCGACCCACTCTTCCGCCCCAATTTCTCCTTAAAAAACTGGCTCCGATTCACCAACACTTGCCGATGAACATCCATTGAAACACTGAAACCATCACGTCCCGTAATTGTAAGCTTCACATCTCCAAACCCTAACCCCCAATCACTAGGGTTTCTAAACGGAGCTCCGGATAAAATCCGTTCAACCCGTTCCTCGATCCGCAACCGGGCAGGGTGTGAAGAGTCTCGGGTTTGTTCTTCAGTCATCATCTCGAAGAGAGTGGATCGGATCGGGGTTTGGATGGTTCGGGTCGGGTCGGATGGGGATGATGTTGATGATGGTGATGGTGACTGTGATTGTGATTGTGGTGGAGGAGAGAGGAAATAATCGGAAATGAAACCTTGTTTAATCATGGTGGATACTTGTTGCTTCGATTTGGTTACATCCATTGAATTGAAATGAATTGAACTGAACTGAACACTTTTTTGCTTTGCTAATTTGCTTGATACTGTTTGTGACTGACTGTAGAGATGCAAGTTTCCAAGTATAAATTATTGCTTGCTATTTCAACTTATACTACTAGTTTTTACTTTTTAACGTTACGAGTTCATAACAATAATTTAACGTTTTTAATGTTACAGTGTAAAATCATAGTCCATTACATATTGAAAAATAAAAATGTATTTAAATTTGGACACCAAATGATAATTAAGTTAAAGTTAGTGGATACAAAGTTGTAAATATGTATTTTTAACGTGTTAAATTTACCTACACATGACTTCCACATTTATAGATTTAACAAATAAACGAAATTTATTTAATTTTATTTTTTGAATATCAAAGTTAAGGAACAAATATTGCATTTCTATCAATTTTTTTGTGTGTTAAAAACGTTTTTGGTTGAAAAAATAAAGAATTTAGCTATTTTTTTTCTTCTTGTAATATTTGGTCTTATCGAATGAACCCTCCTATATAATTGAAAACTCTGAAAACCACTAAAAACCATTAAATATATATACGTATATGTATAATGTACCACATATTATATATTTAAAAAATAAAACAATTGTACATAGATATGTATACGTATTTCATGTGGTTTTCAGTGTTTTCAATTATAAACTTACTTTTCATTTGAACTTAAACCTACTTTTAAGAAGAGTAAAAAGAAAGAAGAAAAAAAGACTTGATTTGAATATTTTTGTTATTCTGGTGATAGTGGTGGCGACCTTCTGAATTGTTGTAAAGACCATACATGAAAAAGAAGAGTGAATCTTCTCTTTTAATAAATCGCTAAGCTGTTGCGTCACTTGTTAGCCCCGTCCCCGTAGTCATTCGTATTATCATACTTTATTTGATGTTTTATATTACTTATATTTCAACATAATTGTTTTAAACATTCTTTTACTAGTTATTTTAAGGGTGATTCTAATTGTATCATGTGATATGAGTCGTAATATTTTTCGAATTCAAGATCGATGTTTTAGGCCTTTTAATCGAAAGGAGAATACTCGTCGATTGATGTAAAAATTATCTCGAAAAGGCGCTCCGAATGTTAGAATCACTAACACAAAAAGTTTTGGAGATAAGTTAGTAACTCAAGGAACTCACTTCAATACTAAAACATATACACACAGCACAAGAACTTAAACATTTATCATAAATATAATATAAACAAGTCTTCGCATCCTAAGTAGATAAAAGAACATAGCCAAGCATGATATAGAAAACAACGAAGATTAAACTTGCATTAATGTAAGAACACATAGTTACAAGATTTAATGAGTGTTAACTCGATTCAAGTTATATGAAATTATCTAACAAACTACATACTAAATTTAGTGGATCCAACCATATTATGTAACGTGACAAAAAATTTAGTGGATGCATGCTCGTTACTATTAATTTAACTAGGTATATTCGTTGGCTCACGCTTTGCGCGAGCCTATTTTTACTCTTTATGGTCGGTTTCATCTTCGTGTCAGATTGTCTTGTTTGTTATGCCATAACATTTCACTAACATGTGCATCTTAGTCTTGTATTTTTATTTTTTGATCGACAGTTCTTGAATTTAAATGGATGATTTATGTCAATATACTTTAAGAGGAAACTATATGTTTATGTGCTCTACGAACAAAATTTGAAGCTGAAGTAATATTTGAAGTTTAGCTTGGATAGTGAATGAATATATCGTAAGTAAACTTATCGGGTCATATTATAAATCCAAATCATCCAAATTAAAACTAACTGTAAAATAATCATAAGTAATCAAGAACAAAAAATAACATGCCATTGCAACAGTTTTGAAGACACATTTAAAAATCTGGAAGGATCAAACTCATGTCACTGCAACTCTTTTAAACCCATACATAACACCATCCAACCATAAGTTAATACCAAAAAGAGTAGTAAACAAGATATTTAACTACAATTGAAAAACCATTGGCTCAAGGGGTGTCAAAGAATGAGACCTTCACGACTGCAATAAATGCCTCGCCATGGAGACATTCACACCCCTTTATCATCATAGCCTCGTACATCTAAAACCGACAACCCACATGAATTTGTCGTCACCTAAAACCATGACTACAAGAATCACGACTGGCAATGACGGGCGTTTCCCAAGGTATCCATATTTCCATCTCAGATGAAGGTTCATCGTCATCGATCAAAGGCCAACAGAAATACCAATCAAACAAAGAACACGATTTCTGTCTATCAACAATGATAATGGTCAAGCCAACATAACAATAATTGAATCAGATCTATCATAGATCTAGCATCAGCAAGCATATAACGCTGAGTTTTCAGTGTAAAGAACCCAAATCTGTAGAAAACCAGATTTGTGACCACATCAAGAGAAAATCAGATCCGTCACAGATCTACACCCACAATATCAAATCCGTTACAGATCTAACATCATCCATATATATATATATATATATATATATATATATATATATATATATATATATATATATATAGAGGAGAGTTATCGTACATAGTGTTGGAAATCTAAGAAGGCTAAGAAGGATTTATGACCTTTAGATCTCTTTTTTAATGGTTGAGATCAATTTGTAGGAAAAGAAATTGGTGGAAGGGTACATTAGTCATAGCCACTTTTGTTGACTTTCTCTCTCCACATGCAAGGCACATGCCAATTCCCCCACTTTTTTAAAAACTTTCATAACTTTTGGATACGATATTATTTTTTAAAAAAAATTACACCAAAAAAACAAGCGTTTTGTTATCTTTAAAACGCGTATAATATTGATATATAAAAAATAAAAAAAAAATTCGGCACTTGTCTAGTCCTTGTGTAATATCATGTGATTGTGTTTTATTATAACTAGTGAAATATCACTTTTATCGGTTCATTCTTAAGTCATTATATAATATCATCTTATTATAAATATTTGTTGTGTCATATTATGTGTTTAGAAATTATCACCGTGTCACAAATTGTTAATATGTGTTTGAGAAATGTTCAAAGACAACGTCATTTTTTGTTACAAAGTGTGAGAATGACACAATGGTAAACAAAGACACAATGACACTTTTAAAAAAATTATAACTCACAATATAAATCAAATTTGAAAAAAAGTGGTTCGGAGACCTTGTTCCCCATGTATTCCTCTTTCAGAAAATAAATAAACGAAAAATTAAAAAAAATTAAAAAAATTACCGTTTTTTTTATTTTTTAAATTAGACACAATGAAAAAAGACACAATGAGAAAATAGTAGTTTTTTTAAGTTTTGTTTATTTATTTTTTAAGGAGGATGATGTGAGAGCAAGATCTTTGAAATACTTTTTGTGTTATTGTGTAATTATTATTAGATCATTGTGTAATACTTGTCAAATAAGATTACACAATGACCCGATGAATGACACAACAACCTTATGGATGACACAATCACACAATGACCTGATGAAAGACACAATGACCTGACGGAAGACACAATGACCTGACGTTAGACACAATGAGCTGAAAAATTATGAAAAAAAAGTTCGTTTTTATATATCAATATTATACGCGTTTTAAAGAGAAAAAAATTCTCGTTTTTATGGTGTAATTTGTTTAAAAAAATAATGTCGTATGTAAAAGTTATAAATGTTTTAAAAAAGTGGGGGAATTGACATGTGACTTGCATGTGGAGAGAGAATATTTAAAAAAGTGGGCATGACTAAAATACCTCCTCTCCTAATTTTCCTAGATGTCACATGTCAATCTCTTATTGCTTCTTAGCCTTCTTAGATTTATAACACTATGTAAGTGAACCTCACTCTATATATATATATATATATAGAGTGAGGTATATATATACAGTGAGGTTCACCTACATAGTGTTATAAATCTAAGAAGGCTAAGAAGCAATAAGAGATTGACATGTGACATCTAGGAAAATTAGGAGAGGGGGTATTTTAGTCATGCCAACTTTTTTAAATATTCTCTCTCCACATGCAAGTCACATGTCAATTCCCCCACTTTTTTAAAACGTTTATAACTTTTACATACGACATTATTTTTTTAAACAAATTACACCATAAAAACGAGAATTTTTTTCTCTTTAAAACGCGTATAATATTGATATATAAAAAGCAAACTTTTTTTTCACAATTTTTCAGCTCATTGTGTCTAACGTCAGGTCATTGTGTCTTCCGTCAGGTCATTGTGTCTTTCGTCAGGTCATTGTGTGATTGTGTTATCCGTAAGGTTGTTGTGTCATTAATCGGGTCATTGTGTAATCTTATTTGACAGGTATTACACAATGATCTAATAATAATTACATAATAACACAAAAAGTATTTCAAAGATCTTGCTCTCACATCATCCTCCTTAAAAAATAAATAAACAAAACTTAAAAAAACTACTATTTTCTCATTGTGTCTTTTTTCATTGTGTCTAATTTAAAAAATAAAAAAACGGTAATTTTTTTAATTTTTTTTAATTTTTCGTTTATTTATTTTCTGAAAGAGGAATACATGGGGAACAAGGTCTCCGAACCACTTTTTTCAAATTTGATTTATATTGTGAGTTATAAATTTTTTTTAAACTGTCATTGTGTCTTTGTTTACCATTGTCTCTTTGTTTACCATTGTGTCATCCTCACACTTTGTAACAAAAAATGACGTTGTCTTTGAACATTTCTCAAACACATATTAACAATTTGTGACACGGTGATAATTTCTAAACACATAATATGACACAACAAATATTTAAAATAAGATGATATTATATAATGACTTAAGAATGAACCGATAAAAGTGATATTTCACTAGTTATAATATAACACAATCACATGATATTACACAAGGACTAGACAAGTGTCGAAATTTTTTTTTATTTTTTATATATCAATATTATACGCGTTTTAAAGATAACAAAACGCTTGTTTTTTTGGTGTAATTTTTTTAAAAAAATAATATCGTACCTAAAAGTTATGAAAGTTTTTAAAAAAGTGGGGGAATTGGCATGTGCCTTGCATGTGGAGAGAAAGTCAACAAAAGTGGCTATGACTAATGTACCCTTCCATCAATATCTTTTCCTACAAATTGATCTCAACCATTAAAATAGAGATCTAAAGGTCATAAATCCTTCTTAGCCTTCTTAGATTTCCAACACTATGTAGGATAACTCTCCTCTATATATATATATATATATATATCACAGATGTAGCTAACCACCACATCAATCGCACAACATGCATAACCAGATGCAACAGATCAAAGAGTCCACAAAGATCCAAGGACTGGCAACCATCATCGGCCTCGAGAACCGGAAACACATGTTTGATGGCCACATAGATCCTTGAATCTGCGACCATCAATGCCCAAAAAACCTAGAAAAGGATCCAGCGCCACCATCAACATCCACACACGGTGGTGATAAACAGTCAGAGACCATCGGAACGTCCACACATGGCGGTGGTAGATGACATGAGATCGCCAGAACCCAACCGGAAGAGACAATAAAGTGAAACAAAGAGAAAAAAACATCATTTTATACACAAAGAAACCACACGTGAAATACCAAATATACCCCTTTACTGTTCATTTCCCTCATATTCCATAGCTTTATTAATATAAAGGGGAATTTCATAAGTTTATTTATTATTTTTATTTATATGAAAGACATTTTTGTCATTTCGCAATCACCTCAGATTGAAACTTAATGAGAGTCTATTGTAAAGATCACCATTGTTATTAGTATTACTTAGTGAAGAGTAAGAGCCTCTAACATAATTTTACAATTTAGAGATGTGTAATGGAATATAGTCAATCTGTGCATCTTAGTAGTTAACCTTTTTATTCGATGGCAAACATGTATAATCTATACCTTCTAATAAAAGAGAGTTTTTGATGTCACATACTCACATGGCATCTAATGGAGCCACTGTTGGTATCATTTTCCCGCTCAATAATATATTACGTATTTAATCCTCATACTATTACACAACATACGACCATCATATAATATATATTTACCTATTAGTTACAAAATAATTACCATATTTGTAATATATTATTCTTTATCAATTACAAAAATATTTAATAATTATCATATTTTTACAAAAGTATAAATATCAATTAATAAAATATATATCAATAATATTTCAAAGCATTGATTTTTGTAATCTATATCTATATCTATACCTTCTAATAAAAGAGGGTTTTATAAGACACTTGTCATTCAATGGAGAGGGTGTTGGAGTATTTTTCCCGCCAAAACTAAAAATCTTTTATTTTAAGCTATGTATGGAAGGAAATCGATAATATTAACTCACCCATAATATTCTCTTCCAATGTTTCAATTTACCTTATTTATATCCTTGAAATAACTATTAAAACGGAAAACAAACAACTTAAACAAATAACTATATCAGAATTTACGACCAAGACCCATGCATGCTGACCCATACGCTCGGCCCGGTACATATGAGTGTCACGGTGAATTTTTCTGGATATCTATTATATGGATTATTTTTTTTAACGGCAAATGTGGGACCATGCTTCGGAAGATATATATTATTTTAATCCGACCCACCTATCTATTTCCCGATCGAGACCGCACCCTAACCCCCACAAGAAGAAACCCAACCCACCTTTGGTGAGAAAACCTTTTGGGCCAACCTAAAATCTCTATTTTTTATTTTTTTTATTCTAAGTGGGACTTGACCTCCTCATTTTTATAAATCTTGGTTAGCTCTTCTTAACCACTTGAGCTAAGGATCATTGGTATCTGGATTATTTGTATGTCTGTTTTTTCTTAATATTTTTTTAATTAATTTGTGAGATTTATAAGGTACCCAGTTTAAAAGCTTCAATATATAATTTGCTACTAATAGTGTATTTGTAACTTAAATATATTTGTTAAAAACTCATATTTGTTTATGTAATATTTAGTTTATTTTTAAATGTTACTTTTTCATAAAATTTTAGAATTGTGTTTTTATATTTACGTTGTTAGCGTTCAGCCCGTGTAACCCACGTGGGTTTAACCTAGTAAATAATATTTAAACATTGTTTTTGTCTACTAAATTAGTTTATCGGTCTCTTAATTAGCTCTATACTAAAGCTCGTGGTTTGTATCAGTACAAGATGTCATCCATTAAATATTTATACGATTTTGATCAAATTTTTATTCTTGTGAATCCGTAAATTATCTTCTAATTTTTCTTATATGGGTTTTGTTTTTGCTGGTATTAGAGAACATACCTAATATGGTAATGATTTAAAGTGTAATGTTTACTCGTCATGTGATTTTTTGTTTATTAAGCTCGATCATAATTAAATATTTTTTGTTATTTAACTCGTGTTACACACGGGGTATAATCTAGTGTTTAATAAAAGTGACTAACGCGTAACTAAAAATACTAAATGAAAATAAAGTGGAAATACACCCTATACTATTTTTGAATTATGATGTCATTGAAATTATTACAAAACTATTATGTTATATTTTTTTTATTTTAATAACACGGAACACATGTTTTTTACTTCATCTTTTTGCGTGTTTAATAAATGAAAAAAAGAATTTTAATAATCATAATTATATAACACACTATTTAACCTTTTTAATGGACGTCAAACATATATCATCTATCTAATAAATTAAAGTTTTAGGGGGCAAATTTTAGGGGGAATTTTTTTAATTCATATTAAAAAGTTTAAGAGGGAAAATATTAAGTGTCATGCATGAGTTGTTGGAGCAATATCATTGAATATTAAATACTAGATTATTACCCGTGGAACACACGGGTTTGGGTCAAAAATATATTAAATTGTTAAAAAGATTGAATTGTAATGTAACAATGAAACAACAAATAACTTTCTAAATGAAGATTAAATTTTAAAAAGTTATTGGATTTAAACACCTCCAATTATTGGTCATTGGCCGTTGTCACCCTCAAGTATCACTTTGGTCAACAGAACTCTCAGCTAAACACTTTGGTGTCTGTATCACCAAAAGTTAACCAATCACTAACGCCGTTATGTTTTGCTGACGTGGCACGATGACGTGTCCTATCTCTCCTTATGTGACACCCTCAACTATTGATCATTGGTCGGCATCACCGTGCCACGTAAGGAGAGATAGGACATGTCACCGTGCCACGTTAGCAAAACATATATAACGACGTTAGTGATGGTTAAATTTTGTGATATGGACACCAAAGTGTTTAGTTAGGAGTTCTATTAGCCAAAGTGTTACTTGGAGTAACGGCTAATGACCAATAGTTGGGAGCGTTTAAATCCAATAACCACAGATTGGGACCTAATCGTAAATATGATAGTTTAGATAGATAGCAAAATGAAATTTTGCACTTAGGTTGTATTCGCCATCAGAAGAAAGCAAGCCATAACATAAAACCTGTAAGCATATCTTTTGCACTTTCAGATATACTTAGGCATGGGTTTAACTCTGACGGTTTGAGATTAACCAAAGACATCTTTTGCGTTAAAAAAAAAACAAAATACCACTTCTAAATTGGTGGCTAAAATTGGCGAACTGGTAAAGCTAGTAACAATTAAAAAAATTGAAAGAACTAAAAATACAAAAAAAATGGAATCAGAAAGAGTCTGAACATCATCAATTTTGATATATTAAGGGTTGCGCATAAACATGAACATCTTTTAGGATTCTTTTCCAATCCAGTTTGATACTAATTACATCCCTGTTATTCAAGAAACATAAAACTGTAACCATATACAAAAACACAAGGTAATTAAACTTATGTAGTCTCAATATACTGTCAAAAAAATAAGTATCAGAGGCACAATTTTCAAACATTATAACATAAAACAAAGGGCACAATTTTCAAACATTATAACATAAAACGAAAATGACCTTACAAAATAAAAAATTTCTAAAGATTTGGTTTGGGAATCCAGTGATATGTTCTTCTGCAAATAAGTAGCACCTAGTAAAAAAATTGAATTGCTTATAAAGAAAATTGTTATTATAAACAACTGGATGAAACTGAATCTAAAGCAACCTATTTTGATCAGAGAAGTCAAAAATCTAAATCAAAGTCCACTAAACCAAGTAATTATCCCTAAGGTCAAAGTATACACCATGAACTTCATAATTAATATTGTTGCTTTACCAGGGAAACACGCAAATCAATCCACCATTATAGTAACATTACCCTAAGAATAATGCTCGTATATATTAACAATAAAATACATACCAATTTCATTTGAACTTAATAAACTTTATAGCGTGAGCGATGGAATGCTTTGAGTCATAATATGTGATCCTAAACGGCGTGCAAACACAAGCATTATATTAACCTTAAAACCGACCAATAAATATCCCGTCTATTTGAATCAATATCAAAATAGATGAGTAATCATTGATAACCAACTTGTTCCATAAACATTGATTGTAATAAGGAGGATTAGAATCACCTTCAATTTTGATTTTGGAAGGAAATTCTCGTTGAGAAACGCAAATTGAAAGAGTGATTTTGATTAGGGTTTGGAGCGGTGGTTAGTTCCTGTTGAAAATGATGGAGTTGATAAAAAAAATAGGTTTATTATACACGGGTCGAAAAAATGGGTCATTGCTCCGCGTGTTTTGTCAAAGTGGATCTTTTGACACAAAGGTTAGTTTGAGCGGGAATTTTCATCATAAGTGGTCTCATTGATTGACACATGGCATCTAAAACCCTCTTTTATTAGAAGGTATAGATTTATAAATTACAAATCTTTAAAAATAATGATAATAAATTCTTTATAAATATTATTATTTAACATGTGTGTAACATACGGGTGTTAAACCTAGTATTAAATAAAAGAGACTAACGGACAGCTAAGAATACAAGAACTAAAAAAAAGTTTTAATACTAAGGGACTATTTGGTAACATCTGAATAACCTCTGAATAATTAGTAAGAATTTATCTCTTAATGATTCAAAAATCCATATAAGATAAGATTTAAAAATATGATGAATTAAGTGAAGTTTTATCATTCAGAAGCCAACTCTTAACCATTCTATTTTCTTCACTTAATAATTCAATGGTTTTAAATAATTAAAAATAAACCTTTAAATGACCAGTTTACCAAACACCCTCTAAATGAAAAATAAAGTAAAATACACCCTATACTATTTTTGAATGATGATGTCATTGGAGTTATTACAAAATTATGATGTCATATTTGTTTTATTTTAATAGGCCATATCTATTCACACATCTCATTTTACTATCTGCACATCCCCTATTGGAATCATATTGGCCAATATGGTTCTCATTGTGAGCAAAAGAATCATATTGGCCAATATGGTTCTCATTTTGAGCAAAGGAATCATATTGGACTATATGGTTCCAACTGGGATATAAATATTTATTTAAAATGTTTTTTGAAAGTTTTATAAAGTTTTTTTTACAAATTAAATATTTGTTTAAAACGTTTTTTGAAATTTTTTTATAAAGTATCATTTTCACAAATTAAATATTTTTTAAAAGTGAATTTGCTTTTTTTAACAAAAGTTAAGTTTGTTTTTTTTTATTATAAATCATCTTAGTTTTGTTTTTATAAAAATTGTATTGAAATCCAAACAAATTAAACATATACATACATTATAATAATTAAACAAAACATATCCAAATTATACAAATACTACAAATAATAAAAGTTTAAACAAATACTCCTCCTCCGTCATAATCTTCATACTCCTGATCAGACAGTCCGATCTCCTCATCCATAAACTCCGGAAGACGCCTAGTAGAGGACATGTTGGGAGCCTCTAAAATTTATATAAATAATCATTAGTTAACATAAATTGTGTGTAAGTAGAATAAAAACAAAATAACATACCTGCATAGACAAGTTGGACATAGGAAAGAGTAAATGACGGTCTAGAATGCTATAAGAATTAAAAAAAATACACATTACATAAAATTAAAGTGCTCGTATATAAATAAAAAAAATAAGCTAACGTACCTGCATGTACGGTCGGGCTGAGTAAACAACGACATGAGTGTGCCAGGTTGAGTAAAGAACGCAATGGACGTGTGGGGCTACTGTGAAGAGGATGGCATGGACGAGTCAGGCTGATGTGTATGGAACGAGTCCTGGTCTAGGTAAAGTCGTGATGGTGGACAGGGCGGAAGCTCCATATTCATATGCCTATACATCTCAGTCATTCCGGTCGTTATCAACCCCATATCATCACACAACCGGTCTAGCTACCGACCCTCCACTGTCCGCATACGCTTCTCCTCCTCATGGTTCTGCAAAATACTACTGAGAAGTTGGTTGGTTGACCGAGACAACCTAATCACACGTTAGCAATGTTTGTTGCCACTTTCATCCCTGTCAATGACCTCAGGTCCAAATATCTGCATGGAGCTGGGGCTGGATACCTCAAATCCACCCAACCAGTGTAACGACTAACACTCTAGGCTATGCGGCCGATAAATGATCCCCCATATATACTCCCACGACGCTGCTTTCTTCCGCGTGTAACAAAATAATCCACCAAGCAGAGATGGAGGGCGCACGAACGACCAATCAATAAACAATAGAGATAGAAATGATCGGCCTCGTTACATGCTCACAACTCTTTCCACGGGCAGCGATGCCCGTGCTAAAGAGACGGTGCAAGTAACGAACTAGCGGGTCACGAATCTTAGGGGATCGAACGCCCTCCGCCTTAGTGTATGGACCGTCACCGATGGTGGGCCACCAGGCAATCAACTGATCATCGGGCATTTGATCGATAGTCGTGATAAACAAAACCTGAACCAACTCCTCTTTGTGATTTTTTGTTTGAAAAAAACTCGTCACTTCAATGTTGGGTTTATAGGTGACAACTGGATGAATGAGAATCGTATTAGGCAATAGGAATCGTATGGGCTTAATTGTTTCACCAACCAAATCACATCATCGGACTAATGAGAATTGTATTGGGCAATATGATTCCAATTGGTGCCAATGAGAATCATATTGCTCTATATGGTTTCCCTGCTGTTTTGGTTGAATTTATTGGTGGTTGGTTGAAGTTATTGCGGGTAAAGTAAAGGGAATCGTATTGGGCTATATGATCCCAGTTGATGTCAATGGGAACCATATTGCCCAATATGGTTCCCCTACTGCTTGGTTGGAGTTATTGGTGGTTGGACGCATTTATTGTGGGTAAACTAAAAGGAGTCGTATTGGTCTATATGATTCCAATTGATGTCAATAGGAACCATATAGTTCAATATGGTTCCTCTGCTTGCTCATTAAATTCTATTGGAACCGTATTGCCCAATATGGTTCCTATTAAGGGATGTACACTTTTTTTAAGGGATGTATAGATAGTATCACCCTTTTAATAACATGGAACACATGTTTTTTACTTCATATATTTCTTTTTCAGTGTTTAATAAATAAACAACAAGAACTTTAATAACCATAATTGTATAACTTAACTTTTACTTTGTTATTATTGAGACGAACGTTGTAACATAAATTTTTGATTTTCACCTAGATTTATCTCACAATGATGATAGTGGCAAAATGAAAAAACATACAAGCGGAATACCTGATAACAAATTGTAAATCTTGTTGGACATAAAATGTCATATCATGGGAAATTACAACGTTACTATCATGTACAATCAAAGAGTTACAACAAGCAAGTATTTATATTTAAAGGGTTAGATATTATATCATGAAACATTGGGGTTGAAACTACATGAGTTGAATTGTAATTGAGTGTTAATTACAATATTAGTTTGTAAATTGCTCCATCCGTCCCAGTTTAAATGTTCAAATTTCCTTTTTTGGTTGTCTCAATTTAAATGTCAATTCCAAAAGTAAAATTATTATTTCTAATTTTACCCCTAATTATTTAACATAAAATCTATTTTATGACTAAAAGAGAAAATACTTTAATGACATTTTTGTCATTTTATAGGTTAAAATAATATAATAATCCGGCCACTTTTTCTTAATCTTTGTGTTGTGGGTCCTATGACACTTAAATTGAGACGGAGTGGGTAATATTTATAGAGATAAATATAATATATATACAGAGAAAAGATTTTGAAAAAGATCTATTAAATAAAGTAGTTTAAATGCTCGAGTAACACATGGGCCAGAAGAATTATTGTAGTGTAACATTTTAATAAGACTAATATAATTTAAATAAAAGAAAATTACAAATGTAGTCGGTTACAATACATCATGATACACAAAAGATTGAAAGAAGGTAAATTACTTTTTGTATCTCTGAGTTTTTAAAATCTAACCATCTAAACCCTAAACTTTAAATTTGTTTATTTCTACCATGAATTTTTAATTTTACTTTTATTTTTATACATGAGGCAAATGAAGTTATTTTTTCCATTAGTTTATAATAAATTGACAAAATTACCCTAATCTCCACCAATTATCCTAACTTCTCTTTTTTATTTTAAAAAACAAATTAGTCCAACCCAGTCACCCCTCCCCTTCCATGTTGAGACCATTACCATCCAACACTATCACACCATTCCCACACATCACCAACTACCACCATGCACCTCCATTGATGACACCCATACTATCTTCACCCTAACCTTTCATCCATGCACCATCTTACACCATCAAGAAACCCCTAACCACCGTCGTCTACATTATCTCCAAACATCAAGGTACCTTCATCACAAATTGAAAATCCACACCGATTACCCCTTTTAGTTTGATTTTGTAGATCGAATTCATTGATGATGCCATTTACCACCTAAATCATAATAGATCACCACTACATACCACAACCCTAATCGTTAGCGCTTTGAGTTTCAAACGGAGAAGACGAAATAGTGGATGGCGGTGTGGTGCGAAAGTTGGAGACCTATAGACGAGGCAGTGATAACTGATGTGGCAGTGTTTGTGCAGATTAGGTGGTGTGACATCTGCCCCGAAACCGAATCCGGATGCCCGATTCAAACCCGAGGTTGTTTATCTTTTAATTGTAATCGTATTTACTTCCTTAAAATGTAACGTTCATTTTAATTATGGATAAATATATCGAATCGTACGTTATTTGTATCTTATTTAAATCAAACGTATTTACACCGCAAAATATCCGCGTATAACAAATAATAATTATTTGTTGACTATAAAACGCTAAGTATGTATAAATATATATATACATACTAGTTAGTTAATATATGCGTTACGTCTAGTTAGTTAATTTCGTAAAAGAAAACTATTAAAAATATAAAACAAATACTATAAACGTCTCGTAATAACCCCCCCTAACGTCATCAACGAACTAATGATGCTACAACGTCTCCTATAAAAACGTTACGTCTCAACTCGATTAACTTAGTTAGTTAATATATGCAAAAACTAACCTTTGGGCCAAATATGTAATGTTTGAAAGTTAAAACTTAATAATTAAAATAAACAAACAACTAAAGCCCAGGGACCTAAAGTGTAAGTTACCCAAACCTGTTTCCCCCCCCCCCTCTGTCGCGTCCCCCCTGCAACCCGACCACAATGTTTCCGGCCGACCACTCCGACCACCCTGTTCCATGCTCCTTTCTCCTCGTTACCTGCTCCGCATTCAATGCCATGCTCAAGCAACTCGTTTATAGCACCCAACAAACACCTCAAACCCACCAATTGTACCCTCAAAACCCGTCGCCGATCCTCCCACTCCATTTTACTCCGGCGACTTCGTTTACACCCATTCCGGCACCATTTCAGGTAGATTTTACATTCATTGTGATCCTCTCAACATTCTACAACTCCCCAATCCATCAATTTCGACCCAAATCTGTTCCATATCAACGATTTTTAAGCTTGACAGCCGCAACCTGTTCGTCGTTCAAAACCATATCAAAACTCCACCAAAACGTAAGTTTCTTATACCAAAATAACCTTAAATCCATGGGGATTAAAAGCCCTATGGTTAATTTGTCTGGGATTATCAGGTTCGATCGAATTTGATGGTTTTGTGATCTAGGGCTCGAATGGGATTTGGGATGTGGTTCAAGTGAGAAGTTAAAACAATTAAAGTTCTAAATTGTTCAACAAAAGCACGCCTGGTCCAGCGGTTCGTGCGCGTGTGTTTGATCGAAGTGGTCACGGGTTCGATCCTCTCCTCCCCCAATCTTTTTAATATTTATTCCTAACCATTTAAACCCACACTTTAACAACCTAATAACCTATTATTAGTTAAAAATAATTATTGAAGGTTAAGAAAATATGTATAAGTATATTTTATTTTACAAATGATTAAAGTTTGTAAATTTTTATACCAAAAACATGTTTTTATAAAATATTTTGACGAAACGATCGAACGTTCAAACTCATTTAAAAACTTTAATTTCTAAATCCGAAACATTAGACTTCGGACTTAACTCCGGTTACCACGGTTCCAATTCTAAATTAAGATCCTTATACTTTTATATATTTATACATTATATAACTGTTATTAATCAAATGATTTAATTAATAATATGTATTAAAGACTAAAATGTATAAGTTTAAATAAAGATTCTAAGTATTGATACCAATATATTATTAATGTTTTCTAAAATGTTTTTCTTGTAAAATACAAAGTTTTAAAGACTAATAAATCGGTTTCGTATAAAAACGCTCGGTTACGGTTCGTACCAAAAAATCCCAAATCTCCGTAAATTCTTATTACTTCTATTCTAGTTTCTATACTATATGTTTTTCTAAGTTAGGATTCTCATTATTTAGGTGATACTAATATTTGGGAAATCCTCGGTTCCAATTGATTTATTTCTATACCATTTCTGTTTCGTATTCAAGGTGAGTAAATTCACTCCCCTTTTTACTTTCATATTTTGGGGCTGAAATATGTTCAATTACTATTCAATGTTTTCGGTTTTCATTTCTTTGTTTCTATTTTCAAATGAGATCATTAAATGTGTTAGTCTTGTTCGCGGCAAGATGCAATTCTTATGTGGTAGTTTAAAGTAGTATTGTTACTTAGTAATCCCACCGGTACAATGTTAGCGCTAATGGTTTGACAAACCCACCTGCATGTATTTCAAAACAGGTGATTTAAACCCGGCCATTCAATTTCAATGTTACAAGTTGCTATGCTATGTCCCTAAGTTGCAAAAATAATTATTGATAACCTGTATCGAGACGGTTACGTGACGGTTACTAAAAAGGTTATCTTTAATTTACAACATGAGTTGGTTCCTCATGACAAATGATTACAAGTTGCTATACAATGATGGTGTTCAATGTGTGTTCAATGTGTGTTCAAGGTGTCATGGTCGAGAATGATATGAAATAGCTATGCATGTAAGATTGCGCAGCATATTATGATGATCTCGGATTTCTATATTACTATGTATTCAAATTGTGGTTTACTCACTAGCTTTAAATAGCTAACTTTATTTTTACATATTTCAGGTAATGCATTAGTTTGATGTTATTGCGGTTCATTCAAGACATAGGATGCCTTGGACTTAGAATAATTGAACAATAAATTACTTTGATTGCCGGTCTTTATTTCTGAATTTATGACTATTTATTCCTCATTTATGTCACAACAATTATTACATTAATGATATTAAAATATGCTTTTAGTGTGCCATGTGCTTTGTACTATTGATATCCAATTCCATTGACGCGCCCGGTGTATTCCGCCGCCGGGCGGGGTGTCACAGTTTGGTATCAGAGCCATGGTTATAGGGAACTAGGATAGGGTATTAGAAACACACCGACCTAGACTATAACCTAAGAGTCCTTAGTGCAAATAGATGTACTTAGGAATTCTTTTGAACTTATTTGTTTTTCCCTTCTACAAACTTTTCTATGCTTTTCTTAATCTCATTTCTTATCCGATTTCGCGAAGGAGTTACAAGAGACTCGTCTGTTTGATTGGGATCTTCTCTTTGTGAAATCTCGTCATCGTCTTAAGTAAGTTTGAAAACGTGGGAACGCGTGCAATCCAGAAGGGGGAACACCTGTATCACGGACATCCTGTCTAAGGCAAAGCATTTCGTATAAATCTCTTTAAGAGATCTGTATGCTTACCTGGGGATGGACGAGATGAGTGTGACCCTATAGGCTAAAGCACGTCTTCTCGAATACGTTGAAAACGAACTTAACACTTTGATAAGTCTTAAGTGTCCAAAACCAAGACACATTCTAAACCTTCAAATTCTATTTTGTTTTGGATTCTATGATTCTTATTTTCTATGATTTCAAATTATTTCAATGGCTTTCTTTGTTATTTCAAATGTTTTCCCAAATTTACTTGTCTACATTTCAATGACTCCCAAACGATTACTATGTCATGAGTTCAAAAAATTCTATGAAAAAAATTCAAAGTACAATTATCCTTCTATTCAATCCAAAAATTTCATTACAATCTCTGTCATCCAAAAATTTTCTTAAGTTTCATGAAATTCTTTTTCTATCCTGTAGAATGACAAGGAGACGTGAACGACTCGTTAATACGATCGCGACCCAAACGTTCTAAATCAAAACTAAAATACATTGACTAATCTCGATCGAATTATCAAAATTTCAAACTAAACATCAAATACTAAATCTAAGGTGTACTTCTAAATCTCAATTCAATTATCGAATCTCAAATTAAAGACTTCATCCAAGATTCCTGAAATCTCGTAACACATTTACTATGTCAACGTATTCGTTTGGTTTACGAATCGAACTTTTACCTCCAAAGTATCTTAACTTTACCTCAATACTCGAATGTTGTCTAAAAACTACTCATCTAATCATAAGATTTTAATCCATCTTCTAATCCACCATTAAATAATGCTATTCATAAATTCGTTTTTCAAAACCTAACATGATTTCACTACACAACTAATCCTAAGCTCATTGAAACTAAATTATTTCATTTGTATATACGACCACTAATAAAATTCTAGTCATCTCATTTTTATAATCTCATTAAAACCCAACTTGTCTTACATATAAACTTTCTACCTAAAATACCATGTTTTATCTGCGGTTTTTGTAAAACTACCAACCAATAGTTAATTCTATTGAAAATAATTTTCTTATCTTCTCAAAGAAAATATATAATATATATATATATATGTTTTATAAAAATAATATATATGTTTTATAAAAAAAAAAAGAGAAAAGATTATGAGAAATGATTTTCTTTAAAAAAAAAAAAAAAAAAAGATTGGTTATTTTAATGATTACACAACAGTTTCACGTCTTCTCAACTATGATACAAAAATTTAACGAACACCATGATTTAAGTTTTCAAACATCCAAAGCAGCAAAACTTAATAAAACTAATTTTTCTATAAAACTATCAAGTAATGTTTATTAACTTAATATCAAATGGCATCTACATCTCACACACATGAAGTTGGTTTTCAAAATCATAGGTTGTTACAGTTTTGGTACTCGAACTTGACGAGCTATGTCGGTCAACAAAACTATTTACAAGAGCAATGACCACCTAATAAACTCAATTCTCTCGAATCATTAATTTACGTATCATCTTAAACTAAATTTTCCAAATGCCAAATGCTATTGAGTGTGATTTCAGAACCTGGTGTGTCATCATTCTATTTAAAATTTTATATACCTTTGACTCGGGCGTGATCGAATAAACTGTGAGGTCCATGCAAAAAGTAAAATAATTACGGGTGCACACGGAATTATGGAAGTTGGTGCATGGAAACCATAGCAAGTTTTGTCATGTGTTGAAGGCAATGCGACAAATGTGGTATGACAAGAGCATGATGGATACGCCGCTGGTACATCTTATATATAAATGCTTCTGTCATACGGTCAAATGAAGCGTCGTTTTGATCCGTGAACCTTCCTGTTGTTCTTAGTATCACATTCATATAATAAAAACCTACCGTACATCATCGAGTAGGATAAACTATATGTATTCTAAGTTGAACTAAAGATTGCAAACCTTTTACCATCTGAATCAATGCAAAAATCATAAATCAAGATTTAACCAATGTTCGTGCAAGTTACCATTGGTCATTGTCATCACCTTGTGCTCACGTTGGTGTATTCTAATTCAACACCCCAAAACTAACGTATCTTTGTTCAAATTTGAAGAGCTAAATAACGTAAATACATTTATAATGAAAAGCTAAACAATCGCATTCTTTCGTTTCATCTTCTGTCTTCGCTGGAGCAAATTTCGGGACGAAATTTCTATAAGGAGGGGAGACTGTGACATCTGCCCCGAAACCGAATCCGGATGCCCGATTCAAACCCGAGGTTGTTTATCTTTTAATTGTAATCGTATTTACTTCCTTAAAATGTAACGTTCATTTTAATTATGGATAAATATATCGAATCGTACGTTATTTGTATCTTATTTAAATCAAACGTATTTACACCGCAAAATATCCGCGTATAACAAATAATAATTATTTGTTGACTATAAAACGCTAAGTATGTATAAATATATATATACATACTAGTTAGTTAATATATGCGTTACGTCTAGTTAGTTAATTTCGTAAAAGAAAACTATTAAAAATATAAAACAAATACTATAAACGTCTCGTAATAACCCCCCCTAACGTCATCAACGAACTAATGATGCTACAACGTCTCCTATAAAAACGTTACGTCTCAACTCGATTAACTTAGTTAGTTAATATATGCAAAAACTAACCTTTGGGCCAAATATGTAATGTTTGAAAGTTAAAACTTAATAATTAAAATAAACAAACAACTAAAGCCCAGGGACCTAAAGTGTAAGTTACCCAAACCTGTTTCCCCCCCCCCCCCTCTGTCGCGTCCCCCCTGCAACCCGACCACAATGTTTCCGGCCGACCACTCCGACCACCCTGTTCCATGCTCCTTTCTCCTCGTTACCTGCTCCGCATTCAATGCCATGCTCAAGCAACTCGTTTATAGCACCCAACAAACACCTCAAACCCACCAATTGTACCCTCAAAACCCGTCGCCGATCCTCCCACTCCATTTTACTCCGGCGACTTCGTTTACACCCATTCCGGCACCATTTCAGGTAGATTTTACATTCATTGTGATCCTCTCAACATTCTACAACTCCCCAATCCATCAATTTCGACCCAAATCTGTTCCATATCAACGATTTTTAAGCTTGACAGCCGCAACCTGTTCGTCGTTCAAAACCATATCAAAACTCCACCAAAACGTAAGTTTCTTATACCAAAATAACCTTAAATCCATGGGGATTAAAAGCCCTATGGTTAATTTGTCTGGGATTATCAGGTTCGATCGAATTTGATGGTTTTGTGATCTAGGGCTCGAATGGGATTTGGGATGTGGTTCAAGTGAGAAGTTAAAACAATTAAAGTTCTAAATTGTTCAACAAAAGCACGCCTGGTCCAGCGGTTCGTGCGCGTGTGTTTGATCGAAGTGGTCACGGGTTCGATCCTCTCCTCCCCCAATCTTTTTAATATTTATTCCTAACCATTTAAACCCACACTTTAACAACCTAATAACCTATTATTAGTTAAAAATAATTATTGAAGGTTAAGAAAATATGTATAAGTATATTTTATTTTACAAATGATTAAAGTTTGTAAATTTTTATACCAAAAACATGTTTTTATAAAATATTTTGACGAAACGATCGAACGTTCAAACTCATTTAAAAACTTTAATTTCTAAATCCGAAACATTAGACTTCGGACTTAACTCCGGTTACCACGGTTCCAATTCTAAATTAAGATCCTTATACTTTTATATATTTATACATTATATAACTGTTATTAATCAAATGATTTAATTAATAATATGTATTAAAGACTAAAATGTATAAGTTTAAATAAAGATTCTAAGTATTGATACCAATATATTATTAATGTTTTCTAAAATGTTTTTCTTGTAAAATACAAAGTTTTAAAGACTAATAAATCGGTTTCGTATAAAAACGCTCGGTTACGGTTCGTACCAAAAAATCCCAAATCTCCGTAAATTCTTATTACTTCTATTCTAGTTTCTATACTATATGTTTTTCTAAGTTAGGATTCTCATTATTTAGGTGATACTAATATTTGGGAAATCCTCGGTTCCAATTGATTTATTTCTATACCATTTCTGTTTCGTATTCAAGGTGAGTAAATTCACTCCCCTTTTTACTTTCATATTTTGGGGCTGAAATATGTTCAATTACTATTCAATGTTTTCGGTTTTCATTTCTTTGTTTCTATTTTCAAATGAGATCATTAAATGTGTTAGTCTTGTTCGCGGCAAGATGCAATTCTTATGTGGTAGTTTAAAGTAGTATTGTTACTTAGTAATCCCACCGGTACAATGTTAGCGCTAATGGTTTGACAAACCCACCTGCATGTATTTCAAAACAGGTGATTTAAACCCGGCCATTCAATTTCAATGTTACAAGTTGCTATGCTATGTCCCTAAGTTGCAAAAATAATTATTGATAACCTGTATCGAGACGGTTACGTGACGGTTACTAAAAAGGTTATCTTTAATTTACAACATGAGTTGGTTCCTCATGACAAATGATTACAAGTTGCTATACAATGATGGTGTTCAATGTGTGTTCAAGGTGTCATGGTCGAGAATGATATGAAATAGCTATGCATGTAAGATTGCGCAGCATATTATGATGATCTCGGATTTCTATATTACTATGTATTCAAATTGTGGTTTACTCACTAGCTTTAAATAGCTAACTTTATTTTTACATATTTCAGGTAATGCATTAGTTTGATGTTATTGCGGTTCATTCAAGACATAGGATGCCTTGGACTTAGAATAATTGAACAATAAATTACTTTGATTGCCGGTCTTTATTTCTGAATTTATGACTATTTATTCCTCATTTATGTCACAACAATTATTACATTAATGATATTAAAATATGCTTTTAGTGTGCCATGTGCTTTGTACTATTGATATCCAATTCCATTGACGCGCCCGGTGTATTCCGCCGCCGGGCGGGGTGTCACAGGTGGTACGGTGGTGATGGTGTTTCTTGTGGTGGCGATGGAAGTATTACCAGTGATGTTGCATGTGTTGTGTGACACCCGACAAATTCAGGTTAACTTCGTTAGTTAAACTCTATTAGTCACGTTAACGCAATTATACTTTTCATTTAATGTGATGAATTAAATGTGCAAACTGTTATATACATATTCACACGAAATGACCACACGAGTTAATACCCGGGCGTTGGTGATCTTAAATGAATACGAATACAATAATAATACATTTTAACTGTTATGTGTGTTTAATTGTTGAATTTTCGTGTAACCGCGTATTTTACCGGTTTTAATCATTTACGGATTTCGGTAACCATTATGAAACAAAAATGAAATATTTTCATTGTGTTTGCAAAACCGAAGCGAAACGGGGCCCGTGAATCACCCATGTGACCCATGGATGGCCCAAGGCCCAACCCAATTTAACTTTAACAAGAATTAACAAAACAACTTAACCTAAACCTAAACCCAACCCTAAAAATCCCTCCTAACAGCCGTCACCTTTCCGGCAAGATTCCGGCCAGCTCCGACGTCGTCACGAGGCCTATTATATATCAAAATCTTCGTCTCGACGAGACGGTTCCAATGATAGTAAATACGTCTTCTAACTCGTAGCGATGAAAAAGTTATGGCCAGTTGAATATTTCGGCTGCTTGTTCGTCAAGTGATGATGTTCGGTTGTGTTGGATCTTTGGTGGTGTTGTTGCTTGCTAATTTAAGTTATAAACACATTACAAGTAAGTTTCATTCCTAAAAACTTCATATATGTTTCGAAAATTATAAGACATGAAACCCTAGTTCATCCAAAATGGCCAATTGATGATTGTGTTGTGGAATTGGGATATTAGTTATGTGTTATTGGTTATTTGGATAGCTAGATGATGAAATTGGTGCAAAAAGTGTGTTTATGGAATTAGGGTTTGATATGGAATCATTGAAACTTGATGTTGCATGATCGATATTGTGAAAATAGGATTGAATATGTATTTAGATGATGAATGGGATGAAGATTGGCTACTTGTTTGTGAAATTTCATGATTGTTATGATAGATTACTAAAAATAGTAACTTTTGTGTTAGAGATCGTTGGAAATCGCATGTTATGGACATATAATGATCATTATGGACTTGCTAGCATGTTTGTAAGATATGTTAGACGAATTTTGGTTATTTGAACATACGAATTCGACTTGGTTTGGAATACTTGCTAAATGTAGAAACTTTTTGACATGAAAATCGACTAGGATGCATGTGTTATGAATTTGGACGCACAAACGTGATTTGGGGTTGCATGTGAGTGATTGTAGACATGTGATGATTGGTAAATGTGCTTTGATCATGCGTTGACATTTATAGGTACAAGTTGAATTGAAAGTGAGTACTTGAAATTGGTTAATTGAAGTCTAGGTTGTATATGCAAGATTAACTAGAATGTATGATGAAAGGGTTATTATGCTAGTTGTACAAAACATGTGAACATTATGTATTGCTTAGAAATGACCACACATGCTAGTATGCTTCATGTAGGAACCACAAAGTGTTAGTATGTGTTGTTGACTTGTGTAGTGTGCTATGGTATTTGTGTAATAGTTGACATGCTTAAGATGTTGGAATATGCAAGTATACTTTACAAATCCGACCTTCCTATAAAGGAAACTTTTGAGGAATTTGAAATCCAATTTGTTGGTTGTGCGACGTGTAGTGTGGTATGCGAATGTAATATAGTTAAATACATCATTTGTAGCGTGTTTACACTTAATAAATCACCAACGGGTCGTGGGTCAACTCGGGTCAACTAAAAGTCAAACTTAGACCAAAAGTCAACTAAAAGTCAAACTTGGTCAAACTTGGACAAAAAGTCAAACTTGGTCGAATTTGGACAAAAAGTCAAACTTGGTCAAACTTGGACAAAAAGTCAAACTATTCCAAACTCGCACAATCTGTATAACCATTTGGATGCATAGGGTACTATGACCCTACATGAACACACATTAATAGACCTACTGTTTTTAGGTTGCTGTATTACTGTGTGCTTTTAGAAACTGAATTGCTGCGCAACCTAAGGTGAGTTCACTAAACCGCACTTTTACTATTCTACCCTTTTATGGGCTGAACACGGACGATTACTTTTACGGATTTACAAATTTTGTATGTCGCATGTCTGGATAGAGCAACTTTTATTTTGTTCATGAAAGACCCCATGGATACCTAGTTGACCGTTAGTATTTGTGAAATAGCGGGGAAATTTTGAGTAGTACTACTGGGTTTGACAAACCCCACCCGGGCTAGTCGCGCTAGCACGACAGAAGGACCTGTCGAACGGGTGTTGAATGACCTAACATACTTACAGTGCATCCTGCTGGGATGTACGAACGGGCAAAATGCACTTAATGTGTACATACGTCAGCTTCGGTCAGATACATACGCCTCTAGGACATGTGCTGTAGACTAGCTACCTACAATGACATACTTAATTTATATTTCTGCTTGCAACTGAATTTACTGGATTCTATACTTACTATGTGAACTCACCAACCGTCGTGTTGACACTTGTTAGTCTTCCACTTTTACAGGTCACTGAGGTTCAACGCACTTAGGGCATGGCATGGAGTCACAACTTTGCATTTAAACACTTTCTTGCATTTAAAAACTATGTTTGGTTTTAACAAATATTTAAACTATGTTTCTTATGTTGGGCGCGTGTTTGCGCATTTAGTTCCATTTAATATTATTGACATTACATTTCGATTACGCTTCCGCAAATTATTAAACGTTAACTCTGTATTAAATTTTCTCATTTAATGAGACATGTATATTTTAAATTCATATAGTGTCGTTTGGTGTAACTAATGACTGAGATCCTGGTTTGTCACACACTTAACGGTAAAACTCCGTTAGTGGATTTTGGGGGTGTGACATGTTGAAACGAGAGGAAGAGGTTGGAGATGGGTAGGGTGATATATAAATTTAGCAGGGGCATTTGGTTATTTCATTATAAACTAACGAAAAAAATTAACTACGGAATCCTCTAGTATAAAAATGGAACTAAAACTGAAAACTCATTATACAAATAAATGGATGTAAAGTTTAAGGTTTAGATGATTAGATTTTAGAAAACTAAGGTATACAAAAAGTAATCAACTCTTAAAAAAATAATATTTTTTTTACAAATCTCTAAACACTTTTTTGTAATGAGTTACAATCATTGACTTTTGTTTATAGTCATTGCAAAACATACATAAACCCCTACCCCTAAAAAACCTAAATCCCCATCTTTAAAAAAAAACCTAAAATCTAAAAACAAAAACTCAATTTTAAAAACTAATTAAACCCTAGAAGCTAAGATGGTAAAATTTGACGAAACGGTTTCAACGCCGCTTGAATGTGACCTAGTTTTGATGTGATATGAGACTATTCACATACTTCTTAGGGACTGTTTGTTTCGGTCTCTTAATAGTTCAGATGTCTGAATGGTTCAAGAGATGTCTGAATGGTTCAAATATTTTCCTCTGAATGGTTAAACATTATAGTAAGTCTGAATGATTAAGACTTCTTATCTGAATTGGTCAGATATTTTTCTTTAAATAGTTAAACAATATGATAACTTTTAATGGTTCAGATCTCATACTAAGTCAACACTTAATAATTCAGACATTTACTAGTTCAATACTTACCCGTTTAAAAGTTTGACAAAAGAAACCCCTTAGACAAAATCTACTTGTCATTCCTCCACTTAAAAGTACATTAGTGACTGTCATTATTAAAAGAAAAAAAAATAATATTATGTAATATTCAATTTGACGGTCGACCAAGTACCGATCAACAACCTTGTGTTTTAATTGCTAACTTATGTGAAAAATGGAAATTTTCATTTAATACAACATTTAATAAACTTACGTATATACGCATTGATGATTTAGGTGAATTTGTTGTTTACAAACAATTGACAATTCATTGATCGATACTTCTATATGTAGTTATTTATCATAATCATAATGCTTAATTATTTCTTTTTATTCAATTTAACTAGACGTACGTTAACAAACATTTGAACTGTTAGCACTAATTTACGTAAGTTATTACCGGTAATTAATAATTAATTGTTGATTTTTAAAAATGATATGAACATAATTCTTTTAGTGATTTGATCATGATATAAAAGTTTAAAACCATGATATTTTGGCTAAACAACCGGGATAAGAATAATTTTATGTCTTCTTAATAAACAATTTCAATGTTTTAGTTTTCAGTTTAGTTGAGAAGTCACTTAGTCACTAGCTAGACGCTTGCTTGATTACGTAACTTCTCACTGGTTTTTTTTTAACAATGTTACTTGGTCATTAAAAAAAATAAAAATTGGCCCCATGGTGTTAAGAAGATTGATTTGAGGTTGATATATGATTCAAATTTTGTTTGTGTAGGTGTTGGTTATATATGTAGCGGTAAGATGCTAATTTGTCTATATATTAGATGTTAATGGTTCAAGTCCTCCAAATACATCTATTAAAGTCGATTCTTAAAAAAATTAAAAATGTCATTACATATATTGGTTCTACCTTAAGAATAGTAACTACAATGTTATTAAAAATGCTTTTATTTTTCTTTCAGAAAATGAACCTTTTTCATTTAATACGTATTTTCAAAAAAGAATTTGACTATGATAATAATAGAAAATAAAGAGGTTCCGTTAGAAAGTGAATTTTGGCTAAAGGATTAAGTCGTATTTAACCATACTAATTAAACTAGGTTAACGAACAACAATGAAACTCACAAACCTCTTACCTCACCCCACAAACCTAGAACCATACCTCAACCTCCAAAAACCTAAAACCACTCCACCGTACCCCTGAAAACCTAACCTCACACCCAGCCTCAAAAAACCTAAACCCTAAAATCTAAACCACAATACAAAACTAAATTTATAAAGCTAAGCCATAGAAAATAAGATAGTAAAATTGGACGAGACTATTTCAACGTCAGTTAAATGAGTTTTAATTGTAATTTTTTTTACCTGATTTTAACTTTATTCTTCTTAGGTAAAATGCACTTCTTAATTAATATACGAATGATATTTTAAAAAGAATGATAAAAGTAACTATGGGTTGGAGCATTTCTTAAGGAGATGTTTGTAAATTTTTAGTGATGCAACATGTTCCGTATTTTTCTAAAAATAGTATAAGGTTGACTTTCACACCAAATAAATAATAAGTTATGCCAATAATCAAATAGAATAAATACATTAATATAAACAAATTTAGTTTTTTTAAAATATAAAGTAATATATAATAAAATCAAGTTAAAAATTATTAAATTCTTAAGTATAAAATATAAAAAACAGAATATATAAAAATTATTTACATTTAAAAGGTGATAGAAGTTTAATAAAAGCAAACGGTTATATTTAACTTACTTTTTACCTTTCACGTTATATAGGTTGCAGCTGAAATCTTATGTGTAATATTATAATACTTCATATTGTTAGACAATAAATTATTTCTAACACGATCGTTAAATAGAAATAGGTTGTATAACATAGTGTTCATATTAAATTTCCGATACATTTAGTAATGTAATATTTACCGTATAGTATAATATATTTGAAGTGTAAAATAGTATGTCAAATGAGACAAAAGGCAATTGTAAGCTATATGAGCTTAACTAAAGTTTAATTGAAGCTTATTTTTTATATAATAAAAAAAATGGAGTTCACATACCGTGTAGATGTATATATGACTATATGTTAGAGAGCCATTTGTATTAAATATTTCATTACCTTTTGTAACGAATATTTAATGAAGTATTTTTTATATGTAAAGTTAGAACAAATTAAAACAACAAAGTAATTAATGTATATTTTTATTATACATATACAGTTAAACTTGCATGTATATTATAATAGGTATACGTGTAACAATAGGATGATTTCGATAAATAACTAATGCGTCAAACCAATCTCGAGTTTAAATAGTTATTAACGAGTAAATTAAGTTCGACCTTTAAATACAAAGTTTGAAGCGAGCTGAACTCAAGCTCTTATAATTAAGTTAAACAAGCTCTGGCTCAAACGTAGACAAACTAAAATGATCAAACTTGGCTTGTCTCGTGAAGTGTAATGGTATTGCCGTTGCTCCAACCGTTGTTTTAAAAAAATCTAGTTGGAATTTATTTTAATTTGTTAAAAGCATAAACATTTTCTAATCGTGAAATTTGTTATTTATTGTGTAATCATTTACGTTTATAAAGTTTAAGCTTAAAACTATTTTTTGAATGAGAGAGAAACATTTTTACAAAAGAGAAAATTTCGGATTTGGTCCTTGTGGTTTGTATGCTATCTCGATTTTGGTCCATTCTTTTCAATTTAACTAATTTGGTCACTGTGGTTTTCAATTTGTTTCGATTTTGGTCCATTCTTTTTAACTTAACTAATTTGGTCACTGTAGTTTTCAATTTGTTTCAATTTCTTCCCAGGGAGAAATGGAGATCAATTTGAAAACTAGAGGATAAAGTGAGTTTTATATAAGGTTTGTGTTGTGAAATGACAAAAGTGCCCCTCACGTGAGGGATACATGATAAGTGTTTAACGATAATTTCGTATGGTGTTAGTGACTGGGAAGAAATTGAAACAAATTAAAAACCACAGTGACCAAATTAGTTAAATTAAAAAGAATAGACCAAAATCGAAACAAATTGAAAACCACAGTGACCAAATTAGTTAAATTAAAAAGAATGGACCAAAATCAAGATAACATATAAACCACAGGGACCAAATCCGAAATTTTCGCTTTACAAAATTTGCAAAAGTAAAAACATGTAACGTATAAAGCACACTAAAATAGTAAACCGAAGTCGTCAGCACCATCAACTTCTGTTTTTTTAATTATTTAATACTTTATACCTTTTTTATTTTGTACATGCAATAAAGATATTTAACACCCTATACTATTAAAACTTGTCCAAATCAACCCTCACCTTTTGGAACTTGTTCATAAGTGATTGATCTCTAACAATGTTGAAACGTAAAACAATGATAGATCCTAAAGCAAGTAACAAATTTACTTGTCTTAAAAGTCCTTAGTTGGAATCAATCAGTTACAAAACAAGAAATATTAGTTAGACCAACGCTTTTATGAAATTATGGATAAAATCTAAAAGATAAAACAGACAAACGACAAACATTAATTATAATCTCGCGTCATAGTCGACGACACATTCATGCAATAAAAAGTATCATCCACTGACGTTGTCCAACCATATCATGAACTGGACCAATCATGACATGGCATGTGACGAGACACCTTTTCACTACAATGCACACAGTTTAGTCAACAAACGTACAATCACATTGGTGTAGCCTTACTTTAAAAATACTTGTCTACGAAAGCGAATCATTAAAGATATAAAAAAACTTAGCTTTTGCCACATGTCTCTTATATCCATAGACTGTCACGTGACAATTATTGTTCACATTAACCAAATATCTGTTATATAGATAATCATCATAATACAACAAAAACCAAAAAATGAAACAACACAAAACATAAGGACCCAAAGTGAAAAATCATCTCTCCAAAATCACACACACATATACACACACGAGCCAGAAATAAACCTATAGATACAAACTCATATCTGTACATACAATATCTGTATATATATATAGCAAGCAAAACATTCAAACACACACACACACACTGACACACACCAAGCACTATAGCATACTTCTCAATTCAGCTTCTTTTTCCTTAACAACCCAAATCAAAATCAAAAACAAATTTCAATTTCATTTTTCTAAACTCATGCACTTCATAAATCTTTTCAATTCAAAGTTCCCCTAATTTTCCCCAAATTTCAATTTTCTAAACTTATGCAGCTCATCACCTTCAAAAAAAGCCTTTAATTCACTTCAAATTTTACTAAATTCAGTTAAATTATAAAAAAATTAGACTCAGATACAAGCTTAAAACACATAAACAATCACCGATTGCAGCTTGCATCAGTAATTTGATGGCATACGCTCGATCTTCACCATTTTCGGCACGTAAATTACCCGCTGTTCCGCCGGAATTTGAGTCGATTCCGGCGGAAAAGTGGCGAGCGGCCAAAGCTCCGATCATGAGAGTTTTGAATCGTGTACATCCAACATCTGATTCTGAAGATTATCGAATTGAATTGACGAATTTCATGAAGCAAATCATTATGAACGTTGGTGCAATTGAGGTTTATTTCATTTCACTTATTTTTTTCTTCTTCAATTTTTTGCATGAACAACAGTTTACTTTTTTAAATATTATTATTTTTTTTAATTTTTATACTTTTTGTTTTCTGAATTTTATATTATTTTTAAATTAAAATATTTAAGATTGGGTTTAAAATTATGTAAAACTAGGGTATGATTGATATACCCGATTTGACTGATGTGGATCCGAATTTTGCAAAATCGGAGCTTTTGGTAGCAAATTATTGTGCATGTTGATGATGATTATTATTACTTGTAATTCGATTTGATGTTTAAGTTTCTATCGTTAGTTTTTGTTGAACAATTTTTTAGTTTTGTTGATTTATTGTTATAGGATCAAGAGTTTAAAGTTTGAAGCTTTGTAAAGTTTTTAATTCAGGGTTTTATATATTTTGTGAAAAATGATTCATGAATTAAAGATCAGTATCTTGTTACCCTGGGTTGATGATGAACAAATTAAAGAAAATTTTAAGCTTTTTTTTATTTCTTGTTTTGCTATTTCTGATGAACAAATTAAAAAAATTTTAAGTTTTTTTTTTGGTTCTTGTTTTACTATTTCTGGCATGCATGTGTTATAAAGTGAGATAAGTTTGAATAGTGGAACAATAATGATGTCAAAGAGGTAACTTAGCTTTAGACGAATGCGAATGAATGGAAATCGCGATGTTTTGATGCATGTTAACTTGCCTGGTTATATGCGCGCATACATGATATAACTTGTTTCATTGTTTCGCGTTTGCTTTTATGTCTGATTTGTGAAGTGTTTTGAGTATTTTGTGATTTCATCTTCTAATGAGTAACCATATTTGTTACAAGGCTGTTGTATGATTTAAATGTTTCTCATGTTTTCAATTTGTGATCTTGACTTTGAGATTTTGTTCTATATATCCACTTAGATTTAGGATCTTCAAGCTATCTTTATTAATCAATGGTATATTGTCTCATACATATCACTGAGATGGCATCTGTAGATTAGTTTTTTTGCAGGTATGGAATATTTCTACATCCTGCCTTTGTGAAATGTATTTATTCATACCATGTTTACTTCTGGTACACGCGATCATAACTCCTTTTAAGATGTTAGAGGCTAAAGTCTATTGCTTGTTCGACGTTTTTTGATTATGATACTTTTGGTAATTGGTATAACGAGCTTTGATAAGAATTTAGCTTGTTAAGTTTTATATAAATATTCGGCTTATCACTTATTTTAGCCAAAAAAATATTTTACAATGACAATCACCTTCATCATGCTTAGTTGTATCGAGTTTTTGAAGTTACAATGCTTTGGTACATGGCTAACATTTATGTTGTTAAAGAGGATGGGTAACATACATGATTAAAATTTCAATTTAGTTTTTGTTATTGTGGTATATATGGGCTTAGTTCATGTGAGAAGTTCCCATATGAACCACGATAACGAAGGCTACATTGAGATTTTAACAACTTAATTGCGTTCACTATCCTCTATAACGATCACATTAACACAAATGCATGCTAACCATGTAGCAGTTATTGAAACTCAATACAACTAAGTGTTAGTGATTATCTGAATATATATCAAATCTAACAATCACGATCTCATCAACGCTCATTATAGCAAACAAATCATAATAAAGAAAAGATCACTTCGGCATATATGCATGAACAGTTAAGCAATAGACTTTGGACGCGATCGTGTGTACAGTTCAGAAACATGGCATGAAAATATGAATTTTACAGAAAAATGTTAAGTAATGTGGTTAGTTGATTACTTTCCTTAATCATTGTTTTAGTAGTAACAATGTTTATTTGTGACGTTTTGAGTACAAGTTTAGATATGATATTTGTCGTTTACTGTGACGTTTCGAATACTAGTTAGATATGTCGTTTATTGTGACGTTTTGAGTACTAGTTATGATATGTTGTCGTTTTGCTGTCATTTCATATCGTCACGCATTGAAACATGTTTATTTTGATGCCATCATGTGATATACATCATTTTCTTGTTATATATATGCAGCTGTATAATGGTCTTTAATTTTCAAAATGATATGATAAATTTGAAAGAGCTGATTGCTTCATTAATCAAACTTTCATTGTTCATTAAGTTTTATTCTTGTAGGTCTCGGAGTACGGTTCCGTGCCACTTAAAACTTTCCTCCCTCAGGGTGATATTGATCTAACGAGTATTAGTATTCCTGAGTTGGAGCGTAATTTTCCTCGTGACGTTTATAACGCTCTTCTCGATGAGCAATTGTATGGAAATAAGGAGTTCGAGATAAAAGAGATCAAATTCGTTGATGCAGAGGTTATATATCCTCATGATTATATATGCTCTTTATAATATATAACTACTGGCAATAGAGATATATAGCTAATGTAACATCCATGAATAATCTTTGTGCTGTAGTGTTATGTTACATATAAAAGGTGGACTTGTTTCTTTGTGACATAAGTCCTAAGTGTAAAGATCAATATTGATTAGTTTGATAATTTGTTGTAGTCATTATATTATGTTTCCAATGGCAGGTGAAAATCGTGAAATGCATTGTTAACGACGTTGCAGTAGATGTATCCTTTAATCAGTTGAGTGGACTTTGCGCACTATGTTTTCTCGAGCAAGTATGATCACACTTTACTTGCATATACTTCAAAATGTGGCTCACTTTTTGTTACCAAATTGATCGTTTTCATGTTTGTTAATGTAGGTGGACCGTCTCATTGGAAAAAACCATCTTTTCAAACGCAGTATCATTGTGATAAAATCATGGTGTTACTACGAAAGCCATACTCTTGGCGCGATACATGGCCTCTTTTCAACATATGCATTGGAAGTTTTAGTCCTATACATATTCCTTATGTACCATAAATCTCTTAACTGCCCACTAAAGGTAATCGATCATTCAAACCTTGTGAAAAGAAGTCGTTTTTTCTCGCTTGGTAGGGTCTGGAGAGAGGCTGCGTCCGTTGCAAGTTTTAGACCCCTAGCTCCAAAGACCTCTTTTTTTTCGATCTTGATGTGCGGTTACAAATTTTTTTTTCTTTCAAAATTTAGGTTCTCTACAGATTCTTGGAATATTACAGCAAGTTTGACTGGGGTAACTTCTGCATTAGTATCGACGGTCCTGTTCGCATATCTTCACTGCCCAACATAGTTGGTAAGTACTTTGGCGTTGCGTTTTAAAAGTGATTATCTAACTGTTATATGTGTTTACATGTAACGCGTTATTAGTTTCTAGTGTCTAGGTCATATGATCACTTAACATATAAGTTCTTATATTAACTGTGTTTTTCAAGCTTACAAACAACTCATTCACAAATTCAAACAACAAAATCACATTCAAATGCCAGCTGTTAGTTTATGTCCCATCTTATTACAAATGCAATCAATGATCAGGTTAGTTTCTTGAGTGATGTTATATGCCTGGTTTTTTTATTCCACTTTTCGTTTTGTGTAGTCGAAAGCCCCATAGATCATCATTCTATATTCGGAGACCGTTTGAGAGAGTATATAAACATCTACACCGTGCCTTGTAAGGAATTTTTGGGAGATATGCCAACTTTCACCCCAAAGATTATTAATATCATCGATCCGTTGAAAGTAAGCAACAATCTTGGCCGAAGCATTCATTTGGGTAAGAACCATAGAGATCTAATTCACAACAACATATCTCTCCATATTTGTTCATTGTAAACGCATAATTATTGGTCGTGGAACATTATATTTCTTGTAGGAACCTTTTATCGTATAACATTAGCATTAAGTCGTGGTGCGCGTGAGCTAGGTGCCATTATGTCACTATCGAAAGAGAACATTCAACGAGGGATCGAGGGTTTCTTTAAGTGCGCATTGAAAATGAATGAATCTAAACTCATTATCAACTCAACGTCACTGGATATGAATGAATCTGAAGTTGAGAAACAACATTTGAATCCTGCTGGCACTAATGAAACATCTGGTGCAAAGGTGGATAAACGTAGCAGCCCCGATAATGGAAACAAGGCAGCATCGGGTGTGTATGATGAGTGTGATCGTTTGAAATTGGCGGGCCTGTATGGAGATTATCATGGCAGTGTAAGGAAATTGCTGCACAGTCAATGTTGTAAAGGTTTTCCTTACTTTACGTTTTTACTTAATGAGGTCGCTGGTTTAACGTTGGATGAATGGTTTGAGCTGAATTCATCACCTGGTCAAGCATACCCAAGTGGTTCGGTAATGCGTCCCACGCCAATTCTCGCAGTTCATGGAAATGCCCAATATGTCCCGCCTATGGTATGTTATATTTATCTCAGTCTACAATATTTTATTTCTAGGGTGTTCATCGGTTTTGGGTCGGCCTGCAAATTAAGATGCTCACATTTATCATACTGACCCAGACCCAGACCGAAACTTTGATGGTCTTATTTTGAAATTTTTAATTAGGGACCGCCTATGAGAGAAAACGAATGGGGTTACATGCCAGTGCAACCATTCACTAACCATCAGCTGAACTGGGCCGATGGAGATACTTATGAAATGGGCTCGTCTTCAGTCGTTAATAGTAGCGAGCCAGACTCACAGTTCCCACAAGGTCATGGACAGTCTGGTGCACCCAGCCCGGTGCAGACACAAAGGAAACTTTTGTTTGGAACTTTTGGTCTAGTTGGTCCGACTAATCCTGAGCCTGAAAGTACTTACTTTTTATGTGCCGGAAGTCACGAAAGGTAAATTAAAATGCCTGTTATATATCAGGTTTTACATTATTTTATCTTCATGCGTCGTGTAGATATTGATCTAGATAAGTTTTTGTGTTGTTTTGCATGCGTTAAGGGTCGTAAACAATGCTTTATCGCTCATGGATGAAAGTGAGTTCCCTCCTTTAGCAGTTTGAGCATGGAAGAGGAGATGCAGCTTGTATAAAGACTCAGCTAGTTTTAAAACTTTTGTTTTTGTCTACATGTTAAAATATTAAACGTTGTAAAATTGCAAAAAAAAAAAAGAAAAAAATATAAAAAAAACTGAAAAAAAAATATTTGGAAAAAATAGGGAAAAAAAATTAGGACTTCTTTTTAGGTTTGTTAAGTTTTTGCTAGATTTTTTTTCATAGTCTGCATGTTTTGTAATATAATTTTAGGAAAAAAAATACTTCAAAAAGACCAAAAATATGAAAAAATACAAAGACATTTGTAAAATGCTTTTGTGTCCTTTTATCTTGCTTCTTTGATCTCTTTCCATGCCTGCCTGGTGCTTGCAACGTCTTTTGATGCCGAAAATTTGCTGCAGGTATGGTTTTTGTTTCGGTTTTGAAGTTATTTAGCGCGCTATCTAATTATCTATATATGTCCTAAATAGTTATCAGGGTTCTAAGGAGTATTGATATTCATAGAACATGATAATGTGGTAACTTTATTGTTCGTGTGTTGGGCTATGTAAGTATCTACGCGATTCAGCAACAGAAAGTGTTGGTCTTTATACTTTTAGGTGAATCGTGAGGTTTTCTGTATAACAGATCTAAGACCTATAGATAGTTGTACCTCAT
This sequence comes from Tagetes erecta, assembly GCA_030867185.1. NCBI lineage: Eukaryota > Viridiplantae > Streptophyta > Magnoliopsida > Asterales > Asteraceae > Tagetes > Tagetes erecta. Next base: position 13,185,525 of record CM061494.1, read on the forward strand.
TTTTTTGTGCAAAACGGGTGCAGATTTAACACATGAACATGTTATTCATAAATGTGCCTATCATTCCAAATAACAGATTTAAGAACTATTGTTGCAGATTTAACACGTGAACATTTTTTTTTTTGCAAAACCGAGTATTATTTTTGTGAATACATTATGAAACTTTGTATGTATGGTCCAGCGTCATCCGTGAATGGTAACGTGGTTATCAGTTTGCCAATTAAGTATGGTAAAACTATTGTTGTTAGTTTTGCTTTGGCGCTTTCAATTATTGTTTTAAAGCTATCTAACTCTTGTTTGATATGCAGAGAGAAAGAAAATTGGGAACTTTTTACTGTGTTTATTATTACTCACCAGAAGAGTTTATATACAAATGATCATTTAACAAACTTTCTAACAAACTAATCTAACTAATTACTTGCATTAACTAACTCTAGTCAAACTCTAACTCAACAAACTCACTGGTCAAACACTTTAGTGAAAATACAGTGACACCCCCCCTCAAGTTGGAGGTTGTAAAACACCCAACTTGGACAAAAGTAAGTGATGTTGAACAGAAGATAAACTTTTAGTGAGAATGTCAGCAAGCTGCTCCTGGGATGGTGTATGAATCAGTTGAATAAGACCATCAAGAAGTTTCTCACGTACAAAATGACAATCGATATCAATATGTTTCGTGCGTTCGTGGAAAACCGGGTTTTTAGCAATATGAATAGCCGCTTGACTGTCACATTTTACTGGAACTGGGGTGACATTTGGAACATGAAACTCATCAAGTAAACGACTTAACCATGCTAACTCAGCCGTGATCCGCCGAAGAGAACGGTACTCGGCTTCAGCAGAACTTAATGAAACTGTCGTTTGTTTCTTTGATTTCCAGGATATGGGACTACCACCAAGTGTAACATAAAAACCACTGACAGAACGACGAGTATTTGGGCAAGAAGCCCAATCAGAATCACAGTGAGCTTGTAATGTAAAATCCTTTGAATCATTAAAGAACAAACCTTGAGATAAAGAACCGCGAACATACCCCAATGTATGCATGGCAGCATCCCAATGTGGTACTCGGGGATCTTGCATAAATTGGCTAAGGAATTGAACAGCGAAAGCCAAATCAGGGCGAGTGTGAGTGAGATAGTTCAATTTCCCTACCAAACGTCTATATTGCATAGGATCAGAATACGGAGTACCTTCATCAAGTTTCAACTGTAAATTTGTAGGTAAAGGAGCAGTATGAACAGCAGTAACATCAGGAAACTCTTTAAGAAGATCAGCTGCAAATTTACGCTGGGTCATTATTACCCCATTTGGGTGAGCCAAAACTTCAATACCAAGGAAGTAATTAAGATTTCCCAAATCTTTGATTTTGAATGTAGAGTCAAGGAAACTTTTAAGGTCTTGAATTTCAGCTGGATGATTACCTGTGACCAATATGTCATCGACGTATACAGCAACAAAAACAACAGAATTTCCCATATTTTTTGAGAATAAGGAATAGTCATTGTTAGATCTGACATACCCCTTAGATCGTAAAGCCTCAGAAAGTTTCCCATACCACTGGCGTGAAGCCTGTTTTAAACCATAAAGAGACTTTTTGAGCTTTAGACAATGTGTAGAAGGAATGTCCATACCGGGTGGAGAAGACATGTAGATATCTTCATCAAGATCTCCATGGAGAAAAGCATTGTTAACATCTAATTGAGTAATGTCCCAATGCATTTTGGTAGCAAGAGCAATAAGACTACGGATAGTAGTCATTTTGATGACTGGAGAAAAAGTTTCAGTGTAGTCAATACCCTCTCGTTGAGTGTCACCACGAACCACTAAACGAGCCTTACAACGTTCAAGTGATCCATTTGCATGAAATTTGAGTTTGTAAACCCATTTGCACTTAATGGGCTTTTTATCACAAGGAATAGGAACAACATCCCAAGTGTGATTGGCTTCAAGAGCAGTGAATTCTTTGTGCATAGCCTCTTGCCAAGCAGGAAACTTGGCAGCTTCTTGATAAGATGTGGGTTCAGAAAGAATAGCAACAGAAGCAGCAAAAGATTGGGTAGATGATGGTAATTCAGAAAAAGAAAATGAAGGAACTGAAGAGCATAAATTGGTGAGAGTATGACCACAAAAAAACTCAGAAGTAGAAGCATTGTTACAAACGAAATCATGTAAATAAGAAGGTGTGGTGGTGACACGAGTGGACCTTCTAGGAGCAGTGGGTGTAGGAGATGGAGTAGGTATAGAGGAAGATGAAGTAGATGGAGTAGGTGGTGTAGAAGTAATAGGAACATGTGGGTCAGTATGAAATTGAGAAATATCAGAAATAGGTGGAAAAATGAAAGAGGGATCAGTAACATGTGTAGAAGGAAAAAGAGATTCAAAGAAAATGACATCCCTGGACACAAACACTTTATGAGTGTGAATATTATATAATTTGTAACCTTTTTTGCCAAGAGGATACCCAATGAAAAGACAAGGAACCGCACGAGGTTGAAACTTATCTCGACCTTGTTTAGATGTTGAAGCATAGCATAAACAACCAAAACATCTCAAATGATTATAAGAGGGGGATTTACCAAACAAAACCTCATATGGAGTTTTATTTTGTAAAATAGAAGTGGGAAACAAGTTAATCAAATGTGTTGCTGTCAACAAACAATCACCCCAAAACTTAAGTGGTAATTTGGATTGAAAAAGTAAGGCTCGTGCGGTTTCTAACAGATGTTTGTGCTTACGTTCAACAATCCCATTTTGTTAAGGAACACCAACACATGTAGTTTGGTGAAGAATGCCCTTTTTGAGAAAATAAGCACTCTGTTGAGTACCGGAACCGAGTTCAAATGCATTATCAGATCGAATACATTTTACTTTGATGTTAAATTGGGTTTCAACCATCTCAATAAATGCTTGCAAAGCAACAAAAGCATTACTCTTAGACGATAAAAGATGGGTCCATGTGGCCCTGCTATAATCGTCCACAATAGTAAGAAAATACTTATACCCATTATAAGTAGGAACACAATATGGTCCCCAAGTGTCAATGTGTACAATTTGAAACAACTGAGTAGTATGGGTTTGACTGTTTTGAAAGGGAAGACAATGTTGTCTTGCTTGTGGACACACGTCACAGGGTAAAGAAGTACTCATTTGTGAAGAAGATAACAAATGTAACTGTTTAAGCTTGTAAAATGGTAAATGCCCAAGGCGATGATGCCAAATAGTGTCAGTTACAACAGAATTACAAGAATTAGAAACAACAGTTTTATTCAAAGAAGGTAAAGCAGCATGCAACAAGTAGAGCCCATGAAGAAGTTCACCAAGAACCAGTGGCTTCTTCATTGAAAGGGCCTGCAAGACACAAGAAGTTTCAGAAAAATAGACCGTTCCTTTAGTGTCTTTACATAAACGTGGAATGGAAAGGAGATTATGTTTGAATTGAGGGACATGTAAAACATGATAGAGTGAAAGATGAGAATTAAGAACAATAGTTCCAACTTGTTTTACAGAAACAGTGTGACCATTAGGAAGACCAATATATATGGGATGAAAAAGAGTTTGAATATCAGTAAAAAGAGAGTCATCAAAGCACATATGGTCACTAGCCCCTGTATCAAGAATCCACTTGGTTTGGACATTAAATGAGGTACAAGCCATGATACCTGCGAAATTAGCATGACTGATATGAGAAGTAGGTCCATCAGTAGCAGCTTTAGATGTTGAACATGTGCGTTGTAAAAGACTGAGAAGATCACTTAGCTGTTCACTGCTGAAACCTGGAAGAGTATGCTGTAAAGGACCAGCAGATTCATCTTTGTCTTGTGGATGTTGTTCAGCCACATCAACATGACCAGAGAATCTTCTATTCTTGGTAAACTTGAAGTCTTTAGGAAAACCTACAAGTCTATAGCACTTGTTAACCAAATGTCCACTTTTCTTACAATTAGTACACACAATCCCTTTCTTGGCATCAGATCGTCCATAAGAAGTATGACTTGTCACATTCATTGAAGATGATTCAGAAACAAAAGGTATATTTGAATGCATTTCCCTTTGCTTTTCATCTTGAATTAGAAGAGCATAAGCTTCACTAATTGAAGGAAGAGGTTTCATCATGAGTATACTACCTCTCACATTATCATAGTTAGGATTTAAACCCATTAAAAATTGTATCAGACGCTGATCTTGTTCCTTTTTAAGAAAAGTTGCTGCTGCTCCACAAGAACAAGTAGAAACAGTGCTTAAAGAAGTCAATTCATCCCATATTGCTTTCATTTTAGTGAAATATGTAGCAATATCACTAGTTCCTTGAGAAAGATCACATAAATTTTTCTGCAACTGATATAGTTTTGCACCACTAGCCTGACCAAATCGATCACTAAGTTCTATCCACAACTTATGAGCATTTTCAGCATAGAGAACACTTTCAGATATGTCTCTAGACAAAGTGTTAAGTATCCAAGAGATTACCATGTCGTTGCAACGCTTCCATTGTGCGAGAAGAGTTGCATTTGTAGGTCGAGATTGTTCACCATTAACAAAAGTAAGCTTGTTCTTTGCCGAAAGTGCTATCGTCATCGCACGTTTCCATGCGCCAAAACCTGCTCCATCAAAAGATTTTGAAACCAGAATCATTCCTGGATGATCTGACGGATGCAAATATAAAGGATTTGTGACTTCTATTGTAGTAGATTGAACATTTGTGCTAGGATTTTGAATTGGTGCAGCCATGATTTGAATTGAGAAGATCTGACAAATTTGAAGAAGAAAATCGTCGATTGATGATGCTAATCAACAATTGTGAACAAGAGAACGATAATTGATGGAAGAAATTGATGAATTTTGATGCGGAATTGAAGATGATCTTGAGCTATGGTTGCTCTGATACCATCTTGTTTGATATGCAGAGAGAAAGAAAATTGGGAACTTTTTACTGTGTTTATTATTACTCACCAGAAGAGTTTATATACAAATGATCATTTAACAAACTTTCTAACAAACTAATCTAACTAATTACTTGCATTAACTAACTCTAGTCAAACTCTAACTCAACAAACTCACTGGTCAAACACTTTAGTGAAAATACAGTGACACTAACTGACACCTTGACCTGTGTTAGAGTGCTCTTAGCCTCTTAGGTATATGTGTGGTGGGTCGGATCGGGGATCTCGTTTTATCTTAACTAGTTAACAGGTTAAAATTTAGCTGTTCAGGTACTGTTTATTTTAAGTGGTTAAAATTCACCCCGGGACTCGTTTATATATCTTTAGCAGTTAAAATTCAAGGGCTGGGAACCTGCCTGCCTCAAAACTGACTATTTTATTGTTCGAATCATATTAGAAAGCGAGTTCCCTGAATATATTTTCGAACACATTAATGAAAAGATAGCGTACATTGCCATACGTTCGTCTATACAAGCAATAATATGAACCATCCTCATAAGAGTCAACTCGATCAACACTACCACCAAGTCTTTGGATCAAAATAGACACAAGATTTCTGCAATAACATACATGTTTCGATATTATCTTTTGTAATTAAATTCATGACAAGAATATATATATACACAAGATTTCTGAATATGTAACCTTAATTAACATTTGGTACTCAATCCTACAACGACTTTTAGTATCACTATCTTTAAAAATACTTCATAGATCAAACAATGACTAGAGTTTAAACTGCTTATAATAACACTTTATAAGTTAAATAAATTTTTCTATGTTACAAATCAGTAAGCACCAGTGGTCTAGTGGTAGAATAGTACCCTGCCACGGTACAGACCCGGGTTCGATTCCCGGCTGGTGCATTTTTATATTTTTTATTCTTACCTTTTGTTTTTGTTTGTATTTTTGTTCCCTATAAGGTAAATGATGTATGAAAAATCATAGTGCGTTTTGTGAAAATTTGTTTGCTGTCATTTGAAAGGTAGATGGCTAACCGAAATAAGCGAAACTGGAATGTTCTTCGGAATCGGAAGATTGTTTGAGTATTTTCATCATCAAATATATATCCTGATCGATGAATACAAGATGTTAAAGTGCTTACTGCTTTAAACTCATGACACGTACACTATGCATTCATCAAACTTGATCACATGTATATAACCACTAGCCACTTATAACCTATACAACGTAAATAGCTTCTAAAAACAAGTGAACATGCACTAACCCACTATTTTGACTCAAACAAAACTTGTGACTAAATTCACATTCTAAAGACTCGTAAAACTGACACGAACCCGTTGACTTGAATTCGGACCCATCAAGATTAACCCTACAATGAGATGATTGTAAAGATGACGACGACATTGCTTAGTGAGGCATTAGTGATGAAAACAGACTCTTGGCGGGTACCACGTAGTGTACGTACGTAAAGTCTATTTGTATACATCCATCAAAACCATTATGAATTTGTATCTTGTGTGATGATTTTTTTATTTTCTGAAACTTGTTTATGATCAACTCTAGCTAGTAGATTACTTTATCAAAAAATTTTAAAGAAACAAAGATGAGACTTTGGTCATTAATTTTAAAAATTCATACCCAACCCTTTAAAGAAATAGGTTTATCGATGGCGAAAACTAGTTAAATTCAACCAAAATGCTAATAGGTTTAGTGAGCCACTCAACAGTCAACCCCACAACTAAACAAGCCACTAGGTTATTAACTTGTGTTGATCAATGGGGAAAAAGTAGCCATTTATGTTATGCAGAAAACTAAGAAACATAAACTTTGTTTAAGTTTGACTCAGGTAATGGAGTTTGGTTGGATCGGGTCGGATCAGAGTTTCATAATCTGACTGACAATATATGACGACGGTGTCAATAATATCATCAACGTAGAAGCTAGAATAAGTAAAAACCCTTTAGCACACAAACACCTATTAAACAGAAGAATAAGTAAAAACATAATATAAAATAATAAAAACTAACTAATCTAAGACCTGAATTAGTTGTTAGTTGTTAGTTGTTAGTTGAAGGGTATGTTGATGCTAATTATGCAAATGATCCTAATAAGGGTAGATCTATTACTAATTGTGTATTTTTGGTACTTGGGAATCTAGTAAGTTGGATGACACATTTGCAACATGTTGTTGCCTTGTCGACAAATGAGTCTGAGTATATTGTACTAACAGAGGTTGTTAAAGAGTCTTTCTGATTAAAAGTCTTGGTTGTTAAATTAGTTAAATGGTACTGTTGTATATATTGTTATCATCAAGAGTTTGTGCAACTATGTAAGAACAAAATGTATCGTGAGAGGACTAAGAATATGGATGTAACATTACACTTTAATACTTTATCAAGGATGTGGTTAATGTAAAAAGGTTAAAGTGTTTGGATATTAATACAACTCAAAATCCAACAGATTTCTTAACAAAATCTCTACTAGGATCCTGGTTTAAGTTTTGTGTGGAAGCTTTGGGGATCGGGTAAAGTCTTATTCATGAAGGGGCAAATGGGGGCAATGAAGGGAGACTTGTGGCCAACATAAGTTCGATCTCTGAGCCAAACGGGTTTTACCGCTAGCTTGTTGTTGTGCCTACGGGCGGACGGGCTAGTGGGTTTCCCCCGAATTGGAGTTGGTTTAATAGGTGGGCTTCGGCTACCCAGCGCTGTCTGTGTTCGCAGAGCGTTTGGGGTCGCCTTTCGCCATTGGATTACCCCGGGTAGCCGGGCTTTATTCGTTTCGCTGTCCAAAAAAAAAAAAAGTCTTATTCATGACTTTGATGATTGGTTAAATAAAGTCAATAATAAAAGTTTAGGAACAAATAGACAAGTGATGAAAGTCCAGAGGCCATTCTTGTCAAAAGAGAAATTGGTTAAAAGAGAGGGGAAGAGAGAAGAGGGAGGGGGGGGTTGAATTTGACTAAGTTAGTTTTTACTTCACGCTTACGTAATTTCATTTTTCCATTATAATCGTTTGTTTATAATTCATCAATCAATCAGTACTAATATGTGTTCAAGAAGATTGCCCGTATGTTCGATTTCAATTTCAATTTGTAGTTCACTGGTGTGCAATTCGTAACGGTGTCTGACATTTGATAAAAGAAGAATCAAAACGAATTTGCTATGTCATTTTAGCTTTTTTTTATTTGAGTTATTTTACTCGTTTGTCGACAACTTATCATGTATATTAGACAAATTCCCATTGCGTAGCCTCCCCCTTTTACCAACAAAAATCCCACCACAATTCCTTTGGATCGAGAGTAGTGGTCTCATTGAGCTAGTAGGGTACTTGGAAGTTTTGGTAACTTAACAATGTTAGAAAAACAAATATTTACAAGTAAAAATGTTATACCAAAATTAAATCCTAGCTAGTATTAAGTGACGTGTCTCATAACTAAAAAGTGTGAGACATAAGCTTACAAAAAAAATTTATCACTAAAAATTTGTAGGTGTTAGGATGTTGATAAAGAAAACAAGTCAAAATGTTCACTAAATTGAGTTGATTTTGTTAATGGGTTACTGGTTAATGATTAACTAATAATGATGATTTTGGTAATATTATATTGATTGATTAATTTGGGTATGGTAAATTGGTCAAAGACGATGGAACTCTAGTTTTCCTGTTTAGAGGGGACAAACGTGAAAGAAGAAACCCTATTTAAAGGTTGGATGTGATAAAAATAAATTAATTAATATCTTAAATGAATTGGTAAGAGCATTTATCGTTAGGGAGAAGACGACAAACTTCATGTCAAACGCAGCAAGGACACTAAAAACCCACAGACAAGCCCCTTGCACCACTTCTCTCACGGTTTCCTCTTTATTGAGCCCCAGCTCCATTTTTCTCAAGGTTTCCCATCTATTTGTCATCCGTGTAGATAGGTTTTGCTTGTGAATTCTCAAGTTGTTCAACGCCCATCTTATATTTGTCATACGTGTAGATAGGCTTTGCTTGTGAATTCAACCAAATCAATTTAAAATTTCTTATATTTATAATTTAATATTTTTTCATTCAATCCTTGTAATAAACAAGTGTCTAACTTAAAATTTTATTTTTTATAAAGGTAAAGTTCAATTAAGCTTAAAACTCGTTTTAAAACGTTTTTTTTTGTAAGTTTTTTTAACAAAGCTTTTAAAATAAAACCTTAAAGATTATAAACAAAAACAGAAACAAGAATGTGATAAAATTAATGTTAGTGTTACGATCAAACATATCAAGTCAATGTCAAAACTTGTTCTTTGAAAAACGTACATGTATTAATTCGTGCAATCATTTTTCATCTCAATTCATATATTATTCGATCGAAGTGGCCGGCCTTTCTTCCCAACATATATCGTATCCTAGAAAACCGATTCGTGTTGGTATGCTAATAATCACATCACAATAATAAATTATATATATATTTATGTTTTTCATGAAAGGACATTTACTCTTGTGACACCAACATATATTGTGAGATGACACTTTGTTCGTTCATACAAGGAAAACAACAAAATTGTGCACTTAATTTGATGTTAAAATAATTATTTAGGTTTCTTTTTGCTTTTTACCCATTTCTCTTGTTGACACATTTTTACTTTCAGCTTATAAAATTACACTTTTGACATCCTTTTGGACAGAAAACCATGGCTAAAGTTTCTGCACCATGCATGGTTATATATATATATATTTATATATGTATTGTCAAACAAAATAAACGGTTCTGTTTTCCAATAATATAAAGGCAAGTTAGCTTAAGATAATTCATACTACGTGGTTATTCCTTACAGTGGTCCTAACATTTCACTATTTTGTCGAGAATGGTACCACATTAAGAAACACTTAACGCCGTTAATTTTATTCGAATTTCAAACTAATGTTTTAGCTAGGGATTTTGATCGGGAGGAGGATACAAGTCAATTGATATAAACCTACGTTAAATCGATGCTCCAAACAACGAAATTTTAACATCCGTTTGAAGAACCGTTAGGTTTAACCACACGATAGAAGACCATTCATCGTTTGGGCTCCAAACTTTGGAGCACCGATTCAATGTAAGTTTTACATCAGTTGACTCGTGTCCTTGTCCTGATCAAAAACCCCGAAACAGTAGTTTTAAATTCTAAAAATGTTAAGGTGTTAAGTGTTTTTAACGTGGGACCATTCTAAGCAAAACATTGGAAAGTTGAGAACACTGTAGTGAATAAACACAGTTCGGATTATTTTCAATCAATATGTTGTAGTATGAATTGTTTTAAATCAATTTGCCTAATGTCACATAGATGTATTTTTTGTTGTTTCTCGGTGAAATAAAAACAAGGATAAAGTATATAATTTGCACATGTCATTTTTGTTGTTTGTGAATCAACTAACTGAAACATTTTAATGGTGTTAGTGCCGAGTACTGATTTAACAACAAGTTTAGACATGTAGGGACTGATTATGTAAAAAAAATAAATGTGTAGTTTAATTTGAGCAATAAGTGGCATAAAACATGATCCATTTTGACAATTAACTAAAAAAAATGAAAATATAGTTTGATAGTATGGTACATACATAATTTAAGCATATGTATGTCAAAAGCACACTATTTAAAGATATAAATTACTAATAAAAGAAAAAAAACTATATATATATTTAGCTTTGTTCTTAAGAATAATAGTGGTATGCAATATCCTCTCAATATATTCTAACATGAAACCATTATTAAACTGATTTTCTTTCTTGGTGGATAGAAAGACAGCAAAATGTTTTTGTGCTGTCACTTTAAACAGATAGCAAAAAATGTATAATGGGGGATATTGAATAGTACTTGGTTTTTGATTGTGTTTTATGTGGTGTATGGAAAGTGACTTGTCAAAAAATGGAAAATACCACAAATGAAGGTATGGGTAAAAACCTTCCAAATAACATAATAATTCAAAGCCCACAAGGTTATAGAACCCAAAGTTACCCTTTTACAAAGTTCAAACAACTAAATCAAGATAAATGTACTACTCCTAATGCATGGTGTACAAGTGTTGAAAGTTTCATGGGTATGTGTATTGTTGGATATAGGAAAAGGGTTACTAGTGGTCCAGTGAGTTGGTTCTGGGTATGTCATGAGTTATGGTATGGACCTTGTATGTGGTCCTTAACCTAATCAAATTAATTAATTTGCACCATCTTGTGTTATTAGTTCCATGTGAAGGTTTCTTGTCATCCTTCTACATTTACTACTATTTCTATTGCCCAAGATGGTTAGGTCGCACAATGATGACTTGTACGTTGTGCTTCACACGTCGTAATTTGTTCTAGTCATAGACGTTATGGTTTGGGGGATAACAAGGCTGAAGTCTCAATCAGTCTGTCGGATGTTAGCTGAATATATATTTGCATGGGATGTGCCTAGTGATCATTGTAGTTTTCGAAATGGCATCATTTGAGAAATTTTGCGCAACATGATGACAATGAAATTAATTAAGAATTTTTAACGGCTTTCTGTAAGTATAAAAAGAAAAGACAATTTGGATACATGCCTACATGCATGAGTATTCATTATCATCAATTTATGTGAGTTTGATTCCTCAATTTGTCATAGATATATGCATGGGTATAAAATCAAATATTACAATCAAGATAGATCAAGATAAATGCATGACTTGGTGGGCATGTGATGTTCTCGATCTTCCATGAGAGAATGGTTGCGGTTGCTTTACTCCAAAGAATAAGAGGCTTGTGATTTAGTGGTTACTAACAACATATCTTGTGAAAATATTGGACAATATTTTGAATATATTTTATGCATTTATAGGTACATATTTAATTATGTAATACAATTATCAATATTTAAGTGATTTTATTAATTAGACATAGATAAGTTGTTCATATTTTATTTATGAAAAAACAAGCACATAATTAGTAATAGATATATGGACACCATGTGAAAATAACATAACATGTTTATTTATTTTTGCCACATATATGGTTGCAAGCTTGAAATAGTGTTTATGTCTACGAATTTTATATTCAAATCAAATCAGTCATGGCGGAATATCATAAATAACAATAAGTTTGACAAAGACTTTTGCTTCTGTAATAGATATATAGCAAAAATAATAGTTTTTAACAGGGCGTTGTTAAAAGTATATGGTTATATATATATATTGCGACATAAACTAAATTTGATAAGAAAACAAGATAGTTTAAATTTTAAAACAATAAATTAGTTATAAAAGTTTGATTACACGTATAAATATATTTGTAAAACTAGGTTAGATACCCGTGTAATACATAAGTTGAATAAAATTATATTAAAATAAATACTTAGATAGTCGTCTATTTTTCTTAATGATATAACTTTATGCTAAATTTTTTAACATAAAAACTTAAAGTATTAGAGATAAAAAACAATACTTAGCTCTATTATACTATAACTAGATTAGTACCCGTGTACTACACGGATTTTAGTTTTATAGTTTTTAACTTAATTTACATATCAAATTTATTTTTAACATATCTCTTGATTTGGATATTTACAAATATATTCATATAAAAAATTATAGGGGTAACTTTGTAAAAACATAACCAAGTTTCAATTTTGTTCTAATTAAGTCACTTAAGTTTAAAAATTGTTCTAATTAGGTCACTCACCTTTTTATTCAAATTAGAGGTTTTAATAAGTTGTTTTCACATGTTTTTCTTTACGTTTTAGTTAGAAATTATTTTTTACATTTTTTAATGCTAATATGAAGTGGTAATATGAATTGTAAGTTTATTTTTTTTACTTTTTATTATAATTAACATATTTTTAATTTTTTTAATATAATTACATATATTAAATATTCCAACCCCCACATTCTATCCTCAATTCATTTCTTGACACAAACAAAATCTAACAATTGCTCAATTTGGAGGTTTAATCATCTAATTCAAGCAAAATATGTTTGAGTGACCTAATTAGAACAAAACTGAAACTTGGTTATGTTTCTATGACATTTCCCCAAAATTATATGTTATAATAAAGGATATGATTTATAATAGCTGGTAAATTTTTATTGGAACATATCGGGTTAGGAGATAATTCATGATATATAATTGTTAATTTTTTTATTTGAACATATCGAGTTATAAAATAATTAATGATAATTGGTAAAATTTAATTTGAACATATCGGGTTAGGATAAATCATAATAATTTATAGGTTTTTTATTTGAACATATCAAGTTAGGAGATAATTCATGATACTTGGTACATATCGGGTTAAGATATAGATCATGATAATTGGTAAATTTTGTATTTGAACATATCGGGTTAGGAGATAATTGATGATAATTTGTGAATTTTTAATTAATTTAAACATATCGGGTTATTTCGAATATGGAGCATACCATGACCCGTCTAAAAATTCTCCATCAAATTAATTTAGAACATGACACCTAAGCAAAATCCTATGTGGAGTATTTAAAATGGTGACATGTGGATATGTTACTCAATTATTAGAATAGGTAGATTAAATATTTTGAGATAAAAACCAAAACTTTATTTTTTCATAATTGAGGTGTATAAAAATATAGTTTTTCGAATTAAATTGAACTTTAAGTTTAATAGAACGTAACAAAATAAAATTTTATCATTATGATGATGAAATTGTAGGAAATCCTCGTTTTATTACTATTATGATGACGAAATTACAGAAATTATTAATCAAACCATTTAATTTTAATTGTAAAAAGTATACCATCTAGGTGATTTAAAATAGGTGATAAAAATCATAATTGAATTTTAAATTCAAATTTTATGATATTAAAGGAATGAAATTTTAATAAATAGCTATGTAAATATGACTAAATTAATAACCAAGAGTCCTAATTTCATTGAGAGAATTAATGCGAAAATGACATATAGGATAAAGTGAGGTGGCAAGAGCGGATCGAGCTAGCCTAAAATATTATAGGCAACCCAAAATAAAATTTTTCACTATTTTTTTTTTTGCATAAACATATATACAAACATCATTTTATTGCAAATTGTTAGTAATATCTGGGGTTTGTCATCATTTTTTTAAAAATCATTAGCAATATTTGGTTTGTTGGCACCTTTTCTAAAAAATTGCTAATAAAAATCTGTATAAAAATCTGTTTTGAATGTTTAGGTGTATTCTTTTAATTGCTAAACTATATCCTAAACATAAAATGGGAAAAAGAACATCAAATTTTTTATTATGCATGAAAAGTTGAGTCGTAGTCCGAACAACCCTCTGAACTTGTTATGTCAGCCCTAGAGCTCTAGAGGTGTCAATGTGTCATGCTTGAAAAAATAACATATGACAAAAATTACTTTTTTATTAATATAAGGAGATTCAGAATATGTGGAATCTATCTAATAATTCTAACTTTTAGGGGGCTACTTTTGGGGGGATTTTTTTTTTATATTAGGAAATTTAGGTGGGAAATTGAATGGAATTTTAACCATGCATGCATAAAGTTGATAGAGTAAAATTTCTTAAATATAAAATATTTACAAATTGTTAAACATAATGATTATAATATCTTTACAAATATTATTATTTAACCGTGTGTAACACACGGGTATTAAACCTAGTACAAGATATATCTTATCTTATATTAATTCCTAATAAAACATTAACATTATTTTAGTATTAACAAATAGGGAAATTAACTAGGTACCAAATGAACTCGTGAATGGATGCTAGCTTGTGAACTGTGATCATATATGTTATGGGTTTGTTATATAAGAAAATGTAGGTGCAAAGCCAAAAAAAAAAAATTTGCTTCGTCGATGCAAATAATATACGTTTAATAATTGGATTATTATGTATATTGAAAACTAATATAGTCATTATTAACGGTCCCAGCTATTTGTTTTTTGCCGCCATCCGGTCTAAACTTTTAATATATGCTGATGGTCCTAACTTTTATAATTTTTTTCGACTAATGGATCGTTGTTAAAAAAATTTTAAGGGTGTTAAGTTTTTTTTGAATTACAGACCGACGTTTTAAGGTTTTTTATCAGAAAGAGAATCCGACTCTATTGATGTAAAAATTACCTCGAAACGGTGCTCCAAATGACCAAATTTGTATATCTGATTAAAGCACCGTTAGGTTTAAAAACCCGATTAAAGCACCGTTTCATCATTTAGAACATCGTTTCGGAATAACTTTTATATCAATCGATTCGTATGCTTCTTCCGAACAAAAGCCTTAAAACGACGGTCTGAAATGAAAAAAAAACACCGGTATTTTTTTAACGATAGTCCATTAGTGGTTAAAATGATTAAAGTTGGAGTCGCTAACACATATTTCAGAAGTTAGAATCTGTAAGAGCAAAAAACTTATAGTTAAAGCTCTTAAGATCTGATACTCCTTAAAAAAATCTGATGTTTGTTTTCTCGCTACAGTTTTGCACATTTTTGAATAGTAAACATTAGAACACTCCTCTGAATAATTTTACATTTTTGCACATTTTATTATTTACTGATAACAAAGTTACTTTTGCTTTTCAAAATCGTTCTTATTATAAAATAAATTTTGTTGCATTACAATTTACAATGCTTTAGGTTTAGCAGTATCAATGCATATGATAAGACCTAACATTTTTAGATGGTGAGGATTCAAATGTTATTGGTGAAAAAAGTATGTAATATAAACAGTTAAAAAATATGCTTCTGTGAGATCTTGCGCATGATGATAAACATGATGAAAAACTGAAGAGTAGAAACCTTAAAGAATAGAGTAGTTTTACATCCGTTATCATTTGAGGGTAGTTTGGACTTTTTCCTTTTTTTTTAACGGTAAATGAGTCATTTTCAATCTTAGCTTACGCTACTATTAGTTCAGACAAGTCAGTGGAAAAGCCAAGATTTTACGACAAGATTGGCCATAGTTTTTAACGCTTTGTTTTCGGTCGATATATATATAATCAACTACCGACTAAAAAACCAACATCACAGATGAAAAAAAAGTGAAAGGGCCGCAACCCTCCCTCGTCCCTTAAAAGCTTCACCCTTGAGACCAACTACCTAACAATCTATGGGCAATTAAGAACAGTAGGGTGAGACCGACCTTAGTTGACGTCACCAACCCTTTTGGAGGAAACCCACATAGTGAGAAAAACATCCAAACAAGACTAAAACTTGAGACCATATGAAGAAACGAACTTAAGTGCATCAAGTCTTGGTTGGCCATCATTTATTCAAGAAACAGACAAGTCACTTGTGAAGTTTTATATTAATTGTTCAAGAAAAAGTCCTTTATAATTCTATTCTATTAAAAAAGTCAGTTATAATGTTTTTTTTAATTTTAAATTAAGTTTAATTATATGTAGAAGCTAGCATATAATTTTTTTAACAACGATTAAAAAAAACACTCAAATACAACTATTTAAAATGGTTATACTCACAAACTAGAAACTTATAAACAAAAACACACAAATAAAATAATCCTGTTCAGCCTCCATGACAAACTTGACACTGATTTCAAGATCAACAGACATCAAAGACTTAAAACTATAATATTTGTTGATAAATCAACTAAAAAACAAAAAATATATACATATCATACTTAACTCGATCGATGAAAGAATGTGTATTGGTTTTTAATGGTTCTAACTATTATTTTTTGTCTTTTACCGGTCTCAACTATTAAATTGGTTGTCAACGGTCCCAACTTTTATCACTTTGGTAACCACTGGTCCCGTCGTTAAATTTTTTTTAACGCCGTTACGTTTTTTCCAAATTCAAGACCGATGTTTTAGACCTTTTGATCGGAAGGATAATACGTGTCGATTGATGTAAAAGTTTTCTCGAAAAGGCTCACTGAACGATAAAATTTTTACATCCGATTGAAGCACCGTTAGGTTTAAACACCCGATTGAAGCACTATTTCGTTGTTCGGAGCGTCGTTTTGAGGTAACTTTTACATCAATCGACTTATATTATCGTTCCGATCAAAAGGCTTATAACATCGGTATTGAATTTGGAAAAAACTTAACGGCGTTAAAAAAATTTAACGACGGGACCAGTGGTTACCAAGGTGATAAAAGTTGGGACCGTTGACAGTCAATTCAATAGTTGGGACTAGTAGTAGACAACATGTGATAATTGGGACCAATGAAAACCAATATACCATAAAAGAAATTAGTCTTCCAACCGTATAGTTTTCTATTAAAAACACTATATTTTGCGAAAAAACTTCATAATTTGGGTGTGATATACGTGATTTATTTTTTTGGTGTTTATACATACAGTTACGGTTATTAAAAAAATATAATTTTCCATATTCATTATCTAATAACAAATTTATGAATTGTCATGTTACGTTGGTTAAAGAAAAGTATATAGAATAAATTCTATGAATTTTCACTTTTTTAAGATTTCATAGATAAACCATATAATCTAAGGGGTAGTGATGGTAAATTTGAAAAAATAGTGTATGCGATTTTCATATATACAACTTGACAACTATGGAAGCATCAAGCATTGGAATGAGATCGTTTTTGAAGATGTTAGACCATCGGTAAACAAGGTGGTAAGTAAAGCTAATAAGCTATGGCTTTAATATCGGTATGTTTAAATGCTATGAGCATAAATCAAGCGAATGCTGCTTTAGTGAAATTTATTTTCGATACAGATTAAGATGAGGTGCTTTAATATGTTTGGATTACATTTTGTCGGGATTCTTACACTGAGAGGGCATTTAGCCTCTTTTATCTATCTATAATATATTTGTTGTTAAAAATGTCATTATCTTACAACAATTTATCTCTGAAATTATTGAATTCGTTAAAAAGGGATTTCTAAGAAAGATTTGTAAACCCACATTATTGAGGAATAAAATGATTTCATAAAAAATGCTAACAGGGTTAGTGGTTCATTGGAATGAGCATTAGATTATGATTCTAGTCATGTTATCAGCAGGTTATGATGTATTTCTTTTTGCAAATCAATGTGTTGCTTTAGAAAAAATGTTTATAATAAGCGCTATCTTCTCATGATAGTAGGAAATGAGTTCAATAACAAAGGAGTAACTGTAAAGATTGACGTTTTTTTCATCATTCTTACGGTTCTCATTAAATATAAGTTTCTATCAAAAACATATTGTTTAAATAAAATTTTTTTAAAAAAATCAATTATCATCTAATCTATCTAATAAATCAAGGTTTTAGGGAGCAATTTTTTAATCCATAATAGAAAGTTTGAGAGGGAAAATATTAAGTGTCATGAATGAGTTGGTGGAGCAACATTATTAAATATTAAACATAATGATAGATTTACAAATTACAAATCTTTAAACATAATGATAATGATTTCTTTATAAATATTATTATTTAACCCGTGTGTAACACACGGGTGTTAAACCTAGTTAAAAAATAAAGTTAAGTCTATCATCCATCACGAAAAAGCGGCATCTCACTTTAAACAAAGTATTGAAAGCCAAAAGTTGCTTTACACAACATTTGCCCTCATTTGTTCTTGGCATAATGCAACCTATGGACCCCTTGACACCCATTGTCCCAAAAATAAAAAAATATATATATCAAATCATAACATTTTCGTTCCTTTGTACTAAATGGTGGTATTTAATTCATACTCAACGAATACGAACGAGAATATATATAACTAAAATCTTCTTAGAAAAGACATATTTGTTACATTTAAGAATTAATGCAAGACAAATATTGTAAAATTAAGAAAAACAATATAATAAAATAAGAGTAATATTTGTTAAATTATAATAAAAGATGCATCAATAGTTTATAGAACGCTAAATATAGCCTGATGAAAATTATTACGGAACGCTAAAAATTGTAAAATTAATAAAAACAAACTTAAAGTATAATAAAAGATGCATCAATAGTCTATATTTGTTAAATGTTGTTCTTCTTACGTACACATGTGTAGATTATATATAGAAAAACCATTAATTCAATTTGTTCATATGTAGTTTTAATTATTTACATGTGATCTACACATATATATGTAGCTAGTATAACCTACACACACCTATAGGGTTAGGATCCTTACAGAACTAAAGAACCATTGATTTACATATATGTAAATTAAGCTTGACCAATATTAAGTCCTTTTTTCATATGTCTAAATCAGACATGAGTATACATATGTAAAACAACCTAAATATCACAAGACTCGATTTACATTTATGTAAATTAGTGTAAAGTAGCTGTTCTTTTTGTTCTCGCAATAAGAAGTGGTTCTGTAATGATCCTCACCCCACACCTATATATATGTATGTATAGATTGTATATACACAAACAAAAAGTCCAAATGCTTTATTCATATTTTCTTTAAATTTCAGAATGAGAAACAAATAGAAATCATATTCATGTGAGGATAAATAGTTCACTATAACGTATACATTTCCAAGAAAATATGAATCCTAATTTTCGAACTAACTTCACTATATTGACTACTGTGAGTATCTTTTTTCTTTTCACAAATCTAACAAACGATTAAGGTAGAAGATGAAGTGAGAGTGTTTTGATGTGGTGGATTAGAAGTAGATGCATCCATGGCGACAATCTGAGGTGCAATTAAAGTTTGTCTCCGTTGTAGTTAGCTTAAAAGGTAAGAAGCTTAGAACGTAGTTGAAATGTTGATCGATGCTGAAGTGACGATCAAATAAAATGTATTTTATAAGTATCCTATTCACCTTTAACTAATTAGCTAGGACAAGTAAAATGAATTGGTTTTTGAAACTAGAAACTATAAAAAAAACATTTGATGGTGATTAAAAAGGTTGTGATTATAATGGGAAATTGGACTAACTCCAAGTTTCAAGCTATGGAAAGATATGCTATTACGGTTCAACATATATGTTAGAAACTACATAGAAATAGATAGTTGATCCTGTGTTTTAGTTTAATCAAGCATTGAATATATGTCTAACACATTAAAAACCCTAATTACAACTTATCAAACACTAACCATCCACACGGAGATTATCACAGGTGGTTTAACCGCTCATCGTGTGAAATTGATCTTTAAAAGTGATGTTCGATTGCATCTTGGATGATTGAATGGTGATCGGATGGATTGGAATGGTGAACCGATAGCCAAGAAACTCCCAAAAATCGTCCAAAAGTCGCCTACATCAAATGGTATCAAAGATAGGTCTAAAAGACGACCTAAAATCGTTTTTATAATTTTTCCCTGATGGGCACATCATAGACTACGCTGCACTCATTCTGTTCTCCCTTAATTCTTCCCACTGTAGACTAAGCTGGGACATCTTCTCGAGCCTTCAATTTCTTTGTTCTTTGTCCTTTTTGACTCGTACAACTTGTGTCATTCATCCTCTCTCCTTAGTAAACTTCCAATATTCTCCTTTACCTACAAAAACACTTAGAATCATAGTTACCTTATTCAACATAAATCATCATTTAAAACAAACAATCACTATTAATAACGATGAATTAAACCATTAAAACCTCATTCCATTACACTCACATATGATGTGTTTTATACATAGTCATGATAAACAATTAAACACCTTATCTCGTATCCGTATTTATACACATAATAAATTATCTGGAGCACCCTAGCTAGCACATACTTTAGTGAAGAGGGACCACATTATAAGTAATGCCAAGACACCAAAACTTCATATCACGTCGAGACCACTTAATTATCACATGAAAACTTCAATACTATCGTGAACAATGTCCTTGTCCATCTCATTCATAATGCCCTTGGTCATTTTAGAATTGATAATGTATTTTTTTTGTCATATACCTTCATTATCAATATGACATGTGATTTAAGAATGCTTTTTATTAACTCACCGTCCTCAAGGCACTATCATTAACTATAACTATACGTGCTTCTCTCTCAATGTTAAATAGTATGCACAAGTTATATATTTATAAGGTATACTTATTAGTTACTTAGATTTTACATTTAAAAACACTATTTTTATTATTTTATTTTAAATTTTAATAATATTCTTCATTATTAATTGAATGATGTTTTATTTCTATATTTGTATTTCTCAAAATTTATTTTTCACGTTTTACAGCTTTGATATCACTTGCTGAAGATCAAATTAAAACCTTGTCGACTTTGTTTAAGGAAACTTCTGTAACACTTGTTAAATTTTCAATACGAAATATTGAATATTTCAGTCAAACAATCCGTATTATATTCATTATAATTAAAAAATATCCAAATGATATCATGATAACCTCGGTTTACATCGCTAAAAATAAACAATAACAAATACATTGACATTAGAAAGATCCAAATTAAAACAAAGATTATCTATATGAGGTTCAAAGATCGATGGTCCGAAATCTCCATACCTACATAAGTAGGTCTTGTTCATGAATTTAACACAAACAACCATTATTTATATTTCAAAAGAGAGGATAAGAATAAGCATTATTAAAAACATTATTATTATACACAAACTAATAATAAAATAAAATCTACATACATACACTAGTGTAAATTATAACTATAACCATAAACCATTTACAAATAACTTGAAAAGTAACACACCTTAAATTGACACATATCTTGGATAGAACGAACTTGTCAGATTGGTTGTAAATCTTGTCTTCTTTTTCCATCAGAAACAGCAACAACATCAATTCGTTTCCAATTTGTCAGAATTTTTCCTTTTTTGGAATGTCATCAAACCCCAAACATACACCTTCTAATCTTTAATTTTAACAAAATTTACTAAATTTATCAACAAACTTTTTACCAAAATCATTATCTAACTTTATTTATTTTATCAAAATGGTCACTGAAATCGGCTAAACCGTCATAACAACGACTTAGCCATCAATTTGTCACAGACAACCATCTAAAAATAATTTAAATGAAAAGATTCAGGTGTTGACAAGTGTCAAAAAAACCAGCTAACACGTTATTCTATTGGACATTAACAGCTTAATTAGCGTCTTCGCTAACTTCTTTGCACACGTCATCCTCTGAACCCTTTCATATGGTTGTCCGTGTCAAAAACACGGACATAAACCATTATCTTAAAAGCTAGATGTCCCTTTTGGTAATAAATTGATTAAACTCTAACCACTTTGATAATTTTTCTTATAAAGTTGACCTAAAATTATTAAAGTCAAACATGTGGCAAAGTGAACCAAATTTGCTCAAATGCTTTAACAATAACATCATGATACTCATCTGAATTTAACGAAAGATAACAAGCAAGAAGATGTTCAAGATCCTCCGATCGCCGGAGATTGTTCTCAACGATCATCTCCTTCATTGACTCCATAAAATCTTTTTGTGGATCAAACGATGATTTCACAATCGCAAAGCTTTCGGGCATGTTCTTCGATTTAGCAGACTTTTGCACAATTCTTTTACCCAATGCAAGTTTGGGAGAATTTGCTCGGAGTTTAATGCCGGAGTTGGACTTTCTCGCCGGAGTTTCGTTGACTTTCTTGCCGGAGTTTTGCATTTGCCGGTTCTTTGATGTGGGTTTTGTTGGATTTGATTGTTTTGTTATGATCGGAGGGAGTTTGAGGTTTTTTTCCGGTGAGGAGTTGAGTTTTTTGGTTTCGGTTATATCGATTATGATATCGGAAGTGGAAGAACTGAGTCGGCAAGTGCAAGAGGTGAGTCCGGAGTGAGTTGACTCGGAAGAGGGGGAGAGGTTAGTGGTGGGAGAATGGAAGAAATGTTGGAGGGTGTGAGTTGACTCAGTGAGTGAAGAAGTGTGTTTTGGTGAAGGTTTGTAGATGGTTTTTCTGTTGGGTGTTGGTTTTTTTGATGATTTTCTTGGTGGGTCATGAAAATGTGGTGGTGAGTTATTGTGGAATTGGGAAAGTTTAGGGGTGTGGTAAATGGAGGTTGTTGGGTGGTGGTAATAGTGGTTTTGTGATGGTGTTGTGGTGGTTGAAGATGAATAATAAGAGGAGTATGGTGGTTTTTTGTGGTGGTTGGTGGTGGTTGAAGTGGCTGTTTTGGTTTTGGTCTTGGTCTTGCTCATGTCTCTAAGCTTGTAAAACCAAGCATTTGGTATCATGTCTGATAATCTAAACTTGTAATTCCCCATTGAAACTCCTTTTTTTTTCTTGCACTCTCACACACTGTCTTGTTGGCTTTTTTCTCTTGCTTGGTGTATTTGTCTTTTAACAAATAGGATGTGTGAGTTTGGCTTAGGGTGGAGGAATAAATAGGTGTAAAGAGTAAATAAGTGGCACTTGTGAGAAATCAAGAAAACAAAACATTTGAATGAAAAAAATCAATAAAACATTTTAGTTTTAGTATTTTTTTTTATTCACTTTTACCAAATAGGATTATAGGAAACTGTAAAATACATTCTCAAATACCTTGGTTTTAGTAAACGCAGGTGCTATTTTTTTTAAACGGTAAACACATGTGCTCCTCAACTGACCCAACCATTATCTTGGACCAACATGAAATGGAACGGGAAGCTAAAAGGTGTCTCGGCGACACAAAAGTCGGCAAGTTGGCCTCCCGGCTACCCTTGAACAGCTTCACCTAGCTCTCCCTTAGCTGAATTTCTCATTTGCACTTGAGACATATATATTAACTAACTTAAAGAAATTTCTATTTTTATATATACTAATATGCAAGGTCAGTTAGACCTTGTATATTAGTCCTCTAAGTTTCTCAACTTTACAATTTGACCCCCCAGTTTGATTTTAATATAATAACAACTTTAACCCTTTAACTTTGACTTATTAGAACTTGGGCTATATCGATTTACAGCTTTGACCCACTACTTTAATTAGACATATTTATGACTTGAATCCTTCAGTTTTGACTTCTAACTTTTTACATTTCTTCATCTTTGAATATGTGACACACATTATAGTTTTGTACCGTTACGTATGAGACATGAAACTTTTTTTATCAACGTATTTGGCGAAGTCACATACGTGAAACTCGACCACGTGACTCGATTGTTGCATCGCGCGGCTCGATCTTAATCTAGTTGAAATAAAAGTCGGCTAAACCTAACTAAATTTAATATATAAAATTTATGTATTTATAGATGATTTTCTAAATTACGCATCATTCAGTAAATAGCAATAATTTGATAATACATTAAAAAAATTACATTCATCTTCGATACTTTTTATGTAACTAATTTTTTTAAATATTTTAAATTTAAAAAATGAATGGGAAACAAAATAAATAATGATTATAAATGTATTATTATTAAAAAAATACATTTATATTCTATACTTTTGGCCCCATCAACTAATGCATGGTGAATTTCTCTCTCAAACTTCCTATCATATAACAAACTAGGTTAACACCCGTGTGTTCACACGGGGTTGAATGATAAAAATATATATATAATTATATATTAATATACTTGGTTAACACCCATTTGCATGCATGAAAATAATGTTTGCTATTGTTTAGTAATTTTGGATGGATATCAAATCTTTAACCATTAAAATGAGGATGAATATGGTGGTGACACGTGGCGCAGTGTGTGAGAGGGGTTAGCGATTTATTAGAAGACTAGGTTAGATCCTGTGGGTACCCACAGGGGTTGATCGGTAAAAAGTATTTATATTGTTTTATAATAAAAAATTATTAATAGTAAAACATCAAATAAAGTATGCTAAATATGAAAAAAGGTGAGAATGAATATGGTGCTGACAAGTGTCATTATGTGGAGGGAAGGGCTTAACAAATTATTAGAAGAGGAGATGAGATATTAATTTCTCCTAAAAAATTACTCCTTAAAACATTGAATTATTAGATAGATTTTTGCTTTTTTGTTTGGTTAAATGTTTCTTTTGGTAATTTTCCTTTTAAATATTCTTAAAATTTGGAGATGACTGAATCCTGTATAAATGTATAATGTTTAAAGATTTTATCTATTTTATTTTTGTAAGTCAAACATCACCCACTTTATTAGCTATACACCTGTTGCATTTCATTCAGACTAACCTCAATGGTTAATATGAAAGTCTCAGGTTCTCATGATAGATCGATCGATTACTCTGTTGATGAGCCTATGAATTTACTTTTAGAAAGAGATAGGATGTCAAATGATTTATTTTTTAAAATTGTTAAATGTAATTATGCTAGCTACTTAATTCTTAATGAAGGTTTGAGCTAGGATGAAAATTGACGATTAGATAATTCGCATCTGGGAATGTTCTAGATCAATACGGTGAGTTTTTGCCTATGTCTAATAGGACGTCACAAGAACGCCTATAATTTTTTTGTGATGCTATATTATACAGAGAGTAATATATTGTAAATAATTTGTGTGGGTATCACCCCCCATATACCCGGCCTGATGGTTTTAGTAAAATTGAACTTGATTTCAAATACAAGCTAGAGTGTATGTGTTTATGTGTACAATGATGATCGGACGTGCTGGAGGGGGCATCACACTTGACAACGGGTGAGAGTGACGGTAGATTGACGACCAGTCGCCCCCCATCTAGAGATGGAAACGGGAGGGTCTACCGGAGGCAATGGCAAAGTTTATAGGTTATGACAATTTTTTATTGGTTAATTTTTTATGTAACAAGTTTTTATTAGTTATTTTTTTCTTTGAATTATTGTTTGATTTTAAGTAACACGTGTTTTTTTTTTAGGTTTGTTGTATATATCTCTGTTTATAGGTGGCAAATTAAGTTGAGCTATGCATGTACGTGTTGTCTGCAACATCATTTCTTCTTCTTGGATCAACAACCACATACCTTTAGCACCAACCACCACCACCTTCTCCGATCAACAACCACTGCATGTGTCTAATTCATTTTGTACGTTGCATACGTTAGGGCGTTAGGCACCATGCATCCCATGATCCGTCACTTCAGTTCTTGTCAATTAAGGTCCACCACCACAATATATATCCGGCAAAAAAACAAATTAAGGAGAAATTAAAGAACTAGCTAGCATGTGCAGCCGGTCATGTTTTGGTTATTCATATATGTTTCTTCTGTGCATGTTTTTCATCTCCATTGTTTATTAATCTCATTTTTTAATTGATTTTGGGTTTTTGAGTCAATTGGTGTACATTTTAGATTTTTGATTGTTATGTTGTGCTAGATTGATATGGTTTTTGGTGGTTTGATTGTTCAAAATATTGGGTTTTGGTGGTCTTCAAAATAGTTTTGTTTGCTATATATGGGGTATATATGATGATGTTATGAAAATCCGGCTTAATGATTGGGTGAACAAGGATGTTGAGACGAGGTAAATAACTAATATTCAATAAATTAAAAATGGTTAACATACAAATAATACGTTTTTCTATTTAATTTAACGAACATTTTTTTCATGTGATGTTTCACTTTCTTTAATATATAAGTTTGTAGAAACTTTGAAGTTATTTTTTAGTTATAATTTCATCTGTGTATATACGTTAAATAATATTTTTTTATGAAAATTAACTTATTATTTTTTATGTTTTTATGACTATATTTTCGTGTAAAACGCGAGATATAAACTAATACATTTTAGTGTTATTGATAGGTGACATGAATGATAACTATTAATTTTATGGAAATTTTAGTGTTAATTTGGTATTTTATATCTAATACATATTTGTTAGCAAAATATCAACAAATAAACTTGAAGAAATTAATACTTTGCTACAAAATTAGTGATATACAACAACCAAAATGTCATATCAATCAATGATTTAAAGTTACAATTATAATATTTGAACCATCATTACGAAAATGAACTTTAGACCGACAAAATAAAAACTAGCCACATCCAAATGTTTCAGTTGAGATCATGTATAACGATTTTCATAACCATATAGCTCGTTTAATGGATGTTTTGCTCGTCTATTGCTCCAACCTATTTGCAAACCAAATGTCATATATAATGTAAATTAATAACTAAATACAGAATTACTTTATGCCTTGTAATGAGATTTTGCTATATATAAATAAAAAGGAGTTTGAAGTGATAAACTGGTTAATAAGTGTGAATTTAGTCCGAGTTAACTAGAAAGGCTATGTAGTTGGTTCAGTCCAACTAGCAGAGGCGGGTTTATGAAGAGCCTGGGAAAACCTACGCTACTATGTAAGTTTACCTTATTCTGATATCACCGGTTTAAGTATCGGGATATCATTTTTTTCATTGTTTTAAGTACGTAGCGTGATATCCATCAACAAAAATGATAATATCCTTGATTGATTTTTTTATACTTTTGAAATTTTATTTTAGATCTGTCACTGTTACTGGCTACCATGTCTGGTCAACCTATCTGGTCCTGTTACAACGCAAAAGACATTCAAAAACGGTTAATTATGGGTAAACGGGTAAATGTGGGTAATGTTCTAGCAATCACCTTAGTGGAAAATGAATAAGTTTTCTATAGTGGGTGTATAGTCGTAATTATTTTATTTTTTTTTATAAATCAGTTAACATAGTACTATAGATTTGTTGTTTTATGCGTTATAATACTACTATTGTATTTCATATGAAGTACATATATATGAAGAGGTAAATTTATAAGATAAACTTGATCCATTTTTATAATATGTAGTTTAACATGCGTTTTAGTGTATAAGTTAGAAAAAACATTATTTTATTAGCTTTAGTATTTTTGGAAATAATAATGCATAGATTTAAGGTGGTGTTAAATGCACCGCTTGGATGCATATTGTTTTTAGTGTAAAAATAATACAGTTGATTGACATGATTTAATATTCATTCCTTTCTCATCACTCTACAATATTATTTTTACTATTATGTTTATACAATTTAGGAAGCGACAATGACAACTTATTTAACAATATGATACAAATATTTTTGTCCAGGCAAACTAAAAACCCTACAATTCTTTTTTTTCGAACAAAATAAACAGAATGTTTTATAATAAAAGTTATTATCATATAAGTTTTTCTAAAATTTATATTGCCAAGTACATATAATATAAGGGCATGTGTAACTTTATAGTGAGTGTGGCTAGAAACTAATGTCACGTAGTCGCGTGTAGTCATATATATAGCTAAATCCTAGTAATCAAACTCACATTCATTTCAAGGTGTATGGTGTGGTGACTAATTCTAGCTTTTTTATCAACGGCAGTTGATATATATATAAAGCAAACAAATTAAATTATACATCGCTTCTGATGATTTAACATAAGACCTTGTATTCCAAACACAAGTATATTATCAATGAGCCACCAATCCTGTTGGTGTATGATTACTAATAAATGATATATTTTTATTTGTAACTATTAGAATTAATGTTCAAATATAAATATATATATATATATATATATATATATACTAGTTTAGTGCCCGTGCTACGCTCGGGAACACAACATTCAAGTTATGTTTTTAAGGATGTTCATCAATGTTCCATTCAGTTTTGAGACATGGTAAACCGGAACACATGATATATTCCTAAAAATTAGATTTTTAGTATAGCAATATTATACTCAAATTAAAGAGAATAAAGTGCTCAGTTTTATGGTGTAGTTTATTTTTAACAAAAAATTGTATAAAAATGTTATGTATATTTATAAAACACTGAGGTCTTTAATTGTATGTTATTATTAACTTTATCCATAAGTTTCGTTTTTATACCCTATCAAATATAAACCAACTCATGTACACCCCTTGTAGTAAAGGGTTAAAAATATAAATACTCTTAAATTTTTCATAATTCTCTAAAATATTAGGGGATCAAAAATGTAATTAGTTTTATTATAATAAATTTTATATACATCTTTTTAAATAAAAAATCATTATTATGTGATAATCTCTCAAATAATGTCACATAAGCTAAAAGCTATGAAAAGATGCCACATAGGATTTTTTTGTTTTGCTATATTATATAAGGATATATATATATATATATATATTTTGAAGTCCAAAATTTAAAGAAAAAGCTTCATTTAATTACAAAAATTACAATAATGAAAAAAACGTTAAGTTTATTATTTTTTATAAACATATTTAAAAAATTTAATAATTCCCCCATTAATCTTGTTAATTAGGCTTCTCGGTGATTTTTTGGTTGGCCCTATCAAATGGAAAAAAAAAAGCCAAATATTCGCCACAACAATACTCTTGGCTCTTTTTTTTCCTTTCATCTTCAATGTGTCATTTTTTACTTGTATATATCTTTTCCATCCCTAGATGGTTAAACTCTAGCATGGTGTAAGGACATTATCATATCCAAACTTTGTTTAAAATCCGAGTTGAAGGGGATTAATGACTTTTCTCCTTTGTTTTTCGTCTTGGTACGTGGCGAAGCCACCCCCTTCATGCACCTTAATTCATCATCGGTGCCATTGAGGTTGATTCCCCATAAACAAGAACCAGCATCAGAATATTGACTTGTTTGCTCGAATTTCTATTGACGAGACCGCCACCTATTTAGGAGAACATTTCATGCCCTCCCAACATTTCACAAGAGTAAATGTGAAGTACATGTCAATCTTGTATTGTACACAACATTATTAAAAACAACCATGTCACTTTCATCATTTTCTTGTTATGGTTGGAGTTGTTGTACATTGGCGAAAACTTTTATACTTTGAAACAAATGTGTCACCATTTCCAGCTGATCATGTCCTTTGTCATTCCCCCGACTCATCATCTATGAATGTTATCTCGGACATGCTTTTAAAGTTTTGCTAAAGATTGGTTAATTATTTCCCTTCAAATGTAAACAAGGTATATATATTGGTTTACTAAGTTTAATACCCGTGTGCTACACACGGGTTAAATAGTAATATTTATAAATAAATTATAACCATTATATTTAACAATTTGTAAATATATAACATTTAAGAAGTTGGCTCCATCAATTTGCATGGTGAAAAATTTAGCTAAATTTTACCTCCCAAACTTCCTATTATAGAAAAAAAAATATCTCAAAATTGCCCCCTAAAAGTTTGATTTATTAGATAGATATCGATTCCAACTATCACATTTTGTTTTCTACCGGTCTCAATTATTAAATTGGTTGTCAACGGTCCCAACTATTATTGGTTGTCAATGGTCCCAACTTTTATCACTTTGGTAACTAACGGTCCCTCGTTAAATTTTTTTATCGTCATTAAGTTTTTTTCGAATTCAAAACCGATGTTTTAAGTCTTTGGATCGGAAAGACAATACGAGTCTATTTATGTAAACGTTACCTCGAAACGGCATTCCGAACGACGAAACGTTCCTTCATCGGGTGTTTAAACCTAACGGTGCTACAATCGAATGTAAAATTTTATCATTGGGAACGTCGTTTCAAGATAACTTTTACATCAATCGACTTTTATTCTTATTCCGGTCAAAAGGCCTAAAACATCAGTTTTGAATTAGAAAAAAAACTTAACGGCGTGAAAATTTTTTAACAACGAGCCGTTGGTTGCCAAAGTGATAAAATTTGGGACCGTTGACAACCAATTCAATAATTAGGACCGACGGAAACCAAAAGGTAATAGTTAGGACCGGTAGAAACCAGTAGTTAATACATGTTTACTTATAACAAAAAAAACAATTATATAACAAATAGTTAATACGTAATCTAAAAAGTGTTTTTATCGGTTGGGATATATTGAATCTGTGGCCTTATTCTTATATATGTTTTCGGGTTTTTATTTATTGCTTTACAATCTCGTCTCATGTTAGGTTTTCAAGTTTTTATCGGTTGGGGTTGAATTTGTAGCCTTATTCTTATATATGCGACTTTTGTTCGTTATTGGTCTTTCTGTTCGTCGTTATATCTTTCTATATATCATTATGATTTAGTCGTCGTGTATTATATTCACTGTTCATTATTAATTTGTTACGCCCGTTGTCTTTTGCTCGGTTCATGTCAACATATGACATTCACTTAATTTGAGAAAAACAAGTATTAAATTATTTTGTATTACGCTCAGGTCATTGTATAATATATATTCATCATTGTGTTGACCTTTTCAAGTCATAGTTGTGTAATATGCATCCACCATTGTATCTTACGTTTCAACTAATTTTGTAATATCTATTCATCATTGTGTTTTATACTTTTATGTATTAGATAAACCTTATGCTATTTTTTCATTATATTAATTATTAAGGAACAATGTTATTTCATTGTTATAACTTTTATATTTTATCAATTTTGGAGATATAAAATAACACAATGACGAGCAAAAAGACTCATTGGGGTTCACACAATAACGGGCAAAAAACACAATGACAAACAAAATACACAATAACAAGTTAAAAATATAATTTTTTTTTACTTTTTATATAACGACAATTTTATTGAAACGTTTTTTATAGTTTAGTTTTAAACAACATATATAAAAGTTATGAACGTTTAAAAAAGTTTGGACTTAGAAATGTGTTTTACATATGATCCATGTGAAGACAAAGAAAAAAATTCAACAAAAATAGTTTTCTATAAAACGTTTTTAGTAAAACTTTTATCTAAAGAGGCATGTAAAAACTCAAATTTATAAACTATAATTATATTTTATTTTTAGAAAAATATCATGATTGATTATGATTTTTATTTGTTGCCCATAGACAACTTTAGAAAAAGTATATTAAAATTTCCATGCGGTTGAATTATAATGATTATTGTTTTCTTTTTCACTTTTTAATTGCTAAAAGTTGTATTCATATTTCATACACGAGTGGCGGACTAATTAATTATGGGACTTTTTGTGCCTACAAATCGGAGTAATCTTATTACTTGTCGTATTCTTTCCTTAAATAATGAGAATTTTTTTTAAATTGTTTGGCACAAACCAAACCATAAATCAACGGTTCAGATCTTTATAAGTGTCCCAACACGACCGAGACGTTAGTGTTGTGGGAGTGGAGTTATACTACAAAGTCCAATTTTTCTAGAAAGTCTAAGAAGCCATGAGATGATGACATGTGACACTCCCTTAAAATTAGAAGGAAGGGTAAAGATGGTAATGTCTCTATATTTTAAGTTTCACCCCATTTTTTTAAAGGAGTATTGGATATTAACGGACCTAACTATTAGTTTTTGGCCATTATACCGGTCCCAACTTTTGAAATATGTGCTAGCGGTCCCAACTTTTATCATTTTGGCCACTAAGGGACCCGCCGTTAAAAAAGTTAACGGCGTTAACTTTTTTTTTAATTTCAGGTCGACGTTTTATGGTTTTTTATCGGAAAAAGAATACGAGTCGATTGATACAAAATTTACATCGCAACGATGCTCCAAATGACAAAACGATGCTTTATCGGGGTGTTTAAACCTAACGGTTCTTTAACCGGATGTACAAATTTCGTCGTTTGGATCATCGTTTCGATGTAATTTTTATATCAATAAACTCGTATTCTTATTCCGATCAAAAACCATAAAAACGTCGACCTGAAATTCAAAAAAAAAAAAAGTTAACGCCGTTAACTTTTTTAACGGCGGGTCCATTAGTGGCCAAAATGATAAAAGTTGGGACCGCCAGCACATATCTCAATAGTTGGGACCGGTAGCGGCCAAAAACTAATAGTTAGGTTCATTAATATCCAATACTCCTTTTTTAAACGCCCATAACTTTTACATACGATATTATTTTTTTAAAAAAATTGCACCATAAAAACGAGCATTTTCTTATCTTTAAAACGCGTATAATATTCATATATAAAAAACAAAAAAAAATCACGTTTTTCAGCTCATTGTGTTATTTGTCAAGTCATTGTGTTATTTATTCAGGTCATTGTGTTATTTATTCAGGTCATTGTGTTATAACACAATAACCTAATGAAATAACACAATGATCTGAAATAACACAATGACCTGATGAAAATATAACACAAGGACCTGATGAAAATATAAAACAAGGACCTGATGAAAATATAACACAACGACCTGATGAAAATATAACACAACGACCTGATGAAAATATAACACAACGACCTGATGAAAATATAACACAACGACCTGATGAAAATATAACACAAGGACCTGATGAAAATATAATACAAGGACCTGATGAAAATATAACACAACGACCTGATGAAAATATAACACAACGACCTGATGAAAATATAACACAACGACCTGATGAAAATAACACAACGACCTGACGAATATAACACAATGATCTGACGGATATAACACAATAACCTGAGGAATATAACACAATGACATGACGAATATAACACAATGACCTGACAAATATAACACAATCTGAAAAATATAACACAATGTCTTGACTAATATAACACAATGACCTAACGAATATAACACAATGACCTAACGAATATAACACAATGAGCTGAAACTTCAAAGAAAAAATTCATTTTTATATATCAATACTATATGCGTTTTGAAGATAAAAAAACGCTCATTTTTTTGGTGTAATTTTTATTAAAAAATATTGTCGTGTGTAAAAGTTATGGACGTTTAAAAAAGAGGGTAAAATTTGAAAGTGAGACAAGACTAATATACCATTAGCCTACCATTTAAAGTTTTAACTATTTACCATTATGCCACATTGTGCTTATGAGTCATTGATCTTCATTTAATATTAGATCTAATGGTTCAAATTCTTTCTTAGACTTTCTAGGAAATTTAGACTTTATAGTTGAACCTAATTCAGTGTTGTGGTATCTTGTAAAAATATGCCGCACTTTTCTCTGACGTCTTGTCACGGGCAAATTCGCTCGTGTTGTTGTCATCTCACTTTTATTCGAACTTTTTTTTTATACTTTTATTTGAACTAGAATTCCAAAAGTCGTTCAAACTCATTTCTATCACGAGTGTCACGCCTATAGTTTTGGACGTTTGCACTTTTCATTTAAACTTAAATTTTAAACATTAAACTAAAGTCGTTGGAACCTCGTTTCATCAGGGGCGCCCAGTTGGACGTTCACACTTTTTTCTTTTTATAATAATATTTTTTTAAACCCGTTCCAACATAAGCTTCCTGAAATCCATAACATTAAATTACTCATAATTTGTTTTTCCAAAGTTTAAATCTATCTTATTTACATCTATGAAATCATTGTGAAAATGGAAAACAAAGAACTTAAACAAATAACTTATCGCAATTTACGACCTAAACTCATGCATGCTGAGCCGTACGCTCGGCCCGGAACATATGAGTGTCACCTTGAATTTTGCCGGTTATCTATCATATGGATTATTTGCGTGTTTTTTTTGTTAATCTTTTTTAAAATTAATTGGTAGGATTTATAAGGCACCCAATTTAATAGCGTAGATATCTAATTTGGTACTAATAATGTATTTTATAGTTTTATCTATTTTTTTAGGACTCAAAATAGAGTTTGAATACAACTTGTGATTCTATTTTCATGTATCTTTCGTGTAAAGTTTGTAATACAACTTTCGTTCCCTAAATCATCTATTTTAATAAATTGATATGAAGTTGGTTTGTGCATTGGAGGCCCACAACTCGTAAAGGGTCAGCCCAGACCAAATGAAAGTGGCTCAAATACACAATTGTGTTATTATATGTCAATTATGTGTTCGATTTCTAGTCCAATTGGTTCGGTCTAGTTGGTAGAGGGGGCTTAGAGTGTGTGCGGTATGTGTGATCGCACATGGCACTCCTTTGACGGGGACATCAAATTTTAAAACAAAATTTATTATATAAATTTTTTTTATAAAACTTATATTTAGTCAATAGTCATGTAACAAATAAGCAAAGATTTAAAGCTCACACTTAAAGGCTAAAGTCCACTAAAACTAATTAACTAAACATTTAAAAGCCCACACAATCAAATAGATTATGGATTAATAAAGGCTGGAAGCCCACTGCGGCAATAAGCGGAATTTACTAATTTGAATACTTAAATTTAGTTTATTTATCGAACATTTGTTTTTTTGGTTAAAAATTTAGTTTATATAATTTACTGCGTTGGTGCTTCGGGTTAAGGGGACGGGGGCCTTTTTTTCTCGTCTCACACAAGGCACCCAAATACTCAGGACTGGCCCTGCTAGTTGGTGGATGAAAGTGCAATACACCTAAACATCATCGAAGTTCATGTCTTGTTTTTCTTTGATTATCTTGCAATTACATACTTAAAACAGGTAATGGGTTTTGTAGGTTTTGGTTTAGGTCTTGCTCATGCAAGAAAGTGTGAACACTTTGAAGATCCTTGAAGTTTGTGTCACGTTTTTCTTTGATTATTTTGTAATTACATACTTAAACATGTAATAGGTTTTATAGGTTTTGGGTTGTGTGAAAGCTAGCGTGCCTCAAGGCCCAAACCTATGTTAAATTGGTTTGTGCTTTTTTTAGAACATATATAATGGTGAATGGCCTCTAGTCTCTAGAATGCAATAGGTAGGTAGGGATTGTCACTGTAACC
Organism: Tagetes erecta; assembly: GCA_030867185.1. Lineage (NCBI taxonomy): Eukaryota > Viridiplantae > Streptophyta > Magnoliopsida > Asterales > Asteraceae > Tagetes > Tagetes erecta. The sequence continues at coordinate 13,220,711 of CM061494.1, forward strand.
AAAGAACATGTGATAAAGAGATGAGTTTTGAAATGATAATAATGTTTATGTGTTTGATTGTTTACTCGCTCCTTGATCTTACACACTTACGTTTACGTGTCTGCGAACAACTTTCAACGAATTACGCACATCCATGAGTTGTAGTTATCACATGAGATACCGATGCTGGTGAATTACAGGACCTTCAAGTGGTATTAGAGCTTTTATACGCAATTAACTAGGTTTTTTCGAGTTGATATTCGTACTTATCTAGTGGCTTTTGACTTATGGTGTTGATTTTATTTTTTTTCAAATTTAGTACTTTCGGGTTCTTTGATCGATCATGTCATCTCTGTATGTAATTGTAATGCTTGTTAATATCAACACTCGTTCCATTGTCATTCATATCTGTAATATAGGATTTTGAAATATGCAAATGGTAATATGTTTTACGCTGTGTTATAAGTGTTGCTTTTATGCTTATGTTATATCTACAGTTCACATTCATGTGACAACACCCTCTACAGTGTTCAATCAAACAAGGGAGAAATAGCATTTAAAGATTCAAAAAGCATAAACTTTATGTCATATGCTTCAGTTTCACAGGTTTAACTACAAAATATTAAATACCATACTAACTAACAGCATAAAACTACATAGCCAGCCACTAATTTAACTTAAACATGCAACTTGTACACAACATAAGACAGACATAAAAAGGTTCAGAAATTACCAAAATGCCACCGCCCGTCTTCTTAGGAAGCACTGTCGAGTTTTGAAACATAAACCCGAGATTTGAATAATTTATCGCCAATTTTAAATCCGGGTACGATCATCAGCTCAACTGTATACCTTCCATGCTGCCCATCCAACAATCCATCAATACTCTCCATATAATCATCACAGAATTCAGTTCCGCGGTTCACTACAAACATTTCGCTTGCTGGCTCAGAAGCTGCAATGCCCTGAAGAAGCCATACCCACCTTGCCATTTTCACAAATAACTGATAAAACGGTGTTATCGGATGCTTTCCACTAGACACAAAGTTCCTCTGATCCAAATTTCCAAAGAACGAAGCTTCTATTCGTGGATGAACGATTAAAAGGTACTTGGTTCTGCAGAATTCAGCAAAACTACCGTTTGGATCGTTTATTAGAACGTCAACAGGATCATTAAACCTCAAAACATCATCAATGTTATGGGATTTTAAAGAAAATCCATAAAACATTCTCCTTGAAATGTAAGCTTCAAATGCATATTTCTTATGAGATCTAACAGAGTACACAACCGAATCTTGGATTGAATTTGCAGCCTCGTCTAGATCCCATCCCGAAGCCTTCATCAAAGCAATTAACGGTTTAGCAAAATCATGAATACTCTTTGAAACCTCCTTAACAACATTGTCGACCGATGATAGATTCAATCGCTTTATCGCTTCTTTCTCTACTCGCTTAACATCCTCCACTAACATCTTGTTCTTCGCATCTAAATCATGACACTCCTTTTTCAAATAACCAATTTCAACATCTTTCTTCTTCGCTTGCGCCTTTAACCTTTCTAACGATCTCTCCTGAACCTTAATCTCCGCTTTTAAAACATTCAAACAAGCAAAAAGCGAGTTCGATTTCTGAAACTGCTTCTCTTTAAACGCACGTCTAACCTTACACAACTTATCAAGATTCGAGAAAACAAGCTCATCAGCTGTTCTAATCTTATCCGGATCATACGGAATATGCGCTTCTTGAAGCTGTACATACGCCAATTTTACTTCCGACATTACATCAAACAGCTTCAAGATCTCATCATGACCAGACCAATTACTCTTACTACACACCTCAATTAAATCAGGAAGAACATTTGCACCATTAACATCTACTTCTTTTTCAACCCCATCAACCAACTCTTTCACATCATTAGTGAACTTATGATGCTGCAAATGATTAGGGTTTTCAGAACTAAACACCCCAATCGATCTAAACTTACAAACTTTAGCAAATTTCGAAACAATTTCCGATATGTTAGATGAAGGTTTCATAGGCTTAATTCCACCTTCCATTTCTAAAAAAAACCCCCAAATGGCCAAATCTAATTATATTCTCTAAGAATATACCAACATTCAAATCACCTTTTCAATCAAAAAGAATATTCATAAAAAAGTGCAAATCCTTTCAAGTATTGATCATTTAATCCCCAAAATCAACACTTTCAACTTAATCGCACTTTACAAACACAATTTCTGAGATTGAAAACCCTAATTTCTTAATTTAAGGCGCGAAACACGAATTAGGTCGATTAAGCTTGTGAAATGTAGGGAAATAGCATGTAAAGTGTGGATTGAGTGAAAAGTTACCAGAATGAGAGCAATGTAGGGATCTAGAGAGCTTTGATTGAAGTAAAAACGGTTGATGAAGAGAGGTTTGTTGATGGAAATGGGGTGGTTTTTGATGAATGAAGTGTTGGTTTGTGAAGAGATTGGTGATGATGATTAGAGAATGAAGGTGTGAATGAGGAGAAATGGAGGTTGGAAGGTGTGTGTTGTATGTAGTGGGTGGATGCAGTGCAGTTGCAGGTGCAGGTGTAGGTGTAGGTGTTTGAGCATATGTACGGATGCAGAAGCAGGTTTTGAATTTATGTGTTTTGTTTTGTTTTATCTCAAACTTCATTCATTTCTCTCTCTCTCTCTCTCTCTATACCCACTTTCTATTTCTTTTCCCTTTTTTTACACAAAACATGAAGTGTCCTCTATGATCTTTTTGTTATGGGAGAGTGATAACACAAATTGTCTTGATTCACATACTTTGATTTTAGGTGTGGTTTTTCCAAGCTTGATGACAAGTAGAAATTAGTGTCATGTAGGCTATGAATATATATTGAATATGAAAGTGGTGAAGCCATGATTTTTAGACTGAGGCTGACAAAGTCAAAAAACCCATAAAAATTTTATAATGCTTTGTTTCGAAGAGAGAAACTCAATATATATATAAAAAAATCAACTGACCAACAAAACAGCACTTTGGATGAAAAAAGTGAAGGGACTGACGGACTGTGACCCTCCTTGGTCTCTATTATCCTTCATCAATGGACTATGATGTGTTGTGATAAGGTGATACTAATTATAATGACTTTTGTGAAAAAATGATAATGATAACTAAATAAGGTATATTGTAATTGGTTAATATTTAAAGAATAAAAATGCACACACAAAAACTCGTTTGGTTTATATTCCATTGAATGCTCATATAAAACACTATTGTGTAAGCATTGATGGTTAGAGTGGAACAAATGGAAGCGGATATCAGGGGAAGGTACTCTCTACCCATGCGGTAACACTGTCACCAGCCATGTAGGTAAGACATGGGTGGGGTAATCACCGGTATTGAAACCCGCATGCCACAAACACATTTTTAAACCATCTTTTTTATTGTCTTTTTGTGTATTAAAATGGGTAAGGGTGTGAGAGCACAAATAAGGATAGTGTTGTCGTAAAAAAATTGTATTAAGGACAGATGAGTGTGCTTGTAAGGTGGATTCTCTTATTGGTATATTGTGAGGATACTTGGAAGGAGTGAACTTCCACTCCTCCACCTTTCTTCAGCAGTTGTTTTATAATAAAAGAAACATAATACGGTTCATATGATTTCTTTGACTAGTTAGTGATGTCTAGGCAGTGGCGGAGCTAGTTCAAAGTATCAGGGGTATCCCTCGAAAAAGATTGGCCTACACTCTTTAAAAAAATTGGTGACACTTGTATAAATTACTTTTTTTGTGTACACTCATAAAACACATCGTTTTCTTGCATATTATTAGCAATATCCACTAGTCTTTTTATTTTATTTTAGTACGATTTTGAATGTCAATCGTGTTTGTTTACCACTAGTCTTTTTATTTTATTTTAGTACGGTTTTTTATTAAAAAAAAATTTATGTATAACCTTCCTTAATACTAATAAAGAAATAAATAATTTGGCATTTGACATTCAGTTTGATCATCGATCTAAACATTATAAATTATGGAAAGAATTATGTGCATAATAGATCATAATGTATTTTTTAAATATTTCATCTAAATTCATGCAAATTGAATTCGATATTTATAACTTTTTAAAATTTTCATTATAGTTCTAAATGACTTTTAATATATTAACTTCTTATACAATCATTAAAACAATTATTTAATAATATGATTTAAAAATGTATTATTACTCTTCGATTTTTCAACACAAATTATTTAAATACACATTAATTAAATTTAAAAAACAAATCGACTATAGTTAAAATATCATATTATCTTATTTTTTTATATATAGCATATTATATCGAGTTTTGAGGTCGTGTAATATAAAGGAACCTGATAGTAATTTTAATATATGTAACACTTTTTTCTTATTCTTTTCTTTGTATTGTTGGAAACTGGAAAGTAGTAGATTTTATATGCGTGATGCCGGTCAAGAGAAAAACAAACAAACATGCGTGATGCTCTTATAATTTAGAACATGTGTATCAACCAAAAACTAATAAATTAAAACATAAAGTGATTTAAAATATACTAAATTTTGTGCAAAGAGCTTGAGTTATTTTAATATAACCTATGCGGTGCTGATATTTCTTTTTCGTCCATATGTTTTAAGAAATTACGGATATCGTCACAACTTTACTTGATGATTATGTTTTACGCCCTGAGATCTATGTTCATAAGAAAATATGTGGGTGTATGATTACCTTTTTAAGCCTTATCGTTGTTAAAGCTAAGACTAAATTTGGTTTTTATAATTTGATTGGTTCCGCCTAATTTAGAGACGGTATGAGGTGTATGAAAATATAAAAAAAAAAAAACGAGGACGTTAGAATCAATGTAAAGATAAAGAAAAAATAAGTCTTTCGCTAGCTTAACATAAAAAACACGATGTTTGATTAACTGGACAAATTTATAGGTGTTAACAACCTTTTTACACTATGTGTGGTCTTACAGGAATGCAAATAATAGAAACTTCAACTTTAGTCTTCAAAGGATTTTTTACGGCAATTCATTAGAACGAAACCAACAAAGATACTAGTAAGACGCTAAGACTTAAACAAAACAATCCCGCTATAACATGGGACTAAAACACTAATTATGCCAAACCACATCTACACGTATAGCCCTATATTTAAGCAATATAAACGGAAAATAGTAATCTTCTCCACAGCCCTGTCGATGGACAAGGTTGCTGCATTGGATATGAGGTCATTTCTTGCCAACCAAATCGCTCATGTAATAGACATTAAGATTATCGATGCCCATGTACTATTGTTAGTGGGATTACTACATTCAAAGGATTTACTTACTAATCAAAAGTATCACGTCCTATTCCAATGTAACTTAATTTGAACCCTTTTAATGTTTTTTTTCTTTTCAAAGTAAAAACAAAAACCAACAATATAACTTCAAATTTCGGAAAATTGATTGAAACGGGCCATTAGCAAGACGTTAATATCAAAACAACAAAACCTAAGCAAAGTTTGGTCCAGAAATCTGGCATGGGGTGGGTGGGCTGTAAAGAGAATTAAAGTTTTTACATTTTAGAGATTGGTTTGATTGGATCAAAATAATGAATGTCTTGACAAAGGATAAAGAAACGACGGTTCTTGACTTCATGGCCACGACATGGTATATCTAGATCACGAGAAATGATCTTATATTTAATTCGAAGCATGTATTGGTGGATGTGGTTGTGGAAAAGATTTTGGTAAACTCGTTTCTTTGGGTAAGGTATCGTGATAATAGATTAGATGTAGTTTAACAAAATTGGTGTTCTAGTCCTTTACGATAGGCTGTTGGTGTGGTTGTGTTGTTTGTCCTAGTCCATAGCGTCTCGCTAGTAGCTGAGTTGTTTTGACTAAACTGTCGTTCAAAAAACATCAGAAGAGTAAAAAAATATACCATTACAACGGAAGAATTAAAAAAATAAAATTACGCTAAGCATGTGAAACAAGGTCTTCTAACTTAGGGGCTGTCTAGCAAAATCTGAATCATTAAGTGTTGAAATTAAGAGGCTCTATCAATGTAAGGGATGTTAGGGTAGAAGTTCAGATGAGCGTAAAATTAGTGTATGCTTCATTCAGACTCATTCAGCATCTCTCTCTCTTAACCATTCAGCATTTAACTGAACCATTCAAAGGCTCAATTTTTGTGAAACAAACGCTCTGAATACTGAATGATTAAGCCCTAAACTGAACCATTAAAAGGTGAAACAAACATCCCCTTAGCTCGGTTTCTTTAGAGGCAAAAGTGTAAACCTTGATACGTAAAGAAAATATACAAGTTAAAATAATCCGATAATTAACATGTTGAGTAATATAAGGGGCAAAATGTGAATGAAATGATTTAGAAGGGGTCAGAATGCATAAACGGTGAGTGAAGCACTGTCCTTGTCAGGCTTTGGATTCTCACGAGGCATTTCCCATTGGTCCCATACTGAACTCACGTGCTACGACGTCGTTTCACATCTCAACGATCCACTTGGCTATTTTTTATTTTAACTTTAGTTTTCACCTCTTATAATATAACTATCACTTTTTGTCTTTTATCGATTCTAACTATTAAATTGTTTATTAACAGTTTTAACTTTTATTACTAATAATTGGTCCGTCGTTAAATTTTTTTAACGCAGTTAATTTTTTTTTAAATTTAAGATCGATGTTTTATGTCTTTTGATCAAAATGATATTACGAGTCGATTGATGTACAAGTTTTCTCAAAAAGGCTCTTTGAACGATAATTTTTTACATCCCATTGAAACACTGTTATGTTTAAACGCTATATTGAAACACTAGTTTAGTGCCCGCGCTACGCTCGGGAACACAACATTCAAGTGATGCTTTTAAGGATATTCATGAACGTTCCAATAAGTTTTTGAAACAAAACCGTGGTACACCGAAACACGAAATATATTTTTAAAAATTAAATTTTTAGTATAACAATATTATACTCAAATTGAAGAGAATAAAATGCTTAGTTTTATGGTGTAGTTTATTTTTTTTTAAATCCATATAAGAAAGTTATGTATATTTATAAAACACTGAGGTCTTTAATTGTATATTATTATTAATTTTATCCATAAGTTTCATTTTCACACCCTATCAAATATAAACCGCCTCATTTACACCCCTTGTAGTAGAGGGTTAAAAGTATAAACACTTTTAAATTTTTCAGAATTCTCCAAAATATTAGGGGACCAAAAATGTAATTAATTTTATTATAATATATTTTATATACATATTTTAAATAAAAAAATCATTATTATGAGATAAACTCTCAAATGATGCCACATAAGCCAAAAACTTTAAAATAATGACACATAATTTTTTTTGTTTTGCTATATTATATAAAGACTATTTCATTGTTTGAAATGCGTTCCATCAATCAATTGGAAATGATACCTACATGGTACCTACGCATCCCTAGCGACATGATACTTCTTTAAAATTTTAATTTAGATAATAAAAAGATGATTTAGTTCACTAGTTGCAAAGGGTCAACAAAAGTTACCAATTTATGAATAATCCGGATAAGAAACCTTAATTTAAAATTATAAAAACTAATGTTAGCTATATATATATAGCTTCATGTATAAAATGTATGATAAAATTGCGTACATTAAATTGTGAAATGATACAGACCGTCTCTGAATGACAGACTCAAAAGTGTACTGTGGCGGATAGAAATGTATATAATAATTCAAGGTTTTATGGGGGGCAACTTTTGAGGGAAATTTTTTTATAAAATGAAGTTTTAAAGGGAATATATGAAATACCATGCATGAGTTGATGAAACAAAATATCTTTAAATATTAAATATTTCTAAATTTTTAAACAAAATGATTATGATTTTATAAATATATTATTTAACCTGTGTGTAACACACGGGTGTTAAACCTAGTACAATTAATGATACAAGAGAAAGGTGGTGTGGGATTGGATTCATTGGCCCCGCTCTGGTTCGGCTCAGGAATGATTTAATCAACTCAAAGAGATTATTAGAGACCACTGACCTGCCATAAAAGTCGACACATGGAAGTGGGTGGGAGATGATTCGGGGACATTTACGGTTCACTACCTGAGAAGCATCCTTAAACTCAACCGTCTACATGTGAAGCTTTCTTCTTTTGTGTGGCTATCATGGGTGCCTCTTAAGGTGAGATGTTTTGGCTGGAAAGTATCTCTTGATAGAATTGCTTCGAAAGTTTCGTTAATCCGTAGAGGGGTTAAAATTCATTCGTCGGAATGTTCCTTATGTTTCGGTTCCCCCGAGTCCAATTTACATGTTCTACGATAACACCCTCACATTGCAGGTTTGGTGGTGCATCTTTGACTTGGTGGGTTTCTCTATTGATCTAAATCCCCATCTCCCTTTCAAAGACTCGTGGGGTACTTTCAAAGTGTCAAGCAGTTACATGTCTCAAATGAGCTAAAAAAAGGCTATTGACTATTTTTTGGCAACTTTTAGGCTTATTTGGAAGGCGCGGAACGAGTTTATTTTCAAAGCTATGCTTTTGGAGGTGTCAAACGTGGTGGACTTGATAAAGTTTTATACATTTTCATGGTTAAAGAATCTAGCGAATTTAGGAGACCTTGCTTGGCATTTCTGATGTGATATTTCGTTTCGTATTTCCCGTTGTAACTGGATGTCCTGGTGACTTTGTAGTTCGGTCCTAGCATCTTGCTAGTGGTTCGGTCTTTAATAATAACATTGCCGTAAAAAAAGAATCAACACAATATGCAATATACTCAAAATTCATAGGTTTGTATTGATAGCAAATGAGATTACAAGCTCTGTTCAAAGAACGCTAGTTACAATATAAGCTAACATATCAATTTATACTATCTAACAAACAAAATAAGAAACATATTACAATAATAATCCCTATAATTTGGAAGACAACATATTAATCTTTCTATAGCCTAACACCAAACTCTACGTAAAACCGGAGCCAACTCGAGCACTTGATGTGCCTTTTTAATTGCCAGTTATATCAACATTTACTTTTAATATCATAACTAAGAGTAAACAAAAATAAATACAATTATACAAAACGTGTCACGCATCGGCTAATTTTAATATATGAAATTAGATTCGAGCTTTTATTAGGCCATTACTTGTGTTAACGTGAGACTAGCCCATTTGATAGAGGCTTACCTCTTAGATTGGAGCCTGAACTTCCTAGGTTCAAACTTAGACAACATTGTAATTTAGTATAATTTAGGAGTAAGGTATATAATATGTTCATGTTAAACAAAAATTAAAGGTAGTGTTATGATAGGGTTATGATAGTGAAAAAATGTTTGACACTTATACAATCTCCCTCTACTACTAAGTGCTGATACACTTATACAATCTCCCTCTACTACTAAGTACTGATACACTTATACATAATCTAATAATATATTAGTAGCTCATTTGGTAGAAACATTGTCTTTTAGTTAACGTTAAGAGTAGTGTATGTGTTGTAATTTATGAGTAATGATATATTTGCTTTAAAGAAAAAAAAAGTGTAAGGTTGGATTGGGCTTCAACTTTTTAGCAAACCAATATCAAAACCGTTATAAATTAAAACCGTTAACAAAAGCATGAAACTCTAAAATTACACACCACAAAAGTCCTCAAAACTTCCCGGCGCCAAAAGCTTCAATTTCATCCCCATAAATCTCTCTTCATCTTCCCAAAACACACCAAACATTCAAATCTGTTTCAACCAAATTCCATCAATTTCTCTGCTCCTTTTCCATTTCCATCCTTTCAACACACAACACAACTACCGATTCCAATCCGATCTCTGGTATCGTTTAACACACGATGCCGGAGGTCGGAAACATTGCACCCACCACCACCATACCCCCGCCGCCGGCCAACTCCTTGTTCGGAAAATACGAGCTTGGAAAACTCCTCGGCTGTGGCGCTTTCGCCAAAGTCTACCATGCCAGAGACATTGTCTCTGGCCAAAGCCTCGCCGTAAAAGTATTCAACAAACAAAAAATCACCAGCAACACCATCCTCATGTCGAACATTGAACGTGAAATCAACATAATGCGTCGACTCCGGCATCCAAATATTGTGAAACTGTATGAAGTTTTAGCTACGAAAACGAAGATCTATTTCATTATGGAGCTTGTTAAAGGCGGTGAGTTGTTCGCAAAAGTTGCGAAAACGCGTTTGAGTGAATCTCAAAGCCGGAAATATTTTCAACAGCTCATATCAGCGATCGAATATTGTCATTCTCGCGGTGTTTATCATCGAGATTTGAAACCGGAGAATCTGTTAATCGACGAAAACGGTAATTTGAAGGTTTCGGATTTCGGTTTAAGTGCAGTTACAGGACAGATTCGAGACGACGGAATGTTACACACGTTATGTGGTACCCCTGCGTATGTTGCACCAGAGATTTTAACAAAAAGAGGATACAACGGATCAACAGCGGATCTATGGTCATGTGGTGTTATCCTGTTTGTATTAACTGCTGGATACTTACCATTCAACGATCCGAATCTGATGATGTTGTATAAAAAAATCTACAGAGGTGATTATCAGTTTGCGAAATGGATGTCTTCGGATCTTCGGCGGTTGTTATCTCGTCTGCTTGATACAAATCCTACGACTAGAATAACCATCGAGGAAATCACGAGTAATCCGTGGTTTAAGAAAGGAAGTAAAGGAACAAAGTTTTATGAGTGTGAGAATGAAGAGTGTTTGGTGAAGCCAGAACAGGAGTGTAAAACAATGCCAATGAATGCGTTTGATATTATTTCATTTTCATCTGGTTTGAACCTCGCACCATTTTTTGATAGTTACAGCCCCGGTCAAGGGGAGAAGGTGATGGTTGCAGGGCCAGCGGAGGACGTGATTGAGAGAATAGGGGAGGTGGTGAAGGGGGAGAATGTGAGGGTGAAGCGAAGGAAGGATTACGGGGTGGAGTTGGTGTGGAAGAATGGTGGGTTTATGATGGGATTGGAGGTTTTCCGGTTGACGGAACGGGTGGTGGTGGTGGAAGTGCAGAGTAGAGGTGGTGGTGGTGGAGGTGGAGGTTCAGAGATGTATGATGAGTTTTGGAAGAACAGAATTAAGCCGGAGCTGCTCGACCGAAGATGGGAAGCTTAGGTAGATTTGTCAACAATAAGTTTTGTAAATTTGTTTAACAAAAAAGTAAACAATTTTACCTTGAATATAACAAAGTTGTAAAAACAAATGCGGGCAAATGAAATGATTCACTGAGACATGATAGTGTGTCGTCACGCACGCCACACCACTCACCAATTGTGCATGGCAAGAGCATTAAAGATGTCCTTACATTCAAGGACCATACTTAAACACAAAATTAAGCTTTTAAAAGAAAAGGAAAAAAGGGCTCAAGCTACTAAAAACCGAACTGTCAAACCACTAAAATAAACCAATTTGGCCGATCTAACCAACCCCCATTTGGTCTGCTGTTATCCAGTAAGTAGTTAGCGGCTCAATATCAATTTTTCGTCAAAACCAACTAACCAGACCATGAGCACCCCCACGCTGGCATTTAGATCGCAATGGGCTAGCTATTTCAATATCTAAGAGATTTTCTTTGTATAACAGCTAACTCAGATGCCCAAAGACTAAACCTAGTAACCTACTCCTAAATATCTATTAGATATCAATGACATAAATGATCAAAACTTTCAACATTACTAGTTTAAGAAAATTTTGCATTTAATGAAGTTAAGGAATATGATACAAACAATATAAGAAAATCACACAAACTAAAAGGAAAGTAACATGTTACAGAATCAGACACCTGAAAAGTTGAAAATGCATGTACCTCAAGGCAACTGATCCTGCTGTGATGGTAATGGCCCATGCTGCTCTGGTTGTACGGTTTGCTCAGGTGGATGTACCTCAGGTTGCCATGTCCAAACTATATCTCTAAGTCCAGGTCTTAAACCTTCATTCAATACCTTCCGATATTCCAAAGTATCGCCATTAGATTTCTTCACCTCAACCATATGGAAAGAGTGAGTGACCTCAAATATCTCAGCATCAATTGACAAAATTCCCTTTCTACCCTCCTTTGTTGCTTCGAATTTCAACAATCCCGCTTCGCGTTTGCTAATCTTCATCTTCAAAAGTTTAGCAACTTCTTCCAGTTTTGAGATGATAACAGAGGCGGTTCGCCATGAAGTAAACCTTGCTTCTTTCTTTTGACTGGGTTCTACAAACAATGGTGTCAAGTCAAACCCTGGTGAAAGTGAAATAATGTCAAACGCGTTCAAGTTTGCAGGCCGTGTTACTTCCTGTTTATCATTTGATGAACCTGAAGCTATATCAGAGTCTTTAACTTCAGACTCGTTTCTTGGTTTACTCGTGTTTGTTCCCTTTTTAAACCATGGGTTTTCTTTGATTTTGGCAATGGTGATTCTATGAGCCGGATTTGGATCCAACATTCTTATGAGTAACCGTTTTACTTCTGGTGGAAACCAGTTTGGACATCTGAATTCCGCCTTTCCTATTTTTCGATACATTTCCATCAAATTTGGATCATGGAATGGAAGATAACCAGCTAGCAACACATACAAGATCACCCCACATGACCATATATCAGCTTTGTCCCCTTCATAGCCTTTCCTGTTAATCACTTCAGGTGCCACATAAGCAGGGGTCCCACAAGTAGTATGCAGCAGCCCATCTTGAAGCTTAGATTCAGCAAGCGCACTTAACCCGAAATCAGAAACTTTCAGATTGTCATTTTCGTCCAAGAGTAGGTTTTCAGGTTTTAAATCACGATGATAGACCCCTCTGCTATGGCAGAAATCAACAGCACTGATTAACTGTTGAAAATATTTACGCGCAATATGCTCTTTCAACCTTCCTTTGGACACTTTGTCAAAAAGCTCACCACCCTTGGCGTATTCCAAGGCGAAATATATTTTGGTTTTAGTAGCCATGACTTCATAAAGCTCTAAAATGTTAGGGTGTTTCACCAATCTCATGATAGATATCTCTCTTTTGATTTGATTAACAAGTCCTACTCGTAAAACCTTCTCTTTGTCTACTACTTTAATTGCCACAGCTTGGCCTGTTATTGTGTTTCTGCCATAGTACACTTTTGCAAAGGTCCCTTGGCCAAGTAATCTCCCTATCTCGTATCTTTCCATCAAAACACCCCCTTTAACATCCATATTTGTCGTATATTGTACATAAAAGCATGAACCTACCCGTGATATTACTAATGTAGAAAGATTATACCTAATGAAGCAGATCAACCATCTTCACACAGATCATGCACCGAAGAAGCACCCATTATGTAACTTTGGGTTGTGGCATAGAGATCTGATGAGCTGGACAAGATGCAGCCAATCTCATCGAGGATGAAGATGTTGAATTGTAGAGAGGAAGAATCACAGTGAACTTTGCAAGAAGGCTTATGGACCTTCGTGTACATCCTTCAGCATTCCCTAGCCTCGCTTTGGTTAATCAATAATATTACGACAAAAAATGTGTCACTTGCGAATGAAGGAACTCCTGAGAAGTTAAGGAACAAACAAAGGTAAATGATGAACAACCGAGCCTGAATCAAAAGTCAGAACATAATTTAGGATTCTAAGTATCAAAACAAGCTGAAGAAGTTTTGAGAACACCTTCCTCCAAAGCAACAGGAAAATAGAAACCATTTTGCAATTATAAATTTCATTGACTTTGTTAACCATTGTTCGTAATTTCTATTACAAAGTAGTCCTCAATTCCTCATACATGTTGTCAAACTGGATCGAGCAATCAATATCAACATAACTCTATGACTAATCACTAATTGACACGTTTTATTAATATCAAAAGACCACACCTTTACAATTAACCTACGACTTTTATTTATACAAGAAAAATGATTGCTTCCTAACTACAAAACTGTAACGACTCAAAGATTGCAAGAATCAAGCCGCGTTGGTACTTTGACCAGCTGGCTTTTACTCATGAAGACTCAATACTTCACTAATATTTACCTTGACAAAGACTTTCTACATGTGAGCCAATTCACCCTCTTTGTTCTTGGTTCTTTCAAAACAAAGGAGAAAGAACACAACACTATAAAACTTTCAACAAACTGAAATACAAATACAAATACAAATACAAATACAAATGGAACATTTATTTTACCAGTTTTGCACCGTAACAGATATTCTAGCATAGTGCAGCAATTTATTTTATATTTTTTGCAAATTCCAAATCTTCATAGTTTGCTAGCAAAAATATATCTGTATGACAGGTTCACAAAACATCAACAACTTATTTAGCTAGTAACAAGTGTTCAATTGACTTTTGGAGATCAACATAAATTATTATCAAATAATAAAAGAAGTTAAAATAACATAAAATTAAGAACACAGGCAATAAAACCTAAATCAAAGCAGTTGATGAGGTCACAATAACGAACTAGAACGATTAAAACAAAATCACAGTTTGGTGTATGTATCTACCGAACGTTAAACAACAGCAGCTGAATACGAGTCTGGAGAAGGTGATTCGAGATAATTTGATTATAGCTAAAAGCTAAAATTCGATCAGAAACGATGCGATTGCAATTAACTAACAAATAGACGATGAAAGTTACAAAAAATTAAATCTAGTTAGAGATGTTTAACAGAGAAGTAGAAATCAAATATACCTGATCTGATTGTGGTTGTGGTTGTGGTGATTGAACAGTGGGAGAAAGAGACGCGCGATCGATTTGATTGAATATAATCTGGTTTTTGTTGTATTTGAAGATGATCTGACTGACTCAATTCAATTTGTTCACGGCGATTGTAAAGTTAAGTTAACGTCAAGGGTATGACCAAGACATAACCATGGTTCGAACTATAACCATCGCCTGTTGGGTTGTAGACCGTATAATGTGAACACTATCGCTTCCTCGCCAACGGGTGTTGTAAAACTTGGACTAAGTGGTTGTTTGGGGTTGCTTATTTAGAGCAACTTATAATTTATTAACTTTTAAAAAGTTAAAAAGGAGATTAAAAGATGTTTGGCAAACTATAAGTTATTAGGGGAAAAGTTAATAAGTGAGCACCTCTTACTTATTAACTTATGCTAGAAGTCAAAATGAGAAAAAATAAGTCATCCCAAACATCCCCTAACTTGGGTGAGTACTCAGCGAGTGGTCAGAGATTGAACATGTATTGAAGTTACTTATTACAAGTTAATTACAATTACAAGGTTGTGACAAACTCGATCAAAATCTAAGTACTGGGTCAACGGGTAAATGGGCCACTTTTGTCTAAAAAGAAAAAGAAAACTCTAGATTTAAGAGTATTCGTTAGAGTTGTTCGAGTTTTGCAACATTATTTGAAGTATTTTGTTATAAGTTTTAGTAAACTTATGTATTTGACATACATATAATTTATTGTTTAGACCGAGTATTCACATTATTTAATCGGACAACTTGAGTGTATTTATAGGGTAAAAAACAAAAATTTTTGGGTGAAGTGGTTTAAGTAGAGTACTTAAGACTTCATCTAATGGGATGGTCTTGAGTTTAAGTGTTTATTTAGGACAAAAATAAAGTTTCTAATTTGTGTCAAAGAGTATTTTCACCTGAGATAAGTTTCTTTTTAATGTTCGAATAGAGACGATTATGCAGGCATGTGGTCATGAGTGATTCAGATTATCATTATAAAAATTATAGGTAAAATAAAGTTTTCTTGAGCAATTCACAACTAGATTTACGAAGAATTAACATGGTTTTCCATAGACGTGAGATATGTAGCCAACACACGAGCTGTGGGGGTGGGCGGTGGCTAAGGTAGCCATAGGCGAAGCCGAATGCCCCACCACCCTTAAATGCTTTGATTTTAATTTTTGAATAATTACTTTATATTGCAAAAGTGTAATTTTAATATTCTAAATTATTGTTGACTTTCTGAAGTCATCATCAACCATTCAATACCGTTACACCGTAAATTTGGCTACTGTTGCCGTTAAAATTGATTAAATCAATCATGGTCCAACTATTTTGACTCATTTTATTCAACGATTGATGAGCTTTAATCCCGTTCAACTACTGGTGCTATAAAATGAGTCAAACGGTTATGGTTTTGACTGGTGGTTACAAGATTAAAGCTCAATAATCCTTGAATAAAATGAGTCAAAATAGTTGAACCATGATTGATTCAATCAATTTTAACGATAATAGTAGCCAAATGTCCAAATTTAAGGGATCGAATGGTTGATGGTGACTTCAGAAAGTCAACAGAAATTTAGAACTTTGAAATTACACTTCTGGTCTTTGTTTGAATAGTCCAAACACGACTCATTACATGTTTTGCATTACTTTTTTACAAAAGATGCAAACACAACATTGAAACCCCATGTAAACTTAAAATAAAAAATGAACTTTAATTTTTTTTCGTTTGAATTACATTTTCATTAAAAAATTAATTTTATATTAAAAAAACATCTTTGGGTACCGGTTTGGACCTCAACTAGTTTCGAACAAACCGAAGTCGGTTTGAATACTTATGGCCTTATGGGCCCAACATTTTTTACTAAATTAGTTTATAACTCAAATCAGTTTTTCCACAAACTAATGTTGACCAAATTTGTCCAAACCAATTCGGCTTACAATCTATACCCACTTTTTTAAAACCCTATTTTTTCACTCATATCATCTAACATTAGACCATTTATATCAATACAAGCCTTATAGCACTATACGAATTACATTACTACTAACACTATCAAATTTTGTCTAGCGTCTAAAACATCTTATTCGTTCGTGTTCAAAAAACGAAAGTGAGGTAGCAACATCTAATGACTTGACCTGATCCGACTCGACCTCGACTGTTATCGGATACCTTTAATACTTACAAGTCAGTTCAAAGATGATTGTGTCTACCCTCCAAAATAGGTTTTATACATATCAGAAATGAAAAAAAAAAAACAGAAGTGATCTGAGGATCAAATTTTAAATGTTAAACCTCTACAAACCCCTGCAACCTATCATCACCTTCATTGCATCAACCCTAGAAAACAATTTCTTAACCTTGAAACAACTCCAACAAATCCATGGCCAAATCATCACACACTCTAATCTCATTTCAACTCCCCTCGTCAACACCTTCTTACATTCATGTTACCGTTCTCATAACCCTAATTACGCCTTACAGTTCTTATACAACTTGCCACCATCGTTATCCAAATCTTCATTCTGGGATTTCATGATGAAATCATCTTTAGAGTCTAACAATTTGCTAAATTTCTTCACTTGTTACAATGCTATGATGATTAATCGTGGGTCTAATACAAATAGTCCCAGTGTTGGTATGTTTGTGTTGTTTTTTCGATATGGCGCGAAATTAGGTGATTGTAAATTTGGGAAGTTGTTTCATGGTGTTGTGGTGAAATTAGGGTTTGATTGTGATGTGGTTTTGCAAACTGGGTTGGTTGATTTTTATGCCAAAGTTGGGGATTTGAGGTGTGCACACAAGGTGTTTGATGAAATGTATAAGAGAGATGTGGTTGCTTGTAATGTTATGATTTCGGTGTTTGGGAAGCATGGGTTGGTTGAAGATGCAAGGGCTTTGTTTGATAGCATGGTGGAAAAGGATTCATATACTTGGAACTCAATGGTGTCTTGTTATTTTAAAGTTGGTGATGTCGAATCTGCGCGATTGATTTTTGATCGAAATCCTGTGAAAAATGAGGTATCTTGGAATGTGTTGATTGATGGGTATAGTAAATCAGGTTATTTTAGTAACCATGATAATTTGAAAGATTTTGCTAATCTTTATACTGAAATGATGCATAGTGGCGTGAGCCCGAGTCAAAGTGTACTGTCTCTGTTTATTCAGTTTTGTGCAAACATTTGTGCCATAGAATTAGGGAAATCGCTTCATTGCCAGATAATTAAGTTAAGTTTCAAATATGATGTAGTTTTGCAAACAGGGTTGTTGGATTTTTATGCAAAGGTTGATGATTTAAGTTCTGCAAAGAAGGTGTTTGATGAAATGCCTCAAAGAGATGTTGTAGCCAATAACGCGATGATTTCAGCGCTTAGTAAACACGGGTTTGTAGCAGCTGCACAGAATCTGTTTGACAGTATGCATGAAAAGAATTCGGTTACCTTTAATTCCATGATCACCGGATATTCCAAGATTGGTGACATTCACTCAGCAAGATTCGTCTTTGATTCCAATCCTGTTAAAGATGTGGTATCTTGGAATGCAATGATAGATGGTTACTGTAAAATGGGTCATCTTAGTTATGCTGAAGAATTGTTTAATCAAATTGGTGAATCAAAAAATTCAGTCACGTGGAATACTATGATTACCGGTTTTGTGCAATGCAAAGAGTTCCAACGAGCGTTGTGCTTATTCGAACGGATGCAAGCAGAAAGGGTGAAACCGACTGAGGTAACCATGGTTAGTTTGTTATCTGCTTGTGCTCATCTTGGAGCCTTAGAAATGGGTGAATGGATTCATAACTACATAAAAAGGAATAAACTTAAAATCGACGTTGTTTTAGGAAACGCGCTTGTTGACATGTATAGCAAATGTGGAAGTATATCACACGCGTTAGATGTCTTCTGCAATCTTCAAGTGAAAAACATTTACTGTTGGAATTCAATCATTGTAGGATTAGCAATGCATGGTCATGGTAATGAAGCAATGGATTATTTTTGTAACATGATTCAAGAAGGATTAAATCCAGATGGGGTCACTTTTGTTGGTATTTTATGCGCGTGCAGCCACTCGGGTTTGATCTCAGAAGGTAAAATGTACTTTTCTCAAATGCAAACCATTTATGGCGTTGAACCAGGGATTGAACATTACGGTTGTATGGTTGACCTTTTGGGTCGGGCGGGTCAACTTAAAGAAGCACTAGAACTCATAGCTAGTATGCCTTTGAAACCAAATGCAGTGGTGTGGGGAAGTTTGCTTAGATCATGTCATAAACATAAAGATAGTAAACTTGGAGAGGAAGTTACTCAAAGGTTACTGGAACTGGACCCGCGTGATGGAGGAAATTATGTGTTTTTGTCGAATCTATACGCGTCATTGAGTCGATGGAACGATGTAGACAGATGTCGAAAGTTGATGACAGATAGTGGGGTCCACAAGGTACCTGGCTGCAGTTCAATTGAGGTGGACAATGTAGTACATGAATTTGTGGCAGGAGATAGTTCACATCCTCGCTTTTCAGAAATAAACGTGTATTTGGTTGAGATCGCGAAGAAACTGAAAGATGAAGGTTATGAGGCGGATACGGGTTCTGTGTTTCATGATATAGACGATGAGGAAAAAGAGGATGCGGTTAGCTATCATAGTGAGAGGATCGCGGTTGCTTTTGGACTCATGAGTACGCGTGTTGGTAAAGTGATTCGGGTGGTTAAGAATTTAAGAACATGTGACGACTGTCATACTGTTATGAAGCTTATATCGAAAGTGTATAAGAGGGAGATTGTTATGAGGGATCGAAATCGGTTTCATCATTTTAGCAATGGTGTTTGTTCATGTAAGGATTATTGGTGATAGAAGTGTTATAGCAGTTGAGTAACCTTATAAGTTCAGATTGTATTTTTATTGAAAAAAATTAAAACAGTAAAAGATGGTTCAGATTTTTTTATTTAAAAATTTCCGGTTCAATCTCCTATTTTTCCAGTTCAACCACTCGGTTTCAAACACCCCTAACCGGACCGACTCAATACCTGGTTCCCGGTCCAACCTGTCCGACCAGCCAGTTCGTTTTTCAAAACACTTGTCTAGACACTAAACAACAAAGATGGATCCATATAATTAGTCGGAATGTGTACGAGATATGATAAATAAGATCTTACCAGAAAGTCTTTGAAATTTGATTGAAGAACCAACATGTATCAAAGAAGCTATACTATCGATTGCAAAAAGCACTAGTGTGAAAGGCTCGTTGGAATGGATCTGCTGCTACCGGATTTCATTATACGCAACATAAACACTTAAAAGTACTAAGCCGAAAAGTACCACAATGTGGCTAACAAATATGGTCACATAAAGACATAATTTTCTCTCGAGTTTACTTGTCAAATTCCCAGATAACACCATTTCCATCCTCTGCAATGAGTAAATGTATATATGTTAATATCCGAAATGGTAACACAAGAACTGTCATAATGTACGATTTGTGCACATACAGTAAAATTAGGAAATTTCATTTGTTGTTTTAATGCATGAATCCCCATAGATCATTCTTAATTTGTTGTTTATAAGAACATCAATCCATTTTTTCATCAAATAGATAAACAAAACTGAGATTTGAAGTGGAAAACATGGGAATCGCATTTAGAACGACACTTTTTTCATTAGCATTACATATTTGATTAAGAAATTTCATTAAAACAGTGAAAAGTGTGGGCTCATTTTCTGTTGAATGTTTCAGAAAGATATGAATATTGCTTAAAATGTTCAAAGAACTGAAAGCTCAAGTTTCTTTCCGACGAATTCAAAGCCAAAGGCATGTTTCTTTTATGTTTTTTTGGCAAATTGGTTTTTAATAATCCAAGCTATAAACTATTGACCGATAATACTTGCTACCAAATCGGTCATAACCATTCATGCGAGAAAAATTGACCTTAACAATGAAAGTGAAAATTAGGACTGTTATTTTCAGTATGGATTATTATAACCTAATCAGTTATAATTTGAATTAATAAAATCCAATTTGGCTTGTTTTTTTTTTCATAACGAAAGCGCAGATATCGATATAAATCAGATAGATAGTTACCGAACTCAAACTCTCAAAGTGAGTACCTTGTACTTTCTTGTTAATCCAGATTTCAGTCAGCATCCCAGCTCCAATTCCACCAACAATGCATGAACCATAAATTGCAATGTTGGCAAGCATGGATCTACGAGGAAGAAAATAGTAGTCGGGAATATGCCTCATCTTCTTTGGAAGCCGCTTTTTCACAACAGGTCCAGCATCAGGCTCGCTTTTCGCGGAGTCACCAATTGTTTTCCAGTCCAGGGAGTCTTTAGGCCCTTCAGTCCCCATAGTAGATCAATAGCGAAACTGGTAAAATCAGAACAAAAAACTCAGAACACTAGTTTAAATCATAACTCGATCTGGAAAACTTTATATAACTTGAAAGAAAAACCATTAGAAGAAATTGACCATGAGTCGGGTATGGCAATAAACATTAGCTCAGTATTGGTCCGGCCCATACCAACATTACATGCTAACACACAGGACAGATCATAATCTCAACCATGTATGAATAATCAACAACACATTGAAGAAAAAGAACAAAACATCATAATCACTTGAACAAACCACTCAAGAAAGATTTTGATGATACTAGACCCCAACCATACAATTATGCTCTTGATTATAAAAAGAGCGCGGAAGCGATCTAGAAAACGCCTCAGGGCCTTGAGGCGAAGCTTCATGTGCATCAAGATCAAAACTAGGGTGGGGTCTGCGGGAGACTGGTATGTAAAAACGACCAAAAAGGATGAAGATTTATGAATGGTTTGCTACTTTACTGGATTAAAAGACTGAAATATTAAAAGAGATGCAGCTTCTGATGGCCCATTGGTAACACTCTAGTGTTTGAAGCACCCGATCTGGACTTCAAATCTTACGGTGAGCAAGTTTTAGTGATTTTTCCTACAAAATCTAAGAATTGTTGTTAAAATAAAGTTGTACACCAAACTTATTTGGTAAATGAAGCTCGTGTCACTATTTTCGGGACCTAAACGCCTCATAGCACTGCTGTCTTTTAAAACACAAGGAGCTTTAGTCTAATAAAAAAAACTCTAAGCTCATCTACACCATACATCATCTTAACAACCACTCAGTGGAGCAAAATATCAAACACTTGGTGTGCAATACATTCAAATTCAAACACTATGATTATATTAACTTACAGAAACTCATTGAAGTGCAGAACCTATTTTGAGTTTGTATAATTCAAATCTAATACAATATAGACAAATTAACATATATGAATAGAGATTGAGAGTGACAATGAAAACCTAAAATGATTAATGATCAGTGATTAATGTATCTAAAGCTACACGATTGTTGAGATAATCAGCTCTTATTCAAAGAAATGAAATTGAATATCAAAGGAAACGGAACTTACGAGTTAAGAATTTTATCGCCGCCGTGAAGGAGGAGGAGAAGTCGCCGGAGAAAGTAAACAGATTAAGAAGGTTTGAGTATAATGTTCACAGCTTAAGAAATTTGCATTATCATCCCTTATGTTTTATTACTTGGTACGTTTTTATCATCAGGTTGGTCTATTTGCAACCTGACCCCTTATGTTTGGTGAGATATCATATATGTTCTCTCGGTTTATATGTTATTGTAAAACTATATCTCATCATTCGTGTCTGGTAATCTAAGCTCTTCGATTCATATTTGATTGTAAAACGGTATCTGATCCTTTATGTTTTGTAACCTTGGTTCTTTGTTAGCTATGAATTAGCATCCTGATCACTAAGAGTGAGCATGAAACCGTAATAACCGACCGAATCTAACTAACCGGAAAACCTATACTACGCTTAAACACACATATGTTTGTTTGTTTTATTGCAAATTTCGTTAAAAAGCTAGCGGGAAACTAGCAAAACAATATAAAATACTAAAAGAAAAAATTATACCATTCATAGCATGTGATTTATTTAAATACTAGATTTAACACCCGTGTGATACGCATGGGTTAAATAAAAATATTTATGAAAATTATAATCATTATATTTAAAAATTTGTATTATTTTTGTAAATTAACATTAATCACAAAATTTGTCTCCATCAATTTTCCTACTCAATTTTTCCCTCTTAAATTTCCTTTTATAAAACACATTATGTTTTCCCCCCAAAAGTTTACCCCCTAAAACCTTAATTTACTAGATAGACTAGGTTTAATACCCGTGTGTTACACACGGGTTAAATAGTAATATTTATAAAGAAATTATAACCATTATATTTAACAATTTATAAATATATAACATTTAAGGAGTTGGCTCCATCAACTTGCATGGTGAAAAATTTAGCTTAATTTTACCTCCCAAACTTCCTATTATAGAAAAAAAAATCCCTCCAAAAATTACCCCCTAAAAATTTGATTTATTAGATAGATGAATGTAGAGCAGATTTATGATAAATACACATATATGTATGTACACATTAGTATCTATGGCATGTAGCATTTTTAAGGGATTTTTGGCCATCTATCTTGTTTTTAATAGCTACTTACGTCTAAATATATATTAATACACATAACTTCTTTTCATAGCATTTTTTAAGCTAATATGACAAATTGACAACCTAAAAAACCATAAGCATTGTGAAAACTAAAAACCAGCATCCCTAATAACCAAAATAAAAAAGTTTACAATAACCAAAAAACGAATTTTCGGTTTTCACCTAAGTTTGAGATCAAAACCGACACATGCACAACCAAAATCAAAAAGTTTTCAATAACCAAAAAATGAATTTTCTGTTTAGTTTGAGTTCAAAAATAACACATACACGCCCGTATTAATGCCTCATGTTTGATCACTGAGCTTAAAACCGACACATACAAACCCTATAATCACTCATGTTTTGGTCATCTCAGTTCTATGTTTCACATCTGATTGTATATCTGCACCAGATCTTATGACCTGCTTGTTACTATTAAACTGTCAGGCTTGTGGGTTTCTTCTATGTCCTCAGGGTATCCGTCTCAACCAAGTTTATTATCTTACAAAACCCGCAAATTAAACATTTATTTGTTTGCAACTTAACTTTCAGTTCAATTTTTATTACACACATCTACATTGTTCAAATCACCAACTTAATGTAGTAAAAGTAGTAACAGATAACCATACTATTTATTCAAAAAAACTCAACAAAAACCAGTTTCAACATGCACACCCTTTCAAACATCTATAAATTTTCAAATAGTAATCAGAAGTAAAGACACGTAGTTCCCTCACCTATAGCGCGAGCCTGCTAACACGCACAAAAATAACTGATTCTAAAACTAAAATCTTAAAATACGAACTCCTCTTCACTAGTTTCTTTTACTGGTTCTGCACGATCCTTCATCTCTTTCAATGCTTCTGCAGTTGCATCATCGATGTTCAACAAGTACTGTAAACGTGACAGGTTTTCAGACGCGGGGTCACTCTTGATATATATTGAAAACAGATCTGCCAATTCTTCAGGCACTTCCCATGATAATGGTGATGCAGGTACGGCTTTATCACAAGCTAACAAGTCGTTCAGAGAAGAAACCTGCATCATCGGAATATATCAAAATCCTTCAAAACTATAACAGTAATAATAATATCACATTTAACCAACAAAAAATCATATCATCCAATATTTTCGTTTTGAAACTTACAACATTTATACACTTTTCTTAAAGCTGGTATCCGAATATTAGAGTCTAGAGTGTTATGATGGTCATATTATAGATGGTATTAAAGACATGCATATGTATCGAATTTGATATTCTCTGTTTGTGGGGTAAATATATAAATGTTATGCAACTTTTCTAGGGTATATTTCAACCCGATTTTTTAAGAATAGGTTAATTCAACTTGTGTTTTATTAGGAAAAATACATGAAAGCATATGAAATAGGTCAAGAGTTTAAAAAACATATTTTAATCATAAAAAAACTCCTAAAAATTTATTCAGAAAATCCAGGTAATCATATTCGACCGATCCATAGTTCTAAAGTTTTTTATAATGGTTCTTCGTAGTCGATATTTAAGAAAACATTTGACGATTAGGATTGAGCCGGTCCATAAAGATCCAGTTTTTATAATAACCTTTTTGTTTTTACTTGATGTTTTACATCATAATTTTTTCAAGTTTGTATTCGGTCACAATTAGGCTTTGTCCTGATTAACACACTTAAATCTAAAATATTAAGGCAAAAGAATTTGCACTTACCACCCCTGAAGTGTTTCTCTGTCTCAATAATGACACGGCCTGAATCAAAGAATTTGACAGCCGAGTTCGTGCAAGTTCATGAACAACATCTCGGGCCTTGCCAGCGTCGATGCTAAGATCTTCTGGAATCTTCTCGTAAACTTCCACCTCATCAAACTCACCAGTTCCTGAAGAAAATATATCATCAACTGTTTTCTTATAAAGATTTTGTCTTAAACTCTGTGACACCATCACATCCAACTCAATTCCCGACCCTTTAAGCTCACGAATTTCTCTTATACTGAGCCGACCCTGACCCACAGCAGTTTCAAGAGCAGCCGCCATTTTGGTGCTCGTTATATTCTTTATTATTTTTTGAGCATGTTCAGATGGCAATCCAACTTGTCTTTGCAACTCGTTTAATTGCGCAACGCGAGCTTTTGTAAGTTGCCCGTCTGCTAATATAACCTCAGCTTGTTGCCTGAAAGCCTGTTCAGCTAAGCTTCTATGGACTTCCACAATTTCTTTATCGGTTAACCCTAGAATACCCCCCAACTGTTTCAAGAAAACATATTCAGAATCGTCTTTTTTGGTAGTGATTTGGGCGCCAAATGGGACCCGTGTGACTTCACCGGTCAAACAATAGAGTAAATATGTCTTGTAAAGGTCGGTTCTGTCCCTGTCTGGAAGATCGTCTTTGAGAGTTATTTCGGTTTGACCAGGCTTCCCTGTGGTCAATCGGGCTGGTTTGACTTTTCTAAGGGTTTGTAATGACTCCCATTCGTCATCATCTACTTCCTCTACGGGTTTTGCTTCAACATCAATGACCGCATCTTCTGGAGTTTCAGCTGATTCTCCTTTGATATCCGACAGGAGTTCAGTTACTACTAAATTGTTAAATGCTATCATCTTTTTGAGTTCTCTTGCAGCCTCTGTTCGACTGCCTGAGGCCCGTGATCTTTGTACGTAACTTATGAAAATTTTCCGAACCTGCATAAAATCATGTCATAATGCTGATAAGCTTGATTATAAGTGTATGTAGTTACAAATAACTAAAGATGGTAAACTCAATTCAGCTTATCAGACAGTTAAAATAAATAACTACCTAAAAACAGGTGAAAATATGAGTGGCAACTCTCAACACAATAATTAAAAAGGGCTCGTGTTGTGTCAAAACAGGTTCCTGTCGTGAACTGTTTGATAAACAGGTTGTGTTCGACTGAGGATATGTGGGTCAGCCCAGAAACCCGTTTTAAATTGAATTAAAAAAACAATTAACACAAATTATAAGTTCAGCCACACAAACATTAAAAACCCAACTAACCCACCAACCTGTTTATATTACAGAACAAGTCCGCGTTACACGGGTTAGTCACGTTGGGGATAAGATGGGTTTTTAACAAAATGATCAACTAAACGTGTTGTGTTCGAGATCCGGTGATACTAACCCACCGCTCCAAACCCCATACTCATTAAATTACAACAAAAATTAAATTACTACTCAAAAGAATAATCTCTTAAATCACAACATAAATTAAATTACTACTGAAATAAAAAAAACTTCTGTAATCATGATCAACAGTTTTTGGAAGAAAAAGAAAGTCTCTTTTCATTTTAGATCAGTCTAACCGACTAAAGCTCCTTTTGACATGCTACGTCAGCTTATTTTGTCACCTCTATGAATAATGCAAGTATGCAACAATCATGAAGAAGCACTTACTGCCTTGCCAGCAATAGATATGGCCACACCCCTTGTTAAACGTAAACCATACGCAGCCTTTCTTACAGACTGCTTCACATCAGCATCATATCCATCAACTCCTGCAGCTATAGCCTCCTTAACAACCTGAGATTATTTCTTTAATATTAAATAACTGTCCACTATCAACATTACAAATGAACTAACAAAACTGATTTGGGTCTGTAAGAAAAAAGCATAAGAGGTTTTATATCTTATTTGATAGCCTTGAAAGAAAAAGCACATCTTGGATATAAGTAATTAATTAGAAAGAATCAATATATGAAATACCTTCTCAAATAGAGCACCACATATCTCCTCATGAATCTTTTCAACCGTTTGTTTAGGAATACAAAGCATAACTTGCAACCTTTCCAGAGACTTAACCTCGTCATCACTGAGCTCTCCATCATTCACGTATTGCTGAAGATTTTGCCGGTATATTGCTGTAGAAGAATTAAACATAAGAACAATTTAGGACCTTACACACAAGTTTTAAAAATGTTTTAAGCAGTGACTTTAGTTGGGACTTGAGTAACAGGTCAAACCTGATAAGTTTTAGTAAGAATATATGAACCACAATCAATTTCCTTGTAAATATTTTACTAACTAGCTAACGCAATGAATATGCTTATAGAGACTGTATTATCTCAATAATAATCTCATAATCTGAACTTTTAAAACGTTGATGCATTAGAAATATTTTATCTCAATAAAAATCTGAACTTTTAAGATGTTGATGCATTAGAAATATTTGACAGGTTCCTTTTTAGATATTTTTTCCATTTTTACCAACCCACTGGTCTAAGGAAAAAAACCAAATAAACCCATGTATATAAATTTAAAGCATAAATTACCTTCATGGATTTCAATGGCTTTCTCAGTATCAAAGTTCAATTCTTCACAAAGATTTTGAAGAAAAGCTGCTTTACTATCTGCAGCTTCTAAAGCACCACCAGTTACAGATTCAGCAAGGCGTTTTCTATATACTTTTGATGTAACCTCCATTGCAATAGACTCGGCTTCCCTTTTACCCAGACCAAATATATTCCTCAACTGGCTCAGTGCAGAAAGCTATGAAAGAGATTAAAACAAGAAACAGTGTACCATTTCAACTCTAACGGGTCACACGGGTAAAACAAGAAGCGCTTTCTAAAAATAAACTAGGCCAATGAGTAGAAAGTCACCCAAAGTGAAGTTTATCGCATAAAACATCGTAAATCGGTGAATTCAAATACATAGTCTTGTCGGAATAATATAACTTTGGCACCTTTGACACAGTAGCTTGGGTTCATTACTCCAAAATGTAACTTCCTTTCAGCTTAGTGTCATCATATGTAAATAAAAATATGTTTTTTTTCTTTTCGGTAAAATAGTGATGTAATAAACTACCGGTCATAAAAAGATGAGGTCACATCAGCATTTTGCGTGCTATAGAAAGGTTACTTAAGAAGCTGAAGAATACGTTACAGCAAAAAAAAAATTATTTTTACATACAATGATGAAAGAAGGTGAAGGTAAGTTATACTTGGTGTAACTAACGCAACCAGACTTATCTGTTTGCCCAACCCACCCAAATGTTTGATTGCGTACCTTCTCCTTCTCAATACGACCACCAGAAAGAGAATCAGCAACATATGCTCTGTAGAGGAGCTTTAGATCATCCATCTTTTTATCGCCATCATACTCACCACCTGCCCAAAAAAAATACTACTATCACCAACTACTAGAATAAGACAATGACTGCATCTAAAAGAAAAAAGAAACCTATATAGGATAAGAGTAGGGTGGCAGCTTTAGCCATTACCTTGTGAACGGTTGATTTGGGTAGAGCTTTATCTTAAACGGTTTGAAAGCCACCCAAAGTCTACTTTTATTGCATAAAACCTCTTCAAATTGGTTTGCTTATATAGTTAGATCATTATTGTGCTGATAATATTGTTTTTACGATCAAAATTAACACACCAGTCATTTATTTTATAGAAAAGGAAAAATAAAATGTTTGCGGGCCAATGCAATTTTAGATGGCCCGTTTTGAACAGTAATAGAAAAATGAATCCTTTCACCCAAACCAGTTTTGACGCCTGGCCCACTCACCTTGCCAAATCTAGATATAAAAAAACATAATTACCTATCAGCGAAACTGGACCGACCCCACGAGCAAACCGACTTGCATCAGGATGATTCTTCAATGAGACTAACAAGTTATTGAATGCCAGTATCTTATCAAGTTCCTCAACAATAAGCTTGGCATCCCTGCTGAAAATCGTAAATAATCTTAGCAGTAGGATAAATGCAATATTTGACTGCAATGTGGTTTAATTTAATTGTTCGACTATTTGTCAATATCCGAAATACTAGTTAAAGACTCAATAAGAGAAATTTGGGCCCAAATTGAGCATTTCTTTTACATTTTTAAAATGTAGGTTGCTTCTATTCTAGATAGATGATATTAACCATATATATAACAACCAAACATTTCATTAGATTATTGTTTGGTCGTAAAGCGATTTCTAAAAGTATGCCAAGATCATTTACGCTGTTCTTGTTCTGGACTTGAGTACATTCACACTTGTTGATATATTTGCTTCAACAAGCTTTCTAGTGTGCTCCCTGAACATGTCTTCAGCTAGCTGCAATAAATCCAAACCAATAAATAAACAATTACAAGTGATATATACTATTGAGTCGCTTATGCTAACTTATAAATTGTACCTCATCTGAAAGACGACACTGTAGTTGTGCATCTCTCAGACTAATAAGGTCTTCAGGATGAATATCTACAAAATGTCAAGGATGTAAGTAAAATGCATAGAAAATTGTGACTTTCAAGGATCACATGATTTGAGTATTGTTGGTACACATAAAAAGTCTTGCTTCAAGAGAACTTTTGAGTAACATGAAAGGAAACTTCGGTATTTTAAAATTAAGGTGTGATTGTTACAGATAGAAGATACGATAATCAGTTTTTAATGTTCGGACAATCAGTTCAGTTGCAATAAGACAGATTACCGTTACCTGAGGGTAAAATAAATTACCTATGTATACTTCCTAACCTATCTTCATAGACTCGACTCTTATTTCATTAGAAATATTCCTTTTTTCAAAAAAACGTCTTGTTGTCATTTTTTAATATCTTCCTTACATAATCAGGATTTGTCCAATACTCAATAATCTGATTATTGCAACTTCAAAGCTCAAACAACGAAAGCACACCGAAACATTATATTTATACAGTTAGTTTAGTAGTTCCATTGGAGCTGATTGTTTATTTCTGGCTATTTAGCATCACAAAAGCACTCTTACAACGCACATCCACGCCCCTCCTTTAGTTGTTACTAGTGCATTGCTAAATAGTTTGCGTGGAATCTTATAGAAAATAGATTAATATCATCACCTTTTTGTTTCATATTTAATTAGTCTCAAATATGATAACAGAAATAATGTAACTGCAGTTTAACCTTTGCCAATCAAAAATTAACTTTACAAACTTACCCTGGCCAATGAAATTTAGCTTGGAAGCATATAAACGCTGGGCATTGTCCCTTATAGCAACCTCAACCTGTTGCACAGAGAATCAACACAACCAAAATAATTATTAAAAGGGGCTGTGAACGTAAGCATCAGTTAATATTAACTTAGCAATCCAAAGAAATCACTAATAGCGCGTGTTTGATTAATACCTGTGAATCGGTAACTTTAAACACACGCTTCCAGGGTAAAAGAAAACCTGAAGCCTCTCCAAACACGAGTGTTGAAACATAAATCAACTTCTGAAATGCCTGCACTGGAGCCCCCCACAATGATCAAGCTCTGTATCTTCAGTTAGTATTTAAAATTATAAAGATGGCAAGATGGACGAGCCAGAGGGGCTGGCTAACTGATCAAAACAGGTCAGTTTTAACTTTTAAGGGCCAAAATAGATAAGATGAAGTTGACCTACTAAATGTCCAATTTCTTTACTTTTTATATATAGTTACTATCAGAAATGACAGCAGAAATTATACTCCATCGATAACTAATCAACTTTCTTGGTCAAAAAAACCTTGACAGTTTTACACATAAAAATACATGTTGGACGACTTTCAACCCATTTTAAGCTATTCATTTATTTTATCCATGTGACCCGTTAAACATGAAATCTACCCAAAGCGACCCATTCGAAGAAAATGGTTGGAGCTTCCACCTCTACTTTTAAAGCAGCAAAATGCACAGTGATTATAACACTACAATAATGATCTAGTTCTTTGGTTAAAATGACTTTTTAAGGTTTTATATATAAAATACACTTCGACTGACTTTTGACTGATTTGACAAGTTCCTTTTTGAGCTATGTTTTATCCACGTGATTCTGACCCGCTTGACATGAAACATACCCGACGCTGTTCTGCATCTGCTTCACGATCACCAGTTTCTAACCTTTGCCTGAAAATACGCCTACCAATCTGTTGAACAAATGCAAATATATTAAAATAATTATAACTGGTAAAGTAAGATAATTTTTTCCATCTTAAAGCAAGGAAGCCTAGTTGACAGTGCGTCAACAAATTGATAAACCAGTGCTGTAGACTGTACCTCCATATGCATGGCAGCTGCATCGGGATCATCAATTCCCAATGAATTTTTGAACTTAATAATAATATCAGCTTCATCACCCTTTAGATCTTCACCACCAGAAGGAAGTACAGAAGTAACGTATCTGAGATATAATAACAATAGAAGAATGTTAGCTAGAATTTATGAATAGATTTATAGGTAAACTTCAAAGTTCTTTGAAAGAACTGACAGGGGGGGAAGTGCAAAATGGTTCCTGTGTGTATATTTTAAACCATGTAAAAAGCAAAATGAGGTAGAGTATCATTAAAAAGGGGTAAGTTTTTCAGGTGGGCCAATGTGGGTTAGAACAACTCACCAGCACAAAAAATGCCTGTTCAGTTTGAATTTAACAAATATCTGGCGATTACAAAAACTTCTATTAATATAATGATGCCACTTTTTGAATAAACAGTTTGCAGATCGTAAAAAGTTAACTTTTAGACAATTCAATATGTTTCTTATTTAACTATAGTCTTTACTTATACCCATTTGGCTCATTATCAATTACATAAGTGATATGACCGCTCTGGTGAGCCACTGAAGTACAAAGAAGTTAAAATAACAAACCCCTTTTTACGAGTCACTAAACGAGTAATGACCTAAGAAAAGATGCATAAGGTTGAGAATGAGATCAGTTGCTAATGACCATACTCCATAGCAAAAGTGCCCGGGAGAGAAAAAAAAAAGTTATATAAAACAATTGCTACTCACCGGCAATATATGTCGCAAAGCTCTGCATTGAAAGCTTCATCCTGCTTACTAACACCATATCTGAAAGAAACAAATAAAACAAGGATATAAGCATCAACAATCATTAACAGAGATCCTTACATGTATTACGCCCAACCAAAACAAACAATTTATTTGAACTTTTGACAACAAATTCAAGACCTGTTTAAAAAAAATAAACAAAAAGTGGTTGCTAATGTGACCTCAATATATTCATGCTTCTTTAAGACACTAAAAAACCAACTTGAACTGATAAAAACTATTTACCAATAGTGGTTATAAAAGATTAATCCATGATATACACGTATAAAACAGCTCATGATCCCGTGGTATTGTTATTAGGTTTCAACAACTTGATCATGCCCTAACCCGAGATACGAATTCTTAAATAAAAAATGAAATTACAGAACAATTTAAATTAGCATGCCATTCACCTCGTTTTAGACAAACATGCCCAATAAAATCCCGCTCATAAAGTAGAGTCTCGGGAAGGTTGAAATGGATGCAAACCTTCACCTATCCTATCAGATAGAGAGGTTGCTCCCCCAAGAGTAAAAAGAACAGAAGATAGAGATAAACACATGTAACAATACTTAAAAATACCACATTACATATTACAGCAAAACTTAAAAAAATGCTAGTACCAGATGTAGTGAAAATAAAAAATTAAGAACGCATGCACAAACATGCAAGGACTAAAAACTAAAGAATGTCAAGCTCCATACCCCTACCCTACCTAAGGCTAATGGCTACCCTAAATCTGGAGGCACACCTAATCCCTAAAGTTAGCCATATACACGAATTACCCCGTTTTAGACAAAATCAGCTTTTCCAATTCTAGTTTTACCAAAGGCCTCCGATACATCTAAATTAAAAATTAAAATGTTCATCGTCCTATATGCATGTATCTATCTTCAGCTGCAATTTTAATTCCAGCTAACTTTATTTCCAAATACTAGAACCATGACAGATTGCGGTTGAAAAAATTTGCTTACACAAATGCGCTGATTCTCCTCTTTCTTTACTTCCAAATAGAGCTAAAACCTTTAAGGACTGCAGTTGAAAACATGTTCTTAAACAGATGTGCTGATTCTCCTACTTTATTTATTTCCAAATAGAGTTAAAACCATTATGGATTGCAGCTGAAAACATTTTCTTAAAAAAGTGTGCTCATTCTCCTACTTACATGACTAACTAACTTCGTCATCAAATAACAATGACAGTTCATGGTCATAATGCAAAAAAGCAATATATGCTCTAAAACTAAATCTTATTCCAATGCTCTAAAACTTGTCATGGTCAAGACACCTAGGCGTGCTAACTAACACGGTTAGTGTTCGTCTTTCTTAAAATATAATACAACTAGCCGAACTGACTTGTATTAATAACGAAGCAGTAAAACTTTCACCCAAATAAAAACTGTTGTTTGCCCATTAAAATGCTAGTAGTCTGCTCTTTGCTATGCAGCTAATGCGGTAAACAAATTGGATATCGGTACAGGACTGGTATTTATATTTGAAATACAGGTTATTGCGGTCGGATAACGATAACTTTAACATCGTTCAGAATTTATATATACAGCAACTTAACACTAAAAACCCAGTATACTCTCCACCATAAACAAATTAACCTTTATCAACTTGCAAAACACTAAAAATTTGTAGCAAGTAGGAGCTGATTAAGACTTGAAACAGTAACACTTAACACTTGAAACACTAACAAGTAGAAAGACGAGTGTGGTTTCAATCGGTCAAGGAAATATTAGTCAAATACCGGTCAATATCGGTACCTATATGCTGACTACACCATATAAACTGATATATCACCAATATTAGCTGGATAGGCTCTTTAAATATCATTAAACCAGAGATTATCATCATGTTGATAACATTCATATCTGAATTTTGCTTCTTGTGATAATTACAGATAGTGACACATATAACTAAGTCAGTTTACAAAAATAAACCTGGTAGCAATGCTTTCAATATCTTCTTTCTTCAACGCGCCAGGATCTGAACCAGCAACATAGTTATGTAAACTCACAGCAGCAATCTCCGGCACCGACGAATTCAACACGTAAACAGCACCAGCACCAGCAGCACCTAAAACAACAGCTCCACCAATACTAGCATTCTTATTTCCACCAATACGCAACCCTAATCCATATCCAGCAGCAACAGCACCAGCAACGACAACAACCGAGCTAGCTAATCTAACTGCCGGTGACATAGAATCAACAAGCGCTTGAAACGCTGATAACTCCTTCTTACCTCCAAACACATCAGTGGTTGAAACGGATGAAACCTGATCTCCAGAAGACGATGACGACGGCGGCGAAGAAGATAAGGAGGAGGAACAACGAACCACGGGAGAACGGAATTTGTATGTGTTTCGCCGGCGGTTGAAGGTGATGAATTTGGTTGAGCTTTTGAGAGGTTTAGGGTTGAGAAATGGATTGAGTAGAATTGTGTGGTGAGGGGAAGATGATGATTGTTGTGTTAAGAGAATTGAGTGGTTCATGGTGTGAAGTTAGTGGTTGGTGGATCGTTACTCCCGGCGGTGAAACTCCGGCGAGTTTGAGATGACGACGGGAGGAGGATGAAGACTGAAAGTGTGTTGAAATGATGAAGATAAGGGCGGAGAAGGAGATAAAAGGGGCCAAGGAGGGTTTTGTAAGAAGTTGTACATGCTTAAATTGACCCTTGAAGTTATAAGCTTAGACTAATGCACCCAAGATATCTCATCCATTTCAACGTTATTGATAGAGTCTCGAGAGGATATATGCACCGTACTTTCATCCGAGGGATAGAAAGGTTGCTCCTAATGAAACTCACGGCTCTAATAATGAACTGTCCAAAAGCACATAAATAAACATAGAGTAGAGAATGTGAAGGACCATAAATACTTTAATTTCTAGTGTTTTGAATAAATAACTCTAAATACTTGAAATTTATTACTTTGAGATAAGGATCATTAGTTTTCTAGTTTTTTTAATTTATAGTACTAAGACTTAGGTGAGTTTCATCCATTTCAACGCTATTGATATTGTCTGGAGAGGGTGAATGCAAGAAACCATGCTTCCATCCGAGAGATAAAAAGGTTGCTCCGAATGAAACTCGCAGCTCTAATAATGACCTGCACAAAAGCACATAAATAAGCATAGAGTAGAGAATGTGAAGGACCCTAAATACTTGAACTTCTATTGTTTTTTATAATGGACTCTAAATACTTGAATATCATCACTTTGGGAGTTTGGGATAAAAGACCATTAGTTTTCTAGTTTTTATAATTTATAGTACTAAGACTTAGGTGAGTTTCATTCATAGTTTAGAGGTTCCTGACATGGGTTCACAGACGCTCTTTTTTCTCCGTTTTATCGGTGTTGTTTGTCCATACTAGGATAGATTTTTTCTCATTTTTCAAGGACGCCACTAGACTTTTTATATCTCATCCCAATCTTATGGCCTTCGTATATGTATTTGTTGTGCCCGTGAAGTTCACTCGTCCCTATCTCCCTCCTCTTTTCTTCACATCACATGTCATTAGTTTGTCACGTAAGACATATACGTGCAAGAAGAGCTTGTTATCGGATGCTCCTACAAGTTATAAAGTGTGTATGTGATTGTCGTCGATCTTACGTTCGATCCAAGCGACCGTCGTCAAGCAACTTATCCACACACTTTTTAATCTTGAATGTTATGTGATGATATGTCCACTTTCAATCTTCACTTTATATGGATATTTACCAAAGAAAAATATTTTGGTGATGGATTATTTTACGTTGCCACTTTTGTCACTTTCAAACCCTATTTACAGCTGTGGTATATCTAATAAATAAAAAATTATATGAAGATCTTATCATTTGAGGAAAATCCTCTGCAATAGTGTTTAGATTTTCAAACATTATTTAAAAGAGTTTGTAGGGTAGTTTTTGTAATAGTTTACAAAACAAAACTATTATTATAAGATATTTAGTTTCATTTAAGTTATATTTCGTCATTTTATGATGGGAAAATATCATACAAATGTAACAAAGTTTACTTACTGTTTCAATTAAATACCTCAAACTTTTGTTGTCTTTCTAAAGTTACTGAATTTCATAAGTATTCCAATCCTATGTAATATTTTTACAAATGTTTTAATTTTTAAAAATTATGTTGGGCATATGAAACATACATGAATGATGATTATAAAAACGTGAAAGTTTTTGTTCAATCAATTTGAAAGTCATTGGTAGGATCTGCGAACATCAACGACACCTAAATCCACACGCACACCGTCGCCAACCAGAGAATCTTGTAATCCAAGAACAATGATGATTATTCACGTAAGGAAATAGAGAAACAAATAACCATCAGTGAATGGTGGAAGCAACATAGAGAGACGTTGCCTCATCTACATCTTAATTTCTCTATCTAAAAACCTACTCCAAGACGCTCACTTTATCTTTGTAATAAAACGGTTCAAATGGTCCAAAACCTGGCAAAGCTTAAACGAGCCGATCGAGCCCGAGCTTGACTCGGCTCGATAATTTAGTGAGCTTTTATTTTAAGCTCGGACTCAAGCTCGAAAAAACTGTCCGAATATTTCATCGATCCGATCTCGATCTCGGGTAGCTTCTTTACACCTCTGCTAAGCTCATCGGTTGATATTTGATAACATCATCGGTTAAACACTTGAAGGCCATGTTTGGGATTACTTATTAACTTCTCCTTATCTCCTTCTCAATCTCCTTTTCTAAGAAGTCACTCCCCCCTAACTTCTTCTTTTCTCCTTTTTTATGCATCAAAACTCTTTTTCAACTCACCTGCCAAACACTATTTTTTTAACTTATTAACTTCTCAATAAGTTATAAGTTAAAAAAAGGTGCAAATAAGCAATCCCAAGCATGCACGAACTATTGATGATTTCATCGTGTTGTCTTCTCAAACCTCAGAAACACATTCCCATGGCGACATTTACCGCCATATTCACTCACTCTCATCTTCTTCACACTCAAACATCCTCCAAACACTTCATATCAAACCCTAACTATCACACCAGTTCCATCAAAATCAAATGCTCTTCTTCCTCATCCTCTCCTCAATCTCTCACCGCTCACCAAACCCTAGCTCCTTCGCCGATTAAACCTTCTGTCCACGATACTACTGCTCGGAAATGGGATGCTCATCGGAAGAGGAAAGTGTTGATGCGAATCGGTTACTCTGGCATCGATTACAGAGGTAAGTTTCAGCTGACGGTATGTGTCAAATCGTATTTAATCGACCAAATTGATCGATTTTTTCAACTGTTAGTTTCTTCTTCTTGCATGCATTTCTGTTTGTCTGTGCCAAACAACCTCATGTATGGTGTAAATTTGTCTTCCATGTTTACATTTGAATGCACCCTTCAAGTGAAAAAACCGAACTAAACATTTGATTTTTAGCTTAAATCAACTTTTAACCAACAGAAACATGCCATATAATTCAACTAGGCTTAAGTTGTTAGTCTCCGGCCGACCGATTTAAACACCTGTCATTGTCCCTCCTCTAGCTTTTAGCTGTCTTGTGGGCTGCTCGGCTATTCGAGTACTGATTCCCTGGGCTTAGCCACAACCGCGTATATACTCGAAGTTGGTTGGACCACAGTTTATGCCTAGTTGGATTCAAGCCGAGCCTATCCAAGTTATGTAAGCGTAAAGCGTCTCCCCTTCTTTCTTTAGCCGAGCCTTACAACATTGAGCAGAATCATACAATTTCTTATCCGATCCGTACAACGCTTAACAGAGTCGTAAATTATTATCTAAGGTGTACATCATTTAGCCGAGTCGTACAATGTTTTAGCTGAGTTGTATGTGGCTTAGCTGACTTTAACGAGACTCAGCAGCGAAAAGTTGGCTCTGAATTGGCCGACTAGCCCACAAGGCAGCTAGAGACTAACTGGGGCACGTCGAAACTCTTTTCATTTATGTTGTGGGTCCAAACCAACCATTGGATGGCTAGGCACTTGCTGACTTTAGCCTAGTGGGTTTACTTGGCGTGTTTCTATTGGTGGATCTAAGTTGGCTAAAAGTCAAATGTGGGGAATATTTGAGGAAACTTGCTTAGTTAGTCTTGGTCAAATGTTTATTTTAGCGAAGCTCCCTTTTGATAACTCTACAGTTTATGCAAATTGATTTGAAATTTAGGAACTAAAAATCCATAATATTGGGAATATTTGAGGAAACTTGCTTACTTAGTCTTGCTTAGTTAGTCTTGCTTTGAGTAGATATTAAGCTTGTAATGTTGTACAAGTAACATGTGTTGACAAAATCATGCATTTTACAGATTAGCTAAGCATGGATTTGCTTTCTCTAAAAGCATTTTTTGTCCTATAGCTATAGAGAAAGAACTGGAAATGGCCATTTACAAAGCTGGTGGTATTCGTGACAGTAACTTTGGGGATTTGCAAAAGATTGCTTGGGCCACAAGTAACCAAATCGATGATGAAGTAATAGCTCAAAAGAATATTTACCTCCCATTTTCTCATTTGCATTTTATCTAGTAACCTAATTTTTCTCATTTGTGATTTTATTTTCAGGTTCATTCCTTATCGACCATGATATCCTTTAAAATGGAAATACCGGAAAATGCTTGGATAGAGGACCCTAACGGAATCACACTTGCAGATATCGTCAATACTTATCTTCCTAGAAATGTTCGAGTTTTCAGCATTCTACCTTCACAAAAGTATGAAATACGTCACCTTGGAATCGTTAATAGCACTAATATTTATATTAAATGACATATGAAACACATTATATTTTTATGATGAACCTCATCTATGTATTCAAGAGACATGCTTTTGGTTTAAAAAAGCCGAGGCGCTTTGAGGCTGTAGCTTTATGTACAACCAAAAAGCTGCAACTGTCTCATCTCCTTTACTTTATCAACCTTCATCAAGTCAACCATTTATAATATCTTAATTCTTTTGGACGTTTATACATATTAGCCTACTACACGCCGATATATTGACCAAATATCACATAAATGTGCAAAAAGTGCCACCTTTAGACCCGTGGCAATTTTAAAATCGCTTCGTGTACCTTTTGCTTGAGCCTTGAGGCGTGATCTTTAAAACCAAGGACATACTAGAGATCTAACAACCGTATGATTCCCTTTTTCTTTGAATCACATTTAAGTGGTTTCTGAATTCTGCTCACTATGCTCTTTAGGAGTTTCAATGCTAAAGAGGAATGTAATATGCGAAAATATGGTTACCTTCTTCCGTTAGAAGTAATTGGGATCAGTAGTAACTGCAGTGAAGCTGAAGTTGAACACCACTTATCAGAATTTAATGATATACTTAACTTTTTTGAGGTATGCTACTGTGCTTTAAAGTATGGTGGTATATGGTGTCTTAAGATATATTTATAGTTTGACCAACTTTGCTCAGTTTGACTTTAAACGGGCTATTGCAGGGAAAACATCCTTTCCATAACTATACAATCCCATCCGAGTATAGGAATCAGTATCCTGAGGAACAGTTTCCTGGCGATGGGATTGATGAAAGTGTTGAAGAACAAACACCATTAAGTATTGATGATTCTGATAGAGGATCGTTTGATGAATCTGTTTCAAAAGGGAGCAGTTTAGACGACCCGCTCATTGTTGCTAAATGGCTACATCAACCTGATGAGAATGATCGAATAACCGATATCCATTTTAGAAAAATCTTCCAGTGCTCATGTGGAAAGATGAAAAACTTGTCCGGAACAAGTTATGTCGAGATCTCCATTTGTGGGGAGTCATTCATGCTTCATCAAGTAAGTCTGTCTAAACTCTAAACCTTGTTCCATAACATTAACATTTTTACAACTTTTTTCATAAAATATTATCAGTTGCATTTTAAATGGAACTTTGTCAGATCCGAAAAATGGTGGGAGCAGCAGTTGCAGTGAAGCGCGGTCTACTTCCAAGAGATGTTATTCCACTATCGCTCAACAAATTTACACGTTTTCTTCTACCTGTTGCACCATCTAACGTATTGTTTTTAAGATGGAATCATTTCATTTTGGAAAAAGAATCTGGTAAAGCTATAAGGCCTGAAATTCTGACATCGGTGGAATCAGAAGAGATACTAAAAAATGTTGAAGATTTCTATGAATCGATCATGTTGCCTCCGTTTTCAGAGTTCTTGGATCCTTTGAAACATCCTTGGAAGGAGTGGGTTGAGTTATTAGATTCAAATACTATGATTCCAGATTCTCAGTTGGATGAAATCAGGAATGCATGGGCTATATGGGAAGAAAATTTCTGGGTCAAAACGGATGCTGCTTTATATTATTCTAGTTAAGGTATGTCACAAATGGTGAATCTTTAGGTTTCATTATTATTGTTTTTGGGTTTAGTTAGTTTATCATACCGAGCTGTATAGGTGGGAAAATGGGCTAGTTGGGCGGGTTGGGTAGCATGTCAAAGTCAGTGTGGGTCGAAACGGTCTAGACCACATTCGCCTAACCTGGCAACGCTTTTGTTGTTCTATTGTTGTTCTATAAATGTAATAGCAGATAAGCATAGTTTCTTTTAGTTATAGCATTTTATTTAGACACTAATTTTTCGAAGGTCTGGTTTGATCCAAGTCAAATCCCATCCCATGATGGATAGTGGGCTTGTTTAGGATCACTAGACCTAATTAGTTATCTGTATATGCATTCATATATGTATATACTGTATGCATGTATTCATAAGCATCATTATTGTTTTGTAATTGTTGGTTTCTTGAGGAATAAATGCCTATACTCAGCATGTAATTCCCTCAACTCCTAATTCAGGGGTCGGTGGGATTATAAATTTCTTCCTTGTGCTATTTTCCTTTTGAATTGTCTTCTTTTCTTTACATTTTGTAATTTACTTTTACGACTTTACTTCATGATGACATACGACTGCACTACAACATGTGACACATAATACTACTTTTAACAAACTCAAACGCATCATGTGATAACTAAGACCTGATTGTCGCATCATGCGGCTCAGGTAAAACAATTATGCCGCTGCAACGTACGACACATGTCGAAGTCAAAAACCTTCTTAATGCACGTAACAAAGTTGAAAAACGACTTTGACACAACAATGCGCGCCATGTGTTAAAAACGTACCGACTAAAACTAGTCCGTCTAATCCTGCGACTTAGGTTTTCAACCTAGTTCATGTTAATATGTCTGTATAAAACTATCATCAAACCATATACGCCAATCTGCAAAACTAAAGGGGCCAGAATTGCACACATTTTAAGTTAGGCTACCTTCACCAAATCACCAAACACCAGTGTTCAGTTCAGTTGAGTTCATGTTCATCCACTCGCAAACCATCGTCTTCAATGGCGACATCTTCTCTCCGATTCGCATTCTCCCCTCTCATTCACACACAAATCACCTCCAAACTCTTCTTCTCAATCCCCAACTTTCAATCCAAATCCACCAAAATCCTCTATTTCTCCTCTTTAATCCCCCAAACCGCCACCAATCTCCAAACCCTAGCTCCTCCACCGCCGAGCGATTCCGTTAACACCACCGCTCCGAACAAATGGCAGCCGTACCGGAAGAAGAAGGTCGTCATGCGCGTCGGATACGTGGGCACCGATTACAGAGGTAGCTTCACTTTCCGAACTTCCAATTCGATACCGTCGAATTTGATTTCACGTTTTCTGGTTACTTAGTTTGAATTGATTGAATCAATCGTTTTTTCACCTGCGTTTGTGTGTGCAATTCGGTTTAGTTCGTTACATTTGGTATTGATTTTGATTTTCAGGTTTACAGATGCAGAAAGATGAGTCCATATCTAGTAAGTTTCTTATTCGCCATTGTTCTATCTTCTATGATGAATTTACACTTCAGTACCTCATACTTATTTGTGTTGTAAAGGGGTTGGAGAGAATGCGTTTAATTGATGTGCGAAAATTCCCAAAATGTCCTTTTGTTGGTCTGTCTCCATTTTCTCCGAAATGTACCATTTAAAAATCTTTTCTTCTAATGTCCCGTCTAGTAGCATAGACGTCGACGCCTGTATGGCTGTATTGGTATGAGACAATATATGCACCCAGATATTTTTGGTGAAAAGTGACATTTTAGGGAGTTTACATTAATCGAATAAGTCGTTTTAGATCAATTGGAATGAGTTTACTGGACGTTTATTTTTATAATGTTTTTGATATACTGTTAAGACTTAAATTAAATGGACGTTTTGTATATAATATTTGTGTGAATTTGGAATTTTGATTAGTAACAAG
Organism: Tagetes erecta; assembly: GCA_030867185.1. Lineage (NCBI taxonomy): Eukaryota > Viridiplantae > Streptophyta > Magnoliopsida > Asterales > Asteraceae > Tagetes > Tagetes erecta. The sequence goes on from CM061494.1 coordinate 13,262,897, forward strand.
TGAACAATAAAAAAGGTTAAGAATTTTTAGTTGATGGTTGTGTCAGTCTTAACTTCGTGTTTGATATAACTTTGGAGTTTTATTGTGTCGGGTCAACCTGTCTGGCCTGACATCTTAATAAGTAAACATGACCTATGTGTCTTAAAATTGTAGCTAATCAAGTTATGGTAATATTTTACCTCTTTGATAAATAGTCTTTAAGGTAAAAAGAAACTGATATAAAATTCAGTGGTTAACATGTCACAGAAAAGAATATTTATAAAAGCTTGAAAAGTGATTACAATCTAATCATTCGTACCTTTTAAGTAATTAATAAATCTAAAGTACAATAAAATAACCAAAGACAAAACAAAACGGGAATAAATTTTGTTAGTGGCTGTAGCTTTTAGACTTCTAGGCACAAGCACAATAAAAGGTGAAAATGATCTTCGGATAATTTGTGGTCGTAACAATGTCCTATTTTTTATTTTTGGATAAGAACAACTATTTATTATAAAAAAAATAAAAATAAGGGTATAAGTTAAGTATGTTTTATACGTACATGTTTTTGTTTGATGTGGAGTATCATAAGAATTTTATAATAATTATTGGAAGCTGAAATACGTGGTGATTGTCTGAAAAATTATACGTGTCACATTTAAACTATATATGTTTGATTTAAATAATTTCAATAACATAATTCGTTTGATTTGTTAATTTTAATAATATAGTTTTACGAATTTTTAATCTGTTCATTATTTGAAAAGAAGATTAGCATTTTAGTGCAACATGACTCGGTTATTTGGATTTTACTAAAAAAGTTTTATTTTCTGTAATAAAGAAGATTAACGTCCACAATGATATAGCTTGTGTAAATACAAATTAATATTTTTAAAAAAACGTTGGTAGCTCAAAACTTTAGACTTTTGATACTAGAAGTGTGTAAGATTAAAAAAACATAATTAGAAGCAAAAGTTTCAAATAATTTGGTAGTTATCAAGGTTTTAAATAGTGGTTACATCCTTCCAAATATTGAACACTATATATATGTGAAAGTGAAAGAAACCAATAAATCTTGATCCGGGTGTGTGAGCACAACACGAAAGTCGAAAGATGATGATGATGGTTTCACATCCTCAGTTTTCATCACCAACAATTTCTTCAGTTTCATCCTCTGATTTAGATACTGAGTCATCCGGGTCGTTTTTCCCTGATCGTAGCATCAGCTTAGGAGCTTTAATGGGTGTGACAACGTCATTTCCTGCCATCACATTCAGAACCCCTCCACGCCGTCGTGATGTTACACCAGTGATAGCATGTGGATCGACTGTAAATAGTAGGATTGTTGTAGGACGAAGGAGGAAGAGGGTTAGAAGGAAGAAATGGTGGTGGTTGTGTAGTGGTGAGGCTTCAAAGCCTTGTTCACTTGGTGAGTTTCTTGAGGTTGAACGGAGGTTTGGGGCGGAGACGCTGTTTAGTGATGCGTTGATGGATGTTAACTTTAGTCATCATCACCGGAATGGTGGCCGGATGTTGTTTCGTGATGGAAGGGTCTTACCACCACCATCACATGTCTCTGATGTTAATGAAGGGACCCTTTCTATTTGTTCTCTTTGTAGATTTCCAGGGCTGCTGGCGGCGATATGTGGTGGTGGTGGTGGTGAAGATCATCAATAAAACTGTAAATTTAGTAATTTGGTTTTGGGGTACCATTTTTATCCGATCTTATGTAAAAATGACATTAAAGGTATAAAGTTTGGTTAATAAATTGACTGATTGCCACTATTGTAACCTTATCCAGTTCATATTATTGATAGTTTGATACCTATCATGATTGATGAATTGTCTGCTTAGAATAGAAATATTTTATAGTTAGGGGTGAGTATCTCGTGGACCAACCCTAGAAAACTGTTGAACTGACCTGGACTATAATGAGATGGACCCAAAACACACAAAATCGGTCCGGTCCTAGGTTCTTGTTTTCCCCTTTATTCAGTTTTGGTTCCGGGTCGGTTTTTTCCGGTCCTTGACCTATGATCACCCTAAAAGTAAGCATATTGTGTGCTGACCTAAGAAATCCGATGAACCGGCACTGATCGAAGCGAGACTGACCCGAAACACACAAAATTGGTCTGGTCCTTGGTCCCTGTTTTTCATCTGGTTCTGGAACGCTCCGGTCGGGTCCTTGACCCGTGAACACCCCTTGTGATAATATTACTCTGTTCATTGAAAATTCCGTCTGAATTTTACTTCCACAAGTACCGTCTTTGAACAAAAACGCATTCGTTATAATCGTGTGTACGCTGCTAAAGTATTGCTATTTGTGTGATATAGCTATAGAGAAAGAGCTGGAAACAGCCATTTACAAAGCAGGAGGAATTCGTGACAGTAACTTTGGGGATTTGAACAAGATAGCATGGGCTAGAAGTAGCAGAACCGACAAAGGAGTAAGTTTTAACTTTTAACTGAAGTTACAACACATAATATTAATTATTTTGTTGTGTGTATCGTTCTTGCCTTACTAGCATTAGTGTTTATTTTTGGTAATTCCAGGTTCATTCTTTGTCAACCATGATATCACTTAAAATGGAAATCCCTGAAAGCGCCTGGGTTGGTGACCCGAATGGGATAGAACTTGCAAATCTTGTCAATACATATCTTCCTAAAAGTATTAAAGTTTTCAGCATTTTACCTTCACAGAGGTTAGAAATATGTTATCCTTGTCAGTTTCAATCTATGTACTTCTATATGTGTTGATTTGGGGTAGTATTACATACGTTTGTCGGGTCATATTAAAATATTAAGAGGGGGACGTGTCAAATGGGCTAGCGGTTTGAAAGTCGCCCATAGTTTACTTGTCATGCATACAACCTATTTAATGTTGCTGATAGCATTATACAAATGTCCAGAAGTATGAACATGTTATGTCCCCTAATTAATCTTCTGATGACCATCTTTCAGGAGTTTTGATGCTAGAAGGGAATGTAATATCCGCAAATATAGTTACCTCCTTCCTGTTGAAGTCATTGGGATCACTAGTAACCTTAGTGAAGCTGAAATTGAAAATCACTTATCAGATTTCAATAGTATACTAAATTCTTTTGAGGTATACTTTTAATAATGTTCACTCATTGGGATGGGTATGGGGCACAGGGTAAGGCCAAAGTTTGTTTTTATAATAAAGTATTTGGCATATGGGGTTGTTTTGTCGTGGAACTTGTTATTGCATTACTAGCCCATACTGTCTATTTATTAATCTCGAAGTTGTGTTTAACCTTCAATGGGGTGGCACAACGGTAAGCGCTTGAGTCCCTGTATTAAAAGTCTCAAGTTCGATTCCCACTGGTTTTCTGCCTTTAACCTATTGAACTCTACCTGCTCAGTGCAAGTTGCGAGTTGATCAGAGAGTAATCTTTAATATATGGTCATTGCAGGGAAAGCATCCCTTCCATAACTATACAGTCAGAAAAAACTACAGAAAAAAATATTCTGCAAATTATTCTCCTGACAGTGGCCGCCTCGCGAATAGAAGAGCAAAATTAAAATGGTCAAATGAGCCAATGCTAGAAAAAAGCGACGAGGAAGAATCACCTGAAATGGAATTTGATGAATCTGATGAAATTGTTTCCAATTCTGTTGATGAAGAACAAGTATCATTAGCAAACATTAATTCTGATAAGGTAGTGGCTACTGAATCTAATACAAATTGGAATAATAGTTTGGAGGATGCACCTGTTCTTGCTAAGTGGCTACATGAACCTGATGAAAAAGATAGAATAAGTGCTTCCCATTTCAGAAGAATATTTCAGTGTTCATGTGGACAGATGGAAAAGTTGTCTGGAGCAAGTTATGTTGAGATTTCGATTTGTGGAGAGTCATTCATGCTGCATCAAGTAAGTGAACTTAGCTACAGAACTAGAGGTCGGTGGGTGGGTCTGGTTGCGTTACGGTTCAATATGATCGAGGTTAAACATTTTTTAAACAAATTTAAAAAAATCATTTTTTAAACAAACTTAAAAAATCATATTTTAAACAACTTTTGACCAGCCATTTAACTTGTTTCCTTTTTAAGCTATTTTATATTTATTTTACTATTTTGAGTCGACCAATTTATAAGTAAATGGGTTGAAAAATCCAACTGAACTATGATTTACTAGATTTCGCTATTTTGGTTTTGTTCTAAACAAGTTCTTTGTTCAAAACTCTTTTCTAATTAGAAAAAAAACTTGGTTTTTATTCTTTTTAATGCATGATTATGGTGATACAGATTTCTTTAGCTCACAAATACACTTGATGTTGCCACTTGATCAGATCCGCAAAATGGTGGGAACTGCAGTGGCAATAAAGCGAGGCCTACTTCGGAGAGACATAATCACACTGTCACTAAACAAGTTCACTCGTATTGTGGTACCAATCGCTCCATCTGAAGTATTATTTTTAAGATCCAACAATTTCGCGATGAGAACGCGTCTTGATACAAGGCCTGAAATGATCACTTTGGTCGAATCTGAAGAAATACTGAAAGATGTTGAAGACTTTTATAGAACAATAATGTTGCCTCAAGTTTCGAAATTCTTGGATCCTTCTAGACCTCCTTGGAATGAATGGGTTGAATTGTTAGATAAAAACACAAAGATTCCAGATTCTCAATTGGATCAAGTCAAGAATGCTTGGATTGCATGGAAGGGACAGCACCAAAACTTAGGTACATTCGCAAACCTTGAATAAAGCCTGGGTAAACAGACTGGTCGAGTTGGCTAACATGTCAATTAAAAAGAAATCACTTGGGTTCAAATCAATACACATTCGGACTAAAACGGGTTGGATCGAAACAGGCTCTTTTGTTAAAAAGAGATTTGGAGTTGGTTCAACCAAAATATTTGTTTGTGGCGCGGCGGACTTATACCTTAAGGTATTGAATCTTCACATATAATGATTGTAATTGTAATCATTAGAGGTGTAAACGAGTTGACCCTATCTAAGTTTGGATTCAACTTGTTTAATTATGTTACATTATACATTTATTTTCTTATATGTATTAAGGTTGTATATGAGCTCAGCCCGTCTAATGAATATAATCATAATCATTTGGAGGCTTGAAGTATACCTTTGTGCGAGATATTATAACTCTAGGCACTAACAAACCCGACGTTTAAGAGCGTAGCTTCTTGGAGGGAGGCCTGGGTAGCGTCCCATGTGAGGTCAACGGTCAACCTAACAAAGCCTTTGACGGTTCTCAAGGGCTTGTCGGCTTGAGGCCGGGTAATGAGTAAAAACAACTATTTAACCATCGTTACGTTAAAATTGTATTTTTTTTTTCAAAATTATATCTTATTTTAACTTACAATTGAAAAATATAAGCAATATATAACCAACGTTCGTTATATTTTTTTTAAACATAAATGACCACCCAAAATGTTTAACTAAGTAAAAGATACCACATCTTGAACGTATATTGATATGTACGAAAGATATCTATATTTTTAATATGCATTCCAACACAATTAAAGCATAAAAAATGGGTAAAAACCTGTTACACGTGGTGTGATGTGATGACGATGTCATAATTGACATGCTATTTTTTATATAAAGGTGTTGTGTGTTGTGGTGGTATAATTGTTTTTTACTTTGTTACAACTTACATGCGTTAATAATCCTTTTCGACTTTTACATGTGCGTTAATCACCCTTTGAGCCTTTGAGGTAAATAATATAAATGAACTTGACAAAGAAAAAATAAATTTGTTTTCCTAAAAAAAAGACAAGTACATGACCATGGTTATCTTTATGGTACAACGTGATGATAAGGGTTAAAATATGAAAACGACTCGTTTAACACTTAGCTTTAATGTATGTTTACGCTTTTAATTTTAATTATTTTAAAAAAGTATAAAATTGCATGGTGTATTTTTTTGCTTAATAGGTCTTGTCGAGTCTAAATAAGTTAACTGATTGCCAGATCTACTCTTAATGGTTCAACACTTAATGGTTCAGACTGTTTGTTTCGCGAGTAGATTTTCTGGATGGTTCAGACATTTGTTTCTGAATGGTTAAGCATTAAACTAAGTTTAAATGGTTAAAAAACTATTATCTGAATTGGTTAGACATCTGATTTTGAATAGTTATGTTATATACTAGCTCTTAATGATTCAAAACTCTTACTCATACGACACTTAATAATTCAGACCTCCTATCAATTGACCACTTATCCATCTAAAAGTGCCAATAATTAATCCATACCTTATCATATCATGTCACGATTGAAATGGTCTTAAAAGAATAAAAGTACATGGTGATTTTAAAATAAAATGAGCGAGGTTCTTCATTTTTATTGAACGACGACTTTTACTAGTTGTGACGGACGTAACCCCAGGTCACATGGAACTCCTAAATCAAGTTAAACAATCATATATTTTGTCTTAACTGAGGTCTCGTGATGCATATAACTTGGCAAAACGCTTACGGGAAAAACATCGTAAAGACCGACGTAACAACTGCTAGCAAAAATCGAACCCTCAACCATGATTAAAACTTGTTTGCCTCATCAATATTAAATAGATCATATACATTGATTAGTAAGAGGGTTAAACGAACCTTTTGGTACTCTTAAGAAAATATTCATCTCTTTCTTCTTAATTCTCCAAACTCCAAACCCTTCCCTCCCTGTTTCAAATCCTTCGCCGGAGACTTAATAACGATGGCTGAAGAGGCGGTGACTTCATCCGCAGCTCAGTTGAAGGATGACAAACCGGTGATTGTTCGAGTTAAACGTAAAAGCTACCAGTCTCCACTCGAAGCTTTCTGTGAGTTTATTTCTACTTTCGCATTTAATAACTATTACTTACGCAATGATTCAACCTCTAAATGTTGTTTCTGATGATCCGGCTTACGTTTTCATCTAATTAGGGCTTGAAATCAATGAAAGACCAGTGAAGCGGCCGTTGCTGGATTTTCAAAACCTATCTATCAATGATTCAGCTTCCAAAGGTGTGTGTTATACTGTTGAGTTATAGTTTGTTGATTTGTTTGATCCTATGGTTAATACTTAAACTGTCAATGATTTGGAAAGCTATGTATCATTTATTATGCTTCAAAATGTGTGTGTTATGGTGCTTGAGTTTGAAATCATTTATTGATTTGATTCTACAGTTTACATTTTGTAGTTTCTGTTTTCTGCTGTAGACCATAGCCCTTGCATGTTTGTACCTGATTGCGTATTGTTATTGTTGTTCGTGTGGGCCTCTTGCTGCATATTGGATGCTGTATTGATTCTGGTATATTGCTTATTGCCATCGTGTGCTCCTTGTATATTGTTGCTCGTGTATGGTATATGTGATCGTCTATTGATCATTGTGTTATCTACTTATCTGCTTATTGAGTGCTTTTGTTTGTTATCATCATTTTGGATGATTTATGAATAGAGTGTAGATGGAATGATGAATGTATGAAATGATGAGCCATTTTGCCATCTTGCAGTTGAGGAGTTGAAGCCCAAAAAGTTTTTTGTACAACATGTGGATACTGTGAGCAGCTCTGATGTCGCTGCTGATATTCTTCAGTCATTTGTGGCTAGTAAGGTGATATTTGTATAGTTGTATATTTATGATCTTACTGGCCTATGTGTGTTTATTGTGTTTAGCCATATCCTTGTTTGGAATTTATGTAAATAATCTGTTTGCTGTTTGTTCTTATTGTTTACTGTTTCTCAAGCAGCCTAATTCTGCTGATGGACTTAATTCCAAAGCAAAATTTGAGGACCAAAGGCGTAGTAACAAGTCTGATAATGTAAGATCTTTGAATCTCACATATTCTTATGTACTTGTGCTTTGATCTGTGTTAAGTTGCATACCTTTATACAGCGTGCTTTTAGTGAATTAGTGGTATTAAAGATTGGTTGATGTGAAACAAGTTTGTCTAAAGATAAATCTTTCTACTATCTTTCTGTGCTCAATTGAGAGATTTTCTTCTAGGCCTTCTACTGGTGCTTTATATGAAAAGTGATGGCAAGATTGAGAAATATTTCTCTTGTTTTATCATAATGTGGAAATAGTTTTGAATCATCATCTGCATTCACTTGATGCGTTGATAGTTAATAACTGTGCTAGTTTCTACTGACTACACACCATCTAAAACCTTCTAACAGTTCTTTTAAAACTTATATGATATGTTATTTTGTCTATTGTTCCATTGAAGATTTTAGCTTGGTCGCTGAAGTTTTTATTTTGTCTTGTTTGCAGAAACAGAAGCAGCTGCTTGTAAAAGCTAAAGAAACACAAGAGGTGAATTTAAAATGCATTTTGCTATTTTTAGTTTTATCTCCCCTTTTTCTTTGTTTTAGTCTTGCATTACAGGCTGTAGTTCCATCCCTTTTCCCTTCTGGCCTTCCACAATGGACACTGTCATATGCTAATACCTCTCGCTTAATTTTATCCTATAAGCTTTATTTTTCGCCCTTATTTTTTCTTTTTACTTTTGCATCATGTAATTGCTGAACTGCGGTCTTCTTATGGTCTGGTGTATAGTAGTCAAAGGTGCCAAAGGCACACGCCTAGTCTCTCAGGTGAGTTAAGGCTTAGCCAAACCGCCTCGACTCTCGAGTGCATTAGGCACACAGGCACACTGAATTGGCCAACTTTTTGGCCTGAACTGGAAAATACTTGTTTGAACTTGTCTGAAACAGCTAAATATTGCCTGGAACCAGTCTAAAACAGCCTATACCAGTCTAATCAGTTTCAACCTGATTATATGGGTTAAGAACGGGCCAATTGGGATTAATAGCACGACCACACGGATTAAATTTCAAGTAATTTAATTTATAACAGGTCAATTGGGATTCATCACCCAACATGCATATGCACCTGTTTTATCACCTCTAGAATGAACACACTGGATTGTTGATTTCTCAGTGTCATTGGTTCAAGATCTTATCTTCTATGTGTATTGGAAAATTAAGTAGTGCAATAGTTTTAATATGAACTTTCTATGTCCTATACTCCTATACAAGACTCACAGTTGACTTGGAAGACTTAATGATCACGTTTGTTCCTTGGATTCTATTGATAATAAATTTTTAGTAACAAACAAATGATCCCAAGTAACTGGCTTTTGTTCCAAATTTTTAAATTTCCTTTCTGAGTTTTGTGTGTTTCGTTCTTGCTCTTTTTATAAATAATAATTGCTTATATTAGATGCTGATTCTGTTGTAATGTTTCTACTCCAGCTTTTGGCAAAGAATGCTCGTTTCAAGCAGATATGGAAAAGGCGGATGGGGATAGACACTGCTTCATCTGATGATGCATTGCATGACATGTGTCGTCTGTATGATATTGAGCGTGTGGATGCTGGGGAGACCAGTGAGGTGCATGAACAAGAGTAAGTTTCAGTTTTACACTTATACTTATTCACAGGTCAAATGATATACCAGTTTTAAAGGAAACGGCTCAAATGGCTCCAAAGAGTATTTTTAAGCATAAAATGTATTAAATTATTTTATTCAAGGTAGTAAGTTATCATCGAAATAATGTGATTATACTTGCGGTGGCACACTGATTTTTTATGAAACGAAATTAAATATGGGTAAAAGATATGTCCAACCATTTTGCTACTTGCAATTATAATATTTATTTTCGGCATTGATACAGAGACGAGGAGGAACAGAGACTAATGCAAAGTTTCTTGCCTCTATTACAAGAGTTCATTCCAAATGCTGCGGAGGAAATTGAATCTAATATTGACTATCATATGACAAAGAAAGGTGTATTAATTTTTTACTCATGTTCATTTATTGGTGAAAAATTTAAAATCTTTTTTCTAACACATTCCAAATTTTTTAACTTTGTTGATTAAACAGCATCAAAGGATGAGTTTGTATATGATTTGTATGCTGTCAAGGATGACAACATCAGCATGATGGAGGAAAACACTACGTCTCCATTTCCATAGTAAGGATTTGACATTGTCTTTTAAGTGCTATTAAATTACCTCAATGCCTTTGTCTCACATGAAGCCTGTTCATGTATTTTGGGTACAGTGTCCAAGTCGATGACGATGATTTCTACGATGGCCCAGATAATTCAGACTACGAGACTGATGATTCTAACGGTTAGCTTTCATTACACACCTTTCATGTTATGTTTTCACCCTTACCAAAGCCGCATGATTCACCCGTATTGCCGCTTGTAATTTTAAGCTTTGTCAGACATATTTAGATTTTTATTACGTTCTGTTGGTTTCTGATGGGTGTTCAGCTGAAGACAATCCCCTGAATGATTATCCTGATGAAGAAGATGAAGAGGAAGAAGAAGATAAAGATAGCAGTGAAAGCAGTGAAGAAAATTCAGAGGAAGTTGAGAGTGGATCTTCAATATCTGAAACGATAAGAGACGATGATCTGTCAGAAGATGATTCGCTGATGAATTATGATGAAGAATACAATGATGATGATGATGATGATGACGATGAGAGATATGTTTGGCAATAAGGTTAGTGTTCCGTGTGATTATATATGAAACACATTTTTTGATCATGCATAGTTTTGAGTAGACCATGGGTAGTTGGATATTGGCGGGTTCTCTTCATTCTTGATTGTGAAACCCTTACGGGAGTATAATTTGTACCTGGTGATTTTGATCTCTTATCAATGTGTCAATTTGGGAAATGTTTGGTTTTGTTTGTAGCTTGTGAATATTAATTCGTGTCTGTCGTTCCACACATCAGTCATAAGTTCACGAGTTCATGCACATCAATATATACTTCTCAAGTTTTATGACTTGAAGATTGTTCAATCGTTGTGCATACAAAAAGGAGTTGCGGCTTGTTAGCGTGTAGCCAAGTAATTTTCCACCAATTTGTCTTGCCACATGTTCATGTGTTTTTTTAATAGATTTTCATTAAATTTATACAGTTGGTCTATAAATCTGTAATAACTTCACTTGAATCCTCACTTGAAAAGGAAATAATTTCAATACCTTAATATCATTAATGTTGTAAAAATCTGTCTAGGCGGCTGATTAATCAGAAATTGTTGGAATGTCTTGTGAATTTTCTATAATTGGAGGCTTGGAGCATATAACCGATATAATAGCTAGGCGAAGGTAATTGATGTTTATGCAATTTCATCATTATAATCAGTCAATGGATTTACTGAAACTTTCATATACCAAAATACTGAAACTTAAATGGCATAGTTATTTATGTATCCCAACTAGCATCTAGCAAGTTCTACAACAGATATCATTAGGATACTCATAATTTGGCCATAAAACTTTCCATATGGCTTATGAACCAAAGATCTTTTATATCCACCATTGATGAGATTTTAATACACAAACTCATGGCTATTGTCATAAACTTTGTTACAGATATAGATAGTATAGTATAATCATCAGTCTATTTTAGTGTTTGTTTGTTGTTTGAAACAATTCCAAGTAAATGAGCAACATCTACGGCCATTGTTTGGTTCAAAGATAACTAAAATTTTAACATGCTATTGTTAATAATAATAATAATGAATATAGAAGATCAAATCTCAATCGATAAAGAAAACCTTATAAACCATGAATCACTTCAAACGCTCCTACAAAACAACAATCGATTCGTTTGAACCAAAAAGATCAACCTCGAAGCCCTGTCAAATTCACAACAGAACCAAAACAGCTCGTGTCCTACCTTTGTTCCTCATTACATGCCAACAAATAATTTCAGTAATTCGTGTTCAAACTAACATTTCTAAAAGGCGGCATTATTATCTTCATATCCTAGTTGAAGATGCTTTCAGTTGCACAAAAGATCAAAGAGAATGATGAATAATTAAACTCCATCTTGTGTATGATGCTCGCAATCATGCTAATTTAGTAACATATACGACCAATCATCGCATGAAGGGAAGTAACCATCTCATTTCTGACCCGTTTCCATTTGCAAGGTAATATAATTTTTTCCATGCCTCTTCTGAAAACGCTTCACGGCGAATCAGTCTTTGCCTACACAAGAATACGACCGTTTTAGCTGTTTGTAGATCAAACGCCACTGCAGTGCTGCTAAAGGGGCTACAAGAATTGTGTGATTGGGTGTACTTAAAAAACTGTAACATTATCATATATAAAATCCAAATCTGTTTAATAAGGTCGTTTTCAAATGACTTGCCAAGCAAAAGGTTCAGCTTTCGTCACTGAGAGAGTTTGACCTTGTGTGTCAAGAGGTCAAAACCGATCCAAAGAAACTTATGGTTGTAACTTTAATGCTTTTTTTATACTTTCTGAAAAATCATGTGGGAGTTCGTGAAGAACGTTCACTGCATACATTTATAGTGATAGTTACTCAAATTTATATGAAATAGTGGTGTCATGCATACGTGTGAATGTGTTATCAACTCTAATAATCTCTAAAAGCAACACAAACTAGATTAACGTTTTTGGGACTTCAGAGAGGAGAATACATAACCAATTTCTATTTATAAAGCTTCATAATTATGTGGCTTATGTGGCGAGTATGTGACATACCTGAGGTAATAGTGTGAAACAACAGCAGCTTCATCTAGAGAATAGCGAGGCAACATGACACGGGCATTTGTTGGAACATCTTGTAGATCTTTTCTTAACTTTCCAACTGCTGTTGAATGAGAAAAAGCACCCACCATCATGGTGTCATGCATCATCGACCTAAATGCATTCACCTGAACACAAAATACAGTTATAAAAACATCTATAGCACAAAACTATAAAAACATAATCTAAAAGGCCAAAAGAAAACTACATTGATTCACCAAACACTTCAAAACATAACAATGATTAAAAAACCCTAATAATAACCAACCGTTGCGACTTCTCTGGCATGAATTGGACTCCAAGAACGATCAGTCACTGGCTTATTAAACTGGGTAAATGTGAACCAGCTGTTATACTGTTTAAAGCAGAAACATAAAAAAGATACAGTCAAAACTCAAAAGTAACAAACAGATTAACGATGTTGCAAAAAAAAAAAGGGAAAGTCAACTCACTTGGTCAACTGCAATAAGGACAGGTATATCTTTAACAAGTGCCAACTCTTTCCTCAAACGAACCACCACACCAACAGAAGCATATGTTGTGGTGATTCCTGTCTGAACCAGGTCATATAAAGTTGAACCTTCTGGCAATGCCATTGTGTCAGCATCTTTCATCTTCCCAACACCAGCCCCATCACCAAGTGGTATCGGATCAAATATTTTACAAGGTAGCTTCAGTAAATGTGATTCATTATATTTCAAGAAATCCTGGATCACAGAAACATCTTTTTACTACTGCCATATCATAAAAAATAAACAAATAAAAAAATGAATCTTGCCCGCAAAATGTTTGCTGCTTGAACAGGGGTATCCCACAAACTAGTTTCATCATTTTTATAGAAAAGACCTCCATGTGTCCAAGATTTGCCTTCTGGAACATAAAATACCAACCAGCCTTCATCACGGGCCCAGTGAACAAGCATTGCAAGGGCAATACTCTTTCCACAGCTTACCGGGCCATCTAATACTATTTGCTTCTGAGCTGTCAAACCTGAATGTAAGATTGTAGATATCTCATATCTTTTAAAATTATATGCGAAATAGCTTTTAGCAACAGATATATAGCATATGAGATTGTAAAAAAAACTGTTGATGATCTTGTTCAAATAAGTTTTTTTTGGTGTCCATGAGAACCCTTTACTTGTAATCTCAAAACTCATGGCACATGTCAATACCCTACTAACAATGGGATTAGGTAAATAGCAAATTGTGCTAGGCAGTCAGGCATATATCCTTCCTTCAAGTGGTAACAGCATAAACCGGTTAAAGCATGATTCGAGTTTGAGACATCTGCTAGAGGTGAATCAGATGTGTACAGCTACACCATCCCTTGAAGGTTTTGTTCATATAAATTTTAAGATCTCTGAAATTAGTGTGTGCTTAACTGTTGCTGATTTACTTTGTTGTGTACTTGTGTATTGAGTTTGCTACTATCACTGCATTTAACCTAATAACACAATAACCTAAAAACTCAAATAAAATAGATCAAACAACTAATTTTGTTTACTCAATACTATCAACTATGTCCAAAACACTTACCCTAAGAAATATAACTACAAACAGTTCTAAACCCTAATAAAGCTGAAAACACACCTTTGCTATTACTAGACTGTAAAGGAGGATCAACAACACGTCTGAAATTATCCCGAAGATCCAAAAAACTATGCCTTATAAGCAACGCATCTCTCATTGACTCTTCAAACTCCTTCACCATTCCCACCGGCAAGCTCTCCGGCAACACCTCCTCCAGTTTGTTCCTACTGTAGACCAAAACAAATAAAAAACCAAATCATAATCAACAATCCAGCCATTTAAGTCCAAACATAATCAAATCCACAAAACTCAAATCACAAACTCTAAATAATCAAATGCAATACATTCATTCTACAAATGTTGACAAAACTGTTCCTACTGTATCCATCAATTTCATTCTAAACATAATCTAATCCACAAATTCAAATCTCAAACTCTAGATAACCAAATGTAACAAAAGCATTTCACAAACGTATAGAGGATACCTAAACTTCATATAACTGCAAGCGTCTTTTCTACTAAGTTCAGATAACGAAGCAGCTGAAGTGAACAACGGTCGTCCGTTAGGTCCGACGTCAAGTGACGTATCACGTTCATCTTCATCAAGTAACCGCCTCCGGTTTTTTTCATCGGAGATGAGGTCATGAGCTGCATCTTCAACGGAGGATGAGGCGACAACATCTTCCTGTTTGAACTTCGTTTTCGCTTCGGATTTGGATTTTTGTTGAGATTTGTTGCCGCCTTTCGATGACGATGATTTGGATTTTTTTGACGCGAAGGTTCTGGAAGATGTGAGGTGATAAAGTGTTGAATTTGTTGATGTGATTGTCGTAGGGATGATAGATGACTTCGCCGGTTGGGCGGCGGATCGGAGAAGTGACCGGAACATTTTTGTTACTGCGACGGTGTGGTGGTGGACGATGAGGTTTTGCGAATGCGAAAAGGGATGTGCAGGAGGGCAAAGATGTAATTTCCAATGTAATGAGCTGGGATGGGCCGGGCTACATTGGGCTGGGCTGCCACCCAAGTCGGTTAAGACCGATATTCGATTAGTGAGGGCAAAGATGTAATTTCCAATGTAACTTTAGCCGTTCAAAAAAAAAAAGACTATAACTTTAAAACTTGGGTCTTGGAATATCTAAATTCAAATACCTATAGTCAAAATCAAAATTTGAATTTGATTTCCGGTACTCTAACCACTTGAAATTAGTTTGGTTTAGTTGTTCACTTGTTGATAGTGGTAGAAAAACTTTGAAAAAAATAAACTGTTATTTGTGTCTAGACATTGGTCTACTTTCACTCTACTCTTTCCATTTCAATACTAGTTTAATTGCAGCTAGGTTGCTCTGTAGAGACTACTAATGGACTATTAGAAACGAAGTTGAGGGATTGGACGACGGACGGAACAACTAGCTAATTGGGAGACGGAGGGACAGAGAGAACTCTTTAACGAAAATAAATCTTGAAATTAAATAATAATAATATCTATCATTCAGTAGAAATTTAAGATAGAATCATTCAGTAGACTAATCTTCAAAGTTTATACTCGTCGTATGTACTTACTAGTTATCGACAAAGTTCCATATCCTTTCTCCCTATAAACATCTACAAATGTCTATCGTGATTGAGAAAAGTGGTTATATGGCTCATATTTATTTTATTAAGGCAAGTTTGATTTTTATAATATAAACTTCTTGCTGTTAGAAAACAATAATTTAAACTTAGAATATTTTTATCACCGGTCCTAACTTTTACATTTTTTTTTCATTTGACATATGTTAAAAAAACTTAATCTTGTTAAATTTTGTTCAAATTTCAAACTGATGTCTCAAGACTCTAAATCGAAAGGAGGATACAAGCAGATTGATGTAAAACTTACATAAAAACAATGCTCCAAATGACGTAACAATACTTCATTTAAGTATTGAAACATTGTTTGAAACATCATTTCGAAGTAAATTTACATCAATCGACTCTTCTTCTTTCTGATCAAAAGCCGTAAAACATCAGTTTGAAATTTAGATTTTTTAACGAAGATCAAGTGAGAAAATTTAGGATAAAAATTAAGACCGGTGACAAAAATATTATCATATAAAATTGTTATCTGCCAACTGCTACAACTTAGGTTTATTAAAATGACTTTTATTAAAATAAAATATAAGTACATATATTATCAAAAGTTGAAAGTAAGAGGTGATTTATGAGATTATTAGTACCTAAAGGGTGAGTTGTAAAATGTGAGTAAACTCAAAGGGTAGTTTGTAATTCTATTTCTAGGGCTTGAATTGATCCGTGTAACTTTTACACTCATCGTCATTCGCACACAAACTCACAGTGATAAACGCATCAGAGGATCTCGAAGTTTATCAGTGACGATGCTTACCGCAGATATACCACCCAATCAGACGATTTACGTTAAAAATCTCAACGAAAAGGTCAAAAAAGAAGGTATCTATTTACTGTTCTTTCATTGTTTCTGTTATGAGTTCGTAATATGTAGAATTGAAACTTGTAAGAGCTTAATTCATAGTTTAGAACAACTTTATTTGTGTTATTTAAGCTGTGTGTGGAAATTTGTACCTATAGGTTGAAAATGGGGGATGACTAGGGTTTGTTACTCTGTTTGTGGACATCATTGTCGTGGAAATAGAGAATTAGTGAAAAAAGTTGATGTTTTGTTTCATGTTAAGCGATACGAAAGCTAGTGTAATTGTTACTTTTGGTTGTTATACATGATGCTAATGTTCATAAGTGTTGTTTGAGTTATTGTATTCTTTGTTCATTATGGATCTTTGAGATAGTCATTGTTAATTAGCTAAAAATTGTAAGCAGGATAGAAATTGTAAGCTGAAAGCTTTTATAGTGAAAGAATTACTGAATTAGTATGTTATCACATATGAACCACAGCATACTGAACTTTCTACAATGTTATTGAGAGTAAGCTTACTTTTCATAGCTAGGATATGTCTTATAAACAAAAGAGAATAAAGAAATGGAAAAGTGTTGTTAGGGTGCTATCAGAACTTTTAGTCAAACATGATATCATATCATTGTTCATAATGAGATTTGAAAAACTTATGGGGAGTTTATCGGAAATGCATGATGGCCGGGCTAAAAAAAATATAATTACTGCAAGCAAACCAATAGAAAACATCTTTGACCGTTGATGGGGTCATGTGGGTAATATTGTAGTAATACAATGCATGATTTGAAATGTGCCTCATTGTGTGGTTAATATTGTAGAAAATATATTTTAGTAATATTGCCCCATAGAAATTTTTTCATGCTTACTCTGGCCACCCAAACATGTCTTGCATAAAGCTTTACTTCTGCATATTGTTTATATGATTGCAACTTTCATATTAGCTGAAATAGCCTATTCTTTTGTTTAATTTTCGGTAATAAGTCACATGCTGTTTTGGTTAGCAGAGTTGAAACGGTCTCTGTATGCATTGTTCTCCCAGTATGGGAGGATTTTGGATGTTGTTGCTTTGAAGACCCCTAAGCTTCGTGGGCAGGCATGGATTGTTTTCAGTGAAGTTACTGCTGCCAGTAATGCAGTTCGTCAGATGCAAAATTTTCCGTTTTATGACAAACCTATGGTGAGTTTGGAAACCCTAAATTGAAACTTTTACTACTTGTTCCCAACTTATCTAAATTTATTTGAGGAATGTTTACATATGTTAGTTTGTTCTATATCTTGATGCAATTGAATTTGCTAATTGATATATATTAGATAAATAATTCATAAAGATATAGCAACTTCACTTAAAACCTGCTGCAAGGGTTTATATATAAACAACCCTTTTTTTTAATCATGATGAATTTTAGCTTTATCCTTCCAACTTTGAATTTAAATGCATTGTGTGGGATTGCTACCACTTTTTGTAAATGCAATATTTTATCTTGTTGATTTGTTCATGTTCAGATGCCTTTTGTTAATGCAATATTTCATCTTGTTGATTTGTTAATGCAAACTTTGGACTGTTTAGCATCTAGTTTTGATCATGCAATTAGTTTTAACATTGTTTTGGTTCAATGCAGCGTATCCAATATGCCAAAGGCAAGTCAGATTGTATTGCAAAAGCAGATAATACATTTGTTCCAAAAGAAAAAAGAAGGAAACAGGATGACAATAGTAAGTCAAAACACACATGTGCATGCACTCACCTACATGCATATACAAACACACACACATGCATACACACACATACAAGCGTACATGCACAAAAGAAAGCACTTTCTACGTCTATCGTAGGCCCTTAAAACCCTTGTTTAGCTACCCTCTTGAGTGATTACACATGTCTTGTTAAAATGTGGGTACGTACACACACATGTGTCATGGGATGCACCGACACACACACATGGATTTTATTGTTACTGTAAAAGGTTATGGATAATGTCAGGATTATTTGTAAAAGATCATATATATTTTTTTGGAATGATCAAGTCTAAGATTATCTTTTTGGTACATTTTTTCATTTCAACCTTGGTTCATATACAGCTGAAAAGAAGAGAGATGGTCCACAGGCTACTAATGGTGTAAGAACTGACAGCAATGGAACCCCTGCTGTAAGTTTTTAAATTTTATGCACAGTTATTACCATCTTAAATATGGATATGAGAAGTTAATTAAAACTTTGTAATATAACAGTTTAGTAGTTTTTATGCAGTTTAGTAATTAAAACTTTGAAATATCTTGAATATGTTTAAGGTTTGAGTAATCGAGTTGGATGGTCTAGACACAACTTTGGGGCCAAGCCACCAACTATGGTTTTGGGGGACTATAAACCAAACTGATGGGGTTGGGTGGGTTGGCTGGATTGGCCGGTTTTACCACTTTAATCATTCAGTTTTGGCGGTTTAAACCTGAATTTTGTTAAATAATTAGTTCATTTAAAATGTTTTAAAACAAAAAGGACGATTCATGGTTAAGTGACCGGTTTGGTTTACATGGTTGGTTTAAAGTTTCAACTCAGACTGAATCGCCAAACTGCAAAATCCGAACCTAGCCATTTGTACCAAAATCCCGTCAAACCGGCCGATTTGCTTTGGATTGGGCAGTTTGGTTGGTTTCAACTTATGAACACCCCTGGTTTTGGGTGATTTATAACCTCTTCAACTGGTTTCCTTCATAGCTACTTTTTTTTTTAAAATTTTAATCATTTGATGAATTTCACAAACATGTGCAGGCTACATATCGAAATGGGAAGCCAGAAGAAACAACACCTCCAAACAACATCCTCTTTGTACAAAACCTGCCACATGATACAACAGAGGACATGCTGCAGCTTTTATTCAAACAGTTCCCGGGTTTCAAAGAAGTCAGAATGATTGCTGCAAAACCGGGTATTGCGTTTGTTGAGTTTGATGATGAAAATCAGTCCTCAACTGCAATGCAATCCCTGCAAGGCTTTAAGATCACTCCTCAAAACTCAATGGCCATCAGTTATGCCAAAAAGTAAATGGAAAAGAAGTTTAGGTTTCTTGAAATTGTGTTGTGATGGGTGGTTATTTGACCTAATTGCCTATGCTAGTTTGTAAGGAATTTTGGCAGTTTTAAACTCTCTTTTCTGTGAAGAATTTTTAAATCCATCTTATGGTAAAAATGTGACATTATTTTTTCTGTTTGCAAAGCAACTTAGATGTCTTAATATCCAACAGGACTCTAGTTTATGTAATATTCATCCGTCGTTAAAAGTCTTTCGAATACAAAATCAGTTTTAAATAAAGAACAATAACTTTATACATGTGTAAGTATTACTTTAACTTCCGAGAGGAGAATGTAGCATACTGTAGATGATTGGGTGAGTCAGTCGTTCAAAATGTCGTTAAAATTGTGTAAACGCATCTTCTAATTCGAATATATGAGTGGGATCATCTAATTTTATAACCTACTATCCAAATTAAACGCTTATATGAATTTTATATAGTTTTTGTATTTCAGCTCTTCAACTCTATTATCCGAGTTGATTATCTAACTGTATCACATATCTCAATTAACTCTGGCCAGCAATGTTTATAAATGCTCATATGATTTTTAATTTTTATGATTCTCTGTTTGAAATAGGTAATATGTTTTTCATATAACCACTAGTTTCTATAATGTGACAGTATAACCTGACATGATAAAACAAGGGTATATTGGTTTTTATTGGTCCCAACTATCACTTGTTGTCTTCTACCGGTCCCAACTATTGAATTGGCTGTCAACGGTCCCAACTTTTATCACATTGGTAACCACTGGTCCCGTCGTTAAATTTTTTTAACGCCGTTAAGTTTTTTCCAAATTCAATACCGATGTTATAAGCCTTATGATCAGAACGATAATATAAGTCGATTGATGTAAAAGTCACCTCAAAACGGCGCTCCGAACAACGAAATAGTGCTTCAATCGGGTGTTTAAACCTAACGCTGCTTCAATCGGATATAAAAATTTTATCGTTCAGAGAGCCTTTTCGATAAAACTTTTACATCAATCGACACGTATTATCCTTCCGATCAAAAGGTCTAAAACATCGGTCTTGAATTTGGAAAAAACTTAACGGCGTTAAAAAAAATTTAACGACGGGACCAGTGGTTACCAAAGTGATAAAAGTTGGGACCGTTGACAACCAATTTAATAGTTGGGACCAGTAGAAGACAAAAGGTAATAGTTGGGACCAGTAAAAACCAATATACCTAAAACAAGGGATAAATAAACAATAAGACCATTGTATAGTGTATAGCTTAGTTGATATGTTTACATTATGCCTTAAGTTTTTTAGTTTTACTATAGGGCCTGGTAAAAGTTTTAATGAAAAAGCTTTTCTTATATGCAATATCCAATAATCATATCTAAAAAACAATACATGTTCCACAAAGATGTTTCCCTATCACACATATATTATATTCAATAACGTCTACCTTTATTTTTATTTTTATTTTTGTTTTATCCTAAAATGACTAAATTCCAAAGCATCTTATCACATACTATGATGGATAATTTAGAATATTTATACAGGATTCATACAAATTGCAACTTTTTGACAACCTTTTTTGGTCAAAGTTAGATAATGGACTTGTAACAAATTCGACTTTGCCTTTGCTTTGTTTAAGGAAGTAGTGCTTGTCTGCTTGATGCATGGGGACATATGCTTTTCTAGCAATTTTCTTAACTGATATGTTAATAGTTTGTATTATCAAATTAGTATTTAAATATTAGTGTCTGGAACTGAACTCAAGACCTTCAAGAGAAATAAAGTCTCACACCTCCCTATACTTTTCTAGCATATTTATTAATTATTTTTTGCAGTTGGGCAATTGCTTTGGGGCATTTAGAAATGATGGAGTGAACGACCTTATTAAGGTCGCGAGTTCAAATCTTGATCCAGATGGTTTTCCAAAATAGATACTTTTGAGCAACTAAATAGGTAGACTAAGGTTCCGACTTAGGTAGACCCAATTTCGATGCCTACTCTGGTTGGTACTCGTACTCCATGAAACTAGGGTAGGAGATCCGGGTCAAATGCCTGGTTACTTTTAAAATTAAATTTATTAATTACTTTTATTAATTTAGAAATCAACTACGAAAAATAGTTTGTGGAGAAAAATGAAAATGATTATTATAGTATAAAATTAGGATGATTCAGTTATCATTAGGCCTGGCAATTATGACCCGTACTCAAAGAAAATGGGTTAGTTTGGGTCAATTTTAAAATGAGTTGGGTCAACTTGGGTTCCTCCTTTTTTATCCACGGGTCAGAATGGGTCGGATTATTCTTATGTCATGTAACCAACGGGTTCAAATGGGCACACTCATTTAT
Source organism: Tagetes erecta (assembly GCA_030867185.1). Classification (NCBI taxonomy): domain Eukaryota; kingdom Viridiplantae; phylum Streptophyta; class Magnoliopsida; order Asterales; family Asteraceae; genus Tagetes; species Tagetes erecta. Next base: position 13,284,757 of record CM061494.1, read on the forward strand.
GCAAATGGGTAAGTTTTCACCCAAATGAAAATCAGTGTCTTCTTTGCAAGCAATTACCATTTCAATCGATCCTTAATTTATACTAACAAGTGGTTTGATAACAACAATGATAATGCAAATCTGAAAGCGATTACAGATCTGAACGTGAACAATGATACCGATGACGAAGCTGAACGAGATCGATGATACCGATGACGGAAGTGAATGAGATCGACGATATCGATGGCAGATCTAAACGAGATCGATGATAACGATGACGGATCTGAACGAGATCGATATCGATGACGGATCTGAACGAGATCGACGATAATGATGGCGGATTTGAACGAGATCGACAACGATGACACATCAGAATGAGATCGAAGATACGATGATGGATTTGGAATATATCGATGACAACAATAGTGAACAACAATAGGAAATCAATGGGGTTTTGTCAGGTGGTGAATGATCTCTCGATGCTTTTGTTTAGAAAAGAAGAAACAAGGTTTTGTATTTGGGAGATCATAAACAGTTCTTGGTGTGCACACATTGAAACCTTGAAGTAATATCTCAGTTTTTTTCCTTATAGAACTGAATTTTTAGTACCAACCCGTCTCGACATGTTCTAACCCTGACCCGTTCTGACCCTGACCCGTTTTGACCCGTTTTTTAAATGACCCATCCTGACCCGGACCCATTCTGACCCGGAACCGTTTTGACCCAAACGCTTAACCCGACCCAACCCACCCATTTTGCCAGGCCTAGTTATCATAGTTAACACAACATGTACGATTCTTATAGTTTCTACTTAAATTTAGTTGTTGTGAAACGCTCTAAAAATTTACAACGCATCATATAATACTAAAATTTAAATGTTTTTCAACGTATTAATAATAAGTAATTTTATTTATAAAAATGGAAAGTGAATTTTGTTGTGTGTTAAGTTATCCAAACGTGTTGTGGGCCCTAAGATATATAATAAAATGGGCTAAAATGTTCAAAGTTGAAAGGCCCATATATATATTTTTAATTTTGGTCAACTATTTGACTCTCACCAACCATTGGTTATATTTTTCTATGACGCAAAAAAACTTCTTTTTGACTGCTTTTGTTTGCCTTTCACACGACAGTTTAATAAAAGAATTAGATTCATAAAACAGGCTAATCATCTTCAGTTTATTATTATTATTATTATTATTATTATTATTATTATTATTATTATTATTTAAGTGATGATTAAATATTTAAAATAACTTTAAATTAAAGAAGGTAAAACTTATGAAATATAATCCATATAGGTATTGTTTTATGATTATATAGATACCATGCTCATCAAATATAGTACACTTTCAACTAATTTACACCGTCTTAAGTTGAGCACGTGGGTGAGTGAACTCTAGTTGTGCTTTACTTGCGATCCGCTCCGGTCAAGTGGAACCTTGCCAATTATGAATGTAGACATTCCATGGTTGAATGAGAGTTAGTGACATGTTGAAAAAAAATAATATGATGTCTAGTTTGAATGAAAAAGAATGGTAGTGAATGGAATCACTTTACTAATGAGCATGGCATCAAACCCAAGACCGTTAGACCAAAAATACGGTATTGCTTTGGATTTTTATTCTGTAAGTCTCAAAACCAAGACCTTGGAATGTTTTTCTGTCTTTTTTTTAATTTTTTTTATTTTAACAGTTTTACATTTTTGACCCTCCAATTTAACTTAAAACCTTTAATATATTTATGACAGTGGCACTCCGATTAAATTTTGACATATTTACTACTTTGACTTTAACTTTGTTATCATTTTAAGGGAAAATGTCATAAAAATGTAACCAAGTTTACTCACTGTTCCAATTAAATACCTCAAACTTTTTTTGTCTCCTTAAAGTCACTGAAGTTTCATAAGTGTTCCAATCTTATGTAATATTTTTATAAATGTTTGAATTTTTTAAAATTGAGTTGGGCATATGAAACATACATGAATGATGATTATAAAAACGTGAAAGTTTTTTTCCAATCAATTTGAATCGAGATCTAAAAGTGAAGACTATGAATTTTCAACTTAATAACAAAGTTCTAAATTTATTGAGTTTAAGTCAAATTGAACAAAAATAATCACAAAATAGTATCTAAAGTTTATACATATTTCATTTGCCCAACTCAATTTTTAAAAATTCAAATAATCGTAAAATTAGTACATAGGATTGGAACACTTAATGGAACTTCAGTGACATTAGAGAGACAAACAAAGTTTCAGGTATTTAATTGAAACAGTTGGCAAACTTGGTTATATTTTTACAAAGTTACCCCTCATTTTAATATCTAAGTTTATATATATTGCGTTATTTCATACGTGACACAATACAAATGTATGACGGGATCACAAACGCGGCACCCGGCCACGTCCGATCTCGACACAAAAATCTAGTTATAACTAAATTAGCCTCCAACAATTTTATTGTATTATTATTAACTACCTATTCTCCAATCAATTCGATTCACTTCTTCTAATCTCAAGCAAAATATATAACCAAGTTTGTTAATGAAGAACGAGAGAGAAAAGAAACAAACAGAGTTAAATAGACACCATTTACAAAAACAAAAAGTTTAATTTGAGACGATCTAATTTCATTTTTAAAGTGTTCACTACTATGTCTCTCGAACATAAGACAGTTTAAATAAACAGAACACGACACAAGCAACTAAGCAAATATATCAGCTAAGATTAAAAAACTCAACCCGTCAACTAGCCGAACCCTAAAACCGATATAATTGGTTCCTTAGGATGAAGTGAAAAGAAAAGGAACAAAGTGGCGCCGCTAGTTGGACCCTTTGCGTTCTAAAAAACGCTCCCAAGTCCCAAGTGCTAACGTGAGCCACGTGTTACGATATTTTTAACGCCAATTCAGCCGTGACCCGTCTAATCTCAGTCAACCTTAATCTTTTGAATTTTCACTCTTTTAACTTTCTCTACAAGAATAAAAAACAAGAAGCTACCATTACTTTATTATATGTTATTATACTTATGATTTAAATATAATAAAATTATAACTATTGTTGTAAAATAACTTATATTTGTTTTATTTTCACTAATTTAGAAAAAAATAATTCCATTTATACGTGAGTTATATATAGATAATAATTTATAGGCTTGCCTTTTTATTTTTATTATGAGAGCTTTCCAATGAGTCTAACAGGTGTTAAAACCACCGTTAGTTTTTTGTATGTGTAACTCACGTGAAGTTATTTTTGTCTTTTCAGGCTGGCTCTGTCACTGGACGTGATTTTAAACGATTCTTTAAAAAAGACACCCATGCATGTAGTTTTTAAAGTAAAGACAAAGAGGGCAATTTAGGTATGAGTTAAAAGTTTGGAGCTGGAAACGGGATATTAGATCGTGTACTGAAGTTCAATGTCTCTCTTCCCTTCTTCATCATGCAATCTTTCTATCCATCACATGGAACTAACGAATGATGTTGGCTTGAAGAGGAGTCCAGTATGTTTTCAACAAAATCGATCAGACATTTGTTGGCATATAACCGCCCCGGGTTATTTTGTTCTCTTGGATTAAGTTTAGAGGTAGAAGAGGTGATATAGCATTGCAAAACTAGCGTGGTAGTCTATTGTAAGCGATTAAGCGTATATTTTTATTTGCATTTTGGTTCTTTCTGGGTCATAACGTTATACTAGTGATTTTCGTTTTTATATCAATTTTGTTGTTAAAAAAATTCATATTTTTATTCAAGGATAGCAATTAACAAACCATCACATCGTCCAATATTATTTTCTTGTAACATGTGGCTTCTTCATCTTTTGTTATTTGTTTCATTATTATTCTTTTACGGAGTATTTATTTTAAGCGTGATTTAATTCATGTTCTTATCTTGTATTCAATTTAACCTACACAAAATTTCAAACCCCATAAAAAAAGAATCTTAGGAATTTGATGCGAAACGAAGATTTGTAGCCCTTAAAGTTATTACTACAAACCACTGTTGGCTTTGCTGGCCTAATTTTAAAAAAAAAACTATTTATTTATACAAGCATCATTTAAAAAGTTTCAGGTTTAAATTCAAACAACTCTAAATGTATAAAGTTTACTTTAGGATTAGAATTAAGTAGCGTAGTCGTATAAACATTATAGTAGTTTATTTAGCCGAATAAAAGTAAAAGACCAAAAATCAGTTATGTTAAATCTTTAAATTTCTTAAAACTATGGTAGTGTTTGGTATGCAGTAATGAGAGATGGAATGAAATGAACCATTACAAGGAAGTGAAAAAAAACTTGTTTGGTTGCTCAATGGAATGAAAATGGACCATTACAAAGAAATGAAAAAACCCTCATTTTCATTCCATCCATCCCCCATGTTTTTTTCATTCCTTCAAGGAATGGAATAAGTTTTTTAATTAATGACAAGAATCATGACCTGACTCATGACCTAAACCTTGACCCGACACAGGTACCCATGAACCGGCCCAAGTCCTAACCATCGGATCGAACCATGACCCAACCCATGAGCCTAATTAAACAAGACTCGGCCAACCCATGAACTGGCTCATGGCCTGAACCATCAACCAACCCGTGACCCAACCCATATCGATCCATGCCCTGAACCATGACTCAAACCATAATCCAACTCATGACATGACCCATGTCTCGTACAATGACCGACCCATGTCCCTATCAAAGACCCAACACATGAATCAATTCATGACTCGATCCATGAACTGACTAATGACTTGGTCCATGAACGGACTCATGACCTGACCCATTAACCGACCAATGTGCTGACCTATTCCTCAAACCATGAACCGGACCATGGCCCCACCCATGTCTTTATCCATGTCCTAAATCATGTATTGACCCATGTACCTAGCCATTAGCCGATTCAAGGCAAGAACCAAGACCCGGCCCGACCCATAATCATGACAAGGTATTTTTGTTATTTTTAGAGATTTGTATTTCTTTCATTTGTGTTTCCTACCTACCAAACAAAAATTATTGATTCATTTTATTCATGTAAGGTAACCAAATATGATAATGGAATGGAATAGTCAATTTCATTCCTTTGTCCATTCCTTTCCATCGTTCATTCCATTCTCTCGTTCATTCCATTCTCTCGTTCATTTCACTACCCTATAATTAAGTTACTTTAGCGTTATTTCTTTCTGAAGAACCTCTTATATAATAAAAAATTAAAAACCCTGGTTCGTTTTAATAAACCTAGCCTTAGTAATATATTTCGGTAATAAAATCATGCCTGATTTTAAATATTAAATGCAAATTCATAAACTATTGTGTTTAGAATTATCCAGATATTTTACCAAAATCTACCTATTTTAATAATTGAGTAACTCATCCACATGTCAACATTCTAAGTACTCCACATAGGATTTTGCTTAGGTGTCATCCTCTAATTCAATTTGATGGTTGATTTCAATGCGGGTCATGGTATGCTCCATATTCGAAATAACCCGATATGTACAAATACAAAATTCACAAATTATCATCAATTATCACCTAATATAATATGTTCAAATAAAAATTTATCGATTATCATCATCTATCTCTTAACCCGATATGTTCAAGTTAAAACTTTACCACTTATCGTGAATTATCTCCTAACCCAATATGTTCAAATTAAAAATTTACCACTTATCATGAATTATCTTCTAACCCGATATATTAATAAAAAATTAACCAATTATTATAGATAATTTTCTTTATTTTAACATATAATTTTTGATAGAAAAATATTTATAAATATCCAAACCGATTTAATAGGGATATGTTAAAATAAATTTAATACCTAAATTTAAAAAAAGCATATAAAACCGAAATTCCGTGTAATACACGGGTAATAATCTAGTTATTATTTATATAATAAAGTACGTGAGTGATCCCATCTCTTCTATTTTTCAACATCCTCAAGCTAGGAAGCATGAAACAAACCTCTCATGCATGTTATTAATAGGATCACGGGACAACCCTTGCCCTTAAAATATTTTTTCAGTATTTTACGTATGTTTTTAGTGTTATATATACATACGTCGTAAAATATGATACATTGTAATATCATTTCATTCTTAAGAGAACGTAGGTAACAATATTTTTTTCATTATATATCCATGCATACCAAGGTATAGGTACATAATTATTCAAATCAAAATCGAAAAAACTAAACTTCGCTAGAACTGAAGTTGAATTTAGTTTCTGGATATTCGAATGTGGTTAACATCAAAATCAACTCCTCGAATTTGGTCTATGAAACGAATTCTCTGAACCGATTCAACTCAATATCTGGATTGAATTACATAATTTCATTATTAAAAATATTACATATATATGCTTAAAATATAGAAGTAATTTCAAATAAGAACTATATTTTTTAAAACAACTACTAAGAACAAGATAAAGCTAACGTTTCTATAACAATGATAAAGTGAAAACAAAATTATTTTATTTTATATTTTTTTATTGTTATTTGAATATTCGTGATCTTTTATAAAAAAAATAGAAATAATAAGACTCTTTCAATCGCTATCCATTTCTCATAAAAGTTCAATCACAATTATTCCCGTTTCAAGAAACAATGTACATGTACAATTAATATATTTAGCTACATTTATTTCTACAAATACTCATAAGAAAAGCTAGTAAACGTTTTTAGTTTAATAAACTGTGTGTTACATATACATAGAGTTTAAAAAAGTTTATTGATATCTAATTCCTTTTAGTGATCGAGCATATAAATAAAATTCATGAATTAAAATTTGTTAACATATATATTTTTCCAGAATAAATATATTACATATAAATATGTATTAAAATTTATAATTAATCTAGCTAAATGATCTCACATTCTAATGTGAATTGTCTTACGTTGCGGGGCCAAGTGACGAAATGTCTTTTGAAATTAGGTACATATGAACTATGATTATGATGTGCATGCTTGACAAATTTGCTTTTATATATATCTGTTACACGCATGTTTATTATTATAAGAATTAATTACACAAATAGTCCATGTGATTTAAAATGAATATATTAGGATTGTGTGCTAAAATTTTTCAGCAGATAATTTAAGTTTTAGTAACGATTTTGGGTAAAAACTAACTCTTGTTAAACTTTGTGTTAAATTAGTATGAATGGTTAAAATACTTTTATATAATTAGTGTGACAATTTATATAATATAGTACTATATTATAATATGAAGGACCATTTATGTAACGTCTAAAACTAAAAAATCCCACCCACATCCCTTCGACAAACGACTTTGGATGTAATGCATAGCAATATAGCATAAGACAATTTTTTTTTCTTAATGTCATTATAGAGACACAGGACACTAATAACAAAGTGCACATGACAAAATTTTAGAAAATTCACAAAACTATAGAAATTGTTTTGTTGGATAAATATAAACCAAAATATATAGCATCATGCATTTACATGGTTTATAATCATGAGGTGGTTATTTCTAATTATCGTTTGATGAAATAAGTTTAGTTGGTTCATAATTTAATGTGTTAAAGCCTAACTATCTTAATGTTATTAATAGTCCATGCAATTCATGATAACCAAGTAAAATTATTTTATATTATTATTATTATTTTTTTATAAACCTTTATAGTTGTATATAACCCTCTAATGGAACATATAGAGTTCTAATAAGTGTTTAATCATGTGAAAGTAGCTCACTTGATAGATGTTTTTTATTCTTATATATGAAGGTTTAATTTTTGATAATAAGGTAAATTAGTTTGATCTAATATTAAAAATTCACACGGTTAAAAAATGTAAACAAAAATTTTAATAAATTGATAAATGTATCATGTAAGGGGTAAATTAGCCATTTCTAATATTACATCACACAAACTCATTATAAAATTGAAATACAAAATTTTAAAATGTAATTTTGAAATTTATAGGGGATATATATAATTATTAGTGATTATTTCACGGGTTAAACTATGAACTTTGCTTTAAAAGTCCGGCCTAAGACCGTATGTAACCGTTAACGTACATATAAAAGGTGTGGATTTGAAGTTTTTTACGGTCAGGTCTCGGGCCCAAAACCCGTGAAAACTCATATCCAAACAATAATCTCGTTTACATGTTTTATCATTCCTATTATTTTTAGATTTAGGTTTAATTATGAATTATATTGTATTATTATGTTTGAATTGAAGTATATAGTTCTCGTATATATCAATATACTATACCTTGTTTTTAAATCCAATAATATTCTCTTTGAATCATTTAACCACCCTTAATTTAATTATCTTAATTCTTCAACATCATCAAGCCCCTTCAATTCTTTATTTACAACTCTATGTCTACAGTTAGTAAAGACTCAACCAACATTAGTAGTTCATAAAGGTAAACAATCTCTTCATCATCATTTATATCATTAACCATTGATTATGTATAGTGATTTTAAACAAAAAAAATCAGGTAAAGTAACCAGGTCTGTCAAGACCGGCCAAATTAAGCCCGTCAAAACTCAAGATAACTACATATTATATGGTCATTTTACGGTTCTTTCATTTATACTAATTGAGTTTCGGTCCAGTACGGGGTTTGGTGGTTCGGTCCGGGTAAAGCCCGTTTGCACACTCCTATATATAATGAGATACTTTAAGATACAAAGTAATGTTTATGTGTGAAGCGTGAAAAATAATTACGCAAGTTATGACCGAAAGATAAAATTATTACGCAAGTCATAACTAAGAGGTGAAATTCTTACCCAAGAACAACTCTTGCGGAAGAATTCCATCTCCGCATCTTACATAAGAATTTCATTTTTGCGTGATTATTCAATCCACACATAGAAATTATCACGCAAGTGTAAAGTTAATAACTAAAAGACTAAACCTAATTAAATAAGAACCGCAATTAACTCAAAACAATATGTATAGAACAAAATGCAATTGGAGTACTAAGACTAACAAGCGTTAGTAAACTATTAACTCAAAGGCTATTATGGTCATTTCCTATCTATTGTTATGGTTTATTTAGTAATTTTAGTTTTAAAAATCTTACTAATAAATAACAAATAGAAGCTTCGTTTTTTAAACAAAAAATACAAGCTAGTTTTTGAAGTTAGAACATAGATGTAAGGTTTCAAAAACGACCCTTCTATTTGTTGTTTATTAGTAACAATTTTAAAACAAAAATTACTAATTTAACCCTAACATTAAATAAGAAATAACCAGCTTGTCCGTGCTTTTCTATTCCGCTTTGCCGCCTATTAAGAGAATAGGTCCCGTTCAAGAGGTTCGCCTTTCTTCATCTATACTAGCTACCACGCATGAGCCCATAGAAAGAATTTCAGCATCCCTCTCTAGATAATAGCTATGTGAATTAACATTTAATTAATGTCTGTTCATTAGATATAAAATGACCACAATAGTTTTGTGAGTTAGCAAGTAGTTAACATCTGTTAGTCTTAAATACTCAAATTACAAAAATTAGAAATGTAAGATACTCAATTGTCTAAAATTAAAATATATATACTCTCGCGAAATAACTTTGATACTCAATATTCAAATTGTACTTTGTTTATATGCATAACGAACTATTTAGATTCTAGTTACACATAAATTTATAAAACTTGTATCCTTTTAAAACACAAATAAAACTATATATACAATCCAACTTAATAAACAAAAACAACCCATCACCATCATTCATTCATACTATCACACGATAAATATATAAAAAGAATACGTGTTTATTTTCCATTCTTCATCTCTAACCCCTTCTCCAATCTCTCTCAATTTCTCTCTATAATGACCTTCTCAACCTCCTCCGAAACACCTCCACCACCCACTTCCACTTCCTCTTTCTCTTTCTCCATGTCTTCATTCTCCAACCAATCTCCGCCATCCCGAACCACCGGACTCGCTGCCCGGCTTGCCGAAAGAACTGGCTCAGGCATACCTAAGTTCAAATCAATCCCTCCGCCTTCACTCCCCATCTCCCCGCCCGCCGTCTCTCCGTCTTCCTACTTCGCTATTCCCGCTGGTCTTAGCCCCGCTGAGCTTCTCGATTCCCCGGTTCTCTTATCGTCCGCAAACGTAAGTTCTCTGGATTCATAATTTTTTTAAAACGACAAACTATCTTACTACTTTTACTTTTAAATAACATATTTTATTAAAAACTAACTAGCAAGAAACTAGACAAGACGTTATAATAAAACAAATCTGACACATGAAAATCATAAAATTTCACTTTATTTGTTTAGTATCACACGATTATGTTATTAAAAACCGTGCGGTAATAAACTAGACATGACGATACATCAATACAAACCGAGACACATCTATAGAAACATTAATATAGAAATATTAAACATTGTTTTTTTAATTATTTCAGATTTTACCATCTCCGACGACAGGGTCCTTCCCCTTTCATGCTTTCAATTGGAAAAATCTCACCGGAAATGTCGAAAATCAAGAACAGAGCATCAAAACAGAGCAAAAAAGCTTCACGGATTTTTCGTTTCAATCTCAATTAAATCATCAAACTGTAAGTTCTGATCATACTCTGTTTAACTAATGATATGTTAAACTCTTAAATCATTGATTTTGAAATTTGATTGTTGAAATTCAGGAGCAACAAATATATTCAAATTCACCTCCGGTTCAGAGCTTTTCCCCTGAAATCGCTACAATTCAAACCGACTCCAATTCACAAAATCAAAGCTTGCAATCGGGAAATGAAACCAGTAACAGCAATTTCAATAATCTATCAACGAACAAGAAAACAGAGGATGGTTATAATTGGAGAAAATACGGGCAAAAACAGGTGAAAGGGAGTGAAAACCCAAGAAGCTATTATAAGTGTACGTTTCCAAATTGTTCGATGAAGAAGAAATTGGAGACGAATTTAGATGGTCAGATTACAGAGATTGTTTATAAGGGCAGTCATAATCATCCGAAACCGCAATCTACGCGACGATCGTCGTCTTCTTCGGGTTCGAATAATTTGCAGATGAGTCAAGCTTCAAGTAATCATGAAGTTATTGATTATCCAGATCAGAGCTATGCTTCTCATGGATCTGGGCAGGTTGATTCTGTAACCACGCCGGAAAATTCGTCGATTTCGGTCGGAGATGATGAGTTTGATCGGAGTAAGTCCGGTGGGGATGTTGTTGATGAAGATGAACCTGAGGCCAAAAGATGGTAAATTTGTCAATTTGAATATTTTGTTTTATTATTGTTTATTTTTAAATATTTTTTTTTGAAAAATATTTTTTTAATGATGGTTGATTAATTTATTATTTGGTTTGAGTTGGTATGGAATGACTTCGAAGTTTTGAGAAATTTTATGGTGTTGTTTAATAGGAAAGTGTCGGAAAACGAGGGGATATCGATGATTGGTGGAACGAAGACGGTACGGGAACCGAGGATTGTGGTTCAAACGACGAGTGATATTGATATACTCGATGATGGTTATAGATGGAGAAAATATGGGCAGAAAGTGGTTAAGGGAAACCCTAATCCGAGGTATTTGATACTATTTGTTATTTGTGTTGGTGGTTTGAAAGTTTGGTTGAATTGTTTTATAATTTGATATATGTTTTAATTTGTTTAGGAGTTACTATAAATGCACAAGTATAGGTTGCTCGGTACGAAAGCATGTGGAGCGAGCATCGCAAGACATGAGGTCAGTTATAACAACCTACGAGGGGAAACATAACCATGATGTCCCTATGGCTCGTGGGTCTGGCCATCGGTTGCAAGCTTCAACCCAAAGCAGCAATGGGCCCACTATGGCGATCAAACCTATGGCACTTTCTCATTACCAAGCTGGCAACTCTATAATCGATCCAAATCATGGCTCGAGGTACCCTCCCTCGTCAGATACTCAAGCACCATTTACTTTAGAGATGTTACAGAGTCCTGGAAGTTTTAAATTTTCAAGATTTGAGAATGCACTCAAGTCCAATTATATTGAACAAAATAATTCAGAAAGAATGTTTTCCGCAACCAAAGAAGAACCTCGAGATGACTTGTTCTTCGAGTCATTACTGTTCTAGTGGTTTTTTTCATAGAAGGTTAATTCACACACCTAATACTTACATAGAACATACAAGAAAATTCTTTTGTTGTTTTATTGCCATGTTGTTTGTTGTTTGTATATTTTTTACAAAGCTATATGTATTTTTTTTGTAAAGAAGATCACAAAGGAGCCAGTTATATTTTTATCCTTCTTGATTCGAACCACTACAATGTAACACATCATAAAGATACCTTGTGACTTGTTTATTTATAATATGTAAAATAGTGAAATGTTTTAAATCATCCTTTAATATTAAGTGTATATATATAATATATTACAAATATGAATAGCTTAATATAAATTTTTTAGTGATCAAAATGTGAAAGTATCAATATTTTCTTAGAATTTGACAACATGGGTGCCTATATTAAAAGCCCTACTTTGACGAAATCAAAAACTGATTATAATCTTTTTAATTTTAGATATCCAAAAACAAACTATATAACTTTTTTTAAACAAAAAATCTTTAACTATTTATAAAATACATGGACTTTTTTTAACTACTCAATTCTACATGTTAAAAAGAGGTAGGTTGTGAGCAAACTTGAAGGATTGATAGAATAAAATAACGTTTTGCAAGTGTAGTAGGGCCATAGGGAGGAGATAGTTTTCACATTATTTAAAACAAGCGTCCGTCATTGATGACATACTCATAGGCCCATTTACATTTAATTCGATCATTAATAAAAACAAATAATTAGTTTTGATTATTTTACACGTCCACTTAAATAATAAATCTTTTTTTTGTTAACATATATTAATCAAATTTGATTAATACCAATGTTAATTTTATATCTATTTCTTTAAATTAGAATATGTTTAGGAGTTTTATCAACGTATTATTTAAATAACGTCAATTTGGCATATTTTCATTGGTTTCAATTATTTATTAAAGTTATTTATTAAATACTAGAGTAAAAAGCATTTTTTTTCCACAGTTTTGATGGTATTAATAAGTTCATGACAATCTTTATGATCTCAAGATTCTCACACTTAAAAAGACAAAATTTTACCCACACGACGTGCAACATGTGCGGGGAATATTACGGACGTAAATTGTTAAGAATGTATCGAACCTGTTCATGACATCAAAACCCAGAAAAAAAAAACTCTTATTTACTCTAAATAATATCATAGTTTAGTTTACATAAACATAAAGATTAGCGGTATAAAGGCTGTCACATACCACAACTTAAAAAAAAGTAAAACTAAAAAAATGGTGTGAAGGAGCTAGGTTTGAATGCGTCAAATGTTTATGGCGAATTGATGATGACGGTGATGACGACTTGAAAGTCTAGATTAACTTGATGAATACGCATCGTTATAGTAATGGTCAACCTGCTTTGCTGCAACTTGCCAAGAACCTTCCAATTTCTTTTTCCTTTATAGAAAAGGTAACAATTAACAAATTATATTAAAATTTGGATTCTTTAAGAATATATATTCTTAATTATTAACTAAGCAATCGCTAGCAAATTCGATATACACCGTGAATTGTATTTATGGATTGTGATTATATCGCGTCTAGACATTTTTGATAGAGATAAACAGATAGTAAATAATATGATACGATATGATATGGAGTTAATTAGCAGATTTGAGAAATCGTAGAAGTATGTTATACAAAAGCTAGTGAGTTAGAAAGAGAATAAATATGGGATATATTAAAACTACTAACAACCTACTAGCCCTAGAATATATGGATGAACAATGTAGTGTGATAGCTCAAACTTTGTGACAAAAACTATAGGGTTTGCATGACATGATTTTATGTAGTGTTGTTATTGTTTCATGTTTTGTTGTTTTTTCTGTCTGGGAGCTATCTTGGATCTAACGTTTTGTTAGTGGTCATTATTTAGTTTCAGTAGAATTGTTAAAAAAGATATATATAACATATATTATTGAATGCCAATACTAGTGTCCTCAATTTGACAATATTTATAAAATTTAGAATATTGGTACCATTTTCTCCTAAAAATGTACTCGTTTTTTTCTTAGTTGTTTTCATTTGTTGATATTAATACGTGTTATGATCGACTCCTTTTTTATTTAAAAGCGAATGTATCGTGCATCTTTATTAGTTTACGTGTTTATGTACATAAATAAAATCCAATTGTATGTAGAACATCATGTTTAGCGTATTATATTTGACGATACATACCTACTAAACTATAATAGTTTTACAAATATAGTTTATTTTGAAATATATATTAATTAACTTTCTGTTAAAAATGTGCTTGTTTTTTGCCTTTCATCTCTATGTCACAACATAAGCTGATTTTTTGTATGTATCGATATTACAATATGTGTATACGTATACATGTAAGTGCGAGCTAGAATATGTACTATATTATAATGTACATGCTAAATAGCATGTGCCTAATATAGGGTAGCAATTCATGATGTATTTGGTTTATATATAAGACATTGACACATATATTAAATACACCTGACCTAGTAAACTAACTAAAACATAACCTACTTGAAATTAGCTAGAGTGACAATTGTATGATTTGATGAGTTTAAAACAATAAAACACGAAGATGATTCATATAATTTGTTTAGTTAATAAAATGACATGTAAAAACAGATTAGTGAGATAAAATCAAGCTATAAACATTTTAATAATGAGTTATAGTATATTAGTATATATGCTATAACACATGTATGTGTTATGATTTGGTTTGAAAAGGTCAAAATGAATAAAAACAATAATACTAGTGGTTTTGACATTACGTGTCCAACACGATACATATATAAAAGTAGTCACGGACCACAACTACATGCGTTCACACCGAAGCAAATATCTAGCAAACCAAGATTAGGGGTTTTAAATTTTTTTTTAGCAATATCACTATCTAATTTTTTTTTGGACAGCGAAACGAATAAAGTCCGGCTATTCGGGGTAACCCAATGGCGAAAGGCAACCCCAAACGCTCTGTGAACACAGACAGCGCTGGGACGCTGGGTAGCCGAAGCCTACCTATTAAACCAACTCCAATTCGGGAGAAACCCACTAGCCCGTCCGCCCGTAGGCACGACAACAAGCTAGCGGTAAAACCCGTTTGGCTCAGAGATCGAACTTATGTTGACCACAAGTCTCCCTTCATTGCCCCCATTTGCCCCTTCCAAAGTGGTGGTAGTGGGACTAGAACTTGGGTCTCTTTTGGAGAATCCAAGCCTCTTACCACTACACCACATTTGAAGTTGCTATCGCTATCTAATTAATCATCTATATTTATGAGTACATAATATTAAGGCTCACATGACACGTCTATGAAAGAAAGCTTGAATATAAGTTAGTCTCCAATCTCAAATAAGAGATGGTATTTAAAAGAAAACACAGCTTAAGTTATAATAAAACCTTCAAACCGTTAAAAGTGAGATGACTCTAAAAGATGTTGATGTAACTTATAAAATTTTAGGATTTAAAAAATGATGCTAAAAGTAATAATATAATAACTAAATATAAATACTTCAATTACATGTTAAATAACATAAGAACACAATAGGTCCATTTGTGTTTGTACGTGATAATGAAACATCTCACAATCCATAACTAGACAATTAAAACAAAATAACACAATGACTGTGACAAATTACTTCATAACAAAATGAATCTATTGTGTTTTTACATGTTATTTTACACAATATAGAACTCAATATATCCATTTGTGTTTGTACGTTAATGCCAAGCATCTCACAGTCGAGAATTAAACAACTTGAACAAGATAGCACAATGACGATGAGGAACTTCACAAAAAATGAATATATTGTATTATTGTGTTTTTACATTTTAGAAAACAAAATAACACAATAGATTTATGTAATGACATAATTGCCCCATGGTTGAATTCGATGCAGTTAGGCCAAAAGAGATTTCATAACCAAATGAACTAAACATAACAAATTGAATCGAACAAACCGTTAATCGAACCACTGAACACCACATCAAACATTTTTTATGTACGAATATTACTTACTCATTATATAATTTTTTTACGAATATATATCTATACATTCTAATAAAATAGAGTTTTAGATGCTACATGGCATTCAGTAGAGCCACTATTGACATTCAATTCTCGCCAAAAAATGTATGATGATCCCATATTTACATCTTCATTCATTCATTACTTCATTCATATTAATTTTTTCAAAGGTTTACAAAATATAGTTTCTATACATGTGTTCTAATAAATAAGGAATGTCCAAATTTATTTCAAACTATTTGATTAAAATAAAAGATTTTCAAATCTTTTTCATAATTTATGGACAAATACACTTACTATATCTACAGGCTTCGCTAAAATAAATAACTTTTAGTTAAAATTACGAAGTGACAAAAAAGTATTTATAGACTTTTGTTAACTTATTTTTTTATTTTATAAGTACCCTTAATTTTTCTATCTCTTTAAAGTCATTGAAGTTTCATTAAGTTTTTCAATCATATGTAATAATTTTACGTAAGTTTGAATTTTTTTTAAAGTTGAGTTGTACAAATGAAACATGTATAAATTATGATTACTAAAAAATGAAAGTTTTTATTCAATTATTTTGAATCAAGATCTAATAGTAAAAGAAAAGAGTTTGCAACTTAAAAACAAGGTTTTATAATTAGTAAGTTTAAGTCAAACTGAATAAAAATAATCACATTATCCAAAATTTATATATGTTTCATTTGCCCAACTCTATTTAAAAAAGTTCAAATATTAATATTCGTAACATTATTTCATAGGAACACTTTACAAAACTCCAATGGTTTTAGAGAGACAAAAAAAAGTTTAAGTATTTAATTGGAACAATTGTTAAATTTGGTTACATTTCTTTAAAGTTACCCTTATTGTAATTATACCTAAGTTTCATCATATTTTTACTAGTTGGGTTGTATTTGAATTATTAAAGTTAAGTTGCATAAATGAAACATGTATGAATTATGATTACTAAAATGTGGAAGTTTTTTTTTCCAATTATTTGAATCGAGATCTTATAGTGAAAAAAAAGAAATTTACAACTTAATAACAAGGTTTTAAAACTATTAAGTTTCAGTCAAATTGAATAAAAGTAATGGCTTTAAAGAGACAAAAAATTCAAATATTAATATTCGTAATATTATTACATAGGATGCATAGAACACTTAATGAAACTCCAATGGCTTTATAGAGACAAAAAAAGTTTAAGATATTATTGGAATACTTGGCAAACTTGGTTTACCATTACTGTAATTATACCTAAGTTTCATTATATTTTTACGAGTTGGGTTGTATCTGAAACAATAACTACGCTTACACATTCCCTCCGATGAATAACTTTAACTAAAATTACGACGTGTCAACAAAGGACTTAAGGATATTTATTAAATTCTTTTTTATTTTCAAATATATATTACCTGCCACCTTATTGTAAATTTTTTGATATTAAATGAATGAAATATTACTACTGCTTTAGCAATAAGTTATTCACTATTATTAGTTAATATCGAAATCATATTTTTTGATATTAATTATCGTAACTATACATAAGTTCTATCATATTTTTACGAGTTGGTTGTAATATAAAGAATATGTTTTCATGCATGGTAATTGTGTTTAATATTATAAAGTAAAAAGCACAGGCATGTGTAATTAAGTAATATTAAAATAAAGATAAATATACAAATGAAATGTTTTTCTACTTTAGCAAGCACTTATTTCATGTAATATTTAACTTTCTTTCAAATATAATTTTTGTAGAATTTTTGAAATTATTTATTATAAATGATTCCACCATATAACACACGATCAAATAACATTTTTTTTAAAAACTTAAGTTTTTCATATTTTCATTATCATATCCGTGTAACATGATCTAAACTAGTAATAATAATATAAATTTAAGGTAGTAATTTTAACAAGCTTAAAAACATTTTTTAAAAAGATGTATATGCACCCCTTTATATAATATACATCTTGTGTTTATATTAAAAGCATTTTATTGGTTACCCACCAACCGACCGCCAATTTAAAGACTTCAAGTTTCATTCACAAGGCCAAATACAATGTCTCACGTGCAATACAATCACCATGCTAGCTAAATCCTATCTTCCACCATCGAAATCTACCTATTAATAGTAATAATTTTATAGATCATATATAATAGTAAGTACTTGGTGCGAAAATCTTAAGAGCTGATCAGTTTCCTAGACTGATTGTGTTGGAAATAGATAAATCAGTTTTATGAAATAGTATATTTTGCTAGACGTTGGTTAATAAAATACTCTTGTTTTACTATACGATTGGTAATTATGATGTTTCAATAGCCTCTTGAAGTTTTTTAATGCGAACACTAAGGTTTTTTGAACTTACTTAGAAAGAACGTCTATATGTGTAATAACTATGATTATGTCAAGGAAAAACACAAAAAATTGTTCCTCACATTTGTAATTATATATGTTTTAGTTGTCAAAATTTCAAGAAATTCGAATGACTAATTACTGAAGTTAATTAAGTGAATCTTTTTGACCTCAAAAGTCAAATATTTTTAGCATATTTGCTATAAGTTATAGACAACCCTCTAGTAGAGCACAGTCTGCATTTATATCTAGCATGCATAGTCCATTAGTCAACTTTAAAAACATTCTTAAAAGACCAAATTTAAAGATGCTTGAAACTGCATGAGTCTTTAGTTGTACCAATTGATGTTCTTTGTTGAAGGTGTTAACCACATCATGATTCACACGTTTTTTCCCCTCCCAAAAACTAACACGTACATTTGACCATGCATGCATATATTATCATTATTATTATTATTATTATTATTATTATTATTATTATTATTATTATTATTATTATTATTATTATTATTATTATTATTATTATTATTATTATGTATGCTCTATTGTTGAAGGTGAGAAATCAACAAGTCAATCCCATAACACTTAATTCAAAATACACCGGCTGCGAGAAAGTCTTAACGATAATATGAGAAATCAATAAACTATAATTCATAATCATAATCATAATCATAATCGTAATGTGAGTAATGAGAGATAGATTGATTGTGGCTCAGGACTTGAAGTCTTAAAAATGATTTAATAATTGGTCGTGAGAGTCGACTCTGAGCGAAGTTGCTTGAGAGAACTTGATCATTATTCAGAGTTCCACGACAGAGACGATCCGGTGGTTTCGTTGTCGTACGTTGAGTTTCTGAGTCGCTCATAAACGTACTGAACTTTCAAATTGAGTTTCTAAGCCACTAAATCAAATTATATAGGCAAGATCATGCCATAACATTCATGTACTAGCAAAAAATTCTAAAAAAGACTTACATCAACGTCTTCACGAAAATAAAAATCACAGAAAACGTTTGAAATTATTCGACTAATACGTAGACTCAATTGAATAAAGTAAGACGCGTTACACGTACAAGTTTAATTTTTTTAACAACAGTATATATAGTCTCTATACCAATTAAATTACCACTAAACCAAAATACTGGGTTTAAACTCGTAACTTTTTGGTTGAGGAGCACATCATTTACAACCAAGTTACCCTCCGTCACATATGCCCAAATACATAAATATTTAACTTAAACAATTAAACATAACATCTATGTTTTAATACCCATTATCAACTTGTTAATATATTATATAGTATTATTATCATGCTAAATACATAAAAAAGTTTTAAGGTCTTTTGACGAGTCCACATAACGGCTTTGGATCATTCTTTTAACGAATCCTCTTTCTCCGGTTAACTGTTTTTGCGTTTTAGGTATCTTTTATGGAAATCACAAATCGGAAATTAGAAAACTCCTCTGACTTGCGATCAAACTAAACACCGATATTAAAAGCTCATTCTAACACGTGTGAAAAAATAGACTAAAAATGTCATTTCTACCTCTCTATGGGACCATTTATGTTAGAAATTATAAACAGAGGAAACAAAACTATTAAGATGAGACCAAAACTATTGATGGTATCAAAATACAGAGCTCAAAATTACAGTTTACTCAAAAAAGTATTAGTAAGTAAACCTAATCGTTATTGGGCTAGGGCATAATTTAAATATCTAGTTTTACTAAAAATCATTTTGTTAAATACATACTAACCTAACAGGCCCAACATACAACACAATTAGACTGGACTGGACTCGACACGATGCACTCCAATAGCTCGATATAAAGCCCATAACTAATCCTTTAACAGTTTATTCATTATAGTGATCAATCCATAACTAATCCTGGACTGGACTGGTTTCGGTTTAATAAACCGAATGAGGAATAATCGGTTATGGTTTTAATTGTTTAGGGATTATTTTTTATGAAAAATTGTTTTTTTAAACGATTCATAGGCTAATCGAAAAAATAATAAAATATTAGAAAAACCGGTTATTAATCGTTTTTTGAAAAAAAAAATGTCTTAATAACTGAAGTAACTGGTTAACCGAGTGTGGAGAGCTTCTCGAGTTACTAGATTCTTGGTCCCTTAATTGGTTCTAAAAACATCATTCGTGTCATTTTGCTCATTACATCCTGGTGTATTTGAAACGTTCGGAAAGATCACATGTTCAACAATCACTCAAAGATGGTTAGTGATGTCATGGGCTGTTAAAATCGCTTTAGTTCTTATGGATTAAAACCAGAGATAGAATGTCGAATCTAATTCGGATACAATGGTATAACTTTGCTTTGTAATTTCCCTTTCTAGCTTTTTTTACCACCAAAGAAGAATGATACCAGCAGCACCTAATAGTAGCAATATATGAGCAATTATTCTTCTGGTTCACTATATGAAAAAAGAGCTTGAGATCTTTAAGGTTTTATTTTCATATCTTGACTCGATCAATTGGGTTTTTCACAATGGGTGTGATTTCTCCTTGATACTATTCCTGAGAGAGGCAGGCCTAGAACGTTAAAATTAGAGCGTTAAATTCTGTATGGACGGTTGACATTCCGTCTTAGGAAAACTTACTCGGGTATAATTAGTTCTAAACGCAGCTAAATAAAGTACGTAGCGATATACGCAGACAAAAATTACAGGCGACAAAGAGAATTATAAACTGAAACTATTCCACTCTGATCGACAACCCAATGTTTAGACCTAGTTTTTATCTAAAGGAAGTTGGTGATTTTTAGATCTTCCATAAGCGAGTTTAAAACCGAACGCTTATTAGCAAATTTGCCACCTTTGTTTCTCATTTTTCACAAACATATGACAGAGGATCACTTGGACAACATAACGGCCTCTACCATATGGTATATCTATTGTACATTTTGGAGAGGGAGCGGAGTCACCTGAATGAGACGCATTTTCATCTTTAAAAGAGAGCGATGTGGTGCGTATGTGAATGAAGAAAGAGTGATCAATGAGTAAAAACTTCTCTAGTACTAGCCACACTCTTCCCTCTAATACTTGTTAGTTTAACTATTTTTTTTTATGGTTAACCCTTATGTATAGCCTAGTAATAATATATGAAGTGTTAGTAAAAATTGTTCATATCAAGTAGTGTAAGGGTTTTAAGTTTCATTTTAAATTTAGAAATGGATATAAGAATACAAGTTGGGCTTAGAAAATCTAGTTTTACATCAAACAAATTACCAATATATGCATGCATGTTCTTTTAACAAAGGGGCGTGGGGATAGAGAACGTTGTCCCTCTAGGCATGGAGATGAGTGTGTGATAAATTGTCTAAAACCTTTATTGGGTATAACATTCTTTTCTCAATTATCCATGAAGTTGTGCCCCACATTTTCTTTTTTAAGATTTTCTTAACGGTTAACAATCAGATCTTAGTTTGACTTAACTTTGAATATGGTACGTACGTGTAGTTATAAGAGGCCTCAAGTATTTAAAAGAAACATATATTTAATCTACTTCTAGTAGCAACACTTTGATAGTGATAGGGGTAATTAATGGTGGATATATACAAAAATTTTAGAAGTAGGGTTTGAAAAACTTTTCATTATGGGATAGTTTTATACCTAAAAATATTAAAAAAAAACTTTTACTTGACTCTAAGGATGAGACTTTTTTAGTGAATATATTTGTTTGTTTTGGTTTATCCAAAACCTATTAGTAGCTTTGGGTTAAAAGTGAAACAAGTTAAGAAGATCAAAAAATGCAAATTAATGTTCCATAAAAACTGTAATAAATCAACTATAGTTAGATTCGAACACTCAACCTTTTAATCAAAAAGCAAACACGCTAATCCACTACGCTATGCGGTCAACTGATGTTTTAAACCCAATTTTATTATACATATACTGATATACATATATACTTATATTCAAAGAACTTTGGTGAAATATTTTGTTTCCACTACCTGGGGTAATGAAGGAAGACTTGTGGAACCATAAGTTAGATCCTTGATCGAGCCGAACAAATTTTACCGTTAGTTTGCGGTGGTGCCTACGAGCAAGTGAGTTAGTGAGTTTTCTCCGAATTAGAGGTGGTTTTCCCCGAAATAAGTGGACTTATAGGTTACTTAACGTTGTCTGTGTTCGCAAAGCGTATGGAATCACCTTTCGCCATTGGTTACCCCAATGAACATAAATTTATTCGTTTTACTAAAAAAAAGAAAAGAATTAGATTTATTAAATACAAAAAAATTCCTTTTACATAAATAAACTTATAAGTTTGATGGGAAAGTACACCTAATCCCTTTAACTGCTTTTTTATGACAATATGTTTGTTCTTTCTAACATAAATTCCTAGATTTCGAAACGGTGCTCAATCAGTGTAAGTTTTATCGTTTTTTAAAACATTGTTTATTGTTTGGAGCACATGTTCAAGATAAATTTTTACATCAATCAACACATTTACTCCCGATCAAAGCCGTAGGACATTTGTTTGAAAATTTGAAAAAAGTGAACGGTGTTAACTGTTTTTTAACGTGATATCATTTTATGCAAAACAATAAAAAGTTAGGATCACAGTATGAAAAAACACAATTGATATTATTTTCGATCAATGAGTTGTAGTAGAGATTATATTCTACCAGGCTCGGCCCTTGTATGGGGCGAGGTGGACAACCGCCCCGGGTCCTGTCTCTCGAGGGGCCCGGAATTTAAAAAAAATTAATAAAATATTTTAATTAACCAACAACCATTTAACAATGATGTTATAGCCCAAAATAAACATTTATCAAATGACCCATTTTACAACCCATTAACAACCTCATTTATATAAAAAAACTTAAATAAAAGTTAAAAACTGTTTTCATTTAACAAACTTTCATTAAAAAAACTCAAGTTCTATATAATAAAGAAGCTGATCTCAAGCTCATTACGTGACCCATAAACTAAATCCACCTTTATGGATAACGAACTTCAAATAAAACAAAAATAAGTTGCACCGACGGAAATAATTTTTTCAAAGTTAAGGTTGGAAGTCCTACTTAAGGTCTAAAATGTCTCAAGAAAGACTTCACAGGTTGGCGATGATTGCAATTGAAAATGATATATTAGAGGGTATGAATTATCAAGACTTGGTCGAGTACTTTACCTCCAGAAACGCTAAGAGAGTGATCTGGTTCGGTTGGGTAAATAAAACTAAATCATTAGGCTACAATACTTTTGCTTTATTTATTATTATGACAATTATAGTTGTCTTATATATTTTTAGCAATTATCATATTTTGTTACGAGTTATTAGTTTTAGACTATAGGGGCCCAAAATTTATTTCGCCTCGGGCCTAATGAAAAATCATTAGACGTAGGATCGGCCTTGTATTCTACGTCAGTTTGCTATTTTTAAACTTAATACAATATTTATTTGAACTCAAGTATCTCTCTATCTCTAATACATATATAACTTTAGGCAAAAGTGAAGTAAAAAGGAAATTAGTTAATTAAAATGTTAGTGAGTTGTTAACGGAGGAGAAAGAGGCATGTGGTATACAAAAAAATAAGTGTTCAAACTTTAAATCCAGGTTGTTCACTTCAGGGGTCGCGTGGTCGTGTCTACTTTCATTTTTTAAAATTCCATTATAATATTTACAATACAATATTAATTAATATTAATACTAACTTTGTCCTCCTTTAGCCAACACCCTTAAGTTGTCCTGATTTAAAAAATACAGTTTTGAACAAATACAATCATATTCAAAAGTTATAAAATTATAAATCCATATTATTCTAAGATAAATGTTAACACGGATAAAACTTTTAATCATTAGTTAGCCCAAAAATAATTGTGATTAATGATTATATTTTGGTGGTGTTGGATATAATTTGGTTTGATAAAGTTGGACTAAGTTAATGGTTTGGCTGTTAGATCATAATTGGATCAAGTTTTGTAAAATGAAAAATAGAATATACCCGCACACATGTATGTGTACACACATGACAAACAATGGGCATGTCTCTTGTCACCCTTCCACATATATAAGGAGCCAAGTAGGCATTGTTTGTGGGTAAAAGATTTTCAATCTTAACATGTATATAGTCAACAATGATATCTCATGTTACCATGTTTTCTTAAATACAATTTAGAGCAAAAAGACTTGCCATTGCGCATGGCAAAATTATCTAACAATCCTATTTAGTTTTATTTCTTTGTTTGATGTTGGCGTGTATCTTTAAGTCTTAACATGTTGCCTTAGGTGGAGTAACCCCCTTGGCTAGAAATTAAGCACTAGCTTAAGGTTTGTTTGATATAGGGTAATAAAATAAACGAGGAAATGATATAAACGAAGGAAATGAATAGACAATAGTTCATTTCATTCCATATGAAACGAATAAAAAAAGATGTTGAACTGAATGTGTATTATGCGTTTTATTTTTATGAATTGAATGATGTTGGAAATCACTAGCTTGAATGAAACCCTATGTTTACTAGCTTTATTTTAATGAGTGATTTAAAAATCGAGTTCACATGACTGGTGATGTTTGATGATAGGAACATGTTAATTAGAACATATTAATGTGTTTTGAAGTATATATTGGATTGTAGGAATTCAACTCATTGTTCATAGCTTACTAATATATATAGTAACTTTATTTGTCAATAATGAACTATAACTGGGCTTTGGACATGCTGGGTTTGTTGATGAAAAAGTGATTCCTAGCTAGATTTGAGTATATTCTATGTGGAATGTATACATGTGCTTTGATGTCTTGAGTTGTAGAAGAACTCATCTATTCTCACAACTACTTAATCCCCACACCCTCATATGCAGCGTATTAGTCTATGCGTCGTGCATGCCCCCTTCAGACATATTAATTACACTTCAGATACATTAGTTACACCCCATACTGACGAGTAATAACTCTGGTCAGCAGCCCATATGCCGCGCGCATAGGCCTATGCGTCGAGTATAGCAATTATTATTTTTTATTTTGAAAAAAACGTATGTTTTTTATAAAAAAAGATATGTGTTGTTTGGGTTGTTAGATATTAACGTTTAGGTTGTTTATGATCATCAAAAGGGTGATGATATTCCAATCTCGTGTAGTGGTAAGAAGGTTATGTTCTCCTAAAGAGACCCAAGTTTAATTCCCTTATTTTTTATAAAAAAAAATTGTTATTTGAGTTGTTTTATGTTAATATTTGGACTTTTTTTAAAGATTTTTATATAAAAATACACATGTTTTTGCATTGCTTTTTGTTAAAGAGTTGTAGCTTAACTAATACAAACATTCGGAACAAACATTATATTATAAAAGTTGAATAAATTTCAAAAATTTTAACTAATACAAAACAAAAACTAAACATAACAAAATATCTAACAACCCAAAGAACAAATTTTTTTTTAATAAAAACATACATTTTTTTCTAATACCTTAAAATAATAAATAAAAAAATTATATATGTTGCATATAGCCCTTAGCGCGACATATAAGTTGTTTTGTGAATGATATATGTTGTATATAACCCTTAGCATGGCATATAGGTTGTTTTATGAATGTTATATTCTGTGCATTGTCCTATGCGTAGCATATAAAGGTTGTGTGAAATAAGATGAGTGTGTTGGAATAGCGCGCAACACGCTTTAAGAATTTGATCATGAAGTTTTAGAGTTACTAAAAGTGAAAACTTCTTTTAGTATTATCACAATTTGGATTATGAATTGAGGATGTGTATGATGGAATGTGATGTTAACATATTCATATGAGTGCACATAAAAACATGTTAGGAAATTTGAATCATTGAAGTTGCAAATTGTGTTATTAACTTACTTATTATAAAGAAGAATTTATTGAAATTGTGAATTGCATGTTGGGTTCTAGACATATTTATTTTGATGTGATGATCGACGATGTATTAGGTTAGCCACTTGAGCATGTTGGTCAAGTTAAATTACTAAAAAAAATGCTATTTTGACCATGAATTGCAAAAAATAGGAATTCATAACTTGCTATAACAGGGTAGGACCGGTTATAAAGATTTGGGTATCATATGTGAGAAGTGAAAAAATGCCCCCGCCCCTAACTTAAAGAATCAACGCACTAAATTATATAAACTAAATTTTTTACCTAGAATACGAAACACGTTAATAATAGCAAATTAGCCATTAACAATCAAACTAACAATTACCTTTGGGCTTTGGTTCACTCGTCATTGGTTATTCGCCACTGGTACTGGTTAGTCGTTGTTGCTGCTGTTGTTGGTTCGTCGCTATCGATGATACTTGATGCCCTGATGGACTGTTGTTGACTCAATGGCCTACTGTTGCTGCTCGATTGTTTTTTAAATTTTTAAAATTTAGGTTTTTAAAACAAGATCAAATATTTACCGGCCTTCAATTATATTAGTATAAGCCTTTACAAATGAGTCATTTCAATTAATTCAAGATCATATATTTATGAGCCTACTGCTGCTGCATTCACGTTTTATTCAAAAAAATTATATATAAATTTTATAAAAAAATTGGTGCCCCCGTCAAATGAGTGCTCTGTGCGGTCGCCTAGGCCGCACACCCTTTTGAGCCTCCCATGTGTCCGTGAACAGTTCATGAACGTGTTCCTTTCATAAATAAACAATACATATCATGTGGTAAACATTAATGAACAGTTCATGCATGAATAAGTTAATTTCTTAATAAACGAACAATTGTATCCGTCCGTGCTAATTTGATTTATTTACATCCTTCAGTTAGACTCTGTTATTAGAAACATGATTTTTTTATTCATGTTAACTAGTTTGAATTTACTACGGAGTATTTCTTTGGTCCGGCTACAAATAATTTCCTTCACCCCACTTGGAAGGTATGAAATGACTAACATTATTTGTTGATTGTAAACTTGATTTGACCGATATTTATATGGTGCTTACTTTATGCATGTAAGATTAATAATTAGAAGGGAGGGAGTGGGTAGGGTGGCACCCGCTGGGGTATAACTCCGTCAACAAGGAGCTAAGAGTGCCGGGTTGGCTCTCATGATACGTATTAATAGTTATATACTTCCTCCGTTCCATTTTAAATGTCCATCTTTTCTTTTTTGGTTGTCCCAATTTAAATGTCCATTCCAAATATAACAATATAATTTCTAATTTTACTCCTAAGTATTTAACATAAAATCTACTTTATAACTAAAGAACAAAATATTTTAATGGCATTATTGTCATTTCATAGGTTTAAATAATATAATAATCCACTTTTTTCTTAAACTTTGTGATGTGTATCCAATAACATTTAAATTGGGACGGAGGGAGTAGCTTTTTGTAAACCTTATAAATATACTCACTCTCTTTATATATTATCATGTTAGATACTAGTAATGAAAATATATTAATATAAATATTTAGATAATCATGCATATTTATTATAAAATAACTTACTGTTAAATTGTATAGTTTTTGAATTTAAATTAAATTTTATAATTAATTGAACGTAACAAATTTTAAATTTAATATTAATGACGAAGTTGTAGGAATTATTCGTTTTAAATCTACCATTATGATGGTGAAATTGTAAGAATTCTTCGTTAAACCATTCAATTTCGATTATATAAAATATATAATATCCCTTAAGGTTGTTTAAAATATGTAATAAAAATCGTAGTTGAAATTTAAATTCAAACTTTATGATTTTAAAGAAGATGAATTTTAATAAATAATTAGCAAAATTGATTTAGACTGTCTGCAACGCAACGCCCTTAGGGGTGTTTGTGGCAGAAGGGCTCAGCCCTTGGGAAGGACAGCCGTTGGGGAAGGAGGATTTATGGAGGATGGCTTGTGGTGAAGGGTGGTTGTTGTGAACTAGAAAGAGAATTTTAGTGGGGGACACACTATTTTAACACAAATGAATTTTGTATTTTATTTTTAAAAAACTAAATTGGATGATTTGTGGAAGGATGGTGTAGGGGGTAAAAGTTAATTTGTGAAAGGATGGGTGATAATTAATGGAAAGCTGACGTGACATGCTGATTGGACTGATTCTTGGAATGATGGCTTTCCAGCGTTGCAGTCGGTCTAAGTATTTTAATTTAATTGAGATCATTATTGTGAGAGTGATATATCAGATAAAGTGATGTGACAAACTGACAATGATGTGTCATGTTTGAAAGAATGCATGACATGTGGTAAAAAAGTTAGTGGTTTATTAGTATACATAGATACACACTCAATATATACTTCATTATTTTGTACTCTAAAAAAACGCTTAATACTCACACCTATGGATTCTTGTAATCATCAAATATGGATGAACTCTCGAGAACTAAACTTGTGCAAACATGGTTACATATTTTTGTTGTTGACAGGTGATGGTTCTTGGATTCGAGTTTTTTAACATTACAATTAACTCGAGGTGAGAGCAACCGAATGAATCATCAACTTAGGTCAAAGTGGATGACTTTGAACACTCATAAGTTCAACTTCAATGCCCTATATGCATGCTAATGCATGCGGAACTTGTTAGGGCTAGTGGAGCCGCGGTTGAAATGAATGTTATGAAGGGGCGTTTGGATGATTACAAAATATATATAAATTCACTTTCACCACGTTGATCGATGAGATTGAGAAGTTAAAGTTCATGGAATGTTTTATTTTTAGATCTTTATTGATAGTTGTAAGATATATATATAGCCGGCCATCACATTATTGGTTTTGTGAGAATAGATCCGGTACTTCATGCTCCACTCCCTTCCTTTAAGTCAAATTATACTAATCTTCGTTATATCCCACTTGGATGCATGGTATGAAGTGACTAACATTATTTTTTGATTGTGAACTTGATATGATATATGGACGTCACTTTTATGCATGTAAGGTAAATAATTGTTATCAATAAATTATTGAATAATATTATTAATATATTTTATGCAGAAATATCAATAAATTATTGAATAATAAAATGAATGTTTGAACTAATTATAAATCTATAGCTATACCTTCTAATAAAACATGGTTTTGGATGACATGTGTTATTCATTAGAGAGGGTGTTGAAAAATTTTCCCGCTCAAAACTAAGAATAATTTCTTTTAAGCTATGTATAGAAAGAAATCGATAACATTAAATCACTCATATTTTTTTTTCTTTCAAAGTTTCAATCTCCTTATTTACATCTCTAGAATCACTGTAAAAACGGAAAACAAACAACTTAAACAAATAACTCATCGCAATTTACGACCTTGACCCATGCATGTCGACCCGTACGCTCGACCAGATACATATGAGTGTCGATCACCTTGAATTTTTCTGTATATCTATCATCAAGATTATTTGTATATCTGTTTTTAATTAATTAGTAGGATTTATAAGGCACCCGATTTAAATGCGTAGATATATATAGTTTTGTACTAATAGTGTATTTGTAGTTTTAATCTATTTGTTCAAGACTCAAATTAGAGTTTGAATGCAATTTTTGTTTATAGTTTCACATGTCTTTAATGTAATGTATAATTTATTTTTAAATGTTAATTTTTCATAAAGTTTTAAAATTGTGTTTTTTTTTAAATGCCCATTGTCTAGTTTATAATAATGGGCAAGACACCGTGAGATGGGCTCCCTTTCTCCCTTTGATGGAAAAAGAGACACGATATATGTGTTATAATATTTCCAAGTTCATTAATTATTTATTTATGACAAATTTACCTAAACGTACTAATCTATACAACGACCTATTAGCAGAAAACAATCACAACTGGTTTTGTTCTTATAGTGGTCACAACTCTTTATTATTTGCCTAAAATGGACTCACGTTTTAAAAAGGTTAAAAACATTATTTTTTTTTTTAATTTCAAACTGATGTTATAGTGCTTTTGATCGAGAGTAGAATAAAATTCAATTGATGTAAAACTTGTCTCAAATTGATGCTACGTACTCCAAATGACGAAAGAATGTTTCAATCGGTGTAAGTTTACCGTTTTAGGCCTTTTTTAAGCATTATTTCGTCATTTGAAGTACCGATTTGATATAAGTTTTACATAACCTACATAATAAGTTGTAGCAGTTAAAGAGACAAATTAATGAATATATAGCAAGTTTACATTACAAGCGTTTTCACTTTTTTGAGGCCCCAAACCATAACTTCATCTAATAGTGTAGAGACACCTCTACATGTAATAGTCGAACACAAGCATCCCACATCACGCCAAAACACTTTACCAACCTAGCCAACAAACATGCTACTACTATCCAAACATAAATCTCTAAATACACTAACAAAGAACATGCATGGCAAAATAAAAACAAATAAGCAAGTGACATATATATTGAACTAACAAAGAAGATACATAGAAAAAAAATAACAAATAATAAATTGACGTACTTAACTAGCTACTATTTAATTTGTTTATTAGTTTATCTCTATGTATCAATAAATAATTAAATAATCCGTCACTTATCATTTAATTAGGTTTAATTAAACGTTAAAACTATGTAAAGTTTTGATGTACATAATATATAAATCATAATATATGATTTCACTTTTTTCATAATATTTTAACTAACATCATGCATATTTAATCATATATATATATATATAATTTTTTTTGTTTTGTTTTCTTTTTAAATGTATGGATTTATATTTTTAATTGATTTTTAATATAGTGACTTTTATACAAAGTAAGATTAACATAATTATTTTATGATATGGTTTAAATAAACTTTATTATTTTTCAATTTAAATACAAACTATTTGAAAATATATCCAATTAAAATTTAAAGGCAAATCAAATAAAGTTAAGATACTATATTATCATTTTTTTTACTATATATCGTGTCAAGTTTCAACATATGTAAATAACTAACATAGTAAATTAATATTCACATTGCCTCTCGATCCGGCCACATGTATAATTAAGCTTGCGTATATCTATGTAGAAAATAAACTTAAGGGTTGTTTGTTTCAGCCTCTTAATGATTCAAATGTCTGAATGATTCAGCACTTAATGGTTCAGACTGTTTGTTTTGCGAGCAGATGTCTGAATGGTTAAGACATTTGCTTCTAGTTAAGTATTATACAAAGTCTGAATGATTAATTAAGAACTATTATCTGAATTGGTCGGACATTTGCCTTTAAATAGTTAAGCAATATACTAGCTCTTAATGATTCAGTTCTCGTATTAATTCAGCACTTAATTATTCAGGCATCTTATTAATTCAGTACTTATCCATTCAGATGTTACCAAACATCCCCTTACACAATCAAAATAAACCAACAAAACTCACAAAATTAGAAAAAGTATTTATATATTCATAATTACAACTTGGCACACGAGAGATTACATGAACTTGGGGGGCATATTAGCTCTCATTTCTCACTTCTTCATCTAATTTCCTCAAGGGCAAAATAGACATTTACCTCGTTTATAAAAAACCATAAACACAGGTTATAAAATTCAAAAAAAATGTCAAATCCACCCACAAGAAAATCAAAAAAAGAAATAAACAAAACAAACCCCAAAAAAAACTTTCAATTTTCATTTTCATTTTCACTCCTCAAATATACTCTCAAGATGAGGCCTCCATTCACCGGCCTGAACCGTCCGGCGAGCTCTCCGGTGACCAATCTTCTTCTTCTCCGACACCACTACCACATCAGAACAGTTCAACCCACCGGCGGCGGACTCATCGGAAACCGCCACCGCCGTAACTTTGTTGACCTTTTTCCGATCTTTTTGTTTAGGGTTTCTTTTATTTTCCGGCACGGATGATGCCGGAATTAAAAAATAAATACAACCCCTTTTTAGCTCAGAAGTGTTTGACAGGATCAAGATTTTCCTTACAACACCTTGTGAACATGGTTGACTTAAAACATGATTTGGGTAGTTTTTCAAAACTTCACCGGCGGTGACCGGACGTGTGATCTCTTCAACGTAGCCGTTTAAGTGAACAATTCTGATGAGATCAAGTGCACCACACGGAAGAACACAAGCTAAACAACATCTTAAACTGTTGCCCATTGTGACCGATCTTGTGATCAATGTCTTAATTGTTGTGGGATGAAGATGAAGAGTTATTAATTAATGTTTGAATTAATTTGGTGTTTAAGTTTGATGGAGGTGGTGATGGATTTATAGAAGGGAGACCGTACAGGGTTCGGTGGGTATTATTATAATGGTGGGGTGGGGAATGACGAAAATGCCCTTGGGATGATTGGTTTTGTTTCTTGGATCTTACATTATTAGGGGCCTTGAAATGTAATTTTTAGAGTTTCTATGTATGAGTGTTGTTTATGTGATTAGTTGTGGCTATGATTGGTTTCAATTATGTTAAGAGACTTAGATTATACATATTTATGGTAAATTTGGAAACATTTCATGTGTATTATTGAAGTATTGAGAATTTAAGATGTGATTTTTTAAGAAAAGTTCTAAAAATATTATTTTCACTCAAATATGCTATACTAGGTTAACATTCGTATGTTCACGCAGGTTGAAAGGTAAAAAATATTTATGTAATTCTATATTGAAATGAGAAATAAAAGTTTTAGATCTTTATTTACAAATTTTCAAACATAATCCAGCTTTAATAAATAATCCACATCTCAAATGGGTAAGCCTTGAAGGATCCACATTTTTGTTGAGATTCATTATAGATGTGACAAATTAATGACGTTGTGTGATGCAATGGCTTAGCAATTTATTAGAAGAGTAGATATTATACTTTTTATGATAAAAATAACAATTTTTGGCTAGTTGTTCGACTAAATAACTAAAACAGACAATTTATAAACGACTATTTTTGTAGTCGTTTGGCCCGCCTTCTATTCGTTCGATGAGTTTTCTTATAGGCGTGTTAAACTAGCTAAAAATGATCATTTTCTGCTTAGAAAATTTTTAGGTCAAAATGGTTTTTTTGGAAATTTTCTCTTTAATTTTCATAATTATACGTGTGTGATCTGTTTCTGAAATATTCCTTTAATGTATTAAAGTTTCAATGCTTTTTATGTTCGACGTTAACACCTATATTTTTAAAGATAAATTCATTAAGCATATAAACTATGAGACTAGAAGCCATAACTTTTTGGTTGAGAATCACACCACTTATCATCAACCAACCCCAACTGATAAACTTGTAATATAATGGTTCATATATATATATTCTGATCATCCTCTTTGACAAGATTCACTTTTCTCTTAATTTTTTTACAAACGTCATGTTTTCTTGACGAAATTATTGCTTAGTAAGACCATTTTTTCCCTTTCATTTGAGGAGCATAATTAGTCTCTCAAAGGTTGATTATGCATTGTTTGTCTTATATGACACATTATTGCATTATAACTCATGATATGTGAACTAAATAATTTTAATCATTATTTATATGTATGCAAACATATATTTTGTTACCAGCAATTCCCTAGATGATCATGTTACTTTTTATATGTTTTTAGGAAATGTAATTTTATTAGATGCTCTTTAGCACTTTCAAGTTAAATTGTTTCAATCGCACTATATTCGTTGGTAGTTAAGGAAAACTAAATATTCATCGTAAATGAAACCTGTTGCATTAAATAATATTCATAAAAAAGTACAATGAATCATATTTTTTATTGTTTACATTAAAAGGAGTGTTTAGCAGTTTTGTAATATATAGTGATACTTTAACTAGATTTTATCTCATTTTCCAAACACTTTACCAGTCTACATATATGGTTTTTTGAATTCTTTTTAGTTAATAACAAAAATAGTTACATATAATATATCCAGCCAATTTTTGTCTACTAGTAATATTAATTTGTTGATATTCATAACTTATTTTGTTGTTTTATAATGTATTGTGATGTGATTTGATTGGTAATCACCTAGTTTCTTATAAAGAGAAATAAATCATGTGTTATGCCTAACTTTAGGCCTTGAACATGCTGATCGATCATTGTATATATATTAATTTCCACATGATCAGGGAAATAATAATCATATTTTAAAATAAATTCACGACGTTTATTTATATATATATATATATATATATATATATATATATATATATATATATATATATATATATATATATATATATATATATATATATATATATATATATATAACAAAGTGTTGGATTAAAGCCAAAGGAACGTACTCTCTTTTCATTTAATTGCATGATCACGATTAAACATCAAACATGCATGTGGTCATCGTTTTTGGATACAAGGACCAAGACAAATTGTGACATTGTAATTTGTATATATACAATTTTCTACGTAGTTATCGATCAAAAAGTTTTTTTTTATATATATAACAATCAGCCCATAGAAATCTATATATATATATATATATATATATATATATTAGTAAAAGAGATAACAGTTTTATATACCCTACCATTTTATGTATATATTTAAAAATATTTTATAACTATATATGTACATATTATTATATTAACAATTTCCAGTTAATTATGATCACAGACGCAAAATATTTCCGATATTATCAATATTATGTTGTATATAACTTTAACTGATAAGGTTGGTGGAAGACCTTGTTAATTTTTAATGTTACCTAATTATTAACTTTAATATATTTACAACTTTGATCCTCTAGCGTTTACTTATAATTAATCGTTTTTGTCCCCTAAGGTTTTATCAATTTGCCACCTTAATCTATGTATATACTCTACTTTGACATATTTATGACTTTGACCCCTTGACTTTGACTTAGTTAAAATTTTAGCTTATAATTTTGGATATATATCTATACTAGGTTTAATACCCGTGTGTTACACACGGGTTAAATAGTAATATTTATAAAGAAATTATAACCATTATATTTAACAATTTGTAAATATATAACATTTAAGGAGTTGGCTCCATCAACTTGCATGGTGAAAAATTTATAAAGAAATTTTACCTCCCAAACTTCCTATTATAGAAAAAAAATCCCTCCAAAAATTACCCCCTAAAAGTTTGATTTATTAGATAGATTTTAATATGAGACAGATTACGTTACGTCGTAACGTGTGAGACGTTAAACTTCAATATCAATGAGTGTGACAAAGTAATGCGAAAAACCTGACCGTCGCAATATGCGGTCCAGTTTTAAAACTAGTTTTCGATGAAAAGTGACTTTTGTATTTGAACTACCCTCCCCAAAACACACATATATTGATTAATGATACATTAGTACATTAAATAGATTAAGATGACAAAGATATTTTTTCCTACAATATTCGAGATATTAAATAGGACATGATCGAGGAGCTACGTGAGGGCTTAGGTCCGGATGGGGCCGAAAATAACACCGTCGAGGGTATTTTAGCAACAAAAACAAATCACCAATTGTACGTACGTGTTAGTTTTTTTTTTTCTATTATTCAATACATACCGATTGAGTCAATCATAAACCTTGGGGTGACGAGAAAAATGAGGACAGAACTTTAAAGTAATTAACATAATTAAACTCGTTACACTTTAAGAAAAACAGAAAAACTTACTTAATTGACAGTAAAAACGGTTATAGCAACATAAATGCCTAGTTTACAAATTTGTTCGCCTAGATTTTGCTTAAGATATAATCCTTTGAGAAGTGCATATAGAGTACGTACGTTGCAAAAGAAATGTTTGTCTATTGAAATATTTATATATCTATATATGTGTGGTTAATTAACCTCAAGAAGCAATAATTAATGTTTAACTAGTTTATGGTATTTATTTAGATAATTAGTCGTGTTTGGTAAATTAGGTCTTTGTTCTTGCTTTTTTACTAACTTAATTTGTGATGGTTAGGTTTGCATAAATCCACCCTTATTTAAACATGTAGACACTCGCACAATACTTTTCTTGTGACAAGCACAAACCATTAATGTTGGTGTCTCCAAATCTTTAATCATAAATTATTTTTATCTATAAAGTTTTAAACTTTAATCCTAAGTATATATTGAACTTATTCCTAGCTTCGTAATATATTATAAACCTATAGTTCTACGTATTATAATTTATAAACCTACATTTTTCCGATTTGATTCAAAAGGTAACCAGCCGATGGATCCCGACTTTCTCTGGTTTTCACAACCATAACCTTTTTTCCGATTACATAAACAAATAAACTTCTCTTAGAAGGTTCACGTTCAACTTTTGTTTCAAGAAGAGGGTGTGGCAATTCGTATCTCTTGATGCACAACACCTTAAATTTCAAATTTATGGTATATTTTATTAAGAATTAGTGAAAATATATAGAAGTGAATTATTTTATAATTCACATTCAATAAATTATTTGTATTAAATTAAAGTACTTAGATTTCCTTTTCTTAAACGTTAGCATTATATATAAATGTAGTCGCATAGTAATAATAAAACAATGTACGGTGTAGCTACGGACAAAGTGTTAATTAAGTACCAATTGGTGGTCCTAGCTTGGAGAGTAATTACCAAGTAAACGTTGCTTTTACAATTCTTTTTTCCAACTTGAAACCAAAAACACGTGCTAGCTATGTTTTTATATATTTAATGACGTTTTATTAGGTTTCAATTGGTATAATGTGAAAATAATTCAGTATTTATTACAACGTAATGGACCTAGCTCTAAAGTTTAAAAATATATATCAAAAACAAAATATGGAATTTGATAGCATGAATTATGTAAATGATCATTATTATATATTATTTTATCACTAGACTAGATTAAGCCCCGTGTGGTACACGGGTGGAAATATAAAAAAATAGAATTCTAAAACTTTACGAAAAATATAACATTTGAAAATAAGTTACACATTACATGAAAGATATACGAAAATAAAAACACAAATTTTTAAATTCTAATTTGAGTCTTGAACAAATAAATTTAAACTATAAATACATTATTAATACCAAAGTAGTATCGACGCTTTTAAAATTGGTGTCTAATAAATCTTATCAATTAATTAAAAAAAAGGGTAAGAAGAATACGCATACAAATATTCCAGATGATAGATATCCGGCAAAATTCATGGTGACACTCATGTACCGGGTCAAGCGTACGGGTCGGCAAGCATGAGTGTATGCTGTAAATTGCGATGCGTTATTTGTTAAGTTGTTTATTTTCCGTTTTCACATTGATTTAGAGATGTAAATAAGATAAATTGAAATTTTAGAAGTGAATATTATGGTGATTTAATGTATTTGATTTCTTTCCATATATAACTAAGTATAGAAGATTCTTAGTTTTGAGCGGGAAAATGTTTTAAGACCCTATCCATCGAATAACACGTGTCCTCTCTAAAACCCTCTTTTATTAGAAGGTATAGATTAGGGTGAATGAACAATGTATTTTTATTAGTGTTATTATTAGCTAATAAAAAATACAATACACAGGTACCTTCACACTACTCTCATATACTCTAAAAGGTAGGAGTGAAGGTTTCATGTAATGTGTTTTTATATAAGCCACAAAGTGAAATTTACAGCATACATTGATGCATGTAAAAGGTGTAAAATACACACTAGCGTGTTCGAGACTAGTGTAATTTTTAAAACTGATAAAACTTGAGTGTACATTATAGGAGGCACCTCTTCTTTTGTAGGGGCTACAAGGGACACTCAAGAAATTGAGGTTTTCCCGAGAACACTTTTCTTCGTGACATTAGTCGTAGGCGGGGTTTAGAGACAACGCCTTAGACGGGTCCAAAGAGCATAGCTCCTTGAAGGTCTTGATGCCTAGAAAGATATCCATGTTAGCTTTATAAGTGTTTGAGAAGTTTATCCTACAACCCTTTTCAAGGATTCGTTTAATACAACCCAAGTAAAACTTCTTTTTATGTGGTATTTGATGACATTTTATTAGATTTCAGTTGGTATAATGATAAAACTTGAGTGTACGTTATAGGAGGCACCTCCTCTTTGGTACGGGCTCCAAGGGAGCTACATCTCGTAGGCGGGGTTTAGAGACAACGCCTTAGACGGGTCCAAAGAGCATACTCGCTTGAAGGTATCGATGCCTAGAAAGATATCCACGTTTGAGAAAATTATCTTTTCAGTCTTTTCAAGAATTCGTTTAATACAACTCAAGTAATCAAACTTTTTTTCTGTGTTATTTTTCTTGCATATTGTCTATGTTTTAGATAAGTGAAAATTCCCACAATGTCCATTATAACCAAAAAGTGATACAAAATATCACATTTGACTTTTTATAAGCAAAAAATCCAATCACTAAAAGTCTTCCAACTACAAAACAAAAAAGAACAACGAGGCCACCTTCACAACCTTCTCCCTTATGTTCGTCCTTATGTTGTAGTAAGGTAGGGTGTTCTCTTGAGCTGCTCAACTGCCACCGTGTCGAGGGACCAATTAGGTCATAGTTAGTCAACAAGGCAACTAATAATGATAAATCACTTAGTAAATCATACTATCAAGGTCAAATAATACAACCCTCCTAATAACTCTCTATATTCGTGAATGTGTGTAAAACTCTCTCCCTGTGATATAAGTTTTCTATGTATGAAATATACATACAATACATCTTTAACAAATCTGCTAACGATATTGTAAATTTCGAGATGCCTAAAATATGAACATGTTATGGTCTATAATACGACCACTAAAACAAAGAAGTTCTACTTTCTCGCACCTGCAACTTCTGATCGTTGTTGATTTACATGGGCAAGAATTACCGCCACTCTCATGAGTAGTTGATCCACACATTAGGAACCATAATATTGATTAGCCATAAATTGTGATACATTGTGTCTGTAGTACGTTGACATAACAAGTGAACGGCCACCACCTTTGATTGTTTCACCAATAGTCATCCCTGGTTCTCACCCAATTAATGAGTGACCCCTAATATTTATTTCACTATTTAAAGAGTGCTTGATAATAATTTTCAAGAATTCCATAAATTTTACAACTTATAAGAGGATATAACCTATAGGTTTCTTCCTAATGCTATGTTTCGGGTAATATGTTCTAGTCGAGCCAAACATTAAAACCTCTAAATATCTAAAAAAATTCCGTTTATTCTATGGACCGTTTTTACATATTAGAAAACTAGATTACTCTTTAACAAACAAAGACCTAAATTATTTATGATGATGCAAGAGGAATTGTGAGTAATTGGAAAAAGAATTACAACTCAGTCTGACGACCTTTAAGATTTAGGAATTCATCAATTCTCGATTTTGAATCAAACATTTCAACAATTTCTTTTTCTTTATAAATCACAAAGCTATTCCCGAGATACTCATCTTACATTTTATTGCAAAGGTGATTCTTGAATATTTACATTGTTAAAAATCATCTCTCTGTTGTTACAATAGATACTGAAAGTGTCAAGATTAGTCGAATCACTCTATCAAGTATCAACCAAATAGTACTTCTCATGTTTTTTAGTTTCCACAAAACTTTTGCATAGATATCATATAGTTAAAAAAACCACTTAGCTTGGTACTCTTTGTCATTTCAACATTAAAAATATTCATTTGGTATCCTAACTGAATCATCTCATGCTTTATAAAATCTTTAGAATTGTACCTCTTAAAAAGAAGAAAAATCCTATCCACATTAATCTCTTTTAAAACTAAACTCGAACTAAGAGATAAAACTTGATTGCATGCTCATTGAATATACTACTCTAACTCTTGTAATTGTTTGTCCAATATGCACAGCCCATTGAACTTAAATTGAAAGTTTTTAAAATCAAAGGGGACTAAACCAGTATATGTAATATTTAAAGGGGGCAAACCTAATATATATAAAAATCCATTAATTTTATAGGGATAAATGCATATTTCCCCCTCCAAAACACTTTAAATGCATATTTATCTAACCAAAAAAATCAATTGCATATTTCCCCTTATAAACAACTTTAATTTGCAAATATACCCATTTTTAATAAAGTTATTTAGTTAACATTTGGTATATATGCAATTAATTTTTTTAGTTGGGAAAATATGCAATTAGGGTTGTTTATAGGGGTAAATATGCAATTAAATCAATTTTATATATACCCTTACAAACTTAACAAATTTCATATTTACCCAATAAAAACTAAAAATATTATATATACCATTACAAACTTTAAAATTTTCATATATATCCATCCAAAAATAAATTTTTTCGTATTTACCAACTTTAATAATTTTTTATTCTATCCATTTTCATTACATCTGAATATATACTTAATTTTATTTGTGATCGACATCAGAATTAGAATTTCAACGGTTAATTTTCCTTAAAATTTGTTAATTTTTTTTGTATTGAATTGGGAGTATATTGTATTTTAACTACTTTATAAAGGCGCATATGAAATTTTTAGCTTTACATGAGTACATATGATATTTTAAATACTTTATATTGACGCATATGATTTTTTTTCTTTTAAATGGGTGTATATGATCATTTGAAATTTTATAATGATTCATACAAAATGCCCATAATTTTTTTTAACTGCTATACCAATCAAAAACCCGATTGGCCTAACTCGCCTTCAGTATGTTGCGCTTTTGTTTGGAAGACACTTTAAGGCCCTAAGTTACGAGTAAGTTTTTTTTTCTTGAAATCGTAATAAATAAAATCAAATCAATATATACTCCTAATCTCTAGAACTAGTATATATGTTTAAAAACAAGAAGTTTGAATAGCATTTGACCTACGTATAAAACGATATTAGTTAGTAGTATTTTTAAATTAAAAAAATAATCTTTGATACAATCATTTATCTCTTGGTCTGTGTGTTGAATCTTATAATTAGTATTTATTATTGACCACTCTATTAAAAAACAAATGAACAGCTGGTTGAAAAATTGTAAAATATATATAGATATTATAATCGACGACTAAATGCATTCATCCATGGAATTGAATGAGTGAACTTTGATGATCCAAATTTATTTAAGTTAAAAATAGATTCGGGTACTAAGCACCCCAAATCCCGGGTCTGCCTCTTCATGCTTCAACCAACTAATCAACTCTTTAATTATTAATTTTTATTTTTGAGTAAACTGCAGTTTTGGTCTCTGTATTTTGATACCATTAATGGTTTCAGTCTCATCTTAACAGTTTTTGTCCATGTGTTTTTATTTTGTAACAGAAATGGTCCTGAACACTAACTCCATCCAGTTTTCCGTTATGTCTCTTACACGCCCCCCGCATTTTAGGGGTAAAAATATCATTTTTCTCCCTCTTTTATCTAGATCATCATGTAGGTTAATATTTTTATTTAGTCGCATGTCAAAAAGAGTGGTAGAAATGACATTTTTACTCCGTATGTGAGGGAGACTTAACGGAAAATTAGATGAAGTTAGTGTTTGTGACCATTTCTGTTAGAAAATAAAAACACAGGGACCAAAACTGTTAAGATGAGACTGAAACTGTTAATGATATCAAAACACAGGGACCAAAACTGCAGTTTACTCTTTACTTTTTTATCACTTCATATTTTATTCCATGTTTGTATAACATATAAAAGATTTTCATACATGTAGCTACATATTGTTTTGTAGAGTGAGGATCATTACAGAACATACTTTTCTCGCGAGAACAAAAAGAATAATTTATGTCTCTTGATCAAGTTATTGACTATTCTAATATCACTAATTTACATATATGTAAATCAATGGTTCACTAATTTACAGGTATGTGAATCAATGGTTCCTTAATTTACATGTATGTAAATTAATGGTTCTGTAGTTCTGTAATTAAGATTGTTCCGTAAGGATCCTAACCCTTATTTTATAAATTGTAATACACTAAATTAATTTCCACCATTTAATTATCACAAATCCACGTTTGATTGTATTTAACACGTACTTTTTGTGTGATACATATAACAATTTTAATCTTTTGATTAAACTTACTACTAAACACTTTTATGTGATATATATATATATATATATATGTATTTTCTTTTATTATTATTATTATTATTATTACTATTCTTATTATTATAATTAAGTAGGTTATTAATATGGAATATTGTATACTGTAAATGATATATGAATAACTAGCTAACTTCATATTTATGTTGGATATAGGTGTATCTCGATGATTATGCACATGGCACTTACGTGCTTCATTAAACCATGCAGTGTATACCTGGCTTTTAATCGTGCATGTACGTAACTCTAATTAAGCCTATTAATTAGCTACGAAGCTTCGTTTAAACATATATATGTACATGGATTTTACTTTTTATTTAATTGTGTTTTCAGTTAACTAATAATATTAAAAGCAAGTAAATTGGAACTCGAGCTCTCGATCGATTAATTAATTGCTTTATATATATACTAGTTTAGTGCCCGCGCTACGCTCGGAACACAATTCAAGTGATGTTTTTAGGGATGTTCATGAATATATGTTCCATTCAGTTTTGAGACAAAACCGTGGTAAAACGCAACACATGATATATTTTTAAAAATTAGATTTTTAGTATAGCAATATTATACTCAAATTAAAAAGAATAAAGTGCTTAGTTTTATGGTGTAGTTTATTTTTTTAAAAAAATCATACAAAAATGTTATGTATATTTATAAAACACTGGGGCCTTTAATTGTATTTTATTATTAACTTTATCCATAAGTTTTATTTTTAAACTCTATCAAATATAAACCGACTCACGTACACCCTTGTAGTATAGGGTTAAAAATATAAATACTCTTAAATTTTTCAGAATTCTCCAAAATATTAGGGGACCAAAAACGTAATTAGTTTTATTATAATAAATTTTATATACATATTTTAAATAAAAAAATCATTATTGTGAGATAATCTCTCAAACAATGCCACATAAGCTAAAAACTATGAAAACATGTCACATAGGATATTTTTGTTTTGCTATATTATATAAGGATACTCTGTGACATTTTGTATTGTAAAAAGTAAAACAAAATATAATCTATCAACATATAGTGTATATATGGGTTCAACCGGTTTAATTATAAATTTCAATCTTTTATATAAAATTGATCCATGTCACTCAAACCAAATTTTGGGTAGTGAATTATTTAGTGTTGAGTTGAGTATGTTTATGGATCGACGACAAGGGGCCAAAAGTACGTACCATCAGATATATGAACTTGAACTCGATCATGTATTCATAAATAGACACAATCGCAACTTTAACTTATAAAAAAAATTTAGTCTTTTTCATAAATATACTCTAAAATTATAAATTTATAACATAACATGTATTGAGAAGTTGTACGTGTTTAAATATATAATAAAACATTATGATGGTTTAATTAACGATTTTAATGTTTGTTATTAGACACAACCATTTTAAATTATAAAAAGAAGCACATTGGTTTTTTTTAATTAAAAGGTGAAATGGGTGTAAACCTACCAAGTCAACCTTAATTCGCCTTGCTTAGCTAAACATGCTATCGATTTCTGCCAAAAAAAACCTCAAACAAATTCAAAACGGACGTATCTTAGATCAATTGAAATGATTTTGTTTCATGTTATAAATGCACCCTTTATTTTTTTTGTGGCGTAAAACTATTTCACACATAATCGATTTACAACTATATATGATACACGCATCATTAAAATTTAAAACTACTTAACTACATACACGATCAAAACAAAATATTAACAAAATTAGATGTATTTTAAAAGCTGTTTTAAACATAAAAAATACAATTCAAAACACGGCCACCATCCAAATCTATTAAGCTATAATAATACAAATAGACATTCATGTGTCATTGTTATTCTATAAAAACAACTATAGATCGATAGACAGATAATAATAATTATAATAATACGGAGTAACAAATTTACTAGATCTTTATAGATAAAATAAAATATTAGTTTGTAATACTACCAACTTTGCATGAGAGTTTGTGCTTCAAACTATTTAAAAAATTTAACAAAAATATGACAAAATTAATAATTATCGAATAACGTGTGAAACTCTGTCTTCACCCTCATTCCAAGGTACGAACTCATTATTTAATAATGTAATATAATATTTCCACCTATTTTATATTAATAATAATTAATATATATTTTATTTTGATAAAATATAGTGAACATATATATGTAGATCAAGCACTGCACCCGTGAGTCGTGACGAACCGTACGTACCTGTCATCTCGTACTTGAACATTGGTGCTGTCGAATACAATCAGTTAATTTATAGTGGCAACTTAATTAATTATTCATGATTGATTTGTATTTATATTCTTGAAGCTAGCTAGTGTTTTGAATTTCAACTTGTAACATCTCATAGCGTAACTGTACAAGGATGTTGTAACATGTAAGTTTATAATATTGAAACTTGAAAGTGTGGTTTATAAATAAAACAATGAGTTATTTGGAAGTTAAAAAGGAAATATGGAAATTTAAGGTGACTCTTAATTAATATGTTAGTGCGCAATTCTACATTTTTTTATCAAGAAATGCATGTACGTGTAAATTTATATACTTT
This sequence comes from Tagetes erecta, assembly GCA_030867185.1. Taxonomy (NCBI): domain Eukaryota; kingdom Viridiplantae; phylum Streptophyta; class Magnoliopsida; order Asterales; family Asteraceae; genus Tagetes; species Tagetes erecta. The sequence goes on from CM061494.1 coordinate 13,329,513, forward strand.
GTGAGTTAGTGTGTACAAGTGGTCAAGCTAGTGTCTCTCAAGTCCAAAGTCCAGTCACGTAGACAAGAAAAAATATAACTCAAAAATCACTTACAATTACTCTCATAGACTAATACATTAATCTTAACTTACAAAAAAAGAAAAAAAAATGAAAGAAAGAATAAAAAACTTACAAGTTGTTGAAAATCTGTTTAAAAAAGATGAAGTTTTTAGATAGATTGAGAGAGTTTGAGAAAGAGTTTAGAGTGATGAAAATGATTAGAGAGATTTTGGTTAGTATTTATAGATAAAAATTAGGGTTTGACATTAAAAAAGTTAGTTAAGTGGAGAGAAATTAAAAATTTTAAATGCTGAATATAAGTGGAGTGAAAAATAAAATTTTCAATTTTGACCCTTTAAACTTATTTTATTAATTGTTTTGCACCATAAACTAGGGCTGTTCAAATCGCTCGCCGCTCGTCGCTCGCTCGGAAACTGCTCGGAAAATGCTCGCTCGTTTTTCGCTCGATTGTAAACGAGCCGCTCCGCTCGGTTCGGTTTGTAAACGAGCCAAGCAACGAGCAAAGGACCGCTCGGTTCGGTTCGGCTCGAATATTTTTAATTTATTTTTTATATAATTATATATGCATAAGTAGCTAATATGTTGTTATAATTATGTTGATATTAAATATATATTTTCAAAATTATTAGTTATATTTGATATATTTGAAAATAATAGTCATTTATCTCTTTTATTAATTGTTTTATATACATTATACAAACATCAACCTTAATTTCTAGAATAAATTGCAAGTTAATACTAGTTTTTCTTAAAGTTATAAATTTGTATTTATGTATATCATATTCAACTTTAAACTTGTTTCTTATAAACTAACTTTAAGGAAAAAAATACAAAAAGTAATCCAAATAAATTTGCTCGGCGCTCGCTCGAAAAATACTCGGTTCGATTTTGGCTCATTTACGTTCGGTTCGAATTTGGCTCGATTTGTAAATGAGCCGCTCGGCTCGGTTCGATTTGTAAACGAGCCAAGCAACGAGCAAGCCCTCGCTCGGTTCGGTTCGGCTCGTGAACAACCCTACCATAAACTCATGTTTAAGCATTATTTTAGGTACCTTAACATATGAACCATAAAACACTTATAAATTATTTTTCGAAAAATATAAGTCTTGATAAGTTGCTCATTTTTTGTTTAAAATGTGTATTCGCAATTGTTTAAGCGTTATACAAGCATAATCAACAAAATAATATAAAAAGAGAAACTTAGTTTTGACATTACAAATAATGAATAAAGAGTACGACTATATTTGAAATAAAAATATATGAAAAATACAGGACGTTACATTATGTAAATTGTAATGATATTGACGTATTTTGATGATTTTATGTATAAAATTTAGTTTTTTTGTCATTTTTTAATTTGACCCGACCTGGTTCAACCGAACCGACTCTAATCGTGTAGGAAAAATATTATATATCGATACTCAAACGATTCCTATCAAATTTCCAACCATTGTAAAAAAATTTCTAAGTACTCCACTGGTCCCTAATTGGTATAATTAGTTGGCATGATTCATTGATTCGTCATTGATGAGTGATAACAACCAAGAAAAGAAAGATCATTCACCTTCTTTTTTAAAGTGAGAATTAAGTGATATTTCATTTACGTACATTCTTAATGGTGTGTTTTCCATCAATACCCATGTTTACATTGTGGCTATTGTCACTATAGCCTGCAAAACTTTTGTTTCCACCACACTTGTAAAATAAACCCAAAAACTTTTTGTTCCTCGCTTGTAGCGTAAAATGTGTTTGATTGTTAACCGTGGGATTCACGTGGACCTTGCACAGACATATCTTTTTGAAACGAAACGAGCTTTTATCATTGTTATGGTTCCATCGGCGTTCATTTTTACCTTGAACACCCATCTCAGACCAATGGGTTTTTTTATCCCGTTTGGAAGCTCAACTAACTTCCATACCTCGTTTTTAGTAATCGACTAATGCTTAGCTTTCATTGCTTTTACGTACCCATTTTGGATTTTCTATATAAAGATCGAGTTTGTTGATCTGATAGCAAGTGACAAGCATTTTGACTTCACTTTGAAATATTGTCTAATGACGATTTACTATTAATAAAGATAGATTTACATGGAAATAGAAGGTAAACGGGCAACAAGCTGCGCCGCTAAACCTTTTTGGATAGCAAAACCAAGTCTTTTAAACACTACATTCATAGCCCTCGGGGTCATAACAAAGCTATGCATAACCCGTTGGACTCGATTAAGTACCTCCACAGCCTCAGGTGCAAGAAAACCAAAGGTGTCAAACGCAAATGGAACAAATACGTGTTGGTTGTCAATGCATGCTTTCTCGTGTTTAGCCACTTTGCAAGACGCAGCTTTTAAAACAGCTTGACCCACCCTGAAAACACCATTTCCCAGGCCCACTAGTGGGGAAACACATGTTAAGTCCACACATGCATGTTTACCTCCTGTCCATCCAAATATCAAAATATCAGCCGGTCTAAGTGTAGATCTACTTTCTGACGGGTCAGTCAAGAAATTCACCGGTGCTTCTTTCTTAACCGAAACCCCGGCTCGCCTGAATATGTCAAAAAGAACATCCCTCACTAAGTCATGTCGGTACTTAAACCCTGGAAGCTCTCTACAATGTACCGCATGCTCCCCGAATGAGTCCAAACACGCCTTGCGACAAATAGGACATACCTCATCATTTGGAAAAATGGGAACCATTAGGCGGTACTTAAGAATAGTTCGATACTCAATTGACGACATATGTTGGCCTAGCCCAGCAATTGGGATAGCAAGAAGAAAGTCTTGAGCATGTGGTGCTTGTAGACACTCAAAAACAGCTTTTTGTCTAATGGTCATGTCAAAGTGTACTTCCATGTCTTGTACGATCCTACTAAAAAGGGCACTCGCCAATTCATGTTGGGCTTTAGGGGGGGCGGTGTCCTTTTTAGTGAAACCGCCGAAGTCATAGCTTGGAATCGTATCACGAAGACAAGCCAAAGCACAACCATAATCAGAATCCATACCACATATACCACTGTCACGTAAAATGTGGTCTTGAAGCACCCAAGATTGGGCCCTCGAGGCCACAAATGCGTAGGATGAAGCCTCTACTGCCGAATACAACCCCAAACCCCCAAATCTAATAGGTAAGGAAGCAAGACGCCATTGGAAGTCCCCAAAGAAAGGGCCTCCACAAACCACTATGTCCTCAATCGCCCCACGCAACCCTTTGTCAAAGAACAACGCTGCCTCCATCATGTGTACAGGTTGGCACGTCCTCAAACCAAAGAAAAGTTTAGCAATACTCATACATGATCGAAGCAATAGTAGTTCGCTCTGCGGGTCGCCTAGTTGAGGAAGAAGGCTCATCAAATTAACAGCATTAGTAGCTCTCTTCTTTGCTAACCCACTAATGAATTCGGCGTCTCTACTAACTGCTCCCCCAAGAAGCTTCACCCCTAATAAGGGCCTCCCGATGTCAAAAGGGAAAACACCTGCATGCAGCTTCCGACCATCACAAGAAGGCCAAAATAACTCGGTTTTCCTGATATTCAGTTCGAGACCCAAAGCTGGCCCGTGAACCTGAATGATGCTTAACACTCTAGCCACCTCATCTGTATCTCCAATGACAGTACCATCATCAAGATACCAAGCATGGAGAAGAAGCTTGCAATTGTCTCTAATTTGATGCACCAGTGGGTGCAACACGAGAGCGAAAAGAAGTGGTCCTAATGGATCTCCTTGTTGAACCCCAGTAGTGGACCAAATATGTTCATCTCCAAGGTACAGTCTTGCTGGCAACCCATATAAGAATTCTACCCACGGAGAAATAGAAGGGCACCTCATCCTGACCTCATGAAGTAAAGCAGATCTATCCACCATATTAAACGCATTAGAAAAATCCACTGTAAGCATTGCAAGAGACCCATCAGTATGATACTCACTCAATACTCTATTCACGCTGTGTAATATGGCTTCTGCGCCACTTGACACACCAACACCAAACTGAAAGTCGCTAAGGTACTTGGCCATTTCCTTACGAACACCCTTCATAGCCACTTTGGAAACTAAACGCCTCCATATAGTACCCACTGCAATAGGCCGAATCCCATTGTCGGGTTTAAGAAGCGGCGTAAGAGGAGCAGAAGCAACAAACTCTGCCAAACTCAATGGACATCTCCCACGTAACCACAAATTAACCACTGCAGTGATAGCACATAAGAGATCAGTGGCAATAACAGACCCATCTCCACACAAAGCATCCAAAATGTGTTGTGCCCTCAAGCCGTCCCTACCGCATGAAGTTCCTTTAGGAAATGATTTAATGCAGCTAAGGACACTATCAACCTCCGCTACGAGGGGAGGCTCAGGATATGTAGAAGACGGCATAGATGGAGGTTGCTTTTGCGGATGTTTATCCTCTAAAGCCTTCATGGTGTCCCCATTGTATGGAGCAACACCAGCCGAGCATAACACCTTCACCGCTGCTGTAAAGTGACCATCAGCAACTTTCCGAAGGCACTGTCTAATGTTGGTGTTGCTAACCCGTCTCTCGTTATGATTAGTTGTGTCTCCTTGGTCTACAGACCCCACACCATAACCGTCCAACATGTCTTTAGTTAGCATGGCAATACCATCATCTTTTCCCCATGTGGCTAGAGAATTCAGAATTGAACGTTGTTGCAAGGCTTTCCTATTCCCAGACCTGCTTTCTTGCCTATTCTTGGGTTTGAACACATGTAAAGTACAACGAGGAAGAAGTAGCAAGCTAACCCACGCTTCAACAGATCCGGGGTGGGCAACCACTTTGTGCAGAGCTGTTTTTAATGCTTGTGAGAAAGCCAGGCGACAACCATGGGGTATACTCTTGACGGTAATGATAGGCACTTTAAAGACACGATCAAGGAGTGCACTTTAAATTTATTTTACTTGTGGATTGTTTATTTGAGAGACTGAAATTGTATTTGAACATGAAAAGTTTGAATCATTACGAAGTGCTTGAATTGGCTATGATTTGGTTTTCAAACCTTATTAACTGCTTATCTGCATTAACGTTCTTAGCATTTATGCTTTGAATTATCAACCATAAAATGATAAAAGCTTATCAATTGTTTGAATAGCGCTTTGAATGATTTTGGTGCTGGGTAACCCATAGAATAAATGCAAGCCCGTTCGAGACCAACCATGTTGCTTTTGACCCATGTTCAAACCGGACCAGTAGGACTGAGACCGATCGAGACCAACCAAGTCAAGTTACTTTTGTTCAAACCCGATAACACATCAGGCCGACCCTTATAACTGAACCCCAAACCAAAAAAAAATGGTCTGATGATGCTTTTTAGTTGGTTAAGTTTGGGTCAACAAAATCTACTTGAAACAATGAAACCTACAAATATAGCAATCATTTAATATCAAATTAAATGTGAGTGATGGCACAAACTTGAGGGGATCACATTAGCAGACTTGCAGAGTTCACAAGAGCAGGCCCATGTGAATATCAATACACAAAAACTCAAACAAGGTACCGTACAACTCTTCATTATGGCATCCTGGTCAATTTTTTACCAAACGTACAAGTTATTAATGCAGGTCACAGAAGCATCATTCATCTTTACCTTTAGGTTTTTCACTGTTATACTTCTACTCCAAAACATTAAATACCATCACTTAGCAGCTAACCAAATGACCCTATAAGACCGTCTTCTTTCAGCTTCATTTTCAAACAAAAGTTTCACAATTTCAATGCTTCATCTTTGTTTTTTCTTCCTTTTGCTACACCAGAATGTTACTAATGGTGAAAACATCACCATGTTTCCTGCTATTCTCATATTCGGTGATTCAACGGTTGATACGGGCAATAATAACTACATAGCTACTGCTATTAAAGCTAACCACTACCCTTATGGAAAAGACTTCCCAACCCACGCTCCAACGGGCCGATTTTCAAACGGGAGGTTAAGTGTCGATTTCTTGGCGTCTATGCTAGGGGTAAAACAGTCAGTTCCTCCATTCCTACACCCTGGTCTTTCCGCCAATGAACTACTTACAGGTGTCAGTTTTGCATCAGCTGGAACTGGTTATGATACCCTCACTGCTGCTATCATTGGAGTTTTACCTATGTCTAAGCAACTTGACTATTTCAAAGGTTATAATGAGAGGTTGAAGAAGATTGTTGGGGAAAAAGAAGCACAGAGGATAATAAATCATGCTTTGGTTATTGTTAGTGCAGGTACTAATGACTTTATTTTCAATTTTTATGATGTTCCAACTAGGCAGGCTGAGTTCAACATTTACAACTACCAAGATTTCATCCTAGAAAGACTTCATCATTTTGTTAAGGTGCGCGCGTGTGTGAATATATATATGTGCATTTATGTGTATAAAGTGCGTAACAGGTAAAAACTGTAACTTGTATGAACTGCAGGAGCTTTATATGCTTGGTTTCAGGACGATGATAATAGCCGGGCTTCCACCTGTTGGTTGTCTACCAATACAAATTACAGCTAGGTTCAAAGATCTAGATAGAAAATGCATAGAGCAACAAAATGCGGATGCTCGAACCTATAACAGGAAGCTTCAACAACTTTTGTTACATACACAGATGTCTCTCAAAGGAAGCAGAATCTTCTACGCAGACATATACAAGCCCATAATAGACATGATTAAAAGTCCAAAAATATACGGTACGTGTGAGTTATAATTAGGTCAATTTGGGTTGTGATTTATTTCAATCGGGTCGATTGTGCCAAATCAAGAAAAGCTTATGGGAACAGGTCTAGCGGGATGAAAGTCTCTACTTTTAAGGCACGCAAAATCCTAAAAAATTTTTAATTAAAATGAGATTACTAAAGATATTGTTTTTATTAAAAATCATAAAGATTCGTCGCCTTAAGTGCTTATGAGTCAACTCGATGAGGCCCATTTTGGCCTGTACTATATTGTGAATGACCTGAGCATCTGTTTCAGGTTTTAGTGAAACCGTGAAGGGCTGCTGTGGAACAGGGATATTGGAAGCAGGACCTATATGCACCCCACTCACTCCACTGTGTCAAAACTCTTCTGAATATCTGTTTTTTGATAGTATTCATCCTAGTGAAAAAGCTTACCATTATGTTACTAAATGCATTGTGAAACAAATCATTGATAAGTTGTAAAAAGTATGTAAATTGTCCACTAATCTTGTGCAAATGATTCAATTCATCTATTTTATTATACCCATTTGGCAGAAAAACTGTCATCTGCATCTCATTAATAGTGTTTGTCTTTTCGGTTTGGGATGATGATAATAGACCTACACTAGTTCAAAAATATCATCAAGATGAATTTGTCACAAAGCTAATATGTAATTAAAAGAAGGTTTTCTGAAGAAACAGAGGCTTAGTTTCCATTACATTTGTATACATGGGCATCGATGGATCAACATTAATCACATACAAATGGCCAAAACTTAACAAATGTTACATGGCATACAACAACATCAACATAACCTATGCTAGAAAAGTATGCATACATATGACAGTATGATACAAAACTGAAGTTGTACCAAAGAAACACAAAAACAAGAGTGGCTTACTTGATGCCGCTTTATTTCCGACCACTTCCCGATACTGCAGTTCCTTGAAACAAATCATCAATTCGAGCCTCGACATCTTCAACATTGAACTTAACATATTTCTCTGCATATTTGGCAATATCTGGCATGTTATCAAACCTGCCAAGAAAACTTCTATACGCAGGAAGCAAAGCCGCACCAATTGAATGCTTCAATTCCTCTTTTAACTGCTCATCAAATATAGCCCATGCGGACTGAGTTCTACAAATCTCCTCAAATTGAGAATTAAATAGCTTAAGTTTTTCCTTCATGGCCTTTGAAGCAACATTAGGAGATAAGTTACTGTTGTCCAATTTTAAAGCATTCAGTATCTTATTCCATGAACTTCTTTGGTAATTCACATGATACTGTCTGACTTTTGCTGTGTGCTTTCTAACCCAATCATCACCTAAAAGTGAACCCAATTCATCATCTTTAACCTTTTTAACAATGTACCTTCCATTGTTCATCATGAAAACAGACGATAAAGCTGGATCCCTATAAATCTTGGATTTAGCCTCTAAATTACTCTCTAAAACTTCCATAATCCAAGCCATTTGTACAGCTAATGGAGATGATGGTGATAATGATCTATCAACAACCACCGGAGGTACAGCATTTTCATCAAAAACCTGTTCTAGAGTCGGTCTAGAACACGCAGCTCGAAGATAATTCATAACATAACGCGTAATAGGATGCAGCCCACCACCAGGAACCGCAGCTTTGGCAGGATCACGACGAATTAAATTCTCCAATTCCATGAAAATACCTCTAATTGACTCCCCTAATCTTTTCCAAACACCCATGGCTTCATTTCTTATGAATAAACAGTATTGATCAGCAAATAGTACCTCAATTTCAGGCATCAAATCCTTGACAGCTTCATAAACATCAAGAATCTTAAACAATCTATCCGGAGCTCTGCTTCCCATCGCAACCCCATTAGCAAAACTAAGCAGCTCCATAGACGAAACCCTGCACGCCTCCATAAACGAAAGATCTGCTGCAGCAGCCGTTGCAGAAGAGTACCCAAACACACGATCACAAAGCCTGCGTTCACTAGGGTAAAAAACTCGAACCGCCATGTTAATCGCTTTGATCCACTTATCAATTTCAATTTCATCGTCATCATCCCGAACAGCCACATTTGACTTTTGCAACCCTGTAAACCCTAACCTAGACAAGCTTTCCTCTAAGAAATCCCTCCTGCACAAACTATACGCATGTGAACACTCCTTACCATATCCAGCTCCCACCATCCTTTTCGAGATCTCGTGCAGATCATTAATTGTACCAGACGGCAACGCGTCAATCACAATATTGTAATCCGAAACCGGATGCGCTACAGGAATCTCAACATCATCATCAAATCCATCATTCTCTTCATCATCATCATCAGAATCCAAATAACCACCACCACCTCTCCCACCGTTATCAAACGAATCACCACCGCCACCTCGTTCCATTAACAGCTTAAACTCCTCTTCAAGGCGAAACATACACTGTTGAAGCAGATCCTCAGCTCGATCAAGGCAAACCGTGACAGCTTTATCAGCAGCCATCGGAGTCCACTCACGAATCGCGGAAACTAACTCATCAACAGCATCTAAAAACGTGGAAGCATCGGCTGAATCAGACCAGATCGGATGGTCAACGGTGACGTACCTAGAGATCTGACGATCGAGAGATTTCAACGTTTGATCAAGCACCGTTACACCGCTACGCGATTCATCTCCTTCGTTTAGGTTTTCAGTGAGCTTCTCGCGTAACCTTCCGTCGAAGTTGGAGAAGATCTGGAGTATGTCATCGGCCATGGCGTTGTCGGTGTGACCTAGGGTTTTGGCTATGTGACGTGCGACGGCAATTAGCTTCTCTTCGCCGTTTTCAGCCATGATTTGAAGTTGTTGTTGTGTTGTTTCGTTCAGTGGAAGATAAGAAGCAAAATTAAAGTGGTAGATGGAGGTTGAGATTGAGATGGTTTATGTTGTTGGAGAATTGAAGATAGATCACGAGAAAGTTCATGGAAGACGCGGATACTGTGAATTGAATAAAATAGTGATAGTAATAAACAAAGGAGATGATGTTGTTGATGATGATGATGTTGATGATGAAGATGAGGGTTTTGATGGGGGAAATTGTGAAGGAACAAGACCAGACAGTTAGTAATAAACAATAGTTAATGTTTATGGACTCCACTTTACTTTATCAATTTAAAGTTAGTTATTATTAATTACTAGGGAGTATTATTGTACAAAACTAGATATATATGAAGCGAGCGCGTGACGTGGCAGTCGTAGATTTGGTTATACTGGTTTTTATAAAAAGTTTAATGTCTTATATATTAAAGTATAGAGTTAAGGCGTTAAAGTTGTAAATATGTAAAAGTAAAGTAAAATGTTAGAGTTGTAAATTGACTAAATTAATAGGGGTCAAAACGGTAATAAGTTAAAATCAGGGTTGACCTCTAAAACCATTATCAGCAGCTTCTAAAACCATTGCGTCGACTGCTAAAACCACTATAGTCAACTTGTAAAAACAAAATCAAACCCAAATAAACAAGTTTTCTAATCGATGAAGAACAAATATCATTGTAGCTTAAAATAACAAGAAAGATACAGGGTCAAAAAACATTGTCGTCTTATGTCATCAAACACCAACCTCATATTTTTCATTTGCTCATCGACGATTTCATAACAAGGAGTAACGAGTGAGTCAGGTGAGGTGGAGAGACGAGATAACAATGTTGACAATACGAACTTCTAATCAACTATAACTATAATTTGGTTAGGGGTATCGAGTGTTTAAATAGAGGAAAACTCAAACCCCCATCCCCTTTTTCTGATCATTAAGTAGGTGTAGATTTGTGATCTACCCATCCTCTCTTCAGTCATAAATTAGGTGAAGATTTATGATCTACCGGAACCGCTTAATCAAACTCACAAACAATATTTAACGGGTCAAATAAGAAAAGTCAATGGGAGCACATATGCAGATGAACAAAGGAATTGATGTGAGGTAGCGTAACGTAGGTGGTTTGGGACCGCGGGACGGTAGTGCTAGCGAAATCTATCAACCGTGGAGAAGTGGTTGACGAAGAGTTTAAAATTTTATTTATAGAGTTAAGTTTTAGGGTTTTATTTATAGGGTTTAACTTTTAGGGTTTTATTTATAGACTCGATAAATAGATGGCTTGGAACCGTATCATCGAACTTTACGATTTTAGCTTTTAGCTTTTATTTATAGGGTTTAGTTTTAGCCTTAGAGTTTTTAAAGCCGGGATGAGTGGAGGAGGTTTACTTTCTTATCATTTTTTTTGGGTGGAGGGTTTTTAGGAGGTATGGGTTTAAGTCAATCCAAATAAGGTTTTTGAAATATTTGACAAGTTGGTTTCAATTCTGTCGAAATGAGGTCAAAACATAATTAGTACAGGTTAACATTAGATAAAAATAAAATCATAAAAAAGAATTAAAAAAAATAGTTGCTCCAAAAATAATCTAGTATGATTTAATGAGATTCCAATAGTGTATGAACATTGCGTGGCTTGAAATTCTTTTCCAAGTTGATGTTGAAACTCCTTGCAATCTAAAACAGATTCCAATATGATGTCAACACCGTTGTAGTTACTATTTTTAGTCAATGGCTATGAAACCATCAATTTGACCATTGAATATTCATAAAACATTTTAACACACCCATGTTATGACATTTTCAAATCAAACAAGTAGATCAAATCAAGATGTTGCCATGACCATCGTTACATCAAGATAATATTTGATGTTCTTTTACCATGTCCAAATTCAATGTAATCCTAATTTTTACAGTATTTTTTTTAAACGGTAGAATATTTTAATATTTTATTAAAAAACAAAAGCTAGCCATGAGCTAAATTACAAAATAAGAAATACATAAATTTCACATTATGCGTAAAATTAAAAAAAAAATCAATTATCTTATTCTGGCCTTCTAAAGCTCGCCTTATATCTTATTCATAGGAAACTTGTGAGTTTAACTTCCACCATGATTCTCAATAAGCATACATATTTATCTTTGAATATCTTATCATTTCGAGTCTTCCACACACACCGAAAAACCACCCATTCTTTTTGCCCAAAACCACCCCCTGCACAACCACTCACTTCTTATGCCGTACCACTACTAAAGCAAGTGGCTTCCGTCGCCTCCACCGCGCCAAACGCACTCTCAAAATTAGTCTAAACACATACAAGTAGTATATATATATATATGTATTTCTTTTCAAAAATAGTTTAATAATATTCAGAAGTGAAATATTACGAGACCGAGGTAAAAATAAAACTACAACTTTCACATGTTTCACATAAAAAACCCAATCCAGACTATAAAATCCAAATTGTTTCAATCATTCCAACAAACCTAAACAACCCGATCAATTTGGTACATTTTTTCTAAGGGGCTGTTTAGCAGCATCAAAATGGATAAGTGCTGATCGGCGTCGAGGAACCGATCAAAGATAAAAAGAAATTGTTCCTTATCACCTTAAATTAGTTAGGGCAAATAATAGTGTCGAATCCACAAGGAGCTATTGGTTGCTAACTAGTTTATATTGGATTTGATATTGAAATGCAAAAAAACATTTGTTGAGATAATGATTAAATAGATTAATTCAAGAGACAAAATATAATAGTGAAATTTAACAAATGTAAAGAAAAGTAATCACTTTGGGGTTAGGGTTTAATCATCTACATAAGCTAGTAATCACATAGACATGACTTATGTAACTTTATCATCAATAACCTAGTTTAAAGTCAATCAATCGCTTAGGCTAACATACAACATAATGGAGTTTCTCCGTTATGGAATAGCATCTTGGTGATTTGACATCAAACTAATAATTCACAATGGTTCAATTGCATAGGAACATAATACAATCCTATAGAGTTTCTCTATAAAAGAATGAACATCTTGGTGAACACATCATAAAAAGGTTATATAGATCAACTCAAAAGTGGCAACATAAACACAATTAAGAACATGAAAGCAATGATGAAAAAAATTGTTAAGGTTCAGACACATCTACAAAACATAACAAAGACTTATAAGTACTGATTAAACCCCCTAATCGGTGTGATTACAAAATGAGTAGCCACTCATGCTATGGTTGGTTGAAGTGAGCGATTGTAGCATGAAACTCATCCAAGGATGATGATGATAGATTGATAGCAAGCAGTTCTTCAGTGATTCTCCAAGCTATTTTCGTCCTCTAGTCGCCACAACACTCTCTTCTTTCGTCCCCCTCAAAAATTCCTGAGAAACTTCTTAAAACTCCCAAAAAACCGTTTCCCGTCAGTTCGCGCGTTGACCAACGCCCCAACAGAGTTGACCAACGCCTTTTGGTTGCAATTTTTGTGTTTTACTCCGTTTTCTTCCGCTTTAATCTACAAACACATAACACAATCAAAGTACGCTGTTTTCCAACATTTACAAGTCATATTATCATTATTAATCACTTAAACTCATGTATTTTTATGACATGATCGAGTGCTGAATCAATAAGAGGTCTGAATCATTAAGTGCTGAATCAGTAAGAGGTCTGAACCATTAATAGCTAGTATATTGCTTAATTATTAAAAGACAAATGTCTAACCAATTCAGATAATAACTATTAACCATTCAGACTCCATATAATGCTTAACCATTCAGAGGCAAATGTCTTAACCATTCAAACATATGCTCACGAAACAACTAGTCTGAATCATTAAAAAACCGAAACAAATGGCCCCTAAATCCATATCTCTACTCTAACGGGTCGGTCTAGAAATTCAACCAAAACCGAGCAAAGGATAAGTAATACATAACCATCCCTAGATTAAAAAAAAACGGTTTGCTTATATTCCTGTTTTCAACTCCGTTACATCTCGTTAAGAACTTAACATCTTCACACCAAGTCAAAAAAACCCTAATTTAAGTTTCTAATGGCGTCGAAATTCGGGATGGCCGGCGGCATACCGGAGCGGCGAGTCCGGCCGGTTTGGGATGCAATCGACTCTCGACAGTTCAAAAATGCACTCAAGCTTTCAACTGCTTTGCTCTCTAAATACCCTAACTCTTCATACGCACTCGTATGTCTACTGTATAGTTTCATCGTTTCTGTTTGTTTTTATTCTGATTTTGCAATCAATCTCTTCAAAGTCATAAGATTTATATTGTTTTCGTTTTAAATTTCATGATTCAACGGGATTTTGACAGTGCTAGTATAGTTGAGTATGAGTTTTGTAGATGTGCAATTAATTATAAGGTTTAATTTGGTTTATAATGCTTTTAATATGCAAATTAGTTTTTAGGTAACAATTACTTAGATTTAAGACATGTTTTGTTAGAACTCATGTGGAAAGTTAGGGGATTGAATGCTTGATGCTAGAGAAACTGGGAATGTATATGTTTCTTTAATCAGAAATTGATATTGTTAATTTGATTAACTTGTAGGTTTAATCACACATGTTGATTAATCTGATGGAAGTAGATTAGGATAAGTGCTGTTTATTTCTTATCTTAAAACTATTTTGAGTGTGAAGTATGAAGTTTGAACCTTTTGTTGAGTAATAGGTTTATTTTCATTGTTGTTTTGTATTTTGAGATTCACGCTTTTTATGTCTATGAGATGCATCCTCAATAATGGTTTTAAAAAGATCCGCTACACTTAATATACACATGACTACAATTTTCACATCTCGATGCACCTTCCCACATGTCTTTGATTCTGTCGACTCAGTTATGTTTGTTTCACTAGATGTAACTGGTTAGATACCTTTGTAAAATGTTGGAAACGACACTAAGAACATTATATGAACAGCGTATAAGAATGTTAATATTTCGACACATGGAAAGAGTATATGGATATGACAGGTAACCCTAAACGTTAATAAAAGTCATAAATTCGTATACTTTGTCAAACACATGTAAAGGTTAAAGTTTACCAGACTGGTTAACTTCTTATGATTGAAACAAAAGATAAACTGGACAAGTGATGTAGATAACCATTGAAACTGTGATTAGAAATGTCATTTGCTCACCACTTGGTAGTTGCTCTAAACTAGACTTGTCAAGTTTAAAGTATCGTTTGTCTTATTTAGTTGTTGGATCTAACCATGTTTGTTAATATTAGAAATCGACTTTATTTTATCTTCTGTTATGAAGTATTACAATCAATGGGTTGCAAAAGTTAAGCTATCATGATACAACCAAGTCTTGGATGGACTTTGAATAGGGACCGGCATGTACAAGTTTAAAAACATTTCTTGAGATCCTGAGATAAGAGGGATTATAGTTACGATTAAACAAAAGTTACTTTTAGTGAGCGAGTTGCACGTTCTTATGTAAAGTTGAAATCTGAAGTTGGATTTGGTTAATATATATTTTATTTGTTCTATTGTAATGCAGGCACTTAAGGCTCTTATTTTGGAGAGAATGGGTAAAACAGAGGAAGCATTGTCTGTCTGCATAAATGCTAAAGATCTTTTGTATAAGAATGATGCATTCTTGATCGATGATCTCACATTGAGCACATTACAGATTGTTTTCCAACGGCTAGATCATCGTTTGTATTTCTAACACACTCCATTTTTTTCTTTTTAATTTAATAACCTTCCCAAGTTACATACTTATTTTGTATATAATCATGCATCATCAGTGGACATGGCTACTAGCTGTTATGAGTACGCATGTGGAAAGTTTTCAAACAACTTGGAACTTATGATGGGACTCTTCAATTGTTATGTTCGTGAATATTCTTTTGTGAAGCAGCAACAGGTGGATGTTATCCCAATTTTTTCACATTTATAAATTCTTCCAACGTTTATCTGGCTGGGATTGATAGATTTTGTTGTTGTTGTTGTAGATAGCTATTAAAATGTATAAAATTGCTGGTGAAGAGAGATTCTTGCTCTGGGCAGTTTGTAGCATTCAGTTGCAGGTTCTTATTATAATATCTACTAAAAGGGTATAGTTTTATACCATTATTTATAAATTGTTTATGTTGCAAGTTATTTGGCTTTGATAGGTATTGTGTGGAAATGGAGGAGAGAAACTTTTGCAGTTAGCTGAAGGTTTACTTAAAAAACACATTGCTTCTCATAGCTTGCATGAGCCTGAAGGTGCAATTTAATTTATTCTTGTTGAATTATTATAAAAAAACGGCCTTTTAATTGATGCTATGAAATGAATGGTATTGGTTGCAGCTCTTAGTGTATATATTTCTCTATTGGAACAGCAAGCCAAATATGGGGATGCAACAGAAATCCTTTCAGGGAACTTGGGATCACTTATAATGATCGAAGTTGATAAACTACGGATACAGGTATTATCTGGCTCTTTTATCATTGTTGTTGTTGTGGTAATTACTATTAGTATTTTATGCTATGGTTGCCACCTTGAATATTTAGTTAGGATAATTCAAATGTAGTTATTTTCTCCATACAGTTATGTAGTGAAGTAGCTGGGATGTTTACTGATAGTGTTTCTACTATATATTATTATATAGGTTGATGAAATTCTTTGAAAATTTCAAGAAGTTACTATGTAATGTCATACTTTTTGTTGCATATCTTATATATTTGTGCTCTTTAACTTACAAGTTGACAGGGGAGACTTCTTGCTCGGGCAGGTGATTTTAATGCAGCTGCGGATATATTTCAGAAAGTATTAAAATTGTGGTATGTAATTTTCATTTACTAAAATTACAAGGTTATATCTTAACTTGCATGTCAAATGTATAAGAAAAATACATATGGGGGTATACTAATATGTGGATACCAAGTGCTTAAATTGCTAAGTCACAGATTAAATCATGCTACACTTATGTGCAACTGACACATCATCACTGAGTCTTTCTTTTCCATTTCCAGCCCTGATGACTGGGAATGTTTCCATCATTATCTTGGTTGCTTGCTGGAAGATGACTGTAGTTTGCCCAGTTTCGCTAATAGCTCTTCAGTTCAGGTGTCTACATCGACAGACTGCCAGCATAGACACTTGACGGATGACATGGCATGTTCTTATTGCCTTTACAGATCTTATTTATATTTTTTCCTAATTAGTTCTTTAACTTTATATTTTACAAATAAAACTTATTTGCAGTTTGACTGTCGCATATCAAAGGCCTCTGAGTTTTTAGAAAATCTAATGACAGAAGTAGGTAATGATTCTATAAGAGGTCCGGGATTAGCAAAACTTGAAATTGAAAGGAGGAAACTTATGTATGGAAGAGGCAATGCTGAAGAACTTATGGGGGATATTATTCTATATTTCTCTAGGTATAGTTTATAACCGTGTTTCTTTTTTGCGTGTTTATGATTTACAAATAAAACGAGATTTTATTTTCTGATTATTTTATCGTTTTTACAACAGGTTTGGGCATTTGGCTAGCTTTACAGCTGATGTGGAGGTCTTCCTACAAATTCTACCCACTGACATGAAAAAACAGTTATTAGAAAAGTTGGTTAAAATCATTGATTCTTCTTCAGCACCATCAAGAAATGTTCTTGGTCAACATATAACATTTTTTAAAATAAGAGAACTGATAGGTGACACCTTTTCACTTCCAGTCAAAGGTAGATCTTTTAATATAAAGTTATAAACTACAAAATGTTCCCTTTTATTTCTTTTTTATTTTGAAATTTATATGGCTGCCCTTCTTTGCGTAGATCTCGTTGGATTTGCAGTTCAAATGACAGAAATGTATTGTCAAAACCTTCCCCTTTCAAAGGACTTAGATGTACAAGAGAGTATGTATGGTGAAGAACTTCTATCCATGACATGCAATGTGCTTGTTCAGGTACCTAAATCGTTTTTATATAAGTTAAATGTACCTACTTATGTCCTTATTTTATTCTGTTATTTATAACATAGTTTTTTATTTATACTGTTGTAGTTGTTTTGGCGTACAAAACATGTTGGTTATTTGTTGGAAGCTATAATGGTGTTGGAGCTTGGATTGACTGTCAGAAGGTTCTAGTTTCTTCTAGTATTTTCATCTTGATATTAAAAACCTCATAATCATTGAGCATTTTATATTTTCATTTTGATATTAAAAACCTCAGTCATTGAACATTTTATTTTATATTTATTTTGCAGATATGTTTGGCAGTACAAGATTTTGTTGTTACACTTGTATTCATATTGGAACGCTCTCCCATTAGCTTATGAATGGTAATGTGCTTGACTACTTATTACGTTTAGGACTGCAGATGTTCTGATACTCACTTCCATGCTTATTTATTTATTTATTTATTTATTTATTTTTGCTACTGTGTTTAGGTACAAATCATTGGATGTCAAGAACATTCTCCTGGAAACTGTTTCACATCATATTTTCCCCCAAATGCTAACATCTTCACTGTTGGTAGATATTAGCGATCTTTTGAAGGGTTACTTACGGTTCATGGATGATCACTTCAGGGAATCTGCAGATCTTACTTTTCTTGCATATCGTCATCGAAATTACTCAAAAGTATGGATAAACTACACATAGTTTTTAGCCATTTTTTCAAGATTTATGCAAGTGATTAACATGCCTTCATGCTTCTATAGGTAATTGAGTTTGTTCAGTTTAAAGAGAGATTGCAACAATCCAGTCAGTACTTAACAGCAAAGATTGAAGGGTCAATTCTACAACTAAAGCGAAAAGCAATTAGCATTGAAGAAGTGGAAGTATATACTTTTTTACCCCCATCATTTGTGTTCTATTCAGCTTTCATGTTGTAATATTGAAACAAGACTTGTTATCATTTTGTAGCCTGTACTTGAAAGCCTGAATAATGGTAGTGACTTTCTTGATATTTCACGTGAAATCCATTCCAAGAGGTTGACTTTTAATGAAGATTTAAAGTTAAGACCTTGGTGGACCCCATCATCAGACAAAAATTATCTCTCAGGTTAGTATCAGTTTGACTCTTATCATTTTTGTTTTCTTCCATTGTGATCACTTGTTAACTTCGTTCTTTTTATTTCTAATTTTTTCTTGCAGGACCGTATGAAGATATTCCCTATAATGCTAGAGAAATTCTGGTATAAATGATGATTTCTATTGATCTATGTTAACGTAATTTTTAATTTTATTGTTTTTAAACATTTGCTAGTTGCTACAAAAACCATCTAAAATGGACTCTTTTTTAAAAAGCTTTTGATTTTAGCTTATTAACCAGTTACCACATCATCTAAATTTTAACGACATTAAATAAATTCTTGTGATTAAAGGAAGTAATGTGTTAAGTGTTAACCCCATTTTAATATGTGATAGCAGGATAAGGCTAAACAAATCGAGGCAAAGGTGATAAGCATTGAGAAGAGGTCACTACTTCCACGCATGATTTATTTGTCAATAAAATGTGCTTCATCATCAGTAAAGGGGAATTCCGGCGTTAATGGTTTTGATTCTAAAGATTTCTCTGAACTCAAATCCTTGCTTGAATTATATGCAAAAAGTTTAGGTTTCTCCTTCCTTGATGCAGTGGAGTTAGTTGTTTCTGTTTCGCATGGTCAGAAATCCTTTGAGGTAAGAATTTTTAAAAACTACCAGTTAAACTGTTTTTTGTTAAATCATTCATTCGTATATATGTAGTTATCTAATTTTATTTTCTTTTAAGATGAGTAGAATCTGCTTAACTTTACATTAGAGGTGGCAAAATGGACAAATCTGGTTGGTTGGATGATGGGTTGGACCTGAAACACTTGTTGTGTATAAGTTTTTACAAGGGATTTTTCTATCAGTTAGCAATGTGTTTGTCTTATTTTTGTCATTGCACTTTGTTTTGTACTTCTGTGCTAGTAAATAGACCGTTTTGTGTCCCATTTGTGTCACTTTGCAGTCGGTACATTTAACATGCATTATAGAAGTGGAAGCTCTATATATAAGTCGCGAACATTTTTATGCCTCAACCTATCATCTATGTATAGAAGTTAATTTTGACTGCTGTTTTCTGCCCAAACACCGCAAATTCATTTTTTTTACGTTTCAGGCACACCCAAAATATGTAGACTAAACTGGACAAGTGAAATTTTATCGTTGGTAGTTGGTACCCAAAAAACTATTTTTTTGTAAATGAAAAGTGTCTAATATGATTATAAGTATTATATTATTTCTACAAATCGATTTTGGATACTTTATGCATTAAGATACACTTGGATGTGAATTTCAATCTGTTCGACTAGTTGCACTCTTTTCCTCTTTGCAGTTTTTTTATTTTTATTTTACACATGTTAATAAACATCTTACATGTCCAAATTGCTACCTCTAGTCACTATCTTAGCACTGGTTTATATGAAGCTTTTGGCATAGGAAGAATGCAATTGTTGTGATTCATAGATTTAATTTTGTAAATCTTTTTATGAAGCAGGTTTTTTCTTCTAATCTAATCGACTGGATGAACTTTGCTGTGTTTTTGAATGCCTGGAACCTGAATTTTCATGAAACAAACAGCTCAGATAGACGCACATTCCCCATTAATTGGCAAGTTCTATGCTGTTTGTTAGAGAGATGCATTTCTGAAACAATAAATTCCACAAAACCGTTATTATCTTCTCCTGGAACAGATCTTTCTATTTTAATCCAATTAGTGACCGAACCATTATCATGGCTTGGACTTGTAATTCGTTCATGTGTCCGGTCATCTCTTCCATCTGGAAAAAAGAAGAAAAAAGGCGGTCCTCCTGACCAGTCAAATAGTCAACTATGCATCGCAGTCAAGGATTCAATCACATCGCTATTTAGCATGATAGAGAAAGTTACTAAATGGTTAAAAGAACAGATTGATAAACCCGTAGATGCGGATGTTGACTTTTTGATATCTTCTCTTCATAGAGAAGAAAACGATGATGGGCCAGGAAAAGTAGTCAAAGTTCTTGAAACTTTGGTGTTATCAATTGATGATTTGGAAGTCGGTGAGCGGGTTAATCGGGCAATTAGGTCTTGGAAGCCTGTGGATGTTGTACGAAAGATAACAACTGCACAAGGAACTGCCTTGACCGAGTTTTTTGCCATTTGTGAATTGAAAATGAAGGTTTTGCAGGAACTAAAACGCCAAACATAAGTCTAAGATAAGATTTGACAAATTCAGTAGTTGGCTGCTTGATCCTGTACACTAGTTCATTTTATTTATTTCTGATTAAGTTTTCACAGGTTTTTGTTTTGTATCAGCAGAAATTTTGGCCACAAATAATCTCTTGATTTGTTGTATATTGATTGCATTTTAATTCATGCTTTTTTTTCATTTTAGAGATTGTTTTTTTGTTATTTGTTTCATCTTTGTATCTTGTTATATTAACAATTATGGGCAGTCTGGGCGTCTGGCAAAGCGTACAGTTGTGTAACGGGTCACTTTTAAACAGTATCAGTTTTGGTTAAAAACAAGATTCGACCAAAATGGGATTGGGTTTAAATGGGTTGTTTTAGATGGATTTATTCTAATGGTTGGTACCCTGGTTACAATAGGTTCGGGTCAAAACAGGTTTGATGAAACGGGTTTGGGTTTAAAGGGATCCCTTTAGAAAAAGCATGACCTTACCATGCTAGTGATGGGGATGACACTTTGACAGTGTGTACAGTAAAGGTGAGTAAAAGTGACAAATTAAATTATTCATGGTTAGTGCCTTAGTGGTTACACCGAAACTCTGTTTTGGTTTGGTTATACCAGGTTATCTATCTAACATTACTTTATTTTTATTATTATAAGTGCACATGTTTCACCTTTTAATTTGTTGTTTTCTGCTAATCATTATAACTGTCTTATAGTAATTAACAATTACCAGACAACATTGTAAAACCTTAATATGTTATGTTTAAAAATAAAGCCAATTATTGCAATTTTATTGGATGATGTTGACTTTGTATTCACAAATAGCAAGGAGACAAATTTTCCTTAGACAGTTGAGAATGACAAGTAAGTAAACCAACCATTTGTAGAAATGCACCATTTTACACCTAATCCTAACCATAACTCAATATTAACTAATTAGTGATGGTCCCTAGGGCCTTTACCTATCCAAAACCACCTCTTTTTATATAATCGATAGACAGTTGGGGATAGGTTGGGTAACGGGTCGAAACGGGTTCAGGTCAACTGGGTTTGGTCAGAATGGGTTCCGACAAAAATGGGTTCGAGTCAAGTTAACAGGCTGGTTTTAAAGAAGTATCAGTTGGAGGTGTTTATGATAATCTACTAAATATGATAAAAATGCTGAACTTGAATTAGAGATCTTAACTCGTGTTTCAAACGATTTTCATTCATTTAGGCATGTCTAACCTTGTGCCATGAATTATGATGGATCCGGATGGTGATTCGATCATTTGACCCCATAAGTTTCTAGAAGTGAATAGGGATGTTTAAGTATTTTAGTTAATGAATAATGATGGATCCGAATGGTGGTTCGACCTCTTTCAACCCATTATTTGACATTTGCCGGCTCAAATCGTTTTAACCCATCTTAAAATTTTACAGTCTGATCCGATCTTACCCGTAACTTTATATGTTTATCCTAGCTCATTTTAACATGTTATCTAAGAGAACAGCTATGTACCAGTTCCATGCATCACTAAAATAATCAGTGTCCTGCTTCATATTAGAAAAAAAATACAACTAGTGGTTGCACCAAAATCAACCAAGATTTCTCTTATTCTAACTTCACTATTGACTCATAACCTAACCACATCACAACCTCAGTCTATATAAACCACCCCTTATCACCATTTCAACACAAAACAAACCTTCACATTCATTTAATCAAAAGTGTTTAGAACAAAAAACACCCACAATGTCGATCAGTCGGGCTCTATTCCTGAGCCTTCTGATTTCCTTTGCGTTTACTACATTCGCAGAAACGCATAACTATGAGTTCAAAGTAAGTTTTTAGTCACATGTAATTAGCTTTGTCCTTACAACTGTCATGTCATGACACATTAATAATGATTGTTAGTTGGGTTTTACTTTTTTGTCACAGGTTCAAGAACAAGCAGCAACAAGACTATGTAAAAACCACAGAATTGTTAACGTTAACGGGCAATTCCCGGGCCCGACTATAGATGTACAAAATGGGGATACCCTTTTTGTTAAAGTCACAAATGCTGCTCCTTACAATGTCACCATCCATTGGTACAGTTTTATCATAATGTACATTCATGTCCCGTTGCTATTAATGCTATAACGGGTCGTTGTCTATTTCAGGCATGGATTACGCCAACTGCGAAACCCATGGGCTGATGGGCCTGAGTTTGTGACCCAATGTCCAATCCGTCCCGGTGGAAGTTACACATACAGGTTCACCATACAAGACCAGGAGGGAACATTGTGGTGGCATGCTCATAGCCGATGGCTACGTGCTACAGTTTATGGTGCACTTGTTATCCGTCCTAAGTCTGGTTCGGCGTACCCCTTTCCAAAGCCTACAATTGAGTTCCCTGTTATTCTAGGTACATAAGTAACATACTTGATCTAAGTTTTGTTCTTTAGTTATTTTTTAATCAACAAACAGTACTTATACAGTATACAACATACAACATACATGCAGCATATCAGTCTAGGTAACAAGAAAACTTTGATCATTTTTCTGATTTAATGAATTTATTTTGTATTGTTGATGATGATATAGGTGAATGGTGGGACAGAAAAGTTATCAGTGTTCTAAGGCAAGCTTTGTTTAGCGGTGCAGCACCGAATGTATCAGATGCTATCACCATTAATGGGCAACCTGGTGATCTTTTTAGATGCTCTAGCCAAGGTTGTAACTAAATTATATAAAAAATTTGTTAACTATAAACCCACAAAATCTAGTCCTTCATTTTGGTGGATATATAATACTGTATCGGGTTATGCAGGTACTACGAGACTATCTGTGAACAAAGGCGATACGGTTCTTCTGAGAGTCATCAATGCTGCACTCAATCAACAACTCTTTTTCAGTGTTGCCAACCACAAACTAACTGTTGTAGCCACTGACGCTGTTTATACCAAACAATTCACAACCAATGTCATCATGGTCGGGCCGGGTCAAACCACAGACGTTCTCCTGACTGCTGATCAACAACCCGGGCGCTACTACATGGCTGCACGCGCTTATGCTAGTGCAAGAAACGCGCCATTTGACAACACCACTGCCACTGCTATTTTAGAATACAAATCTGCAACTTCACAACCAATTTTACCACAACTTCCAGCCTTTAATGACACAAATACAGTTACCGCTTTCTCAAACCAAATAAAGAGTCCTGGTAAGGTGACGGTACCTACTAAAATAGACGAGAACCTGTTTTTCACAATGGGGTTCGGGTTCTTTAACTGTACTCCTGGACCCAGATGTCAAGGGCCTAACAACACACGGTTTGGTGCTAGCATGAACAATGTATCCTTTGTACTTCCAAACCGCGTGTCCTTACTTCAAGCCTACACACAAAAGGTTCCAAACATCTACACAACAGACTTCCCGCCTGTTCCACCCCTTCAGTTTGATTACACTGGCAATGTCCCTCGCGGGCTGTGGCAGCCCGTTAAAGGGACAAAGCTTTATAAGCTTAAGTTTGGATCCAGTGTGCAGATTGTGTTGCAAGATACATCCATCTTCTCAACAGAGGATCATCCTGTTCATCTCCATGGATACCATTTCTTTATTGTGGGTCAGGGTTTTGGTAACTTTAACCCTTCAAGAGATACTGCAAACTTCAATCTTGTTGATCCACCGCAACGAAATACCATCGATGTCCCGGTTGGAGGATGGGCTGCTATCAGATTTGTAGCAGATAATCCAGGTAAACAAAATCTTTATGAATCTTAAGTAGGAAAAACATGTGTTTTTTCTTTTGCATCATGGTTTTATGAAATATAAACATGAAGCTGATTTATTGAATCTTCACAGGAGTATGGTTGATGCACTGTCACATAGATACTCATCTTGCTTGGGGATTTGCAATGGCGTTTATCGTTGAAAATGGAGTTGGGGAATTGGAGACGTTGCTACCTCCTCCTTCTGATCTGCCTAAATGTTAAGATCATCGTCATGCGGTGTCTTATATGTTTGCGTGTTTTTGTTTATTTACTTTGCTTGATTAGTTGAGCAAAGTACATAGGAGCTGTCAGATCCCTCATTCTTGTTTAATTTCTTGTGTGCAAGTCTTTTTGTTCTGCAAAAACAAATAGAATGATTCATCAGTTCACATAGAAGTTAAAGTGTTCTTTGTACACTATTTGCTATAGTAATTTGAATTCATGTTCTTGTTGGACTATTCTTGTGTTTGTTCACATGTGAAAAGAAAAGAAACAAGTAGTGAACCAATCTTTGGATCGGTGGACACGTCGACTGATACGAACACAACTCTAATAGAGCAGACCCGCATTGTTTTCGGATATGAATTTGACCCGGTCAACTGCTATCTTAAATCTACATATTCTAATAATTGAATAACTAACATACATGACACAATTTTAACATGTCCACATAGAATTTTTTCAATTTAACCCAATATTTAACATATATCTTATTAATATATTTTATTAATTATTTTATGAAAACAAATAAAAAAAACTTTTATCATTAATCTTTATTTATATCTTATAACTGCATTTTAGTAGGATTTGAATAATCCTTGTGAAAATACTATATTTATTTATTTTGGATTGAAAAGATATTCAATTGATATGTTCGCAGTTTTAATAAGATTACTTATTTTAATAGTCATCATCCATATTTTAATAAAATAATTAAGTTGTATAAAATTATAATAACTATTAGTATTTATTTGATTTCTCTTTTCTAATAACAAATTTTTATATTAATAAAAAAAATTATTTTTATTGTTGAACCCGTATAATACACCAAAAAAACCCTACTATACATATGAGAATGTAAAGGGATGCGTGATATGAAAAATTCGAGGGTAGTAATCACTAATCACATGATTACATCATTAATATTTTCTTTTAAATACTTTTTCTTGTTTTTAATGTTCTTGTTTTAATTGGTTTATGTTTTTTGAACGGTCAAAGATTAGATAAAAAAACTAGTAATAAGCTAGAACACAAGACATTTAAAAAAAATTTACACAATTTATTCCAAGTAATGTCATCTATTTTTGCTCTCGATTCGGTTCAACAATTTTGCAATATGTTATTTATTGTTAAATCAAGCTGCCTACTTTTGTTGGGTTCTAACATCCCCCAAGGCTAGCTCTTCATTTGTACGTTCCCTATATATAGGATGTTAATTGTAGCTTTTTATTTTTTTTTGTGTGTGATTTCGTTTGTTGGTTTAGCTTGTGTAGGTGAAGATTGGTTGAAGGCGGCTTGATGTTGATACAAATTGGCACTAAGTGTATAGGTATGTAAGGAACCGAATGTTCAATGAACACTTGGTGAACGGTTATATGACAAGTTTGTTTATGTTTCTTTATTTATAAACTAACTTATATGAACAAAAATTTTAGTTTATTTAGTTAAACCAACGAACATCAAAACATGTCCCGTTTGTTCACTTATGAACGTATACACTTGTCGTTGTTCGTTCATTTACTATTATATAAAGATTCATTTAAATTTTAATTGGTATACTTTTATATTCATCTTTGTTCGTCCGCGTTTGTTTAGGTTTGTTTGTATTAATTTGTGTTCGTTATGTTCGTAAATAGTTCGTTTAATTTAGATTACTAACGGACGAACATGAACACTTTTATTTTTTTAACGAACAAATATCAAATACGAACAAGAACATCCGTTGGATTATATAACTACATTGGTTCATTTGTTTGATTAAAATTAAACGAACAAACTCGAAATATACATTCTTCAATTCATTGACAGAAATAAAAATGTACATTCGTGAGTAGTAACACATAAACATCAAATATATTTTACCACAGTTTGGCTAAAATGAAATTACAAGTGAAATAATGGTTTATTTATTTGACAATTTTTATTTCTTTGTATTTGATAATGTGTGATTGAATATAATAGTATGAGTATGACAACAGAAACAATTACAGTTAGTGGTTTGGTTATACCAGGTTGCCTAACTATGATTCTTTTTTTTAATAATAAATATATAATATATATTAAAAAACATGTTTCACTCATAACTTTTTGATTTCTACTTGTCATCATAACTAACTGTTTAATACTAATAACAGTCATTTTAAAACAAATCAATTATTGCAATTTTTTAGGATGATGTTGACTTTGTATTAATTTAAAAGTAGTAAGATAGGACAGATAGATTTGCCTTTAACAGTTGAAAATGACAAGTAACCAACCATATGTAGAAATGCACGGTGTTTTTAAACCGGCTGGTCCGACCGGTCAGACCGTGGTCGGACCGTGTTTTTTAAGAATCACGGTTCGATAGGTCACGGTCTGATAGGTGTTTGTGAACCGCTACGAACCGCTCGAACCGTTATCGAACCGCTCGAACCGGACCGTTTTGAACCGCTATCGAACCGTTTTTTCTTTGATTTTATGTTTATATCTATAATTTTTTGTGTTTTAGGTGATGAAACTCAATATGTTGATGTTCTGAGTGATGAAGATGATGAATTAGTTTTACTTAATGATGAAAAATTGGATACGTGTCGTGACATCTGAACTTAGAACTTATGATGATGATGATTTGGTTTTATTTTGGTGTTAAAATTTGTTTATATTTTAAATTTTTTGTGGTTTTTGGTGTTAAAATCTGTTTGATTTATGACTTTTTGTGTTTAAATTAGAATTCTAATGGTATTATTTTGATAAATGTATATTTCGTCAAACCCCGGTCCAACCACGGTCCAACCCCGGTCCGACCGGTCCGACCAATAAATTTGAAATTACGGTTCGGTGTCCGGTCTGGTTTTCAAAACATTGGAAATGCAAAACACCTTTGACGCTTTGACCCGAACCGTTTTAGTCCAGCACATGACCCGAGTTGACCTGACCCAAATCATTTTAATCCGTTTACAAGTTTACCATTTGACCCGAGCTTGTTTTGATGTGACGTTGTACTCGTCACTCTTAACGTAGAAATTTTATACGTTTAACCTGAACTCGTTTTAACATGTTATCTATTGCTAGTTTTAATAATACTAAAAGGACACCTATGTACCAGTTCCATGCATCATTAAAATAGTTAGTTAATTTCCTGCTTCATATTTAAAGTTTTTTTTTGTACCTAGTGGTTCAACCAAAATCAACCAAGTTTTTTCTCAATATTCTAACTTCACTATTGACTCATAACCTAACCTAACTAACAAAATCTGTCTATATAAACCACTCTTTATTACCATCTAAACACACCTTAACACTTGTTTACTCAAAAGTGTATAAAACAACATCCATCAGTAGCCAAAAAAACGCCCACAATGTCGATTTCTCAGGCTCTATTTTTGAGCCTTTTTATTTCCTTTGCTTTTACTACATTCGCAGAAACGCATAACTACGAGTTCAAAGTAAGTTTGTAGTAACAAGTCATTAGTTTTATCCTTACAACTGTCATGTCATATTGTCATGACACATCAGTTATAATATATTTGTCACAGGTTCAAGAACAAGCAGCAACAAGACTATGTAAAAACCATAGAATCGTGAACGTTAATGGACAATTCCCGGGCCCGACTATAAATGTACAAAATGGGGACACCCTCTTTGTTAAAGTCACAAATGCTGCTCCATACAATGTCACAATCCATTGGTAAAGTTTCATCATTTACGCGCATTGCCAACTTATTTAGAAATAGATGCTATAACAGGTTCTTGTCTTTTTCAGGCATGGATTACGCCACCTGCGAAACCCATGGGCTGACGGGCCTGAATTTGTGACCCAATGTCCAATCCGTCCTGGTGGAAGTTACACATACAGGTTCACCATACAAGACCAAGAGGGAACATTGTGGTGGCATGCTCATAGCCGATGGCTACGCGCTACAGTCTATGGTGCACTTGTTATTCGTCCTAAGACTGGTTCTTTATACCCCTTTCCAAAGCCTACAATCGAGTTTCCAGTTATTTTAGGTACATAACTGATCTATGTTTTGGTCTTTAATTACCTTTTTTTTATAAACAAACGTACCTAGTAAAATCCCACCCATAACAGAGTTACTGGCTACAAATATATTTATATATTTTTTTACATGCACAATATGCAACATACACCATGCAGTATAGTAGTAGTGTAGGTAGCATAAAAACTTAAACTTTAGTTTATGTTTTAATGATACAGGTGAATGGTGGGACAGAAAAGTGATCAGTGTTCTAAGGCAAGCTTTGTTCAGCGGTGCAGCTCCAAATGTATCAGATGCTATCACCATTAACGGGCAACCCGGTGATCTTTTTAGATGCTCCAGCCAAGGTTTTCAAACTTTTTTATTGTTATTTTATTAACTCTAAAACCACAAGATGTTTTAATCATGTATGGTGTTATGCAGGTACTACGCGATTGTCTGTGAACAAAGGCGATACAGTTCTTCTGAGGGTCATCAATGCTGCACTCAATCAACAACTCTTTTTTAGTGTTGCCAACCACAGACTAACTGTTGTAGCCACCGATGCTGTTTACACTAAGCAGTTCACAACCAATGTCATCATGGTCGGGCCGGGTCAAACCACAGACGTTCTCCTGACTGCTGACCAACAACCCGGGCGCTACTACATGGCTGCACGCGCTTATGCTAGTGCAAGAAACGCGCCATTTGACAACACCACTGCCACAGCTATTTTAGAATACAAATCTGCAACTTCACAACCAATTTTACCACAACTTCCGGCCTTTAATGACACAAACACAGTTACCGCTTTCTCAAACCAAATAAAGAGTCCTGGTAAGGTGACGGTACCTACTAAAATAGACGAGAACCTGTTTTTCACAATGGGGTTCGGGTTCTTTAACTGTACTCCTGGACCTAGATGTCAAGGGCCTAACAACACACGGTTTGGTGCTAGCATGAACAATGTATCCTTTGTACTTCCAAACCGCGTATCTTTACTTCAAGCTTACACACAACAGATTCCAAACATCTACACAACAGACTTCCCGCCTGTTCCACCCGTGCAGTTTGATTACACTGGCAATGTCCCTCGCGGGCTGTGGCAGCCCGTTAAAGGGACAAAGCTTTATAAGCTTAAGTTTGGTTCTAGTGTGCAGATTGTGCTGCAAGATACATCCATCTTCTCAACAGAGGATCATCCTGTTCATCTCCATGGATACCATTTCTTTATTGTGGGTCAGGGTTTTGGTAACTTTAATCCTTCAAGAGATACTGCAAACTTCAATCTTGTTGATCCACCGCAACGAAATACAATCGATGTCCCGGTTGGAGGATGGGCTGCTATCAGATTTGTAGCAGATAATCCAGGTAAACAAAATGTTTATGAATCTTAAGTAGGAAAAACATGTTTTTTTTCTTCTACACCATGGTTTTATGAAATATAAACATGAAGCTGATTTTTTGAATCTTCACAGGAGTATGGTTGATGCACTGTCACATAGATACTCATCTTGCTTGGGGATTTGCAATGGCGTTCATCATTGAAAATGGAGCTGGGGAATCGGAGACGTTGCTACCTCCTCCTTCTGATCTGCCTAAATGTTAAGATCATCGTCATGCGGTGTCTATATTTGCGTGTTTTTGTTTATTTACTTTGCTTGATTAGTTGAGCAAAGTACATAGGAGTTGTCATAGGTTTCAGATTCCTCATTCTTGTTGTGTGCAAGTCTTTTTGTTCTAAAAAACAAATAGAATGATTCATCAGTTCACATACAAGTTAAAGTGTTCTTTGTACACTATTTAATTGCTATAGTAATTTGAATTCATGTTCTTTGTTGGACTATTCTTGTGTTTGTTCACATGTGAAAAGAAAAGAAACAAGTGGTGAACCAATCTTTGGATCGGCGGAAACGTCGACTGATACAAACGCAGCTCTATTTGAGCAGACCCGCATTGTTTTCGGATCTGAATTTGACCCGGTCAACCCTTATCTTAAATCTATCTGTTCTAATAATTAACACACATGTCACAATTTTAGCATGTCCGCATAGGATTTTTCCTATGTGTCAAACTCACATTCTTCCCTATATTATTTTATGCGGATCTTCAACACGGGTTTCAATTTAAGCCGATATTTAACATATATCTTATTAATTTATGAAAACAAATGAAAAAAACTTTATCATTAATCTCTATCTATATCTTATAACTGATTTTTAGTCAGATTTGGATAATCCTTGTGAAAATATTATATTTAATTTTTTTTTATTTAAAAGATATTCAATTGATATTATCGCAGATTTAATAAGATTACTTATTTTAATAGTAATCATCCATATTTTAATAAACTAATTAAGTTGTATAAAATTATAATAACTATTAGTATTTATTTTATTTAGATTTTCTAATAAAAAAATTTTATAATAATAAAAAAATATCGTTTTTATCATTCAAACATGTGTATTACACGGAAAAAAATCTAGTATATATGAGAATGTAAATGGATGCGTGATATGAAAAGTTAGAGGGTAGTAATTACATGATTACATCATTGCTTTTTTCTTTTAAATACTTTTTCTTGTTTTTAGTTTTATTGTCTTAAACTCGTAATTGTTTTTTTAATTAACCGCCAAAGATTAGATAAAAAAACTTGCAATGAGCTAGAATATAAGACATCTAAAAAGAAAATTTACATTATTTATTCTAATTAACGTCATCTGTTTTTGCTCTCGTTTTAATCAAGGTTTTAATCAAAGATATTTTACCACAGTTTGGCTAAAATGAAATTACAAGTGAAATAATGGTTTATATATTTGACAATTTTTATTTCTTTGTATTTGATAATGTGCGACTGAATATAAAAAGATAAAAAAGAAGCTTAATAGTTAGTATGAGTATGACAACAGAAACAATTACAGTTAGTGGTTTGGTTATACCAGGTTGCCTAACTATGATTCTTTTTTTTTAATAATAAATATATAATATATTAAAAAACATGTTTCACTCATAACTTTTTGATTTCTACTTGTCATCATAACTAACTGTTTAATACTAATAACAGTCATTTTAAAACAAATCAATTATTGCAATTTTATATGATGATGTTGACTTTGTATTAATTTATAAGTAGTAAGATAGGACAGATAGATTTGCCTTAAACAGTTGAAAATGACAAGTAAGTAACCAACCATATGTAGAAATGCAAAACACCTTTGACGCTTTGACCGAACCGTTTTAGTCCAACACATGACCCGATTTGACCCGACCCAAATCATTTTAATCCGTTTACAAATTTACCATTTGACCCGAGCTTGTTTTGATGTGACGTTGTACTCGTCACTCTTAACGTAGAAATTTTATACGTTTAACCTGAACTCGTTTTAACATGTTATCTATTGCTAGTTTTTATAATATCAAAAGGACACCTATGTACCAGTTCCATGCATCACTAAAATAGTTAGTTAATTTCCTGCTTCATATTTAAAGTTTTTTTTTGTAGCTAGTGGTTCAACCAAAATCAACCAAGTTTTTTCTCAATATTCTAACTTCACTATTGACTCATAACCTAACCTAACTAACAAAATCTGTCTATATAAACCACTCTTTATTACCATCTAAACACACCTTAACACTTGTTTACTCAAAAGTGTATAAAACAACATCCATCAGTAGCCAAAAAAACGCCCACAATGTCGATTTCTCAGGCTCTATTTTTGAGCCTTTTTATTTCCTTTGCTTTTACTACATTCGCAGAAACGCATAACTACGAGTTCAAAGTAAGTTTGTAGTAACAAGTCATTAGTTTTATCCTTAC
Source organism: Tagetes erecta (assembly GCA_030867185.1). Classification (NCBI taxonomy): domain Eukaryota; kingdom Viridiplantae; phylum Streptophyta; class Magnoliopsida; order Asterales; family Asteraceae; genus Tagetes; species Tagetes erecta. Next base: position 13,361,919 of record CM061494.1, read on the forward strand.
AACTGTCATGTCATATTGTCATGACACATCAGTTATAATATATTTGTCACAGGTTCAAGAACAAGCAGCAACAAGACTATGTAAAAACCATAGAATCGTGAACGTTAATGGACAATTCCCGGGCCCGACTATAAATGTACAAAATGGGGACACCCTCTTTGTTAAAGTCACAAATGCTGCTCCATACAATGTCACAATCCATTGGTAAAGTTTCATCATTTACGCGCATTGCCAACTTATTTAGAAATAGATGCTATAACAGGTTCTTGTCTTTTTCAGGCATGGATTACGCCACCTGCGAAACCCATGGGCGGACGGGCCTGAATTTGTGACCCAATGCCCAATCCGTCCTGGTGGAAGTTACACATACAGGTTCACCATACAAGACCAGGAGGGAACATTGTGGTGGCATGCTCATAGCCGATGGCTACGCGCTACAGTCTATGGTGCACTTGTTATTCGTCCTAAGACTGGTTCTTTATACCCCTTTCCAAAGCCTACAATCGAGTTTCCAGTTATTTTAGGTACATAACTGATCTATGTTTTGGTCTTTAATTACTTTTTTTTTATAAACAAACGTACCTAGTAAAATCCCACCCATAACAGAGTTACTGGCTCCAAATATATTTATATATTTTTTTACATGCACAATATGCAACATACACCATGCAGTATAGTAGTAGTGTAGGTAGCATAAAAACTTAAACTTTAGTTTATGTTTTAATGATACAGGTGAATGGTGGGACAGAAAAGTGATCAGTGTTCTAAGGCAAGCTTTGTTCAGCGGTGCAGCTCCAAATGTATCAGATGCTATCACCATTAACGGGCAACCCGGTGATCTTTTTAGATGCTCCAGCCAAGGTTTTCAAACTTTTTTATTGTTATTTTATTAACTCTAAAACCACAAGATGTTTTAATCATGTATGGTGTTATGCAGGTACTACGCGATTGTCTGTGAACAAAGGCGATACAGTTCTTCTGAGGGTCATCAATGCTGCACTCAATCAACAACTCTTTTTTAGTGTTGCCAACCACAGACTAACTGTTGTAGCCACCGATGCTGTTTACACTAAGCAGTTCACAACCAATGTCATCATGGTCGGGCCGGGTCAAACCACAGACGTTCTCCTGACTGCTGATCAACAACCTGGGCGCTACTACATGGCTGCACGCGCTTATGCTAGTGCAAGAAACGCGCCATTTGACAACACCACTGCCACTGCTATTTTAGAATACAAATCTGCAACTTCACAACCAATTTTACCACAACTTCCGGCCTTTAATGACACAAACACAGTTACCGCTTTCTCAAACCAAATAAAGAGTCCTGGTAAGGTGACGGTCCCTACTAAAATAGACGAGAACCTGTTTTTCACAATGGGGTTCGGGTTCTTTAACTGTACTCCTGGACCTAGATGTCAAGGGCCTAACAACACCCGCTTTGGTGCTAGCATGAACAATGTATCCTTTGTACTTCCAAACCGCGTGTCCTTACTTCAAGCCTACACACAAAAGATTCCAAACATCTACACAACAGACTTCCCGCCTGTTCCACCCGTGCAGTTTGATTACACTGGCAATGTCCCTCGCGGGCTGTGGCAGCCCGTTAAAGGGACAAAGCTTTATAAGCTTAAGTTTGGTTCTAGTGTGCAGATTGTGCTGCAAGATACATCCATCTTCTCAACAGAGGATCATCCTGTTCATCTCCATGGATACCATTTCTTTATTGTGGGTCAGGGTTTTGGTAACTTTAATCCTTCAAGAGATACTGCTAACTTCAATCTTGTTGATCCACCACAACGAAATACCATCGATGTCCCTGTTGGTGGATGGGCTGCTATCAGATTTGTAGCAGACAATCCAGGTAAATAAATTTTAATTATGAATCTTTATTAGGAAAAACATAATATTTATGAATCTTTAGTAGGAAAAACATAATATTATTGAATCTTTAGCTAGAAAAAACATAATATTTATTCTTTTTAATACGAAAACATAATCTTTATGGATCTTTATTCTTTAGCAGGAAAAACATGGTTTTTTTTCTTCTACACCATGGTTTTATGAAATATAAACATGAAGCTGATTTTTTGAATCTTTACAGGAGTATGGTTGATGCACTGTCATATAGATACTCATCTTGCTTGGGGATTTGCAATGGCGTTTATCGTTGAAAATGGAGTTGGGGAATCGGAGACGTTGCTACCTCCTCCTTATGATCTGCCTAAATGTTAAGATCTTCATGCAGTGTTTCTGTTTGCGTGGGGTCATCAAGCGCGTTGTTGTTTATTTACTTTGCTTGTTTACTTAAGCAAATTAGATAGTAGTTGTCACAGGTTTCAGATTCATCATACTTGTTTAATCCGTGTATTTTTGTGTGCAAAGTGTTTTTGTTTTACAAAAAAAGAAATAGATTGATTCATCAGTTGATATAAAAGTTCTTTGTACACTGTTTGCTATTGCAATTTAAATTCTTGTTCTTTGCTGTTATGATCTTAATTTGATTATCTCATCAATGTGTCTCTTTCTTCCCGCATTTTATATGGTGGTGCAGTGGTAAACGTCTTATTCTTCTTAAAGGTTTTAGGTTTGAATCCTATTTCCGTTGGTCTTACTAGGTCGTATACGTACCGTCTCATGGATCAATGACTCATTAAATCTAGTGTGACTCATTAAGACCAATTTTATAACCCGTTACAACTAAATATGAGTCATTGAGGACCTTCTATGATCTATTAAGACCCAATATGACATGTTATAACTTATTACAACCCAATCTGAATGAATCATGGTTGACTTTATGTCTTTTTATGGTCATATAGTGTCTTAATGAGTCATATAAGGCCTTCGGGTGTCATATTGGGGTTTAATAGGCCAAATAAGATCTTAATATGTTTTATTCAGTTGTAATGGGATGTAATCACCCGTTACAACCACCGAGTAAGGCATTGTGATTCATTATGAACCCATCAAAACCCAACAAAGGGTATGATCATTGATGGGTCCAATTGGAGACAAAGGGTAAAGGTAAGAGATTTTTAACGATATACATATTGTTCGTATGCCTAGGATCTTACATCTAGGGTTGTACAATACTCAGGATGCCTCTACTCATAGATAGGTGTTTTCAGTCCTGAGTAAATATTTAGTTTGAACGCCTTTAGCTGGTGGTAGTTATCTCTACTTGTATAATGTTCCTTTAATCCTACGTAAATATTTAATTAGTTTGGATGCTTTTACTTTAGATGTGTCTTCTGTAGTTGTCACAGCCTTAAGAATTTCTCTAGCGCTACTTGTTTTTATTTATTTATCTATAAATCTATTGTGATTAATAAAGAGTAAGGGCCCAAGAACCCAAATCAGAGTCCGGCCCAATTACATCATGTAGTAAAAGAATAAAAGTTAGTTAGATTACGTGGACACATGGAACAATATGATAGGCCAAAAGATATATGAGAAAAGCATGTGATACAAAAAGGGTCCCACAATGACATCTTTCCCAAGAATATCACATCACCACATTCCCCTATAAATACCCACATTATTCACCTGACTAAGGTAAGCACTCAGTACCACTTTTTACCTGCAACACACACACACTTATATTTTTCTCTGAACGGAAACTGATTCTCACGCCGGAGGGTTAATACAAGGAACACCCCCCTTTCGTTCCTTGTGTTGCCTTAACGGTGCTGTTCTCTGTGCAGAATTGAAGAAAAGACTGAAGAAATATTGTTTTGGAAGAAGACGATCTGATAATCATCTACAGCTTCACACAATCCATCCTGATCATCGGATCGCGAAGCAACATTGGCGCCATCCGTGGGACTCTTTTTTAATCAGATCCGTTTTCCTTTTTTAACGATAATTTCTCCAACCCTTTTCATACTTCACAATGACTTCTTCATCGACACCCATAACCACGAACGTCGAAACACAAACTGAAAGCATTACGCCCATTTTTTCCAATATCAACTCACCTGTTCTAGTCACCACAAGCCAGCCGATATTAGTGTCGTTACCAGAGTTTAGTGCTCCGTTTGTTTCGTTGCCACCACCACTTTACTCAATAGCTGATCCGTTTCCTTGTCAATATTTTCATCCCGCCACAATGCCTCCGGCTATCCCAGCGAGTTACATACCAGATCCAATAGTCAGCGGACAAGTCACAACTCAACTACCCTCCGCCACAACTACCACTCCCGCATTAAGCTACCCTTTGTTTTCCACGCCTTTGCCGTCGGCGGGCACCTCACAACCACTTTTCAGCAGCCCTTACGCCCTTCAGTCTTTTGGATATTACCCTGTCCCGCCATTTCCTACCATACAACAAACATCTAACCAAACTTTCACTCCGGCTGATTTTTGGGCCTGGCAGCAACAACAACAATTCCTCATGTATGAACAGGCGCGACGTGAAGCTCAACTCGCAAGTCTCCGCACTCGTTTATCCTATGAAGACACACTCCATATCTCACCTATCACATCCGCTCCACAAATAATTAACCCAAGTCAGACACCTATCCCTGACCAACAACCGGTACAAACCATTACCCCCATCCCGGACCCCACACCCAGCAGTGACATGACGAAGCCATATAGACCCGCTGCACTAATCGCTCAATCTAAATTTACACATCGGATCGCGCAGGCGGAATTCCCTACAAAACTTAAGATGCCATCAATCGTCACCAAGTACGATGGTCTATCTGATCCGGACGACCACTTCAACACTTTTGTCACCGCGGGAAGTGTGGAAAGTTGGTCTATACCCGTCTGGTGTCACATGTTCATCCAGACACTCATTGGGGCGGCAAGAGTTTGGTTTGACAGCCTACCTGTGGGGAGCATTGACAGTTTTGAAGATCTAGCAAAAAAATTCTATCAACAGTTCAACCAGCAAAAACGCCATACCAAAGATATCACTGAAATACTTCACATCCGCCGACGTGATGGGGAGTCAGTGGCGGATTTCATTACGCGATACAACGCGGAAAGCTTACAAATCGGGGGGGGGGGGGGCAACGGAGGACCTGATGGTCGCGGGGTTTGTAAATGGAGTACGCGACGATCATCTGATCAGAAAATTGCACGGACCGGCGGGAATGCCACGAGATATGGAAACTTTGATGCACGTGGCGAAAGTTTATGTTCAAGCAGAAAAATCAGTAGCTTTGAGCAGAGCCTATGAAAAGGGAAGAGACCAATGGAGAAGCCCCGATGGCAGACACCAGAAAGATTCATTCAAAAAGCAGCGCTTCAATTCAAGCCAGCATCGTTCACCACCGCCCCCCGGACATTCTTCCAGCGGACATTACGATAGTCACCGCTCATCCCACAGTAACCAACGGCGGGAAGTCTCCATGGTCACTCAGAAATCAAAACTTCCGCCTTTTGTCTATCCCGCATTAACAAAAACTCCCAGCGCGATCCTCGCGTCTGAAAGAGTCAAGTTCGAGGCTCCAAGACCAATGCGAGAAGGCGCCAAACGTGATACATCCCGATTCTGTGATTTTCATAAAGCTGCAGGACACACCACAGACAATTGTTGGCAACTAAAAAGACAGATTGAGTCACATGTAACTAATGGGCGGCTACAACACTTGAAGAAGGACAAAGGAAAAGAATCAAATGAGAAAAGGGAAGAAAGGCAAAAGGTGGATGAGGAAGTTCTAACAGATCTTTTTATGGTCAATCCCGCTTTGCCGGCGGATGAGAAAAAAAGAAAACGTGCCGGGGAAACATTGGAGTTATGGATGCAACAACCCATGATGGTCCCGCCAAACAGCGGAGCGCGCAATAAAGGACCCCTCATTGTAACAGCGCAGGTGGGTACGTACCGGATCCGGCGCATATTCGTTGATACTGGAAGTCACGCGGACATCATGTATGAAAAATGTTTCCAATCTTTGACATGGGAGGACCAGCAGCGACTAAGAGAAGTAAACACAACCATTACGGGGTTCTCTGGAGAGACTGTAACCCCTCTGGGAAGCTTATCTTTTCCTGTTACTATGGGAGACGGAATACATGAACGTACCGTTGTTCTGAATTTTCTTGTAGTCCCTGCACCATCAGTCTACAATATTATTTTGGGAAGATCAGGCATCGACGCGCTTGACGCAGTAATCTATACGTCACAAAACCTAATGATGTTCCGAACACCAAAAGGAGTCGCAATGATCAGCCCGGAAATCGCCTGCTCCTCAATTGAAAATCCCAAAACCCCACCCCTACCAGAAGCAATTGGTAAACCAGAGCTATGGACTATAAATCCAAAATACCCAGACCAGCGGATAACTTTAGGCGGTACCTTGTCACCGTTCATCAGAAATCACCTCAAACAGCTACTCACATCCTTTATGGACGTATTTGCATTTCAACATTCTGACATGAAAGGCGTACCGCGGAACATCGCGGAACACAAGCTACTAATCGCTGAAGATGCAAAACCGGTAGTACAAAAACGGCGGATAATGGGTTCTGAGCGCCAACAAGCATGCACGCAGGAAGTACGTAATCTGGTTAAGGCGGGAATATTGCGAGAAGTCACCAAAGAATCATGGATCGCCAATCCGGTAATGGTTAAAAAGCAGGATGGCTCATGGCGGTTATGTGTCGACTACACGGACCTCAACAAGGCATGCACCAAAGACTCTTATAGGTTACCAGATATCGATGCAAAAATTGATTCCTTGGCTCCTTTCAAATATAAATGCTTCTTGGACGCATACAAAGGGTACCACCAAGTGCAAATGGCGCGAGTCGATGAAGATAAAACAGCTTTTCATACGGATATCGGCATCTTTTGTTACACAAAAATGCCATTCGGATTGAAAAACGCAGGCGCATCTTACCAAAAACTCATGGACAAGATTTTTGTACAACAAATCGGGAAAAATTTGGAGGTCTATGTAGACGACGTGGTTATAAAAAGCAAGACAGAGAAAGTTATGTTGTCTGACATCGCGGAAACATTGATTAATCTCAGAAAGAATCACATCAAGCTCAACCCCTGCAAATGTTCGTTTGGCATGGAAGAAGGAAAATTTTTGGGGGTAATCGTCACCACAAATGGGATCAAGGTAAATTCAAAAAAGGTAGCCGCAATTCTCGAAATGCCTTCTCCATCATCCATCAAGGATATCCAGATTTTAAATGGAAGATTGGTGGCATTAAGTCGTTTCCTGGCAAAGCAGGCAGAAAGAGCATTACCTTTTCTCAGCGTACTGAAACAATGCTTACCAAGGAACAAATTTGTTTGGACTGAGGAAGCAGAGCAGGCTTTTCAAGCACTAAAAACCCACCTGACAGAATTACCAACTCTAACGGCTCCTAACCCAAAGGAAATTCTTCACTTATACTTGGCGGCCGCCTCTCAGGCGGTCAGTTCAGTCTTAATGGTCGACCGGGCAGGAATCCAAACTCCAATCTATTACGTCAGCCGGGTTTTGAGCGGAGCAGAAATCAACTATACCATCGCGGAAAAACTAGCGCTATCTCTAGTATACAGCTCACGCCGCCTCAAGCGTTACTTTCAGGATCACACGATCGAGGTACTTACAAATTTCCCTCTCCAACAAATCCTAAGGAAACCTGATACCTCGGGCCGGATGGCCAAATGGGCGGTAGAATTAAGCGCGTTTAATCTGAAATATAAACCAAGAACCGCGATAAAAGGACAGGTGTTGGCAGACTTTATAGCCGAGGTCCCTGCAGAAACCACGGTAGACGTATCTATCCAGACCTATGATTTCGAAACAGCAGATGATTACTGGTCATTATACACAGATGGTGCGGCGTGCAATGACGGGGCTGGCGTGGGCATTTTGTTAACAAGTCCAGAAGGAATTGAGCTTGCACACGCAATGAAGCTATCTTTCAAAGCATCAAACAACGAGTCAGAGTATGAAGCGTTAATCGCGGGCCTACGCCTGGCGATACGTCTAGGAGCAAAACGCTTACGCGCTCATGTAGACTCACTGTTAGTTGCAAATCAGATAAACAATCTTTATGAAGCAAAAGAAGAATCCATGCACGCCTATTGGTTGTTATGCAGATCGTTGATGTTAAACTTTTTAAACGTGGAAGTCCTGCACGTATCTCGATCACTCAACAAGAAAGCAGACGCGTTAAGCAAATTGGCATCTTGTTTTACAAACCCAGACGTACGAGTCGAAGAATTAAAAGCTCCCGCAACACAGAAAATATCCGCTGGCATATACATGACAGACTCACAAGAAAGTTGGATGAGCCCAATTCGCAAATACCTAGAACAAGGTATACTACCCAAGGAAAAGGATAAAGCACAAGCTTTAGTCAGCAAAGCCCAGCATTACCAACTTGACCAAGGAATTCTTTACAGAAAATCTTATCTGGGCCCACTCCTGCGATGCGTAGACAAAGAGGAGGCAAACTACCTTTTCCGAGAAGTACATATGGGAGTTTGTGGGATCCACGCGGGCCCCAGGGCTATCGTGGCGAAGCTAACTAACCTTGGATACTACTGTCCCGGAATGCATGCTATGGCGGAAGAAGAACTTCGAAGATGCCTAAGCTGTCAGAAACACGCTCCAATGATATGGCGGCCGAAAAATGAGTTGGTTCCAGTATACGCGGCATGGCCTTTTCAAAAATGGGCGATTGACATTGTCGGCCCATTTCCTGAAGCACCAGGCCGCGTCAAGTTCCTGCTAGTCGCAATCGACTATTTCACAAAGTGGATCGAAGCCAAACCTTTGGCCACCATAACCACCTCCAATGTAAAAAAATTCCTATGGGATCAAATACTCTGTCGTTTTGGGGTTCCGCTGTATCTTGTCAGCGACAACGGATCACAATTCATAGACAAGAAATTGGACGAATGGTGCAAAGAATACAACATCCAACAGATTTTTACTTCGGTCGCCCACGCACAGGCAAATGGACAGGTCGAGCGGGCGAACCGTAGTCTCCTAGACGGGATTAAGAGGCGCCTTGATTATGAAGGGTCATCTTGGGTAGACGCGGTACCTAACGTCCTCTGGGCCCACAGAACCATGGAAAAAACCGCCACAGGAGAAACACCGTTTAGCCTCACCTATGGGACAGAGGCCATGATCCCCGTCGAAATCGGAATCCCCACAGCCAGAACATTTATCACAAATGAAAACAAGAATGAGGCCGCCCTAAGAAAAAATTTAGATCTATTGGAGGAAAGAAGAGACATGGCGGCTATCAAAGAGGCACGGTACAAAAAAATCATGGAACAGGGTTATAACAGGAAGGTAAACATGGTCTCATTTAAAGTCGGAGACTATGTGTTACGCAGCAATCAGGCAAGCAGAGCACAGCCTACAGGCAAGTTAGGCCCAAACTGGGAAGGTCCCTACACAATCACCGCGGTATTGGGAAAAGGCGCCTACAAGCTTGCACAGCTAAATGGGCGTATACTTCCCAGGACATGGAATGCAGCACAATTAAGAAGATGTTACATGTAGAAAAACTTTTAGAAAGGCAATAGTCTACAAACACCAAGTGGAAATCTTTGTCTTACGAAGAACTTATGTACTAACACAACGGTCTACACGCCGTTTTTTGTTTACAAAACATGAGTTGAATTTTCAAGTATTTCATACAATTATCTTGGCTACATAAAATTACTAAAATTATTCACAGATTTGCACGACAAACGACTTACAAAGTCATCAAGCAAAAGAAACATAACAGACATCATTCACTAGGGCTGTTCACGAGCCGAACCGAGCGAGGGCTTGCTCGTTGTTTGGCTCGTTTACAAATCGAACCGAGCCGAGCGGCTCATTTACAAATCGAGCCAAATTCGAACCGAACGTAAATAAGCCAAAATCGAACCGAGTATTTTTCGAGCGAGCGCCGAGCGAATTTATGAGGATTAATTTTTGTATTTTTTTTCCTTAAAGTTAGTTTATAAGAAACAAGTTTAAAGTTGAATATGATATACATAAATACAAATTTATTGCTTTAAGAAAAACTAGTATTAACTTGCAATTTCATTCTAGAAATTAAGGTTGATGTTTGTATAATGTATATAAAACAATTAATAAAATAGATAAATGACTATTATTTTCAAATATATCAAATATAAATAATAATTTTGAAAATATATATTTAATATCAACATAATTATAAGAACATATTAACTACTTATGCATATATAATTATATAAAAAATAAATTAAAAATATTCGAGCCGAACCGAACCGAGCGGACCTTTGCTCGTTGCTTGGCTCGTTTACAAACCGAACCGAGCAGAGCGGCTCGTTTACAATCGAGCGAAAAACGAGCGAGCATTTTCCGAGCAGTTTCCGAGCGAGCGACGAGCGGGCGGCGAGCGGCGAGCGATTTGAACAGCCCTATCATTCACAGCCACAAACAAGCATTTTTACAACGTCTGCCGGCAGGAACTGACCCAATAAGGGGTAGTTCGAAACATCAAAAATTACAAACGCGCAATACAATAACATCAAAAATAGAAAGTATGATCATAGCAAATCACAAAAATTACAAGAAAACAAGAACGCTTACACAGCGTATAGACAAACAACTAAAACAGTCTGGACACACTATTCTCCATCTACATCTCTCTCACTAGGGCTAGCACTACTCGTTCCCTCTCCCCCGCGTAAAAAGGACTTCAGACGAGAAGCATCTTCATCCCGCGCATAGCTCGCAATATCAGATAAGACGGAAGGCTCCACGTCACTCAGCGCTTGATAAGCATCAACAAGTTTTTCTTCCGCATCAGGAGCATACATGGCATGATCTTCTATCTTGCCTCCAGCTCGCGCTATGGCCACCCCAACCCTCATACCATCCTGCACACCTACCACATCGCCCGCAGCCGCCAATTCTTCCAACTTATTCCTATACTCAACACTTGAATGAAACATCTCGAATGCTCGGCCCAAACCCCTGCATAAAATCCACTCTTTATCATCCCGAAGATCCGCGATAGTCTCCTCAGAGCGTTTGCACCTTGCCTCTACCTCTTTCACAACCTTCTTCAAGCTTTCAATCTCTTCACGAGCATCCTCCAGTTTTTTCCCACAATCTAATAATTCGCTATCTTTCTTCTCCAAATCCACCTTCAATTGTTTCACCTGCGCCACCTTGTTGTCAATTACGTTTTGCTTCTTCGTCACATCTATCAGACGCGCCTCGCTCTCCCTAATCAAACCATCTTTTGCCTTCGCTAACTCACTTCTCATCTTGGCTTTGTCAGACACTTCTGCAGCAAACCGCACAACCATCTCATCATACTTGCTCCTCAAACTATCTCTCTCTTGCCGCAGATCCTTAGACGCCTCCACCTCAGCTTTCAAAGTCACGGCCTCCTTCTTTAAACTCTCATTTTCCGCAAAAATAGCCTCAAATTTACCCCCATAATGAGCTTCACGCCGACATATTTCAGGGACATTCATCACCAACGTTGTAAGAGCCGTTGCAATATTATCTTGGAGTATACCAGACTCAGTATTTTGAACACAGAAAATATCCGCGGGAGGCGGGGCATTAACCAACCAATTTTTACAGACCTCAGGATAAACAAGCATGGATCCCCTCTTCAAATCCCATTTAGGAATGAACATTTCATCATCCTTTGAAGAGTCCGCGCCAACACGGGGTAATACAAAATCAGGGATAATTGGACCCTCTTGAACATTACCCGCCGCGGCGCTACTATCCAAATTCGATCCTTTCACCCTCTCTTCCTCCACATTATCCATTCCTTTTCCGGAACACTCCCCACTCCGCGTGGGAGATCTCTCTAAAGGCTTCTCCCCCAAAGCAGCACTAGACGAGCCTTCACCAGCATTAACAACTGTTTGTTCTTGAGCGATAGATGCCTCAGAGATAAAGGGTTTTATCACCACCCGCCTTTTAGGCTGGGGTTCAGCGGACACCTTTTCCGCAACCACGTCAGGACTGCCAACTAAAAGCAAAAAACGGGTAAGTCCCTACATACACATAAATATATACAATAAATAAATGAACAATGAACGATAGGACACTTACACTTCCTCTTAGATAAAAAACCTTTTCTAAATTCCCCAAGATCCACCTTCGCCCCTGAATACCTTTTAAAACCAACACTCTTTTTCCTTTGTGCCTTCGCCACCTCTTCATCGATCACGACCACTTCTGGCGCGGACACACCCGCTGTGACCTTCCCTTTCATTTTCATCTCCGCCGGTTTAGAACTTTGGGCGGACCCCGAAAATTCCATCGATTTCGTGCCTACATCAAACACAGGAATTTTAGGTTCGATCACCTCCGCCTTTTGAGAATCCACCTGACAAACAAAAGACACAATAAATAGATATACATGTACACTCGCCGCATACAAAAAAGGGAAAGCATACCGAAAGCTCATAAACCGCGGTTGAATCGAATGAACCATCTAACACCGGAAACACAAAGTTGTCTTTGGTCCTAGCCAAAATACTCGGTTCATCCCGCGACACTATCAGGTCACACGGCCTCAAATCTTTCTTTTTCTCATCTAACAACAAGTCATACAGACAAAATTTCTCTGCACAAGAAAAAGCCAAGAGTTACGTAAGCTCAAATGAAAAAGATCACAAATTACAAATACATACCGTTCCTCAAATGACGAAATCCCGGACGATACCCCATCTTAAACCAAAGCCGGCTCATACCAACCGCCACCAACGCTCCTTCTGGAATAACTTGGATATCCGTCGGATTTTCTTTTAAAAAGCGGTACTCCGCTGACATTTTCACCGCGGCCGCCCCGCGTCATCTAACAACTCCTCCCCATTTTTCCTATACACCATGCGCCCCGGAATAACACCCGCATCCACAAAGAAAAACTTACTCTTCCACTCCTTATCCTTCGAACTCTGTGGAAGCGCGCCAATCATGTTCGACGACGTATCACGCTTGTCAAAGGAGTACTACCCGCCAACCTTCCGGGTCACACGGAAAAACGACCTGAATAAATCTAACCTTGGAACTTTATTCAAACTTCTCATAACAAACTCATAATGCATAAGCTTCACCAAACCAAGAGGGTGTAACTGAGAAATGTGTAACTGAAGAGACTCCAAAACGTGGAGACAAAAACAGGTCGCCGGTAATCGGAAATGACAAAATCGAAAGAAGTCAACATATAACGATATCTTTCCAGGAGGGGGGAGAACAGCACGTTCATCTTCTCCAGGGACTACCGGATTCCAAGAAGGTGAAATACAATACTCAGACACGATAGAATCGAGGTCCGACTGCCTCAGAGTGGAAGGAATCTCAAAAATAGTAGGACCAGGAGTTTTCGGCCCTTTCCTTGATTTAACCTTCTTTACTACAGCATCAGAAGAAGACGCCATCGAAAGTAAGCAGAGAAAAAAGAGGAGACGAAATAAGAGAAAATTTTCTGGAAAGAAGTATTTGAAGAGTCAAAAGATCCACATGTACACATATATATATGTAACGGCTGCACAAAAACCAACAAAAGCCGGTACGATTCGAAACTTCAAAATTTAAAATTTTCCCACCAGAAAAGTAAGTAAACCACTTTATTCATAAAACGAAAAATTGTTAAAATCGTTTTTATATATTTCTCTTCAAAAAAATTAAAAATAAGTCTTTTATTATTAAAAAGAATTTTTAAAAATTAAAGACTTGGGGGACTTAAAGAGTAAGGGCCCAAGAACCCAAATCAGAGTCCGGCCCAATTACATCATGTAGTAAAAGAATAAAAGTTAGTTAGATTACGTGGACACATGGAACAATATGATAGGCCAAAAGATATATGAGAAAAGCATGTGATACAAAAAGGGTCCCACAATGACATCTTTCCCAAGAATATCACATCACCACATTCCCCTATAAATACCCACATTATTCACCTGACTAAGGTAAGCACTCAGTACCACTTTTTACCTGCAACACACACACACTTATATTTTTCTCTGAACGGAAACTGATTCTCACGCCGGAGGGTTAATACAAGGAACACCCCCCTTTCGTTCCTTGTGTTGCCTTAACGGTGCTGTTCTCTGTGCAGAATTGAAGAAAAGACTGAAGAAATATTGTTTTGGAAGAAGACGATCTGATAATCATCTACAGCTTCACACAATCCATCCTGATCATCGGATCGCGAAGCAACAATTAATAATTTGGTGAATGTCTTGCATGCATTGTGTTTTTCGGAGAAGGATACTTTGAGTCGGGGGTCTTTTTGAGCGTAAACTTTCTACCCTTAGGATAGGGGTAAAATTTTGCCTTCATCTCACCCTATAATGGATTTTTATAAATCATATAGGGTTTAAAAGATCATATTGCGTTATAAGTTATAACCACTCAAATCTATATCACTTACTAGTATCCATATCACGACTTAATAAGACTTGTGACTTTGACATAGAGTAATTAAAATTGGTGTGGAAAAAACTTTTAATAACAAATTCAATCATTAATTACACTTTCGTCTTTAAGATGATAGAAAATTACACAACATAATACATTGAGGGGATTTAGATTTACCCCTTATCACTCAATAGTGCTACATATTTTTTGCTTTAATAACCTAAGTAAACAGAACAATAACCATTTGAACATAAATAATGGATCAAATCACACAAACATCAATATCATTCTTTGAATGCCGCTATCTACACGATCTTAACATCGAGGAAGATCAGCAGGAGGAGGTAGTAACGTCTCAGATTCCCCGACTCCATCTTCAACGATGAATGCCATTGCGAAACCCCACGCCAAATGAGCATCAATGTGACAATGCATGAACCAAACTCCTGTTATATAGTCCCTTTATAAGTTTCATGCAAACAAAAAATCATGCATGCACAATATAACCAACCAACTTCATAATTAACCCCCTGACTCTAAAAACTACTTTTTTTTGGTCCATATAACATAAAAAAGATTAATAAATCCATGTGAGTTTACCTGGATTATCCGCTACGAATCTGATGGCTGCCCATCCCCCAACGGGAACGTCGATTGTATTCCGTTGTGGTGGATCAACAAGATTGAAGTTAGCAGTATCTCTTGAAGGATTAAAGTTACCAAAACCCTGACCAACAATATAGAAATGGTATCCATGGAGATGAACAGGATGATCCTCTGTTGAAAATATGGATGTATCTTGCAACACAATCTGTACACTAGAACCGAACTTTAGCTTATAAAGCTTTGTCCCTTTAACGGGCTGCCACAGCCCGCGAGGGACATTGCCAGTGTAATCAAATTTCACGGGTGGAACACGAGGAAAGTCTGTTGTGTAGATGTTAGAAATCTTTTGCGTGTAAGCTTGGAGTAAAGACGTGCGCTTTGGAAGTACGAATGATACATTGTTCATGCTAGCACCAAACCGCGTGTTGTTAGGCCCTTGACATCTAGGTCCAGGAGTGCAGTTAAAGAACCCCAACCCGACTGTGATAAATAGGTTCTCGTCTATTTTTATAGGGACCGTTACTTTACCAGAACTCTTTAGTTGGTTTGAGAACGCGGTGACTGTGTTTGTGTCATTATAGGCTGGAAGTTGGGGTAAAACTGGCTGGGAAGTTGTGGATTTGTACTCTAAGATAGCTGTCGCGGTGGTGTTGTCAAATGGAGCATTTTTAGCACTTTCATAAGCGCGTGCAGCCATATAGTACCGCCCGGGCTGCTGATCAGCTGTCAGGAGAACATCTGTGGTCTGACCAGGCCCAAGCATGATAACACTTGTTGTAAATTGTTTGGTGTAAATGGCATCAGTGGCAACCACAGTTAGTTTGTGGTTAGCAACGCTGAAAAAGAGTTGTTGATTGAGTGCAGCATTGATGACTCTAAGAAGAACTATGTCACCTTTGTTCACTGTGAGTTTTGTAGTACCTGCATAACACAAAGGTGACACATTTGTCTTGGATTTATAATATTTAAGAGGATGATTAATTTGTTATTTGTTTATTTAGTTAACCTTGGCTTGAGCATTTCAAAAGATCACCAGGTTGCCCGTTAATGGTGATGGCGTCTGATATATTTGGAGCTGCACCACTAAACAACGCTTGTCGTTGAACACTGATCACCTTTCTGTCCCACCATTCCCCTGTTTTATAGTAATGAGCAAAGAACAAATAAGTTCACTAAATCAGAACTAATCGAAAACCAAGGTCCTTAGTCCCGTGACTTACCTAGAATAACAGGAAACTCGATTTTCGGCTTTGGAAAGGGGTATGAAGAGCCCGACTTAGGCCGAATAACAAGAGCACCATAGACTGTAGCGCGTAGCCATCGACTATGCGCATGCCACCACAATGTTCCTTCCTGGTCTGTTATAGTAAACCTGTACGTATAACTTCCTCCGGGCCTGATCGGACACTGGGTCACATATTCAGGCCCATCAGCCCAAGGGTTTCGCAGTTGGCGTAAACCATGCCTGAAAAAAAAAAGAAGAAAACATTATATCAACCGCTAGCAACGAGCCAACTATCTACCCATTACGCGCTAATTAATCAATAACGTGTAGCATCAACTTATATATAGTACCAATGGATTGTGACATTGTAAGGAGCAGCATTAGGGACTTTGACAACAAGACTATCCCCATTTTGTACTTCTAGAGTCGGGCCCGGGAATTGCCCGTTAACCGCGACAATCCTATGGTTTTTACATAGCCTCCTTGTTGCTATCTCCTGTACCTGTAACAACCAAAGTAATATTTAGTTTAACCTAAAACTAAATAAAAGCCTAACATGATAGCAACTTTTGACACACTTTAAACTCATGATAGTGCGTTTCCGCGAATGTAGTAAACACAAATGAAAGCAGAAGGCTTAGAAAGAGAGCCCGGGTGATGGTCATCGCATACTCAAGTTAACTAGCTAGTTAAGGTTTGTTGTGTTTTTAGATGTCGAAAACGGGTCGGGTTATATAGAGTACGTATGGGGGGTGGGAGTGATGGGTTAGGTTGTAAGTTAATATAGTGAAGTTAGATTAATGCAGGAAACATAAACCAACTACAAAATAAAGATGATTTTGGTGCAACAACTTAACTGTTTATTATTGTGTAAACTACTTTGGGGGTTTATTTTTGTAGCCATGTATGGAATTATTAGTTTAAAATCTACAAATGATTTTTTGTAAAAACAATTTTAGTTATAAGTTTGTGTAATATTTTTGTACTACATTTGTAACTTTAAAATACAAAACGCAGTTTTTTCCGGTTAAGTGGTACACGTCGTTGATAGACCGTTGGAAAACATGCATGATCGCCGGTTATGTCGGTTGGTGATAGCTGAACTAGCTTTATAAATTAAAAAAATCAGTACATACAACTATTATTATTATTATTTGAATGAAAATAATATGTTTCAAACATAGCAAAACAGTATAAACAAATGATTAATGATGATAAAAGAAAATTGCTTTATTTTTAATAAAATCACACCTATTTCAGGTAATACGTCTACATTTGTGATCATGACATGAATAATTACTTTTATACAAAATTAATGTTCGAACTATAAATATAAGTCAAATATGAAAATGACCCTTAATTAGATGATAATTATCCACCTACATCATGAAAGTTAATTAGTCAAGGTAGATTGGACTAGACAAAATAATCTATTGTTTTGTTAACCAGTGGGTGAACCAATTTTTTTCTAATCAAGACTAATGAACACTAATCACATTGTGTTTGGAACCAATGGATGCATTCTCCATAGCCTTTTTCATAACAATTTTTTCAGTAACATCTTCCATTGTAGATGCAGAAACTCAGTATCATGATTTTGTTGTAAGCAATCTTATTTTTAATCATCTTTGTGACGCTTTTTATTACGTCTGGTTTTCATTAATACGATTATAAAAACAGGTTCAAGAAACGCCGGTAAAGCGACTATGTAGAACGAAGAATGTAATTACAGTTAACGGGCAGTTCCCAGGCCCGACACTAGAGGTTCGGAATGGTGACACTCTTGTTATTAAGGTCTTGAACAATGCGCGTTACAATGTCACAATCCATTGGTGAGTATTTTTTTAACATGGTATATGTAATCATGTTTTAGACCTTATTGTATGAATGAGACTGGGTATGTGACTATAATAGTTTATCAGGCATGGGATTCGGCAAATTGGGACGCCATGGGCGGATGGTCCAGAGCGGATCACCCAATGTCCGATCCAACCAGGATATAGTTATACGTACCAGTTCACCATAATAGACCAGGAGGGAACATTGTGGTGGCATGCTCATAGCCGATGGCTAAGAGCTACAGTTTATGGAGCTCTCATTATTCGTCCACAACTCGAGTCTACTTACCCTTTCGAGCCACCTAAACTAGAAATCCCGATTCTTCTTGGTAAGTGACATGACGCAAAAGCGCGTCACATTCAAGCTATAGATATAGTTATATTAGTTACTGTTCTAAAAATTATGCCTTTGATGGAAAGGACAATGGTGGAATGGTGATATTATCAACATCTTCAACCAGGCAATGTTTTCGGGAGCGGCTCCAAACATTTCTGATGCATATACCATCAACGGGCAACCCGGTGACCTCTACAGGTGCTCGAACAAAGGTTAGACTATTCGAGTGTAGATGTTAAATGATGACATATGTCCGGATCAAACTCAATATGACAATATTTAGACTTGGGTCGGGATGAGATTCGACCCATAACCCTATATTCTAAATCATAGATATGTTAACGAGATCAGTGGTGCATTGATAACAACACTATTGTGTTTGAAACACTAAGTGTGAAGTTTAAATCTCATAAAACGAGAGTTATGATGTATTTATGCGGTGTAGTATAAAAGTAATATAGGTTTGCCGTTAAAAAAAAACATAGATCCTGACATAAATTTTATTTTTTAATGTTTGTTCATTTAATTAAACAGATACGATGAAGTTTTATGTAGAAAGCGGTGATAAAATTCTCGTGAGGGTGATCAACTCGGCCCTGCATCAACAACTTTTCTTCACAATCGCGAACCACAAACTAACCGTGGTTGCAGTTGATGCACTCTACACTAAGCCATTCTCAACGTCAACGCTAATGCTAGGCCCAGGTCAAACCACCGACGTCGTTCTGTTGGCGGACCAAGCTCCAGGTTACTACTATATTGCAGCTCGCGCATATGAAAGCGCCCAAAACGCACCATTCGACACCTCCACCACGACTGCAATCCTTGCATACAAATATGCACCTTGTAGTGCCCAAATTGTGCCACTATTAAAACCCATCTTTCCAAAACTGCCAAGTTATAACGATACAACCACTGTAACCACCTTCACGAGCCAACTAAAAAGTCTTACTAATGTCTCGGTTCCAACCGACATAACCGAAGATTTGTTTTTCGCAATCGGGTTGGGTTTAGTGAATTGCAACCCGGGACCGACTTGTCAAGGCCCGAATAACACCCGATTCACGGCTAGCATGAACAACGTATCGTTCGTGCTACCTCAAACAATTTCATTATTACAAGCTCATTACCAACAAACACCAAATGTTTTCACCGCTGACTTCCCTCCTGTTCCCCCAACGCCATTCGACTACACGGGAAACGTTCCTCGCGCACTTTGGCAGCCAATATTCGGGACTAAAGTGTATAAACTAAAATTCGGCTCTCAAGTCCAAATCGTGTTACAAGATACCGCAATCATCTCAACCGAAGATCATCCGGTTCATCTTCACGGGTACCATTTCTACGTCGTTGGTCAAGGTTTTGGCAACTTTGATTCCAGAACCGATACTGCTTTGTTTAACCTACATGACCCGCCACAAAGAAACACGGTTAATGTGCCCGTTGGCGGATGGTCAGTCATCCGATTCGTTGCGGATAATCCAGGTACTACATTGATCATAAACTTATGCACATTATTTTTAAAATCAATTGATATGCTTTGTGTTATTTGTAACTTTTGTGGTTCATAAGTGTAGGTGTATGGTTAATGCATTGTCACATAGATTCACATCTTGCATGGGGTTTTGGTATGAGCTTTGTGGTTGAAAATGGGCCCGAAAAACTACAATCGATCCAAGATCCACCGTTAGATCTACCTCCATGTTGATGCTATTAATTATAACTAAAACGAACATACTAATTAATTAGGGGTTGTTATTAATTTTTAACATAATAGTGATATTTAGTTAGGGTTTATTGTATTAATCTTTAGCATAACTATGATATATGTACATTGGTTGACGGGGACATATATGTCGAAAGTGTCAAGAAGCCTCATGAATTGTATGAGCAACTAATGTCGGGTTTTAAGACTAAATCGTCTCTCTCATTCATCATACTAGTTTTTTGGTTGAGTTCTCCTGCTTGGTTCGTTACAATGGTGTCGGAGCCAAACATAGAGAGCCAGTCGTGATCAACAAAGACGAAGGGTTGAATGTTATGGACTAAAACCATTACAAGGTATGTAACTTGTTACACATCAGTTTTGTTGTCAACTGATGTGGGGTTTGTAAACCAAATACGCGCTCTTACTCATCATACTATTCTTTTGGTCGAGTTTTCGCATTTAGTCAGTAGCAGTTATCACCATTCACAAACACTAAAGATCAACCCCAAGTCCCTAACCCAGCAACCCCTAACCAATAGAATGTGGGTGGGTTAAGTTCTGGTGGTGCTAAGCTAAGTATTTGTGTCCCATAATTAAAAACATCCGAACGCCCACATACTCAAAGCCCATCCACAACAAGCCCGCTAACTCACTTTTTAGTGGCCCATAAGTTAATGCAAGTATGGGTCAAGTATCTAGTAATGTATGAACCATTTAACATATATGTAAGCATTTAAGACATGTGAAATAATTATGTTCCTAGGAACTTTTTACTCATAAATATCCCTAATCAACCTTCACTTACACAAAATTGAGCTCTCACCGTTTTTACTTTTATGATCACCAAATCCAATAGCACTAAACCACAAGAGTCAAGACTATGGACACATACGAACAATTTTAACAAGCATCAACAACAATAACATTAATAGAAAAAGAAACAATCCACATCATTCGTCCGCAATGTAGTGGTGATTATTCGACTTAGGTGAATTTGTAATTTTCAAAACTGAATGCGTATTTGAATAAGAATGAGGTTATTCGAATTGAATTTAAATTGAATTTGAATGTATTCGAATAGAAAACTTAAAAAATTAAAATAGTGAAAGAAATACAAAATCAATTTTTTTAAGTTTTATTAATATGGCTCATATATCATTGCAAAATAAACATAAAGAGTATGAAACCATAACAAAACAACATCTAAATAATCCCAACTATACACATAACCTAGCATTTCAAACAATAAAACTCATATACCATATACAAAAAATAAAAAATATATGCATCCTTATTCGAATCGAATTCGAATGGAGTAATCAAGTAAGAATTTAAATTCGACTTAGTTATTCGAATCAAATTTAAAATTATCTGAATAAGATTCAAATAATAAACACCCTAATTATGTCTCAGTCTCTTAAAAAAAATCGAGCGCCATTACATCACACCACAGTACTTTTGAGCCAAAGTCCCTTTGGCTACGTATTAACTAATAAACTCTTAATTTTATTAAATATAAAAAGTAAAATAGATACATAGTTAACAATTTGTCTACTAAGGACACCCTGATAGTTAAATAGTGTCTCTTAACCAATACGTTTTTTTAGCAGCTGAATATTTTATAAACTAACAAGAAGCTTGACATACATAATACAAGAGAAAATCAAAATAGAAAATTACACTAGTTTTCCAAATACAATTGCTCATATTTCCTCTAGGTTTTAACCAAAGAAACGATAAAGATTTCACATCAACTTCCCTCATTTGCTTCTCGCTATTGTTGAATATAGTATTATTTCGCACCCTCCAAATGCTCCATAGCGTTGTATAAAAGATAGCTTTAATTATATTTTTTAGTTTCCAATCGAAATGGCCAAGAACTCGGCAACTTCAACAGATCCCGAACATTGGCCACTGTGAATGTTGGAAGCTTACACCAAACAATAACTGCATGCCAAACACGTTGCGCCAAATCACAATGAGGAAGAATATGATTAGAGTTCTCTTCCATATGATTAGAGAATTTGTAAACCGCATCAATAGAAATATTTCTTTTAAACAACGTCATCTATGATGGTATTCGATCTGATGAGTCATATATCATATTATATCATTTTATAAGTAGTTGTGACAAAGTTGTAGACAATCTAAAATTGGTGTTAAAAAAATAGTAAGTGGTCTAAAATTCAGCACCAACCTAACCTAATTGACAATATTGAAAAATTGTAGATCTGAGAAAATAAATAAAAAGAAAGAAAGAAAAAGGTGAATTGAGTAAATGATGAGTCAGCTGCATTGTAGCCGGCAAGTCTGAGGCTGGGTCTGAGTTTAAGTTACTACTGCATTTAACTCACCAAATAACTCAGATCTGACCATTCCAACTCACCATTTTTATGGCTGTAATCATTGATTGGGTCCATCTAAACCCAAACCAACTCCCTAGCTCATTTCTATATATATTTTTCATTAATTAATATTTTCGATGCTTTTAAAGAGCATGATGATACTAAAGTACGTTGTTGAAATAGTATCTTTCTCTAGTGGCCGGTATATATGGGTTAAACTGTTATAGTCTGTTATAAACTCTTTGATATGCATTTTAAAAGTTGATTATATTGAATGTCAGAAACTCAGAATGTATACGTTTGTTCATAAAAAAAATTTATGGCTTCTAGTCAAATGATGAGTTCTAAAGACGACGACGATGAAATAATATTATTTTGTAATTTTAATATGTAAAACATAATGATAAAAATAAAAAAACAATCACTACAAAGTAATACGAAATGATATAAAATATAAAATAGAGCGATGAATACATATACCAAATATATTTGACATAATAACCTGAGATATTTGATACACTAACAAAAAATCATTTTCACTAAAGAGATAATAAAAGGACTAGGGGCAAACTTAGGTTGGAGAGTGCAAGTTTATGGGAACTCATTGCGTATCAAATTTTGAATAGAAATTATACGTAAAATCGGGAGTGACCATATAAGTTATTAAGAGTGATTACTAGCAATTAGTTGGTCATGGATCACATAGTAAGGCATCATCAATCTATCTTAAAGGTTGTTAGTTTGAGTCCCTAGCTATTCTAACTTTTTTAATTTATTTTTTTTTTGTTTTTAGATTTCAAACACAAATTAGAAATTTAGGGCAACTCAATGAACACAATATTCTATCTATTGTGCAACTTAAACCCTGCTTACTCAGTGACTCAGACATTGTCTCTCGTCAAAAGCGCTCAATTACCCAGTTATCTCTACTACTCACCACAGGTCTCCCACTCTTAATTCAAATTAACAAGACAACCATAGAACATTGATTTGTCGTCTTCAAGTTCGAAGCCCCTCGAAAATTTATTTGAATGATCTTCCATGGGATGGTGTTGAAAGAAAACCAGTTTCATCTTATCGCCCTAGTCAAAAGAATGAAATTAGATGTGCTTAAAGGTCCAGGTTAAACAACATGGCATGATTTTCCACAAACAACTTATAGTGGTAAATTATGACGTTTTAATCCAGGTGCTACAAGAAGATACATGAAAATTAGCTACAATATCATGTCATAATAGATAACGCGTATTACTCATATTGTTATTTTCTTAACGAAAAGGGACAAAATGATACATTTGGGGTGAAGGGGTATAGTGTTAGTAGAATTATAGGTAGTTTTTTTCGTTAATTTGTAAAAATAGAGTATAGTGTCATAACATATATAACATTTTAAAAGATTAAACCTCGTAAGGAACAATTATAGGTAGTTAATTAATTCATACCTGGCAAAATGGTAATTTACTCATGTTTTTATATTATTATCGTATTGTGTATTTATTATGCGATGAATCTTACCCAACCTGAACCATAGTTATTAGCCCGATTCATGAAATTGTAGCATTTAAAAACAATGAACTCATTGAGAAACATTTTTAGATCCACCAATGAAAACGAAATTATGCTTCTTAGATTTTTTTATACTAAAAGGTCTTTAAGCACTAGGGTTTCAAACTCGGTCATTACACTTAATCTGAATATAACGGTGTTTCTGTTGTGTCAAATGTTGTTTTTTTAAAAAAATAATCTTATAAGGATATCTTATTTTAAGTGTAATTACATTAGGTGATTTTCGATCTCGATCCTTACACCTCTGAGTGTTTCGATCATAGACCGTTGCACCAATCGCCGTTCTAAAAAAAACTATCGATTTTTCATGGTCTTACTTTTATCTCCGCAAATTCTATAGGTTAAAAGTTAAAATATATATATATATATATATATATATATATATATATATATATATATATATATATATATATATATATAGATCCACCTAAGTTGAAACTTGACACGAAATTATAAACATGCACAAATTGTAGTACTCGCATGACACTAAGTTAGAATATATAGTCCTCCTTCCCTTCACATTGCGGATTTCCACTCCTCTAATCAGGGGCGGATATAGGGTATGAGGAGGTACGTGCCGCTACCCCTCAACTTTTCCGACAGAAATGTAAAACTAGTTTAAAAATTCAATTTTCCTATTAATTCGTTTTATGTATCTGTATATCTTTAGGTTAAAAAATTTAAATTTACGCTACCCCTGAACTTTTTTTCTAGATCTGCCACTAACTCTAATTGATATTGTTGTTTGTCTTCTTCACATGCTTAAACCATCTCAATAACGATTGTCGTTAGTTAAGTTAATTGTAGTACGGTTGTCACGGTAGAATAAGGGACTAAAATGTGAAAGCTGTATCATTGTAAAAATATATGCAACATATATATCTATTAATTTAGCAAGAAACTTACTTTCATCAAAACTTTCAATAACATGAACCTACAAATATTCACGTAAAGTGTAAAAGTAAAATAAAACCATAAATGATTTCATGGTTCTGAGCAACACATAAATATTTAAAATATTTGCCTGGACCAGGAAGACCTTGAATCAAGGTTACCTCATAACTCCTAATAATGTACTATTTTTTGTTCTTTTATAATAATAATATCATTAATTAATATATTATTAAATTATTTTGGTACTTTAAATATTAAAACAAAATAACGACGTAAGCATATGTCAGACTTATATACCACTCAACTATTTCTTAATTAATTATCCGATATCGTTCTGTTTTATTTATTTTCGCATGCATATATAGTGTTTGACCTATTTAGATGTCAACCTTACATGTTGTCTAGTCCATATCAAAGTTATTCTACTTTTTTGTTGTGTTATGGCATCTAGACTTAGACTTGGGCATTGTATTAATTTCGTTTTCGATTCATTTCTTCATCTTTCAATTCTCACGAAACATATATAACTTGTAGTACATTTCTTTTATATGTTTTCATTATGATATATGCGTCTTTTCGTTCGGTGGAGATGTAGGCTGTTTTGATTATCAATAATTTATGACCTTTGTTTGTAACTATAATTAATTTATTTTTTAGTTTAGTTTTTTACAAACATCACCCTAGTTCGCACATGCTATGAGTGAGAAATTGAATTTGGCGTTATACGGATCACGCCTCCACCAATATCCAACCAATCATGCTTTATCCACAACCACTATTGTGATTTAAAGTCCCTTGATGAGATGACTCAAGAGGTTTTATTCATCTCATTAGACTTTATGGTTACACATGATCTAAACTATTTTATATCTCATGGATGTACACTCCGTAACGAGAAGGAAAAAAACCGTTTTTTTAAAACATTTTTTTTAAGATGACTGGAATCTTATTCTCACATCCAAGTAAACAGTGGTATGATACCTATGTTACTCTAACATTTTAATTTTTTATTTGTCATTTGTGTCATTTAACTGTCTTATTTTTCATAATACAAAGTTCTTTTTTGTTTTCTTCGTGTCCTGATTATATATATCATCATATCCTAGTTAATTAGCTTCTCACCTTTTATAAGTGTCTTTGTCATCATTTCTTTACGGATGTCACGCCTGATAAATTAAACCATCTCCTAACTAATTTTATTCTTCTCCTCCTGCAGGTAGCTAGTACACTATAATAATACCATCATTTAATTTATATGTTAATTACTACTAATGTTATACGTTTTCAGATGTTCAACAGTACTTGTCCATTTAATCAATATTATTTGCTCATCAATTCTCAAGCTTATGTTATTTGGTTATATATAAGAGTGTTTAAAGAACTAAGCTAGAGACCTCATGATGGACTTGTTAGTATCTACTCATACTCGATCACCGCAAGTGTCTACTTAAGATCGAAGACTCTATGTGGTTAATTTTAATTAGAAAATTAAACACCTAGCTAGCTAGAGTTTGGTTTTACAAGCTTCCTTAAGTTCTTACCATGTTTAGATTCACTCAGTGCGTACCCGATACCCTATTTAGTTGGTGCAAAGCATTGTCTATACGCCGATGACTTCACGATAACAACAAGCTTTAGTTTCTTGATATTAACATTAATTTTTGATGTTTTGGAAATCTCGATCAGGGTTCATCACCACTTTGTAGTATATATATAATTAAGTTGATGGTCTAAAATATGTTGCTTAATTGGACTAGCTTGTTGGCACTATAAATGATTGATCATGGTAGATAGAAAAGTTTAGTGTCAATTAATGTACTGCATGTGCAACTAGTGTAAAGTCATGTATTGTAGATCTAGCTAGTAAAATCAATCAAATATATATAAACTTGTAAACTAGAAACCATGCATAAATTAGCTCTGATACGCACGTACAAAGGGATACGTCGATTCTTATGATCAGTCACGTCGTGCATGTACGTTCTTTTGACGATCAACCTTCAACTATATATACTGGTTAACATTGTGTTTTCTTAGAACGTAAAACACACACTTAATTCCCTTAAATAATGTAGTTTGTCTATGTACGTAGCTCCAAATTTCCTGACATGAACTTCACTATTCAACTTGTGGGCCGGGATAGTTTGTACTAATTAAAAAGATACAATATATATCGAACGTTACACATGTAAAAAATCGGCCATTGTTAGACGTTTTATATTTCATTAATTCATGATATATATATAATCGAATCGATCGATCTAACTTAGATAACATGAGAAAGAGATTGATGTTACAGCATATGAAGGACCCATTTCGATCGAGAATATATTCTTACTGTCCAAACACGTCATTTAATTAGTTGTACGTACTCTAGGAACATGTTACGACAAATTAATATATTTGTAATATTAATTATTATATATATATATATATAATGCATGTGAGATGTGGAGGAAGTAAATTAAATATTTATAAAGAAGACGTGATCTAAACGATGTTATGAAAGGAGTCAACATCGATCCACAAGTCATTAAAGAGACCCTGCAACAGTGCAACCAAAACATGGACATTTAATTAAAACCCGGCCTAGCTACTCTTTATTATCGATCACTTAATAAGCTAGTACGTGTAGGGATCGAAACAATATTATGTATATAAATTAGTTATACTTAATTTATTTCTTAATTAACTATATATGTATGAATTGTTATATGATTGAAGTAGGATGCATGGTGTGACTATATCGATCTCATATATATATTCAAGAACTATCTTTCATCTTTTATATAAATATATAATAATATCGATCTCAAAGTCTTACAAAGAAATATATATAAAGATTAATACTGAAGCAATGTGTCAATATTAAGTCTTTAAGTTACATTATATATGTTAATTGCTGACGTTTGTCTAATATGGGTTAAGGTACATTTTTTTAACTTAAACAGTACGTCCATGCATATAAATAATCGTGATAAATTAATACATATATAGTATTTAAGTTAAACACACACATTAACAAGTATTTTCCAATATATTTTTAGTGAATTAATTGCTTTTCTAACGTAAAAATGGATTCACTTTTATACAAATAAAAGAACACAGAAATTTTTTGTACTTTAATTTGGATTTTTTACAATATTTTTCATTAATAATGGAAGAAAGTGTTTGATGAGGTCAAAGGAAAATATATTTCCATGACGACCAGATCCTCAATTTTGGCTACCAATAAATGTTTTTAATAATATAAGGACATTTTGTGTTAGCTGGAAAATATTTAAAAAATAATAACAATTTTTTTTGAGCCCCTACATGATACTACAATCAGAAGATAACAACCCGGCCAATAAAAGTATAAAGCCCTTATAAAATCCATAATTGGAAAATAAAATTTCTTCTAACTTTTAAAAATATCATCCATCGTATACATACTACATATATAGATACTTCAAAGAAATTAAAGATATCAAAGGGAAGCCTAGTTAGAATATACATATATAAAGTTAACAAGATATACCAGGCGGATATCAAATTTAAGACTTGTTGATAGCTTTACTCGGTGAGATGGAGTAAAAAGAAGCCATGAGGCTCAGGATAGACAGCGCCTACAATTGATATCATATATATGTGAAACATGTATACATATAGGCGCTATCCCTCCTGAGCTTTACAGATTCTTTTCTACTGTCGGTAAGTGTGGTCAACATCCATCTGCGATCGCATGTTGAAACCTTCTTCGAGGTGTATGCGATTGGGTTTTTATACATACATGTATAAATACACGTACATATGAATATACATGTATATACAGAGAAGTTTTATAGTAGTGGAGAAAGGAACCAAGGGGTATGGTCTTATTTATAAGGGGTAGGGGGTATATGGGGACCAATGGTCTTGTTATATGAATTTGATAAATGAGAATGAATTGAATGGTATGGTAGGTTTAGACCAAACAATTCAAGGGTTTATTTTTTTGATGGAAGGCCGGACCCATATACGTTTTCTATTTGTTTATATATATATCTGAGTTTGTTTTATATACCGTCAATTTATATAAAATAGTAAACTATATAAATAGTCAAACTATATAATTAAAGACCCACATTATACGTGTAAAGTTGTTGATATAACAAATAAGTTTGGGATAATTAACAATCAATTCAATAGTTAGGACCGATAGAAATCAAAAAGTGATATAGTCCAGGCACGACGCATGAGCGTTTTGTGATTAAAAAACACATCGTGAACGAAACAAATCTAAAGATCAGCGCAAATGATATCACATCCTGAATGATACAGATCTAAAGATCGACGCAAATGATATCACTATCACAACAAGTTAAAGTCAACCAAACAGATCGAAATACCAACGCCATCACCGTCACAACCAGCTAAGACCAAAACAGACAAGGAAAAAGACACCATGCAAGAACAAATCACACACCATAGGTCACATATATCTAAAGATACGCAACGAAAACAACAACAATCATCGCAAACCATAGGCCATACAGATCGAAAGATCGGTAACCATCATTGGTAATAAACACTGGCAAGAACAGAAGCCAGAACTAGGTCGACATTCGTCGGAAACACACCAACAATCGGTGGAACCATGCAACAAAGAGAGTAGAGGCTCTAGAAATCTGAAAGAGAGTAAATTTTAAATGCATTGCGAAATTATCAAAATACCTTCACGTGCAAAATGTCAAAATTACCCCTAATGATTACTGTTCATTTCATAGCACTTTTCAATATAAAAAATAAATGATAATATTTAACTTCACTCTGCTTAGTTTTCTAAAACAATCATTTACTCTTTTTATTACACTTTTCCTTTATTTTTAACAAACTAAGCTACTTTTACGGATTAGGTTAAATAAAAAGTCTTATGAATTTATAAAGACGTAAAAGAAGGTCAAATGAACCTCGATTGATCTTATTCTGCTGGCGTTGGAAAAGTATCGTTGAATTTTAAGATATTAGATTTTTGGGTTTAGTTTGTAGGGTAGGAGTTAACCCAAAGATTTGGCTTTTAAGGTTTAGTTTTAGGGTTTAGCTTATTGTTTGGGTAAGGATGAGGGTTTAGGTTTTTAGGGGTTGGGGTGGGAGGGTTTAGGTTTTCAGGGATGGGTGGGGGTGGCGTGAAGGGTTAAGGTAATTTTTTTGGGCGGGAGTGGTGATTTTAAGCTTTTAGAGGGTGAGTGAGGGTTTTAGGTTTTTAAAGGGGGGGAGTGTGGGTTTAGGTTTTTCTGATCCAAATTTCAATACCATGACTTTACGACCAATATATTCAGCTATATAGTTGGTTACTAAGCATGGTACGTGATATGTTAGGCTAGGTCAAAACATGTTATATATATGAATTAATTGGCTTTAGGTTGAAACAAGCTAAGTTACGACCAAAGTGAGTTCAAGTTAAAACATGACATTTAAATTAAGAAGGTTTCAATAAATGTTTGGGTAACAAAAATGGGTCACCAACGCACTATATTCGATTTTATGACTACTATTAATGGCAACATACAACAATGGTGACAAACGTACGTGGTGGTGTTGTTGGTAGAGATAGCAATGAAGATATGGTGATGGGAGAAGGGAGGCGTTAAAGTATAAAGATATTGTAGCAGTGGTATCATATATTAATCGAGGCAGAGGTTGTGATGAACTGATGATGGAGTTGGCGGCAATGAAGGTGGACTTGGTGGCAATGATGTGGATGTATAGGTGATGGTGGTAGGTAGGGATGTTTAGAATCAAGTATGTTGGCTAGTTCTTACATAAAGTTTAGCCATGCTGTTAGATATATAGTTTTCGCAACCACAATTCAAATAGGTCTTTTTATCAGTTTGGCAGTTCAATTCGATTTAATTGTTTTTAATATTATAAAAATCATTCGTCGTTTGAAGCATTGTTTTGAGGTAAGTTTTACATCATTTGATTCGTATCCTTATTTAAATAAAAAAAAGACCTAAAACACTGGTTTGAAATTCGAATAAAACTCAGCGGAGTTCCAGTGAGAGAAAATAATGTAAAAGTTGAGCCTGCTAGCAAAAAAAATTCTATAGTTAAGATTATTAGCGGTCAAAAATCAAAAGTTGAGATTATTTTAATTTAAAATTTTCTTTTATTAATAGTTTTCAAACTTGGGTGGATTTATCCTACAAAGTGTAAAAATGACACAATGGTACAAAAAAGACACAATGGAGTCTTAAAAATCATAACTCACAATTTAAATGGAATTTTTAAAAAGTGTTTCGGAGACTTTGTTTCTCACGTCGCCCTCCTTAAAAAAACGAAAAAAATTAGCGTTTTCATTGTGTTTTTGTAAATTTTTCACACAACAAAAGACACAATGAAAAAATGACACAATAAAAGCGTTTATTTTTATTTTATTTTTAAAATTTTTCGTTTATATATTTTATGAAAGAGAACAACGCGACAAACAAGGTCTCCTAAATATTTTTTAAAAATTTGATTTATATTATGAGTTATAACTTTTTAATGTGTCATTGTGTCGTTTTTTTACCATTATGTTATCACACTTTGTATCAAAAACTCACTTTCTATATGAACCTTTTTCTTTAAACTTAGATTAAAATTTGTAATTTTTGTTCATAGTTGCATTGTGAAAAACTTTAAAAGGTTGCATCTTGTTCAATGTCAAATGAAACTTTTTATTTCAAAAGATTATATTTTTGCCAACCACATCTAGATGCGAATCCATAGCATGCCATATAAACTCATTGACCCACACACTTTTATGAGAAAATTATGTCGGTTCATAAGTTTCATTAAGTAGTTATAAGATCCGGTCGTGTGATGTGTCTGGATCTCGCGTATTTAACTTTGTCATATAGATAAAAGAGTTATATGTCTCGCACGTATTGCATCACATGTTTGATGAAGATATATCTAAATTTAAAAGTCAAAATTATCACGAAGTAAAAGTTTGGAGTCAAAATTGTAAATTGACTATCATTAAAGATTAAAATGACAATAAGTTAAAGTAAGAGGTCAAACTTCAACATCATAAGTATGTAAAGTTAATCAAAGGACCGAAAATATGAAATTAACAAAGATCGAGAATTAATACGCAATCCATCACCGACGTTACTTATTATTATATAGAACTAGATTTAACATCAGGCCGCGCGTTGCAGCGGCCGTGTCACGCAGTCGAGTCTTGTGTATTTGACTTCATCATACGTGTTGCAAATAAAGTCTCATGCCCCGTACGTCATGATGAAAAAACGTAATGTGTCACATGTTAAAAAACGATGAAAGTCGTACTATATGTCAAAGTAGAGTAAGAGAGCAAAGTCGAAAACTTATCAGGGGCTAAAATGACAATTAGTAAAAGTCGTATTATGTGTCAAAGTGGAGTAAGAGATCAAAGTCAAAAACTCATCAGGAGCACAAACGAAAATTAGTAAAAGTCGGGGACTAAAACCGTCAATGCGTTAAAAGTCGGAGATTAAAACCGTTAATACGTTAAAGTACGAAAAAGTTAAAACGCGACGTGACGGGACGGGAGAGGTCGGTGCAAAGCACCGACCTTCCCATTCAGGGGCGCAACATAGAAGAGACCCGGGAGGGTCACGGCCACCCCAATTTTTTCCGTTAGAAGTAGCGATTTGTCGGTTTTTAAGTGATTTTTGGGTACGGGCCCTCCCATTTTAAAAATCAGGCCCCCTTACTATTTACTAAAACCCAACCCAAACCCATTAACAATCAACAATTCATCAACTAAACCCAATAACAAAACCCATTAACCCAAACCCACTAACCTAATTACCCAAACCCTTGTAAGTTGTAACCTGTTAGTTGACTTCAGCAACTCAGCAAGCAACAGGCTGCTGTTTGTGACTTCAGCTGCTACCCGCTGCCGCCTGCCGCCTCCAGCCTCCGCCAGTCCGCCTGCTGCCCGCTGCTGCTGCTGCCTGCTTTCCGCTGCTGGCCACTCTGCCTGCTGGCCGCTGCTGCTGCTGCCGCCTCCGCCCTCCAGTCTGGTAAGTGGTAACTGGTAAGTACTAAGTAGGTTAGATAGTTAATTGAATGTTAATTGAATGTTGTTGGATTGTTAATTGTTGGATTGAATGTTGTTGGATAGTTAATTGTTGGATTTGTTGAATTTAATTGTTGAATTTAGGATTTGTTGGATTTGTTGATTTAATTGTTTGATTGTTATTTGTTAAATGTTAATTGTTGAATTTAGGTTTTTTAGGTTAATTGTTGAATGTTATTGTTGAATGTTAATTGTTGAATGTTAATTGTTGAATGTGATAGTGAAATGGTTAATTGTTGAATGTTATTGTTGTTTATGTTGATTGTTAATTTTAGGTTTTTTAGGGGTTGTTTAATTTGAGGGATTTAAGTTTATTGGTTTTTGATTTTTGTAGATAATTCAGTTAAGATATCAGTTGGAGCTTTTTAATGTTGAACGGACCAAGAATACCATACTAAGTGGCATTTCAACTATTTCCGAGTTATGCAAGAGTCTTGTGGAAACTCAGAAACGTGAGACGTATTACTTGGTTGATAGAGTGGTTCGGCTAATTTTAACACTTCCGGTTTCTACTGCGACAACAGAGAGAGGGTTTTCAGCAATGAAAATATTCAAGAATCGCCTACGCAATAAGATGTCAGATGATTATCTCGTGAATAGCCTAGTGGTTTACATAGAAAAAGAGATTTCTGAGACTTTTGATTCGGAGGCCATAATTGATGATTTCAAAGATCTTAAAGGTCGTCGGGTTGCGCTATAGTTCTTCATCCAGGTACTTATCATTTCTCTTGCATTATTATTAGTTAAAAAAACTATTTTGTTTTATTTGTGTGAATGAACTTCTTTACAATGAATGAAGAAATTTATGATATTTCAAGTTTTTATTGCTTAATCCGACCCGAACCGAATCGTCGACCCGAACATATGAACCGTAACATAGGATTAGGAAAAAATTTTTATGGGTAGTATAACTTTAGGCCCCCTTGGTTGTAAATTCCTGGCTTCGCCACTGTTCCCATTTAGTAGTATATAAATAAGGAGAGAAAAAAATATTTGTGTACCTCTAAATATTAAAAAAACCTCATTTTAAGATATGATATTGAAACAATATTTTGTCACAATGAAATAACATTAAATTAAGTTTGAAAAAAAGTCAAGAAACGTACAAGAAAGAAGTGTAATTTATATCCAACAAAATACTCAATCAAGCTCTCACTTATTGAAAGAAGAAAAAACTTTATATTCCCAGATTCGAATGAGGAGATCAAATCACCGACAAACCACTCAGACAAGGGTGTTTTTCTTAAATTCTTCCTTTTTAATAATTAAACTAGCAGTATGATCGGGTCGTACGATACAACGACAGGGTGTTGGTTAGCGTTCTATACTTCAACACGTACTGTGTGGTGCGGTGGTGTGTTTGCAATTTTGTTACGTGCGTTAACCTTATGACACTAACGTGTGGTGTTCTGTGTTGCGATAGTCACGTTAAAATTTGATGTTCATATAACGCGACACATTTGTGACTTTGTTATAAAAGATATTTGTGACTTCGTTACACAAAAGATAGTATTATGTCTATAACGTTGCGGTGTAGTATTACTCGTTAGAACGTAAATTAATAAAAGTAATAAAACAAAAGAAGAAAAAAGTTAGAAAAAATCAAGTTTACAAAAAAAAAAGAAAAAATAGATGATACCGACCTCAAAGTTTAACATTATCCAACTCATCGCAGATTTCTAAAATTTTAAAAAAATTCGCTGATTAATTAAACTTAATAAGATTCTGAACCGATCAACATTAGCTAGTTAACTTTATACTTTAACATCATTACGTGGCCCTGACTCCGATAAGCCACTAACCCGGTTACTTGAGCAAGGGTAACCCGGCATATGGTGGGCTGTCTCTCCAGCTGGAGACCAAACCCGAAGTCGGACCCTAGCCCACCAGTCAAGGAGGAAACCGCGCTAGAAGGCCCATGCTGCAGAAAACCCCCTAGGATCCAGGTACAAACTCGTGCTTTGGCCACTTATTAAAACCCTTCTCTTCCTCTAATGCCACTGAGCTGGAAGCTAGTTGACATGTTAGCTATACACACAAATTATGAAGCAAAGTTTGATTAACCGATTGAAATATGCAAGATATTCCGGCCAAATCATCCAGGTTTGATATTTCAATTGTTTTTCTATTCTAGCCGAATCATCCATGTTTGTTTAACGTTGAAACTATCATGCTTTATCAAATCACTACCAAGTATAACAATGTAAAATGAGAATCCAGAACTCTCTTTTTTACGTAGAACACTTGAACATCTTAGAACCAAGCTTAATTTTTAACGAGATATATACACATCATGTATTACCGTTGGGGCGTCCTTATGAGGGCTAGAATGGGCGACGGCTCTTGCACGTTTTTTCGTCAGAAATGTCGATTATTACCCCGATATATATATATTATATATATATATAGATCTCGTCCTCGTGTAAAATACAAATTATGGGTCCTATGATTTTTAGCCCTCATGCTACAAAAGTTCAGGATCTGCTGATGCATATGACTTCCGACTTCAAACGTTATGTAAGACTCTAAGTATGAACTATGCCTAGATACCATTAGAGGTTTGAACCCACTTGCCTTTTTTGAACATTATCTTGCATAATTCATAACTTACGCATTTGGCCCACTTAATTTTAGCTTTATCATTACAGAAAAAACAACAAAATTAATTAAGGACTAACTTTGTATGTATAGTACGAGTACAAATAACCAATATATATATATGATGTAACAAACTATTTTATTATTTTGATAATCATCATATATATTAGAACTTTAATTTAGAAAGACAATGACATTAATGCCAACAATCGAAGTAAAAAGAAGCACAGTGTGTGCAAAACCTTTATCTCCATGGAAGGTTATCGGCAGGCAATTCAAATCATGATCACGTTTCGTAAATCATCAAGCCGGCCATTTTTTGATTCCTAAATGACCTAGCTCATATGTTCGAAACAATCGGTTATTCTATGTTCTTAATTAGCTCGTACGTAAAGGCGCGTCACAACGTACATATACATACCAATAAAATAAGATAAGCAAAGTGTATTAATGCACCAAATGTATACACCTATGTAATGTACCACTACTTCAATCACATTTATTTGCATGTTTTTGAATTAATTATTTTCATTCACTTATTTACCTTTGATTTAGTAATAGTGCGTAGTGGTTAAGTTAGTGCGTAGTTATTTACATTTCTTTTAAGGTTATAAATAGCCAAATATGTTAGGTATTTTAGCTATGAATGAAAATATTATGAATTGAGTCTGGTTTCCTTCTATAACTCTTCTGATTTTTTCATTTTTTTCTTAATTCAAGTTTGGTACTTATCGACCTAGCTCATGTAATCTTCATCATCAAATACAAAATTATATACAAACATTCGTTTGATGAATTGGGCCATACTGAGTGGATAGAAGATCGGCTTGATAAGTTTCCACAAAGCCCAGCTCAAAAAACTTATTTTCTTTCCAAGGGCCTAGACTTTAAATATAGCACAATCTACTAAATCCAAATATCCAATTTGCCAAGCTTAATTCAAAAAGCAGCCAAAACGGTTTGGTTTATTTATACTCACGGTTGAAAGCATTTTAAGTTTCAACCCGATTCGGTTTGGTTTGTTGAGCAGTTCTTTTGACCGGTTTGAGTGGTTTCTAACCGGTTTTAATGGTAAGGAACTAAGGATTATAAACGGGTATTCAACCTATGGGTTATAGCATACTCGTAGGCTTGAAATTGGTTTATAGCGTTGCAAATTAATACATGCTCATTTATGTTCGAAATAGGAACAAGCCTTTATTTGGTTCTGTTTGGTTTGTAACGACTATGGTTGAAACCAATCAAACCCGAACCAACTGGATAGAACCCATTTTAAATTTGAATGGGTTCAAACTGAACCAATCATTTTCTTATCCAAATATTAGTTCCACCCAAACGGGTTACAACATAAACGAGGATTGACCAAAATGGACCACAACCATTTCATCTCAAACTGTTCGTTCCCATAATTAACCCGTTTTATGCCTCTCTATACAATCCTGAATCTTCAAGGTTACCTATACGCAACATAAAACTTTTCACGTTTTTATTCATTAAATAACAAATACAGCTAAAAAGTCATACTCGTTCCGCTATATAAATCCAACTTATGAGCATCTTATTTGAGCTCATGAAGTCAAGGTCTCTAGTGACCACTATTGAGATCAAAATTTAAATAAAATATCTTATAAAGTGAAAAAACATCTACTTTAATACATCATATATGCAAGCAAAGAGATAGTGACAATTCACAT
The DNA here is from genome assembly GCA_030867185.1 of Tagetes erecta. Taxonomy (NCBI): domain Eukaryota; kingdom Viridiplantae; phylum Streptophyta; class Magnoliopsida; order Asterales; family Asteraceae; genus Tagetes; species Tagetes erecta. The sequence continues at coordinate 13,399,149 of CM061494.1, forward strand.
ATAGTGTCACGTGAAAAATATCAAACATTTTGTGAAGATATTTTTGTGTGTGTAGATATTTTGATCGATCATCACCTTTTACAATTAATCTTCTCATCATTATTCCCTTTTCACAAATCTACCCTGTAAAGAAACAACTAACAAAGATTAATATGATATAAATAAAACAACCATATAACTATTTACATATACATAATACGTATTAGTTTAAAACTATGTTAAGTTATATATATAGAACATATGGATGTAATTATAATAAGTACGTTATATATGACCTTAAGTCTTGGTCTTTTATCAGCATTAAGTTTTCGAACTTGATATCTTATTTTCCTAGAGAAAAGTCTGTTTAGACGTTTCTTTTTGTATTTCAAAACACTTGCTTCCCTTTTGCTTTTGGCTTCTTCCAATACCGGCACTTCTCCCATCTAAAACATTCATCAAAACTTATAAGATATATAAAAAGAGTATTTGATATTAACGGACCTAACTAGTTAAAAATATGATCATAAGTTAAAAAGATATATATAAAGTAACTAACATATCCATTGTCGGAAGTCGAATGAGTGAAATCATCGGCTCGACAAGGACCGCGGTCAGACCATGCATCGATAACCTCTTGGTAATTCAAGCTCAAGTTCAAACTAGTTTTCTTCTCATTTTCTTCTTCATCTTCATCTCCTTGCCAAATCCCACAAATTTCTCCCTTTATGTTTCCAATCAAATTGACTAAACTACCCTCTCGACGTTCGACCTTGTCTCGATCACAAACTTTCGAAGCTTGATCTTCGAATTCATCCCATTCTATCAAATGATCCCAATTCAATTCATCATATGCACTTCTCATAACACCTTCTCCTTCATTCTCACCATCTTTATAAGTACCCAAATTGCCCTTGAATTCCGAAAGATTATCGTTGTCGGTTTTAAAGAAGTCGTCGATTACGGAATCTGGGACAACATGTTCTTCTTTTTTTGGAGATTTTAACAAGGAATTTGTCCCCATTTAAATTTGTAGTGTGTGTGTTGTATGGATGTTGTTAAGATTATAATGTGCATGAGAGCTGTGCAGTGGGTGAATATTATGGGGTTTGGGTTGCCTGGCTAGTGGCTGGTCTTTTTGGTTTGGTTGGGTGACATATATGCATGGTCTTATCTTCATCTGATTGATCAGGATATATATGATCCAACGTGGAATATTATAAGGTCAAAATGTTTCATATGTATGTTAGCCTATGTTTTGGTTAAAAGGATAAACAAAAGGGCACTAGTAATTAGCTATCTCTATTAATGAATTGCTTTAATTACTTTCATAGTTATATTACGATATTTATAGCATTTGAAAAATTACTAACTTTATAAAAACATCACTAATTTTTAATTTTATTTTAATTAACTCAATTAAATTTTTTTTCAACTATATAACTTAACTTAAAAAAATATTCATGTACAAAGTTATTTTTTGATACAAAGTGTGAGAAGAACACAATATATGGTAAAAAAAGACAATGACATATAAAAAAATTATAACTCACAATATAATGCGAAATTTAAAAAAATGTTTCGAAGACCTTGTTCCCCACTCTGTCTTCTTTCTTAAAAAAATAAACGAAAAAATAAAAAATATCATCATTTTCATTGTGTTTTTTTTTACTTTCATTGTGTCAAAAATTTACAAAAGACACAATGAAAGTAACAAAAAAGACACACAATGAAAATTCATAATTTTTTTTTCGTTTATATTTGTTATGAAGGAGGATGACATGGGGAACAAGGTCTCTGAAACACGTTTTTGAAATTCGATTTAATTTGTGAGTTACGATTTTTTTAATCTTCCATTGTGTCTTTATTTACCATTGTATTCTTCTCACACTTTGTACCATTTTTACACTTTATAGAATAACTAATTAAACTTAAAAAGAGGTTCTAATCCTAGATAAATAAGTTATAGAGTAAACTACAAATTACGTCCTTTATGTTTTAGGGTACTTGCAAGTTTGGTCCTTTAGCTAAAGTATCTATGAATACCATCCTTATTTTCATGATTGTATACCATTCTCGTCATTTAAACTAACTGTCGTTAGAAAAATTTGTTAAATCCAACAATGTGCTCCTCATATGAGGGTAAAATAGTCTTTTTATACTCAAAGGACTATTTATGTAATTTTTATTGTTTCATTTATGCATCAATATATAACAATACATACATACACACTTACACACACGCAATCCCCATTATTTCTTTCATGAACATATGTTACAACAAACCCTAGATAATGATGCAATCACCGTTAAAGTAGCATATACATGAAATTTGTGAAGAAAGTGTGATTGTGGTGAAAAATGGAGTGTCTTTCTTGAAATATAAGAGCAATTTCCATGATCCATGGATGGTGTTTCGGAGATGTGTATCTTTATTCCTCGATATAACCCCACACCTTCATCACCACCACATCGGTTCATCTCGCACCGTTTCCAAACCCGTAAAATCTCTTACGCCAAACCTGCAACTACAGAAAAGTTTTAACTACCCTTGATATCGACCGAACAAAAATAGCAGTGAAGGGGGGTTCTGGCCAAAGATGTTTGCTATAAGCGATGATTGCGGTAGTGTTTCTTGGTGGCGGCTCAATGGAGGAGTAGCCAGAGAGAGGTGAAGCAAATTTGCAGATGTTGAGGTCTTTTCCTTGATCAACCATGTCATCAGACATCAATTCCTTTGTGATGGTTTTTGTGAAGTAGATTTGCATATTGTTGAGGTTTGTTTGTATATGTATGTATTAGTGTTGTTATATATTCATTATATGTTTGAAAAATGAAACAATAAATTTACATAAATAGTCCTTTGAGTATGAAAATATTGTTTTACCCTCACATAAGGAGCACATGGTTGGATTTAACAGATTATTCTAACGACAGTTAGTCTAAAAGACGAGAATGAAAAAAACATGAAAATAAGGACGTTATTTGTAGATAATTTAGCTAAAGAACCAACTCACAAGTACCCTAAACTTAAATGACGTAATTTGTAGTTTTCTCTAATATAGTATAAACCCTAATTTAATTTCTTGATAAAAATTTTAGACAAGCAAACAAAAGTTGGATTTGTATATTTTATTTTATGGGTTTGTTTTTAAATTTTACTTTTGAATTGAAGGATTGTATGTTTGTTAGTTGTTCTTAGAGTTAGTTATTACATTTGGAATTTAAAACTTTAAGAAATTAATGGTTTTTAGAAATTTCATGTTCAATTAGTTCCAAATCAATCTCTAACTAGATTATTGTTAACTTGTGCGTGATGCGACGGTTTGATCTTAGTCGATATACATATCACGGAGTATAATATTATGTCTAGCGCATCACTACCTAAAATCATAGTTGATATACGTATCATGAGGTGGATATGTCTCGCACGTCACTCTCTATGTATTTATTTCAATCATTAAAATGTAACAATATATAAAACTTATTATCAGTTAGTATTTTTTTCGCAAATATCTCTTGTTAGTTAAATAAAGTAAAAAAAATAATCACTAAATAACTAAGTTCCATACACATCATCTTTCGTCTAGGTCATTTACTTAATAAAAATAGACAAAATTATAGAAAATACGTGTTCTTTACTCCTATAAGAAATTACATGTTACATATTTTATATTTAAAAGTGACGCTAGCTGGACATCCCTTATGTATATAATTTATAACACATTTCGTCCTTTAGAAACTGACGTTAAATTTTCTCGTTACATCAAAAGCAGTTTGGTCTTTTAATCCTTAAAGGATTGTTTGTGTGATTATAAACTTAAATAGGGTTTTTTTGGAAGTTTATTGTCTTTTAATAAGTTGTCAAAGGATACACATTGAGGTCATATCTATTTGCGGTTGTCCTATATGAGTTCTCAAAGTTCTTAATCGACAAATTTAAACAAAATTTGAATGTATGGTTATTAGTGTGGCAAGTGTAGGAACCGTTCGTACAAAAAACTAAAAATTCTTTATTAATTCAATTACAATACAAAGAAAAAATAAAGAATACAAGTAAATTACATTATGATTACAACCGAAATGAAACAAGATACAAGAAATGAGTAGAAACAGAAGAAAAAAACATGGCTGAGGATTCGTGTTCAACACGGGTTCCTTAAAACAAATTCCGAGTCTCCCAAGAGAACTCGTTTGTTTCCCAGGGTACAACAGCCGAAGCAGTATGTACTGCCGGGATTGACTCACAACCCAAATTATACCAAGAAACATGAACTTAATCAAAATATGTTGAAAGTTCTTTAGAGAGAAAATGAGAGAGATTTAGAGAGTGGAGTTATTTGGTGTAAATTAGTATGTCTTCTAACCAAGACTCACCTTGGTATTTATAGGTGAAATGAGTCAAATATCTCATTCAATACTCATAACCAATGAGTTGAAACACACCATTAAACATGAATAATGAGATGAAACATCTCATGTAATAAAACTATCACATTAACTAAAAAGTTAAAACACCAATTAACATATTACTTTGTATTTTTCACAAGTTATTATATTTGTTTTACAAAGTATTCCAACAATCCCCTACATGGGAAAAAGACAAAATCTCATTTTCTCAAATGAAAAACCTATTTTCTCATGTGAAAAATTCATTTTCACATATTACTCCAACAATCCAAATTGATCGTTACATACAAATTTCTTAGATATAATTCAGCGGTTGAGTATTGCCGGATAGGTAGGTGTTACCTTTGAACCTTCCGTTGTGATGCATACTTAGTCTCCTAGTGGTTCGGTAGACGTGATGTCCTTGAACCAATCACCATTTATGGAGACGACAATACACTTCACACAACACTCTCCCTGGTTCGGTCAAACCCTCATTGTCGTGTCCGTTATGGTCATGGAACACTAGCCTGGTTCTGCGAAAGCTCTAGGAATTGCGCACCCCACAATTTCATTCGAAGCGACCCACCCCACTTCTCTTTCACATAGGTGATTTATCTAAAAAAAATCATTAAAAGCATTAAGGTTACTATGATTACGCAAATCATTAACCATACGATATGCTTAGCCTCACAACGTGTCACTGTTGTTATAGGAATGGACTAGGAAGTATTTAAGCTCCCTTTATAATTTAGGAGGACATGTATAGACATTTATATATACATATTAGCTTATATAACGACTTGTATATTAACTATGCCCCCACAGTGACCACCCTTAGATATATGAGTAGGTTGTCCTATTGAACTTAGATCTTGGGATCTCCAGTCAACTAAGTTAGGTTTTCCTTCATATACCTTTTCATGGGCTTTAGTCTCATTCTACAACTCCGTCTCTCATCAACCCACGGTTGTTGGATCCAAAACCATTATCTATGACTTCGTCAAGTCAATATAGATAATTGCAGTTGAGATGAGTTGTTATGATGTGTTATTAACTCACAAGTTAATCTTGCCTTTTTACATTTTTAAGACAATAACCCTAGGTATCAACCCGAATATAGTTATGTAGGTATATCTTTGTCTTTAAAAACACATTTCAAGGCTAACATATCCATGCCATTAGTAATTAAATGTCAAATATAACTAAATGACCTTCGAGTCTAACTAGTATATTCGGTCACATATTTGCATTATATTTGGCTCAACAAAAGGTTCTCTTTTGATACGGGTTTGAGAAAATTTCTCAAATACCATTTCACAAATGGCTTCCCCCCACATTTGTTGCACTTAGATAGAATATGTTTAAATATAGTATTAGACATCCATGATTTGAACAAGATCAACGTCTTTGTATCAATGATGTCATCAATACTTTTTTTTTACCGACTAACGCAACGCATGCCTTGTCATAGGTTGTTATCAACCATCTCAAACTTAAAATACTTTTAAGTTACCATCTAGATTAAATCTAGATAATTACGTTCTCTATAAGCTATATGACTTTCCTTAGACTGAATGACAACCGACACTGACGTTGTCTTATACACAACTTTACTTTTATGTTGTATATGAGTTGAATGTTTCACATTATTAGTCTCTTCAGAGCACCATAATTAACAAGTACTAGTCTAGCATGCTTTAGACTACAATACTCTAGCATGTGAAAAGAAGATGCATCATTATGATTTTCACAGCTTTTAAGGAATATCCCAATATTCATTCAAAACATTCATCTCATAGTTTAACCAAACAATGAGAGTTGTTCAACATCCCAAAATCTCAATATTTAGGAATGTCTAATATGTATGTTACATAAACGTACATAGACCGTCATTCAATCTAGGAGCATAAACATTTTTTTTTCTCAAAAGGTTTCATCATTGACTCATATGGACTTTGAAGAATCACAAATTGATCTCCCATAGTGGTACTCTCACTTTGAACAATCACAATATTGATATAAAACATCATTCTGTTTATATAGTAAATTGTTCACATATATTAGTATTTGAACAATCATATATGTTCATAGCAACAAAGATTTATCTTTTCATCAAATAGTCAACTTGAATCTATTATTGCTTTATGACATATTACTTTCCACAAGAGTAACAAACTATATTAACACTTTATGTGAAACTTTTGGTTTATTTCATTTTAAACCAAATCTTAGTTTTGTCAAAACATGCACTTAGCAGTTTCGAAATAAACTATTTTAATTTTATTTTTGATTACGGAAATCAATACCCAAAATTGTAAATAGTTTTATTGAATATATAACTTCTAACGCACACGTTAGAGATAAGATGTTTACATAAAACACTCTTATTTAAATTCATCATTAACACACATGTTAAGAATAAACGCCTACATAAACGCTTTTAGACCATAAAATTTAGGTCATATCTAACACACATGCTAGATAAGTAAATGTGTTCTAACACGCACATTGGTCAACAAAAAGTCTACATCAAACGTTCTAAGCATATGGTTTCATGTAATGAAAGGTTCCAACAAAACGTTTGCAAAATGTTTTGAAGCGAAATTTTTTTTTTGTTTTATAAAATAATCATTTGTAAATCACGCATAATTAATGATCATGTTTGTCAACGTTTTCGAGTGAATAATGATTTCATCATTTGTTTAAAAAACGGTTTTAAATTTAAAAGATTAATACTAAATCAATACAAAATTGATTATATTATAAAGAATCTCTTCTAATACTTAATTAGAATAACATTAGGTTTTAACACACATGTTAAAACACAAGTTTCACATAAGAAAGATTTCTTACTCGCAAATAAGAAATACCGGTTTTCATAAGATGCGTACACAAGCATAACCATTCTTAAGACGCATATGAAAACTAATCTTGGAACCGTCAAACGGTTAATTCAAAGTTTTAATCTTGAAACCACATAAGGTTTCGAAAACTTTGATTTAAAACAAAATTGGATTTTCAACCTTTTTTATTTTAACACCTTGAACCATTCACCAAAATGGTCGTAATGAAAATAACCCACTTTTGAATGCTAAAGTAATTGGGTCAAGTTTTATGAAAAACTACAAAAGCATTAATACATAAACAAAAATTACACTCAATCAAAACCAACAAATGGTAAAAAAAAAATGAACCACATTCTTTGTAAATGACATCCGGTTCTAAATAAAAGTCAAGTGTAAGTTCTCTAAGTCCAACTTTGAGAGACAAACAATGACTAATATACTTTTTTTTAAATACGAACGGTGATTTAAAAAAAAAATTGTTTTAAGATTGTAGGAACCGTTCGTACAAAAAACTAAAAATTCTTTATTAATTCAATTACAATACAAAGAAAAAATAAAGAATACAAGTAAATTACATTATGATTACAACCGAAATGAAACAAGATACAAGAAATGAGTAGAAACAGAAGAAAAAAACATGGCTGAGGATTCGTGTTCAACACGGGTCCCTTAAAACAAATTCCGAGTCTCCCAAGAGAACTCGTTTGTTTCCCAGGGTACAACAGCCGAAGCAGTATGTACTGCTGGGATTGACTCACAACCCAAATTATACCAAGAAACATGAACTTAATCAAAATATGTTGAAAGTTCTTTAGAGAGAAAATGAGAGAGATTTAGAGAGTGGAGTTATTTGGTGTAAATTAGTATGTCTTCTAACCAAGACTCACCTTGGTATTTATAGGTGAAATGAGTCAAATATCTCATTCAATACTCATAACCAATGAGTTGAAACACCCCATTAAACATGAATAATGAGATGAAACATCTCATGTAATAAAACTATCACATTAACTAAAAAGTTAAAACACCAATTAACATATTACTTTGTATTTTTCACAAGTTATTATATTTGTTTTACAAAGTATTCCAACAGCAACAGACAACCATAGAGCACAAAGGTCTTAGGGTTAGTCGTTCTAAAACGAAGTTTATTTATTGTGACCTCATCGGATCGAGTAGGAGATGACTACAACACCTACGAAGCTGAGAGCTTTATTGTTTCTTCTTCATCATGTCATTGTGTGCTTCTCGATGGCTATTTGCATAATGATCGAGGTATTTATTGATCCTTGTATATTGTTGCTCGTTTTACACTTCGGGCCTGTTGACAAAATCTGAATTATTAAGTGCTGAATGGTTAAGATTATCAATGAGAGGGATGTTGGGGTAAAATTGCAGATGAGCATAACTTGGTATATGCTCCATTCAGTTTCATTCAGTATTTCCATGTCCCTTAACCATTCAGCACTTAACTGAACATTCATAGACTGTTTTTATGAAAACAAACGCTCTAAATGTTAAATTCTGAATAATTAAACATTGAACTAAACCATTAAAAGGTGAAACCAATTGCCACTTCGTGCTTTAATGTTTACGTATTGATTACCTACCATGTGCTACTTGATTGTTTATTGCTATTGTATTTCTTTGTAGATCATTGGACATTGTTGCCCACTGTGTACTTTTTACGCTCGAATTATTATGGTCTTCTTTTTGGGTGTTTTGGTTTATCGTGTGACTGGCCGCGCGTTGCAGCGGTCAGGTCAAGACACGCGTTGATAAAAAAAAGTCTCATGTCCCGTACGTCACGGCGAAAAACCGTAATGTATCACATATTAAAAAACGATGAAATATCCAAAGTTAGAGGTCAAAACGATAACAATATTGAAGTCGTACTATATGTCAAAGTAGAGTAAGAGATCAAAGTCGGAAACTCATCAATGGCTAAAATGACAATTAGTAAAAGTCGGAGATTAAAACCGTAAATACGTCAAAAGTCAGGAATTAAAACCGTAAATATGTCAAAGTAAAAAAGTTAAATTGACACATAACGTAACGTGACTGGCCGGTGCAAAGTTTGCACCGACCTTGTCAAATAGGAAGTTATACAATTTGAAGCCAGAGTTCTCTTTAAAAGCAGTTTCTATATATCTTCGGAAAAAAAGTTATATTTGCATACATCTCACTCTCCCTAGCTAGGCCATGTTATTGTAGAGGAGGTTTACTGAGTTTGGTTAATGTTGTGCATTTGTTATTTATTTTAATTGATTAAATATTTGTTATCCAAATATTTTTTACTAGCCAATATACTATATATAAAATGATCTGGTTAAGGTGGTTCGATCTGGTCATGCCCTTTCTACATACCCTCAACTTTTCTTACATTACACGCTAGAACTGCATCTTTTGATAACTTACATACCGACACCTAAACTTTAGGTAATTGACAACTTTGACTATCATATTTTTCTACGTGATTTCACACTTTATGTTCTCCAACATTTCAAACTTGACCAAAACTTTACGAACGCTCAATTAATTTTAACTAACAACGATTTTAACTAAAGCTCTCAACTTTCTAGCGTTTCAACATTGACCACTTATAACGTCACTGACTAACGTGCGTAAGTAAGCATCGATCACTGTCAATAGTGATCTCGATGGTGACCAGGAAATCTCACAAGTTCAACATCTAGATTTTACAAGTGCTATATAACTATAGGTAGGTTTTACATTTACTTTTTAGAATTAAAATTTACTATACGTGAACCAAAAATAAATACTCCATATAAAATAAAAATTATTTGGTTCATTATTATGCACTCATGTGATCTAAGTATCTAACTTAGCGATCAAGCTAACGACAGTTAAAGATAATACAAAATGTTAACATTGAAGTTGTCAAATGTAACTAGTAAAAATAAAGTTTGAAAATGAAACGTTTATAAATAAATGAAAAGATTGCCATCCATCATAACCGGTTAGTTTTATACTCCGTAATAAGTTAAGAAAATAATAAGATTTTATAAAAAAAATTAGTTATATATTACTTATCAACTATGGTTTCACGAATTGGAGCGTCAAAATGTTAAATATCCATTAAAAAATCTTATTAAATGTATGTATGGAGCATTGAACATGTGACATTTTGTAAAGAGTAAATTACATTTTTTGGCCTTTATAATAAGCCAAATTACGGATCGTGGCCTTTATTATAAATTTTTGCACTGGTTGGCCTTTATATAAATTTTTATCACGGTTTTAAGCCTTTAACTTAACGGACGTTAAGTTTCTCAGTTAAATCCCCTCATGTGCAATGCACTTGAGGATATTTTAGTCATTTAAGTAAATATCCTTTCTTCTTATTCTTCTTCAACACTTTGACCACATCACCAACCATCATTTCTCCAATACCAACCACCACACTTACCACCACCGTCGCAACCACACGCCCTCATCATCCACTACCACTTCCAACCAGTCAACCACCACTAATAGATCTTGGGAACCAACTGTTGCAACAGATGAGGAAGAAGATGAAGAATGTGTTGACTGTGAAAGTCACACAAAAAAAAGATTTAAACCAACAACAGCAAGTGATGGTTTTGGATTAACCTCAAGATAATGCGCAACAAATGAAGTGGGTAAAAATCAAGTTGATGATAATGTGCAAAAATGTAATTTACTCTTCAATTTATTATACTGCAGTTATGGTTTTAACTAAATTTTATATTTTAATTGTTTTCCCCTTTTAATTTGATATTTTGTTTATGAAATCAATCAATTCATCATAGTTGGAATAATAATTTACCTTCAAGTGAACAATTCCAACATTTTTCCGTCGCAGTCATTTTGACAGATCCAGAAGCTCATCTCTATGATGATGGTTTATGATGATGGAAGATGATGATGATGATGGCCAAATCCAACAATCATTTTGCTTAGATGATGACCTTTTTAAAGAGGTTAGTTTTAAAAATTATGATCTGATAATTCCTTGATGGGATCTATGGTAGAGCATGAAACAGAGGATAAGAAGTGAGAAAGAAATGAGTAATTAATTGATTCATTGGTGGTTAATTGGGTGGGTTTAGATGTTTGGCAGTGATGGTGGTGTGGTGATTTGTGGAGGTAGGGTTGTTGATTTGGTGTGATAGTATGTGGGGGTGATGTTGAAGATGATGGTAGTGTGGTGGTTATTGATTGTATGCTTGGGTAATAATAATATTAATAATAATGTTATAAAATCAGACCTTTACGTGTAAAATGACTAAAATACCCTTATGTGCGTTGCACATGAGGGAACTTAACAGAAAAAGTTAACGGTCGTTACTAAAAAGGCCTAAAACCGTGAGAAACATTTATATAAAGGCCAACCAGTGCAAAAATTTATAATAAAGACCACGATCCGTAATTTGGCTTATTATAAAGGCCAAAAAATGTAATTTACTCTTTTGTAAACTTATAAGTTCATTCAATTCCAACTGATCTAGGAGAACTTTATTACTTAAATTCACTCTTATTAATTTATTTATATGAATTCGTTTCAAAATTTTCTATGAGTTCACTCCGAAATATTCTATATAATTAATTATGTTAAAAACTTAAGACGCGGTGGGTTCCCATGAACTCGTCCCTTTTATATTAGATCCGTCCCTGTTTGTGACTTCGATACACACATCATGATGATTACGTTAACTTGTTGTGCCTCTAGTATGATAGTTACATTAAGATATGATGCTTGCACTATTCGACACAACTCGTTTTTTACTTTTTTACACATGCTATATCTTTGACAATAACATCGCTGATAAAAAATATTATGTCTCATAAATTACGACGTAAAGTAATTTAAAACGTTAATAAAAAAAACAGTTTAAAATAAGTTGAAAAACAAAAAAAAGAGACAACTTTAAAACCAAAAAAGAAACTAACCAATTAACCTTATAGTTTAGAGTGATATACAATATATGATGAAAGTCAAAACACACACTTTAAAAAGCAAGTAACCGAGGAAGAAGAAAACAAGCACCAAAAGCAATATAATAATAAACAAAAGCAGTTGGTGAAGGCCAAAATGAAATTCATACAAAACTACCTAAAACTGAGATCTAACATCATTATAATTAAAGTTGCAAAATTAATACCATGCATACTTATGTCCAAAAAGACTCTTTTTTTAGAGGATCCTGCATAACATTATTGTTAGATGAAGTGTAGCTCAACAACTGTGTCATTTGGTCACCAAAATCACCTGTGTTACTTGCCGCTAACAACAACGATTTCGTGTCATAATCCACCATTGATTGGTGGATTGCGGGAACTTCAGGCTCCGGCTGCATCTGATTGCATAAGATCTCAGCTTGAGCTACGGCAAGCTGCATTTGTAGCTGAGAGACTTGGTTTTGCAAATAGGAAATTGCACCAACGCATCCATAGACCGGATCTCTCATTCGTGCGTTTGCTTCATACACCAAACTGCTAACTGCGTCGGCTCTCTGGTGAACTGGGAGCTCCTATATGTCACAAACATACATTAAGTTATTCAACAGTTATGTTATAACCTTTTGAATGTCACATATCCAACGTACACAAGCTAGCCACCATTTGTGTACAACAGATTCTCATGGCTGCTTCTAAATAAAACAGCCATGAGAATTGGTACACGTGTTAATTAATTAATTATATATAGCTTGGTTCTTTGAAGCTTAGTTATTATATGTTTTACAAGCGTTTCAAAAAAAAAAAAAACATTTCTCGAAAGTACGACAAATTAAGGTAACAATGTAACATTAGTACAACAAAAGAATTGAATGATGTATAGATTGAGAGAGAGAGAATTGAAAGACCTGCAACATCTTGCTGACATTGCTAGCACCAAAGACCTTGTGAACAATGGCAAACTTATGAGGATCATCAGGAGGGAAGTAAGGAGCAAAGATGCAGTCTTTCGCGCAACGACGTCTCAGCAATTTGCAGGAGGCACATGGTGAGCTTCCTGATCCCATTTGTCTTTTGGCAAATTAACTTCAAAGAACTAAAATAATCAAACTTTGAAACTCAGGGTGATCATGAAGATGGTGAAAAGGAAAAAAAATACCAAAAGCAGAATAAAGTATAAAAAGTGTAGTTTGGAAGAGAATGGGTTTTGCCACACCCTATTTATAACGTGCATCCTTGTAGAATGAATAAAAACATTTGTTTATTAATTATAATAATAATAATCAATTTTTCATAAACTAGCTAGCTCATGTGTACACTTAGTTTAATATTAGATTAACATAATATTAATTATTATATATTTTTATAACACCGCCTCTCTATCTAAATATATATTGTATAACCCAACAAAGGAGTTTGGTTCAAGTAAAAAGACTTTTAAAAATAAGAATGACGAGAAGGATCGAATCTATTATATATTTTAGTTTTAGTTTTAGTTTTAGCTTTTTGTGTTTTGGTTTTAAGTTTTTGGTTTTTCATGATTCTAGTTCACTGTATTTTTTTCTTGTTACTGTGTCTTTATGTTTGTTATTGTGTCTTGCTTCGCTCGAAATTACTTTTCATTGTATCTTTTGTTGCGTTATTGTGTTTAGAAAGAATAATAAAGTGAGAGTAATTAAGTCTTTCCTTAATTTGCTTCGAGAGATTGAAAGATCGTTCCCTTTAAAAGCCCTGCTTGGTAATTAAAATACTAGAACAACATGTAAAGTAGAAAATATATGTTTTTAAAAGTTTAAAATTAAAACAATAAAGATTGAAATGTAAAGGGTGTTTATCTTCTCTAAATTTCAAAGAAATGGATCGATATGATCGATCACCTACACATATGTAAAAGAAATGAAAAAGGAAACAGTTGAAAATTAGTTTGATGCTTTTCATGTATATAACATATACTCGTATAATACACAGGTTAAATAAAAATATATTAAATATAATATTTAGACAATTCTTTATTCTTTTTATAAAATAAGTTGGTGTTAAATTTTCAAAAACAAAAATTTAAGATATTAGAGATAGAATATTAGAGATAGAAACCAAAATTTAGTTATTTCATTAATTTTACTATAATTCAATATTTAGAGATAAAAGCCAAACTTTATTTTTTTTCTAAAAAAAATTGAGGTGTATAATCTATATATATAGCTTTTCAAATTTAAATTTAAATTTTATTTTAATAAAACGTAAAAAATTTAAATTTACAATTATAATGATGAATTGTACAATTATTCGTTAAACCAATCAATTTTGATTATATAAAGTAAAAACCTCTTTAGGTGATTTATAATAAGTAATAAAAATCACAGTTGAATTTTAAATTTAAACTTCATAATATTAAAAGAAATAAACTTTAATAAATAATTACGCAAAATTGATTCAATCAATAACCTAAATTTTTATTTAATTGAGATGATTAATGTGGGAGTTAAACATAAAATAAAGTGAGTTGACAACGATGTATCATGTTAGAGATAATGACATGTGTAAAAAATTTAGTGGCTATATTAAGACTCAATGTAGTGGGCGTGAAGCCCCTTGAATAATGCCCCTTTGCGCCCCATAACGCCCCGCACACCACTACGCGGGGGCGTTATAGGCGTTATGCCCCATTGGGCGTTTTTAATATAACGCTGCTGCCCCATTTTTTGTCCAATCATTGAATTGCTTTTGTTAATTAATTAATAACTAACTAATGATTATGGGGCATTATAGGAGCGTTAACTATTACACCACTTTTTGGTATAATGCCCCTTGCCTAGTCATCGTCCACATGGCGAAAAACGCCTCCAAGGGGCATTAACCATTACACATAGTCTAATATATGGAGATGGGGATTTATGAGTAAAAGTATCACATTTAGAAAATATAAACGGATGATAAAATTTGTTAAAAGACTTATAAAGTAGTAAATAATCCGCCACTTGTCATTCAACTAGATTATCCACTTAAACGTTACAATTTATGGAAAGTACGTATTATATGCATAATAAATCATAATAACTTCAACTTTAAAATATTTCAACTAAAATCACGCGAGTTGAATTGAATATTTATAATTTTGTTTCTTTTTTTATTTTGTTTTCTTTCTAAGTGTTTGGAATTATAATTCTGATTGACTTTTAATATACTAACTTTTTATACAAACATTAAAACAAATTTTTTAACGGTAAATGTACGAACCTTCTTCGGAGTATATGTGTAATTTTAATCGGGCTAACATATCTGTTTCCCAGCGCGAACCCACCTTAGGTTAGAAAACCCCTTGGTCGATCCTAGAACTTCTCATTTTCTTTTTCTTAATTTTTTTTTCCTATGTGGGATTTGAACTCAAGACTTTCTCATTTTTATGAGTCTTAGATACTTCACCTTAATCTCTTGAACTAAATATCATTGGTAAACGTTATTACTATTCGATTTAAATTCAAATTGTTTGAAAACGCATTAATAAAATTTAAAAAACAAATCAAATATAGAAGTATCATATTATCATACTAGGTTTAGTACTCGTATGTTATACACGGGTAAAATAAAGATACTTTAAAAAATTATAACCATTGTTTTTAAAAATTTATAAATATTTTATAAAAATAACATTAATCACAAAATTTTTACACTATCAACTCTCCTACTCCATTTTTTCCTCTCAAACTTTCTTTTATAAAACAAATTTCCCCAAAAAAAAAATCTCCCTAAAACCTTAATAAATTGAATAAACTTTTTACTACATAACGTGTCAAATTTTTAACCTGTGTAAGTAACCGGATAAATTATAAAATATACGTACGTACACATGTATGCATGTGCAGAAGCAACACATGTAAACACATGTATGTAAATGTTATTCTTTCCAAGTCCAACCGCGTAAACTATTAACGATTATATGAATATTATCCTGTATTCCTGTTGAATAATATATATAAAACTATGAAATTTTAATTGTTTATTGGGTATGATTTGCATGTAACTAATTATATTCATCTTATATGTAGTTTAACTAATTAATTGTGTAAACTAATAGTTTAATTAATTGTGTAAACTACTATTTATAAGTTAAAAGAATATATGAGATCGAAGTCAACATAAAATCAAATGTGAAAACCAAAACTATATAATATTTTAGTAATCCAAGATACTTAAAAGATCGATTAAACAATAATAAGATTGAAAAGCAGCTAAGAACAGTATGAGGAAAAAAGGGATTTGCTTCGGTTTGAAAAAGTTTGATAATTGTCTCTTTTACATGGAAATTACATGCATGTGAAATGTTATCTCTTGTTGTCTACGAAATAGAACATTGACTTATTTGAATATATAATGTTTCCAAATATTATATAATTAAATTTCATATATACTACTTAAATATGTTAATACCATTAGTTTGGTTAATAATAATTCATATTGTTAATTTAACCGTTAATACTTTTAACCAGGGATGGAGCTATGAAGAGCCCGGGGGTATATATTCCGGGCTACCCCTCATCTTTTGTTATGAAGTATAAATTTTACCGGTTTAAGTATTAAGATACCATGTATTTTTTCTTACGGTTTAAAGTATAGGGATACCTTTGAGCGAAAATTCTCTCATAGAATGCCCTAATATTTAATTCTAGATCCACCACTGCTTTTAACTTTCAGTTAATCGTAAAAATTAAGCAATTTGACTTGTACAACTACCACCGATTTTGTACATAGTTTTTATTTGATTTCAATTTATTTGCTTACAGTACATTTCATCCCCATTTACTTACTTATGGTTTATTAGAAAAAAAAAAGTAATATATGTTAATTAATTATACGAGTGAGGATATCTTTGATTAACAACGAAAGTAAAATCTATGACTATAAATATAAGTGTATAAATGGCTTATCAACGAATGAGTCATTGTCTGAATCATTATATATAATCTAACTTACATTACATTTTTAAATAGACTAACAATGAAGAAACTACTAACTTTTTTGTGTTTAATTAAAACACAAATATTAGATAACATTTTTTGTTAGTGAAATTTTAAATGTATGTTTTAGCTATATTAATTGGTATATTGGTTTTCACCGGTCCCAACTATCACCTTTTGTCTTCTATCGGTCCTTACTACTGAATTGGTTGTTAACGGTCCCAACTTTTATTACTTTTGGTAACCACCGGTCCGTAGTTAAATTTTTTTTAACGCCGTTAAGTTTTTCCCAAATTCAATGCCGATGTTTTAAGCCTTTTGATCGGAAGGAAAATACAAGTCGATTGATGGAAAAGTTACCTCGAAACGACGCTCCAAACAACAAAATAGTGCTTCAATCGTGTGTTTAAACCAGGGATGGAGCTATGAAGAGCCCAAGGATGGTTACCCGATTGAAGCACTATTTTGCTGTTCAGAGAATCTTTTCGAGAAAACTTTTACATCAATCGGCTCGTATTATCCTTCCGATCAAAAGGCTTTCGGTATTGAATTTAAAAAAACTTAACGGCGTTAAAAGAAATATAACGATAGACCATTGGCTACCAAAATGATAAAAGTTGGGTTTATTGACAGTCAATTCAATAATTAAAATCGGTAATTAAAGATAAAAAATGATAGTTAGAACCATCAAAAAACAATATACCGTATTAATTTGTAATTTGTCAACTAACTAAGCAAAGCAAATGGTGTGGACTTTATAAGCATCACAACTTCCCAAGGGTGGCATATATATAGTACAATCAAGATTTGGATGGCATTGACCACCGCCTAGGCGCGTGATAGGTTGGCCATGTCCATGCAATTTTCTTTATGTGTTATAATTATCTTTTTTAGTCTCCACGTTCTCTATTGACTTATTAAACTTCCACTTGCACTTTTGAATTAGTTCAATAAAAAGATAAACGTACACTAAAAAACCCAAACTATATAAGTAATGTGTCCTATCCAATAAATTATAAAAGATGTAGTTAAAATTGTGTTACTCGAGTCAAAGTTATTGATGGATTGTGTTTTGTAAATGTGTTAAAAGAGATGGATGGCTGTAACAATTTGATCAAACGGACAGTTCTGAATCTTAAACTTTTGTATTGGGGATGCAGACTTTTTTTTTAATACACATCACGCATGTAAAATCTTTTTTCTGGGGGAAGAGCCGGAGAGGTAATGGATTAAGCAGTGCCCCCTCCCCCTCTCGGCGTGCAAACTTTTAAGAGGTGTGCCTCTGTAAATAAAGTTTAATTAACGTCTTGCATGTTGATTTGTTTACTTAAAGAAATTGACGGGTGATGCCTTGTTTCAGGAATTTAGCGCGTGTCACCCCTGCTAGTAAGTTTCTTCAATTCTATATGCTATGATATATATCACTACCGGAAAAAGGAGTGCCGTTGATGAGCAATCATGATGGACGATATTCGTCGGTCATAAGTGATGAGTTAGTGACAAAGTGTGCTAAAAAAAAGAAAAAAAAATCGATATTCTGACATAAAAATTTCTAGAAAAAAAATTTCACCAAGTTTTTCAATAGTTGTCGTTACAAATATTATATTTTGTTACCGAAATTCACATCAGTCTATCACAGACCTAAATATCATCCAACATATCCCTCTTGTTTCATATGCAATATTCAATCGCTTTTTTTTATGTTTACGATCAAGACGTTAAGGTGTTTGAAATATATATATATATATATATATATATATATAGTAATGAGGTGGATCAGAAATGGTTTTTCATTGACTTTGAGGGACAAAAGTGATATAGTAATGAGCTAGGTGGATCAAAAATTAAGTCGACACATGCATGCATGGTGATACATTGTGAATTTGTGATTATTAATTTAGTGTTACTTTTAACTTGTTTTAGTATTTAGTACATTGTATCATTTGCCGTGTTTCATCGTTCACAATAAGTAAATTAATGAGTTAGTTTGAGTCAACATCGATCGATCCGTTGGTATTACATTGTGATATATATATGCTGTACGTAAATGTCTACATCTATTAATCTTTTGTACAATTGTGACTACATCAATTAATTGTTTTTGTGTAGCTAGAGTCAATCCAAGTCCATGTACAGAGAACCAAAAACTTGAGGCATGTCTAGTTAATCGCGTTTCATGATTCACGAGGGCATGCATGAGTTATTAAGTCAATATTCGTCGGATTTCATGTCGTTTTCTTCATTAATTTTATTAACAATTTTTTTTTTTAAAAAGACACTAACAATGAAACAAGACAATACATCAAATTAAGTTGCACTTAATTATTCTTTTATGTGTGTAATTGTAGTTGCATTCATAATTCAAGAATATAATATATACATATATATCCATATGTATGTATATCTTGATAAAAAGAAAACAAAAACAAAGAATTGAAACTAGGGTTTAGCACAAAGATGCATGCATGGGTTCAACGTGAATGTTGGTTGGGTAGACATTCACAAGAATACATGGAAAAAGTTTGGAATTAAATGCATTTTATTTATTTATTAAATTATAATTTTGTTGTTGTTCATTTTATATTGTGGAGCAAAATTCCTAAAATAACCCTACGAGTCTTCCCCGGCCTCACCCACATTTCATGGACCAAGATAAGATGTATATATATAATGAATATATATGTAAATATTTTTTATGACTTGAAAGATATCCATGAATTTATGGAAGTTTGTGGTTTGAATCTCATCATGCATGCATATATAATATAATTAACAATATGAAAGGTGGCGTTTGGGATTTGAGGAAATTAAAAGCCATGCTAGCTAGCTTTTGATTTCAGTTATTGATCTTTAAAACATTTTGAAATCTATATATATGCATATATGTAACTTCTTTTTTAAGTTGAGTAATTTTTAAAACACGTTTTCTGCTCCCTTTTTATATGGCTTGGGTTTCAACTATATATATTAATTCCTATATGATCGATCAAGTAATTGATAAGTGTTTGTTATGTAGCTCGACCTAGTCAATACTTTCGGGTAGTTGAATGCGCAACATGATCGAGTTGAAACTAGGGTCACGACCCCCCCCCCCTCACTTTTTCCCGTTTGAAGCATAATAAAAAAATTTATAGATTTTTTTACTTTGGTTCCCCCATGCTACAAATCTTGACTTTGTTACTGGTTGGGTCATTGTTATCGCTTAAAATAAATATTCTAATTATTTGACTAGCCTAGCTAGCTTGTATATATATACATGAATGGTTTGGTACTACAATGTTTTATATAATGTTTCTATCATTTGATGTTGCTACCTTGTTTTTTAAAATTTGTATATATAATATATAGAACATATATATAATCTATATAAATGCACTAGTTAATTTAGCCACGGGTGGGCCGGATCGAGTTGATAACAAAATAAACTTTTAGCTTAATTGGATCAAAGATGAGTGAAGCTAGCTAGATTGATCAATGTACTCGATCGTATTATTTTAAGGTCAAGCGTGAGTTCATACTTCATAGTGATTGGTCTAATTAGCTCGCTAGCTTAGCTTGATGAATTAACGTATATATACTGCCCTTAATTTGGTTGGTAACTACGTACATGAGGCCGGTTAATTTCAAGAATATGGTTTTTTTAAGAATATATATGATTACAACATGCATACACCTAATTTTGAAACCAAAATATATAACGCTTAGATTTCAACGTTAACTATTTAGAGAAACAAAAATGTCATTAGATATATATTTACACACACGCTTGTTACAATTTAAGAGTCGCAGGTAGGGGTGAGCAGTTCGCGGTTCGAACCGAAAATAACCGAGGAACCGAACCATGTAAACCGAAACCGAACCGACTACTTTCTAATTGGTTCGGTTCTCGGTTCATGAAATTATGAGTAATTAAATGGTTCTTGGTTCGGTTCGGTTCGGAACCGAATTTTCATCCAAAGAACCGAATGAACCGATTTTTTAAAAAATAATAGAACCTTAGAATGTTAGTTTGTTTATTTACGTGAATATATTAGCCGGACTAATCATCTTATTCATCAATAATCATCATCAACTCATTAGACAAAAGAGACACAACATAAGATTGATTAATAACCAATTCACAGTGACGGATCACAATAAACCATTACAAACTTTGAATTTAGGTTTCTAATATTTTTATTAAATTTTAAACGCACCAAGTTGGATTAATGGATTTAAGTTGGAACTTGGAATAGTCTATATGTAGTTGTTTTGAAACTACAAAAAACTCGTCATATTCTTTTTTTCGGTTCGGCCCCTAATTATTACTGAACCGAACCGTCGGAACCGTGAAATAACCGAACCGAACCGTTTACTTTCGGTTCGGTTCTCGGTTCATACAAACCTACCTAAATGGTTCTCGGTTCGGGCTCGGTTCGGTCCGATTCGGTTCGGTTCGAACCGTTTGCTCAGTCCTAGTCGCAGGCAGTATTATATATTTGAACACACTTAGGGCGCATTTGCGAACTATGTTACGCGCTATATATATTACAATCACGTTAACGTGTTTTAGTGAAACAAACATGTCTAAACATCAAATCTTGTATATTAGGATTACAAGTTAATGAAATGAACTACTGGAGTGCTTAATAGTTCATTTGTCTAAAAAAAACATGCATCATGATGATAAGAGAAGTAAAATTCCAAGATCTTGCTAAAAAATAATAATGTTATCTTCTTGTAATATTCTAATTCTTTAATTTGACATGTGTAACAGGATTATAATCTCATTTTATTCTATTTATATTTAAATTGTACCTACACGATACAACGTGAAACAAAATATTTAAACAACACAACTTTTACCTATAAGTTTATGCGTTAAGTATGGTATAATAACCTCACCAAGGTGCCCTATAGTGGCATTCGATCTTAGGCTAGGTTATGGTGATGAAAGATCAATTATCCGGATCGATAGGCCGGGGCCGGTAGTAGCGTAATATGATTGTGGGGTAGAGATGGTAGTTCGAACCTCACCCATGACTCTAGACCAACCGATAGAGCCGCACTGCCTCATGTGTCTTTTTCTGGAGTGGTATGTCACATGTCGGTCAGCGTGTCCGGTATATATATTTTCAAGTATGGTATAATAAGCATAAAAATGATAGTTACTTAAGTTAATGTAAAACTATTCAAAATATAATTAAAAAAATTGTAATTTTATACCATCTCTCACGCATTGCCTACAATTGTTATTATGGTTTGCGGTACTTGTAGATACACAAAATACAGTAAAAGTAAAATGTGTTGGTTTCATTACACAACATTATTTGCTACCGTTTACAACTTTTTTCGAGTTTTAGCTACAAACCGCATGCATGCATGCATGCACCTAGCTTCGTACGGTTCATTTATTTGAATTCTTACCATTTTTTCTACCAACTCTATTTAGAATTAGATGTTCGGCCGGCCACCACCAAAATCCTTCGGTTTAAAAAAATTAGTCAAATAAACACTAAATAATATCAATTTGGCTTAAAAAGAATGAAATGGCATGCACTAGATAGAAAATGAAAAAAATAATATAATAGCCATAAAAGATGGTATTTGTTTAAGTTTATGTAAAACTTTAAAGAAAAACTAGCTATGACACTGTTATATTCAAATTAAAAAAGATAAATGCTTGTTTTTGTAGTTTATGTGTTTTTTAAAAAATAGTAATTTATGAAAAAATTATAATTATTTAAAAATCATGGGGGAAAATTGGTTAGAAAGCAAATCAAAAGATATTTTGTTATATTATAATAGGAATGTGTTTAGTTTTAGATATATGAATTTTCGAATTCTTATAGCTGTTTAGAATATACTAGATTATATCTCGTGTACGTGTTACACGGGTTGAATAGCTAAAACATGTAACGATTATCAAACATAGTAAAGATTCATATGACAAAAGTTTAACAATCATATCAAGAAAACTTATTCTATACTATACTAATAAATATTCTGTTATTAAATTTATGTGATAAATTTGTTAAAAAAACATTATATATCCAAATAAGTTATTAAATTTTATCAACTTCTAAATCACTTATTTAACATATTTTTGGACCGAATTATATCGATATATATTTTGGTAAATGATACGTTTACTAAGAGTATGAAAATTATTTTTGGGATATATGTTTTGGTAAATGATACGTTTACCAAGTATATGGTAATTATTTTTGTAATTGGGGAAAAATATATTAACTTGATGGTTGTATATTGTGTAATAGTAGGAGGATTAAATATATAATATTAATGAGCGGGAAAATAATTTCAACAATAGCTCCATTGGATGCCATGTGGCATCAAAAACCCTCTTTTATTAAAAGGTATAGATTTTGGGTATCTTGAAATGCAGATTGTATTTATTTATGCTTTATTTTTCACTACCTAAGTATGGATAATGATAACAAAATGAACTAGATATTCTAATTTATATTTATATTTATTTATATTTATATTTATATACCTTCTAAAAGGAAAGGTTGGTGCTTTGCACCGCCCTCTCTCGTCCCGTCATGTCGTGTTTAAACTTTTCCTTACTTTAACGTACTAACGGTTTTAATCCCTGAATTTTAACGCATTTACGATTTTAGTCCCCAACTTTTACTAATTGTCATTTTAACCCCTGATAAGTTTTTTCTTTGATCTCTTACTCTACTTTGACACATAGTACGACTTTTACTAATTGTCATTTTAGCCCTTAATGATTTTTTTTACTTTGATCTCTTACTTTATTTTGTCATATAGTATGACTTTAATACTGTTATCTTTCTGACCTTTAACTTTTGATATTTCATCATTTTTTAATATGTGACACATTACGTTCTTGCGCCGTGCCGTACGGGACATGAGACTTTTTTTATCAACGCATGTGACAAAGTCACATACGCAAGACCCAATTGCCTGCCTTGACCGCTGCAACGCGCGCCCAGTCTTAAATCTAGTTTTTTTTATAGAAAATGTAAGAAACCATGCATGAATTATAACATGTGTCACTCTTTTAAAATTAAAAAGAATAGTAATATTGGTAATTTCTCTATTTCAAGTTTCACCATTTTTTAGTATTCATAACTTTTATATACGACATAAGTTTTTTAATTACACCATAAAAAACAAGCCTTTTTTTTATTAAAACTCATATAATATTAATGTAAAAAACAAAAAAAATCATGTTTTTAACTCGGTGTATTATCGGCCGTCCGGTTGATTTTTTTAACGCATCATGTAATCCTTCAGGTCATTGAGTAATTAATCTTTTCAGACGGACGAAAATTATCAATGATTTTATGAAGATTACACAATGTGTACAAGTAAAATAGATAGTTGTATTTTACATTTTTACTTATTATATAACAAAATAACACAATGAGAGTCAAAGCCTCACAACAAAATGGATCTATAGCATTTTAAATGTTAAACAACATAACAACACAATATATATCCATTTGTATTTGTATGTTATCGTGAAACATTTTACGATCTAGAACTAAACAACTAAAACAAAATAATACAATGACAGTGACAAACTTCATAACAAATTAAATGGATCTATTGTGTTTTTATATGTGTTATCTTACACAATTAATATATCAATTTGTGTTTGTACATTAAAGTTAAACATCTCGTAGTCCAAAACTAAACAATTCGAACAAAAGAACATAATGACAGTGAGGAAATTCACAACAAAATGGATGTATTGTGTTTTTACATGTTAGATAATAAAACAACACAATAGATCAATGTATTAACACAATTGCTCTTTGGCTGAAAGAAAAGCTTGAGTTATTTACGGCTATGTCACGTGAATGGTAGCGCCTTTCATTTAATCTTAAATCATATCTAACGCTCTAGATGTCATCTTAGACTTTTTAGTATTGGTCTTCGTGCTGTAACTCTCCTCAAGGATAACAATATACGTGTTTAGATTGAGGGTAATTAACAACACTTTCATTTTCTAATAATTAGAGGACGTTTCAATCTATATATTAAAAAAGTATAGTTGATTGAAACGACAACTAACATAACATTGGTATCATTTTATTTATGATAGAGTCAAATAGCAATTAAGGAGTCACATGACATTGGCTTGCAAACATCCTCATATATAAATTAACTAGGTTAGATATCCGTGTTTTATACGAGACTGTTTTAAAATAAGTTGTCAATTAAAAAATGTTTGAAATTACATAATATGAGTTTAATTGTGTAGTTTGGTTTCTCCAGATCAAACAAAAGATCCGCGTGGTTTCAGATTTTGAGTAAAAATAAACCTGTGTGTATATTTTTTAGGTGTTACTTTACGAAGCCATGTGGCAAAAGTAGTTTAATAAATTGTCATGTGGCAAGTATTGCTTAATATTATGACAAGTGGATGAAATTGGTTTCTTTTATTATATAGGATTAATATATTTAGTCTACACTAAAAAAGAATCTAACCCACCACCCTCAACTCTTATGAACATGGCTTCTAATATATACCTACAAACATACACACATGCATGTATGTATATATATATATAGCAACAATTAATGTAAAGCAGTTAACAAGATCCGACATGAGGCTAAAGTCATATATATACAATTTAAAAACAGCCAGCAAGATTTGAAGGTACAAATTAATCAAATAGATATATTAATGCATGAGTCTAGCTACTAGGGTTCTGAAATTGTATATAAAATTTATTTAGTTAATTAATTAGTGGTAGTAGTGTTAAAATGATTCTCTAGAGAAACTGCATGCATTTAATGAGTTCCACATGATTCCAAGCTTCTAATCTTCACTTTCAAGATATATAAACATTTCCCTACCTAGTCTTGTCTTTGCATTGCTTAATTGGGATAATCTATATATGTTTTTCGATGTCAAATTATATATGTGTTATAACCAATGCTACACTGTTTATGTTCTTTTTTATCGAAAAATGGGAATTGAATAAGACAAAATTCCAAATACTTACTTGGCCCATAGTTTGAGTTCAGTACCAGTTTGAATTGTAAGCTGAACTCAAACTTAAGGCTTGCTAGTTGTACCACTACCGGAACCAAAAAACGAGTTTTCTTAAATTTGCGGAATCAGAGGTTTAGCTTAGTCTTCACAAGATTTTCTTCTTTGTCAACTACAACTATGGGTCCAAGCTACTTATGTCTTTTTTTCAAAAAAACCTATGCTCTTATATACAGTGGCGGAGCCAGCTCAGAAATTCAGCCGTAGCCTGAAAAAAAAATTTCCCGGACGTTCATACAGTAATAAAAATAACACCACAAAATTATAAAAATACCTAATAGATTTATCTCTTTTGTTCTTTCATAGCTTAAAATCAAAGATTCAGGGGTATCCTTCTAATTTTTCAGGGGTAGCCTAAACGTAAAACGGGAAAAAAAAAAAATTTTACCTTTGGCGCGAGAATTTGAGCCGTAGCCCGGGCTACCCCTGCCCAAGCCATACGTCCGCCCCTGCTTATATATATAAAAAAAAAAAACCAGACAAATTATGGTGACCGGAGGCAATGACCTTAATTCTTGTCTAGGGAGTTTCAAATTGTGCTACCAAAGTTATGGAGAAATTTGTAGGAGGGGATGTGTGTGGATAAATGGTTTATAATCTTATATAATAAAATGTGACACAAGTAAAATTTTGTGTCTCCTATAAAAGAAATTAAAGTCAAACACTACCTAATCACCCAGAAATTTTAGCTTTGTTTAGGGGAGCAAACCTATTAACATGTGGGGTATTAATTAAGACGAAGATAAAGATTTAAAGGTAGGAAATGTCAACAAACGGTTAAATCGATTAATTGATCTTAAACCATATAAAGTTGGTCAGTTTAGTTGGTTTGAAATACATGGTTCTCTTCATGATTTGGTTTTGACATTTAATTACGCTTCTTTGACCACTTTAAGACATATTGATCCTAGGAGGATTATTGCCTACTACGGTTTGATTTACAGTTTGAAACTTAAAAAGTCGATCAGACTTGTATTCAGACCAAGTAAACGTTTAATTATAGGTAATATTTTTTAGTTTAGGAGTAGAAAGTTATATACAGTATTATATATTATATTCACTAAATACTTTGTCATCCTTAAAAAAGGATGTTTCAATCCAAAGTCATTTTTTGATAGAAATGTGTGATAATAATACAATGGTAAAAAAGACACAATGACATTTAAAAAAATTACAACTCACAATATAACTCAAATTTTAAAAAATGTTTCGGATATCTCGTTCTCCACGTCTTTCTCTTTCAAAAAAATTAAACGAAAAATAAAAGAAAATTACCCCTTTATTGTGTTTTTTTTACTTTCATTATGTCTTTTGTTGTGTCAAAATTTACAAAATTCACGATCAATGAAAGGAGAAAAAAAAGACATAATGAAAAAATGATAATTTTTTTTATTTTATTTAGTTTTTCGTTTATTTTTTTTATGAACAAAGACATCAGAAACAAGGTCTCCGAAACACTTTTTTGAAATTCAATTTAAAATGTGAGTTATGAACTTTTTAAACCTTCATTATGTCTTTTTATATCATTGTGTTTTTCTTATACTTTGTATAATAACTCCAATCATCCTTAAAATCTTAATCTAAAATCTCGCTTTTAAGATAGATTAAAAATTATTGTAAACTGTAAATTTACAACTATTAAACTGTCAAAACCAGTTTTATTTTAAAACCGGCGCTAGCTAGCAGTTTGGCCACAAAATAATGTGTTAAAACCGGGTGAAGTAGACCGGCCATAAACATGAGACTCTAGAATTTAGGAATAACTAGAAACCTGTGTGTTAATTTCATTAAAATTGATGCAATAAATAAACAATGAAGAAAAACAGACATCTTTCCCCGTCTTGAAGAAATATATATAAAACGTACGTGAGACCTCCAATGCAAACATTGAATTGAATGCACCTAATTTCATGGTTTGGAAGATTCGGTTATGGGATAATATATAATTAAATCAACACAAACACATAAATATAAATCAACACAATTTATGTCAAAGTCACCAACATCACCACAAAACATACTCTCAATCAAATACATACCATGCAACTTATAATTCTATCATGCACCAATTATTCATAATAGAGTAACTGTAGTTTTGGTATTTCTACTTTAAAACTTTTAACATATTTAGTGTTATCTTAACAGTTTTAGTCCTTATATTTTTTAATTAAAACATGAATTGTTCCAAACACTAACTTTATCTAGCTTTTCATTAAATCTCACTCACGCACCCAGAACATTAGGGGTAAAAATATCGTTCCTATCACTCTTTTATCTAGGTCAACATGTAGGTTAACATTTTTATTCAGTCGCATGTTAAAAAATTGAAAAAATAACATTTTTACTTCACACGTGAGGAAGAATTAATAGAATATTAGTAGGATCAGTTGGTGCTCGGGACCATTTCTGTTAGAAAATAAAATCACAAAAATCTAAACTGTTAAGGTGGGACCGGACATGTTAATGATATCAAAACACATTGATCAAAACTGCAGTTTACTCTTCATAATATAACATAACGTACATTTTTCATTCTAAAATGATCATAATGCTTATATACAGAGACCAAATTAAAGTTGCTAACTCGACGGTGTCGCGTTATAAGGTTAATTATATATATCTAGTATTTTTATATGCATGGCATGCAGAAGTAAGTTTATATGTATATGTGAGGTTAGTTAATTAGGAAATAAAAGCAAGAAAAATGTATATAATAGGTGCTAGCATTTAGTGAGTGTGCAGCATGCAGCAAAAGACAGAGCTGATCAATTCCAATTGCCGGAACAGAAGGAGGGTTGGAACTTTAATTCCAATGCACAAGACAATTAAACTAATTATTAATTAATTAATAGTAATAATAATACAAGTGCAATAAAAGTTGACAGAAGTGCAGAAGCAATAGGCATGTGATGTTGTGATTCAATGGGCTATACTATTATATATGTTGCTGCATGAATTAATACTCTTTTGAACTTACAATTGTTAAATTAACATGATAATATTAAGAAGCTCATTAGTTACAATTTACATATTATAATTAGTTTTCAGTCTTGTGAAGTAATTAAGGTTCATGAATCATATGTTAAGGAACTCAAGGTACTGTGTCGCGGTTAAATTGCTATATATAATACGCTTAGTTAATGTTAAGTTAATAAATCAATTCCCCAGGGTCGTCTTTAATTGATATATATGTGTGTATAACACTGAACGCCTGTGATGAATTAAGAGAAGGAAATGGTTTGTTCCGATGCTTCAATCAATAAACTATATTTCCGTTCCCTTAACACTATGTTCCCTAGTTTCATTCAAGTAGAGAAAAAAGAAGGGAATTTCTCCCTTTCTCTTTTCTTCCCTTGTTTTCCTTTCGTTTCTCTTCATTTTCGGATGGATTTTAGCTTAAAGACCCCTTAATTTCTCGTCTCTTCCTTCCATAAAAAAACTCTGTAACACAACTGAAAATTGCTTCCCACCAAATCCTTTCTTTTCTCTCGTGAAACTCGGGAACACAACGTTGATTCCTTACGCCGTCTGTACCCTAATGTGTCATACCACTCAAAAGACTTACAACTTGGGCTTATAAAACAATTCACAACCCATAATACATATTACATGTTTAAATTATCAAGACTATAAATAACTAAGAGAGTAAGAGATAAATAAAGGCCCAACAATAAATGGAATAGATTCAACATTCCCCTAATCCATTTAAGTTGGTATCAAACTTTAATCTTCAAATATCAGCAGGTTATTTTCCTCAATGAAGAAGACAAGGTCTTCAAGTCATCATAGAAACTCACTTCTTTTGTCATTGTTGTTTCTTTCATGATCATAGATTCATCTCGCCGGCCACTTTTGTGTTTTCGGCTTCTTGTTCCTTAGCAACATTCAAATCCCAAGTTATGTGTGACCATTCACCATTTGTTAATTTTAGAGGCCATCTAATAAATCTAATCAAAAAAGTGGAAACATGTAACATATCAAGAAAAGTTACACATATATGATTCCAGTGATATTGTTAAACATGTATAAATAGTACCCTTTACCTTGCTTAACTATCCAATTTTACAAAATAATCATTCAAATATTTATTTTTCATTTCATCGATCTATCTTCGATATTAGGAGTTTCACAAGAATTTTCCCCCTCTTTAATTAACCATGCCTTTTATGTAACACACATCTTTTAGTGTGACATCACAATCTTAATCGTTTAATTGTTTTAAACGTAGAACGTTTACCCTCACGGTTAGCACGTAATGAACATTGGGAATAATTCTTGTATGTTCTTCTGTTCTAGTTTCGATACTAAAATATTCTTACATTTTTGTCAACATGTTTTTCATCTCCTGTAGTGTGTTTTTTAAATGATAATTAACAACCCAGATTTTATCCAACTACCATATCAATCTCTTTTACAAGATAACTGTAGAAAATTTGAGTTTCTTGAGAGGGATTTTCAAGATACTTAATATGACAGTTTATTGGTTTTATAGCTGAGTGTGGCAAACGAAACATCTGATTTTTTTCTTATGTTTAAAACTATTTGTGATAGCATTTGGAGAGTTTGATTTCTTCAACACAAGTGAATAACAGAGAAAAGGACTGGACAGGGTATAAAGCAAATTGAATAACAGGGCATTGCTAAACAGAGAATATTAATGAGGCAATATGAAATTTAATATGATACTTGTTTTTTTTGTTACAACTTACAAGTTACAACCATGGTAGTTTATAGAGAGATTAACAGCATTCAAAAAGTTCATGCAAGGACGCAAGCACATGGACCTTATAGGTGCCGTTTGGTCTGATGATAATCTGCTATAGCCTTTGCAGTTCTCGCAGTTTTCGTGCATTATGTTTCTTAATACCATTCCTGAATTGAAAGCTGGCTGAATGTTGTTTTTCTTTTATGACAGGTGTGGAAGCTTTGTCATTTTCGGCTATTTTCCTTTTCAAGTATTCAACTGTTTGTGCCTGAACTGATTTCTCACAGAACAGATTATAGTGTGAGTAATTAATGGTGATAATGGAAACATAACCGATGCATTTCAATTATATAAAGCATACCAGACTGTGAAGATGCTCTGACCGTAGCAAGATCCTTCAGTCTCTTGACTTTTCTAATTGCTTCCATGTCTTCAGATAATGTGTCAACTTCTTTTGTTTTAAGTATATCACTTGTTTGAAAGCATGCAAGTGCTTTCTCACATGCCTACAAGTAGATGAAAATTACGATGAATTTCAAGACAAACAGAAAAAATTTAGTCATCTTTGATGTAAGTGGGAAGCAGGAAAGTTAGAACAAAGCAAGATAGATATAGATAGTTGAAACTCTGGCCACGATTAAACTGATATTATGAAACGTTAGTATTAATATAGACTGCTAATGTGAAATAACCACTTGCGAAGGCCTCAAAAACAATTAAGTTATTCACTGAAATAACTTAATTGCTACTTCAGATCCCGGATCTGATTAAAATCAAACAGGGTAATGCAGCTACTACCATCTTAGTTTCAACCAGATCCCATTAGTGTTCATAACATGTTTTGAAGCGAAGCAAATTAACCATTTTCTAAATTACCCGTTTTGACCGGAACCCAGTTTGGCCTGTTACATGCCCCACCCATCCTACCCGTTTTTCGATCTGGGCTTATTAAATAGAATGGAAATTTCAAACAAAAAGTCAAGCCTGTCACAAATATTGATTCCAAACTATTCAAAATAGGATGACTTGTTGTCTCGTTCTTTGCTCTTTAAAGTTGCATTCTTGAGCGGAGTACTTACCTTTCTAGCAATGGCATAAAACCTGTTCTCGATGGCTTGCTCGGCAAATGTGAGCCATTCTCTGTATGAAACACGCAGCTGCTGATCTACAGCAGAATTCAGCTCTCGTAAAACCAATGCCTCATATCTTAGGGCCAAGCAACTCTGAAAATAATAAACATGATTACATGAAAAAGAGCAGTTAGACAAATATATATCAAGCAGTAATACATGACAAAATCAGAAGTGGCATATGTACATAAGATAGAGAATACAAGTCATGTAGATGCATGCAGATTATTGAATGTGACCAATGTTAAATCTCACTGAAAACACAAGTTGATCTTGTTGTAGCTATATAACAAACCAAACACAAATAAGTCAGTATCCCAGCAAAGTGAGTTCAGTTTCCTTTCTGTTAACTAATGCCAATAAACATAATATTTCCAATCAACGACTCTTCAGCGTTGCCAATATAGCTTCATTCAAGCTCTATCTACATAACTTCAGTGCTCAGATTTCTCTCTTCATTTCGCCAAACTATAGTACTACACAATGAACTATTGAAGCAGTGATGCCGTGACGGATTCAGAAATCTGTGCACAATTTAACACATTTGTTTGCATCCGCTTTTCTCAGGCCGAGTTGTATGCTAAAATGAATATGTGTATCTAAACATAGGTATTATAAAGCATAGTATATATTCATTATCAGTGTAAAACCAAATTACATAATATGTATAGAAGAAAATGTACAATTCTGATCTGCAACACGGCCATGGCGAACAAACTTAATGTTGACGACAGACATTAGTCCGCTCATGAGTGAATATCAATCTGGTCTGCAATAAGACCTATACAATTCTAAGTTCTAACATCTAACAACAAATTTAGACCTTGAACAGATTTCAAGCTAGCTACATGTAAACATGAACAAGTGAACGCCACATCATCAAATACGGAAATTGCTTCAATTTAAAACCTAGCTACCAAAACGTGCAAATGACGAAACAAAATGTAATAAAAACACATGAAATCAACGTACCTCTAGATCGCAGATAATTGTGAAAGCGCGAACGAGAAATTCGAGGATGAGAAGCTTATGATCGAGAGATACATCGTTGATTTCACGAACAACGCGTACAGATTCAAGCCTCATGAAGTCTCTTAAGCTCCGTTGCACATCTAGGAGCGATTTAACGTCTCTGGTTATCAAAAGTGATTCGAGAATGCGTAAAGTTCCGTCATCAAATCTGAAGAACACGGATTCAAAAATTGTGTGATTAAAATAACCGGAACAAAATCTAGGTTTTGATCGATAGGATTATAAAATGCTTACTGTTTTGCTTGTATCAGAGAGCGAAATAGAGAAATTTGGTGCATTTTCGTAACCAATTTGGCGGATGCTTCAAACTTGAAACTCATTTATAGTTGTACTATAGTAGGGGTTAGTAAGTATTACATTTGCTGGTGCTTGAAGCGCGGATTTTAAATCTCGTCAATGATAAAATCTTTTAGCATTTAATATAAGTTGTGATTGAGTACACGAACCACAGTGTCGGAGGTTCGAATCCCTCCTCGCCCACAACCGGCCCAAAAGCTTGGTGTTATACTTGAGCTTTAGACTAACGATTAACTGTTGAAATCTCATATAAGATATGAATATACGGGTTAAAAAAACTAGTTAGTGATCTATGTATATACGAGTTTAAAACTTGACATGATATGTTGTAAAAAGTATGATGTCAAAGAGTAACGATGTTTTTTATACTATATTATATAATTGTGTAATGTTTATATAGAGAGTTGGTATATTAAAAGTCAATTATAAGTATAATTCCAATCTTTCATAAATAAATAAAAAAAGAAAAAAATTATAAATATAAAATTAAATTTGCATGATTGTAGTTGAAATCTTAAAAAAATATTATAATTACTTTTCATAATTTGTGTCTCTTTGGTGAATGACTTAGTTGAATATCAACTGCCAGGTTATTTACTCATATTTTAAACCATATTATATAACTAGGTTAGAACCTGTGGATACCCACGGGGTTTAACGATATAATTTATTTATATATTTAATATATAAAATATAATAAAGATACATAATTTGACGTATATTATAGGAATAAAAAAAGAATTTAACAAAAATATATTAACATGAAAAAATTGACAATGATGAAAATATAACATAATTTAAAGTATGGTTACATTAAAAATGTTAAACTACATGTTTTCAAAAATTTCCATGTTTTCAAAAATGAGGATGAATGTGATGGTGACAAGTGGCTTAATGTGAGGAGTTGGGTTAGCAATTTATTATAAGAGAGATTATGGCATTAAATACGTCTCTTTTGATAGAAACGTTTTCTGGATTATAGTGTTTCATCGTTGATAATGTGTTGCGTGGCTCCATATTTTGTTGTGTCAATTCCTCCACAATCTATATTTCTAGTTAGATAACCTCCTTACAAATGGGTGCCCCTACATATGTAATATGTTGAGCAGGATCATGGTTTGTTTTTTATTCTTCACCTATAATTTCCAAGGACGATGTTTCTTATCGTATGCATCTTGAATTTCAAAAGGACAATCGTTTTTTTTGTAGTTGTACTCTTGTATTCATCGCACGGTCACATATCAATCATACCTTGACGAGCTCGTTGTCTTTTTTCTTCGACCGGCGGGTGACAATAACGTAACCATTGTCAAGCCCGATTTTTACAACCCAAGCCACCGACACATCCACATATAAAAAATCCTGAAATAAATTTGAACATAACCTAGGTAGTTTGAGATAATTATTTTTTTACCGACAACTAAATGAATATATTTGATACCTACTTAGTTTCGTACAAATCTTCCGCAATATGATCATGATCGGTATCAACATGAGCAATGTCCTGATTGTTGGGTTGTATGTATGAAGATTCACCTACATAGTCGGGATCTTGGGTGTTATAATTCACACAAGAAGGTGAAACCTGAACGCCATACATAAACTCTGGATTCCTATAATCCTAGTAAGAAGGTTGTTCTATGTGAGAAGGTGAAACCTGACCACCAAACTTTGGGTACCTATATTCGAATCTGGTCATCCTGTGCCGTGAGAAACTTCCCCTTGATTGCTATCTGCCAACCCTGACACGCTAGAATACTCGTTAAAATAATTGAAAAAGAATGGTTGTTGTCCCAAAATGATATTGTTAATAAATATGTTTGAGATAGTAAGATGGCCTGAATATTTTTGAAAGTAGAAAAAACATATGAAAACAACTGAGAGTTATCGTTCATTCGAATTCGTTAAATAGGAAGCAGGTGAAAGTAGATAAGTAAACTTAGGAAGACTATATGCATCATATAAGGTGATATGTGTCGTATAGGGTCAAAAACATGTCGTATATCGTGCTTTCCGACAAAAAGTTTGGCTTGATTTGACTAGCTATATGACACATACAATGAGATACGCGTCATATGGTAAAAGTTCTCGAATATCAGAAAACCAGTTGTTTGGATTTGACTAAAGTTATATGACGCCTATATGATTATACCCGTCATATAATCAACGTATATGACACATATCAACTTATATGATACATATATCCTGAAAAGAGTTAGCACCGATTTGATTGTATACTATGTTGTCTTTTTTACTAACGTTGCATGGGTCATATCATGTGATATGTATCATACAGGGGCCGCATGGGGTGTCATAGCGTTCACATTTCGTTCCCTATTAGATGTATAAGTATAGATATGCGAATTGTATCGTTTTACAATTTAACGGTTTGGTTAAACAGAGTTTAAAAGTTTTATGCTAACGTTGTTATAAACACATCAGTCACTTACTATTGAAACACCACTAACAAAAACTATCCTACCACCTATATATACTAGTGGTATCATAAAAGCTATGTGAGAGATATAATTTTATAAGGAACACAAATTATACAAGTCGTATCATAGAAAGTCATAAGGATAGTATAACTTTATGAGATACAAACAACAGATATGGCATCATACTACTAACAGAGACTATTTTTGTTATACAACACTTTTCCACCATCTATACAGCTATACGA
This sequence comes from Tagetes erecta, assembly GCA_030867185.1. Taxonomy (NCBI): domain Eukaryota; kingdom Viridiplantae; phylum Streptophyta; class Magnoliopsida; order Asterales; family Asteraceae; genus Tagetes; species Tagetes erecta. The sequence continues at coordinate 13,435,143 of CM061494.1, forward strand.
GGCGTATAACTTTCTGACTAACACAAAGGACCGAAGTGGTACATCAATAATAGATTCCTCATTGTCGGACAAAGGTTTGAAATCTCAAATCAATGATTTGAACTTTTCTTTTCAAATCTACAGAAAGAATAGGTTCTCAAAGTTCAACTGACTAGCCCCGTCAATTTGATTTGTCGTTTGTTTCCTAGTACTAAATTAACAACTCAGCCAATTAAGTTGGTCATATGTATCGAAAAGTTGTGATAGAATTTATTTTAGAAAATCGTTGCTTAAAGAACAAAACTTTCATCAAAATCATGAAACCGGACAATGAAAACCCATGCCTCTTAAGCCACAAAAAATATCACTATCTCAAAGCTCAGGAGCTCAAATATAAAACATCACACGTAGCAAAGCTAAAAACACCCAACTACTAATCATAAAATCTTCAAATCATCTTCTTGTTCATCCTTTATGAAAATGCAGGATAACTCCAGCGATACGAAATATTACGCATTAGCGGGGCCAACAAGAACACCTTGCGCAGATCCTTCTTTCTTGCTATTTTCATCTACAGATTCCCCATCATTTTTCCTAATCCGAATCTTGTACTTGGTTTCAAAATCAGTCAACTCTTTCTTCTTCCTCTCCAAAGCTTCATTAAGTCTAGCAATCACCACTTCAATTCCTTCCTTGTTTTGTTCAACAGCTGGCAAAACTTCCTTGATCGTTCTTTCAACGAGCACGCCACCGATCATTCGGTAGCAACGCCGTGTAGGATCGAGGGGCTGTATGGCATTAATGACCAATGAGTGTTCGCTTACTTCCATCTCGAGTTCTGTTATTTTAGAGTAAATTTGATTCATTTCTGTTCTTATGCTGCCATATTTGGCTGCAACTTCTTGCTCGTTTATCGGGTCCTTGTGAACACCTCCAGAAATACCAGCCATAATCTTACGTTAAAAAAACACATGTTAAATGTCAAAACTATAATAAGCTTAACAATAGTGTGAAACTTTATTAGCAAAACTAAATAAAATGTAGCACCAAAGAATTAAACTAATTGTAGCATATATAGGTTGCATTCATACATGTTTGAGTTATTGTTTAGCTAAGCGGGTCAAATGGGTAAACTTCAAAACGAGCTAGATATATAATCAGTCAAACAAGTCGAGCATCACCCAAAATGCATTTAAATGCTTACAACTTTTTCTATATTGTTTCGTTCCAAAAGTTAGATTGTTCATTTGATAGCATAACTTTTGTAACCAATATATAACACTTCATTTATTTTAAAAAGTAAAAGTAAATGACGTAAAAAAGGTAGCGGCCTCGCGTGTCAATCCTAATTCCTAACTGATGTGACCCACTTTGCCTTGTTACCGCCTTAAAATATAGTGCAGATGAAGTGCCAGCTAACCAATATGATTTGGATTTTGGTTCTAAAACTACAAGAAATAGATAGATTCAAAGGCTTATATAATATGGAGCTTACTATAATCAAATTATATGATATTATAATTGCAGTAGTTTCATAAAATTACACTTCAGAACGTTACCAAAATAACTAATTGCTCCATGAAGTAGCAATAGCTATGGTAGACAGTGAAATTTCAGACATTATACATTGAAATCTCAAAATAATAATAACAATAACAACAGAAGAGATGCGATATTTGTGTTCAAGAAGAGTTCAAGGATAAATCAGGTAAATTTCAGATTTTCAGTTGGTGAAATTATCTAGCATTGTGCACAATAAAAAATAATACATTACTTGGTTCAGCTAAATTGTGATTTATGCTGCACAACTCAAAAAGATCGACCAGCTAAAACCAATTTTATTTTTCATAATCTGGCATATGAAATCTTATGACTCCTCTTTTATCAATTTTAATTTTGCATAATCTAACATATCAAACCATTTACAAAATATTTCCTCATCTCAAGCAGCATTAAAACACCAATATCAAAAATACACTCATAAATAATAAAACTTTATATGCGCAGTGGTAACTAATGCCTTCTTTTAATGAAATAGGTGACAAATCTACCCTTTTGATACATTTTGAATATAAAAATTACCTTTTTAGTGCTGTTGAGTCACAAAATTGCCATTTTGTTTTATCTAGAACTACTGGTCAGATGGACTTCATATAAAACAGAAAAGGAGGCAATTTAAGAAATCTTGTAAGAAAATGTACATTCGTTTCATAAATCTTGCAAGCATTAAAAATATATTGTTAACATTGAACTTTAGGAACAGACATTTAGTATAATGGAGTTAATAATTTGGAACATATCACATGGAAACACCAAAAGTGAAGAAAAGGGCACTATGTGTTTTTTAACAGAACGTAACCGTATCACATATGTGAGTGTGTGACCAATAGCGAGGCATAAGAGGGACCAAGGAGGGTCCGCCCCCCCCCCCCCCCCAGTTTTTTCCATCTGAAGTGTTGTTTTGTTGGCGGTTGTTGATTTTATATATATATATATATAGGGTAGGGTTCAAATGAGAACTCATTTTAAGTTGAGAACTAGAGAACTACTAAAAATACAAAGGGATGGAATTTTAAAGAGGAAGGGTAAAATTGGAACTTTAAATATATAAATCTTTAAACATTTCTATCTTTTGCATACGTTAATATTATTTTAAAAAAATTGCACCATTAGATCAAGAATTTCATTATCTTTCATTTGAGTATAAATAACGTCATAAAAAATATTTTTTTTCTCGTTTTTTTAAATTTCATACTACATATATGTAGTATTGCGATATTGTATTTGATTATATTTTTCTTTAAATGTTACTAACTTTTTCATACGCTATTTACATTAAATAATTTTTAAAATCACATTTTGGTTTTTTTGATACTACATATATGTAGTATCAATGTACTTGATGCATTTATTAAGTGGCCAAATGACTCAAGAGTCTAATAATTATTTAAAGTGTACATATGATATCAAATAACCAATAACAAAGTTCGTAAAATTTCATATTAAAAAACTTATGGCAAATGGAAACAAAACAAATACTTATACTATGTTTAAACATAAAGATAATAATAAACTAATAAACCAATGACAAAAATATCATAAAAAGGTAAAAAAAACTTGAAATTCAAACTATAAGATAGCAATGCATCAATATTGCATATACTGCATATATGTAGTACTTTGATACTACATATATGTAGTATTCGATACTGCATATATGCAATACTATAAAATTTAAAAGGGGATAGTGAATATGATGATGTTATGCACCTAAGTTACACGTAAAACCATTAAAATTACGTAGCTTTGATAAATTAACTAAAAAATTTTTATTAGAAAACTTAACTCATTGATCTTTATTCAATGTTAATGGACGACTCAGTCTTCTCCTCTTAGATCATAATTTTTCTCTTTCTCATTTACTCAATAATCGTCATTCATTTTAGTAAAATATTATCTTTCCTTTAAAAATTGATTGTAACTCAATTTGGCTTCTCAATTCCAAATAACAGATTAATATAACATGACTATTATGATATGCGCATGCTGCACATATTCATACCATATCACATAACGTGAACCAAGTTATTGCTAGCAATGTCAATACGATCATATGAGAAAATCCAAAATTGGAATTGAGGCATGATGATGTTGTTTTTTTGTTATAACGTCATCGAAATCAATGCCCTTGAACTTTTGATATTTTATCAAAGTATGTAGTTTTGATGGTTTCTTGGGTAATTTAGGTTCATAACAACACCGTATTCATTTCCCCAATTTAAAAACATACGGTATCGTATATTACATATATGTAGTACTGAAAGTAAAAAAAACGAGAAATTTTTATTTTTTTATAAAGTTATTTATACTCAAATGAAAGATAATGAAATTCTTGATCTAATGGTGCAAAAAAAATTTAAAAAACTTAACGTATGCAAAAGATAGAAATGTTTAAAGATTTACATATTTAAAGTTCCAATTTTACCCCTCCACTTTAAAATTCCATCCCTTGTCTTTTGGGAGTTCTCTAGTTCTCAACTTAATATGGAGTTCTCATTTGATCCCTCCCCTATATATATATATATATATATATATATATATATATATATATATATATATATATATATATATATATTGAATTTGGCCCCCCGAAACAAAGCATTATAAAAAAATTATGGGTTTTTTTAACCTTCGCCCCCCCGGCCCAAAAATCGTCATAAGTCATAACGAATACTATATTAGCCCAAAAACTTGTTTATTATCAAGAAACAGTCCATCCTAAAGAATAAAGCTTAGAATTAATTACCTAAACATGACTTAAGATTTGAACACATGCCACCAGGGCATGTCTTTTGGAACATAAAAATGTCCAGATAACAGTGTTAGAGCTTAGAAACACCATGATGTGTGAAGCCCTATAAACAACTTCAGGACAAGTAAATTGTTCGGATCAACAGACTTTTCTACCGATTTTATACTACTTCTTAATCTAACAGCATGAAGCAAACCTATCCCCTTAAAACTATAAACTGGAGTTATATATATATTCCAAATACATCATAAAGCAATTATCAAAATACTTGCGTGTCTTAAGAAATAGAACCACAATCAAGCAATTAAATAAGCTCTAAGACATTTTTTTTTAATACATTACTAATAAAAAAAGTAGAAACTTTATCAGCTATTTAAAGAAGATAATGGTTCAAATAACAACTAGCAGACCTAACCTAATAACAACTTTTTTCTAGAAAAATGTAACACATTCAGTATTGAGTTATTGACCATGTTCGGGGCATTCAATCGAACAGCATGATTGTATTCAAAAATCATGAACAATTTTTTAGTTTACATATCATAAATTGTTAAAGTTTGTAAGCTGAAACTATCTATTAGAGAGCAATAAGTAGAGAAACAAGATGACCGGAACAACTTACTGAGATTGGATGGATCGATCGACGGCAAAAGCAGATGAAACTATATATCAGTGGAGATCGACGACACGAGAGAGAGGATGCTGGATTTGGAGCCCTAACTCAGTCTATAAAATTAGCTTCATCTCGCCTTGTTTATCATTTAGGAATTGCTTATTTAGTTATTTAAAATAACTTATTAACTTTTTACAAGTAAAAATTGTGTTTGTATGAAGAAGATTTTTGCTAGTTTTATAGGAGCTAAAAATGAGCTTTTGAGAAGCAAGGGGAGTTACTTAACAACAAGTTAAAAAAAAGTTAAAAATAAGCAATCCCAAACACCCCTTTAGCCATATTATTTTGAGTTTATTTCGTTTAAACTCGTGAGCCTTTGACGTGAGAAGCTCGGGCTAGTTTTATATGAGAATGAGTTTTAAATTTGGGTACGGGTAACGGGTCTGAGATTACTTTTTTTTTTTTTTTTGGACAGCGAAATGAATAAAGCCCGGCTACCCGGGGTAACCCAATGGCGAAAGGCGACCCCAAACGCTCTGCGAACACAGACAGCGCTGGGTAGCCGAAGCCCACCTATTAAACCAACTCCAAGTGAGATTACTAATACTCGTCTCTTACTTGACGATTGTCATCCCTAGTAAGTGAAACCTTAACGGGCTTGTTTATTATGGTCCAACTGAAGTTGGGCTCAACATCATTTTACAAGGCTTAAATGTTGGTAGAGCCATCCCGAATCAGTTTCAACCCGGTATTATAGAACCCGGATTTTGTTTTAAAAAATTCGCCGGTTTGAGACCGGTTTTTATATACTATTTAGAACTCGATTTATACCCGGGTTTTTTAACCTGGCTTGAACCTGACCCGATCCAACCCGGGGTAAACTCACTTTTTTACCAAATTTTAACCATTTTTTTACCCAACATATCCCTACCCGGGTTCAAAACCCTGATTTTATACCTCTTTGAAACCCAACCCAACCCGACCCAAACCAGTTTGGTCAACACCTTGGTTTGGATTTTGTTGACAAAAACTAGGTTGGGTTGGCCCAAAACTCGATTTTTACACCTCTAAATGTTGAGTACATAATAGGGACCCCTTGTACTTTTATTGTTTGTTAATGCTGTAATTTTAGTCCCGATAGCTTAATAAAATGATATATATATATAGAGGGACACTCAAATGAGAACACCTCTTAACTTGAGTACAAAAAGTACAACTTTAACGAATCATAAAGTAAGTCAAACTATTGAATTTTTTGTAATATAAATTGACCAAAATGCTTATAATTCAACTAATTTTAACATCTATTTAAAAAAAATATGATTCGTGATGTCGTTTGTTAGAATGCATATATGCACCCACAATGTGTGTTTGTGTACAAGTAATGTGGGTGCATATATGCATTTTAACAAACGACTTCACAAATCATATATTTTTTAAATATATGTTAAAATTAGGTTAATTATAAGCATTTTGGTCAATTTATATTATAAAAAATACAACAGTTAAAGCGGTTCCTAAGTTGTCCTCAAGTTAAAAGTGTTCTCATTTGAATGGATCCCTATATATATATATATATATATATAGAGGTAAGATCAAATACAAAATTGATTTTGCCTAAAAAGTGTGAGAAGTGACTTAAATCACATCAAAATTGGGTCAAACGAACTCCGTTTGAGCTCATTCAAGCGGCGTTGGAACCGTCTCGTCGAGCTTTATCATCTTAGCTTCTAGGGTTTAACTTTTAGGGTTTAGCTTTAAAATTTAGTTTTTACCTTAAGGTTTAGCCTTAGGGTTTAGCATTGGGATTAGCTTTTAGGGTTTAGTTTTTAGATTTTAGGCTTTTATATGGATGGGGTGAGGGATTTAGGTTTTTAGGGGGTGGGTGGGTGGGGTTTAGGTTTTTGGGGGGTAGGGGTGGGGGGTTTTAGGTTTTTTGGGTGGTGGGTGGGTGGTTTTTAGGTTTTTAGAAGGTGCGGGTCGGGTGATTTAGGTTTTTGGGGGGTGGGGGTGGGGGGTTTTAGGTTTTTTGGGTGGTGGGGGCGAGGGTTTGACGACACGGTTCTAACGCCGCAAAAATGAGTTCAATCGGAGTTCGTTTGACCCGGTTTTGATGTGTCTAAATATCACTTCTCACGCTTCTTAGGCAAAATCCATTTTGTACGATAACCTTCCCCTATATATATATATATATATATATATTTACTTCCTTCCATCTTATTTTAACTTTAAACATTTCCTACCCCTTATATTGAAGTGTTCGAGTTCCGTCACTGATCTAAAGTCATGTCATCTTCTCCAACGTTTTCGTCTCTCTCTCTCCTGCAAGAAAAGGTAGAGGGCAAAAGATTTAGAGGAGCAGAGGCGTCATTTTGTAAACCAAACAAATATGTGAAGGTGTGAAGTCCACCGACATGCATACATGAAAATTAATTAAAGATATATAACTGGTGTTGGTCTAAATTTGAATTGAAATGAAATGATTTTCCTAATATAGAAATTGGGTAGAAAAGCAACACCTGAGAGTGAGAGTGAGGCTGAAACTGCAATGGCCTATGAAGGTGACCACACGTGTGTATGCAATCTCATGTTGGTGCCCCCAATATTCGAGGGACCATCTTAGTAAGATACATTTTTGTAACTTCTTCTTTCAAAATTAAATTCATTCATTTCACACTCCAAACTTTGAAAGGTTGGGCGGAGCATCTCACGAGAAGGATATAAGATCGTGAAATGACGAGTTTCCTGTCTCGTGAGCTTTCTCGTCACAATCATCCTCATAAACCCGTGAACACATGCTCCAGCCACTCAAAGGGGTTAAATTTTGTTAACAAGCGGATTTAAACTCATACTTTGTGGAAATGCTAACCTTAATAACAACTGGTATTTGTGCCCGTGCTTGTACAGTTATACGTACATTGTTACCAGGTTAAACTCTCTTTTTTAAAGGTAGGGCGGAGCATCTCACGAGAAGGATACAAGACCGTGAAATGATAGACGAGTTTCCTGTTTTATGCATCTCACGAGAAGGATACAAGACCGTGAAATGATAGACGAGTTTCCTGTTTTATGAGTCTTCTGGCCACAACCATCTTGTGAACACGTGAACGAGTGCTCCCGCTACCCAAAGGGAATAAATTTTGTCAACAAACGGATTTAAACTCATACTATGTGGAAAGGCTAACCTTAATAACAACTAGTATTTATGCTAGTATAAGTACCCGTGCTTGTACCGTTGTACGTACTTTGCTAGCAGGTTAAACTCTCTTTAAAAAATTTAAACATACATTGAGCATTGATGAATCAAAAATGTAATAAACGAAAAACAAATCAGTGTAAAAAAAACCTTTGCATTGTGGTAGGGCTGGCAATTTTTAACACGGACACGATAACACGACACGAAACGACACGGAATTAACAGGTTTCGTGTTTGACCTTAACAGGTGCCGTGTCATTAACAGGTTAACACGATAAAGACACGTTAATTATCGTGTCTTAACAGGTTAAAGATCTGTTAACACGATAGGTCACCTGTTAATATTTATATACAAGTATATTAATGGAGATGAGTAGAAAGATTAAAGACTCCTATGGACTTTGATAGACTTTTAATCTTTTTTCATATTCGTGTTTCAAGTATATTATGGTAAAATACTATTTTTATGGAGTTTTGTTGTTTTGTGGCTTAAAAATTATCATATTAAGTCATATTTAGTATTTAAGACTTATGAATTTTTTTGGAAAAATTAATTTTTTAAAAAAAATAGGTTTTTATCGTGTCATATCGTGTCTTATCGTGTAACCTGCTTTTTATCGTGTTCGTGTTCGTGTTTGGAAAAAATGACACGATAAGTTATCGTGTCGTGTTCGTGTTTGGCCTTATCGTGTTCGTGTCTTATCGTGTTCGTGTCTTATCGTGTCGTGTCAGACACGATATGCCAGCCCTACATTGTGGTGTGTTAGACCAAATCTATTTACATTTTAGCTCGTAAAAAAGTTAACTAAAAATAATTTGTTGTAAAAACTTATGTTGTCGTTTCGACCATGTTCGTCGGCTCGCATAACTTATAGGCGCCCAACCAAGAAATAAAAAAAATATAAATAGTCGCCGGCGCCTCTAACATCGATGTCAGAAGGGCGTTGACGATCACACGGGAATAGTCGTTGTCAGGCAAACATTTTTAATCGCCGACTATTGTGGACACGTGGGAAGTTCTTATTTGCTAGAATATGTAGTCGGCGACTATACCGAGTATCGTCGCGGCGACCACTAAAGACGAACTCAAAGGAAACATTTTCGAAAGTCAAAGATCAAACATGACATTTTTGAAATTTTCCCTTTTATAAAACCTATTTAAATCTATGTCTTATACATTTCTTTGAAACCAAACAACCGAATGCATACTACTTATAAATCAAAGACATGTTTATAAGAGTAAAACTATAGTATTTCATTTCATTACAATAGTAAAACTCTAGTATTTCGTTTCATTACAATTACAAGAGATCGAAAAAATTAATCCAACAAAAACAACAACAAAACTTTACTCTTATAATCATAACAATCAAAAACTTAACTAATTAATTACATCTCATTCCCATTTAATCAACTTGTAGAAGCACCCGCTCCTTCACCACCCCCACCACCACCACCACCACCATCACCACCACCACCACCACCCACCGACACCTTCACTCCCACCGTACCACCACCACCGACTCGTTTCCTCTTCTTCTCATACGGTATCCCCCTAGCTTTGGCTTGACTCTCCCTCACTTCCCTCAAATACATCCTCACCGCTCTCGCTCCGAACGGGTTCAACTCCGGCTTCCCTCCGTTCTCTTCATAAGCCGCCCGGAGCCGTCCTATCAGCGCGTCTAAGCTCCCCCAAGCCTGCTTGAGCTGACACGCGCACGGCTCCGGGGGATTCGGTTGTCCGAAATACGGACAACCAATAACATGTACCTTTGTTTTTCCAAACTGATCAAGGTACTTTAAAAACTCTATCACATGAGCTCCACTACACCTTGATAATGTTAACGGTGGCTTATGGTTGTTTAAGTATTGTAGGAACGTGTTCCAGTCTCGTCGTTTTTGTGATTCGTATCGGCTTGGTGGTTGTGATGGACCTGGACCGGGACCGGGATCAGGACCATCGCCTGTTGGTGTAACAGGTGATGGTCCTGGAGGGTGTTCCGGGTTGTTGGACCCGGATCCCGAGATGGATTCCATATGGAATGTAGGATGATGAATTTGAAGTTGAAGTGATGTTGAGTTTGTGATGAAGATTTGATATGGAGATGTGTTTGGTGTTAGGGTTTTGATTGATTTGGGAAGAATGATAATGGAGAGAGATATGATGGTGATGAATGATGGGACGTAAATAGAAAAGAAATATGAATGAATCAATGAATGTACGACTGGATGAATTTTCTTCTGTGAAATAGACTTTTGCTGATTATTAAGTTTTGTCATATCATAAATAGTTTATATAAATAAATGTAAAACCTTACTTATGTTTTTTTCTTACAAAAATTCATGTTTACATATATGTAAAACCTTAACTAGTTATTTTTACATACAAAAATTCTCATTATACATGAACTTATAATCATTTGATTGAGCTAAGTTGAACGGTAGACAAGTCGTCCGATTTATAATGTTGGCATATCACCGTTTTTGCTGATCCTTAAGTTTTTTTAAATGTTGTTGTTGGGGATCACTTTCTTTGCGACTTGTGAGTTGTGACATGTTACATGTGACATGTGAATGATCACATAAATATGCCATATTCCAAATAAATATCATTCGCAAGATAAGACCATTGCTTGCATTTGGTCCCAATTATAATAAACGAAGAGGCTGGCGCAACGCCATTGATGAGGTTGTTGAAAATTGGGGATTGATCCTGACCATCTATATCGTTGTTTGACCCAAAACACCAAAGAAATCATGCTAAATCCAATGATCATATACATGCCATGGTCTTAAGCATAATGGTTAGGTGTGGATTATCGCTCATTGGTGCTGACCTAGCCAAGCATCGGGACAATTTTTCCACTCCTCTACTATTCGTATGAATAAGGGTCATTGACATGAAAATGACGCCTACATAATTTATCTTCAAACAACTGTTGCGCCTAAAATATAAAAGTATCACACATAATAATGTTAACATTTAGTCAAACTAACTATATACATTGTAAAATAAATGAAACTAAATTTAAGATCAGGCCGCGTGATGTGGCAACCGGGTCACGTGGCCGGGTCTCACATATGTGACTTTGTAACACGCGTTTATAAGAAAGTTTAATATCCCATACGTAACAGTGTAAAGTCGTAACGTGTCACATATTAAAACAGTGAAAAATATTTAACTTTAGAGTTCAAATCAAAGCATGAGGATCAAAGTTATAAACATTCAAACTGTCAAAGTATGTGGTCAAAATTATAAATTTATTAAGTCACATGACTTAAAATGATAATAAGCCAAAACTAAAGGTCAAACTCGTAAGTATGCTAAAGTTTAAAAAACAAAAAAATGGCCCGCGAGGTTAATGGGTGTATTTCACAAATACAAGTCATTAATCCATCACCATGAGGCTGGCTAGTCACAACTATCTACCTAGCTATGCCCTTTACCACGATATATATATATAGCATTACAAATGACCTTATTTGTTGGTCGCTCAAACCAAATACGATTACAAAAACTTGGTCCTAGGCAGCGAGTATTTTTGTAAATGGACAATCAAAACGTTGATTTTCTTAATTTTTTTATTTAATTTTTAAGGAGGGTGACGTGGGGAACAAGGTTTCCGAAGCATTTTTTAATTCGATTTATGTTGTGAGTAATAATTTTTTTAATGTGACATTGTGATTTTTTTACCATTATACCCTTAGCACATTTTGTATCAAAAAATGGCATTGTATTTTAACCTTTCTCATTGTAATAACAAAACTACAATTGTGAATTAGACCGCACGAGTGTCATGTTTATATGTCTTCTTTACATGCATGTTGCGGAGTAGTATCGTGTCTCGACTTTGAGACATAAAGTTGTAAAAGAATTTTAAAAAATTAATTAAAACAAATGAATATAAAAAGAAAAATGAGTTTAAAAAGAAAATAAATATTAAAGGGAAACAAAAGAAATTTTATAAGTTTTGAAAAAAGGTTTTTGTCCACACCTTCAATTATTATTATAATAATAATAATAATAATAATAATAATAATAATAATAATAATAATAATAATAATAATAATAATAATAATAATAATAATACATGTTGTGTAAATAATGTAATATTATAATATATATTAAGTGTGTGATTTTATTAACATCAACGGTTTATATATTAAAACTTAGTTATACTAATATATAATAAATGTTAGTGTCTAGACTAAAATCTTAAATCTTTAAAAAGAAAAAACATCTTACAGTTCACTAGCTTCTAACTCTCTAGAACTACTAGATCAAAAGATTATAGCTAGGATTTACGCGTGAGATAGATATAAGAAATATAGAATGAACCAATATATCTTCTAAACTTCATAGCTAGATCAAAGCTTCACAGCTAAATTTAAATGGGCATTGTAATATATGTTGATGAATGTGATGCAAGTGGCATTTTGATTTAGATTCTTTTGCATCAATGAGTTGTTTGTGTTGCAATGATTTTAAACAATGATCTTCTTTTCTTTTTCAGGAATCTATTTAATTTCAATTTTTTTATTTATGGGTTGGTAATCAATTCACATCTTGAAAATGAAACCAACTACTTTACCAATGTTAATTTATAGGATGCCTTATTTTTTTTATTATCATATTTGTAATTGTGATCTCACCTAGCTAGTGATATTTGCTCTATTTTAAATATGAATATAATATATTTAATTTACAAAATTTGAAAGAAAAATATTAACTAACGAGTAAGACAATAAGTCTCCAACCAACTAATCACAAGTACAACCAGAGACAAATTAAAGTTGGGAATATGACGGTACTAGTGGTTATTGTTTATAAATCTTGTTATTTATATAGTACGTTTTAAAAATAGAAGCTTAATTTGGACACTACTTTAACAAGATGATCCTAACATAGAGATGAAGTAAACATGGACAATCTTCCTACGATTTGTTTTTATAAACTAAAAATCATGTCCGATTGTCCGTTGTTCGTATTCAATTTAAAATACCAAAATCAAACTAAAAAGGTCTATAAATCTTGATTTAACCAGTAATCTCGACCAATCCAAACTAGCTTTTAAACAATACACTATACTAAAACTTAAATTTGAACAGAGTCAAATGTTATGCTAAAACCTCTATGGTTTATATAAGATATATGTTGTTAAGAATGTTTAATATTGTTGATTATTTGGACAAAATTATTATAGTTAAAATTTTTAAAAATGTGTAAAATATGAAATTATGTTGGAGTGGATTGTTTCCCCCCACCCACCACTCAAATAGATGTTGGGTCTCTTTCCGACTGATTGTGACATTATAAAGCTTATAACTTTTTTTGGATTTACACATATCCTTTAATTTAAATTAAAATAACAATGAGTAATTATTGAAGAGTTGAATTAAAATTTAAAACACTAACAAAATGAAAACACGCACCTGTTTTTAGTCCTGACGTTACCACGATATTTAAAAAAATGTTATTTCGTCCTAAAGTCATTGAAGGTTTAAGTCTTATTAGTAAGTAAAGATGCATACTTAAAAGTAGGACCTAGAGGGTACATGAGTTAACCGTTTTAAAACATAAAAAATGAAACGAAAAAAGAGTATGGTGAGAGTCATGATACGCTAAAAGAACACCACACAACACAAAGATAATCAAGTTTTGTATTAATTAATCAATGTAGCATGTTTAATAGATTGGTTAAATTTTGTTTGATTTTTTTAATTGGATTTTATTTAAAACAAACACTAATAAGACGATAGCTAAACTCAAGAAGTACATAAAACATACACAAATCAACAATTCAACACTAAAACACAATATATTTTTTGATTGATTGTCTCACCGTTTTATAAGAGAATTGTGTTTAAAACACTAGAACACATTCTACTTTATGATTGATCGTCTTACCCTTTTATCAAAGAATTGTGTTTGAAACTTTGGATTTATTAAAACTAAACTAATTAACCTATCAACACAATGTTTGGTATGAATTGGTACTTTCAAACACAATACCGACACTTAAATAACTTAAATATGGATCATGAAATAGTAAATTAACAAAAAAATACGATTTTGAACGAAAAAAATATAAATTCAGTCCCACCACCCGGTCTAGTTCACCGTAACCGCCCGGTTTACATGGAAATGACCCAATTAAGCTTAACCAGACCGGTTCATGGTAAATGCGTGTGAGAGAAAGGGAGATAGATATAAAAGTATGTGCGTTTCAAACTATTAAGATGTTGTAAACCATTGGATCCTGATAATTCATCTGTGTAGTGCACGAAGAATAATTGAACATAGTGAATCATTTGCATAACCGTCTTATTTAAACGCGTGCAATGTACACACGTTGCATACACACATTATAGTGTATTTACTATCGTTTTCAAATGCAATTTTTGCTTTTAAATGAGGCACAAGATGGGTGGTAGTAATGGAAAATGATAGCAAAATATACTCCATCAACCTATTAGATTTCATGGCGTCTTGAAAACAAATCCCTTTTTGACGTCAAACAAAAAATGTGCTTCAACTTTTAGTAGCAAAATAAAGTTAACGTGTCAAATCTGGTTTCTTCTTAGACTAATTCTTTATATTTCATGTATTTGACCCGCTAACCGTAAGATATAACCTGAATACACCCAGTTAGTAAACGGGTCGAAATTGTCACATTCAACAAGAATTACAGCAAAAGTGCAAAGTTGATGTATGTATATGACGACAGCTTATACATGGACCGTTAACGAGACCTAGATGATTTTATTTATACAATGGCTTTTAGTTTTATACAATGAGCTTACATAAATGTGCAGCACTTCATAAAAGCGTGTTGTTATGTTTGGGAATGAATCTCTCAACTCCTTATCAAACAAGCTAACGGACTCGACAACCTCTTCACATTTAAGCAATATGCCAATAAAAGTATGAACGAAAGGCGTCTTTTTGTTAATAAGCTAAGGTAAGGCTTCTTTTCTTTTTCTTGGATGCATCTGCCACGCACACAAAAATCAAATTAACGGAAACCGCAAGTCTTGATTCTTCCTGCTAAAAACATTTTATGGATTTGGTAGTTAAGCACCAAACAATATTAAATCACACCTCAGTCTTTACGATCAGATGTTTTTGGCTGTCGCTCCTCAATCAACAACTGAACTCTCTGCAGCAGTAAAACATACGTAGACATATATTTTCTCACTATCATCGCATAAAACCGACAAAATTGGGTTAAGGTTAAGGTTAAGGTTGAGGTTTTTTACCTTAAGAGAATTTCCAACTTCATCTAGCTTTTGTAGTATTGCAAATTCGGCAACATTAGACGTGAGGGGAGACATCTGCCAGTTACCAACATGAAAAACAACAGACACCCACAGGTAAAAAGCTACAAACAGAATATAAGATAGGCAGGCAGACAAACCGGTGCAGCGTGTGACTGAGAAGAACCAACATCTTCCAAGATACAAGATAAGGCTTCACTTCTCATACTTGAAACACGCATCAAAACAGCCTGTGATAATTAATTACATTTAACGAACATCAATTCTCAACCCGTCATAATAATCATGAATCAGTAACACCTAACAACTACCTTTCTAAATTCTTGAGGATTAGTAATGCCTTCAATCCGAACATCATCGGTCCGTGGCCTTCTTACCCCAACGTTCTCAATTCTAATAGAGTAGACACCATAACGCGACTGCAGATACCCTGACCATCCATCATCATCAAATATATCGATTGATTATACACTAGTACACATAGTCAATCAAGCATAGTTGTTAAAACTTAAAAGCTTGTAAACTTGTTTTGTTTCGTTAGGTTTATCAGTTGTAAATATAGCTTCTTTTACTGTCATACAGCTTATGCGGTTGTATATAAATATTAAAAGAAACTTAACATGTCTAAAATCCCTAAAAATAATATGTTTTTGATATGCGCTTTTTTTATTCTCAAGCCCATGTTTTCTTTGCGTCTCTCACCTTAAGTGCGCTTCACGCTTTGATAACTATGCATTCAAGCAACAACACATACCTTGTTCAACAACAACATCACCAGCACGAGGCAACAACACATGTTTCTCTTTCTTCAACTCCCCAAAACACGGAAACACTACCGGCTTACTTACCTATCATAATTAAAACTAATGTAACGAATCGTAGCTAAACAAAAACCATACATTGAGATTGTAAAGGTATATTACTTTGTACACAATGGAAGTGGAGGTGATATAGAGTTGCGTTGAGCGTATGCTACGACGCAGTAAGTATCGACGCAGAGGTAAATACGCCAACATGAGCAATCCAAATCCCCACGCCAAAACCAACAGCAGCGAATAAAGTATCCATTCGGTCGTCTTAAGCTTTATGAAATCATCCTCAGCTTCTTGAAACCTGGCAGAATATAATATGTCGTCTTCAGGCGTGTCGGATAACAATCCCTTCTCCAAAAGATCGTGTTTTGATTCCATCAATCTGCTGATATCAACAATAAAAAGATCAGAACAGGCATAAAACAAAACAATCTGGAGTTGAGAATATACAAATTTGAACTACAAAACTGGTACGATTTGATTTGGGAGATTGAATGTTAACAAGTGTTTTGGTATTAAATATACAGTAACAAATATTGCATTCATATTGTTTATTAAGTGCAAAAGACATGACATAAACATGAAAAACAACATTATTACTGAATTTCAGATTAGGTGCAACACAATTGAATTGGAAGATAATCAAAATCAAAGCTAAAATTACCTTTAAATAGCAAAGCAAGTTGCGATTAGAAGGATGCGTGAAAACCCTAAGCCATGTTGGGTTGAGAATTGTCCAAGACGATGTTTGGTTATCGGAGCTCGACAATGATTTGGTTTTGTGAGTTAGGGGTCACACACTTAAGACGATGGGTGCCATGATAGGACAAAATGTAAGAAAATGATTATAAACACACGTCTCTAAATATGTCAAATTTAATTTAAGTAATTGTAATAATAAATTAAATTTGAGTAAAAGAGTAAATTTAAACGATTGGAAGAGAGCCTTTGTCGTTTGTCGCATTTTTTTTTTCGTCGATCATTATGGGTTGTTTTTATCGGTTTTTGGTGGTTGCATGTGTCTCTTTAACTCTAGCAGCGGGTGGTTGTGATGGTGGTAATTAGTGTTCCCGTCGTTTCATTTCAGGTGTGACTTATGGTTATTGAAGGGTTAAAACCCTAAAGTGTTGTTTATGGTCATCGAACCTATTGAAGGGTTCTAACCCTAAGTGTTGTTTATGGTCATCAAACCTGATTTGTATATTTATGTGGATTGAGATGTGGTGAGTTCTTACAAATTCATACGTCCAATAAAATTCGGATTGTGATGTAACTTTGGCGTGTCCGTCATGGCAAATGGCCAAGTACTCCCTATGGAACAATGGTTTAGTCAATGATATAAAAAATTTAAAATTATGAGCTTGATTTAGGCAACAGTTGTGTTTTGATGAGTTTTATAAAAAAAATAACAATACTTTGTTCCGATTGTTAAAATTTTAAAACACTTTAAGATATCTTAACTTTAGACGAATTATTTGTAACTGTACATATTTTTGGACGCCTTAGTTTGTTTGGAATCATGGTTACTATTCGTATACAATTTTGGCATGTGTGAATGTGTGATTATGTAAACAGTAAATTTGAGTGCGCTTGGTTACACATCCGTGATGAACATTGTCTAAGCATGATTTACGTACCGTGGTTTAACCCGAGTCTTTCGCAAAAGTATAAGCGATAAAGTGATAATCAAGTTTAAGTAGGGCTATAAACAACTCAGTTGCTTAACAGCCTCTTTAACATACAATGGTTTTTATATGAATGTCATTAAATTTAGTTTGTAAACAAGCACCTTAGCGTTAGCTCGTGCAACGCGCAAGTAGCGAATATATCCGGTTTATGGAGCTTAAAGAGGCAGGTTTTACTTGTTATATTTGAGGCACTCATAACCAGATCAAACTATGTAAATAAAACTATATAAATAGTATCATACATCTATTTGAACACAGATTAACACCGCCATGAATTAATAATTTCTCAAAACAAGATAAAATACATATTTATCAATCACAAGAGGTAACAGATAAAGCTACCCTTAAATCATTTGAAGTGCCACAAATGTACATCCTGTGAGTTTCTATTTCTTGTTCATGACTCCATTGACTTCTAGGAGCATGGTAACTGCTGTCCACACGATCACGCAACGAGAATACTATTTCCCTTAACATCGGTTCGTGCCCATTTAATAAATTGCCCATGCTTAACACTTTCCTCCAAGACTGGTTAGCTGACGGTTGAACAAACATACTTGTAACCACATCTCTCTCATTCACCCTTACTTCTTCCTTTTGCTTCACTAATTCCTGACAAAAACAACTTTCATTATCTAACTTTTTCCGGGGTGATGATGAGGGCTGGTAGGGATAAGTCACGAGTCCACAGATAAGCTGGACAAAAACAATATACTTTCACTTGTCTAAATTGGAAAACCTGCTATTTTCTATGTCCCGCAAAATCATTAATCGATAGCATTGCCTTTTGGGTCATGGAGGACCTCGAAGCCAGTTTGATAGGTAAAGATTTGGTGTCAGCATATTTATTTTTTGGTAATGCTAACATGATGAAAACGACATGCCACATCAGCTGGCAACTCAACGTTTTACCGACCCAGCTAGCTTATAGGTTACCTCATGACCCAAGTGGGTCACGAAAACGTCTTTCAGTGACTCGGTAGGACAAAAAAAATAGCATGTCATTTTGGGACGAAAATGAAAATACATTGTTACTTTAGACAAAAATAAAACCATTGAATTTAACATAAAAAGTAAAAAGCCACTTTGTTACTTTAAAATAACTTTTTGATATACCTTGTTTGTATCTCCTCCAAGGGTGGGTTTTCCCATTTTGGGTAAGTAGAAGTCGTAGAAATTGTTGAAAATAGTTTGTGAAAGACGCGGTGCATGCAAGAACTTGCGATGAAGAGAAGCTGCTAATGTTATTAGTTTTTCGACATGCTCAAATACAACACGAAGTCGTTTCAAGTCTTCAATTATCTCAGTATCTCCAGGCAACTTGTTTGCTACAAAAAATCAAAGACGGACCATATAATGATGATAATATAGCGAGTCTTTGGATGCATGTGTGCCTTGAAACTCTTTATATCACAAAATTCACAACGGATTATTAAATCTGCAAATCAACTATTTGATCGTTTGACAAATTCTCATTATTTAAACAAGTAACAAAAAGAATGACCAAAAAGCTTATTTATTCTACTATTCAACATAATATTTTGATTAAGTATCCGTCAAGAAGCCCTTCTTTTAAATGGTGTCTATATTTCCAAGTGACAGTGTTTTCTTAACTAATCAATTTTGGTGCAGTTGGTATGAAACAAAATATTTGGCATATATATAAATAACCGTAATCATAATAACACTATCCAGACTAAAAACTGACGACCACAGCCTCAAGTCGTCAAATTGTCGGAATCGGATTACATGTAACATGAATCAAACCAAGATAAAAAAGGAAATGATACGTACCTTGCAAAGGCCTCAATGCAGAAGCCATAGTGAGGTATAATTGATCAATCTTTGTGGTCATGTTTTTCAACCCACCAAAGCTAGTCTGGTTAAGAGTGTCCGCTGCTGCTTGGAAAGCAGTACAGACCATTTGCTCAAGCAACTGATGAGGTCGAACTGTTTCCAGATAATGAAGTATCTTTGGAGAAAAGGTTTTGGAAGTTAGATTAATATAAAAAACCTGTTTATAATGTTTAAGATATATATGAAAACTAAGTATGCACCTTTTCTCCTTCTCTATTTGGATCCATAAGTGGCTTTTGCTCGGAAGCCGGTATGGGAGGTGCATCTTTCCAAATTTTGCGCCATGAATTCCCGGGGTCTGACATTCTCTCTGAAAGTTTTCCACTTGGTGGCCATTTCTTTCCAGAAGATGATGATGATGATGACGAGTCATCCTCCCAGTCTTTAGGAGAATGCCATCTAATAAAATCCTCAAAAGCAGCTTCTGGATTTGCAGCTTTAAACGCTGACATATCTGGTTCAAATTACATATAGTAATACCAAAAACTTAGGCAGTGATACAAGGAAAATAACAAACATCTGTGTCTTCAAACAACAGAGGTGGCAGAATGAGGATCAGATTGGGTTGACCCAAAACCCTTCCAAAGTCTTCACAGTTTTATTATTAACTAGTGTTCGAAATATGATCAGAAAGTTATAATATTTCAATAATAATCTGTTTATTGTGAAAATAATGAGTTATGAGGTTTTATGTTGGGAGATTCAAGTTTCAACCTTTTGACCTGCTTCCTACAAAAACAATTATTTTTATTTTACGTGTTTGACCGGTATAGAAAGAACATAACCCAAACTGACCTGTTAATAAGCAACAAAATGGCCAACTCTGATACACTATAGATCATAATGTGCAAATCGATTGAACACCATTCATCAAATATTAATTAGGCTTGTTACCTGAAGATAGGATGTCCTTCTCCAACTGGCCAGAAAAGCTCTGACAATCAATACCAGAAAATTCTCAGTTTTGGAAAGGAACCCACTTCAACAATAATTACTTTGTTGATATAAATACAAAAAATGTTACTTTGTGGGTGCTTGGGTGTAGAAATTACTGTTTGATACGGTTTTTGCTATTTGGATTTTTCATAATCAAATGTTTGAGTGTGTGGCATATATTCTTTAAGGAACTGATAAATAAAATGATCAGAAACAGGAAAAAGAGGTATTATGAAAAGAACTAATCAGATGTTTGACAAATTCTGATTGTTTAAGTAATTGTAAAATAGATAATAAAACAGCATTTTTGTAATAGATATAGGACTATGGGTACTATGAAATGGGGGAAAGTTTCTAATAATGTAATGTATATCAACCTGTGAATCTGTGATAACTGATTTTATGAAACTGAGTATTTAACCAATAATCAGTTAAAAAAGCAAAACATGTTTATCCAAACAATAAAAACTAATTATTTCTAATACATGAGATAATCAAATAATCAGTTGCAAAAGGCAAAATCCAAACACACAATCAATCCTTTTATACCAAATAAGTTAAAACTTACAAACGAATCACCCAAGACTTCAACCGCACGAAGCCTTTCTTCATGCATATCTTCCGTCATAATTGGTGGATCCTACATAATAAAGAGAAAATATTTTGGCAAGTTATTGATTGCGAAGGAGTGAGTCAAGATGTAAAAACAGATTAACCTGAGTGAACGGCGCATGCATGTGGTTGGGTGAGTTCAGAAGCATCATGGATTCCACTACACCTGCCGATCCCCTCCTCTTACTACTATTTTTGTTATTTGAATATTTTAAATTAGCATTCGAAGTTGAGGTGCTGCAAATAAATAACAAGACAATTTTAAAACATCTGCCTACTTAAAAACCAATTTTGTACACAAATGTTTTCATGTATAAAAGAATATTCAGTAAGTATAACATATTAACATGTAGGACCAATATAGAGCAAGTTAAGCTGTACGCATGTACGCACAGATTTAAAATTTTGTTTAGCAATCTGTATGCCCATTAGTGTTCAGTAACAAAAAACCAAGGAGTTCTCACTTTCTTACTTCACCTGTCACTTTCCTTGATTAAACCTTCTTTGGCTCTTGTTGTATGAGATAAATCCTCATTAACCACATTACTTGCCTGCAGCTCCATTAAATAAAATATTAGTATTAAATAATAGGAACAATTGTATATGATAATATCATAGCTTATAAACCAAACAACAATTGTTATCCTACCTCAACTTCAACACTAGGAGAATCACTATTGCTGTCACCAACACCATCATGATGACTGTCAAGCTGATGACGTTTTTTATCAATACAGATTGCAAGCTGAGAGAGTGAGACAGCAACAAAGTGAAAATTATAAACAATATAATCATGTATTATTAGCTTAAAAATTTTCCAATGTATTACCATTTGCAACTTTTGATTAACCAAACAAGTTGATAGGTCGATTGTGCCAGTGATTGGCATCCGTGGCAATGGTTGTGATTCTTCCCAATACCAACGAACTTCTCTAATGAATTCTATCCATAGTACCGCAATGGCTAAAATAGAACAATAATAACACATTGTAGTAAAGAAAAGCATAATAACTAGTTTACTAGTTTCAAATTTTGACTATCATTACCACGTATGTTGCAGTCTCCAAACCATAACGAGTGTAAGCAAAACTGAGCAAACAGTGTTTCTAAGGGAGCACCCTTTATAATTCTAGAACTTTTGTGTCTGGTTTCCAGAGAAATGGCTTCAGGTCCTGTCATGAAATTTGAGATCTATTTTATAGTTTTATAGGCATTGACAACTTGTAATTTTATCCAGCTAGATCACAATGAAAAACAAGGAAGGTTAAGAGAAGAACGGAATCACACATGACATAAAAATACAAAACGAAAGAGAACATGCTTTAAGTACATGTACATGCCGTGAAGAAATGATAGTGTAATACGTTTAAATCGCAAAAAAAGAAAATGTACCCTCATGACAAAGATCTTTCAGCACACGATCAAGAACTGTAGGCGGAGGAACTACTGCGGATGACTTCAATTTGTCAGATCCTGATGTTTCAACTGTAAAAAATCATAACATAGAAGTCGGCAATTTAGGAGAATTGAAGACTATTTGAAAGGAAACGCACAAACACCATCATCTGATTTATTTAAAGGCAAGCCTCAGACCTGACACGAAATCTTCCATGAATTGAACATCCAAGGACATAGCCAATGCATCAATCAAAAGCCCAAGTTGTGAAGCAAATCCAACCATGTTCCCAACATGATCACCCGTGCTATACAACAAGCTTGCCATTTAGTTATAAAATCTGATGAAGTATGTTGACAAAAGAACTAACAAGAAAATTACTTACAGATATGAAGAAAATTCGGGAACAATGAACCACTTGTGAGCTTCATGAATAGAAACATTCTCCAGCTCAGCCATCTCCATGGAGCTTTCAACAGTTTTCTCCTCCCATGTGACAATAAGTTCAAAAGCTGCATACATTCTATCCAAATATCACCAACAAAAAAATGCAGTTTCTAAAATATACATGGTTTCAAAATGCTTTCAAATATTTCTATAGCAATTTACCTTTTGCAGGGTCTTCTGCAGTGTACCATTCACTCCAAGGACAATCGTCATCCCATTGTAATTTGTTACGGTTATCAACACCATTATCTTGTTCAAATTCATCAATCTCGTACTCGGATTTAATCACTTCATTATCATCATCGTAAGGAAGAGTTTTGTATGTTAGCTTCATAGTGAAACGGACTCTGAAGAAATGTGTTGAAAGGTCTGATGATGAGAAGGTCTGCATAATAATTAATAATTCAGTTGACAAATAATATCATAATGTTTTATTTTAAAGATATTATTTTGATCATGTGAGGAGGTGACTTACAAACTTAGAAACAAAGAGCTCATATAATCCCTCCAAATGCATGAGTTTCACTGGGACCTGGCTAGCAATAAGATCTCCCTCAAATCTTCGGGTAAAAACTGTCCCCATATTTTGAATACCAATGTAAGCTTTTCTAGATGGGTCATGCACAGGAACAAATGCTGGCCACAAACTAAAATGTTCATAGTATCAGAATTTGAATGTAAAAATCTATTGATTCCTGTTTGTGAATCCTTTAGTGTTAGCATGTTGGTAGACGTAGAAAACTATAAATTATTATAAGCAACAGTCTCACCTGGAACAATTTGAAAAGGCTATGGCAACTGCACTTAGGAGTTTGCTAGCCTCGGGTGAGTCAAGAATAACCCCATTGGCACTTTGTGGTGCAATAACCTGTTTACGGCTGAAACATTAGTGTCTTTATATTTAACTAAAAAAAGTAGCATATGAATGTTAATACAATGAGCAATTAGCACCATGAATTCTTTCACTCCAAAAGACAATTGCAGGTCATGTAAAGAGGAATTCCAATCTACAGCCTTTCCTGATTAAGATAACGCAACAATGGATACAATAACTATTAATGAAAACAGCAACAATTAAAGTTGACGATGAAAGTAAAACCTGAAAAGGGGTTACACACATACCAGCATTACTAATTTCAAAGTAGTACTCCATGCAATAGTTTTTCGTAGCATATTTCAGCTCAGATGTGACCTTATACAAGTTCTTGGGCTCCCCCAATGGAACAGCTCCTTTTTCCTACACAAGAAAATTAACAAACATTCAAAGTTTGTATTAAATAATATACGTATGACATTTCCGTGGATCAGTACCAGCAAATTTTTGGGCCCGCTTGCTAACCACTGTCGACAAACAGCCTCGATTTCAGATATGAACCTGTGAATAGCAATTTAAGCAAAATTACTAGTTTTTATTCCACTTCAAAAAGAAAGATGATCCAGCATATAAATAAATATGCAATGCAATAAAAAAGTGTGGGAGAGATGTATAATACCTTTCCCATGAAGAGGCTAGTGTATAGTCATCAAAATGTTCAAACTGCAGTTATACAAAGTTTAACTAACTATAAGAATTTCATAACCAACATTATTGGAGTAATGACTGTATGTACCTCTTCTTCTTCTTCCTCGGAATCGTCTTCCATCTCATGCTTTTGTTTGCTAGATGATGCCATTAGAAATCAACAACGGAAATAGTAAATGTTCCAAAAGAATTGACCTAATTCATTGCAGCAATCAGTAGAAAACAATTATCAAGGCAGCAAAACCAAATCCCAAACCACATGCTCGACTTCAAAACAACATGCTCGTAAATAAACTTTCAATAGAACCTGACCTACTTGCTTAGTGAATTGAAAAAAAATCACATAGATAAATGTTCATTCAACAATCAACAGAATTGACCTAAACCTAATTCTCAAAATCATTGCAGTGGCATGTGAAACTATATAGCAGCATCGGATACAAATGAAAACAACATACTCATAGCACCAATATTCAATAGAAACTGACCTTAGTGAATGTAAGTGAATCGATGATTGATTGGATGAATGTAAGTAACCTAGTGAATCGATGAAGACGATGATGATCAGATCAGATCAAATCCGAGATCTGATTGTTTGATTTTGAAAAAAAAAAGCAAGTGAATAGGGGTTTTGAAAGATGAAAATCGATTGAAATTGATAAAAAGCAAAAAAAACGTGAGCGGCAGGATTCGAACCTGCGCGGGCAAAGCCCACATGATTTCTAGTCATGCCCGATAACCACTCCGGCACGCCCACTTTTTTGTTCTTTCTTTCACTTTATCAAAACTAAACCAAAACAACTTATTTTATATTGACTTACATTAATTAAGTTGATGTTTTTTTTTTTTTTTTGATTTAAGGATTTACGCGTTTTAAGATATAGTTGAACATGGTATCGTCTTATAGGATTTTACCAGAGGGGTAAATGCATATTTCCCCTTCCAAAACAATTTAAATGCATATTTACCCAACCAAAAAAATCAATTGCATGTTTCTCCTTATAAACAACTTTAATATGCAAATATACCCATTTTTAATACGGATATTTAGTTAACATTGAGTGTATATGCAATTGAATTTTTTAGTTGGAGAAATATGCATTTAGGGGGTGTTTATAAGGGTAAATATGCAATTGAATCTTTGCCAAAAGTTAAAGTTGGAATTGACATATGTTGAATTAATAATACGAGTTTTTATCGGTCATCAATTATTATTTTGGCTTATTAATCTAACTTTTCTTTATTAGATACATCATGTTTTGTTTCTTTAAGAAATAAACTAAATCCCTCACCTGAACATCCGGAATCATATAGCTAAACATCAAGAATCATCCATCTCTAACCATTCATCTAGCTCTTCTAATCATGTATTATCTTGTATTTTTAGGTAATAAATTATGTATTAATGATTTCATGTGAATGATAATTAATACATCATGAACCATTAACTTTGTTGATAAATTAGTAACTATATATTAAGGACTACAAGACGACCGCCCTAAAAACAATAGAAAATATAAAATTTAATCTAAAAATCATGCATGAGTTTTTTATACAGTCTCGTACTACTTGAACATAAACTCTTAATTATTTGATGTAGCATATGGATTAATATAGATAATACAATCGGGATTGACAATCCACGTTTTCCTGATTGATTGTAACACATAAACGTACAGTTAACTTTTTTTTTAAAACGACGGTTGGTGCAACGGATTTGATCAGTATATTACTTGATGTTGTTTAACTTGATTTAAATACTTTGTTAATGGTAGCCTCATTATGCATTTATCTAATAAATCAAACTTTTAGGGGGCAATTTTTGGAGGGATTTTTTTTTCTATAATAGGAAGTTTGGGAGGTAAAATTTAGCTAAATTTTTCACCATGCAAGTTGATGGAGCCAACTCCTTAAATGTTATATATAATTACAAATTGTTAAATATAATGGTTTTAATTTCTTTATAAATATTATTATTTAACCCGTGTGTAACACACGGGTATTAAACCTAATTCAAGTAATAATTTTGACTTTGATTTTGCATAATAATTTTTACTTTGTTTTGGGCATCATCATATATACATATAATAACTAAAAATGCACGTGATGTTTCTCAAGTATCACGATTTTTTAAAACATCATTACCACATTAAATATGGTTAAGTGTCAATAAGATACTAAAATTAGCTAGATACTAATTTTGCTCATCTAAATATAGTTAATAGTCGTTCAAAAAAACATATATATAAAGTTAATAAACCAATTAGCTTAATACTAATTTTGCTTAGTTACTTTTTTACCGCCAAAAATACTAATCTTGTTGCAGTTAACTTGTAGAACAAGATTAGTTCACCCACTCACAAACAAAGACAAAATCAAATTTCGTTATTGCAGTTCCATTTCCAATAAGGTCTACTGTCCTCCACCGCTTTAATCCATCTTCACAATCACAACACAAATCAGGATCATCTTCTTCACTGTTCACAATTCTCAACAACAACAACACTCCGGCAACGACTCCTAACAACCAAAAAACGAACACACATCATTCAATCTCCGCCTTTGATTCACCTTCAATCGGTAAGTTTCCTTTCGAGTTTCGAACATATCTTCCTTTGTTTGCAGTTCAATTTCTGTAAACAGATCGAATCATACGTTTTTAGTTCATGACGATTTTTCTACGGAAATACCTAGGGTTAGGGTTTTTGATTTGTTGCGTGTTTGTATACTGGATCACCGATCTCAAATATACGCAAATCGGTTTGTTGATTTGGTTTCCTTGGGGTTTTATAAGCTTGATGATGAAAGTAGTACTGTAGTAGTAGTGATAACTGATAATAATACTGATAGATTGCATAAAAACTATGGATCGGTTGTTTGACTTGTTGTTGTTCACGGCCAGCTGGTGAGGAGTCAAACAATAGTGCGAGTATGGGACTGGAAGATGCGAATATGCAGGATATTGATGAGGATCTTCATAGCAGACAGCTTGCTGTGTATGGTCGCGAGACTATGAGGCGACTTTTTGCATCTAATGTGCTGATTTCTGGGATGCAAGGGCTTGGTGCAGAGATAGGTAAGCGCATGCACTTGTTTATCTTAGTTTTATAAAGTAATTTTCTAAAAGTGTTGTGAGTCTGCAGCTGTGTTACTAATTGGGTTTATGTAAGTCTACCATGAATGATATAGCCATATAGGCGTGTTGCATCAATATACTTGATTGTTTGACCATAATTAGCTTGATCCTTTGAGTATTTAGTATTATTGCTCTGGTTTATTTTTGTTGTACTGAGTTATGCTGCCAGGCTTATTTTTGCTTATACACCATAATCTGATTATTCCTTTTATGTTGCAACCATTTTTTGTTATGTAGGTTGTTTGCCTCTCTTTCAGCTACATTATGGTTACCGATCCAAATGCATTATAGCTGCTGTCGGCTAGAAATTAGTTTATGTTTGTACTTTATTGCTAGGGTTGACTAACGGTGTGCTTGGATGTACCTTTTGAAAGTGATAGTTGCAACTAGACAATCCAAAATTGGATAATTAGTTGGTCAAATCCAGGGATAGGTAGGTGCTTTTATATTTGGTTATATAATTAGTTTCCATATACAACCCTTGTTGCTAGGGTTGACTGAGGAGTGAGGAGGTGTTTGGATGTACCTTTTGAAAGGCATTATTGCAACTAGATTATCCAAAATTGGATATTAGTTGATCAAAGCTAGGGATAGGTAGGTGCTTTTACATTTGGTTATATGGATTTAGTAAATTGGAACTGATTCATTGTGAGATCTGCTATGCTCTGTTTTTTGCTTTACTGCCTTCATTTTAAAGATTACTCCATGCTTGTTCTACTTCTTAACTGGCATGGTTTACTAATGTGGTGTTTGGATGTACATTTGAGAGTATCATTTTCTGCAGTTTCAGAAATCAAAATCTGATAATCAGTTGATTAAATCCATGGATAGGTAGCAAAGTTTTCACGTGGCACAATTATCATTGTGCATACAACTCTTTTTGCATGCTTCTACAAATCTTACTATATTTACCTGTAATCATCTTAAAATCATAACTACACTCACGTGGTGTTTGTTTTTCTGAAAAAGGTCTGCACGGGCTCTTCTGTTTGCACCATGCAGACCACGCGTAGACATTGTCATCTGCAGACTGTTTGTTTTTTCGAAGACGTTTCATTAAAAAAACGTCTGGACGAGCTCTTCCTGGTGCAGACTTGGTCCAATCACTTCTAAGATCTTTAGAGGTCTGCCGAGGGTTAAATACCACCACCCTACACAACCCACTGTCCACCACCACTACCCAATACCACCATCCACTTTACACCACCCAATACCACCACTCATTGTCCACCTCCACCCACTGCACACTGTCCCCCACCACCACCGTCCACCACCACCACCCCCCACCACCACCACCCCCCACCACCGTCCGCCGCCAGGCACTATCCACCATAACCTCCGTCCACCCCCACACACAGTCACCACCACCGTCCGTACACCACCAATTTATTTTAGCAGTCTACAGACGTTAAAAAAACAAACAGTCTTCTTCTTGCAGACTGTAGAGGTTTGGTTCACCTCTTCTTTTGCAGATGTCTGCAGATGTGGTCCGCATACTGCAAACATTTTCCTGCAAAAAAACAAACAGAACCTCACTCTTACCTGAACACTCAAAACTGATTAGTGCAACTTCAAGCTGCACCAATCAGCTCAAACACACCTGCTAACACGTCATAGACATTATGAACAAGGTGGCATTTTTGTTATCTGAACATGATAATTTAGAGGTTATCTGTTGGTCTTATGTATCAGGTAGTGATGCTGTTAGGGATTTCATTTTTTTAACCATATATTATTACCTGGAGTTGCTATGCCATTAGAACTTTCTTTGTAGCTGTTGTCTTTCTGTCAATGTCCATATAGCGGTATCCAATGTTATATTGCTTAATGTTCTTGCTCAGATGGATTCATTTTGAGACCTATTATGCTGCCCTTTTGCATGGCTTCATTTTTCTTTTTAACATTCATTGCAGCAAAAAATCTTATACTTGCTGGCGTGAAGTCTGTGACATTGCATGATGAAGGATTAGTGGAACTGTGGGATTTGTCCAGCAATTTTATCTTTTCAGAGAAGGATGTTGGCAAGAATAGAGCCCTAGCTTCTGTCCAGAAATTGCAGGAGCTCAACAATGCTGTGCTAGTGTCCACCTTGCCTACGAAGTTGACTAAAGAACAGCTTTCTAACTTTCAGGTACACATTGACTTCACTGGCGCGTAACGTGTTAGCTATTCAAGTGAATCACATGGGTTGAGTGGGAAAAATGTAAAATTTAATGATAGTTATGCACCCAATGGGTTTATATGCTGGTAGGCTCAATGAAGTGGTGTATTTTTTCAACATACCATTAATGTTTTTTTTTTGAATCTTATAAGTTTGACATAAGCATTGGTTTTGTGTAGTGATAGCTTCAACAAAATGTAGTGATTATCATGTTCATCTGTTGTTTTATGCCTGGCGTATTATTCTTCCTCGAGTTGAAGTTTCATTTCTAGATCATGACCATTAACGACACATTTGAACGCCTTGAACTAGATTTCACAACTTTACAAACCTAATTGTTTGATATCTGTCATTCTGTCCTGGTTCTAGGTATATTCACGTTGTTTAAAACATAGTTATCAAGGCGTGAAGCGCACTTAAGGCTAAAGGATCCACCTAGGGCCTAGGTGAGAGACACAAAAAAGAGTGGGCTTGAGAAAAAAAAAGCGCATATCATAAAGATACTATTCTTAGGGATTATAGACATGTTGTAAGCTTCTATAGGACCACTTAGGCTTTTTTAATGTTTAAATACAACCACATAATCTATATGTACGGTAAAAGAAGTTTTATTTACAACCAATAGATCTAAAAAGACAAAACAAGTTTACAAGCTTGAGTTAGGACTAATTTGTATCGAGTCCTTTATATACTACAGAAATTGTTTAACTATAAGCTCAGACAGCGGGCATAGCCTGGATTCATTGCTAGTGGCTTAAAGTAATCTTGTGTTGAGGTATTCTGCAATATTTGCTATTTATTTACGTAAGATTGTATCTTCTGCAACTACTAAAAGCGGAAAGGTTTCCTGCTTCATGAGTAATGAGTTGTTACACCTGAAATGGAAACAATTCTTTAGTTGGTCTGTAGTTTTGAGATGATATGTAAGTAAACTTACTGAGCTTTTAGGCAGGATGAAGTTTCCGAGAACTTGATATTCGCACATCTTATGATCTGGAAATAAGTCATGATTCTAGATATATTTGCTTTGTTTAAATTAGTTATGTCTTTAGATATTTACAGGCTGCAGTATTTATCATTTATGTAAGTAGGACTGTAAGTAGGACTGTAAGTGTCCTCTGGAACTACCAGCAAGTGGAAAGGTTCCTTGCTTCATGAGGAATGAACTGGTACACCTGAAATGCAAATAATTCTTAGTAGGTGTCATCATGATATGTAAGTAAACATAATAGGCTATTAGGAAGGACATGATTTTTTGAGAACTTTATATATGCGTGTAATCTGTAAATAACTCATTAATATTGATAGGGATGGAATGGCTTTGACGTTTATCATATCTTAAACAGCAAATCTATGTGTTTTTGACTGTTTGGATTTCTTGAATGATTAGCAATGCTGTGATGGGGAACTGCCAAACTGCCCACCTAATATAGTATTCAAAGATCTATCGTTAAATTCGTAGCTGCTAAAGTTTCTCCTCTTAAGTATTTCATTATCTCAGTGAGTTTTACTAGAGGGGCAAAAAGTCTTGCTTTCCTTGGTAAAAAGTAATAAATTTTGAATTACTTTTGATGCTAAAACTTTCAGTTAATGATAAGAAAAGTTGAATGATAAGCTCATAAATTGAACCATTAGTAAAATTACAAATATAGAATTGCACAGATTTTTATAGCTAAATTGACAGTTTATATACATCTTATATTTCAGGCTGTGGTCTTTACCAATGCTGACTTACAAACAGCCATCGAGTTTGATGATTACTGCCACAACCATCAGCCTCCTATTGCTTTTATTAAGACTGAAGTCAGAGGACTTTTTGGTAACATTTTCTGTGATTTTGGTCCTGAGTTTACTGTAACTGACGTTGATGGTGAAGAACCACATTCTGGTATCATTGCATCTATCAGTAATGATAACCCTGCACTTGTTACATGTGTTGATGATGAACGCCTGGAGTTCCAAGATGGTGATCTGGTTGTATTTTCTGAAATTCACGGGATGACAGAACTTAATGATGGAAAACCAAGAAAAGTTAAAAGTTGCAGACCATATTCTTTCTTTTTAGAAGAAGATACCACCAACTTTGGCACATATGTGAAAGGTGGTATAGTGACTCAAGTCAAACAGCCAAAGGTTCTGAACTTCAAGCCTTTAAAAAAAGCACTTGGATCCCCTGGGGAGTTTCTGTTGAGTGATTTTTCCAAATTTGACCGCCCACCTCTTTTGCATCTGGCTTTTCAAGCACTTGATAAGTTCATGTGTGAACTTGGTCGATTCCCTGTTGCTGGCTCAGAAGATGATGCACAAAAGTTGATTTCTATTGCTACTGTTATGAACGAGAGCTCAGGAGATGGAAAGTTGGATGATATAAATCCAAAACTTTTGCGAGATTTTGCTTATGGGGCTCGAGCCGTGCTTAATCCTATGGCTGCCATGTTTGGTGGAATAGTTGGTCAAGAGGTTGTCAAGGCATGCTCTGGAAAATTCCATCCACTTGTTCAGGTTAGTCTACTAGTACTGTCTGCCTGTTTTAAGTTTAAAGTTATTGTGCTGTCTAGAGGTGGCAAGAAGATGGGGTCAGGCGGGTTGGTTAACACATCAAACGCGATCAGGTTAAAACAGGCCATTTCTTAATCTTGACAGGCTTGTCAGTTTCTTAAATTATTAATAATTAATAAATGTTTTAATTATGAAAAATATTATTAGAATTGTAATCCAGATGTATGAATAAAACGATTAAGGGCGTTGTATCTACTATATGTTAGAAGTAGTGACCTTTCACCTGTTACCAGTTTGGCCCTCTTGAGATAATACACAGCCTAAATGACCACCCATTTATAAGTAAACTCGTTTAAATTTACCGCACCAGTCTACATTCTTTTACTGAGAAGGTCTAATATTTTTTTTAATTATTCTTCTACAGTTCTTTTACTTTGATTCAGTTGAGTCACTTCCTACTGAACCATTGGATCCCAGCGACTACAAACCTTTGAACACTCGCTATGATGCCCAGATTTCAGTATTTGGAGCTAAATTCCAGAAGAAGTTGGAAAACACCCGGTCTTTCGTTGTAGGATCAGGAGCATTAGGATGTGAATTTTTGAAAAATTTAGCCTTAATGGGTGTTTCATGTGGCACTCAAGGGAAATTAACAGTCACTGACGATGATGTCATTGAAAAAAGCAATCTCAGCAGACAATTCTTGTTTCGTGACTGGAATATCGGGCAGGCCAAATCCACTGTTGCTGCTTCTGCGGCTGCATTGATTAACCCTCGTTTTCAAATTGAAGCTTTGCAGAACCGGGTGGGCTCAGAGACTGAGAGTGTATTTGATGATACTTTCTGGGAGAATTTACATGTTGTCATTAATGCGTTAGATAATGTCAATGCAAGACTTTATGTTGATCAAAGATGCTTATATTTCCAAAAGCCACTTCTAGAGTCGGGTACACTCGGTGCTAAGTGCAACACTCAGATGGTTATTCCTCATTTGACTGAGAACTATGGCGCCTCTAGGGACCCACCAGAGAAGCAAGCACCTATGTGTACTGTGCACTCATTCCCGCATAACATTGATCATTGTTTGACTTGGGCTCGGTCCGAGTTTGAAGGGTTACTTGAGAAGACTCCATCAGAAGTCAACGCATATCTTTCTAATCCAAGTGAATATGCATCTGCGATGAGGAATGCTGGTGATGCCCAGGCCCGGGATAATTTGGAACGGGTTCTTGAATGTCTTGACCGTGAAAGATGTGAAACATTCCAAGATTGCATTACTTGGGCACGTCTAAAGTAATACCATTTGTTACATTTTATTCTTTTTTATAAACTTTATTTCGGATCCATGTTTTGTTCATGTAGTATACTTATGTTTATTTCACTTCTATAAATTTATTACTAGGTTTGAAGATTACTTCTCTAATCGTATGAAGCAACTGATTTTTACATTCCCGGAAGATGCGATGACGAGTAATGGGGCTCCATTTTGGTCAGCTCCAAAGCGTTTTCCGCGTCCATTGGAGTTCTCTGTTTCTGACATGACCCATCTTAACTTTGTATTGGCGGGCTCCATTCTTCGGGCTGAAACATTTGGCATCCCAATTCCTGATTGGGCTAAAAATCCCACAAGACTTGCTGAGGCTGTTGACCGGGTTATTGTCCCTGACTTTCAACCAAAACAGGGTGTCAAAATTGAGACCGATGAAAATGCTACCACTTTATCTTCTGCATCCATAGACGATGACGCAGTTATTGATCAATTAATCAAGCAGATAGAAGAACGCACAAAGACTCTTCCTTCTGGTTATGCCATGAAACCTATTCAGTTTGAAAAGGTTCTCATTTTTACTAATTTCGTATTAATTTTTAGTTCTGATTTTTATCCATTTATGGGATTCTCTTTGATCTCAAATGGACCAAAGAAGTTGAAATCCACCAAAATCCTATTTTTTAAATGGCTACAAGTCTACAACCTTTTGAATAGTTGCAATATATCTCTTGTGATTATTTTTATGAAAAAATGGACAAAACGTGCTTTTATAACCTACAGGCCTTACCACATTTTTGACGTGTAAGAAAAAAATAAAGACTATTAGTATGAACCATTTTGAAATGGACGGAAAGGTGTTTGTGGGGTTGACTGTTGACCCATCATTCCACCTCCTGTTTTGAACTGTACTTAAAAATGAACAAAAGTGCTTATGATCAACATGCCCTATCACATTTTTTACGTGTAAGAAAAATAGACGTGTTTCGGTTCTTATCATTCCAACCTATACTAAAAAACTCCCAACCTGAGACGGGATCCATAAAAACACAAATTGTTATTTGCAGGATGATGACACGAATTACCACATGGATTTCATAGCTGGATTGGCTAACATGAGAGCAAGGAATTACAGCATCCCTGAAGTTGACAAACTTAGAGCCAAATTCATAGCTGGCAGAATCATCCCTGCAATCGCCACGTCAACAGCAATGGCCACCGGTTTGGTATGTCTGGAGCTCTACAAGGTTATTGACGGGGGCCACAAGGTGGAAGACTATCGTAACACATTCGCCAATCTGGCACTCCCTCTGTTCTCCATGGCTGAGCCGGTCCCAGCTAAAGTCATGAAACATGAGGACATGAGTTGGACCGTGTGGGACAGGTGGACGATCAAGGGCAACCCTACATTAAGGGAACTC
Source organism: Tagetes erecta (assembly GCA_030867185.1). NCBI lineage: Eukaryota > Viridiplantae > Streptophyta > Magnoliopsida > Asterales > Asteraceae > Tagetes > Tagetes erecta. The sequence continues at coordinate 13,470,275 of CM061494.1, forward strand.
ATCAAATGGCTTTCAGATAAGGGACTCGATGCTTACAGCATTTCTTGTGGAAGCTGTTTGTTGTACAACAGCATGTTCCCGAGACATAAGGAGCGAATGGATAGGAAGGTGGTGGATTTGGCCCGCAATGTGGCTAAGATGGAAATTCCGCCATATCGCCGCCACATAGATCTGATGGTGGCATGTGAAGATGAGGAGGAGAATGACATTGACATCCCTCAGGTATCTGTATACTTCCGTTAACCGCTTTATCCATGTTTGCAGGGCAAAAGTGGGGTTAACTGGAGATGTTTTCTTTGTATTCTGGTAAAGCCGATATTGATAGGAAGTCGGATAAGTGACTTGCGATAAGCTACAACCCGGTTTTGTAACACATTTCTTTGTGATTCTCGTTTCGTTCATTTCTTGTTGTTTCATATGCAATTGTTTGAATGGCTGACATGTTGGATAACCATCAGTTTCATTGAGTCTTGGCGAAACAATGTTGTTGTATGACATTACTTGAGTACTTGATGCATGTGGTTTTTGCTGTTCTTATGTTTACCATGTAGACGATGCCTTGTTATTTAGATATAAGAAAATCTACAAACGCCACTGGCATAATGTGGCTCAAAGTTCCATAATCAGAGATCAACTTTGATTAGTTTTTTTCAATGGTGAACACACTAACCTCTAAAATCTACTCATAAAAAGTATCTATTGCTTAACACCGTCTTAAACCCTTGAACCATTGCCACTTTGGTCGGGAGGTGCTGTTTTGATTAGTTGTTTGTTACACGAGGTGCACAAATCGGTTTTTTTAAAGAACCAGTTCCGGTTCTTGTTGGCGGTAAAGGAACCGGTTTTTACAAGAATCGGTTTTTGGTAAAAAAAACAAAAACCTAGTAACCGGTTTTGGTTCCTAAAAAACTGGTTCATGTTCTTAAAAAAACGATTTTTTTTCGATGAGATGGCCCGGAACGCTGGGCCGCTGCAAATCTTCACCCTCCATTAGGCTTTCATTTAGAGTCTATAGTCATAAATTTGTTATATTATTTTTTACTAAATAAATAGTAACATTAAAAACTTTAAATATTACAAGATATATAGCTTTTAAAACATTAAATAAGTAAGAACACTAAAACATAGCGGTTTTTTCATAAACCGGTTTTTCCAAGAACCGGTTTTTTGTAGGATCCGGTTCCGGTTCTTTTGTAAACCTATAATTTGGAAAAAATAGTATAACTTATTCAGAACCTACGGTTTGGTTCCGGTTCGGTTCTTGTAGAACCGGTTCTTCTAAGAACCGGTTTTCTGTTATTTGATCGGCTTTGGTTTTTTTTTTCACCTCACTTACACCCTTTTTTATATGAAACCTAACCTTGTTAGTATAAAGAAATTATGGGCTTAGAAACTAAAGGGCCTAAACAAGGTTATTTCATGCTTGTCCTAGTTTAGATAAACATGCTAGGCTGGTATTTGATTAATTACAGATCGCACAGTTACAGACCTAGACAAGTATGCCTTTCAAGCCATTGTCGTTTAAAATTAGCACGTCTTCTTCAACAGGTTTAAAGATGAAGTGATTCAATTACAGATCACAATTACAGACCCATACAAGTAGGTTGTTCTGTGGTTCATTACAGATCACACAGTTACAAACCCATATAAGTATGCCTGCCAAGCCACTATCGTTTAAAATTTGCACGTGTTCTTCAACAGGTTTCAAGATGAAGTGATTCAATTACAGATCACACAGTTACAGGTCCATACAAGTAGGCTGTGATGTGGTTCATTACAGATCACACAGTTTCAGACCCATACAAGTATGCCTATCAACCCACTGTCGTTTAAAATTTGCACCTTGAGATAGCTCTGAAACATTGGTAGGAAGTGATGTTTTAATTAAGAAATTCAATTCATGCTTAAATCTGCTAGGTATAGTTCGCATTGAACGTGTTCAAGCTTGAATAACCTAATAATAATCTGACTCATTTACAGTCATTTACATTTCTTTGGGTTTGAAAGATGAGTTTTGTTCTTTTCAATTTGAGGTTGCCTTGTTATACATTTTGAGCTCAAGCTTAACGTAATGGCATGTTGTTCACGTCCCATGCAGCTCTTTGGGACAGTGAAGACTTGTAGCCTATGCATCCTATTTATGATCATGGGTCACCTTACCATCGAGACATGGAATATATTTCTAGGTTCCGAATAATATGTAGGAGCAATCATAATTAACATGATCTTTAAGTACAGTATAAGTAGATATGATCTTTAAACTTTTGACACATTATATTTAAGTATTTAAGTTTGGCAAAAAACAAACTCGAATGAGTTAAGTTCAAACTCTAATAAACTAGTGATTTGTTTACAGCCTTAATGATATGATACTTAGGCAAACTCAAAAAGAAACAATTTGGGCCAAGGCTATTTGTGAGCCCATCCACTTTAATAATGGAATTGGTCCCCATAGGCCCATATTATGATGCTTTTCAGAAATCACTAACTTCTGCCTAAAGCTGTTCCTTTTACCAGTCACGTGTGTAAAAAATGAAGTATTTTGATTCTTACATCAGTTTAACTTAATGGGTCATAAATACTTTATTTTAGCTTCCTACTTAATCACTTTGATAGTTTGATGACTTTGATCGTATAACTTGGATTATTGCATTTTAATACTCTTAACTATGGGTATTGGCTGCTATCATTTCAAACATAACACTTCACTTGTTGTGTCATTCCGCTTTTATCCACGTGGTTTTTTTATCCTACGTAACATGCTTATGTGACATAAAAGCGGAGTGACACATCAAGTATAATGTTAAGCTGAGAGTAGTTGGGAGTGACAATAACCGATATCCTATGATTAGGGGGTAGTAAAATTCAATAACTTGTATAACTTCGCGGTATAAGTATATAAAGTATATTTGGAAGTGGTTAAATATTAGTTTGAATAATTTATATTTAGTCAAACAGTGTAACCAATATTTGCTAGGTTAATGAGACATTTTTCTAGAAATTGAAGTTGTAACATATTCATGTTTATCAAAACACTAAACATGACCATTGGCAATTTAGGGACTGGGTGATGAAAATTAATAGCCTTCCAATCAATCATTTTATATGTTAGATTTTTATGATCTTAAATTTATATAGTAACCATAAAATTAATAGCCTTCCAATCAATCTTTTGTTAGGCCATTCGGTTTAATATACAAATGAGTTAAAATTCGGTTTAATAAACAAATGAGTTAAGAATTACTATAACTTTTAATTTTGTTTAATAAAAGTAAGCTCAAATAAGCTAGTGAAACTAACAGTGAGAATTTTATATACTCTTTGCTAAGTGGTAAAAGAGATTTTGCTATATTGTAATAGAGATAATATCACTAATTACTTTTTCGTCCCCTAACATTTACGAAAATCTTGAAAAAATTAAGAATAGTCACATTGTCAATCATCTCCAATCACACTTTGGTCTCTAATAAAACTTTTTTAATTTACTTTTTAACCGAAGTTTCTCAATGATATTTTAAATAGCTATAACATTATCATATGTTATTATTTAAAAAAACATGTATCATAAAAATGATTATTTTTTAATGTATTGTAATGTAGTAGATTTATCATCAAATTTTAAACAAAAGATTAAAAGAGCCATTTCATTGTTACACAAACTAATCAAGTGGGGATACTATATATTCACCTCAACTTATTGAGAGTGTATAAAAAAGAAAGAAAACATTCAAATAACTATCTGTGAGTAATATGAAGATAGGCGTAAAGAAGGAGATGTAGGAGGTTCTAGAAAATGAGATATAAATTAGAAGGTATTGATTTTTAGTTAAACTTTAGGAACATAGATAATTAATTTGTACTCTAATGTAGCGTAATGTAGTGTAATGTAAAATAACATATGTGAATGTAATATGATATGTTTTATAATGATCGCAAGCAGTGGCGAAGCTTGAAGATCATCACAGGGGGGTCCGAAAGTCACGAGACTTGAAAATTTTATCCTATCGCTATGTTTCGGGTTATATGTACGGGTCGGATATTCGGTACGGGTCGGGTCAAACAATAAAAACACTAAATATCTAATTTTTATTCATTTATTCAAACAAAGTTTTCTTACCAAATAAAAATAATGCAATAATTTTAGAAGCACAAGCCTAAAATATTTATAAAAATAGTGCAATAATTTTAGAAGCACAAGCTTCAAAAACATTAGGATCTTGTTGATTTTCAGGTTCTTGTGTCACATTTTGTTGTTGATTTTCAACTTCTTGTGTCACATGTTGTTGATTTTCAGGTTCTATTATGTCATTTGTGTGACTAGTTGAAGCTTTTTTCCTCTTATTAGCAATGTCATTTTCTTCTACATCCTTTCTTTTGAAAAAGAATTTATAGTTTTCAACTTGCCCATGATATAATCCTAAATTTACAATTTACAAAATTCATCATAATTCATCATAATTCACAACATTTACAACACAATTCATCATCATTTACAATCCTAAGCCCTATAATAACAATTCAATACTCATCAATTTAAAGCCCTAAACTCTAATTGGTGAAACATACTCAACAACCCTCATCAATTCATTAAAGAAAATAGAAAAACCTGGATGGAGAAGGAAGAAACAGCAGGTCAGCTACGACAGCAGCAGTAACAGGTCAACGACAGTAAGCAGAAGAAAGCAACAACGAATCTGATGAAGGCTTGGAGCAGCAGAAGAAAGAAACAACGAATTACGAATCTGATGGTGAGCGGCAGCAAGACAGGCAGACAACAGTTGTTGAGCAGCAACAGAAAGACGACCAGTTGTTGGGAGGTTGGAGTTTGGGTTAAAAATATTTGGGCTGGTGGAGTGGTGAGCTTTAATTAAAATTCAAAAGGGGCCCAATTTTATATATAAAGTTTATTTAGAGGGGGGCCCAATCAAATATATGTAAAAATTTTAACTACGAAATCAAATACCCGTTACTTTTAACTGAAAAAACAGTAGGGGCCAGGGCACCCCCCGGCTTGCTTAAGCTGCACCCCTGATCGTAAGGCTCAGAATTATATATATAGTGAGATTCACCTACAAAGGATTGAGAATCTGAGAAGGTTTAGAAGAATCTTTTAGACACAGTGACATACAGAAAAAGTATTAACAAAAATCTAAATCAAATTTCAAAAAAGTGGTTCGAAAACCTTATTCTTCTCGTCGTCATCCTTCAAAAAAAAGAATAAACGAAAAATAAAAAAATTATTGTTTTTATTGTGTAAAAAATTTATAAAAGACACAATGAAGAAAATTTAGACACAATGAAAACGTTATTTTTTCTTTAACTTTTAGTTTAATTTTTTTTTTAGCGGACAACAAGAGGAACATAGTCTCTGAGTACTTTTTTAAATTCTATTTATATTTTTTTTAACAAATTTTTTAACCCATCGTTGTGTTTTTTTACTTGCATTGTGATTAAATTTTTTTTTGTAGTCTTCTTAGATTCCTAACCCGTTGTACGATAACTCACACACACACACACACATATATATATATAGAGAGAGATTACTTACAAAGGATTGGAATCTAAAAAGGCTAAGAATGATATTTTATACACAATGTCATATAAAAAAATTATACAAAAAATCTAAATTGAATTTAAAAAAAGTGGCTCGAATGTGACATTGTTTCTTTCGTCGTCCTCCTTAATGAAGAAACATTAGACATAATTAAAACGTTAATTTTTTTTAAATTTTTAATTTTTGTTTAATTTTTTTAAAGAAGAACGGGACGAGGGGAACAAGGTCTCTGAGCCATTTTTTTAAAATTTGATTTAGACTCTTTTATATAAATTTTTTAACCTGTCACTTTAGATTTCCAACCATTTGTTTGATATCACCTTTATGGCGGCTTTATATATATTTATATGTTTGTGATTTTTTTATATAAAAAACAGTATATTCAAGTGATACTTTAACCCAACAAATCTAATTTTATAAAACAAGTATCCAATTGTATTTAAAAGGGTTTAGATAAAACAAATAGAACACACAGTTAAAACAAGTAGTTTATTGCATTTATAATACAACTTGCTAGTATAAGGGGGTCTTTTTGTTCCCAACTCGCCAGGGACCCTAAAATCTTAAGGGTCGGCCCTGCTAACAATTGTCGATGAATTGTAACTAATTATTTCTTTCATAGTTTTTTATTTGATGCTAGGTTAATACCCGTGTGTTCACGCAGGTTGAACAGTAAAAAATATTTATATAATTCTACATTGAAATGCAAAATAAAAATTTTAGACTTTTATTTACAAATTTTTAAACATGATCCAACTTTAATAAATTATCCACTTATCAAATGAGTAAATTTTAAAAGATCCACATTTTCTCTGAGACTCAATATGGTTGCGACCAGTGACGCTGTATGGTACAAATTAAGGCTTAGCAATTTATTAAAAAAGTAGATTTAGGTTTGTATTAAAATAAAGTTGCACGATTTTTACCACCTAAATTCAAGCTCTCTTAATTATATCATCATGCATTGGTGGTAAATTGTTGCACATGAAATATATTGCGAGTAGTAACTTATTTCACGTGTTCAATTAATTATTATGAGTACAACAATAAACACATACGGGATTGAATCATGTGATGATATATACGGCCGCATAAGTTTTCAAATTACAAAATGTCAAGACAACACCATATAACTATTTCTTAAGAAAGGTTTGGTAAATTACACTTTTGGTCCTTTTAAAATATACAAAATTTCACACTTTGTCCTCAGTGGCGTACCCAGGATTTTTTTTCATGGGGGTCGGAAATTTGGTAGTAATCGTTTAAATATCGATATATAATATTTTTTTCAATCCGGTTCGATTCGGTTCGGGTCGAACCGGGTCGGGTTAAATTAAAAAATGACAACAACTAAATTTGATGGGTCAAAATTAAAAAAAATTCATTTTACCTCCACTTATGTTTAAAAGTAAAAATTTTCATTCCCTCCACTCAACTAACTTATTTAATGTCTAACCCTAATTTTTATCTATAAATACCAAACCAAATCTCTCTAATCACTTTCATCATCTAAACTCTCTCTCAAACTCTCTCAATCTATTTAAGAATTTTTACAAATTTTCATCTTTCAAACTCTCTCTCAAATTTCATCTTTTTTTCAACAACAACTTGTGAGTTTTTTATTCTTTCTTTCATTTTTATTCCTAAATACTTGAAACATCCTCTATAACTTTACCATGTATTTACCAAGGTAAATAGAGTTTGGTAAATTACCATTTTGAGGTTCGAGTTAGGATTGTTTTTCTCAAACTATATAAAATAAATCTTTTATTTTGTTTCTTAAACTTCATATGCCTCTATTATACATCTTTTTTAAGTCACTAATCTACAAATAAGAAGTTAATGAAACCAAACCATGTTTCCAAACAATATTATGTTGGAAAACTTGTGTTATGGTATAAAAATGGTGATATTGTGAACCTTGGTTCTACAACTAATTTTTCCACCATTCATCACTTCTCACTTGATTACTTAGCAAAAATAGTTAATTTATTTATATATTTCCTTTTTGTACTCATGACCATCCAAATCATCAACTATATTGATGGTTTTGTGCAATGGTGAAACACTTAAGGTTACAATAGCATAATGATTGACTATATATGACAATATAAATAAATATATATTACTATCTTCTAACCATAATATAACCCAATCCATTGTTAAATATTATGTGTCTCATATAGGCTACTAACTGGGCATTAAACTAAGTTTTCAAGCCTGTATGGGGGTCGAGGGTTAAATTTTACGGGGGTCGATCGAGAATTTAACATATAAAAACCAAAAAAAAAAAATTTCGCAGGGGGAGCGGGCGCCCCCCAACCCACTAAAGTGGGTCCGCCCCTGTTTGTCCTTCAATTAAAGAAATAACATAAAACGTCCTTTATGTATGCAGTTGGTTACCACTTACGGCCGTTAATAGAAAACGTCCTTACCACTAACGATCTTTCTTACCCTCCCTTCTTCCCTTTAATACTTGTCTTTTTAATCTAGTTTTGAGGTCCGATATGTAACCTTAATTAGTATTAGAGGGTGAGGTGACAAGAATGAATACACTTGGAATGACTGAGAAAGACAATTATTAAATGAGGGGAATGATAAGAAAAAGATAAAAGACATTCTTACATGCACATGGCTTGATTTAACCATAAAGTTAACGAACGTTAGTGATAAGGACATAATGTGCAATCAACTGTAAACATAAAGAATGTTTTTTGTTATTTCGTTAGTTAAAGGATGAAATGTGAAATTTCATCGATTTTGAAAGAACCAAAGTGTAATCCCTATTATAATATATCAAAACGAATTTTGCTTACTTGGCATCCTTTTAGAGTTTTTATCAAAATACAAATTTTATATTTAAAGTATTTATATATCAATAAAAATATATTACAATAATGCTAATTATATTTTGGTATTATAATATTTAAAGAAATTTGAAAAATTTAAGAGTAATTACATTTTCAATCCTCCTTATACTAGGGGTGTGCATAGGTTAATTTATATTTGATAGGGCATAAAAATGAAACTTAAGGATAAAACTGATAATAACTTAAAATTAAATAACTCAGTATTTTTTAGCATACATAACATTTTTATATGACATTATGTTTTTATAAAAAAAACTATAACATAAAACGAGCATTTAGTTCTATTTAATCTGAGTATAATAAAGTTATACTAAGAATATAATTTTTTTAATAAATCTTTTGTTACAGTTTTACCACCGTTTTGTATAAAAACTAATTAGAGCTATCCATGCACACACGAATATCCTTAATATCACCACCTGAGTGTTATACAATAAACTAGTTTAGTAAAAAAAAATTATAGTCTCGATTTAAAAAAAATTCTCTAGCATTTAAGTTATTACTTACGTTTTGTTATTGTTTATTGATATTTATATATTGTTTGAAATGTAAAGAATTTGTTTTATATGTAATTGATTTAATAGAATAGAATAGAATAGAATAGAATAGAATAGTTTTACTAGTAAAAAAGGCATAGTTTTAATGGATAAAGAAATTTCAGGCCCATTCAAGTTTGGTCATGGGAAGAAGTGAAGTTAACATGAAAGCGAAAGTTTGATACCAAGTCGGAAAAAATGTCAAACACATCACCTCAAGGCTCAAACGCAATAAGAGTTTTTATATCTTGTCATAAACAAAATCCGACATCATTAGGTCAATTTGATTTATGAAAAAAAATTGAAAATAAGATACTAAATAAACGGATTAAAGATGTCAACCACGAACGTATCATATAAGCCATGGGTAGAACTTGTTTGGTTAAATACGAATATAGTTTTAATTTAAAACTCGAGTCTGTATTTAAATCCCTATTATGGCAAATATAATATGGGCTGAATTTTGCTAGAGGAAATATTACATTTATATATTAGGATATGCAAATTTGTAGGATGATAATCTTTTATTAATTTGTAGGTTTTAAACTTAAATCAAAACAATATCGCCCCAAAATAAAGAAAACATTGTTTGATACAAAGACAAGAATTACAAATTTCACGATCACACCACACCTTTACCAATATGCTTTCATGAGCAAAAATTCCCAATGCAATGTTTTTTTAAAGATGGAGGTAGTTAAGACTCATCGACATGACTCTTATGATATGATACACGGGTACTTTGAATCAATGATTGTACCCGTCTCTGGTACTTTATGGGGACGAAAATGCCTTGGGGATGCTTCTTGAACGTATCCATTTTACGGGGACGTATCCTAGCGTTTCCTAAACGTTTCCATTTAATTTTAGGGTTTCAAAACCAGTTAATGAGTTAAAAGAAAAGAAACCCAAGAACCCATAAATATTCTATACGACTTTCAAAGCAAACGTTTAGCATTCCACCCATACATATTCCAACGATCGTCCGTCATCAACTAATCCCTTCAGATTTCAAAATGTCTAGAATTTGTTTAATATAGTTTTACTTTTTTATTGTTGTACCTTTGTCGTAACCGTGTCTTGGATTTTTGAGTTTTGTCTTTTCCCGCCCCCATACTCCTGTCTCGTACCCGTCCAAGTGCTAAATAGCATGACTCTTCATAATCCACGTATGTCAACCTTAGACGAGATTTCAATCGTCAATCAATAGTTTGACGCTCGAGGATATTAATTTGACGCTCGAGGATGGCGTCAACAGTTGTAGAGGAAACCGACTATCTCGTAAAACTCCACAACAATTGCAAGAGAAAATTGACTATCTTATAAAACTTCACATCAATGCAAGAGGAAACCGACTATCTCATAATACTCCATGCCTTGTATAGTCTAAAAAGCTCAATGATGGCCAACCGGGTAGTGAGCTTTTTTAACCGACCAGCAAATACAATGTTACTTAACTTATTAAAAATTTAAAACAATTGAGTAAATTTCACATAGATTTCATGTTTTTTTACGTAGTTATCACTCTCTTTCAAAAAAATTGAATTTATAAAGTTAATCGTTAAATTTAAGACTTGTCAGATTTATCATCTTTGAAATAGATGTATGGTTAGTATACGACTATTAGATTTTTTTAATAGTTACTTCTTCCGTTCCAATTTAAATGTCTTGAGACTCACAATACAAAGTTTAAAAAAAATAGATTATTATATATTTGTAACCTATAAAATGTTAATAATGTTATTAAAGTCTTTTGTCTTTTAGTTATAAAGTAGTTTTTATGTTAAATAGTTAGGGGTAAAATTGAAAATTATACTTTTATTTTAGAATGCATATTTAAATTTAAGCAACCAAAAACAGAAAAATAGACATCTAAATTGGAACGAAGAGATTATCATTTTTATCTCTTGTCGAGCCACATTTAAACTTAAAATAAATGTTTATACAATCTTATATTTTTAACACACATATTTAACAGTCACAAACACCTTTATTTATACCATCGTCACAACATTACAACACTACCATCAGACAAAAACAAAATGCCTCCAACTTAACTCAAATACTCATACTCAATCAATCACCTTGAAGCCCTTAAACCGTCTTTGGCCTCCATCACATCACTACGAAAGCACCTAAACGTGCTAAATCAATATGAATAAAAATGCACTCAAAATGTATTATCAATAAACTAAATTATTATCATACCAAATCATCATCATCACACAGTACTCATAAAAAATTTTCAAAACCGCGATAATAATAAACACACAACGTACACGTCCTTTTTTTTAACGAGAATTTTCATGAATTGTAACGAACGTAACTCCCGTCACACAAAATACACACCAATTATATGTTTTCATAACTAGACCAGATTTTAAACCAGATAAATATGAAACCGACCAAGTAAACTAAAAACAGCTCAAATACACACCAATTTCTTCTCCACAATTGACAATTATATAACCTAACTGTTCATCTTGACAGGGCGCATATTCACCATTTTCAAATCTCCAAAACCCCCCTCAATCTCCGTTTTCACCAACCCAACATTCAATTCCGATCAAATACAATCCAATCACCATAAATAAACCTTCAATCTCTCTCTCACTTTATTCATTACAATTCGAATCGACTGAGATGTGGAAATCTCGCCGTGAAATCGATAACATCGATCGTTCAATCTGCAGATCACCATCAAATCTCAACTTCGCTCGTTCATCCTTAAAAGACGTTGAAAATCTCTTCAACGATGATAATCGTTTCATCAAAACCCTAGATCAACCATCACCGTTCTCCTCCACCGCCACCGTCACCGCCGCCGTTAGAAGACTCTCGATCTTCCACCGAGTTCACCTCGCTAACAAATTTACTCGAGCATTCACCACAAAAGAAAGCCCTAATTTAACCAAATCACTCAAATCATCTCCTAATTATACACATTCAACCAATTCACCAAAACCTAACCGTGTAATTTCACTTCCTGGATCCGAAAACCGAATCGTGATATACACAACAAGCCTACGCGTCGTCCGATCAACATTCGAAGCTTGCCGAACAGTCAAATCAATTCTCCGAACGTTCCGTGTCTCAATTGACGAACGCGATTTATCAATGGACGCTAAATACCTAACCGAGTTACAATCAATCATGTCTGAAAACAACAATGAGATCGAAAGGAACAAATTGAAATTGAACTTACCTAGGGTTTTCATCGGCGGTGAGTATGTTGGTGGAGCTGAGGAAGTGAAGCAATTGCATGAATCCGGCGAGCTGAAGAAGGTAGTTGAACGGTTGCCGGCGGTGATTAGCGGCGTTTGTGAGGTATGTGGTGACTTTAGGTTTGTTGTTTGTGATGAGTGCAGAGGAAGCCATAAGTGTTACAGTGAGAAAGGTGGGTTTAGGAGTTGTACTTTGTGCAATGAGAATGGTTTGATTAGGTGTTCATGTTGTTAGATTATGAATGTTGTTGTTATTGTTAATTATTATTAGGAAAATGTTAATCCTTGTTAGTGAGAAGGTTTATTTCCCTAATTGCAATTAGAGGAGTTGCATGAATATAATAAAACCAATTTTAGTATAAAAGTTTGGATGAAGTGTTGTAGTGTATAAAATTATCTTTTTTTTGGGACAGCGAAACGAATAAAGCCCGGCTACCCGGGGTAACCCAATGGCGAAAGGCGACCCCAAACGCTCTGCGAACACAGACAGCGCTGGGTAGCCGAAGCCCACCTATTAAACCAACTCCAATTCGGGGGAAACCCACTAGCCCGTCCGCCCGTAGGCACGACAACAAGCTAGCGGTAAAACCCGTTTGGCTCAGAGATCGAACTTATGTTGGCCACAAGTCTCCCTTCATTGCCCCCATTTGCCCCTTCTAAAGTGGTGGTAGTGGGACTAGAACTTGGGTCTCTTTTGAAGAATCCAAGCCTCTTACCACTACACCACATTGGAAGTTGCGTATAAAATTATCTAATTATTATAATCTTAGTTCCTTTTGAGTTGTTTTTCTTAATGACCCAATCATATTCGTTTCTTACATGTTGCAAACGAGTTTTAACTTTCACTAAACAGCTTGTGAACTGTTTGTGTTTTTTCATTTAATAAACAGATGAATACGAACAAGAAATTTCGTTGGTTGAGTTAAATGAACGAACATGAACACAGATGTGTTCGTTTATGTTCGTGAATGTTTGGTAAAATGTTCATTTATGTTCGTTCATTTGTGTTTGTTTATTTAATAAACGAATACGGGTGAGAAATCTCTTTTGGTAACCTTTCGTGAATTGTTCACGAACAAATTCATTCCTTAACAAACGAACACGAAAAAGCTCTGTTGATGTCGTTCGGTTCATCTACAACCCTATGGTTTTTACGTTCTTCATTGAAGAATATGGTGTTGGTAGTAGCTCAAAAGTTTTGAAATTTAAAAGTAAAAACAAGACTATTTTTAGAACGGCGATAGGCGCAAAGCTAACAACATCGCACCTAAGAGGTGCTGTGAAATGATCAAATTGTAAGCCTCGACCTGTCCTCATATATGCTAATCATGTAAAACACTTTGCTTAGACATGAACCTGGGTTACCTCAAGTTTGAGTTTTATCGTCATGTCGCATAACAAATGCGTAGAGTGTGAGATTTGAACTTGGATCACTAAGAATCTAAGTCTCACCTCAACCACTTCATCAAATGAACTTTGACACGAGATTGTTTAAGTGAGCCTATTCTTATGAATCCTTATGATTGGTTTATTTATTCAAAATTTAAACTTTACACGTGATATCCCGTGGGTTATAAGAAAGACATGAAAGTCGAGAAGATAAAAAATAGTAAATCTATTGCCCGAAATGTAAAATTATCGTCACCTTTAATGCTCTTTTTAGAGATTCACTAATCGAGATACATGTGTCGAATCTTGTCGTCACATTGTCGGCGACTTTCTAAAAAAATAGTTTATGATTTGTATTGTCAAATTAGCGTTGTATCTTTCTTAAAAATACTCGGTTATACATAGTCATTAAATTATCATCGCATCCTATTAATAACTAAAAATTTATTAATCGGGTGACATGACACACGATACCCAACTATGTATTATGGAATTATCGAGTGTTAGCAGGATTTTTTTTGGTCATCAACTATTTTGGTACATTTTTAGGACAAAATGTTTTCCCAACTTTGACTAGTCAAATGGTTATTTACTTATTTTCATGATTTTCCTTGATTACATAATGCTATACTCAAACATATTAATTTCCTTTATGTTTTTTCTTTTAACTAAATAAATGAACCATCAAGTGGGAAATTTGTTTATGTAAAAAGTTGACCACTAAACCGTAAATTTATCAAAGTTGAAAAAATAAACCATCACGTGACAACAAGTGATTAGGACACATATCACCACAAGAAACATCGGTAATAACTGATCTTCTCTTCTCGATAAGTATATAAATATAAATATAAATATAAATATAAAATTGATGACATGAATACATTTATTCCCTGGCGTTCCTTTGATCCGTTGAGCGAGAGCCCTTCCACACGGGACTCTCGGATCACTATGGCCGACTTTCGTTTCTGTACGACCAGTCGGTCTCACAGTCAGGCAGGCTTATACCATTACACTTACGAGCATAATTTTAGCTTGAGCCTGTTTATTAAAGTTGGTTGTTGGAATCATATATCAATATATCAGATTACCCTGTTGGTTTGTCATTGCTCTCAGACAGACAATCCAACTTATTGCCCCCTCTTTCTAATGAACTAGTCTAAAAGCCTCAAAACAACATAAAAACAAACAACTCTAACATAGCCAACATAATAAAGAGAGCCAAGAACATCAGTAAACAACACCCGCTAACGACTCAAGCATACCAAACATGACATGCAAAGTAGACAACAATACAACACTCAACAAAGAAGCCTAAACACTAAAAAACATACATAAGAGTAAAAGTAAGAACACAAATCTGAAAGAAAGTAGAGAATAGCACAAAACCCAAATTAAAAATAGCAAGCTAATGTATGTCATAAAAAAACTACCAGAGAAGCCGATCGCCGTAAAAGACAAATAAACCATCAACAACAGTCACCGATCAAACCCAAACCAAGCCAATGCATGTGACAAAGAACCCAACACCGAATTATGGTAAATCAACAACAACGACCGGCCAACAAAATGCTCATCAACAATTAACCCACATAACACATCTGCAAATAAAGACGAAGAAGAAACCGACGGCCAAGTAGAATACGAAATCTGAATGCAGCAATAACCATGAAAATTTTGCAGCAGAGGAACAACAAAGACTGAAAAGCGATGTTGAACGACGTAGACACCAACGAAGATCAACAAATTATCACCTTCTTTGTTGATGCCAGAGGGTATATCTATAACCAGAAAATCCTCACGTGAAAATAACGTGCATCAAACACGTGAGAAGGGCGTGGAAGGAACCGGCCTTCCAAAATAATAGTTATTAGGTAAATTTAGAGTTTAATTTTCAAACTTTTATTATTATTATTATATTTATATATATATATATGTTTTAAAGCTGAGGAATTTACTTTTATATTTTAACCAGTGTAATTTTTTTTCTTATTATATATACATATATAAAGAGAGCGGATGAGAACATCCTTATATAATATAACAAACATAAAAAACTTGTGTGACATTTTTTCAAAGCTTTTAGTTTATGTGGCATTGTTTGAGAGTTTATCTTAAAATAATGATTTTTTATTTAATATATATATATATAATATTATAATAAAACTAATTACATTTGTGTCCCCTAATATTTTGGAGAATTTTGAAAAATTTAAGAGTATTTATATTTTAACCATTTATTATAAGGGGTGTATATGAGTCGGTTTATATTTGATAGGGTTTAAAAATGAAACTTATGGATAAAGTTAATAACATACAATTAAAGACCTCAGTGTTTTATAAATATACATAACATTTTTATACGATTTTTTAAAAAAGAAATTACACCATAAAACTGAGCATTTTATTCTCTTTAACTTGAGTATAATATTGTTATACTAAAAACCTAATTTTTAAAAATATATCATGTGGTACGGTTTATCACAGTTTTGTCTCAAAAGTGAATGGAACATTCATGAACATTCTTAAAAACATCACTTGAATGTTGTGTTCCCGAACGTAACGCCGGCACTAAACTAGTTAAGCATATATATACATATAATTTTTTTAATTAATTCTAGACATGGTTAGCCACTTTAAATTTATTGTAATGATTCAAAAAAAAATTAAACAATTAAAGCATCATAACACCCTCGCAACATGTAACACATAAACCATGTTTGGTTTTGATAGAGACACAAAATTAATGACAAACCCATAATCTTGTAACACATAAGAAATACGCACGTATAACATATCATATCATATGACATCAAAAAACGTATTTTAAAATGTAACGATAAGAAATAAGCGCGTATAAGATATCATATAACAGAAAAAAGTATTTTAACACGTGAAGATAAGAAATACGCGCGTAAAAGATATCATATAATAGAAAAAGGTATTCTAATATGCGAAGATCCATTAATAGTAATCAACAATTAAAAAAACAACTAATACATTTCATAGAGATTGTCGAATGGTAAAAACCTAAAACTTTTAAAGAAAGGTCATAATTTTTCACCAGTCTATCATCTTTTATTAATATCGTTAAACATACTTAGATAGGATCATATCATGCATTTAGTTGTAAGGTGGTGGTTGTTGCATTCCGAGTAACCCCTTCAACCATTCTTTCTCCATTGTTTGTTTGGAAATTTGTGCTACAAAATTAATTGAACAAAAAAATAAATGTATTATTTCCATATATCTTTCACAAAAATTAAATAGCATTAATTAAATGTATATATAAACAAAAGAAATTTAAATGAACTAGATACCTTCTTTCACTTTGTTCATATCGGTAGTAATTTGCAATTGTTGAATCAACATTGCGTTCTCGAGCCTCAAGCGCGTTTTAACTTGTTTTTCATGTTCTATCCTCGGTAGTAGAGAAGCTATAGTGTGCTACAACAAAAGTTAAAAAGAAAAAAAAAATAGACTTTAAAATAACTAAATTATATACAAATCTAACGAGAATTTATAGAGAAATATACGATTGTAACGGTTTACGAAACTAAAAATTAACAACTAATAACAAGACATCGAAATTACCTCCAACTCTTTTTGATGCTTTTCTAACTCGAGCATTTTGTTGACCTTCTTGTCATGAGCCTTCTTAGCAGCATAACGGTTTGAGATAATTCTAACGCGATAAAAGATATCAGATTACAATTAAAAGTTCGATAAAAACAAAAGTGTTAAATGCGTAAAAATATAAAGTGTTTAGATATTCTAACCGTCTCATTTGTTTCTTATCCATATTCGGGTCTAGTGTGCCCATTCGTATTTCATATTCAATTGCAGCGTCAAGTGCAGCAATGCTCATGCTCTTGACGCCTAAGGGTGGGGCGTAGACTTTGCTAACTTGAGTAGGTAGTAATGTAGGTGATTGCTCACGATAAACGATTTGACTCATGTTATGAGCATCACGAGTTAAGTCGTTTGGTTTTTCCATTTCCTTTCCTATGTTTTTATTCGGGCATGTATATGCTTTGTATTTATAAGGGCAAGTGTCACACATAATAAATAGGTTGAAAATAATGTGTATTTTACTAATAACAAAGTTCACAAAACTATTTAATTGCTAAGAATTATTTTAAATAATACTAACATGAAAATCATTATATATACTCATTATGTACTAGTTTTTTTAAAGGTTATTGGATTTATTATTCTTAACCATTAGGTATTGCCGGTGTCACTCTCAACTAACATATTCTCTCTTACTACTCCTAACTTAACATCTTATTCGTTGAGTCACTACGCTTTTATCCTATTGACATTTTTATCTTACATGACATGTTTATGTAACATAAAAGCAAAGTGATGTAACATGTGAAAGGTTAAGTTAGGAGTGATAATGAAACTGAATGTGTTAATTAGTTGAGACTCTAAGAGTGACAAGATATCTTATTCATAATTCTAAACTACAATCCATATACACAGTTGTTCAGATTTAAATATAAGATCTTCCTCACATAGTACTCTTAGAGACAATATCTCTATCACTAAGCCATTAACCCTCGTTCTTTACTTGCTAATAAACAACTAAACTTAAAGACACATGACATCTTTCTAAAGCATTAGAAAATTGGTTTCCCGCCTCTCTCTCCTATTAAATATATTTTTAGTTATTTAATTTTTAATTTATATGTAAACATGGACTAGACTATAAACCGTATATTATACGAGTTAAATGATAAAAACGATAAATATCATAACTTGTAATTTAATATTATTATATGTGTCAATGAAAAACAAAAATAAAAAACGAAATGACAATTTTTTTTATTAGAAATACATTAATAACCGTGTGTAAATTCAAAGTTATTAAAATTTAGTTGTAGTCTTTGAAAATTTGAATAAAACCAACTAATCAACAATTAGTTATATTTCCTTGAGACTGGATGTGGTTGTAACTATTCAGCAAAATCTTAAGTGAATAGGCTAATAATATGACAAGTAACAGAAATTTTACTTCTGTATTAGTTTAGGTAGATGGATAGTCATTATACGCATACAAAATTTTAATTCTTAACTTTTTATACGCATTTATATATATATATGTATATATATATTACAATTCAAGTTAACTTAACTATAATGAATAAATACACTTTAACTGAATTACTCTTTCCGTCCCATTTTAAATGTTCATTTTTTCATTTTTAGTTGTCCCAATTTAAATGTCAATTCTAAAAATACAAGTGCAATTTTCAGATTTATCCCTAATTAGTAATGACACAAAAGATGTCATTAATTTTAAGTAAGAACATTATTGTCATTTTATAGTTAGAATAGTATAATAATCTAATACGGACTATTTTATTAAACTTTGTGCTTTGGGTCCCATGACAATTAAAATAAGACGGAGAAAGTAGCATTTATCAACAAATAAAATAAATAGTACCCGGTTAAAAAAATGTTTCAAAATTAACTTAACATAATTTGTAACTTTCATGTTAAAATTTATTTTTTAAGAAATATCTTGACGACTATACGTGATAACAAATTACATATATTTTATTGCAACTCATATAGTACACGAGTTTATTCATCCTGTACAATGCATGATTTCATATTAAAAACATGACCATTTTATTATTAACCTAATGAGGTTTGTGGTATATTTGTAACACTCTTGTGTTTGAAACATGGGTTCGAATTTCACTAATAAAAATTATGATGTAACTTATAAATTTTTATTTACACGTCTGCAGTATGTTGTTAAAAAATACGTATTTTAACCTTATTTTTTTCCCGCCTAGGCATACTATCCCTTATATGTGACGTGCGGCTCAAAAAAGCTTGAGTTGAGGCCTTAACTAGGTGACCGCCTAGTCGGTCTATTTCTACATTTGGCTAAAAAGTCATGATATATGCATATAATTTAGGTAATAAACATCAAAACAAATTTCATATTAGCTGCTATGTTTCGACGTTACCTTGTTACCTTGTACAATTAACTTGTTTTTTTTAATTTGTTTATTTCTTTTATTATAATTTTTTTTATTCTTTTGTTTTTATTAGATTTTAAACATTACTTTTCATAAACTCATTTTACATTCCGTTTATATAAATTATACCAGGTTTAATACCCGTGTATTACACATGAGTTAAATAACAATATTTATTTTAAAAAATACTATAATCATTATATTTAAAGATTTGTAAATATATATTTAAGGATTTGTAAATAATTTTTTAGATATGTTATTAATCACAGTTATTTTGCTCCAACTCATTATGATAAATTTTCACTTAATTTCTCTCCCAAACTTTCATTTTCAAGAAAAAAAATTTTCCGCTAAAAATATAGACCAAAAAATCTTAATTTATTAGGTTAAAATTCATTTAAGTTAATAAAATTTTAAAATTTGAAATTACCATCTAAAAAAGTTGAATAACAAAAACATATAATGAACAATATAGTTACATTTGGAAATTTATCAAACAAAGTTTTATAGAGAAAATAATAGTGATTATCAATTTACGCAGATAAATCTGAACTTGAAATTAAAATGTAATTAATATTTCCATAAATAGTCAAAAGAAGAATTTGAAATTCAAGTTAAGTTAACAAAATAATATAATAACGACTTATTTAATTTAGTTTAATTAATTCATTTTAGATAACTTTAAATGAACAGAAATGATATAGTTTAAAATCATGACAAATTATTTTGTTTGTTAGAGCAAAGGATATTAATGGTTTGTAATACCCAAATTTTATCTCATTAAACTTATATTTAAAGTCATTTTTAACTATTTAAGCTACTATTTAAAAAATAAAAGAACCAAACCATAATCTAATTCCTTATTTTCTCAATGTAATGATCTACTATTTTTCTATGTTAATAAGGTTTGTGGCTCATTGATAACACTTTTATGCTTACTTGCTTGAAGCATCAGGTATGGATTCATGAAATCTGGCGTTGGGTATGTTATGATGAATTTATCCCTTAAAATCTATGATTTTTTTGTTAAAAAAAGATAACTATATTCATGTCAAATGAACTGCACCTTTATAAGACTATTTGCAACTCTAACAGTCAGTCATTACAAAAATCAGTACAGTCAGCATGACACATTATTTTTCCACTCAGTTTTACTCATAATTCTCACATTCAACTTTTATCCCAACACTACACCACACTCATATATAATATAATTGTGGGACCCACCATGCACCACCATCCTTGGGGTGCCCTTGGTGAAGAGCTTCGGACGGACACACGGGGCTTCGCAACATAACCCCTCAGAAGGGCGGGCTATGGATCACGCGTTGCATCGTAACGTGTGAGACACCATATGTTAGTGTTAATATCGTAACACAAGTAACAAAATCCCAAACGTGCAGTGTCACTCACAAACGTGTTAGGTTAATTTCGTCATTGTAACGAGTGTAACGAAGTCACAAACGTGACACTCTGATACCCGAGTGGGCATTCCTGAGACGGGATGTTAACATTTCATAATGATTAGCTAGATCTGATTCAATCAAGAACATCATTAAGGAAGAAACTCACCACTGTGAGAACACCTTCTTAAGTCAGTACTAAAACCTGAAACCTCAAGAAACACTATCAAAGAGGAAAAGCTCATGCCATTGTATCAAAAGACTAGTTGCTCCTACTATATAATATGTATACAGTATGTCAGTATACAATTCAAAATTTAGGGTTCGAAGTTGACGTAATGTTAAATGTAATTACATAAGTTGAAAATTTATGCATACGATTTAATGAATATATATAATAGTGAATAATTGTAAAGATAATAGCAATATCTATATCAAGTGGTTAAGTGTTCTAGTTTTACGATGCATATTAATTTGATGTATATTTAGGAGTAACGTTTGAACAAGTGTGTGAGTTACCCATTTTAAAATAAAATTTTAAAATTTATTGTGTAAGCTTTATTCAAATCGCAATAAATATACTTGGATTACATGTAATGTTCATACAATTAATTTCTTATTAGTAAATTTATTGCATTAGTTCAATGCATAGTTGCATATTGATTTTTTTTTTCTGTTGAGTTTCTATTTTAGATATACATTCAATAACTTTTTATTTCATGAGTAACTCACATTCCTTCTATATCATACTAGGTTTAATACCCGTGTGTTACACACGGGTTAAATAGTAATATTTATAAAGAAATTATAACCATTATATTTAACAATTTGTAAATATATAACATTTAAGGAGTTGGCTCCATCAACTTGCATGGTAAAAAATTTAGCTAAATTTTACCTCACAAACTTCCTATTATAGAACAAAAAATCCCTTCAAAAATTGCCCCCTAAAAGTTTGATTTATTAGATAGATTCCAAAAGTCTATATATTTGACCAAGATGAAATTTACACACTTAATTTCTTAAAGAAACACTTTGGTTTCGGGTTTTTGATAGATATGCATGTAATTACATATTTTTATTTAACTTTTCAATTATAAATGAGTGCTTTAAGTTGAGTTTGGTAGTATCATTTCCTAAAATACTAATTTGCAAGTTCGACGGATACAACCTCACAAATTACTAAATTACCCCTCTAACTTGACATTGTAATATGTTTTAACACAATTTTCATCTTTAACATGTTTAAGTTTTTTACCTCAATTGTTGAACATATGCTTTTAACCTCCAACTCTCTTTGCATAGTACCACACAGGTTGAAGTCGAAAATGTTGTTAACGTGTGTAACGCAATTTGTCACATTGTAAAGGAACATACTTTTGGTTTTCGGTTCGGATACTAACAGTATCCAAATTGTGAATTTTGTTTTCCGTAACAAAAAACATGATTTATTCGGTTCGGTTATCTGAAAAAACCGTATAATAATTGGTTTCATCAGATAACCGGACCGAATAATCATACTAAAGTGGATGTATTAAGAGAAAGTTGAAAATGTAAATATTATTACATTTTTAAGATTCTACTAAATATTAGGATACTAAGTGGCTGTTTGGAATTGCTTATTTAAACCAACTTATAACTTATTAACTTTTAAAAAAGCTAAAATGAGATTAAAAAGTGTTTGACAAACTGTAAGTTGTGAGGGAAAAGTTAATAAGTCAATACCTACTAACTTATGAACTTCCGGGAGAAAAGTCAAAAGGAAATTTAATAAGCAATCTCAAACAACCCCTAAAATATAATTAGTATTATTATTAAGATGATTATAGATATAGATATATGTATACATCTTTTAAATATAAAATCATTAAGATTTATTTAACAAATTTATATTTTAATATAACACTATATATTATATTAGGAGTATTGGATATTAACGGGCCTAATTATTAGTTTTTGGCCGCTACCGGTCCCAACTTTTGAAATATGTGCTAGCGGTCCCAGCTTTTATCATTTTGGCCACTAATGGACCCGCCATTAAAATGTGTTAACTTTTTTTTTGAATTTCAGGTCGGCGTTTTATGGTTTTTGATCGGAAAAAGCATACGAGTCGATTGATATAAAATTTATATCGAAACGATGCTCCAAATGACAAAACGATGTTTTATCGGGGTGTTTAAACCTAACGGTTCTTTAACCGGATGTACAAATTTCATCGTTTAGATCATCGTTTCGATGTAATTTTTATATCAATAGACTCGTATTCTTATTCCGATCAAAAACCATAAAACGCCGACCTGAAATTCAAAAAAAAAGTTAACGCCGTTAACTTTTTTAACGACGGGTCCATTAGTGGCCAAAATGATAAAAGTTGGGACCGTCAGCACATATTTCAAAAGTTGGGACAGGTAGCGGCCAAAAACTAATAGTTAGGTCCGTTAACATCCAATACTCCTATATTATACTCAAATTAAAGATAATTAAATGTTTGGTTTTATGGTGTAGTTTTTTTAAATATAATTGCATATAAAAAAGTTATATATGCTTAAAAAATATTTAAGTATTTAATGTAGATTATTATCAAGTTATTTCAAAGTTTTATTTTTATACCATATTAAATATAAACCGAGTTATGCACACCCCTTGTAAGAGAGGGTTGAATGTACAACCACTTTTAAAATTTTCAAGATTTTACTAAATATTTGAGGACAAATTGTAATTAGTTTTCTTAATATGAAAGAACATCTAAAATAATTACACATAAACAAAATTCTCTTAAATAAGCAAAATTAAGTTTTCTATATTATGTTAAAGATAACCACTCTAACTATTTCGGACATAAAGTATTGTATTACCTTATATTAATGACTAGCCACAACATTCCTTATCTTAAAAGGATTTTTTTATAATAACATCAAATTTTACATTTTATTTAAAATTAGATTATCCTTCGATTATACACGACATTTAAGAACAAAAATGATGTAGTTAAATTATATTTGTTAAAAATCTACCTATTCTAATAATTGAGTAACACATACACATGTCACCATTTTAACTACTTCACATAGGTTTTTGCTTAGGTGTCATGTTCTAATTAATTTGATGGAGAATTTTTAGACGGGTCATGGTATGCTCCCTATTCGAAATAACCCGATATGTTTAAATTAAAAATTCACAAATTATCATCAATTATCTCCTAACCCGATATGTTCAAATACAAAATTTACCAATTATCATGATCTATATATATTAACCCGATATGTACCAAGTATCATGAATTATCTCCTAACCTGATATGTTCAAATAAAAACTTATCAATTATTATGATTTATCCTAACCCGATATGTTTAAATTAAAGTATTACAAATTATCATTAATTATCTAATAACTCGATATGTTCAAATAAAAAATTTACAATTATCATGAATTATCTCCTAATCCGATATGTTCCAATAAAAAATTACCAACTATTATAAATCATATCCTTTATTGTAATATATGATTTTTTATATGAATATATTTGTAAATATCCAAATCGATTTAATAAGAGATATGTTAAAAATAAATTAGATATGTAAATTGAGTTAAAACCTATAAACTAAAATCCGTATAGTACACGGGTACTAATCTAGTACGTAATAATGAAAGATAAATAATATTACATTTACAATATAAACATATATGTAATATATAGTTTCTTATTCTTTTTGTTTTTATCTTAATTAGTTTTGTTTTTATTTGTCTTCGTTTTCAACTAATTCCTTTTTCTTTTCTTTTTTGGGAAAATAACTTTTATTATTAATTTTAGAGTAAACTGTACTTTTAATTTCTATGTTTTGATCCTATTAACAATTTCACTCCTACTTTAACAGTTTTAGTCCATACGTTTCTATATTTTAACAAAAACGTCGTGAATACTAACTTCATCCAATTTCCTATTAAGTCTCTCACACACGTCCCACATCTAAGCTAGGTGTAAAAATGTTATTTCTCTCTCTCTCTCTCTCTTGTATCTAGGTCATCATGTATATTAACATTTTTATTCAGTCGCATTTCAAAAAGGGTGTGAAAAATGACATTTTTACTCCGCATGTGAGGGAGACTTAACGGAAAATTTGATAAAGTTAGTGTTCAAGACCAATTCTGTTAGAAAATAAAAACACAAAGACCAAAACTGTTAAGGCGAGACTAAAACTGTTAAGGTGAGACTAAAAGTGTTAATAATATCAAAACACAGAGACCAAAATTGCAGTTTACTCTTAATTTTATCAATTTCTTTTTTCATATTTTGTTGTTTCTGTTTCTATTCTTACTTATTTTTTTTTCTTTTTCTAAAAAAAATGCTTTTGTTATATTCTAAAAATAATATCTACACGTTTTGCAAAATGTTTTTGAAATGAATAAAATAACAAAGATTGTGGACCAATTTGCACCTTCCTAGAAGGTCTCACAGATGCACATTGTGTTATCATCACCTCACCTTTCAAATCTTAAGCATGAAAGCAATTATCAATTAGTTGCTACTTGCACTCTTTGTTGCCATCCCCAAATTAATATTGGCACACTCCAAAAAGGACAAATAAAGGACCTTATATTTTTTAACCTGTTATATCACTATATGTCAATAAGTATAATAAAAGGTTATAACAGTTGTGAAGAAATCATGAATGATAACTTAAATGGGAACCACTACTACTACTACTACTAAGGAAGAAGTGTTGTTACCAGCACCCGCGATAGCTCCGGTTCATTTTGATAATCTTGTACATAATCAATACTATGGCATTGATGGCGAGATCATGGCGTTTGTTGTCATTTTTCTGTTCTTGGGGGTCCTTATTTTAATTGTTTCAGTTCCTCGTCTTATGATGCTAAGAAAGCGTAGCAGAGATGCTTCATTGTTCTAGGTAACTTTATAGTAATGGGTAAGCAAGTATGAAAATAAGAAGAACGCGCTAGCATACTTGTCGTGGTATGAGACAGGTATTAGTCTTCATTAGATTTTAATGTCACTACTATTTGTTATCTATTCATTTAATTAATTTGTTCTAGTGGTTTTATACTTTTATGTTCATGGTCTTATGGATGTTACAGATTTACAACTAAATGTATTTAAATTTCCTTAACAGTTATAACGATTTAATCCGTTTTTCCGACAACGTACTACTAACTACTATATCCATATAACATAAGGAGTAAGAGTGCATTTTAATGAGTGGTGAACTCATAATAAAGCTAACTCAGTATCTCTGACTCTGCATACAGTTTTGGTATGTTTTATGAAGTCTTATTTTCTAGTATAAAAGGTCAAAAGTCAAAGTCAACGAACTCAAAATGATAAACTACATAAGGGAAATAAGGGAATTAAGTGACGGTTGCAGAAAAAGTTCCAGATTGTTGTCTATGAATAAGTTTGCATGTAACCAAGAAGTCTCTAGGCTCTAGCTATAGTTAGAGGTGTACAAATCGGTTCTTTTGAAGAATCGGTTCTGGTTTTAGAAGTGTTTCGGTTTTTGTTGTTCTAGAACCAGTTTTTGGTGTAAAAATTAGAACCTATGTAACCGATTGCGGTTCTTAAAAAATTGGGTTTTTTTCTATGTGATGGGCAGGAACGCTGGCTGCTGCAAATATTCACTCTCCATTGGGCTTTAATTTAGAGTTTATGATAAAAAAAATTATATTATTTTAGACTAAATAAGAAGTAACATTAAAAACGTTAAATATTACAAGATTATAGCTCTTTAAACATTAAATAAGTAACAACATTAAAACATATCGGTTTATCTAGGAACCGGCTCTTCTCAGAACCGGTTTTTTGTAGGAACCAGTTTTGGTTCTTTTAGAACCTAAATTTCAAAAAAAATAGAACCTATTCAGAACCAGTTTTTGGTTAATGAATCGGTTTCGATTTTTTTTCACCTCTAGGCTCTAGCTATATTGGTCCAGGCATCTCTTTAATTAAGTGACCCAACATACCAATCGAAGCTCATCACTGCTCATGGGCCAATATTCAAGTCACAATGAAACATTAGTAGACCAACTATCCCTTTACACTTCAACGTTCAAGGCTTCAAGCAGACTTTAGCAGCCCAGCAGAAAAATTTTACCCGTTCATTTCCAAGTCGGATGGAATCATGTCTCGGTTGGACAGGCGATAACAGTCAGTAGAGGTGCACAAATGGGTTCATCTAAAGAATCGGTTCCAGTTCTTGTTGGCAGTAAAGGAACCGGTGTTTCTTACAAGAACCGGTGTTTTATGCAAAAACTAAAACCTATGTAGCCGGCTTCGGTTCTTGTAAAAACCGGTTCCAGTTCTTAAAAAACCGGTTTTTTTATAGGATTGACAGGAACGATGGACTGCTGCAAATCTTAAATCTCCATTGGACTTTCATTTAGAGTCTAGTAAAAAAAAATTAGAATAAATAAGTATTAAAATAAAAAAATATTAAATATTAAAACATTAAATAAGTAATAACATTAAAACATACTGGTTTTTCATGAACCAATTTTTCCAAGAACCGGTTTTTTGGAAGGAACCGGTTCAGGTTCTTTTGAAACCTGGAATTTGAAAAAAAAAATATTATAACATATTTAGAACCTACAGTTTGGTTCGGTTCCGGTTCAGTTCTTGTAGAACTGGTTAAGAATCAGTTTTCAGTTATTAGATCGGTTCCGATTCTTTTGTGCAACTCTAACGCTCAGGTTCCTCGCAACACTTGTAACCTAATCCACTCATGGATTTTAGGTTTGTGGGCTCGTGGCCGGTGGATGTAGTCAAATAATAGTAAGGATAACTTGTTTAGTCTTCCGGTTCAGAAGTATATTTAGTTTCATAAAATGCTTATTTTTTTAATACTGGTTGGTGCGACGGCCTATAATAGATGGATGAGTTGCTTAATACAGTTAAACCTTAAGACAAAGAAAAGCGTATGTAAGAGATATATAAGAAGACCATAAGTAACTTAGCATAACATAAAAACAAAATAAAGATCATCATACCCCTAGAATTAGGAACTTTTACATGAGTTTTCAAGAGGATTGGTCGAGTGGTCTCGGTTGGAAATGGAATTGAACGTTTTTATGAGTTGAACAAGATTCAAGTTGGGGAAATGGTTGAGTTTGACAACAGTGTAAGAGGTAGCCTTGAATCTTGAGAATGAGAATGTTGGGGTTGTTGTCTTTGGTACTGATACTGTTATTAAAGAAGACCTTGTCAAGTGCACTAGCTCTAGTGTGGAGTCCTTGCGGGGAAGGTTAGAACCTAGAACCCACCGTTGTGGGTTATCTAATAAAATTTATTGCTTTTTATTCTTTTTATATATCATAAGACGTTATGGAGAATGTTCTTATGGATTGTTGGTTTGATTGTGGATCATGAAACTGGTCTTATAGGGATGTGAATTTTCTGATTTTGATAGTTTTAGTGAATATGTTGTTTGATTGTCTTAAGTTTGATTTCTACTTTTAGTGTACATATTTTCTAATATTGTAACTACTCTTATGGGGTCGTTGCACCCCGCAACACCAAACTGAAGCGGGTTGCATCGTCAGTATAGGTGTCATGTGACACCGAGCCCCTTTCTCAATACGCCTCTTTGAGTCACGGATTAATAATCTAAATTATGACTCTATAGCTGATAATAATCCAAAGTAATAATTTTGCATAATAATTTCAACTTTCACTTTTATTACCAATAACAATCTTAGTAAAAAATGTATTTTCACTAAATTTTGTGACAAAAGTTGCACAATCTAATATTTTTTATTATTTGATACCTATCACAATTTTGCCACTTAAGTGTGTGTGCCCAAAATATCAATTTTAGGCATACATATATTTGTGGCAAATTAAATTGTCATAAAAGCGCATGTGACTATCTGTAAAAGACTAAATCCCTCTATCTAACAGATACTTTAATGGTGTTAGTCTCTTGACTTTAATTGAAACGATTTAAAAACCATAGTGAATAAAATAGAGAATTTGAAAAGAATGGACCAAAATCGTTATAACCAACAAATCACAAAAAGTTTCTCAATCAAACTGTTTTTAGTAATGAATTATCTTTGGTAATAAAACTAAAAATTAAGATTATTTTATATTGTTATCTATCTAATAAATTAGAGTTTTTAGGGGGCAATTTTTTGGGGGGAAAACATAATTTATTTTATAAAAGGAAGGTTGAGAGGGAAAATTGAGTAGGAGTGTTAATAAATACAAAATTTTATGATTTAGTAATAATTTATAAAATTATTTATAAATTTTTAAATATAATAGTTATAATTTTTTAAAAATATTTTTATTTAACCCGTGTGTAATACATGGGTGTTAAACCTAGTCGGCTAATAAAACAAAGTTTATAGATTAAATTGTAAAAATTCAATATTATCACTGTTCCCGAGTTTAGTAACAGAAAGAAAAGAAAAGAAAGGAAGTTTATGAGAGAAAAGAAGAGAAATGATAGGTAAATATGAGAATTCATTTGGCGTTCCAGAGTTCGAAAGAAAAGAATGGAAAATAAGCATTTTAATATGATTTTCTTTCTTTCTCTCCACTTCCTTCCAATTTGGAAGGAAAGTTAGGAGGGGAAAATCATAATAAACTTTCCTTCCATATCCCATCTCTTCCTTCCATTTCTTTTCTTAAAAAAACTCTGGAACACCTATTTTTTATAATTTCCTTCCACTTCTTTCCCCTTTCACCCTTTAATGAAACTCTGGAACAGGGTGATGCAAAATATTTAAAAATTAATAAGAAAAAGGGTGGACCAATTTGCACCTTCCTAGTAGGTGATCATAGATTCCCCAAACAACTATCTTTATCATAACCCAAGGCTTTTGAAGTCCTTTTAGCCCTTAATCTCACACCAAAATCCAATCGGACGGTCTAAAATCATTGAAACTTCTTATGTTTCATAAACCAATCCATGAACTACACATTGCATCATCATCACCTCACTTTACAAACCTATGAATCTTGAAGCATGAAAGCAATCAAATAGATTGCTACTTGTACACTTTGTTGCCATCCCAATATTAATGTTGAGACACAAAAAAACAATTTTATCCAAAAAAGACAAATAAAGGACCATATCTTTTTTAACCCATTATTACTATATCAATAAATAAAAGGTCATAAAAATGGTGAAGAAATCAAAATTCAAGAATGATAACTTATATGGCTACTACTACTACTACAGGAGAAGTGTTCTTACCGGCACCCGCAATAGCTCCGGTTCATTATGATAATCTTGTGCATAATCAATACTACGGTATTGATGGTGAGATCATGGCGTTTGTTATCATTTTTATATTCTCAGGCTTTCTTGTTCTCCTCGTTTTTGCTCCTTATCTCATGATTCTAAGAAAGCGTAGTAGAGATTCTTTATCACTCGAGCATAATTTATAGTCACGGGTAAGTAGGGTATGAATTATGAGGTGCGCGTGCACTATGCACACACAAGGGTGGTGGTTAGATAGAGCTAGGAGAGATGACCTATTGTTGTGTTCTTCATGTATTCATTTCTACTTGTAAGAGAGGTAATAGGCACTATTATGTAATATATTACTTGATTTCATTAGATTTTAAAGTCACTAATAGTTTTATCTATTTACTTGTTCAAGTGGTTTTATGCAAAGATAAACATTGTTACATGTCTTCTTATGACATATTTCTAGAGCTGGCAATTTATGACATGTCCTCTTAACATGACATGACTTGCTAGCTAGGTAGTTAAACAGGCTGGGCTTGGGTAAATGGGTTCGAGTCACACATGAGTCGACATGATAGCATGATGCCAGAACCATCTTTAAGGACTGTTTAAACAACAAAACGTACATCTTTTCAACGGTTAATATATCAATATAATATAAGTACTAGATAAGAGTTAGATTGTAGAACAATAGTTTAGCTACCACATGAGTGCATGCTAATTAATGAGTAATGAACCACATGATAAAGCTAACTTGCCTACAATTTGTATGTTTGTTTTATTGTATAGTATAAAGGTCAAAGTAAAAAAATATCCAAAGGGAGATGTGACAATAGAGATAGAGAAAGAAATGTGAAGGTTAAAGTGTTAAACAATATATACAAATAAATTTAGAAAAAACGAGATATTCAGTTAAACTATAGATATGAGAACGAAGAAGACACTTTAATGTTCAGGCAAGCAACATGGTTTAGTGGCCCAAGAGGGGATATTCTAACAAGAAATTGAAATTTTCATGTGATCATTCAATTGTGTAACTATTTGGATGGGTCACAACGTACAATCAGGTTCCTCACCATTTGGTTCTGTGATCCCTCACTTTATCTTAGTGCGAAAAAAGTTGTTGTCGCTAATCATATGCCTCTTGACATATATCTTTCATATTTGTAATTTTATGCTTTTTTTATTCCAAAAACTTTTATCTATTTCTCAAATTACTTATTGATCATCCGGCTGCGCGGTATTGTATATACTCATACTCATATTCTTGTTGGTCTATTTAAACTTTGACGAGACAGTCTCTTCTTCATAGGATGATAGTTTCCCTACAAACTGAATTTTGCATAAGAAGTGATATTTATTCCCATAAAAACCAGGTTAAACAAACTTCAATTGAACTCATCCTTGCGACATTAGAACCGTGTCATCAAACCCTCCGCCTCACTCCAAAAACCTAACCCCCCCCCCCCCAAAAAAAAAAAGGGTTAAATGCATATTTCCCCCTCCAAAACACTTTAAATGCATATTTCCCCAGCCAAAAAAATCAATTGCATATTTCCCCTTATAAACAACTTTAATTTGCAAATATACCCATTTTTAATAAAGACATTTAGTTAACATTGGGTATATATGCAATTGATTTTTTTAGTTGGGGAAATATGCATTAATTAAGGGTGTTTATAGGGGTAAATATGCAATTAAATAAAAAAAAAAAGATTACCTAGAATTGATAATTAGTTTTTTTCCCAGTTTTTAAAGCTAATAATTCACGGGAAGGTCATCCACATGGGTCCATTGAAAGAAATAAAGCCCGGCCGGGTTTCTTTCAAAGGCTTACATCAAACATAGATCGAGTGTGGATTATATATAGACATGCTATCAAACCAACCACCATAAAGTTGGTTCTCTTCGGTCTGTTTTCTTAACATGGATAAGGTGTTGGACATGTCGATGTCGACACGTATTTACATCATGCAGACCTATAACATAAGAATCTGAGATTGTGATCGTGTGTATATGGCATAGCCTCAGGACTTTGTTGACCCGACCCCTGCGCGTCATGTTTACTTAGTATATATAGAAGGACATTAATGGTATAAGCAAGTCCTAAAGGTTGGTTCCCCAAGCTTTAAATTACTACACATCATACAATTGGACTTCCTCAATATACCTCTAACACCTCATTATATGTGTCCATTTGAGATTTGGTTACTTGCTATATATATATTGTCTTTTATGACATTTGTGACTTGTTTAATTATATTGGGGCCTTAGATGCATACTTTGCCCTAGCTAAAGAATTTAGGTACATTTCTTAGTTTTAAATACCAATCTCAAACTCACTTGTAAATTGTTTTTCTAAACTTTTGTTTTACTTTTAAAGTCATACTTATTTGAATTTTTAAAGCCATGTCATTTATTCCGTTAGCTTTTGATACATTTAAGTTCCTAGCCCCGGATGCTATGAATTTCCTAACATGATTCGGTGGATCATTCATAACAATATTTTCAACTCTAAGGGTCACAATTTTGTTTTTAGTAGTCGGTTTTGCTATCCGAAAACAGTTGTGCTGTAACTTGTTGTTCGTTTACCGGCTAATTTGTTGTAAAACATATAGGTTTCTAAATAAGATATTGTTAAATATTTTTCTAGACTTATCTTATTTTCAAATAAAAACAAATATAAAACACTGTAAACTTTGAATTAATATCATAATTATTATTTTAAAGTAAGACGGGCCCTTTAAAGATGACAATCTAGGACATAAATTATGAGTAGTCGTTTTAATAGTGGACCTTCAATTTTTATTTATATTGTTTTTTCTATTTTCTATTTTTCTTATTTATATATATATTTTTGTAAAAAAATGAGTTATGTTTATACGTTTTAGGAATTTTTAAAAACTAGTATAAATTAAATGTAAAAGGTGACAATGGTATGGAAATGAAAAAAATATTTGTAAAAAACAATGAGATGAGAAAAAATAGATGCTCTAATAATGTTCTTTATTCAAACTATATACCACGTCAATACATTCACATTCATGATAAAAATCTCTTTTCATCATCTTTACATGCAATATGAAAATATGATTTAGCACACAACCAAATCCACATCTGCTTTTGTCTATCAAGTCCCAACCATTATTCTCATTCAACACTTTGTACATCTTCCTACAAATGGGACTATATGCAAACATATATTTATATATGTTTACCATTCATTCAAACTGCTCCCAATCTTTAGTTATTTTAGTTGAATTGTGTACATGGTTTGGTGCATTTAAACTCCCAACTCCTGAATCAAATGTTTCCCATTTTGCCATCACTGTAACCGTAGACACAACACGTTGGTCAAACCGTTTTGAACTCATGGTCAATTTTAGACCGTCAAGAATGTCGACAAAGCCCTGTATACGACGCACCTGTCAAAAAAATCACGCAAATCATGTTAAGGATCTAACTTTCAACATAAGAAAGTAGTTAGTTTGACTTTTATAAAATCAACCTCAATACGCCTCTGCGTTCTTGCTTCCCCTTCAGCCTCAATCCCGTCTAGTTTGAGCAATTCCTTCATGAGTAGCTCGGTCAAAACTTCGACTTCCTTCTCCACAATCTTCATCCCAATTTTAGCGGATGTCTCCATGGCTGCAACCTAAAGAATCACTTTTAGATCCAAAATCTTTAATCGGACAAGACGAAAGGTTTCAAGAACGATTATGGAAGTTTCTATACTAACAGAATGAAAATTCATGTATCAAATCAGACTGAAAAACCTGCGAGTTACATGAACCTTTTGTGAGAGCCTATCCACTTCGGTTCTAACTTTCATGACTGCATCAAGCGCATGTACATTAGCATTGTTCTTGCTCATAAGCTTTTTCTCTTTGCTTGCAGGATCTTCCAATAGCATCACTTTTGACATGTCCTTTATTCCAGCCATATCTAGGCGTTCATCATCGGCTTTTTCTTTCCCTCTAAATAACAATCTTTGATCCTTTGACTCTAAATTGGTCACACGGGTAAGAATCTTCTTTAGATCTCCTACATCATAATCATGTCAACGCTTCATACGATCATCTAATGATGCATGCAATATAACTATTTGAAAACCATATTGAAACGAAACCAATTATAGCGTAACTCAAACTTTAGATGTACATATGAGCAAATGATGACCTTACTATAATATAGATCAATCAAAATTTGATCTTAAAAGTCAAACAGTCAACATAACCACTCTCTTGGAATATAAGAACATGAAATGTTGTACATGAACAAGATGATAGTGCTAACTTGTGGAAAAAAATGACATGAAAACAATGCATGACAGAGGTGTATTAATTATACAACAATTACAAGCACACACAAATGCAAGTCAAAATTACAAAAGTCAACTGTCAACAACACATTAAAACACAGAATATGATCTAATTGCTTAATGATTAATGATCAAAGACCAGCATCAACAACACTCACTCAAGATGACATTTTTTAATCAGAAACTATATTAAAGATTCAAGATTAAAAAAACCACAACCCTAATTCAAGATTACATAAAAATGAAATCTTTAATTCACAAATCACAATTACAAGCACACACACAGTAGTAAGTCAACATTAGAAAAGTCAACAAAATATGATCTAAATGATTAATGATTAGTGATCATCAACCCCCAATCAAAATTACATTTTTAACTAAAAAATGACATCAAAGATTCATAATCAAAAGAACCCACAACCTCAAACCTAAATCAAGATTAGTTAAAAATGAAATCTTTAACACAAAAAAACTAAAATCTTTCATACCCATATGAGTGATCAAACTAAAGAATGAAAAGATGATGAGAAAATGAAGGTACCAAAAGTTGAAGTAGATGGTATGGAGATATGATGATGATAAGAGTCAAGTGAGACTTTGATGTTGATAATCTGGGTATTTCCACAACCCGGATCCGACCCGAGAAATCTTTTTTGTACAAGCATACCTCCAGGTCTTACTTCCCAATCAATGGCAGGTTTAATTTGTTGTAGTTGTGGTTTTGATTTAGAAATTGTTGTTGTTGTTGACCTTTTCATGATTGTGTAATTTTAACTAGAAAAAAAAGGATTGAAAGAAAAAATGGGGAAAAGGTGAGAGGTGAATGTGAATGGTGTATTGAATGAGAATTGAGTTGAGGAAGAAATGAAAATGAAAGTGACTGTCCACCACCTGGACATGGACCTGGTTATTGGTTCATTAGCGGTTGTTGGTCGGTTCCTGTATAAACTCACAACACAACACAACACAGTGTATTTTATCAATATCATAGTATTTTTCTATTATTACAAGTTTTAACTTTTTTCTTTTAAAACACAAAACTTCTATATATGTTGGTGTAAAAATGAATTTTAAGAATTTTGTTCTCTCTATCTTGTAAAGATTTTAGGTTCTGAGTTCTTTTAAGTTAAAAGATTTTCGGTGGCTTATTTGGTCCATTGACATCTACTAGTGATGTGATTTTAGTTTTAAGTTTATGAGTTTAAATCTTACTAGCGATAAAATCTTGCAGCTACTAACATGGGTTGTAATTGAGCTCTTCAGACATATAAGTCATGGGTGTTATGAGCCACTCTATTTCCTTCTGGAACGGTTGATGACATCATCAAGCGTCAAACTAACAATTGACGGTTGACGTCATCCTCAAGCGTGAGGCCTCAACCACCAAGCCCAGAAGAAAACTCATCAAGGTAAGAGAAAAGCCCAACAGGATCAAGATTTAAACACGAAACTTATAAGACTCAAGTTATACCCATCATTTTCGTGTCGTTAAGCTAGAAAGAAATGAAATTTTGTGGTGTATTTATTAAAAATATCTCGAACTTCTAAAAAAGAAAAGGTTTGCCGACTGTTTATTTAACACATTAATGACAACCTTGTGATTTAACATACATTATTAAATTTATATCATCAAATGATAAGAGCTCATACTCTAAAGTAGAAGGTCGGTGACACCATCACGTGTCATAGTCGTATATGGTTCACTGTTCTTGGGAATCTCAACCCAAGATATTCTTATCACCGTTCTCGGCCAGTTTTCCAATAGATTTCTCTCGGCCAGTTCACACTAACGAAAGTTAACCTGGTTAACTTTATAGTGATATGACATTAAACTTTTTAATGACATGACACATCTTTAACTTTTTACTACTCATCATAACCCAATTTAATAGCAATGCAAAATCTAAACCTTAGTTTAGTATTCAGATTTGGGTTATGATGAAGAAGATCAATCGATTCGAACTTCAAATTAGGGTTTGCCTGTCAATCAGAATTGAGTTAAGATGAGTTATAAAAGGTAAAAATACGTCATATCGTTAAAAATCTAATGTCATGATGTTATAAAGTTAACTTTCGTTAGTGTGAACCTATTGACAGAAAATAATCGAAAAGTTAGAAATGGTGATAAGAATATCATGGGTTAGGATTATTACCTGTCAATAAGTGAAAATTAACATTTTAAATTTAATTTTCCATAAAATATTATTATTCAACAATGGACCCGTTTTAAAGATCAAGACAAGATTTTTATTCGTATAATCTATGTGAATAATTATGATAGATATTTTAACAAATTGCATATAATATGATGATAACGATATAAAACTTTAATAAAGAAACAAACAAATTAACATAAGATATTAACTTTTGTAAATGCATGTAGGGTTCATCTAGATTTGAGAAAGAAATATAGTTTCTTCCAAATATATCTATACATATAGTATCCATAGAGTGTGTTTATGTTTAAAGAGATATCTTAAACTCTTAAACCAAAGCAAATTTTAAACATATTCATAATGATAGCAACATTTACAACTAATAAAGTTTATTATTATGTTGTTAAGGTTAATTAATATTTTTTATAGTCATAGTCGTCACAATAAGAGCGACCACGAGGCCACAACATCAATAGTAGGGAAAGCAACAACATCAACAACCATCGTATTAACATAAATATAACACTAACAATAACAATAAAGTACGTATTTGGTATTCAAACATATATTTTCAATAGAGAGAATAGTACATATACAAGCTTTGAAAAGTACCATAAACTTGCCTATTACATGGACTAATGAGCACATAACCTATAAGTTTGCACTTCAGAGTAATACGTTTTAGTGAACGTGTGAGTTCATCTCTAACGTCTTCATATATGGACTTTAGAAATCTTAAGGTTCTCTCTAAAAAATTATTACATGTTAGGTAGACATGATATTTTACGGTTTAGAAAATTAGATACGTATGTTTAAAATGAGGGTATCTCAATATGGAAGTGGCTAAATTAACAATACTAGATTGAACAAAGCGACAAAAATTGCTATCATCTTTTGTCAACGTGAGTAATTCTAAAAAAATATATCGCCTAAAAAATCTAATCAATATGTAACGAGATTGAAGTGCCTAATCTAATATCTTCTATAATAAATAATTTTTCGATGCAAGTTATAATCGTCAAGGTCCCGTAGCTCAGTTGGTTAGAGCGTTGGTCTTATGAGCCGAAGGTCGCGGGTTCGAGCCCCGCCGGGACCATTTAATTTATTTTTTACTTCGTCGTTTTTTTAATTATTAAGTGTCTCAAATTGTTATGTTAATTAGAGTCATCCAAAAAAGTAACAATCAAATTTAAAAAAAGTAACGACATTTCACCTAAACTAGTTTATTGCAAGATAATAATAATTATTGATTTTGTACCCGTATATAGTTAGTTGAAGTGAAATGGATTGATGTTGATGATTAAAAATAAGTGTTAGACAATTATGTTTTTTCTTTTTATCTAGGATGATTATATATAATAGTGTTAGGGCGGAAGGAAAAGCTAGAATTTTTTTTAAGTATTTTTTTAAAGGAATATATTATTAGTTTGAGGCTCTCTAAACGACTTCGTACCACGTATACCACCAATCATAAGTAAATATAATTGTTAAAATGGATATTAGAATTTCTCTGATGAAAAAAATCTCTTGTGTATGATCTTCTGTCTAATGTAAGTGAGTTCAGAGGTTCAAAAGCAGGGTTGATTCGTGACTTGTTTTGAGTAGAGTCTTTTTGACCTTTCACGATTAAGCGTCTTAGAAATGTAATTAAGCTTTGACTATATTAACTTAGTTTCAATTTAATAGAAAGATCGGTGACTAAAGATTTACAACAAGCTAGATGATTTCCTTACACATATGTCATTTTCTTTTCATTTATATAGTAGATTGTATTATCCAATAAAAGATTTCATTTAACCATTAATTTCGTGATCAAAAACATGTTTGTTCTTAAGTCATTATACAAAACTCCTTGCATACTAATATGCTTTGGCTACATTCGTCGCAAGATTGGACGATAGCTAGATCGATCATGCTGATGTTGCGCACCGTTTGTTTCTTTTAATTAACGGATGATCATTTTGATCTTGCTTTATTGATTTACTTTGAGTATAGATTATGAAATGTTGAGTATTATATAACTTGTATCACATGTTTTTATGTTGTATATATTATCATAACATATGTATGTTCAAAAGTGTATTTCTATTATATTTTCTCCATTCATGCTCTAGAGGATGGGTGAGATTTGTGTTAATTCATTAAAACATAAAAATGACCTTCATAAGCCAGAAAATAAATAAACAAATAAGTATGTATGTATGTATTTTATAAAAGAATGATCCACATTGGGTCATAGTTTTATCTTTTTGTTGAGAGTTGGGCTATATGTCCCTGGTTATCCACTAAGAATCTATGGATTGTTCGTTGGGACAATGACTTGTTGTTGATAATATAAGATTTAGTAGAATATTAATAATGGAAACAATTAGTTAATGACACAACGGACCCTACAACCTAGAATCATAATAAAACATATAAAAAAGGGTAGGTATAATTAAACGAATCGAGAAAAGTTAAAATACAAAGTGTATTTTCAGTATAAAGTCTTTACTATCAAAAGAACTCTGATTTATCTCATTTTTACGGTGTTGAAATTATATCGTCAAACTTTAACGGTTTAACTTTTTTAAGAGTGTGGTGGGTGGGTTTAGGTTTTTGAAAGAACGATTTGGCCAGTCAACTTTTTCATGTTATCCAAACAAAGAATAAAGTTATAGATTTATTATGTTTCATTTTCTATTTAATAAATAGTATTTATTAGTTATCGTGTCTTATTGCATGATAGGAATATGCAAACATTTATGGCATCAAGGAGACACTTGTGTCTAACCACAAGAGTTTATACTTTTTTTTCTTTTGTTTATATTACTAGGTTATACCCCGTGTGTTACACGGGATTTGATACCTAAAATTTTACAACTAAGACACACTATCACAAACTTTTAACCTTTTATTTGAGATCTACATCTCAAAACAAATATAAAAAATTGAGACCGGCAAATGCTATAGTATAATTATTAATAATTAAAATATATAGTAAACAAAGTATGTTATACAATATAAATTAGTTATAATTATTAAATACAATACACACCAAGCAATTAGTGTATGTTTCAAGCATAACATGGTAAAATATTAAAAGAGATTTTCAGACTTTACATCTTATTCCCCAAACATAAAAAATGTTACGTTTCTTAACATTTAACATCTTAAGTCACATAGTTATAAAGCACGTTCAATAGAAAAAATAAATCTAAAGAACTACACAAGTTAAAAAATATAACTTTAAATTTAATTACTCAGTATTCATGTTTCAAGACGATCAAAATGAAAAGAAGAGTAAGTCTCTTTACAAGAAATAAATAAAACCATTGGAGTATTTATTTGATCTATACTAAATTTATCTCTTTATATCGGAAGACATGACCTGATAACCATTTGGCAGGTCAAGCACCAAATCACACACATGTAGCAGCTTTAAAAAAATGTAACCTTGCAGCAAACCTCTAGTTCACGTAACTTAGTTGAAAGCATTTTCAACTCAACCCAACCTGACCCGTTACCCAGCTGGTCTATTTTTTAGCACTTGAAATCCCCTTATCTTAAAAATTGATTTTGAAGATGTTACTATAACAAATATTAGGATAATGAGGATAAAACGAACTATGATGTAACTTACAAAACACTGCAAATGGCAAAACAAAATGAGTGGCATATGACTAACCATTTCTAGAAGTCAATAAACAAACGTACACATGCCTAGTTGTTTCAAAGCTTTTATTGATAACCACTTTAAAATTACACATGACTCCAACTCATGCTTTAATAATCACAAAACTCATATATTATTTGATGTCCATCACTTTTAACAAAAATAAAAACAAATTCCACATTTAGACATTAAATATCCAAAATTTAAAGTTAACAATGAAAAGTAATTAATATATAACCACTGGACATCAAACTGCATGCTAACAAATATGAAAACCAATATAAATTTTAGAAATTCAACCATAGTCTACAATCAAACATGTTCAAATTCCGATCAATTACACTGCATATTGTGAAAACCAATAGTTTATTTGTCCACACCTTCTGTTGTTTCTCTTTCAGGCTTGAATTGGTCAATATACGAGAGCTTTTCTGGCACCTGTCATGTAAACCATCTGGTCAAAGTAACTTGATTTGGCATACTTAATTCATATTAGTCATTTGGTTCAATCTTGTAAGCATAATACCTCATGACGTGTAAAAAAGTTAACCTCCGATTCATTTATTGTCCATGGGAGACGTTGTGCAACACGAATTCTCTGCTTCTCCTGCTCAACCATCATCTCTTGCATCCTCTTTAGAAACTCTTCTTGCTTTGCTTTCCCTTTTTACTATATGCAAGTAACATAACAATGCATGGAGTATGCAAAATTAGTAAATGACTACAAATACACCTTTCTTGTTTGGTTGATGTTCAATAGCCAATAATTTGGGTTCAAATTCTAAAAAGATTACAATCACATGTTTAGATCCAAATGTTAAGTACCTCAAATTGATAGACTATCAAGTCAAAGAAGGTTGACCCGTTTCAGACTTCGAACCTGTATCACCAAGGTGATGTGAATATGTGATGTCAGATTCTAGAAAAATGAACATCAAATGAATATCAAGACTCAAATTCATTAACTTCCATCATCTAATAACACAAAACAAACCTTATATCTATAACATAGAAGCCATAAAAGAAGTTAACATAACATACATTTCGCCGGCTCTTCCTCTCACCAACCAAATTCCTCTTCGAAACACTAAACCAACGAACCACAACTCATTCAGAATCAAATCCAAACAATCAAAACACTAAACCAACGACGCACAACACATTCATAATCAAATCCAAACAACAATATATAAAACTCCAACCAACCATCGCAAACTTATAAGCAGAGTGAAAGCAATTTGGGGCACTTGAAGCATTGCATAGTTCTTACGCTGAACACAACCTGAAAACACACACACCAATTAACAGCAAACATCTCCAGCTACCATCAAATTGACCCAATAATGACAGACAATAATAATTAATAACCCACAAACTGAATTTCAAAATCAAAATTGGATCATCAGGGTTAATATTTAGGAAAAAAAGTTAGTCAAACATATGAATTAAATTGACAAATCAAACAAAATATGTTACGGTTCAAAATTGTTCATAATTGGGAAATCTATTACTTAAACAAATGAATTAAATTGACAAATCAAACAAAACACCAAAAAAATTAATCAATCCTAACAAAACTGGAAGCATAAATTGGGTGTAATTGATAACTTACGGATTAAAATTCGTCGAGATTTTGAGAGAAGAGATCGTAATTGAAAGATGGACAGGGTTTGATTCGATTGATCAAAAGACGTCGTTTGGGAGATCTCGTTTGAGCGTTTGAGAGATATCGAGATTGAATTTTGTCATTGATTGATAGGAAGCGTGAATAAAAGTTAAGCTAGGTTTATGTTAAAAGTAAAGTTAAAAAAATAAGCGTAAGTTTAGGTTTAATTACTTTAGGAGCATTATTAGATTGCCACATCATCAAAGTGGCTTTAAGAGTTTGCCACATCAGCAATTTATGTTTTGGTATATTATATAGAAGATGTGTTAAATCAGCGTCTAATCCTTTTTAATACAAAGAATTTTAAAACAGAAATAAAGATGGTTTTAATATTAAGAGTTTAAAACGAGAAAAAAATACATTTTAGTATTAAATAAAATAAAGAAAAAATACACTAAAAATTTATATTAATTAGCCTCCGACAAAACGTCAACTTGCGTAAATATGTTAAAATAAAGTATGGGTTTTTGCTACAAAATGAATGACGTGATAAAAACATATACGGCCTCGTCCGACAAAGATGACAACAACTTTAAACATTCACAAGTTTTATAAAAAATAAAATAAAATAAAAATAAGTTCCAACAAAACATAGTTTCTAACGGTATTTAACTATTTATATACGAGGCTGTGTAACATTTTTTTTTTATTTCTTGAAAAAGAAAATAGGTTTAAAAAAGCCTTGAATTTTTTAAAGTTAGTTTTAGTTACACAACTGTTTCATCTTCTAGAAAAGGCATTTTTTTTGTTCAATTCACATAAAGAAGCTAAACAAGAAATGCTTCTTGAATTCTTATATGTATATATATATATATATATTCCCAGAATTCCTACAAACTTAAAAACCAAGTTCATTTCCGTCTTTCGATCGTCAATCCATGAGTTTGTATCGTTTCTCCTGCACCCCCGTCACTCCCATTTGTATCTCGATTATCGTATGAAGTGGCATCTGAAATCACCAACATTTCAAACACGTTAATCATGTGGTCTCTACGGCAGAAACGATTTGTATAAAGATGCGTTGTATACCTCTATGTGCGGTATTTCTTTCAACGGTCTATCAGCAAAGTAAGCGTATAACGCTCTTAGAACAGCCTGCAATGCTCAAATCCATTAAAACTCATGTTTGCTTCTATAATAAAGCCATGTTATTTTTCAACTAGAAAAAAAGAAAATCATGAAAGTTTGTGGCTGCGATTTCTGACCTGGTGAGATACAACTACGACAGGCGCACGTTGTCGTTCAAGCTCGATAATAACTGGCTCCAACCTGTTATACATACAGCAAAATGCATACTTTGACTTTGCTTAAAATGCCAAACTTGTATTTGCAAAAACTATATTGATTATTACTTCTCTATACTTTCAACTTGAATTTTCTTTTGAATTTAAATTCAATACCTTTGTATCACATCAAGATACGACTCTCCACGAGGATATCGATACCTTAGCTTATCTTTCTTCCTTGACCTTCAAGAAATTTAACAGAAGACCATTTAAAAGAAAATGTATAAAAACTACTCATACCTGGTAAATAAATATATAAAAAGAAAAAAAATGACATTTTCGTATTAAACATACTCATATTCCTCAGGCATATTCTTCTTTATTTCTTCATACGTCATACCGTCACACACACCAGCATTTATCTCATCAAGTGCACGCCATTGTATCTGTAGTAACGATAAAAGTAAACAAATTTCATAAATGGCAGGTAATATGAAGCGATTTATGTGATATGAAATACTAACCTTTGGGAAACCAACAAT
Organism: Tagetes erecta; assembly: GCA_030867185.1. Lineage (NCBI taxonomy): Eukaryota > Viridiplantae > Streptophyta > Magnoliopsida > Asterales > Asteraceae > Tagetes > Tagetes erecta. The sequence goes on from CM061494.1 coordinate 13,514,028, forward strand.
TTGATTTGCGGTTATAATTGTTCGTTGCAACGTGCTTGTCCATATCTATGTCACACCAAAAACACATACTGTTATCAAGAACTAAACAATCTAAAAGGCATATTGCATGAAATTTATGCCACAAACACATAAATGCAAGCAGTAAAATGAGAAAGAGTTCTTACAGAAGCAGCCCGTTCGTTTTTGAGTCGCTTCTCAACAAAATTAGTAAGCTTTTTGGCGTAAAGCTCCCCAGTTGCACTGTCAAAAATGTTAAATGATTAGAAAACATGTTAAGAGTCGAATGCATATAGAGTTTAGACAAAGAGAGGTTTTGTAAAATGGGAGTAAAAGAAAAGTGCATCCAATTAGATTGAAATTTAAAAGAATGAGCAAATAGATCATTGTACTTTATCATTAGCTTGTATGAAACTAACTATTTAGACCCCTAAATGAGATAATTAGAAAAAGGTTAAACCTCAAGGGAGTGTCACCACCAATTCTTGCTCTCACATTATCCCGACTCTCACCGTGCCTAGTAAGCAAAATCGGTCTAGGTGTCAAATGTGTATTCACCTGCGAGAAAGTAAATTAATATAATTGCAAAGTATTAGCTCTATTTTATTATTTAAGACAGTGTTTTAGACATTTTAAACCGTAATTTTTATAAGTGAGAACGGAAAAGAAACGATAACATAGGTTTGATCACGTACCAAGAAAAACACAATCCGCCCTGGAAGGTAACCACTGATGTTGTTCACCTGAATAATGTCAAGAAAGATTACGGTGACGTGATGATACATTCAATGCGGAAATTATGTTAAAGAAAAAATAGGGTAAACAATAAAGAATGAATCTACTTACTTGTATTTGGCCCCCATGGCCGCTAACCATATCGATCATTTTAATATATGATCCTTCATTAACCGGCTCATAAATCTAGTTACATCAGATAAATATTTTAAGACACACTTATACCAAATTATATGTTACCAGCACAATTTCTTTAAAGAATTTGCGATCACCTTCTCGTAATTATCAAGTCGACGCTTAAAGTCCTGATATCCAGCTTCAAAATCTGGCCTAGAAAATAATATGTGAAGTTAGTCCATATGCATAAACTTTTAATTGAAAAAATATGATGGGTTTATGAAGTAAGCATATACTCGTCGGCATAATCAGGACTCTGTTGAATCTTGAGTCGTATATTTCTTTCAATTATCTGCCGATCATTACAAATTGTTTCCAAAAATATAATCTGTAGTGTTTAAAGAACAAAAACCAATATCAAGTTAAAAACATTCTTTGAATAAAAAGAAGAAAAAAAAGTGATATTAAACTTATTTGTCGCAACATCCAAAATTCCAATCACACATCAACATTTGAACAAAAAATAAGCATACCTTGCATTTGCCTTCAGCCATTTTTATAAGCATATTCCTTCGCTCACTAGTGCTATTTGTGGCATCAAATATGCCTACCTACATAACATCGAAAGCATTTTAACATCTAAATTTGAGATGGCAGTTTTTACCCAATGGATTGATTTGGGTTGTGTTTTTATCTCAAAAAGGTTAAATTTAAAAAATTAGCTTAAACAAACGAGTCAAATGGTCAGGTTGAAAGTCACCCGAAGTCCAATTTAAATGTATGCAACCTCCTAAATCATTTTATTCAATGATTAAGATTATTATTGCAATGGTATTGCTTTTGTAATATCAACTATTTCTAAAAAAAGGTAGGCAAGTCCCCAAAGCAGCCCATTTAACATGCCGATCTTGCCACTTGTCGTCTTGAACAAAAGTGTGAAACGTCATAAAATAGGACTTACTTGGCCACCTTCTTGCATCCAAGCTGTCATGTCATCCATCGCCAGCGCTGCTACCTATGGAATTTGATTATTAAAACTCTTTCAAAGGAAACATGTTAACTTCGACAAGAATGTTCTATTATAAAATGCATGAATCTCAATTGTCATTTGTAGCTTGTGTTGCAGCCGAATCAAGAACTACACAAACACTTGTAGAAGTAATGTGGTACCAGAAATTCTAAAAAAATCATTTTAAGCATATAATATTAAGTAGCAAACTCGTTTGTTTCTACTCAAAAGCCAACGTGTACAGCATGGGATAATAATATCCAAGTCATCCTTCAAGTTAGAAATGAAGAAGCAGTGAACAAGAACGCAATGCATGAATTGACACAAAAACGAAATATAGCTTTTAGTCGATATTCACCTCATTTCTGGCTTCCATGCCTTCTGGATTGTCACCCCGGAAAAAATCAGCACTCTGCATCAAATAATATGCAATCAAACAAGATTAACAGCAGAATAACATAATCCAAGTCATTGACATGCTTGACCTCTATTTGCACATCAAATGCATGAAATAAATCATAACAAAAATCCTAACATAAACGTGAATCTACGCAAAATCAAACGCACCTGATTAGTTCCATGCTTGAGCCGTCGATACTGTTACATCACAAAAAACAATCAGGCCGTGTTATGTTTACTCACATACTTTGATCAAATAATAAATACATTAAGAAGAAACAATGAAGCAAATACCTTGCCAACGTTGAAGTGTTTTGTGTCATGACCTAACCACCGGAGATACCTTGTAAGTTTAGCAGCAGTAAAAGTTTTGCCACGAGCTGGCAAGCCAACCTACCATGTATAATCAATATTTTAATTAAAACTAAAGACATGTTCAGCCCATTTACGTATGAATGGGTCAATTCAGGTATTTTTATCTGTAATGGGCCAAGCACGTCAAGCAGATAAAAATTTTATAAATAGCTAAAAGGAAAAGGGTCAAAAGTCTCTCTAGTTTCATTTTCGAAGCCTAAAACCTCTTAAATAGGTTTTACAAAAAAAAGAGATTGTTATTGAAATAATAAAACTTGTATGCTCATGTTATGCTAACGAATAATCTATAAAAAAAATTAAAAAAAAAAAACTTATGCAGGAAAAAGTGTTATGGAAGGGACAAAACCATTTAAATCATTTTATTCAAAAAAGAGATCAGTATTGAAATAATACATCTTTTGTAATCATATTTAACACATAATATCTGCAAGATAATTACAGGATTTGGACACAAAGCATTGAGTGCCAGACAAACACAACCTAACCCATTTTGAAAAAAAAAAAAAAAAAAAACTAACCCGTCTTGACTTGTTAGTTGTTACCCAAGGTCCCAAGATACCAATTTTCTCATCTTGGAAGTTAAAGAAATCATAGAAAATTACCAAAACAATGGCCAGATGCATATCTTCTTTTGGTCCAAGCATTTGATCAGCAACAGCTGCAGCTGCAACAGCCCCAGCAGCCGCTGGCATAGAGTTCTGTAAATATAAATAGTTAATTTTCTAGTACAACACCATTTTAAAAATATGTTGTGTTTCTTTTTCACAAACCTTAGCTCCTGAATCCCCAGGTTTACCACTAGTGGTCAAAGTATGTGCACTTGCTGATTTGACTAACCGAGGCGACCCCACACCTCTATCCACATACATCCCTCTGTAACTGTCTTGTTTTTGTAAGGGTGAGAATGTACCCACAGATTTTGATTCAACCATGCCAGGTGGGTGAAATAGCTCAGGTGGATCCGGGATAACAACTTCAATTTCCTATTCATGTGCCACAACAATAAACATCACATGTCTTGAAACACATTATCTTATTATTATGACTTGAAGTTGCAATAATTAGTTTTTTTAATGTTTGGATGTTTCTCATGTTTCCACAAGATTGTCCTTTTTGGTAAATGATTTTTACCTTTCCGTTTCATAAATATCCAAACTTTGTCACACATTCAAACAACATAAGCATATCCAAACACCATCTCTGCTAGCAAATTTTAACACAACTTTTTATCTTATATAATTATACAACATCACATAATCACTTTTTGCAAAATCTATACAACCCATTAAATCTGAGAGTTTATGATTTTGAATTTCTGATGTAACACACAGCAAAGAACCATATCACCAAAATATATGCAATTACCTAACTACACATGATTAAGTCATTCCAATTTCAATTTTCCAAATCATAATAATTTGTATTAGGATATACTTTATACAACATAAAGCAATTACCTTTATAGTTGCAGGACGATCAACAGAAACACTTGTATCTTTAGCTGACGAGTCAGCATTGGAAAAAACCCCACCATGTTTTAAAGATCTTGGAGTCTCGGTCAAATTAGCAGCATAAACCACAGAAGTTGCTGGGGCCGGGACTAAATATTGTTCCAGATCAAGCTCCAAACTGGTTGAAGAACCATTCTGAATATAAATTTCAAGAATTAAAAGCAGCACTTAATATAGATCCAGTTTCTTGGCAAGATGGCGACTTGAGTAACAGGTCAAAACAGATTGTAGTTGACATGGGTTGAAACAGTCCAGTCAGGTCGAGTTGACCAGAAAAGAGTTTTAGTCATTTCTTGTTATATAAAAAAATATAATGTGTGTTAATCGTGATTACAAAAACAGCATTATTGTTTGACTCTATTTGACCGGAGAGTGACCTGTTTATGACTAAATGGTCAAAATGGCCGCCTCTATCCTCAAGAATAATAATACTTTGACAAAGGAAGTACCTCGACACCCTCAGGCACCGAATTTATGCTGACATCAGGAATCCCACGAACAGTTGAGGGTTCAAGATTTTCTTGATACGCTCTCCAACTAGCAGCAAGATCAAATGGTGAAACCCTATTGGCCTTTATGAACACTTGATATTCAAGGATCTCATCTGTATTAAACTTGAAAACCGCCAGTCTTGCAACCCCTTGTAAGGTACCACCCATGAACTGCCTGTTCGGACCTTCTTCCTCTATGCATGGCACATGGTTGTATTTGGGCTTCAATAAGAACTTGAAGTCTAAGGTTTCTAAAAAACAGACAAATTGGTTAACGGTGTAAACCATACGGTGTGCTGTTATAATTCATCTGCTTTGTCTTTTGAAGTAAAAGCCATAAGCTTTTTTTTTAAACTATAGTTCTTTTTCCTTCCTAAAACATAAATTCATAAAAACTTTGAGGTGGGAAAACAGTGTAATGTTCTCGGTTGCTACAGAATCACCTGTTGGACTCGGAACTAACAGAAACTACATAGACGTGCAAGGAAAAACTGAATGAAAGAAATAATAATTACCATGATTAGGAGGGACAACAAAACTTAACTCCCACATTGAGGCCGACTCTCGTTCCATTGGAAGCTAATTCAAGAAAACTGTCAGCATTAAAAGATGAACATAGGAAAGGGCTGTAAAAAGATTTCATGGAAGCTAGAAACACGAAGATTATGGAAATAGAAACACGAACATTGAGGACTGCAAATACATCGACCCGGAAACTAGATACAAGAAACTTATCGAAATTAGAACTCAAATTGTATTTTAGTAATTAAAACCCATTGGCTGATAAAAACATGAACATTGAGGACTGCAAATTCATTGCCAATGACAATCCACTCGCATAATCATAGTAGATTGACACTTTATTTCCACTTAATTTCACTTAAAACGACGAATATAAGCAAAATGTGAAACATATATTCGTTGTAAGCAAAATCAAGCATAAATATATAGAGAGTATGCAGGTAGGATTGATTGCAGGTAACCAACAAAAGAATTGGTCAAACTGTTAGTATGGATTATTATCAAACTAATAGCAATAGTTTAGATTATAAACATTGAGAGAATAAAAAAGACTAGAAATCGGTTACCAATAGAGACTAAATACAAGAAAATGATCTTACAATCAAGAACATGGGTATTGAAAAAGATTAAAGACAGGTTTCAATAAAAGCTAAACACAAAATAAAACCATCAAAACCCATAACTTGCATTGACCTAAACACAGCAAAAATCATCAACAAAAGTTCAAAACCACTACAAGTCCATCAAATCAAAGCTACAAAGTATTAAATTTTCAAAAAAAGGGGGTAAAAATTACAGCTTTTGAAGTATCCCAAGAGCCAACAAGAGGAACAGAGCCATAAACATGAGGAACAAGGTCTCCTTTAAGTTTAAAATTTTCCATCTTCAAAGAAACATAGAGTTGACCACCAGCATGGTCATGGTCATGGTCATGGTCATGCTCATCTTTCTCTTCATGACAACTGCTGTCAAGATTTCTTGAGGAACCAGTTCCCATTGTAATTGGAAATGGTTTTGTTGAAACTAAACAAGAAACATTGGTGAATAACAGATTGGGTTTGTGAGATGGAGGTTATGATAACGGTGTTGGAGACTGGGATTTTTAACGGTGGGGTCGATGGGTGTACACATGGCATCGTGCGGCGCCAGTTTGCTGTTTGCAGCATCAAGATAATTGTCGTTGGGGTTTTTTTGGCAATGTGGTATGCATCTTTTGATTTGATCTGATCGGATCGGCAGGTTGAACCGGAAGCAAGCTGTGTGACGGGTAGGGAGTTCTCTTTTGAATATGGTGGTTGCCGGTGAGTCAAGTGAACCGGATTGGACCGGATCGGATGGTCTAAGATTATTTACATCGAAGCAGAGGGCAAATGAGCACTAAGTTGTGTCGCTAGCCTTTTTTTATAGTAAAACTAGGTCGTTTTAACCAGGTGCGCATCATAAGAGGGACCAACAGGGGCTCCAGTCCCTACGCATTTTTTGTCCCAAAGTACCGATTTTTACCCCGATACCTTAAATTTTTATATATATATTGATCTCGCCCCCGTGTAAAAAAAGTTACATTTCTTATATATATATATATATATATATATATATATATAGGGGTGAGATCCATTAAAAACAAGATTATATTTAAAAACACTAAAAACCAAAGAAATCATTGAAATGGGTGGTTATGGACAAATTAAATGTTTTTAATATAAAAGGGTATATTGGTAAAAACAAAAACAAATACATCTCTCCACTCTTTCTCTCTCTACCACCTGTGTTTCCCTATTTAATTTCTCTTGTATGCTTTTGTTTCTCTATTATATTTCCTAATTACAGTTGACTTTTTTCATGTAACACCTGTACGTATAGCCATGCATAAATACGTATACGTATGTTTTGTGATCTTAAAGGAATTAGGTCATGAAAAGAAGTTACGCGTGTATGTAGAATACGTATACGTATGCCTAATTATAGTGAATTTAAAAGCTTTTACGTATATGTATTTTTTGTAATGTAATAGGAGTTGGGTGAAAAATAATTTAGTATAGCCATATATGAATTACACAACTTACATGCATGTATAAAAAATACATACGTTTAATCGTAGTGGTTTTAAAAGTTCTTACGCATACGTAGTCTAATCATACGTAAGTACGTACGTACGCGTATGTTTTTATATTAATGCTAATAATAGGAATCATAGTGGTTTTAAAAGTTCTTACGGATACGTAGTCTAATCATACGTAAGTACGTACGTACGCATATGTTTTTATATTAAGATCACCTTAGTATGGTTTGCACTTGTGATTTTGAGAGAGGAGAAAATGGTTGGTTTTATTTTTATTCAAAATCATGTGCTCAGGATTTTAAGGGAGTAGTTATATACATGGATCAATTTAAAAAATTCCTATTATACCCTTTTCTCTATTATAAAATAAAAACTAAAAGTAAATAAGTTTCTTTGGTTTTTAGTGTTTTCAATTATAAACCTTGTTTTCAATTGAACCTAACTCTATATATATATATATATATATATATATATATATATATAGATTGGGGATTTTCTAAAAAGGCTTAAAACTCTAAGAAGTGTAGGAAGCATTCACAAACAAACACGTGTCCATGAGGGGGAAAAAACACGGAGGGGCGTTATCGTCATTTTACGCGTTGACGCTAAATGAGATCTGTTCTTCTGAATCATGGTGTTTTTAACACTGCGTTATCGTCATCTTATGGTGTTTTTTTTACGTTTATTAATTTTGAATCCATAATCATTCATCTATGGCGAATACCGAAAGCGATGATGTTTTTGTTTGATTTTGACGTTTTCGTTTACTAATTACGAACCTCCAATCAATGTTCTGTTCTTCTGAATCATTGTGTTTTTAACATTCTGAGTCATGGTGTTTTTAGTGATCAGTTCAAATGTTAAAAACGCCATGATCAGAAGACATAGATCCCATTTGATAGTGCTAAGAAACACCATGAGAAAAGTTAGAAACGCCATGAAAAGATGTGTGAAAATAAAACACCAAACATGTCAACTGTTTTTACTGTGATCAGTTCAAGCGTAAAAAACACCATGATTCAGAAGACACGGATCTAAGAAACACCATGGCGTTAGAATTGTGGTGTTAAAAACGCACAATGACAAATATACCCCCAAATCTATCTCGCGCGTAACCAAAACATCATAATATTTACAAAACTGCCACCGCGTTCATCTGAACCGTAAACACCATAATCCGACGCCCCAGATTCCTTCTTAGCCTTTTTAGAGTTTTGGCCCTTTGTAGAAAATCCCTCCTATATATAGAGAGAGAGAGAGCTCACGGCTCGCCCCCGTCAATAATAAATGACACATATACTAGTTGGGTAGTTGGGTCATTAGTCCATTATAATTTAAACCCATTAATTCTTAGTCTCATTAGCCCATTAATTTATAATTGGGTACGTAATGAGCTAAAAAAACCAACAATTAGCAATAAACAACCTTACAACCAACACATATCCCATATTTGAAAAAAAACACAGAAGAAGACTGGAAGCGAATCAGTGACCAGAAGAAGAACTGAAGGAGAAGCAGGCAAGTTGCAGCGCCATTGCTTCAGCCTCCAAGCCGCCAATGAGCAGCACTCCAGCAGCTATGAACAACCTTACCTAAGGTTGGTTTTCTTTCACTTTTGTTGGTTTAATTTGAGTTTAGGATCTAGAGTTTTATATTTTTAAGTGTTTTTAGGTTTTGTAGATTTGATTTTTAGGTTGGTTTATCCTGGATACATTCTATTTGGTTGATAGAGTAATTCGCCTAATCATGACACTTCAAGTTTTCATTACAACAACAGAAAGGAGATTTTCAGCAATGAAAATATTTAAGACTCGTCTTCGCAATAAGATGTCAAATGAGTATCTGGCGGATAGCTTGGTGATTTACGTGGAAAAAGAAATTGCTAAAAGTTTGATTCTGACTCCATAATCGATGAATTCAAAGATCTTAAAGGTCGTCGGGCAGCGTTGTAATTCTTTTTTAAGGTACCCACAATTTCTCTCGTATTATCATATATTTTAGATCTTTGTTTTGTTAACACTTATCTAGTTTTTATATGTGTAATGTGTTAGTTGAATCATTTGTTTGAATGAAGAAATTTAGATATTTAGTATTGTTATTGTTTGACCCGACCCGAATCAAATCTTCAACCCGAAAAATATAACCTGAAACATAGTGATAAGAAAAAAAATTTCGGGTCCTGTAATTTTCAGCCCCTGTACTGAAAATGTTCAGGATCCGCCACTGGTTTTAACATTGCGTTCATCGATCTTGAGGTCATGATAAAGCTATGCATAACCTGTTGGACTCGATTAAATAGCTTGACGACCTCAAGCGTAAGGAATCCAAAAGCATAAAATGCAAACTGAACAATACGTGTTGATTGTCAATGCATGTCTTCTTGTGTTTAGTCACTTTACAAATAGCAGGTTTTAAATTAGTCTGACTCATTTTGAAAACACTACTTCATAAGCTCATTTGTGGGAAAAGAAAGTTTTTTAAGAAGATACATGTTACACTCACACATACATGTTTTCCTTCTATTAAATTTCATTTAAGAAGAGAAGAAAAACGGAAGAAAAGAAAAAAAAAATAGTTGGTATTCTACTGTTTTTTTTAGTAACATGAGTAGAAGGAAAGAAAAATAATTAGTATTCTTGAATTTTTTAAGAAGTGAAAGAAAATTAAAAGATAGTTCTTTTTATATAGGTAAATTATACACCCTTTGTAAGGTTATATAGTATCAAATCAAAAGAGATTGATTAGTAGCATATGTTGCACTTGTTATTTCAATCAAACTAAAGGAAGGGGGAGGAGGTTATGATATTTTCGATACTAAATTAATTGGTATTTATTTTGATAAAAAAGAGTGGTGTTGGATTGAGTTCCATAAAAATAAAGTTGCTTTATTTAAACAATCTTTTGATGAAACTTTGACTATTAAAGTTTAAACACTAAAAATTAATGAGAGGTTATGTTTATGTAAACATTAAAAATTAGATAACCTCATTTGACAACCATGATGTAATTTTTATTTGTAAAGATTTTTTTATTATGTTGTATGGTTTTAAGGTCTTGTTAATGGTTGTTTTTAAATAAAAATAGATGTTAAAAAAAAGTACTTTAACTTTTTAAATGGTGTTATAATAATTTTTCTTTACATTGAACTACTTGGGATAATAAAAGAACATCATGCTAAAAAAGCAACAACTTTAATACCTAGTGTAAATTATAACCTTTTTTTTCTTATAGATGTACACTATTGTTGCATGATACAAACAAAAAGTATAAAAAGCTTACAATATATAATATTATATTTACATACAAATAAACATGACTATCGTATGAGTAATAAAAGATACATAACATCACAATTCACACATTATATACTCACACACAAGCTCCTTATGTCAGATTGTCATCCATCCAAAAACATATATCTCATGTTTTTATAACCGGTCAATAATAATCTCAACTCAGAGTATTTTTACTACCAGTTATAACGTTTTAATCATTTACCATCAACAGTCTCATAACAGTATAACACCGTTAATTTTTAAGACGTGGCAACTGACATAGCAAATGACATGATCAACGCAGCAATCAACAGGTTTCAACACTGGGTTTAAAGCGGACCCAATTGTTAATTTCGAGAGGCCTCTATTCTTGATTCTGATGATGTAATTGAAATCAATTATTCATTGGCATCTTCTTCACCTTCCAAACAATCATCAAATTCATCCTCATGTTCAGAATCTTCAGTTTTATCCCTGTCATAAAAAAATTAACAAAGTTAACTGAAGTTAGTATGAGACTGCTGATAATATATGCTTAGAAAGTTATGACCGGTAGTAAAATATTCTAAGTTGAATTATTATCGGCCAATAGCTAAAGTTAAGAATATTTAAATCCAATTTCCTTAGGTATTATAACATCTCACCTATATTATAGTGTTCATTTCCAATATATGCTTCATTTGGGATGTTGAATGTGATGTTTATGTAAACATTCACCAATGGAACTAAAACTTTTAAAAATGCGTTAGTAGCATGTGTTTTTTACGTTCAACTATTCACTAGAACGAAAGAACATCAAATTAAAAGGCGAGAACTAACATCTTTTGAGTGAATTTTTTTCACTCACGAGCCAGATGTATAAAGCTCGCTCCGTGAAACACAACATCAACAATAACTACTGTATCTAGTAAATTCCACTTATACAGAGAGACTTGCGACTCCAAACATAAACTAGAAATATCTTATTATTAAACAAGTTTTAGACTTTAGTTTGAGCTAAAGCTTGTTTAATTAAGTATGCATGCCTATACATTGCAAGTAACATAGTGATACAACCAACAAACTTTAAACCATTTGATTCATAGACTTGATATATCACCATTATATTGATCTTGTTGCTTTGCTTGCTTGCTTGCCTTAATTTATCACCAGTATCATGTCTAAAAGATTTATGGGTTTTAAGATTGACATAAATTAAAGCTTATTTCACTCATCTCTAGAATAGATGATGAAATGAATCCTAGAAACAAAACCAAAATTAAGTGTTTAGTTACATAACAAGAACTATAAGATTACTGAGGATTAGGTGGTCGACTGTTCGCCGAGCAGACTCTTGAACCCCATTCAAGAAGTTCTTTGCTGGTGTCGTCTTTGTGAACGATCACTTCTATGAAGCACAAGTGATCTTCTTTCTCTCCTGTTGCTGTTGATATTGCTTCTATCAGCTCTTCTTCACATTTTACCTGTTAGTCGTTTTCGTCCGTCAATCCTTATATATATTTCCACAAATGTTATTAATTAAGGTTGATTTTCGTTGGATCAAGGTTACCTTTGCGGTCCAAAGCTTGCCATCGTCATTGTTGAAGGCTTCTACAACACCTGTGTAGTTCCAATTCTTGATCAGGTTATATGGCCCATCATGGATCTCGACCTCTATTGTGTAGCCTCCGTTGTTTATCAAGAATATTACACTCTTTTGCTCGTTTCTTATCATTGTTGTCACGTCTTGAGCTGTTACCTACACATATATGTGACGGTGTAACGGGCCAGAATGGGTAAGACTTTTTTCAGGTCAACTTTGAACATGTTGAAATGATGATAATGGTGGCAAGTTATTATTTTACCTCATATAGTTATTATTTTGTCATATGATACTGTTTTCTTAATCTACTGTTTTCAACACAAATCTGTTTCAGTTAGAACTGGTTTTGACCTCTCCAACTTTATAAAATCCTGAGTTATTATTACCTGAAAACTGCCATCCCCGATGCAAGCAATGACCCGTTTGTCGGTCAGAGCCTGGGCGTAGCCAAGAAGCGCACCGACAGACCAACCAATTGAACCATACTGCATCTGGAATTCATACCTACAAGAGTAACACAAACGTCTCTTCGGTTATACATGCATTGCCATAACTCACATGACATCTTTATAATCTTGAATGGTTATCGTACCCACATCCTTCAGGTAGCTTCAACTTCTGACAGTTAAACCACGAATCTCCTGTCTCGGCAAGAACTGCAGTGTCCCCAGTGAGCATTTTTTGTATGTGCTGGAACAAAATGTTGACCCGTAACGGCTCTTCAGGTTCTGGTGGATTCGGCTGCCCATCGGGAACAAAGATCCTGTGGTAATTCTCATAAGCTGTAGTGTTTTTTGTGATTACTTTTGCTAGTCCTTCAAGAAAATCCTTCATAAAAACGCCCCCGAAAGCGGGCCCATTGCCAATAACTACGCGATCCGGCTGCACGATTACAGCCTTTTCTTTTTTGAGCAGCAATGAGTAGCCAACTGAACTGTAGTCATTAAAAATAGGTCCTGCAAAGAGATAAGCATCGGCTGACTCGACAATCTCGCCACAAAATGACGTCCCAACTGCGCCCCAATATGTTCCAATAAAATGCTCATGTGTCTCGGGTACCATCCCTTTACCCGAAGGCATTACTGACAATGCATAGCCGCTAGCGTCTGCTAACTCTACAAACGCTTGCGTAGCAGATGCCACACGGATTTTTGGGCCGCCAACTAATACAGGCTTTACCGCCTTGTCCAAAAATGCAGCTGCAGCCTCCACAGCCGCGTCTAACTCTGGTTTGTTGCTCATGCTGCAAGAATAAAAAAAACACAAGTGGATTAAATACATATATTGTACATGGTCACGACTCACGACGAGCGTATTGGCCTCTCATATGTAACGATTATTGATTTACCGTTGAACGACTGAGAACGGGATCGGTTCCCTGGTAAAAGTAGGATGAGGTATCCCTGGCAAATTGCAACTGATGCTAATATAAACCGGCTTGCTTTCTCTAATAGCAGTTGAAATCGCCCTATCGATTTGTTCGTGAGCGTCTTCCAAATGACTAACCACGGCCTGTAACACCCACGCGACCAAATACATGTTACTTTTAACAAATATAACGCTCTAATATATTTTTCGCGTGTGTTTTACTTTTACATACCTGGTAGCAAGTAACAGTCTGGAAACACCTTAACTCCTGACTAAAATCTGGTATCCCAATAGTGTGATGAAGGATCCGATTCGTCCCGAAATCATTCGAGTTCGGGCCACCTGCGATACAAATAACGGGTAGATTCTCACTATAAGCACCAGCTATAGCGTTAATGACACTCAACCCGCCAACAGTGAATGTAACGACGCAAGCAGCAACCCCACGAGCTCGTGCATAGCCATCAGCAGCATAGCCTGCATTGAGTTCGTTGCAGCAGCCGATGTTTTTAAGGCGAGGCTCAGCGATGAGGTGGTCGAGCAGGGTGAGGTTGAAGTCACCAGGGACAGTGAAGATGTCGGTAACGCCTACTTCGACTAGGCGACGAGCTAGGTGGCGGCCCAGTGTGGCTTCCTTGTTGGTGGTGATATCTACATCTGCTCCTTCCATGTTGTGTTGTGTTGTGTTTTGGGTTGTGAAAGTGTTTAGTGAAAGAATTGAAGGTGATATAATAGTTGTGATTTGAGATTCGAAGTTGTAGGGAGAGTGTGAGGTGGTTGTTTGTGGTAGTTACTTGTGGTTCAAGACTTTTCAAACTGTTTTTTATTCAATTTGTAAAACTTATTTACTGATTTGTATTTTGTCAAGTGTTTGTGACTTTGTGTTGTGTTGTGTCTTTAAAATGATCAAAATGATGTTCTAGAAACACATTTTTCTATTCTGTTTTAGATTAGACATTTAAGAGGAAAGTTTTTACTGACCTATCAAAATATTTAATTTTAAGGGTTATTAGATTTTAATAATTGAATTCTTATATTTTAGTCGATATAACTTTAAAAATTTCATGTGGCAATCTCAATTTTTAACTTATTTTTCTATAATGATCTGCCGTTAAAGTTGACTTAACGCCGTTATTTTTTTTTGGAAATTTTGACCGACGTTATAAGGCTTTTAATCAGAAGGACGGTACGAGTCTATCAATGTTTTAGCGCTTCATTTAGTGCACTAATATAAATGCGTGTTTTGAGTAAATTATGATGTATTAGATTTGTTTGTTCGTGCTTATTATTTTTTATTTATTTCTGTTCGTTTATATTCGTAAACTGTCTGTTTGACGTTATAACGAACGAACATGTGTTATTGTTTGTGTTCGGTTAAAGTTCAACACATCAATGTTTGTTTTTTTAGTCGAACGACTATAATTCTGCAGGCTTACAATTTTAAATGTATGAATGTTATGAGAAAAAAAAGTCAAAAGTGACATTTTATAACTTTTTGATCGCAATGAATATTTTAATTTTTTCTTAAAACAAGTTGCATGTTTAATCTTAACCGAACTCATTTTTTGACTATATATCTAACCATCACAAGATAGTTTAATTGTTTTTTTAATTAATTTCCTTTTCTCTTTCCCATCTTCATTGCTTAAGAACATCTTAAATATATATCGACCAATAACAAATAACAATTCAACAAGAAAATCACAACTATTTTTTATTTGTGTATCTACAAATATATTCTTTAGCACAAAAATAGAACGAGCAACTGAGCAAGTGAGGT
Organism: Tagetes erecta; assembly: GCA_030867185.1. Taxonomy (NCBI): domain Eukaryota; kingdom Viridiplantae; phylum Streptophyta; class Magnoliopsida; order Asterales; family Asteraceae; genus Tagetes; species Tagetes erecta. Next base: position 13,529,248 of record CM061494.1, read on the forward strand.
GACTTTATAAATAAAACAAATAAAAAAACCACAAAATAATATACAACTGTTTAGATATATTTATATGTATGTTGAATTGTTGATGTACATCGTTTATACTTCTTATATAATCACGACGTTAAATTTTCACGTGCATCTACCTTATTTTACGTATTATCAGAAATATCCTGTGTGATGTATAAAAAGCACTAACCTGATGCATGCACTAAGCATATAATTTCTAAGTATATTGGTTTTCACTGCTCCCAATTTTCACATATTGTCTTCTACCGATCCCAACTATTGAATTGGCTGCCAACGGTCCCAACTTTTATCACTTTGGTAACCACTGGTCCCGTCGTTAAATTTTTTTAACGCCGTTAAGTTTTTTCCAAATTCAATACCGATGTTATAAGCCTTTTGATCGGAACGATAATATAAGTCGATTGATGAAAAAGTTACCTCAAAACGGCGATCCGAACAACGAAATAGTGCTTCAATCGGGTGTTTAAACCTAACGGTGCTTCAATCGGATGTAAAAATTTTATCTTTCAGAGAGCCTTTTCGAGAAAACTTTAACATCAATCGACACGTATTATCCTTCCGAACAAAAGGTCTAAAACATCGGTCTTGAATTTGGAAAAAACTTAACGGCGTTAAAAAAATTTAACGACGGGACCAGTGGTTACCAAAGTGATAAAAGTTGGGACCATTGACAACCAATTTAATAGTTAGGACCAGTAGAAGACAAAAGGTGATAGTTGGAACCAGTGAAAACCAATATACCTAATTTCTAAAATCCAACACATTTTGCTACACATAATACAAATTGATCACAAGTTCAATACGTTTTTATATGTACGGTTAAATCTTCTATATTGATACGTCGTTCAACAAATATCATTGATTTTAGAAGTTAGAACCTTGTTACATTGACATTGTGCTACTAGTTATTTTTAGTTCACTAGTACGTTGGATGAGAAAAAAACCAAAGAATGAAACCACAAAGAAACAAAACAACAGGGATGAGGTGGATAACATTTTCCCCGGATGACTTGAAGTGTTCCTTCTTTGTGCCATCCGGGGAGACTGGATCAAAGATCGGCAAGTTGTCAGTTGGTGGTTGGGAGGACTTCCTTGGCGGAGATAGGTTGAGATAATACTCGTCAGAGCGGAACATGGTGGCGGATGATGATCTATGCATTCTCAAGAAGATTTTGGGTAAATTAAAGATATTAAGAAATTTGAAAATGAAGAATGGGTGGTTGAAGGTTTTATAAAGGAGTGATTCAAGAGGAAAAAGTGAGAAATGCAGTCTTATTTAAGCAGCTTCAGATGTAATCAAAGGCATATGCATGTGACTATATATGGCTAAGTACAATAAATAATTTTGCAGAATTAAGAAAACTGTTACAAATATAATTTTTTAAATTTTCTTTTAGTAGGAATTATTTGTTATCAAAATACTCAAAGGACATCACCAATTGGTAATTACATGGACTCTATATTAATTTCTTTTTAGAGTAAATTGCCGTATACTCTTATGATCATGGATCACATGTTTAGTTCTATCTTAGCCGTTTAAATCATTGTGATTTTTTTATGTTTATAAACAAAAATATCCTAAGCACTAATAAATGGTGTAATTTTGTATTTTAATTGTTTTGTAATCTAACACCTTGCTAGATTGAAATAAATCATTTGGCTGTTAAAAAAAATTAAAATTTTTGTTAATTCTTTCCTGCGTACCCTACACATGAGAGGTAAAAATATCAGTTATCTCCCCCTTTTATATCATTGACCGAATAAAAATATCGACCTACATTTTAACCTGATTAAAGAGTGGAAGAAATGCCATGACATTTTTACCCCTCACTTGCAGGACACATGTGCGTGAGAGAGTTAGCGAAAAATTAGATGGAGTTAGTATTCAGAACCATTATATTAGAAAATTTAAAATCGCAAGTACCTAAATTGTTATGATGAAACTTAACTTATTAAAAGGATCAAAACACACTAACTAAAACTGCAATTTGATGTATCATGTTCTTAACACTAAAATAATAGTATATTAACAATACAAATTTAGTACTTGTTAGTTCCGATGGAAGAAACATATGTTTGTTTATCTATGTATGTTAGATAAGTAATCAAAGAAAACCAATGATATATGGTGAGATATATACTTGAACTAGATTATACCTCGTGTGTTACACGAGTTGAATAACAAAAAATATTTAATTATTATCAAGCATAATAAACAAAGAATCATATGACGAGTAAACATTATACTATAAATCATTACCATCTTGGGCGTTCTATAACACCAACAAAAACAAAACTCATATAAGAAAAATTAGAAGACGAATTACGGATTCACAAACAGAAGAATCCGATTAAAATCATACAAATCGATGACAACTTGTACTGATACAAGACACGAGCTTTGGTATAAAGATAAGAAACCGATAAACTAATGTAGTAGACAAAAACAATGTTTAAATAGTATTTAATACAAAAATTAATGTTTTAAAATATTATTGATACATATTTTGATAATTGATATTTTTACTTTTGTAAGAATATGATAATTACTTTTGTAATTGATAGAGAAATATATTACTAATATGGTAATTATTTTGTAACTGATAGGTAAATCTATATAATATTTCAAGGTTTTAGGGGGCCATTGTTGGAGGGAAATTTTTGGTTTTATAATAGGAAGTTTTAGAGGGAAAACTAAGTGAAATTTTAACCATGTATGAGTTGATGAGCTAGCTTAAATATTAATATTTATAAATCCATAAACATAATAGTTATAATTTCTTTAAAAATATTATAATTAACCCGTGTGTAACACACGAGTATTTGACCTAGTATTATATGATAGTTGTATGTTGTGTAATAGTATGAGGATGAAATATGTAATATAATATGGGCGGGAAAATGATGTTAACAATGGCTCCATTGCATGCCATGTGACATCAAAAACCCTATTTTATTAGAAAGTATAGATTATAGAAGAATGTATGGCTTTCAATCATATGGTTATCAATTCTAGTATGATATGGAACATGAGATGAAACAAATGAAAAAAAGGAAAAAAAAATGTCTTAAAAAGAAGTAAATACACATGAACACCAATTCTAATAGAAAATGATATTATAAAAAAAATTCAAACTTATATTTTTATTTTAGTACTGAATACACAGGTTTTTATTAACGGCTTTACACCGCAGCGTGCGAGCGTTAGTGACACGTTCACGTTGTGTGAAAATACTATTTTTTAAGCGTGTAACGACACGACAATGCCGCCGCAACACATGGAAAATGTCAAAATACTAAGGTAACAATTCTTTAGTACTTTATATATTGTAACCTACGAAACATAAAAATAATTTACCGTATCACGCTACCTTTTTACAAATCTAGTTAAAAAGAAACTCATAGCCCACTAACTTTTAACCCGGCCCAACAGAACAAAACCAGGTAGGGTTTCATTATAGTATAAAACTATAAACTTAACAAATCTCTCAACACCGCCGCATACTTTCACTTGTTATCAGAACTTTGTGATCCGATCGTCGTCGCCATGAGAGCTAAGGTAAAAATAATCAATTCTCTAACACTTACACTAAATTTCATTTCAATTTAAACAATTTTTTTCATAATTTGCTTGTAGTGGAAGAAGAAGAGAATGAGGAGGTTGAAGAGGAAGCGTCGAAAGATGAGACAACGATCCAAGTAGATCTGTTAACCTTTTGTTCTAAATCAGATATGTCGCATCTTTTGGTGTTGGTTTACTGTTTTCATTTATGTTCATGACTTTGATTATGCTAGTGTTTGATGATACATTTTGTTATGGAGTTTTTTTCAAACCCTAATATGTTTCAAAGATGATTTGATGGTTTTATGTATTTGATTTAGAAATTATCACCATATTGATGCTTAGCTCTGCTCTTGTCTGTTTGTTAGCACATCATTTGAAGCAGTTTTGTATTTTGATTGTTAGGATCATATCTAGAATTAATGAAATAGATGATAAAAGACATGTTATTTTGGTTGCCAATCAACTTATAGCAATGCATCGTGTACACGAAGCTCTCAACACATTGGTTTTTAGAACAAATTTTACTTTTGCTTATGTGTTGTGTAAGTAGATGTTGATCTTTAGTCTTACGTGACACACATTGGTTATTTTGATATTGAAATTTGGATTGAAGTATTGGTCATGTTAAACTGAAGCTGTTTCTTATTACATTGGGTGTGTTTTTAGATTAGTGCAATATGCTTTTGAATCGACACCCATGGCGTCCAAAACTATATATGGGGTTGTGGGTTTTTTGTGGATAGTTTGTATGTTTTGGTTAGTCAGGCCTAAATGTACAAACTTTACTTTTGTTCAATCTCAAAGCTAACGTGGATAGGGAAACAAATTAAACAGGTAACATATTCCCTGTATGTTACTTGACATCAATTAAGCATGACTTAAGCTATCAACCAAGTTCGATCTCTGAGCAACACAAGTGGCAACACAAGTTCGATCTCTGAGCCAAACGGGTTTTACCACTAGCTTGTCGTCGTGCCTACGGGCGGACGGGTTAGTGGGTTTCCCCCGAATTGGAGTCGGGTTAATAGGTGGGTTTCGGCTACCCAGCGCTGTCTGTGTTTGCAGAGCGTTTGGGGTTGCCTTTCGCCATTGGGTTACCCCGGGTAGCCTGGCTTTATTCATTTCGCTGTAAAAAAAAAGCTATCAACCAAGTGATGCGGCTCGTTTCACCATGCCTCTTTTTGCAAACATTCTGCTTCAGGCTATCCACAACGACCGCCTGTGAAGAGGTGACAATAACCCTTGAAATTTGGGGCATCTGCCTGTGAAGAGGTGGCAACAACCCTTGAAGTTGGTGGCTGTGGGATGGACGGGGTTTGGGGCATTGACATGTCCGACGAGCAAGCAACACGTGAGAAGGCACAAAAGATGGGGTGCACTGCAATTTTTTTTAAAAACAATTGTTTTCTTTAAATTTAAAAACCTAATTTTAATATAATTAAGGCGATTATTAGAAGATGAAGGTGGAAGTGAGTGACAATCTGATGGATGTTGACCGGGCTTGTTTGTGGTGTTGTGGAGAATCTTGTTATCCAACTATTAATTACGTCATGATTAACTAAAAACGAATGTGCAATTCAGAGCGATGTTTTGGAGCATCGTTTACATCAATCGCATGCATTCTCCTTCAATTCAAAACCCTTAAACATCGGGTTTAAATTCGAAAAAAACTTTGTCATTAAAATTTTTTTAACGATTGCTTATAAGTTGTCAAAGTGATAAAAGTTGAGACCGTTAGCCAGCCAATTTGATAGTATAGAAATCAAAAGGTAATAGTTAAGACCATTAAAAACTAATTAAAATTTTTATTATAATTTACAACTTTATATTGAAATAAAAATAACACCTTATATTATTGCTGCAAAGCCTGCAATTGTCACCCCACTCACACCTTAAATATGGACAAAAGTCACATAGAATATAATGACTTAATTAATGTATAACATGTGATTAAAGAGTAAGGTTAGGTGGGTGATTAAGTGCTCTCCTCACAACAAACATGTCTTACAAACACCAACTCACTACAACCCTACTTTAATGACTACAATAATGCTACATTTTTTTGCTACCAAACTCTTTAAACTATATGTAATGGTTAACGCCCTTAAAGGGCATTTTATGTCATGTAGACGGTGCTAGGCATGAGTATTATACTAAAAAGTGGCGTAGTGAGATAATCTCCATCAATGATGAGTAAGAGAGAGAATGTGTGAGAGAAATGGGGAAGAAAGAGAGAGCGGCGCATGCGTTTTAATAAACATGCCCATGCCCATAATGCCCCCGCATAGTGGTGTGCGGGACGTTATGAGGCGTTATGTGGCGTTTTTTAAAAGGCATAACGCCTATTATACATAGTCTTAGTATACTGGTTATACTCATATAGCTTAATTAACTAAATATATAATGACTTAATTACTTTGTTAAACTTTTATTTTTTTAACTACAATATTATTACTCAAAATGAGACTACAAAGATCTAAACAATATGAAAAGAAAACACAACCCTAGACTCCCAATGACATTCTAAACCAGGATGATGATAGTGTTTGCGTCTATGATAATGATATTTTACATATAGGTGAAACTGAATCAACATGACATAAGAATGGGTAACTAAATGAACGAATTGTTATGTTTGTGTTTATTCATTTAGATAAAAAATGAAAGCATTTACGTTCGGATTTCATAAAGTATTAAGTGTAATTTTAGGATTGATTCTAAAATCGTATTTCTATTCTCACGTACCTTTTAATCTTACGTTTCATCAATTGATTTGTTCGAATTTTCTAAAGTATTAAGTGTAATTTTACGATTGGATCACAAAATTAAATCCCTTTGACAAAATAATGTTTTCATTTTATAATAAGTGACAATCACGACACCGAGGGGGCTTTTTTCTTAATATTAATTGAACTTTTGTAATAAGTTACAATCGTGAGGAGGCTTTTTGAATATAACTCAAAATTTGTGGCCCATTTAAAACAATACAAAAAGTACTGTTACTAATAACAATATGTTTTTTCATATAGATTAATGGATAAGAACAAGGAAGAAAGGTGATATATTTATGATATTTGAAATCTAGCCATGGATTTGATTTAGAAATACATGTTGATAGTCTTGGTTTAGGATTATGATAGCCATAAAAGCAAGCCAAAAGTGCATGTATCACTACAAAAGTTTAAAGGTTTGGAGATCTTTTTAAATATACATAATTGTTGAAAAGGGTTTATAAGTATTTTCATAAATATAATGATTGTCATGTAAAAGAATATATAATTAAATTGGTGTTGTCTTCCTTGCTAAGGCATATTCCCTCACCACGTTCCTGCTTATAAGTGTGATAAAGCAACAGCAATAACCTTCATTTTTTTACTTTAACATTTCACACACACACATGCTTTTGATTCTATCAAAGTTAAAAAAATATATCTTAGAAATATGACAAAGCTAAATTTTTGGTTTATATAACTTTATTATACAGTTATATTACATGAGCCGAAAACTTATTTAAGACTTTTTTTAATACATCTCATAATTGGTCATACAAAACATAAAACAGTTCAATACATGCATTTAACTAAATTAGGTGTAGTGGAAAAGGTTTTAAAACATAAGTAATTCATTACATCATGCATGTAAAAGTCAGCTTAATTGAGTGAGTTTTATTTTATATTTTTTCTTAAATTTTGAATAAATTATGTAATTCAAACAAAGAAGAGTTCAATATAATATTTATAGTTTCTTTCTTAGTCTTTATTCTTGCTCGTATCATAATTTTTTTAAATTTAACATTTATCTTGCTTTACTCGTCAATTCCATCATAGAACATGCACAAGGCAAAACTAGTCTTGAGGCATGCGCTAGGTAAAACCGTCTTAGGAACACGCACAAGACAATTCCCATATTAGGAATATACAAGAAATGCACATCTTAACTTAGCTTGCAAGGCTTTTATCTTTTGAGCCAAGTTAACACTCTTTGCAAGGTACAATAGTAACACCAAGTCACCAATATCATATCACAAATAAGAAAACATTCCTCAAATTAAGTCAATGCCATGAGGTCTTAAAAGAGCGATGTCAAAGGGGCAGTAGCTCCTAATGGGGTCGAAGAAGTTTTATTTTGATATAAGTACCTATTGAAAAAATCATTAGAATTTTTTATTTATTATATGTTTAAAAAAACCTTGTATATATATGGTTATTTAGTATAAATATCGTCTCAAAACATTTTAAAACAGTAAAAATAGGAGATTTAGAACTCACCTAATTACGATAATTAACTTAATCTCTGAGTAATTTAGACTAAGGTCACACTACACAGTCTGCATAAAAGTTAACACATAAATTGGTCATTTTCAGCTAAATTTTCTTAACTTTGCGAGTCAAATTCTCAATTTCAGTGGTCATTGTGCCCAACTTTCGTTATGACTTCCTAAATTCGCTACAGCATTCTAGCCACACTGGTCCACACACCCCTGCCATCAAATTTGCTAAACTCGCTAGCGAATTTGACTAAATTGGCTGAAGGCAAATTGCTTTAAATTCGCTGGACAGGTTTTAAGGACCAACCAACGCATTTTTCACCAATAATTTTAACTTTTTATGTCAAGTTCTTTACTTTATCTCCCAAAATGCTAAATATATGGTTTTTATTTAATTACAAACTAAAAAATGTGATCATTTGTTGATTTTTTCTCACTTTTAAAAAAACTAAAACCTTAGATACGGTCAAGATTTAAAAGAGATGTTCTGGATGTGTTTCTTACCTGAAATTTTGCTCTTTTCTTGATGTTTTGATCCACAAACATTTGAATCTTGAATCCTTAAAAACAAAATCTTCAAAGCGTCAAGTTTAATCCACTTCATCACTCTACTCTCTCTTTATGATTTATTTGATTTGGATGATATTTCGGTTGATTAGGGTTACTTAAGAGTTGGTTACGGGACTTTATACCCTCTTAAGTTTTGGCCCATGCAATTTCTTTAGTCTATAATCTATCTTTTGTTTTATTTTCTAAAATAACACATAACTAAAGTCCATTTTTTGGGGTGTTACAACTTAAGACGATATGTAATGAAAAAATATGATATGATATTTTAACTCTATTCAATTTGTTTTCAAATTTTAGTTAATGTGTTTTCAAACAATTTGAATTGAAATCGAAGAGTAATAACATTTTTAAACCATATAAAACAATTTTTTTAATGTTTGTATAATAAATTGTTATATTAAAAGTCAATTTGAATTATAATTTCAATTATTCAGAAAGCAATAAAGAAAAAGTAAAAGAATTAGAAATATATAGTTTAATTTTCTTGATTATTATTAACATAAATACTTTCTATAGTATATGGTGTTTAGACAGATGACCTAGTACCAATGGGGCTTTGGCCCAGTGGTACCCAATGCGTTGTGATAGAATGACCCACTATGGTTCGAGTCTTGAGCAAACCGATTTTACCTTATCCTTGTCGCTTCACGACAAACTAGGTCTGTGGCCCAGGAGGTGGGGGGTTTTCTCCGAGGGTGGTAACTAATTGGTTCGAGTCTGCATAAAAGTTAACACATAAATTGGTCATTTTCAGCTAAATTTTCTTAACTTTGCGAGTCAAATTCTCAATTTCAGTGGTCATTGTGCCCAACTTTCGTTATGACTTCCTAAATTCGCTACAGCATTCTAGCCACACTGGTCCACACACCCCTGCCATCAAATTTGCTAAACTCGCTAGCGAATTTGACTAAATTGGCTGAAGGCAAATTGCTTTAAATTCGCTGGACAGGTTTTAAGGACCAACCAACGCATTTTTCACCAATAATTTTAACTTTTTATGTCAAGTTCTTTACTTTATCTCCCAAAATGCTAAATATATGGTTTTTATTTAATTACAAACTAAAAAATGTGATCATTTGTTGATTTTTTCTCACTTTTAAAAAAACTAAAACCTTAGATACGGTCAAGATTTAAAAGAGATGTTCTGGATGTGTTTCTTACCTGAAATTTTGCTCTTTTCTTGATGTTTTGATCCACAAACATTTGAATCTTGAATCCTTAAAAACAAAATCTTCAAAGCGTCAAGTTTAATCCACTTCATCACTCTACTCTCTCTTTATGATTTATTTGATTTGGATGATATTTCGGTTGATTAGGGTTACTTAAGAGTTGGTTACGGGACTTTATACCCTCTTAAGTTTTGGCCCATGCAATTTCTTTAGTCTATAATCTATCTTTTGTTTTATTTTCTAAAATAACACATAACTAAAGTCCATTTTTTGGGGTGTTACAACTTAAGACGATATGTAATGAAAAAATATGATATGATATTTTAACTCTATTCAATTTGTTTTCAAATTTTAGTTAATGTGTTTTCAAACAATTTGAATTGAAATCGAAGAGTAATAACATTTTTAAACCATATAAAACAATTTTTTTAATGTTTGTATAATAAATTGTTATATTAAAAGTCAATTTGAATTATAATTTCAATTATTCAGAAAGCAATAAAGAAAAAGTAAAAGAATTAGAAATATATAGTTTAATTTTCTTGATTATTATTAACATAAATACTTTCTATAGTATATGGTGTTTAGACAGATGACCTAGTACCAATGGGGCTTTGGCCCAGTGGTACCCAATGCGTTGTGATAGAATGACCCACTATGGTTCGAGTCTTGAGCAAACCGATTTTACCTTATCCTTGTCGCTTCACGACAAACTAGGTCTGTGGCCCAGGAGGTGGGGGGTTTTCTCCGAGGGTGGTAACTAATTGGTTGAAGTACTGAGCCCAACACGTCCAGTCCAGCAGCATAGGGTGGGGTTTTGCAATTGGCCCATTTGGGCTGTTCTTCGCCCTATTATTTGTCGTCCAAAAAAAATATAGATGACCTAGTTGAATGCCCAATAGCAGATTATTTACTTCTTTATTAATAAGGTTATTAAATTTAATACTCCCGCCAACCATCTTGGCTCCGAAATAAATAATTGGGGTGAACCTTCATTATGAGGAGCTCCGAAAGTGCCCCTCTAAAGTGCCTTTAAATGAGGGCAAGTTAGAACTTCGAACTCGGTCATTGCACTTCCTATATGAATATAACGATTTTTCCATTCCGTCAATCTCCGTTCTAATACATATTTTAACAACTTCCCGAAATTACAAATAGAATAATTATGAATATATAATGCCAAGTTTATTTCATAATACATATACACAGGAGATTAAAACTATAGAAAAATCATGGTGCTACAAATACAAAGTTCCATGTCAAGATTGGTGTTGTGTAAGGTTTTAGACAAACCAAAGTATAAATTTATAAGCAAAAAGTCATTGGTTTAGTAACATGTACTTTTTTTAAACGGTTAACACGTACCCTATTATCAAGCAATTATTGTATATGCGTATGCATAAATAGTCATTTGTGATACTAATCATTATCATCTTAGTGAAACGTATTAGTAATCGCTAGCCGTACCTTTACAATGATAAATTGGTCGGTACTTTATTATACGTGCCTTAATCTATATAATAATTCAAGGTTTTAGGGAGGGCAACTTTTAAGGGTAATTTTTTTATAAAAGAAAGTTTTAGAGGGAAGATATGAAATAACATGCATGAGTTGATTAAACAAAATATATTTAAATATTAAATATTTACAAATTTTTAAACAAAATGATTATGATTTTATAAATATTATTATTTAACCCGTGTGTAACACACGGGTATTAAACCTAGTCTATCTAATAAATCAAACTTTTAGTGGGCAATTTTTGGAGGGATTTTTTTTCTATAATAGGAAGTTTGGGAGGTAAAATTTAGCTAAATTTTTCACCATGCAAGTTGATGGAGCCAACTCCTTAAATGTTATATATTTACATATTGTTAAATATAATGGTTATAATTTCTTTATAAATATTACTATTTAACCTGTGTGTAACACACGGGTATTAAATCTAGTATAACATAAACCGAAATTTAAATAATCATTGTGATGTTACGCATAGTATAATATAAAAATTAAGGTTTTTAGTGTTTGTTTGTTAATGTATAAAGTTGTTCGTGAACTATTCATGGATAATTTTCAAACATAATTTTATGTGCTTGTTCATTTGGTATTTAATTGTTCGCGAACAATACTGAACACTGTTTGTAAACACAAATAGACAAATCATTGTTAATCGTTAATATTATACCACCAAAATGATGATTCATGATTATAAATAATTTTATCAAATTTTTACTTATAGAATAAGCAATGTTTTAAAAACCGGTTCAAACAAACCGGTTAAACCGATAATCGTGCATTTTGCTGGTACGATTTAAGGCGGTATTTTAATTAGGTACCATGCATGTATATCATACCACCGAAATGTTCCGGTTAAACCGATTGAACCATTAAACCGGTTTTAATTTATTTCATTTTTACAAAAAAAATACCTAGTATTTGCAAGAATAGTCTCGTTCATCGGTCACCAATCACCCGTTATCGGTCACCAATCACCCGTTTCTTAGGTACGTGACCAACAATCGATTAGTTTGGACATCCAATATTGTATTTGTTGGTTTCAGTTTTGACTCGATTAATTTATGAGTTTTTTCCCATAAAAATTTCTCAATTGAAGTTATGTTTTTCTTACTTTTTCCAAACATCTTTTTTGCAAGTATTATACATGAAATAAACCAGTTGATCCTTCTTATTTAAAAAACTTTGTTAAGAATTCAAGTAGTTTTGAAAACTTTTTTGTGATTATTTTTTATCATGGGTTAACTTTAGGATTATTTTTATTATCGAATGATGTATTTTTTTTAATCTTTTCTTTGAATAATGTTGTATTTTTAAAGAACTATAGGGTAAATAGTCACTCCGGTTAAACCTTAGGTATAACCCGGTCTAACCGGCTGAACCATTTCTAAGCGTAAAGTGTTTAACTGAACTTATAAATATAATTTTAAAAATACATAATTAACTATCGAACTTAAACGAACATGTTACCGAACGTTCACGGACTCAAACGAACGAACACAGTATGTTCATGTTCGTGCGTTTAGATTAACGAACAAAATTTTCATCACACAAACGAACTTACTGTCGAACAATTTACGAACTGTTTGATAAAATTTCGGTTCGCTTACAATCCAAAATATGTGATATATTATCACTTTACACGATAACATACAGAACATAAAACTCTTTTTATCACCGTGTGTGACGAAAACCATACGTGAGAAACCGTTTCTGCACCACACAACCCAATGTTATAACTAGTTATATATAATGTATATTACCACGTTAGTTACTTATTTCTAAACAAAGTAAAGCTTGAAAACTACGCAAATAACTACTAAAAATATATCAATTATAATATTTAGTTTTTAAATTCGGATAATTTCCACCCATGAGTCATGAGTGTGCCAAATCACCACCCACCCACAAAAGAGTAGATGCCATATGACTTGTATCTCATCACATATATATTTACCCAATTTTGTTTTCTTAAAAAACACATAGACGTGTTCGTTAATGAACCATATATGTAAATCACTCTCTATTTTATTCTAGATGCATCTCATCTTTCTCAAATCTTTAATTACGCGAACTTGATATCTTAAAAATAATGAATCTTGTTAAAATCCTGCTAACCAAAAAAACTAAATAATAACATACAGTTAAAAGACCGGTCACTTATTAATGCATTGGCATTTTTTAATTATAAATTTATGACGAGCTCAACCAAAAAAACCTTATTGTATCACTAACAAATGTTAAAAGAAGTTAAATATGATGAAGACTTGGTGTTAAAGTTAACCATTGCGTGTAGTAAATAACACTAATCAAATTAAGCACAATCATTTGAAACATTTTTTCTATCCAAACATACATATAACACCTATACAAATCTAAACTATCTCTACTGATCCAATCAACCATGGTACCCCGTGCATCACTACTTGTACTTTCAACAACTTCATTCATATAATAATAACTAGCAGTATATTCCCAATTCACCCCTCCACTCCCACTCACACTCTCTTCAGAATATTCGCACGTCGTCGTTTCATCCACGTGCCTGACCACCTCCCACCCTTCTGTTTCCCAATTTACCCCTGAGTTTAAAGCTAATTTACCAATCCTCTGTTTCGCGTTACATGGCGTCATACTTAACCGACACGTGTCGAGCGTTGATTCGCATGATGAAGAACTTGAATCACACCAATCAAACACACATCTGGGAGATAAATCATTCTTCATCATGATCTGTGGTGACGAAGGAGAGGTGCACGATAATAAAAACTTATGTTGTATTAGCTTATCGCAACTCCACCTCTCACTCCTATCACGTTTCAAACACTTATCTAAAAAATCACGTAAATCATCAGATAACAGAGTTGAATGAGCCAACTCTGGTACTTGGTTAGAGTAACCAATTAGACGGAGAGTCTCCGCTCCTTGGTCTTGCCACGCTGGCTTTCCGGTGAGCATTTCAATTACCGTACATCCTAACGACCACACGTCGGACTCTGGTCCAATGTACTCGCCTCTAACAACCTCAGGCGCCATCCACAACGGGCTTCCACGTGTCACCAAACACGAAACGCCTAATTCTATAGCGGATCCAAAGTCAGCAAGCTTCGCCATACCTCGAATATTTCCATTTAAAACATTTGTACCTTTCACATCACAATGAACAATGTTTCTAGAATGTATGTATTTCAACGCTGACGTGATGCACCACGTGTAACTTCTTAAATCCATCAATCCACAACTTCCGGCCACGTCAGCAATAGTACCGTTAGACATGTACTCCATGTGTAAGTTCCGGTACACTGACGAAAACTCACATGTCACGTCGTCTCCCAGATAGCTTACAACATACGGAGACGACAATGATTTTAAAATTCGAATCTCGTTCTCTAGAGAGTGAACGAGATTGGAATTATTTTTTTCCACGGATTTGACTGCGAAGGTAAGACCATGGTCAACGGCGAGATTGACGACACCGAATGATCCTTTGCCGATGCAATTCCGGCGAGTCCAGCTCTGTTTTGAAGTGTGATTGTTCATTTAATTGTGTTATTGAGTTGTCTGCGATTTGTTGAATAGAAGTGTGGTGTGTTAAGGTTGATATGTGTAGTATATATATATACAAGTGGAAGGTGAATAAGGATGCATGAATTTGTGACGTATGGTTTATCCTGATCCATGTGGAAGGTTACTTGGCAAAGTTGGGTTCATGTCGTATAAAACATGACAACCGCTACTTCTTTAATTAAATAAATAAATAAAACAATTTAACTATTAATTTATTTTCTTGCTTTACTTACACTTATCAACAACTTAATTCACATTTTTAATAACTAACTCCAAATCTACTATTACCTCTATCGATACGTGGCATCCGGAAGAATCTAAACTCTTAGGTAACGTTCTGCTATTTAGTACGCAAGAATGAAATGATCTATCAAAAAAAAAAGCTAATGTTTTATTGTCTTATACTAAGAAATCTTATTTCTTTTAAAGAACGTAGTTTTATTTCATTCATTTTCGTGTTTTTTTTTTATTTTTTCAAAGATTGAAATGATTTTTTTTAATTCATGACAAGAACAATGATCAGACACATACCTCAAACATGCCCTGAACCAATACCCCATGTATCGACTCATGTCTTGATCCATGTCTCGAACCATGACTAAAGTCCTTAACCATAAACCAAACCAGGACCCAACCCACGAATCAATTCATGAACCGCACGACCCTTGACTCACATCATGACCAAAATCATGAACTGAACCACAATTCTGACTCATGATCTTATCTTTGTAATAACCCATGGACTGAACTAGGTCTAAACACATGACCCGACCCAGGTCTGACCGAACCATGATCCGACCAATGCCGTGACCCATTTTTCAAACCATGACTTGGCCAATGTCCTGGCCCATTCCTCGACCTATGACCCGACCCATTGCTCGGTCCAATATATGCCTCGACTCATATCCATGTGAATGTATTTTTGTCATTTTTAAGGAATTGTATTTCATTAATTTGTCTTTTCCTACCTATAAAAAACATAAAGTAATTAATGATTTTTTTCATTCATATATACAGGGTGAAAAATAATGATCCATTTCATTCTCTTGTCCATTCTACTCCCAACTTAATTTATTTCTTTGTTTAGTTTTTCATCTCATACCAAAAAGACCCTTATCCTCTTAATCAAAGAAAAGGCATTTTACTTGCCAGAATGGAAGTTTTGTTCAAAATCCACGTGACAAGGCTTGGTAACGTGTGAGAAAGGAGATTTTTTGGGTAATCATTGGTCTTGGTGACGATCTTGAGATACAACCAATCACACTACTTAGCATAACAAGAATTGAGTTTTACAATAAAAGGTTGTGAATTTTAGCTTTACCAAAGTAAATTAATATAAATCCTATAAAAGTTTAAGTGTGTGCATAAAAATGTAATTGTATTGACTATGAGTATTATATAATACATGAGAAATAATACATATGTTTGACGTTGATTATTGAGAACATATAACCAAAGCATATATCTTATCAAATGGTGCGGTCAAAACGTGTTTATAAAATATATTGTAATGTAATTTCAATTATATGTACTTTAACCATTATTTTAGAACTACAAGAACAACCAATCACACAACTTAGCATTATTGCAACTCAAAGCTTGAAGTTTGATTCCACTTTAACTTTTAATAATTTTCATAAGATGTTTATTATGCAAAACATTATCTTTATGAATAAAAAAGGTTGATATAGAAAATTTATATATAATTGAATTAAAGTTTATACATTTGACCATATATGACCTAAAAGTTTTGCTAACAGTCCAATCCATATATGCTTTATACCAAACAACTCTTTCCTATTTATAAAGTCATTTTTCCTTCCAAAAAGGAACATGACATAAAAATTCAAACCTAAGTTTCATAAAATTTGTTAAGCCAAACAACTCATGTGGACATGGTTAATAACATAATATGTTGTATAGTTGATAAATGTGGTGGCTGGGACCAAAATTTTAGGTAAAGATATAGTTGTGGTAATTAAAGCCTTAAGGCATGTGGTTAGGAGTTTGGGTGAGTGCACATTCATGAACATTTTTATTAAGTGTTTTATGCTAGCTACATATATCAATGCATCTTTGCCAGTATCTTAATTAACTACAATCTTATCTTATCTTCCTAACCTTTTAACATAATCCAATTTTTTAATATACATAATCCCATTTAAGTATATAACTACGCGTACTAATTTTAATATCTACAATGTACTAAATGAGAAAGATCTAATTTGGTTTGATATAGGATAATCAACCTTCATTTGTCTATTGCAAATAACGCTTGGTTACTCAAAAGAATTTGGACATCATTCGTCAAGATGTATATATGTTTGCACATAACGTCTAGTTATATAGATGGGGGACATGCTTTTATTTCATTTTAGACACTAATTAAAGGTTAGATTTAAAGACTTATAGTATAATAAATTAAAGGGTTAAATTATTTTATTTTAATAATCTGAACATTAGTGTATTCATGACACAAAAATGCCACATAGGTTTTCTTCCACCGAGTTTTTGCTAACTATGACAAAAAAATCGCAAGATAGGTTTTTTGAGACACAAAACTAACCAGTTAGAAAAGACTCAATAGAGGAAATTAGTTAAAGTTGGGACCGGCACAATAATAATTTACAAAGAAAATAGTTTTTAGTAGACTAAAGTTCAAATTATTAAAATCCAGTAACACTAAAATAAAAGTTTTGTGCGGTTCGTTTGCTATAGGAATAATAGGTGTATAATTCTCTTTATCTTGTCAAAGGTTCATTTTGAAAAGTTTTGAGTTCAAATTGCTGAAGTATAAAAAATAGATCGAACGGTTGAAATTTTACCACAGAAATCTTGAACTCGATAATGCTAATTGGCATGTCAAAATGGCTTACTGCCGCCATAATATAATAATTAAAAAGAAAATGCCAGTTATATACATTAATACATATCTTATCATATCATTTGATTAATTATAACTTTTAATTTTGAAAATTTGAATGATTTTGAAAGAGTTCTTATTTTATATATCCTATCATCCTTAGTGAACTTACTTAATTAGGATTATGTCCGGTTATGATTTTAAGCTGAAACTGAATAAGTAATTCATATCGACATGTTTGTGTTGGTTACATCATTATTCATACGTCACAACTTTTTATTTCTACTTCATGGTCAATATTCATGTTTCGATGCACGAATCATGTCATACTAACTGTATTCGACTGGTTCCATTGCCGTTTTAGATAGTATGTGAATGCAAGTATCGTTGGTCCCCAATATTTGAAATTGCGGGCCGTCTTACTCCATATGATGTTTATTATCGGATATGAACAATGTAATAGGAGATATATAGTTAACCAAATGTCACCTCAACTTAGAAAGTTTGGAAATTAACTTTGAATGAAGTCATCATATGAATAGACGTGTTAGATTAATGTTTCCTTTTTGAGCGGGCAAACTTTTGATTAAGATGGGGAATTTATGACACGCCACAAGTCCACAACTCCAAATATATGTTACACAATTTCGGGTCAGTTTTAGGTTCAATACATGAACATGATCATTAGTTACACATGTCAGATGTAGGTTCACCAGTTCGGTTTACAATTTGAAGCATTTAGTTTTTTAAAGTTGTCATAATTTATAGGTATATTGGTTTTAAACAGTTATAATATTCATATTTTAATTTTCACTATGGTCCTAACTTATTATCAATTAGGTAACCAACAAACCGTTGTTAATTTAAAAAAGAACCGTTAAGTTTTTTTTTTTCTAATTCAAGAACGATATTTTAGGGCTTTTGATCAGAAAGATAATACTAGTCAATTGATGTAAAAATTGCATCGTAAGGGCCCCCGAACGACAAAACGGTGCTTCAATCGCGTGTTTAAACTAAACGGTGCTTCAATCAGATGTAAAATATTTGTCGTTCGGAGCGTCGTTTCGAGATAACTTTTACATCAATCGACTTGTATTCTTCTTCCAATCAAAAGCCTAAAACATCGACCTTAAATTCGGAAATACTTAACGATTTTAAAAAATATTAACTGCGTCCTGTTGTTTGCTAAAGTTATAAAAATTGAAACCGTTATCGGCTAATTCGATAGTTAAGCCATAAGATCACGTCTTTTAGGCCCACCTTGGTACGGTATCATTATGGGCCCGGTCAATATATAGACGGTACTAATCCTAGTTTTTTTCTAAAACATGATCCAATTATCCATACGTACGTCACATGTCACATAAGATAAGTATATATTTAATTTAGTTTAGGTGTTGATAGAATTATTGGTGTTTGATAACATTAAAAGGCGGCACACTTAGGTAGCGTTGTCATTGGGCACTCATGGTGGTGTGATGTCAACCCACAAACATGCATCATTCCAACTTGCTCTCAACTCTCGAACAACCCCACAACTAATTATTAACATTATTAATTAGTATATTACCAAGGTTGGTATGCTATTGCTAACTTAAAAACGTCTATATATGCATATAGTTTATTTAATTTGACACTAATTAAGTTGTTACTTGTTAGCTAACTAGATTTAAGACCGGGCCGCGTATTGCGGCGGCCAGGTCATTCGTATTTTACTTCGTCACATGCGTTGATAAAAAAAGTCTCATATCTCGTATGTCATGGCGCAAAACCGTAATGTGTTACATATTAAAAAACGATGAAAATCAAAAGTTAGAGGTGAAAACGATAACAATATTAAAGTCGTACTATAGTAAAATTCGAAAACTCATTAGGGGCTAAAATGACAATTAGTAAAAGTCGGGGATTAAAACCGCAAATACGTCAAAAGTAGGGGATTAAAACCATGAAGATGTTAAAGTAAAAAAAGTTGAAACACGATGTGACGTCACGTGACTCAGCCGGTGCAAAGCACCGACCTTATTAATCAAAAGTTAGAATTCAAAACGATAACAATATTAAAGTCGTACTACAGTAAAATTCGAAAACTTATCAGGTGCTAAAATGACAATTAGTAAAGTTGGGGATTAAAACCGCAAATACGTCAATAGTCGGGGATTAAAACCATTAAAACGTTAAAGTAAAAAAAGTTGAAACGCGACGTGACGTCACGTGACTCGGCCGGTGCAAAGCACCGACCTTGTTAATAACGATATACTAAGTTTTTTTTAACAGCAAACTTATATACTTAACAAGCCATTAGGCTGCTACATGCCCTCATATTAAATTTTTATTTGATTTAAACAAATGTAAATATGTAATGTTGTACTTGAAGTTTCAATACAAGCAGATTTGAAGAATGTGACAATCGATCTAAAACAATCACATATTTTATGGGCCATGATGTGTGTGTTATAGCAACCTTATTTTTTTTAAACGAACACGAAATTTCTACGGATTCATTTTCATTCAACTAGATTAATAGAACTATAGAATCATTGTATATAAACGAAAATTGAATATATTGTAGTTTATTTCTCTGTCATTCAAGGCTCCATACACATGCTTATAAACTAGAAAACAAGGACCAGAAAAAGAAACCAATAATCTATCCATGACTTAAGGCATGAAAAACGGGATCTAGAATAATAACCATAAAGAGGAAAATACTTTCTAGTAATATTCCCCCTCAAGTTGGAGCGTGAAGATCCCGAACGCCTAACTTGCCAAGTAGAGCCTCCAACTGTTTCGATCCGAGAGCCTTGGTGAGCAAGTCTGCTACTTGATGTTTGGTGTTGATGTAAACCGGTTCCACTTCCTTCGACTCGACTCGTTCGCGAACGAAATAGCAATCCATTTCGACATGTTTAGTACGCTCGTGGAAGACCGGGTTATTCGCGATGTGTTTAACTGCAATATTATCGCAAAAAACAGTAGTTGGAGCTGGTTGGACAGTGTCGAGATCCTTGAGCAGCCACCGCATCCAAAGTATTTCACTAACGGTTGTGGCCATGGCTCTATATTCGGCTTCAGCCGAGGATCGAGATACAACCGACTGTTTCTTTGACTTCCAAGATATAGGACCACCCCCGAGGAGGAGAAGGTACCCGGTTCTTGACCTTCTAGTGAAGGGACAACCCAACCAGTCGGAATCGGTATAAGCCACGAGATTGTTTCCCCCTGTCTTCGGCAATAGGATGCCTTGGCCCGCGGTTGCCTTTAAATATCTTACGACTCTCATAGCGGCTTCGAGATGACTTGTACGAGGATCCGCCACAAATTGACTTAGGGTACTAACCGAATAGGCAATGTCGGGACGGGTGGCCTGGAGATAAAGTAACCTCCCGACGAGCCGCCGATAATGACTCGGATCAACCCGATCTTCCTCCTTTCCCGCTTCCAACTTTAGACTTTGTTCCATAGGTATCGGACTTGGTCGGCATCCAAGCATACCGGCATCTTCAATAATGTCGAGAGTGTACTTCCTTTGACTAAGTACCATACCTTCTTCCGTTCGAGCGACCTCTATCCCCAAAAAATACTTAAGGTTTCCAAGATCTTTTATGCTAAAACGTTCATTCAGAAATGATTTTATCTCGCTCATTCTTGTAGCATTATTGCCAACCAAAATCACGTCATCAACGTAAATTAAGACAGCAACATATATCTCCTTCCTCCTAAAAATAAACAATGAGTGGTCGGCCTTTGATTGTCTAAAACCGGCTTCGACAAGTCCTGTAGTGAACTTATGATACCAATTTCTCGAGGCTTGTTTGAGCCCATAAAGAGACTTTCTTAACCGACACACTTTGTTTTCCTTTCCTTTATCAAAACCTTGAGGTATCTTCATGTACACCTCCTCATTCAAATCGCCATGCAAGAATGCATTGTTCACGTCTAATTGATGAACCATCCAGTTTCGTTTGACCGCGACTGCCAAAATGGTGCGAACGGTAACCAATTTGGCAACCGGAGCGAACGTGTCATGAAAATCGATCCCTTCTATTTGTGTGAAACCTTTAGCAACCAAGCGAGCTTTGTATCGTTCAATGTCTCCATTGGGCTTGTATTTAATCTTGTAAACCCATTTGGAATCGATGGCCCTCTTACCCTTTGGTAAGTCTTCAAGAGTCCAGGTTCCGTTCATTTCGAGTGCCTGTATTTCTCGTTTCATGGCTGCCCTCCAGTTTTCATTCTGCACAGCTTGTTTAAAGGTTCTTGGCTCATCGGTTTTATCGATGGCCGATAAGAAAGCTTTGTGAGAATGTGAGAAATTATTATAGCAAACATAGTTAGACATAGAATGTACCGTGGAGGAGCGTTGGTCGGAAGCGGGCGCGGCATGGTCGAGGGACGGTGGTAGTGAGACATCATACCCGTCTAGTCGTTTTGATCGAGCACGTTCCCTTCTTTCTCTCGGTTGTCGTTGAGGAGGTTCGGCCTCATTTGATTGCTGGGCCTTGGCCTCACCATTTTCTGGTTCGGAACTCACGGGTCCAATTGGATCCACGTTATCCTCAACCATATTTTGTTGATCAGCCACTTGTATCTCATCATTGTTCTCATTTTCATTTTCTACAGCGGAAGTTGGTGTATGATCAATATTGCATTCTTCATTATGGTCTCCATAGTACCAAGGTGGGAACCCGAAAACACCATCGTCTTTCGAAACACGGTTGTGTTGGTCACCTTTGTAAGGGAATGTGTCCTCAATGAACTTGACATCTCTCGAAACAATAATCTTACCCTTTTGAACATCAAATATTTTGTAACCTTTTGTTCCGACAGGATAACCAAGAAATACCCCCGGCTTCCCCCTTTCTTCGAGCTTGTCACCGCTCGTGTCGGTATTTCTATAGTAGGCGAGACACCCAAACACCCTTAAAAAATCAAAATTCGGCCTTTCATTGTGGATTATTTCATATGGCGTCTTGTTATTTATGACTTTGGAAGGAAGACGATTGATGATGTGTGCAGCGGTTAACACGCACTCCCCCCAAAATCTCTTTGGTAGGTTGGCCTCAAACCTAATAGAACGTGCCGTTTCAAGAAGATGACGATGCTTTCTCTCAACAACGCCGTTTTGTTGAGGCGTGTGTGGACATGTGGTTTCAAGAATGATGCCATTTTCGGCATAAAACTTGGTCATGCGATTAGAGGTAAATTCTCCTCCATTGTCACACCGAATACGTTTGACTAACTTTGAAAATTGGGTTTTGATGTATTGGTGAAAGTAAACAATACAATCGCTCGCTTCGTTTTTATGTTTCAATAAAAATACCCAAACGCCCCTGCTATAATCGTCAACAATGGTGAGAAAATATCTTGCTTGAGTGAGTGAAGGCGTTCTATACTTCCCCCATATGTCACAATGCAAAAGCTCAAAACAATCTTTTGTCTTAATAGAACTAATAGGAAACGGCAATCTTTTATGTTTTGCTTTAACACAAGAATCACAAAACGACGTACTAGTTTTTGAAGGAAATTCAATAAAATCAAAATGAGAAAGCTTCTCATGTGAGGCGTGCCCCAAACGCCTATGCCAAGTATCCATAGTTACCATTAATGCCTTCCTTTCACTACCCACCATGTCCACCTCGTAAAGACCATTCGCGCACTCACCCGCTCCAATCAACCTCCTTGTTTCTAAATCCTGCATCACACAAAAGGTTGGGAAAAAGGTTACTGCACATTGTAGATCTTGTGACAACCGACTAACCGATAAGAGATTACACATGAATTTTGGAACGTGCAAAACATTATCTATTTTTAGACCATTTGGTAAAGTGCAAGTCCCTCTTCCTTCTACGGGAACGAGTGAACCGTTAGGAATAGAGACCGGCATCTCATTCAAAATTTTCACTTTGTTTTCAATCCATTCTTGCATGTGCGTTATGTGCACCGAAGCACCCGAATCAACGAGCCACTTACCTTCGTGTCTAACGTTACCTGCAAAGTTTTCTGTCAAGGGGGTTTCGATCACTTCTTTCTTCCCAAACATGTTTAAAAATTGTTGGTATTGCTCGTTGCTTAGCCCCGGGAGTGGGCTCTCTTCAACATAGGCTGCTTTCGGGCTTGGCTTCATAGCGAGCAGTTGGGTTCTAATGGTGGAGTTATCTTCTCCTGCCATTGTTCTCGGTGGTCAGTGTGTTGATGGTAGAGCAGTGTATAACCCGCTCTGATACCATATAAACGAAAATTGAATATATTGTAGTTTATTTCTCTGTCATTCAAGGCTCCATACACATGCTTATAAACTAGAAAACAAGGACCAGAAAAAGAAACCAATAATCTATCCATGACTTAAGGCATGAAAAACGGGATCTAGAATAATAACCATAAAGAGGAAAATACTTTCTAGTAATATTGTATAGTAATGCAGGAGCATTACTAGAATATTGACTTTCAGAGGTAATTCAACGACATATCATTTATTTCGGTGATTACCGACAGATTAAAGAGAGACTGAAAAAAATCAAAAGATAAAATATTTTTTTATGTGTCAGTAACTTTTTTGTGATATTTATATTTGGATCATAGGCATATTTGAAGCTAGCTTAAAGCTTAGATTGGATTAAAGAGTCTGTGTTTGAATTGTGTCGGGCTGAAGTAAACTGTGACGGGTTTAACTTACTTAAATAGGCAAGTAAAATTAGTTAAGATAACATCTTTGTGAAATAGAATATTATAAATTAAAATTTATCTAAGTAGGCAAAAAATCGTGAATTGTTATTGTTACAAGACTCATATAGATCTATAAATATTTATGATTTATGAAGATCCATGATTATAGGTCATATATACCAGATGAAACTGAACAAAAAAAAAATGAAATACAAACAAAATGCATATATAATATAATTGCTGCCTTGTTTGGACTTAATTGGGAAATCGGGTGACAAGATGTACAACTCGTATATATGTTGTTAAAGACTTGAACATCGAATTGATTTGCCACCCCCATATATTCCCTTTGTTTCTACCATATCTTAATTAAATACCTTTTAAAATTAATACATTTACATAATACAATATATTGCTTACTCTTCAAATCTTTTCTCCTCTGCTTCCTATTCGCAATTTTCCAAAATTCATGGCCAGAAATGTCATTGGCGATTTCTATCAAAAAAATCCTTAAGTTAACTCAAACATAACAATTTTAAGTTCCTTACATGTTAAGTATAGATATACAAATAGCATTCTATTCCATTTAAGAGTTCGGTTATAATTGTTAAAAGAAATGGTTAGCAACTAAAGAGTTGTTAGGAAAATGCTGAATGATTAATGTTGAATGGTTAAAAGGTCTGAATTGTTAAGTGTTGAATGATTAAGAGGAGTTGTTTGGTTGGACATCTGAATAAGATTTTAAATTTTTTTCTTCATTTTGTCCCACATTGGAGTGGAGACAAAACCATAGTTCACTTTGTATATGCAAGTCTTTATAACATGTTAACTTCTTATGTTATGTTTTACTCTAGCATCTACTGGCGCAGAGGGGCAAATTTGGTTTGATTTCTTGCCTCAATGCGACGCTTATGCAACTCTGAAAACTCGGGTCCGTGCGATTGTAGTTTTTGAATCACAATTCTTTTTTTTTTCCTTTGCGTTTTTTCAGCAGCAGCTTGGTCGCGTTGCTTTTGCAGCAGCAGCTTGGTCACATCACCCAACCTCTGAACGGCTCAGCTACACAGCAACTCTGAACGGTTCTGAGGTTCCTCTAACCGATTCAGAGGTGAACCCGTTCAGAGGTGCAACCAAACACAGCAAAGCCTCTGACCGATTAAAGGTGAATCCGTTCAGAGCCCATTAAGAGACTATCAAACAACCCCTTAATTCTAGTTCCCGGAATATAATTTTGTTAATTACTTAACTACATTAGCTCGCAAATAGTAGTGAAATCAAATTTACCAACAATCTTGTTAGATGCATGGTTGAACTAAAATCACTTTTTAAATCATTTATATATCTTCAAAACCAACTCGATAAGTGGTAGAAGTCGAAGGATGTATGGGACAACTTAGGCAAAGTGTTGTATAAGATCTTGTAAATGATATTTATATTGATCTTGTATAGATATGCATAATTAAAGTGTGGAATATTCTCATGTATTATTAGTTAATTAATTATATGTGGACATAATTTGTGTACCCCCAAGATGAAGCTACTTGTAAGTTGCAACATTCAAAGTATCTCTTCCTGGTACCAGTCCGGCCATGTACTTTGACTTAGATGTGCACCTACATTGAAGCCCAAGGCTTCAAAAGTATAATACATGTAACCAACCAAATAATGTTTTTCTTTTAAAAAAAGTTCAAACAAAAAACTTTTAATCAGAAATGTCTAAGTTCATGCTATAGTATTAAAAAGTATTTAAATCTAAAGATACAGATTCTCGTAGCATTGTTTTTGTTTGATAGTTGAAGAATTATGAAATATTTTTCATTTTATGATATTAATAATTATTGATTAATATAAGTTAAACTTTTGAGTTAAGAATGGTTTGAACTAAATACTACATTATTATTAGTTATATAATATGTAAGTATATATGTAACTTATCTTTCTATCAAGTGTGATATTTAACTTAAAATAAGTAAAAACTTATAACTTTTCTTATCAGTTTTATTTCAATTTTTATATATTTTTAGACTGAAACACCACTATTTAAATATTAAAATAATACATATTTCTCAAGAATTCTCACTCGGATATTAATGATAATTCCAAATAGATCATAAAAGATAATAGTATTAAGCCAATGAAGTGCACACTAGTTTGAGTTTGTAATGATTTCTTTATATTAGAACCTTATTGGTTCTTTGGGACTAAACCCCTAAGCGATGTGAGTTCCAAGAGGATGACCCCCTTAATTGGTGGGGTCTTGGTGGGGTCTGGGGCAACACCCTTAGGCGGACTCGATCAAATGGGTGACTACCTCAGCTTGGTCTAAGGGGCTACCTTGCCTAGGCTCAAACGGGGTCTTTGGTTAGGTGGCAAGTCGGCAACCTATTGCTCCGTAAAGAATTCATTAGAATCTTAGTTTCTAGAATTTCACATGTGAATTTTGGTATAAAAAAGAGCGCAAATTTTTTAAACTATTACTGAAGGCAGTTTCCGGCTAAGTATGAAATCGTTGTCAATTGGCCATTCTCTCGAAGATTCTGGGTCCGGAATATTACACATAATTTGTTGTCGTTTGAGTTGTCTCCGATTGATAAATTCTGGTGAATCGCAAAGTTATTTCGATATGAAAGTGTCCACATGAGTCATGACTATCAGATTATTCGTTACAAATTATTTATTATCATAGAATTTAGATTTTAATAATAAAAAAAAGTTAAAATTGATCTTTCTTGAGTGAGATGATGAACCAAAGAATTTAGGGGCATTTACATATATCTCATTCCTAAGATTTTTTATTACATATTTACCCGGCCCTAAAAATTAATTACATATTTTCCCTTTCTAAAACACATATATTACACATTTACCCATTTCATTAAAAATAACTAATTGAATTACTCCGTACTAATTTACCCTTAATGAACTAATTAAATGATTATTTACATTTATCTATTTTTTAAAAGCATCAATTACATATTTTACTCAAATCAAATCTATTAGACCATTATCTTTACAATTTTTTTATATTATTTTATTTTTTAAACGACGTTACAATTCACTTGTTTATTAAAGCTCGTCATGGATATAACTTTATGTTTGTCTTAATCTCACCCATATGTTAATTTATTAGAATTGATAGAAAAGGGTAATTGTGTCAACTTTTAATGGAATGGGAAATATGTAATAAAAACTAAGGGTTGGGGATATATGTAATTAAGAAGGTTAGGAAGGGGAAATATGTAAAAATCCCAAGAATTTATGTCAAGGTCCATTTTAGAAAAAAGTAAAACACGATACTCTTAATCCAACAATCGTATCGAAACCTATAACTATATCTACATATAACGATGATCATTATGTGCTTTGGAGTACAAGCACATCATATTTGTAACATTTGATGTAGGGAATTATATATAGGATGTGAAACGTAACAAATGTGCCAGGTCTCGAAACTAGTTCTAGAAAGATGGGATGCTCTATGATACATCAATTTAGTTTGGGTTCACACTATATTAGAATGGAATAACTAGCTTGGTGCGTTTTGGTTGTCAGTTTATTGTAAAAATCGGTTTAATACTGATATAAAAATACATGTCTAGAACAATAAAATAAAAAATAAAATAAAAATTTATTACATCATTTGAGTAGAATCAAGTTTCGTGGCAAACAATAAAGAACATCTACATTTTTCCCTCACGAACAAATACTTATCTTCGTTCCGAAGCTTGGTCACAACAACGTCCCAGGGATGGTTTGATAGGAATTGATTTTAGTACGTGTTTTCCTAGTTAACCTGGCGAAGTATCGATCCTTTTCCGGCCAGTAGATCGAGCTGATTTTGGCTTCAACATCCACAGTTATTATCTTATTATTAAGTCATGACTCATGAGGTTTCATGTATATTTTGATTATTCGAATGGGTCCAATGGGCCGTGCATGTACTAGATTTTGAAGGCAATGAAAATATTCTTATACTAGGTTTAATACCCGTGTGTTACACACAGGTTAAATAATAATATTTATAAAAAAAATTATAACCATTATATTAAACAATTTGTAAATATATAACATTTAAGGAGTTGGCTTCATCAACTTGCATGGTGAAAAATTTAGCTAAATTTTACCTCCCAAACTTCCTATTATAGAAAAAAATCCCTCCAAAAATTGCCCCCTAAAAGTTTGATTTATTAGATAGATTTATTAAAACGTGTTTTCGTGATCTTAGTTTGAAGGTTATTAATTTCTGATTTTGGTTTTGCTTTTAATTTTAGGATTTTGCTTCCTTGAGAAGATAACGGTATTATTATTGACTTAGCAAATACAATTATTTAAATCTTATTCGAGTTGAAACTGGTCGGCAATTTCGTTAACTATATATTTTGGATAATTGACAATTTCCGAACCTTTATTCATTATAACATTATAAATAATAATAATAATAATAGCAATTATTACTGTTGGTATTATTATTATTATTATTATTATTATTATTATTATTATTATTATATATTATTATATAAAGGTAATAATAATAATGTCATGTTTTTATTTTGGGTAGCAACTACCAAAATATTGTATTAAACCACAATCAAATATAACATTTTACATACAATCGAAAGAAAAGAACAAATGAATTGTGTTATTAATATTAACTAGGTTTTTTTTACCTCGCACGATGTGCGAGTACATGATTTGCGGATGTTTTAGTCATTGTTAAGGGCTTACTTACACATTTTAGAAGGCTATACAAAAGAGAATTACGGGTTTTGATGGTTACAAAAGGATTTTGGGTACAAAAGATCGAGGTCGTTAGTTGTTGATGTCTACTTGTTCCTCCAAAACATTTTGATTGCTTCAACCTATTGACTCTTTTTTGTTTCATCATTGCTGCTTGGTTCTGTCATCAGAAGATGTTTGGCATCATGTTCCTTTGAGGTGGTCACATAAGAAGCTGGAGCAGTTTTGATTTTCTTTGTCACATCATCTTTTTGAACCTTTGTGAGGTTAAGAGTACGCTTGGCTAAACTTTCTTGTGTGGTTGTGGAATGGACTGGTGGTTCTGTTTAAGAGCTTTTGTTAGACATGTTTATTATTTATGTTAATGGTTAGAGTATATGTTACCTTGGGTGATTTGGGGAGTACGTGAGGAACATGCCGTGTTTGAATCTTTAGCAGGTGTAACTGGAGCTTCATTTGGCATGTAGACAATTTTATTTATGTTGCATCTACAAATTCCACTTTTTGATCCTTTGAGCACTTTTAGATACACTTTAACAGGTTTGTTGATGATAGCTGACAGAAAAGCTGGAGTATGCTTTAGATCGATTGTTGGATGTGACTTTATGATATTGCTACATGGTTCATTTAGCAACTCAGTTAAGGCTTCATCAAAAACCGTTGCATTCATAGTTCCTGTTGGGTCAGACAAAACTGCCTGCATGCGATAACTGAATTTTTTGGTTGAAATTAGTGTGACGATCTTTATATGATAAAAGTGTATGAAGTTTTGTGTTTACCTGAAGATGGGATTGTCAACAATGTAATCTTTTGGGCAAAACCAACCGTCAACGGAACTTGTTAAAGGTTTGTTGCATAATGGACAACCAATATAGCACCATTGTTCATTTTTAATGTCTGATAACTTTCCAAAGACTACGTATCTTGTATCCTGTCATAAAGTATTTTTTTGTTTAGTGTTTAGTAAATGGTAGAATATAAGTTTATTTATACCATATACCTTGACTTCTGAGGCAGATTTGTTTGTTAAGCTTTCAATAGTCTCAACTATCTCTGGTCCCAACAAAAGACGTGCTCGAATATTGGACGCAGCTTGTGGGGGTTGATCAAAACTATATTGGTAGATTAGTATTTGGTTTAGATGAATGTGTAAAAATCAATGATTGTAACTTACATTTTTAGTAATTGGTGTTTCTCAGGAGTTGATGGATCCAAGTATATATATGTTGCATTTGATGATTGCATATAAATCCTTTCTGTATAATATTGTAACTATTAATTGTTATGTTGCTAAGATATTCAAAAGTGAAATATTTTAAAGAAATACTTACGGGCAAATGATTTGACCTTAAGAGCTGTCATGGCAACTATTCTTGGTGGTACAGCAATTTCAAGCACTGGCCTCGGGTATCTTTCAAGCGATCCTATGATCTCCTCCCATAAGTTAACTTTTATTATTTCGGCACTGTAATATAGTAAAACATCAGATGTGTTTTTTATTTGTGTTGCTTGAAAGTATATTTAAAGTTACCTGCAATCTTTGATGATGAAGGAGACATATGGCTTTTTACCAATTGTTTCTCTTGGTTGGATATCTAGAAGGAGTCCTATGTAATCTGAATACAATGACATGATACAAATGCTTAGCTAAGTATATATATGACACTAAGAAATTTGGTGTGTTTAATACATACCAATTACTTGATTATCCTTGTCACATGCAGCTTCCATTCTTTCACGGGATGCAATATCGTAAAATTCCCTTGGCAATTCTTCATCATCTTCAATTGGGTCGAACCTTGTTGCGCTCCCAAGTACTAAATTGCAACAATGAGTGAGAGTATTTGAGTGTTTATCTGGATCTCCGCACCCATACCTTGTCAATAAGTAGCATGAACCCATGGTAATCATGTTCTCGACAGGTTTTTGCTCACTTCCGGATGCGTTTCCTTGAATTGCGTAGCCCTACAACAGTATATGTTAATTTTATAAATAATATGAATATAGATTTAATATTTTTGTGAGGTACCTGTTTGTCCACAAATAGAAAACATGTTTCATAATCACGGAATGAAGGATTCCATTTCCTAATCGCTCGTAACTTGAGTGGATATGCTTTTCCACCGTTAACAATATGTGAGAGATCATACTCTTCCATTTCTATTAACCTGCTAGTATTAGAGAACAAATGTAAGGTAAGATAGTTATGTATATGGTTTTAAATTAAAAACCAATATGTGAGTATGAAAACAATAACAAAATAAACCTCATTTCTTTCAACGGATCTTAGTAGGTCTTGATAAACAATATTTGAAGTTGTATTGCAACATACACTACTTGAAGGTTTTATAACAACTTTCACAGAATCAGGTGATGTTGCTCTAGATAAAGCAACATATAGTTGACCATGACTAAATACAGGCTCAGCTAAATATATCCCTACTTTACTTAAAGACTGCCCTTGACTTTTATTTATACTCATAGCATAGCATACTTTAACAGGAAATTGTCTACGGGTAAAAACAAAAGGTCTTTCTTTGTCATCATCTACAAAATTAATCCTAGGTATGAACACTTTTTTACCAACAGAATTACCAGTAATAACAAAAGCCTCTATAATCCTGGGTAACAATTGTGAAACTAATAGTCTTGTACCATTACATAAGCCAGATTTTTGGTCTAGATTTCTCATGAGCATAATAGGTGTATTTTTTTTTAATACTAAAGCATGCTTTGGAATTCCAGAAATATCTAACATGTTAAGATACTCAATAGGATACATTGCATCTATATCACCTGCATTATGTGAATGTGGAACCATACTATCAGTGCTATAATAAGAAACCGAATCACCATTACACATACTAAGGACCAAATCATTAATTTCATTAACAAACTCATTTTTTGGACATATAATTCCTCTTTGAGCAAGAAGATGAGCTGTTGGATGTTGTAAAAGATCATAATCATAAACAAAAGTAATCAACTTGTTCAACCCGGAATCATTGTAATCAAAACAAAATTGATCTGGAATGTTTATTTTGTGATGGTCAGGTTGTTGTGGGTTTTCAATTACTCCAGCTACTCCATCACCTATAGAAAGCAGCCATCTAGAAAACTCTTCTGTTGGACATCCAACAGAATTATCTGCACTAACACCGGAAAGACGCATATTGGTTACCAACTTGCATACTGTAAAATGCTGCCACAAATACGAAGATGGGAGGCATGATGTAAGAATTTGAGATTTTGATGCTTTTCGTCTAACAGGAAGTGTTTGTCTAAAATCACCTCCCAGTAACATGGATTTACCACCAAATAAAATAGAACGATTGCCTGTTATATCTTTTAATGTTCGATCGAGTGACTCAAAACTTCTGCGGTCGCTCATAGGTGCCTCATCCCATATAATTAAACTTGTCTCTAATAGTAGCTGAGCAAGCTGAGTATTCTTCTTAACATAACAAACAGAGTCTTCTGTCAGATTCAACGGTAACTTGAAACGTGAATGTGCTGTCCTACCAGATGGTAGTAGGAGGGATGCTACACCAGAAGCAGCAACAGCAAGTACTATTTCACCCTTAGATCTTAAAGTTGATATTAACGATCGCCAAAGAAAGGTTTTTCCAGTCCCTCCATGACCGTATACAAACAATAACACTTGACATGATGTAGCCAAAGAATTCATAACCTTATTATATATAAATAGTTGTTCCTCATTTAACTGTGAATGAAGATGAACGGATTCCACAGCCAATGCCTCTTTATCATATGATTTTTCTTCCAAAATTAAACGATTGGATATGGTAGTAATAGAAGATGTGTCAGGCAAAGGTAAACCAAAATCCGACAATGATCTAGACGTAGAGCAAGAATTCAAAATATTCTCTAAATCTAATAATATAAACTGCTGAATAACATAATCATCCATTTCCATAGAACAATTGATATTCTCATTACGAACACGATATTCAAAATCTTCTCCCATTTTTTTCCAATGATCCCCCCACAACCCTTTTGGATTAGAAACATCACAAAATAGCAATAAATGAGCAAACAAAGTCCTAAGTTGAGATGCTGTTGCCCATGTTGCCGCTTCTTCAAGGGTCGTTGACCACTCTAAATCATTCCCGATAAGACCTAACCTTTCACATGCAGACCTATATGTAGGATACACAATACCAGAAACTGTACGTATATCATCAAATGAGCAACACCCAACTTGTGTATTAAGTAACAACCTTAGGTAAAAAACCTCTCCTGATGATGGGTGAACATATGCAAGCCTTCCAACACCTGCGACCCTCTTAGTTTTTCTTCTGTACCATTTTTTAGAGGTTTGATCCCAACGATATTTGCTTAAATAATCAACATACCTAAGACTTAAGCCATCAATAGGACCTTGAAAATTAACAGAAGACTCTTCTTTATTATTGTTCAACCATTCAGTCAAAGTTGTCTTCCCTTTGTTTTCATCCTCACTAATTTCCACCAAAGATTGATTATCTCTAAACGTTATGTTTTGCATACCTTCCAAATGAACAGCTAAAAGTTGAACTGGTGGGTTTCTATGATGTATTGCAAAACCAAATATTCTCCATACAGCCTCATATGGGCAAATATAACGCCCATCAACAAAATTACTAACCTCATCTATTATAGACACATTAGAAGAAACATCACAACTTTGGCCATCGACAATGTTAAATCTAATTCTATCAGCACCTTTTGAAATATATTTAAATAAATACTTAATAAGCATACTCCAACCACAATACTCAACGTTAATGTGAGCATCAAAATGTAGCAATAAGTCACGATTATAAGGAATAACAAAAGTATTGTCAACAGGAATACCTTTTTTAACGACCGATTGGTTATCAATACGACGACGATAATGAACATAACCTTCTTTATCAAAAAAAGTTTGTTCCTCGTTGGACTTGGGAAACTTCTTAGAACAAACACCTTCCTTCATACATGAACATGAAGGATTTTGAACGCCGCAAGGTCCATGTAACATACAGTCTGTGACAATGTTGAACAAAACTGGATCAGCAACCTCATTAGGTAGTTCAGCAGAAATATAACGATCTACATCATCGGCTTCCTTTATTTTCGCTTCATCAGAAACCCATATTAATGTATGACAATGAGGAAGACCACGTTTTTGAAATTCGATAGTATATAACTCTACAAATTTAAAAAAAAAACTACATTAGAAATAAAGACATACAAAAAAAAGAGAAAACTATAAATAACAAACAAACATATGTTACCAGCTTCAACAGGGCCAAATGGCTTGTTAGTCTTCAAATACTTAATAAAAGCTTTCACCTTTAATTCAAAAACACGAACCACAATGTCAGGACGATCATTTGCATTAATGCATTTAACACGTGCTAACTCACGCCGAATCTCAGGCCAACGTGCATTGCAAGTAAATGTAATAAAATATTGAGGATTACCATAGACACGACACAAAGCCAAAGCATCCTGATAATGCTTATACATATACCTAGGACCACCAGTAAAAGAAGATGGCAAGATAATTCGTCTACCGACATCACGACCTTCCACATCACCTCTACAAACGGCATCATGAACACCACTCAAGAACTCTGATCTAAAAGTATCTTGATTAGAACGAACAAAATCCAGCCTACATTGTTCAACACAAATATAAGCATCTACCATATACTGCTGCAACAAACGCCCACACTTTAACAAATGATTATAAGAACCAGGGCGATCATGAAATAAAAAAGAATAATACATAGAAGGAGACATTCTACGACCATCTTCACCATCAGGTTCAACCAACAACAATTCTGGAGACCAACCTAGTTCACCCCGAGGAAACAAAATAGGATACTGTAATGGCATGTAAGAAGGATGCAAACGACTAATTCTACGCGGATGGTCAGCCTTACTATGTATAATAACATCAAAATCATGTGAAGATAAATCACCGCCAACAACAATTCCACCAACAACCCCAGAAGACGGAAGATCATAACGTCGATCAGAACTCCTACTATATAACCTAACTCCAAAATCAACAATCTCAGATCGTAGACAAAGATCCCTTGCAGTACGAAATAAACGTACAAATGCATTTTCAACATCAAAAAAAGAAGAAAGAGCAACAACAATAACCTGCTGCAATTGACCATCCCCATCAACGGTCGAAAAAAATCGAAGACGATTAGCAATCTCGTTTTCAGAATCATATACATACAACTGCAAAAACCTAGGCCTTTCACCCGGTTCAGGACATAAAGAACCAACCCAATGAGAAATCTGACCAGCAACCTTGAAAACATATGGTGAGCCCCCAATATTAACACTATCATCCACTGAAGCCCCAAAAGAAGTCATACAAAACATGTAGTTGTAAGCCCTTATATTACGCATAAAATGATTCGATAACACTAAATCCTTCAACAATTGAGGACAATCAAACAAACCAACAACAACCTTCCCATTCCTACAACAACCAGTATACTTAGGAGCAACAGAAAGAGGAACAGATTTAAGACGCTCCACAAACCAAAATGCAGCCCCACAATGTTGACAAATCTCAGTACAACTCCCCAAATCCAAATAAACAGAGGATACTGATGAGAACCCACCAGCAACACTTTCAACACCAGCACTAACACCAACCCCAACAACCTGACCACGAACAGAAGAACGAACCCTAGAAGCTCTACATAACAATTGCCGAGAAGAAGAACTGGAAGCCTCAAAATCATTACCACCCACATTACCCAACCCAGTACGCTTACGTTTAGGCTAAAAAAACAAATACATCACAATTAAACACAGACACAAACACAAACAAAATCAACATACCACTTACCGGCATAGAGAAGCAAAGCGAAAACCAAGACAATCAACAACCCAAAACAACCTGACTAACAACACATGCAAGAACCAAATAAAGAAATCCAACAACAACAAAAAGAAATAAGATCAACCTGCACACAAAACAACAACATCCTAAAATGCAGAATATTAACAAACATAAACAAAAAAGTACAACAAAACAAACTCACCAGAGATAGATGAAATGATGTACCGGAAGAAAAAAACCAGAAACAATGAACACAACAAAATGATAATATTATATCCTAATAAACTAAAACAAAAAAAGTAACCACATGTGGCAAACAAAGACAACATACACGACAAGGACAAAAAAAAACCACCAATACTAAACTGACACTCAAAAAGGCAACCAATTAAAAGTCAACACATAAAGTAAAAACTGTTCATAACTTTCACTAATTAATATTATATAATATATAATGTAAGATGTATATAAAATAAAATAATCACAATCTATCAACAAACTTAAAACAATAAACTGAATCAAATACTACGTATAACATTTTCATACAACTGAAAGAAAAGAATAAATCAATAAATAAATTGTGTTATTAATGTAAGATGTATGTAAAATAAAAAATAAAAATCTACCAACAACTATGAACTTAAAACACTAAACTCCATAGTTTTGTTGATAATACTCGTACCTTGCACAACGAATAACATCAACAAAACCGACCCAACTGAACTATCATCACACTAATATCGTCAATGGATCCTCGAGAAGCCGAGAGTTCAACAAGTTTCTTGCAAGCCAAAACAGGTTCCAACTTATCATTACCTATACAAAAAGAGCGAGCTAAATCAACTGCTTCTTGATTGCTCACTTTGTCCCATAATCCATCGGAAGCCATGATCAAGAACTCGAATTCAGGCACAATTTTGACAACTTTTGACTCGGGTTCAGCTATTATCCATTGCTTAAGGCTTCGATCACCAATCGCTCTTGAAACGCCTAGCGATCCAAGTACTCTTGGCACACCACGAATGTAATCAACATACCCACCCTACAAAAACATACCAAAATGCTTTAGTAATTAGTAGGGATATAAATCATGTGTTAGCACACTTGTTGAAGTGTACACTCAACATATCCGGTTTGATTAAACTCATCGAACCTAAGCTTCTCAACCCGTTTTTAAACAAATGCTTAAAAGTTACATAAATTTCATGTTATGTTCGGGTCGTGTAAATAATGAGCACACAAATGACTTTTTATTGTTTAAGATTGTGAAGAAGGTACTCACCAGTTTTTCAATTCTAAGCTTCTCGTCGTGTCGTGAAGGGCGATGATCAGAAGTGAGAGGTGTCGCGGTTCCACCAACACTCACGACCGCACGACAATCGCCAGCATTCGACACGACAAGGTTATTATCTCTAATAATCGCCGTCACACAACACGATCCACCGCAGTTTTCTTGATTCAAAAACTGTGAATCTGTGCTCATATAACCTCTTTTAACAGCTTCCATTATCTCAATCTCACCCAATTCTTCAATTTCCTTCATAATGTTCTTATCTAGATTTTCAGCTACAAATTCAGCACCTTTTGATCCACCATGCCCATCATATACCCCAAAAAAAGCCTGAAATAAAATAAAATAATTTTCAACTTCATGAAATTAAAACAAAAAATTATATCAAATTCGATCTAGACAAACACATTTTTATATAAATTTTTCTAAGTGTGGTACGTCGAAATAAAAGACAAACGAAACTAAGTCGTTTAAATTATACCTGTTTGTTACTATTATGTTCGTTCGATTTGATTACAGCTTTAAACCGATCTTCCATGAACTCTCTCTTCCCTTTCTTACAACAAACCGCATACCCATCTCCCTCAACCACCACCTCCTTCCACCGGTCATCCTCCGCCGTCTGCGACGGCCTACCCACATCGGAAAAACTCAAAGAAGCTACCGGAATAGCTATTTTCGCCGGTCTTTTACGCTTCGAAAGAGTAGAAGTAGAAGTACTTCTAACGAGCCCAGTCTCCGTCGGAATTGGGTTGTTCTGGAGATGAAACTGAAACGCCGGCGACGGAGAAGAAGTCTCCGGCGGTGGTTTCCGGTAAACGGAAGAGGATAGCATTGATGATGATGGTGAAAAAACCGGCGAACTTGGGATTGCGACGGTCATTATATATGTTACGATAATAATTTTTGTTTGATTTGATTTGATTGGGAATTGTGAAGTGTACTTTGATTAGAACAAATGATGATTTGTAAAGATTGTGAGTTATGAATTGTTTCATTTGTAAGATTGAAGATGTATTTATAGAAAACAGGTGGTCAAACTGCGGACGTTGACCATCCATCCGTGTTCATAAAGTGTTTATCTATGTGTTTTTAATTTATTTTATAATTCCCTCTTTTCTTCACTATTTCCAAATAATCATATAAAATTAGTAGAAAAAATAATTACAAGAAAAGTCCTTCTCTCTTATATGTTTTTAACATGGTGAGGTTTATTTTAAAACAAACTAATAATTTATATTGGACGTGTTTAAATTTGACATTTCATAAGAACTTGGGTCCTTTAAGGTAATATATTAAAACATGTCTTGTGTTCCCGTCATTTTACCTTCTCTTTTGTAGTTACTATGAAATTCTTTGGTAAAATCTAAATTATTATGTTGTCTGGTTAAGAGGTTGTATCAATAAGAGAGATGTTATGGTAGAACTTCAAATGAGTTAAAGTTGATACATGTTTCATTCAGTATCTCTCTGTCTTTTAACCATTCAGCACTTAACTAACCATTCAGACATTTTTTTTTTCAAAAACAAACGATATGAATGCTGAATGATTAAGCACCGAACTAAACAATTAAGGGTGAAACAAAAACCCTGTATCATGTTCTTGTCTTATAAATCATATTTATCACTTTATATTTTTAAGAACTCTTTGTGTGTCTAGTTAACTTAAAAACTATATATGTTCCTTGGATCTGTTTAAATTATGTCCATTGAGGTTCAAATAATGGAGCCATTGATCCAACTCCCAATTGAAGCAATTTATAATAGGTTTAAAACTTTAAATAATGTTCTTTTGTTACAAACACACAAATCGATTGAATAAAAAATTAGGATTGATAATTGGCGGTGATGCATTCATAAATTAAAAAAAAGAAAGCATTAATAAATTACTAGCACACATGAGGATAACTTTAAAGGTTCATACGACATGGAGAACCTTTATGGCTTTATAAAAAGGCCTAAACCAAATTCATAAGTAAATATAAATAGCATAAATTAAAACTAATTAGCATACGTTTTGTTTAATTTTTGTTTGCATGTATCTCTTCCTAATTTAGTTTGGGAAAAAACAACACGCTTTCTATTTCTTGTGTACAACAAATTGATTAATGGTTTTTGTTAGATAAAACAGGAACTACATTAATTTCTATATTGTTTGCTTTTCTAATATTGTTGAAAATTAATCTTATATATAGTTTGAATTGAATGTTTATTGGCTAGTTAGACTTGGGTTATGATTAGCTAGTATAAGTTCAGAATACATAGAGGACTAATATAATATAGTTTTGAAATCGTTTTGAGTATTAATATTCTGAAAGAATCGTGGAAGTTTTCCTAAAAAATATTCGTGTGTTCGTATTTTATCAGATCTAAGCCAGCAAGCAAATGGTATCAGAGCTTGGTGTTCACGGTTTTGAGAGTCGGTCTTTGAGAGGTGTAGGCTACAAGGCTGAGAAACAGAAAAGAAGTAGGCAAGAAGGTTATCAAGACGTACTCTTTCTTGATTTATTAGAAGAAAGCAAGAAGAAAATAAGGTAACTAAGAACGTTTTTGCCGTTAAAAAAAAAACTAAGAACGTTTCTTGAAAGGAAGGTTGCCAAATTTGATATATTTTTGAAAGAAAGTAAAACGTTAGAAACTATGCAATGGACGTGTCAAGTTAATTGGCCAACATTGTTTTATAATACGTATATAGGTGCAATGATATTGAGTTCAAGTGCATGTAATTAAAAAAGAGAATATATAGCTTTTTTGAAATGATAAGTAAACTATTAAATATAAAATACATAAAAATTATTAAACATGCAAATAATTGTGATTTTTTTTTTCTCAAAAGTAACTAGATATTTAGTAAAATTAAATGAAAGAATAAGTATTTATATATTAATATTGCATACCAAAAATAGAAAGTTACGTAGTGGTTATAGACGCGTATGAGCTATATCTTTCATCTATCAATAAGGAAGACTATATACGCTTTGAGCACTCTAAGTCCTAACGAAGAAAAAATAAACATGAAGGGAGTATGTAGGTTTGTATCTACCTAATAAATTAGGATTAGGGACAAATTTAGACGGGAAAAATAAGAAGGAGATTTTGAGGAGATAAACATTTTAAAAACAAAATTAATTTTAGAAACAACGTAAAATCAATTTTTCTGCAATTTAAAATAAATGATATTTCGGTTGCAAAATGAACACAATATTTAATAACTGAACGTTGACGGGTGATTTTGAATCCCTAACAGTTTTCAATATTGATTTTTACTATAATAATTTAAAGTGTTACATTTCATTTTCAATCGTATGGGTCATTTGTTTTATTCAACCCGTGTGTTTACACATGTATTAAACCTAGTACTTATGTAAATAGGCATGCATCATCATGAGCCAATGAAGCACTTTTTAATATTTTTACATTTTTTTTCCTCTTTCATCTTTTAAAATATGGTGTTTTAAAAAAATAAAAACATCAGATTTTTCGTCACGAGACGTGCTTATTTTTACGATTTTTTTTCTACCAAAGTAGACAATTTAATATTTTTTTTAATTAAAATGGACACCTTTCTTGAGGTTACATCCAATGTTTTCAGGATCGGATCGGACAGTGAATCAGTCACTTTACTGGTTCACTGGTTGAACCGGTCGAACCGGTTGGATCGGTTTTGAACCAAATAAATAATAAATAGTTATATATGTTTTTCTAAAGTATTAATATAACTTAAAATATACGTTAGATACTCAGAAACAACTTTTTAATTTCTAAACTTCAACACAAAAACAATATTATTCAAAGTTTAAGATTAAACCTTAACCAAACTTAATTCAAATAAAAAAAATATCACAAATTTAACCAAATAAAGTCAATTTTTTTTAAAAAATATA
Organism: Tagetes erecta; assembly: GCA_030867185.1. NCBI lineage: Eukaryota > Viridiplantae > Streptophyta > Magnoliopsida > Asterales > Asteraceae > Tagetes > Tagetes erecta. The sequence goes on from CM061494.1 coordinate 13,570,222, forward strand.
ATTTTCCGAACCGGTCTAACCGGTCCGAACCTACCGAATCTCGGTTCAACCGGTTGACCGATTCGAACCGGCCGATCCTTTGTACTAAAAATGAACCTATATGGTTCGGCCCGGTCCACCCTCCAAATCCCGGTCCGACCGGCCGAACCGATCCGAACCTGAAAACATTGGTTACATCTTATGGTCGTTCTCATTGACCAAGTTTTATGAGTGGTACATGCTAAATAACAGTGTTAAGTTGTTTTCAAATTCTATACCGATCTTTTAGGTCTTTTGATCGGAAAGAGAATACAAGTCGATTGAAGTAAAAGTTACCTTAAAATTGTGTTTCAGTCGAGTGTTTAATTAAGCCTAACAATGTTTCAATCAAATGTAAAAATTATAGTCGTTCAGAGCATCGTTTCAAAATATTTTTTACATCAATCGACTCGTATCACAACTAGACCTTATAACATTTATCCCACCTTATGTTATAGATCGTTTATCATGACTAGACCTTATAACCTCTAGGTCACAAATCAACTACATGTCTTGTAGAGTAAAACTATATATATTTGACAGGTTAAGTTCACTTGTTAAAAACTAAACTTGATCGCTTAGTAATAAAATGAATTGATTGCTTAAAAAAACACGTTAATTATACAATTTAAAGATTCATGCGGTTCTATAATCAAAATTAAGAAGCTAAACTCAAACTACTAAAATTAGAAAAATTGTAATTCGAAATCAGAAATCTAGATGATACACTTTTTTAAGTTGGGAAATTTCTAGCCATCTTCCATGCAATGGTTAGTTTAATTTCTTCTTTTGCATATAATTTAATTAAGTAGGCTAAAGGGGGATCGATTATACAATTTAGTTTTTTTATTTAATTTATTTTGTTATGAATTAAAACTAGATTTAAGATCATGCCGCGCGTTGCAGCGGCCGGGTCACGCAGTACGTTGGGTCTTGCGTATTTGACTTCGTCATATGTGTTGAAAAAAAAGTCTCATGCCCCGTACGTCACGACGAAAAAAAGTAACGTGTCACATGTTAAAAAAGATGACATATCAAAAGTTAAATGTCAACACGATAAGAATATTAAAGTCGTAATATATGTCAAAATAGAGTAAGAGAGCAAAGTCGAAAACTTATCAGAGGCTAAATGACAATTAGTAAAAAGTCGTACTATGTGTCAAAGTTGAGTAAAAGATCAAAGTCAAAAACTCATCAGGACCTCAAATGACAATTAGTAAAAGCCGGAGACTAAAACAGTCAATGCGTTAAAAGTCAGTGATTAAAACCGTTAATACATTAAAGTAAGAAAAAGTTGAAACGCGACGTGGTGGGACGAGAGAGGCCGGTGCTAAGCACCGACCTTCCCAATTAGTAGGTATATAAATATAAATTGATCCAAACTATCTCCGAAAGTTCTAGTGAATTATATCAAATCAACCCGGCCGGTATATATGCATCAATCCAATACATACGAACCTGGTGTCATATGAAGTATAGTCGTAACTCGTATGGGCCGGGCACGATTTTACAATCAAGTAAAGAACGAAAAAGGCATGGCAAACTAACGGATTTGGAACGGGTATTGGTTACGTATGAGAAATACATACCTAGATATATGTTATTGGGTATACGGCATACCTATATATTAGAGTGTAAGAAAAATATTGGATTTTCAATAATATTTATTTTCTTACCACTGTAATTTTATATATTTTTATGTTGAGTAAACTGCAGTTTTGGTTCTTGTGTTTTGATATCATTAACAGCTTCAGTCTCACCTTAACCGTTTTGGTCCCTTTGTTTTTAATTTCTAACAGTAATGGTCACGAACACTATCTCCATCCAATTTTCTGTTAAGTCTCTCTCACATACGGTGTAAAAATGTCATTTCTACCACTTTTTTTGACATGCGACTGAATAAAAATGTTAACCTACATGATGAACTAGATAAAAGAGCGAGAGAAATGACATTTTTACCCCTAAAATGCAGGGCGCGTGTGAGAGACTTAACGGAAAACTGGATGGAGTTAGTGTTCGGGACCATTTCTGTTAGAAATTAAAAACACAGGGACCAAAACTGTTAAGATAGGACTGAAACTGTTAATGGTATTAAAACACAAGAACCAAAACTGCAGTTTACTCTTTTATGTTTATATATACAAGATCAAATGAAAACTCATTAATGTAATAACTCTGAGAACCATTCTAAGACACAGATTTTGTATTGCAAAAAAAAAACCCACAATAAAAAATCATAAGTAAAAAAAAAAGTAAAAGGAGAAAATGATTCTCACGTTAACATTAAACCGGTATATGGTTCAAATGAATCTACCTAATAAATCAAAGTTTTAGGGGACCATTTTTAGGGGGAAATTTTTGCTCTATAATAGGAAACTTTGGAGGGAAAATAAGTAAAATTTTAACCATGCATGAGTTGATGAGCTAACTTAAATATTAATATTTATAAATCCATAAACATAATAGTTATAATTTTTTAAAAATATTATAATCAACCCGTGTGTAACACACGGGTATTAGACCTAGTATGTATGAAATTCGGGTAATTAACCCGGATATCATTTGATCTTAATATCTTATTCCCACCAAAAAAAATTAAAACCTTATATAGCCCGTTTATAACATACCTAAAAAGTAAAAACTATAAATCTAACCAATCACGCACTTTCTGTAACCCATAAATTATTAATTTATACTCGAGAGAACTTCCCAGCAATTGCTTCATAATTACGTTTGGATACGCGGTTTGGTTTAGTTCCATACTACGTGCTTGTTTCGAATAAGCATGCATGCCAAAACAAACATACAAAGCCAAAGAAAAAAGCAAGATGTTTATATTTAGTTATTCTTTTATATTATATCATGATGTTTAGATCATCTTAGACGTCTCGTAGAATCGTGTTAAAATGTTGAAATTAGTGTTCTTGGAAAATGTTGGAATTGGTATTCTTGAAAATTAAATGTTATCTTACGATCATCTTAGATGCCTTGTAGCAATAGATCGATATGTAAGTATCATGCACATGCGACTAGTTAGGCATGGTCATTCAGAATACATATTGTGCCAAATTTTGTGTTAAGATGGACATTTTGAAAATTTTCAGTTAAATAAAATGAGAATATGAGGTTTATTGAGGTGATGAATAGTGTAAAAACAATTTACCATTGTATTATATATATTAGAGTAGAGAGGTTATGAAAACAATATAAAACATTTTTAAAGAGATAAATTTATAGAAACATAATTAAGTTTTAATTTTATTCCATTTAAGTCACTCAAACTTTGTTTTGTTTCAATTAAGAAACTTATCTTTATGTTTTTTGTTCCAATTAAATAACTCAAAATTTTTTTCAATTAGATAACTTATCCAAATGTTTTGTTCAATTAAATCACTCAAACTTTGTTTTATTTCAATTATGTAAACTTTAATTTCAATCGTATATATTCGAAATACTTTTAAAAATATTTGTGAAACATTTTAGAAATGAAAAAAATTTAAAAACTCTAAAAAAAATGTAAAAATAGGGCAAAAAATATTTTTATAATAATTTGAATATTATAAATCATTTTTACATGTTATACACTTAATTATTTAGGATTAAAACATATTACTAAAGTTAAGTTACCTAATTGAAACAAAAAAATGTTTGTGTGACTTAATTGAAACAAAATTTAAAAATAAATTACCTAATTAGAACAAAATAAAGTTTGAGTATTACACTAAAATCAAAACTTCTTATCTTTTTGTGCCATTTCCCCCTTCTTAAATCTTGAAAACTTTAAAAGCACCGGTAAAAGATTGTTTCTAACTAGGAAATTTAAAAAAAAAAAAATTTTGAGAGCCAACCGAACAAAAGTACTCGATATAAATCGGTCTCAAAATCAACCATTGTATTTAAAAAATAATAAAATAAGATTGGCTATTGTCTATATAACTTACATATCTAACATAATAAACTAAGATTTTTTAGGCTTTGTTTTTTAGAGTGGAAATTGTTTGAGTCAAAATTTTTTATTAATTTAATATCTAAAATATTTGTAAATTTTTAAATATTAAATTTAATAATTATATTTTTAAATAATCATTGTAGTTTAACATGTATGTGACACGAGGATATTAAAACCTATGCTCGTTAAAATACATACATTACCAAATTGCGTTTGGTGCTAAATATATATAATCCATCTATACATATGTATGCAAAAACAAACATTTAAAAATAAAATATGAGAAATTGATGAATGAAACCAATTAGATTTGTTAGTTTTGAATTTAGATTCTCAATTAATAATTCTCGCTTAATTGGAAATATAATTTGTTGAAATAATTATTGTTTTATATTTTACAAAAGTATTAGATTTAGATATGTTGGTGATGGTACAAGGTAGCTAGGGTAGTCAAAGACGTTATGGGTGGTAAATGTGGGCGTTTTTTCAATCAATCATTTGAATATTATAATTGTTGGCGCGTATTATCAACTCACTTTGAAGTTTACATACAACTTCAACATTAAGAAAATATTCCATTCCTATTAAACTCGTTCATTTTATTTCACCTTCTTTCTTTATTCAGTTTCAACCCTCGGTCAAGACATACAAATCATGTAATTTTTTATATTTATTCTACTACATTATTATAGTAATAGATTACACCACCTATGATACATGCATAGAAATAAATACAAAAAATTAATATGCAGTTATATAGCATTTGTATTAAATAAATATGTAATAATGAACTATGTTATGCTACATTTACGACTTATAAACGTATATGTACAAATACAATTTCTTTTTTTTTTAACTCAATTTTATTTTTGTTTGTTTTGTCATTTTCGCCTCAATTTTTTTTTCTTATTGTTTGGAAAATATATTTTGATTATAATGTTTACCATCTTCATTTTCCATACTTCATTGTTTCTGTTTTGATTATGTAAAAATTATTTTTTTATCGTTGAAATTTACTTGTATTGTAAGTCAAGTATATGACTTCTTTTTAATAAAAAATTAAACAATTTAATCCCCAAATATTAGATTTATTTAAGTTGTCACTTAAATAAAAAGTAAAATATCCAGTTTTTAATTGATCATGAGACCAATAAATCAATTCAATTGCAATTCACATTTCACATTTTAAAATTTAAGGTTAAGAACTTAATCATGTAATCGATCTTAGAACTATAAGTTAACAATTTAATCAAGTAAGGAATACTCATTCATATTAATTTGATCAATACAACAAACCGATATTTTAGGGTTTACATCAATTGAATCGTATCCTCCTCCCGATCAATATCCATAAAACATTGTTTTGAAATTCGAAAAAAATCAAAAAAAGATTAACGGCCGTTAAGTGCACTTAACGTCAGACCACTATAGGCCAAAAAAGTTGGATTTGGGACCACCGGAGGGAATAAACTGAGTTGAGATTATTCTCGGTCAATAGCTGTTACTTGCATGAAAATACAAATACCATATACCATATATCGGCCTCTTGTAATTAAATATATATCGGCCTCTTGTAATAAAATATATATCGGCCTCTTGTAATAAAATATATATGTTGTTAATTGTTAGCTACAATATATAGAAATTTGGTGGTCAATGTGTTTGAAATTACATGAAACATATATATATTGTGGAGAAATAATGGTCGCTATTGCAGATCGTTAGTTTATCTCGATGAAAATTAATGTCTGCTAGCTTTCAACTTGTATATATTGCATGTCGAGTATTCAACGGGAAAAGATCATTACATTACATACTATTGATTTTAATATGCATCTGAAACTATTCAAATTAATTTTAATTAATATTGAGGTCAATATAAAAGAGCTAGGCCGGATTAGTGCTTACGCTTAGCCATTTTTACTGAATTATATTTTAAACCAAATACTTTTTTTTAATAAAAGTTACTGTAGAATTTTCAATCACAAAAGTGTTAGTGATGAGTTCAAACCAATTAGTTTTAGGTAAACGATTCCATTTCATGACAGTATTTATTCATGAAATTAGAGTTTTATCAATTATGTAACATTATTAAAATATAAACGATTAAGTATTGATTACTAATTCTCATGTTTAATGAAAACAACAAAAAATTTTAAACTTAATCTTTGTAGTTTAATATTTGAAGAAAAAACTACTCCTAATTTTAGTTTAATTTGTTTTCTTAAAATTTAAAATCGATATCAAGAGTACACAGGATATTTTAACCAAAGTTCGATGTGAATAAAGACTAAGATTATTTTTAAGTCGTGTTTGAATTTATTACGATACTAAGTTAGAACTCATGTACTACATAAGTTGTACAATAAAAACAAAAAAATCACAAAATTATGTTTCATAAACATAGAAAATATATGAGTATTGATTATATAATTGATGAAGTAAAATAGAAACTTACGGAGAAAAAAAATTTAAAATAATCAAATTTTTAATCTTTAATTTGTATGCGTAGATTTGATATTTAAATTTTATAAAAAAGAAAAAATACAACTAGAGTATAACATTTATATATATAAATCTCATGTAATTGGAGTGGTAGTTGATGTGATTAGTAACAAGAGGGTGTCCTAATTAATCTTCATCAGGCCTAGTGGTGTTTTGTGGTTTCAGTTTTACAACTTTGACGAAAAAAAATAATTACTCATAATATTGTGTTCTGTAAATGTATTGAGAATCTAACCAATTAATAGTCAACATCTTTTATTAACTTAAAAGTGTATTCGTATTAAATAGCTATTAATATATGTATTTATCTGTATTTTTTTATTACACATCACAAACTATTTAACAATTAGGTAATTTTATAATGTGACAGTGATGTGAAATGCCTTAGAAAACGATACATGACAAAAAAAACTTATCCATTTATTAATAGGGAGATAAATAATTAAGTAATTAGTATTACCATGTAAAATAAAATAAAAAAGGCAACTTTGAAGTTTTTTAAAACTTTAAAATAAAAATTAACGTGTTTTATAATAACTTTACGTTTAAGTTTTTGTGTTCCTTTTTTATTCGATCAAATAAACGTACACATACAAAACTAACTGACATTCTTTTGTTTCATTTATAGCTAGCAATATGCTAACAACAATTGACTTCTTTTAAGTTGAAAATATGAGACATTGTGTTCAAGAAAACGACACTTGGGGGTTGGTACGTGCCTGTGTCGTCGTTAACAACTAACGCTCTCTTGAGTTTACTAAATGAAGATAAAGTTAAAGAGGGAAATAAAAATTAAAGGATTAAAAGATATAATTTCAGTTTTGTGTTTTAAAATAGTTAAATAAATGAGCTTAAAATAATCTCAACTAACACTTTTTGGCCGACAATAATCTGTTGTCAATTTATTCTCTCCAGTGGTCCCTAATCCAACATTTTTTGCCTCCAATGACCAATGGTCCGTCGTTAAGTGTACTTAATGTCCGTTAACTTTTTTCGTTTTTTTTCGAATTTCAAACCAATGTTTTATGGATATTGATCGGGAGGAGGATACGAGTCAATTGATGTAAACCTTACCTCGATTCGGTGTTTCAAACGACGAAATGGTCTTCAATTGGGTGTTTAAACCCTAACGGTGTTTCAATCATATGTTAAAATTAAATAATTTGGAGCACCAATTGGAGGTAAGGTTTACATCAACTGATTCCTATTTACTCGTGATCAAAATCATTAAAACATCGGTTTAAAATTCGCAAGAATCAAAAAGTCGTTATCGGTCGTTAAATACACTTAACGGCAAAGCACTAGAGGCAACAAAATAATTGTATTTGAGAATACTGGAGGAAATAAACTGAGTTAGGATTATTCTCGAACAATATATGTTAGTTGGGATTATTCTCGAACACATATATATTAGTTGAGATTATTTTAAGCTAATTTACCTTTAAAATATCATGAATGAAAAGAAATGAAATGTTTTAAATGTTCTCGAATAAGAAGAAAAGAAAGTAATAATTTACTATTATTATGTCATTTTAATTTCCTAATTAAACTATATTGGAATGTTAAAACGAAATATTATTTTTTTTAAAATAAAAAAGTAAAAAAAAACTTTATTTTAATTGCTTTTATCATGACTCATGAGGAAAGAATGTTAAAAATCTTCCTTCAGATTATATCCACATCTTTTCATTAAAAAAACTTTAGAACGAAAATTATTTTCACTTAATCACTTCACTTAAAAGGCTCGAGCACGTTAAAATGTTTGTTTTTACTTTTACTTATTCAAGCGATCCATCCAAACCGGTTCATTTTAACACATAGTGCTATTTTGAGTTCATAAAAGAAAGGATTTAATTGCATATTTACCTCTATAAACACCCTTAATTGCATATTTCTCTAACTAAAAAAATTAATTGCATATATACCCAATGTTAACTAAATGGCCTTATTAAAAATGGGTATATTTGCAAATTAAAGTTGTTTATAAGGGAAAATATGCAATTGATTTTTTTGACTGGGTAAATATGCATTTAAAGTGTTTTGAAGGGGGAAATATGCATTTAGCCCTAAAAGAAAGTGATAGAAGGGTCCCTTAAAAAAAGTAAATCAGCGTGTTCGTGTTGGATTGTTTTACGTTTACGTGATATTGATCGTCACATCTGCCCTTATAAGAGCAAGGAGGGCGACCATCCAAGGCGTCTCCCGGAAGAACCTATAATTGAAAAACATTTAGCCAAGACCTATGGTTAAACATTCAAGAATCTAACCACCTGAGCTACAACTTCTTTGGGTTTACTTTTAGTTATGTAAAGGGTTATTGGATTTAATCACCTTCAACTATTGGTTATTGGCCGCTGTCACCTTCAAGTATCACTTTGGCCAATATAACCCCCAACTAAACACTTTGGTGTCCGTATCACCAAAAGTTAACCAATTCAAGTCACTTTTGTTAACTTTTGGTTAATTTTTGGTTAACCTTTGGTGATACGGACATCGTATCATCAAAAGTTAACTAATTCAAGTCACTTTTGGTTAACTTTAGGTTAATTTTTCGTTAACTTTTGGTGATACGGACACCAAAGTGTTTAGTTGGGGGTTATATTGGCCAAAGTGATACTTAAGGGTGACATCGGCCAATCACCAATAGTTGGGGGTGTTAAAATCCAATAACCCTTATGTAAATACATAACATGCATTTTGCTAAAAAATTTCTTCCTTTATTATTTCTTCTTTTTTCTTTTACATAATATTTTTTAGGATTTAGCATTAGGGGCTAGTTTTAAGGCTTAGTTTTTATGCTAAGGTTTTTGGTATAGTTTTTTTTTGTTAGATTTTATGCGTTTATATTTTTTTTAGATTTTTTGGGTTAAACTTTTAGGTATTTGCCTTTTAGCTTTGATAAAGTATTGGCCGATCTTTAAAACTCAAAAAGATGTAATTGCATTTCAAAATATAAACTTATAAAAATGTGTTCTAAAAGACTAATACAACAAGTCTTTCATTTTCTGAACAAGGATTGGAAAAATTAAAAGTTCCCATTGACTTTGAACCTTGAAAGTCCAACTTTGAGGCCCAAAGTCTTGACATCATGTTGGACTTGGGCCCTAAAGTCTGGATATGTAAAGGGCTTGTAGTTTGGGCTCTTGATCACACAATCATCCCCTGGAAACACAAAGTAGCCAATTGAAAAACGCTCTTTTTCTTTATTCACCAACACCCTGTGCTTCACGCTCTTGTACTTGTCATTACTTATTGCCTGAATCAATTACAAGCAAACCAAAATTAGCACAAATTAAACTCATCAACTCATATCACTAGACATGGCCTAATTAACTTGTAACTTAGAATAAAACATGTTGCATCATCAATGCACTATACTTACTAACCAATGAGATCTGGTAAATTATAGTTTGTGTTGGATGTAGGCCCAAAAGCCAGTTCGGGTTGAAAACGTTACTGGTTTCCGACCCAACTAACATAATTTTAGTGAACCCAATGAAAAAAAATTCTGATCTGTCACTAAACTAATGAAAGCTGGATTCTAACCAAACCTAAGACCTCTACTAGAAGGACTCCGACATTTACCACGTTCTCAGCCCCTTAAAGTTATAAAATAGCAACTTAATTTCTTGAAATCAATCATCAAAATAATGATCCACTTTTTCTAAAGTAATGATGTCAAATATTGCTATAAGATTGTAGCATAAAACAAAAGGTAGCAAAAAAGAAGGGTGTTTTATGTAATTAAGCTAAAGAAGAGGGAAAGAAATGTAAAAATAAGAAACCTGCATCATGTCACCAAGATGAACTATAAGAGTGTTGGGAATAGGCTTAACATCAATCCAAGCTTCATCTTTTGGAGAAAGAACTTGAAGCCCTCCAACTTCATATTGGTTCAAAATTGTAACCACAGAACTATCAGTGTGCACTTCCATCCCCCATACTTTTGTTGGTTTGTCAAAACAGCCCCTTGGATACCTATACACCCTTAACTGCCCTGTTGAAGGTGACAAGTAACCATTATTGTCATCACATAATTCTAAATTTTGTGACATTGCACCAAATATTGACCTTGCTATTCTTTCTTGGTGGACCCCATAGTTTTCTAATAATTTCCTGTAAATTAAAAAAAACACAAAAATTAATCGTAATAACTACTCACTTAGAATTGAATATCGTAGTTTTCAAGTCTGATTTGCTAAGAAACACCTGCAAATTGTTAATATGCTAAGAAACACCTGTAAATTAAATATATTTGCTATCATACAGACACCCTTATTAGACCCCTCATCATCATGATTATATCCACAATATATTGTCACGCCCACTGATATCTTAAGCCCTACCATTGACACCTCCATGTCACAACGACTGTTAACCCCACTATGGAAATCAACGCATCGACTGACTCTTTTGACAATCTAATCTAGTCTAAATGCACCTTCTTTCATACTAAAGTTGTGGGGTAATTTAAAAAGTTAAAAACTTTTGTGTAGGAATGATGAGTTGTATAAAATTGAGTGTAGAAGTGGGGATGTTGGACATTTCGCAAATTTCTTCCCAACTTTGTACTGAAGGTTTGTCAAGATCTATTGGACTATGTCCCATCAAAGTCAAGCATGCATGCATCTAGATCATTTCCCATTTCCGAAATAAAAAAAGGGAACCTATATTATGAGAGTCATAATTATTGAAAAAATGTAGGCCAAGTTTGTGAGTTAAAGTCATTGGAACTTTTTTTATTTGTAAAAGGATTGGACTTTTATTTATTGTTCTAACACTATGTAATTTGTAGATAAGTAAAACACTTCATGTATACAAGGCCCGGATTGTATCGTTTTAAGTACGGTTTTTTCTTATATTAGTAAGTTTTTAGAACATTTGTTGATATATAGTTCAAGTTAGTTTGTTACATTGAGATATTAAGTGTAGTGCGGGCATGAGGATTTGAATGCCCATTATGAGCTAGAAAAAAGCTTCCTTGTTGAAAAGCATGTCTGGACATCGATTTTAGTAATTTTCTTTTCCCCTTCACCTTGATATATAATTAAATAAAATTTGTTAAAAATTATTTTTTAATTGTCAAATGAGCCATAAGTTTGTCTTGCTTAATGAATATGATTATGAGTCCAATAATCAATAATTTTTTTAAAAAATACTCTTTAAATTGCAAAATGAGTAATAAGTTTACTTTTTATAATGAAGCTCGACCCAAATATATTTAATTGTTTTAAACTCAATTAAGTTAACTCTTTTTATCAGTTTTCTAAATTTGATGCCACCGATTGCCTTGAGATCGAATACTCAATGCAAACACACACATTTCACCTAGCTTGGACCGACACCAAAAGTACCTACTCTTTTTCACAGTATAAAATTTAGTTTTATAGTTGCTATTTATTATTAGTTATATTTGTATATCAGAAGAATTAAATACTCGTTTTTTTTGTTATGAATTTTTTAGTCATGTTTATGACCCAAACAAATGGTTGTGGGATCAAGTCTAATTTGAGACAAAAAGAAATTAGGTTGTATGTTGAGCCATCAGGTTTACTAACTTAAGAAGTGTTCCTTACTAATGAGTGAATAAAGATTATCGCATGAATTAGTGGCTCGTGAATAATTTACATTGACATTAATAAAATGTATTCAAGAAGTGATTAGGGTGGAAGGGTGCATAAAACATGTAATTTATTATTAGTCAAATAAAAAATATCAACACACAAGTATTCCCACCCTACCCTAAGTGGTGAAGGTTTCATTTAATGTGGTTTTATATAAATAAATATTTTATGTTACAATGTTTAAAATATAAATTTATAATCGACAACTAAATATCATTTTTTAAAAAGTTTCAAGTTTATCAAATTAGTAGAAATGTAAATGCCACACGACATTATTAAAGTTCTCGACATTATTAAAGTTTCGAATGAAATATTAAGCATCCTTGATCCTTCCACCCTTGTTTTCTGTTAAATTGATGGAGAATGATGTTTATTTCATAAATGAATTAGGACACGTGATATTTTGAGATGAAACCCTACATCTTCTATTTTCTTTCGAAAATCTCATTATTTTAGGGTAGGGTCATTAGAAAGGTATTTTAAATAAAGAAAAACTTTTTATTAATATTTATAACTTTTTAAGACTATTATTATCTTTTAAAAAATCAGTAAAATTTAAAAAATTTTAATATTTTTAACATGAGTATAATATTGGTATGTTATAAATAAACTAAATGTTTTGTAAATTTTTTTTGTATTACACATATGTAATACCATAGTTTTGCATATATGTAATAGTATATAATATTATATAGGTATATTGGTTTTCACTGGTCCCAACTATTACCTTTTGTCTTCTATCGGTCCCAATTATTAAATTGGTTGTCAACGGTCCCAACTTTTATCACTTTGGTAACCACTGGTCCCGTCGTTAAATTTTTTTAACGCCGTTAAGTTTTTTCCAAATTCAAGACCAATGTTTTAGACTTTTTGTTCGGAAGGATAATACGTGTCGATTAATGTTAAAGTTTTCTCGAAAAGGCTCTCTAAACGATAAAATTTTTACATCCGATTGAAGCACCGTTAGGTTTAAACTCCCGATTGAAGCACTATTTCATAGTTCGGAGCGTCGTTTTGAGGTAACTTTTCCATCAATCGACTTATATTATTGTTCCGATCAAAAGACTTATAACATCGGTATTGAATTTGGAAAAAACTTAACGGCGTTAAAAAAATTTAACGACGGGACCAGTGGTTACCAAAGTGATAAAAGTTGGGACCGTTGACAACCAATTCAATAGTTGGGACCGGTAGAAGACAAAATGTAATAGTTGGGACCAGTGAAAACCAATATACCTATTATATATATCATAGTAAAAATTAAAAAAATAGTTATTTTGCTTTTATTATAATGTTATTGATATTCAAATTAAAGATTTTTGATTTAATGATGTAAATTTTAAAAGATTATTAACGTATGTAAAAGATATAAATGTTTAAACAGTTATATATTTTTAAGTTTTACTTTTACCTTCTTTGTTAATTTTATTTTTTAATAAATATTTTTGTGTTTTCACATTAAAATTAGTTTTCTGTTATCTATTTTATGTTCATCTTTTAAAGAGTAAAAATAGTTTTCTAATCCTTAGCCTATTATTTTATGTTCATCATTCAAAGAGTATATATCTTCTCTTTAATTGTTCCACGTCTCTATGTATTAATAAAAAAACATTGTTATATGTTTTTCTCTTTTTTCAACGGCAGTTGCACCACCAGCTAACCGGTGGCTAATGGAGTGCAATGACCGAGCCTAGAAGCCCACGACCTATCCCCTGTAAGAGGGATTATTTGCAGCAGAGTGTGATAGCTCCCCTAAGAGAAGAATACTCTTCTCGGGGCCCCGACCAACCCTTCCGAAGAGCACGAAATTCGGAGTCTAAGACTCGTCAACTAACCGTCCCGGGGAAAAACCACTGCAGGAACCTTTAACCTTTTCTATGTAAAACCTCTCTCCTCAAGACTAGAACTCATGACCTCTAGGAAGTCAAGTGTTTTTACCCATCATTGGAATGTCGTTTGATCAAATGGCCAACCGCATATGTCACGTTAGTTATTATGTGTCACAATCACATTATTCATCTCAATTAAATTAAAAAAAATTGATTATTGATTAAATCAATTTTGCATAATTATATTTATTAAAATTCATTATAAAGTTTGTACTTAAATTCAACTATGATTTTTATTACATATTTTAGATGATTAAGGGTTTTATACTTTGTACAATCAAAATTGAATGGTTTAGCGGAATTTCAACAATTATCCATCATAATAGTAAATTTAAAACAAATTCCTACAAATTTTATCATCATAATTGTAAATTTAAATTTTGTTACTTTCTATTAAAATCAAAGTTTAATTTAAATTCGAAAAACTATACATTTATGCGCCTCAAATTATTTGAAGAAACTAAGTTTTAGTTTTTCTATTTCTAAGTATTTAAATATAGTATAATGGAGTCAAATTTCGATTTCTATCTCTGCTACCTAAATTTTTTATGTTTGAAATTTAACTCTAAGTTATTTAATAAGAATATAAATGATTATTGAAATATTTATTTTAGTATATCTTTATTCAACTCGTGTTTTACACAAATATCTAACCTACTATAATTAACATACAATTAAGTGTACTATTAAGTTTACAATACCAACTTTCTAATATTTCGACTTTAACGCCTTAATTTTGTAGAAATACCCTTTGTTGTTGCACACTTTGAGCTCCTCAAGTTTGAAAAATGTCAAGACTCACCATGAATTTCTAAAGTTTGACTTTAACCTCTCAACTGTATAACATTGACCCTTGTAACTCACTTTTAAATCTCTCAACTTTATAAAATATCATTTTAACGCTCTCAAAATTTTAAAGTTTTGAATTAAAATTGTTTGCGGAAACGTTTTGACCCACCAACTTCTGTCTAAGTAAATGTGAGACTCGGCCAACTCCTACCATTTTCTAGTTTTATTGTATGTAATATATAGAACGGAAATTGGATTTTGATAATCTCAATTTTTTTTACTATTGACAACTAATAATCTCAACTTTTAAAATTATTTTCACCGGTACCAACCTTTAAACTATATTTTTCACACTAGCATTTCGTTGAAAAATACTTTAACTCTGTTATATTTACTTGAACTTAAAACTGTTATATTAAGGTTTTTATTAAAAGAAGAATCATAACCGATTGATGTAAAATTTACCTCAATAGTCAATACGTTCTTCAATCAAATGTTTAAACTTCCAATTGATCAAACTGATTACCATTGTTATATTTCTTATTTGACAAGGTCGGTGCTTTGCAACGGCCAGTCACATGACGCCATGTGGCGTTTTAATTTTTTTTACTTTGACATATTTACGGCTTTAATCCCCGATTTTTACTAATTGTCATTTTAGCCACTTTGATATCTTACTATACTTTGACATCTAATACGACTTCAATATTGCTATCATTTTTACCTCTAACTTTTGATATTCTATCGCTTTTTAATATGTGACACATTACAGTTTGACGCCGTGACGTACGGTTACATGAGACTTTTTTTTATCAACGCATGTGTCGAAAATATATACGCAAAACGTGACTAAGTGACTAAAATCAAATGATGTTAAAGTAAACCACAAAACCAACCTGAAATCAGAAATGAATGGGTGATGATGAAGCTGAGAAGATTGTCCCACCGGAATATTCAAACCTTCAACCCAATTATAATTCACTACTGTCCCTTCATCCTTATACAACGCAACCGCAACACCCGCCGGAGTTATCGCCGGCGTACCCCAAAAGTACGACATTACAGACGACGGAATTGATTCAAACAGCTTTTGTTTCGATTCAAATCCAAGCTCAAACACCTTAACAGTATGTTCATGAAGCTCCGATAACAAATCCACCGGGATACTGTGGTTAATCAGCCGGAATATTCCCCAATCTGTACAGGCTTGTTCCAGTTTTTGTAGGTTGATTTGACGAAGATCTATTAACGGAATTGGATCTAATTGTAATTGTTCTTCTTGGTTTTGATGGTTGGGTGTTGATTGATGGTTGATTTGATCGGAAAAGTGTTGACGGAAACATGGAGGATAAGATTGTGAGAACTGGAAGTGGAACTGTTGCATTGAATTTGGGTTATTTATTTTTAGGGTTTATGTGGGGGAGGTTGTATTTAAATGAATTGAATTGAAGAGGTGTGATGTGAATGAGGCAATTAGCATTTTGGCGATTATAACATACCACCTACTTCTTCTGCATGTTCTTCTTGTCATTATTCTTTTTAGTTTCAATAAAATGCAATTTAACTAGCTCGGTTATACTTCAACTTGCAATTATGAGTATGTAAGTCTTAATTTTAGCCAGTTAAGTATGAGTATTTAAGACTAACAGATGTTAATTAAGTATCTAACATTTTTTATTTTCGATAACAATATAAAGTTAGTAACTATAAAAGTACATTTATCAAGATTAGTTAGGGAAAATAGTAATTCAAAATGTATTTTAGAGAAAATTGGTAAATATGTAATATATGTGGTTTAAAAAGGGAAAATATATAATTAAATTTATGGAGTGGGTAAATATGTAATAAATGATCTTATGAAGTGGATATATGTAAATGCCCTTAATTTTAATGTTTAAAATTTAAATTTAGATTAATATTTTTGTTATTACCGTTTCATCCGCGTAACACGCGGGTAATAACCTAGTTTTATGTATAATTTTAGAATTGTGGAAGCCATGTGCACTTTGGCCAAACCATGTGTACCATTAGTGCAATTAAGTCTTATATGTATGTTAAAACTATGACATGACATGTAAATGAAATGTATTGAAGCTATTTTAGATTTAGGGGCTGTTTGTTTCGTTTTTTTTAGTTTAGTTCAGTGTTTAATCATTTAGATTTAAAATTTAGAACGTTTGTTTCATAAAAAAAAACATCTGAATGGTTCAGTTAAGTGTTGAATGGTTAAGACACAAAAAGATGCTGAATGAAACTGAATGAAGCATATACTAAACCTACCCTTATCTGAAATTTTATCCGAATATCCCTCTCATTTATAAAGCTTCTTAATGATTCAGACTTATTAATCATTCAGCACTTAATAATTCAAAGTTTACTAAATAATCTCTTAAATTAAATTAAAGGTTGTGGATGTTAAAAATAATGACATGGATGTAGCTTTTTTTTGGCCCCCCTTGAAGTGCTCTTTGTCCCCGTACGGATTTAATTGGTGCCCATTTTAGAATGGTTCAAAGATGGGGCCTGCTTTTTGTTTTTCTACCAAAATAAAGATGCTGCCTATTTTCGATGTGATGTGATCTAATATCGAATTGTCCTAGTTTTGCCTTTGGATTTTTTTAACAACATAATTGACTGCCTAAAAGTTTTATTTATCCGTGAACAAAATTTCACATAGTTTTTATTAAGTGAAAAGTCTTTAAATCAACGGTTGTTCTTCACTTCTTTGTGTAACTTTTAAAAAAAAAATTATGAAGTACAAACATAAACTATAAAAAGTTTTGAAATAAAGGATCACAGTTATAGCCTCTAGGAAAAAAAGCTGAAATTTCGAAGAAATAAAATAATTAAAAGAGGAGAAGTATAATTCAAATTCATTTAACATGACTAGAACATGACCTTGTAATTTATAAGTTGATGATCACATAGTCTTAAAAGTGAACTATTGTAAAATTACAATTTTTATTAGATTTATTGATTTTTAATGAGTTGATGATCACAGAGTCTTAAAAGTGAACTATTGTTAAATTACAATTTTTATTAGATTTAACGGTTTTTAACTAGGGATGGAGATTTTTGTCTCGAATGACGAACTGATAATTTCGGTATGATATTTGGTTGCCACTTCTTATAAATTCGGTATCGGTATTTTCAGAACCGGTACGGTACTAGTCTCGTATGTTACTAAACCTCATCACTAGATGTTAAATGATGTTTGTTTATCTTCGTATTTTTTACTTTAGTTTTGTATTCAACAACTCCTTTATCTTTAATTTGTCAACTTTTGAAATAAAAACAATTATCCGTGTTGTTCAAACTTTACTTACATCATTGAGGCATATTTAAATACCATTATGAGATTTCTTAATTGTACCTTACGATCCTATATACATGAAAAATAGCTAGGATATTTGCATCGTTGTCTTTAACGATTCATGATTCATGGCTTAAGTTATTAATTTTTTAATTCGATCGATCAAGTATAGGTTTTGTAAAACAATCAGATTATTAAGTTTATTACTTTATAGTTTATATGGGCTTTTTTATTAACACTATGTTTGTAAATATATATAAAATCTGATTCAAATATTTGGTACCTATGTTTCCTCAAATTTGGTATCGGTATTTTCGGTGTTGGTACTTGTACGGTAACGGTACAATACCGATCTCATTTCTATTTTTAATGGTCATATCTATCACATTCTGGTCATTGACGGTCCCAACTAACAAAATATATTTTTAATGGTTTAGTGTGAGGGGTGAAACCACTCCTACCAAATCAATTCACAATTTTACTAGTTGTATGAAATGCTAGGCAAATAGAACAAAATCAAATGTACCTTTGTATATTTAATATGTATTATTTGCTATTAGGCCTTTCGTATGTAATATGTTGGTCGGAGGGTTTTTTCTAATGGGTTCTCTTCAAAGGTGGTCATGCGATCATGTCTCCGAAGCTTCAAACTAATAATGAACATTTGAAATTCCGTCTTAGTTTTCGAACTCAGATATCAGTGATTGTTAGGCTTAATGGTTTATTGTGAAATCCAAAAACCATTAAAAAACTGTGATTTAGCTACGTTGCTAATAATTTATCACAGACACAACTTTTTTAATGATTTAATGCATTAAAAATGGTAACAAAAAAATTACGAGTACATAATTTAACATTTTATTTCTATAAACTGAAAAAAAAATTAAATATACTTGGTGTATTACAATATAAAAGTTTCAGTTTTGTATAATTAAACCGAAAACCTAATGGAGGTTCTAGGTTGAACCAGAAGGTTTTCTCATTAAAGGTGAGTTTCCTCCTGTAGGGGTTGGAGGTGCGATCTTAACTGGAAAACAGATAGATGAGTCCGATTAAGATAACATACGGGTCCTTGTCCTACATTTGCCGTAAAAAAACCCGAAAATCCAATAGTTTTTAAGCCCACATATTATATTATAAAAGCCCAAACCAATAACACATTATATTCGCACCCAAAGCCCAAACAAACAAAAAAAACCTAATTACGTTCTCTCAAGTCTCAATCTAACTCATTCACGGTTTCAACTTTCATTCATCAATCATCATCGTTAAAGACGTTCAAGGTTCAACATCGATTGCAGGTAACTAAAAACTGACACAGATCTGAACGATTGCTTTTGCTTTGCTGCATCCTTCACCATCGATTGCATCTTGTGTTTATACTTTATCTCAGATTGTAACTTGCCTTTTGTATTTGTGTCATTTTGTTTAACTCAGATGACAAATCATTAACTTTTTTTATATATTTCAACTGCGTACAAATTTTGTAATTAGGAAATGATTGTATTTTAGATTTTTCGGTACTTACTTGTCATTAATTAAAAATTAAAAGTGGTTAGCTAACTGTAATTGTATCGCCAAAGTGCTTGGATGTTTAATATGAAATGATTTGATTAAATTAAAAAAAAAGTGCTTTTAGCTTAATGGTTGCTTAGATGGTCAAAAGAAATAAAAGCATGAAATTTAACACATGATATTTTTAACAGCAGTTTTTTATACATATTCACTGCAGTTTTTATATATATATTAAGTTCACTACTAAGTTTTTGTTAACTATTTTATATTGCTCCTGTTGTTTTAGTCCTTATTTGTTAACTATTTTTTTACATTGTTCAATACAGGTTGTTAGTTTTGACAGTTAAAAGCTAGTTGTGAGAACATGGCAAAGCATCATCCTGATCTGATAATGTGCAGAAAGCAACCAGGGATTGCGATTGGGAGGCTTTGCGAAAAATGTGATGGAAAGTGTGTTGTTTGCGACTCTTATGTGCGTCCATGTACGCTTGTCCGGGTTTGTGACGAGTGTAATTATGGGTCGTTTCAGGGTCGGTGTGTTATATGTGGTGGTGTGGGTATTTCGGATGCGTATTATTGCAAAGAGTGCACGCAACAGGAGAAAGATCGTGATGGATGCCCGAAAATTGTGAATTTAGGGAGTGCGAAAACGGATCTGTTTTACGAGAAGAAAAAATATGGGTTCATGAAAAGATGATTGTGTATATGTAAGTGGCTATGTTACAATGTTTGTAAAATTTGCTAGTGGTTGTTGAATCGAACCCTTTGACTGCTAAAACCTGCTTTAGACCTTTGTATTCGAACTGTTCTTGAACCATTGTCGACTGTTACTGTTGAAAGTGTGTACGTGTGGTTATGTTGGTTTTGTTATTATTGGAGTTACACCTCACAGGGTCTAAAACTGTAAAACAACATATGACTTGTGACAAAACTCAAAAAACAAAAATAATAACTGTGAAATAAACTTCCTTTTTATTATATGCTAATTCTAATCATTTAAACACACTCTTATATTCTTTTTAAACACGTCACATACAATTAAAAAAATGGATGACCCGCAAAATCGATACAACCTTTATTGTTGTATGAAATGCTAGGCAAATAGAAAGAAAATCAAATGTACCTTTATATTTTAATGAGGACTTTGGTATGATGGTTAGAGATGAGGTTTTTTCAAATGGGTTTTCTTTTAGGGTGGTCAATATGGGATCATGCCTCAGCATCTTCAAACTAATAATGAACAACTAAGATTCTTTTTTAGTTTCGAACTCAGATATTAGTGATTGCTAGGCCTGATAACTTACCGCAAAATCTAGATACCATTAAAAATGATACGATTTAGCTACATTGCTAAAAATTTACCACGACACATCTTTTTAAATGATTTAATACATTAAAAATGGTAAAAAAAATAAAATTTATAAACTGCAAGAAAATGTAAATAAACTGGATTACGATAAAAATTTCAGTTTTGTATAATATTATTATTTATACTTATTTGTAATACACCTTAAATGTTGGAGTATTTAAAATAGAACCATCAACATTCAAATGCATATCCCGCCACATCCTCTTTTCCACACTCCCTTTACTTTTGTTCCTTTTGATTTCATATATCTTCAATTTGAAATCAGTAGTAAGAACTAATCCTCAAACTTCTTTAACATTATCATCAAAACCACCATGAAGTTCTTTCAACCTTCTTCCTCTGCAACCCAATTATCCAAATTCAAATCCACCCGAAACTGCCTTCCATGCCACCTACCCTGCTTCCATGGCCACACCACGCACCATCACATCAAAGATCTGGCCGAGCCTTTCTGTGCTAAAACTGATCCCGGGATTGTGGCAAAGCTAATGGGATTGGATTCTATCCCACAAAGGATTCCTTTGGTTCATCATCAAAATAATCTGAACACCAAAAGTCAACCAACCAGTCATACTCCAATGGTTCTAGAGATCAAGAAAGGGAAATTCTTCGTTCTTGGTTTCGAGACGGGTTGTAAAAGTAAGAAATTGCTGTTTAATAGATTCTAATTATCAACTTACATTACATGTTTGATGATAATTGATTTGAAGTATGAACAATTGCAGGTAAAGGAGAGTCGAGATCAGAATCAAAGAGAAAAATAGCAGAAGACAATGAATCAAGGAAGAAGAAACTTGTGACCAAGACATCAAAATCAAATGCAGTATTAAAAGAGGCTGCAAATGTTGATTTTGAGTTGGGATTTTTAGATCAATTGGTTCTTGAATTAGTATACGTCTTCTAAATTCCCTTGTATCTTAACAAGTTTAATCATTAATATACAAGTTTGATCTTCAATTTCAACTGTGGTGTGTTTGGATGTGTGTTTTATAAATGCTAACAACATCAAAGAGTAACTCATTGGTAATGAAACAAATAACAATGGGATACTTGATAGTGAAATTACACTGAAATTAAAGAATATGATGATATTATCATATGAATGTTTGAAACGAATCGAATAATGTTTGAAGCATGACAGATAGAGATACAAAAGATTAAAATGCACATAATAAGAATCATGTTAAAAGGGTCACCTATTTCTTCATCATCAAGCAACAAGCTGCTCCTGATCCATGTATGGCTGATCCAACCATGGTGAAAAATGTTGTTCTTCATCAAATGTAACATCATGTTTCTGATTATTGACTGTCAACAACGAATCTTGCGATCTACGAACGCCAAAAGACGCAGATTTCCTTAATTTGTTGATTTCATCTTTCTGAAACCCCCAAGTCAACTTCCCATCGGGAGAGCTCCAATCAGAAAGCTTGGAAGGCGTCACTGAAGATGAAACAGGCTGACGGTTGACTGTCCCATGGTCAATGAAGCTTTGACTCCGTTTTGTGAATGCAGCTGATCTTGAATTCATAATCTGATTGGCTCCAAATGACGGTGATGACATCCTCAGTGGTGAAGATGGAAGCCCAGAAGAATAGCTCATGTTTTGGTGTAATGTGTTGATTCTTGATTCTGGTGAAATCCCAGAAGCCAAAAGCTCAAAACTTTTGCGATTTGCGATGTCATTATCTTCAAAACAATCGCCTGCAAAACCAGAACTACTGCGCGCAAATTCATCCATTAGTTGTTGTTGATGATAACGGTCCACCATCATCAACTCAGCTTCAAGATCCAAGTCTTGACTACTCAATGCAGTCCTAAACCTGTTATTAAACATTTTCTGGGTTGGGGTTGACTGATTTGACCAAAGAAGCCCACCACGAGGAGATGAAGCTCCCGGTGTAACTGGTGGTGTGGAACTTTGAGGCATCAAAACCGACAACGAACCAACGGAAAACGGGCTAATCGCTGAAATATCAGATAAAGACCGGGGAGAAAGGACTGCAGAGCCGGTTGAAGGGTGTAACGGTCGAAGCTCTTCAGGTTTATGAGCAAAAAAACACACTTTTCTGTTACACCCAACTTCATCTTTGCACAAACGGGTCCGATATTGTGCAGGATGAAGCCAACATTCAAAAATCCCATGAGCATATTCACAATTATCTCCTTGCCTGCAAGATCCTTTCCTAAACTCGGGGCATGGTACACAGCTGTAATGATACTTTCGCGGGTCGCGTCTTCTAGCATTCTCACCAGGATGAACAAACGGGCACTCGGTCCAATCATGAGAGTAAGCTCTAGAACATGGTTTGATCTTAAACGCATACATTCTGAATTCATCCGTGTTATAAATCCCATTCTTCATGTCAGGTAAAGATAGATCAAGAGGATACTCTTTCTTGACCAAAATTGTTGAAACCTTTTGTTCTTTAATATCATTATCAATTATGTCACTAAACACATGTGATTCAGTGTTATCAGTGCACTGACCATTTAACATAATCTCTAACAATTTCCTCCTAGAATTGAACAATGAACCGAAAACAACAGAAACTAAATCCACCGGTCGATTTCCATGAATATCTAAACAATTAACATCAGCCGAAGCATCAATTAAAAGCTTGACTATTTCAACAGACGAACTAGAACCACCAGCAACAGCCATATGCATAGCAGTTGCTCTATCAGAACCATAAGGTTTATTAACATCAACACAATTCAATCCAAGTATAAACTGCAAAACCTGCTTGCTACCAAACATCGAAGCAATCAAAAGAGGCGTTCGCTCCTCAAACTTCATCTTCTTCGAACCTATCGATCTACCGTACCACAAACCAGATTCATCAACATCTAAACCCTCATTTTCCACCAATAACCTAAATCGTTCCAAATCATCTGCTGCTGCTACTTCAAGCAAAACTGAAATATCACTACTTGTGTTACACATGTTGTTCACCTAGGGTTACAATTGTTCACGATCAAACAATCACACACTCGATCCCTACAAAGTCAAATTTTTCAATCAACAAAAGTTTAAAACCCTAAACACAAGCAAATTATCTCCATAAACTAACTGAAACTGAGAAATTAACTTCCGTAGATCACAAATCAGTCAAATATGTCAGCAAATTGAGAGATTATCAACATAAACTCAAATCAATACACTAAAACATCAAATTCTTCACAATCACTTTACATCGAACCAAATCATCAACGAATGCAATGGATGAATGAAATGAATCACATACCTTGATTGATTTGTGAAGTAAAAGGTTGAAGATGATTAGATGAAGGTGATTTTGTATATTTTGTTTCCCTCTCAAATGAAAGTGAAATGAAATGTAAATGAAGATGAGGAGATTTGAAATGTGGAAAAGGTTGGTATTTGAGAGTTGAAAATTGAAGAAACAATCAATTCGTTAACCGGCCAAAATTTTGTCGTGACACGTGTCGTGCCCCACATTGATTGTATCATAAACCGGTGACCGGCTGGATTTATATTCTCGTTCTCTTTTTTATGTTTGGAAAAAAGAGTCACTTTTTCAATACATTTTATAACTATGTGATGTTAACTAGAATTGTCATAACTCGATAGATATTGAGATGTCTATGAGTTGATTCGAGTTGAGCCGGAATTAATTCGTGGTGGATTTGGTTTATAAATGAGTTGAGCTTAAGCTGTTTATGAGTTGAGTAAGAGTTAACTCATGTTGAGTTTGGTTTGTATTTTGTAAATAAGTCGAGTTCAACTGGCTCGTAAAATTCAAAGATGACAATGTATTGAAATAATAGTAATTTTTCAAA
This sequence comes from Tagetes erecta, assembly GCA_030867185.1. Classification (NCBI taxonomy): domain Eukaryota; kingdom Viridiplantae; phylum Streptophyta; class Magnoliopsida; order Asterales; family Asteraceae; genus Tagetes; species Tagetes erecta. The sequence goes on from CM061494.1 coordinate 13,594,997, forward strand.
TGATAAGAATTCAAAATGTTAGTAAGTTTACTCACACATCTCTAAGTATTAGAGTACTTAAGTCCGAGTTTAAAAAATCTAGCTTCTAAAAGCTTATTTCCTGTATCACTCACAGTGTTCATTTATCATGTAAAACAACTAATGATACTTGTGTTATGTGTCATGACCTCAATCATGTTTATTTGCATGTTTTCCAATTAATTATTTTTATTTTATTTTATTTTCCTTTTATTTAGTAATGGTGAGTAGTGGTTAAGTTAGTGGGTAGTGTCCTTTTAATTAGTAAGTAGTGGGTCTAGTTATTTGAATATGTTATAAGTATGATGATAATGTAGTTGTTAAGGATATGAATGAATGAACCATTTCTAAGTTTCTCTCTAATATTCTATCTGGTTTTCTCTCTATATTTCTTTTGGCCAACGAGTAACCGTTGAAACCACATCAACTTGCTTACTTCGTATATATGTAATATTATTTTAAAATGCATTGTTTTAGTAGGATTGAGTTTGTGATTTTAAGCATTTAATACCAAAAAGTGGCACATTGATAACATACTTGTGTTGGGTCATTAGGTATTGGATTCAAATCCTGTTATCAGCAGTTTTTGGTGTATGTTTTCTTGAAAATCAAGGTGGTGTTGTTAGAAAAACACTTAATTAACTACAACTTGAAGGTACAAAGAGAATTAAAAGACTTCTAATTTTATATTTTTCAGGATTTAGAAGATAAGGTAATTTCTATGATTAAGCAAAAATTATCTGTAAAATATTGAGTATCTTTCACCGTTTGATAAGTATTTTTTCAACAAATATAAAAATTGATGCGTCCTTCCTGCACCTTTTATATAATGTCAATACGTTATAGACTCGTAACACGTAGGTTGCAGAAATAATTCATAAATATATAAATCTTTTTTATAATTAAAATTAAGTATTAAATATAGAAAAGACAAAACATTATATCAAATACAACTAAAAACGTTGGTCATATCGGTTTTGAACAATAATCAAGTGATCTGCTACGTGGGGTTTGGTACTTTGGTTATTGGTCTTTTTCCCTTGGGCTCTTGGTGAGTATGTGTTTACATGCATACCATTTGTGATTATTGATGCATTGTATTGTTTTAAACAGTTCGACTGGTATGAAAATCTATTATGGTTGATCTGATATCTGACCCAAATTCGAATGTCCGGCTTAAACTTGAATTTGTTTACTAAAGATATTCATTTATATGGCAATCCGGTGTTTCCGCCATCGGATAGGGCGTCACAGTTTAGATTGTGTGGGTTCAACGTTTTTTCTACTTGTTTTATTTGAATGACACATATACTATATTTTTGAGGTTGTGGCTCATTGTTGATTTCATTATTTGAATGACAATTTTTCTCCCCAATTTCCACTTTCTTCTCGTCGAATTCCACCGTAGCTAGCATTTGTGAGAGGTAATCGATTGTGATTTTTTGTTTTCCTTCGGGCGTAACATGAAAAACCCTTATATTTTGTCTCATATGAGAACTCATAACTTTTCTGTTGTAACTTTTAAGTCATATATATTTGTCACTAGACCAAGCCAGTAGTTGTAATTTACCGTAGGAACTAAATATAATTTTTTTTGTTAAGTTGTTAGCGGTTTAGTCTTATTACCCTTAAAACACTATTCATGTGCATAAAGCTTTAATCATGTAAATGCCGAATTCTTAATTTACTCACAAACATTTAATCAAGTTTCACTGGAGCGACGAACTTTTCTACCAATGTGTCGTTATCATGGATCGCTATTTTCTTCGAAACTGGTCCGCATCTGAAAGTTTCCATGGTACCCGTGTGTTTTCCCGTATCATTCATAAAACCACAATCCCCTTTAAATAGGGTCAATTACAATGAATGTATATCCTCAATAATAGGCAACAATATCATCTAAATATATTCAAATATTCGGTCTCATATATATCTACTAACAGCATCTACTTTCACAATGTACGTCGTTTTGTCAACTGCCCTTTTCTGTAATCAGTAGACACCCGTGATTTAACACCGACTTACGGATGGAACAAAATACAAACAACAAACTGTAGGTGTGTGGATGGACTAGAACAAGTTGTGTTTTAATTTTGTAACAGCCATGTCGTATTAACAACTTAATTGGGCTGCAAAAATTACTAGCAATTAAAGAATATGGAAAGTTTGACCATAGTTCCAAAAACACGAATACAATCACTATTTATCGACAATTTGAATTATTAATTCCTCACGTGCTCAACCGATGTTTTTCATATCTCAAACGAATATGAGGCCATCCTTAGAATGAAACTCACCTTAGGTGAAAAGATCTCTTGATCTAACTTGTTACTTGCCGATCTAATACCCCTATTTTGTTACAGGTGAAACTTTAACTCGTGATCTCTCAATTATAATGAAGTTTTAAGTTTTTTTATCATGTAGAATTTAAATATACTTTTTTATGTACTTTTACTTAATTATAAATAGTATGATGAAAGGGATGGGACATAAATGTAACTAGGATTGTCAATATTGAGTTTGAGGGCCAAAAGTGGTGACACCGTGACGTTTGAGACTGTGTCACTGTCACATGTGCTATGACAACGACATTAACATGTGATGCTCACACAATGTATTTCATTCTTAAGGATAACATCTTTAGGTATGAATAAAAATAGTGTTATGTTTGCACTGCTTCGGATTTGTTAGACAGTTAAACAGACAAACAGTTAACCATACTTAAATTGAGTTAATTCATTAGGCCCTTAACCTTAGAACTTAAAAAACTAAAATAAAATACTCATAAACTTTAAAGCCCAAATGTGGTCACATAGGGCCGAAAGTCAAAAGTAGAAAAAAGCCCAAAAAGTTGACAAGGTGCATCATCGTTGCATACCATTATCCTGTAACCTGTTCGCCGGATCTTCACCCCAGACGCCACGCCACATTTCTCCCGGTGCCTCGTCGGAGCCATCATTTTTCACTCCACTCCATCAGCTTCACCTCTGTAATCAGTAAGTTAATAAGACCTTATGTTGTTTCATTGATTCGTGAATCGATGCTTTTTGTTCTCTGTGTCTCCTCTGTTAGTTGATCAACACGGGCTCAAATTCAAGTCATTGTTGACTTATTGTTTCATTCTCGGTGTAATATTTACGTTACAGGGCGGAGTTACCACTCTTTTCTCTTTTAGGTTTTTGCACTTCCACAATCATAGTGTTTTAGATTTGGTTAATAGGAAAGATGGTTAATTTGGTTTATGAATACTTATACTTGATCTAGGAGCTGTTTAATTCAAATTAACATTCAGTTTTATCATTGGCATTTTGACAAACAGTTGGTGTGCCTGTTTATATCTGATTTGATAGTTGTTATTAGCTTCAGAAAGATGGTTAAATTTGGATATGTACACTTATATCGTGTTTGTGAGCTGTTTTGAGTCAAATTACCATCAAAATATATCGTTGGCGTTTTAACAAACACTTGGTGTGCATGTCATAACTGATTTGATAGTTGTTATTTAGCCTTAGATAGAAGGTAATTTTGGTTATTTAAATCTATATTGTATTAGGGAGCTGTTTAAGTCAAACTATCATTCAAATTTATCATTGGCATTTTCACAAATAGTTGGCATGTGTTTTGATAATTGACTTGGTAATTGTTATTAGCTTCAGAAAGATTGTGAATTTGGTTTATGTACATTTATACCGAATTTGGGAGCTGTTTAAGTCAAAATGCCATTCAAATTTATCATTGGCATTGTAACAAACAGTCGGTGCGTGTTTAATAACTGACGTGTTTGTGTTATTCATAGGAATAATGAAACTTGTTCAGGGTGTTCTACGGTCTCTTGCAGCTGGCACTTCATCTAGTTGCCAGGGATTTTCAATTGTCAGGACTTTGTCTACAAATACTGCTTCAGGTACTAGGGTGGTTTATAATCTTTATTTGCTTTTTTTATGTAAACCGTGAGAACCTGTTACCTGAAAAATCACAAGATCCTACTAACCAATTGTGTTCTATATGAATTTTGATCCATGCTTATATCTTTTTTTATAAATTTGTGTGTGTAGCTGCTGACTTCTATGCAAATACAAACTCATCGGAGAGCATGGAGGACTTTGAAAGGAGCATCTTTGGTGATCCGAGCAACAGCCAGAGTGCTAGTAGTTTTCTCCAAAAGTTGGATCCACCCAAGAAGGGTTTTGAAAGATATGCAATGAATTCTGGGTTTAATGGTTTCAGAAAATCAGGACAAGTGGACGGTCTAGATGAGAGTTTCACAACTTTGACTGATGGTTTAGATGGGAAATTAAAGGATGCTGCCACTTACTTTAAATTTGATGTGAATGAAGTTGAGAAAGATGATTACAAGTTCAGACCAGATGTAACATTTTGGCCTGGTAATACTTATGATGTTAAGGTATGAACTACAAAATATAACACTATCTTTTTGCTGTTTTTTTGGCCTTTTGCACACATTATTTTTTCTTGATGATAAGGTCGATATGTTGATATGATTTAAGAGAAATATATTTATTTGTGGTAACTTATAAGTGCCCTTTAGATACGCATGGTTGGTCATAATCGCTACGGTCTCATTTAAAAAGAACAAATGCATGTGCCATTTATGTTAAACAATTACTTTTCTTTTATCAAAGCCTCTATGTGGTCATATGGTGTCCCCTTAGGGATTGTTAGGATTGAGAATATGCGCAGGGGCGGAGATAGGTAGAAAGTTTTAGGAGTAATTTCTCTTTCTTATTTGTAATGGTGTTGACCCCATAGGTTTATAGAGAATGGCCTCTTTAAGAATTTGATGGAAGGAAAAGTAAAGTTATTCACTGATGGAGTGTTTGTGTGGAACTGTCGGTTATCTTTTAGAACTTCCAGAAGCATTTTCTAAAGATTTTAGTTTGGAAGAATAAGCACAGGAGTTCCCCCGCAGGGCTTTTTTTATTCTCGCCTTTTCAAAACCAACAATTTCACAAACCCTCAGCTTGTTAAACTCTCTTTTGCTTTTCATGAAACTGTGGGTTTATACAAAGTTAAACATATGAGATTTGTTTGTTGCGACCTAAAATTGTTTTACATCATTTATGAATTTTCTTGTTTGTGAATGTTGCTTAATTGTCATTTTCTTTTATCTTCATCAAAAATTCAAAACTAACCATGGTGCCATGGTGCATATGTATCACTTTCTCTTATCCGAAAAATAAATTTCGTTCCGAAAAATAAATTTCGTTGATTCGGTACAACCACCTTCATATAACCAAACATTGACCGAAAAACTGTCACCCAAGTGAAAAAAATTTCTTTTTCCGCCCTGGGTATGAGAATGAGAATGATATAAGGTGTTTGGTTTAAGGGTATGCGTTATACAATGGTTGGGTTTAGAAATGTTTCTCCTTCCAAGTTCCAACTTTCTTTCAAACGCACACCCATAACAGTTATTGCTAACTGCAGAGCAAAGTCCACTTATTTGTCTGTAGTGATTGATTGTATGCTAAAGTAAATGTCATTTCTTTTCAATCATTTTCTGTTCTTTTTACCTCAACATTTATACATGAAAGGGCATTTATGCAGGATCTTGATCTCACAAAACCAGGTGTTCGTAAACCATCTAAAAGAGCAGAGTTTGAAGTAACAACAAAGGAAGTTCTACAAAAAGCCGATTTCAGGGTGAGCAACTTTATCACCTACTATAAATATAACAGATTTGGTTTATTATTACATTAATAAATAAACATTAATCGATTTATTTATTTTTAAAATCATACCAATAGTGTTTGCGGGTAAACCCATTTCAACCTGCACTAAAAATTCACTTCTTTCAGCCCAACCTGTCTCGATCCATTACCCAACCCACCCATCAAACCAGGCTATATGGACTTTTAGTATATATATTTCTGTATGTGTGCAGAATGTGAAGTTTCTTGCTCACTTTATAACCGAAGCTGGAGTGATTATCAAGAGGAGCAAGGTACCAATTTTCAAACAATACCAATGTGTTGATTATATAAATCTTTTTAAGTTGCTAGTTAATTTTTCTGTTGTTTCATGTAGACTAAAATCAGCGCGAAAGCCCAAAGGAAGGTTGCTAGAGAGATAAAGACAGCCCGCGCCTTTGGACTGATGCCGTTCACAACAATGGGAACCAAACATTTTGTTTATGGCAAGTCAATGCAGGATTTTGACAAAGATTACGAGTATGAAGTTTACGATCACAATTTTGTTGATGATGCCTCTTGAAGGTTTACTCATGTAAGTTTTTTGTGATCCAAATGAAATAAACATGAAGATACATCAAAGATTTTTGTGTTCATGTACCCATTGTCACAGTTAATCCATCTTTCAGTTAGGATTTATTGTTTTATGTGAACACCAAGTTGTGGAATGTGGGTTTTTTGCTTTGTCATTTTGTGAGGTTGTTTACTGCTAACGTCGAGTTTTGAGAAACTTTTTTCTTTAGTAATCGTGAGAAGTTCCCCCTACTTGAAAACTCAAGGGATCCTGTAAATGCTCTTCCAACCAATATGATTCGATGAAACGCAGCTTCAGCTAAGGCTGTAGCTATGAATGGTATCAAAGGCCAACAGATATTGTTGGAACCTAGGGTTTAATAGGTTAATTTGATTTTTTATGCTTTTAATTATTATTTGTTAATAGTATTTCTCATAAAGAAATTATATGTTGAAAAACCATTATGAACAATGTACAAGGAACCGCCACATGTAAGGTCATTTTAAAGTAAATTTAATCTTATAAAGAACATTCAAGATGTGTTTTCTTGCTAATTAAAGATCTTTAATTTTGGAAGATAAAAGACATTTTTGGTGCTTAATGATCATGCTAAAATAGGACTTAAGAGTCTACATTAAGTGTGCAAAAGGGTTACGATAAGTTTGGGGAAAGAGTTGCTTAAATAGCCAAGATGAGAGGGTAACCAAAAAATCCGACCAGTAGACAGACGATCGATGGCATCCAACCTACTCCCAAGGGCGATGCATGGTCAGGCCAAGTCCCATGTTGCACTCATATCTAATGAATTTCTTAAAAAATTTACTTAGAAAGTCTGTATTATACCATGTTATGTTATGTTATGATCTTATAGCCTCTTCTTTATGCCATGATTTTATGTAACATTATGTGATATAGTGTTATGTTATAACATGTGATGTTATGCCATCACATGTTATATGACATATTACGTTACATACTTACATTACATATAGCCTGCTTATAAATTGATAAAGTTTAAAATCTTCCAAATTTACTAGGCTCACAAGTCTCTAAACTTTAAATAAAGCATCATCTGATTTTGATTCTTGAAACTACGATAATCATCTTGAAAACCCGCGATTCGTGTACATACAACTACTATATAACCTAACAAATCAAAATAAAGTCTAAAACTTACATCAAAAGTTGGTTAGAATCTATAATTTTCTTTTTCTGTTCTATCATTTTGTCAATTTGTCGGTTGGCCTGCGCAGGGAGTGTGCAAGGAGGGGTTTGTGAAGGCAAAGCTGCTGATCTACCAAGAAAATGTGTTTGATTTTGATCTGCAAAACAATACAAAGATTCTACACACTCTTCTAATGCAGATACGGGTCGAACTGGTTTGAAATCCAGCAGCTTTGCGTATTCGACTATTAAATGATACATGTAGTCATATATCCTATCAATGTTTAAACTCTCCATAAAATCCTGCACTGATTTTCCTATTGCCTCCGCCTGTGGAAAACGAAAATGACCATAATGAAACGAAACTAAAAATACCAAAAAAATCACTTGAGTATGACTTTAAGTAAAAAAAAAATCACAAAATCAATTTAAGACCCACTGGAACAATAAGCATATAGCTAGAAATATGAAAACTCACTTGGTCCAGATGTCCATTTCCCCACTCGACTGCGGTTTTGATGGATGGACATATGTTTTCGGGAGAGATAGGTAAGTAGTTTTTCTTTGGGAAAAGGCCTCGGCTGAAGAAATCGTCATATTTTGGGTTTATGATAAGAGGAACACAGCCACACGACAGGATGTATTTTAAGCTTACAGACCAAGCATACCCCTCGGCGTAAATTTTATACCTAAAAAATGAATGATCAGATAAGATGATCAACCAAAATAAAACAGTTTTGTTTATCTTTGCGTACCGATGATTGCATTGGCTTGATAGTTTTGACTGTTTGAACCCATCTAATGCTTCCTGTGTCCAATTCTGCAACACAAATTCAAACGAGAAAACAAAGCTTAACGCAGATATAAATTGACAAGATAACGACAGTTCTGAGTCAACTGTCTAAAAATCCATACCTGACGCATGATTAACGCACCCCATTGCTTCGTGTCGTTACACTGGAGCAATGCTTCTCTAATCGGCGAAACGACATCTGGGTTCCCTTTCCAATATGCATACGGATACTTTTTCCTCCAACTCTGCCTTTGTGAACCGTCTTTAATGCTTTGAAACTCTTCTTCCCATGGTCCAATATTAATTTCTGACCTGTTAACATATGTTAAATGAGCCGAAAACGACCACTTTTCTTGCAGCAAATTCAAATCTGTTTATTTCATATGAACTTGCAGCAAGAAAACCTCTTTCACATGTGAAGTAAATCAGAATTATAAATTCTTACCAGCCCCAAAAAGACCAGTCAGGGAACGGGATGTCATAGTGATCAGGCGTGGTGCAATAGCGAAAAATAGGCACAGGTTTAACCGTCTCATTCCTTTCGATTATGGGCTTATCCATGCAATCAAACATCAAATCAACATCCGGGATTCGACCAGGATACCTCTTAAGAAGCTGCAAGAACCCCCATATTGTAAACATCGCTCGACTCTGCACACAATCATAATAATAATCCACATACAACTTCCCACCAATAATCACAACACGAAAAGAAGCAAACTTCTTCACTTCCATCAAATGATCATACGAAATGCGCGTCTCAAACCATGGCTCCAGATCATGATGTATCCATCTAAAAAAACTAGGACAACTTTCTGATTTACCACTGAATTCAACTTTGTCATTGTGAGACCTTATTCCACAAGATAAATAAGAGCATTGTATGATCTTCGAAGCTCGTGCGATCTTCGTTTCGTTATTGAATTCCTTGGCCGGAAATTCATGCCAAGGCGTTGGTTTCAAGTTGTAACCGATGATAGTTTTCGTCTGCGTTGCCAAGTTATCCACCTGTTCGACCCAACGAAAAAATACTTTAAAACACATGCATTTCATGCAGTATCTCATTCGTTTAATTAAGTTCGTGAACATTCATTGAGGTTAGTTTTTTTTATGTAAATGAATAATTGTATGCTGTTTAACGAACGAACATGAACAGAGGTTGGGTACCTCGATTAGGAAGATGGCAGTGAGAAGAAGAGCAACCAAAAGAAGAGCGGAAAGAGGGACGGAGGAGGTAGTGTTTCGAGTCGATGATTTTCGTTTAAAGATGCCGCCTCCCATGATTTGAGTTTCATCAACATTGCCATTGCCATTGCCATGGATGGATGGATGTAAAACTGGACGTACGGTTATGTTCAATCAACCGAATTGTAACCACCACCAATTGTTATCTTTGTTTCCTACTTCTCCGACCATTTCACTTTTATTTCTTCTCTTGGTCCCTATGCTTTTTTCAAATGCCACACAATCATCCTTGTAAATTTTTTATTTTATGCATGCATGCATCATTTATTTTCTGTGTTATTAGTAAACGTTATACTAGCCATTAAATACAAAAACTACGTTCACTCAATGGCATGGAATATTGCAATGATGACCATCAAATGACAAGCACAAAAATAATACTCCGTATTAAGGGCGTGGTGTTTGTTTTGTTCTTGTGTTGGAGTTATAGCGTCTTGCTAGCGACTTCTTTGTTTAATAATATTCAGCCGTTAAAAAAAATAAAAACAAACAATATTTTTTAATAAGCTATTGTTAAAAAAGTATAAAAACGGTTAAATTTTTTTTAAATTTAAAACTAATGTTTTAGGGCTTTTGATCGGAAGAATACGAATGGATTAATGTAAAATTTACCCTAAACCGGTGCTCCAAACGATGAAACGGTTTGGCGATAAATTAAATTCAAGCATCTTTTTATCATTTGGAGCTGTTGGTGGAGAACTTTTACATCAATCAATTCGTATCCTTCTCTAGACAAAAGTCCTAAACATTAATTTGAAATTCGAAAAAAACTTATCAATGTTAAGTATTTTTTAATAGATGCTCTTCCAAAAAAATATGTTAGAAAGTTAAAACCTCTAACAAAAATCAATATCAACAGAACACGAAAATAGCAAATCCTGTTGCTTGACTGAACTAACTTCATCGGTCAACAATCAAAAACCAAAATCAACAGAACACGAAAATAAAAACCCAATGACACATAATTAAGATCTTTTAGCATAAACACACAGCATGCGCGCTTAGTTATACATCAACAAAAGTACCAACCTCAATTTACAACTAATCCCAACTAATCTTTGGTTAATTTACAATCTTTCACAACAACATCACCTCTATACGTTCACATCTCTCTCTTACAGCATACAACATTTTGGTCACTAGAGAGAACTAACAAAATAACAAAAAAAAAAAAAAAAAAGTTAGTCGGTGTCGCTACCAGAGTCCAAGAAGCTGAACTCTCTCTGCCCATTCAGTTTGATTAGCAGAGTTCCTCTGTTTTCTTCTTTCCATTCAATGTTCTCCGATTCTAACAGATTAACAACCTACAACAGCATGTGTGCGGGTCAGGTTAAATGAACAAGCATTCAGTTAATGATATTTGCATTGCCAAAATTAAATCATTCCAAGTTTTCCCCTTCCAACAGTTAAACAACCTACAACAACTAGTATTGTTTAAATGGTGCGGCTTTAAGATATAATTTATAGATATTTGTAAGATGTCTCTAGTTCAATGTCACTTTTTTTATAACTGGTGTCATTTTAACTTTGTGTTGTTTAAATCCGTTCCATTTAACAAATTTGAGTTTAAATATTTAGCTCGAGACAAAAAGAAGAGGATAGAAAAGACGGGATGATGGGGAGCGATAATAGGCATTTGAAAAAGAAAATGATTTAGATGGTTTTCATTTTTATGGATTAAAAACACACTTTGAGTGACTTTGAGCCTGTTTGATCCATTTGCTCAATAGAGAAAACACACGGAATTGACCCCCTCTATGATTGTCTTAACTAAGAGAAAAGAAGGGGGAGGGTAATTTCATACCGACTGTTTAAGCTTTGACTTTCCAAGACCGTGACTCCCACATCCTGTGATAACTCTGAAGAGCCGCACAGCTATACATCATACACACGAAAGAGGATTGAAATAACAATAATAGATATTTGCCATCTGAAGGTGATAAGAAGAAAACGAAGATGCTTACAACGAACATATGCACCAAATAAGAGGTGAAGTTTTAAAAGCTTCATTCCTTGTTTCACATGTTGTCCATGTAGATCAATTGTTATCACATTTTCAATGTCTTTGTTTCTGCATATCATATAATCAGTCAATCCATATAACGAGACGATAAAGTAACATAATAACAAACCTTGAGTTGAATATATCCTGGCTTGCCTTTTCATCTGCTTGCCGGGCCTTTTCATTACAAATCCTTCCCTGCATCAAGATATGTATTATTCTTTGCAATCTACGAAGCACTTGAGCATAATTACATGAAATTCTTTTAATCCTCGGCGCACATACCTGATCAGAAAGATATGCAGCGTATTCACGTTTTCCATCTGCATACGCGCTTGCAGCCTGCACACCAAAAAAGGCAGCAAAAGCTCATCGAAAATGACACAACAATATACAGCTCTAACAGACTAAAATAATTGCCTTGTGATAATAAGACTTCATGGAATCCCAGTGCTGAGTTGCGGTATTTCTGTAGTCTTGATAATCGTCTCCTTTAGCTACATACAAATTTAGATTGGTTAAAAGTGGAATGATCAAAATGTCAAAATGTTTTTTTGTCACGATAACTTAGGTTGTTTTTTTATTACCAGGAATATGCTGCTTTTTTACTGGATCGTCTGAAGGATTGTCAAGCTTCTGGCCAAGTGATTCCATCTTTTTTACCACATTCCTCCAGTTCATGCTTCCCGGTTCATGTTTTGAACTTCTTGGTGCATTGAAAAGCGATTCTAACACTTCATGAGTCAGTTCGAATGTATTTTTGGTGACAGGTGGAGGATCAGGGCCACAACCAGCAAGAACCTCAAAATAATTTCTGAAAAAGTATGGATCAATAAGGGTACAATTAATATGGTGCAAAAAAAATGAAAATGTGACTCACGAAAATAGAAAGTCGGAATAAAATTTAGATAAACAAATAAATAAGTTTACTTAGAAAGATGTTTAGGAGAAACTAATCCGATATCAATACGCAACAAAGTAAAATAACGATTACAACCTCCTTACCTGCGGTTAAAGCTCATATCAGGATCAGTCTCAGATGAAGAAGCTAAAACAGATGTCCTATCAGTCAACTGTCACAAAGATATCAAATCAAACAGAATACAAACATGCATACAATGACAAAATATTCAAAGGGTAGAGATATGGCAAATAAGTGGTTGTTTTAATGTGTGTTTTGAAAGTGATAACGTGATTTCAGTAATCAGAAGAAAGCTAAGATGGTGTGTTTGGAAGTGTGTTTGGAGTTGTAATAATTGGATAATAAGTTGTTTGAGTATTTCACATATTCAAACTGTCAAAGATATTAATGCACAAAAAAACCCGAAAGAGCGTTTAAAAGAAAGAACACGTTTGCTGAGATGGGAGTATAAGTTTCTCAAATTAGATTAAAAGAAACAGGCTAATATGTTTTGCCCATTCAAAAATGTTTATGTTAATAATTCAAATCCAAAGAATATAAAACAAGCCGAGGCTATTGATATGCTGATCTAATCTACATAACACTTGCAAGATATTTGATGAAACATACATGATAACGTCATGTCAGAAATATGTATGAGCACTATTCTAAATAGCACAGCTTGCAAGTATGGTGACGAGTTATTACAGAAATTGGAGAAAAAAACCAGTTCCAAGTCTTAAGGTGTATCCGAACAAAATCATAACTTACATGCGATTTCAAATATACACGGAGAACATGTTACTTACACTGTCACTTGACTCTAAAGTAGACCTAATATCTTTACTTTTTACATCTATGTTTTGATGTTGCCCAATACTAGACGAGGGAGCGGTTAACTCAAGCAGTATGTCCAAGGCCTGAAGACAAATTGACAAAAATAAACAAAATCAACAATAAAAAACTATATAAACAGCACCAGTGATTTAAAACTCATCACTACAACTTCTATCCCTAGTAACATGTTATAACAGGCAAAATGTTTGAAGATCGCATCTAAAATCCATGACAACATGCACAATGTGACAATGCTAAGTCCAACTAAAATCTTCACATTGTTGGTTACAATAGACAAATTAGGCAAATATGACAGCAAAACACACAACAAAAAGATTGAATAACAAGCAATTTAAAGAACAAACAACCCTTTACCTTTTCAACATCATAACCCGACTGACCTACCAAAAGAAACACACACCTACTTTAGTAAACAAATAATCACATATTTAGAAACCAAAAAAAAAACAAAACAATCCAAGAACATATCACATTACTCACAAAGCACATCTTTAACCAAATCCATGCCCAATTCACAATCATCACTAAGCATTGAACACAAAAACTGTTCAGCATCTTCATGACTCACACCACCATCACCAAACCCCTTCATTTTCATACCCACTCTTTTCCTGCTAGAACTAGGCACGTAACCCTTACCCAACACCGTCGACACCATTCCGGTTGCTGCAACGACTCTATTCGATTTCCCCCTATTCCCTTTACTAATCTTACCACCGCCAATCTGTAAACTATTATAACCATCATAATTCAATAAACCAGAGCTTCCACTTGAACTTGACCCTGTTTCTGTCAAATTCCCAAATATTTCTGCAGCATCATCGTCTCGATTCGCACTCGAACTCGACGCCGTCTCTGTCGAAATCCTAATTGTTTCCGCAGCAGCAGCAGCGAACTCATCTATCGAAACGGAAGCAATCCCATCTGTTAAACCGCTCAAAACCCTAGCTTGATCATCAATTTGAGCAGAATTATGGTTTTGAGTCTCTGTTGATTGCTTTGATTTGGAAACTGGAGGTCGAGGTCTCTTCTTCTTCTTTGGATGCTTCATATCTCACAAACAATTGTTACATACAAAGATATAAGTACAGGAAATGAACAATACGTAGACGTTGGTATAAACAAACATTCATGTACGAGCAAATTCAACAGATCGTGAATCGTTTGTCCAAAATTAGGGTTTTGTGAGGCGAAATGGTGATGAAATGATGATCAAAAAACCCTAATTTGATTGAAGGAAAGGGGGGGTTTGATGGGGGAAATGAGAAAAAAAGAAGATTAGTGGTTTGTTTGAAATGGGTGGCGATTGAACAACGCCATTGATGTTGTTGATAACTTAAAATACTCCATTGATTTCATCACGGACCAATGGTGGGCCGTTTGACTTTTAAATTATCATCCTTATCAGTGTTGTTAAACCTGTACCACCAAGATTGGATCGTTTTTTTTAATAATCCTGGTTTAATTAAACACGATTTGATTGATGTTTCTGAATCATTTTGAATCGGTCCGGTCGGACTGGAACCGGACTGCTATTGAGCCGGGTCAGTCATAAAATATATATTTTTATGTTTTGATTTTCATGGATTTTATGTTTACGTCTATTTATATTTGTGTTTTTTGTAATGAAAGTCAATATGTTGATTTTTTAAGTGATGAAAATGATGAACTCGTTTTATTTTGGCGTTAAAACTTGTTTAAATTATGATTTTTTGGTGATTCTTGGCGTTAGAATTTGTTTGGATTATTACTTACTTATATGGTATAACTTAATATTATTGAACTTATGTTGTGTCTAAATTAGAAATCTTATGGTATTGCTTTGATAAATATACAATTATCCTACCCTGGTCTGACCGCGGTCCGACCGGTCCGACCATTAAAATTAAAATAACGGTTCAGTGTCCGAACCGGTTTTCAAATCATTGATCCTTATTAATTTTTAACAAAATTTTCAATCACTAAATAACTTGTGGTTTTTTTAAGATGTATTCGATTGATTAAGTTATAATTTGATGTAGAAGAACGAAGAGAGAGTGATTTCAGACAGGTTTAGGTTCTAATGTAACGAAATTGATCATAAACTTAAATATGTAGGAGTTATGGAGAAAATCAAGGTAAGCTTTTTTGTTTGGTTGAAATATAAAAATAAGCTTTTAAACGCAAGTTGGCATAACTGGTACTATAATCCTTTGGTGTAACTGTGTAAGGTTGTTGATCACTCTCGTGTCCTAACGTCTTGTTAGTAGCCGGGTTTTAGTTAATAAATTTTGCTGTTCAAAAAAAAAACTCAAATATGTAGTTTTTAATTTCTGGTTAGATAAAACTTTAGAGAATAATAACTAACTTTATGTTCTTTTTTACTAAGGTTATTAAGTATGTCGAGTGAAAGGCCACTTTTAAATATGTGAGTGGCTCACGTGCGAGTGAACTTACGCTTGTGAAAAGTGTGACGCGAGATCAAACTCACTTGCATATTTAAGCTTACATTTAAGTTCAAGATTATACTCCGTCGTAAAATTATCTAATTTTTATTCTTTGTTTCCACGAATTCCTATGAAGGTTCGGGTCCTTAAAAAGGTGGAAGTTTAACAAAGTATCTAATTTTTATTCTTTGCAAACAATTGTTACATACAAAGATATAGCCATATAGGTACAAGAAACGAACAATACGTAGACGTTGGTGTAGACAAACATTCATGTACGAGATTATACTCCCTCATAAAAGTATCTAATTTTTATTCTTCGTCTTCTCAAATTTCTATGAAGGTTCATGTCCTTAAAAAGGTGCAAATTAATAAAGGGTTATTGGATTTAAACACCTCTAACTATTGGTCATTGGCCGTTGTCACCTCCAAGTATCACTTTGGCCAATAACACTCCCAACTAAATACTTTGGTGTCCGTATCACCAAAAGTTAACCAAATCACTAACGCCGTTAAGTTTTGCTGACGTGGCACGGTGACGTGTCCTATCTCTGCTTACGTGGCACGGTGATGGCGGCCAATGATCAATAGTTAAGGGTGCTTAAATCCAATAAGGCAATAACCCATTATTTATCTATATTTAACTAGGAATTGACTTGTGTCACGTGATGCGACGACCGGGTTTTAGTTGGTGCATATGTCGTGTCATATTTGTGACTTCGTTACATGCGTTACGTTATTGATTATCTCATGCACGTTCTGGTGTAGTATAATGCCTCGTACCTTGTAATGTAACGTGTCAAAGTAATTAAACGCTTCCATCACCAGTAAGAACAAAAAGCGAGAAAGGGGGTCGTCCTGTCTCGATCCTCTTTTCAAGTGAACTTCTGAGTAAGCGACCTACTTAATAAAATTGATGACTAAGCAGAATTAAGACAACATTTAATCCATAAACACCATAAAAGCGGAAATTTATTTATACCATTATATTGTACAAAAAAAATCCTAGTTAACAGTGTCATATTGGATCAAGTGGTCATGATGTGCATTGAACATCTACACGAGGGCTGGATATTTTTGTTTTTTTCTTTGTATATTCTTTTGTTTTAGTTAGTTTTTTTAATTACTTTGACGACATTACGTTGCAAGGTACAAGACATAATATTACACCATAACGTGCAATAGATAATCAATAACATAACGCATGTAACGAAGTCACAAATATGACACGACATATGCACCAACTAAAACCCGGTCGTCGCATCACGTGGACACAGATCAATTCCTAGTTAAATATAGATAAATAATGGGTTATTGTCTTATTGGATTTAAACACCCTTAACTATTGATCATTGGCCGCCATCACCGTGCCACGTAAGCAGAGATAGGACACGTCACCGTGCCACGTCAGCAAAACTTAACGGCGTTAGTGATTTGGTTAACTTTTGGTGATACGGACACCAAAGTATTTAGTTGGGAGTGTTATTGGCCAAAGTGATACTTGGAGGTGACAACGGCCAATGACCAATAGTTAGAGGTGTTAAAATTCAATAACCCATTAATAAATCATGCCTAATTTACTTCTCTCATGCCAGCTTCGATCTATCTATACTTATTTTCTTGTTAATTGTGAGGTTCTCCACTCTTGGTAGAAGTGTTAGTTTAATGTTCAACACTTATTCTTAAATTAGTTTTGTTTAATACACCAAGCATATATACCAAGAACATGCTTGTATGGGTGCATACTCTTGATGACATTGTAAATTGAAGCTAATAAAAAGTTTTAAAGTTAGGAATATGAATTCAGTTAATTCAATTTCAATCCATATTGATTCACATTCAACAAATATAATACAATCAAAATGTTAAATTCCTACAACTAAAGGAATATTAAATGTCGAAATTATAAGTATTTTTTAAATAATCAATAATATATTGTATGTATAGTCAGGTAAATTTATTGGTGAAAGATCATCAATTCTTGTGATATCTACCTATTCTAATAATTGAGTAACACATCCACATGTCACCATTTTAACCACTCCACATAGGATTTTGCTTAGGTGTCATGTTCTTAATTAATTTGATGGAGAAATTTTAGACGGGTCATGGTATGCTCCATATTCGAAATAACCCGATATGTTTAGATAAAAAATTCAAAATTATCATCAATTATCTCCTAACCCGATATGTTCAAATACAAAATTTATCAATTATCATGATCTATATCTTAACCCGATATGTACCAAGTATCATGAATTATCTCCTAACATGATATGTTCAAATAAAAAATTTATCAATTATTATTATTTATCCTTCAAATTAAAGTTCTACCAATTATCAATAATTATCTCATAACTCGATATGTTCAAATAAAAAAATTAACATTTATCACGAATTATCTCCTAACCCGATATGTTCCAATAAAAATTTACCAACTATTATAAATCATATCCTTTATTGTAACATATGATTTTTTATATGAATATATTTGTAAATATCCAAATCGATTTAATAAGAGATATGTTAAAAATAAATTTGATATGTAAATTGAGTTAAAACCTATAAAACTAAAATCCGTATAGTACACGGGTACTAATCTAGTATAACAACAAAAACAATCAAATGCGTAGTAATTCGTGTTCAAATTTCTAATCAAATTAAAATTTCACGAATTTTAAATTAAATTGATTAAAAAAAATGCATAAGTACCGATTTGTAAATGAAACTTTAAAGTTTCATGTTTCTTGAACGCTTAATACCACTAAGATCCATGCCATGTCCCTCCATGAATTAGACTTTGTTTAAACCTAATGCTATAGTTCACTCAAGGCTCGATGATATCTGTAAAGTCCATGTTACCATACATCATCCATGTTTCTTATTTATTTATTTTCTTTAATTAATTTAATGGTAGGTAGTTTTTATTAGTGGTCAAATAGTTAAATATTAGTAAGTCTAGTAATGGATTAGTAGTTAAATCTTTGTAAGGCTATAATAGCCAAATGTTCTTTGAGTTATGCATGAATGAAAATGTTAAAAAACTTGGTTCAAGTTTATCTATCTCTTCTATAATTCTTTGAAAGTATTTGCCTATTACAAAAGGATAAAAGATTGATCCGCTCGCTATACAGATCCTTATCACTCAACCTCATCAAAATGACATCATTTTACACACCCAAATAATGCTATGCCAAACACCCATTGGTCCTTATAATCAATAATTGCATTAAAGCCTTACAATGTATGTAGCAACACCCCTTCTACAACAATGATATATTCATGTTGTGTTATCACTGCTAATCATTTGGAGAAAAGTTTGAAACTTCAGATGATGAACCCAAACCCAAAACAATATTCAACAAGTTGCGCATATACAGGGGCATATCAACAATTAACCATGAAAGAAGATAGCATATATCTGCATCAGATGATTAACATAAGGATTATGAACCATAATGAGTCTGTAATTGACTCGATGCTCCCTTATTCATAAATACCATTCTATTTAGAACACAAATAGATTAAAAGAGGTATAAGGGGGTCAAGGTTTAGCATCAATTGACTTGATCGGTTCTTCGTAGATACTATTGTTACAAAACATCTGGTTACTTGTATATCCCAGATTGGGATCAAGAACTTCATGTCCTACGTTTGGAGAAACCGTTCTTGCTGTTACTAATTTAGCAGCGCTGAGTGATGCAATAAACTGTTCATGACCACTTGGCTTTGTGAACCTTGATTCATCATCATGTTCGTCACACTGCATTTTCCTCGTACGCACCTCGTCCTTCACTTTCTACAAGAAAGAAACAGCAAAATGAGTATAGGGTTATGTTTGAAGTAAACATAGTTATACAACTTTGTGGTCTGTTTACGAAAACTGCAACAATTGAATTCACATGGAACAAAATACATATATTTTGTTGCTGACCACATTTGTTAGAAATAACACATACATATGGAGTTGTTTGTTTCACCTCTTAATGGTTCAGTTCAGTGCTTAATCATTCAGCATTCAGAGCGTTTGTTTCATAAAAAAAGAGCCTCTGAATGGTACAGTTAAGTGCTGAATGGTTAAGAGACTGGGAAATGCTGAATGGAACATATACCAACTTTACCAACATCTGAAGTTCTACCCCAACATCCCTCACATCGATAGAACCTCTTAACCATTCAACACTTAATCATTCATAACTTGCCAAACAGACCCTATGTCAATACACTACAAATCAATTGGATGAGGTAAAATGCAGCTCATGCTCCAAATTTGTCGAAAAAAACAACATACACAACAAACGTATTCAGTATAATCCCACTCATAGAAAAGTTATTAGTAGGCTCACGGAGAAAAAACAATCTTTTTTGAACAGCAAAAATCCATTATGACTTGTCGATGCCCTACTAACTGATTCGACGAGGGAAAATGCTAGCGCTTAACAGGCAGTTTAAAGCTAAAGAAACTTAGTTGACCTAAGTAAAAGTTCTTGTATTAAGCTAAAGATGATGATATAATGGCATAATGCAAATGCTCTTTAAATCAAAAGGCTGCTCTAATACTTAAAAGATCTTTGATTGATATAAATTAGTTGTTAACTGTTAACCAACATAGAAAACATTTGATCTAAACAAATGAAACCAAACAATGAATCAACCTGCATTAACCTCGAATCAAGCTCCGGCGGTCCAATCTGCCCAACGGTTAACGACCCAAAAAAGTTCCCAACCATAGCAGCATCAGGAACCTTAAGTCCCTCAACTAACCCAGCAACCAACCCTCCCAAAAAACTATCACCCGCACCCGTCGGATCAACCTGCACAGTCGAAAACGGCGATATCTGCATCTCCCCATCCTTCCAATACACAGTACACCCATCTTTACCACTAGTCACCACCACACAACAAAATTTCCTCACTTCATCAACATCCACATACGGTGCTTCTTCTGCAGAAGCTTTCAAAAACCCGATTCGAGGAATTAAGTGAGCAAATTTAGTATCTTTTAAGTTAACAAGCTTCACAGTCCCATCAATTTCATCAAAATCCCTAATTAACGCTTGTATATCAACAAAAACAACTTCGCATATATCCAACATCTTTTCTAGGGTTTCAGGTGATATTTCACCCCCAATTCCAACAGCCATACCGAAACTGAAATTAACCTCATCCGGTAAATCAGTTGCCAAAATCGGATCACAAGATCGGATCTTTTTAAGCACCCGATCCTCTCGTCGGATCTCCGATGGATCCGATACAAAATAGGCGTGAAAAACGGTTGTTTTCTCGGATTGAGATACAATTGGGGGATGATTGAGTTGGTTGTTGTATGAGAAATCGGAACCGACTTTTGAAACGTAATTTGCAGAGATGTTGAAGCCGTCGAGGACGGAGGCGATGAAGGAGACGGCGCCGCCGAGGGTTTGGGCGAGAACGACGTCGTCTTTGATGAGGACGTCGTGACAGTAATTGCCGACGATTAAACCGTGGTTTCGATTAGCGCCCATTGGGATGATGAGGGTTTTGAGTGCATGTTAATGAAAAGAGTGTTGGTGTTGTTGTTGTTGTTTTATGGGGTGGGTGTGAATAGAGAGAAATAGGTGGCGGATGGTGATGGTGGAGGTGGTGGCTCATCAATGGTGCTTATTTCAATTGTATCAGACCACGGGCTTGCGAATCATATTCTTTTCCCTTTTTTTTTCCTTATGAGATATTCTCCTTTCTAAATTTTAGCCTACACTAAATTTTTAGTTATCCGGTTGACTCTTGTGTTTGTGACACATAATAATTTTAATCGGTGTTCTGTGTTGTGTTAGCATTGTCATTTTATTATACGGGTGAAAATAGTATCGTATCGCACGTTGAACATTAGCAGTGTTGTAAAAATCGGTCTAGGCGGTCAATTAATCGAATTAATTGGTAATCAGTGAGTTACCATGTCGATTTTCTAAAATCGGTAGTCAGTCATAATCGTAGTAATTGGTCAACTAAAGTCAAATCATTTTAATGTGTTTTAAACCTTCAGTTTATCGACCTGACCCATAACTCATGAGTTATAGCCCTTATATCCATAACCTTAGGCGCTAATTTCGTGTTCACAATCAAAAATTAGAATTTTGATGTATTTTGAAGTATTACGTTTGCATCAGTGTGTGTGTGTGTATAACTAAAATTTACATATAAAAATTCAAAGGCCATGAATGTTGAAGTATTATGTTCACATCATTGTGTGTGCATATATGTATAAAAATGAAATTTACATTTAAAAATATCAAAACGGTTAATTACGATTAATCCTGATTCCTAGCTCCAAGGTACCTCACCGCCTGACAGCCTAGCGAGTTCTACAACATTGAACATTAGTCATGCGTAACAAAAATAAGTTTATTGTTGTGTGTGTTACGATGTAAAATCTTAAAAAATTGTGACATTAGAACTTTGACATATGTCGCGTGTTGCGGCAACACTGTCGCGTCGTTACATGCTTATAATAGAGTGTTGTTTCACACGTTGAACGTGACACTAAAGCTCGCGCGTTCCGATGAAAAGTCTTAAAAGTAATCTAAAAAAGCAATTAACATGCTGTATAGATTAAAAGACAGATGTAAAAAGTGTATATATATCAAGAGCCGGAGGTAAAAACGTTACTGTGTGAAAAACAAACATGGGTCAAAAGTGTAATAAAACCAGAGTTAGGGTGAGACTAAAACACAAGGCCGATATCATGGACCTTGTGTTTTAGCAGTGTATAAAAAATTTAGTTGTGTTGACTCGTGTGTTGCGTGGGTCTTGTTTATTAAAGTGTTTTTAAGACAAAATTACATATTACATCCTGTAGTTATTTATGAATTTGCTACCCATGTTCTAAAAAGTACGCTACACGTCCTTTTGTTAAGTATGTTTCACACCCTATGTCCTTTACCCTAACCCACAAACAATTTCTTTGTTAAATTGCACATGCGACCTTTTGTCATTTTAGGATTGATTGTCTAGTTTATTTTCTTGTCATGTGACCAGCCTTCCATAGTTTCACCCATAGTTATAAACCCTAAATCCCAAATTGAAATTCAGTGTTTAACATCCTTTTTTATAAGTAACAAGTAATGCTAAGCATGCCTCTCAGTTGATGCTCACAATAATTTTATTAGTCTCGATAATTAAATATATAAAGCTAATGAGCTTGTGAATCTATCAGTAACAAACTTGTATTTTTTTAATGGCAACTTTTTTATTAAACTAAGTCACTAGGACCGAAAACACCAAACTTCATTACAAATGAAAACTTCGAAAAGAAAAACTACACAATGTATGCCATACAAGATTCTCAAGTTTAATTTGCCATGTTTTTCATCCATGCAAATGTATTGAACTTGATCTCATCCATCACTTTGTTCCCCTCCACTCTCTTTGATGAGAAAATGAATTCGTTATGTGACTTCCTAATGAACCAGAAAGTAGCCAACATAATCGAGTACAAAGTGTTTTTTAAATCCGCCTGTATGTTTAGATCGACGATGAAGTCAAGAGAATTTTTTATACGAAGATCCATTGCAAGTTCATGGCTACACCACTTATGTATTTCACCCCAAACTTGAGCAGCAAAATGACACTATCGAAGCACATGAACATGTGTTCCGATGTTACCAAAACACAATGACCATTTTGCGGAATGGATCATCACGCCTCTTCGTATAAGGGATTGATTAGTTGCAATTCTATTTAGAGAGGCTCTCCATCCAAAACATCTCACTTTAAGTGGCACCTAATGCAACCATGAGAAAGGGGAAAAGTAAAAAAAGGGGGGGTTTAGATCGAGGATGATCCTCATAGACTTAACCGTAAAGACCCCCTTGTCATCACCTTCCCATCTCCACAAATTAGCCCCGCACCTGAACGAAAATCGCCAATGAGTGTCATAAGTTGCTGAAACTGAGCATCCAACACCCCTATAACTGGATGGCGCTTTCACTCCCACTTCCCTTAACCACTATTTTGCTGAGTCTCGAGCCTATCCGCAACCGTGCATCGCTTGACCTTTTCATTAAGGAAGAGATTAGGGAACTTTGTCTTAAGAGCCCCCCCCCCCCAAATTCTTGTATTCATAGTATCCCTATTGCCAACACTTGCTGTCAATAAATTATCCTCACATATATTCTCTTTAAGAAGTTCTTTAAATATGTAACAAACAACAACGACAATAAAAGATTCATACATTGAGCGAGCTTGAAATAATGCTAGTTCGGGTGAATCTTAAAACTCATTACAAAGTTACAAACTCATTACCTTCTAGAATCAAGAAGCAAAGAGGGTTCGAAGTTATTTTTTAAACTTAAACTTATAATTAAAAAAAAATCAAGATCCCTCCTAATCATTGACTCTTTAAAATATTTTGATATCAAATTCTTCATCAATAAAAGTGCATATGGTACAACTCATAAAAAAGTACAGCCAACGTATAAATTTGCTTGCGTTTCACGAACCATATAACTTCATTTTATATTCCATTAAAATAAAAATATATAATCAATTATTATTATTTTTTTAAAAATTTGAAAGTGGGAACTCAATACTTTACTCTATCCGATCCCATCTATTTTAGTATTTTATATTAGGATTTTTTATAGTCACGCAATCTAAAATAAAGTATTTAAATTACTTCTCTTAAAGATGCTGTATACCTCATATATTTTTTATAGTCACACAAATCTCACTTTTGTAAAATATATATAATTATATACTTGAAAAACAAAGTAAATAAACGTTAAAGTATAAAAGAGCAAGTGGCAAAAAGGTTTATATAAATAATAAGGTGTGGGTCTCATGCGTCTTTTTACGCCGAATCCCTCGTTCGGCTCCGGCGCTAGCTTTGACTACAAATAATTCACTTTCAAAACCTTAATTGGTATCATTATTATTATTATTATTATTATTATTATTATTATTATTATTATTATTATTATTATTATTAGTTTAAGAAAATATTAACTCAAAACATTGAACAACGACGGCCTCATCAATTCATGATATGTCATGTGACGTTATTGACATTAGTCATCGTTCGAATTGTATAGATGGTGAAAGAAATATATAAGAGCTAGTCGAATAGGCAGTGCATTGTTATATGAGTCGTACAAACAACAACAAAATGTTATGCGTCTTGTATAGTAATTACTAGTTTAGTGCCCGCGCTACGCTCGGGACACAGCATTCAAGTGATGCTTTTAAGGATATTCATGAACGTTCCAATAAGTTTTGAAACAAAACCGTGGTAACCGAAACACGAAATATATTTTTAAAAATTAAATTTTTAGTATAGCAATATTATACTCAAATTAAAGAAAATAAAATGCTCAGTTTTATGGTGTAGTTTATTTTTTTTAAATCCATATAAAAAAGTTATGTATATTTATAAAACACTGAGGTCTTTAATTGTATATTATTATTAATTTTATCCATAAGTTTCATTTTCACACCCTATCAAATATAAACCGACTCATGTACACCCCTTGTAGTAGAGGGTTAAAAGTATAAATACTTTTAAATTTTTCAGAATTCTCCAAAATATTAGGAGACCAAAAATGTAATTAGTTTTATTATAATATATTTTATATATATATATTTTAAATAAAAAAATCATTATTATGAGATAAACTCTCAAATGATGCCACATAAGCCAAAAGCTTTAAAATTATGCCACATAAGCTTTTTTGGTTTTGCTATATTATATAAAGATATGTCTCGTATAGTTTTTGGCATATGATCCCTATAGTTGAAAAACAAACCTACACCACTTTGTATATATAGTTGGCGGGAAAATGTAATATTGTCATATTGTCGGTGGACGGTGGTGGCGAGCACCTATGGTTTAAACAAGTTGAGTTAAGCCCTAGCTCGTGAATCAGAACGTTTATTTAACTTTATAGTCGTGTGTTTACTTTAATTATTTAACTTTCATCTTTTATTTATTTGATATACAAGGAGTTATACCGGTGCTAATATTTTATGAAAATAAAACGTTAGAGTTTGATCTATAATGGATTTAATTCTTAGTTTTGTTTGGTTGACAACTTCGACAAAAACCTATCACAAAATTTCCTTCGAAATTTTGTGAGTAAAGTCTATATAAATCTTACAACCAAACTAACGTCTCTAGCTTGTTCAAACACAATAGCCCAATAGTTTTCATATTTGTGGTCGTTAGTGAATGTACATTTTTCTAGTAGTGTGTATATGTGAAGTTATGAAGGCTACATGTTCAAGGCATGTATCAGTTAAAAAAAAACAACTATTTGCTAGAGAAAACATAAAGAAGCTTGTTATCTGTATTGATCGTCCTTTCAAAGTCTCTACCTAAACCATATATTTATAGATCTAATTTAGACGTGTTAGACTACAATAGAAATTGTAAATAATAAGTTAGTTTCACACTATTAGGGATTTTTCCTAACTTGTCATATCACACTCGAACTCCACAAACTTGTAGATTCGGTTGGGGAAGTAATTTCATCCAGGGATAAGACTGGTATTGTACCGGTACTGAAATAATGGAAAAGTGGGTACGTACCGGTAACGAATTTATCGGTATTGTACATGTACTTTTTACCAAATATAAAGTATAAGTATCATTATCGAAAATATCGGTACCGAATTGTGACATTTGCCCCGAATCAAATACGATTCAAGTCCGAACCCGACCCGTCTCGGTATTAAATTTTAAATCTTCCAAATTAGCTTGAAGAAAGAACATAATATTTATTATTTGTATCTTTTTAAGTCAAATCACTTTAATCATAAAGTAGATAATTTATGAATTTAAGTTTTTGAAGAATAAACTTTATTTATTAAAACTAGCGATTTAATACAGAAATCAAACTAATTGTATATAGACAAATTTTATATAAAATCTAAGAGTTAGCTTGGTTAGTTAAATTAGAGTATCATTTAACGAAACAAACTTAAAGGGGTTGATTTGGTATATTATAAAACTAGAAATAAAACCTTTAACACAAAATAGTACTCCCTCCGTCCCATTAGAAGTGTCCATATTACCTTTTATAGTTGTCCCACTAAAAGTGTCCACTTTTAAAATTTATTGGTAAACTTCCAAATTTACCCTTAATAACATAAAACAAACAATATGATGGACTCACAATAATATTTATTATCAAGGGTATTAATGTCAAATAACAAACAAAAATACCAATCATTTATTGTGCCTAAAACTTTGTGTTTTTCAAACTAAGACTATTGTAATGGGACGGAGGGAGTAACAATTTAATAGATCAGGGTTGAAACTGTAAGATGGTTTAAAACCAATCCTTTTTCCCCCGTTTCCCGGCCAGATTCTCCGGCGAACTCCGGCGGACGTCCGGCGATCACCAAAACACCAAAGGTTATCCGTTTGAACGCGTAAAAGCCGGTGCAAATCACTTATCTTCAAGTTCGAAGCCGTATTCAAACAATGAATTGAGTTATATGAAGCTTATCACAAATTTCCAACTAAACCCACTTACCTCGGCAAATTGAGCTACAATTCAACGAACTAGATCATAAAAATTCAATTCAACTAACCTGAACTTATCTATTGCACCAAGAGTTGATCTGAATGACTACCGAGATAACCAACTAAACCATATAGTTTGAATTATCTTCGCTAACAGCCCCTAATAGGTGGGATTCGAAATCGGTGTTTAAACTCAAATTAAACCTATACATACTATCCAGTACATTCACACGCATTCTATAAATGATTCTACAATATTATTTTCACTTCCAAAACACATATAATCATCGGTTGATCGTCGTCTTCTTCGTCCTCTGCTGCTCAGTCGATCAACTCCTTTGAGCAATTATACTCAGCAATTAACTTGGGGCTTTTGATCACCTACCATTTTCAACTGTTTCCGCATCATCAATTGGATCATATAATCTCTTGTCGACCATCATTGATTTCATACTCGGCCGATTTTAACTTTCTTCTTTTCATAATCAATCCGGTCTAAAAATCAGGTAATCAAATACATATACATGCTCGTGTTCACATAAAAATCATCACTGTTATGTTTGTTGTTCGTTTCAGATTCGAATTTGTATCCAATTTTCGTGATCTTGAATCTAGGGTTTATAATATAAAATGGGTTTTAATGGAACATTGTAATTATACCTAAATTTTCTGTATTTAAACAACAAAAGTAGTTTGGTGTAGTGGTTTGATCTTTGTAAATTAGTCAAGTCATGAGTTTGAACCTAATGGTTCACACCCATGTTTTTTTTCTATGTTAAACCATTTTATGTTTTAAAACTTGAATCTTAAATTTCATTATGGTTAGATCCATGTTGAATAAAAGTTAAATAAATGGGTTTAAATAAGAAAATTTAACAAAGAAAATATGAAGTCATAATTATGTATTTAAGAACTTTATAAAATTGTTACTTTTATAATAAGAGTTTTTAAATGTTAATTTATAAAACCAAGAAATTGATATTTTGTAGATTTTATGAGAGGTTGATATTAATAAACTTTATATATTTTTAAAGTCTAGGAGATTACAAAATTTATATAATATATAGAATTAATTCTTATATATCAACTAATTAATTATGAATATTTTATGGTTATTATAACATCAATTCATAATAAACTATTATTTTATTTATATTTTAAAACCCCAGATTCTGATTTGAACCCTAGATTCCCGATCTTTAGAATCATTCTAACGTAAGACGTCGTTCCTTAGGTTATTTTAAGGAGATATCCGATGCCTTCTTCAAGTTTAGTTTTATCTCACTTTATCGAATCAGTTATCAAGTGAGTATTCATAGCCTCTTTTTCAGTTTTATGCTTTGGGGTGAAATCATGTGACCTATATTAATTTTTATTCTATTTATTCTTTTTAATCATGTTTTATCATTTTATTCATTTTCTTCATTTGATTCATGATATTCAATTCAATCCATGTGTGTTATTACTTGCAAATACGTGTTCATAGGTTGATAAACATTACTCTAGCACAATCATTAATTTATTCAAACCAACGGTTATCAATAAATAGTACTATTTGGCCTGACAAGCCCACCCCATTTACATACACGCGTGGTGATTGTAACCGACTTATGCTTTTGCTCATTACGGCTTAATCTGTGTGATTAAGTGGCTGCAGTCATTTAGGTTTGATTGTGCACTCGATTTATCTAATGTGATACACTTTTGCATGATACGTTTTAACATAACATGGAATTGAATCACGTTGTTCATTTTAATCATTTTAATTTTTTTTTATCGTTATATAAATATATATATATATATATACATATGTATGCAAACCTATGTTTACTCACCGGCTAATTCGTTAGCTGACAAATACTATTTTCACATGATTTCAGGTGTTACAGCTTAGTAGATTACCACAAGATGCTTCAAACATAGGATTCATGGACCTAGTTTAAATAAAGAGTTATTTATTATGTTTCGATTAAATTGTCTACTTGCTTCATGTATTGATTAACTGAATATGGATTTAATACTATTTAAACGTTGTTAGGTACCATGAGCTACGAGCAATCTATCCACTTGCGTCCGCCTCGATGATTCCGCCATCGGTCGGGGTGTGACACAAATTTATAAAAAAAGAGACACACGTACCAATATCAAGTTTATCAGTGCTGTACCTATTCAGATATTATACGTTACCGATAACGGTTCAATACTTGACAACAATGCTTGTTCCTAATTCTAACACTATTGGACATAGTAACTATAATCCTTATGAAATTAAACTTCATATTACATTACATCTATATTACACTTTTAACTTTTTTTTATAAGAAATATAATTTAGAATCGTATTTTTTTTTCTATTACATGGACACTAAGCTATTTATTTATAAAGTTACTCACATTAACAATAAAATAATTTATTTATAAGTTGCACAACATACTAATTTTCTAGTAGTTGCTTTGAAAATAAATAAAACCCCCAATATCGATCTGTACGTTAGCACGCAATCCTCAAGGCGAATAATTGATCGCAATTTGGCATAAAATACGTAGGTAGCATACGTGGTCAAATCTCAGTCGATATCATTTCTTAGTTTTATTGTTTCTGTTTAATTATGTATAAGCAGATGGACCGGTCAAATAGATCCCATCTTGATAAAATTGTTTTATTGTGACCAACATTGGTATTTGGTAACCTTAATTTGGTGCCTAACAATTCTTATAATACGTGTTTTAAATGTCTCCACTAATATTACATGCCGCTGCTAATACCAACATCTTTTATAATGTATATATATAATATAATTACAAATCCTGTTATTACATTATAACTATTTTCCGAAAAGTTTTCCTTGATAAAATTACATATTTATGTATTACTTAGTGAACAATATTTTATAGTATAAAAATAATTATGAATTAAGCTAAAATTGATTTTGGTGATGACAAATGTATTATACAAGTTAACAATTAAATTTTAAGTATAGGTTACTGACATGTTACGTGTACCACACAATTAAGTTAACATTTAAGTTTAATAATAAATTACTCGTGTACTACAAGGATTAATATGTGTTAATAAATATTAAAATGAGTTGATGGTAAGTTAATGTTATACACAACATACTAAGTGACACATATGAAACATGTATTATTCTTGTAATTTTGACATTTACTAGGTTATGGTGCCGAGGCCGCGCGTTGCGGCGGCCATGACGAGTGGGTATACTTCGTAGAAGACGCTAGCATTCTTTGCTTGGTATCGTAGACAGTACATGGTGTCTTTAGGTAGAGTATTGTGCAATACATATTAGTAGGTTGCTACAATCTTTCTTAAGTCATTGCTTATTTGCTTGTCTTGATGGTTATGGTGCCAAAAGTTGATTCTAGGTTTGGGTTCAAAAGTCGACTTATTATACATGTAGCAAACCAAACCAATTCACCATAATGACCACAACTACAACAAAAATCACCATGATCAATACCAAGAACAATGTAAAGAGAAATGGTAGACGGCGAAGTAGAAGTGACAGAAGAATCCCTACAACTCTTTCTCACAGATGACATAGTAGCATCCAAAATACAAAACACAACAGTAGTAGCACCAAAGCCCCAACAAGTAACCAAACAAAGGCACTAACACAAATATGGCAGCCACCTAAAAACAACTGCAGCAGCTGAATTACAAGTAGGCTAACAAACCACCCAACAAAGCACAAAAACAACTCATATAAAATGACAACAACACAATATGCATAAACAAAAAGAGTGTAGTGATTAGTGTTCATAGAAAGTGGTCATGTCTCCAAGAAAAGAAAGCAAAATAGTTGGCCAATGTTGTATAAATAATTTCAATTTGACGAGTTCACCTTGTTTTTTCTACACTTGTACTTTACTTTACCTTTCACACTAATACGCAATTCTCACTTACACATAACAAAGCCCGAAACCAAAACAGCAACTATATCAACATAACTTTAAGCATAATCATATAAAATATTTAAGAGTGAGTCAGTAACATAAAAGGGAGTCTAACTTGACAAAGAAAAGGAGACACAAAAAAGACGCCAAGAAATTACCATTAGCAAGCGAACCCATCTTCAAAAGAAAACAAACAGCAGTGGCGAAGATCTTCAACAAAAAATGCAGCAAGCTTAACCCCAAAATCAAAATCCCCAAATAAACAAACTAAAATGAGGCTGCAAAGCACGTCAATTTGAATCGAAGAATCATATTGAGCATTACCAGAAACCACAGAGATCGTGTAACTGTGTGTCAAACTCAAATCCACGTGATAGGGCAACTGTGTTTGAAACTTAAATCCACGTGATGGAGATTAAGGCTTCTCAAACCACAAGTATAATATGAAGATAATCAAGTGCAAAAGGCATAATAAAAATAGTTTAGGTCTGTGTAGCATATGTGCAAAGATGCATAATCATATTCTATACTCTCAGTTTCGTCTATACTTGAAACATTAACACGACTTAAATAGAATTGAAGTAGTTTAGATTCGAGTAACAAAGTTGCGGAGTTGCAAAATCATAATCTATTCTCTCAATTAATTGAAGTATATACTACATCAGATTATATAGTTGGTCCATATTTTCTGGATAGATCATGTCATGCTATTTGGATATGTACAAGTTTGACACTTTTTGTTGAATCTAGTTTTGTAAATACATGTTCAATAACTTGCATACAAGTATTAAAATAATCACAACCGATTACTTGAAATAGCTATAAACTACAAGACAATGAACAGACCTTCACCCAAATATTACTATAATATAAAGATTAAAAATAAATGGAAGGAAGCCAGTTACTTGAAGCGATTTAACAGTTTCCTATTAAACGTTGATGGCTTAACTACAAGCTCTTGATCCTCTTCCTTCCCCAAATCATAGCCCTCATTCATCTAAAAGTAACAGACCAAAGACAAACTTGAACCAACTAAAGGGTTAAGTGCCAATTTAACTTCTTAAAGTAAAATTACCTTTGCATCTTCAAGATGTGCCTCCACATAATGAACCTCGGCTTTGACAGGTGAATGATCCACAAGGGCGGTCCTGCCGGAGACACTAACCCTTCAACATACTTTAACCCCATACCAAATCTTCAACAACAACAATCCAATTTATTTAATTAATCATCGTTTTCACAATCTCAATACCCTAACCCTTACTCCAATTTCGATTCAATCTGGTCCAGAAGCCCAACTTCAAACCCGATATAAACAAAAACAACAAAGGAATAGTGTACCTGGAGAAACGAAACGCACGGAAAAACTACAACTGAGCACCAACAACAGATGTCCGCAAAAACCTCCGATTAACCAACGTCTGGCAAAAAAAATCGGTCCCAGCAACTGTGAAATCCACTCAGTGCATGTCGAATCAAACGATCGAAATAAACAGAAAAGCAACAACAACTGGTAAGACAACGACAAAGGCAAGACTGACCATCAATTAGACGCCGAGGAGAGAACGAAGATCTGATGCACAACTGAAGAGAAGAAAAGGTTAAAAGAATGGTGAATGGTGCAAAGTGGTGTTGTACAATAGGCTTTAGAGGAGGTATGATGGCACTGTAGCCACCGACCTTCCTCTTTAGAAGTTTATAAAATATATTGATGGACTAATTTAATGAATTTACATGTGGAAGGTTTTAATGTTTTATATTAAAAACACGATTAAGAAAAACTCATTAGTTATAATAAATGATTAAGTATAAAACTATATATTTTGTGTGTGAGCTTGATATGTGACGTTTAGGTGGATGAGTTAGTTGAATAAGGTAGCGTTTTTACTAAAATGAATTTAAAGTTAGAGTAAATTACACTTTTTGATTTTTAATTTTGAATTTACAAAAATCTATCTTTGTTTCAAAACTTAAATAGTTTTTGTCATTCACACCAATGGACTTTATATGTTTTCATTAATTAGTTACATGTAAAATGATCAACATTCAACACACTTAAAGCAGGAAAAAATTGGTTTACTCCAACCAATCAACCATTATGTAGAATTGTAGATCAAGTGCAATTACAAATTTAACTGCCTTTTCTTTTCTACACTACACCAAGGTATGTAGATCAATTTGCACTTAAAATATTTTATCTTCATATATAAGAGCTTGATACCCGCTTAAGATTTCATTCTATACTAAAACTAAGAATCACATAAACAATTTGCTCTTTAAAAAAATTTAAAAAAAATCTCAAAGATCTTTAGAAACACCCATGTTGACATTAATAAAACATATCAAGTATGAACTAATCCTCCTAAATCCATCTCTAGAAAATATACAAGGAATTAGCTAAGTATCAAGATATGATTGCATTTGCATGTTTGAGTCAAAGCCCACTTGATACATCTTCAATAGTTAATTTATGTTATGACAGTTGGTGAGGCCAAGATTAGCCAAACATGCCACAACTATATAAACCCTATAATGGTTCATCAATGGATACCATATTAACATACAATAACAAACTAAAAACCCTTAAAAATGGCTGTTGAAAAGCTTCAAAAGAGAGTGAAAAAAGCTCCAAAAGATGTAGCCATCATCTTTGGAGTAACTGGTTTGGTCGGAAAACAGCTTCTTGAAAAGCTTCTTTCAAGATCCAAATGGAAAGTTTATGGTGTTGCAAGGCGGCCGGAGATGGTGTCAACGATCAAGAAACAACCGGTTCACTCGAACCCTAATTACCATTTCATTTCATGCAATCTTCTTGACCATTTTGAAACGCAAATCAAGCTCTCTGATTTGCATGACGTGACCCATGTGTTCTGGGTCACGTGGGCTAGCGAGTTTCCACTCGATAGCCTTGAATGTTACGAGCAAAACAAAGCCATGATGTCCAACGCATTGGACTCGATCCTCCCAAGAGCCAAGGGTTTGAAGCACTTCTCGCTTCAAACTGGGACAAAACACTATGTGTCCTTAAGCGTAGGCTCGTTAGATAATTTGGTCAAAAGGGTTTGTTACTATGATGAGAATTGCCCAAGAGTTGAAACACAACTAGGGTATAACTTTTATTATGGTCTTGAAGATCTACTTAAAGAGCGGCTCACGGGTGCGGTCCCATGGTCGGTTCACCGTCCCGGTTTGATCATAGGGAGTTCAAGAAAAACAGTTTATAACTTCATGGGAAGCTTATGTGTTTATGGGACAATTTGTAAGTATTTAAATCTTCCCTTTGTTTTTGGAGGAAAAAAAGAGTGTTTTGAAGAGCAATTCGTGGACGTATCGGACGCAAGGCTCGTGGCCAAACAACAAATATGGGCAGCCACAAATGAGTCAGTTCAATCAAACAACGGTCAAGCGTTTAATTCAATAAATGGAGATGGTTCAACTTGGAAGGATATATGGGGCGCGATTGGGGAGAAGTTTGGAGCATGTGTGCCTTCGGATATGTTATCGGAGGATTTCACCTTCGCGGGGTCTATGAGCGACAAGGGGGGTGTTTGGAAGGAGATAGTGGCGAAAGAGGGTTTGATCGAAACCGAAATGGAGGATTTAGCTAATTGGTATTTTATGGATGCTTTGTTTCGGTGCCCGGTGAAGATGTTAGGAACACGAGAGAAAGCAGATCGACTTGGGTTCACAAAGAGGTATCTTGCACTAGATTCGATCTCACATTGGATTGATGTTTTGAGAGAAGAAAAACTGATTCCATGAAAATGGGATCATAGTGTAGGGTTTGAATGTGAATAAGTGATAGTTAAGGGGGTGTATATGTAAACTTTTCCCTGTTTATTTGGAAGAAAATGTGGTGTACCACTCGTTTAGCAAGTTGTGATCTTTGAGTATAATAGGGTTTTGACTTCTATTTTGTTTTTAAATGATTTTGGTACCCTTTGTTTAAACATTTGTCATAGATAAAATAGTTTAACTCCAACATGCCCATATTTCTCTCATCTTGTCTCGTATCTTCAAACACCATTACCTAATATCTTCAACAAACTTTGTTGTGACATAACACGACGTAACAATATTAACATACATATGATATAAATAATATATCTAATCTCCGGATCAAATTGCCAAACACATTTTGGATGCATTGCTATGAACGAGAAATATATAACGACACCTGAAGAAGTCTCTGCCGTCAACAAGAAACAAATTTTGAAAGCATCGATTGTGAATAAGAGAAAAACTCTTATGCACATAAGCATTCAATATGTACATAATAGACGTTGAGTTTACGAAGAATGCGTGACCTTAATTACCATTAACACATTTTGTTTGTATTGGGTGTGAATAAAAGAACTTTGGGTGGTGTCTAAAGAAGTATCCATTGCAAACCACAAACAAAAATACTGGTTGGTGTGAAGAGCAGACGTTATTGTTCATTGAATAACAATAAGTCATTATAGTACTTGTTAACGAGAGCCATGGAATGTAATCACAGAATGAGGCAAAATCAGTTATCATATGCAACCTTAATCAACAAAATCCTAATGAATCCTATATATGCTAACTCGCGTATCATATTGGTCAAAGAATTGGCACGTGTGCAACGACATAGAAGTTGCAATGAAACTAAGATGTGATCTCATAACCGATAGATTTCTGCCTTTTGATTCTTGATTCTGTGTGCTGAAGATTAGGACGAGGGTCGCGTGCGGCTACGTGGTGCGCTTGAACTCGTGGTAATCCATTCAGAGACTGTAGTGTGTATTTCATCTTTTCTGGAAGTTAATAAATTTGAGGGAGAGAGCAAAGACCAAAAAGAAGAAGAGGCTGAAGCCAAAAATAACCACAGCTGCAAAACCAATCATGTTGGATTCAATGCCAAGTGCTTCCTTCAAATAGCCTTTTACTGTCCCCTCATAACCAGGTCCCACAATCGGGTCCTCCACGTCACCAAGCTGAGAGCCAATCAAACCTTGCAAAGTCCACGCTATCGGGCACACATAGTAAAACCAGATCCACCATCCCGGAATTTGCTATAAAAACAAGAAAAAAAGATGACTCAATATCACCTTGCACCAGAAGACATTATGAGTAACAATCAGTTAGTTAAGTAAGTTACCGGTTTTGGGACAAGAAAACCAGCAAGAAGATTCCATAGCGAGTAAAACGCAGAAGAAACAACCGCAGCCATTTGTTGAGACGGTGTAAGACCAATTGCCACCATTCCATAAAAGGTAAAGTAGGTGAAAGTTAAAAACATGAAAACTAGGTAGAGTAAAAACTTCACTGCACCCAAAAAAATAAAATAAAAAACATAACTGTTATTCACAGAGTAAACATGTTTACATGTAGACTATAAGAATAATGCATTTTAGATTTATACCGATTGTCCTCTCAAAATTAATCATGAAGTAAGTAGTGACACCATACAATATTGTCTGGGTTGCTATGTATGGGATCTCCACAAGACCCTGTAAAAATCAAACTCAATAATGTATTTTTAAAAATAATATAAATAGCGTAAAGAGGTTACCTGTGCTATAGCATAAGGGATTGCAGAATACATTCCAGCTGCTCTCTCACGGTAAAAAACAGTTCTCTCAATTGCAATAACAGGTTGTACGGTGGAAGCGTTATTTACACCGAGAAACAAGACAGCTGTATAGAGAGCGCCTATAACCACCATCAAGTTTTGAGTGCTATCTCTGCAGAATAGACCATAATAAATTATAATGTAATGAAGAAAAACTTGATTAGAGAAAAACAACTAAACAAGAAATACCTTTTTGAACCAACGTCCCAAAATACAGAGCCAACAATCAATGCACACATAGTTGTAAACAACAACCTCACAGCATTGTAATCTGGGCTTCTCCAATACACAAGATTCTGCTTCCACAGGCAAGTTTTAAACTGATATAGACTAGTTTGGGAGTATGTCGTAGAGAATTGTAAAGGTTCGGATCCTGGCTCTGGAGTGCTCGTTTGCTCAATCAAAGCTTCAATTTCTCTAGAGATACAAAACCGTAAATTTTTTGTACACAGGATAACATTATAATTTCTCAATATTGAGGTGCTTTGAATGCACAACCAACTTTAAGTTGAGAACTAAGAGAAATTCATAAGCATTTATACATTATGCATGCCAGATAAAGTGGGATCAAGAAAGAGAGGAGCTTATGCAGTTACATAACCGGCTTATGTATCACGGTTAATCAAATAGGAAAAGTGTTCATGAGTTCACACATATTTTGCTTAAAATTGTTTTGTATTCAGTGATCTATAAATATTAAGCATTTGTTTAAAAAGTTTACCGGAACTGCCTAGAGTTTTTATAAATCACCGCAAAGTCTTGGCCTATTCTTTCTTCAGCAGCAGGCGTAGTCATTTCAAGCATCCAATTCGCAGGATTATATTCACTAGGCATCGGTGAAATCCCGTTTATACTCTGTATTTAAAAAAAGTTTTATTAGCTTGTAGAGTTATAGAAACCATATCTTAACTGGATTGTTACCTCGAAGTACTTGATCAAAACATCTGATCTCTCACCCACTCTTCCACCATAAATCACACGTCCTCCTCTTTTCATTAGAAGTAGCTGTCAAGGATAAAAAGTTAATATGTAGTTTTAAAAAGTTAATGTATGATTAATGTATATAGATTTATGTAACGAACCTCATCAAATGCTTCAAATATGTCAATACTGGGTTGATGAATGGTGCAAACAACTGTTCTTCCGGTATCAACTGTATTACGAACAGTTCGCATTACAATGGCAGCAGCCCTCGCATCAAGTCCAGAAGTAGGTTCATCCATAAATATTATAGAGGGATTAGCAACAAGCTCAACTGCTATTGTTAATCTTTTCCTTTGCTCAGTGGATAGCCCGGAACTGCCAGGTAAGCCTACTAATGCATCTTTTAGAACATCAAGCTCAACTAACTTCATTACTCCTTCCACAAACTCCTGTTTCTTAAAGAATTAGCTAAAAGGTAAATGGGTCAAATGCACCAAAGTTGCAAATGGGTCAAAACTCAAAACTAACCCGTCTTTGCTTTTCATTGATGTCTGCTGGAAGGCGGAGAAAAGCAGAGAACAAGAGAGATTCCATAACAGTGACTTGAGGAGAGTGAATATCATTTTGCTCAACATAACCAGACACCCTAGCGAAAGTGCGTTGTTCCTTTTGGAACCCTGATATAGTGATTTCCCCTTCAATGTATCCACCTGTCTTCCTGCCAGCAAGGACATCCATTAAGGTTGTCTTACCGGCCCCACTTGACCCCATTAGTGCAGTAAGGACACCTGGCAAAAACACGCCACTTACGTCTGACAAGAGTTGCAACTTCCTATCTGCGGCACCTTCCATAGCCATCTCCTGAAAAAAAAAAGTTCCATGTAATTTTAGTTTTAGCACAACTTA
Source organism: Tagetes erecta (assembly GCA_030867185.1). Taxonomy (NCBI): domain Eukaryota; kingdom Viridiplantae; phylum Streptophyta; class Magnoliopsida; order Asterales; family Asteraceae; genus Tagetes; species Tagetes erecta. The sequence goes on from CM061494.1 coordinate 13,633,470, forward strand.
CAAGTTTGCCACACAAGTAGTACAACAACTGTGTAAAACGTACCTTTGGCATGTCAACAAAGTAACTAACGTTATGAAATGTCATTGACAACGGTTTGAAAGGTAGAGTCATGCCGTGTCTTCTAGAATCAGTTCCAGATTTGTCCGGCGTTTCCTGATCTTCATCTGCATAAATTGGAATCTGATTTTGTAATACACTACCCCCATCACGTAAATGCAAATAAAACCACTCCAAAAAAGAAATGATGGATTTTTTAACCAACCAGAACACAAAATGTTGTATTGTTTAAAGACAAAGTGCATAAATTTACTTTTAGAGCATAGAGAGTAAGTCAGCAACTGTAAAAGTAACTAACCTCCAGCTATGGTTGAAGGTAGAACAATTGGTGCAGATTGTATAGCTGCAGTACAAAACAAAACAGTATGAATATTAGGATATGTATATTTGAGTGTTTTAAAACACATCGAAACATTAATAAACAAGCACTTACGTTTAAGATAAGCCAAAGCCAAAGTAACTATAATATTGAATAGCAGAGCATAAAGTAACAAGGCACCAACTCCGATCCAATACCAATAAGTCTCAGCAGGTAGATGGTGGAACTGAAGAACACCATACCCAAGTGTAGTGTTCGTACCAGTAAGATTCTGCAAAGCGACATCATTTGGAGTTGTAATTATACAATCTTATTTGAAAAATGAAGTGGACAAATTAAGTGCAAAATACAAACCTTCATCCATCTACTTGCAGTAAACTCATTAACAGCAATTGCATTTTGTGCATATGATAAAGGTGACACCCAATAGCCCCATACCCACCATGGCATAATCATATCTGACAAATGAAGAGTTATAAACCATCGATTCGTGTGCATTGAAATTGAAGTAACAGATACTTGGCAGTTGGCAAATTACCTTTAGGCATGATAAATCCACCCAACAAAAATACCACAAGAAGAGCAGCAGATCCGAAAGTATTAGAAATCATCATATTTCTCGCAACTGCAGCCAATGTACGGAAAAGGCCTAAAGCCATCTGGTGTATTGAAAATAAAACAAACACATAGCGGAAAAACCTGAAAAAATGCAATTCATAGAAGAATGTCAGCATTCTGATGAAGGATTTTGTTGCAGGAGTTAAAATTTAAAGCTTAAAAGACAAAAAAAATAGAGAATACCTTCCTACACTAGGAGAAAACCCAACGCTATAATAAACTATAATAGACCATACACTAGCTTCAACGAAAGAGTATGGAACACGCAGAATCCAGCTGGAAACAGACCATGCCCATGCAGGATAAAAATTATTATCCCTTTGCTTGTAAAACACAGGTAATCGGAATATCATAAGTGGGAGCTCTGCAAATCCATTGAACATCATGTGCACAAGTGCAAAGAATAAACAACCAAGATACAGAGTTCCATCCAACATATCTGTGGGATGTAACCTTGTTCGTATAAAGAGTGTGCATGTAACAAAACCAACAAATGCCACCTGTACATCAGCTGATATATCAATTTCAAATAATGTTATATTTCAATGGGAAGAGACAATATGAAATACCTGTATTGTCTTGAAAACGTAAAGAAAACTATGTCGTTTTATCAATACATATTCTCTTGAGAAACAAGCTCTAAAAAGCTTCCATTTTGATACCCCATACCGCCTTTTCCGTAAAGCTGACACGTGGCTCTTTGATTTATCAAATGGAATAGAAAGAGAAGATTCCAGAGACTTTCCATAGATGGAATTTTTGAAAGCTTCTGAAATCATGGAAACTGAAATGTATTCATATGGTTTTGAAGCATCAGCCCAGTACTGGGCTTGGTCTTTTCTTGAGGTGACCTATATAGAATAACAAATCAGCTAGCTGTTATAACTGCATGTAAAAAGTTATAACTTAAAAGAAAATGCATAAGTAATAGATTAACACCTCTTGAAGAAAATCTGCAGTGCCTTTACGTAGGGGCTTTTGAAAGCCTAAAGACCCAAAGAAGTTAAGGACTTCTTCTCGAGGACCTTCATAGACCACGTGACCTTCTGATAATAGAATCAGATCATCAAAAAGATCAAATGTTTCAGGTGCAGGCTGAAGCAGAGCCATTAAAACTGTGGCTTCCATTTGATGAACAAAATTCTTTACACACTTCACAATTTGGTAAGTTGTTGAGCTATCTAGTCCCGTTGATATCTCATCCATGAAAAGAGTTTTCCTTGGACCAACCACCATCTCACCTACAATAACATGTTTTTTAGCAACTATTTTCACCAAAAAAAAGCATATCAATAATGCTAGACGAAAATTCAAGATCAAAAGAAGGTTGCTTTATAATATTATATAAAAAACCTTCAAGACATCTCATTTTTCTTCATGTAACTCTTTAATATTATAAAAAAACAAAAAACAAAAATATGATATACTTTAAAGTAGATTGCTAATGTGTGCAATTAACTCTTATATTCTCTCTCTTTTCCTTAACCAAGTAGACATGCAAATGAACCAGGACTACCTATAAGCGAATAGTGACCTCTGTTTCATGCTTCTCAATTCATATTTAACTGCGAGCTTTTCTCAAGTTCAAATTACAAGACAAAATTCCAAGACCTAAATAACCCTATGCAGACACGACATCAAATAAATATGCAAGACAAAGAATTCGAAAGAGAGATATGGACCTGTAGTAACTCTCTTTCTTTGACCACCTGAAATACCCCTTAGCATTTCATTTCCAACAACGGTCTCTGAACACACATCAAGACCAAGCACCTTCAGTATGTAATCTGTTGAAATGCTGTGCCTCTTCCCAGCAACGGATGATGCCTAAATATTACATTATTGTATTAAAGACATATGTTCAAGTTTTAAAGGATTTAACATGGAAAATTGGAAATAGTGTCAGCAAGCTAGAATCTCAGAATAATAACCTTCATGAATGCATCAATTTCAGGACTCGGACGTATTTTATTTTCTTTCTCCAAACGTGTAAGTTCTCTCATCAAGTTTCCTGAAAATAAGACACGTGAAATTAACAGAAATCATTTCAAGGATCACAACATCTAATATATAATAGTGATCCTAGTATTTTCACATTTGATATGTCATGCGTCCTAGTCCCCTTGGTAGTGTGCTCTTTAATATGGCTATCTGTTTGGCTAATATATCATTCTTAGAAAAACAATACTGAGATATACAGCTTTCAACAAACAGAAAAAAACAAACCTGCAAACCCTTCACCTTCACATCTAGCACCAAAATCAAGAGTTTCGCGTACGGTTAGCTCTGCAATGTGGCTATCTGTTTGGCTAATGTAAGCTGAAGTCCTTTGAACACAGAACTCCTTAAGTTCATGACCATTATATGTAATTTTACCACTTTTCTGAGAAAAAAAAATGCTAAATGAGAAAGGTTACAAGGTTCATTACTTGATATCAAACTAGCACACATCAAACTGTCCTTCATTAATTCATAAGCATTTGAGTGCTGGAAGCTTAACTATGAATTTACAGAAAAATCTTGTTTCACAAAAGGTATACCTATTTTAATGAACTACCATTCCTGATTGCTTAAATCATTTGTTCCATTTGGAATAGATATAGATTGCTCAGGTGCACAGTGCACACAAGTAAGATTATATGTTAATTTTAATTTTCAATCCTTTTCCAATAATATGTGGATCATATATTCACCAAATACATAGTTTTACTTTCCATATGTTGAAAACACTTGATATCTTGTACCACTTATTAATGGCTCTGATAAGTCTACCACGTACCGGTTTGCAAAATAAGGAGACTTTAGAAAACTTGAAGCTTTAAACGTTTTCAGAACAAAACATGGGCGGCTAAAATCCTCCAACCTCAAAATTGTGGATCAAAATCAGGATCATTCGAAAAAGATTAATAAGTTATTTATGTGTTGTATGAGCCCAAAAGCAACTATTATATGATTAACTCCAAGAGCAATGGAGTTGATCAACCAGCCCACACTGAAACTTTGCAGGAAGAAAAATTTTCAAAAGAAAGAAAATTGCACAGATACCTTTAAGCTTGTGTCAAGTTTCCCTGCAAGAGCTAAAAGCAATGTAGATTTCCCAGAGCCAGGTGGGCCCAAAAGCAATGTCATCCTGCTCCCATGACAAACATAAATAAGCTTAAACTTCATTTATTTTGTTTAGACATCAACCAATTTCCTAGAGTGAGGTAATATAATGAAAAACAAGATAAATTCCAACTTCTAGAAGTGAACATTAAACTTATCAATAACACATAGAGTATCTCTAAGTTGAAAAGGGGAGTAGCAAGAAAGTAAACTGAATATTACTCTACTTGCTTCAAAAAGAAAATTGTGTATTCACACATTTTCGTGGTTTGCAAGGACTTGAAGCAGTTCAAGTTTCTATGATCTCCCACGCATACCAAGTTCACAAGGATAGTAGGACTAGTTGTGCAATCCGTTAGTTATTTAAATGCATGTCCAAAGTGATGATAAAGTAGCTAGGTAAACATCGGTTTGTCTGGAAATTTAAAAGATTCCAAGTTTGATTGGATTGTCAATCAGTGCTAGTAATTAACTTTCAACTCATCATTTTATGATATAAAATATGGTTGGTTTGCAGATGCTATATGTGTGTATCCAAATGAGAAATAATGCAGTCTACACAACATAAAAACTTTTCTACGAATCACTGAAATTCTTCTAATTTCCTCTTAAGAGTTACCATATAGCGAAAGATAATGCATATATAGCAGCATTCTCAAACCATTCCTGAAAAATCTTAAATCAGCCAAAACCGAGTGTGTAATATAGATATATAAGGATACCTTCCCGGCTTTATTGAGCCGCTAATATCCTTCAAGATAGACAGATTATGTCTCTTGGGACGGAAAATCCCCAACCCGGTAAAGAAATGCTGCAATCACACCAGAAAAATTAGAGAAAATACTATATACTATTACTCCTCATTTCTTAACCTAAATGATCCAAAATAGAAAAGTCATGATATGAGATTTTAAGATCTCTTACCACCACATAAATCATACAACCCAATATATGCATGGAAGTGAGAATATTATAACTATAAAATACACTAGCCACCTATCCATCGTAAAGATCGTATATAGTAAGTAAATGTTTAAGCAAAAACACTAATTATAAGCATATTAAGCTTACAAATGAGCATATCTATGAAAAATATAGCTTAAGTCTACTTCACTTTTGACTTAAAGTCTATAGTATGAAGTTACATGATCTGTGTCACACTACTTTGCTTTTTTAAAAAGAGTTACAAAATAAAAGAACACTGACCTCAATCACGTCACGAGTACAATTAAACAAAGTCGGCAAAGCTCTAGAGCCAATCAACACATCCGCTCCAATGTTCAATTTCTCAAACCTAACCTCAACCTTAGGAACCTCCAATCCAACTCTATTCACATCATTTAAACACAAAATGAACAAAAAGTGATCAAAAACTAGAACTAACGAACGCATGAAATGTATACCTATCGAATCGTTCCTTAATGGCCGCAAGGAGTTTAAAATTATCCTGTTCAGATGTATCGAGAGCTTTTTTAACAATAAGTGAGCGATTACGACGATTAAGCTTGGTAACATCTATAGTCTCGGTTCGCTCAGAGCGATTTGATCCAGAGATTTGACGTCTCATTAACGCTGTTCTCTTCTCTTTTCCAGACGGTAACCTCTCTATTGCCGCCCATAGAAGCTCCGTTTCATCTCGTTGAACCTCCTCCGTGTTCGACCGCCGTGAAAAGGTGTCACGGCCGCTCTCTATGTCCACATCAAAGTACTCGCTTCCGTCTGAAGCAGCCATTGATTGAGATCAATGGTTCTGATGACTGATGAATCACAAATCAATCGATCGAAATGTGAAATTGTAATCGAATTGTGAAATTTTGTTTCGATCAGGGTTTGAACGAAGCGGAACGAGAGTTTATTAAGCTTTACGGATAGACGATGACAGTTGGCCCGCGAATTTTGAAGTGATGAAATGACCAAAATATCCCTGGCTCTGATTTTTCTGCTGTCTTAGTTACTTGTTACCTTTTTTCCCGGACTTTCGTAACTAACTAAAGTATACAATTTGAGTTAAGTACATAAAAGGTCCTTCGTGTAGGCTCGTTTGTTCTCGGGCTTCTAAAATAATAAACTCGGTCTTTTCTTGTTACCTACTAATAAGACCTTAGACCAAGTCTATAACTTAAAAGGTAAAATTTGCCAAATATAATTCCAACTAACATTTATTAACTGAAAATAATTTTAACTCAGTTTATTCACTGTAGTCTCAAATCTAACTTTTTTGACTTACATTGGTCTACCGTTAAGTGCACTTGACGGCCATAACTTTTTATTAATGTTTTTTAATTTCAAACTTTTTTATTGACAAGTATCATGAGAACATTTCATGTAATTAACTCTTTGGTTAATGTTTTTAGGTTTTAACAAAATCTCTTCAAAGCCCAGGAGCGGATCTATGTAGTACTGAGCCGTAGTTCGGATTACGGTTGAAATTTTGTGCGTGGTGTAAAATTTGTAGTTGTATATTTTTGTTTTATGTCTTGGACACGCCAGAGAAATTAAAATGATACTAGTAAGGAATGATTAAGAAAATAATGACAAAAATTTGGATATTGCTAATGATATAAAAAAAATAAGGATATATATGCATGGAAAATTATGATTATTCTTATGGTAAAAAGAGATGCTCCATTAGAAAATGGCTTGTAAATGGTTAGAGATAGTAATAATTGAAGGTGAACAAAATTCGTTATTGTATGTATGTGACAACTTTTTTTGGACACCTCTGATTTTTTGGGCTATATTCATCATAGTCAAAACCAAAAGTTAATTATTTAATATTGTTGTAAAGTTTCTATTGGTGTGAAATTAAGTGATTTAAATAAAAAAAAAGGATATTTTAGTGATTTTTTAAACCTTTACATAAAGTATAAGTTAATTGTAAATTGTTTCATTTACTTTTACTGTCATTCACAATCACATCTTTTATACATTTTATTATGGCAAGATACTTTTAGTTTTATGACAACCTCGCATTGTAAGGTTGCGAAACATTACCATAATTCACACCTTCAACTGCTTGTTAGATCTGAATATGGATAGTATCTTACCAATCGATCAGATCATAAGAAATTAAAGAAACGTGACCAATCTCAACAAAGAGACTATATTAATATTATGGTTCAAAACACAATCACTTAAAATTATCATCACGTTGGTAACATCCTTTTTTTCTTGTTTGATACAATATCATGCAATGCATGAGTGGACGTATTAAAATTTGCATCTTGCATATATGGTTTTCAAAATTATTAAATATATATATCACTATTTAGATAGATTATTTATGAAATATTTGTGTAACATAAGTATTTTTTTAAAACAAAAAGACAAAAGTGACAAGTAAAAAAATCATAAATTTCACGATAGGAACTTTATGCACACACGGTGTCCATGTGTATACATTCTCATCGTGTGTCATATCATGAAAAAATGCAGTAGTGTAAAATTAGATGAACATTTCAACCAAACGTATATAACTAAGATACAAATAAACATTACTATAAAAGTATTGAGGATATATAGTTGGTTAAAATACTACCAACTCATTCAACGGGACACATGTGAGTATGTGACTTGTGATGGTAACTTTGGAAAGTGCCACGTACCACATTAAACAATATCAAAAGTATGATTTTCCACGAGCAACGCCGTATGTGAAAAAGACCGTACGCTAAATCAACCTTTTAATCAATGTTCAATTGTGGGCTACAAAACGACTTCAGGTATGTATATATTAATTCATACATTCGTGTTTGATTTAAGAAATTAATTTAGATTGGGTTGTCGTTGATAGCTATAGGAAGAGGGATTTTTTTTTCTTACTATCGCAATTCAATCATAAGGCTAAACTGAGCTTAATTTATTAGTACCGGTTTTTGTTGAACTGAACTAGCCAAATAAGAACGTCAATATAGTGCTAAAAGGATGAATAGGAATCAGGCTAAATGCATGCCTTCGACTCCTAATTTTACCTTTCACTTCGTGAACATTTGTTTTTTGAATGACAGATTAACAATTAATAGTTAGAATCATCAAGTTAGTATTTATATATCACTGTTTGGATTTGAATCTAAGACCTTCAAAAGATATGAGCTTTACATCTTTCTCTTAACCATCAAAGTAGAGATCATGAGATTGATTTTTTTAATATTAAAAGCAGGTTGTTATGAAAATGATGCATTTTTTTCTCTTAAAAAATGAATTTTTAATGAAGAGTGTCTTTGGTTACGTACATATCTTGATGACCTCTTTTTTTAATACCACGATCATTCATGATGCTATTATACACTGTTGAGTTTGTTATTCTTTGAGTCAAAATGGACCGTTACAAAGATTTAACGAGCCCAAAATAACCCACAAAATGTTATTAGACCTTGGAAAAAAACTAGGTTCCAGACCTGAGCCCCACTTTGAATCTAGATGTTGGCAATATGACCGTTTACCCCCACCCCCCACCACCACCACTTGTTCATTAAAAATTTATGTTTGTTGTTTTGGTTATTACCTACTCAGAAAATTTAAAATGAAAGCAAAAAACGCAAAAATACTCTATTTACATCTCTCTCATTTATCTTGATATGCCATCACAATTTACGCAATAACATAACTAGTTATGATCATCGATTGATCTAGCTTGTGGTTCCCTTAACCCCTTCTATATATGTTCATTACTGTTTACACAATTACATAACAATGCATATCTATGTCTTTAATTAATTTTCAATTGGTGATACATATTTTCTTAAATTCATGTATAACTTTTTTTTACAAACACTTCCAAGAATTTCTAGTGTTTATTCACCATATATAATCCGTCCATAGGACGATTTTAGAACCTGATATATATTTTAAACATAAAAATATTACTAAATATTAATGAACCATCGACCTTATTAACGTTTAATAAGCTAACACCTTAACCATATATATCCCTAACTCCCTTCCCTAAGACTTCAAAGTATTTTTTAATAGCATATTTTATTCAAAGACAACAAGGGCCCACATTTACAAAAGAATACAATAAACCATTAACATCAAACAACACCATATATAGGACACATTATAATCATAATATGCACAAATCACAGCAACCAATTATTAATGTGATTAAGATTGATCTTGTAGCCTAAGATAATCACCATACCGTTGAGGCCCACTTTCTTCCGAATATGCATTGTAGGCATAACCACCATGACTCGAAATATCAAGCCCAGCAACTTCTTCATCACTTGATATCCTTAATATCCTCAACTTGTGTAGAAGATAAAACAACGGGCCCATGGTCACACTCACCCAGACCAAAATCGTCACGACTTCGACGATTTGGGCCCCGATCAATCCCCAACCCCCACCCAAGAAAAGCCCGTATGGCCTCGTTATCCCTACACTCCCCGAGTTGTAGGTTTGGATAACAAACTCCTCTTTTGCGAACAAGCCCGTGAAAATCAACCCCCAAGCCCCACATCCACCGTGCAATTGGGCCGCTTCTAAGGGGTCGTCATATTGCAACTTTAGGGCTATGATATTGAGCCCAATGAGAACAAAGGCTGCGAAGAAACCACACACAATGGCGGCCCATGGCTCAACCACCGAGCAGCCTGATGTGATGGCCACAAAGCCACCAAGCACACCGTTACAGACGTCTAAAGCGTCCCAGTGGCCCACTAATAAGCGTCGACCGAATAAGGTTACAATGCCAGCAGTTGACCCAGAAAGTGTTGTTGTGACCGCGGTTCGGCCCACTGCAGTCCAGTTACCTTGATCGAAACTATCAGGATACGATACAAGAATTTTGTTGAATGACCCGGGGTTAAACCCAAACCATCCGAACCACAACAAGAATGTTCCAAGCACAACTAGAGTCGCATTGTGGCCACGCATTTGAACGGGCTTCCCAAAAGCGTCGAACCGTCCCACCCTCGGCCCTTCTATTAACGCACCCCACAACCCGGCGATTCCACCAACCAAATGCACCACCCCACTACCCGCAAAATCAATAGATCCCGACCCGAACAACAAATTTGTGGATGCCGGGTTGAGCCAGCCATTGGAAGACCAAACCCAATGAGCCACAACCGGGTAAACGAACCCGGTAAGAAAAAAGGAAAAAACAAGATACGCGCTAAACTGGGTCCTCTCGGCTATCGACCCACTCGTGATCCCAGCAACCGCTATAGCAAAAGCCCATTGATAAAGAAAGAAACTATAGTCATAAGAACTTGAGGGGATATCTTTTAAAGCAAAGTATTGAGTACCAACAAACGGGTTCGAGTCCGACCCACCACCAAATGCGAACGCAAACCCGAATAGGAAATACGAGAGACTGCCAACGACCGCATCGACAACATTGGTCAACATAATGTTCAGCGCGTTCTTGGCCCGAACCGAGCCCGCACAAAGCATTGCAAAGCCCAATTGCATCATAAACACTAAGTAAGCTGAAAAGAGAAGATAAATTGCATTGATTGAATCAGTGACACTTGTTTCCCATGAATCCTCCATTGTTTCACACACATAGACAGACAGTTAAGCTAAGAAATGTGAGGGTGTGAATATGATGATGTTGAATTGGGCCAAATATATTAATATTGCAAGTAGAAGATGTACCAACAACAATGGTTACATCTATGCATGGGACCATGATGTTTCATTTGACAATTGAAGCATTTTAAGCCAGTGGTTTGACTCGGCTTGTGGATAGGCACCCCTAACCTGTTTGACTCGGGTTAACTCGGTGATTATATGAAAAACAATATAATCACATTATGCATGCAGTGGAAAGAAATTCGCGCTCATGTGGATGAGATTGACAAGGTTAATTCTTGCTTAGTAAATGCTTAATTAGTGTTTAGTGAAACTAAAATGCTAGCTGGTTGCCTGAATGATCTAGAAGCTGTGTTTTTAATGGGATTTTTGTATGTAGTTTTGTTTTGATGGGATAACTTTGTAAAAACATAACCAAATTTGAGTGACTTATTTGGAACAAAACTTAAAGACTTCCAATTAAAATAAAACAAAATTTGAGTGATTTAATTGGAACAAAATAATACTTAGTTATGTTTCCGTGACATTTTCTCTTTTCTTAATTCCTTAATTATTATTTTTCCATAATGTTATTTAAATGGGGAAAATTCACAAAATAATAACCAAGTTTTAAAAGTGTTCTAACTAGATACTTTATGCTTGTTTATTACTCAAATTGGGTCACTTAACTTTCAAATCGAGTCATCCTCGAAACTTTTGATGTTATGAAATAAATGAAAGAGAAGATGTGAGGGTCGGGATTTCAAAGTAATTATAATTAAAAAAAATTAGAACGTGTTAACTAATTTAAAAAATAAAATAAAAATCTATAAGTTCACGTCACAACTTCACACTAGAATAGAAAATAAGAAAAAAAAGTTTTCAAATTGAAACATGAAAAATACGCTAATAAAACATGTTAAACCCTTTAATTTGAATAAAATATGAAAGTTGAGTGACATAACTGAAACACTTTCTAAAATTGAGTGACCTAATTAGAATACTTTCAAAGTTTAGTTATTATTCTACAAAGTTAACACTGAAATTTCACAAAATAAACAAATTGCATTCAATTTTCGAAAGATATTTAACATTCCAAATGTAAATATTTTTTTATCATATATATTAGAAATCATAATATTAACATACATACCTATTCTCTTTTTGACAATAACAATATGTCAATATTATAGATTCAAAGACAGTTATGTTTTTGAATAAGTTTATGTTTTAAGGGATGGTTGTATAGTCAAATTTAGTATCATGCGTCATTGGACAACATCGAATTGAAAGGTTGCTAATGAGTTGAATATCATAGATGAGGAAGTAAGTCTAACTATATTCTAAACAAATATATATATAACTATTTTTTTAAATTTTTTATTACAGAATAGCAAATTGTAGTGCATAGTTTTGAAGAGGTATACAGTTTAATTTGATCGGATTTTGTAGGAAGATCAACGTGACTACATTGCTAAGCGAAGTCTTGACGGATCCGTGCCAAATATAAACATATCTATTGTCCACAGAAGATGACAATGTTGTATGTAGTTCGCTTTTGAGTTTTAACAAACTTTATTTAATTTAATAATATGTAATTTATTTTCAAATGTTTCTTTTTCATGTATCTATCTGTGTAACACACGAGCAATAAACTAGTTAAACAATAACAGTAACATCTTGATCTTCTAAATTCACATTAACATCTTCATCTTTTAAGTTCATCTAACTAATATTATACTACTAAGACTAAGATAATCATCATCAATCTACTTTACTGCGTACTAAAATGCAACTAAAAAACTTACATTATCATAATCTATCATCAAACTATTGCTTATAAAACAAAATTCCATTATCATAATAGCCATCTTAGATGATTTTTATAAATATCATTGATTTCAACTATCGTATTTCAAAATTTAAAATTTGGTGCAAGCTCTATGTCAATATTACACCTAAATTGACATGATTCACATGAAAATTATTTAATAACCAAGATTAAATAATGATTTTATAATATCTTTGATTACCGTCGTATTTCAAAATTTAAATCGTATTTCAAAATTTAAAATTTGGTGCAAGCTCTATATCAATATTACACCTAAATATACATGATTCACATGGCAATTATTTAATAACCAAGATTAAATGATTATGATTTTATAATATCATTGACTAGTTTAGTGTCTCGCGCTACGCTCGGGAACACAACATTTAAGTGATGCTTTTAAGGATATTCATGAATGTTCCAATCAGTTTTGAGACAAAACCGTGGTAAACCGAAACACATGATATACTTTTAAAATTAGACTTTTTGTATAGCAATATTATACTCAAATTTACTACAACATAAAGTGCTCAGTTTTATGGTGTAGTTTATTTTATTTTTTTAAATCGTATAAAAATGTTATGTATATTTATAAAACACCGAGGTCTTTAATTGTATATTATTATTAACTTTATCAATAAGTTTCATTTTTAGACCTTATCAAATATAAACCGACTCATGTACACCCCTTATAGTAGAGAGTTAAAAATATAAATACTTTTAAATTTTTTGAATTCTCTAAAATATTAGGGGACCAAAAATGTAATTAGTTTTATTATAATATATTTTATATACATATTTTAAATAAAAATTATTATTGTGAGATAAACTCTCATATTATGACACATAAGCTAAAAGCTTTAAAATTGTGTCACATAAGCTTTCTACGTTTTCCTATATTATATAAGGATTTCCACCGTCGTATTTCAAAATTTAAAATTTGATGCAAGCTCTATGTCAATATTACACCTAAATTGACATGATTCACATGGCAATTATTTAATAACCAAGATTAAATTGGTGCGTTACTTTGTATATCATCTACTAGATATGCTAAGCGATATTTTTGTAATAAAATTAATACTTACTACTTAGGATTAAAACATAAAAGTAAACTTAAGTTACTTAACTAGAACAAAACAAACTTTAAATGATTTAATTAGAACAAAATTAAAAGTTCATTATGTTTTTATGATATTTTTCCTTTAAGGAAGCCATTAATGCTTGCATGGAATAAACTATATATGTAAGTATATAACAAACTAGAAATGAAATAGGAATAATAAACCAAGTAGCCAGTTTACAAAAATAGTTATCAAAATTATTCTTAGTTATCAAATCAAACAACATAGAAATGGGTACACCACCATCCGTCACAGTTATGATTAACCACCGTCCACCTATTGTAACCATTCGTAATTGATGCAACGAACTAAGACAACATATTCTAAGTCCATATAGACAGAAGACGGTTTCGTCATTCACCCAACACCTTTTGCTTCTTGGACGTGTTCATAAACGATCTTAATACCCATTCTGTTTGTGCTTCTTCTTGATCAATCGTTCCAAGTTTAATCTGCAACGATTCACAATTTAAAATATTAACAATAGATATGAAGCCAGAAAACAGAAAAATACAAAAAAAAAATAACATCTAATGAGCGATTTTCAGTGAGTGACAGAAAATATGTATGTGACGATGATTGATACCTGATACAGTCGTAATTCAAACCGAGGACCAACCTCCTTTAGGTCAATCGATTTAGGGCCCCCACTTTGTCTGTAGACATGATGCCTGTACATACACAAAATATGTTGAATATGATTATAAGCATAAGACCTGTATAATAAGCATATGAGAATAAAAACTTAACTACCTTCTGTATAAAACAGTTTCAAAATTTTTACTCATTTAAATGACTTTAAACATGTTAGAGCCATTTTCTACTCAACTAATTTCGAATGTGAGGAGACTAATTAAAGCAAAAATCGACCCCAGGCGTAGATAAACAGCTCTAGCTGTGACGAAAAACCGTGTTGAATGTCATTATTTCAAACTAGGCATGGGCATTTTAGAGAAACATACCATATAAACTTAGGAGTCACAAGTCATTTAAGTCGACTAAAAAAAAGAAACTTATCCAGAAAGAAAATACCTGAAGGAAATGTAATCTGACTGATTGGCAAAAGTGATGATGCGTTTTGAATCAGGTTTGGGCACCGGAAAAAGATGCTTCAAGATGGTAGCAGTTCTTTCACCAATCTATTCAATTGTGCATACATTTGTCACAATCAAATTGTCAAAGTAAACAAAGACGATAAATAATTAATGTTCCATTAACGACCAACAATAGTGAGGCTTATAGACAATTACACGAGCCACAAAACCTAGTGGTGTTCATTATTCACGCAAACTAGTGTAGCGTATAAACTAGAGCACCTGAAACTATTTTAACCTTAGTTTCAAAATAGCAAAAAATTTCTCTTGATTGAGACATAAATTAAAATTTCAACTACAATCAACATGACAAGATAGTAAAATTATACCTTGGTGGAGAAGTTATTCAGAATAAGATGTGGATAAGCCTCCGAAACAGTCCCCATTTCCTTCTTATCCTTGTTGTCATGTCTTGTAACCACATTTAGGATTTGAAAGTAAGCAGTTGGACCAAAAGGTAAGTGACTTATAACTATCTTATCAGGTACACCACGATGTTCATAAACTAATATAAGATCTGTAAAGTCATGTGATCGGCAAGTCTCGACTATTTCAGAAATAACCTGCACAAACCAACATTACAAAGAAAAGTAAAATGTTATCAGTCGACCCGTAAACCAACACACAATGTTTACATTTTCTTACAACAATCAACTAACCTGACCACCACGGTTCATTCTTTGGGAATTAGGAAACACAAACTTTAACTCCTGCAATTATAAGCAATAAAACAATTTGCTTTAACAGACAATAAGAGTAGAAAAACTAAAGATAACAAAATTAATGGATCCAAACCTTTACAAATTGTTTAAGAGGTGCGCTTGGGTCATGCGATGTGGTTAACAGGATTTTTGGATCTTTTTCACTCGCGTTTGCATATTCGTCGTCTATGGTTGACCTTGGAACTAATTTAAGAGAAACAAAAGACACTTTTATTTCTTATAAAGATATAAACTAACTTAGAAGAGCATTTAGCTTAACAACAACACAGGTTACATCAAGCATACAAATTTCGTTCATGAAATTCAAGCACGTTTGTTCATAAATCATATTAAATTGAGATGCAAAACATACCTGCAGTTCGTTCATCTTCAAGGTCAATTTCTTGGCGAAGTGCAGCATCTTCGTTTCGAAGCTCAGTTGGAATTGGTTTGCCCTCTGTAAATCATATTAAACAAAAGCAAGCTATGTTAAACCTATAATAATGAAAAAAATAATCAATCTGGTGAACAAAAACCTTCAAGAGCTTGTTTGATTTTGCGTTTCTTCTCATAAAGCAAACGCTCTTTGCCTTC
This sequence comes from Tagetes erecta, assembly GCA_030867185.1. Classification (NCBI taxonomy): domain Eukaryota; kingdom Viridiplantae; phylum Streptophyta; class Magnoliopsida; order Asterales; family Asteraceae; genus Tagetes; species Tagetes erecta. The sequence goes on from CM061494.1 coordinate 13,649,436, forward strand.
CAAACTCTTCCTGTACAGATACTCTCTTCTCAACCTCACGTTTCTTCGCAGCATAATTTCAATTCACACACAAACGGACGATTGAGAGCAGATATGTAGTCGAATAGGGTTTTGGGGGAAACGATGAATTAAGATCGATTAGGGTTTAAGCGAAATTAGAAAAGGGGGCGTCTTTTACAAACCGGTTCAGCCCGTCCAAGTCAAAAACCGTTCGGTTTGTTTGACTCGGGTGTTTATCGGTTTTCCACCGACTCAGCTTCGGATCAAGTCGAGAGTCCTTGTGTTAATCAAATGTTTAACGTGGGTTGTCTACAAATCACAAAGTGACACCTGACATTCAAATTATTAATCATTATATCCTCTAAAACAATTATTAAAGGCATCACAACCAATTAATCCTTTAAACACACTCATTTTTAACAAATTTAAAGAAAATACATGAAAAAAATATAAAAAATTAACAAGTCAAATTAGTTAAAACCTAACTATTAATTAACTACAAATATTTAACTAGTAAATGGAATCCAATGACATGTGTTCTTTCAATTCTTCTCTTCTTTAATGCTATTATTATATTCATCAATCATAAAAAAATCTCATACATTTTCTTTCTTCTCTTCTTCTTCGATTGAAAACATCAATAACACAAATAACAACCACCGTTCTCCATCACCATCAACTACCATTGAATCTATGGACAACAGCCCCAACGGTCAAAACTCACATCCCAATGTTCACTTTTTGTGGTCCCCACCCTCTTCACTGCATCGATGATGGAACCCTGACCCCGTGTCACCGTTCAACCACAGCGGTGGTGTGCCCGCTCGTGATTGAACCCTGACCATGCCTTCCACACTACCACCCCCATCACCCTCAAAACCTATCAAAAACTAAATGAAGCATGCTGGATTAATGTTAGATGAAGTTGAACATGGCAGTTTTGTAGAAATATAAGAAGGTTAGAACATTAAGCATGTTGGATTAATGGGAGATGGTTACATAAAGTTCAACAGCTTGGGACGGCTGTACAGTGCTTCACCCGGCTGAATAGTGCTTCACTCGGCTGAATAGTGTTTCACCCGGCTGAACAATGCTTCACCCGGCTGAACAGTGTTTCACCCGGCTGAACAGTGTTTTTTTTCTTCTTCACCCGGCAAAAACTTGGATTTTTCTTCTTCACCCGGCTAAATAGTATATAAACTGTGATTATGAGACTTTTAGTTACCCTACAATCGACTTAATTCTCATGGCAATTTGGTATTAACACAAAATTTGAACTGTCTAGGTTGAAAATATGATTTCATTTTTATTTTGATGTTTGTTACATATATCTTTTGGAATTAAATACAGTTTTCTGATTCTTTGTGTTATTAAGTTGAAAATTTTGAAAATTTGTGTTATTAAGAGATTGCTTTTAGGTTGTTTATTAAGTTAATCATTTACTTTATATAAACTGCATATATATTCAATACTTATTTTTTGCTTTCTTACATACATTTTTTTATAGTAATGGCTTCTTCATCATCATCAAGTGATGAAACTCCTATTAGGGACAAGATGATAGAAACTTTACAAGAGCAATATCATTTGGAGTGTGCTTCGCTTGAGGACCTTAAGAAATGTGCAAATTTGCTGGTGAAAGGTTACCAGGAACGGGACCAGTTAATCAAAATGTTGATGCTTTTGCCTCGATATCCAGCTCGTGATGCTGCATTACATCTTGCATTTATGGTAGACCAAGATGAAGTGGTTTTGCTAGAAGCTATAAAGGAGATTATAAAAACTTTGGAAACTTCAATAGAATTAAAGCTTAAACATATTTTGCCTTATATGTAATGTTTTGGATTATAAATTATTAGTTTCAATTGTATTAATTGTTGGAATACTATTCTGTTTATGCATTTAGTGTTTTATAATTTGGTATATATCGTTGTTGCTTATTTCAGCCGTGTTCGACCCGTGATCCTCACGGGTCTCACATCTAGTTCAAATTATTAATCATTATATCCTCTAAAACTCTAATTATTAAAGGCATCACAACCAATTAATCCTTTAAACACACTCATTTTTAACAAATTTAAAGAAAATACATGAAAAAAATATAAAAAATTAACAAGTCAAATTAGTTAAAACCTAACTATTAATTAACTACAAATATTTAACTAGTAAATGGAATCCAATGACATGTGTTCTTTCAATTCTTCTCTTCTTTAATGCTATTATTATATTCATCAATCATAAAAAAATCTCATACATTTTCTTTCTTCTCTTCTTCTTCGATTGAAAACATCAATAACACAAATAACAACCACCGTTCTCCATCACCATCAACTACCATTGAATCTATGGACAACAGCCCCAACGGTCAAAACTCACATCCCAATGTTCACTTTTTGTGGTCCCCACCCTCTTCACTGCATCGATGATGGAACCCTGACCCCGCGTCACCGTTCAACCACAGCGGTGGTGTGCCCGCTCGTGATTGAACCCTGACCATGCCTTCCACACTACCACCCCCATCACCCTCAAAACCTATCAAAAACTAAATGAAGCATGTCTCATGTGTAATCGAGTATGATATGTATCAAATACATTTCTTTAAACAAAAAGTAGTATACCAATGACACACATGGTTCAAAAGCAATGCCTCGTTTCAAAAACCAAATCAAACACTTTTATTTATAAATGTAACCAACATCCAAAATACCCCAAGTGAAGTACCCAAATTATTAACTAAGCGTTTTCAATGTTGGCCAAGAAATAAGTCAAAGTGTTAATGAGCCAAGAATATAATTAAATAAAGGAAAATTTTTGAAGATCAACTTGAGTGAACCCTTTGAGAATAATAATGGTGGTAGTTCAAGCATATCCACAAATCACCTTTCAAAGACATTAGGAAATAGCTTTTATTCTCATTGCGTTTCTTTAATGAATGCTATAAAAATACACTTAACTTTTAGTGAGTCGATGCTCTATTGCTTTCTTGTGGCCTTGTCGGTGTAACACACCGTATGGCACCGTATTAGTAGATGCTCGTCTGATTATCTGAATCTGTTTACCAACATCAAAACCGAATATATTAACATGTTATAAAATGTTAAGATATAACATAAATTGCATTTAAAGTTGTTCGATACTCGAAACTTGAAACATGTTTAATCATGTATAAGACTTGAGCTCATAGATTTGTTGTTAAACGATTTTTCATTCCCTCACGATGATTCATTTCATTATACTCGTCATTTTGCTTACTAAAAACTATCTGTTCACTTTAACTAACGAGATATTTGTCCCCATCATGATAATAATAAGTAAAATACTCTAACAACATAAAAGATTAAGGGGCTGTTTGTTTCACCTCTTAATGGTTCAGTTCAATGCTTAATCATTCAGATTCAGCATTCAGAGCGTTTGTTTCATAAAAAAAAGCATCTGAATGGTTCAGTTAAGTGCTGAATGGTTAAGAGATTAAAAGATGCTGAATGAAACTTAATGAAACATATACCAAACTTAACATCACCTGAAGTTTTACCTCAATATCCCTTCCATTGATAGAGGCTCTTAATGGTTCAGACCTCTTAAGTCTTAACCATTTAGCACTTAATGATTCAGATTTTACCAAACAACCCCTAAGAGTTTAAATCCTACGTAAGATAAACGGTGATGAATTTATATTTTAAAAAGAAATTTTTAAAGGTGCCATTATTAAAAGAAAACTAACGAGGCATTTGTGATTACCTAAATCTTGTCGGCCAATCATAATATTTGTTCAAAGAAAATAAAGAATCTTAAACACTCACTGACTCACCTAACAACTATTTATAACCGTTGAAAGAATAAATAATAGAAAGAAAAAAAAAAGCTAACATTTTAAATATTTTAGAGAGACAATGACGTTATACTCTCCTCTCCACCACATATTCAAACAACCTTTAGCTTATTTAACCTCTACCTTCAAACGTAACTCTCATCACAACCAAACCTTATCCCATCTCAAATACTAAAGTACGCCATCACCCAAAAATCACCACACAAATTTCCTCAACAAAAACTAGTTCCAGATTGTGTCACAAGAATAACTGGTATTACAGTTTATTTCGTTACTTAATTCATAAATTACTAGTAGCTATTTAAGATGAGGTTTACTCGGATCAGTCAAGCAAATCTTGAATGGCGTTTGATTCAAGATCATATGTTGAAAGGAGTTGTTACTATGTATGACGTGTTCTTGAGCTTTAGATGTGAAAACACCAGCATCGTATTTGTTCTGTCTTTTCTTAAAAACATCATTACACCTACAAGGACGATGAAAGGCGGAAGAACTTGTCTTTCTAAATCCATTGAAGACTCAAATATCAAATATACAAGAGTCCCGGAGCTTGTGAAGATCATGAAACGTTTAAGACAGAAATGATAATAAAAAAGTGGTCTAAATATGGGTAACTTCTTAAACTTTTTATTTTTTATTTTTTATTTTTTGTTGGATGCTTGCATAGAAAGCATGAAACGTTATGATACAAGTTGGGATCTCAATAAGTTATAAAAATCTTCTTGTGGAATTGAAAGTATATGACTTGCATGTATAGGGATTATTCATCCCTTTACAAATTTTGTTGTCCAATATAATACTAATATGAAACATGAGATTAAAATATTAGTGACACATAGAAATTTCTTGATGTAAGAACTAACTAAATGTTTTTTTTTTTCAGGCATGAAGCTAAATTCATCAAAATAAATGTCAAACGATTCTTACTTGAGTTTCGTTCCATTTGTTTGAATGATGTTCGTATGATAGGGATCACTATAGCAGGTGTTGGGAAGACAACTTTGGCCAGAGTATCATCATAATAGGTTGTGGAAAGACAACTTTGGCCAGATATATTTTTAATATATTAACTCATCTAAGTAAGAAAATCCGTAAGATTGAAGACACCAAGCAAGTTCGTTGAAACCATCGATATTTCAAATAATTCGTAGGTCTCACGCTTATCAACTCTTAGGAAGATGCAATGGAACCGCAAAACAATACATAAGGGATTTAGAGCATTTTGATTTGTTATAAAACCTTTATTTGGATTTTGTTTAAATGATGTCCATATAAATCATGTCATTATTGATTGGGCTTTTATGAAACACAACTTTGGTCGTAACTTTTCTTATTTGTGAATTAGGTTTTTGTTTGTCTAAAATTTAATTTAGGTTTCATGGAGCTCCTGTAAAGAAAATAAAACTCGCATGTAATGAAAGTGAGGACGTTTAATAGAATGATACATAAAGTTAGTGGCTATGAGCTCGATAATATGCAAGACTAACATGTGACAAAAATTTACAATTTATTAGTATAGGTAGATACCATCAAACAACATTTAACCATGTAAGATTCCAAAGGCTATGCATGCGTACCCACAAAATAAAGTATTATGTACTAGATATGTTTAAAATTGTACATAAAACACGTTTAGAGCATTTATAGTGAATTCTGTACGAATATGTGAGTGAGATTTGCAAATTTTATAAAATGATTGTGAGTGAACAAGAAAGAAAATACACAGGAAATTGAGAGTACACCCATATATTTGAAAAGATATATAGAAAATATATGGGAAATCCATTGTTCACCACATAAACTTTTTTTTTTATATACATATAAGTGAAAAAGAAAGAAAATGTAATGATAAATTAGCAAATGCAACCATGAAAACATCAAATTGCTTAATTCTTCAACTATTTGGTTTCATTAGGCTAAAGATTTCATAGATTCGACATTTTATCTTTTCAAACAATCAGCCCGCCATCGATTTTGACCTTAATTTAGGTTGAGCGTTATTTCCCCACTAGGATTAAATTATGACACAAGCACATCCTTGATTGAAGAAAATCCGTATTAAAATCTAAACCTTCGTACCAAAGGAAACCCCCTGTTCAAGGCTGAACGTTCGTGCTGAAGGAAACCCCCCATGTTCAAACCTAGATCATGATTAACCTAGTAACCCACCTTCATTGTTGACTCAATGGGGGTACGAAGGTTGTGGTTGTTTTAGTGGTTGCGATAGGAGATTAAGGGGTAGTGGTTAGGTTAATGAATGAGAAGGAAAATGAAGATGATGTGTTAATGAGAAGGGGAAAGATGATGTGAGGGCTTAATTAGGCCTCTACACATAGAAGAATGGGATGGTAGGTTGCATTGGTTAATTTATTTTTACCTAATAAATAAAACTGTAATAAAGGACAGTTCGGTCATTTTATTAAAATCCAACAGAAAAATTTAACGTCTTTAGTGAAATTGACATTAATTATATGAAAAAAATGAAAAGTCAGGATGCAAATAAATAATTTTAAACTTTAGATTTCAGATAGTTATTTTTAACAAAACTTAGATATAAAAAAGTAATTTACTCTAAACTTACAAAAAAACAAGGGAATATTAAATACCCACCTAACCATTTATACCCAACGAAAGAACAATTTTTCAAAAGAAGCAAGTTACTATTTCTAATATTTTAAATAGACAAAGACGTTATATTACACTCTCTACCAAATATCAAACCGATCCTTGCTTATTTAACATCCACCTCCGAACCTAACTCTCATCAATCATTACCTAACCCTAGCCCATCAAATACTAACATACATCGTCACCCAAAAATCACCGCATAAATTTCCTTAACAAAATCCGGATCCATCCAGCTTGTGTCACAACACTAACCGGTATTATAATTTATTTTACTTCACCACAAATTATTAGTAGCGATTTAAAATGAGGTTTACTCTGATCTGTCAAGCAAACCTTCAATGGCATTTGATTCAAGATCATATGTGCGAAGAAGTTGTTAGTATGTATGATGTGTTCTTGAGCTTTAGGTTTGAAGACACACCTAGAAGGATGATAAAAGGCATAAGAACTTGTCTTTCTAATTTCATCGAAAACTCAAAATTCAAATATTAAGAGTGAACTTGTGAAGTTACCCCTCCGGGTAAACAAAAGTACCCGAGTTTTCATGGGAGCGAGTCACTGGCAAACCTACGGTGTGAAGTAAGAAATTATAATCGTTAAAATCAAGTGTCAAAGTTATTAAAGTCTTACTAATAGCATTGTTTTTGTTAAAAACGAAAAAATAGCAAGGAAATCTTTCATGAGATGAGACAGAGATAATTCCACACCTAGCATGCTGATAAGAAGGGAGAAAGCATAAGGGAGAAAGAAGACGCATTATTACCCAAAGAGAAAAATAACGGATTTAAATGCGAGAATTAATTTTGTGGTGTAATAAATCCTAATTTGGATTTTGTTTGATATGATTGAATGATGTTCATATCTAGAACACAACTTTGGCCATTACTTTTTCTTGATGCGTTATATATTATTATCAAGAGTTGAATACTTGAATGAAAGGGGATATCGTCATTCCCAAAACAAAACTAGTCATGTCTTGATGTATTATGCCCAAGTGAGTAGTATTGTTTGTTAAAAAATACTGTGAAGTTTGCATTATAAAAAAAGGTGCTAAAGAGTAAAGAATATTTGATGTATCAAATATGCTACAAATTTTCATCCAACTTTTACAAATCTCTTGATTTTAAAGTATCAAAGGAAAAATCAAATGTAAAATAATGCTCTTCTTAACATTTTTCACACGTGTGCCACTAAAATAGAATGATGCACATTGCACAATGATGCCTTCGTAAGTGAAGAAGTCATCTCCCTTTAGTCAAGTAAGAGATCTACATGTGAATGCATAATAGTATCACATATGCTCTTCTTGACAAATTTCACTTATCGAGATTGAGAGTAATAATGGAAGATCTGACTATGAATTACTTTTCTAGAACATCAAGTACAAGATAAGAAATACGTAACAAAAGGAGTCACATCCCTAAAACTTGGAAGCAAAACATCAAGTTTCAAGCACGTATAGACATCAACATCTAAAATACGACCAACATGAGAGATGGAGCCTTGTGTAAGCTAGTGTACAATTAAGCCTTATAGCGTTTCACAAATGTAGATTATAGCAAATATTATTAGATATATTTACTTCGAAATATAGGTGCAACACGGTTCATGGTCTTTAACTTTTTATCTCGGCAAAAACAACATAAACCCCCTCAATTGAAATGGATTGTTCCAACATAAATTTGTAAAACCCACTTACACATCTAACATCCAACAATCCAACTAACGATGAATACAACCAACCACCATACCTAATAACAATAGACAAAAATATTAAAACTTTCAAACCACCAATTATATTAGCGATGAGCTAAGAGTTGTCAAATCTCTCTTTATTTCTTGCTTCCTTAGCTCACGAGGAGTGACGCAATATGCCAGATTTACATAGAATTGATTTATAAGTTTTCATAACTAAACCATCATAGATAAATGAAAAAACTCTTTCATCCAATATAAAGTCACAAGTTCCCCGCCTCAACAAGTTGAACCGAATGACGTTGACCCGAATGACATTGACCAGGTTATTATTATAATTAAGAGACTAAAAATATATTATAATACAATAAATCAAATCTAGAATGCTACTATTATTTGTTTGGAACTTAGGGCATTTTTGTCAAAATCTGAATCATTAAATGCTGAATGGTTAAGAGTTCTGAACCATTAAGAGGCTCTATCAATGTGAGAGATGTTGGGGTAAAACTTTAGAAGATAGTAAGTTTGGTACATGCTTCACTCAGTTTCATTCAGCATCTCTCTATATCTTAACCATTCAGCATTTAACGGAACTATTCAGAGACTTTTTTTTTATTAAACAGACTTTCTGAATGCTGAATCTGAATGATTAAACACTGAATTGAACCATTAAAGGTGAAATAAACAGCCGCGTATATCGTGTTGAAACTTTTAAAAAAAAAACCAATTATCCCCTTTTGAAATACTGTACAGTTCTTGTTGTTCATTTCCCCCAAAACAGAGAATTAGGGTTTAGAAATCAACGCATCTTACGATTTCAATTCGTGTGATTTGAGGAAGCAAAAATGAATCCGCTGACGTTAGTGAAGCGTATACAGAACATTAATTCGAAAGAAGCGTCATTAGGCATTTCGGAAGATGCATCATGGCATGCTAAATACAAAGACTCAGCTTATGTTTATGTTGGAGGCATCCCCTTTGATCTCACTGAAGGAGATCTGCTTGCAGTTTTTGCTCAGTAACCTTTTTTATCTTACTACCAATAATATTCAACTTCAAATTTTTATCTATGTTTATGTGAACTAGTACTTCAATAATCCTGTTAGATAATATATTAGTTGCTGTTTTGTTCACGAGATTCAAATAACAGGCTTTTGAATTGGTGTTAGTGTTGATTTGATGCTCCAAATTGTCTAAATTTGATCAACATTTTGAATTAGGGTATGGATTTAGGGCTATGTTGTGATAGTAGAAGGTTGTTTGAAGTTACACGCGTGTTTACAAACGTGTATAGAGGCTATGTTTATGAAAATGGGCAAAACACCAGTGAATAATGTAATTGAACATTAAATCACTATGCTTTTTTTTGTTGTTGTTTCGAAATTGGGGGCGTTTGGTTTCTTGTTGTTAATAAGTATGGTTAAGGTTTTTATAATTGGTATGTATGATGGCTTAAGTTGTTGGTTAATGAGTTGTGTTTGGGTATCCTTTTCAAATAAGTGTTCGGTTTGCTAATTTTTGGGCATGAGAATATAGTAACTTTTAGTTTTCAATCTTGCTATTGTTCAGGTGCTACACTTTTTGTGTAATGGAGCGATTTTGTTATTATGATCAAGTGTGCCGTTGTGATAACTTCTTGCATTGTAATTTGCTTTAAACAAGGAATGGTATTTTTTTGTAGTAGTGGGGTAAGGATATGAATTTTTTTACTAGTTGGTGTTTGCTTGTTTTCTTTAACTGTAATCTTCATTTTTAATGCTTCAACTATAACTCTTAATAGTTATAGGTAGTTTGTCTTGTCTCTTAATAGTTAATTGGGTTGAAGCGTTTGTTTCCTTTCCTGGACTTTTAACTTTGTGGTTTTTCTAAAATGGATTGTTAATCTTTCGGAGTATAGTGCACAAAAAATGAAATGAAGTTTACATGAACTTAACGTACTTTCTAACATGTAGGTATGGTGAGATTGTTGATGTCAACCTAGTTAGAGATAAAGGCACTGGAAAATCTAAAGGCTTTGCTTTTGTTGCATATGAAGACCAGAGAAGTACAATTCTTGCTGTCGGTTAGTCTCTATATCTATCTGAGTTTGGATTTATGTACATTTTCGTAGTTAGTGGCCAAATGAGCAGGTCGGGTAAACGAGTCCAACTGATTAAGTGGACCCAAAACGTCTTTTGTTTTAATCTTGTATAAATAGTTGTGCTACATATTGTTACAAAAAAATATATTTTTTCAACAATAGCATACTTTTTAGAATAATATGATTTAGGAGGTTTCATATATTCAAAATAAACTTTTGGACGTCTTTTACTCATTTAGACCTATTCCATTTTTGTTTTTCTTTTTTAATTTTAGCTGTGTGGCTGGTTAGAGATAAATCACAACTGAACCAACCATTTACAAGTGCATAGGGCATAGGTTGAAATTTCTACTTCTGCATGAATTCTATCTCTATATATAATAAAGGAACGATGATGACATCAGTCAGTTCAAAACTGTTTTAAATGTAAGACTCTCCTATAATAAAATAGTTATGTAAGTTTATGTTTGTGATCTTGCTCAAGTGGATATAAGATGTACATTTTTTGTTACTTCGGTTGCCCCCGGTCTTTAAGCTAGTTATGATAATTTAACAAATTGGTCTTGGAATTTTTTTTCAGATAATCTGAATGGCGCACAAGTTCTTGGGCGTACAATAAGAGTGGACCATGTTACTAAATACAAAAAGAAAGAAGAAGAGGATGAAGAAGCAGAGCAACAGAAAAGAGAGGCAAGAGGAGTGTGTCGTGCTTTTCAGAGAGGCGAATGCACACGTGGCGCTGGATGCAGATTCTCTCATAATGAACAAGTAAGAACATCTGAATTTCAAACTTTAATAGTTTAAAATCAGGAGCAAGTAAGATAGCTTATTCTATAGGTTATTGTTATTGACACAATATGAGAAACTTTATACACGGGTTGTTTTGGGTTTGTTTATTTATGATTGTGTCACATTGATATAAGCATGTCTCAGCTAGGAGTTATTTTGGCAAACAACAATAAAAAGATCAGTACTGTTGTTTTTCACTGATCTAGTTAATTGAAGCCCCTGATTTGTCTAACCACTTTAATAACCATCTTGAACGGATTTTCTATTCTGTTTATTTACTTTAATTTTTTTTTATCTACGTAAGTACATTTTGCAAATCACCTATAATGGGAGCAGTGCAAATCACCCGTTTAACATGATTACAACTTGATTGCAAGTTTACAACCCGCCTACATGTTTGACTCACTTAGATACATGGGTCAAACAGGTCTTGTTTGGGTTCAAACAGTTCAAATAAGATTGACACGCCTAGTATTATTCATTTATCTCATCTTGTTATTGGTCATGTTATTGCTATTAACTATTTAACATCTTTACTTTGAATCCAGAGAGCTGCAAACACAGGTTGGGGTGCTCAAGATGCTAAAAATGCAAGATGGGAGAATGACAAGTTTGAAGGCCCAACAAGAGGCCCAGGCCCCTCACATCGCGATATGCATGAGCGTGACAAAGACAGTTACGACAGACGGAAGGAAACAAATTCAAGAGATGAAGACACCAGAAGCAGCAGGCTGAAACATGACAAAAAAGACGAAGATTATCAAGGTCGAGGGAACGGGAAAAGACCACCTAGGCATGACTCTGCAGATCATGATGATAGAAAGAACGAAAAGCGGTCAAAATATGAGTCAGAGTCATATCGAAGAGACTATCAAGAATCTGATAGAAGATCAAGTCGTGACCACAGAAGGAAGGATGAAGACCACCGTGAAAGATCACACAGACGATGAACCCCTCTTCATGCGGTTGCCATTGTTGAAGTTTTGAGAGGTGTTGTGTTCTATAAACCGGGTCCATTAGTCCTTGCATTTTTAGTTACTTGCAGCGAATATGTTGTTTTGAGCATGTATACTAGAGTGAGAATTTTAAACCTTTGTTAGTGAGGTTACCTTTTTAATCATTAATGCGCAAAAATAGGTTTTTAACAAGAAATAAAACGAATCGTGAGTTGAAACTTATGCACTTGTTCAGGTTACATTTTAAAAAGTTTACTTGTTTTGCCAAAATGCCGATATCGGTTATGAACTTATGGTAGCTTTACTAAAGTAAAAACAATGAAAGCCTAGCATAAACTCTTATATTTAACAACTCTGTCACATTTGCTTAAAGCTACAAATGACATGTCCTAAAAAATTTGATATTTTAAATATATTGGATTGGTTTTTAAAATTTAGCTCATTTGCATTTTCAAAAAGTTTGCAACAGTTGAAGAGTAATAATATTTTTTAAAACCATATTAAAACATAATTATTTTGATATTTTTATAAGAAATTAGTATATTAAATGAAAAATATATATAGCTTCAATCATTCACAAAAAGAAACAAAAAAGAAAAATAATATAGTACCCGGTTCAATTTACATGTTTCTAGTTGAAATCTTAAAAAAAATTATTATAACTTTTTAGCCCATCAAGTGAATGAAGTCTAATTTCCTTTCTGGGCCGGCCCAGGTTATGCACATAAATATTTTTCATAACTTGTAACGGTTAAGGTTAAGTGGATAATGAGCTGTTTGTTTTACCTCTTAATGGTTCAGTTCAGTGTTTAATCATTCAGATTCAGCATTCAAAATGTTTGTTTCTAAAAAAAAAGAGCCTCTGAATGGCTCAGTTAAGTGCTAAATGGTTAAGAGATTGAAAGATACTGAATGAAACTTAATATAACATATACATAAGTTACCATCATCTGAAGTTCTACCTCAATATCTCTTCCATTGATAGAGCTTCTTAATGGTTCAGAACTCTTAACCATTCAGCACTTAATGATTCAGATTTTGCCAAACAGTTTCTAACTTAGTTAAATGCAAAGTTACATACTATTAAGGGGCTGTTTGGCAAAATCTGAATCATTAAGTGCTGAATGGTTAAGAGGTCTGAACCATTAAGAGGTTTCATCAATGAGAGGGATGTTGGAGTAAAACTTCAGATGAGAATAAAGTTAGTATATGCTCCATTCAGTTTCATTCAGCATCTCTCAGTCTCTTAACCATTCAGCACTTAACTGAACCATTCAGATGTTCTTTTTTTCTGAAACAAACGCTCTGAATGCTGAATGCTGAATGATTAAGCACTGAACTGAACCATTAAGAGGTAAACAAACAGCCCCTTAAGTCTTTATTAGTTTTTAGAGATATTAATTTACCCAGTTCTGATTTTAAATTTTCTCCCTTCCAAATTTGACATTTCGTTAACATAATAATCAGTGTCTAAATGTTGTTACGTTTAATTCATAATTTCTTTTAACTAACGATTTATATTTTATCATTTATATGATAAATCAAGGTTTTGAGATATTTTTAAAGAAAATATTTGTTCTGTAATATGAAATTTGAGAGGAAAAATTGAATAAAATTTTCACAATGTATGAATTGGTGGAGCCAAATCCTTAGTTAATAAATATTTACAAGTGCTTAAATAAAATGGTTATAATTTGTTTATAAATATTATTATTTAACACATGTGTAACACACGAGTATTAAACCTAGTCTATCTAATAAATTAAGAGGAAGGAAAATTGGGCACCGTTCCGCATATTGAATCGTGTTTTGTTTTTTTCTCTTTTTTTAATCAATATTCCGACATCTTTTCTGGAACTAAAATTACGTGAAAATTGATTTCACAATCAATCATTATCCTCCTTCATATTTTAGTTTTTTTTCTAAATCATTCCTTCCTGAACATAATTGATTTGTTAAATTTAAATTTTGACTACATATGAATACAAAAGAATGTCTAATGTGACTAAATATTTGATATAATGTTTAGTAATTTTATTGAACTCGTCATGTGTATGACACGGATATTAAAGTTTGTACTCTTATATTAAACCAAATTAACTTACAATAAATTACTCCAGATAAATAAAAAATTATCTCTGTAAGGCCACACGAATCCTAAACCATGCATATTCTCCGGTTGTTGAATACTTATGTTTTTATTTAGTGGTTATTTGTTTGATCTTTTAATGGTCCAGTTTAATGGTTAATCATTTAACATTCAAAGCATTTGTTTCATATAAAAATGCATCTGAATGGTTCAGTTAAGTGTTGAATGATTTATGGTTAAAAGACAGAGAAATACTGAATGGAACTGAATTAAGCATATACCAATTTTACTCTAATCTGAAGTTCTATCACTTTCTTTCTATTGATATAGTATCTTAATGGACAATAATGGTTTAGACCTCTTAACCATTCAACACTTAGGGGTTGTTTGTTTCAGCCTCTTAATGGTTCAAATGTCTGAATAATTCAGCACTTAATGGTTCAGATTGTTTGTTTCGAGAACAGATGTCTAAATGGTTCAGACATTTGCCTCTGAATGATTCAGATATTATACCGAGTCTGTATGATTAAGAGGTATCGTCTGAATTGGTCAGACATTTGCCTTTGAATAGTTAAAAAATATTTTAGCTCTTAATAGTTCAAACATTTACATTTTACATTGCTACATGTTATAAGTGTTGAACCAATAAGAGGTCTGAATTAGTAAGAGGTCTGAATTAGTAAGAGGTCTGAACCATTAAGAGCTAATATATTGCTTAATTATTTAAAAGCAAATGTCTAACTAATTCAGATAATAGCTTTTAACCATTCAGACTATGTAGGGCTGGCATATCGTGTCAGACACGACACGATAAGACACGAACACGATAAGGTCAAACACGAACACGACACGATAACTTATCGTGTCATTTTTTCCAAACACGAACACGATAAAAAGCAGGTTACACGATATGACACGATAAAAACCCATTTTTAAAAAAATTAAAATTTTCAAAAAAAAATCATAAGTCTTAAATACTAAATATGACTTAACATGATAATTTTTAAGCCACAAAACAACAAAAGTCCATAGAAATAGTATTTAACCATAGTAATACTTGATAAACGAATATGAAAAAAGATTAAATGTATATCAAAGTCCATAATAGTCTTTAATCTTTTTACTCATCTCCATCAAAGTTCATCTCCATCTCCATTCTCCACTAACTTTTCATGTATATAAATATTAACAGGTGACCTATCGTGTTAACAGATCTTTAACCTGTTAAGACACGATAATTAGCGTGTCTTTATCGGGTTAACCTGTTAATGACACGACACCTGTTAAGGTCAAACACGAAACATGTTAATTCCGTGTCGTGTCGTGTCGTGTTATCGTGTCCGTGTTAGAAATTGTCAGCCCTAAGACTACGTATAATGCTTAACTATTCAAAGGTAAATTTCTTAATGATTCAGTTTTGCTAAATAATCCCTTAAGTTTAGCTTTGTTATCATGTAAGTGATATATTTTTCCATAATAAATGTGTGTTAACGAAGATCAAAAGTAAGCTTACATTCATCCTCATGTTGCATAGTTTATAGATGTACTAGGTTTAATACTCGTGTGTTATACACGGGTTAAATATAATTGTAACAATTATTTTTTAAATTAAATATCTATTTTGGTACCTAAATTTTGTATATTTTCTCCATTTCAGTACCAACTTTTATTTTTTGTCTATTATTACCCCGAGTTTTACAATTCATCTCCATTTTAGTACATTTGACTAATAAAGTTAATTTTTTTGTTAAATTTTTATAAAAAGACGAAAATACCCTTGGTGTTGAATTGGATATTATAACAATTTAAATAATGATTATATATTTATATATGTGTTTGTGTGTGTATGTATATACATAAAAAAAATTTAAAATACAAAATACAAAATAAGTTTTTATTTTTATATTGATCGTTTATCTAAATTTATTTTTCTAATATGGTTTGGTTATCGCACGTTTCTAATATCTAAAGTTTTTATCTTTTTATCGTTCAGTTTAAGTGTTTGATATTTAGTTGTTTTCTAATATTTTTAGCTTTTGTACCTTTCGCTTTTTTAAAAGTGTTTTTCAATATTGTTTGGTTTTTTATTTTTAGTATTGTTCGATTTAATACCGTTGGGTCTTTAAACGTTTTTTGATATCGTTTCACCATCCTCATTTTAAACGTCTTTTCTGAATATCGTTATATACGGTTTTTAGTATCATTAGCTTTAACAAGTTTCGCCTTTTGAACTTCTTTTTAATATTGTTCGGTAAATAAATATATTTTAAATAGCATTTGTTTTTTTACCATACATGCATAAATTTATACTAAAAGATAGAAAAAAACATGTAGAAAAAATGAATAAAAAAACAACTTAAAAAAAAAGGTTTAAAAAAAACGGACGGTAATAAACTGAACGATATTCAAAAGACATTTAAAAAAGCAGAGAACGGTTGACATTTAAAAAACGAAATATAACAAATCGAATGATATCAAAAAGGTACATTTATAAGAGCAAAAAAAATATTAAACCAAGCAATATAAAAAAGATGTTTAAACGAAGAAACGTTGTTATAGTTAACGATATTTAGAAAAGACGTTTATAATGAGGACGGTTAAACGATATTGAAAAAACGTTTAAAGGCCCAACGGTATTAAATTGAACAATATTAAAAAAAATTAAAAAACTAAACGATATTAAAAATGACATTTAAAAAGACAAAAGGTATATAATCTAACGATTCAAAAAAATCTATATATCAAACACTATAAAACAGACAGATATAAAAAAAGTCTAAAAACGTACGATATTATACCGAACGATATTAAAAATTAGCTTTAGACAAACGATCAATTTAAAAAATAAGAACTTATTTTATATTTTAAATGTTTTTGACATATATACATACACACATAAACATATATATAATCATTATGTAAATGTAAACATATCTAAAATATCCAATTCAGTATCAAGGGTATTTTTGTCTTTTTACTTAATAAAAAAAATAAAAGTTGGTACTAAAACGGAGAATATACGCAAAACTTAGGTAACAAAATAGAGATTTACTCTATTTTTTAAAAAAATTATAATAATTATGTTTAAAAATTTGTAAATAATACTAAACATATAACATTTAGAGATTTGACTCTATCAACTTGTATGGTGAAAAATTTCACTAAATTTTCCCTCTCAAACTTCCTATTATAGAAAAAAAAATTTATTCCTAAAACATTGTCCTCTAAAACTTTGATTTATTAGATAAACTAGGTTTAATACCCGTGTATACACACGCGGTTGATTTATACACAGGTTGATATAATAAGTATTTTAATAATTATATAATATTTATGTATTTGTAGTTGATTTTCTAAATTATACATCATTGAGTAAATATCAATAATTTGATAGTACATTAAAAAAATACGTTCATTTTCTACACTTTTATGTAAACAATTTTTTTATATATTTTAAATATAAAAATTGAATAGAAAACAAAAACAAAAAATATTATTATTAAAAAAATACGTTCATCTTCTATACTTGTGGCTCCATCAACTAATGCATGGTGAATTTCCCTCCCAAACTTCCTATTATATAACAAATATTTCCCCCTAAAAAATTACCCTTTAAAACCTTGAATTATTAGATAGACTAGGTTTAAAACCCATGTATACACACGAAATAAATCTAAAATACATAAATAAAAGGATAAAAATCGAAAATATAGAACACAATAAATAAAACTTCAACAACCGGATTGATTGAACATGCTATCAAAATCGAATACTGGTTATACACCATATTGAATTTGAAATTAGAGTTTATTTATAAGAAACGAAACAATAAATAAAGCTTCAACAACTGGGTTGATTGAAACCACAAATGTATTATCAAAAATATAGAGCACAATTGATTGGAAATCATTGAGTGGGAGTTGCCGTAAATAGCGATGAAGTTTTGGAGCACAATTTGACCGGTTAAAAAATTTTCCCTCGTAAATTTGCCCCCCAAAAACTCTGAAATATTATATAGACTAGGTTTCATACCCGTGTGTTACACACGGGTTAAATAGTAATATTTATAAAGAAATTATAACCATTATATTTAACAATTTGTAAATATATAACATTTAAAGAGTTGGCTCCATCAACTTGCATGGTGAAAAATTTAGCTAAATTTTACCTCCCAAACTTCCTATTATAGAAAAAAAGTCTCTCCAAAAATTGCCCCCTAAAAGTTTGATTTATTAGATAGACTAGGTTTAATGCCGTGTATTACACACGGGTTAAATAATAATATTTATAAAGAATTTATAACCATTATGTTTAAGTATTTGTAAATTTTTAGTATTTAAGTATTTGGTTTCATATATCAACTTATGCATGGGGAGAAATTTTCCCTCTCAACATTCCTATTATAAATCAAATATTTTCCCTCTAAAAATTACCCCCAAAAACCTTGATTTATTAGATAGACTAGGTTTAATACCCATGTGTTACACAAGGGTTAAATAATAATATTTATAAAGAAATCATAATTATTATGTTTAAAAATTTGTAAGTATTTAAAATTTAAAGATATTGCTCCATCAACTTATGCATGGTGCAAAATTACATTTAATTTTTACCTCCAAAACTTCATATTATATAACAAAAAGAATTTCCCTCCAAAACTTTACCCCCTAAAACCTTGAAATATTAGATAGAGTAGGTTTAATACCCGTGTGTTACACACGGGTTAAATAGTAATATTTATAAAGAAATTATAACCATTATATTTAACAATTTGTAAATATATCATTTAAGGAGTTGGCTCCATCAACTTGCATGGTGAAAAATTTAGCTAAATTTTACCTCCCAAACTTCCTATTATAGAAAAAAAAAATCCCTCCAAAAATTACCCCCTAAAAGTTTGATTTATTAGATAGATTCATGACTTGCAACAGCAGAAGTATGCTCGCCTTTTGTTTCGAAAATCATGATTCAGCAAGAGCTATTAAGTTCTTATGATGAAGTTTAATTGAAAATCATTCAGATTATTGCAACGTTGAAGAATCTAACCAAAGGTCACATGAGATCAATGCTGTTCAACAGGGAGCAGGTGAAGGACATCCAAACCAGATTCCAAAATAACATGTAGCAGGTTTAGCAAACAGATGAAAATCTCCTACCCCCGACTAAAACCGCAAACTTCCATCAACCGAGTTGCAAGAAAATATTTCTTTTCATAACACACAAACATCAACACCACAAAAGCTTGGAAACGCTTTGCATTACTCATTAACAAAAAAACAAATAGAAAAAAACAATCCAAGTGGTTGAATGATGCGGGATATAAAACTCAGTTTTGAAGAAAAGGTACCTACCCGGAAACAGCAACAACCAATTCGTGTGCTCATTAATCAAGGGCGGTTGATGGGGACTCATTTTTCAACAAATGATGACTCGGCAAGATCAATAGCACGTGCAAGTGCTGCAGCTTTGTTCTCGCATTCTCTGTGTTCATCAGAAGGATCACTATCAGCTACTATACCTGCACCAGCTTGAAGGTGAGCCACCCAATCACGCCGCTTGTTCACATCCTGGTACATGTACATTGTGTCATAACGTGCCGCTGTAGGGAACACGATTGTTCTTAAGGCCAATGCAATGTCCATGTCACCGGTGAATGATATTCCCCCAAACCCGCCACTGTATGGTCCACGTCTAGTCACTTCCAGCTCATCAATCAGTTCCATGGCTTTCACCTATTGCATACAAGTTTGGAGTAGCATGTAAGTTGATAGCATCTAACTTTTTTGTTAATGATGTAAAGCATACATTATTTACAAAGAAGAAATTAAGAATGATTAAAATTTGGAGACCTTAGGGGCCCCACTGACTGTTCCAACTGGTAAAGCAGCACGAAGAGCGTCCCATGTACTTAATTCATCAAGTAGCTCTCCTGTGACCTACAAAAGACCAGTTCGGATCAACAATAATAACCAGATCTGAACAAGTAAACAAATCAATATTTAATTTGAAACTGTAAGAACTTATACTTTGTATGGATAAAATTACACTCGTAGAGAAATGATTTTTGGTTGCTTTCCAGTTTCTGGTTGCATGAAAACAAAAATAAAGCCTTGATTTGTGTTTTTTGAATTACCAATTTCTAGATTAAACATAGAACAGTTGTGATTGAACCAATTATACAATGTGTGTAAGAACAAGAATTTACCGTGGAGCTGATATGCATGACGTGAGAATACCGTTCAATATTCATCAGTTTCTCGACATTAACAGAACCAGGTTTTGAAACCTGCAAGATTGTCCTGGCTTAGTTAAAGTTGTATGGTGAGTTCAGACCATCAGGTCCAGCCTCTTAATTGATCCTAATAGTTCAGTTTTAGAATCTTGGCATATATACATGTATGTGCGTGTGCGCGTGCTTGGCTGAGGGTTCTTTGCAGACCCACAAATATTACGAGAACTGTGAAAACCAGATTGGAAAATAAATCATTTAATCTGTTACACTTTTACATTTCCATTTTCATTTAACCTTTAATGATAAATGAATAGTCTAGATTGGTTCTCGCAATATTGTTGTTCTACAAAGAACCCTTCCCTATATGTATAGTGTATTCATATACTTGAAGGAAAACACACCCACCTTCCCAACATCATTTCTCCCTAGATCAACCAGCATGATGTGCTCTGCGCATTGTTTTTCATCATGAAGTAGTTGCTGTTCCAACATGTAGTCTTCTTTAGGTGTCTTCCCTCTCCTTATAGTCCCAGCAAGGGGTCTATTTGTGACTTTTCTCTGTCAGCAAGAGAATACAAAGATTAATTAATTCAGAACAGCAGCAATACGATTATAAAAACATTTACTTAATTTAATGCAACTTTTTTTAGACCAAGAACTAAGTAGAGGTGCAACGTCAACCCGTTAAATTTATATATAAATAGATTTTGGTTTTGTTTTATGATTTTATCTCTACGGGTCAAACAGGCAAAATAAAAGATAAAAACTGATTAGAAAACGGCTCAAATGGGGGAGGAAGTCATCCAAAGTGTATTTTTAAAACATAAAACCTTCTAAATTATTATTTTAAAACAGTAAGACATAATACATATTTGTGTAAAACATATCTAACCCATAAACTGTTTAGAAAATAGTAAACTACTTAAACAAAGTTTCGTGTCAACCTGAGACCATGACCCAACCCATTCATTTTGCCACCTCTAGAACCAAGGGTAGATGTAGTATACATTCTGGCGTATTACCTTCTTCACACGGGTAAGAATTTCAGGACTTGAAGCAACTAGAATACACCCTCTAGCCTAAAAGCATGAAAACACAAATACATCATTAAGTAATCATTTCTATATAAAGCGTATTTCCCCTGGAGACTGGAGTGACATACAATATCGAATTCAAGTACTGAAAAAGCAGAGAACCTGTAAGTAAGTCATGTATGGACTCGGGTTGACAATTCTAAGGGCCCTGTAAACTTCGAATGGATCTGCAAACGTACGACGTTCAAAACGCTGACTTAAGACAATCTGAAATATATCCCCAGCTAAAATATGCTCTTTAGCCTGCAACACTGCCTCCTTGTACGCTTCACTTGTCATGTTTGAATTCTTCAAAGAAGGTCCAAAGAGGCTAGTATATAACTTAATTGACCCTGGAGAAAGTTTTGGTCTGTAATGGAAGTCAAATCAGAGTCATCAATAAAGGACAGCGTGACTTACTAATTAAAATGAACTACTCACGGAACTATATCATGGACTCTGGACACTAATGTCTCCAAACGCTCTGTTCCATCTTTAAAAGCTTCATCAACAGATGAATATTGATCCATCCGCACCCAATGTATCACATATGCTTTCTGGGATTGTAAATAACCAAAAAACTTTGAAAATTTATAGAACAAGTCCTATGAAGAAGGAAGTTTATATGTTGAGGGTCAAAAGGTCAACCTTCTCAACATGGTCAAACACAATCACGTCATCATAAAGACCAAGATGAACATCTGGAAGGTTCCTGTCGTCCTCTGGTGCTTTTGAAAATGGAAGCTTTTTCTTCTCTACATACCGCACCGTGTCATAAGAGAAGTAACCAACCCAGCCACCTGGTTTTATGAAACACGGAAATTATACCCATGTTTGTGCAAACTAGTTAACAAGAAAACCTGTGAAGATATAAACTAATGTATGCATTTCAACTGCATCAAGCCTGTTTCATTTATAAGACCTAATAAGAGAACATAAGGCCTCATGCAACAGTAAGTCAGTAACTAACAAAAATACAAATAAGTGAGCATATCATCTGAAACAGGCTAAAGCCAGAAATGTAGTCACAGGTAAATTCATCCTAAGACCTATGCTCCTATTCTACATGAGAAAAGAACATAAGGCCTCATGCAACAGTAACTAAGAAAAAGGGACTTTCATGATCATGGATTTATATTATAAGAGGGATAAATATCTAAAATGTAACAGTTATTGTTTGGATTTTGGAACTAAGTTGAATTTTGCAATAAAAAGATACGTCAAAACCTAACCACAAAATGCATCAGGTAGCTCGTCAATTCTTTGTGGTTTCCATTTCTCCATTATCCTCCTAGGAACCACCATGGGATCCTCCACAAACTCCTCCGTCTTCCGCCCTGCATGGTGGTCCATAACTGTAACCATATTCTCCTTTGCCACAATTTCCATAGTAGGTTGAGCTCCAATCACACTGTACCGCCCCTAACATAGTAAATACACCGGTTAAACAAGTACAAATCAGCATCACCACCAAATGGAAAATCATTGTACCAGAAAAATCCTGACCCACAAAACTTAAAACGATATTCACATGATTTTACTAATCAAAAGCATATATCAAAGTAGGCCTTGCATCCTTTCTAACAAACAAACTTTTCTGTACAAAAAGTACTCTTGACCAAATCCACAAAAAATACAAAATCAAAAGGTTGCATTAACTTATAACTTTCCTAATAATAGAACCTGACAGCAACAACTAAAATCTCAACAATATAATGCATACTTCTTTAAAACAGTATCAAATGGCAATTGTCAACAGCAATCTATAGTTCAATACTTAATATTAAAAGCACGGCACTTACAACACTGGAAGCCTTTAAGCCTGGTTCTACAGACTCAAACAAAAAACTCGGCGCATCACGATCGTCTTCTTTAACGAGACACCTGTACGCCATAACCGGAGTCAAATGATCGGAAAATATCGACCTGTATAACGGAATCAAATTCCCATGTTTCGCAGCTTCCTTAAACTTCACCGAATGATCAACTGCAAAAACAATAACATCCATCAGTACCTAATCGCAAGCCACTAACAAAATAACCAAAACGACATAACTATCAAAGTTTTCAACATGCTAACACAATCAAATTATCAAAACAAGTAGATGAATCGCATCAAAATTGATTAATAAAAACAATAACAATCATTCATCAGTCCCTAACCATACGCCGCTAACAAAATAGCCGAGCAAAACAACTAAAACGGAAAAACTATCAATATGCTTTCAACGTGCTAACACAATCAAAATACAAAAACGAGTAGATAAATTGCATTAAACTGATTAATACTACCTGATGCGGCCGGACAACAATTGAAAGTGAGGAAACGAGTAAAATGATCAAAACGGCAAAACTATGAATGTTTGCAACGTGCTAATACAATCAAATTATCAAAACGAGTAGATGAATCGCATCAAATTGATTAATAAAAACAATAACAATCATACATCAATCCATAATCATACGCCGCTAACAAAATAGGCAAGCAAAATAACCAAAATGGCAAAACTATGAATGCAATTAACGAGATAACAGAATCAAAAGGCCGGAGTAGACAGTTATTGCATAAAATTGATTAATAATACCTGATGCGGTTGAAGATTGAGCGGAGCATTTGAGACTGATGAGACGAAAGGTGGAGGTGTTGTTGAAGGGAGCGGCGGAGGTGGGGAGGAAGGAGACGCCGGAGACGACGGATGAACGACGGAGGGATGGTGGTAGAGGACGGTGGGAGATGGCTAGGGTTTCCATTTGATGATCAGAGCATTTGGAGGGAGTGAGTTGTGAAGAAATGAGGGTTTATGAGTTGAGTTGAGTTGAGTTGAGTTGATTTGTTTTTCTACAGATACAGTGGGAGTGGGATGGGAGGTTTTGACGATTTTGCTGACGGAATATGATGATACGACTGTTGTCACTTGTCAGGATTTTAGGGCCGTGCGTTACTTAGTATTTTGCCCTTGCACACACAATAATAGAAAAAAGAGAAAAAAATTATACTAGAAATAAATAAAATAATTAAATCCGACTATACTGCCGTCGGACAGTGATCCTTACCTTAAATGGCTAAAATAAAGTCATGAGGGCAAGTCTCCCCTAAATCAAAAAAGTAAAAATAAAATAAGAGGTTATAGGTTGGATGAGGAGATTTTCTCACTAAATGTGAGTTTCCTCATGTGGGAGTTGGGGTGCGGTCCCAACCGGAAAAATGATAGGTGGGCCCGATTAAGATAGCATCTATCCTTCGAAGCAGGGTCGTATATTTACCGTTAAAAAAAAACTAAAGTTTTGATTTTTGTGTTTAGAGACTATTAACAGTTTCAGTCATATCTTAATAATTTTGGTTCATGTGATTTTATTTACCGTTATAAAAACTAGAGTTTCAGTCCTGAATACTAACTTAATCTAATTTTTTGTTAAATATCTCTCACGCACCCCACATTTTAGGGGTGAAAATGTTATTTCTCTCCCTTTTTTATCCATGTCATCATGTAGGTTAACATTTTTATTTAGTCGCATGTCAAAAAAAAAGTATGATAAATGACATTTTGACTTTGCATGCGTGGGAGACGTAACGAAAAATTGGATTGAGCTAATGTTCATAACCATATATGTTAGAAAATAAAATCACAATAACCAAAATTGTTAAAAACTTAAAATGAAATTAAAACTGTTAATGATATCAAAACACAATGACAAAAACTACAGTTTACCTTTAAATCTTGCTAGGGAGAAGCGAATAGCGATGGGCACGGGCGCACCTTAGTACAGCCTAAGGGGTGCCCCCGCGCTCCTGTTGTTTTTTTCGCGAAAAGTAGTGGTTATTTGATTTCGTATTTAAAATTTTTTATATATATTGGATTGGGTCCCCTCTAAAAAATTAAGAAGCCCACAAAATCTCACATGGTACCACTTTCTGATGATACATGCAAACGTCTCGGGTGTTTGGAGCTGCATTCATGTAGGTCGCATGGGCGTCGCAAAGTTTCTAACTTCCAACCCGTTTTTTGCATCCCCTTTGCGCGCGGGTAGGTGTCAGAGTAAAAGAAAACACAATAAGTTAAATATGGCTTGAAGACTTAAACATATAAGCTAGAGTAAACTTTGTTTTCACACCTATGTGGGACAAGATGCAATTTAATTCTTACTAACCAACTACTTTAAGAGTTGACATTTCATTTACACATTATCTAACATATTTTAGACATGTGTTTGTTAAATTATCGTCCAGTTTTTTATGTATAAGAAAACTTTGTTTGAATGGATGAATAAAAATTAGATATTAAGAGTTTTTAGTTTTTTTACAGTTTGACCGGACTTACAGAATACTCTACCCGTGCATATAACCCGAAACATAGCGACAATAGAAAATTTTCGAGCCTTGTGACTTTCAGACCCTCTTAAGTAAACCTTCAAGCTTCGCCACTTGCAATGGGGTCGATCAGCCGACGTAAAAAGTTGGAATGGAGCATTTGTTATTAGAGTAATAAGACGTGCATGAAACATGTTTTTTTCAAGTTGGCTAAGAGTCCTGCCTAGCTCAAGATTTAGTTGTGCTTATATTTTGTAACATCTGGTTGTGATAATGGTACAAGTCTGAAGTCTCTTGATAAAGAAGTGTATAGTTCAAAACTCAAACAAGGTATAAATAATGCAGTTTGGAGTTAAGTTTTATCTAGTCGTCCCAAAAAACAGCTAAGGGTTAAACCACACGATGGACAAAATACAAATTTAGAAAAAAAAACATAAGATTCATGAGTAAAAGCATTTTATTAAAATTTTAAAAAAATATGATACTTAAAATTTTTTAATAGGAACTATTAAACGTAAACTCGTACATTGCTCTGGAAAGTTTATTCACTTGCCAAAACATTTTATTCAATCTGTCTTATATGATATTATAAACCATTTATTTTACTTGACATTGTTCTTTTATTTGACCCCGATTTAACATTAAAAAAAACTTATAGCATATTATTAGAAAACAAACAACAAAATCAGAAAATACTAAGTAAAAATATTATTTCATAATAAACAACAAAATAACAATAAACTAATCTACAATTGTTATATTTTTTCAGAAACATATACTAAAGTTGTATGTTAAATCTAAAAGAATGATATAAGTTTGACTAAAATAAAGAACAGATACTAATATTTAGTGATGGAAGTGATGGAACTAGAGCTTCTTAGTCAGGTCAACATTAGATTTTTTCTGACTACAACAGAAGGTTCAAATCATGTTTCCATCAAA
This sequence comes from Tagetes erecta, assembly GCA_030867185.1. Classification (NCBI taxonomy): domain Eukaryota; kingdom Viridiplantae; phylum Streptophyta; class Magnoliopsida; order Asterales; family Asteraceae; genus Tagetes; species Tagetes erecta. The sequence continues at coordinate 13,676,058 of CM061494.1, forward strand.
CCCTCTTAATCTTTCCCTAACTCTGCCCCTGTTGAGTTTTGTTAAGTTGCATTCCAATTTCCATGCACCAGTGACATGCACAGTTTGCTTTTTGAAACCTTTGTAGTCATTGGACGAGTGCACGATATCGATAATCTGTAACAAAAAAGATATGTTAGACTTTTAGTTGCAAACATATGAAATACAAGATGGTTAAAAACACTGATTTCTAACCTTTACATTCAACTTGAAGTATAATACAAGTGTTGACGGTTTAATTTTACTGAAGACAGTTCTTAAAGAAACGAATGCCCTGTAACAAAGAAGCTGAGAGGTTATTCTACTTGGCATAAATGGCATACCACAATATTAGATAACAAACAAGACAACCTAAAGTCAAACACTGCCAAAAATTCTGAGCTTGGGTTAAATCAGGTTAATATTTTAGTTTCGTGAGTATGTTCATGTTTCAACTTTGTTATGGGTCAACAAGAGTTTAGTACTTTAGTTAATAAAGTAAGTATCCCTACACTTAAAATCCAGCCGAACCAAACCGCAAACACCCCTACATATTATCATCCTACTTTAATGTTTATTACAGTTGATAAAATATTTTGACGTGGGTCAACCCGGCTGTTTTGGCCCTAAACCAGTTTTAAACCATGCCCTTTTGACCCAAAAGAACTGAAAACAAGCATATGTAACTATGTAAGTGTACCTGCAATGCAAAACTGATGTCTGCTTCATCCACCTGCAACGTCACTCTCCTTAATTTATCATCTCGAGATTGACCAACTTTTAGGATCCCCTACAAAATGACAGGAATTCTATAAGAATTTGCTACAGAAAGAAAACTTATTTGAATATTTAATACAAAACAAATAAACTTTGTGTTAGCGGTTACCTGATCACCTAGCATTCTACACATGCATGAAAGCTCCAGTATACCAACCGGTGGTATTAAAGTTGATTTACAGATATCAATGTAAAACTTGTTCAACTGTAAAAAATTAGTTTTGATTAGAGAAATAAGTAAACATAGAATCATACAGTTTCTTTCTAATCATGAGCTAGATTTTAAGGGGCTCCGAGGCATTTCAGTGCTAAAAGCCCAAGACATGAGGCAAGAGCTTCATGTTCACAAGGCATTGCTCAATGCACAAATAAAGATCATAAAAGATGATATAACCATACCTCTCCTATTGTTGTATCCTTCTTTCCTTTACGGAAAAGCTTCACAGCAGAACAGAGTATAATCTACACCAAAGAGAGGTTTGGAAATTAGTTCACTTTAAAGTAAAGATTGGGTTGACCATTCTTCAAAATTACCAAATTTGTTTAATCATGTTTAACGATGTTATATATTAAGCCAAATTGTATTGATTTGAGTTACCTGACGTCCTGACCCATTTTGAAAAATAAAACACAGCCAAATCAACCAATTTATAAGTAAATGAGTTGAGTCTGCCTACTCTAAATGCAACTGTTTAGCAAGATGACTTTGATGGTAGAAAAATGGTACCTGTTGATGCTGTGGAAGGCACTGTATAGTGTCAACAATTGGTGATTTGTAAGCCCTTGACAAAGCAATAGCCATATGATCAACCCTCACCTACAAAAATTTAAGTATAAGCTTAATTCAGATGTATAGATTATTTACAGAATCATTAAACGCAAAAGACCAAAATGGTGATGCGTAGTCATTCCAAATCACGAGTGATAAGTTTCATGATCCAGTTGATTAATCCTGAACATCATATGGTGACTATTACGTAGATCCTAGATATGGCAAAAATCTCAAAGCAAGCTTTGAACTTTAGTTTTGATGTGATAAATTGAAAAGAAAAAGATCATAATCTATTTAGTGAAAAAAAAAATACCATGGATGTCAAAGTTGAAGTGCAGGAAGATTCTCTAAGCTCAGTTTCAAGCAGCTCAACTGCACCCCTGAATACCAAATAAAGATCCAAGATTAATTTCTGCTTTTAAGAACTTAAAAGAATTTATAGGATATGAAACAACAATAAATTATTAAAAAAAACATGCCAACCTGCAGATAGCAAGAGCTTTCCTCATATCTCCAGATGCTGCAGCTACTTTCTGCATATATTCAAATGGTACACTTATTTCAACTTTAGCTTTATTTATTATTTGAAAAACATCTTTAATGCCATTCTAATACTCTAAGCAACAATAAGTAAAAAATATTTTGGTGTACTCACGCGTGCACAGAGTTCCAGTGCTTGTGGCTGGAAAACAGTGTAAGGAAGTGCCTGATAGAAACAAACACACATAATGTAAAAATATGCCAGAAAGCAAATAGTACTTAACAAAGTACAAAGCAAAAGCCATGAAACTGTTGTTTTCTAATCAAGCAGCTGAAAAAAAAGCCCAAAAATAATTACCATCAGCCGTTGTTTAAGAATCATGATGATTTGATCCATTGAGTATGCTCGAAAAGACACAACTGATGGCTTACCTGGCATAAGAAAAAATAAAACCTGTAATTAGGATGAAGACAGAAAAAGCATATCCATTTAGTTTCTTTCGTAATTAAGATTGAGAAAATGTATGTAATTCAATATACAGCAGAAACCATAAACAGTGTGTGTTTGTATGTACTACATAAAATGTAACGGAAAGAAACAAAGTACTCACAGTTTAAAGACTGTAGTTTGGGGAGAAAGCGGTCAGCTAAGTCAATTGCATTAGCTATACCTGTAAAAGAAATGGGTATGAAATTATGAATGGTCTTAAAAAGTACCAAAAAGTATCAAGTTCAAATGCACTTTGACAAGCATACCGATCAATATAATTTCTGAAAATGGCAGCATTGTTAGCATAAATAGATCATGAAGCACCACTCTATCGCTAGTGATCAAGTTATCCAGCTCATCAGCTATAACCAACCTGCTTACAATTCATGTATTAAAACAAAGTGGGTGGAAAGCGGGTAAAAAATCAATCTGATCACTGATCGAGTTTGCTAGCAAAAGTTAATAGCAAACTATTCATGCTTTGTGTATGCATTATGCGATATAATGAGTGATAAATCTTACATCATTTTTGTGCCAGATGGCTTCTGCTTTTGAGAATACAATTGCTGAAGCTGTTTTAAGGGTGTAGAACGACCGTTGACTTTCTTATTTGGTTTACTTTTCTCAAGTATCTGAAAAATGAATGAGATTTTGAGAAAAATGGTGTTTACATGAGTCTATGCATAACAATATCATGATATATTTTCACCTTTTTGAAAATTTCTGATGTGCTTGTGAGAGAAGTACAGTTTATAGCCAACATATCAGGCAGTTGAACACCTGTCTGCAAGCAATAACCATGGCTTTATCAGTTTGAAAGCAAAGCACACAAAACAATAAAATACCACTGTGCATATGTTAAAGAAGTTAAAAACATCAACTTTTTATGAGTGCAAGTAAACATTCATTTGAACACAAATGCAATTTTAATTCTCCTGGGGACTAAATTGCATCTCTGAGAACCAATGGCAACCAAATAACTAGTAAAAAACTTCAAATATTAAAATCGTTCTCTATAATGTATACGCACCATAGCTATAACCCAATACATCTAAGAACTTAATAACCTAACATCTAAATCAATGCAACTATTAACGAACTCACACACTCTAAATCTACACAACTAATTTACACCAAATCATCAGTTCAAACCCTTGACCTCTAAAGGAGCATCATAACATAATAATGATTTCAACATTTCCATGAGAGATGCTTATAATCAGCATCCAAAATATCAAAATCAACAATCAAGCAAAACCAAATCACCTCTTTAGCCCAAACAGTCAAACACCCCTTCACATTCTCCATTGAAAGTGATTTTCCAGTCCCTGGACATCCACAAACATACAAGCTCCCAGCCTTCTCATTCTCAATAGATTGCTTACAAAACTCCACAATTCTTCTCTGTTCATCCTCACGGCACACGATCATAGATGGCGCTGTGGATACATGCAACGCCTCTTTCACCGCACATAATTGCTCTGAATCTACACCAAAAAAACACACACTTCATCACCAAGACATAATTTAGACTATACACATCCAATCACACAAATTGTACATTTCCGATTTCAAATTACATCGATAAATAAATCTAACCTGTTGGATTCCAGATCGGTTTATCCAGAAAACTGTCAAGCAATTTTTTCTTAATCGGGCTCCTTATCTGCGTTGAACTACCACCGACACCAGTTTCAACCTGTAAACAATACTTATAGAAATCAATATCACTGTAAAAGTAACCTGTAATGATTAATTGAAAATTGAGTGATGAAAAATGAAGTTTCGAGATCTAACGTTTGTTCCGTTTCTACTAGGACTGTCATTGACGCATCTACGAGGAGATTTACTCTTCAACGGAGAACATGACTTGGACGGAGTATTGGAAACTGGATCATCGATCGAATTCGAATTAGATCTCAACCTCCGTTTCTGAGGAGATGAAACATCGCCGGCAACGATTGACGTGGATGACGATCTAGCACCGGCGATTGACGGCATTTTCTGCTGATTCGTCGGAGATCGGTGCCGGAAATAGGGGATGTCTGGAAGTGATTGAAAATGAAAATGGAGGCAATAGCTGAAATATAGGGATTGGGTGAATTGGTTTCGCGGGAAGCGCCATTTCCTTTGGCAAGTGAAAATTTCCCGCCATTGTGATTGCGGGAAAAGGGAATAATAGATGGAAAAAAAAGCCAAACAATGGCGCTATCTGTTTTCAACCTTACTTGTACACACACAATTGTTATTTGTAAGATGCTACAAGACTTAATTGAGAAAACTAATCAAATAATATGTTATATGTGTGTATAATTACATATTTCCTTTCTTCTCAGTAGTAGATACAAAATTGTTATATACGAGGTTACTAACCCGGATGTGTTAAAAAATATAAACTACTAATTTAGTGCTCGCGTTATGCTCGAGAATATAATTCAAGTGATGTTTTTAAGGATATTCATGAATGTTCCATTCAGTTTTGAGACAAAACCGTGGTAAACCGGAACACATGATATATTTTTAAAAATTAGATTTTTAGTATAACAATATTATACTCAAATTAAAGATAATAAAATGCTCAGTTTTATAATGTAGTTTATTTTTTAAAAAAATCGTATAAAAATGTTATATATATTTATAAAACACTGAGGTCTTTAATTGTATTTTATTATTAATTTTATCCATAATTTCATTTTTAAACCATATCAAATATTAACAGACTCAGATACACCCCTTGTAGTAAAAAGGTTAAAAATATAAATACTCTTAAATTTTTCAGAATTCTCCAAAATATTAGGGGACAAAAAATGTAATTAGTTTTATTATAATAAATTTTATATACATATTTTAAATAAAAAAATCATTATTGTGAGATAAACTTTTAAATAATGTCACATAAGTAAAAGCTATGAAAAGATGCCACATAAGCTTTTTTTGTTTTGCTATATTATATAAGGATTTATTCTTAAGTTACATTTATATACCTTATTAAATATAAACCGACCCATGCACATCCTAGTAAAAAGAGTTAAAAATGTAACTATTCTTAAGTTTTTCTAGTTTCTCCTAAATATTAGGGGTACAAAATGTAATTCGTTTTATTATAATATATTATTACAAATTATGTATACATGTTTTAATTATAAAATTATTATTATGAGAGAAAGTCTCAAATAATGTCAACTAAGCAAAACAACCCTAAATAATTGACACATAAGCAAAACTTATTTTCTTTTATTATATAGAAGATGTATAAGAAAAAAAATACTACATAAAATATATTAAATGAGATATAAAAAAATTTGTAAAGCTAACAATTAGATTATTATAAAAACTACTTTTTTTTATTAAGATAATTGAATTTTGATTACTTTTTTTATTTATTTCTTACATGAATAAAAAAACTTGAAAACAATTTTTTTAAAACTTAACCGTGAAATTTAAACCCACAGGCCTAAAGTTCTTGCCCTAAAAAATGTAAAAAAAAAACCCAAAAAGAGTTAGCCATAAAGCTAATCCCAAGCATAACCCTAAAGATAAACTTTAAAGCTTAAACACCAAAACCTAATTAAACAAGCTAAACGCTGAACAAAAAAGGTTAAAACCCACTCAAAAGACAAAAACCTAATCTTTAAAGCTGAAGTATAAAATCAAACCTTAATTCTAAATCCTAAAAGTTAAACCTTAGTGTTATAAAAATAAAAACTAAAAGTAAAATAAAAACATCAAATGTATGGCTAATGTCTCTTTTGTGGGTGTGTTAGTTTTAGCATTAAACTAACGTTCTTAGCATGAAATTGATATGAGCATGTATAGTTTAAGAAGTATTTCGTGTAATGGGATGTTAGGAAGCATACATGGAGACATATAGATGCTAAAAACCTAAACTGATTCAAGGATGTAGCATAAAAGATCAAATGTAGAATCAGACAAAATGAGGCAAACACCATGTATTATACTCCCACCAACGTATGATACGCCCACCAAACCCTTTTTCAACGTAGTTAAGGTCTTATTCAGTACAAAAGTGACGTAGAAAAAATAATTGCGTATGATACGTCGAGCAGCATAGAACATGTTACCTAGACGGTTATGGGTGGTTTTTTTTCATTTTTTTTATGAGTTTAAGTGCATGTTGACCTGAATAGGTGTCATGTCATTAACATGTTAACAAGATAAAGAGACGTTAATTATCATGTCTTAACAGTTTAAAGATATGCTAACACGATAGGTTACCTGTTAATATTTATTTGAAGGAAAGTTACTGGATAATGGAGGTGGAGAAGAACTTTGATGGAGATGAGTAAAAAGATCAAAACAAGTCATCGACTCTCTAGAACGAATCAGACGCAATTTTTGTTGGGACTCTTCAGACTCGAAAACAACAATCACGTGGGGTAGCGTGGGGCAAGATGTTTGCTCCTAAGCATGCTGGTGGAGGGGGTATCAGTTCGATTGCTGCTGCAAGTATAACCCTCCTCTGCAAGTGGTTATGACGCTTTACTATGAGAAGTGGAAAGCTTTGGGTTAAGTGTAATCTATTTATTAGGTTACGTGCAGAAACTCTTCCTTCCCTCTTAAAAATAGTATCACAAGGCCATGAAAAAATGTTATAAAAAACAAGAAGTTGTTTAATGATATGGGCTTTCACAGCAACTCTTCGGCCGGTCCTACCATCACCTTTAACACCAAACAAATCCAGTAGGAAATCGAAGATCTATGCCCCTCGCAGTTGATGACTAGGTCATTCAAGATTCAAAATGGGTTCCTGCTAAAGTAAATATATTTGCTTGGCGCACATTAATACACAAAATTCAAACCAATGATGTCATGCCCCACTGTAATATCACCCGTAACCCCACTTGCCCTTCTTGTGGAGTGCCCAACGAAACCTCTGACCATGTTTTACTCAACTGTGAAAGAGCCTCAAGGGTTTGACATGTTATCTTCCAATGGTGTAATATTCAAATCACACAAGTCGCGTTTATTGAACATCTGCTCAAAATTCCAGCCTCTCTGTCAGTCTAGATGGACACCAAAAAACTCTATATACCGTCTTTCTAATTAGTCTATATTACGTTTGAAGAGCTTGATATTAACAACCAAATCTTCAATAACAAAACCTAAGATTCAGTAGGCATTGTTAGGAACACCAAATCGCTTGCCTTCATGTGGATAAAATCGGGAGGAAATATGACCAAACTTAAGCGGAGGTCTTGGTCCAAATTTATGATTCGTTGCTTGGTTTTCTTGTTTTTGCTTTCTATTTATTCTACTTGTTAGCTCTATGCTAGTTCGTTTTTAATACATCTTTAACCGTTCAAAAAAATTTTGTTTGACCATCTACCTCATTGCACAAGTATCCAAGTTCAAGTCAACGCTATGTCACGCCTACATGCGTTATAAAGTATACAACCGTGGTTTACAACTAAATTTAAGGAAGAAAAACTATTGACCTCGGGGTTGTCCAGGTTGACAACGCCGAACGGTAGTTACAAAACATCAAAGCATTCAATGTCAAGATTTTGTTAGATAATTAGATTCTTTTTTCCTTTTGTTAAACACCCGCTCATCTCTCTCCTCCCTCATTCCCCTCTCTTTACATACGTATGTACATATCATCCCTTATACACACACACGCTAAAACAAATCAACGAAACATCTTCTTCCCTAATATATCTTAAACCCCATAAACCTTTCCTTCATTAACCCCTACTCTCTCTCATCTTCTTCATCAAGTTTTTTACTCTGTTTCTCTTTCAATCGATTCTTACTACTTTCAATTTAACACATTCATCTTGTTTTTCACACAATCGAAGCAATGGGCCGTGCGAAAATCGTAATGGAACCAATCAACAACGACAAGAAACGCAAAACCACATTCAACATACGAAAACAAGGCATGCTTAAAAAAGCTCGAGAACTCACAGTCCTCTGTGATGTCAATGTCGCCATGATCATCTCCAATGACGATCATGAAAACCCTGAAATCTTTCCTCCTGATCGTGATAAACTCGACGGTTTGATTGATTTGTATAGACGTAATCGGTGTATGGATCCAGGGAGAGTTAGTTTCTACGGTGTATCGGATTATTACATGGATAGGAAGATCAAGATGGAAGAGGAACTTTTGAAGACGAAGAAGAAAAATTTGGAAGCAAAGTACCCTTTGTGGTTCGATTATTTGAACAGTTTTTCGGAGTTGCAATTGAGGGAGTTTGTGTTAGGATTAGAGAACAAAATCGTTGATGTTAGAAGCAGAATTGAGTTCGTTCGCTATTCGGGGTATTCGACTTCCCCTGTTTCGATTGATTACAACAACTCTGTTTTTGTTCCTTGTTATGGTGTTGAGAGTAATATGATCATGCAATCGTTGAACAGTGATTTGATGAGTCCGATTATGAGGCCGTTATCGTATCCGGATTCGGTGATGAACATGATGTTGAATGAAGATGATAATGTGGTTTATGATGGTGAGGGTTTTAGTGTTGAAGAACCATTAATGGATGATTGTTTTCAGCCTGAGTTCATGCAGCAGTTTTTGGTGACTGATTTTGGTTCACAAGTAAATAATGCAAGGGGAAATGGTAATGAAATCATTAGTTATTTAACTAATTCATTAGTTGATTAATCATTGTTTTAATGTCTAGAATTTATGATTAGTTAAAACTAATTTGGTGTTTTTTTGTTAACCTAGTTAGTGGCATTTTGTTAACCTAGAATTTATAAGTTACTGTTTTTGACCTTTGGTTCATTAATTTTCGGCTTGTTACTTGTGGTTTTGTTTTTTTTTGAACTATATGAATATATTTTTATTGTCACTCACCCAAACACGCTGATATCAAGATTAGTATCATTAACCTAATATATTTATAACAAAAGTCTCGTTAAATTAACCTATTAACAACATGACTAGAACCCTTAAACTAATGCTCTAACAAAAGTTCCACCGGGTTCATTAGTTCATAGTCTAGTGTCCATATTGGTATGGAAGCGTTGATTACAAGGCTACATGCCTACATGCTTTTATCTACTAGTATTTTTAACTTAGACCATCTATAATGAAGCTTTTTTGGGTTTTTTATCACTTAAAAACGCCGGCCCAAAAACGTTTAAAAACGCTCCCTTCCCACTACATGGAGTGTTTTGGGGCGCTTTGAAGGGCAAATTCCTTCTTGGCGTTGTGTAGAAGGCGCCCAAAAACATTGTCATGTTGATGTGGACTTGCATGAGCTCTTTAAGAGTTTATCACTATACATGGTTTTATAAAACATCCAACTTACTTTATATTTTGAAAGGATAAAACGAGTTAGAGACATCTATAAAAAATTATTAACAGAGTTTATTTTAAAAAATAATTTATTTTTTAACGATTTTTATTATAAAATGCATATATGTGTTTTCAGTAAAAGATTTTTTCATGATTTTATAACTCAAAATTTATGGCGTGATTTAGATTTGGCAATTTGATCTAAAATAAGCTCAACTAATACCTATTGACCGAAAATAATCCCAACTCAGTTTATTCCTTCAAGTGGTTCAAAAACCAACTTTTTGGCCTATAATGATCTGCCTTTAAGTGCACTTAACGGCTGTTAACTTTTTTTGATTTTTTCCTAATTTCAAATCGATATTTTAGGAATTTTGATTTTTAATCGATAGATTAAAACACGAGTCAAGAGATAGAACAATGGTCTAACTTTAATAACAAACATGTATTAAACTTACTATTATAATACATTTAGCTGACAAAATTATCTTTTACTTTATTTTTCTTTATTTTTTAAGATTTTAATGGAATAAATTATTTTTTATGAAATCTAATTACGTATATATATATAATCAATTTATTTACAAGTTTTAACTAATTATGTAAATAATCAATTTTAATTAATAATCTAGTTACGCAAACGATCAATTTCTTGTTTAAATAAATTATATATCAAAGTCGTTTTTTATTTTAGAGTAAATTACGGTTTTCGTCCTTGTGGTTTGGGCTTTGTAACGGTTTTCATCCAAAACTTAAAAAATGCTCAATATAACCACTGTGGTTTCAGATTTGTCCCAATTAGATCCAAACATCTAACACCGTCAAGTTTAACCGTTACTCAGCCCTCACTTGCATCTCACGTGAGGGGCATTTTTGTCATTAACTCCACCATTTGCATATATCAACCAAGAAACCTAACAAATAGTGGGGTTAAGTGACAAAAATGCCCCTCACGTGAGGGGCAAGTGAGGGCTGACTAACGGTTAAACTTGACGGTGTTAGAGGTTTGGATCTAATTGGGACAAATCTGGAACCACAATGGTTATATTGAGCATTTTTTAAGTTTTGGATGAAAACTGTTACAAAGCCCAAACCACAGGGACGAAAACCGAAATTTACTCTTTATTTTATACTATTTCATATCTACTTTATGCTATTTTTAATTACGGTGAACTCATTAAAAGATGGGCAAACGAGCTCTGATTGTTCTCATTCGAACGACGTTTAAATGACTAAAGGCTAGGATCGTAAAAACAACGTAACCCCTAATAACTAAACTAAACCCTATAAACTAAATGTTAAGATCGTAAAGTTCAACGATGCGCTATCAACGCCGCTGTAATAATGCCAATCGGAGTTCGTTTGCCGTCTTCCTACAACTTTGTAAAAAAACTACACTTTATATATTGACTTTTCTTTTACCCGTGTTTTTGTTGTATTTTTTGTTGCATTACTTCGATAGTATAATGATGCATGCCTGGAAAAGAAATAAAAAACCCAAATTTAAATCAAGAAACTAAAAAAAACTTTTAGGCTTTTTGACAAAATTTGAATCATTAAATGCTGAATGGTTAAGATGTCTAAATCATTAAGAGGCTCTATCAACGAGAGAGATATTGAGGTAGAAATGCAGATGTAATTAAGTTGGTATATGCTCAATTCAGTTTCATTTAGCATCTCCCTGTTTCTTAATCATTCAACACTTAACTAAACCATTCAAAAACTATTTTTTATGAAACAAGCGCTCTGAATGGTAAATCTAAATTATTAAACACTGAACTGAACCATTAAAAAATGAAACAAACATCTTTTGATTTTCAGGTTAAAAACGTTTCCTAAAACTCGAAGGACTATAGTTAGATTAAACTATAGTTTATTACCAAATGTTGAATTAAGTTTGCAAGGACTTAAACTGAATATTTTCAAAAATCAGTATCTTGTTCTTCGTATACGGTCCCATCACATTTTCACAATACAAACACAGAAAAAGTGTAAATACATCGAAGATATTTTCATGTGAGAGAAGACTAGTTCAATCTTCACACACTTTCTTCCTCTTCTTAAGTGAACCTACAGCTCGTACTCCGGCAACGTTTCGCCGGAATCCTCAACCGGAAAAACACTCACCAGCGACATCGCCACCGTCATAACGGACAACAATTTCTAGAGCTCTGTAAGTTTCAATAATTCGTTATCTAATCATCACGTTTCGCTTATTTGAATTGAATTTGGATTAATTACTTTGTGCGCTTTGCCATTTCCGATGGAGTATGCTGTGTGATCCGATTTTAATGCCCTAAAATGTGTCTGTATGTGCGTTTTGTAGTTTGTTCAATTTGTTGATGTTGAAACTTTTTTGCGTAGAAATTTTGTTCATATTGTTGATAAATCATGTTGTATTTTGTTACGATTTTGTTCAGGTTATTGATTTGTTGCAGGTTAAACGAATGAATTGATCAAAAGCTGTCGAGATTTGTTCGTGTTTTCACTTAATCTCGTTTTCGCGTTTTATGTGTATAGGATATGGGAGTAAGAGTAACGAGTGGTTGTTTGAACTGGTCTCAATCGTCGAACTATTGGCCGTCTTCTTCATCACCTCAAACCCTAGCGTCTGCAATTTCTTCACCATCAATCAGACATCGGAGATTAACAACCGTCGCGGTTGTTTTCCGATACGTTAATCGACCGGCGATATTCGGAACAACGTTGAACCGTTCTCGTTCGTTTGAATCTAGAGATCGTAAATCTACTAAATCCGTCGTCAGTGCTAGCTTAGATGCTCAATTTTCCGACGAAGAATTCTGTAAACAGATTCAGGAATTAGCACTTACATTTCATCTTACCGATGAAGATGAGATTAACGCCACGGATAGTGATGTTATACCGGAATCAGAACCACAAAACACTGATGTTTTCGAAAACTCGAAACCGAATCCTCCGGAGTGGACAGGGGATATGATTCCAGCTAGCATAGAGCGAAAGGCGAACAGCGTAGACCTACCGTTTTCGTTACGGATCATACAGAGAAAGAAACAATGGCAGGAAGGTTTCAGAGAAGCAGGGGAATCTGCTTACTGTTCAGTGAAGAAAGCTTTCTCTTCAATGGTGTTTATAATCCGTGAGCTTCAAAGTTATACTCTTCAAATGAGAGAAGTTTTGTTTTATGAAGATATGCAGGAGGTTTTGGTGAGAGTGCAGAAAGAGATGAATGCATCTTTTGTATGGTTGTTTCAGCAGGTGTTTTCACACACCCCTACATTAATGGTGTATGTGATGATTCTTTTAGCAAATTATAGTGTTCACGCAATGTCTAATAATGTCTCTTTCGCCGTCGGGCTTCCTCCATCGACCATGGAGTCTATAATATTTGTTAAGAACCAGAAGCCTACCATAATTGATTCTTCATCAATCAAAACGTTTCCAGTGACTTCAACTAGTAAATCCACCTCAATTGGTGGGATTAACGGTGGCGGTGGTAAATCAAGGCCGATAGCTAGTGGTACTGGCGGTGAGGAGAGTTTTAATGAGGCCGTTGGTCACCACAAGCAAGTTATTCCAGATGGAGACTCATCGGCCTCATTGTCATCCACAATAAACCCATCGGTTTCGGGTCAGGTGACTCCTCAAGAACAGGAATTGGGTTTATGGCAATCGATTGTGGAAGAAGCTATTGATATGCAGGATGTGATGAGGAATGGAGTTTTGGATCATCAAACCATGAACAGATTTGTTTCTCCGGTGACTGCAAAAGTTATGGAAGAAGACAATGTCTCAGAGAGTTATTTCAGAACAGAGCTTCTGTATCAAATGGGTCTATCTGAAGAACCAAATAACCCTCTTCTTTTGGCTAACTATGCTCAGTTCCTCTTCATCATCGCCCAGGATTATGATAGGTACAACTCTTTGATTTTTTATGTAAAGTTTTATAATCTGCATTCAAGCATACCATCTTTTATTCATGTCAAGAAAATCACCATTAGTAGTATACAATCCTTAAATATTAGGCCAAAAATTTACATATGCACAATGGCTTTAGGTCACTATACGTGTTCTTAAGCAGTTGTAAAAACCGTATAATACACTTGTATATGACGCTTTAGTTACAAAAAAGGTATGAAATGCGTTTACATAACGTTTTATGCATTACATGCGGTTCTTATTTTTAAACAGTAACATGTCATTGATATCATCTTCTATATCCAACCTGCAACTTGAATAGTATAAGTTGAATCCAGCCGGTATTGAGTTATTTGATAACAAAATATCTTTTCCTTGCGAAATATGACAATAATGGCTTTATGTCATATTGGACAAGTGTATTATAGAAACGAATTTTAAGTATGTATCATGCAAGTGTTAAAGATGTGTAATAAAAATTACAGAAAAATGAGATATTGTTTATATAACTGTGGTATGTATTGTATTTGTTATAGTTTTTATATAGTTACTGTAGTTTTCTATTATTAAAGGGTGGTTAATTAACGTGTCCCGGATATCATTTTCTGTCCAGCATGCAACTATGTTACATACATGATTACTATTGGGGGGGCTCATTTGTAATAAAATAGTAATAAAAGGACTAATAATGTGTAGTTGTAACAGAAGGGTCTAGAATGTAATATTCTAGTTATGAGTCGGTTAGGAGTTGTTATATACAGTGACGATATCAATGAGAAAGCAGCTTGATGTGTACAATTTCTTCTCTCTAGATTCTTCTTGTTCTTATCAAGTGGTATCAGAGCCTTTCCTTCCTCGGAAGGCTCTTGATCGGCGATCAATTAGGTCACCGGAAGAATTATTCACGGCGGCGAGTATCTACAATCAGTAAGGTGTGAAGATGACAACACGCAATCAGACAATTGAGCAGCGAATGCAAGAGCAGGAAGCTACAATGCTTCGTTTAGAATCAGACAACAGCAAAAACCTTGCAGAATTGGAGGCGATTAAGGCGGTTTCAACAAAGCAATTACAGGATATGGAAGCTGTTAAATCACAATTAACGGAGCTGGTGAAAAGTGTGCAATCTTTGGTGAAGGATCAAAGTAAAGAAAATGAAGTGAATAAGCATAGTATAGGAGATGAAGATGGTTACAATTGCAACAACAATCGATTGACTAAGATCGATTTTCCGAAATTTAATGGTGAAAATGTCGAAGGCTGGATCTGTAAGGTTGAACACTTCTTTTCTATTGATTCAACACCGGAGAGATTGAAGGTTCGTTTCGCAATTGTGCATCTCGAGGATATGGCACTGTTGTGGCATCAATCCTTTGTGACTTCACGAGGAGGGTCAATTGAGGATATGACATGGACTGATTACAAGAATAACATTGTGGCACGTTTTGCAGTGGTGATGAATCAAGATGCAATGGGAGCTTTGGCTTCACTGAAACAAACGGGAACATTACATGATCTATGTAAGGAATTTGATTTGGCTTTAACTAAGGTGTCAATATGTGATGAATATGCTGTGAGTCTATTCTTAAGAGCTGTGAAACCAGAAATTGGTTATCCTTTGAGGTTGTTAAGGCCTAAAAACTTACCAGAAGCTTATTTGCTGGCCAGAATCCAAGATGAGGCCATTAGTCAGGTGTTTGTGAATCAGTGGACTAGACCTCCTAGACCTAATTTGGCTATTGACTGGCATAAATCTAATAGTTCAAGCACTGGTTATGGAAAAGCAGCCATTAATATTCCCTTATTACCTGCTCCACCTATCAAACCTAAACCTCAACAATTTAGGAGATTGACACCTAAAGAAATAGATGAAAAACGTGCAAGGGGTGAATGTTTTGGTTGTACAGAAAAGTTTGTGCCTGGTCATGTGTGTAAAAGGAAACAATTATTCTCCTTAGAAGTAATTGATGTTGATGAGGAGGAAAAGGAGGAGGTTGAAAGGGCAGAAACTGCAGGTTGTAGCAGCAGTAACCAAGAACCTCAAATATCCTTGAATGCAATAATGGGAATGCCATCCTATTCTACTATGAAGGTTAATGGGTCCATCGGCACAAAAACATTGCAGATCTTAGTAGACTCTGGTTCCACACATAATTTTTTGGATGAAAAAATGGCTAAGAAGATGGGCTGTCTCATTACATCTATTCCTACTATGAGTATCACTGTGGCTGATGGTAATGGGGTGAGCTGCAATTCTATGTGTAAAGATTTACAATGGAAAATGCAAGGAAATTGGTTTAAAACTGATGTATTCATCATTCCTCTGCCTAACTATGATATGGTGTTAGGTGTTCAGTGGCTACAGGGCTTAAATGATATTACATGGAACTTCAAAGATTTAACCATGAAATTTTCAGTGAATGGAGTTCCTTTTATGTTGAAAGGGGCAAGAAATGATGGTATTAACCTATGTTCAGCAGAGAAGTTGGAGGAGTTCATTAAGCAATCTCAGGTGGTACAAATGCAATTGTTTAGCCTGCAAACTACTACTTATAATCCACAAATCTCACCCGCTGACTGTCCACCAGCTGTCACAGCTCTTCTTGACAAATATGAGGATGTTTTTGCTGTTCCTACGGGACTGCCACCTGCTAGATCATGTGATCATCGGATTCTACTTAAAGAAGGTACTCTCCCTATTGCCCAAAAGCCTTATAGATACCAATCTATTCAGAAAGATGTGGTGGAAAAAATGACTCAAGAGCTGTTAGACATGGGAATAATTAGAGAAAGTACCAGTGCATTTGCAGCACCTGTGGTGTTAGTTAAGAAAAAAGATGGGAATTGGCGTATGTGTGTGGATTATAGGAAACTTAATGAAGCCACCATTAAGAATAGTTTTCCTATTCCGTTGATTGATGAGTTGTTAGAGGAATTAGCTGGAAGTTCTGTGTTTTCAAAATTGGATTTGAGATCGGGGTACCATCAAGTAAGGATGCATGAAAAAGACATATATAAGACTGCCTTTAGAACTCATCAAGGCCACTATGAGTTCCTTGTGTTACCCTTTGGGTTGACAAATGCACCAGCTACCTTTCAATCTCTTATGAACAACACATTTAAACCATTGTTGAGGAAGTGTGCACTTGTGTTTTTTGATGATATCTTGGTCTACAGTCCAAGTGTGCAGCAGCATTTACATGATTTGGAGTTGGTATTGGAATTGTTGAGAACCAACTCTTTAGTGGCAAAGAGATCTAAATGTACATTTGCTGGGGGTAGTGTGGAGTATCTAGGCCATGTGATTACTCAACAGGGGGTTGCAACTGATCCCTCAAAAATAGCAGCTATCATGAATTGGCCTGCACCTACAAACTTGAAACAACTCAGGGGTTTCTTGGGGTTAACAGGGTATTACAGGAGATTTATTAAAGGATTTGGTACTATAGCTAGACCTCTTACCAATCTTTTAAAGAAAAATGAGTCATTTCATTGGGGAACTGAAACTAGATTGGCTTTTGATCAATTGAAACAGGCCTTATCTACTGCTCCAGTCTTAGCTTTACCAGACTTTTCAAAAACTTTTGTCATAGAAACAGATGCTTCTGGTAAGGGGTTAGGGGCTGTGCTGATGCAAGAAGGCCACCCTATCGCATTCATTAGCAAGGGGTTATCAATGAAACAACAAGTACTCTCTGTGTATGATAAGGAATTGTTAGCAATCTTAATGGCTGTCAAACATTGGCACCATTATTTGATTGTGAAACACTTTGTTATACGAACTGATCAGAGGAGCTTAAAATACTTGTTAGAACAGAAAGTGAGCACACCATTACAACAAACTTGGCTTACGAAATTGCTACCATATGATTATGAAATTGTGTACAAAAAGGGGATTGAAAACAGTGTGGCTGATGCACTATCCAGAGTGGAAGGTTTAACATTGCTTCAAATGGGAATTAGTTCAGTGGATCCCTTGCTCCTACCTAAATTGCAACAAAGTTGGGCTGCTGATCCTGTTACTGCAGCTATCATTCAGAGTATTCAACAAGGGCAGATAATCAAACATTTTTCCTTTGTGGATGGGATGTTAAAGAAGAAAGGGAAGGTATTTGTGGGTCAAGACCCTGAGATGATTTCTACTATCATCACCTTGTGTCACTCATCACCTATGGGAGGTCACTCAGGTTTTGCATCTACCTTACATAGAGTTAAAGCATTGTTTAATTGGAAGAAGTGTACCAGAGATGTTAGACTCTTTGTCAAGGAATGTTCTATATGTCACAAAGCCAAGTATGAAACTATTGCATCACCAGGGCTGCTGCAACCTTTGCCCACTCCTACATCTATATTCACCGATATTTCTATGGATTTTATTAATGGGTTACCTAAGTCAATGGGGAAAGATACAATTTTGGTGGTGGTGGATAGGTTTACCAAGTATGGTCATTTCATTGGATTGGCACATCCTTACACTGCAGCTAATGTGGCTCAGTTGGTATTTGATCATGTATTCAAGTTGCATGGATGTCCGGTTACTATTGTATCTGATAGAGACCCTTTATTCCTTAGTAAATTTTGGACTGAGTTTATGAGGTTACAGGGTATTAATCTGGCTTATTCATCAGCTTATCACCCCCAATCTGATGGGCAGACAGAGGTATTGAACAGATGTGTGGAAACTTACCTTAGGTGCATGGTGATGGACACTCCCTTACAATGGCCTAGGTGGTTGACACTAGCTGAATGGTGGTACAACAGCACTAAACATTCTTCTTTGGGAATGTCTCCTTTTGAAGCCCTATATGGCATTCCACCTCCACTCCATATTCCATTCATTCCCAATGATACCAAGTTGGAATCTGTTGAACACTTGTTCCAGGAAAGGGAGTTGAAGCTGGTCAATCTGAGATCATCCTTGTTGAGGGCCAAAAATAGGATGAAGCAAAGTGCTGACAGGCATAGATCCGAGAGACACTTTGATGTGGGTGCCTGGGTATATGTTAAACTGCACCCCTATGCTCAAACTTCTTTAAAGACTCATAAACATCATAAGTTGGCTCCTAAGTTCTATGGCCCATTCATGATTGTGAAGAAGGTGGGTTCAGTAGCTTATCAGCTGGATTTACCATCTGATTGTCAAATTCACCATACATTTCATGTGTCTCTATTAAAGCCAGCCTTTGGACCCATTGGGCAGATCACCCCTTTTCCTACTGAGCCAAGATTTTTGCTGCAGCCACGTGCTATAATAGATAAACAAGTGGTGAGGAAGGGTAACCACTTAACTACTAATGTGTTGGTTCATTGGACATCACTACCAGCTTCTGAAGCAACTTGGGAGAATTTAGAAGAATTTCAGCTGAGATTTCCCAATTTCCATCCTTGAGGACAATGATGCTTAGGGGAGGAAGTATTGTTACATACATGATTACTATTGGGGGGGCTCATTTGTAATAAAATAGTAATAAAAGGACTAATAATGTGTAGTTGTAACAGAAGGGTCTAGAATGTAATATTCTAGTTATGAGTCGGTTAGGAGTTGTTATATACAGTGACGATATCAATGAGAAAGCAGCTTGATGTGTACAATTTCTTCTCTCTAGATTCTTCTTGTTCTTATCAAACTAGGATAAGCCAAGTTGAACCCATTCATTCATACTGTGGTTTTTGATAATAAAATATCTTTTACTTGCTAAACGTGACACCAAGGCACACTGGCATCTTTTTCCAAGCTTTCTTTTTCAATAAAGTGAGAACCAAATTGTCATCATATGAAGGAAGGGATAAGGAGAAATTGTGTGGTATGGTTTCTTGCATGAAAAGAAATCATCCAGATATCTCTCTTTATGCACATACAAAAACCATCCTACTTTCATATCCAAATAGACAAATAATATTTAAATAAAAGATATATCTCATGATACATGTTTGTTGTCAGTGACAATTTACTCTACTTTTATGAATGAAGATAACAAAATTAAATATGATTAAGTTTAGGGTTATTGGATTTTAATAATCCGAACTTTAATTAATTGGCCGATATTAATCCCAAATTTAAAAATTCTCTCTGACAATCCCAACTTGTAATTTATTTTCCTCCATCGAGCCTTTTATAACGGATACTCAAAAAACCTACCAGACCATTTTTGTGTCTCATTAAAACCTTACCCGACCATTTTTGTGTCACACTTATAAAAGGTTTGATGGAGGAAAATAATTTACAAGTTGGGACTGCCGAAGGGAATTTTTAAAGTTGGGATTAATATCGGCCAATTCATTAAAGTTCAGATTATTGAAATCCAATAACTCTTAAGTTTAAGGACGAAAATGATAATTTACTTTACTTTTGAATATAAGTTATTTCTAAAACTTAAAGACTTTGCTGACTTGTACGCTATGCAATAAAAGCTGTTAATATATGTGTATATTTATATAGAGCGGAAGAGTACTTCAAAAGGGCCTCTAAGGTAGAGCCAAAGGACGCAGAAGCACTTAGCAAATATGCAAACTTCTTATGGGAAGTAAGAAAGGATTTATGGGCTGCTGAAGAAGCTCTTTTGGAAGCCATTGCTATTGACCCCATTAACCCCTTTTATGCAGCCACTTATGCAAATTTTCTATGGAGCAACGGCCCCGAAGACACTTGCTCTCCCTTCGATTCACCTGAAATCTCCAATTCTTGACCTTTATCCACTGCAAACTGGTTTTAGGTTAGTCATGTTATTGGTAATAAGGATGAAAAATATATTTATGCATGGGGCGGGTTAATTTTGTTAACAAAGAATGTGGTGCATGGTGGTGGTATGTTCCGGTTGACGCGCGCTGATTGGTGGTGGTTGTGGTTGTGGTGGTGACGGTGAAGGTGGTCATGACTCATGATGGTGGTGGTGGTGACGGTGAAAGTGGTCATGATGGTGGTGGTAATATTTATCAGATGCTTTCAAGTTTTAGTTTGAATGTATTTTGTTTCTACTACAAAACGTGATTTTGTAAAGGCCAAACAATTGTAATTAAATTTTGTTTATAAAACATATTATAGGTTTGTGTTCCGACGTTGCATAAAACAAAAATGATCAATTATAGGTTTTATTCTTAAAAGAAGCTAGTTGTATACGCCGGCTCATGCAACCTGTTAAGGTCTTGTGTTCATGTTTAATGGTGATAAGTTTATTTTTTTCAAATACATCAGCTCAAATTAAAAACAAACCAATACTGATGTAATATCGGTTGTAAGTAAGGGAATCCCTACTTACTATCCATGTTAATAAAACTTATAAGCTAGTTTTCTAAACATCGTCGTCACATACTCATGTATTCAATAAATACATGGCATTCATATGCATCTAAATATTTGAATTCATCATAGCCTAAAAATATCATTTCTAGCTAGTCGTACGACTAAATAACTAAAACGGATATTTTTTAGATGACTACGACTAGCCTATCTAGTCGTTCGACTAGTTTTCTTGTAGGTGTGTTAAACTAGCTAGAAGTGGTCATTTTTTGCTTAGAAAAATCAAATGAACAAAATGTGACATTATATTTTTCTATGTATAACGACATTAACATCACTAACGTAACAAGTATACCAAAGTAAAAAAAACTACCATGCAAATGAAATTCAACCCTCTTACTTTCTTTGTTCATTTTTCAATTGCCTCAATTTTAGTTCTATTCTCAAGCCAAGGATCCATTAAGGTGCATGAGCAGAGGTCATTTTCGCCCATGAAGACATATGAAGTAGCATCCTCTCGCTTCCTTTAAATCGGACATGTTAATTCGTTTGTGTTCACTACGACATGTTGTACGAAGTAGCATCGTATCGCTTCCTTAAAAGTGTCTAAGAAATGATGAGTGTTTAAGTATCATTGTAGATATACGGTATCGACTTAGGATAAATACCCCATAATTAACCTAACCTAGCTTACATGATTTAAACCCAACATGTTGGCTCTGGTTTGTGGGGATACAATAGTACGTACTAACCACTAGGCACTACAAGAAACCAACGTATTGAGTGGCCTAGAACACAATCGACATATTGGGTGGCGTAAAATTTTTTTTGGGGCAGAGTAGAGTACTACATCCAAAATGCTATAGCAACGACATATCATCATTGCAGATATATAATTAATTTAATTTAAGTTTTTATATTGACAGTCATTATCCTACAACAAGATGACATCGGCATAAGGTAGAAATTTTTTTTATTGACAATGAACTTGCCAGTACCCGCCCCTATAGAAGTTATATTTTGCTTAAACTTTCTACGATGACAGCTCGACACCTATCCACCAACACACAAGACCTATAACATTAACAACTTTATATTTAGCCACGACAATTATTGCAACATGTCATATATCGTCAATTCTTCATATATGATATATATAGTGATGAAATGTCATCAAGACATGTAACCTTGATATATATCCTCTTAAAACTTTATTTGAGAGGCAAATAACGTATGTATATAAAAACTACACGCCCGATTAGCAAACAACTAACTGTTGAAAAACACAAATAATTACACATTAAGATGCCCCTTGAACTTGAACGACTATATATATATGTAGCAATTAAGAACTTGTGGTGATTATGACTTACAACTTTACAAGAGCAAGAAGGAAGCGTGTAGTGAAAGTGTCCTTAATTATAAAAGAGAAAAAAAATTAAGAACTGAAAGGGTGAGAGGTATTATATATCATGTCATAAATCAACAACAAAATATATATAATTAAATCATGTATGCTTTAGTTTAACACTTGATCATATTACCATGTACGTATATATGATTGTAGTGTGATTATTTACATATCATCATAAATTAACAACAAATTAAAGATCTGATTTGATTTTGTTTTTAATAAAAAACACTCAAATCTTGATAAGAGTAAACTGCAGTTTTAGTCTCTGTGTTTTGATATTATCAACAGTTTCAGTCTCACTTTAATAGTTTTGGTCCTTGTGTTTTTAATTTCTAACAGAAATGGTCCCGAACACTAACTCAATCCAATTTTCCGTTAAGTCTCCCTCACATACGGCGTAAAAATGTCATTTCTACCACTTTTTTTAACATGCGACTGAATAAAAATGTTAACCTACATGATGAACTAGATAAAAGAGTGAGAGAAATGACACTTTTACCCCTCAAATGCGGGGCGCGTTTGAGAGACTTAACGGAAAACTGAATGGAGTTAGTGTTCGGGACCATTTTTGTTAGAAATTAAAAACACAAGGACCAAAACTGTTAAAGTAAGACTGAAACTGTTAATGATATCAAAATACAAGGACCAAAACTACAATTTACTCTAGATAATATAGATATTAATTTTGGTATTATCCCTCTCAACTAAAGGTATACTCTTTTTTTCTCTATATATATGCTAATTTAAGATTATGTCAAGAGGCATTACAACTGATCGCCTTGTTTTAAATATGGGGTTTTCTAACATGTGCCCTTAGGCACATGTAACAAGTATTAAATATGGTGAATATTCTTATTAAATCTAGCATATCTAATTAATTGAATTAATCTTTAATTCATTACCATATTTATACTATTATTGTTTCCTCTAATATTTTCCCTCTATTAATTAAACATATTTTATTTATTCTCTCCAAAAATTTTCCTGTACTAAAACTATTAAAACAACTAAATAAATTCAAATTTAATATTCTAATTGCTTTAAAACCTAGCATGTCTCGTCTCATTTTCTCTTCTTCATAATTGAAAGCTAAACTTGAAAGGTAATGGAAATCAAGCATATTATTATTTATTTTTAAAGTCTTCAATACCTATTTTTAAGATTAAATGATATAGAAAGCATATTATTATTATTATTTTTTAGATGAATACATGGGCATAATCTTTTGGATTTGAATGAGCTTCCTATTGAAGAAGAATGTGAAAGCAAGAAAACAATTTGTGAAGAACCATTAGTTGGTCAATATTTTCTAAGTGAGGAAGAAGCTCTTGTTTTTTATCAAAATTATGCAATAAAAAATGGGTTTTTATGCAACATATACCCTAAATGATTTAATGCAATGTTGCTTTATTTGGTTTTTTTTATTTATTTCTTTGCCTTTCAAATTGACTTGAGAAGCACATAAGTAAACGAGATATTAGTTTTCGTTTTATTTATACTCTTTAGTTTTTGCTTTTTTAATTGAGTAAATTTTTTATGGGAATAAATAACATATATTTAATTAATAGAGGGAAAATTTTAAAGAAAATAATAATAGTGTAAATATGGTAAAGATTTAAAGGTTAATACAACTATTGACATATGCTAGATTTAATAAGAATATTCACCATATTTAATACTTGTTACATGTGCCTAAGGGCACATGTTAGAAAACCCCTTTAAATATTACCGGGGACAATTAATATAGTACGTGAGAATTTATATCCTAACATAGAAATTAGTTAATTAGAATATATATGATTCTTGACATCATCTCTACTAGGTTCAAACTAACCAATAATCACTAATACCCTACAAGAATAATATCACCAAGAGTCGAACACAAATCTAGTTAATTTAACCAACATTTTCATAAATGGTTATCTATTTATAAAATGAGGCTTTAAACAATATATTAGTTAAATCATAAGAGAAAATAAATTGTATCAGATACAATGGCCGGGTTCAACGGTTCAATATGTAACCAACCAGTTTAACTGAGAATGTTAAAATACAAAAAACACCTCACCGATTTTATAACAATCAGTTTCGGTTGATCATGTGCATGGGCGCATCCTTTAAGGGACCGGGATGAGCTCTGACCTCTGCGCGGTTTCTTGTCAGCATTTCCAATTTTTACCCTGATACCTTAAATATATATATATATATATATATATATTGATCTCGCTACCATGTAAATTTTTTTATATGTATTATATATATATATTAAGCTCATCCCATAATTTTCAACCTCGTGCTACAAGAGTGCAGGACCCGCCACTATTCATGTGGATCTGGAATGGTAACCATTTTGGTTAACATGTGTTGAAATGACTATAAAACACATATGTATCACTAGTCAAAGGTCAAGGTCAACTCTTTGGTTAACATGGTATTAAAAATCAAATGTACGTAGAAATCAAATGATTAAAAGGAAATTGGAGCGTATTATGGTTATACCATCTAACATCTAACATCACATATATACTTGATTAATTAGCATTGCATATTATAATCCATTAAACTAAAAAAACTTGTAATAAATTCAATCAAGGCTTAATGTTCTCCACAATACCCTCCTCCTCACTAATTACCACTTATAAATGAGGAGTAAAAATGATTAATTAGCAGGTCAAGACTAAATTGTCACTGGTGCATTTTCTCCAAGAGAGGAAGTTTAGGAGTTATACTCAGAAACAATTCTCATCCGTTAGATCGCGATTGATCCAACGGCTTTGATTTGTGTAGATATATACATATACTTCATCTAAGTATATTGATGAAGCACAAGAAATAGAGAGGAAGAACAACGTATATAGTTTGCATACAAAAATCTTTCTTAAACCCAGCCTATGGATCATCAAGGTGGTGAAATATTTCATGACTATGTGAAATTACAAAATCACCCTCCTATTGCTCCTCCATTGACAGCCATTGGTAGGTTCTTGCAAGGTCAAAATGATCACAACAATCATTTTTCTCATCAAAGTTATGTGAAGAACAAAGGATCATCCATCCCTTCAAATGGGAATTATGGATTTTCATCTTATTCAAACTCAAACGGATTGATCGGTGGGTTATATGATCATGAAGTTGAAAATGATCATGGTGTGGTTCTTAAAAACTATCAAAACATAGAACATAACAATGACGTAATCAAATCGGGTGCGAAAGTGACATCAAAAGGCAGAAATCCTAAGAGTTTGATCAAGGGACAATGGACAGATGAAGAAGATAGGTTAGTTAAACACATGACTTTCAATAGTTTAGTCTTTATATGCATGTTTTTATAAAGCTAGGTTCATGTTTTTATGAATGAACAATGAATAAGTTACTTAATTTTTGTGTTATGCAGGAAACTTGTTAGGCTTGTGAAGTTACATGGAGTTCGAAAATGGGCTCAAATCGCCGAGCATATGATCGGTAGAGCAGGCAAACAATGTCGTGAGCGATGGCATAATCATTTGAGGCCTGATATCAAGGTTCAATTGTTTCATCTAATCTGCCTTTTGTTTGATCGGAATTAGCATGTCTACAAGTTTCTTAAAATAGGGTTAAAACAATAAGTTCGGACACAACAATATTATATATATGATCTATGAACTTTGGGATTTGGTGAAGATCTTGTCGAATTAAGACATGCTAGTTTATCTAGACAACCCTAATTTCCCATTTAAATTTTCTTGTCAAACCCTAATTTTATTTCATTCTATTTGTTTCTTCTTATAAAACCCTAATCACTTACTTTTTTTTATAAGCAATAAATTGTTTGAGTATGGGTTTTTCTTAGAAATGTTATCTTTTTCTTCTTCTATGGTCCTATGTTACATGCATCAATTATTAAGAACAAAATTTTGCAAACATAGTGTTGTAGATCTACTTGAAGGATTAATATTTCAATTCTTCTCATGTTTTCTGTCGGTATCACAACATTCTTGATCTTTCACAAGTCTTTATGGTTCATATTATTTTCATTTTTTTTACCATATAGAAACTTAATTTGTTATAGATCAACGTATATCATCTATCTATATTCGAAAACTCGTCTATAAATACCTTTACTTTGATCCTTCTCTTGAACGTCGGTAAACTTAGCTCATAGCTAATTAAATTGTACGTCACCGGCCAACTTCTCAATGAAACATGTTTGGGGCATCCTACAAGATTTGAACTCAGGTTTTTAAGTTGCATGACAAATTGTATTTGATCAAGGCTTCAAGATACATATAGATATTTTTACTTTGTGTGGGTTTGTGTTATAGTACTAATCACTCTAGTTTTTTGTACTTAACTTCAGAAAGATACTTGGAATGAAGATGAAGAGAGAATATTGGTAGAAACTCATCAAAAGATTGGTAACAAATGGGCTGAAATAGCGAAACTAATCCCGGGGAGGACAGAGAACGCGGTTAAGAACCATTGGAATGCAACAAAAAGGAGGCAATCACGTCGAAAGAGCAAGAACAATAAAGCCAAAAATAGAAAGGCACAATGTTCTATTTTACATGATTACATTAGAACCAAGATTACTACAAATGCTAGTGATCACAACGTTGTTGTCACCGCCATTGCCACTGATACTGCCAACGTTGCAACACCGGGCAAACCCACGACCTTCTTTCCTGAGCTAACAAACTCAAACTCCGAGACCAATCAGCCTCTAGACATTGCACAATCGTATGAAGAGGAGTTAACTTTCATGCAACGTTTTTTTGGAGATAACAACTCCATTCAACAAGATTCAAACACCACCTCAAATGAATCCTCAATCTACACGAAAGATCCGAAATCCTCTTTAGACATAAAAGCCCATGTGTTCAATCACCAATCACAATATGGTTTTTCACCATATGCATCAATCTTCAATGAGTCATTAGACATGAAACCTCTATGTTTTAGTGGCTATTCACAACATGAGTTAGCTTCATCTTCATCCACATCGAATGAGGCGCCGGTCTACAACAAAGATCCAAAATCCTCTTTAGACATGATAAAATCTCCAGGGTTTAGCGGCAATATGGGATATGGGATTGCTTCATCTTCATCCATTCTTGATAATGATAACTCAAACGTGTGTTTAAAACAAGACGATTCGTCGAAAACCCAACTCGCTCCTGATGTATACATCTTGTATCTTTTTGAAGGAGCCGTCGCAGTGTCTAACTCGTCTAGCGACTATGGCTACTATGAGCATAGTGCCGGTTCGGGTTCTTTGTCAAATGGGAGAAAAGAGATGGATTTGATGGAGATGGTGTTATCTTCTCAAGGCCGGTGATCATTAGGATATAACTCGTTGATTATTTCTTTCAATATATATAGTTATGGTTTGGTATAGTGCCCTTAATAATTAGTGACCACCTTAAAGATTTATTTTTAACTTGTTAGTTAGTTTTCTCTTTTAGTTACCTCAAAAACCAAAAGGAAACTAAGAAAATGTCCTGAAGTTTGAGGTTCTTTATTGTGCTACAAATAAAGTACGTACGAAGTGATTTTGTACTGTTTCTGGTTAATTTGGAACTCTTATGCATATTTCTTTGCATGTAGATCGAGAGTGTGTATCGTCCTATCGATTAAAAGATAGCAAACTTTTGTGAAATTTGCATCCGATATTTCCCTCTTAGCATTCTTTGGATTAATTGGAAGTCTCATTTATTCAGTGGTGGCCGGAATCAGAACTTTTGGTAAAAAGCTCTTTAAAATCTCGATCTACTGGCTATATAGACTACCAACTAAAGGGCTAAACGCATGTTTTTCTCTAGTGAACGTACTCTTAGCAAGGTATTGACGTATCACATGATCAGTAAAGTTTAGTGGCAACATGTTTCATGATCACAAGATAATGTATTTAGGACAACAAATTGTAGTGACAAGTGGTCAATGGTAGCTAGGTTTATTGTGGACATTGAGATTAAAAGGTACTAGGGTCGATCTATTTCATTTCATTCTCATTTACATTTTACAAATTAAATGTGGTACTTATCAAAACTGAATAACGAATTCATGAAACTTAATTAATTACCAAAGTAACGTACATAACCGGCCACATATATAATAATATGAAAAAAATACAAAATAACAATGCATGTTAAAACGTACTATATATTGAGAATGGAAAGACTAAAGAATGTGCAAAGAAATAGCTTTCGGTTTATATAAAACTAAATCCGTCTTTTGTTGACACATCACATGCCCCGCCACTGTACGTAATTTTTATTTCACCCGGCCATCTCATTGGTTAACATGGTAGTAACAGTAAATTTTTTATGAAGGTTTCTTGAATTATTGTTTTTTTGAAAAAGTAAACTAAAGATTTATAGCATGCAAGCATGCTAATGTGTATATCACAAAAGAGGTAATATCTATCTAATAAATCAAACTTTTAAGGGGCAATTTTTGGAAGGATTTTTTTTTTATAATAGAAAGTTTAGGAGGTAAATTTAGCTAAATTTTTCACCATGCAAGTTGATGGAGCCAACT
Source organism: Tagetes erecta (assembly GCA_030867185.1). Taxonomy (NCBI): domain Eukaryota; kingdom Viridiplantae; phylum Streptophyta; class Magnoliopsida; order Asterales; family Asteraceae; genus Tagetes; species Tagetes erecta. Next base: position 13,704,908 of record CM061494.1, read on the forward strand.
CCTTAAATGTTATATATTTACAAATTGTTAAATATAATGGTTATAATTTCTTTATAAATATTAATTACTATTTAACCCTTGTGTAACACACGGGTATTAAACCAAGTCTATATAATAATACAAGGTTTTAAGGGGGACAATTTTTGGGGGAAAAATTATTTGTTTATAATAGGTAGTTAGTTTAGGAGGGAAATTTTTCATCACCATGCATAAGTTGATGGAACTAAATTTTTAAATACTAAATAATCACAAATATCATTAAGCATAATGGTTATAATTTCTTTATAAATGTTGTTATTTAACCCATGTGTAACACATGGGTATTAAACCTAGTCTATCTAATAAATCAAACTTTTAGGGGGCAATTTTTGGAGGGATTTTGTTTTTTCTATAATAGGAAGTTTGGGAGGTAAAATTTAGCTAAATTTTTCACCATGCAAGTTGATGGAGCCAACTCCTTAAATGTTATATATTTACAAATTGTTAAATATAATGGTTATAATTTCTTTATAAATATTACTATTTAACCCGTGTGTAACACACGGGTATTAAACCTGGTATATGTATACGTATAAAAACAGGATCGATCTAGTGCATGAGATAAGTAAAATATGGAATAATTTAAAATCGTATCTAAAGTTGTATATTAGTTAATATTTATTAATTAATTTAATAATGTATGTGATTCGATGTTACTACAAAGTACAAATTGTGATTCTATGATCCCTAAATTTGGTTGTAAAATCTTTTCATTTTTACAATTTTGTTGTATACATTTGTTGCTGTAAAAAAACTCATACCTGCGTTTAGATGGGTAAAATCTTTTCGTTTAGGCCTAAAATATCCTTCTAAAGTTCATTTATCGTCTAACTTGTGGGTTTCAAGTCCGCTCCAACTTAGTGAGAAAAAGCATGAGTGTCAGTGACACAAAACCGGTTCTGAAACCGATCCGATGTACCTGAATCATAGGGTGCACATGGATACCGGTTCCTCCAAGAAGCTGGAACTATACCCGGAACCGCCGGAACCGGTTCCACCTCAACCCGGTCAAAACCCGGACCCGACCCTACCCGTAACCCAAAAAAACCTGGTTAAACCGGTCAAAACCCGGTCAAATACCCGATTATACCCGGAATCGGACCCAACTCTACCCAGTTTTTGACTTTGTTGACTAAAACCGGACCCAGTTCCTAAAAAATCCCGGTTTATGCATGGCTAAGTGTCACCGATCCAAGAGCACAACTAATTTATGCCTTACACAAAATAAAATGGTAAACTACTATTATGTTTCACCCGCTTAATTTGGAATTTTAACATTTTTAATTTCAATAGATTTACAACGTCCAACAAAAGAAACCAAAAATATCAAATGTAAATGGTATAAACATGAGGTGGATTTCAATGCGTGGTTTCTCAATTTTAGTTATTTTGCTTGAAGCAACTTTTAAAACATTCTAACCAATTGTGAAAACACTACTCCCATAGTCCACAAGAGCGGAAGCCTGGATTAGATCTGCACACACATGTTTCCTCTCTACCCTTTTAAAAATCAACATGTCAATTGGTTTGAATGTTAATCTTACTTCCAATGATTGGTCATGAAATTCATAGGTGCTTAATTCTTTCATAGTAGAAATCACGAAACACTTAAATTTGTTAAAAAGACCATCCCTCGTGAAGTTGTGTCGTTTTTTAACTCTAGAAGCTCTACAATATATTGCATGCTTCCAGAGGAGTCCAAGCACGCCTTGCAACAAAACAAGACATATATCATCAACCAGAATGAGGGGAATAATGAGGTGATACTTAATGATAATATGATGCTTTATAGTCGACTCATGTTGGTCTAGCCCATCTATAGGATCACAAGAAAAAAAAAATGTGTTGAGCATGTGGTACTCGTAGACATTTAAAATGATTTTTTGCCTAACAATTATATCAAATTATATTTTCATGTCTTAGACAACACTACTAAAAATGAAACTTATCCGTGCATGTTCGGCTTAGGGGTTGCCCTTGTTAGTGAACAATTGAAATCGAAGCTTGGGATCATAGCACGAAGAAAAGTCAAAACACAAACATAATTAAAATCTACTACGGAGTATATATGTAGTCTCGTAGCACCTAAGAGTTAGCCCTTGAGGGCAAAAGTACATAGGATGGAGCATTTAATGTCCAATAGACCCCAAAACCTAATTAGATACGTTTGACATATATTTAACATATTCCTAAATTCTAATGAAAAAGGCAGATAATATGTATTGGTAAAAAGTAAGAAACTAGATATGAAACCAAGCCGCGTGTTACAGCGGTCGGGTCACGTGGTTAGGTCTTGCGTATTTGACTTCGTCACATACGTTGATAAAAAAAGTTTTATGTCCTGTACGTCACGACACAAAGCCATAATGTGTCATATATTAAAAGATGACATAATATGAAAAGTCAGACTTCAAAACGATAACTCAGTCAAACCGAGATGTTGAAGCCGTACTATATGTCAAATTAGAGTAAAAGATCAAACTCAAAAAGTTATCAGAGACTAATATAATAATTATTAAAAATTGAGGCTAAAATCATAAATATAAAAAAAAAGATGACACACGTGGTTGGTCCATGTGTTACCACGTGTATGACACACACAACCAACCTTTCTATTTAGGAAGGCAGTGGCGAAGCCAGGATTTTTGGCCCGAGGGGACCAAAGTTAAAAAACCAATTATTTTTTTATAATGCTTTGTTTCGGGGGGCCAAACTCAATATATATAAAAAAATCAACAACCGATCAACAAAACAACACTTCGGGCGGAAAAAACTGGGGTGGCTCGAACCCTCCTTGGTCCCTTCTATGCCTCATCAATGTAGGAAGGTATACGGTAAACCATGGTTACATCCTTAGCACATAATTAATATCTTTAATAATTTGATTTTAACAAATTATGAGTAAAAAATGCAAATCAGTAAACATTTCTTTCATTAACTTTTCAATCTTTGAACTTGATATGATAGAAAAACATGGTATGCGAATTCTAAAGCAGCACCTTCTTCAACACCCAATCTAAAAAAATAATAAACATTAAACAACCAATAAATAAAAAGATTAAAGTACGAGTCATAATCATTTCAAATACCATAAATAAATTATACTTGAACACAACAAATGGGTGCAATCATCTTATTGATCGTGCTTCCAAAAAGCAACTAAGTTCTTAGATCTTGTTGCAAATGCAAAACACCACAACCACACGATCAAATCAAATGGTATAAGCAATCACAAAACAAGGCAGCACAGCCCTTGGATTAAATACAATCAATTCATCCTCTTCTTCCATCCCACTCGAACATTCTCTCCCGACCAACGAATCATATCCCGGGTCATCCTTCTCCCCCTCTTCCATACCCGACCCGACTCGACCCGCTATAACCCGACACACCATCATCGCCCGTTTCACGTGCATGAACCCAAACTCCTCCTCTATGTCATCCGGAACCGCCACGTGTCCTTTCCAACTCGTCGAATATGTCAATATACCGTCCATTTTCGACGAAAACCCGGCCCGGATAATCCCACACACGCTACAATATTGTTGGCTACAAATGCTGGAATTACCATTTTGCCCTAGGTCACATACATACGTGGCGCAGTGAAACCGAAGAAGCTCGTTTCCATCCGCGATACACCTTTCGTCCTTAGATGTTCTGAGCCGCACACGCGATACATTGCTAATGTATCTTGCCGCCTTTGATTTAACACTCTCACGATACTCTTCGAACCGGGTGAGTATCTTGGGGCAATTATGGATCTTCATGACCCGGTAAACCATCGGGTTTTTCCCGGATCCGGGCCAACCCGTTTGGAAAATGATCCGAACTATATTCTTCCCCGGGTCATCATCGAAAAGCTCGGACACCGCGTGTTTAACCGCCTGATGTTGTTCGAGTAACCCAGGCTTTTGAAAAACCTCGCCGCAGTTCGTGCATGGGTAGATGTCGTTTCGAAGAGGTAAGAAGTCGGATTCGGTTAACGATCCGGGTCGGGTCATGGATCCGGGTCGGGTATTGTTTAACGAGCGAGTGGAGGACGCCGGAGAAGCGGGTACGTGATGTATGATCGACGAGTTAGCGTCGGATTGATGGTTTGATCTTGAGAAGATAAGTTTGATGAAAGACCATGAGGCTGAGATGGTTTTATAGTAAGTTTTATTATGTTTGTGTTTGTGTTTGGTGGATGTTGGACGGAGGAGGGGGAGTGGTGACGATGGTTTTGAGGTGGTTTTGGGGTGGTGACGGTGGCGGTTGGAGGTGGGGAAGATGATGAAACAACCAAGGTGGATGAGGATGAAGAGAAGGGAAGTGAATTTGGTGAAAAGGGTGGCCATTGATGAATGATGATCGGAATTAATGGAGTTTTCCGGCGGCCATGATAATGAATGAGAGAATTGAAGGACGTAAGAGAAGGAAGAAGAAGAAGAAGAATAAAGGTGAGTGAGTGAGGGAGATTAGGTGGAAAGGAGGTTCATGATATCTTATTTGTTAACCCTACTATTGCTTTCTTTTGCATAAATAATTGTATTATACTCTTTTAACTAAATTACAAATTTAGTCCTTTGGTTTATACATCAATTACGTATTTAGTCTTTTAACTTGTGTAACAGAAATGGTACCGAACATTAAGTTTATCGAATTTTTCGTTAAGTTTTCTTCACATGCGGAGTAAAAATGTCAGTTTTCATACTTTTTTTAAAATACGACTGAATAAAAATGTTAATCTATATGCTGACTTAGATAAAGAGGGAGAGAAATGACATTTTTACCCCTCAAACACGGGGCATGTGTGAGAGACTTAACGTAAAATTGAATGGAGTTAATATTTATGACCATTTCTCTTAGAAAATAAGAAAAACACATGCACCAAAACTGTTAAAATAAAACTAAAAAAATTAAAGATATTAAAACACAAGAACCAAAACTGAAGTTTACTCCATTATTCAAGTGTCAAAAAGATCATTTGACGATATATAAAATATATTTTAATTTAATTGTTTTATACAACTAAACGTTATAAGTTATTAATAAAGGTGAAATTTAACATTCTTTACATTTTGCATTTAACTTTACTCTTTTAAACTAACCGTATATATCTAAAGAGTGTTGTTATATACATCTTTCTTTTTAAGTTTTTTACTTGTTACACCCCTTTTTAAGGTTTAAAAAAAATACACTATCAACAGTTTCTACAAAATTATATTTTTCTCTTAAATTAAGATTTCATTTCTTATAATGTTAGATTAAGCTTTTGCATTTAGTTGGTGAGTATCGATTATGGGCGTCAAAACTAACTAACCGAAACCGAAGAGTCGGAATAAATAATATCTGTAACCGACAAAACGAACCGAAATGCAAATTTGGTTTTTGGTTCGGTTACTAACAGTATCCAAATTGTGAATTTGGGTTTCGGTAACAAAAACATGATTTATTCGGTTCGTTATTTGAATAAACCGTATAATTGTTGGTTTCATCGGATAACCAGATCGAAGAATCCTACTAAAGTGGATGAATTCGGTTCGGTCAGGCAAAAAAAATCTCCATAACCAAATAAACCTACTAAAGTGGTTTAATTCGGTTAGGTTAGGCAAAAAAATGATTTCACGACCGAATAAAAACATTTTACAACCGAATAAACCGGACCGGACAAAAACTTAACAACACCATTAAATACTGGCATCAAATATTCTTTTATTTATGCATATTAATAATTTCATTTAGGAACACAATTTTTAAGGAATAAAAACAATAAAAGTTTGGATGCATATTTTACAAGTTTCAAAAATGTGTTAAAAGAAAGGTGTAACAAGTAAGTGGGGTGTGTATAAACACCCCTTATCTAAGTGATGTGAGAATTCTATATTTAAATTTGGGCAATGAATAAGTTTAGAATTCTATAATTAATAAAGTGCAAGATCAGTGGACCTTGCATTTTAGTCCCTCACGTTCATGTTTATTAAACTTTTTTCACTTTTCATTTACAACTTATGTCTTTTTACGTATTTATGATTTTAACCCTCGACTTTTTATAATTGTTATTTTGGCCCCTAATTGCTTAGCCGGTTTCCGACTTTGACCCCTTATTATACTTTGATATATTTATGACTTCAACCATCTACTGGATTGTCTTGGCCTTTAAGTTTGGATATTTATTCGTCTTTTAATATACACGTTACGACTGTGTACAGTAACGTATGAAACAGGATATCTTTTTTATCAACGTACGTGACGAATTGAAGTCGCATACACGAGACCCGACCGTGAAATCCAGCCACTGCATCGTACGGCCTGGTCTTAGATCTAGTTATTGAAGTAAAATGAATGATGGTAGCTTTGCCAAAAGAAGCTATGTAGTTCTAAAGTTTAGGGAGATGGATATTCAGGTTTTATAAAATACCCAATTGAATATTCAATTTAAGGGGGCTGGGGGCAGGAGTCAACGAGCATCATCCTCGCCACCACCTCTCCGGAGGAGGTGTCGTTCTCACAAGGAAGACGAGAACGCAAAGAACTCGCCCCTCACATCTCTTCCTTCACGAGCTCCCTAGCGAGGAGACACCCTCCTTCACGAGCTCCCCCACTGCCTCCTCACCACCTCCTCGGCTCACCCACTCCGCTCACCCTAAGATATTTTAGTTTATGCTTAAATCCTTAGGGTGGAGAACTGGGAGACAAGGAACTCGGTGAGCTTGCGAAGAACAGCGAGCACACCACCACCTGTGCAACAAGGAGGGCAAACGAGCTTTACAACTTGTGGATGAGCTAGGGGGATTTGACTTGTAGCCGTTATATTTTGAACATTGGTGGATGATGACGGAGAAAAGTAATTGAAACCCATCGACGTCCCAGTATACAACGCGATAAGGTTATCTTTCATCCTCTTGATTCAATATTACACATCTTTATATGGCATGAGAATTTGAAACCGGAAAGTTTACGGGACCTTGATAATAGCATACTAACAAAAAAAGATTTTGGACATGTGTCATTTCAGATGATTAAAGTGAAAGCTAGATTTAAACTTAAACTTCTAACCTTTTTTTATTTAATTTTATTTACTTCAATTATTTTATAACAAGTCTGATTAAATTAAACCGACCCGACCCGGGTTTTATATAAGCCCAGATTATACACCTATCCTTGTCAACTCTAAAAATCTGGCCAAACCCTTGAGGCAACATCCACAAAATCTGGCCAAACCTTTGCATTTGAGGCTAGAATAGCAACAAGAGGCGGTGTTTCCAGCAAGGCCGTCACAACACTAGCCTTAACCATTCCACACCCAGTCCACCTACCGGTCTACCCTAAACCTTTAATGCACAAATTTGTTTCAAGCTTCACTAATCAATGTATGTGATATTGCTTCTATCGCAGCTAGAACCAATAAATGGAAGTGGAGGATAACAACTTAACCAACATTCAATCTAGTTATATATCTTTTGTAGGAGACTTGTGCAACTTAACTACGTACTTAAGGTCTCCGATCTAGATTATATTTTTACTAGTTTCATACTTTCATGTCAGAACTTCTTGAATGTCACATGCTCAACGCTAGCTACTGTTTGCCTCGCTCCATCGTTAGGTGAGTATTGATAGACAGACGTCATGTGAGACCAAAGCCATTTAATTTGTCTGGCTATATATAGAAAAAACCATAACTTACGCTATCAATTACTTATAGATCAATTCTACCTAAAGAGAAGAAGCTAAATGCATGCTATTCTTTTCATGTTAACGTAGTATCTTTTTACGCTTTTTCCTACTTTTTTAAAACACCTTTACGGTTAACCATTGAAAAGACTTGTCTTTGTATATAACTGAATGTTTTATATCTATTGATAGTAAACTGTCATTTTTCGTATTTTGTTTGTTTAAGGATTATGCAATTAGAATGAGGTTTAACTAAAAGTAAAAATTTTATAAAACGTATAAGAAGTTATGTGATGATGATAAGTGTCAGCTTCTTAAAATCAGAAGAAAATATAATATTAATAATGTCTCTGTATTTTAAGTTTCAACTTTTACATACGACGTTAATTTAAAAATATTGCACATAAAACAAACATTTTTTTAATCTTTAAAAGTGTATAGTGTTTATATATATATAAAAAACAAAATTTTCACGTTTTTCAGCTCATTGTATAATTTCGTCAAGTCATTGTGTTATTTCATCATGTCATGTTGTTATATCCTGAACTACAAAAATTACACAATGACCTTATAAGGATTGTACAAATAAAACAAGTAATATATTTGAGATATTATATTATGACATATAATTATGTGAACAGTGAAAACAAATTATAAAATTTGATACTGTGTTCTTATGTATGTTTTAAAACGCATATAGTGTCGATATACAAAAAACAATTTTTTCACGTTTTTCAGCTCATTGTTTTATTTCCTCAGGTCAATTTTATCATGTCATTGTGTTATCTTCCGAACTGACGAGGATTTAGTGACATAATACAAAAAACGAGCATCACTTGAATGTTGTGTTCCCGAGCGTAGCCCGGGCACTAAACTAGTGACATAATATAACGCAATAACCTGAATAAATAACACAATGATCTGACAAAATAACACAATGAGATGAGCGTAAAAAAGTTTGTTTTTATGCATCAACACTATATGCGTTTAAGCTCGTTTTTTGGTGTAGTTTTATTACAAAAAATATTATCGTATGTAAAAGTTATGAACATTTAAAGAGGATGGTGGAACTTAAAAATGGGATAGAGACTAAAATACCATTAACCTAATATTTAAAGTTCTTTCTATTTACCATTATGTCACCTTATGTAATATGTATAGGCTATAGCCCTATGATTTTTATTTAATCTTAGATCGAACAATCAAGATACTTTCTTACGCTTTCTAGGATATTTGTGAGTTCCAGCGTAACTCTACTTTATCTTGTTATTACGACATTTATGATTTTTGTTTGTCAATGATTAATATTTTAATTACTATGTATTATTAAGTCTTTTGTGGACTTTATGCAATTTTGTACTATTAAGCATATGATTCTTATCGTTTTTATAATGTAACCTGTTTATAAACATATATATTTGATGACGTAGGTCATATGATCATATGGTTGAGGAGCCAGAAGCCTGATACATGAACAGTGGCGTTACAGTACTCTGACACTTGTTTCCTCAACAAGCATTCAAGCATATCTCATAATATCTTCAAAAGATATAATGGGAAAAGTAAACTGAGCCCAATTAATGCAAAGGAAAATGCCTTACACGAAAATGGTTATAAAACATATTCTACTATATAACACTGAGGTGCTGCAGGTTGCCAAGAAGGGAAGGTGCGCTGGTCGAGGGGCAGTCTCGAGCCAGGAGCTCCTGAACATTTCAGATCTGCTTCAGATTTGAGTGGGCAGTACACAATATCTTGTGTATATTTGTTGCAACAAGTCTGAAGATGAGACACATTCATTCATACACAACTTGGCTCTTGCACTCTACTCTAAAAACACACACACCCCCACTCATCTCTTTCTATAACATTCTCTCATCTTAAAAACTTAGACTAATAACCAAACAATATCCTGGACTTAGACATATCGTTACTATCATCTTAGCCATAAATCTTGTTGTAGCAACAATATTCATGTTTGAAAAAAAATAACACCGTGAGTTATCATGTCCTGTTCGTATTTGCACTTATCGTATTTGTTTCTGACGTGTTATGTCTACCCTATTTTAACATATAAAGAAATCAAGTTATTTTATCAGTACACCACACTAGAAGTTAATTATGTAAAAAACAACCAAAAGAGAACCACGGTGCGTACGGTCTCAACTTCTCGTCATTAACAACAACAAGAGCCTTTATATGGGTAAAACGGTCAAATTGCTCTTATTCTCGTTATCTATAAAATATAATAAAGCAAACCTACTTTTGCCAAGTGTCAATCTCTTAGCATGTATATCTCTTAAATGCTTATTTGGCATAATATTGTTAATCCATTGATGATGTGTCTTGCTCTCATTAACTTTTAGATTTGTTATGTTTTTTTGAAAACTAGGTTTAATTGAAATTAGGATTAAATGCGAAAAAATATAACAAATCTATATTAATATAAACCGGCTAGAAAAATATAATAATAACACAAATAATCTTTATCAAATCTTCTATTGAGATGTATACAATTGAATAGTTTATTATAAAGTTTTTAGTTTAACTATTTAAATTATTATAACTCAATTCCGTGTTAAACACGGGTCTCTAACCTAGTACTATAATATTTAAAGATAAATATCATGAAATTAAGATAGTACAGAACTACAGACCTACTTTATTGTTTTCTTTCTTTTTCCAATTCCATAAAGTTACACATCTTGGAATTATAGATAACTCAAATTCTTGTCCATTTGCCTTAGCTAGATAATATGCATATAAAAAAAATTGGTGACAATTAATAAAATATGCCATGTGTTAAAAACACCTCTTAGATATACAATAATGATCCTCTTTTGAGCATGTGGTTAGATAATTAATTGTTCCATGGACATCAAATCCAGCTACAAATACGTACGTTAACTAGTTATAACATAACGTACATAACATTTAAGCATGATATATAATAATATTTGTTTTCAGTAAGGCTTCAACCGAGTTGATGATCTCGACCTAATTTACTAGTTGAATCGTTTTAGCTGAAATTCATACAAGATGTGATAACTAATTTAAATAATATTTATTTATAACATAAAAGTTAGATAACATATTATATTGTTATGTTTTTTATATTTAAAATACAAAACTGTAAAAACATCTTTTACGTCTTTTATGTATATTGAAAACTGCAAAAATAATAATTTATAAAAACTTAAAACTGCACTTTTAATCTTTTATGTATAAAACTTGAAGAGAACATTCTTTGTGTTTAACTTTATTGTATTAAGAATTATTTTCCACTAGCACCGTTGAATGTTGCTGTTAAATGATATCACATGAGTCATGACTTGCATGTTATGACCGTGGACGTATTTGTAATGTACCGATTAGGTTCGCCCTTACCAGTATATCTCTTGACGTTTACTAAGTTCTGATTTGATTAAAAACACACACAATTTTAACTCTTTATGTTTTAATTAAAGAACAAATGGCCCCACTACTTCTTTAAATATAAAGTGCAATATGGTCATTTTGATGATAATTTAAACTTTAAAGAAAGTTTTAACAAGAGTTGCTAAGTGCCTGAATTAAATTAAATGCCCATCAAAAGCAAATCATGTCATGTCACTTAACAATAATATTTAACGGTGTTAGTGAAAATTAATTCTTAATGCTATAAATTTAAACACGAAAGGTATTCTAATATTCTCTACAACTTTTATACATAAAAAACCAAAAGAGTAAATTGTCAATTTCAGTCCTAAAAGTTTGCCTATTTTGTTATTTCCATCCAAAAATATTGTTTTAACCCATTTTTGTCTCTAAGGTTTCAAAAAACTTGCTATTTTCGTCCCAAAGTTTCTAAAAACTTACCAATTTCGTCTCACCACTTAAAACAATCTATTTTTAACGTTAAATAAGAGGCAAAACAGTCTTTTCTCTTTTAATTTATTAATCATATTTCCAACTATCTATTTCTCCCACCTTTCCGACTAAATCTCCACCAAGATTTACTCCACTCTCGTTCTCTGTGACGTCACCACAATTGAAAATCACCACTAATCGAGTCATCAACTGGGAGATGAATGGAGGACATGAGGTAAACAATATGATTAATAAATTAAAAGAGTAAAAACACTGTTTTACCCTTTATTTAACGTTATAGATGATATTAAGTGGTGGGATGACAAGTTTTTTGAAACCTTAGGGACGAAAATGACTAGTTTTTAAAAACCTTTGAGACGAGAATGAGTTAAAAAAAACTCTTTTAAACGAAAATGATAAAAATAAGTAAGGCTTAAGGACAAAACTGACAATTTACTCAAACCAAAACTACAGTTTTATATACATACATAAATGATGATTTTGTGATTTTCTGTATTTAAAATAATAATAATTAATAATGATGAGATACATTGTTTTTGTTGCAGAAACAAAACAATGAAGATATTATCTGAACTCTGAAGAGGTGACTATTAATCTAACAATACAGAAAAACAACACTAACATCATGTGTTTGAGATGCCCACCTTGAAATCTTATAAATTAATTTTTTTAACGTCAAAACAAAGCAGTATATATAAAAGATGATGGTTATAAAAGCCAAACCAATCATCTAAAAATATAGTTTCCATACACATGAGTAATTTTTAGTCGATCGATCCAAAATAAAAACAACTTTTTTGTTTCTTGTTACAATCCAAAGAAACAAGTAACGTGTTATATTATCAAACTAAGCTGTGTTTAAATGATTTGCCTTGAATATTAATTGCTTCATTCGTAGTTTCAAAATAGGCCACCATGCTGAGCGCACTACTAAAAAATGAACCTATTGTAATCTTTTTATAACCTTTTTGCAACCTTTTTTTTCAAAACAGTTGCATTAGAAGAAGTTGCATTAGATCTAATGCAACTTTTTCGTTACCTATTGCAACTCTTATTTAAAGAGTTGCATTAAAAAAAGGTTGCATTTGAATAAAAATTGCATTATGTAAAAAAAACAGTTGCATTATGTAAAAAAACTGTTGCATTATGTAATAAAAAAAGTTGCAATTGATCTAATGCAACTTCACCTAATGCAACCTTTTTTTACCAAAAAAAGTTGCAATAGGCTTATTTTCTTGTAGTAAATTAATATATAACTCGAATCACACACTAATTATAACACAAACAACTAAAAACCTAGGATAAATTAACCAATCAATTATCACTTTGTATAGGTCAATTTTGTTAGATGTAACCATAATAGTATCTTATTAAACCATGTGATTAATAGAATATTAATACTTATCCCTTTCATAGTAAGTACAAATTTGATTGGTACATAATTAATTAACAAAAGGAAGAAAATAAAATGAGAATGTAATGTGACTCATGGTGATGATGCTCCATTAATATTAAACTGAAATGAGTCAAAGTTAATAATTAATTAATATACTTTGGACCAAGCCTAATCCTTTTGTTCCCCATATTGTATGTCCTACGAATAATGTCCCCAAAAACACATTATAAGGCCCCGTTTGTTTTTTTTAAGAGATTTAAGTCTGAATCTGAATACCACATCTGAATGTTAAGAGGTGGTTCAAATGTCTGAAAACTGAATCATTAAGAGGTGGAGGCTAGAGACGAACCTCTAGTCGTCGGAGATGGAGTCTAGTCTCCGGTTAGAAGTTAATGGAGGCCGGAGACAAACGTATGTTTTTTTTTGTTAAGAGGTTTTCAGACTCACTAAAAGCTCTTACTGGTTCAGATGCTATTAAGACGCTGAACCTCTTAATGCCAGAAAAAAAACAAACAGCCCCACGTCTGATTACGTCTGACCGAATCAGACGTTTTCCTCTATTCAGAGAAAAAAGACAAAAACAAACAGGGCCTAAAATTATCATAATTTCAAAGTAATTATGCTTAGTTAACTCCATTAATTCGTTTTTGTTTCATAACCCGTCTTACTTTATCTATAATATGATAGCTCGATTATTAGATGACATGATACTTTATAGTGGTTTACAACAATTCACAAATAATGAAAGTTGAAGACTTTAATATATGAGAATTAACTTAATTTAAAATATGAGTATTAAAATAACGATAACAGGACCTACACTAGCTTGATACCGATTTCAAACACATTTTTAGAGAACTAATTTGCAACTTCGGTAGTGCACCGGTGTCGACGTGACCTCATCTTTTACATAGTTACATTTTAACACTTAGCTTTAGATCGATTTATACAATTTTAGCATACATCTTTTAATCTATAATTAACACAACTTAATTTCAATCACCACTATATACAGTAACCTACAATAGTGCAACCCATATAACTTTTTTATGTTTATGCATAATTATGTTAATGTCACGTTCAATGTGTCAGACAATACTATTTTCTACGTGTGTAACGACACGGAAATGTCTCCGCAAATCGAGGCAAAAATCAAAATCCTGATGCCACCATTGTAAGACGTGTAATGAAGTCACAAACGAGCACCAACTAAGACCCACCAGCCGTATCGCATGACCTGGTTACAATCCTATATATACTAGTTGATTTTATATTAATTGCAAGCTCTTGATATAAAGCACAAACCAACCCGTTACAAGCTATATTTTTTTTTAAAGTTGATTGAGTGAAGGTTAAAGAATAACGATGAAACCAAACTAATAACCAGTTTTAATATGTTTTTAAAAAACCGACCATAAGGTCGATCTTCCTTCTTAGTTTCAGGTTTTTCTTGCTCTAGCTCCTGTTTGATGTTTTAATATGTTCAGGTTACAAAAACATTAACAACATTAATTGGGTCCCACTTATAAGTAAATGTTTGAAATAAAAAAAGTGTTCACACATCTTAATTTGTATATGCTTATAGTTAAAGTTAAAATAACCGAAAGGTTGATCATCCAAAGCTTCTTTAGATCACAATCAGATCAAATTTGACCTTTTTCTATACATATTACTTCACTCAATCTCCCCACAATCTCCTGCTTTTTAGTATCATTGCCACATAAATGCTTCCTTAGCCCCACTCCAATTCTTTCATACATCTTTTAATGTTCACAACTTGCGCGCTATATATCAACACTCACTTTTTATGATTTGATAAATAATTTACGCGTATCTTGCCTCTTAACATTGTACGTTTTAAGCGTGCAACTTCACTTATGGCAAAATATGGCATTTTTGTATGACACAAAAGATTAAACTTTTCCCACTCAAAAACATACTATATAAATACCAGTCTAGGAATGAGAATAGTGTGTTTTTACAGTAAAGACATAATGAATTAAAATTCCTAAAAATGAGGTAAAAACAATGAAGAAACTTGGGGCCATTGTTAATTATGACATTTTTGTCTATTTCTTACGGTACTCGTTTTAAATTGGACCTTTTAATAATTTCTAGGTGTCTCTTGGTCCAAATATGAGTGTGCCAACTCTAGGATCGGATTTGTATCAAGGTACATGAAAAGGACTTTAAGACAAGCACAACGTTAATTATATATGTTTTTCTATGAATGATTGTTTCTCAATATCTTCTCCTAGAGTAGTTGTAATATTTTCTCAATATCTTAGCTTCTAGAGATGTATTTAAGGTAACTAAGCATAGCAATTATCACAAGACAACATTAATTATTACCTCATTAATCTAAAAGGGGCATCAACTTGAGTACCTCATTAGTCTAAAGAACATATATAAAAAGGCTCAAAGTGTCTTTATCTGCTTTATATTGCTTATTAACTCCCACTATCGATCTCCAGTTTCATATTAGGATATTAAATATTCGACTGCATCTTCAATTCTATGTGCCTTATGACAAATCATTAGTACCGTACAACTCAACAATGCATTTGGGCCCAAATGTAATCATACATTTCACATTCTATATATCACACACTTATATGTACACTACTCTAAAGTTCATTTCTCACCCTTAACCACAACCCAACTATGTTTTGTGAGCTAAGTTCTAGCAAAAGTATGGTTGATTGCAATGGAACAAAGGTTGCTGCAGGAACTTGCCGATTTCTACCACAAAGATCGGTGTTATCGCCCGTAAAGTACATCAAACATATGGGCGATAAGATGATAATAGTTTTTCGTTACATTTCAGGGCGAAAAATAGGTTCTACAAGGGTTACTACTTCCTCTGGCACAACAAAACAACCCATGATATCTCCTATTGATTCTCAAAGAAAAGAAGCTATTGATGATTGTATCGAGTTTATAAACTCGTCTTCTTCGTTACCAAGATCCAATTCTATTTCTTGTTAGAATCCAGCAATGCGATTCAGTATTGTATGTGTTCAGTTTCATGATGGGTTATATATTTCATTGGCGTTAGATCTTGTGGTTGTTGATGTTTTTTAGGATACAACGAACCCGAACATTGTTCTGGATGCTAAATGAAGACGGGAACCTACCGTGAATACGCTCGACAAACAAGAGAAGGGATCTCGTGTTTTTGGTATTTTAGGACGTACATGATCGATGTTGTGCATGTTGTACTGGTCGAACTTTTGTTTGTGGTTTTGCACTATAATGAGACGACCCTTGTACCCCACGCATGCTTTGATTGTACCATGTTAGGTTTGTTGGTCTGTTCATTTGTCAGATTCAAGGTCGCGTGTTAATAAATGTTTTAATTACGTTTTGTGTTTTGGGTTTTGCTTAAAGTATGTAGCACATTTAATTTGTATCTCTAAATAAACGGTGCACATTTTTACATCATTGTTGTAAAAATTGCTCAATGCTAGTTGGATGGTGAGTATCAAGTATCAACTTTTTTTTGACAGCGAATCAAGTATCAACTATCGTCTATCCATCAATCTTAAAATTCATAAATATAATTTGAATAAATATATTTTATTTATTTGTTAAACTTACATGTGTGCAAGTTATATATATGTTATGTTACCTCCATACGTATTTATAACTTTTAAACTTTAAAAACACGCATGAAAAAAATATTTTTGTAATTTTTTTATACATGTGATACTATACACATTTACATGTAAAATAAGTCCTTTTGACTATACTTTGACATTTGACCAACTATGACTAAAAATGTGCACACACATTTTAACTTTTTTACCTCTTTGACCAGTTACCGATTAATATGACCGATTACTTAAAATCGAATCAGTGGGCTAGTGATTAGTGATTAACCGCTTCCTAGGCGGAACTTTTACAACACAAATTTATATCTGAGGACCATTTTGGTAATTTTTTTAGAACATCGGTTGGTGCAACGGTCTATGACCGATGCATTAATTAAAAGGTGCAAGGACCGAGATCGAAACCTCACCTTTAACACCAATATGTGTTTTTCGTCAGCATTGGGCTCACCCAATACTGCGAACGCAACAGAAGCTCATCACAACATTTCTTACATGCCAAGTTAATCGAAGTTAAAATATGTCAACCAGCTATTACAAGAAAAAACGTACATGATCCACTACCGTTCGCGTGTTCTCCCCCCTGCATTTGAGCTACCCTCACCTTATCATCATTACTAGTGACAAATGTATAGTGTCAAAGAGTTTGGTCATTGGTACATCATTTTTCATTTTTCCAAAAATGAAGTAACGACGAAAACACTTGGGAGATAGATGCTCTGTAAAAGATCCAACTGACCAAACCCTTTATCCAACCTTCATATCTTCTTCTTCAATTTCAATTCTACCAACAACCATGTCTTCTGTATCTCTCAAATGCTATCATCTTCCTTATTCAATCAACAACACCAATTCTACCACCTTCTCTTCATCCAAATCCCTAATTCGTTTCACATCTCCAAACCCTAACCGTCGACCTTCACTTATCTCTTCTTCTTCAGATGATGCAGCTGCCTCCGGTTCCGTTATCTCCGGCGATAACAACTCCAGGTCCGTTTTTTGTATCCACGCTCCTTTTGTTCTGCTGTGTGTTACATGAACAAAACCGAATAACGATTGTTTGAGCAAATCAATAAATTATGCTTGTTCAGGATAAGGATTGTTATGAATATGTGTTGAAAACAGAACAAAATTGAATATTTTTCAGTTTGAAATGAAGAAATTTTGCTTGTAAAGATAAGGATTGTTATGAATTTTGTGAGTTTCCTGGCTATTCATATGGATGCAAATCGAAACACGCATGGAAATGAATGATGTATGGGTATACGCCAATAGCTAGGTACTTGGGTGTTTAAGGGATGTGTTTGATACAAATTAGTTGTTGTCGAGTGAATATACATAGATATAGCAAACTGTGCTTGTAATGAAGAAAGCATTATTAGAAGGAATATTCATCATTTTGAAATAAAAATAAGTCATGCTTGTGAAGATAAGGATTGTTAAGAATGCATTTGATTTTAGTTGAGCCAAACTTGAAAGAAATTATATATGCAAATAAGTTATCAGTTTTTTTGATGATCCTGCTCTGCGACTCTGCGTTATGTTTGCACACATTTAGGTCATGCTCTTCTGTTTGCAGTATGGAATGGGAAAATGTGTTAGACATCTGTAGCATCTGGTCCTAGTGTATGCCTTTGTTAAAGGCTATGTAGATACGAGTGTTATTTGAAAGAATAATGTTTGATTGTGTGCGAGCACATGTTTTTTTAAGCAAAGAAAATACGTAGATATGGCAAACCGTTCTTCCAAAGTTTACAAAAAAAGTGGCACGTGCTGATTTTCGGTTTTATGATCGATGCAGCAACTTTTGTATTATTGAAGGGCCAGAGACCGTTCTGGATTTTGTTCAAATGCAAACAAAGGAAATTCAAGATAATATAAGAAGTAGGCGTAATAAAATCTTCCTTCTCATGGAAGAGGTGCAGTTTTTTGTATTAAAATTGTTCTTTAGCTTCGTCTTGATATTTTGTCAATTTCACAGATATGATTTGTTCAAATTCACAGGTAAGGAGGTTAAGAGTGCAACAACGCTTAAAAAACATCAAACTTAGCGAGGGTAGCTTTGAGGACAATGAGATGCCTGACATTCCATCTTCAATTCCCTTTCTACCTTCAGTGGTAAATTATGTTTTCTTCTACTTATCTGATTGCATAAAGCTGGTTTAAGGCATGTTTAGTGTTAATTTTCTAGACGCTGTATGAAATAGTCGTAGTAATTCATTCATTTGGTAGTTTTATAAATTTGAAAATAGGATACTCTCATTAGAAAAATCTACCAGTTACAGTATACTAAGTTCCTAAATACTTTTCTGTTCTTGCATTGATTTTTAACATTGTTACTGCAGATTCAGTCATTCAACTTTGAATTTTGAAGCATGATGCTTTTTCATTAAAAAATGATCTCTTGTCGCAAATCTCTCACAGTTTCCCCTTTTGTATTTTTGGTTAATTTTCTGGCTAGAATTTGCTAAGTTCCCATTGTCATCATTATGAATATTTAATGGTAATGTTTTCCCCACTAAATTGTCTTGTTTTTCTTTTTGTTTGAGCTAGACACCGAAGACATTGAAGCAACTCTATTTGACAAGTTTTTCATTTATATCAGGAATTATAGTCTTTGGTGGCCTTCTTGCACCTGTCGTAAGCTCATTTTTTAACATGCTTATTTCCTTTGAGTTATCACATATATGCTTGTAACAAACTCGTTTTCATGTCAGCTGGAGCTAAAATTAGGTGTTGGTGGCACCTCATATAAAGATTTTATAACCAATATGCATTTGCCTATGCAACTGAGGTGCAATTTACGAAAATACGACAAATATTTGTAGTTCTTTAAGCAAATATTTACACAAAATATTTCATTATTTATTTCAGTCAAGTTGATCCGATAGTAGCATCCTTTTCCGGTGGGGCAGTTGGTGTAATTTCAACTCTTATGTTGCTTGAAGCCAATAATGTTAAGCAACAAGAGAAGAAAAGGTGCAAATACTGCCATGGAACTGGTAAGTAGTATTGCCACACACCAGCTGGTTGAGCAACAGACCAAAGCTGATTCGGGTTAAAAAGGGTGGGCTGAAATAGGCTCATCTGGTTGGCGTTACAAACACTTTCTTTTCTAATCATTAAAAAGTATAAACACTAAGTATGTTAACTTCTTTACTGTAGGTATCTAATTCTTTAAATAAAATGGTTTTAGTGGTTGTATGCAATTACGATAAACTGTGGGCAAGATGCCCTGATTCCTGTCTAGCTTGACAAGTTCGAGATAAAACACAACCCAAACCTACCCGTTAATAAGTAAATGGGTTAGAGTTTTCTATGTATGTTCAATTATATGCCTTTTAATTAGGTATATTGATGTACCAAAATACAGGATACTTGGCATGTGCTCGTTGTTCTTCTAGCGGCGTATGCTTGAACGTTGAGCCAATTTCTGTATCAAATGCATCTGATCGTCCATTAAGAGCTCCAACCACCCGAAGGTGTCTTAACTGTTCTGGGGCAGGAAAGGTAATATATTCATGAAACGTCACTCCATTGACCTATTGTTTTCTTCGGTTTCTTATTGGTTACTATGACTTAACATTGTTTCAGGTAATGTGTCCCACATGTCTTTGCACCGGAATGGTAATGGCAAGTGAGCATGATCATCGAATAGACCCGTTTGACTGAATTGCTGCCTTGAAACAATGCAACTTTGTTATAGGAAAATGATGTATTATAGTGCTTATAAGCATAAAGAGAAGTCATATGGTGAATTTCACTGTTAATTGTCTGAAGTTAATGTTGTAAGTGTTGATCGTTGATGTTTGCATCAACTTCTCTTGTTGAACTGAGGTTTATAGTAAAAACCAAGATACGTTTAAGTATATTCAGCTGTCAAATCACTTCGGTTTAATTTATCATTGTGATGGGTTATAGCCATCTTATGTTCTAAAACCAAAACCCGGTTAAATATGTGTTCAGTCAAGTCTTATCTTAGATTTAATTGAAAAAGTTGTGTGGAAAACTTTTAGACTCAGTAGACATGAGTGATCTCTTACACTTCGAGCCTCTGACCTCTTAAACCTCTAAAATAGCCCGGTTGATTGAGAAAATAGTTGTCGGTTCAACAAAGGAAAGACCGAAGAATCATAATCACTAGTTTAGTCTAATGATAAAGGTGTATGACCTAAACTAAAAGGTTATGGGTTTAACTTTTGAGACATGTTTTAAGAAAAACTAACATGCGATCCAAATTAGCATTATGGTCAATAATTTTGTTTCATATACACATACATGTTAACTTAAACCGTAAAAGTTTTTGAAACAAGTTTTGTTTGCGGGTCAACCCGATCCGAACCAGACGACGAAAACGGGCTGGTGCTAATATTATCAATCATTCATCTTCTTTCTAAGACAAAAACAACCCAGATAATCCTTGGTTGCTTCAGCTCAACAGCACCTCAATACATCGCCACTCGTAATCAGCAAGTAAGTTTACACTTTTTTTATAACCCAAATAATACTTTGCATTTCACTCTAATTCATCACCCTGGGTTCAAACAAAAGTGATTTTTGCTATGTTTATGTGTAAAATCATGTTGGCATTTCAACAAACACTTGGTGTGCGATTTTAACAAACAGGGTAGTGTGCCAAAAACAGCCTTGTACAATTTAATTCATCAAAGATAGATAAACTTTGAATTTCTAAATTTTGTTCAAAGAACATATTACTCTATGTTTCTTAGTCTACATTTGGTTCAGGATTTTCATCAAGCAACTTGTGTGCATACCTAATAACCGTATCAATTGGTTACTATGTTTAGTGTTACTTCCCCATCCAAACTTTTTAAATCTTGTGGTTTATGGGGTTTCAAATCTTGGCTCAATCAGATCTTAATCTTTAAACAGCTTAATTAGGTTGCATTAGACATGTTCTGGACTAGTAAGTGTTTTTCGTTATGAATTTATTTCTGTTATGATTTAAAGTTAAGAACTTAAGTGATTCAACATTCTGCATTGTTGTTACATATTTCCCACTGCAGTACATGTAAGTTTGTGGTGTTTAAAGATGACAACAGTTGGAACAACAATGGATCAACCTAATAAAGCTAATAAACATGGAGCCACAAATGTTGCCAAAGTTCAAAATGCAGCTTCAGGGTTCAAAAGATGGGGAAGAAAAGGTCCGTTTATCAGGTACGGGCTTCCGATGATTTCACTTACCGTGTTTGGAGCGCTTGGGCTTGGTCATCTATTGCAAGGCAGGTGAGTGATAGTTTTTTTAATAGTTAACGATTTTATTAAATGATGTTTATTTCATCATTTTCTTGGTATCCTTGCCTTTATTTCCGTCTTATTGATGTGATATTTTGTACTTAAGCAAGGATATAGCTAAAGTGAAAGACGACCAAGAGTGGGAGATCCTTGAAACAAAAAAAGCCCTGTCGAGAACAGGACCGATTGAAGCTTACAAGCCCAAAAACTTATCATTGGAGGAGGAGTTAAAGGTGACACAATATCATATAAACTAATCCTTTAGTATTATATATTATAATCACAGAGGTGGCAATTTTGATCCGGTTGTATACAAAGCCGATGGTTTGTGTTATGTCTTATCGCTAACGGGTCATATAGGAAGATTTAACTATTAAAGAACATGTAGAATGGGTCAAACAATTGAAAGCCATCCAACCCGCTCCGATTTGTTACCAAACGTTCCCTAATATTTTATTAGCATGTCTTTTGTGAAGATTATTAATGGGTTGTTTTTGGTTGCAGGCGTTGCAGAAGAGTGTTGACATAAACAACTATGAATATAAGAAGATCCCCAAGCCTAATGAAAGTTAGTGAGCTTCTTCAAGTGTATTTGTTCATGGTCTAATTCACCTTCCTTTAAATAAGCCAATATCTCTTGGTCATAAACTGTATTGGTTTCATTTTATACCTTTTTGGTAGTTGTTTAGATTTGATGCATAAATAAAGGTGTTGAGTTTAGGTCAAGATCTACCCATAGTTTTAAAAATGAGAATATTTTGTTCTGTTATTTAGTTATTTGGTTCAATTTGGGTCCTTGGTTATGAAAATCACATGTTATGCATGAGGCACGGGGTGATCTGAAAACGTTTTAAGGTCGCAAGTTGTGCGAATGTGGGTCAAAATAGGTCAAAGTTACATGCTTTCTTAATGTATTAAATAAGGTCTCTCTAACCAGTGAAGGCTGGTGTCCACTAACAGTCATTTCTTGGTCCGCTCCGGTAACTCAGTCTTGTGACGAGATGTTACTTGGCTACCGGATCCCTTCAGAACTGGGGAGCCTTGACCTAGTAAATTTGACCAAATAGTTTATTTGCTAAAGAAGGTTAACATGTAAAAGAGATGAGAGAGGTGTAATTTTGTACTTAAAGCAAATTTGATTGTACATAGTGCTAACTCCTCGTGCATTTGAATCTTGAAGCTTTCGTTTGAGCCTCGACATTCATGGTTTTGAGTCGTTTTGGTTGTTTTTTATCGGTTTGAAATTGCTTAGCCGCTTTTGACTTTTGAGTAGTTTTTGTCAGTCCTTGACCGGTTCGATTCTGTTTAGCCGGTTTTGAACCGGTTTCAATACAGATGATTATAAGCCTGTCTCCAACATTTTGTTTCTATTGGTTTCAAACCGGTTGGTAACAAATTAAAACCGGTTTGATTTCGGTTTAGGTTGTCGGTGTGCAACTCTGCATGTGCTTATACATTAGAGATTTTGTATGTGCTAATCTGCTTTTTAGGATTATGCGTGTACTTAAAAGTTAAAAATGACGGTGTTTCATTAAAAGTTTAATTTTCCCTCTTAAACTTCATATTATAAATTTATCTAAGTTCCCTCTCAAATTTTCCCATAAAAGAGGCCTTGATGGCCCCTAAAATATAAACATTTAATAAACTAGTCAATTTAGCAAAAACACATATAATGATAACAACTAAGCAAAATAGATTTTTCTATAACTCTCTTATGAGGTTAAGTAAGCAAAAACCACCTTTATTGATAACAATTAAGCAAAATAGGTTTTCTATATTATATAAGGATGTTAGAACACGTGTATTACATGAGTTAAATGATAAAAACAAAATAACCATAAAATTATAGCTTTTAAAAGTAAAAAAATATGTGAAACATTGATTATATGATTGTAATTAATCTTAACATAGAATGAGGAAGTTACGAGTATTGTTAAGAAATAATTTTAAACATATACCAAAAATGAAAGGTGGTCTGTAAATGTGACAAGTGATAAAAGATAGCTTATAGTGTGACAGTGATAAAATTTGTACTCATCCATCTAGACTAAAAAAGAAATGAATAATCTGCACTTGACCTTCAACCAGGTCATCCATCTATGCGTCATAAATTTTGAAAAATATTTTTATGTGCAGAATAAATCATAATAACATTTTTTTAAGATTTCAACTAAAATCAAATTATTAGATATTTATAATTTTTTTCTTTTTTTATTATGTTTCTTTCTAAATGACTAGAAGTATAATTCTAATTGATTTATAATATACCAACTCCTTATACTAACACTAAAACAGTTATTTTAAATATAGTTTAAAAAATGTTATTACTCGGTTATTTAAATTCAAACTGTTTAAAAACACATATATCACATTTTAAAAGCAAACTGAATGTAATGAAAACATCATATTATAATACTTTTAAGTACATATTGTTTCAAGTTTTCAACCCATTTAATATACAAGTAAATATCCTAGTTTAGTTTATTAGTATTGTACGATTTTGAAAGAATTTTAACAAATATATATAAATTCAGAACAATGAAACTTTATTGGTTTTTATTTTTTACAAGAATTTTAATAAAGCAATATAGAAAACCTAAAATAAACTAATCCTTTTGGGATTTCCTAGGCAAATCTCATGTTGCAGCAAAAAAGGAAAAAACATATGGCGTGATTTTGAGTACGTTCCGGCAGTTGGAAAATCCGGCGGTTTAGTTTCAATGTGGGATCCGGCTCGATTCCGACTTGAATCTTGTGTAAAGGACCGGAACTTCCTGTTGCTTATGGGTAAAATTAAAGGTTGTGACACCGATGCGATGCTTATGAATGTTTATGCTCCTCAGGAGCAACGAGAGAAATTAATCTTGTGGGATAAAATTTTCAACACGATTCAAAGTAGACAAGGTGTATGGATAGTAGCAGGGGACTTTAATGAGGTTAGAAATGCTGCTGAACGTATGAGCTCGTCATTCACTGCTTCAAATGCCAGAAGATTTAACGAGTTTATTGGTAGAGCAGAGTTAATCGAATTAAATATGGGAGGTGGGAAATTTACTTATATGCCTTCAAACGGATCATCTTTAAGTAAGATCGACAGGGTGTTTGTGAATGCCGAGTATGTTAGCCTTTGGTCTGAGGCTTCGGTTACTGCGTTACCTCGGAGACATTTTGATCATAGGCCAATTCTTTTGAAAAGTTTGGCGTTGGATTATGGCCCTATTCCGTTTAAATGTTTTGACTCGTGGCTCGACAAACCGGGGTTTGTAGAGATGGTTAACAAAGCCTATAGAGAAGCAGATGTTTCGGGTCCCCCTGATAGAAAACTGATGCTAAGACTTAAAGCAGTAAAAGGGGCTATCAAGGATTGGAGACACAAATTGAGAACAAAAGAAAAAAAGATTAAGGTCTCTTTAGGAGACAAGATTGATGCTTTAGATCAAATAGCAGAGACACGAACTCTCTCTGATGATGAAAAAATGGATAGATTAATTTGGTACAAAGAGTTACTGAAGATCGAAGAGACTGAGGTCAGGGACCTGAAACAAAAGGCTCGAGTGCGATGGTTAAAAGACGGCGACGAAAACTCATGTTTTTTCCACAGGTCAATTAAAAGCAACATCAGCAGCTCGCGAATTCAAGGAATCTCGATTAACGGGGTTTGGACAATGGAACCGAATCTAGTAAAAATGGAGTTTTTCAAGCATTTTAAAGCTCGTTTTTTTGACTCTATTTTGGACCGTCCAGGTTTTGTGAACGGTGGTTTTAAGCAGATTCCAACCCACTTGGTTAATGAGTTAATAGCTGAGTTTTCTTTAAACGAAATAAAGCATGCGGTGTGGGAATGTGGCGGTGATAAATCCCCGGGCCCAGACGGGTTCAATTTCAACTTTGTTAAACGGTTTTGGGATTTAATGGCTTTAGATGTTTTGGATGTCTTTAGGTACTATTATGAAGGGGGAGAGATATCCGTAGAATTTTTTTTATAAATAGGGTAATTAGACAATGTTTGTTGACAAAAAGGGGTAAATCTCTTTGGCTTTTGACAAAAGGGGTGCTCGCCTGTGACATTGGCGAGTTCTGCAGTTTTGAACAACGTGCCAACAGGGATCATTGAAGGATTCTAATATTTTGTCTTTTACCAAAAAAATCGCCACTTACAATGGCGAGTTCTGACACCCTCTCACAAGACTATTTATATATTCACTTTATCTCAAACTACAACCACAAACATTACTTTTGAAAAGTCTTCTATAGTTCTATATTTCCCGCCAATGTTGCAAGCTACCCAACCATCCAATATTTTATTCCTTTTTTCTTTTTTGTTTGCTTTACTTCATCTTCATCACATCCTCACTTGCTAGAACTGCCCTACTGCCCCTATCGCCACCACCTTTTTATTTTTTGGACAAAAAATTTTATTAAGAGACGAGGCTAATAATAAGCTAAAAGCTCGTAAGTATAGACAAGGAAAAAGAAAACAACAAACATAATGAACGAAAAAAAACACAATACAATTTACGGGGATCAAAGGGGAAATTGTTTAAGACGACGACGCCCCTATCGCCACCTCCTAAACCACCCAATTCAAACGGGAAAATTACCGACATAATCATTTGACAAAAACGTTTTACAGGTAAAAAAACCAATTTACTAAAATTTTAAGCCAATAAGAGGATGCTACGAAGCAAATATCACTACTACGGCGATACAAATCCCATGACATAACGCCATGTTTTCAAAAAACAAACCCAATATCATTCACCAAGCGATATATCTAAGTATCAAAGTATGTGTGTCGACACTTTTATTTAGAAATTAAACATCACCCGACACGTATAACCAGAGAGATACCGAGCATTCTCTGTACCGCCAAAGTGATACCAAACATTTTCTGTATCGTCGGTCATAGGAAAAAGTAAAAACAAGAGGTTGAAGATGAACAATCTAATTTTTTCTTCACAAAAAACAAACTCTGAATGGGTTACGGGGTGGATCTGAATTTAGCATTTGTGAGGACCCTATAAACACCTTGCATTTGTGACGAAGTCATGATCTTCTATCGATTTTGAGCCCTTCAATTGACCATATTTTAAAGGCTTTAGCTTTAGTTACCGTGGAACACATATGTAATTGGAGCTCCACTTTCATTGAAATAAGAAGGAAAATCTTTCATTTTGATGGGGAGTTAGAAGCAACCCAAAAGAGATGTTGATGAAGATATCGTTTAAAAATGAAATTGAGAGGAAAACTAAGGAAGTGGGTAGAGATTTGAGGGAAACGGGAAGAAGGGAAATAGAAATTTCTACCGACGATATGATGGGTGTTTTGTAAAATGTGTGGTCAATGGCTAATATTGGGCTAATATTGTAAAAGGATCTAATCAATTGGCTAATCAAAAGTTGTCACTTCTCTTTTCTGGCACGCTGTTCGAAATCGCAAAACTCGCCCATGTTAGGGGCGAGTACTCCTTTTGTCAAAAGCTAGAGAGAATTACCCTTGTTGTCAACAAACATTGTTTATTTACCCTATTTATGAAAAACATTGTCAACAAACATTGTTTATTTACCCTTTTTGAGATATCCGTAGGATGCAACGCGTCGTTCATTGCGTTAATCCCCAAGGTGGTTGATCCAAATGCCATTGCGGATTATAGACCTATTAGTTTGATTGGATGTTTATACAAAATTTTTTCGAAAACTTTAGCGGAGCGACTCAAAAAGATCATCCCGGTAGTGATCGGTAAGGAACAATCGGCTTTTTTAGCCGGGCGTTTCATTTTAGAAGGGCCACTTATCGTAAATGAGGTGTATTATCGGGCTAAAAAGAGAAAAGAAAAGGTGTTAATGTTCAAAGTAGACTTCGAAAAAGCGTACGACATGGTTAGTTGGAATTTTTTAGACAGTGTAATGGAGCAAATGGGCTTTCCGGGTTTATGGCGCGGTTGGATTAGAAGTTGTATCTCCTCAGCTAGAGCGTCTATTTTGGTTAATGGATCTCCAACGGGTGAGTTCGTGGCTACTAGAGGTTTGAGGCAAGGAGACCCATTGTCTCCATTTTTGTTTACTTTGGTTATGGAGGCGTTAAGTGTCTCGGTTAGATCGGCTTGTGAGAATGGTTTTTTTGAAGGAATTAAATTGCCGAATGGTGGCCCGGTGTTATCTCACTGTCTATACGCGGACGATGCCCTATTCTTAGGGGAGTGGTCTATGGCTAATGCTAGGAATCTATCTAGGATATTGAAATGTTTTCAATTGGCTTCCGGGCTTAAAGTAAATTTGCACAAGAGCAGTTTATTTGGGATTGGAACTACAAGTGCAGAGGAAGAGTTGATTGTGAATACCCTTAAATGCAAAAGAGGCATTGCTCCGTTTTTGTATCTTGGGATTCCAATAGCGGAAAATATGAATAAAGTGGCGAGTTGGGATCCGGTTATTGAAAAATTTAAAGGTAAATTTTCGGGTTGGAAGGCTAATTCTCTCTCGTTCGGGGGTCGACTAACATTGGTTAAAAGTGTATTAGGTAGTCTACCGATCTACTTTATGTCTCTTTTTAAGGCTCTTAGCTTAGTGGTTCATAAGCCTGAAAGTATAAGAAGATGTTTCTTGTGGGGAGGTGCGTTGGATAAAAAGGCGATTCCTTGGGTTAAATGGGATCATGTTTTGGCTCCAAAGAAGTCGGGTGGGCTTGGGGTTGGTAGCATAAAAGAACTTAATTTGGCTCTCTTAAGTAAATGGAAGTGGGGTTTTAAATCGAACCCGGAAGCGCTTTGGGTGAGAGTGATTAAAGCTATCCATTTTCAACCGAGAAAGCCAACTCAATATCCATGCAATAGGCTATTCTCAGGTCCTTGGAAACAAATTGTGGGAGTGGACACAGAGTTAAGAAGAGAAAACATTGATTTAAATAAATATATAAAGGCAAATCTTGGTTCAGGTTGTTCAATATTGTTTTGGTTGGATTGGTGGTTAGGTGAGGGCCCACTAAAGGACTGTTTTCCTGATTTGTACAAATTGGAAAAGAAGAAGCAATGTAAAGTGATTGACAAATATGTTTATGGTCCTACTGGTATTGGCTGGGTATGGGAGTGGATTCGTACTCCTGCTAATGGTGTCGAATTGCAACAACTTCATAATTGTATCTCGCTATTGCAGGGCTGCTCTCCGTTGCTCATGACTGACTCCTGGAGGTGGGTAGATGACAACAATGCTTTGGTTTTTACGGTAAAAAATTTAAGACAATTGATTGAATCAAACCGGGCACCTGTTGACTTGAACCCGATTCAATGGTTGAACTCGATTCCTCTTAAGGTTAATTGTTTTATTTGGAAAACTAGGATGAACAAGATTCCAAGTAAGAAGGCGCTTGCGGGGCGCGGAGTTGCGATCGGCTATGAGGAGTGTTCCATGTGTTTTAGCAATATTGAATCCACAGACCACTTGCTATATAAATGTCATTTTGCCTCCAAAGTTTGGAATAGAATTTGTGATTGGTGTGGATGGCCAAGATGTAGGGGAGAATCTATTAGAGAATGGATTGATTGGGCTTGCTCTATGAATGGCACACAAAAGGATAGAGAAGTGGCGACGACGATTATTATGGCTACGGTGTGGTATGTGTGGCTTGCAAGGAATGATTTGATCTTTAATGCGGCTCCCCTAACGGTGGATGGTGTAGTGGAGAAGATCACGGTCAACGCTTTTCTTTGGGTCAAATATCGAGCGCATAGAGTTGATATTGTGTGGCACAATTGGTGTAATAGTCCTTGGTTGTAAGTCTCTATTTGTTTGGGGTTTGTTTTGTCTTTTGTATGCCTTTAGCTTCTTGCTAAGGTCATGTTTTTCGTTCGTTATAAAATTGCCGTTCAAAAAAAATATATATATATAAGTACTGGCGGAAAAAGGAAAAAACATACACGCCAAAAATCACACGTGTCAATGCAGCAAAAATTTAAACTAGTGATACCCCAAACACCGCATGTGGCGTGACTCTGGTCGCTTTTTCCGATGCTATGCGGTGTGACTTGAGTCGTTATCTTGCTTTATCAGAAACGATAAAAGTGTCCCCACACTATATTAAAGAGCAATAAAAAAATTGTGGCTAAAGTGTAATAAAACCCAAAAACAGAAAAACACTAAAATAGTAAAACTTGTGAGGCTAAAATGCAAAAAAGTTATAAAAGTTGATGGTCAGAATTAAAAACTCAATAAGTTACTATAAAGAAAAGTTTGTCTGTATATTAATTAAAATATATATGTAATGTAACTAGTGTTTGAACACGCACTATGTGACAGGGACGTAATAGACGTTCAGTTTGTTACTATACTACTACTTCGCAAATAAGCTTTTGTTAAAGCCATTGTTACAATATTTACTCCAAAAGAGTCTTGTATGTTTGGCAGGATCAATAGCTAGCGCACATGAGGGGATAAAGTTTATACTTTATACTCTCATGATTATGCCTTTATATATAAGTTGTAATAAACAATTCCAAAACTGAATGCTAAAAATATTACCAAATAAAGTACAAACAATGCAACTTTATATAGATTTCAATTAAAACTAGAGTATTAGAGAGTCGATTACAACGTTCAATAGCTCTTCAACCTTTTAATATCAAATCATGCACACACAGCTGCTTCATATATATACCTCCTCTGTTACATTCTTTTGTCGCTGTTAAAGACAACCATAGAAGGGACAAGTGTTTCAAACTTTGCAGAAGGATGTACTAAAAGAAGCATATACATGGGCCACACGGCTTTGCTCATGACATGGCTTGTAATATTAGCTTAGTTATTTGTAAACCACTGTTAACAGCAGTTTAAAATGTACTCTTTTTCTTGAATATTTTGTTATTTTATATTGAGTAAACTGCGATTATGATCCTTGTGTTTTAATGTTTTTAGTAAGTTCAGTTTCACCTTAACAGTTTCAATCCTTGTGTTTTTTTTATTTCTAAGAGAAATGGTCCCTAACACTAAATTCATCCAACTATCCGTTAAATATTGCCTGCGTGCTCCGTACGTGAGGGGTAAAAATATCATGTCTCCAACTATTTTATCTAGGTCAATATGTAAGTTAAGCAGTCACATGTCAAAAATAGTGAGAGAAATGACATTTTTGCTCCGCACGTGAGAGAGACTTAATTAAAATTTGGATGGAATTGGTGTTCAATACCATTTATGTTAGAAAATAAAATCACAAGAACCTAAAGTGTTAAGATGAGACTTAACCTGTTAATGATATTAATTTGAGAGAAATGATATTTATACTCCGTACGTGAAAGAGACTTAACGAAAAATTGGATGAAGTTAATGTTCGTGACCATTTCTGTTAGAAAATATAAAATTACAAGGATCTAAAGTGTTCAAGTAAAACTAAATCTATTAATAATATCAAAAGGAACACAGCTGCAGTTTTCACTTTAAAATTTAACCAAACTTTGTTAAGGATGGCATATAAGAAGAAAAGAGCTTTTGTGGATGATAAACGACGTATCCATATCAACTCCCATAATAATTACTTTTGACATGTATGCCATTTTTTTTTTGTTTTTTCATTACTTAATATTCCAAGTTTAATCAATAATTTTGATAGGAATAAAACTTATGTTGTCAGATTGTGATTCCAAAACACAATAATATAAGTAAAATAGAAGCAACAAAATGATACACAAAAGTTAACTTTGATAATCAATGCATTACTATTGGCATCAATATCCTATAAGATCCTAGAATACACAAATGATTATAAGCATCAACAATCATTTTATTACCTACTTTAACATAACAATGTCTAGTTGATGCTAGCCGTCTTCATAGACCATGCATTTAGCTTCTTGACAATGATGGGCTCAGAGCCGTTGTTAAATACATGTAAATGAACGTTACGAATAACGGCTAGTGTTGGATAAACCCTTGATGAAATGACCGTTTTTCCTCCTTCTGCAAAACTTTCTACGACTGAGTGATCAATTAAACTCCTGAGTGAAAGCTTCTTTTTTGATAAATCAACATCTACAAAGCCTCCAAATGAAGGTTTATATTCATCTGGATTTAATGAGGAACTGTGTTCAATAAAAATAAATATTATTAATTCACATATTTCAAGAAACTGTGTATATTTTCACTTATATATTCTTTAGTAACTCTGAGAGTCGAAAGAAAGAAAGAATCTTACGGAGTAGCATCAGAACACAAGAGAACTTTATGTTTCTTTTCGATAGTTTTGAATACTCTAAAGAAGACAGGAGTATACTCTTCAAGATTATGTGAAGCTAAAGTCAAGAGACCAAATGGCCCGACCCCACCTTGTACCGTTGCACCCCTAACTCCACATATACTTTTACCAAGATCATGATGCGGGAATTCATCCCATTTTTCATCATATAACTCAGCTTTTTCTAAACTTGAAAACATAAATGTAACGTCAACATCCGCCTAAATTCATAACACATCAAATAAGTAACTACTCAACTTCATATGTTCAATATATTAGAGTGCTTATAAATACAAACCTGAACTGCAATAACCCCCTTGACTTCAATAGTATTCCCTTTTTTAACCATCATGTTTTTTAGCTCTACTTTTTTACGCCTTAAAGTTTCCAATTCAGAAATTGGCCATTGTAGCAACATATGTCCACTTGGATCCAACCAAACCTTTCGAGGAATTAACTGCAAGCAATAAGCATTAAATCAAGTTTGACACTTAAAAGTCAAAGAAATTACCCCATATAAATGTATATACTATAAAATTACCTGAATTCCAGCCCACTCCTTTTTAATATCTTCATCTCTTGTGCTTGACTCGTTAGCCCAGCCCCACACAATCCTCCTTTTCGTACTCGGATCATAGAATGACTTTGAAGCATAAAAATTTCCATAATCATATCTTAATCCACCCCAACCATCTTCAGATGTATTATATGGAATATATCTATCTTTAATAACGTTATACCTCCCGATTGTGTAATATTCATATCTAGTAGTATCAAGACTATTCTTGAGAACATATTTAACGTTGTTACCCAATGTTGATGTGTCTAGCCCATGTGTTCCTTCACATGCTACCGGGTAAAAGTCTGGACATTCCCACATACCAGTATCACGCCTGGTGTGAAATGGGTGTTTTGCCTTAGTCCATGTAACAAAGTCTTGACTTCGGTATAGATAAGCAACTCCTCTATAGTTGTGCCTACTACCAATGATAATTTTCCAATGACCATTGTTGTACCATGCAGTCGTAGGGTCACGAAATGCTGAAATATTTTCACTTGTAGGCTTTAAGAAAGGGTTGTCATCAGGTTTGATCCATTCTCTTAAGTAGGGGTCTGAATAGTTAGCAGGTATGGCGTAGACTTGGACTTGGTGACCCGGTGCGGGTTTGGGATCAATGATTCCTGTGTAAAGAATCACCGGTTTATCACCTGGTAAGACTGTAGCGGATCCAGACCAACACCCATATTTGTCATAAGGTTTCGATGGCACGATTGCATGTTCAAGATGTATCCAATTAACCATATCTTTCGACACGGAATGAGCCCAAACAATGTTTCCCCATACTGCACCTTGAGGATTATATTGATAGAAGAGATGATAAACACCTTTGTAAAACATTGGTCCTGTTTAAGCCCATTTCATTAGACACGTAGCTCACTTGATTTAGCATAACATAACTGTAAATCACAAAACTTACCACATGGATCTGTTCAGATATAGCATGATCATGCCCGCATCAGTTTCATGCAAGACGATGAAAAAATCAGTACTTTAAATACATATAATAATAATAGTTAATACATGCCCAATACAACTAGCTATGAACGCTTAGTATTCGATTTGGAGTCAGAAAAACTCAAACTTCAGTTTTTAAATTCGTGAACTGAATTCAAGCATAATTTCTATATATGAGTGGGCTTCTGACAATTTGTCTTACCCTGATAATATAATATCAGTATCCAACCCATAACCCAGTTAGCAATTATCCTAATTAGTTCTCTAAAATCCATAGTACTCTACATAGAAACTAATAAATAAACCACTAAAGGTCTAAAAAAGGAAACGACTTGTCTAGACTAGCAACTCAATCATATCGTAAATGTGTAATGGTTGGATCAGTAGCTTAAGAAATGACACATCTGATAGCTTAGAAAGTTGGTCTCGCCCTTATAGAAAAGTATTATTATACTTGCAAAATGCATTAATAATTATTTCTAATTTATTATATAAGGAATTTTAATATAGTAACCAAATGTTTTTAATCAATGTAAAGAGATAATCAAATAAGGGTAAGGGTAATTTTTTAAAAAACGGAGAAATATGTAATAATTTTTAGGTTTGGATAAATATATAATTAAAGCTTTTAGCAAGAAGATATATGTAAAAATCCCTTAAATTAATAGCGTTATATACACCGGAACTTATTAATAGTTTTACTAGAAGTTTAGAATCTTATTATCACAAACTAACCAGTAAATTTATGTATATATTATTAAGCATTATAAGTAACATATAATAATACAGAACCACATGAAATAAGTTACTAATTAACGACTATGATAAAAAGCTCTTTATCAATAGTTTCAATAATATATCAATATTTCACTCGTCATTATTACCTTTATACAGAAATAATCCTTTTTTAACCCAAACATGAAGCAGAAATTATGTTAAACTTTTAGCTTTTTTTAATGACGTGTTAGTAATTAGGAGTTAGTATCATCAAGCTAGACTCTTAGTTATCATTTCATTTGATAAATAATATTTAAATCAAACTACTAAAAAAAGCTAGAACTAATAATTGTTTTTCTATACGTACACAAATTTCTTGTAGAAGTTATAAATTAAATTCAATAAAGAGACTACATATTCAAATTCGATGACAAAGTAAAAATAAAAACATAACTATAGTTTATTAGTATTACCGTTATAGTTTACACATCTATTTAATTTAATGAAAAGTAAAATCATTGATTTCTATGAGTTTTAACTCGTCCTCTTCCTGTGAAAAAATCTATATTTCAAGTATAAAATAACATGTGTTAAAATATGGGACGAGTGTGAGTGGCATTAGTGATTCAATGAATTAACCAGATGATTTGATCTTAAGAACCAAAGCAGGTTGGTGAACAACAGAAGGGGGGACAAACAAAAATGGTTCTCATGAGTATTGTGTGGTTCACTCCAAATCGACAGACGCATTTTCTTAGTGATGACGAGAGTGTTTCATTAAAAGTTTTGATAACTTGAATTCATGGATCCAATAATGTTTTTCAGAAGATGGTCGAACAAATCCATTTTTGACAATGATAAATAACAAACACTTAACACTCATGTATCATATCATATGACGGACTAATGGATATATTTATATAATGTAGAGGGAAATGAAATATAAACATACCGTTAATCCAGTTTTTCTTGGGTTGAAAGTGGTAACCGGTTCTGTGTACCTGCTTTATCTTCACATGATTACGAGTATGAGTTTGATAAGCACTATGAAACATCGTGACCTCTCCGGCTATTCCACAACAATTGCTTATACATATCAATAACGTCAGAACACATACTAGCATTCTAAACCCACACATTGTATGAACTATATCAATGTCTCAAGAGGGTAGAACAAAATCTTAAAGATAAATTAGAGGTTTTGAAGGAATTTATTGAGAAAAAATCTTCCTGGATCTACTAATTCAGATCTTATTTTTCTCATGTTTGTTGAAGGAAAATTTAAGTTGAGTTTACAATTTCAAATCTTAGTTATTTTTTTATTTCCTTCCTTATAAATATACATATATTTATTCATA
Source organism: Tagetes erecta (assembly GCA_030867185.1). Taxonomy (NCBI): domain Eukaryota; kingdom Viridiplantae; phylum Streptophyta; class Magnoliopsida; order Asterales; family Asteraceae; genus Tagetes; species Tagetes erecta. The sequence continues at coordinate 13,740,545 of CM061494.1, forward strand.
TACAGTGTTTTTTTTTTACTTTAATTTTAATTTATTAAATATTTGTTTAAATACGTGTTTTGTTATAAAATAAGAAATATGCATGAATGTTAAAATTAAATTCTTATTGATTTTCAATAAATTACATCTCTAAAAGAGAAGTTCACGTTTATTATTACATACAAAATAACCCATCTAACTCATTATATACATTATATATATTATAAATAAAAGAACTTGTATATTTTAACCAACCCAATGAAATACATTCTCCCTTAATATTTTTTTTTTATTTTAGACGTTATTAATCTCTCTATTTTAACGACAATTACTTTAGATATCATATTCAACTTCTCTCTTAGTTAAGAAACTAAACATAAATTTGAAAGAAAATACAATATTAAATATTGATGTTAATTATTTAAAGTGATACATTAGGTAATATGTAATATATGTTGGCCCATAATTTTATCAAAAACGCTCTTGGCATCTTTTAGTTCTCTAAAGAACTCAACCGAAACTCTTATTATTCTTGTGAGTTCTTACAAAGTAAGAGTAATGCAGACAAACTACGTACATGAGATGGTTGAGGCCTCTTTTATATAGACATTCACCTATTAGAAAGTTCTACATAATTCAAAACCAAATCTTAAAGTTCTATATAGTTTTCTATGTGTTTCTTGAAATTTCCTTGTTTTACATGAAAATAATAAAAAGTGGCATGGTCAGTGTCATCTTTCTATATTTATAACTATACCGGACTTTTTCCACTATTTATGTTTCTTTATCATATTTTACAATTAATAAAATAAAATACATAAAACTAATGATGATGACAATAATAAAAATAATATATCTAATAATAATAATAATAATAATAATAATAATAATAATAATATATAGTAGTAGCAGTAACATAAGGTGATAAAAAAACAATATTTGTAATTACTAAAAACAATGAGAAGGTCAAACCCCTAACCTCTCCTAAAAGAACGCACTACCAATTCAACTATTATGGTAATATTTCTCCATTAAAAAAAATTGTATACAAAATTTACATACTTAGTAAAGTGCAACTTTACAATTTAGTCCTTCAAATTCATATTTATTACATTTTTGTCACTTGTATACACGTTACGACTGCATACCGAAACATACGAACATGACATTTCTTTAGACCCGACCGCTGCATCTTTCGCCTGGCCTAAGATATAGTAACCCACATTAGATGATTACCTTAAAATAATTACTTAAAAATAATTCATACATTTCTTAGACAGAATAGAAAACATTATAATATGCAGCTAATACATAACACAAAATTTTTTCTAAATTCTAAATTTACAGAATTATTATTAATAATAACTATTAAACTACAAAAATATAACAAATCTGTCAAAAACAACACTAAAATAAAGGAAATTAACCCCATGGAAAACGGATTTAAGAAGGATTCACAATTTCTCACTTTGGCTAATAAAAAGGGAGTTTGACTTGAATGGCAGAATGGGTTTGGGTCAAAACCTATTATATCAAAGTTAACTCACTTTTTTACTTTTTAGCGCAAACAACTTATTTAATTGTCTGGACCAGCAACTCAATCATATCGTAAATGTGTAATGGTTGGAGCGATAGCTTAAGAAATGACACGTCTGATAGCTTAGAAAGTTGATCTCACCCTTCTCAACTTTTATATGAATATTTTTTTTCACTGTATTAACCTTTAAGCTCCGCCTCTAAGTTAGATTGAATAATTACAAAATTGAATTTAATGGAAATTGAAGAAATTCATATTTAGAATTCTGAGCTATTTTTCCAAATAAAACTTCAATATCAAATAATACTTGTTTTGATTAATTCAGTTAACTTGAAATTCAGTTAGTCTAATATCCTGATTGAACAAAACACAAAGTGGCGTCAATTTAGTATCTTTCTTACTCTTAAGTTTCTTACAAACAAAAACAACCTCATTTAACACGTTAAATTACTGAAATCCGAATAAAAAACTCGATCAGTTGGTGAAAAATTTATATTAATTTAATGGTCATTTACATATTTATTCTTTTTAAGATCATTTATTACATATTTATCCATATGTTAAAATCAATTACATATATTCTTAAAACATGTATATTACACATCTACTTATTTTATAAAAATTAGCTCTTTGAATTATTTATTTACCCTCAATGAACTTAACGAGTGTCTATTTACATATTTTTCCTTTCTAAAATCATCAAATATCAATTTGTACAATTCCTTCCTTTATTTTGAATGATTATTTAGATTTTTTCGTCTTTTTTTTCTTCAAATTCTCTACTTTATGTTTTAGTTAATGCCTTAAGGCACGAAACTAATGAGAGTTCTTCAAAGTATAACATATTTAGTAATATTAATTTTTAAATTTAATTTTATAACTTATGTAGTTCTAAAAAACTCAACCGAAACTCTTATTATTCTTGTGAGTTCTTACAAAGTAAGAGTAATGCATACAAACTACATAAGATGGATTGAGGCCTCTTTTTTATATATACATTCACCTACTAGAAAGTTCTACATAATTCAAAACCAAATCTTAAAGTTTTATATAGTTTTCTATATATATGTGTTTCTTGAGATTTCAATTCCTTGTTTTTCATGAAAATAATAAAAAGTGGCATGGTCAGTGTCATCTTTCTTATTTATAACTATACCGGTTAACAAACTTTCAATATTTTCCACTATTTATGTTTATTTATCATATTTTACAATTAATAAAATAAAATACATAAAACAAATGATGATAACACTAATAATAATAATATATCTAACAATAATTAAAATAATTACTAATTAAAATAATTAATAATAATAATAATAATAATAATAGTAATAGTAACATAAGGTGATAAAGAAACACAATTTGTAATTACTAAAAACAATGAGAAGGTCAAGCCCCTAGCCTCTCCTAAAAGAAAGCACTACCAAACTATTATGGTAATATTTCTCCATTTAAAAAAATTATATACAACATAATTCACATGTCAAAATTGCATACTAAAGTGCAATCTTGCAATTTAGTCCTTCAAATTCATATTTATTACATTTGTGTCACTGTATACACATTATAACTGTATACTGTAGCGTATGAGATGTGACATTTTTAGACCCGACCGCTGCATCTTTCACCTGGTCTTAGATCTGGTTTGAATGAAAAAAAAAACTATTCAATTCATGACTTTCATTTTTTATAGTAGCCCACATTAGATAATTACATTATAATAATTACTTACAAATAATCCATACATCTATAAGACTGAATAGAAAACATTATAAAATGCAACTAATATATATAACACAAAACTTTTTTTCTAAATTCTACATTTACAGAATTATTATTATTAATAACTTTTAAACTACAAATATAAAATAAATCTATCAAAAACAACACTGAAATAAAGTAAATTAACCCCCCATGAAAAACGGATCTAAGAAGGATTCATAAGTTCTCACTTTGGCTAATAAAAAGAGAGTTTGACTCAAAGTTAACTCACTTTTTACTTTTTAGAGAAAACAACTTATTTACGTACTTGCATCCTTTTAACGTGTAAATAATGTAATTATAAATAATGTAACTGAATCTTCTGTCTTGGGATCAGTGTTTTTTTAACTTTTATGTATTTATTTATTTTTAACATTAGAATACTTTACTTTTAAATTACACTTAAATGTGAACATAGATTTAAACCTAAAACCTTCTAAAAGTGATATTTCTATAGGTAAAGTATCTTTCATTGAACCACCACCCCAATGATGACTTAGGCACGGTGTGGTGTACCAAATTATCAAAACCGGAAAGTGGCGGCAACTAATATAACACACATATGTATATTGAAAGTTTTGAATACAAAATGCATTTTTCATCTTAAAGTGTACGAAGTTTATCACATAATAAGGGTTTACAGTTTTACACTTATGTGAAATTTGCACGCAAACATAAAATTTTGATACATTTTTTTACACTTATGTGAAATTAGCACACAAACATAAAATTTTGATACAAGAATGTCTCTTATGTGATAATTTCATAAACCGGTTTCCAAATAATTTTAAATAGAAAAGTTGAACAAATAGATGAAAGTTTGTGTTTGCTAAACTCCTTTTCTACATCTACATACATTAATATAAAGTATATAAAGGTAAATTTTACTACATATCATTATCTCATGTAAGTCCACACCAATGCCAAATAATGTGTTTACATGTTAAAATATTAATTTTTTATTACTAAAAAGAAAAATCATGAACCTAAGTTTCAAGTTTATGAGCTCCATATTAGATGCACAAATTTAAACCACTAGACTTTAGCTATTTTTGTTAATTACTTGAAACAAATAATATGTATTTATTATTTTTGTTTTTATTTATTTTCTTTCTTATTATTTTAATTTTACTTTTTTTCTTATATATTATTTTTTATTATATAACATTTACATTTTTCAACACCTCTTATTAACCTTGTTGTTAATGTAAATATTTATGAAAAGAGTAAAGTACTATAATCCATAAAAGTAAACTACAATTTTACACTTGGTGTTTAGGATGTGTAAGGGATAAGGTATTATTCAAATAACACTCAACTTTATTTTTAAACATAACATCTTTTAGTAATGGTGTTGGGACCTAGGGGCGTTATTGGGAGTTGGGACATTATGGGACATAAGAGCATTCATAGCAGCATCACTATCTCCATCCTTATAATTACACTAAAAACAACTATATTTTCTCTCTCATTCTAATTAAATAATATTTTTTTTACCTTTATCATTACAGTTTCTTTCTCCTTCACTCACAATCACTTTTTAAAATTATTAAAAAATTATAGGGGGTGAACAGTAGCTTTTTAAATATAGAGTTTCTCTCTCATCCACCATCAAATTTTCTCTCTCCTCCACTTACAACAACCTACAACACCCCCTTAAAATATAAAAACCACACTCACAAACATTTGATTCCTCCACTGTGAATGCTCTAACACACATTAAGTAGTCTAAAAGCACGTCTTTAAGCATAATGTTGAGCAAATAGCATAACAATGTTATTACCTAAAACTGATTTATAAAATAATAGAGTTATATAACCCATTAACTTATCACGAGAGATCAAACAACCCAACTCTTGCCCACTAGGACACTTTAAATGAATCACTAAGGCACTACGAAACTCTATACATACACAAGCATGTGAAGTGCTTAGTGCTTGAAGTTGGCTTCTACTCATATTATGCTTAAGAATAGGATTTTGGCTACTCATACACATCCTTTGAAGCACCTAAACGACTAAATAAGACCGGGTCCTGGAAGTGTTTGCACTTCTCAGGTTTCAATATTCAGGATTTGGAGTCACTCCTTATATGACGAAACCATAAAAGAAGTGAAAACTTATAAATGCTTCAGGATGTTGCCAGGACAAGCAATGATAAAATGGTAAGAGAATGTGAATGTTAAAGTGTTTGAAGATCGCATTTACACACATGGACTTGCATTTAAGTCCTGGTGGTCATGAGTTGAGCCACTTCCTATATTAGTCTATGGTAGATACCAATACTCAGTGATCATAAGTGCAACAAATGAATGATGGTCATTAACTATCTCCGACTACACTACAGTAGGCTTCAAAGGACAGGTCCAAAGCATAGTGTATGCTTACCAGTAAGATTTTGGCAAATAATAACTCACACAGAACAAAAACAAAACACCTACAAACTATCAAGAAAGACAAAACATATGAGTCCCTAATCCAACGGAGGATTACTATGCTTAAAAGCCAACTTTACAACATCCAATCGTAAATAATATCAAAGATCTTCCATCTCCAATCATTAATATTACAAAACATGATTAACCGTTTAGTTATTCAAATGAGTAAAAAACCATTCATTACTTAACAAAGCTACAATGTGTAGGGGGTGGGGTAAACACTACAGAACTCTACCATCTTTGGTTGTCATTAAATCCCAAGCAGGGATTTCTTGAGTTGCTCTATCAGCCATTGATGATGTACAAGGCAACAAGTATGCAACAAAATTCTGTATATGAAGTTTACCTTTTAAACAACATTTTCAGTTGATCTGCGTCAAGGGAGGCCGTGGAGTTGAGCAAATCTTTGATTCATTACCCGTAAATGATTCAAACGAATGATTTTCTCTAAATTCTTCTAATAAACTCTCCATCGGCATTGCTTTAAGTGATTCTATGCTCATTTTAGTCGGAACATCAGCATTGCTTTTTATAGGAGTGTTTCCAGATGGCTCGTAATCCTGGATACATGAAACATGTCTCAGATTCTTTATGTTCATGTAACAAACCCCACGCTGACATTTTCGACCTATTCACTTATGAACGGGTCGAACTGGGTTATGTTTTAATGTCATATGTAAAAAAGCCCAAAAATTGATTTTTAGTTCCAACTTTTTAATCACTTAAATCAATTGTAAAAATACTATTGTAATTATTAAAAGCTTATTTACACTTATAGGAATAAAAAATAGCAAAGCAAAAAAAAAACATTTGTGGGTCAATCTGACCCAACCCATTACCATGTATTTCTGTTGAAACGTATCATGAGCCTTGTGCTCTATTAGAGAAGATTGTCTTGCATGACCTTCATGTAGGCTCTCAAGATTTTTTAATTGAGATTTTGTTGTTTCCTGTATAGCAGAAATGACTTTGATCTCTTGTTCTGATGTACCTATAATAGGTAACAAAATCACCAAAAAAAACATCACTACAGATAAAAAAGAAAAAAAAAATCAAGACTGAAAACACGTGTTTCACAAAAACATACTGTCTATGTGCATTGATAGATCGTCATTTGTCTTCGACACCTCATTGTCGGCAGTCTCCCTTAAAGAAATAATCTCATGGTCATGATGATCGTTAGCATCTAACGCACTCCTGCAGCATTCATAGTAGTATTAGTTAAATAAGATGATTAGAAGAGTTTTTTATTTCAATGATTGATGGGTTTGCATCATACAATGATTGATGATAGAGTTCGCATGAGACCATGAAATTAACATTAAATAAGATGATTAACCTGACAAGGGTATCCACTGCTGTGACGTGTTGTTTTCCCAATTCAATCACAGAATCATGTGTCGTTTTGGAATGCTTTTGAGCCGCTTCAGCAGTATCAACACTAAATGAAAATGCCACAAATTAAATATAGAATAATCAAAAAGTAAAGCTTGCAAGACCATTTTTGCTTACCATTTTTGTAGCACTGACTCAAAACGGCAGTGTTTTGCAGCAGCAAAATCTGCATTCTCTTTTGCATCATTTTCTGCTTGCAGACAAAAATCTTGCCATTTTCTTTTAGCATCTGATGTAGTTCTGTCTAAAGATGACACATGCCGTTCCAAAATGTTTTTGCTTCCTGCGGCAGTTTTTCTGATAGTTGCTAGCCGAGCATCCACCTGTCAACTCATACATCAACCATCAGTTTTTCTTCAATTGGAAGAAAAAGAAACAACAGGAACTAAAGAAAACAAACCATCTCTTTTTGACGATAAATATGGTTTGAGACCAAACTTGTAACATCAGCAATAAGTTTCTGTGCATCAGATTTTGAGTGTTCCTGGAAACACAATACAGAATGTAATGATATATTGGTTGTTTTTAAGAACTTGCAGTTAGCACTGTTATATATTTACCTCATATGTCTTCTTAAATTCATCAATGTTCTTCGTTTGTATCACATTGACTTGAGTGGCATGACTCCCTATCTCTTTTGATTCTTCCATCAGCTTTTCAAAGTATTGATTGATAAATTTGGAAATATCTGTTGTATGTCCAACACTGACACTAAATCTCTGAAAATTCAAGATCCAAAATAAAAATATAAATATTAAGAAATCATTTACTCTGACAGTGGAAAGGCAAAAAATGAGAAGAAAAGGCACAATATGTATATTATTTTTTTAGTCTCTCCTATTACTATAAATTATAATGATACTTATTACACTAAGCAACCAAATTACAAGACCATCATCTGAATTCTGAAACTAGTCCGAACCTCTAGGCATCACTTAGCATAACAATATTATTACCAAGCCTGAACCTCTTTAAACCAATTACCTAAGCTGCTCAACCCACCCATTTTGCTTCATTTAAAATAAAGACACCAACCTGTCGAAGCTCTTTAGCAAAATGTGCCATTTCACCTTGTTGAGTTGATAAAGAGCCTTGAATCTCATTGAATATAGAAAGTCCTTTGGCAGCTTCTTCAGCTAGTAGCTGGTTAAGAAAGTTAAGTGATTATGCATGCTGCTGATGCGTACAAATAATTAATAAAAACTTGGTATGTTTTTACTTACTTCTTCTACAGAACAAGCATTTGAAGAAACTAAAGATTTAACCTCCTCTAAGTTTGCGTTAGAGTTTGCTTTGTGCAAAAGTACAACATTTTGCAGTTCCTCAATGTGAGAAAGATACAATGCTCTTGAAGCACCAACTTTCTTTTTCAAGTCAATCATGGCCTAAAAACATACACCATATAAGCAATAAAGAAAAAAAATTGATGATGAAACTCAAGCAAATAAATAGTCAAAATACAACGACTAAACTCGAGCAGTACCTTATCATTAAGGTTAATGAAAGTGTGACAAAATTTCTCAATGCATTGTAACTGTTCGTTTTGTTGGAACATCGATGTAGCAACCGTGTTGCAAAGAGATTTTACGTCTTGTTTGAGCTCAGATCCAAATTTATTCACAACAGATCTGTTATTGGCATTCATTTTATCTTCTCTTGCTGCATAACATTTCAAGAAACATCTATTATTAACCTCGTTCTCAGAGAATCTCAGAGGTGGCAAGACGGGCAGGTTGAGTAACTGACCAAAAACAGTTCCGGTGTACCCTAAGACAACTTTTGCCCATTTCTAAAAAGGGTTCATAGATAGTTTGTGGCCTATTTATGATTACAAAAATGAAGTTAATGCAACAATAATTGAAGTATTTGAATATGAGGCGTTAGGGTAATGTATGTGTTAAAAATAATTGAAGTATTTGAATACGCGGCGTTAGAGTAATGTATTTGTTAAAAATAGGCTTTATGCAACTTTCAACCTGATTAAACTGATTGACCTGTTCCAGAAAGAACTTTTGTTTAACCCGTTTGACATAAATCGAAACTCCAACCGACCCATTCTCTAGTAAATAGGTCAAAGAGGAGAATGCCTACCGATCTTCATAAATAACGAAGCATTGTCCTTGAGAGATTTTTCTAACTCAGACCGCAGAACACAAGCTTGATTAGCCAAAGCATTTTCTGTTCACAAATTGGTCATTAGTATATAACTTATAAAAGTCCAAAGCTTCAATATCTAAAACAACACCATATACCTGCTTTTTTCTGTTCACATATAATAAAGTCCCGCTCCTTAATAGCATACTGACATCTTTTTACTTCTTCCTGAGCATTGGACAGCTCCTTTCTAGTTTTATCCAGGTTATTCTGAGAAACATAGATAATAGAAAGAGAGCAGGTGATAAGAACTACATAACAAGATAAAGATTCAACAGAAATGCATGTTATATTAGTTTGATTTACCTGGGTGGAATCAAGCTTGTCAGTCAAATCAGAGCACTCTTGAACACAGGCATTAAATTTTGTTTGAAACTCTTCTAATTGCTAGTGAAATAAAAAGTAAAATGTGAACAACTTACTTAGTGTGAAAAATATATAAAATTAATAGAGATAATACCTTTTGTTGGTTTTCTATCTTAACTCCCATTTGCTCAATCTGATCTACCATCGACTAAACAAAGAAAACAATAAAATCATATACATGCATCAACTTATTCACACAATTCAAACTTATAAGGAAGAAATCATGATTGATATAAAACTATCAAAAATAAAAAGTGAATACTGAAAAACAGTTTAAAACCTTGCGCTCCAACTGCTCTTGATAGTATCGCTCTTTTGGTATATAAACACCATTTTTCTCACGTGTGGCATAAACCTCTGCAAGTAGAATAAGTAGACAAGCTAAGTATCATTTATGCCTTGTCCATTCACTTTAGTCTATTCATTGCATTAAAAAAAATCATTTGTTATACCTCCTTTAAGCCTTTCAATTTCCCCATACAGATCTTTTATAAGAGTTGTTTTCATCATCTTCTGATTTACCTGAAAGAGAAGTCAGAAGGGGGAGAGCATTAAACTTAGCAAAACTGACTACACTACATCAATCATACTTCAAACCATAACTTGTTATACATAAAATTCTTTTAGTATCATATTCAGTAAAGCACAGATTAAATAATTTACTTGCCAGCAAAAGGCTATGTATTCAAAGAAAGTGGACACCACCCCGGCTAGATTATGAAACTATTAACAATGTATGCATAAAAATGATAATGCTTCACTCTCAAGTCTCAACCCAGAAAAACAACAGAGACTATCTTACATTTAAGTGTGTCAAACTAAATCACTAATAATTTGGTCATTAAAATGTGAAAATAGAAGCTAACCTCTGGCTTGTTCTTAATATTTTTGGCCCTGTGAGCATAATCCAGGGTGCTCAGAGTCTCCTCAAGACAATGAACAGCAGGGGATACTGTAGCAATAATACATGTTTTGGTCCTTCCACCCAATGAGTCACGCAGTAGACGAGTCAATTTGCTATCTCTGTATTACATAAAACACAAAAGTTAGAACTTGAACATCATCATTTATCAACACTAGAGAAGAGTGAAACTACTTGATTTTAAAATGTATAGCAACTGAGAATGACAAAGAAATAACATTTCATCCAAACCTATATGGGATGTGCCCAAGATGCTCAACTAGAGCGGTTATTACTCGTCCTAGAGTAAGTAAACTTTTGTTTATTTCTCCAGCTTCTCTTGCACGGCCCTGAACATTTAAAAATTTTATAAGGTTACAAAAAAGTAGATATAAGGGCAGGTTCCCAAGTGTAAGAAAAAGAGCACTTCACAATCTTGATTTTTCAAAAAGATTAAAACCTTGGTAACTTAGTTACCTCCCTAGCTCCAGATCGAGAAATATTTTCAGAACCAGCTAAATCAACCAAATTCAGTTTGCCACATTTGATCAGTTCTTCACCTTCTGGGTTAGCCTCTTTGATGTGTATAGTTATAGAAAACAGAGAATGTGACCGACTGAAAAAACAAGCAGTTATTAAAGAAGTTCACAAAATTTCATCTTTACAACTAAAGATAATACATGATGTCTCAAGACCTTGATTGCTTGTTTAACAAGGTTTCTGCAGTTTTACGTTTTGCAGAGCCTCTTTCCAGTAGAGTAAAAATTTCACTAGCACTTGTCACAATCTCTTCTTCTAATCCTTTTACAAGAACTCCTCCTTTACCATCTTCCATAAGTGGCAAAAGCTTTTTCTGTTTTTCCTCGACAACTTTTGAGATTTCTTCAGGAGCAAGTAAGTCAGTGATCTCCTCGTTATATAGCTCCAAAAAAGTTACTTTAACACTATACTCGGCATTTTGGTGCTCTAAAGTATCAAAAATTTGTTTCACAGCTCTAGGAATCACTCCAGCACCAGACGGCAACACTCCTTTCGGCCCACTCTGTTATGGAATTAACCAAAGAACACAAATTGATAGTAACAAGAATATAATAAAATGAACTATATAAACAAATTTAAACGATATGACCAACCTTTGTCCTCTTACAATCGCCCTCCATGGTGTAAGTTTTCCCCGTCCCTGTCTGACCGTAAGCAAAAATCGTACAATTAAATCCTTCTAAAACTTCATTTACTATAGGAATGACTGCTTGCTCATATAAATCCTTTTGATGAGCATTAGGTCCAAAAACCTGCATACAAAAAGACAATGACAGTTCATTACTAAAACTTCCCCTGCACCATCAGATCCTTAAAGCTCAAAATTTTCTTATATCTAATGAATATAAACCTCAAAGCAAGCTCATATAAAATATTCCGTTTACGATGCCATAATTGATTGTTGATATAACAACACAACATGATCAACAACTAACTGATGCAATCACATGTTTTTTGTTTATGCAAGTCAGTACATTTTAAAATCAATGCTGAATGCATCATCAAATCAAAACAATCAACAAACCCTAATTTTAAGCATCCTCAACACACAAACTCACAACGCGTGCAAATTGTGACAAATTAGCACAATACAAACTGAAACATGACTAATTTAGTAAATCAATACCTTGTCGAACGTAAAAACCCTATCAATTTGCTTCCCCGCAATATTCTGCGAAACCGCAACTTCTCTCTGCTGGTCATTACAAGTGACCACATGTGGTGCATTGCTCCGTAACTCATCATCACTAAACGGCCTAATAAAACATCAAAACCAAATCAAACTACCATGAAATGATCACAAATTGATATCTGAATTACAAAAAACACCAAACAGAAACCCTAACAAACCATATTTCTTCAATCAAGTATCAAAAGGAAATAAAGTAGACTGACAGTACCTGCAACGAAGAAGGACCTGAACATTGACGCCTTTGTCATGGCGGCTGGACATTTTTACATACAACAGTTGAGATGTGTGTTGTAAGATCGATGCAGTGTTGTTGTTGTTTTCAGGTTTTGTGATGAATTGGATTTGGACGGAACGTTGTGTTGTTTCTGATAGATCGACGTTTTTTGAAATATTTGAGGCCCGCTCTCTTTATGTTCGATCTGACGGTTGTTACTTGGGGATTTTGATCCGACGGTTTATGTGGTGCCAAGATCTGGATCCAGGTGCTGGATTGACGGATATGCCCTCGGGCCGGGTTTTTTTATGGGTCTTGTTATTTTTTTCATTTTGGGTTGTGCTATGTGCCTGTGTGTAAGTGTATGGTGTCATTGGATCATAATTTACAATTTTTGTAGCGGTTTTAAAGATCTTTTTTATGAGTTTTTTATGTATTTTTTTTAATAATCCAACTAAAATCGTTCTTTATTATAATTATACTAGTTTAGTGTCCGCGCTACGCTCGGAAACACAATTCAAATGATACTTTTAAGGATGTTCATGAATGTTCCATTCAGTTTTGAGACAAAACCGTGGTAAAAGCTATGAAAAAATGTTACATAAAATTTTTTTGTTTTGCTATATTATATAAGGATATACTTAAAAAAATCTCAAATTTAATTCCATATATTTATTTTTAATTAGATTCAGTCAACGTTAAAATAATTCCGTTAAAATATTTTATTATATATAAAGATTTTATTATATAAGGATATATTATTAAATAAGGATATACTTAAAAAAATCCGTTAAAATATAAGGATTTTATTATATAAGGATATACTCTTACATCAATCGACAGAGAGCTTTTTCGAGATGTAAAAATTTTAATAGTGCTTCAATCGGATGTAAAAATTTAACCAAATAGTGTTTCAATCGGATGTAAAAATTTTATCGTTCAGAGAGCATTTTCGAGAAAACTTTTACATCAATCGACACGTATTATCCTTCCGAACAAAATGTCTAAAACATCGGTCTTGAATTTGAAAAAACTTAACGGCGTTAAAAAAATTTAACGACGGGACCAGTGGTTACCAAAGTGATAAAAGTTGAGACCGTTGACAACCAATTTAATAGTTGGGACCGGTAGAAGACAAAAGGTGATAATTGGGACCGGTAGAAGACAAAAGGTGATAGTTGGGACCAGTAAAAACCAATATACGTAAATAATACAAGCGGAAAGTGAATACGATTGTCAGTCCGCCACATACACGTAGTTTTTAATATATATTTTTGGCCAGCCTTATTTTCTCCATCTATCAGCAGATCTAGATGGGTCAAATGGCTGCTGTTAATTTTAATATTCTGTTCAAAATGATGTTCCATGAACCAATTTTATATAAGCTAATTAAAGTTTTGTTCAAATGATAGATTAAATGAAGCTACCTGTACAAATTTCTATCTTCATTGGTTCAAATTTCGACCACTTACTATTTTGTTCAAGATTTCATTTTCCAATTTAAACAAGCTAATGTTTGGTTTTTTTCAAATTTCCACATAAATCACCTAACTACTACAGTAATATATAGCATCCAACATGTGATTGAATTCTTAACCTTATATTGTTCCGGACGTCCGAGGGAGATCAAATATGAAAATAAGAGATTAGCTATTTTAAATCCAGAGTTACACGCGTGACAACAACCCATATTCACGTACTTGATACAAATAAAATACCATATTTTTATTAACATCAATCTATAACATTTTCATGGTGTTATGATGAGTTGTATATATATAAGATAAAACAAGAGAAAAAATATAGTATTTTTACTGTAAATTTAAGGATATAAATAAAATAACAAACACAAATATTTTCAAATGTAGACATACCTTCAATTTGGTTTAGTTCAAATATTTGACCATTGGACACATCAAAGTTTGACTCAAAATTCTAAGTGACAAAATAGTGTGGTCAAATGCTCTGATCACATATACTCATCGTATATGTGATGAGAATTGGTGTTTGACTCCTTTATAACCTCTCCAACCTATCTTACTCATCGTTACATAAATTATTCTGATTATATATACGATCTTAAATGTCCTCGTTTGACACTTGATACCTATAACGAATAAACCTTTGTCCCCCCAAGATTATTACTCGTATTTTTGTAAAACAATTCAGAGTTATTAGTTGTTATTTTTATATCAGATTTGTTATGTTTTTTTTTCTTTTGTTTTCAATTCGCTATAACTTTTTATTATTGAGACGGTATACATGACTATACAAATGACCACGCTAGTAATCTTTTTCCTTTTAGAATGATTATATATCATATGTACTCTCTCGAGTGCTTGGCTTTCACTTGTCATCTAGGACACGTTTATGTACCACTAAAGTTGATTTGTACATCATCAAAGTTGTTTATCTTTTATGATTTGACATTATATATTATAATATAGAAATCATGCACCTTCGTAAAAGACGAATTTCATAATGGATTTCACTAGGATGACTAGTTTCGGTACTGATTTTGAGAAAAAAAGTAGGTATTGAGTACCGTATCAAATTTTATTGTTACCAGTATTTCAGTACTCATAAAATGTTGGTATTGATTTTGTATGACTTTTTTTTACAAAATTTCTTCACTCATTTCGGTTTAATTTTATACTTATCTATATAACTTTTGTTTAAAAACGGCGGTTGGTGCAACAGCCCATGACCAAAGTACTTAGAGGTGCAAGGACATATATCGAAACCTCAGTTCTAACACCAATATGTGTTTTTCGTTGGGACTGGGACTCCCCCGATACTGCATACGTAGCAGAGGCTTTTTATATACGGATGATTGTAAGGATCAATATAATATATCTGAAAATAAGAAAAGAGTTGAATGATTGTATAAATTAAGTAAGAATCGTATAAAATTCATTCGATTTAAAAATTGAAAATCTCAAAATAATTACCAAATTACTTAAATTTATAGAGAAAACTCATTTATAACATATACGTTCATAATATCCCCAGTTATTTCAAACAAATAAATACAAACATATTTTTTGGTAATCGGTACCATAAGGTACTAACTGCTAAAGTATCGGTATCGCCTAGTAATGGCCATGAAATTTGACAGTATCAAGTACTGGTATCGATACCGATACTCGATACCAAAAGCTTGTCTTTAGATTTCACTCTAACACGTACTCTATGTATATTCATATCTGTTTTAACATTGTTTTCTCTAACACTTGAAAACACGACATTTTATCGCATCCTAATAACTTGTTGGATTAAGAGTACGTGTTATTGTGTAACGTTCACTATGGTATGAAATATAATCAGATATAGGGAAATGTCATATAAACATAATCAAGATCAATTTTGTTTTAGTTAGGTCACTCAATCATATTTTACTCAAATTGGGTGACTAAGCCTCCAAATGAAACAATTGCTAGGATTTGTTTGTGTCAATAAATGAATTAAGGAGAAGATTTGGGTTCGAAATATTTAATATATGTAATTATATTAAAAATTTAAAAACATGTTAATTATATTAAAAAATGAAAGTCTGTCCGGCCATGAAAGTGACTCATGAACCTGTGTAAGAACCGTGAACCAGTGTTGAGCGACACCCACCATGCTCAATTGAGCCAAAGGAAGACGAAGAGGATCAGGGGTTTTGTTAATATTAAAATAGAGTTTAGCCTTTTGAATCCAACCCTGTGGATCAAACCCAGTGAACTTAGGACGAACCTGAAGACGAATCAGATTTACGACTAATACCAGAGAAAATATCACCGTCAAACCCTGATCCTAAGGATTCATCGGAGATCTTCTTCTTCTGCTGCTGCACATTACCGCTTCACATTAGCATCAAAAATGTAAAAAATAATTCATAACTGAAAACGCAAAAAAACATGCGAAAAAACATGTTAATAAATGTATAATTTGAATAAAATATGAAGTAATGAAAGTGAGGGACTTAATTGGAACAATTTTTAAACTTAAGTTACTTAATTAGAACAAAATTGAAATTTGATTATGTTTTAAAAAATTACCCACAATCAATTTATATATAACTTAAGCCACTCCTGGCCATCCCAACACCCTCTAGCTAACGAACGAAGGAGATAAAAAGTTCATAGCTTATTATATAATACACATCGACATGTGTGCAAGTAACGATTACAATTTCAAACTTATTTTTCAACATTTAATCTGCTTGTGTAGAAAATTTCTAAAATGTATGATATTCATCATAGGTTGCAAGCAAAGAACTACCAAAATAAGTTTCTTGTGGTGAAAACCAGTGAGATTGTGACCCGGTACCTTCTCTTAGGTTGCAAGCAAAGAACTACCAAAATAGCCTTGATGTAACTTCTTATTCAAACTATCTTACAAGTAACTAAAATATATATAGACGTCGTAAAATTCAAGTGTAGATCTATCATAACTATACGCTTAAGATTGTCCTTGATTTAACTGAAGAGAAAGTTAAAAATATATTAATACTTTTTTACCAATCAAATTTCTCGTATTTATTATTATCAAATAATATGTTTTATACTTAAATGATTTTTTTTACTTTTTACGGAGTATCTTTTTAGAATAATATAATATTAATTCACTCCTAATTAAATTACACCAAACAATTAAAATCCATTTTGAAGTCATTTTCCACCAAACTTCCAATTTGATATCATTAGCTGGATGGCATGATTTCAATTTTCAACCCATGGCCATGAATGGAAACATATATAAGTCAATAAACATGCTTTAATAACTTGTACAAGGTGCAATAAAGATGGTACTTTTGATAACCAACCAAGATGAAGAAAAAGGAAATGCTACAGGAAGAGCCAACTAATTAATAATAATGGGCTTTTAACATAGATTAAGAGGCAACTACATGTATGCACCGACGTACTTATTTAGATATACTTAATAATCATGAAATTAGCCAATTAGGAGTAGGTAAACCAAAAAATTAACAAGAGGGACAATATTATAATGAACAAAAATGAAAAAAATTGTTTATGGGGTTGGTACCAAGAAAATTTTGCAAGATTGTTTATTTTGGATTATTTACCGCCATGTTCTTGCATGACATAAAGTGAAACACAAAAGATCAACTAGAAAAATCCAAAAGAAGTTGTTTATGAAAAAACTCATTAGTTAAAACACTTGTTTTTCTAAAATTTGAAAGAAAAAATTTGAAAATGTTTGATTTAATGGCATACACTATTCATAATTCATGTGTTGTGCTGTTAAAATGAAAACAATCGAAATTAATAAATCGCGTAGTTAACTTGTTGGTAAGTTGTAACAACGTCCGGGGACATTACGTACTATCTGGATACTACTAGCTAGTCTTACAACTTGTTATAGTTCAAGCCATTTCCTTCGCCCGTTGATCCAACTACGAGTCTACGGATTCTTGGATCGGCTTCGGTCTCCTTATATATAAAATAAAAATTTTAAAAATTAAGATTTGAAAGTCTTAGAAGGAAAAAAATAAGGCAATGAAAGGTTAAGAAAATTTTGAAAATATGAAGAAAAAGATCTAGTATAAAAACAAACACCAACACATTATCTTCTAAATCCAAAAGGATAATATTGATAACAAATTAATCTTGAAAACCTAAAAGGGAGTTGCAAAAAACACAACTTCTCACTTTTTAACACACACATTAATTTCTTGACCCTAAATAAACTCTTCAACAAGATGACTTATATCAAACTTCCCATTGCAACATTCCACCACACTTACAACCTCTTGGAACGCGTTCACACTGCATGGAACAACCAAGCCATGCTTCTGCTCGAACCCAAACTCGTCCGAGGCTTTGTCTAATAACATCTTGAACAAAGGGTGCGATAAGTAGCCCGTGGGCACCACGAACCTACGTCTTTCTTCACCTATGTAAAGTGCAAGAAACCCTGTTGGGGTTGAACATGCCTCTTCTTTATCTTTGAGTAGGTGCTCGTGGTGCGATTGTTGATCAGTGACACTGCTAACTTTCACTTTGACTTTCTTAGCGAGTTTCTTGACTGAACCCATCTTTGCCAACATGTTGTTTTTGGGAGAATTAATTAAAGAGAGATTTGAGTGATGAAATAGGGGAAGAAGATATGGGGAGTATTAGTATGTTATATGTAGTGTAGTGCAAGAGGGAGAAAGGGAAATGTGTCAAAAATGGTCAACTTGTTGAATTATAAATAAGAAGATGTGAGGCTTGTGAGTTATGATTGTGTTGGTATCCTTGTGTCATGGGAATCTCTTTATCTTACTTTGAGATGTCATCTTTCTTTGTCTTGATTAACTTGTCTGATTAGTTACAATTTGTGTACGGTAACACATCTATAATGAATTTTAGTTTCTTTGTAGGTACTTATAAATATATAAGGGCGAGTTGAATTAATTACCACTAAATATTTAGAAATTGATGTCCATTTATTAAGAAATGTAGCATTTTGTAGCCTTTTTTACATAAGTTAGGCCCCTTTTAGAAAATAAAATAAAAAGTTTAAATTTTGTAAAAATTCTAAGAAGTATTTGTAGTTTATCCGCTGAGGTCAAGTTATTGAATATCAAGTTGGTGAAAAGTTATTTTAGCAAAGATATTTTTGTTGATTTTATGTCTTCACATGTAAAACATATATATGTCAGTTCTTTAATTCTTTAAATGTTAATAACTTTTATATATATATAAATAGGGGAGGGATCAAGAGAGAACTCAATATTAAGTTGAGAACTAGAGAACTCCCAAAAGACAATGGATGGAATTTTAAAGTGGAGGGGCAAAGTTGGAACTTTAAATATATAAAACTTTACACATTTCTATCTTTTGCATACGTTAAGTTTTTAAATTTTTTTTCGAACCATTAGATCAAGAATTTTAGTATCTTTCATTTGAGTATAAATAACGTTATAAAAAAATAAAATTTTCACGTTTTTTTAATTTCAATACTTCATATATGTAGTATACGATATTATATGTTTTTAAATTGGGGAATGTGAATATAGTGTTGTTATGCACCTAAATTACAAGACAACCCATCAAAGTAGTACTTTGATAAATTAACAAAAGTTCCATGATATTGATGTTGATGAAACCATCACAAAAAAACAACACCATCATGCCTTAATTCTAAATTTGGATTTTTCTTATATGATCGTACTGATATTGCTAGCAATTACTTGGTTCACGTTATGTGATGTGGTATGAATATGTGCAGCAGGGGCGTATCATAATAACAATTATACGAGTCATGTTATATTAATCTGTTAGTTAGAATTGAGAAGCCAAATTGACGTACAATCAATTTTTAAAGGGCGAGTAATCATTTTCTTAAAATGAATGACGATTATTGAGTAAATGGGAAAGCGGAGAATTATGATCTAAGAGAAGAAAAGTGAGTCGTCCATTAAAATTGAATAAAGACCAATGAGTTAAGTTTTCTAATAAAAAATAATGTAAGTTATTTTATCAAAACTACGTAATTTTAATGGTTTACGTGTAACTTAAGTGCATAACATCACCGTATTCACTATTCCCTTTTAAATTTTATAGTGTTGAATATATGCAGTATCGTATACTACATATATGTAGTATCATGCTACTACATATATGCAGTATATGCAATACCGATGCATTATTATCTTATAGTTTGAATTTCAGGTTTATTTTATTTTGTTATGATATTTATCGTTTATTTATTAGTTTATTATTATCTTTATGTTTAGACATAGTATAAGTATTGATTTTGTTTTCATTTGTAATAATTTTTTTTAATATGGAATATTATGAACTTTGTTATTGGTCATTTGAGATCGTATTATACTTTAAATAATTATTAGACTCTTGAGCCATTTGGTCGTTTCAAAAAATACATAAAGTACAATTATACTACATATATGTAGTATCAAAAAAACTAAAACGTGATTTTTAAATTTTTTTTATATAAATAACGTATGAATAAGTTATTAACGTTTAAAAAAATATATAATCAAATACAATATCGCAATACTACATATATGCAGTATGAAAATTAAAAAAACGAGAAAAAAAATATTTTTTATAACGTTATTTATACTCAAATGAAAGATAATGAAATTCTTGATTTAGTGGTGCAATTTTTTTAAAATAATATTAACGTATGCAAAAGATAGAAATATTTAAAGATTTTTATATTTAAAGTTCTAATTTTACCCCCTTCCTTTAAAATTCCATCCCTTGTCATTTTGGTAGTTCTCTAGT
The DNA here is from genome assembly GCA_030867185.1 of Tagetes erecta. Classification (NCBI taxonomy): domain Eukaryota; kingdom Viridiplantae; phylum Streptophyta; class Magnoliopsida; order Asterales; family Asteraceae; genus Tagetes; species Tagetes erecta. Next base: position 13,761,270 of record CM061494.1, read on the forward strand.
TCTCAACTTAAAATGAGTTCTCTCTTGAACGCTACCCTATATAAATATATATATATATATGTATGACATTATTTAAAAAAACTACATCATAAAAATAAGAGTTTTAATATCTTTAAATGAGTACTTTTGTCATTATATAAAAATACAAACAAATTGCCATTTTAGTTTTCGCTACATAAATTGACTAAACTACCCATGTTGTTAACAACCAAAACTAAGGGACTGTTTGTTTACCTCTTAATGGGTCACTCCGACATTAACAACTCATCTCTCGATCTATACTAACAAACTAGGTTTAAATCCCGTGTGTTACACACGGGTTAAATATTTAAAAAGAATTTATAACTATTATGTTTAAATATTTGTAAATTTTTAATATTTTAGTATCGGTCCATCAACTCATGTATGGTGAGATTTTTCATTCAATTTCCCTTTTAAAATTCCTATTATCTATATAATAAATTAAGGTTTTAGGGGGGCAATTTTTAGGGGGAATTTTTGTATAAAAGGAAGTTTTAGAGGTAAGATATAAAATATCATGCATAAGTTGATGAAACAAAATATCTTTAAATATTAAATATTTACAAATTTTTAAACAAAATTATTATGATTTTATAAATATTATTATTTAACCCGTATGTAACACACGGGTGTTAAACCTAGTAATACATATTATGACAACTACATTTACGTAAGCTCGACCTCATACATTCACCAGTAAATATATAATTATCAATCTACGTAGTCTTGTTTAGCACATGATAAGTTTCTAAAAAAAACAAAAATTAGCCATTCAAATGAGAAGAGAAACAAATTAAATATTTTGAAGATTCTATTCACACCAAAAACGTTGGCTATAATCTCATACTAGAAACAATTATTACGAGAATTAAAATTGAAATATGGATAACTATATAAATATCATTTCCTTATTTTGTTTATTTGTATATTTAAATAAGGCCTTGTCTATTCACACACCCTAAAATTTTATCCACACACCTGTTTTAAAACCAGGCGTCACGGATAGGCCTTGATGCGGCGCCTGAGTCACTTTTCTGTCAACGTCAACTGAGGAATGTCGTAAACGAGGTGGAATTCGGTCAAACCTGGACATATGCGCCGCATATATGACCTAGGCGTCGATGATGTTGTTGGCCGCATATATGACCCAGGCGCCACGCCGAGGGTCATGCACGGCACATAAGGGTGTTGAAGCGTGATTGACTACGTTCGAGGATGTGTCTGGGATAAGAAGTAACCCAGGCGCGACGTCGAGGTTTATGTGCGGCGCCTGAGGATGTGCGAAATAAAAACATGGGGTGTGTGAATAGGATATGGGGTGTGTGAATAGGATGACCCTTAAATAATCTTATAAGAGTGTGGTTAAGATGATAGTTGTAATTTTTAAAGACTTAGTTTGTTCCACGGCATGGCAATAAAACTCATACTTGGAGTAACTTAGGTTCAAGTCTGACCTGAAAGATTTTACATGGAATTGTTAAATGGAATTGTTAAATATTCTTGCTATGGTTGAGATGATTCTTCGACTCCAAATATTCTTGATTTATGAGATTCCTTTTATCTGAAAGTCTCTACTGCGATTGTAACTTTGGAAGTCTCACTATGCCGCTTATAAGCGTCATTATAGGTCTTACAGTTGCACTATCCGGTGTTCTAAAAAAATGTCTTTTCTATTGGCGTGGTTATTATTTTTTTTGTCTTGGCGTCTTGTTAAGGTTGAGTTTCATGATTGTTGTTAAAATTATCGTTAAAAAAAGTTTAACATAACTTATCTCTTCCTTCTACTTTAATAAGAGTAAATTGTTTCCACATGAACATGATGACAAGTGTCTTCACCATAATCAATCACATTTTTCTCCCTTTATTCAATAAATTGATAATTTATAAGTTAGTTTTTCATAAATTCAATCATATCTTATATTATCAAATCAATTTAAAACTTTGTATCTTAATTATCAAGTAATAGTATTTTCTTTTAAACCATATAATACACGAGTGTCTAACATTCGTATCTTAATTATCAAGTATTAGTATTTTCTTTTAACCCATCTAATATATGGGTGTCTAACATAGTAATCTAGAATTTGCTACTAAGTCAATAACAACTAGATATTTGACCCGGCGAAGAAAAAATTCAACTAGATATTTTACACGCGACACATGATGTGATGCCAACACGTTATACTAGGGTATCAATTCCCGACATGACACGAAACACGACCGGAACACGACACGCAAGTAATTATGTTTTGGGTTGACAAATATAAACTGTTTAAAAATACGGGTCATGTCCGGGTTGACCTGTATAAAAACAGGTCGTTTTCAAGTTGAATAATTTAAAAAACAGGTTGATCCGCCAACCCGTTTGATTTCAAATTAATTCTTCTTTTTTTCTTTTCAAAAAATGAGTGTTAAGTTTTATCTTTCGTATTAATACTCACAATAAAAAAATTCATTACTACTTAAATCATTACTACTTAATTTTTTTATTTTTACATCTCTAAAGTTAAGTATTTAATTATTTTTTTCTTTGTTATAAATGAATTTAATTTGAAAAATATGCATTAGGAATTGAATTTAAATAATTAGAGGGTTAATTATGAAAATCGTTTTCTAATTAAAAACAAATATACCTAGTTGTCATACACAAGCTCTTATATTAAAAATGTCACCCTTAACCGACGTACACAGCAATCCCCTTACAACCGTAAGTTTATTTAGTCATTTTGATAAATGAATTAAAACGGTCATATTCGGGTTGACCCGAATATATGTTACCCGAGCTAGGGTTAAAAAAAATTTACACAAATAGGAATATGTGTCAACGGGTTAGGGTTGCATAATTCAACCCGTCAACCCGTGCGCGATCCTTCAACCGGCTAACCGTCAACACGATACGATTGGCGCTGCTAGTTTTTACCTTGTTACACATGTTACGGTGATGAAATTAGTATCTAGTGTTCTCACATGACATTAATGCTTTTTACTTTGCCACACGAGTTATATACATGGCATTAATATCACTAAACATAAATTTAAAAAATAATGTATAAGGTGTTACAAGTTACAATATGAAATCGTGAAAAAAAAATAAACACATGAAAAGAAGAGAGAGTACGTGACAATGAATTAAAAAACTGAGTCCTAATAATAAAATTTTTGGGAAAAAAATTTGCATGGCAGAAAACAATATTTGTAATTCATTATATAAGTATTTTGATCTTTAAATATTTAAAATAATCTCTTCAAATATTAAGAAAATTATATCAAAAGAGTAAAATACATGAAGTATTTCACGGTTGCCTATTTAGGCATCATAGAGTATGACTGGTTGGTGTGTATCTAAATGGACAGGTGGTTATTACTTATTAATGACGATATATAAATCATAATTGACGGATGGGATAATAAATGTTATTCTATCTCACCTATAAATTTCAAATATTAATTTCCGTATTTAAAAAATATATACACTTAATAAATATCAAATCTATTGTACTTATTATAATAAAGGTCAATAATTTTTTAACACGTTATTTTTAAAGTCATCTTTATAAGTTTTTAATACACTTGTATTAGTGACACTAAATCTTGAATTCTAATCTTATAATTCAAATCTCTTACAAGTGAAATATACATAGTGTAATTTAATTATTTAATGTTATGTATATAATCGTTAAAATTAAAAAGTAATATTTGCCGATTTTTGCCAAAAAGGTTTATGATTATTAGTAACATTTGTGTTTAAAACAAATATATATAATCGTTAAAATAAAAAAAATAATATTTGTCATTTTCTGCCAATAAAGTTGATGATTATTGGTAACATTATCCTTTTATTGAAAGTGCAATGGAAATGAACAGTAGTATAATGATGTACTAATGTCATGCATGAAGGTACAACATATGCTGCATATTCTGCTTCTACATTACATGTATTATCCTTCCGATCAAAAGGTTTAAAACATCGGTCTTAAATTTGAAAAAAACTTAATGGCGTTAAAAAAAATTTAACGACGGACCAGTGGTTGCCAAAGTGATAAAAGTTGAGACCGTTGGCAACCAATTCAATAGTTGGGACCTGTAGAAGACAAAATGTGAAAGTTAAGACCAGTGAAAATCAATATACCTTTTAACTATTTCACTTTACCTAGAACTCATCTCAATTTATTAGAATTTCACCTCAAACAAACTTCAATCCATTTTTTTAATAAAAAATGAAAACTAGCCAACGAGGGAAAGAGAAGCTCACAATTAACGGTCAAACAATGAAGAAATGATCGGGGTGTGACTCGGTAAAACTTCTCCTAGCTTCATCCTAATTTTTCAACCCTAGGACGGGTGGGATAGTTTTACCGTCGGCCCTGAATCGGCCCCTATCCATCCCATGTTCGCTTAGTTTACACTAATTAAGTTACACCATAACTCATTACTAAAATTCAAATTCAAGACGTAATGCTCAAAAGATAATTACGTTAGTCACTAATTGAAGAGTAACTCATTAGCATTTCAATTATTCTTGATTTGTTTATAGTAATAAAATGATAAGTCAAAATAGGATAAGCATGATTGATTGAGTTATTGGATTTAATCACCTCCAACTGTTGGTTATTGGCCGTTGTCACCCTCAAGTATCACTTTGGCCAATATAACTCCCAACTAAACACTTTGGTGTCCGTATCACCAAAAGTCAACAAATTCAAGTCACTTTTGGTTAACTTTTGATTATTTTTTGTTAGCTTTTGGTGTTACGGACACCGTATCACCAAAAGTTAACCAATTCAAGTCACTTTTGGTTAATTTTTGGTTAATTTTTGGTTAATTTTTGTTAAATTTTGGTGATACAGACACCAAAGTGTTTAGTTGGGAGTTATATTGGCCAAAGTGATACTTGAGGGTGACAGCGGCCAATAACCAATAGTTGAAGGTGATTAAATCCAATAACCCTTAAATTTAAATCTATGAAAATGGGGTGAACCCCTTACCCAACTAATCATAACAATAACAATAACATGCATGATTGAAAGAGAAGTATGTGAAAGGTTCTTCCACCAACAAATCTTGGGGCGGTACTCTTTGTACTTTAAAGTGTCTTCTTCCACTGTCGTAATATTCCAAAACCAATTAATCACAAACCTACAAATACATGTTTTAAATATAACTAGTAGGGTATTAATTAATGTCACTCTTCCCTAATATAAAATTTATTATGGGTTTAAGAATTAAGAGATTGACTACTAGACGGTCCTGAAGGTCCTTACTAACGACGAGATGTTAATTGCTAAATAAAAACTTCTTGAGATACATTTGGTGATAAGATGCATTCATTCTATTCTAAGAGGTAATGGTTTAAATCATGAAGGTGTAAACATTCATAGTTCATATTAGTAGTTTGAGTAGATTAGAGGTTGTTATAGCAAAATTTTGTAAATAAAAAGCTAAAGCTAATTTAAAAGTTTATATAATAAATTAAGGTTTTATTAGGGTGGTAACTTTTCGGGTAAAAAGATTTGTTTTTAATTTAAAGTTTGGGAGAGAAATTAAGTGAAATTTTTTACTATGAATGAGTTGATAGAGCCATATGTTAATTGTTAAATATTTACAAATCTTTAAACATAATTATTATAAATTGTTTATAAATATTATTATTTTAACCCGTGTGTAACACACATGTATTAAACCGAATAAGATAATATGATAAAGTATATCTAAACATACACCTAGTTTTGATCTCCTATTGATCGAACAATTATTCTGCGAGTTTGATCTTAATCTCAAGTCATCGATTTCGTTCACAAAAAGATCTAGAGGTCGCTTAGTTTAATATTTTACGCCTTGGACGTGTCAATCTAGACACGAGAAGCATTAAAGAGAAAGACTTGTGGCTTCTAATGATGTGAAGCAATGGGCATAAGTAAGGCAAGCAATGAGCTTACACATTCCTTTAACTTCTAATTGAAAAGGTTCGTGTCCTCTTCCTATTGAACCAAATGTTTGTATCTTTCTACTTTGTCACCATTGCAAGTTTGACCATTTAACTTAACTTTAATATATTTATAACTTTAACCTTTAACTTATAGCGTTGATATATTTACGACTTTAACCCACGGTACTTTTGATTTGATTAACATTTTAACCTCCACATTGACATATTTACGAATTTAATTGACCCCCCCGACTTTCTCATGCAAACGTGAAAACAATCATGAAAAAAGAAGAATATCATCAGACTAATAAAGACGCAGCAGAGTTGATTTGGTTATCATTTTGACCTCTGAATTTCAGTATATCTCCGTTTTTTACGCATTGCGACGACTTTACACGTAACGTGCGTCACATGAAATATTTTTCTATCAACGCGTGTGACGAGGTTACATACACAAAACCTGACCGTCATATCATATTGCCATTGCCAGGTCTTATATCTAATTTAGCCTGATTAATATTTATCAGCATATATTATTATTATTCTCAGAGTAGTGAATATAAGCTATCATGCATGGCTTGATGTTAATCACCTTAATAATGTTCTTTTTAGAAGAAAAAAATCAAACTTAGAGTTTAATTAGGTTTTATCACTTTATATTGTGAATGTTATTGCGAAAAATAACGATGTCATAACCATCAACCCGATTTGTCATCTTTTTCAAACTTGATTCACTATTGAAAATTAAAAAAACTTGTGTGATTAATGATTTGATCTCAAAAGGTCAACTAATGTAAGGTGTTTTCACTATTGAAATGTAAGAAAATTGTGTGATTTAATCTCAAAAGGTCCACTAAAGTAAGGTGTTTTATTTCATTTAAATGTAATGTTTAGCTAGAATTATCTTCACTGCTTAAAAAAACTAAGAATTATCTATCTTCATTTTTGGATTTTATCTTTTAGGATATGCTATTAGTTAGAGCTTTTCATAACTACACTTTTCATCCCTTGTTCCATTAAAAGATGGAGATACATACAAAATTAGGAGTCAAGGTCGATGATTTAAGTCGTAAATATGTCAAAGTAGAGTATGAGGATCAAAGTTATAAATTGGCTAAAGTTGAAGGATTAATTAATACACAATGTCTCCACCAACCTTGTGTACGTATTAGTATTATTTGGTTAATAACTCGTGTATTACACGGATGAAAATGTAACAATATGTAATAAAAAACAAGTTTTTTAATTAAATAACAAAAAGAAATTAAATAAAAATAACAAAAATATTAATACATATTTGTTTCAAATAACTTACAAACAAGCTCAGATTTAGTGGTAAAACTTGTGAATCTTAAATGATGCGTTATTTTTCTTTTAGTAATACAGAAAATATTTGATAGAATGTTAAAAGGATTATTAATCGAATGAGAGAGTAACACTCAAGTATATATCTTATGTGACAACAATCAACAATGTGTCAGATTTGAGAGAAGAATATGCGACCAAAATTTATCTTTATATTAGTATAGTTAAAAAGACATATATAAAATTTAAGACAGAAAAATAGAGTTCTTCATTGTTGTCTAGAAGAAATCGAGGATGTCATTTTTTGGGTTTTATGTTTTTATTATATATAAAAACTTAGTAAGAATTTGTTGCAAATGCATGTGAGGGAGAAATGCATGTTATGATAAGATTTAAAACATACTACAAAACAAAATGTTGCATGGTTACATTTAAACATATAACATTTAAACAAAATAGTTTTAACTCATATATAATTTATGTTCATAAATGATGTAGTTTTAACCCATGGCCATCTGAACATGCCAAAAATGAACAAAACAATATGAACATGCCAAAACTGAACAAACCCATCTAAACATGCCAAAATTGAACAAATCAACAAAAATAATCAAAACTCATCAACGGAAACTCCTTCAATTTCCACAAAATTCAAAAAACATGCCAAAATTGAACAAATCACCATTGTTGCAGTGAACGGATTGGCTTCGAGTTTTTTAAAATAAAGATAACGCCAAAACTGCAATGATGGTTGCACGTGACACTTTTAAAGAAAGACAATGTCGTCCACTGTTTCTGCCACGCCATGACAAACATATAATGAGGCAACGATCCCTCAGATGAAATGGTCATCATCATGGATCCAAGCACAAACCAATACATAACAGAATTCATCATAACATACATCTAATAGCATCCCTGCTAAGATAATCTACTAAACTCTAAAATAATCAACGGTTTTAATTCCACCTGAAAGTTACAATTAACAAATATGGTGCATGCACCACTACACCACAAAGCCACATAGGTCTCACATGATCGAAAAATAAAACATATCAAGCACCATCAACATTGTTAACAAAGGGTTTCATCCTTCTACAGTATAACCACGCGACCCTTGCCACCATCCACCTTCAATCAAAGACGGTGGAGGCGACTGGAACATCATCCAACACAAACCATCACAAACAACATAAAGGTTTAAAGCAACAACAACAAAAAACCCATTAGTTTCGGTAAGCACCGCCGTTGGTGGAACAAAGAATTAAGATCGATGAACATTCTGGTGGTGGTACTGTTGACGACTTGACGGTGGTTAAGTGACAGTTAGGGTTGGCGGTTGGCCATTTGGTCCAACGGCATTCTAATGATGGGCTAAAACACTTAACTTCCTAGAGGTCATGGGTTCTAGTCTTGAGGAGAGGGGTTTTACACAGAAAAGGTTAAAGGTTCCTGCTGTGGTTTTCCCCCGGGGCGGTTAGTTGACGAGTCTTAGACTCCGACTTTCCTGCTCTTCGGAAGGGTTGGTCGGGGCCCCGAGAAGAGTATTCTTCTCTTAGGGGAGCTGTCACACTCTGCCGCAAATAATCCCTCTTACAGGCAGGGGCGTACCCACTTTGGTGGGGTGGGGGGCGTCCGCTCCCCCTGCGATTTTTTTTTTTTTTTGGTTTTTATATGTTAAATTCTCGATCGACCCCCATAAAATTTAACCCTCGACCCCCATACAGGCTTGAAAACTCAGTTTAATGCCCAGTTAGTAGCCTATATGAGACACATAATATTTAACAATGGATTGGGTTATATTATGGTTAGAAGATAGTAATATATATTTATTTATATTGTCATATATAGTCAATCATTATGGTATTGTAACCTTAAGTGTTTCACCATTGCACAAAACCATCAATATAGTTGATGATTTGGATGGTCATGAGTACAAAATGGAAATATATAAATAAATTAACTACTTTTGCTAAGTAATCAAGTGAGAAGTGATGAATGGTGGAAAAATTAGTTGTAGAACCAAGGTTCACAACATCACCATTTTTATACCATAACACAAGTTTTCCAACATAATATTGTTTGGAAACATGGTTTGGTTTCATTAACTTCTTATTTGTAGATTAGTGACTTAAAAAAGATGTATAATGGAGGCATATGAAGTTTAAGAAACAAAATAAAAGATTTATTTTATATAGTTTGAGAAAAACAATCCTAACTCGAACCTCAAAATGGTGATTCACCAAACTCTATTTACCTTGGTAAATACATGGTAAAGTTATAGAGGATGTTTCAAGTATTTAGGAATAAAAATGAAAGAAAAATGAAAGAAAGAATAAAAAACTCACAAGTTGTTGTTGAAAATTTGTTGAAAAAAAGATAAAATTTGAGAGAGAGTTTGAAAGATGAAAATTTGTAGATATTCTTAAATAGATTGAAAGAGTTTGAGAGAGAGTTTAGATGATGAAAGTGATTAGAGAGATTTGGTTTGGTATTTATAGATAAAAATTAGGGTTAGACATTAAATAAGTTGGTTGAGTGGAGGGAATGAAAATTTTTACTTTTAAATATAGGTGGAGGTAAAATGAAATTTTTTTAATTTTGACCCATCAAATTTATTTGTTGTCATTTTTTTAATTTAACCCGACCCGGTTTGACCCGAACCGAATCGAACCGGATTGAAAAAATTTTATATATCGATACTTAAACGATTACTACCAAATTTTCGACCCCCATGAAAAAATTTCCTGGGTACGCCACTGCTTACAGGGGATAGGCCGTGGGCTTCTAGGCTCGGTCATTGCACTCCCCTGAGCTACCGGTTAGTGTAACTGTCGTTCCAAAAAAAAAGTGACAATGCAATTAGTGTTGGGATTTTCCCATTTACAAAGCATATGTGCACTAAATTAATGACTGTAAAATTGTTCACCAAAACGACGATGATGAGAGAATATATGTATGTGGAAGCAAAACAAACACTTTCTCGATCTCACTAAAAAGGCAAATTAAGCAAGCAAACATATATTGCCGGCAACTTCTCTCACATAACAAAACAACATATGCAGTTCGCCAACGAACCAAAAGACACAAACACCCCCTGAATTAAAGCAATGTAAATTTTTTGAAATACTTCCTCCGTTCCATTTTAAATGTCCAAATTTCCTTATTTGCTTGTCCCAATTTAAATGTCAATTTCAAAAATAAAAATATCATTTTCAATTTTACCCCTAATTATTTAACATAAAATCTACTTTATAACTAAAAGACAAAATACTTTAATGACATTTTTGTCATTTCATAAGTTAAAATAATATAACAATCCACTTTTTCTCAATCTTTGTGTTATGAGTCCCATAACACTTAAATTGAGACGGAGGGAGTACTAACTTTTACTGTTCTAAAGCATTGATCGTTCAACAAAAGGAGAATATAATGAAACAATGTATTTTTATGGCAAATACTAGAAAACATTGTTTGCGTGAAAAACGTAAAAAAAGTCTGTTTTTTATATATCAACATTATACATGTTTAAAAATAAAAATGCTTGTTTTTATGGTGTATTTTGTTTAAAAAATAATGTTGTATGTAAAATTTATAAGTGTTTAAAGAATGGGAGAAGTGACATGTGTCTTTCATTTTAAACGACAAATAAATGGTATTCATTTTAAAGATGATACAACGTTCGTTTTTTATGTAAAGGTTTTAAAAAATAATGTTGTATATAGAAATTAAGAATATTTAAAAAATATTAGACAATTGACACGTGTCTTGTATATGCAGAAAGTCAACAAAATTATTGTGACTAAAATCGTCATCCACCTACTTGATCTCAATTATTAAATCTAGATTTAGGGGCTGTTTGGCAAACTCTAAATCATTAAGTACTGAATGGTTAAGAGGTCTGAACTATTAAGAGGCTTTATAAATGGAAGGGATGTTGGTGTAAAACTTTAGATAATAGTAAGTTTGGTATATGCTTCATTCAGTTCCATTCAGCATCTTTCTGTCTCTTAATCATTCAGCACTTAACTAAATCATTCAAAGACTCTTTTTTATGAAACAAACGCTCGGAATGCTGAATCTGAATGATTAAACACTGAACCGAACCATTTAAAGGTGAAACAAACAACCCCTTAAAGATCACAAAATCATTCTTTAAATTTCTACAAAGTAATGATGCTAATCCAGATTTTCACCTATTCATTTTGGTCAACATCATAACAATATTAAAAGTTGTGATTAACAACCTCTGACTAAATTAATAAATTGAAAATTTTTTATCACATGTCATAATTTTAGGTTTTTTTATATAAGCAAAATCCTATATAACAACACCACATCACCTACAACTCAACAAAATATATTATTCATTTTCTTACAAAATAGGAGATGTATAGATATTAATTGGAATATTGGATTAAGTTTGAGAGGGTGATGGATCCAAACACAAAAAGACATTGCATGGACCCTGTGACCGAAAGCAATATGCCGTGGTACTCGCAATAACCATTTTCAGTAGCAACTTTTTTAACGAGTGTTGAAAGAATGAAAGGGGGTTCGATCATTGTTTTCAAATCCATTTTTGGTACGTGGCTCGTACCTTCCAAACTTTGGCCCTACAATTTAATTAATATATAGGCATATTTTTCATAATTTTTAATAATAATTTCACATGTTTATTTGTAGCAAATTTAAGCGTTTAACATTTTTTTTAAACATCAACATTGATTTATCATTAGCAAAATCTAGAGAGTAAATACAAAGGAAAATTAACCAAAACAAATAAACAAAAGAATAGAGAAAATAAAACAATGGAAAACAAGACACAACACCCAAAACACCCAAGGCATGGACAACAGCCGATCAAACACCCCAAATACGTCTCAACGGGTCTGCGCACCATGCAACATATAATAAAAATTATTATAGTACTGATATATATATAATCGTTGAGGTTTGACCCATGCAACATATAATAAAAATTATTAAATGCATACAGTACTGATATAGTTATACACAACTCTCTTTAATCTTAATCTAACACTCTCGATCTAGTACATGCTCAACTCTTCCTAACACATTTTTGCCGTTGTGATGTTGAACTGCATATGATGTATGCATGCTTATGGTTAAGTTTAGGTTCATATGTATGTTATTGTTACTAGCTAGCTTGACTAATGGAATGCGGGTGAGGCCAACTTTCAAATAGGATATTCATGGTTTTCCAGCCTCCATCCAGGCTCCAGAAGACTATAACGACACAACAGTACGTGCCACAACAACCTCCTAAGCCGGAAACGTCTCATTCGTGTTGCATTGTTGCAAGTCTTTCTAATATTCCAACGGGGTGGCTTCTTTAGCAACAATATCTTAAAAATTAAAACCAAATGAATGATATTTTATCCTAGCTAGGAATTATCAATTAGTACATTTTGTAATCATGTAGTTACTAGTTAGATTAACGAAATGTTTGAATAGTGGAAAATAATTAAACATTTATTTTTGTCATACTTGGATTTAACGCCAACTCATGAATATAAGATTTAATTTCTATGGAAAACTAAAAGTTAAAGGTTTTATATGGAAAACTAGACTTAACAAAATTCCGTGTAAGAAGGCGTTGGTGACTCGGGGAGTTCAGGTGGGGTCGGACGAATGTTCGATGTGTTTTAGCTCAGTCGAGTCGGCTGATCATGTTTTGATGAGTTGCCCGTTTGCATCAAAGGTGTGGAGCAAGATTTTTAGGTGGTGCGACTGGGAGGCTGAGATGGGAGATACGATTAGAGATCGGATTGATTCATACCGGAACTTAGATGGCTCGGTTAAAACTAGAAACACATCAGCAGTAATCTTGATGGCCACAAGCTGGTACATATGGCTCGCTAGGAATGATTTTATTTTCAACAAGGTCCCGCTGTCGGTAGATGGAGTTGTAGAAAAAGTTAAGGTAAATGGGTACTTATGGCTCAAATATCGGTTCAATGGGAATGTTATTCCTTGGCATATGTGGTATTGTAATCCTCTATAGGTGGTAGGTGTTGTAAGTGCTTTGGTTGGTTATTGTGTATTTGTGTTGGTCATAACGTCTTGCTAGTGGCCAATTTATGTTTATAAAATTGCCGTTCAAAAAAAAAATTCTATGGAAAATAATCTATAGTTTTCTCTTGAACCTTTAAAGTTGTAATTATCAGTTCATCATGATTCATGCCATATGGATATTTTGATTATTTTATTTCTTGAAAATGATACGTAATCTTATCCTTCATCCATGCTTCATCTATCTCTAAAAAAGATTTACTTTGTTTAATTTTCTATATTTGTCATTCTAAAAGTAATATTTTTTTATAACACCTTTCTCTAATCTTTTGTAAATTTGATTATTTTAACTTTGTATTGTCACAATTTATAAGTTATATATTTAAACAGAAGACGCGTACATAGGAGTTTTAAGGACGGTCAAAAGGGTTATTTTTTTCATTTGCTTAGAGGCTCGTAGTTGTTTATTTTGTTTTTTACTTTTTTTAGTTCATGGTTTTTTTTCCTTTGTCTTGCTTTTTTATGTTTTCGATAGCTATTGGCCGGGTAGCTTTTCAATGAAAAACTCATTATTGTTGTTAAAAAATATATATATTCAAACACAAATATAAAAAAATTGACCAACAAGACATAATTAATGGTTAAACATATCTTATCGTAATACAGTTAAACACACTGTAGTAGCATATTTCTCGGTTATGAAAATACATTTATAAATAAAGTAAGAAATTTAAAAAACTTTTGGACAATACGAGAATGCCAATTATGCCGAAATTGTGGACCTAAGTTCTTTTGGTTTGACATTTGGGTGTCGTTTGGTTAGTTGTTCGTACGAATTCAGCACCCGCTTCAATAAAGTACGTGCTTCTAACCTCTAACCAATAAAATAAAACTTTATATTTTTTTAGAACATCACATGAAAACTTTAAATAGACTTTGAAATATAAAAACTTTTCTAAAAGTTTAATGTAGCAAATTAGGAACTTTGGTATACATATATTCCGCTACGTACTTAAAAAAATCGACGACCCTTTAAATTTGTCTTTTAAGTTACTTTTAGACATCGACAGTTTTCAGCCTTCATCTATAACTTTTACCAACTTTAGTCCCTTTAATAGTTTAATTTGATTTAAAAATTTGTAACTTTGGTCTGTTTACTTGACATATTTACAACTCTGATTCCCGATGTTGCCTTAATTATTACTTTGAGCCCTAACTTTGGATGTTTAATTTAAAAAAAAAACTGTGTTTATCAACTAGCGTGACTAGGTTGCCAACGTGAGACTTTGTCGTCTTTGCTATCAAAATGCACGTCATGTGCCGAAGTTGAAACGTGACCACTAAGACTTGACCGTTGCATCATGCGAGCTGGTTAGGTAGCTAGTTTAGGAACTAAAAAGAAAAGATGGCTCAAGAATTACTTCTTATATTTAACTGGTGAGCGCCGCCTTGGTTGATAAGATGCATGACGTCCAACCATGTGACACGGGTTTGACTCCCTCTTGCGCCCCTTTGCCCGATTATTTAGACTCTATGTAATGGGCGTGATGCCCCATGGATAATGCCCAAAAACGACCCATAACACCCCACGCACCACTACGTGGGGCCTTATGTCCCCCTGGGCGTTTTCTGAATAAAGATTGCGCCCCACTTCGCTCACGCACTCTCTCTCTCATTTCACTCTCTTGGTAAATGGTAATCATTGAGGGGCATTATCCTATTACGCCACTTTTTAGTATGATGCCTCTTGTTTAATCACCGTTCAGAAGGCAAAAAATACCCCTTATAGCATTAACCATCACACTTAGAACCAAACATTTCTCTCTCTTGTTTATTTTAAAAAAAATTACATCATAAAACTAAACATTTAATTATCTTTAATATGAGTATACATAATATTGCTATACAAAAAAAAAGTAAACAAATCTTATGTTCCTGTTGACCATATTTTTTCTAAAAACTGACTGAAATCGTTCATGTCCATAAATATTCTTAAAATCACATCTTGAGTGTTGTGGTCACGAGGATAGCGTGAACATTAAACTTGTATATTATAAAGTAGCACGTAGATGAATATGTTATGAACATTTCATAACTTTTCAGATAAAAAAGTAGAGGATGGCTCAGGATGCCAATATTATAGAAATCATTCTTTACAAAACAAACTTCATTTAGTAATTAGAAAATAAAAAGTCGACAAATAAACCCCCATAAATGGGCCTATGGGCTTTGGGAAGTTGGGCTGGAGTGGATCAGACCTTATCAAACGACACTTATGTTTGGACTGTCCAACCCATCAATCAGTGAGTATTTTTTGCCTTTTGAATTCAACTTTGAAGAAGAATTTGTGTATTTAAATGTTTATTGGATTTTGTGAAAAAGCTTTGCAAGAAAATCAAGGGTGTATAGTGATAGTATTATTTGTTAGAAAATGTTATATGTTACAACTTACAATCTAGTCCTTTATATTTACATATCATTGCAACTAATTAACATCATTACTTTTTCTTTCTTATATGGTCTAACAATCTAATCAAGATAAATCAAGCTCACACTTAGCCAAACCAAGTTGAGCCAATGTTTTTTAAACCTTGGATAAAAGAGCTTGCTTGAACAAAAGCTTTGCGCGAGCTTAAGTGTTTTGCTTGGTATAAAATCCAAAGCGAGCTGAGCTAACAATATTCACTTAACATTTTAAAATATAGAATAAAGTGAAAACATATATAGATATTCTTGCATTATCAATAAAAATATACTCTGTTAGGGCATCCACAACAATGAGGGTTAAAAACCTTCCCACCTATCAAAAACGGTTAAAAAGACTCTTTGCCTCTCTCTTTCATTCGTTAAACTCGTTCGACCCAAAACACCAAAAGCGCTATCAAAACCGACAATTGTAGATGACCTTATACTAGAACCTTTTCAAGATTTTAGAATGTTTATGACTCTACACATAACACCGAAAACAAACAACAATTCCTCTAAACTATAAACTCTTGGACCAAATGTCGTAAATCAAACATGCCTCTACAACTTTTCATCACCATAACAACCTCCTGAAAAGCCGCAACACTACATGGAACCGCCAATCCATTCTGTTGCTCGTACCCAAACTCCTCACTAGCCTTCGCTAACAAAATCTTGAACAACGGATGAGACAAGCAGCTTGTTGGAACCACAAACCGTTTCCTTTCATCACCAACATAAACGGCCAAAAATCCTCTAGGGGTGGTGGTGGTGGTGATGGAAACACGGTCCTCATCATCATATCTTAACAAATTTTCTTTTTTAACATAGACCTCGCGATTGTGGTGTATTCTTCTACGCGTAACTTGCTTCGCAAGTTTCTTAATCGAAGAAAATCGCCTTTGAAACATGTTTAGACCGATAAGCACTTGATAATACTTTGATGTCATGGATTCAATTTCGATCTACTAATGATGAGGGATTTTGAACAATATATAGGTTAATGAGTTTGATAGTGACTCAACAAATTTGTGCAATGACTAATGATTGGTTGGTTGAGATGTATTTGTCACTTAGATGGCATAGATTATAAATAATGTTTGGACTTCAAGTTTTGGCTGTCAAATTGCATATATACTTTAGTTTACTTTGTTGTTAGTGTGAATCAAGATATAAAAAATTGATTTAATATTTTATTTAAATTATATTTTGTTTTATTATAATGGGTTCAAACACATGTAGTTGGACGCGACGAAATTGAAGCATTCATGGGCTTGTTTTTTCTCGTTAGAATATTTGTTTGGTGTAAAAGTTGGTACTTTATTTCCAATTATGATTTATTAATTTATTTTTTATTTTTTATTTTAATATTAAGCCAATCAAGCTATTCATGAACTACTTGACATTAGCTTAGTAAAACATACATTAAGTGAGTTTAAACAAACTCAAGCTTACAAAATAAACATGTTTAATAAACAAACTTAGGCTGGTGCTTCACTTATCGAGCTTGAATACGGTTGTGAGCCTAAGAACCTTTATTAAATATGTACACAATAAATGTTGTTATATACAAAATTGTTAAAAACAACTATTATATAAAAAGTAAAATTATGTGTATAACTATAGTTGTTAACACGTATACATAAAAGAACATAAAGTTTTTTTTGTGTAATAATGTAATTTGTAAAAAAAAAAGATAACGATGTTGATTGATCTTGTCAGATTAGCGAGTTAACACCTTAAAAAGTGGTTAAATTAGAACTCTTCCATAGTTGTATATATATTTATTAATTATTAACTAGATAAGTGATAAATAGGTTGGCCTTGAGACACGCGGAAATTACAAGCTACTCATGTAGCAAGCTCGAACTTTAATGATACAAGTTCGAGATTTGATTTTATTTTTTTTTAACAAAACCTTAATTTTCAAGGAGAAATACACCACAAACTACCGACAACAGGACTAGAACTCCCGACCTAGTGCTCATAATACAAGTGTGTTTCAATGAGCCACTAACCCCATTGGCAACTATAAGTGTTTTTAGGTTAACTCGTAACTAAAGTGGAGTTAATTAAAATATACATTTACAACTTTGACCCATTGATATTTCGCATTTTTCAATTTTGATACTATACTCAATGCAACTTTCATCTTCGACTTTGACTTAATTGTCATTTTTTATTTGTTATATCATAACCCTTCTTTTTGACATATTTGTATGAGTAAACTGCAGTTTTAGTCCCTGTGTTTTGATGTCATTAACAGTTTTAGTCCCACCTTAACAGTTTTGGTCCCTGTGTTTTTATTTTCTAACAGTTTTGGTCCCGAACACTAACTCCATCCAATTTTCCGTTAAGTCTCTCACACATGCGAAGTAAAAATGTCATTTCTCTCACTATTTTTGACAAACGACTGAATAAAAATGTTAACCTACATGATGACTTAGATAAAAAAGAGGGAGAATTGACATTTTTACCCTTCAGATGTGGGGCGCGTGTGAGAGATTTAACGGAAAATTGGATGGAGTTAGTGTTCGGGACCAAAACTGTTAGAAAATAAAAACACGGGGACCAAAACTGTTAAAGTGGGACTAAAACTGTTAATGACATCAAAACACAGGGACCAAAACTGCAGTTTACTCTATTTGTATTTTTTACTCCAACTTTGGATATATAAACTCTTTACCTCCATGTCTCTTACCGCCACATCATGATGTACGGGTTGAAGTTGAAAACATTGTTAACGCGTGTTATGATGTCAAAAACTATGTTGGCACAATGCATGACTTATGTCAGGAAGCTCTCATGTCGTAACGCATGCTAAAGATCAAAATCTTAATGCCACCACCATAACGTGTCACGAAATCAATGTGACCCGCCCACCGCATCGCGTAGCACGGCAATAAATCTAGTTTAAGTTTAAATTACAAGTTGATTATATGATGGGAGTAAACGATCAGTTTTCAGAAACCCGAAGGTCTAAACGAGAAATAAAACATACTTGAAGGACCCACTACAAAACTAAACCAAACACAAAGAGGCAAAATGGTATGAAATTAGGGTTTTTGATTTTGCCGTGATAAACCTCATCAATTTTCTTTTAAGCAACTGCATCATCATCATCTTCATCTTCATCGTCTCCATTTCTAGTGTTTCAACATGAGCAGATCAGGTCAACCTCCAGATCTCAAAAAGTAAGCTCTTTGTTTCATTCAACTTCATATTTCTTTTGTGTTTTGTCGATCCGATGCTGATACTAGTTTTTTGTTCATATTACAGGTATATGGACAAGCAACTACAGAGTAAGTTCTCGATTCATACTCATTGTTGTGTTTCGTCTAGAAAGATATTGCATTTTGTTTAAATTGGACATAATGGTTGATACATTGTTAAGGATCTAGAACATTTTTATGTTGCATATAGTTGAGTTACAGGTAGTGTTGCACAAGCTAAAATAGGAAAATGTTAGCTTTGCTGTGGTTGTTAATTTGGTTGGAAAATTAAATTGTGTAGTATGATTTGTTTGAGGAGTAGATGGTGAGGTTGCGTTTTTAACGAGTTCAATGCTTCAGTTGTTTCTGAAATTTGGCGTCTTTACGTCTCATTGTTGTATTTGTTTTGGAAGCCTTTGATGCATTTTGTTAAGAGTTAAATGACCTTTTTTGTGATGCTTAACGTTGTGTTATCACATTTAATTACTGCTGCATCCTGCTATTTGTGCTTGCACGACATTTGGGTTTCAAGGAGTGTTTTAAAAAATTGCGAGGAAGTCTTCCTAGATGTCTAATTTGTGGTGCTTTTTGACATTTTTTTAAATTTTAGTAGTGTCTTGTTGGTGGTTGCGTGTCTCTCACTAGGTGTTGTGTTTAAGGGTGGAGATGGATCCGTTTTTAGTACGGGTTGAACTTGGTGACTTTTAAATCATTTGATCTGTTGCGCTTTTAGTTGAAGTGTTTTTTGTTTGATGCATTTGACCCTTCGAGATAAAGCACAACCCAATTGAACCATCGATAAGTAAAGGGGTCAGAATCTCCACCTCTCTTAATCTTTCTAGTTTTATTTACAAAGTTTGATGTTTACTCACCTACAGTTTTGTTTATCCTTTTATGTCGTCTCATTTTAACCTTAAAAAATTTCACGTGACATACACCAAGTCTTTGAGCTTACTCTCTTTTTTATAAACCTGTAATTTGATACTTTATAACTCAGCATCTTGTGAGAAATGGACTATGCATGTGGCATGTAGAGGGCAAAATAGGTGGGCTTAACAAGTAAGATGTACTTTCTTATGCAGGTTAACGGGTCGGTTCAGGTTTTGTCTGGGTCACTAACATTTCTTTAGTATTAGATAATGTGTTAAATATGCTAACAAAAGACGTACCGTTATATATAATCTAATTTGTTTTTACTTTTTAATCAAGTAAATTAGAAGGTTTTTGTGTGTTTTATTAGACTTTGGATGACTTTGATCTGTCTCAACTATTTATCTAAAGCCATCTGACCCCTTAGTTAAAAAAACGATATGCGATTTAACCCACTTATAGGTAAAACTTGACAATATAGTTACCAACCTGTCAGTGTGCACAGTTACTTTTTCTTTATCTATTCAACATATTACTAATATCCCTTAAAATTGTCTTTTAGTCAAGCTGAATGCGAATCGAACAGTGATGGGGACTCTTCGTGGTTTTGATCAGTTCATGAACCTTGTCATCGACAACACAGTGGAAGTGAATGGTGAAGAGAAGAATGAAATAGGCATGGTGGTAAGTCTCCGGTTTCATAAAAAGTGGATGGGTTACATGTAATGGGTCAATTTGGGTACGGGTTGGGTCTACACTCTACCGTAAGTTTATAACAAGTCAGTTGGCAACTTTTCTTAATTATCATTATTACCTTGCACTTATTTTTTTAATCAACCTGTTTTACACAATGCTGAATCGAATCACTTACATTTTAAAATTGATGTATTTTTCATTTTTGTGCAGGTTATAAGAGGTAATAGCGTAGTCACTGTTGAAGCTCTAGAGCCGGTCAGCAGAGCTCAGTAGCTGATGTCATATTCTTATGTTAAGGTTGGAATGTATTCTGTTACGTTTTTAACTTTCAAAACATGTGATCTAGCAGCAACTTGTCAAGAGTATGATCGGTTTCATCATGGTGATTTGTACTCGTTAAACAGATCTGTTATTATCTCTTGTTATCTGGTGTGGATACTATAGGTGTTAACGGTTTATTCAGTTATGAAATTTTATTCTTGAGTGTTCTTGGAAACGAACTCAGACATCTTAATCAGTTTATTTGGTTTGATTATCCAATTATTATAAAGTTTATTCGCATAACTGAACTGAATAAACTGATGTGGTTGAGATTATTCAAGAATTTGTAAATATTCATTTTATTTTTAAAAAAGCTTTCGGGTTAGTTTTTACCGAACATTACACCTAACTAGTTTATATTCGGGGCTTGACGGTTTCAAAAGCTAACGAGCTATCTACCTAATAAATCAAGGTTTTAGGGAGCCATTTTTGGGGGAAATTTTTTGTTATATAATAGGAAACTTTGGAGGGAAAATTAAGTGTTTTAACCATGCATGAGTTGATGAGCTAACTTAAATATTAATATTTATAAATCCATAAACATAATAGTTATAATTTTCTTTAAAAATATTATAATTAACTGTGTGTAACACACGGGTATTAGACCTAGTAAGCCTATAATATAATATTTTAACCGAACTTGTGGCTTCTAGTAAAACCATCAAACATATTTCATATATTGTAATTATCATTTTTTTCTTAATCCTTATCCTTATATATATAATATAGAAAAACATAAAAATCTTATGTGGCATAATTTTAAAGCTTCTGGCTTATGTGAGATAATATGAGAGTTTATCTCACAATAATGATTTTTATTTAAAATATGTATCTAAAATATATTATAATAAAACTAATTACATTTTTGGTCCCCTAGTATTTGAAGAATTGTGAAAAATTTAAGAGTATTTATTTTTAACCCTCTACTACAAGGGGTGTACATGAGTCGGTTTATATTTGATAGGATCTAAAAATAAAACTTATGGATAAAGTTAATAATAACATACAATTAAAGACCTTGGTGTTTTATAAATATACATAACATTTTTATACGATTTAAAAAAAATAAACTACACCATAAAACTGAGCACTTTATGGTGTAGTAAACTTGAGTATAATATTACTATACTAAAAGTCTAATTTTAAAAGTATATCATGTGTTCCGGTTTACCACGGTTTTGTCTCAAAACTGATTGGAACATTCATGAATATCCTTAAAAGCATCACTTGAATGTTGTGTTCCCGATCGTAGCGCGGGCACTAAACTAGTTAATGTATATATAAAATAAAAGAAACAAATTTGTAGAAAACCGATATTCAAGAACACTATTTGGATATAACTATTTGGGTTTTTATAGAAGTGAGAACCATCAGTTTATTTTGGATCTTAATTTGCAAAAAAAGGAGTATGGATCGCAAATTAAAAGTCCAAACGAAAAATGGATGTAAGGCCCACGGGATGATCTATCACTTCAAAAACCGAAAGCCCATGTTAACGTTGATAACTTGATATCGGACCTGTATCAGTCTCTAATATCCGAAACCATTTTTACCAGAATAACCGGAACCGGTTCTAACCCTACTTGTAGGGTATGAGTTTTCACAAGAGTAAACGTCCTTTTTCATACCTGCTTCTTCTCAATACCAGAAACTGTTTTAATGAAACCCGAGTCCGATATCCAGTTATGTTTGTTCCTTCTCTATTTACTTTTAAGGGGCATTTACATATATTCCCTTCATAAGTTTTTTTATTACATATTTACCCAACCCTAAAAATCAATTATATATTTCTCATTCCTTAAGCACATATATTATACATTTACCCATTTCATTAAAATTAATTAATTGAATTACTATTTTATCCTTAATGAACTAATTAAATGATTATTTACATATTTCACTTAATTTTAATCTAAATCATATTTATTAGGCCAATATGTTTACAAATCGTTTATATTATTTTATTTTTTAAACGGCGTTACATATTACTTGTTTATTGAACTCGTTATGGATTTAGCTTTTTTATTTGATATAATAATATCAATTTTTATCTACGTTTATAAAAAAATAACGTCGTATGTAAAAGTTATTAACATTTCAAAAAAGTGGAGGAATTGACATGTGCC
This sequence comes from Tagetes erecta, assembly GCA_030867185.1. Taxonomy (NCBI): domain Eukaryota; kingdom Viridiplantae; phylum Streptophyta; class Magnoliopsida; order Asterales; family Asteraceae; genus Tagetes; species Tagetes erecta. Next base: position 13,784,249 of record CM061494.1, read on the forward strand.
TTGCATGTGGAGAGAGAAAGTCAACAAAAGTGGCTATGACAAAAATGCCCCCCACCAACATGTATTACCACAACTTGATCTCAACCATTAAAAATTAATCTAATTGTTGAAAATCCTTCTTACACTTTGTACCATTTTTATCCTTTGTAGGATAACCTAACTCTTATTCTCTAGCGTGCGCGTTGCGCGAGTGTTGTTTACTATTAGTTATTACAAAGATTGTAATTTTTCTAACAAATGAAGTTATATGAAATAAAACCACGATCACAGCAATGTCTCTGTAACTAAATAGGGGCAGATCAGGCCTAACAAAAAATACTCTGCCATCAAGTACATCTAAGACATGTGAGACAAACTGGGCCAAACAAGAAACAACGCAAACACCATGCCACCATCCACCAACGATCACTGCTATACGGTTAAAAAACATTAAAAATGGCCCGAATAAATACAACAACTACAACTATATCGGGCTAAACACCGTTATCACCATACCACCACCGGTTACTATTATATGGACAACTCTAAGGAAATGAGCAAGTCAATTGGTAGAGACCCTGCCGACAAGGGAGTAGTGACAATTACGAAAACAATCTTGTTTCTCAACAAACTTATAAAACCAACTACAAATAGCCAATATTATAAAAAAAACATATTGATGGTTACTATCATTCTCATGGTCTTTCAATAAAGAGGATAATTTATGTATTTTGTTTGAACATGATGAGTGACTAATCTTTTAACACTATCTAGGTATGGATGAATATCGATGTACTTATTATTACTTTTAACGTATTTTACAATTAATGGATGAATGTTTATCGCAAAATTGGTATGCTCATGATCTTGGTATAGAAGATGTGTGTTGATTGTATGATTCATGATGATATCCTATCTTGATTGTAGTTAAAGATGCTAAGATTTGATAACTTTGTTATAAAAATTACATTTTTAGTGTTAAAATTTGATTGTGGAGACATTAATTGGTAGATCTAGGAATATGCATCCATAAAATAAGATTCAATTGTGGTTTTGAATCAATGTACTAGTCAATCTTGAGACCGAGAAAATATAGATTGTAGATTTCATCTTGCTGTTAGTTATTTGGGTTAGAGTTACGCAGGAATGAGTTTTGCCTAATAAATTAGGTTATCTTGTCATAGATTGTGACAAACTGATTGGTTAACGAGACCCCACGACCTAAACAAAAACACAAAACCACTAAACCAACACGAACAGTATAGCAACACCAAACATAACAAAACCATACAATCCACAAAACCCAATCAATAGAAAAATGCAAACACAAAACAACAACCAATAGCAACATGCCAACAAAAAAAACAACCAATAGCATCATAATGTCATAAACACTCACATAACACTATTCATAGCATATCTAATTCAATATAGGATAATTGATAAGATATTGGACTAGTGAGGCCGAAATAAGATCTATTTTATGACCCATTAGTCATTTGAGTGTGGCTTTTACCAAATCTTCACAACATTTGCTTCACATTAAGGTATTTTAACATATGTGAAACTTTTTAGGGGGTAGTATGGTGTTAAATTATTCTTAGATCTTATGCCGTTAATTCTATAAAATCAAGAGTAGTCGAGTCATTATATGATTCCCACCCAGATAGTATTTTTCTCCATTTTTTAGTTAGTTCGTGTCTTCAGTTTTTAGTCAATTCCTTAGTTTGAGTTTTCCTTATTTCTATTCAATTTACATATTTTAATTAGTTTTAGTTTTTTTCTTCTTTTTTTTTGCTTTAGTTTTAATTATAAAAACTAAATTCAATCGGTTAGAAGTCAAAGAGGTTTATTACCAAGAGTCGTCAATAATGTTAAGGGATTTGATATCCGGGCTAATTACCTGTACTTGAACATATCACGACCGGTAAACTTATCAATTATGTGAGGTTTAGTTTGGGTGATTTCTATTTTTAAAACTTCTTATTTTATTTATATATACATTGATGTGTGTAAAGTGTATAGATTTTTAACAATGATTTTTCACACAATTGGGTTTTAAATTTATAAAAGACGACAATTACTTTAAGACTAACTACACACAATAGGCAAGTGTACCTATCGTATAGTAGTATAGCTTTAGGCAAGAACCGAATATCGATCCGTGGACACAATGTCTCCCAATACTAAACCTTCATTACTATTTAACCGGTCAAATAAGGATGGGTTGTAAATATTTTAATTAACTAAATTAGCTAATAATTAATCTAATTGAGGCAAGTTAACACAAATGAAGATCAATCAAAGAAAGGTATCACTTAGATTTCGAATCCGTTTAGCAAAACAATGACAACATGTACGAACCTTCGGTGAGATCATTTTCTACACATGATACATGGAATTAAATTAGACTCCTGTCAAGGTTATCTAATCATATAACCATTCGGAAAGCTAGAACGATAAACACACAATAGCCACCTAAAGTTATGCAATGAAGAACCAATGATATTATTAAGTCAATGTGAAAGATGGTTTGGACTCCCGTCAAGGCTATCCAAACCCATAAATCTTTGGAAAGTTAACACGATGAACACATGATAACCACCTCAATCCACGTAATGTAACAATAGCTATTCAACTTCTTCAACTTATGAAAGTCCTAACACGAATACATGAACCACAGATTTGCGCATTATCAATAGTTACACATACACAAATTTAGGAGATATCCATAACAAACATAATGGTTTTTCCAAACATATGTATAAGGATGCACACTTGTTCAACTTTCCTAAACATTCAATCCTCATTCACCATTCCTAGTCAAATGCCATAAATTACATACTAGCATATGCAATTCATGAATAAATGTCATAACACATACGGTTTTCCAACATAATATGGTTACAACACTCACAAGATTCAATATTTCATCAAGTCAAACAAGAACACATAGCCATTGAAGAAATTTTCGTAACTTTGTATAAACATTGACATAATCATAACCAAATGTTGCATACTAGTTGTCAAAGTATGCTAAACTTCATCTAATCTAAGTGATATAGAGTATTTAGCTCATGGAGCTTACAAAAACCACAAACACACTCATAGAAATGGAAGAAAACATACTAGATCTAGAGATTTTCAAACCAAAATGAGTAAAGGTGGGTTGTGTAGTGTTGAATCTTCCCTTGAAATGCTTGATCTTCAATCTTAGCTTCTTGTCTCTTGAAATTGCAGGAAAAACGAGCTAGATGGTGTGTGGAAACTAGGGTTTTTCGTTCTCTCCAAGCTCTCCCATGAAATGGGGGAAAAATTAGGTTTTAAAGAGATATCTGCAGATTTCATGGCCATGACACTCGCTGTCATGGCCATATCGCGCAACATCAGGATCTGAACAAAGGCTGTTATGCCCATGACGAATCTGTCATGGCCATGACAGTCTTGAAATTCAACAAAATACTTGATCTCTTGTCTCTTTCTTTTGAAATCACCAAGCAACCATCCAAAACTACAAAATCCAAATAAAACACAATTAAGTGACTATCCAGATGAATTTGAAACCAAAAAACATTTAAAATGAGGGATAATATGCGTTAACTAACATGTATATTTAATCACATATCATACATCTACATGCATATTTTCACACAAACTGTATCTCGTGTAACCTTAACTAAACCAAACCAAAAACATAATTTATTTCGGATTCGGTTAGTAAACTAACCAAAAACTAAATGCACAATTTAGTTTTGTTTTTCGGTTAAGAATGCAATTTGATATTCGGTTATTTTTATTTTTAGTTTTTTAGACATTTGTAATCAACTGAACGCAATAGTTTACCACTATCATTATAACAAACTATATGCACAAAAATTGTTCATCTCATATTTCTTGAATGATACAAAATCACAACACTACAGGAGCGAGATTATAAATATATTACTTCTAGTACTAACTAATATTTTTAAACCATCCTTTTGTAATTAACAATGCCCCATGCATGCTTAGCACTAACCCAACCCATAAGTGTGTTTAGGTAATGATGCAATGCGGTCCCAAATTTTACAATAAAATAATGATCAAATGCAACACTTTTACCAACATCCCTACACATAACAAGTAGCTTTTTGGGTGAGAAAAAGGGGTTATAAGTTAAAATAATTCATACTACTACTCTTACTAGGGCTAGGTTCACAAGAAACCAAAGAAATCTTGATCATCCACCATTGTACGTTGTACATGATAAAGTGAAAAACAAGTTGTTAAATTAGAAAAACAATACTTGCTAAATATTGCTAGCTAGAAGAGACACGTTGAAACATATACATAAACGTTAATAGATCTAAGGTTAATTTTTACTAGTGTCATTTTTTAAAATGTTCATATTAAATTAGTGTTAGTCTATTTTTAATGGCGAATGAGTGGTAGTTAGACACAAAATATATAATAACAGATAAAAATTTAGTATAAGATACTACATAAAACACATTTATATCCGTTTAATAATCATTTTTGGTTTTCATGGACAAAAAACTTTAGGTTTCAAAAGTTGAAGGTAGTTTTTAGTTCTTTTAATTTTCCTAGTGAAGTTATTTATGCTTGTCTATATAATAAATTAAAGTTTTAAGGGAGACAATATTTTAAGGGGGAAATTTTTTTGTTTTATAATAGGAAACTTAAGAGGGAAAATTAATGGAATTTTCATCATGCATAAGTTGATGGAGCTAAATCCTTAAATATTAAATATTTACAAATTGTTAAACATATTGGTTATAATTTTTTTATAAATATTATTAATTAACCCGTGTGTAACACACGGGTATTAAACCTAGTGATAATGATAAAAGAACGTTGTTAAATATGGGTTAGCATAAGAGGAGAATTTCTAAAATTTAGTAGTTTTGAACTGAAAATAATTTATAGTTTTTTTTATTAAATAGCTAGATTAGTGATCAATGTAGTGTATGATTTGAAAATATATATTTTACGTATAAAAATAAGTTGATGGTAATTTGATGTTATATATATGTCAAACACCTTTTAGTTTTTTATATTTTTTTAAAAGTTAATAAGTTATAAGTTGTTTTAACTAAGCAAATTCCAAACCCCCCTATGTAAACCAAAACCTTATTCATGGCTATAGGCAGCGACGAAGCTTGAAAATTTATAACGGTTGAGCAAAAAATCACAGGAAATTTTTTTTTCTATTGCTATGTTTCAGGTTATATGTTCCGGTCGGTGACTGATCAGTTCGAGTCGGATCAAACAATAAAGTCAAAATATCTTCATTTATTTAAAGAAATGTCGTTCTTACACAAAAAAAGGCATAATTTTAAACAGCCAAAGACCTAAAATATTTATAATGATACAAAAGAAAGTGTAAATATCTGGAAGAAGATTTACAACACAGCCCGACGACTTTCAAAACCTTTTAATTCATCAATTGTGGATTTCAAATAAAACTTATCAGAAATTTATTTTTATATGTAAATCACAAAGTAAGAATATTGGAATATGCAACTCTTGTCATTTTTGTGCTACTCTTAAAGGTACGTAATTTGAAAATGACATAATTCAAATAAGCTCGTTTTACTTTTTTCCTTACATGTAAAAAAAATCCGGGTGGAAGATTCAATACATATAAAAATTTTAATTTTCCGACAATCCACCCCAACCGTTAATAAGTTCAGCGGTTCAGCCCCCGACAACAAGAGAATAGAAAGAACATGTGTAGAAACTAAAAACACTTTGTAGAATGAAGTTGTATCTACTACTTGAGATCTTCTAAATCACCTCTGGCCCTTAGATTACAAATGAATGGCAATGATTTCAAATCTTAATATTCACTTGAGTGCATTTTAATATATATATATATATATATATATATATATATATATATATATATATATAATGTATGAGTAAATTACTATTTTGGCACCTGTGGTTTAGGCCTTTTAACCCTTTTGGTCCAAAACTAAAACTTTTAACAGATTAGCTCCCAACGTATTATTTTTTAACTAATTCGGCCCCTAACACTAACTTTGTTAACTTTTCTAGTTAAATGCAATGGTACTTTGGTTTTTATAAACTTTTAGGATCACTGGCGAGGCATAAGAGGGACCCAGGAGGGTCCGGGCCTCCCCAATTTTTTCCGTCCGAAGTGTTGTTTTGTTGGTCGGTTGTTGATTTTTTTATATATATATATATATATATTGAGTTTGGCCTCCCGAAACATGAGCATTATAAAAAAATTTATGGGTTTTTTTAACTTTGGTCTCCCCAAGCCAAAAACCCTGGCTTCGCCACTTTTTAGGATTGTTTAAGTAAATTTGAAGTTTTTACAAACTTAAGAGCTTCCAAAACTAATTTACAATATAACACCCTAAATTTTTTATAACAAATAAATAATAATACTAATAATAATAACAATAATAATAATAATAATAATAATAATAATAATAACAACAACAATAATAACAATAAAAATCTAAACATTATCCCGGAGTCATCGTATTTTTTAGGTATATATTTATTCACACGGCTCACGCAACCATCAACAAAACTATGGTTTTATGATAATAACATAATAGTTACACAAGAGTTTGAAAAAAAACCTTTAAAAAGAACGGCCTAATTGGTATTATTATTACTGTTATTATTATTATTATTGTTATTATTAATATTAATATTACTTTTGATTTTTGAGTTTTCAAATTTTATGGTGTTAATTTGTAGTTTATGTATGTACGCAAATAAACCCTTAAGTATGTAAAGACTTTATAATTTACATAAACAACCCCTAGAATATTTAAATACCAAAGTACCATTGCATTTAACTAGAAAAGTTAACAAAGTTAGTGTTAGAAGCCAAAATAGTTAAAAAATAAAACGTTGGGGGCTAATCTGTTAAAAGTTTCAGTTTTGGGCCAAAATGGTTAAAAGACATAAACCACAGGGGCCAAAATAGTAATTTACTCTATAATGTATTAATTTCTAACTTTTTACAAAATTAGAAATTTAGTAGTAAGCATAACTAGGAAAAAAGAAATGAAAATTTTGTCACGGGGCACATTATCAGCTGGAGCATTGTCAACGCCCAAGAAACACAAAGCCACATATCCAATTCTCCCCGTAATCGCTCACAAGTGGCAACTAAGGTGATGACAATGGGTTTTGTATAAGATGAACTTTTAGTGACATTTGTCTCATATTTGATAACAAAATCATTTTAACTAGTTTGGGTGTATCAGATTATCAACGTTTATGATTCTCACTTAATCATTTTTGCCACAAAATCTTGTTTGATGTTACAACTTTGGTCCATGTCAAACATAAAATATTTAGTAGTTAAGTTTTTTATTTTACAGATTTTGTCACACTTTGATGTAACAACTTTGTTTCTTGTCAAACTTGGTTCTTTGGTAAGTCCTATTAAGTATCATTTGTGCCGTTTTTTGTTTTCTAAAAGAAACATCCAATACTCGTTTCTGTCTTCTTGACGATTCCAGTCAGACAACATTCAATTTTCTTGTCATCGCACGTTGGTTACCGCTAGTTTCTGAAGGCAGATGGTGGTGGTAGTGGCTATAGTTTCCTACATGGATATATGTTTCCCTTCGATGAGGATTGATCATTTTCCAATTGACACTGACGCCGACTTTGATCTCTCGATACACATTCATCGCTTCTGTTGCTCAACTTTCGTTACTTTTATGAGCGATGCATGGTAGCGGTGACTGAAAATATGTGGCCTTTTTAATATGTGACGACTTAGTTCTCTTCGTACCTCTTGTCCGTTAAACCTAGTTCTAATGATTACATAACTTATAAAGACATGCTTAATATCTATGTTACCATAATTTAAAATGTGTACCGACTAACTCAAAATACTAGACAACAACTCGCACCCACACAACTACATCATTAAAGCATATGAGAGACGGCTCATTGAAAGAGCACAAAACAATCACATGCAACTTTTTTTAGAGTGTATTGATTTCTAATAAACTAAATTTACTAGGGTACTAAGTTATGTACAAACCCTAACATGATATAAGTAGCCAAATTACTCGTTACCTAACTTGATGTACCACCATTAAGCACATGTTGTACTAATGGCGCCACCTACAACCAATGTTTTCAGGATCGGATCGGACAGTGAATCGGTCGCCTTACTGGTTCACTGGTTGAACCGGTCGGACCGGTCGAACCGGTTGGATCGGTTTTGAATCATATAAATAATAAATAATTATATATGTTTTTCTAAAGTATTAATATAACTTAAAATATAAGTCAGATACTCAGAAACAACTTTTTAAGTTCTAAACTTCAACACAGAGACAATATTATCTAAAGTTTAAAGGTTAAACCTTAACCAAACTTAATTTAAATAAAAAATATCACAAATTTAACAAAATAAAGTCAAATTTTTTTAAAAAAATTAATTTTCCGAACCGGTCCGAACTGGCCGAATCCCGGTTCAACCGGTTGACCGGTTCGAACCGGCCGATCCTTTGTACTAAAAACGAACCTATACGGGTTAATTTAAGAGTTTAACTTAAGAGAGATAGTTTCTTTAAAAAAAATGAATTGAACTGTCTTAAATTTATATATAAACAAATATTTATACACTAATTCTACTGATAACTCCCTAATAAACAAATATTTATACACAAATGGTTTGTCTTTTTGGCTTTGCCGCTTTGGCCTAGCTGACAAATGCAATGATGGGTTTGCGTCGGGTCATCGGTTCGAATTTTGAGTCAAACAGATTTACTCATGAGGAGGGTATATTACACCCGATAATCACATGTCATGAGCCTCTGTGGAGCTTTTCTTGTGAACGTCTTGTTAGGAATGAGTCGACGGGCCTCCCATTACGCGGTGTTATTTCCTGACACGACCCAAACACGACACGCTAATAATCAGGTTTTGGGTTGGTAAACATAACTCGTTTAAAAATACGCGTCATGTTCGTGTTGACCCGTTTAGATTTCAAAATTAATTGTTTTTCTCTTAAAAAATGACAACTTACTTTTATGCTTATTATTAGTACTCACAATAATAAAAATAAAGAAATTCATTCACCACTTATATTTTTTTACCTAAGTATTTAATTAATTTTTTGTTTTTATTTGAATAATATGCATTATGCTTTATGATTTTATTTTAAGTAATTATACGGTAAGTTATTATAATCTTTTTAAGCTAAAACCAATATATATATAATTGTCATACGTAAACTCACATATTAGACATGTTACATTTAACCGACCTATCCAATGACCCACTTACAACTCGTAAATTTATTTGGTTCTTTTTTATCAATAGGTTAAACAAGTCATATTCAGAGTGACCCTAGTTTATCTTATCTAAATTAATGCTAAAGTTTTTGACAAAAATTTAAATATGAGTTCGGTTAGAATTACATAATTTAACCTGTTAACCTAATACGATTAACACCCTACTTAGAATAACGCACTCAGGGTCTGTTTGGTATGAGGTAATGGAATATATGAGAAAATGGAATGAACGAAGGAAAGGAATGAACAAAGGAATGAAAATGATCATAAAATTCTATTACCTTGTTTAGTTGATTTACATAAATAAAATGAATCATTATATTATATTGTTTTGTTTGGTATGAAGGAAAAAACAAATGAATAAAATACATTTCACTTAAAATGACAAAAATATATTTTCATGGTTATGGGCCGGGTCTTGGTTTGGGTTATAGGTCGGGTCTTGGTTTGGCCATGTGTCGGGTCGTGGTTCGGTACATGGGTCAATACATGAGTGATTTCATAATTCTAATCATGATTTCAGTTATGGGTCGGGCCATGGGTCTAGTCATGGTTCGAGGAATGGGTCAGGTCACGGATTGGTTCATGGCTCGGGTCATGATTCGATTCATGGCTCGAAACATGAGTCAGTTCATGGATCAGGGTATGGTTCGATAAATGGGTCAATACATGAGTGAAGTCATTTACATGGCTCGGAACGTGAGTCGGTTCATGGCACGGGTTATGGTTTGAGACATAGGTTAGGACATGGGTCGGTTCAAGGGTTCTTAGGTTGGGTCAAGGTTTGGGGCATGGGCTGAATCATGCTTCTAGTCATAAATTAAAAAAAATATTCCATTCCTTAAAGAAATGAAAAAAAAACATGAGGTGAGAATGAAATGAAAATAAAGTATTTTGCATTTCTTTGTAATGGTTCATTCCATTCCATTAACCAACCAAACAAATTTTTTCATTACATCATAATGGTTCATTTTATTCCATCTCTCATTCATACATAGGGGTGATCAAAAAATCTAAAATCCAAATAAAACCGAAATCCGAATCCAAACAAACAGAACCGAATTCCTTATTTGGATTTCGGATTGGATTTCGGATGACATTATTTTTTAATTCGGTTTATTCTGATATCCAAATAAACCGAATAAGAACTCATTATATTTTTAGGATTTTAGCCGTACCCATAGTGGCCCAACATATATCAGCCAAATACTCACTATGTTAACTCTGAATGGTGTCGATCAAAAGTTAGTGGCATGTTGGTGTGATTATTGTTAGAAACCTGGAGACGTATTAATCTTTATGACGTATTTCTTTATGGCGATTACTTTATCTTTCAACTATGAGTTATGTTTATATCTTAATTATTTTTCGGTTTGTATGGTTTACCATTGTGGCTTTAAACTAGTACACGTTAGGAATAAAGAGTTGAAAAAAATAAATACGAATAAGAAGTTAAAAAAAGTTGTTTTTCGGTTTTATTTGGATAGATTCGGATTATTCGGATCCATCCGAATTGAATTCGGATGGATTCGGATCGGATATTTCCTTATTCGGATCGGATCGGTTATGAATGAGGTTTCAAAATTTTCTAATAATCTGATATCCTATCCGAATTCGAATAACCCGATCCGAACAACCCAAATAATATGATATCTTATCCGATAAACACCCCTATTTATACATACCAAACGCTACCTCAAAATATTCAAAAGCCTAAAAAAAACTATAAACCCATGGTTCGGCACAATGGACCGTTTACTCTGCTTTTTCCATATGCCAAATGTTAAACAAAAGTAAACACGATCCTATTTGAATCTTTTCATCCAAACTACTTTTCCAGGCTTGTAAAGCATAAATACATCAAAACATACAACTCCAACTGCACAATGTACAATCTGATACAGCACAATGACCCTGTGTCTATCAAATCCCTCTCTGGTGAAAAATTGCCCAAAATCAGGATAAAGTTTAAGAAAAAACACTTAGGGGGTGTTTGTTTTTTTAAAAAAGGTCTTCTTGACCTCTTATGTCTGCACGGAGAAGACCACGCGCAGACGTTTATGTCTGCAGACTGTTTGTTTTTTGGAAGACATTTCATTAAAAAACGTCTTTCCGTCCTCTTTTTGGTGCAGACATAAACCTATGTCTTTTCACCTCTTCTCTTCTCTTCTATTCTCTCTTCTTCTTCTAAAAGCAAGCATATCCTTCTTCCACCTCCTTCTTCCTCTTCCAGCCTCATCACCACCTCCTCCACCCATCTTCCCGTCGTACCATCACCTCTGTTTCTGATGTGGCGTTGCAACATCACCACCTCCGCCGCCGCTTCATTTCAGCTGTCGCATCACCACCTCCGGCGCCGCCGCACCGCCACCTCCGTTGCGCCACTTCCTTTCAGGTATCAATCAATTTCTTGTTCTTGATGTTGTTGTTGAGTTTGTACTTGATATTCATATGGGTTTTTTGTTTAGATTTACAAAATCACGTTTTTTTGTCTAGATTCATGGATGAAAAATGATAAAGTGGACAAAGTTGGATTTCACTTCTTATAATTAGTGAGAAGAGTGGATTCTTGATCTATGTTAAATTGATAAAAAGATAAAAGGGAAGAATGGGTTTGATGAAGTAGAATGGAGAATGAAAAGTGGTTCAATGTGTGTCTACATATCTGACTTTTATTTAAATTTTTTGAAATGGTTATTTCTTAATTGTTTTATATGATTGAAGCCAATGGTTAATTGTATGAGTTTAAACATTTGGTTTGAATTTAGTATTTGGTTATTAACACTTCTTTGCTTAGAATATGGACCTTCTTGTGTTTTTATTAATATGATTTTTGTGTTATTGTGGTCTTATGAATATTATTTAAGTGTAATAAATTAGTTTATTTAATTTCAGTTTATTTCAGTAGACTGCAAAAGTTAAAAAAACAAACAGTCTTCTTCTTGCAGACTGCAGACGTTTGGTCCACCTCTTCTTCTGCAGATGTCTGCAGATGTGGTCCGCAGACTGCAGACATTTTCCTGCAGAAAAAACAAACAGCACCTTAGTTTATTTAATCTTTTGATGCTCACATCTCACCATCTAAAATCCTTGCTTCAATCCAACTCATGCTTCAAAATTCACCAAACCCCATTAAAGAAAAATCATCAATCTATCCAAGATTTGAAACCTCCCTTGCAACCCAAGTCATAATTTTGAAGAAATTGAATAAAAAAGCAATCTTTTTTGTTAAAAATGACAGAAATACTTCAGATATCTTCTTCTCAAAGCTCTTTGATCTCAATAGATGACAATGATGGGTTACTTGAACAAACAAATCATTATTTTTCTCCTCCAACATCTATTAACAACAACAACAACCCTTGTTCCAATTTGTATTCAGTAACTGTATCTGTATGCAATACAGAAGAGAGAGAAAGAAGAAAGAGAGAAGAAGAAGAGGAGAGAGAAGCTTCATTTTTGGCTCTTTTGGTGACTGTTTTTAGAAAATCATTTGTTGGTTCTTGTAACAGTGTCAAGTTTCAAGATTTTGGTTGTGATAACTCAAAAAGATCTTCAAAAATGGAGATTGGTGTGCCTACAGATGTTAGGCATGTTGCTCATGTTACATTTGATAGGTTTAATGGGTTTCTTGGTTTGCCTGTTGAGTTTGAACCTGAGGTTCCAAGAAGACCTCCTAGTGCCAGGTTTGTTCTTCTTTAAATTTTGAATCTTGATCTCCCATTTTGGACATTTGTGTGCATTATTGACTTGTACTGTACTACCCTTTAGCTCATTTTTTTTGTCTTGTGTTTTGCTTTAATGAATCTTGATTCTTGCATCAAAACTTACTGGGAAATTGGGTGTTTTTTTGTTGGAATAAAGATGCACATTGACTTTTTAGGAAAAAAATGCTTATGATTTTGACATTGAAAGTGAATTTTTAAAAGAAAATGAATCTGGTAAAATTTGATAATGTGTAGCAAAAAGTCCAGATTGAATTGAAAAAAAAAAGTCAAAGTCAATTTGGTGTTTGGTAAGTAGGATGAATGTCTTCTATTTTTGTATGTGGTTTACAATATTTCATGTTGTACATGTTGAATCTAAGGCTGTGTGCATTGTTGTGGAAACTCATATTTGTTAGATTTTGAGTCTTGAGGAATGAATATGTGTGTGCTGTATACATGCTAGCCATGTAACTAATTGGATTTTGGACAGTTTTGTGGTGGAAATTTATGTAAATTGACTTTTTTAGTTCAACTGCTTACCGATTTTAGGCGTTGAAAATGAAGGCTGACTTTTGAAATTTTGAAAGCAAATGATATCCAGATCAAACCTAATAATAAGTGTTACAAGTAGTAAGAATGACTTTAATCTGTGTTTGTAATTTAGTGATGTGTCATTTAGTAGTTGTTGAACCTAAAAGGTATGTTAAATAGAGCAAGTGGGGTGTCGAAACTTATATGCAAAATATGTAAATTATTACTATTTGAAAATAAATTAGGACTTTATTATATTAGAATTCATTTTAGGCATCGGGGCCTAACTTGTTTTTTTTCTTGCAGTACAAGTGTTTTCGGGGTTTCAACCGAATCTATGCAGCTCTCGTTTGACTCTAGAGGAAACAGTGTGCCCACTATTCTTTTAATGATGCAGAGACGATTGTACGCTCAAGGTGGCCTTCAGGTGTGTTTTTGTACATATGCATTGCTGAGTTGCAACATACAATTTCTTAACACACCATGGACACATCGTACAACTTGACATTGAATCTTGTGACCTTCAAGATTGCAACTTTTATAATTTCCCATAAGTTTCATAGCATTTTGCACTGAAGACAAGTGATATATGGCTGTAATAATGCAGGCAGAAGGAATCTTTAGAGTCAATGGTGATAATGGACAAGAAGAGCAAATAAGGGAACAATTAAATAGAGGAGAGGTGCCTGAAAACATAGATGTTCACAGCTTGGCAGGTCTTATTAAGGTACACCTTCTGCTAATCGGGTAAAAAACACGTGGGTTGGATTATTTTTATGTGTGATCACAAAACATTTATTATTAAGCTAACAATATGAATTTTTAAATAAAACGATTTGGAGGTTGTGTCACTTGTGTGCGTTAAAAAGTAAAAGTAGACTTCTAATATGTTCGACCCATTTGACTTGTTCCCTTCAAGGTAAGCATTTTAAGCTGTCTATTTAACCATTTAAGATAACTGCTGCATGTAATTAACAAATCTTGAAAAAAAAACTTGGGGTCAACCTCTCTATATGTCCAATTTTATGTTGTCCTCAAGTGCTTATCTTTTTTTTATGTCAAATATTTGTCTAGCCATTATTAATTACTGCCAAAATAATTTTGTTTTGGAACAACTATGCCATGTGTGATAATGTTTTCTTCTTGTATCTCCTTTAGGAATTATGTTGTCATAAATAGCTAATGGAATTTGGATTTTAGCCTGTTTGACCTCAAAATCAAATCATCTGTTATTTACCCAACATAAGTAGAAACAAGTAACTTCAGGCGGCTTAAAATGGACCATATTAACTGTTGAAGTAAGTTGGATCAATGATATATTATAAATGGTTATGAGAATTATTGTTAGAATAATTATTCTAAATTATGAATAAGGTAAATTAGGAGGTTGTAAGATCTCGAGTATAGCAATGAAATGCGACTCAAATGACTCATTTTCACAATTAGTTAGGTTAGAAATAAATAATATAATTTTGTAAACATGACATTATATAAAATATGGACCAGATAGTATTTTTCTGCTCAACTGACTTGACCCAAAAAAAACTACACATTTTGACCCAGACCTGTTCTTATTTGTGACCTGACCCGTCCATTAACCCATCAATACTTGAGATTGTTCATTCAAAAGTTATATTATGTAATGTTAATTGCTTTGTTCATGTGTAGGCTTGGTTTAGGGAACTACCAAACGGTGTAATGGACTCGCTTGAGCCCGAGCAGGTGATGCAGGCCCAATCAGAAGAAGAGTGCGCCCGGCTCGTGAGGCTGCTTCCACCAACTGAAGCATCTTTGATGAATTGGGCTGTGAATCTAATGGCTGATGTTGTTCAGTTTGAGCATTTCAATAAGATGAATGCCCGAAACATAGCCATGGTGTTCGCCCCAAACATGACCCAGGTACATTAAAAAAGGTCATAGCTTTAATGCTTTTTGTATAGCTCTTTATGCATAGATAAATCTTTTGGTTTTGCAGATGCAAGATCCTTTGACTGCATTGATGTATGCAGTCCAAGTTATGAACTTTCTCAAGACTTTGATAGCCAAGACTCTAAGGGAACGAGAAGACGTTATAGTTGAGGCAGGACCCAGTTTAAAGTTTGATCATTTCGATGAAAACAACGGACCCCACTGTTCTTTTGAAGCCACGGTTGACGAGACGACCAACGAGGTGGACATAGAGGATCAAGATTTTGCAGTCAAAGAACCCACCTTGGAAAGCCATTTAAATCCTTCTCATGAAGATTTGACTTCTAAAAGTCAAAGTGAAAGTCAAAGTCAAACTAGTGTGTTGGAAGAAGAAAGTGGTGTTAGGGTGGTTGAATATGGTAAAAGTAGAAAATCGCAGGCGAGCAACTCGAATCACAAGAAGAGTTTGAGAAAAAGCGTAGAGAAGAGCAAAGGAAGCACGATTGTGAGCCGTTTGAATTCAAGAACCGAGAGGATTGAAGCCTGGCGGTGAAGCGGTGGTTGGTGGTGGACAGTGGTGGTGGTGTGATAATGGGACGTGTATCTATTTTGACCTGTGGTCAAAGAAGTCTTTAACTTTATGTAATATGGTTTGGACATGTAACTTGGTATATGCTATGCATACCAATGGTTTGTTTTATGTTTTTCTTCATTATGTCCATTTGTGATCCTGTTAATCTTTTTTTGTTTGGTTCTGTGTTGACTAATCTTCTATCTTGACCTAGATCTGTTTATATAAGGATGTTTGACTTCAAGTTTGTGAACATTAAGGAAACATGAAACGTATACAAGTTCTATTTACTAGTGATGTCTTAAATAACCATTGTTCCTCATATGATAAAACAATACATTTTGACAATTTTTATTTTAAATAGCTAAATAAATAAATAAAGAGATCTGTTTACTAGTGATGGCTTAATCACTCCTAAAATGATCACTAGAATATATATAAAAAAAACAGAGTTTGTGTTTTTTCATTATACTCGTTATATAATAGAAAGCTATAACATTCTGATTGACATACACGATTAACGTAACATTCTGATTGACATAAAGCTATATCAATGGACCGTTAACATTTTTCATCAATTATATGGCTCGTATAATAACATAACATCATCTATTGTTTTTACAACATCACCCACTCGATGTATCAATGACCGCACATACTGTATCCATAACAACTGGACTGACGGAAACGATTAATGTGATGTCGTAGACTACTAACATCAGTTTTATACATCCTTTTGGTCTAGTCGTCAAAGGAAAGTGATGAAGTTCTGTGAGACAATAACATGTAAATACTAAATACCAAGATGGTGTTTTAAAAAAAAAAAAAAAAAGAAGAAAAGACACAAGGTTACAGTAGTCCGCCAACACAGCTTATCAAGAACAGATAAAAACACTTTTCTGCTATCTCGATTGGTTGTGGATAACAAAAAAACCAGACACAAAAACATCAAAATTCTGTTCCTTCCATGGAAGCCTTAAGTTTCTCTACAGTTTCTTCCCGCCATTTCTCAACAACCTTCCCTAGAAAAACACACTCTCCAACATCATCTTTCACTTCTTCACACGTGCTCTCATTCGGATCCACCAATTCATCATCTGCGGTTAGTACCTAACTGATATTATTTGTAATTTTTAGGGTTTTTGATTGTTGTTTTTGGATGGTGATAGAGGGAGCTATGGAGGATTGTGAATTGGAACAAAGTAGTTACGGTTAAAAGAGATAGATTTGGAGGAGTAATTAGAGCCGAGATGTTTGGTCAGTTAACCACTGGCCTTGAAAATGCTTGGAACAAACTTAAAGGCGAAGGTTTTTTTTCTTCTTTTTATTAAATGTTTTTGGTTGCTGTTAGAAATTCGGTTTGTTTGATTGGACCTGTTATTCATTGTGAAATTTAGATGTTCAATCATGCATCTTTCATCTTTTCAACTCAAATTGAGATGATTGTAGGTTTGACTATCTTCATTGTAAGGGACCAGATTGTTTCGTGATCTGATGCCCGAAACCTTACCCATGGTTTGAGCCTATGACCTCACGGTTGTAACAACAACCTTACCGGTTGCTCCGAGGCTCAAGTTTAAGTAGGCAGAGAGGACTAACTTATAAACTGATCGTTTACTAGATTTTGTGGTTAATATTTTGTGCTTCAGAGGTGCTAACGAAGGAGAATATTGTGGAGCCCATGAGGGACATTAGGAGAGCTCTTTTAGAAGCAGATGTATGTGCAAACCTTTATTACTTTTGCTACATCTGTATTTATTAATTATTACTAGAGACGTAACGGTTCATCATTAGCTAAGTTTCTAATTCTGGCTGGCAGGTTAGTCTTCCTGTTGTAAGAAGGTTTGTTCAAGCTGTAAGTGAACAAGCTGTCGGTGTTGGTGTGATTCGAGGAGTCAAACCAGATCAGCAATTGGTCAAAGTATGCTTTTCTTTTTCTTAAATGTTAGAAATTAGATGATTCAATCCATCATTATATATTCTCAAGAAATTTACTTGGTATAGATTGTAAGTGATGAACTGGTGAAGTTAATGGGAGGAGAAGTTTCGGAGTTGACTTTTGCAAAATCGCCCCCGACAGTGATCTTACTAGCTGGTCTACAAGGTGTCGGGAAGACTACTGTTAGTGCAAAGTTAGCTCTTTACCTCAAGAAACAGGTGGACTGCAAATGAACTTACACAATGCACCCTAATACGCACACTATCTGTTTCTATATACCGTTATCTTTACTTTGGGTATGCCTTTTGTTATCATGAAGATTTGTGTCTTGTTCCGTACACTTACTGTAGTTATAATGTGAAACAAACTACAGGGAAAGAGTTGCATGCTGATTGCTGGAGATGTGTATCGACCAGCTGCAATTGATCAACTTGTTATTTTGGGTAAACAGGTAGAGTTGCACGAATATCACAGTATTTCTTATGATCATACAATTAAAGTCAGACATTTTGTAACAATACTTGAATTGAAAAATATATAATTTTTGTTCGGTTAATTTATCCAAGAGGGCAAGTTTTTATAGTCGGTGGCAACAGGTGTAACGTTTCTATAGACTGCATTATTTTGTGTATGTCGTCTGGTCTGTGTTTGACTCAATATGCGCTGGTGACAGGTGGACGTTCCTGTGTATACAGCTGGGACTGATGTGAAACCAGCGGAAATTGCTAGACAAGGTCTTCAAGAGGCTAAAAAGAAGAATGTAGATGTTGTTATTATGGATACCGCTGGAAGGCTGCAGGTTATTTAACGTTTATATCCCTTTTAACTATTTCAGATATTAAAACAGATGAAAACAACCATTAATTTGCGATTTTACTTTAATTTTCAGATAGACAAAACTATGATGGATGAATTAAAAGACGTGAAGCGAACGTTAAATCCAACTGAAGTTTTGCTTGTTGTAGATGCAATGACTGGTCAAGAAGCTGCAGGTTTAGTGATTATTGTGCATAATAACTTTTTTAATTATCTTTTTAAGCATGCTAACTTTGGTGATACTTTGTAGCCTTGGTGACAACTTTCAATCTTGAAATCGGAATTACTGGAGCGATTTTAACTAAACTAGATGGAGATTCAAGAGGTGGAGCGGCTTTGAGTGTAAAAGAGGTTCGCCTTTTACAATGATAATATACATATGTTACCTAAAAATTACTCCTCATTTTTACATTTTATTTTATTTCATTTTGGCATTTTAGGTATCAGGAAAGCCAATAAAGCTTGTAGGGCGTGGAGAAAGAATGGAAGATCTTGAACCTTTTTATCCGGATCGAATGGCGGGACGTATTTTGGGCATGGGAGATGTTCTTTCATTTGTGGAGAAAGCTCAAGAAGTTGTGAGTGTCATATTATTATCTTAAATTTCCCTGTAAAAAATAACAACTTAAACTTAAACTTAAACCAACATCAACCTATTCTAATAATTGAGTAACACATCCACATGTCACCATTATAATCACTCCACATAGGATTTTGCTTAGGTGTCATGTTCTTAATTAATTTGATGGAGAATTTTTAGACGGGTCATGGTATGCTCCATATTCGAAATAACCCGATATGTTTAAATTAAAAATTCACAAATTATCATCAATTATCTCCTAACCCGATATGTTCAAATACAAAATTTATCAATTATCATGATCTATATCTTAACCCGATATGTACCAAGTATCATGAATTATCTCCTAACATGATATGTTCAAATAAAAAACTTATCAATTATTATGATTTATCCTTCAAATTAAAGTTTTACCAATTATTAATAATTATCTCATAACTCGATATGTTCAAATAAAAAAATTAACACTTATCTCGAATTATCTCTTAACCCGATATGTTCCAATAAAAATTTACCAACTATTATAAATCATATCCTTTATTGTAACATATGATTTTTTATATGAATATATTTGTAAATATCCAAATCGATTTAATAAGAGATATGTTAAAAATAAATTTGATATGTAAATTGAGTTAAAACCTATAAAACTAAAATCCGTGTAGTACACGGGTACTAATCTAGTATATTATAATTTCTTAGATGAAACAAGAAGATGCGGAAGATTTGCAGCAAAAGATCATGAGCGCAAAATTCGACTTCAATGACTTTTTAAAACAAACTCGCGCTGTTGCACAAATGGGTTCTATGTCGCGTGTTCTTGGAATGATTCCTGGAATGGGAAAAGTTACTCCCGCTCAGATTCGGGAGGCAGAAAAGAGTTTACAAATTATGGAAGCAATGATTGAAGTCATGACCCCAGGTTCGTTATATATCGAAAACTTTATTCTATTACGTGCGAAAAAATTGAAATTTATATTAATTATGTTTATGTTGTTATCAGAGGAAAGGGAAAAGCCTGAACTGCTAGCGGAATCTCCAGCTAGGAGAAAGCGAATTGCTAAAGAATCTGGAAAAACCGAGCAACAGGTAAGACTATAAATTTATCGTTTTATACTTTTGTGTCATATTTTAACACTCTAAATTTGAAATAAATGAAAAAGAGCGTCTAACATATGGATTTGTATGACAGGTGAGCCAACTTGTTGCACAGCTTTTCCAAATGCGCGTTCGGATGAAGAATTTGATGGGTGTAATGCAAGGCGGATCTGTTCCTGCGCTCAGCAACCTTGAAGAAGCAATGAAATCTGAACAAAAGGTGAAACAATCAATTACCGAGCTATAATTTGCGTCTTTTTCAACAATTAAACACACACAATTGACTCTATTTTCCCTGAAACTTTAGGCTCCTCCGGGTACCGCCAGGAGAAAGAGAAGATCAGAATCAAAGAAACAATTTGCAGGGTCATCAGGACGGCCAAACCCTCGTGGTTTTGGTGGCGGGAACTGAGTTAATTAAAATCTTTAATTTGCTACCAAAGTCAAGGTATAAGTTGGCTTTGGTTTTTCTGTAGAATAATGAAATCCGGGAGTAGATAAATTATTGATATAACCTTGAAAGAGGAAGGTGTAAAATAGGTAATGGATCGAATGTTTCGCGCGTAATTGTGTTAACATCAGTCGATCTAACACAACTTTGAAGAACCAAAAAATCTTGTTTGTTATGATCTTCTTGAAGTGGTGATGTTAAGCTTGTGTATTTGTGGTCCAACCTTGTATTATATTGTTTCATCTCTGTTAAGGTTGTTGTATGCACATGTGCTTGTGTAGATTGTATGAAATTTAAGTTAAGCTACTTTCGAATTCAGTTAGTGTTTATTTTTTAAAAATTTTATTTTTCTAAAAAAAGATAACAAACCCAAATCCCATTAAACAAACCAACATCAAATAGTTGAATAATGTCTCCTCCATATGACATTAAAACTACAAAAATTAAGATATTTGACAATAAAAAAACACAAGCATCTTATAACTGATAAGTTTACATACAGTTTTATCAACCCCTCAAAAACTAGAAAGATATTTGACATTAAAACAAACCCAAATCCCATCACACAAATCAACATCAAATGTATAACTTATCCATCCCGTTGACTAAAAAAGTCAAACACAAATCATATGAATCTAACAAACAAAACACTATTTGCTTATAATATAACCAATCTCCAAGTTGACCATAAATCAATGAGCTAAAAACATATGATTTTATACTAACCTCGTGTCCAAATTCGTAATTTAACAGCAAATGGGGCATTGAACCAACCCATTTTCATTACATTCTAAACACTTGACACTTCTCCGCCCATCACCACCTATCAACTTACAACTCCCATTGCACACCGTACACATCACGAAGCGCACGCCACCACACCCTTTACAACCTGCCGCCGCGACCGTCGGAATCCCCTCTAGTAAAATTCCCATTTTACCCTCCTCCTCCAACTTCATTATCTCATCTCTCCCACCAATCAATCTCCCTTTCACCAACACCACTGGAACTTTAACCTCTTTTTTCCCTAATAAAGACCTTAACTCTTCCTTAAACCCTGAATCCATCGACACATCGCGTTCGATCATACGAACGCGATGCGATTCGAGGATTCCCCGTACGACGTTACAATCCTCGAACGTCTTACGGATTCCTCTCAACGTGGTGGTGTATATCACCACCACGTTTTCACCGCCTGGTGCTGTAGCACCAGCACCACGCGGTGATTCTACAGACTTTCTTGATTTTTGACTTGTGGGTGTCATCAAAACCGCCTTCTTCATCTGTTTCGCATTCTGGTCAACAACATTCGGGTCAAACAACAGCCCAAGATTCCTCCTTCTAGCCGAATTCAACCCCGAATCAACCGGAGATTCACAACCGCCACCACCCTTCTTCGAAATCCTCAAATTCGGGGGCAAAGTCGACGCCTTTACAATCGTCGTCATCGGACTATACTCCGATCTCTGCGACCCAGATTTCTTATTCTCCTTCCCCGAAAACCTCTTCGACACCTTCGGAGACGAACCATTCAACAACTTCATCGGAGTTTTCACATCAATCTCCCCAAACCCTCGCCGGAATTTGGGGCTTTTCTTCACCGGAGCCTGAACTTCATCTTCAAGATCCTCCATTAGCTCCCACGCATTGATAATCTCCGTCGGCCCATGATTCGACCGTCTCGGCGGCGAGTTTTTCTTCTCCGGAGATGATTCTTTCTTCTCCAGCGGAGGCGGATGGTGATCTTTATCAAGCTTTAAAGCGCCATAGGTTGAAGAAGTGAGTGAAACAACATGATGGGTGTAATTTGATCCACCATTTGACACTTTCTTTGAATCAATTTTCAAATCTTTTTTCACATCTTTTTTTATGTGTTTGGAAGAAACACAACCCATTTGAAGAATGTGTGTGTGTGTTTGGTTTGGTGTGTTTAGTGTGTGTGATTTGTGACTGGATTTGATTTGTTGTTGGATTTGTGTTGTGTCTCGATGTTTGTTTCATGGTAAGAAGTGGAAGTGGAGTAACCGTTGGTGGATGTAAACGGTCTGAAAATTCAAATCTGGGGATTTTACTTTTTTGGTCCCTCAGGTTAAGTAAAGTTACGATTAGGTACAATGTTTTTGTACTATTAAATATTAGTTATGAAATCCGTTATGTTACAGCTTTTTGTCATTTTACCATTGAAGATGCATTTATATTTTTTAAGCATGTTGTAGATCAGATTTAATTTATTATTTTTTTAAGATCCAAAGACTTTAACATGTTTGTAAATCTAAATATATTAATGTATAAGGTACCAAAAAGCATACCCGGTTCGAACAACCTTGAGTGGGGTTGTATCAAGGCCGGTCCTGAAGATTTTGATGTCTTGTGCGACACGAGAAAAAAAGACCCTCCCGCCCTACTCAACCCGAAGCACCAACGCACTAATTTATATAACCTAAAATTTTAACCAAAAAATAAATAAACATAAAATTCAAATTATATAATTACCGACCAATAACTCGTGAAGCTAAAATAAATGTAAATCTAAATATGTGGTTCAATTTAAGAAATCAAGAAATGTGGGTGATATACTCCGTAATATGTTGATTTTATTTCGAAACTTTTTTATTAATTAATATGAGTCTGAATAATTGTTGCATGTAATGATCATTCAGTGCCTTTTCATAGCTTTAGGAATTAACTATCATTTGATTTTAAAAATCTTTAAAGATGTTTTCGTGGTACAAGTTTTTATATCAATAATTCAAGTTTTTGCTCATGATAGTGTTTTCATGACGTTTTATATATTCTCTAAAGGTTCCCTCAATTCATTTTTGGTATATTATTTATAGCTTTATCCTTTTTGTATTGATGGGATTGTGTGGTTCAAAAAATTAATATATTATATGTCCACATGATAAAAAATTACATTATTCACGGGATCACTATTGTCAAATTGTGAAGTTATAGTAATTTAACTTAAAGAAATCGAGACAATGCAAGAAAATGAGAATAAAAATATTGCCAAATGAATGGCACAAGAGATGTTACAAAAACCGCATAGAGGGGCACACGCACAAGTCCAACAACACTTTTGGACCGGTTCGTTTGGATGTATTAGTTAGTCTCTAGTGTTACAAAAAAAAGGTTCGTGCATTACACACTAGATAAAACCTCGTGTAACACACGGGTGGAAACATAAAAAACACAATTTTAAAACTTTACGAAAATGTAAAATTTGAAAATAAACTATACATTACAAGAAAATATATGAAATTAAAAACACAAATTGCATTCGTACTCTAATTTGAGCATTGAACAAATGGATTTAAACTACAAATACACTATTGGTATCGAATTAGATATTTGCGCTTTTAAACTGTGTGTCTTATAATCATACCAGTTAATTTAAAAAAGGATAAAGAAAAACAGACATAAAATAATCCAGAGGATAGATATCTATCAAAATTCACGGTGAAAATCATATGTACCGGGTCGAGCGTATGGATCGGTATGCATGGTTCCTACAAGTTTTCGTATCTTATATGATAGTTTGTAGCTTTCATTTCCCGGTACATATCATCGTTTTACTACATATAGATAAGTACACTTATTTATTGTGTGATAGTGTTTTGACGTAATATAACATGTTTATAAATTTAAAGTAAAATTATGTTTAAAAAATCATTTAAAAAGGTTGGTCGGTGGCCACATGATGCTTCCCACGTAATCAAAACTTATTTTCAAATCTCATTCTTAAAACTTTCATATAATGTTAGTGTTTCCTTTTAACCTCTTAACTCAACTTTGACATATTTACGATTTTGACACCTCCTTAGATTTTAATTTATTAATATTTTGACATTTGATGACCTAATCAGTTAGCAAATTTGAACCTTATACTTTACTTTGAACCTTATACGATTTTGATCTAACGCGTGTATGTTAGAATATAAATATAATGTTTGAGTAGATGCTTTGTTATGGGTGATCAACAAAGAATTATTGTAACGAGTTTTTTAGTGTGTATTAAACTCTTATTTGTTTATCGATCATGTGCCTTGAATGATTTCTTGATGTGATTTAGAGACGTGAAAGGTTTTGTTTTTCTTTAAGAATCGTGATTCAAATAGGCAAAGACGGTTAAATATGCAAATTAAAATAACTTGGTTAAAATCTATAGAATTATTATATGATAGATTTTGGGGAACTTAACAGTCATATATATATATAGTTTATAAACACTTTAAAAGATACGGAGTATTTAATTTATGTACTTAGATACTACTTTTGATGCACAAGTACGTACGTCCGTTCAATAAATAGTTTTTGAGATTATAAAGTCGATCAGCTAGCTAGGAGCCATGGCTAATTTTCCAGATCACTTCTTCAAATTCATCCCACCAGGCTTCATGTTTAACCTTGTAAGCTTAATTATTTCTCTATGCATCACATACTTGTACATTTTCCATTTAATTTCATGCTACCAACGTTAATATATAGATCGATCGATTTGTAAACTCATAACCGATTTCCATTGTTATATATACAGTCGATTCCGAAATCTTTTATGATGAACTTGAAGGAATGGAGAGCAATACTGAGACGAGGGCAAGACGAATGGGCGGTGCACATTACCGACGAAGGGGGTTTTGGTGACGGTTGGAGGAAGTTTGTGATGGATAATGGAGTGCAAGAGTGGGACTTTATTGTGTTCAAACATAAAGGAAACATGGCGTTTGACATTTTGGTGTTTGACTCTTCTACATGTGAAAGACAGTATCCAAATTTTTATAAAGACCTGCAGCTTGTCACTGATTCACTTCACAAACATAGTACGTACTTACGTAATTAATTAAGCTCTCTTTTTATACTTGTATATATAGCATGTTCACTTCAGGTATATTTATTTAAAATTAAACTGCAAACATGTTTTTCTAAATGAGTCATGTTCGGGTTGACATGGTCAGCTATTTTATATATATGTTATATATACTTTTGTATTTGTTGTAATTTTTTATTTTATAGTATATGGATAAGGATCATTACAGAACCACTTATTATTGCAAAGACAAAAGAACCATTGATTTATATAAATGTTAGTCAGGCCTTGTGATATTTACGTACGTTGTTTTATATATGTGTATATTTAACATAACTAAAAAATGATTGTGTTTCTACAGTAAATTTTTTGTGTTTGGTTTACATATATATGTAAGAGTAAACTGCAGTTTTGGTCCATGTGTTTTGATACCATTAACAGTTTTGGTCCCATCTTAACAGTTTTGGTCCCTGTGTTTTTAACTTTTAACAGTTTTGGTCCCGAACACTAACTCCATCCAATTTTCCGTTAAGTCTCTCTCACATGCGGAGTAAAAATGTTATTTCTCTCGCTTTTTTTGGCAAACGACTAAATAAAAATGTTAACCTACATGATGACTTAGATAAAAAAAAGAGGGAGAAATGACATTTTTACCCTTTAGATGTGGGGCGCGTGTGAGAGACTTAACGGAAAATTGGATGGAGTTAGTGTTCGGGACCAAAACTGTTAAAAAATAAAAACACAGGGACTAAAACTGTTAAGGTGGGACCAAAACTGTTAATGGTATCAAAACACAGGTACCAAAACTGCAGTTTTGTATTTCTAAAAAATAAAGAAGTTCTGTAAGATCCTAACCTTGTAGTATATTATGCAAATAAATAAAATAACATTATAGGTCATTTTCATGTCAAACAATAAAAACTCGTTTAATTCGTTTGGATATTTTATCAGACGATTTTGTGCTTAAACATTATTACAATAACTTAATTTTTTAGATCTAGGAAAGAAGCCTACCAACAATCATATTCAAGTAAAGAAGGAGACTCCTATACAGAAGGCAACAAGCTCAACTCGTTACTTTATCTCTACTCTGAAGCAATATAGTACTTCCAACAAGTGTTTGGTACGTAACTAATTAATTTAATTTAATTTTAGCACTCTTAAATCAAGTCTTATGGTGAAACGAAATAATTAACAACATTATATATATATATGTACGTTGTGAATAATTGTAGTATCTTCCTGTTGAGTTTTCGACATTGAACGGTTTAATAAGAAAGAGGGAAGCGATTCTTAGAAATGATGAAGGTAGTTCATGGAATGTTAAGCTCAACAAAACTCATAAAAACCAGATTTTTCTTGGTCGTGGTCTAAGACAATTCTGGTCCGCGAATGGATTAAAGGAAGGTGATGCCTTGAGAACGAGAAGAACAAGCCTCTCGTTGTGAATTTTTCACGTACGTACGCTATTTTCTTAATTTGTGCTTCTTTTATTTCTAACCAACTTAAGTTAGAACTTAATTGAATTTCTTAAAAGAAAGTTGGTTAAGAAGTACGTAGAAAAATGCAAGTTAAGCATTCAGTCAAATTCACATACTTAATTTTTGGGCATATTAAAAGACTAATAAATGCGAAGAATTACGAAGAAGCCGGAGAGATAAGTGTTTACTACTGTATTTTTTTTTTCTTTTATAAATGTTAAATTGGACGTTTTAATCTATTAGTTTTAGGAAAGAAGCCCGTCAAGAAACACAATTGTGCAATGAAAAAGAAGGTGGATGGTTCAAGTCTCAACAATCATACTTACAAGGGCAAGTCACCCGTCCTGAATTATTCTTGTAATGTATTTTCTGTATTTTCAGCTCTTTATTTATTTTTATAATTCGATCCATTTTGGATGTTTATAAAAAACTATTTGCACTTCTAGGTCAGAGGAAAGTGAGTTTTTTGCGACGCAACTATTTTTTCGTAAACTGCAACACATTTGTGACAAAAGTCGTTTGTGATGTTGGTGCAACAAAATTTACGACACATTTGCAACTGAAAATTAGTTTTTTCGCAAAAACTAGGTACTCACTTTTCCGACTAGTAGGTGTTTTTTTTAGAAATGTATGTAAAACAAGACATTGACATTTCGAAGTGATGTTAAGCCGATTTCATTGGAGAGTGCAACGAAATCAACAATCACACTCCCATTGCAAGCAAAAAGAAGCTAGATGATGAATCTAGGGTGAATCTTCTTGCCTTGGGAGCTATTTGGTTGACCTGGCTGCACCCTCGAGCAAGTTGGCTTGATCGAGAGTTAGCTCGTCTGTACCTATAGTGGCCAGATTCCCTAGTTTCACAAGCATTTTATAAAATCAGCAAGATTGAAGTGCAAGAAGTTTTTATAAAACACCTAAAACAAAATTCCTCGTTGACACATATTTTATGTTGGCTTCAAACTGCCAATCATGTTATTTTGTATATTTCTTTCTGAACGGCATATATATATGTGTCTATATATGTTATTTTGTTATTCAGATCTAGGAAAGAATCATATTCAAGTACAAAAGGAGACAATACCCAAGGGGACTAGTTACTTTATTTCTACTCTGAAGCAACGAAGCTTTAACAAAACATGTTTGGTAACTTCCTTCTAACCCACGTACTATATATATATATATAGTTGAAGGAAATAATTTTGTGCATTTGATCATTTTACTCGATCATTTACATATGGTGAGTCGTCATTGTAGAGTCTTCCAGATGAATTTTCGGTATCAAACGGTTTAAGAAAGGGAGAAATGATTCTTAGAACGTCCCATAATGCTGGTAGATCATGGAAACTTAAGCTAAACAAATATGGTAAAAAGCATTTTTTTCTCGGACGCGGTCTTAAAGAATTTTGGGTTGCGAATGGATTAAGTGAAGGTGGTGTGTACAAGTTTGAGCTAGTTGAGAACGAGAAGAACAAGCCTCCCGTTGTGAACTTCTCGCGTAAGATATATATATATATATATATATATATATATATATATATATATATATATATATATATATATATATATATATATATATATATATATATTTTGTCTTCATTTTAGTTGTTTGCCTTCGTAATCAATCGCATAACCATATTAAAATTCTATTTTAATTTCTTGAAAGAAATTAAAAATGAAGTTGTTTTAGCTAACTATTCTTCAGTTCTAGGAAATGAACCCCTCAAAAACCGTAATGAAATAAAGGAGATTAGTTCGACAATCAACAAGGCGACTGGTCCGAGTACCACAAACCACAATATGAATTTTTCAAGTATTGTAACGTCGTGGGGCAAGGATGGAAAGAATTTCGAGCTGCCAACGGATTGAAGAAAGGAGATCATTTTAAACTTGTGCTTTCAAGATAAACTATTAGGACTTTTTCGACCCAACCTGTTTTTGATCCCACCAAACATTGTCACCAAAATTGTTGATCACTTTAGCTACCCTATTATGATGATGTTGTCTAACACTATCTCTCTTTTGCATACTTCTAACGCGTTTCTCTTTTTCCGATCCACATATCATATCACAAGCCTCCACAGACTCACCTTAGACCCTTTTCCATTGCGCTTTTTCTGGCTAGCTCGTCTGTACGATCTAAAGAGAAATACCCAAAATGGATTATATATATTGCATCTTATTTCTAGTATATATACTCCTAGTCCTAGTTCAACACTACTTCAAACTCTAACTTTTTTTGAAACGCTAATCTATTATACTCCTAGTCCTAGTTCAACACTACTTCAAACTCATTCACTATATGTCAAGATTTTAAATCTCTGACCTTTTTATTTAAAAATCAAAATCTGATATAATGTGCTAGTCCCCCAATACCAAGTTGCATACTTAGTTACTTACTACCTATTTAAATATTATACATATGTTAGTTGTCAATTTTTTACATGAGCTAAGAACTTGACATGATATTTTGATTATATTCGATTTTTTTTAACATTTGCTCGATGTGTTTTCAAATAGTTTGCATTAAAATAGAAGAGTAAAAACATTTTTTTATTATACCATATTATAAACTAACTGTTTTAGCTAGTGTTTTTATAAGAAGTTAGTACAGTAAACATCATTTTAAATTATAGTTCAAATCATTTAGAAAGTAATAAATAAATAAAAACAGAACAAAATTAAAAATATTCACTTCAATTTGTATTATTATAGTTGAAATCTTAAAACATTATTATTAATGTCTGTATGCCTATAATATTATTCATTTCCCTTTTCTTTTTCTTGACTATTTTTTTTTCTCTGGTTTCGACAAGAATTGGATGAAACCCTTACTCGCCAGCACCGTTTACGCTATCTTCAATTCTTCGTGGTCATTTCAACCGACCTTTCTAAGCGTATTTCTGATGGCATAAAGCGTCAAAACCCTTCATGGCTTATGGCTTTTCTGCCGCCTCAGTTGTCCAATCCTTCTAAAGTAGAAACAATTAAAAATATTGTTGACATTAAGTTTTCACATTATATATAGCTAGATTCAGGACCTGGGCTGCACAATGCAGTGGCTGGGTCTCGCATGTGTAGTTTTGTCACACGTTGCATTGGAGTATAGGTAACATACCTTGCAGGTTGTAACCAAATGATCTCTAGAAGAATGTTGAATACAAGTTAAGTACAAATACGAGCTACAACATTTAAAATGAATCCTTCTATAGCTCATCATTCTTTCTAAACTTGTCAAATGAGTTTGTGATACATAAAACAATTTTTAAGAATGATTGTAAAATAACCGTATGTTCTAACCGGTTAGAGATTTATAGGAATAACCGGTTAATTAACCAATTTTTTTAACCGATTCACGAATAGAAAAACAAAAAGGTAATTTAAAAAGAAAAAAAACCCTGGTTAATTAACTGAAAATAACCGCCGGGCTATTTAATAACCGGTTAACAAATTTGTCCACCTATACGGCTATACGTGAGCGAACTAGTGAATCAAAGAATTGGGCTCTCATAAAAATAAAGCCCATTTAATAAAAGTTTTTTTTAATAAAATGGCCTTGTTGAGCAAATCCATTGGCCCAAAAATCTGGGAATTAGACAATTAGATATGATGATTGGGGATCAAATCAGTTTGAATGAAGTGGTAAAGTTGTTTTTTGATGTACCATATATACAAAGTTTAACTCCCAGAAGCTTTGTTTTACAGCGATAAAAGTCATGATCCAGTTAATGCTGGTGAGATAAACAGGTTTTACTCACGAGTGATGGTTCGATCCTTATTAATGGTTGTTACGCTGGCCTTTGTGGGGTTTTTCTCTATAAGCGTCCTGCCAAGTTAGCCGCAGCACGCAGGCCCAGTTAAAATAACGTGTGTGACTGTCTAACTTGGTTTAGGGACCCTTATATGACTAGGGATTGCGTCCGTCACAATTCACAATTCATGAAAGCCGTCGTTTAAAAAAGATATGATTGGGGTAACGAAGAGCCAGAAAACACACAAAGTCGAAAATATCCTTCTTTGCTTATGTTGTATATGATCGATTTCAATTTTTCATGATACACAGATTTGAATGGTTCTAGTTGTAATTACCAACACCATTTAACTAAAAATGTGTCATCTATTTTCGACACACAAATCAACATCTGGGGCAAATTTTACTAAAATCACCATATTTGCAACAAACCACTTGTTTGCAATCAAACCTTGGATCATAATCATAATCTATATCAAGTCTGATTGTAATTGTAATCAATTTCTTCCGTTAGTGATGACGCACAGTCTTAAATGCTCCACTATCTGTTAAAATTTGGTCAAAAATTTAATCAAGAGCAATATAATACATATCTCTAATTTCTTGAATTGACTATAGGTTCAAAATTAAACTTAACCAACAACTTCTTACCAACAACATCAAAATTAAGTATTTGAGTTAAAGTCTAGTAAGTTAAGTTAAATTTATTGTTGTTTTTAGTGTTTTCTAGTTCTAATTAATAGGATTAGAATATGTTTGGTCATAAAACCTTTAGATGTCATCGAGTTAATGTATATAGAGTGCTTGTGGGTCAAAAGTCTAAATAATAGTGTGTCATTATTTATAAACACTTTTGTGGAAAACTTTATGTTTGTTTGTTTATCCTATCGAAAAGTCACAAGAGTAAAAACCAAACTATTTGTTAGTCGAGTTAAGGTGTTTGGTTCAGCGCAAATCAAAAAATCAAAATGTAACATAAGCAATCAACTTTGGTAATTGGTATAACATTGTCTAAGTGGTAATATTTTTTCACTTTTACTTCCTTGTACTTTTTCAATATCACATCACTTCATTAAAACGATTTTAAAATCAAATAACTCATTTAACACTTTGTCAATACTTTAACATTCAAGCAACTTTATTGCATTCATACAAAATCATTTTAAGTTTTGAACTATCATATATATTCACACATAATAAGACAAGGCAAATAACGTGTGTCATGACATAAATAAAAATATTATGTTTATGCCGTTTAAAAATAAAAAAATAAGTTTGTAGTTTCTTCCCCCTCAAAGAATATCAACCGAAATTATTTTTTTTACCAAGTCTTTTAAGTTAATTTACCATAATTCCGTATAATTTAATTATATATGGTGATATAGAAAAAAAATGTTTGGCTACGTTGAGCCTTTGAGCTTTGGCATAACTGATAGTAGGTTTTTTTAGAAGTTATAACCCTGACGAGTCTTGTTTTATAAATTCCTTCATTTTTCTTTTTCATATTAAACATCGAAGAATTTACAACAAAGTGACAGGTAAACGGGCAACAAGTTGTGCCGCCACCCCCTTTTATAAATCACAATATAAATCCAATTTTAAAAAAATGTTCAAGAGAACTTGTCCCTCCGTCAACCTTCTTAGAAACAAGACATGAAAAGATAAAAAATAAAAAAATTAACATTTTATTATGTCTTTTTTTACCTTATTGTACCAAATAATTTTATAAAACACAATAAAACGTTTTCTATTTTTTACAATTTCTATTTATCTATCTACATCTTGATAAGAAACTTATTTAAACCAACCTAGCTAGCTTACATATGAATCCATCACATCGATAACCCTTCATATATAACACGCAAGTGTTACGTTTATTAGTTTACTAGTTCTACTAAAAAGTCGTGGTGAGAGGAAATATATATAGTTCATAATATATACATAATGGATAAAGACAAGTCCAAATCATCATGTGTGATAATTTAAGTAGCTTCCGTACATAGTCAAACAAGTCCAAATCACGGTGGATCAAGTCAATGATGGGTGGCTCTATCTCACTAACTCAACGTCAGCCGCCTTCTTTCCAGAACTCACAAAGATATATTCATCCACTGCTGCCCATGGTTTTTATCACCAAATCAGCCTCACCTCACTTTCATTCAACCACTACTTAAATACGAAATCAACTGTGTCAGACTATCTGCTGTAAAAGAATGACATTAATAGAATCAAGATGGCACCTAGTAAGGCTGCTCACGAGCCTAGCTGAACCGAGCGCAGTTTTACTCGTTTACAAATCGAACCTAGACGATCGACGTATATACAAATCAAGCCAATATCTAACCGAGCGTAAATAAACCAAATTCTAATCGAGTATTTATCGAGTTGGTATCGAGTGAATTTATGAGATTTACTTTAATAGTTTACTTGTTGAAGGTTTATGTTGATTTAATGTATATACAACAATTAATAGTTTAAAAATAAGTATATATAACTATACAACTATACATGTACAAATATATAATTTGTTTTTATAGTTACGTGGAATATTGAATTATTAAATATTATAAGTAATTAACTTTTAATGATTACTTATATTTAAAGTACTTGAAAATATACAAGATTTTTTAAAAAAGATAAATAACTATTAATTTTAACATTATATATATATATTTATATAAAATATCAACATAATTATAATAATATATGATATACTTAGGCATATATAATTATATATAAAATAAATTAAAAATATTCAAGGCGAATCGAACTGGTCACTTACCATCCGCTCGCCGCTTACTTGAAAATTATTTAACACCTAGATGATGTGAATCGAACTGGTCACTTACCATCACATTTTACATGACACATAGTCATCATGTATGTGTCATGTAAAATGTGATTCTGATAGAATAATAGTGATTAGAATGAGGTGATAAGTGATAGTGATTAAAAATATAGATATATTCACATGTTGTTATTGAGTAAAATAATTTATAAAATTCACACGCTTTAAGGGCTCACCGACATGCCACAACGGATAGTGATCTTCTATTTATATTAAAATAAAATACTACAACCCAACATTATACATGTGTTTTGGTTAAAGTTACACATGCACTTTTAATTCAAAATACATAAAAGAATTTTTAGCAGAACATAGGTCTTTGTTCCTTAAACTTTACTTTCAATAACGATCGTGAAATCGAATTGTCAAAGCCATCTCGATCAAACTCATCCCTAAATCCATTTTATATCTTAAACTAACTTTTTATTATTAAAATAGCCTTTAGTAACATTTTTTTTTCTTTTTATGCACATTTTATTTTATTATAACTTTTCTCCATTATTCGGTCAATGTTATTTCTTTCATTTCAACTTCACAATTCTGACTAAGAATTTTAAGCGTGTTAAAGAACATTAAGAAAATCTTATGGTCTAGAAGTTGAACTTCTAAACGTGACAGTTTTTAATACTAGAAATCATTGATAATTGTGATGAATTGCTATGGATTAAAAAGTGTGTTTTAATATAAAACATGGTAGCTTTTTGGGAAAGTAGAATGAAAATATATATGCGAGCACATGATTTGAGATAAAGAAAATGAGCACATGATATAGGTATACGATGATGTATCATATCCGCCTCATAACTTATGATTTCAATACTCATACGAGTCATATTGTAAATTGTATACGTCATATAAAATTCAAGACACGAATTTAACCAAAAGAATCTTAACTAATATCAATGTTAATTATTTGAGTTCCCTAAAGTCTATAAAGGCAAAACACAATACCACACGTATAATCTTTTTAAAATCAACATCTATTTCAATACCAATCGAGTTTATTAAGTTTAATCAAAACGAAACACTAAAGGAAGAGATCATGATGATGATGAAAAGCAAAAACACATTTTTGCAATTATTACTTATTTAATAATAAACATGTTAAGAGACGTACACATTGACCTACCGACGACTATTTGCTCCATATTAAGACGCATGAGGTAACCACTAACCACCACCGATTGCTTCCACGAAAGATTGAACCCAGGTTGCTTCAATAGGTGATGGTTATGTTATAATTATTGTGGGCAAGTATTTTCTAAACTGATATCATTTTCATCATCAAACCTTAAACACACTACCAAACATCACTTTATCTTTGTTTTGTCATTTAATTACTTATTATTCAAAAAGTTATATATTCACACTAACCCATTTTGAAATTTTTTATTCGTACTAAACCGTATTAAAAAACAAATATTTTATCTTTCACCAAATATTATTATTCTAATATAACACCAAATGAAAGTTCGGTGTAGACTTTATTTGTAACACGGTTTGTTTATATTCATATTCAAACAAAAAAATAAAAATAAAAATACCAATACTAATTACTAATATTATTCCTCTTATAAATAACACACCTAATTTCATTTTCCAATTCTCAGTCTCTTTCACAATAACAAACACAAACACAAACAATGCAGCAGCAGCAGCAGCTTGATTCAGAAACCCTAGCTCCGGTAACATGTTCCGATCGGAATATTGTATACAACGCGACGGAAGATGATGATGATGAAATTGATATTCCGGCGAGCACAACGGTTGAAGTTCCGGCGGATTTTCCACCGGAATCGTTCTGGTTATCGAAGGATGCAGAGTTTGACTGGTTCGATCGTAACGCTTTTTTAGAACGAAAGGAATCAACAAAAGGTAACTCTAATTCAAATTCTAGTTATAGTTCGATGAATTTGAATCATCAGATTGTACACGTAAACCCTAGCTATTCGAACAATTCAACGTCACAGCGATATTCAGTGAATTTGAAATCAAAAGCTGGAATAATCGGTTTACCTAAAACGCAAAACACGACGTACGTTGATTCAAAGCGTAGAGTGTGTAAACCGGTAAACGTACGATTGTTTCCGATGCGATCGTTTTCCGTCGGTAGAGCTCCGACGAATGTTCCGGTTATGGAACCGTCGTCTCCGAAGGTTTCGTGTATCGGTAGAGTTAGATCTAAGCGATGCCGGAGCCGTAGGAAATCAGCTGTACAAGCGATTGAACCGGTGAGAACTGTGAGATCTACAAGTCAACGATCTGGAACAGGTAGAGTGCGTAAGTCCGGTTTGCTGTCTCGTATAACGTCGTTGTTTCGTTCTGAACGTCACCGGCGTAGGAAAAACGGTAAGGATAAGTCGGAGAAGATGAAGTTATCGAGAGAAAGTTCCGTACAAAGGAAGATTTGTGTGAGTTTGCAACCAGTGAGTAGTGAACCGGCGACGCCGTCTGGACCGCCGGCGTTGGGGAGTATGTTACGGTTTGCTTCCGGTCACCGGAGTGAGGGTTTGGGAGTTTCCGACGAATATGACGTGGCAGGATTTGGATTACGTGGAGTATGAATAGTGTTGACGTGGCAAGTTGAAATGTGGTTTTTAGTTTTTTGTTGTTAACTTGTTAGTTGTTAGTTGTAATACATAGCAATTATTGTAAATGGCGTAAACATTAATTCTAGTGACTTGGATGAGGTTTTATGTTTACTATACTTCTATGATATTGTGTGATTATTAAACTTAAATCCTTGATCATTTCTCGATTATCTCTTAGTTATTTAAGGGTTAACATATAATCTACTAACTAACCGGCTTTAAACTAAGTCATTCACGTAAGCTTCATAAATAATATTAATAGATTTTTAATTTGCTAACTTTTTATACAAATATTAAAATTATTATTTATAATATGGTTAAATAATGTTATTACTTTTACATATCTATCTAATAAATTTATCTAATAAATCAAACTTTTAGGGGGTAATTTTTAGAGGGAAATTTTTTTAATCTATAATAGGAAGTTTAAGAGGGAATATTAAGTTTCATGCAATGAGTTGATGGAGCTCCTTAAATATTAAATATTTACAAATTACAAATTTTTAAACATAATAATTCTAATTTCTTTATAAATATTATTATTTAACCCGTATGTAACACACGAGTGTTAAACCTAGTAATGTTATATGAAGTTCTCACCCGTGTAATATATGAGAACTAACCTATCATAAAGTGTATAGTGAATAAATAAAATAAAATAATAAATGAATCACTGAAACTAAGGGGTTAGAATGTAACCAAGGATTGCAACACTTTCATGTCTTTGCTTGAGTTCTTTTGAATGCAACCTCTTGAGCACGACTTTGTTCTTAAGTTTGAACGACAAAGTACCCTCCTTATTTGACTATAATAAGTTAGCTTAGCTAAACTAATAATACTGGTCTTTAAAATTTGTATTTAAACTATTTAGTTAATAGCGCCATGTATCACAAAAGTTAGGTTTGGCGACTTTATAACTTATAATTAACCTAAACTAGTAAACGAACTGAACTTTCAGCAAACAACTCGTGGACCGTTTGGCAGGAAGTTTGTTTTTGTTCGTTTGTTAACAAATCACAAATAAATGAACATGAACAAAGGTCGTGTTCGTTCGTGAGCGTTTGATAACATATTCGTTTATGTTTGTTCATTTATGTTCGCTAGGCTTTTTCATTGTTTAAACATGTAACTTAGATGACTTCTACATCACCATAGCAAAGATTTTCAATTCATTCTCCACATATATATACAAATATTGCGTCTCACTCCATTTCACATTTCTCATGAGAAACTTTTAAAAACTGCCTGAGCCTTTATATATACAACTAGACATGTGCTTCTCAAACGACGTAAAATTATTTATTAAAGAAAAAAACACCTATCCAAAGTCTTAACCATAATTTGTTGTCTTTAATTGTCAAGTAATAACAATAAAAAAAGACTAGCGAGTTATTAGTCATGATATGGAGTCTAATAACCTATAAAAAACAAAATTCAAAAAAATTAAAGACCAAGAAAATCCAGAATCCACCTAACCGGTTTAAGGGATAAACTTTGTTAACACATACAAACCTCTCTAACAAATATGAGAAGGTCGGTGATAACCGACCATCTCAATTGGTAAGCATATAAATTTTCACATAATGTATATATTTAAGGGAAAATGTCATAAAAACATAACCAGGTTTTAATTTTGTTCTAATCAAGTTACTAAAATTTTGTTTTGTTTTAGTTAGGTAACATATCTTTAAGTTTTTTTAATTAAGACAGTCAAACTTTGTTTTGTTTCAATTAGATAATTTAACTTTAAAAAGATGTTCTAATCCTAAATAATTAAGTTGAATAACATATAAAAATTATTCTTAATATTTAAGTTATAATACAAAAATATTATTTTGCGTTTTTTATAAAAAAAAAATAATTTCTAAAATTTTTCAGTTCTTAAAAATGTTTTGGAATTTTTTTAAAAAAATTTCACTTATATAAGATTAAAACATTGAAGTAAACTTAAGTAATTTAATTGAAACAAAAGAAAGTTTGAGTAGCTTAATTAAAACAAAACTTAAAGATAAGTTATCTAATTAAAACAAAACAAAGTTTGAGTGATTTAATTAGAAAAAAGTAAAAAATAAATTACCTAATTAAAATTAAACAAAGTTTGAGTGACTTGATTAAAACAAATCAAAACTTAATTATGTTTATATAAAATTACCCCGTCTAATTATTAAATCTACCTATTATAATAATTGAGTAACAAATACACATGGCATAATTATAGCATGTCCATCTAGGATTTTTCCTATCTGTCAAACTCACATTCTTCCTATATATTATTTTATGCGGATCTTCAACTGGGTTTCTGGGTTTGAATTTAACCCGATATTTAACATATATCTTAGTAATATATTTTATTATTTTTTAAAAACAAATGAAAAAAACTTGTATCATTAATCTCTATCTATATCTTATAACTACCTTTTAGTAGGATTTTAATAATTTTTTAATTTGAATAATCGTTATGAAAATACTAAATTTATTTATTTTGGATTTCATATATATTTATTTGATATAATCGTAATTTTAATAATATTACTTATTTTAATAGTAATTATACTCTTTAATAGAATAATTAAGTTATATAAAATTAAAATAATTATTTATATTTATTTGATTTAGCTTTTCTAATAACAAATCTTCTATATATATTAATAAAAAAGGGGCAATTTCATATATACCCCTACAAAGTTGCATAATATCATATTT
This sequence comes from Tagetes erecta, assembly GCA_030867185.1. Classification (NCBI taxonomy): domain Eukaryota; kingdom Viridiplantae; phylum Streptophyta; class Magnoliopsida; order Asterales; family Asteraceae; genus Tagetes; species Tagetes erecta. Next base: position 13,823,315 of record CM061494.1, read on the forward strand.
ACCCTTTGCATGCTTAAAAAGTGTTGTACATTATGCATTAAAAACTTGTACAAAGGGTAAATATGATATTATGCAACTTTGTAGGGGTATATATGAAATTAAACCAATAAAAAAAATATCGTCATTCAACCCCGTATATTACACGGGAAAAAACCTAGTATTTTAATATAATGTTTATTAAAAATGTTGTAAAAGAAAGCCCAACATGCTTTCCTCGTGTCATAATGTTTAGCCTAACATCCACTTATATAGGTTCCCAGTGGTAACCACGTTGGTTACTATTATTGTTTTATCACAGAATCAAATCATTCTGAAAAACCTATAATATATAATTGCCGATATAATCTTTTTTTGTCTTTAATTTCTTGTTTTCATACAAAACGATTCCCGATTATATTTTATTTTTATTATACATGATGTGAAAAGTGTGAATCTGTTTATCTATACATATTAATAAAAGAAGGTTTTTAAGGATACTTGTCATTCAACGAAACATCCTAAATATTTTTTTCCCGCTTAAAACATTTTATAGAAACACCAATTTGATATTTATTCCTAAAAAAATAGATCTCATTTATAACGTTTTTTATAGTATATACTAAAAACTGATTTTATAATTGATAAGTCAAATATTTTTATAGAAACATTGATTTAATATTTATTTATAATTTAAATAAATCTCTATATTTATACCATATGTATATTGATATATACTACAAACTGATTGATAATCAATACATTTTTTTCTATAAAAGCAACCCAACAAGCTAAAGTGAATAAATTTCATTCCATGTCGTGCATAATATAATATGATATCTAACATATTTTTACTATATTTCTTTTTTAACATGTTTTGACATTTTTTCTATAAAAACAACCCAACAAGCTAAAGTGAATAAATTTCATTTCATGTCGTGCATAATATAATATGATATCTAACATATTACTGTATTTCTTTTTTAACATGTTTTGACATTTTGACAAATTTTGAAATTAATGGATTTATGAAGTTGGTGAAATATTATATTTGTTATTATAATATTTTTTAAATGAAATACGGAGTATGCAATAGTGTTAATTGAACTCATGAAATATATTTAAAAATTTGTAAAAGTCATTACAAATTATTTTTGTAATTATTTTAACTTTGTAGAAATTACAATTATTTTAATTTTTACGTTGTTATCGTTCAACCCGTGTAACACACGGGAAATAACCTAGTATGTTATAAAACTTGCTATATATATATATATATATATATTCACCAATGACTCAATTAGTTAAACTTTATAAGTCACTAGGTTTAATACTCGTAGGTTACACACAGGTTAAATAATAATATTTATAAAAAAGTATAACTACTATATTTAATACTATGTTTAATATTTAAGAATTTTACTCCATCACTCCTATCATATAACAAACATTTTTCACTCTAAAAATTACCCATTACCCCCTTAAGACCTTGATTTATTAGATAAATTTTTAAACATCTATAAATCACAATCAAAGAATTATTATCAACGTATCATATTTCTTTACCCTTATGATTTTCTAAATTGTTTTCACCGTCAACAAAGGATTTATTAAAAATGTATCATCTAAAAATCAGTAAATTCGCCGAAACAAAAAAGCTATTCCTATCACTTTAACGCCATTTTTTTTGGCTTTTTGACATTTACCATCGAAAAGGTTGACTAGCCCACGTTTAAAGACAGACTCCTTTGTGTATTGGAGGACATTGTAACACTTTCATGATACAAATACATGCTACTCGCTTTTGTGAATCACGAATCAACAAAGACATTGTTGGATCCTAAATAATATACTCCATTCGTCCTATTTTAAATATTATGGGACCCATAACACAAAGTTAAAAAAAACAAATTATTATATATTTTCAACATATAAAATGACAATAATATCATCAAAGTTTTTTATCTTTAGTCATAAAGTAGCTTTTATATTAAATAATTAGGCGTAAAATTAAAAATTATACTTTTATATTTGGAATTGATGTTTAAATTGGGAAACCAAAAAAGAAAAAATGAACATTTAAAATGGAACGGAGGTAGTATTAAGTAAAAATTTCACTTTACTATTAAGGGTCTATGTTAACGAACTATAACCCCTTTATGCTCATCGGATCTGACCTAAGGACAATTTTTCTTGTAAGTCTGGTTCATGACTTATTTTCATCTCTTTACTCATAAAATTTGATTTCAAATAGAGTTGTTTTATAATTCCCTATAATAATAGTTAAGAATCTAAAACGGAAAGTTGAATGATGATAGTGTTCGGGACCATATCTTTTGTAAATAAAAAATCACAAGAACTGAAACTGTTAAAGTGAGACCAAACCAATTAAATGTATTAAAACACACGAACCAAAATTGCGTTGCTGCGAAAATTATTGAAATTCCGAGTTGGACTGAGAAGGCCAAGGAGACCAAGTACAACCGAGTATGACTGAGTTTGACCGAGTCCAAGTACTCCTAATCGATTAGCATAAAAGCGCCTCGGAACCCCTTTGAGGTCCGAGTACTCACCGATTTTATGACCGAGCTGGCCGATTTTTACAACAATGATATTAATTAATAACTATAATTTTTTTAAATACTTCATGATTTGAACATACATCTCTATTTATACCGAATACACTTTCGAATTGGGGAATCGAAGAGAAGATTTCTCAATCTGTCGATCTCATCACTTCAAAGGTTCCATGGGCTTGACGATTTGAAAACAGACGAAACTATTGCAAGATATGAGGCTTGTCTCGGATCGGATGTATGAGTCGTTGATATGAGGTTTATAACCCAAATGGCTCCCTCCTTCACTAGACTAGTTTTTAAGATGATAGTGTGCGATTCAAGTCTGGTGATATGAAGCTTTTTTTTCATCAATCTCATAGTTTCAAACCACCACAACATCATCATTATAATGGCAATAACTCTAACCTCTGATTCAAACAGCAAGTAATATATTTTCCATCCATCCACTTTACAACATCTTGTTACAACCTTTTATTTGGTAAACACATGTTGAATATAGTGGCAACAATCTTCTTCTACCTACACAACCATACTTAGTATATCACAAGGGTAAAACGGTAAAATGACTAAGTTAAGCTCGTGGGTAGCGTGAACGCCCCTTCTTCCTTAAAAACTCTGGGATCTCAAATGAGCCACCTTCCATGAAGGCTGGTGTTCGTCGGTTCATTCCAGCTACATCCGCCTGTCCACCCTACAGTTTGACCAAGTTATGGTACAGTTGACTCGGAAACTGTCGAAAAATCCCTCCAAAACCAAATCTGTAATCAACTTGGTGTTTTAAGTGATACCTGGGGAGTCCGGCCGTCACCTTCTTCTTGCCGTTTGAACCCTGTTGCTATAAGAGTTATGCTAACCTGAGCCATGAAAAAACACAATTTTTAGTTGATGGTTTTGGTTTTCAGTCAAAGTCAAAAATATAAATTGCATCATAAGCTTAAACAAAGGAGGTAAGTTCGAGATAGGGGAGAAAGTGAATCGAGCAATTTGATCTCACTTTAAGCGAAAGCTTATAAGAGTTCAAGCAAATTTTGAGCTTGTTTAATAAACATGACCAGGCTTCGTAGAAACTAAATATATAGGCTACGAAACATAACCCCAATGAATGCTCAAAAGGTGAGTGTTGGTGTAACTAAATAAATACTGAATTTTTGTAAATAGCCGAATAAACTTACTTGACCACTTATCGATGGATCAATGACCGCTCCAAAGATCAAGTTGGCACTTGGATCAACAAGATCATATATAACTTCAGCTGCAGCATTCACCTTTCGAATTCGAAACTAGATCAATCATCAATATAAATGCAACAATTTTTTTTTCTAATATGCATTTGAGAATAGATCAATCATCAATATATTTCGAGGGAGAGAAAGAAAAGGACCTCAAATAATGTCAAATCACTACCGCCAGTTATATTCCAAACAATTCCTGTAGCCCTCTCGATCCCGATATCTAGCAAAGGTGATTGAATTGCATTCAATGCAGCATCCCGTGCCCTCGTCTTCCCTGTTAGCAACCAAACATATAAAATAAAATCTTAACAAAAATTAACAAAGAAACCACCCAACAAAATATTTATAAAAAAAATGAGCAACTAAAAAAAAGTAGTTTTTTTTTCATACTAACCAGTTGCAGTTCCTATTCCCATTAATGACGAGCCTGCGTTTGCCATTATTGCCCGTACATCAGCAAAATCAACATTAACCAATCCAGGTATCTACAAACATACACCAACTCTTTTAATCTATAAACAACGTAAGAAAAAGGGTATTTATTCAATTTTCTTACGGTTATTATGTCTGAGATACCACGGACACCTTGTCTAAGAATATCATCAGCCAAATTAAACGCTTCTGTTACAGGCGTAGATGGAGAAACTGCAGTTAATAATTTATCATTTGGAATTACAATAAGAGTGTCGACATTTTCCCTTAAAGATGCAATTCCTTCTTGGGCTTGAACCGCTCTTCTTCTGCCCTCAAATGAGAATGGAGTTGTAACAATACCAACTGTCAATATCCCCATTGACTTTGCAACCCCGGCTATCACGGGGGCCCCACCTGTACCTGTCCCGCCACCCATTCCCGCCTGCACGCAATGAAGATGATTGTAATTGTAGCCTATCATTTAGGGTGCTAAATGGGTCGTGTTTGAGGGTTAACAAGTTGAACCAGACCCGACCCAAAAATTTGACAAATCTTAAAATAATAAGAACTGAAAAAACTTACAGTCACAAACACCATATCGGAACCATAAACAGCTTCTTCAATAGATTCTCGGCTTTCTTTTGCAGCATTCATACCAACATCCGGGTTGCCACCAGCACCAAGCCCACGAGTCAACTCTTCCCCAATTTGCAACCGTTGTTCCGGGAAAACAGGCGACATCCTCATGGCTTGAACATCTGTATTCACAATCCAAAACTCAACACCCTTCATCTCACTCTCAATCATCCGATTAACCGCATTCGATCCACCGCCTCCAACTCCAATCACTTTAATCTTCGCCTCGTTATAATTCCCAGAACTCGGCGAATCCCTCAAAATCTCAGTAACATTCGGGTTAATCACGGTGTTGTTCCCCTTAAGGACAGAAACTTCTTGGTGAAGATTGTGAAACTGATCTTTGCTGTTGAACTGATTAATATTATGTGAACTTGACATACATTTAACTTGGGGATTATAACAAACCTTGTGATCAATCATCTTCAAAGAACTTATTCTCCCCCCAAAAAGATTCAATACCCCCATTGAATTTCGAGTTTCTAAAGGAATTAAAGATGGTGGTATACATGTTGCCATTTAGGGTTTTAAAATCCCCAAATTGAACACCTGCTTTTCAAGAAATACAAAAGTGGGTAACTTGAGAAACAAACCAAAATTGAATCCAAGAAACTTGATTAACAAGAAAGAGTTGAAAGTAACAAGCTTGATTGCAAAGAAAATTGAACGAAAAAACAAGAAAATTCGATTAATTTCATAACAACCCTAAAACCCTAAATTGAGCTCAGCAAGATTTGTGTACAGAAACATATAAACACAATTGGGTATGTTAGTGCATACAAAATGTGTGTAGATTGTGAAGATTGAAGTTGAAAACCTGTGATAGTTGTCGGTGACTAAGAACAGAGCAGCGGCAAAAATGAGAAATTTGCAGGGAAGAAACAGGGGTGAAGATTGAAAATGAAATGGGTCGTGATCTTTAGGTTGTTTTCATAATGAAATATGATTTAGATTGTTAATTGTAGTGTTTTTTAGTGTATAAAGATTTTGGAAAGTGATAAAGATGCTTCATTTATGTATCACATGATATCCTTATCGCTCGAAACTATCGTTGGTTGGCTATCAACATTTCATTTATTTTACCAAAATTGACATCTTATTTTGTTTTATTATTTTATATAATTTGGTGTTACGTTCTTATTTACATTCATGAGAAACTTAAATTTATTTTCGTGTCGAAAACTCTTAGCAAAAGATCCCGTCTTATACGATAAGACTAACTGTTGTTTTTGTTTTAACATGTAAGATTGAGATTAAATAAGAACGTTTCAAGTTTGAAAGTGACTGCTTCATTTTCATTAAAGCAACATAACAATATGATACTTATTTTAGCGTTAACGTTGTATGTTAGTTGCATTTTTAGATGACTTTGAAGATCATTATCACCATCACCATCACCGACATTTGTAACTAATGGATGGAAGTTAAGAACAAAAACCATAAGGATGATCAATTGCAATTTTTGTTGCATGTTTAAAATTTAAAATGATTTATCCAATTACTTTAGTTTTTTGTACATTTAGAATAAGAATGGAAATATAAGTTTTTCTTATGGAATAAAAATATACAAATTTATATTCATATAGCACTAAAAATTGAAACTAATACAACTTTGGTGTGCATTGCTCAAACCAAGACCTTCGACATAACATTCTATAACTTAGTTTACAACCTCATTACTACAACATACAAGCTATCAAAGAAACTGTCTTCTTCAATGAACCGAAAAAAAAAATGAATAATACAGACAGTTATACAACATAATTGCAGTCCCAGTTGCATATTTCTGATAAATATGGAAAAATTTGCATTTTTTTTATTGAAGTGCATATATTAATTGGTATATGTTAAGTTTATTGTTGTATTATGTTTTTAAGCATACTCTGGATTGTGTGCTAATGCCTCCTGGTAGATCAAGTCTTTGATCTGTTCTTCTCCTAATACTTGTTGCTCAAAATCAAATGAAAATGGATTTGGACATATTGGTTCATCTTCAATGTCATGCAATCTTTCGAGATACGGGTGCGCGAGTGCCTCTTCGACTGCAGTTACGAGCAATGATTTAGTTCAACTTTGTGTCGTTTATAAGTAAATGAAACTTTACTTGTTAAGCAGTTAATGGGTCAATCGGGTTAAGAAAATATAGCTAAAAGGAAACGTTGAAACTTGCAAAAAATTGTATTTTTAACGCATAAAACCTCTTAAATTATGGAAAAATGACCCGTTTTGACCCAAGCCTGTTTTCCACTCCAAGAAATATATACTTGATAAGAGGTAAATTATTTACCCGTGATACGTTTAGCAGGATCAAACGTTAGCATTTTCTCAACGAGATCAATGGCTAACGGATGAACATGTGGAAATGTCTTTGGCAATGATTTCCGGGGATGTCGAGGAAGCTGAGAAATAAATCTTATCGCATCCTCGTTCTTGATAAACCCAAGTTCACATTCAGAAGGAGTGCCTAAAAGCTGAAAACAGAAACAAATTCATTAATCAACACATTATAATAGTTTACTAAAAACAAAAACTGAAAAACACTGCAATAGGACTTATGTACCTCTGTTAATAGTCTCATCTGATGCACGTGATCTTTACCGGCAAACAACGGTTTTCTGTTCATGAGCTCCATGTAAATGCACCCAACAGACCATATATCTATGGCAGCCGAATAATCGGAAGAGTTAAGTAACAGTTCAGGTGCTCTATACCATCTTGTGACAACATATTCAGTCATGAAATCGTTGTCTGCATTTGGGCGCGCAAGTCCAAAATCACAAATCTTTAAGTCACAATTTGCATTTAGCAACAAGTTACTAGGCTTAAGGTCTCTATGAATGACTTTGGCAGAGTGAATGTACTTTAAGCCGCGTAAGAGTTGATATAAGAAGTACTGCAAGCATGACGAAAACAATATAGTTATCAGAACTACGGTTGTTGTACCTTAAAGCTAGTTTGTTTCGTTAGTTAGAAGTATGAGTACCTGACAATGCTCTTCGGATAAGTTTTGATTTGATCTAATGATTTGGTGAAGATCTGTGTCCATTAGCTCAGTCGCGATGTAGACGTCTGAGAATTTTTGACGTATAGGTGGAGGAACTACATCTTTTAAAGCTACTACCTGTATTACATTCAAATGTCAATCGTCAATGGTTATAAAGGACACACATATATTACATATGCATGCATACAGTGTGGTTTGTACAACAGCCTATACTGATGCACTCAGACAAAATAAACCAAAATCCTTAACATGGGTTCAATGAGTTTAAAAAACTAACGACAAAATAATGCATAACGTCAACAGATAATGAGATAAACAAACCACATGTAACAAAAAAGTTTTGCAAGCATGAACAACCAAGGTTAACACGCGAAGAATCACTCACATTCTCATGATCCAAGTGTCGAAGAAGCTTGATCTCACGAAGTGTCCGTTTAGCGTCCATGTGATTATCAAACGCATTCATAATCTTCTTCATTGCAACCATCTCATTCGTCTCCGAATTCAACATCGAGCTGATTATAACCGAAAGCTCAGATTATTATATTATACAATTAAGCACTAAAAGTAAAACTATAACTCTGTTCTGTTATGCACAATTGAGTCAACATATCACAAGTTTTATATTAACTTATTATAAGAGAACTTAATTAAGGTTAGACATACTTTATACACTATATTTATCTAATTGTTTTTTACCCATTTAGCATTTTTTTTTATTTTTACTTTTCAGTTAAAAGTTAATATTGTATAGAAAAAAATGCAAATATCAAGTTCTAACATAGACTAGTTCTTAAAATAAAATTTTAAATATTACTAGGACTTCACCGCAACACACGTGTGTTGTCATAGTTTTATTTGTCTAATAAAGTTTTAAGATGTTATCAACAACGTTGAATTTTAGTTTTCATTATTTAAATTTTAAAGTCATGCACGTTATCAAAATCCCCTTCAAACACGCAACTTCCCAACAACGTTTCGACATTAGTTTTTTTTACTCTTTTACCCTCCTAACGCAATTAAAGGAAAGTTTCGTTTTCTATATAAGGTTTTGAACGTTATTAACCACTTTAGAAATCATTTTCTTAAATAAAGTTACGCGACAGTACGTTCATTGTAACGTTGGGACGAAAGTTTTAAACCCGACAAACCGGAATAAAAAAAAAGTAACAGGCTATAGTGAGATGAATAGGCATATATAAACATAACATACCAGACGATACCGTAAGCACCACGACCAATAGGCATGATGGGAGGACGATATTTTGATGTGATTTCGAACTCGTTACCGAATATGTTGTAGCGGACGAACTGACCTCCGTATGTTAGCGTTGCCGGAAAATCACTATACTCAACTCCTCCGGTTAAGTCCGCCATTACTTAACTGTGACAGGTTTATTTGGCCGGAAAAAATGAGATAAATAAGATATTGGTGTGTGTATGTGTTTGTGTTTGTTTATAATATATAAGTGAATTGTAGTTTGATTTATTATATACAGAAGAAGAAAATTGAGGAAATTAATAAATTTAGAACCACCACCAAAACGCGTTTGGACCTTGGAATTGAATTTCTCGTATACAATTTGACCATTTGTCTGTGGAAATTAATAATACAACGACTTCCACTTAAATTCCATATATGTATTATATTATTGAGTAAACTTCGTTTTGCCTCCATAAGGTTTACCTAAAATAACGGTTTGCATACAAAGTTTTAAATTGCGTTTTGCCTCCCCGAGGTTTACCAAAAATAACGGTTTGCATACAGTAGTTTTATAATTGCGTTTTGCCTCCCTAAACTTATTAATTTGTCATCGTTTGCTATATCCGGATTTATTTTATCAAAATCAAACGTTAGTTAGTCAAATATGTCCCTCACGTGGGGGCACTTTAGTAATTTCAAACCTTCTCTTTTCCTCTTGCTTAAATGGGGTTTGACTTGAAAATGACTAAAGTGCCCCCACGTGAGGGACACATTGAACCGACTAACGTTTGATTTTGATGAAATTAATCTGGGTGTAGCAAGCAGTGACAAATTTATACAAACTATTATTTTAGGTAAACCTCAGGAAGACAAAACGAAGTTTACTCTATATTATTTTTAGAGTGTTGAAGGGATATAATTTAGGCAAATGGTTGTGAGAGATATATACTAGTTTGAAGTTTATTTTTTTTTATTTTTTCTCAGTCTTAAATTGTCATTAATCCGGCCATAAGTTTGTATCGATATATTTCTATTTTTTTGTGTGTAGGTTTAGTTTTATATAAAACTGTCATATTAGTCTTTTCGTCAATTTTTTGCTAATTTAATGTTAAATGACTAAAATGCCCATATTTATTAAATTTATAAAAAAATATGTTAACAATGTAGACATCTTCATCACCACACCATCATCTAACCTAATGTTTTAAAAACCGGTTCAAACCGGCCGGTTGAAGCGGTGATCTTGCAACAAATATAAACTGTTTAAATTAACCAATACCTCAATCCATTAAGTTTTTGTCAGAAACTAAATAGATCTAAAACAACCGAATCAAGTGTTAAAATCTATACGAACCGTCCGTCTGGAGGAAGCCAAAAAACGCTTAGCCACACATCTTTAAAAACTAAAATCAAAACGGTTATATGCTTCGTGAGTAATGCCTCTGCTGTTGAATGATACCCATTGTAAACCTGATGTCATCCCTTTAAAACTCACGCTAGCCATTTTCACTTGAATGGGCTTTTAGCCTAGTTACTTACACCTTGAGTTTATGGTTTAGATAAATTTGCTTGAGCTAGTGATCTCCACGTGGACTTTTATCATGACTTAAGAGTATCAACTTGTGTTCCTATTAATTTCCATACCTTGTAATATGCATCCAAAGTCTTTCATGGGTTCCACATCTTCACTTGCACATTTGCACATGCTCTACACTTCAATTCACAAATAATTTATTTAAATAATCTGACCATCTTTTTATTTAAATACCAAACATTAAAATGAACCCATGTTATAAGTGCCATACAGGGGCGGATCTATCTTATGGGCAGGGGTAGCCCAGGCTACGGCTTAAATTTTGGTGTGTAGTGAAACTTTTTTACTTTTTCTCTCAATTTATCAAAAAGATTTTGTTGATCCAGTGGAGTTTGGTGTTTTGATCCCTAAGGTTGTTAATAAAGCCTAATTTAAGAGAAATAAAAAACAAGTTCACTGGATATTTTTCAATCTAAATGGAGTTAGAGGAGGAATGAAGGAGACGATAGGAAGAAGATAACACCTTTTAGGGTATTTTTGTAATTTAACATACTATTAAAAAACCACAGTTTCCAAAGCAAGTCAGCATGTATTTATATTGACTTTATTAATTATCTGATTGTGTAATGTTTCAATTCAATATTCTATTTTTCTTAAAAAAATAATTTGTGAAGTTGGATAGAGATTATTTCAAATCTATAAATTATTTGATCCGTTAAAAAATATTAAATCACACAAATGTTTTAACCTTTTGTTTTCTCTCGTGTACTTTATATTAGTTTAATCATTAATTATAAATCTTCTGATCGAAGAAAAAAATCTTTTGGTTCCTTTGATTTATCGATATTAAAGATTGTGTTTATTTTATCGTGTATTTTATTTATTATTATATGAACGTCTAAAAAATTATTTGGGATACCCCTCAAATTTATGGCTAGCTCCGCCACTGGTGCCATACACCTAGTTTACATCACTCGAATTATAACTTCAACTATACATTATTGAAGAACTTATATAATACATAATTTATATACATAGTGCTAATCACTCGTCTGTTTTAATTATATATATGTATATATATATATATATATCATTTTAGCTCGTTGACTCTTATTTAGTCAAATTTATCTTTTTGGCTCGTGATCTTTTAAAATATTCAAAACTATAAATGTGGACCAAGTATAACCACTTTATAGCCTAAAAACATGTACTTAAATATTATTAGTGCTCGTCAATCACCCGCACATCACCGGCCAATATACAAAAGTTCGGATTATTAAAATCCAATAACTCTTATATATTTTAACTAATTATTTTTTATTGTTAGATAATTCTATTATTTTAAACCTCAATTTCCTACTAGAACCCTAGATTCCCGTATTACCTTTAGTTATAATTCTAAACTAAGACACCGTCCTTTAGGTCAATTTCTAAGGAGGTTATTCGGTGCCTTATTTCACGAGTTTTCTAGTTCATCGCCATCTAAATTACCAAGTGAGTATTCATAGCCCCTATTTTATGTTTTGGGGTGAAATCATGTGGCTTATTAAATCATTTTATCATTTTTATTCGTTTTATTCATTTGATTCATTATATTCAATTCATGTGTGTTATTACTTGCAATTATGTGTTTCATAGGTTGATAAACATTTATTCTAGCACAATCATTAATTTATTCAAACCAACGGTATCAATAATAGATCTATTTGGCTTGACAGGCCCACCCCATATGGCTTTCGAGTGGTGATTGTAACCGACATATGCTTTTGCTCATTACAGCTTAATCTGTGTGATTAAGTGGCTACAGTCATCTAGCTTTGATTGTGTACTCGATTTATCTAATGTGATATACTTTTGCATGATAGTGTAACATGACATGGAATTGAATCACGTTGTTCATTTTAATCATTATATATATATATGTGTGTGTGTGTGTGTGTGTGTGCAAACCTGTGTTTACTCACCAGCTAATTCATTAGCTGACAAATACTATTTTTCACATGATTTCAGGTGCTACAGCGTAGTTGATTATCTCAAGATGCTTCACACATAGGATTCATGGACTTAGTTTAATAAAGAGTTATCTATCGTATTTTGAGTAAACTGTCTATTTGATTTATGCGTATGCCAATTGAATATTGAATTGAATATTATTTTAATCATTTTAGTGTCATGAGCTACGAGCAATATATTCACTTACGTCCATCTCGATGATTCAGTCATCGGTCAGGGTATGACACTATGTGTTACACGGGTTATGACACTCATTTTCATATAGCAGTGTATGTGTTACACATGTATATAGTCATATATAAAAAAACATGTGCAATGCTATGTAATTATATTTTATTGTTTTTAATGAAAATCCGTGTAACACACGAAAAATATACTAGTAAATATATATTAGAGATTGAATTATGACAAATAAACTACTTTCATAGTTTCGTCAAACAAATATGTTTCCGAAATTCCTACGATTTGTAAGATACTTACGTTTTTTTAGAACAACAATCTAGCATACCATTAATAATTAAACTCCATAAATATTTACAATGTTAAGTATTGAATCTTGGACCTCCCCAAATTAGTACTTCTAGAGGCAAAGCCTCTCCCATTGGGCTACCAACCCCAATAGTGTAAGATACTTACGTGGGTTACTTGTTTATACGAACACTAGTATTACTTATCTATCTAATAAATTAATGTTTTAGGAGGGCTAAGTTTGGGGGTGGATATTTTTTTATAATAGAAAGTTTGGGTGGAAATTTAATGAAAAATTTTACCATACATGAGTTGATAAAGTCAAAAAATTTAATTATAAAATACTTACAAATGGTTAAACATAATGATTTTAATTTCTTTATAAATATTATTATTTAACATGTTTATAACATATGAATATTAAACCTAGTTTATAATAAACCTGTACCTTGTATTGTTATGTAAGATATTCAGGAAAAAAAATATAAATAATAACATATCGGTATTAGATCGATCTCCACTCACAATCTAATCAATTATGCGATTGTGACACATTGGGTATCTAAAATATATTCACTCTTCAAAAATGCTTGTATATTTTAGTTTGACCAAATCGTTGCGCGTACAGCTTGACCGAGTTAGCTTTGATTTAATTAAATGCATACTACGGTCAACGATAACTTAGCTATCAATTGGTATATCTCCTTAAAATGCAATGTTTGTAAGAGTGTTTACTTATGTTAGATTATTAATTGTTCTTGAGAAACACTTTGTCAAATAACCCTATGTACAAGTTTGATTAAACTAAGAGGCTAAACAATAAACATACTTTACATGTAAAGATCACCAACATTAAAGTTACGAACGATTATTGTTTTATACTTACCCATTGCACATTTACATCATTGATGTTTATAAAAAAGTTATAAAAGATACGAGGCATTATTCCTATTTATTCATATTAAATTTTATTAATCTTAAATTTTACCTATTGGTTATTATTAATCACAACTTTCACTTAATTGATCACCATTGAGCATTCCGTTAGCCTTGACTAACCCAGTCTAAATATTTATTAGAACATGATTTTCTTCTTCCTAACCATTTATATATCATACTTAAAAGATTTTGAAGCCCTAATTTTTCACCTTGTTCTCACACTTCATCTTGGATCTTGTTCTAATACATTGAATTTGAGAAAATCATACGAATGCTTAACAATTTCAACTGAGACATACGGTTTGTTTGTGTTTGTATGATGATCGATCATATCTCAATTAAGGTTTGTTTGTGTTTGTGTTGAGATTAATAATGACCAATAGTAAGTTTAATAGTCAATAGGTGAAAGTTATGATTAATAATAGTCAATAGGTGAAAGTTAGATTAATAAAACCAATTTTCCTAAAAATAAAACATGTCAGCTGCCATGTGGATGCTACGTCAGCTGCCACACGGATGCCACATCAGCATATTTAAACGAAGTTAGTCAAGTGTAAGGAAGGCTCAATGGTGATCAATTAAGTGAAGGTTGAGATTAATAATGGCCAATAAGTGAATATTATGATTATAAAATCCAATTTAAAAAAAAAAAACCATAACTAAGCCCCCATTAGAAAAGAACCATATTCACCGTTTTCAATCCATTTTCAACTCAAAATCAAACCCATTGAAATATAAAATCAAAAATCAAAGTTTTAGCCAAAATTAACACTCTTCACGCGCTAACATGTTAACTAACCATAGACTAACGCCCCCACGGGCTCGGTGTGGCAGGCTTTAACGGCCTAGGCGACATAGTAACGCCTCCTTTCATAAAAGTGCACTACATAACTTAACTTCATTACTAACACATACCACTACCATCAATTTTACTATCACACATATTATCTACGTTACAACAGTTTTCACTATCAAACCCTTTACCACACTCCTCCATTACTCATTATCAAAGTGTTTTATTTTCGTAGATGTAAACGAATATTATTTATTTTGGAAACGGTTGTTTGGGTATTTATATAACCAACCTTGTTATTTAGCTCCTCAAGTTTGTTTTATTTACAAATTTACCACTCATATTTTCAACATGGTTTTTTTTCACTTTCACATATTTATGATTTAAGTCTCTAAATTTGACTAATTACCATTTTCAACCTTCATGACTTAACAAGTTTATGATTTTAACTCCTTACTCTACTTTGGCAGTTTGACATATTTATAACTTTAACCCTCTGGATTTGACTTGGTTATCGTTTTGGCCTATAAGTTTGAATATTTCTTCGTCTTTAAATATGTGACGTATTACGACTTTAAATAAAAACTATATTTTTATTAACGCATGTGACAAACTACGCAAGAACCGATCACAAAACCCTTCTTAAATTTAAATCTAGTTTAAAAGGAAACAAAATAGAGTTTGCAAATCTAGACCGACCCTATATTCAATGAATTTTCTGAAAATGTCTTTATTAGATATCCAACGCGTAAGCAAGTAAATATCCTACTTAAAAGTTTCCTCCATTGAACAATTATATTCTTTCTATTTAAAACACAATCATTTTTATCATGTACGTTCAATATATGACAAGCTGACAAGCACAATAGCACATCACTTCGGCACTAACGACATCGTGTATTTTGGGTTGGGTTTATTATTTATTTATTTATTTATTCTTGTTTTCTTCTTATTTAAATCCAACAAAATCAGATTAATTTTACAAACCACAACTCAATATGTCTTCCTTTGTTTCACACACAAAAATTTACTATTTATCATATTTTTTACATTCATTCAAAGAAATACGCTTCGATTTATTGAATAGTTTTCTGACGGTTCCAAAGGCAATTCGTCATCCTAATCAAGTGGCTAAGATGTCATGCTCAACCTACAAGCCGCGATGGAAGAAGATGAGTATGTTGGTTTGTCAACAAGAACATGTGTACATCGTGATCGTGTGGCAGACAAGGAAGTCCTCATGAATAATTACTTTGTTGACGATCCAAAATACAATGCTAGACGTTTAGAGAACAGTATCGTATGTCGAAGAAACTATTTTTGAAATTAGTTAACGATATAAGTGCATAGTGTGATTATTTTCAAGACACTTACTTTGTTGAGGATCCAAAACACAATGCGTAGATGTTTAGAGAACGATAAGGTATGTCAAAGAAACTATTTATAAAAATAGTTAACGATATAAGTGCAGAATATGATTATTTTCAAGACACTTAAGACACGAGGAATAGAAAAAGCTTCACTCCAATAAAAAATGCAACGGTTCGTAAACTCGCAACCGGTAACCCTCATGACGGATTCGATAAGTATTTAGCTATGTCCGATAGGACGTCACGTGAGTGTCTTGAATATTTTTGCAACATGTTTATTCTTTTATACAACAAAGAGTTTTTATGTGCACCAACAAGCCACAACATTGCAATTTATACGAAGCACACGAAGGAAAAACATGGCATATCCGGGATGATCGGTCGCATTGATTGTACATATGGGGATTGGAGAAATTGTCCTACTAGTTTACGAGGACAATTTCACCGAGGTGATCACCAACACCTAACAATGATACTTGAGGCGGTTACGTCTAATGATTTGTCGATTTGTCATGCTTGCTTTGGCGTCGCCGGTTCAAATTAAACAACGAACTCAACGTCATCCAACGTTCTCCATTATTGAATGACGATATTCATTGAAAAGCGTCGATGTGTTCATTTGTGGTGAACGATCGAACTTACAACCGTGACTACTATTTTGCAAGTGTCATTTACCTTAAATAGCCCATTTTTATGAAAACATTTTTATACTCATCCAATGAAAAGAAGAAAAATATAAGAAAGTTCTAGAAGCTACAAGGAAAGATGTCGAGCGGACTTTTGATGTGTTAAAAGTTAAATGTGGTATTATTCTTCAAACATATAAACATGACAATATAAAGAACGAAATGCACAGTTGTTGCATATTACATAATATGCTCATTAAAGACGAAGGCAACGCGTTTCATTGATACACATAGTCGATCCTCAAAAAATGAAGTTGTGGACAAAAACATCATTCGGACATTGAGGTATACCGATATGCATCATAGACTATGATTCAATCTTGTCAAACACCTTCATAGCTTGCAAAATGTAGTCATGTGATGAACTTTTTTATTTTTTATTATTTGTTTATGTTTTTTTCTATTATTTTTATGTTTTTATTTAATTCAAATATGTAATTTTTATTTTTATAAAATAAAAAAATTATGTTTATTATGTTTTATATTTTATTAACATGAAATTGTTGATGAGGTGCATAACTCAAAGGAGGAAGACACCCCCTCCCCAGTGGAAAAAAATGTGAGAATAAATGAAAGTTTAGATAATGACATGATATTATATAATTGGTTTAAAAAAATTGTTTTTGGGAGCTGGGAGGACACCTCTTCTCCCTATACGATAACCAAACTAGCTGAACCGTACACTTAATTGATGTTTTATTTAAGTCATTGATGGTTAAGATTAATTGGACTTGTGACTTCGCTCCGTTTTAGTGTGTGACACAATCTATTAATCGCTAATCAGACCAATTTGATAAGTAGAAAAGTTTTATTAGTGGTATAGTATCTTTTTTCAACAACCATTTATATACTAAACAAATAAATTACACCACATTTTCCTTGTGAGGTTTGAATCAAAATCGATCTAATACTCCAAATACAAGTGTGTTATCAATGGGTCACTAACATCTAACCACATTTGTAAACACTTCTATTTTATTTATAAACTAGGTTATAACTCGAGTGTCACGCGGGTAGCGGAAGAAAATATAAAAAGACTACAAACGTAATTTATTTGTTTACAATAAAGCTTGCTTTTGAACCGTTGACAACAAAACTTGATTATGCTTGTGTCCTGTTTTTATGTGGCAGGTTTCAAAGAGAAGATATGAAGCAAAAAAAATACACTTTCAAAACGCGTTATAAGACCCTTTTTATATGTTTGTATTGATTTCATCTTTTTAATGTATGTTACATTATGTTATAAGAATTTTAGGTTTGGTTATGCGCTGTATGTTACATTTGTAAACCTTATAATGCTCTAAACATATGTTTTCACCGCTTCAAACACTGTTTTGTGTACAACTATGCACAAGAATACACTAAGTTTTTTCTTGCTTCTTGTTAGTGTAATAGTATAATATATTCTGTTGTTAAAAAAGTTACCATGAAATGTTATATCACAAATTCTCCTTTATATTGATTTGTGAAGTGGTATGTGAGGTAAATGAACAGTAGTACAGTAAGGTACTACTGTTTAACCATAAGGTACAACACTTCCACGTGTTGTATTTTTTCTTCCCTGTAGACACGTACGTGTGTACTCAACCTACCACTTCAACATGTCTTCTCTTTCTCTCATTGTTGTCACCGTTTTCCACTTAAATCTAAAAATGGATCTTTTTAATATACTAGATCTACGAAGCGAGATGGTAGGTAGAGCAACGGTGATCGATTCCGGCGACCCCCTTGCTGGTATCTAGCGGCGGAGTGATGAACATGGAACCCTTCGCTGGTGGTTATTAGACCTAGGATGAGCACAACTGCATGTGCCCCCGCTGTGAGGTTGTCTCTATACCTTTTAATCTTTTATCATCGATCTTTAAATGGTTGCTACACCAGATATATAATATTATTATTTTCTTACTTAGAGCCTAAATTTTCAATTTTGTTAGGTTTATGTTTCTTGGTTAACCTATAAAATTAGAGCTTGCTTGGCAGGTGATGTTTTTCTTCTTAAAGATTTGGTGTTTAACAACAATTCCTGGCAAGGTATAATTTAACTTCTTTTTAAACATGGTTTCTTGGATGGTTTTAAGGTTTTACAAGGTGTTAATTCCATGTTTGAAATACAATGGCCATTATTAAGTTCTGTTTTTTTTTTTCTTTTTTTCTTTTTATCGTTCTTTTATGTTGTTTAGTTTTGAACAATTTTGCTTTGTAGGTTTTCGTTTAGTTTGGTGAGTTGTTTGACTTCTGGTTGCAGGTTGTTCCTATTGCTTTGTTGTAAATATTAATTGGGTTTATATATCGAGGATGACCTGTTTTGACCCGTTAGATAACATGCCCAACCTGTTTTGGCCCACTACCATCTCAGTATAGAAATGGAACAGGTTGTTTTTCTAGCTTTTGTAGAGTGATAATTCCACCTTTGAAAGAGTCGTTTGCACCATATGGCGTTAAAAACATACAAAGACCTATATTTATCATAATAAGAAAACACAAAAAACTTGGTATATTATCATCCGGCTACCATGGTTACTCATATAATAACTAAATACAGAAACAGTAACAATGTCACGCATGTGTCATTCGTTAACAAAAACCTTTGCATTTGATATTGTCTACTTTTGTTATTTGGTTTTACAAAATATGTCTTTTTTATTTGCAGTGACCTGAATTGCTTCGCGTATCTACAATATTTCTGCATTTTTCGCCTTTGGTGTGTTTTGATGGTTGGCGTTTTAAGGTAAACCATTTTATTCAAAGTGCAGCACATTTGTTACCTTAGCGACACCTTATTTGCAGTCATGTGATGCGTCACACCTTATATATATAAGTTGCAGGCTTTAAAAACCAGTACCATATATAGATCTGTAAAATGTTGGCTATGTATTGTGAAATGTTGTCTGGTTGTCTTTTATTAAGATGAAATCAATTTTACTATTTTAGGGGGGCTTCATTCTTTTGACTGAATGTAAATGCTTATTTCTCATAAATTGATGCATGACCTTAATCTCATGGTAGGGAGAAGCAAAACCACATAAATTGAATTGGCTTGATTACATTAAAGATAGTACAACAATGATGGTATGGTTATACTTTCTTCAAATTAACTACTAATTTGGTTGTTTCCTGAAATTTATGTTATATGTATTTTTCATGATTAAGTTTGAGTATAAACAATATTGTGTTGTAGATTTGAACATTTTCGACAGCCTTACAAAGAGAGACTAGAAATTGATAATCAAGAACCCTAGATTTTAAATATATCTCGCTAAATCAGTTCCAAAAATAATCGATCACTTTCATTTGGTGTTAAATTCTTTTATCCGCAAACCCGACAAACCATAAAGGTCAAATGTGGTTTAAATGTAATTAGGACGTTTGTTGCTGTTCATTCTTTGCTTATAGTAAATACTTGCTAATGTGCTTGCTCATATAAGTCAAATGTGACCTTTTTTGCCTCTTTATGTTACCATGGGTATGGTGAGTGAGTTCTAAGTGAAGCTAAACCAACAGATTCCGTCAAAATATATATGTGTGCGTGTGTGCGCGTTTTATCGCTTACAATTAAATTTTGGTACCATATTGAAACTAGCATTTGAAGGAATGTATAAATGATTAAAATATTTCCTTTTGGGTTCAAATGACTAAGATTGGTGAAATTATGGCCCGGAGAAACTGAAAATTCAGGAGCATCCATGTTGTCTCTTTTACAATCATCAGGTATCTCATCAACTTTGTTATCATATGTATGTTCATGAACACCACGTAATGAACTTTTTGCAAATTATGGAGAATGGAGTTTGTTTCTATTGTACTTATTTGGTTTTACCTGTGTTTATTTTTACATATGCATAGCCTTTTTTCAAATTAGGGAGATAGGAGTTGGTACATACAATCAAAATCCATTCATCATAATCATGGCATGAGTGTATAATATACATTCCCAAAATTACATCTTATTTTCGAGAACCAAAGGTGTTTTTCTATGGTTTGTTTTACAATAATGGTATTTTTAGACAGTAGTGATTGTTTACTTCTCCCGTCTAATAATTTGCTCCTTCACGCCATCGTTTTAGGTAAATTTGATGCTTTATGTTGCACAGATTATTGTTATTTTGTCTTTGATTATTGATATTCCCAATCACTTTTGAAACACATCACACATACTTAAAAAAGTGTTCTTAGTGTGTGTTTAGGTACACAACTAATGGAAACTCACAACTGTAATTTCTTCTACAACTGAGTTATATTGTATAAGATTGACTTATGCTTTGCATGGTTATTTTTTTAATAATACTTATTTTCTATCAGGTTAAACCATGAGTAAAGACTAGCCTTGCTTCTGATTCTGGTATGGTTACCAATACTTGCTTAAATGGTAATTACATTGGGTATTTATTTTTTCTTTACCCATTATAGATTAATTTCTTTTGCTTATTTTTCTTCCCTTCATTACAGTGGCTTTTAAAAGTACTTAGACGAGCAAAGATTCAACATAATGGGTTGTCACATTGGTGGAAGCGCTAAGCGAAGAAAACTTTGAAGTTGATCGAAGACATTACCATATTGATTGTATTAGAGAAATCGAGTTCCTAGAAGGGAAGAAAAGTCGATTATCAAATCCATGTACCTTTGTGAAAGACATCGCATCCATGCGCTCATTACCGGCAAGCAAAAATGCTCGCGCAACGCGCGAGCTAGCGAATAACACTAGTTAATTAAAAAGAAGCGTCCATTATTATAACCATCTCCAATTAACCAAGTAGTGTACTATGTTCACAATTATTGTTTACTCGCCTAACAAACACAAACACAAACACAAACACGAGAATGTAGCATGTCCCGACTCCTTTTAACTATTAACCTACTCAGCAAATCTGCAAAAAACCAAGCCAAAACATTTATAACTCGTTTTGTGATTCGATTGTAATGATATAATCTTTTGACAGGTTACCCGAGCTCACTAAGCTTCAAGAAGGACTCCGCAAAAGCTTGAAAGAATGCCTGTTGATCCTATTATTTATTGCAAATGAAAAAAAACCCGTGATAATAACAGCTTATTAAGGTACTAATTTCATAAAATTAACATTAATGTAGTTTAATGACAATTCAGAAAATGTACTTACTTCAGCGAATTTCTCGACAAGAGGTCGAAGAGCGGGGTCAGCAAGGAGCGCCTTATCAGAAGGTAACTGAACCAGTCCAGCTTTCTCACCTGCTAAAAGTTCCCTATAGCACGCTCAATAACAATCACTACTTAATAGTGATGAATGATGTAAGTTTATAAATGTACGAATGAAAATTGAAACATATCTCACTTGAAGTAACTGTTATCGAATACCATTGGATTGGATGTCCACGGTCCATCAAACCCAGACCGATCCTTGTGGGTTGATCCCTAAAACCATAAACCGTTACACTAGACATTAAAAGATGTAATGAAGACATGTAAACGTGTTAGATTGAATCTATTGGGATTGAGTCGAAATATATTTTTGTATGTGTATTGTGTTTGAAGTAAATAAATGAAATGATGAAACAAATGGTACGAACCAAAGTATGGCCACCGGAGAGAGCAACAAGATCCTGGTCGGTGAGACCCATATTTGTCACAAATACGTTCCTTAGTTGTTCAGGACCTAAAACACGTATAAAATGTTTAAAATTTTAAGTATAAATATAAAATATGATATATAAAATAATAATAGTGATAGTAATAGTAATAATATATATTAGATAACAATAACAATTGTTCATAATTTCTTCACCAACCATGGTTAGGAAGAGGAAGACGACCTTCTTCGACGGAAGCATCCATGTCCTTAGAAAATTAAATTAAATCAATTATTATCATTTAAAAAAAATATTATACAATTGTAAATAACAGTTAGGTGCATGGTTAGGATCATCCTAACAATTTTAAGTTTATATTAACTAAGGAAGAAATAAATATCAATTATTCTTTTGAAAACCAATAACGGTCATTGAATCAGTTGTAATACTGGTTCACTTGTCAAAAAAATTAGAACCCAAAAAAAACGTGTAAAAAAAACTTATTACGTCGTAATTAGTTTAAAAGTTTTATTATACCGTTCAATTTTAAGAAAATTAAAAAAAAAATTTAAATTATCGATTTATCGCATTGGTTATACAATCAAGGGCGGTAAAAACATTAAAACATGTCCGATAGAAGGTACTTTTGTTAAGTTTATTTAATTTTACTCGAAACCAGATGAACCAAACATGTCCGATTGATTGACTTTTCAACCATCTTAACCGATCCGGTTTTAAATACATTTAACGTTACAAACCAGCCTCCCGGGGTGAAAAGTAATTTCAGGCCCTCCAGTGCTTTCAACAGCAACAATACCAGCCATCTACATAAAAAAAATAAACATATATTGACGTTAAATTGTTTATCCACAAATGACCACAATATTATTCATAATGTTATATATATATTACACATATGAACCATAGTTATTACATTATAATTACCATATACAAGTCACCATATGTAACAACTGGGAACTGTTGTTTAATAGGCTCCAACATCTCAACAGCTGCAGCAAGACCAACATTCGGACCATGATTTTGCTCGGCTTTAAGCCTCATGGTTCCGAACGGACCACCGCTCTTCGTCTTCACATCAAAAGTCGCGGCACAGTGAAATCTAGAAACCAAAATCACCATCAAAAATTAACACATTCTTAATTATTTGACAAAGTTGCATAAACAACAATCCAAAATTGATTCATCTTACGCGAATCGAAGCATGAGCGGAGCACATTGCTTCTCGGTGATCAAGGCTCTGAGAGCATTCTTACAATCATCAATAGCTGTTTTGTGCTCCAAACTTAGATCCGGATAGTTCTTCGCCATCGTCTAGACCTGAATCTATTAGAAAATCAAACAGTAATGCGTTATGAATCCGAACTGAAATTAAGCGTGATTCTAAAACGACGATTATAACATTTTCAACACAGGATTCTGGATTTCATATAACGTGTATAATTGTAACAACAGGTAAACTTTTGTTTACATAGTACACTGTACTTTACTACCACGTAAAATAGATTTTACTTTTTTTTTTTATAAAATGCGGATTACATATGTAGTGTATGTAATCTAGAACCTTAAACTCCGCCATGCGGTTTATCTTTTTATAAACTGCAGTTTACATAAGGGGTACTGTGTGTAATCTAGAACCCCACATTGTAGTTTAGTGTTATTAAAAATTTATCTTTTTGTAAACTGTAGTTTACAAGAGTGGTGTACACTTCTAGATACACCACTGTTGTAATATATACGTTTATGCGGATGGTGTATGTAGTTTAGAACTCTACATGATTCGTTGCGTAAGAAACGATTGATCAGAGAGCGATCGGCGTACCAGTTGGTTGAAGTGTGAATGTAGAACTTGAGTGAGATGACAGTGGTTCGAAGCTGCCAATTTATAACCGGGGAATTTTCGACGTTTTGATTATGAGCCGTTGGATTGGAAAATTGTATAAACTGAAGTTATTTGACGGTCACGATTAAGTTGAAAGTAGAAACTTAGGTGAGGTGGCGGGATGAATTAAAATCGAACGTTTTGAATTATTTATTACAGTCTAGTTTAATTTATTAAAGGGGTGTTTTAACATTGAAGTGTTTTAAATTATTCAATTGGTTTATTGTGGTTGCATAGAGCTAGTTAAATATAGATAGGTTTTCGTTTATGTTTGTAAAAATGTACGTTTTGGAATATCCTTTAGATTTATGTAGGTGTAGCTCATCTTTTTATCAGTTCTTGACTTTGTTAATTAAAACTAGACCCGGTTTTATATTCGGAATCGGTTCTTAAAAGCACAAGTAGGTGTACCTAATCCTTTTATCACGTTGATTGGTTTAAAAATTGAAATTATTTAGAGCGGATCAAGTGCCTAACTGATGTTATAAGCTTACAATTACAAATGTTAAAATGAACACTCCCTTCACCCTTAATAGTTAATATAATTATTAGTATCTATACCAATCGCATCTCAGTCGATACCTAAAATGTTAAATAGATTGTTTTATAATTTAAGATTTTGGCTCACTAGTCACTACTGCTAAAATACACCATCTCATAAACCAAATGGATAACTTTTTTATCAATATTTGATTAAAATGTTTTGTTAATAATCAAATTGTTTGAAAACAAACGATGATGGGTAATGGGTTGATTTTCAAAAATGAAAAAAAAAATAGATGGGCTGCAACTGCATGATCAAATATTCAAATGGATTGCAGATCCAAGATTTGTGGGCTACTGAATTTAAACAAAAAAACTAAATCTTTTGGGCCTTTGATGTCTGCTTAACATTTTTTTGCAAAAGAATAAATGTTTTGGGCCTTCAATGAAGCTCATCGACATCAAAATCGTCAGTTTTTGATGCATTATACATGTAGGTTTCGGTTTTTGATGTATTCTTAAGCCATATCAACTAATTATCTCCATTCAATTTGTCATCCAGATTACGGGTGTGTGACTGTGCGTTAGAATGTTTACAGACTTCTCTTCCTGATTTTGATCAGCGGGTTCTTTAAAAAAGACATTGCCCCTTAAAGCTCAACATGTTTGGGCAAATGCTTTATTTAGTAGGATCGGTCAAAGTTTGGAAGTGAGATTTGATCTTTCACCCCGTTAGAAAGCAATGGCTGAATGCCTTCAGTCTCATCGGGCTCAAGATTTTTTGACTGTCATCTCCATTGAAGGACTAGGGCAACATATGTCGCCATTGGAATACCGGGCTATCCTTAAATACCGGTTAATGATTCCTTTGTTCTCGGTTGATGAGCCTTGTCGCGTTTGCCGCAAGGTTTGTTTAGATGCTTTTGACGATCATGCAGTTCATTGCAAGGAGCTACATGGCTTCAAACACAGACATGATTTGGGTAGGGATGTCCTATGTGATATCTTTAAGCGATCAGAAATTTCGGCTCATGTGAACTTCTGACAGATCCCCTTGAGGGGAGATCTACTTTAAGACCGGCTAATATTCTAATGTTTGGTTGGACAAGAGGGAAACATGCTTGTGTGGACCTTACGGGGGTGTCCCTTGGTTGCGCTCAGGGACAATGGATTTGTTGCACGACAAGCGACGTCAAAGGCGGAATCATATAAGATTACAAACACGAGAATGTCTGTCAGTATAATCAACATGTTTTTATTCCATTAGCCTTTGATACATTTGGCTTCTTAGCCACTGAGGCGGTGTTTCGACACCTAAGGGCCAATGTTTTGTCTTCAGTAGGCTAGGTTTTGCTATTCAAAAGGGGTGACGGCACAACTTGTTGCTCATTTATCTACCACCATATTGTAAATTCTTTGATGTTTAATATGACTTTCTATGATAAAAAAACTATGTATTGAAATTATTCTTGTAAAAAAAGCAAAACACTATACATTTCAAGTGGTTGTCGGTTTGAATCTCACGGGTGACGCCAGTGTAAAAAAATAATAACCCCTAGGGGCAATTAAGTGGGATTGCTTCTCAAATAAATATCAACGCCTTGATTCGCGGTATATGACTACAACACAATAACACTCTTAGTCTTGCCACGGGAATGAGGGTTTTCTTGTGACCACTATTCGTTCTCTTCGTTATACATATTTGTCATAATGTCCAAATGTTAAGTCATCATGAATAATTGTTGTCATGTCACTTGATGTTTTGTCCACATGGCCTCATATATATCTTTTTTCCTTTGCTAAATGTGTGGTTACTTTAATATTAAATCCCTTCTGTTTTGGATTATATTGTCATGTGAAATCTTCTAGCACCCTAACTCTTCGATATCGTAGCTTAGAATTAAAATTCTCTAAAAACTCCTAATTAAAATTCAAATGCATTTTACAACCAAGATTGTTATTTGAAGAGGGTTGATGCTTTAGTTAAGGGGTTGTAGTAATTGTTTTGACATGGCCACAATTCACAAATGCATTCGTCGTTTTAGGTGGGGTCTATTTATTTGATAACAATTTTTTTTCAAACGTTGGAGCATTTAAAATGCTTTTAAGGGAAGCGGTGACTAATAATTGATGATATTTGTGTCCTTTGTGTTATTTATATTTAAATGTGTTTATGTTAAAATTTATACATTTTAATAAAATAAAGTTTCTGAGGACACGTGTCATTTATTGGAGCACATTAAAATATTTTTTCCGTTTAAAACTTTTTATAGAAACATTGATTTAATATTTAATCATTCATAAATTAAACAGATCTCATTTATACCGTATTTTGATTCTTATAAACTACAAACTGATATTATAATTGATAATTCAAAACTTTTCATAGAAACATCAATTTAATATTTATTCCTAAATTAAATAGATCTCATGTCATTCATTGGAGCACCTTAAAAACATTTTTCCCCCTCAAAACTTTTTATAGAAATATTAATTTAATATTTATTCATTCATAAAATAACAATATCTCGTTTATGCCGTATTTTTATTCGTATATATTACAAACTGATTTTTTAATTGAGAATTCAAAACTTTTCATAAAAACATCGATTTAATATTTATTACTAAATTAAATAGATCTCATTTATAACATGTGTTTATTATATACTAGGTTTAACACCCGTGTATTACACACGGGTTGAATAAAAATATTTTTAAAAAATTATAATTATTATATTTAAAAATTTATAAATAATTTTATAAATTATTATTAATCATAAAATTTTGTCTTTATTAACTCTCATACTCAATTTTCCCTCTCAACCTTCCTTTTATAAGATAAATTATGTTTCCCCCCCCCAAAATGTTACCCCCTAAAAACTCTAATTTATTAGATAGATACTACAAGTTGATTTGATAGTTAATAATCAATACGTGAATAATGTTTATTATAAAAGCAAAAGTGAATAATGTTCATTCTATGCTCTGCATAATGTATGATATATATATACGATGATATATAACATTTAATTTGTTTTTTTAACATTTGTTTGACCTTTTTAGCAAATTTTTAAATTTAGTGGATTCATTTATAACATATGTTTATTATGTATGCTGCAAACTGATTTGATAATTGATAATCAATACATGTTGTTTGCTATAAAAGCAAACCCAAAAAGCAAAAGTAAATAACTTTCATTCGATGGTGTGCATAATGTATGATATATATGTATATGATATCTAACATATGATTTGTTTTTTTAACATGTTTTTGACCTTTTTGCAAAATTTTGAATTTAGTAGATTTACGAATTTCATTTGGTGAACTGTTATCTTTGTTATTATAATATTTTAAAGTGAAATACGTAATAGTGTTTATGAAACACGTGGAATGTATTTGTAAACTTGAAAAAGTCATACGAAATTACTGTTGCAGTTTAACTTTGTAGAATTTACAATTATTTTAATTTTTACGTTAATACTATTCAACTCGTGTAACAAACGAGAAATAACCGAGTCTATCTTGTAATTCATACTTTTAAGGGTCAATTTTTAAGGGGATGGAGAATATATGTTCTATAATAGGAAGTTTGAGAGAAAAACTGAGTGGAACTTTTTACCATACATGAGATGATGTAATCAAATCCGTAAATATTAAAAGTTTTCAAATGCTTAAACATAATGGTTATAATTTATTTACAAATATTATTATTTGATTCGTACATAGAATCAACACACTTTGCCAGATCTACATGTTTCTAACACAGTTATGGAGTCACTTAACCAAAAAAATATACTACTATTATATATTTCATTCAACTCGCAATAGAGAGAGAATAGAAAAGATGAAATGGCATACTAAAGTAGTTTGTTGCATGACTACTTGGTTGGATTTTGAAGGTGCAGAAAGATTCGAGTTGACTTTTGAATCTTGGGTCTCTTGATCAACATTGTCATCACCTGGTTTACGCAACAGAGCTCCTGAATAAAAAAAAACCTTCTGATATGATTGTCGTACAACTTGAGACATCATAACTGATAGAACGTGATAGGGGATTTGCCAAAATCATTTAACTCCAAGAAACCACCAAGAAGTTGATCTGAATCAACTAGAAGATATCAATGTCTTGTAGAGACGTGATAAAGCACTTAAAGAGAAGAGTATGGAGTGAATATTAGATTATGTAAATCGAAAAGCACCGGCAATGTTTTTTGAGGACCGCTGGGGCCACAACCACCCTTATTTTTTGTTAGTTGTGTAATTTTTAGGTTCAATGGCTTAAAAATTGGTTTGTGTATGGTCCTCGCCCCTATTATGAATAAGATTTATGCGTTCTCCTTTGTTTGTGTTCAAGCTTTGCTACCATCTAAAATATGAAGTTATGTTGGACCGGTTATGATAATGAAACACGATATACAAATTTTAAAAAAAGTCAAAGAAGAATAATAAGCTCGGTGATTGAACACGTGACCTCACAACCCAAACTAAAGCGGCGTTGAAATCGACTATGAGAATTGAAATATAATGAAAGATCAAAGTTTCGGAGTTGTAAAACTGTTGCTATGAAACACGAATTTACTTTCATTTACCCACACGTTCATGAATGTTATGGTCTAAACTTGCAAGCATGCATACAACTAGATTACATAAGAAACAAAAAAACTTAAAATGAATAGACGATATTTAAAAGAAAAGAAGAAAAAATATTACTCAAATTCTTTTAAGTGGGAAAAAATAATAAGGAAGATCTGAATGTAAATGGGCAAATGGGATACTTCACAATTAAAAAAAAATTATTATAGCCTCGACACCAACGGTAGTTTTTGTATTTACTTTGTTTTATTTAAGTAGTTTTAAGATCATCGCGTTGCAAGGTGAGAACCTAAAACCGTGCTATTAGCATTTTGTGACGTAAAACCGTGCTAAATAGCAACTTACGCCAACCAAAACCAAAAAAAACCATAAAGCAAAAATACGAATTTATAAAACAAATAACCCACATGATGTAAAATATAGAAAAACTTAAATTTGTATTGACATGAAAAAAATATTAAAAAATAGATACAAATATAGGTGAATGATCATTTTAAATAAAAAAAATAAATTATAAAGATATAAAAAAATAATTAAATATGCAATAACATCAATCTAAAGTGATAACAAATTAAAAACAATAAAATACATTTAAGACTAAGAGAATTACAAACAACCACATTTCAAAGTATTTGGTTCACATTCACCACGTGTGAATAGTCGAAATATTTTATCACACAAAGTAAAAACTTCATGTTTAATTTTCTTCTCAAATCAACTTATCTAAATTCAAAACACACCAACACAATAGTAAACACAAAATTATACAACATTCATATGACATAATGCTAAAAAGCTACATGCGTAAACAACAGGTTAATAGTTGCACGAGTTGTCGAATATTGACTCTTTGCAACCCTTCTTTCCGCGAACTATTTTGAAGGCCAAAAGTAATCAAAACTATGAATTATCATGAGAAAAGGACAAATTGTTACTTTTTAGGTTACTAAACTTAAAGTGAGGCAAGTGATGATGGTAAGGGTAAATGACATAAGGTAAAAAAGAGAGTTAAAGAAGTATAAGACAATTATATAAGGTATTTTCAAAGCTTTCATAACAACATAGTATACTCTTACAGTTAAGCCTTTTTATTTATTTATGAACAATTATCAGTCTAACTAATGAACTCTATTATTACAATTTAAAACTTCTCATACGGAACAAACAAAAAGACCATCATAACTTCATAAAAAGCTACATTTAACAGTTTTACTATTCATAAACATGATGCATATCAAACACATGCATCACTTCTCATATCCCACTATTCAATACATAAACATGATGCATATCAAACTTCATTTTTAATTTTCTTCCCAAATTAACTTACCTAAATTCAAAACACACAAACACAATAGTATACACAAGATTATACAATATTCATATGACATACTGCTAAAAAGCTACATGTGTAAACAACAGGTTGATAGTTGCACGAGTTGTCGAATATTGACCCTTTGCAACCCTTCTTTCCGCGCACCGACTTCAAAGCCCAAAAGTAATCAAAACTATGAACTATCAAGAGAAAATGACAAATTGTTACTTTTTAGGTTACTAGACTTAAAGTGAGGCACATGATGGTAAGAATATTTTCAAAGTTTTCATAACAATATAACATACTCTTACAGTTAGGCCTCTTTTTTTATTTATGAACAACTATCAGTCTAACAACAAACTCCATTCTTACAATTTAAAACTTCTCATGCAAAACAAACAAAAAAACCATCATAACTCCATAAAAAACAACATTTAACAGTTTTACTATTCATAAACATGATACATATCAACCACAGGCATCACTTCTCATATCCCACTATTCAATACTTAGAGCCACCACATTAAACAACTTATTGACACAACTAAATCAAAATAACAAACCGACATGAAACATAGCCTAATAGAAAGTTTAAAAAAGGCTATTTAAGATAAACAAATATTCCCAAGGGACTAAACTAAAAAAAAAATAAAAAAATTGCCTATTGATTCTTGATGCAATCATATACCCAACCCAAAGCCTTCTTCCATCATGCTCGACAAAAACCGGGACACATACCATATCGTAAATACATCCAAATCTAAGGGCCAAAACTTACCATCATCAATCCAAAATAAATATAAAATCAATATATGTATATTAATAATAGAGAAAATAGAGAAAATCAAACACACAAAAACAGCAAAAAGCTTAAAAAACACATCCGTAGACGATCGTTTCTCTCTCTCACATATTTTTCCAATTAGGCTTTGTGGTTCTCTCTCTCTCTCTCTCATCTTCTTCGCTCTCAATCTACTCTCTCTATTCGTTGATCCGTCGTCGTTTTACTGTAAGTCTTCATCTCAATTCATCAATCGATTCATCAATTTTTAGATCTTTGTTGTTTTCGCCTCTTTTGATTGTTTCGATTACAGATCCCTAATTTTATTTGCATGAATCGCCTTTTTGTTTTACTTTAATCTAATCGATTGTATTTCTATCATTAGTTGATGTATATGCTGTTGATGTTGTAGATGCTGTATTTAGGTCGTCTGACTCGATTGGATGTAGCGTTGTGTCAGTTTGATTGATGAGAAACTAGTTGTGGATTGGATTTGTTTTTTATTGATTTTGTATGATTTGATTTAGTTTTTGTAGTGATTTTTTGGTGAATTGATTAGGTTTTGTTGAATCAGTTGTGGATTTATGTGTAGATAGGGTTTTGTGGATTTGATTTGGGGAAAGAGGTTGCTGGTTTTCGACTTTGTGTTTCGTGACTTTGTTTGTGTTTTTTTAGTTTTTGATTTAGTGTCTTTGTGTGAATGGTTTATTGAAAGTCTCTGTCAAAGTGTTGTATATATGAAGTGGTCAGTGGAATAGAATAACTTATTGCTTTATGTGCTAAAGCTTTATTGACTTGAGAATTTTCTTTGGGATTAGGTAAGTGTTTTTGATCTAGGTTTATTGATAAACAAGAGAAACTTGCTTTATTTTTAAGAGGAATATGTGGCAGCAACTGAACTACAACTGATACGCGGCCTGCCTTAGTTTATTTACATGAATGTGCATTCAATAATATATGTTAGTATAATAGTATTAGGTGGTATGTCATTTGCAGTTTTTTTTTATATATATTATACTGATCTGTTTTTGTTTTTGTTTTTGTTCAAGGCAATCATGAGTGACCAAGGAGAAAAGACTTGCCCACTTTGTGCTGAAGAGATGGATTTAACTGATCAGCAGCTGAGGCCTTGCAAATGTGGCTATGATGTATGGTTCAGTTTTCTTTTTAGATTTTGTATGTTGATCAAGTTTTTATTTTTCTTCCAGTTTATCAGAGTCGCTTATTAACGATTAAAAGAAGTATATTTGTAAAATGATTGCTTATGTGAAAGCTAGTTTTTTATTTCATAGTTTTTCTGCTATCATTAAATTCGAGTGCTTATTTGGTCAGTTTACGTTTTACCTGAGCGATCGGTTAATCAATAGTTATTTACTGTTTACGCAAAAAAAAGTTACAATAAATTGTTAAGTGCATAGTTATTGTGATGTGACTTATTGTTAACAGAAAATGTTTACTATTTGCAGATTTGTGTGTGGTGCTGGCATCACATTATGGATATGGCTGAGAAGGATGATACAGAAGGGAGGTGCCCAGCATGCCGTACACCATATAACAAGGAAAAAATAGTTGGGACTGCGTCAAAATGTGAAAGGTTTGGTCTTAAAATGTTGCATTGAAAATGTTGACTTCTATTTGTTCCAGTGGTTGACCTTGAACTTTTGTTTTGTGCTATCAGATTGGTGGCTGAAATGAGTGTGGAGAAGAAACAAAAGTTGCAAAAGGGGAAAACTAAAACTTCTGAAAGTAGAAAGCAACTTAGTAGTGTGAGGGTTATACAAAGGAATCTTGTTTACATTGTGGGACTGCCTCTTAATCTTGCTGATGAAGATGTAATTCTATCTTTGCCCCCTCAAACACATTTTTTTCAGGACTTTTTGTAACCTAATTTATGTTCTATGAGGCAGCTTCTGCAGCGGAAAGAATATTTTGGTCAGTATGGGAAAGTGCTAAAAGTTTCTATATCCCGGACAGCGGCTGGTGCTATTCAGCATTTTGCAAACAATACTTGTAGCGTGTAAGTTTAATGTTCTCGAGTGATCATATTATCATCATCTTTAATTTATTTGCTATGATCAGCATTTGTGTATATAATATTTATATTGTCCAGATATATTACTTACTCAAAGGAGGATGAAGCGGTCCGAAGCATACAATCAGTACATGGTTTTGTTTTAGAGGGTAGACCTTTGAGGTTAGAACCTAATAATATGAACTGGGAATTTCTTTAACTTTTTCATATTTCTTTTTTGAATTGATATATTGAAGTTTTATTACAGAGCTTGTTTTGGGACCACAAAGTATTGTCATGCATGGCTGAGAAGCATGGTATGTTGCTATGCTATATGAATAAGTCGACTTTGCCAATTTACTTTATTTCCTTAACCCACTGTTTTACAAACTTTTCTTGGATGGTGTATTTTTTTTCTTTGCTATATCTTTTATTAACTATTTAACTTTTTTTACAGCCTTGCACCAATCCTGATTGCTTGTATTTGCATGAGTTCGGATCCCAAGAGGATAGCTTCACTAAAGATGAAATTATCTCTGAATATACAAGGTAATACCATGTAGAGTGTTGAACGTAGTAGTCAAAGCCGCAAGGTGCAAACAGCTCATATGTTGCCTAGGTACAAGCCACAAAAAAATGCATGCTCGAAGAAAAAAAAGCAATAGTAGCAACATTAAATACATATGATCGGTACAAAAAACTAACAACACACAAGCAAAGGTTATCTTGATTGCATATGACTATCCTTTGATTCTGTAAATATACACAGAACTTAACACTGCCGAAAATGATACATAATTGCAATATCAGTATAAGCAAAGATTCAAAGTACTTTTTTCATAGTGCACCTGATTAATGGTTGAAGCATCATTTGATCCAGACCTGAAAACTTTTATGTGTTAAATTGATAAAAGAGGTAGCAGATCCCAGTGCAGTTGCCATTTTAACATGTAAGCATAACAGAGATGATCTAGACTTATAAACCTAAAACGAATATACTTTAGCAATTTAACATCGTGATGCAAGCAAAACAGAGTAACTATCTATACCGATACCCTGCAGCATGAAGTTTTACTTGGTTGGCTTGAAATAGTAGATGAACAAAAATGATGCTTTTGACTTTGTTTTTAACATATAGTAAAACTAACAGGTGAATGGATTCAAGTAATAATTCTCAATATTAAGTTATTAACCCACCTGGTATGCTTTTTTATAACCCTCCCTTGCCCCACCTGTGTCTGGCTCGCCCTCTACAAGAGGTGCGAGCTTTTGTTGTGCACTTGCGCCTAGAACAAAGTTTTCATCTTGCGTCGACCGGAGATACATTCACCCTGCCTTGCGTCTTACCACATGCCTTGTGTCTTTTTTACTACTATGGTTTTTAGTATTGATATAGGCATATATGTTTGCCTGATAGTGGTATTTTTTTGGCTTGAATTTTCCTATACAAAGTTGTTTCTATTACTAGATTAAAAAAAATATTTATGCACATGCAGTATCCCATAATATGTTATGAACAAGTTTGGATTTTTTCAGATGGCTGTTGGGTGTCTATAAAGTTAACAATCTTATTTATGGTTGTAGTTCTGTATTTTTAAGCTGTAGGAAAGGCGTTGTGTTTGACTTAGATAATAGAAATAAGACGGCGTAAGTAAAAAATGAGCAACAGAATTCATTGCTATACTGAAAATCGCAATGCTGGTACCGCCTTTCATAAGTAGTTATGTATTATCTTGTACTTTAGGGAAGTCAGGAGATTATCTTATTATCTTGAAAATAGAGTATGTTTACTTCTCTGTTGGCAAAGGCGATAGGCGCACTCAAGGCGCAATGGCCTCGCCTTGGGGCCTAGGCGCAAAGTGCAAAAAAAGCGCTCGCCCGAGACAAAAAAAAGCGCACAAAGAAAAAAAAAATATTTATGCAATAGAAATTAATACCAAAACCAATACCATTACTGAACATTCAAAACCAATGACAAATCAATAAGAAAATCAATACCAAAAAGTAAAAACCATACCAAAAACAATACCAAACATTCAAAACAAATATCATATAACTAGAAAAAGCGATAGGCACACTCAAGGCGCAATGGCCTCGCTGGGCTTTTTTTCCTCGCCTAGGCGCAAAGGCGAGCACTTTTGACAATAGAGGTTTACTTACTAAAATGAAAAAAGTTAACAGCTGTAATGATTTGATTTATCTATTATTTTTAATCACGATTATAGTCTGTATAAATGTTTATTTTAGATTTCAGATTTTAATTTAACTAATGAGGTTTTAGTCAGGCATTTCTTTAACCGTTCCCTGGGACATTCTGATGCATATGCACCTGCAAGTTTTCTGACTTAAGAGTTATTAAAATATTTTATGCCTTGGTCAAATTAATGATATTAAAATGGCCTTTCCAGCTATGCAGTTAACTCGGCCGAGATATCGGTGATATCTCGGTGATATATCGTATATCGGTACATGGGTAAAATATCGGTACAAAATATCGGTAATAATATCGGTCACGATATTATCGCCGATATTTAGCGATATTTTACCGATATTTTGGTTTTAAAATCTCGGTCATATCAATGATAATATCGGTTTGGGCTTTTTGATCACATTTAGCCTCATTTACTGATATTTGGTTACAAAATCTCGGTCATATCAAGTACTAGGAGCAAAAGATCACACTATAGAGACGATCATGATGAAGATGATAATACAATTGAAGTGGAAAATCTAGATGACTTGGTTGATGTATACTCGGAGGAAGATTTCATAGCTTACAATTAGTATTAATATTATAAAATATTGAAAATTTTGATTTTTGGACTTTTGATTTTGGATTTAGTATTAATAAGATCTAGGCTCTAGTGTTTTATGTTTTATCTTATATAAATTTATGCATTATATTAGAATTACCGATATCTCACCGATATCTCATCGCGATAACCGATATATCACATATCGGTCCTCGACCGATAACCGATATATTTTCGCATTAACTGCATAGCTTTCCAGTTACATTCATCATCAGTTACACATAGTAAGAATTTTTCATGTATTGCACAGTTTTAATTTTTACCTATGAGGTTACATTTGTTTCGATTCGTATATCTTTTGACGTGAGAGAGAAGTTGTTACACTCATGGCTCAGTAAGAGTTGCTCAATAAAACATTGGTGATACTTGATAGTTTAGAGTGGAGTTGTCATTTTAAGATAAGCTATTTAACCTTAAACCAAGGGTTAGGTTGGACTCTAGATACATTTGGCCTTTTTTTAGTTGAAATCATGTAATGATTTGTTGGCCCCTAATTAACTTAGCTAGTGGTTTTAAAGGGGTAGAGTACAGCAAGTCACTGGTGCTACAAATGAATTGCAAAGGCGTTCAGGGAATATTTTACCACCTGCAGCAGATGATTACTCTAGTAACAGCACATCTTCTTGGGGAAAACCTGTTAGTAAAACTACTTCCAATGTAAGATATTCCATGTTGCTTTTTTTTTTCAACTTGCTTTTATCTTTCTTGACTTTCTTGAATGGATTTTATTGACTTATCTTGATGAATAGTAAATTATGAACTATAATTTGATTTAATGATAGTAAATAATGATTTCTATGTTAGTTCATGCTTGGCTGTTACTCTGATAAACATTGATGTTGATTCTAATGAAACATTTGGTCAACAGGATTCAGCAAACAGTATGAAAGGATCACCACCAAATAGTAGTTCTGGGAGATCTTTAGCTCTTCCTGCAGCAGCCTCATGGTATATACTCTTTTAAAGTGGTTGCGGGTCAACTCAACCCCTTCAACTAGCTTTACATTTTATCTGTTTGATCCAGACCACCCATCATGCTTCCTCTAGCTTTGGTTATCTATTAATTTACGAGTTTTACAGGGGGACGCGTGCTTCAAACAGCCAGCCTTCTGCTGCAAATGTAATGAGTCCCAATGGACTTTCTAAGCAAAAGGTGGACACCTGTACTACACAATCATCTTCAACTACGGTGGTGAGCCCTTCATCGCATGAGAATGAGATAGTAAAGAAACATATTGAAGAAATCCCAGCCACTGATACGAAAGGCAAGTTAGAACATTCAGAATCTGCAAAACAGGTTACGGCTACAGGTCACAGACAAACCAAATCTGAGACACCTACTGTAGATGACGATCTGGATGTTTCAGATGAAGAAACAATCCACCAGTTATCTACTGACATGTCAGCAATAAACATCGTCAGGAATGATGAATCACATCCATGCGATGATGAGAAACTTAAAGAACCGTTGGATGATAGTTATGTTACTGGAGAACAGTCTTGGAATAAAGTACAAGAAGCTGCAATAAATGATGTAGAAGCCGATTTGTTATCTTTTAATAATCAAAGGCTCAGTGATCCAGAAGTTGTTACACACAATACCCATACATACACAGGCTATGTACAGAATATGCCTCAATCATCTCATTTGAACTCTAATATACCGCTAGTTAATGGCGATTCTTATTTTCATGCTACAGAAGGGAATAAGAAGCAAATAGGAATATTTGATGATACAGTTACAGCAGTATCAAATGGGGATCATAAAACTGCCTTAGATTTAGGAGAGAACAATATTATATCTAATATTTTGTCAATGGATTTTGACCCGTGGGATGAGTCATTAACCTCACCTCAGAATCTGGCTAAATTATTAGGTAATGGTGATAAACAACAACAGGGGTCTCAAATAGTTTCAGGTTCAAGAAAAACACAAAGTTTTAATCAGTCAAGGTTTTCATTTGCAAGAGAGGAGGATGAACGCTTAGATCAAAAATCAAATTTCGCTCCAAGTTTTAGTGATTTTGGGAACGGCAACAATCTTCGGAACTTCAATACAGATGTTTATCCAGGTCAGCAGCATACAGATCGCAACGGTTTCTCTTCTTTTAACTTTGAGGAATCTGATCGTAGTGCTGGCAGCTATTCATCAATGTCTTCCAATAAGTTTTCAGGTAATGCGTGTTAATATTATTCGACTATTGTAGCTTCTTTCATCTTCTACCAATGTACTTCCTTTATATGACATGTTGATAAATGTGACAGTTTCAAGATCTCAAGTTTCTGCCCCTCCTGGATTTATGGGCCCCGCAAGAGCTCCACCTCCAGGCTTTGCTTCTAATGAGAGAATTGAACAAACCTATGACAATCTATCTGGTTTGTTACAATATTTCGTTATGTTATTTTATGTTTCTTATTGAACAAACTCTTGTTTATATGTATATATATTCATTTTCTCTTATCCATACGTTTTGCAGGGAATAATATGTTTGACAGTTCATTCTTACTGAGAAAAGTGAATCAAGCTCCAGGTGCTGCTTATAATGATGGTGGTATTGGTGAGCTTGAGTTCATGGATCCTGCAATATTGGCGGTTGGTGGTAGGGTTCCTGTCGGGGTCACTAGTTCAGGTTTAGACATGAGATCAAACTATCCTTCACAACTTAGCTCTTATGAAAGTGATAGCAACAGGCTTCGACTTTTGGTGCAAAGATCTCTCACACAACAAAACCTGAGATACAATGAGCTAGGAGGAGATAGTTTGTCTTTTTCCCAACGAACAGATTCTTATGGAATTCCTTCTAGAATCATAGATCAAACTCTACCCAACAACAATCATCGATCCCATTATCAGCAGCACCAGCCACAACAGCAGGTGGGTAGTTTCCAACAGGCAAGGATGATGTCTAGCAACGGTCACTGGGGGGATGGTTGGAATGAAGTTCAGAATGGAAATGATATTGCAATGGCAGAGCTTTTAAGAAACGAAAGACTTGGGGGTTTCAACAAATATTATTCAAGCTATGAGGATACAAAATTCAGGGTGCCAAGCTCAGGTGACCTGTATAACCGTACATTTGGAATTTGAAGAGTGGTTGATATTTCTGAGCTTGTTGGGCACCTAAACTGTATGGCTGACTCTTGATTCGTCTTCACCGGACTGGTGAAAGATTGAACCTTCTGAAACAAGGGCTTCCAGAAACCAGCAGGTGACTGGTTAAATCTGTTGTTGTTACTATGACCCATTGACAATCATGTTGATAATTTGACCATCATGAATCCTAACTTTCACTTTTGTTGTCATGACAATTCCACTTGCATAACAGTTATGGAAATGAGTGGAAATGAAGCTAAATCTGTGATACGATTATGCAAGGGTGATTGTCAAGTGGAAGTTAGGAGTGTCATTGTTAAAATTGTGGGTATGAATTATCAGCCAGTGGGTTGTAGTGTGGATTGTTGAAATCCAATATGCGTCTCTATTGGTTAATACATTTATAATTGTAGTTTGTTTTTGTTAATTGAAGTATGTAATGAATGGGGTTTTTGTTTTGGGTTACTACAGGCAAAGTAAGTTGTGAGATATGAGGACCTTGTTACAGAAGTGATGAGTGGAGGATATGCTGTACATAAGAAGCATGATCATTGAGTTCCTGGAAAATAATCTCGGAGCTTAGTTTCTTATCAGTGTGAAGATAAACAAAGTTAATCTGCATCCGAACGTCTCGTAAAGTGGTTTTTTCATGTTTACTTGTTTTAAGTTAACATTCTTTGTCGTGTGATTAAACTAATTATACTACTACATATACAAGTGATTTTCATACATGAATTTCAACGTGATTTTTAAGTTATAACTACCCTCATTTAATTAAATCCGGAAAATTGGGTGGGTCGGTTTAATAACAAGTCAAATGGTCAAATGGGTTTGTGTTACTCTGTAGATTGGATTATGAATATGAAAAAAGGATCAGTAACTGATAAGTGGAAGTTCATCAATCATATTCAGTGTTGATCATGTCAAATCTAACCCTTTAGTTAAAGTGTTAAACACTATTGTATGTTGTAACAATCAAAATGGACTCAATCTTATGTCTATCAAATTCTATGATTCTT
The DNA here is from genome assembly GCA_030867185.1 of Tagetes erecta. NCBI lineage: Eukaryota > Viridiplantae > Streptophyta > Magnoliopsida > Asterales > Asteraceae > Tagetes > Tagetes erecta. Next base: position 13,863,714 of record CM061494.1, read on the forward strand.
GCCCTTGGGATATTAGATTATCAACTGTTTGCTTTGTTATTTGGGCACATAATGATAAACAGTGTTGAACCTCATTTGCAAACCCCTTCAAGCTTTCATCAAACAAGAATATTGTAATCCAAATCAGAGTTTGATGAAGCATCATTACTATTTGCTTGGCTTTGTTGATTACCTTTCTTTTTAACGTCAAAGCGGTTTATAAAAACCGGAGCTAACAGTAGGCTAAAACCTCATAATAGTACTAGTAGAAGAAGAAGAAACAAAACCAACCAGTACCCAAACAAGTAAACAACTAACAAACAAATTTGTTAACCCGGATCAACCGTGATGTAACAAAAATAGTTGGGGCCTCGCGTTTACTTCTAGTCAACCGTGATGTAACAAAACCATGTTGAAGGCCACACAACGAACCCGATCAGTTTGGTTTGTCTTTTTTCAAAAACATATATTAGTGGTTTGTTTGATATTTTTCATATAAACTTAGTTAAATTGCCAAACACTCTTAATTACAACCATTGAAACGACGGCTTTAGAGACCAAAAATATATAGTTAACAAGGATCTTGAAATGAATTATTAACTAGGTTTTGAGACCGGGCCGCGCGATGCGACGGCCGCGTCTCGTATTTGTAACCTCGTTACAGTGCGTTACAATGGTGGCATTAGGATTTTGACATTCGAAGCACATTCTAAAGTCGTAGTGCGTCACTTATTAAAACACAGAGATATGTGTCAAAATGATAAATAAGTCAGACGAAAAGTCAGAGTCGTATGTCAAAGTAGAATAGGGTGTCAAAGTCGTCAATATTTCAAAGTAGAATAAAAAGTCAAAGTTGAGTTCGAATGCGAAAATTGTAAAATTAACAAAGTAGGATCAAATTATTTTATTTAGTTGGAAGACAGTTTAGTAATTTTAAAGGCAGGATCAACCGACCTTCAAAATTAGAAGTTATGTCAATATCAATATCAATACGAAAGTCAAAAGACATAATCAAGTTCAAACTTCAAACAATACATGTCCAATAACTATAGTTTTATGTAGAACTAATTGTAGGGGCCGGAGTTGCACAATAAGTCAATAACCCTCGGTATTTATACTTAGCCGGCTCTACATCAAATACTCTTGAAAAACAACTAAACAAAGGTTAGACTATTAATTTGTAAGTAAGATATTGATTAGAGCAAAGGGTGTTTGGTCCCTAGCTAGGAGTGTTAAAAAAAAAAATTGACATTTGAATCATACCCAAAACTAAAAAAAGTGATGCGAAATCTTATTTGGATATTCGAAACCATATATATATATATATGATTTTAAACTTGGTTTTCAGATAGGACGTCAAATATACATAATCTTGCTTATTTAGATCGGATATCCGAACTGAATTGTATAAACAAGTTTATTCATATATGCGAATCATGTGTATTTTATTCAGATATACAAATCATCTGTATTTGGTTTGTTCCAACAGATTTCGATTGGTTAAGCATTTTCTTGTTTGATGGATTGGGTCCTAAATAATTTAAATCCGAATAAACTATTATCCAAACCGATGAAAAATGGTGTTCGTTCCTATGAGGTTGCATTATGCGACTGACAATGGTGTAGTATTAGAAGTTGATTAGATTGTTGCAGATAGACTAAGGTTTAAAACCTAATTTCTTTTAAAATGTTTGTTTTACTTTTACTTTTACACATGTAGCCTTCTTAGTGAAAATGTTAAGCAAAGATAAATTAGACCCTTCAGTACTTCACTAGACTTTGGAAACAATTCGAATCAAGCATGAGCTCGACTCAATTATTTACAAAAGCTTAAAGTTCAGCTCGTTTCAATATATATGTCTAAATTTTGAGTCAGGCTATTTAATAATTTTTTTGGTTCGAGTTGAGTTGGGGCTTGGTTTCCTAACTAATATTTAAATATTTTATTACTAGACAATTCACATTTACACAACATAATTTTAACCATTAATTATTGTATCATAAGTATACAAAATATCATTACTTAAATTTATGTAAAAAGAAAAATAACTATAACAATTAAATACTCTAAATAACATATATAAAAGTTATATTTAAACAAGATAAAATGCTTAGTTTTATGATATATTTTTAAAAAACATATATAAAAGTTATATTTATTTAAAAATCATGGGCGAGATTCATTTAAAAAAGAAACTAAAGAACTTTATTATGACTAAGGGTTGTAACTACTCTTAAAATAATGTTATTATAATATAGTAATTGAGGTGATCCCCATAATAAAAAGTGAATTTTGCTTAAGAAGTGTGTGAATTGATATTTAACCACATCAAAATCTAGTCAAACGAACTCGGATTTAACACATTTCAGCTACGTGCGTTAGAACCATGTCGTTAAACCATATGCCCACACCTCACCCTAAGATCTAAACCCCCACCCCAAAAAACCTAAACCACCACCCACCTTTAATAAAGACTAAACCCTAAGGCTGAAATTAAATTTTAAAACTAAACCCTAAGAGAAGATAGTAAAATTCGACGAGACAGTTTTCAACACTGCTGAAATAGCTTAATCAAAATTCATTTTGATCTAGTTTTGAATTGATTATGCACACTTTTTAACCAAAATTTCTCTCTTATTTAATCTTTCCTCGTATAGTATAACATAAATACATATACACAGAAGTGGAAGGTTACCATATTTCAATTGGTCTTAAAAGATTACAAATAGCAAAAGAAGGTTGTATATTATGTTATTATATAATTATAATAGAGAAGATTCTATTTGCACACATATAATTATATTTTAGATACTTATAATTAAAAGTTTATATATAACAAAATAAATATTATATATTATTTTATTTAGATATGTTTATCACAAATTTTATATATAATACTGCTTAGTATATTTTTATATACTGATATGTAAGATATGAAAGAGGTTTGCCTATAAGAAGTTGAGAAACTAAGAAGGGTAAAAAGTATATTTTAAGACATGTGTGAGTTAAAAGAAAAAGACATAATGTCATATAAAAAAATTATAAATCATAATGTGAACTAAATTTTAAAAAAGTGATTTGGAGACATTGTTTTCATCGTTGTCCTCCTTATAAAAATAAAATAAATGAAAAACTAAAAATTAAAAAAATTTAATGTTTTATTGTTTCATAAATTTATAAAAGACACAATGAATGTAAAAAATACAATGACATGTTAATTATTTTTATTTTTTTAAATTCTTTTGGAAGGATGACGACAAGGAAACAAGGTTTTCGAGATACTTTTTTTAACTTCTATTTAGATTTTTTGTTATATAGATTTTTTAACCCACCGTTGTATCTTTTTATGTGCATTATGTATATAGGATTCTTTGTAGCCTTTTTAAATTCTCAACCTTTTGTAGGATAATACACCCGTATAAAATATATTATAGTATATTACTCTAAATAACAAATATGTTTATACTCACAACGCACGAGCAATGATTTTAGCTTAGCGTAACTAATACATTTAAACTCGGCTTATTTCAAGTTTTAATGAATCAATCTCCAAAACTAGCTCACTGTTCCTAAAGAAGAAAACTCGCTACTAGACGATTTGATTAGTCTCGTCTCTATACGCTATTCATTAGGACTTATAACTCTCCTATCCTTAGGGTAGGGGTGGTAGGTGTGGTTTTTCTTCTGTTGTTAGTGTTAAAAACATATATATACCATTACCATATATGGAAGCAAAAGTCGTTATGTAGAGGAGAGGAGAGGAGAGGAGGATAAAATACTTTGAATGGGCCCAGCATGGGCTTTTGGACGTGGCAAAACCCTCTCCTATAAACTATCAACTTGACCATAATTGCATTAAACACCTTTTCAAATATGGATTGGCCATAACCCTATAATTTATTTGGTCAAAAGAAACACAAAGAAGCAGCATCTAACCCACTTTACCTTATGGCTTATTCTTCCTCCAATGACCAATCTCATCACAATACTTTTTTAGTTTTTTACATCAAATTATATTTTCTGTTGCTCAGCTCTTTTAATACATCAAATTAATCAACTTGATAATCCAACTAGCCGCAAAATATATAAAAAAGATTAGACCTTAATACATAACTTATTTTAATAGTGATGCTATAATAACTTCATAATCACGAGTTCATGGCATACAAACTTTACATTCTTTTTATTATAAAGTCACGATCGCAAGTCACGTATGTAATTTACATTGGTTAGAATTAGTGTTAAATGTTGGTAGCGTCACAAAGTTTGAATGCATGATGTGTTTTACTGATGGAAATAGGTAATGACTTTACTAAGGGGCTGTTTAGCAAAATCTGAATCATTAAGTGGTGAATGGTTAAGAAGTTTGAACCATTAAGAGGCTCTATCAATGGAAGGAATATTGAGATAGAACTTCAGGTGATGATAAGTTTGGTATATGCTCCATTCAGTTTCATTCAGCATCTTTCAATCTCTTAACCATTCAGCACTTAACTGAACTATTCAGAGGCTCTTGTTTTATAAAACAAACGCTCTGAATGCTGAATCTGAATGATTAAGCACTGTACTGAATCATTAAGAGGTAAAACAAATAGCCCCTAAGTGTTTAAATAATTCTATTTTGACAATCGACAAGACATAACTTCTACTATTAGAAAAAAAGATATTTTTCCTCCGACACATGTTTCTATTTAGAAATGTATTAGAAGTAGACTTGGTAGCTAGGTACCTATGTTGCTTTATATTAATAGCATGTCGTAATTTATTAAGGTCACATCAACCTGTGGACGTTTCTAGTTTCTAACCTATCAGGCTATCAAAAGAGGAGAACGTGTGAACATCAACATTGATAAAGTACAAACTCGTTAGAAAAGTGTGTTATCTACATTATAGTGTTGTATTCATAGCGACAAAATGCATCCATTGAGAGAAAGTTTGGCCTTGTGCCCACCATTTTGGTATCTATCTATGATGCCATTATTAACTCATTAAACAAAGTCCTAAACTAGGTGTAACTCCATCAATTTTTATCACGCGTCATGAATACCTACAACTACGACACTACTCTAGCCGTGCTCTCATATTTTGAAAAGTAAAAAATATTGCTAACCCAACTCACATGAGTTGTTGCAACAGACGAGTCACGCATCCATATTTATATAAGCCAGTAGTAATTATTTCCTGACATAACTGTAGAAACAAAAACAACGTTTTGGGTTCAGATAATGAGGTTGGATATGGTGATGATGAAGTAGACAATAAAAAATGCAAGTGATAAAATAACTTTTTCAGTAACAAGTGAATACAAAGTTTAGGTCATTTGATACTTTTATTCTGCCAAAATTTACCATGATACTGTTGTAAATTACAAACAGACTAGTAAGTAGTAAGCAAACATAGTGCCCATTGATTGTTACACACAAAACCCACACATCTATGAATATGAAGCAGTCCAGCTGCTGTAGCAATTACTATATAAAACAATGAGTCAATCAGTCAATATGAACAGTGTCTCTTTTCGACAAAGTTAAGGTGGCGGTAGTGGTGGTGGCGGTCTTATCTGGTAATAGTATTGGGAGGAGCTGGTGGCGCCTGTAGGCGGAGAGTAATGGACGTTGTGAGGTGCCATTGAGATGGTATCTCTTGAGTGGTGGCTGCCAGAAGTGGCTGCCGGAGCTGAGAATCCTGATGATGCTGCTGCCGCTGGGGTGTGATTGAGACTGTGCAGTTGCCACCCCCAGTAGGGTGGCCCTTGTGACATTGCCATGGTCCTGCTATCTGTTGCACTTCCCTAAAAAGATAACACAGGTTAGAGGTGGAAATCAAAAACCGCTAGGTCATACAGGTTGGGTTGCCGGTAATAACAGGTTCATGCATATGAGTAAATTTGAAACAGGTGAGATTGCGTTGGGTTGACTCGAAATGGGAAATCACTTCAGCCCAAAAACTTCAATGAACAATCCAGTTCAATATGAAAATAAGTTAAATTACTGGTCCTTTTTACTAGGCAAATTGGATTTTGATAATCTAAAGTAGGACTCATTGCCCGGTAATAATTCATACTAAAAAATAACACTCCCAACTTTCACATTTGTTACTAGTGGCAAGCCAGTAGCACAAGCTTCATATACTAGCACTTGATTTCACTTACTATGATGATTGTGAGCGAGGAAAAACGTACAAGTGAAATCAAGTGTAAATGTGTGATGATTATGCTGCTAGGATTGCCCTTGGTAACAAAAGTGAAAGTTAGGAGTGTTGTTGGTCAAATTATTACTATGGATTATTGACGACCAATGGGTCATAGTTTGGAGTGTTGATATACAATTTACCTTTTTAATAAAACTAATATATAGGGAATGATTTGTATGTTTTCTGCAATCAAAATACCCTTTGACATGCTCAGTTTATTTGACCCGTTACAAGTAAACAAAACCAAAACGGGCACCTCCGGTTCAAAGTTTTTCCCTTTGCGACACATGTTTACAGGCACTGAAGTTATCAATGTGTTTTGTGCAGCAAAACAAAATGAGCAAACAAGATTCAATCCTTAGACGCCAAATATATAGTCTGATATTTGCCAAAGTATGTTTTATTTAAATAACGACAGAAACTATATAAACTTATTACTGAATATACCTCATAGCTGGGAACATAGGTCGAGTATACACCACTCCATGATGGAGGATGTCCGGAATTTATTGGTAGTCCTTTGAGAGCTTTCATACCGACTGTGCTTGAAACAGGGTTCTCCAACTGGCATAATATCATAAGATAAAATTAACTTTTTGTAATAGAACCCAAAAGGATATATTCTGGATTATATTTTACCTGTAATCTCCTAGGATCATTCATGTAATTCAAATGGGTTTGCTCTAAATTTTCATTTCTACTTGAACCCGCACCAGCTCCAAGAGAAGAGGTTGAAATTCCCAAACTTAAATTCAGATTGTGGTCGTTTCCTGCATGGCATGGCAAATTTGCCAGTTAACAAGGATATTTGCATGAAATAACATACAATGATCATGGTAGATGAAAGTTACCATGATGAGTTGCAGGAGGTGTGTTTCCTTCATAACTACTGGCCTCAAAGTTAGTCACAGCTTCTCTTCCGTTACACTCGATTGCTGCTTTGTCATAAGCCCTGATTGTCATAAAAGAGGGACAGATTGTTGGAATATACCAATTACCAAATTGAGGTTGCAAACTGAGAATTTGGGTAAAAAAACAGATTCAGTATGAAGATGGGAATTGCATGTGCAAATTCATGATCTTTAAGACCTTGCAGCATCTTCTTCGCTGTCGAATAGCCCAAGATACATATACCTGCAATGCAATCATTGGAATCTCCATGATGAAAATCAGGTCTCCAATCATTCTTTTTTCAAATTGATATCCACCAGAACTTTCTTTGTACTCATTAGAACATACAATGCATTACTACAAACTTAATTTTAAAGAATTATCATAAGTATTAGATCCTCACTTTTTGCCAAGAAACTGCCCCATTCGCGCTTCCCATCTGCCACATTTGTGCAACGTAACCCCTCTGTACTTCGAGCTTCCCCTTGAAAAACCAATGCTTTGTCTTCTTAGTATGTGCACAAACTCTTCTTTTGAGAAGTTAGGCATCTGATTCAACCAAAAACAAGAGCAAAAACAACTTAAATGCAAAGAAGTCAATCAAATCCAATGGATCCTCATCATTCATCTGTTACAAAATAATTAAAATCCAATCAAAAGTTCAAACCTGCTTCATATCCTCCTCATAGTCACTTAAATTAAAATTGATATCAGCATCAACACCACGGAATTTAATCGCAGCTCGATCATAAGCTCTGAATACCAAAATCCAACGATCAAATCTTAAACGAACAATAACAACAGAAAAGTTACAATACTAAGATCAATCAGTTTATCATACCTAGCAGCAGAATGAGCAGTATCAAATCCCCCTAAACACACAATCCAACACCAAAATTGATCACAAAATTCCAAAATAGAATAACAAAACAAAACAAAAACAGTAAATTCATACTAAAAATGGCAACAGAAGATAAACAACTATGAATTCGATCCCCTTACCTAAATAAACCTGTTTCCCACAATCCCTGCATCAAATTACAAAAGTCCAAATATAACTATCACAAATTGAGACCAAAATATACAAAAATTCATCAACAAAAACTACATAACAATAATTAACTAACTAACCAGATATGTGACTCCCATCTACCAGTTCTTCGGTAAAAAGTAACACCTCTGTATTGTGAACTTCGTGACCTAGGTCCTCTTCTACTCTTCTTCCCCACCAGATTCGGTTGTACGTTAGGCTTCTGTGGTTGTACATGTGCCTGTGCCTGTCTCATTTCCTGCAATTCATTAGTCTCGGGACACAACAACAACGAGTTCACCGGATTCAACCTCTCTCCTTGACTCATCGGAAACAAACGCCGAGTGACGAACTCAGATGTCGTCAAAAACTGACTCCGATTATCCTCATCGTTGTTGCTAGACTGAGCACTTGTATCTCCGACCTTCAATATGTCGAAATTGAAGCCGGAGAAGCTCTCATCGGCGCCGGTAGCTGAGTTAGAGCTCTCGTCTACTTCACCGTCGCCGGCATTACTTGAGTTAAAACCATCGGCATTAACAACGGATGAGTTTGATGTACCTGATTCCTCCACATCGCGAAACGCCGTCGTTTCTTCCTCGTTAACGAAGTTCAGATTGAGATCCAACATCTCCTCCTCCTCTTCAGCTACTACTATAATACAATATATATGACTTACTTATGAGTATATTATGATTATTATTATTATTATGTTGATATGTAAATTATCGTTAATATATATTGAATTTGAAGTAAGTTTTGAATGATCGATCGGTGAGAGATGAAGCAGCAACAATATATGATGTTAAGATTAGAGAAAAGTGTGGTGGTTGTTGTTGAGGTGAAGGGAGATGAAGAAGATCAGAAAATATCAAGAAGAGAGAGAGAATGAAGAAGAAGAAGAAATGTTAATGTGTGTGGTGCCATTGGATGAAATGAAGAGAGAGATGAGTCAGGCCTATTTTAAGACTTAACATTTGTTTACCGGAAGTGGGGGTTGCCTTGCCTCTTCTTTATACAAAAAAAGGAAAAAAAATCTATGTACCTCTTCATTAATTAATAATAATACTACTACTGGTACAACTATCTATAATAATAAGTTAGGATGGTCGGAGTGCACCTCGGAACCGGCCAACTGGCTAGAGTACAAAGACGAGCTTGCAATATACATCCGTCCGTCAACTAGCTACCGACCTTTCCTTCGTATTCCTTACAATTGTGGGTTCAACGTAGGGTTCATGAAATGGTTTCTTAACACGCTTTTGTCAACTTGACGTTTCGACCGGACAAGTTAAGGGAAAAATGAAATTGGTGGTTATTTTTTTAAATTATAATCATTTTAACATGGTTAATTTTTGATTGAGGTGAACGAACCCGCTTTGCGTTTTTTAAATCAGTTCATGTTCAATCGAAGTAATTCTTAAACAAATTATACCAATTAATCAATTATTTAAAGACTCAAATTAACAATTTTTAAGCAAAATAGAACCGAACTTGTTCAAAAATTTTAAAATCTTAATTCTAAGGAAACATAAATTGAAGATATATAATGGGTAGCGATAATAATAATAATAATATCAATAAAATATAATCCAATCTAAATAACTCAATCGATACTCACGTTTAATAGTAAATTGAAGATATTAGTTAAGTACTTTCCTAAATTAAAATATTTTTTTGTAGTCGGTTAAGCTATTGAGTACACATAATATAACCAAAAAATGCTTATATAACTAGGGGTGTACACGGTTCGGTTTCAAACCGCAAAACCGCCCAAACCACTCATCGGTTTGGTTTCACGGTCGGTTTATGTTTATACCAAAAACCGTTCGTAAAAAACCGGACCGGACCGTTATGAACGGTTTGGTTTACGGTTTATACCAAAAACCGTTTGTAAAAAACCGGACCGGACCGTACGCACACATGTGTGTGTGTGTGTGTATATATATATATTAAATCTCATATATGAGTTCTTGCAAATAAATTATTAAAACATCTATTAGTTTGTTGGTGCTAAAATAGATCATACTAGAATATCGATCATATATATATAATATCATTATATATATATAAATAATACTCCATATAATATAAGTATTTATCGTTATATTGTTACAACACACGTAATCTTGTAATATTCATATATATAATCAATTTTCAATACCGGTACTTTTGAAAGTTTATTAGACTTTGACAAGATTTTGAAATGTTTTTTAGAATTTTTAAACTTGGACTATAAATCTCAAACCGCGAAACCAAACCGGACCAAACCGCTCGTATGGTTCGGTTTAGGTTTGGTTTTTTACTTTAAACGGTTTAGGTTTGGTTTTTAATTGTAAAAAACCGCAAGTAACGGTTTGGTTACGGTTTTATCCAAAAACCGTAAAAACCGGACCGCGTACACCCCTATATATAACCACTCATGGTTCATTTTAGAACTCTCACACTAATATTTCATCTTTAATTTTTATCATATAAATCATCGCAATCACATTTATAAAGCAGCAGAAACCCATCTAAGCATACTCCCAGAGTCGTCGTAGACTCGTAGTTTTATGTATATTCACACGCGCCATGCAACCAACAACACATCTATGGTTTTGAGAGCTTAACATAAATGTTGCGCAAGAGTTTCAAGAAAAGATCTTTAAAAAAGTAAGGATAGGTCTCGGTTGGTTCCTAAAATACGATATTATTATTATTGTTGTTGTTGTTTCTATTATTATTATTATATTATTACTATTATTATTATTATTAATTTTTTTAGATTTATAAAATTTAGGGTGTTATATTGGTAATTTATGTATGTACTCTACATTTTTGTAAAGGGTAGCCCGGAATACCTCTAAAATAAAATTTCAGTGGCATCCAAAAAAATCGCTCAAGGCATCATATTATTCATTCAGGGTATCCCAATACTTAAAACATTAAAAAAAGATATCTTGTTGCTTAAACGATGAAAATTAAATTTCGAAACGAAAGCTAATTATGAATAGCCCATAATACCCCTAGTTCTTCATAGACCTGCTAATTATAAATAGCCCAGAATACCTCTTGCTCTTCATAAACCTGCCATTATCAAAAGGTTTTGAACACAACATATGTACGCCAAATTTATGCCCGGTGCATTAGTAAAGCCAAGAACAAGTTGGCAAGTCCATAATGGTCCCAACAAATGACCTGTTCTCGTGAACATTTGACCGATCGAAATAAATTTGTTTTAAGTTCAAAAAAATTAGGAACCTGATAATTTAAAATCTTAAAGAAACAAACCAAACCAAACCAATTTATGTCTCGAATGGGTTCATTTTATTCTCGTAATGATATGATATTATGCGTTGATTCTCACCATCCACACGAACAAACACATAAATTGATATATTTTATAAATAAGAAAATAAGTAGATGAATAAATCACGGTAAACACATATCTTTATATAATATAGCAAAACAAAAAAATCTTATGTAGCATCTTTTCATAGCTTTTAGCTTATGTGGCATTATTTAAGATATTATCTCACAATAATGAATTTTTTATTTAAAATATGTATATAAAATTTATTATAATAAAACTAATTACATTTTTGTCCCCTAATATTTTGAAGAATTCTTAAAAATTTAAGAGTATTTATATTTTTAACCCTTTACTACAAGAGGTGTATGTGAGTCGGTTTATATTTGATAGGGTTTAAAAATGAAACTTATGGATAAAGTTAATAATAACATACAATTAAAGAACTCAGTGTTTTATAAATATACATAAAATTTTATATGATTTAAAAAAAATAAACTACACCATAAAACTAAGCATTTTCTTCTCTTTAATTTGAGTATAATATTGCTATACTAAAAATCTAATTTTTAAAAATATATCACGTGTTCCGTTTTACCACGGTTTTGTGTCAAAACTGAATGGAACATTCATGAACATCCTTAAAAACATCACTTGAATGTGTTCCCGAGCGTAGCGCGGGCACTAAACTAGTGTATAATAATATATCCTAACCCCTATTATTTAAAGAATCTTGAAAGTTTTAAAAATATTTACAATTTCAACTCTCTCATACTAAAGATGCGTTGTGTGAATGAGTCGGTTTATATTTGATAAACTATAAAAATGAATTTTATGCATAAAATTAATAATAACATTTAACTAAATACCTCAGTATTTTTTAGGATACATAACTTTTTGAGTAAACGACTATTTTGGTCCCTAAGGTTTGGTGAAAATCATTGTATCAGTCCACTAGTTTGTTTTCTACTCTTTTAGTCCATTAGTTTTACACAAACTTGTTGAGTCCACACCACTAAGGCCATCCATTTTTCAAGTTAAGTTTATGTGAAAGACAGTAATACCCCTGGATCAAAATAGTAATTTTTACCAAACCACAAGGACCAAAATAGTAATTGACTCTTTTTAATTTTTCAAGTTAAGTTTATGTGAAAGACATTAATACCACGGTTTTGTGTCAAAACTGATTAAAATATTCATGCCCCAATAATATATTTAAAATCACCATCTGTGTGTTATGTTTCCGAGTATAACGCGAACATTAAACTAATAAATGAATATATACAATTATTTTTTGTTAATGGCGGTTACTTTAATGAATTTGGTTTAACAGTTTTAGTTTTTAGCTATTTACCGTTAAAAAGAACTAGTTTTGAGGTAAAACCTCTCAGTCTTATAACTATTATAAAATTAAATATTTAAAAGAATCACCAAAATTTCAAACTTAGTAAACATAACAACGAAAGCAGTATCCGAATAAAACTTTAAAGAAACATCACATACACGTTTTAAAATCCTAACTTGTCTCTTGGTAAACTATAGATGCGCCTCATAAACAAAAAGAGAAATTTTCTTGCCAACAAATTTTGACCAAATTAAAACTCACAAATTTTTTTCTAGATTTTTAAACACTATAATTCAGAAGTTGACCAATTTGATTGTTTATTGGCAACAAAATCATATGACATATATATGAGCTTGCATTTTATATTCGAAGTCAATTCTTATTAACCCATTTAACTCATTTATTAAAATAAACTAAATATATGAGTTTTTTTTATTATGAGTACTAGTACTAAATATAAAATTAATTTAACACTCATTTTGAGAAAAAAAAATAATTTTGAAACCTAAACGATTTGACGGGTTAACTCGTTTTTAAACTGTTTAACCCGAAAACAACCCATTGATGTTGTTCTCGTGAAGAAAGGATGGAGTTGGGGTAATAATTATAGTTATAATAATAATAATAATAATAATAATAATAATAATAATAATAATAATAATAATAATAATAATAATAATAATAATAATAATAATAATAATAATGATAATAACCAAACTACCCCTGGTGTTAACGTTCAAGGTTAACAGAAGTTGGTTAATTTATGCAAATTCACACTATGATGGCTAAAGAAAAGGTAACATAAGAACCAAAACAGTCGAACTGATACAAACTCATTGACTATTTTTTTCCGACAATTTACTGTTACATATATTTTTTAACGGCAAAAATAAATTAAAAAATGAGACTAACAAGTAGTTAAGTCTAAAATAATACAAACTAAAAGAAAAAAGGAACAAAGGACAAAACCACCCAAAATTACAAGAGCACATATATGTTAATTAGAAATGTGAGTGTGCCTTAAAATACACTTTGTGGCATTCGACACTTCCCCCTCAACTTTCTTACTTTTTTAATGATACCTTAATTTTTATTTTTAACCCTTTAACTTCTAACCTCTTGAACTTGTAAAATATCATAACTCGCTTCCTTAACTTTATCCCCTAAACATTGTAAAATTGTTGTATATGACACCGAACACTCTAGTCAATCAGTTCGTAAAATGTCAAAACTTACCTCTTAACTTCTTCCATTTTTAAAGTTTTGACTAAAATCCCTCAACTTCGTAAAACTGACATTTATTGCCATTCTTTTTGCGTACATAAATACGTTGATTTCTTTGTCGTAAACAAAAGGCATCATGTCATACTTTGTGATTTCTTTATCATGTACCAATGTTGCCACACCGCAACACGCAGGGTCAACTTTGCTAGCTAGTTAGCTACTAATTGTTATAAAGAAATACACAACATGTTATAATTAACATCATTGAGAGTAAATATTGTTTTAATCACCAGGGTTCAATGGAATGGAGTTATAACATTATTTGATGGTCCCTCAAAACATTATCCCAATAATTTAATGCATAATGTCACTACTACACAAAAATCACAATGCTCGAGATTTAAAAGAGTGTTACATTGATCGTGAAGCTCAAAGACCATAGGAAATGTCTAGAAAACCGTCTTAAGAAAACAAGTCATAAAAATACTTTGCTAATATTTAGTGATTTTATAGACTTTTCATAATCCTTGATGTAAAAAGTTCATAATCTCATAGAATGCTAGTACAAGCAAGCTATAATTGGGGGTTGGGCCAATAAAGAATTCAGTTCATCCATACGGTGCACAGGACAAACTCATATGAAACAAGTCGCCCTCAATACCACCAAAACTAACCAAAATGAAAAGAAAGCACTCGTTCAACCAGAGCTTTGCCCCATGCAAAACTCGAATCGATAACCTCTTGCGAAAGAAATCCATAGGGTACCATTGAACTGTAAACCAACAACCAAAATACTAAGGGGTTGTTTGTTTCACATCTTAATGGTTCGATTCATTGCTAATCATTCAACATTCAGAGCGTTTATTTCACAATAAAAAAGTCTCTAAATAGTTCATTTAAGTGCTGAATTGTTAAGATAATGTTGTGTTGGATGAAACTGAATGAAGGATATACCAACTTTGCCCTCATCTGAAGTTCTAGCGTAACATCTCTAACATCCCTTCTATTAAAAAAAAAGCCTCATAATGATGAAACTCTTAATCATTCAGTACTTGACGAGCAAAACAACGCTTAAAAGTTAAAACTACAATAGAGTTAGTATAAGAAATACTAAAAAGAAATTTAAAAGAAATGTTAGAAGGAATATGTAGTGGATGGTGGGGGCATAGCATGAAAACATTTCCACTTAAGGTAATATCACACAACCTTAAAATCCCTTTTCATATTACTTATATTCCAAATCGGGCAAACCCACAAGTTTCACGCCTTCACTTTTTTGTTTACCGGCTATACCCGGTTACCTCACCGTATCCCTAACGCTATCCTCTTTCCCATTTATATCTCGCCACGTGTTACCTGCTTTGTATTAATTACCCCACACACCCTTCAATTTTCGTAACAAGACTTAAACTATTATTATTTTCATATTTTATTATTTTCAAACTCAATTATTTAAGTTAGTTTTGTCATGTAAATTAATATCATATAAGAAATATGACTATGTGATATGTTGAAGTGATAAGATCGTGTATGTGACTTAAAGACCGTGTATTGTTCATGTGACTTAAGATCGTGTATGTGACTTCTTTATACAAGTTACACTGAAAACATTATATTGCTCGTTAATGTTTGTTAAATTAATATCACTAGACATAAGTATGAAAGAGCTCAGGTGTTACGATGTAAAGTCGTAAAAGTAATTTAAACAACGATGTAAGGTTGTAAGTGTAATATAGATATTAATGTGGTTGGGCATAGACTAAACAATATAGTAACGTGGGTTGGCTACCATGTGTATTCAGATAACCGAACCGAATAAATCATGTTTTTCTAGTTTACCAAAAACCAAATTCACAATTTGGATACTATTAGTAATCGAACTAAAAACCAAATTTGTAATTCGGTTTGTTATTTCGATTACAGGTACGATATATTCTGAGTCTTTTCAGTTTCGGTTAGTTTGGACGCCCATAGTTGATATTCACCAACTAAATAGAATAGCTAAATACAACATTATAAGAAATAAAATCTTAATTTAAGTGAAAAATATAATTTTATAAAAAAATGTTGAAATTCAATTTTATTAAACCTTTAAAAGGAGTGTAACAACTAACAAGTAAAAAAAACTTGAAAAATTAAGTGTATATAATAACACTCATTTTATACGGTAGAAAAGTAAGTATTAAATAAAAAATGGGGTAGAAAGGAGCGAGAAAAGGGGAAAATAAGGTGGGACTAGGTTTTCGCATGTTGTTGAGTGTCGGCAAGGAAATGTACGAGGTTTTTTTCTCAATATTAAAATACAACGCCGACGTGGAGTCTTCATCTCCATTCAAGGAAAGTACCCTTTGTCTCCCAACTCTCAACTTTCCTATTTTATTCATATTTTTTATTTTAATTTCTTTTTCTTGGATGTCCACGTACGACTTTTCAATAACTAATAATAATCTTTTTATTTTAATCAAATTAAATAAATTCATCTTTTTATTTCTCCAAGAATATATACGAAATTTTACATTTTGTCTTCTAACTAGCAAAATAATAGAAAAAACCATTTATGTTTAAGTAGGATAGATGTTACGTTTTTACCATTAAAGATTGTTACGTTTTTTATTTAAATCAGTCCATATGCCTGTTACGTGAATGTAAAAATGTTTTTTTCTTCTTTCTTATGGTTTCCCCCTTTTAATACACATTTTTCTCTGTCATTCATAATGTATTCATTATCATCACCACCACCCTCTCTAACTGGGGTTTCAAAACTGGTTGAGAAAGATGAGTATTAAATGGGGGAAATGATAACAAGATGGAAAAAAAACATTCTTACCCTTAAGTGACAAACACCTGGCCTAATTTAACTAGAATACTTAACCACCGTTAGTGGTAGAGACATAACTAGCAACCACATGTAAACATAAAAGAAGTTTTCCGTTATTTTGTTAGTTAAAAAACGAAATGTGAAATTTCATATATTTTTAAACGAACAAAAGGGTAATTTACTAAAGTAAGAATGTGTCGTTTTACCGTAACAAACCAGGACTCTTTGCATGAGTAGGTTGTTTTCAAGAACAGGTTTTACATGAATCTCTGGAAGTGCTTTTTCTGTCTCCTTAGGGTGTAGAACTCATCTCGGGCTACTAAAGAATGAGAAGAAAGTAGCTAGCAACTTCCATAGTTGTTTGAGATAGGCCACAAGGTGAAGCAGAAACTGAAGTTAAACTAATATTTACAACCACAACGTTCCTACTATTCTGAGGAAAACATCTAAATGGTTCGGCACTTATGCTTTCGACTTTGTCAAACAACCCGTTAGGTGTTGTTTGTTTTTCCGCAGGAAAAGCCTGTAGTCTGCGAGCTACATCTGCAGAAGAGGACGTGGACCAAACATCTGAAGTCTTCGGGAAAAATAATGTTAGTGGACGGTGGGGGACGGCAAGTGGTGGTGGATGGTGGCGGTGGGGATGTAGGTGGTGGTAGACGGGTGGCAGTGCGAGATGATAGGTGGTGGGGTGGTGTACGATGGCGATGGTGGATAGTGGTTGGTAATGGTGGACAATGGTGGTGGGCGGTGGAGGTGGGGGACAGTGGGCGGTGGTGGTGGCGGGTTGTGGGTAGTAGAAAGTGAGTGGTGGAGTTTAACCCGCTGCAGTTTTTGGAAGATCTTAAAAGTTGCTGTAACAAGTCTGCACTAAAAAGAGCTCGTGTATATGGTTTTTCAAAGAAACATTTACAAAAAAACAATCTAAAAATAATAATGTATACGTATGGTCTACATAGTGCAAACAAATAAATCTACACAAATCTTTTTTAAAAAAACAAACAAAAATGTTAATAATTCTTACTAATATGGACGACTTATTTACATTTAGCCAAAGAGGTTTTCTATAAACATTATAATATATTTACTTTTGTTTATTATTTTAGTGGAGTATAGTCCCACACTCCCACATCAACCCTTGCCCCCTTGATGAGAAGGGGCGTATTGATACCGGCCTTTTATTTCTAAATTAAATTATATTAAATGCCAAGGCTTGTAAAATATCTACCAAAATAATTTGATAACCAACGAAACAAACAAAATAAGGTTATTAAATTTTTTAATTCGATCTTTAGTTTATTACCAATCTAAATCCCAACTTAATAAAGTTATACGTAACAGTTCAAATTTGTAATTATTTTTTGTATTTTGGTCCCACCGTTATAGTTAACTTAACACGTTAATATTTTTTTTGAGTTTTAAATTGATGTTTTAAGGTTTGTAATCGGGAGGAGGATACGAGTTATTTTTTATAAAACTTATCTTACACCATTGATTGAATCACCGTTAAGTTTAAACACTTGATTGAAGACCGTTTTATCTTTTGGAACATCAGTTCAAGATAAGATTACATAAATTGACTAGTATCCTTTTCCAACCAAAAGCTTGAACATACTTAACGGCGTTAAGTTAACTTTAACGACAAACCATTGTAGGAAAACTAATTACAAGTTGGGACCGACACAATGAATTTTCTAAGTTGAGATTAATATCGGCTAATAAACTAAAATTTAGATTATTAAAATCAATAACCCAACAAAATAAGTAAGCGAGTTTACCATCTACGTGATAACACGAACCCAATGAGGTTTTAACTTTTGTGTTTATATTAAATTTTACAGAGTTACAATAGACAAGTTAGAGAGAATTTTATCTATCAGAATTTTTTTATTTTATTTACAACAGTGTATATTATAGCAACATCAAAGGTTTATTTACTTACAACATCATAACCTATCAAAATTCAACATTTCCAAAACCGAAAAAAAATCATGTAACAAAACATCTAAAATGGCCACGCACAAATTTAACATCTAAAAGTTACGTACTGTTAATTATTATAGTTGATTAAATTTTGTAAATTTGCTTGTGAGTAGGGGTAGTTTCCAAGTCATTCTCTATTAGAGGAGAACCGATCGACTAACCGAGTGTTCACCGCCAACGACATCTGCTCAACGAACGACAACTTCTGAGACATGATGAAAGGGTAAGAGCGGTGAGAACCGAGTTCACAAACGACAACTTCTGTTCAATTCATATCCCTATGTACACGAAGGTGAACAATTGTTGGATTAAATTATGAGACATGATTTACATATATAGTTGAATAATAGGTGACAAATTTTTATTAATCTGTTAACGCACTCTAGTGAAAGCATTATTCAAAAAGACTGGTCAAATGACTTGATCATTTTATTTCATTGGACTATTGCAAGTGTTGTTGTAATGTCAATTATCAGTTTATATAAACTCTTATGCAAAACTACAACATTTTATAGTAATTGTCTATGATTATAATTTTTTCCATAAAAATGTTTTAGGGCATCATAACTTGATAGGTCGTATAACGTAACTGGTTGCAACTGATAGTAGAAGTGAACAAGCATTATTTTATATTTAATTTAACAAATTTTTTGTAGAGAAAAAGACACCAACAGCTAGCTACTGAAAATTAGTTTAACATATCTTGTAAATATACGCGTATAGATCGATGTGGCCTTCATGGTATCCATACAATTGTCGATAATGACCGGTCATTCTTAGATAGTTAGAAAACACGTGTTGTATTGAATACAAAATAGTCATTGTTAAATCTTGTAATTATTCAGTCTCACCTTAACAGTTTTGGGCATTTTGATTTTATTTTCTAACCTCATTTATTTTTTTGTTAAATCGTCGTTACATGCAGAGTAAAAATAACATTTCTCCGACTCTTTTTGACATGCGATTGAATAAAAATGTTAACTAACGTGTAACCTTCGTTCTTACCTAGTTAATGAATATAAAAGTCGTCAATTTAGGAGTTATAAAATTCAAAGATCATCGGTATATATATGCAACTATGCAATTAAGTATAATAGAGTTACAATAGTTATTTAATAAAAATCATAATATAAAGTTAATCAAACGATAACTTTTTAGAACGACTGGTCAAATGACTAATTGTTATATATGTTTATATTTAAAAGGTAAAATGTTATAAGAAATTAATCATGGGATGATGATTATTATGTTTAATATATAACTAATAATCAAAATTTAAAAAATTTATGTCAAATTAAAATTTTTAATGATTATATTAAAGGGTGATGAGGGCCCAGTGGTTACGATAGAATGGGTTCAGCAGGTTCACCACCACCACATAACGGGTTTAGAATGGTGAAGGCTAGGAGGGTCGTTCGTGAAGTTGATGAACCTAAATGTGTTTCTTACTAGCTTTTTTTCTTTCTTGCTTTTGTGAGTGTGTATTGTAGAGGTTGAACCAATTTAAAATAATAGTTCCCTTTACAAATTGGTCTCAAAAGTTTTACATTAATGATTGTAATGTGACATCTATTCATTAGTATAAGTGGGTTTTAAAGAGTTAAAATAGAGTATCACCGTCACCCAAAAGAAACATAACAAAATTTTCTTGTGAAATGATTTATGGCAAACTTAAAGCAACCTATATGAGATCTCTCACGGTAAAGAAAGAATATCATATGTAAGAAAGAAATTATGTAACGCATATAAGAATATAAGATAACGAGTTGTAGGTTCATAACTGAGTGCTGTCAGGTGCCGGCTTGCTGTTGGACCAACAAAAACTTTATTGATCATTTTTGTTTTCTTTTTCACCCATTGTTTTTACGTTTTACTTTAAATACATTTTAAATCAATAAAGGCGGTAGATGCGCGTCAATATTTCTCTTAAGGTCAAGGGCTTGAGTCCCTTTACCCTTAGTTTTTTTTCTTTATTTTCTTTTTTTATACTAATACATTCTGTTTCAATACACAATCCAAATGCGGCTTTGGTTTAGTGGTTGACTCGCATTCTAATTCTCTAGAGGTCAAGGGTTTGAGTTCCTTGCCGTTTGTTTTTTTCTTTACTAATAGATTCAAGGTATTCTAATTAAGTTATTAAGGGTATTGGTTAGCAGAGGCGGAGCCACATAGGCGGCATACCGCATACCACTCTTTTCTCGCCGCGTAATGTAAAATTATATACCGCTCATCCGAACGACACTGGTCATTTATAATACAGACCCTAGTGTTATCTAAAAAAATATAAAGCATCATTGCCTTTTTTATAAATAAATAAAAGGTTTCATAAGTTTTAAAAAGATGTTTACAGTTTTTATAATAGTTTGCTGGAGGGGCAGGTGGAGGTTTTGTCCTTTTTAGAGGTACTAAGTTCTAGTCTAGACATTAGAATTTTTTTACTACCTTGGTCTAACTAACAGGTTTATTAAAAAAAGAGTTAACACTATTGGGTTACTTGGATTTTTAGGTAAAGCCCACTAAACAGAATAGTTCCTAAATGTATAAGTTGACAATGAAAATGTTATATTGCAGTTCAAGACGGAAAAAAGCGTAGATAACAACTTACATAAGTTTTTGTTATTCTTTATTGATATTTTTATTTTATCGTGTTTTTTAATGACAACATATATATCTTTCTATTTCGTGATCCGACCGATTTGAAATTTGTCCAGTCCGAAAAATAAAAACGTCTAGTTATCTCAGTTGTTAAATCCAAGAAACAAAAAATCTAGACACCATAAAAAAAAATTCCTGGCTCTGTCACTGTTGGTGAGAGGCTTGGTTCTTTTTAGCCTACTTATTATTTTCTTCTTTTAATTTCTTTATTGAATTTTTTTCTATTTCTGACGTGCGAGACATAATAGTACACATCGTGGTACGTATCTTAACTAAGGCATGATCGCCGCATCATGCGATCATTACAAAATTCTAGTGTGCTCTTATGTTCCATGGGGCATTATGGGTTTGTAAGACTATATTATTTAATGGGTTATCACCGTTACTAGTCAACAATTCATGAGGTGAGATCATGTGTTGTCATATCTTTGATATCTACTAGGTTAGTGAGCAATGTATTATATGAGTCGAAAATTATTTATGTTAATATTAAAATAAGTTGATGGTAATATCATGTCGTGATACACGGATATAAATATTGATATGCATATTACATCCGCGTGTTCAGCATATGTTAATAACTTAACTTGCGAATAGTTAGTATGGTTTGTTAGGATTAATGTGCCCATTCGCAATCGTGTATTTGATGCCTAGTTAACTAATTGGCTTGCTTATAATGAGCAAATAGTTTACTCTTTTATTAGTTTACACTCTAGAGACATTCTAAACGTATATCATACAACATAGTACGTAATACACATCATTACAACGTACAAGTTTCATAACATATGAAACATAGAAAGTAAGACATGATGTTCAAGCTCACAACTTGATCATCATGTTCTAAACATATATCACTGCAAGTAACTAACGAGTGACTCGGTATATTGAGAGTGGATTACTAGTGAACCATAGCCATAGTAATTGATAATTTTAACATCTAAAAAGATGAGGGGTAAGTTTGAAGCAAAATCATTGTGGAGTAAATCCAATCAAAATATAAGATAGATCACCTAAAAGAGGTTCAATCTAGCTTCACGTGCTTAAATCATCATATTATTTGACTCTTAAGTAATTAATTGATCAAATGTTAGAAATGTCTTGTAAGAAATATTTTAGTTATTAAAAGTTAGTGTAGGTAATAATTTATATGTGATTGTTGGTAGTGAATAAGTAGATTAGTAGAGAATATATATATGTAGATTGTAGCCTAACTAGAATAACTAAAATTCTTAGTAAAAAGTACAACTAACAATAAAATATGATTTTTTATAGTATCTATATATTGTTAATTAGGTGCAAGCATACAACGTACAACAGAAAGAAAATTATTAATAATACTTTCAAGTGGGAAAAAAACAAGGAATCCACTAGCAAAGAAAGTGTTATTTGATCATGGTACAAATAATTCACTAAAATAATAACGGTTGTTTCATTAAATAATATCAATTTGGTGATCATTGTCTCACCTTAACATATCATTACCCACTTAATAAATAATTTGTGGTGGGTTTATGTTATTTAATTAAACACATCACCAAGTTCGGAGGGATTAAGATGCATCATATTAGTATTTTATTATTTAAAAAAGAAGATTTGTCCTAATTAGACTTGATTAAATATAGACACTATGATGTATCCGTACTTAAAAACTAAACGGATTCATTCATTCGAAACTCCGAGGTCAAGACTATAACCTTTTTTTGACGAGTATAATATTTAACACATAACGCGTTTATTTTGAATAAATATTGGGTTAGTCCATATATATCTCCATTCCTACTTGTCATACAACCTCCCTCTAAATAAATTATTAAAAAAATTTATATCCCCCCCCTAAAAACTTATTTTTACAAGTTTGAACATTTATGAGATTTAATAAATTTAAATTCATTCGTATTTAGTTAACGGTTATAGATTAAAAAGTCCGATAAAAAAAGGTTTTCGATTAGAATATCAATTTGCTACCTAATATTATAAAATAATAATAAACAAATTAACTTAAAATCTTAAATGCAACAATCTAACTTTTTAATCAACTTTGTAATTTATTATAATCTATCAGACTTATAATCCTAACTTCAATTCTTAGTAAAAATCATACATAATCGGTAGAAAATGCAGACATCTTTCAAACATTTAGATTATGGAGAAGCGGTGACAGTTTTCATTCATGATATATGGTGATGCAAGTTCTTATATATTTGTCTACGTAATATTATATAGAGATGAGTTTAATTATGGATGTCCTTATTGTTTTATACTTCAAATTTGATACTTTTAACTTTGTAAAAACATAACCAAGTATCAATTTTGTTCTAATTAAGTCATTCAAGTTTAAAAATTGTTCCAATTAGGTCACTCACCTTCATATTTTATTCAAATTAGAGGTTTTAACATGTTGTTTTCACATGTTTTTCTTTACGTTTCAGTTGGGAATTATTTTTTACATTTTTTAATGCTAATGTGAAGCGGCAATGTGAATTGTAGGTTTATTTTTTTTATTTTTTATTATAATTAATATATTTTTAAATTTTTTAATATAGTTACATATATTAAATATTCTGACCCCTACATTGTATCCTAAATTCCTTTCCTGACACAAAAAAATCTAACAATTGCTCGATTTGGAGATTTAGTCATCCAATTCAAGCAAAATATGCATGAGTGACCTAATTAGAACAAAGTTAAAACTTGGTTATGTTTCTATGACATTTCCTATAATATAAATAATGTTTTATTGGTTAAATTGTTAGATTTAACAACAGGATCAAAAATTAGAAACGTTAATATTGTACTTGATACGATTCATGATTTATTAAAAAAATATCTTTAAGTTTTAATTTTGAAAAGTACAAACATATAGGAACGGATATAAACGTTAATATTAAGAACAACGTTTCTTGCTTTTATCATAGTAAAAAATTACTAAAAATGAAATATAAGGTTTAAGTTGTAGTTTTTTCTAAAAGTTTAAGGGGGGTGTACAACAAGTAAAAACAAGAGAGGAGGGGTATGAATAGTAGATATTACAGAGAAAATGTCACAGAAATGTAACCAAGTTTACTCAGTGTTTCAATTAAATAACTCAAACATTTTTTTGTCTCTCTAAAGTTACTGAAGTTTCATAAGTATTTTATCCTATGTAATAATTTTATAAATGTTTGATTTTTTTAAAATTAAGTTGGCATATAAAACATATATGAATTATGATTATGAAAAAGTGAGTTTTTTTCAAATTAATTTGAATCGGGATTTAAAAGTGAAGACTAAGAATTTACAACTTAATAACAAAGTACTTAATTTTTTGAGTTTAAATCAAATTGAATAAAAATAATCACTAAAAATAACCAGACTTAATTTTCAATAACATTTTTATAACTTAAGGATAATATATTTGTTGATTCTTTCTATATATCTTGCCTCAAATCATCTCTGAAACTTAAAATATATATCTATATTTATACCTTCTAATAAAAAAAGGGTGTTGTAGGACATTCATGGGTCTAGGTCATAAATTGTAGGACACGTGTCATTCATTGAAGGGATGTTGGGACATTTTTCTCGCTCAAAACTAAGAATTTTCTCTTTTAATCTATGTATGGAAAGAAATGTATAACATTAAATCACATATAATTTTCTCTTCCAAAGTTTCAATCTACCTAATTTAAATCCCTTAAATCACTATGAAACTGAAAAAAAAACTTAACAAATAACTCATCGCAATTTATGACCTAGACCCATGCATGCCCGACCCGTACGCTCGACCTGGTACATATAAGTATCACCTTGAATTTTTGCCGGATATCTATCATATGGATTATTTGTATGTATATTTTTTTTAATCTTTATTCAAATTTATTGATAGGAGTTATAAGGTACATATTTTAAAGGCGTCGATATCAAATTTGGTAATAATAATGTATTTGACTATTTGTAGTTTAAATATATTTGTTTAAGTCTTAAATTAGAGTTTGAATGTAAATATTTGTTCTATTTTCATATATCTTTCGTTTAATGCGTAGTTTATTTTTAAAATGTTTTTTTTTAAGTTTTAGTATTTATGTTTGCATCCTGTAATATTTAATCTAGTATACTAATATTTCAATAAGATTGTAATAAAACTAGAAAATTATAATATAAGTAAAAGGTTTAATAATAGTGAAATTGATGAGAGTTATGATAAGGATCATGATGGCATACACCAAAGGGGTTGGTTGGCACTTAATTTAGTGGGTGAAACATCCAATATAATATAAACATATATATAATATAAACAAATTGGCACAAGATGATTCCTTAATATTAAAATATTAAATAAAAACATCTTTTGCAACTTGTTATGCACACAAGGATCTAAAGCAAATGTGACCTACGAATCATTTTATGTCGATATCTTTAATTAAGAATATAAATATATTGAATAAAATAATACGAGAAGAGTCTAGGCTAGGCCCGAAAAAAGAAAAAAGAAAATAACATGTTTTGACATCTTGTATCTTTATTATAGTATCTGTGTCACGATCGTGGTTTTAAAATAAATGATTTAAGTACTAAAAAGACATATATTTATATAGAAAAAGTTAACATATAAATTCATTGTAAATATATGTGTAAAGTTATTATATACAACGAGTAATTAACAGTTTACCATTTGTGTAATAATTACTTTCACCTAATTTGATAAACTTTTTTTAACTAAAATTTTATTATTAAAATAAAAACTACTAGAAAAAATTTAGGACCAATAGAAAATATGATAAACTTATTTTGTATAACTTATATATTTAATTAGGGAAAATCTTATATTGTAAAACAAGACATAATTTTATTCTTATATTTATAATACAACGATTTTAAATAGTACCATCATAGGGTATTCATATAATTTACTTGGTACGTAGTTATGTGAGATTACCTTGATGAGACGCGTGTGAAGACCATAGCAATCACACGCTATTGTAGTTGACGGATAGAGAGAGGGGTGGAAATCCGATGTTCTAAGAACGTTGGTTTTATGTTGAGACGAAGAGCGAGTCGTTGATTTCGTAACCACCGGTGGAGTGACCGGTGGTTATGTGATGGCTGATGGTGTCAATTAAGGTTTAAACAAAGAACAAGTCAACGTATTGCCTTGAAAATTGATTGAGTGGAAACTAGGGGTGTTCATTCGAATCGAATGCGAATTGGGCGAATTAGGCGAATCGAATTGGTCGAATTGAGAATTTTAAAGACTGTATTCGTATTCGATCCACATTCGAATAAAAATCTATGTATTCGATTCGATTAAGTTATTCGAATTCGAATCGAATTCGAATAGATTCGAATGTATTCGCTTAAAATATATATATATATATATATAAACAAACACATCAAGTAACAATACAAATGTAGCACCAACATAACATAAGTATACAACATTACCCAAACAATGTGCATAACATCACCTAAACAATATGCAAAATACTAACACATCAACAAGTCTAAAACATGTTAACAAAAGGTCTAAAACTGCATAATCAAACACAAAAAAGACTATAAACAAGTTTAAAACCTGTAGAAACAACAATTAAGCAGTTGCCATAACACAAAATCATGTTCATATGCAGAAACAACAATTAAGATTGGGTAATGGGTTGGATTTGGGTATTTTAACTTTACTTTAAGCCCACTAAATCATATTCATATATAGATAATTAATTAGATATATTAAAAATATATATTAAAAAATATATAAATTTCTTATTCGAATTGGGCGAATCGAATGCGAATACAGAAAATCATATTCGTATTCGATCCACATTCGACAAAATTATTCGAATCGAATGCGAATCGAATTCGAATGACTGAAAGTCGATTTCGAATGGCCTTAATCGAATTCGATTCGAATCGAATTTCGAATAATTCGAATGGTATTCGAATAATGCACACCCCTAGTGGAAACTAAGGTATTATTGTTAGACCACAATATGTATATTTTCTTTTATTTTTTTATATTTTTCTTTCTATGAAGATCACGCAACATAAAAAAAATGTTTAGTTAATGATGATTGTATATTCTAATATAATAACGTTGACAAAGAATTAAGATGCGATTAGGATATGCTTATGTAAGTGGTTAAGGCTTATTTTTTTATAAATACAAAATAAATATTCAATCTTTGCTCAAGTGATACAAAATAATTGATTCCCCAATGAGTAAGACATACTAACTATAGAAATTATAGTTTAGCATGATGTAAGTACACTCAGAGAATGTACAGTAAAATGCACTGATAAGCTACAATAGTAATATATAATTTTTATATTATTATATCAATCGAAACCCAGTCTGAAATTTAAACAAATAATAAATGGTTTATTTTGGTGTAAACAAACTCAAAATATGAAATTTCAAGCTAAACACTTAAATCCTATAACTTATCTTCAACGTGATATCACTATTAAATGAGAAACTTAAAGTTTTATCATAATGGGTAGAGGTGTACAAATCGGGTTTTGGGCCCAACCCGAACCGGGTTTTAACCCAACCCGGTTTTGGTCAACAAAATCCAAACCGGGTTTTTGACCAAACCGGTTCGGGTCGGGTTGGGTTTTCCAGGGAATAAAAATCGGGTTTTTAAAACCGGTTAGGGTCGGGTTAGGACCGGGTTGGGTCAAAAACCCGTTAAAAAAAGTGATTTTCCACCGGGTTGGACCGGGTCGGGTTCAAACCGGGTTCAAAAAAACCCGGGTACAAACCGGGTTCAATACAGAATATAAAAACCGGTTTCAACCCGGCGGGTTTTTAAAAACCCGAACCGGGTTCTATGATACCGGGTTGAAACCGGTTCGGGTCCGGGTCGGGTTGTCGGGTCGGGTTGAAAAACCGGGTTTTTTTTACACCTCTAATAATGGGCATGAATAATATGAATATCATCACTTAGTTAGCCCGGAAACTAACTGTAAAAAATCCAAAAGATTAATGGGTCAACTGGTCAAGTTATAAAAGTCAAATGAGTCCAATATACAAGACAAATTTGTTCAAGTACATTTGTAAATTGTAACATAGGTCCGATAAGAAACATTAAAATACAAAAACTGGCCCAATAGTTAAATTTACACCTGAGTTCAAAGCCCAAGAAAATAGGTTCCAACCTACATGGCTGACATACTATGTCTCACTCAACTTTCATATCTCATCATATGTTGTAAACATGTTCTAATCTTATCTAATACTTTTACAAAATTCTAAATTTCTAACAAGGAGCTAAACTACATATTACAATTTACAATCACCATACTTTTGATTCGTTATAGAATAGAAAAAGTATTAAAATAGCTCCATTAAGATTTGAGGTCACTCAATATCACACTGTTAGATCAGTTTTCTATTCATAAGAAATTAGACACGGTCTTTATCTCCTAGGTTAGTCTATTTACGAGCATCTAACGGTTGCTAAAAACTTTATCGTTCTAGGCTCACCAAATACACAAACTTCTGACATGGAAAATTGTTTCAAAAGATGTAGATACCCATTGGTTTTTAATCTTCATTTAATGTCATCTGATGTGCATTTAGTGATGTCCTTTCACACGAGGTTGAGTATTCACATCTCGTGATGGATAAAGATGTAGATTTAGGAGTATGATTCACTGATTCAGTAGGTGTGTGTTTTTCGTTTTAAAATTACTTTTTAATGTTTCCAAACTGTTAGACACTCAAATTTTACATTTGGTGCAAAACATATTTCTAATGATAAAAATATTGATATGTGATATCAACCCAATTTATACCCGGTCATTCCCTCACCCAAACGGACACTCTTCAACCTAAACACCCTTGAAAAAACACTTTTGACTTTTGTTGACCAATAATAAACTGTTTTTAAACCGGTTTCCAACTCGGTTTGTACGCCTTACCAGGATTTCTCATCACCTAGTGTATCTTATCCCAATAAGAACCCTGAGAGTGGGTCGTGTTGAAACCATGTATTTGCTTTCTCTTCATGGTCGAATCGTCATTATTCGCAGGAAATACTGTTGGTAATTTTAGTGTTAGCAACATGTATTTTAGTATATTTGATCAACTTGTCAGTCGAGAAAATAACATTAGAGATTAAACGAGTTAGGTGACGCGAAGTGCGGGCTTGATTTAAATCATGTTATTTGGTTTTGTTAAATTATATTTAAGTGGGCTTCTAAAGTAATTATTTGGGCATATTAAATTAATATGAATTTGAGTTTAAGGATGTAATCATGTAATGGGCTAAGGAGTATTAGCCGTATACATCGTAAGAAAAAAGTAAAATCCAGATTAGAAAATGGTAAAATCTATTTTTTTAACGGTTTAAGTATCAAGATTAGAAAAACACAAAACTTATTGAGTTTTTCATTACACAAAAAAGTAAAAAGTGACGTTTTGGATTGGGCTTTCAGTTACACAAAATCTAGCTCTTGTTGACTTATTGAATTGAGTTTGTTCATTTGTTTGCAGAGCACTAGTAGCAGAATAACAGATTTTATAATTGTTTAATTTGTATCACACTATCACTATGTTTATGCTTATGCAAATATGCCACTATGGATTTGTTTTAGACTAAATAAGTAGTAAAATTAAAAATCTTAAATTTACAAGATAGATAGTTCATAAAACATTAAATACGTAATAACATTAAGAGACTGTTTGTTTCATCCTCTTAATGGTTCAGACGTCTGAACGGTTCAACACTTATTGTCCAGACTGTTTGTTTCGCGAGCATACGTCTAAATGGTTCAAACATTTGACTTTAAATGGTTAAGCATTATATTGAGTCTGAATGTTTAAGAGTTATTATCTGAATTGATCAGACATTTGCTTTTGAACAGTTAAGCAATATACTAGTTTTTAATAGTTAAGACATTTTATTAGTTTAACACTTAAAGACATTTTATTACACATTCAGAAGTTGCCAAACAACCCTAAAACATACCGGTTTTTTCATGAATCGGTTTTCCAAGAACTGGAAATTAAGAAAAAAAATATTATAACATATTCATGGTTCGGTTCTTGTAGAACCGGTTCTTCTAAGAATCATTTTCGATTATTGGATGGGTTTCGGTTCTAGTTCTGGTTATTTTGTGCTCTACCAATATCTCCTACACCTCGACCTCCTTCTCACCACTATAACCCATCACCTGCTATAAGACATCATCACCATCGCCGCCACTACTATTACACACCACCATCACCCCTGCCGCCTCCTACAACAACCAAGGAGTATTCAAATCCTAGCTACAGTCTGACACTACCGCTACGCAACGTAGAAAAAGGGAAAAGAAAACAAGAACTCCACAACAAAAACAATGTAACATAAGGTTGAAAATTATTAATCGTGCCGGTGATTTGGCCACTTTAATTATTTCGGGTTTGTATAGGCACAATTCACAAAACCATAACCCGACAACAAAAACAGTTTAACTAAAAAATCAAAACCAAACCATCATTAGATTGTCTCAAGTAGATCAACAATTTAAATCCTGAACTATAATTTTTGGTTTCTTTTTAGATTTTATTTTTGAAAGATGATAATAATTCGGGCCTCATTGGAAAATCAATATTGTTATCTTTTGTAAGACAGGAGTTAGAAAAGAGACATTGTTCGTTGTGTTTTTTTAAGTGAACAACCAGCAGTTACGTTCAAAAAATATTTTTAACACCGTTAAACAAGTGCCTTTTGTATAATTTTTTTAATAAATAGTAGAAAATTAATGAATGATTATTTTATTAAATCTATACTAGATCTACTAGTAAGACTAACGAATTAGGGTAGAAAACCGACAACAAATCGTAAATATAGGGATTAAATCTTTAAATAAATTAGTGATGTAATATTAACAAAAGTTGTTAGTATATAATTCTAAAACACAATGGTAGTTAGACCTTATGTTTTAGACCTTAAAATTTGACTTAACTAAAAAATCGTCACTCATTCATATTTCTAAGTTATTTGCAACTTCAATTCTCAACTTTGATAGATTTATGACTTTGACCCCTCGACTTTTCCACTTTTTCAACATTGACTTCATACAACTTTGGCATATTTACGACTCTCACTCCGTTGTCATTTTTACATGTTATATCATAACCATCTTGTTCGACATATTAACATTTTTTACTCCCAACTTTGAATAATTATACTTTTAACCTCCATCGCTCTCACCGTCACAACACGTCGCACATATCGAAGTCGAAACCATTGTTAACACATGTTACAAAGTAAAAAAATATGCCGCAACGCAAGGCTCTTGTCGAGAAACTCTCATGTCGTAAAGCATGCGGGCCATGCGACAAAATCAACAAGACATGACCATCACATCGCATAGCCTGACCATAAATCTAGTTGATATTATTGTGTAATTAAGAAAGACAATATTTAAAAGAACTAAAAATACACGTAACGACAAGTAAATGCTATTCAATAACCATGAAAATCAACACGTTAACATTGTTTATACTCAATATAAACAGCCAATCACGTAGTAAAACAAAATAAAATATTGATTATTGATTATTGATAAAACAGTTAAACTATTTAATTATTATTGAGATTCAAAAAGCGTAGTTGAAGAAGAAAAAGCGTGTTTATTTAAGAAACATGACAAACTATTGAGACAAGCCGAAATATAAGATACTTAAGAATGATTTTGAACCCCTAAATATATAATTTATTTGTACTTGACCAATATAATATTCCTATTCAATTTGTACAACTAGCATTTTTTTCCTACTTTTGGAATCATCATGAGAATATTCGGATACTTTACATGATATCAAGTATGACAAGCATGTTTTATTCTATCCATTACTTGCATAGTTGCATGTTTGTTCCTAGGATTTGGTCATCTGATGTCTAGACGGAGAAGAAAGCGGAAATGAAAAAAAAATTATCTGAAAATTCGATTAAGGAATCATATCATTAAGTGGCTCGTAATTACTATTTTAAACCAAATTATATCACATAATAACATAAATATAATCAAAATTCCCTTTTAAAGTTTGAGTTTGTAATTTTTCAAACCCACATATGACATATTATTCTCTAATCAAATAACCATCTAAACAATAACTATGACCAAATATGACATTATGTTTAAACTTTAAAGAATAATAATCAATAATGATTTAATTGGCCCTAAGTGGGCTAGTCAAAGATTAATATTAAATATTTAGTTGAGCTTAAATAAAAAAATGAGTTTAAATGCTTAATTAAGCCTAAGTGAAAGAGATTGAGTTTAAATATTTAATTCGACATAAATCAACGATTGAATTTAAATATTTAACAGGGCTTAAGTCTAAGATTGAGTTTAACTATTTAAGGGGAGTTAAAAACGATTATAAGATTTTATAGGTGGCGGTTGGAGAACAATTGCATAATTTTAGGGGGTGCTATCAGGATTTTAACGTATATATAACACGAGAAAATATTTTCAAGGTAACCGATTGCCTTCTTACCACCCATGCATCATGGATGTAATTATCACGCAACTCTAACACAAACAAAGAAAAAGTATCACTTTGAATGGTTTGAGCAACTTGAAAAGCTTGTACCCACATCTAACTGACTTGATACTAGTTTCGAATGACTTTAGAAATCACTTCAAAATTTGCATAAAATATTCGTTAATGAATGGCTAGAGATTGTTATTGAACGAGTTAGGATTGGTTTTGAATGACTTATGTAATTTAAGAACCTTACATAAGTGCATAATAGTTATTATAACTTGCGTGATAGATGCCATAACTTGCACCGTTTCACTTATAACTAGGTAAGTAGAACAAAGGTATAGTTTCAACAACCGGCTTGAAACTACTTTTGACCGACTTGACTACTTGGAAACTACTTTTGGGCTTCGACTCATTTTGAATGGTTTATTATTATTATTATTATTATTATTATTATTATTATTATTATTATTATTATTATTATTATTATCTATTTTGAATTATTTAAGGCTAATTTTCGGTAGCTTGTGTATATATCATGATGAAATTCTCAAACACAAGTGTTTTTAGCAACACATGGATTCTCACCATAATATTTTTAAAAAAATATGCAAGTGTTTTATCAACAAATGAAACCCCTCGAAAGCAAGAAGTTTATGTCTATGATAAAATGAATTTCGTTTTCACTTTTAATTCTAATAAGTTGCCAATACTAACATGTTTCCTAGAAACTTTAGTGTCCATTTGTCAAACAATTTCACTCCTCACAATCTACCTTTACAACTTAGCACCTCGTTTTCAAGACATTGACAATTTACACCCCTAAAATTGCCAATAAAAACACCAACTCCACACCTCAAATTCATTCATTCATCCCCCTCCATCATGACCCCTGTAACCCTCTGTATCCTCTTTCTCGTTCAGAGAGTCACATAGCTTTGTTTAACCCAATTTCAATTTCAATCTCAATCATCTTCAATAGTCCATCAAATTCAACCCATTTTCTGAAAAATCCCCTGTTTTCCTCTTCAATTTCGTATACTCTGTTTAAGCTCTGTTTTTATCTCCCCCTTCAATCATTTTCAATTTATCCAATAATCGATCAAGTTCAACCCATTTTCTTCAAAATCCTGTTTATTTCTTTCAAAACCCCTGTTTTCCTCTTCAATTTCGTATACTCTGTTTTAAGCTCTGTTTTCAAGCTCTGTTTATTCATCAATGGCGGCTTCTTTTTCATCACCGCCGGTGAAGAAACCCACCACGGCTTTTCGACCAAGAAGAAAAGTCAAAGCTCAGATTTTTGAAGAGATTGCAGAAACAATGGCGTCTGCAGCCTCAAGAGCATGTGGTTACTTGGGTATAATCAAGAAAGATGGTGACAGTTCTTGAAGAGGTTAGGGCGTCATCGCCCAGATCAGGACAAAACCCAAGCCAGGTCCCGTTCCTACTGGAGCCCGGGTCCGGGAGATGATAACTACCGGGCATAACGCCTCCCGGACTCCACCAGAAGCCCGAGGGTTTTGGGTAACTTAACATTCTACTTGCTCCTCGACCGGGATGGCAGAAGACATAGCCGTTGTAAATAGAGGCACCTGATAAACCAGAGGGTTAAAGCATAATTAGACGCATATCATTATCGTATGGATAAAAGAATGTCATAGAAGTGTGTATAAATATTTGTCTTGTACCAGAAGAACATCCATTCCATTCTAAATCAAGATTTATTCTCTTTGTAGTCACTTATTCACTTATTGATACTATTTGTCTCACCAAATACCACACATCCAATAACATTGATTGCTTCCAGAATCTTGGAAGCAACAAGTGGCGCCATCCGTGGGACCCATCTCTGATCTTTCTCATCAAAGGATAATCAGACCCCACCCCAAACGACCGGTGAGATGAGTCAGTCATCAACCCAGCCAGAGGCCCTAGAGGGAACCAACCAGCAACCTCCTGAACCCCCGGGAGGAAACACAAACAATCAGCCGGCCAGCGTCCCTCCGGGACCGAACGCGTATTTGTCATCCATGACCCAAGAAGGAGCCGTAATATACACGGACTCAGACGAGGAGGAGCCGCGGGGGGTTGCGCGAAAGGACGAAGAAATAACGACGGACTTCGTGAAACAGAATAAGGCTGCCATTCTAACGCAACTCGCCGAGCTAGAAAAGATCGAACGGTTAAACGAAGTCAAACAAAAGCTAACATTCGACCAAGCCACCCCTGGCACCTCAAATGTACCAGCACCAGCAGTGGTCGACATGCCGGTCACCAACCCAACAACGTTCATCCCGTCCCAAGGGCCGCACTTCCAACCACCGATGTTCGTCCCTCACCCTTTCCACACACAATTCCCGCAGTTCCCTCCCGGAGTGTCACCAGGAGTGCAATACGTCTTCTCCCCTATCCAGCCACTACAAACTCCAGCCCCGGCTGGAGTCCCGGTGAATCCGCAGGCAAACACTGTATTGAGTGCCGGAACTTCCGAAGACGATCTCTCAAAACCCTATGTACCGGAGAATTTGGCGACCGAGTCGAAGTTCACTAGACGCATTGCCAACTTTCAGTTCCCAACAAAGCTAAAAATGCCAAATGGAATAGGCAAGTACAGTGGTTCTGGGGATCCGGACGATCACATACACGCGTTCAAAGGCGCAGCACAGGTGGAGCGTTGGGCGCTCCCGATCTGGTGCCACATGTTCGCTCAGACGTTCACCGGCCCGGCGAGAGTATGGTTTGATGGTCTTCCGACCGGAGAAATAGATGACTTCATACAGTTCAAGGACCGTTTCTTAAGGGCATTTCACCAACAACGTAAGGCGTTAAAAAATCCGGGGGAGATGTTACAAATTAGAAGAAATGACGGCGAGACCATCCCTGAGTATATCGAGCGGTTCAACAGGGAAAGCATGAATATACCGGATGTGCCGGAGGTCATGAAGGTAACAAGCTTCATCTATGGTCTAAGGCATAACCAGCTATGCGGAAAGCTAAACGCCCGGTTCCCAAAGACACTGGATGAAGTAATGGATCGAGCCAGAGCATATCACAGGAGAAAGGAAGCGGAAGATCAGATGAAAGAAATGGAGGGTCGAAGAAACAAACACGTGCGGAAAGACGAAAAGAAAGAGGGCCCACAAACAAACCGACAACGAAACGAGCGGGACAATAGAAAAAGGACTTTTTCCCCCTATAAGGCGGAGGGTGGCGGAGAAAGAAGGCCGTGGATCACAAAAGAAACATTCACCCCGCTCTTAAAAACCCCCGCTGAAGTCTACGCGCTGGAAAGAAAAAACAACATGTTTACCACCCCCACACCGCTAAAGAACGTCAACAAAAACTCACGTCAATATTGTGACTTTCATAGGGAAAAGGGGCATGACACAGACGACTGCATCATCCTGAAGAGACAGATCGAAGCAGCAGTAAAGTCAGGCAAACTGGCACACCTGGTCCGGGAGATCAAAAAGAAGGGGCACGAACAAGGCGAAGAAACGGACCAAGCGGAAATCCGCCGACCCACGGTAAACATGGTGGATCAGGTGGGAAATGACACGACAATGGCATCCCGAAAGAGAAAGGGTGAAACGCTGGAAGCATGGATGAAGGCCCCTATTACCTTTGAGTCTCTAGAAGAGTGGGAGTCTCAGGAAAACCCAGTAACCATCACTGTGGGGATCGAGGGACACGCGGTAAGACGGGTCCATCTGGATGGCGGAAGTGGCTCTGAGGTTATGTACGAACATTGTTTCAAACAGCTGGACCCGGAAATCAGGGCAAAGATGCAAGAGGGGACATATTCACTTGTCAGTTTTTCCGGAGAAGTAGTTTACCCTTTGGGAAAAATCACACTACCGGTCGTAGTAGGAGAGAGCCAGCGGCGAATCACCATTAACATGACATTCGCAGTGGTCAGAGCCCGCTCGGCCTACAACGTGATCATCGGAAGACCGGGCATCAAGGCCCTCCGGGCGGTCGTATCAACGACTCACGGGGTCATGAAATTTCCCACCCCGAGGGGCATAGCCACGGTCCGGTCATCTTCCGAGTTGTTGGTCGCATCAATCCTGGCCAAACGACCGGAGCTCGTGGAAGACCCGGACCCGATCGTTGAAAAATGGATAATCAACCCTCGATTCCCAGAACAGACGGTAGGGGTAGGACGGAAGTTGTCGGCGGATACAAAAGCAAAGTTGAAAGAGATATTCTTGGAAAACGTCAAAGTATTCGCCTGGCAGCCTAGTGACATGACCGGAGTCCCCAGACGCCTAGCCGAGCATAGACTCGAAGTAATACCGTTCAGTCGCCCGGTCAAGCAAAAGAAAAGAAGCATGGGACCAGAAAAAAGTCGAGCAGTATGTGAAGAGGTAGCCAAATTAGTACAGGCAGGAATTGTACGAGAAGCTAAATACCCTACCTGGATCGCAAACCCGGTCATGGTAAAGAAGTCAGACGACACATGGAGGATGTGTGTGGATTTCAAAAACATCAATGAAGCATGCCCTAAAGACAGTTACCCCCTGCCAGAGATCGACAAGAAGATCGACGCCCTGGCCGGCTTCCCTTTAAGGTGTTTCCTGGACGCCTACAAGGGATACCATCAGATCAAGATGGCAAAAGAGGACGAAGAAAAAACAGCATTCCATACCGATGCCGGTACATTCTGCTACACTAAAATGCCGTTCGGCCTTAAGAATGCCGGTGCTACATATCAACATCTGATGGATGACATTTTCATAAAACAAGCCGGGAAAAGCATCGAAGTTTACGTAGATGATTTGGTAATAAAAAGCAGGAAGGAAGAGTCAATGCTGGAGGACATAAGCACAACTTTCAAGACCCTGACACAGGCTAACATGAAGCTGAACCCGAAGAAGTGTACCTTCGGGGTAGAAGAGGGAAAATTTTTGGGAGTCATGGTAACCAAGTCCGGGATACGACCGAACCCGGACAAGGTTGAAGCAGTAATACAGATGGCCTCCCCAAAAACACGAAAAGAGGTGCAACGCCTAAACGGAAGACTAGTCTCCCTCAACCGCTTTTTATCCCGAATGATGGATAAATCATACCAATTCATCAACACCATGAAGAATTGCATCCGAAAAAATGACTTCATATGGACGGCCGAAGCCGAAGAGGCTTTCCAAGAGATGAAGAAACATTTATGCACCCTCCCGACGCTCACTAGCCCGGAGAAGGGAGAAACATTAACCCTGTACCTAGCCACCACGACTCACGCCATAAGTGCGGCACTCATGGCTGACCGGGGAAATGCACAAATGCCGGTGTACTTCATCAGCAGAATCCTAAAGGACGAGGAAACGCGGTACCCGGCAATAGAAAGACTCGCTTTAGCTCTCATCTATGCGTCCCGGAGACTGAGAAGGTATTTTGACGACCATCCCATCCAGGTCGTTACCGAACAACCACTGCAGCAGGTTCTCAAAAAACCGGAGGTATCGGGAAGGTTAGCCAAATGGGCGATAGAACTGGGGACGTACAGGGTAACCTATAAGCCCCGGACCGCGATTAAAGGGCAAATCATTGCAGATTTCCTGACAGAAATAAGCAAAGAAGGGGAGGAAGTTCCCCCAGGCCAACCACCGATCTCGAAGGAACAAGGAAGTCCGGAACCAGGTTTGAAAGAATGGAAACTGTACACAGACGGAGCGTCAAATAGCGAAGGAAGCGGTATAGGCCTGGTGCTAATAAGCCCGGAAGGGGCAGAAATAACCCACGCCCTGCGCCTAAACTTCCGAACATCAAACAATGAGTCTGAGTATGAGGCGCTCATCGCCGGGCTAAGGATCGCGAAGCAAATGAAAGCTCAAGCCGTGGAAGCTTACGTGGACTCACTTCTAGTGGCAAACCAAATAAACCAAATTTACGAAGCAAAGGAGCCTTCCATGAGGGCTTATTTAGAATTGGTGGGGGCCATGACCAAACAGTTCAAGCACTTCCAAGTCAAACACATCTCCAGGGGTCAAAACAAAAAGGCAGATGCCTTGAGCAAGCTGGCCTCCGTAGCCTTCAGCCACCTGGCCAAAGAAATCAGGGTAGAGGTGTTGAACG
The DNA here is from genome assembly GCA_030867185.1 of Tagetes erecta. Lineage (NCBI taxonomy): Eukaryota > Viridiplantae > Streptophyta > Magnoliopsida > Asterales > Asteraceae > Tagetes > Tagetes erecta. Next base: position 13,902,663 of record CM061494.1, read on the forward strand.
AGCCATCCACAGGGTCAAAGGAAGTACACTCGGTAACCAAGGAACCGGCAACATGGATGGTCCCAATCATCAAATACCTGACCACCGGCGAGTCCCCGGTTAAAAAAGAGGAAGCGCACGCTCTAAAACAAAGGGCGGCATACTACGAGATAATCAATGGAGAGTTGTACAGAAAATCATTCCTTGGACCCTCCATGAAATGTGTGGACCCAGACGAAGGGACGTACGTAGTCCGGGAAATACACGAAGGCATCTGCGGGTCTCATGCCGGTCCAAAATCGGTCGTCAGAAAGGCAATGAACGCGGGGTATTACTGGCCGGCCATGTACCAAACGGCGGTTGAAGTAATCCAAAAATGCGACTCCTGCCAGCGGCAGGCCCCCGTCAGTCGAAGGCCGGCCCATCTCCTGATCCCGGTTTCATCACCGTGGCCTTTCTACAAATGGGGAATCGACATCGTAGGTCCTTTTCCGGAATCCACCGGCAAAGTAAAGTTTCTCTTGGTAGCAATTGACTACTTCAGCAAATGGATCGAGGCTAAACCTTTAGCCACGATAACCGGCCAACAAATCAAAAAGTTTGCATGGGAAAACATTGTGTGCCGTTTCGGAATTCCAGGGATAATAGTCAGCGACAACGGCAAGCAATTCGCGGAAAACCCATTCAAGGCCTGGTGTGACAAGTTAGAAATAAAACAAGTATTCGCTTCAGTAGCCCACCCACAAGCCAACGGACAGGTAGAGCGAGCAAATAGAAGTCTGGTAGAAGGGATAAAAACCAGGCTGGGAAGAGAAAAAGGCTCATGGGCGGAGGAGCTGCCCCATGTCCTGTGGGCACACAGGACAATGCATAAGACCAGTCATGGAGAAACACCATTCAGCCTGGTCTACGGCACGGAGGCCATGATTCCAGTGGAAATAGGGTCGAAAACTCCAAGGACCATCCCCGCTGAGGACGCGGAAACAGACCTCCGGACCAACCTCAACTTATTAGAAGAAAGGAGAGAAATAGCCGCCATAAGAGAAGCAAGCTATAAGAAGATCATGGAAAAATACTACAATACCCGAGTCAGAGAAGTAGTGTTCCAGCCGGGACAGCTGGTACTAAGAAGCAACGAGGCCAGCAAGGCGGAAAGCCAAGGCAAGATGGGTCCTCGATGGGAGGGGCCCTACCGGGTCACGGAGGCATCTAAAACCGGCGCGTACACGTTGGAAAGAATGGATGGAACGGTACTTCCAAGGACCTGGAACGCGATCCATCTCAAAAGATATTATATGTAACTTTTTTTTTATTATCCAAAAGGCCCGAGAGGCCGGATCAGCATGTACCAAAAACTATCATGTGTATCTTATCGAGAAATACTTCTCTCTTTGATTCATTGTCGACAAAAAGGGAACAAAAACCCCGGGAAACAACAAACCCCAAATACTTAAAAACCGGTAAAACGGGTACAAAAACCCTGGGAGACAAGACAGTCCCCCATTATAAACACGCTAGCAAGGAACAAACACCTAAAAATATTTAAGACCCTTAAAACAGGGCAAACACCTTTCATATCACAAAAAGCCCCCACACAAAAAAAGGGGGAGGAAACGCGAGGAACTAGAAGCCTCGGCCGGGACATAAAACATCCCCAAAAAATAACAAGACCCACAAAATATTGGGCACAAATGTTTAAAACATGTCTCAGTAATCAAAAAGCCCCACAAGCCGGGGAAACTATCAAATCAGTCATCAAGAACTAGAAGCATTAAATCTGGCGATAAGACCGGAAATCTCTTCAACAGTTTTCTCAGAACACCCGGCAAGCTGGCTGATCAACTGATGCTCAGAGGTTTGAAGGGTTTCAGCCCTATCCTTCAAGGCCTGACGGGCGTCCGGATCATACTCTGGATGAGATTCAATGGGGACGTCCTTCTTAGCATAAGCGGCCCCGGCTACCAAACCTTTGTTAAAACCCACAGCCATGGCCGCCATATTCACGTTACCTACTAAGGAAATGAATCCCGGGCTCCTCAAAATGGCCGAGTATAAAGACCTGAAGCCTTCAACCAGGAACCATTGTTTCTCAGACTTCAGGGAGGACACCCGTTCCTCGTTCTTCTTTTCATTATCAGCCAGAGCCTTCAAACGAGCCTCGTACCCCTCAACCGCCCGGACATGATCCTCCTTTTCCCGTATCAAAAGTGTGGCCCGGGCTTCAGCCTCGGCAACTTTCCTCTCCAACTCCCGGGCATGCTCCTGAAAAATAGACAAACGCCCACAGTTTAGCCAGAAAAGAAAAAAAACTTGAAGCAATAATACAAGAAAAGAAAAAACAAAGAAAACCTCAGCCCTTTCCAAGAGAACCCGATGAGAATCAAGTTCAACCTGATGGGCGGTGATCTCGTCCGAGTGACGCACCTCCTGAGATTTCAATCGCTCCTCCATCAATCCAACAGCCTGACGAGAAGATTCCAGGTCCTTCTCCAAGGGAGCCACCTTGGAAGAAACCCGGTCATCCAGATGGCCCTGAAGCTGATCTCGCTCCTCCAACACTTTAACATACCTTTCTTCTAACCACCGTAACCTCCTATAAACTTCCACCCCATGAGAAAAGTTTTGAACCAAATTGTACCCAAAACCCTCACAAAGCTCAGAGCCAGGCATCTGCCTCAACCTATTCCTCTCACCCGGAGGACGGCTCCTCAGAAGAAACTCGTCCACAGCCACGGGCTCGTCAAAAGTTGAACCCTTCATGAGACGCCAAGAAGGGACGAACGGCTCTGGATCTTGAGCCAGGATTGGCCCTCGATCCGTGCCCGGGTTAACAGAGGAGTCAACAGGTTTCTCACCCGGAGAAGTAATAACATTCGTTCCAGAAAATCCGACATTATCCAAGTCAAAAGAATCATGGGGAGAAAGATCATCAGAATCAACGGGGATGGACTGAAAAGGAACTGCTTTGATAGCAGAGGCCTCAGCACCGCTGGCCCGGGAACCCCCAAACCGTACGTTCAAACGACGTACTTTGGAAGGCAGGGGACCGGCTTCCTCGGAGGCGGGCCTCTTACCGGCGGAGTAAGAAAAATGGCCGGCAGACCCTTGGTTTATAGGGGAATGCACCGGAGGAATCGGAAAGGTAGAGGCACCCACACCTTCTAAGGCCATAGGGGGATTATCTCCTACGACCGGATCTTGAGGCAAGTCCGACGGGGCACCGACCTGCCGGGGGAAAATGGGAACAGAGGGATTCCCGTCCACATCAATAGGGAGTTCCAGCCAGTCAAACTTCGACGAATCCTCTTCCAGCATCGAAAACAAATCCATCTCTGCAAAGAAAAACAAAAAAGCAAATATAACACATTAGCAAAAGCAACGAACCAAAACAAAGCCAGAAAGAGACAAGACCGACCCAAGTCCACTACTCACCGACACCATCTTTAAAAACAGCGGGACGGGTGCGAGGACTCTCGCGGATGGTGCTGAGCCCGGCTAAAACCAATAGAGGTTCGGGATAGACAACAATCGGAGTAGGATTCCCTTTCAAAAGATCGAAAAGATGAGCATCATAAGATCCCTCGGCCGGCACAGGGTCTTTCACCGTCATGCCCAACGAACCCCGGGGAAGGGCGGCAAAATCCTCAGAAACATAAAAAAACTTTTTCTTCCACCCCTTACGGGAATCTGGAATGTCCAAGGCACAGAAAGGATTTGGCTTACGACGCTTGGAGAAAGTGAACCAATCTCCGGACTTATCCAAACGATAAAAACAACGAAACAAGCTCACCGTCGGCACCCCGCCCAAACCCCGACAGGCTATCTCAAAATGGGTAGGACGACAAAGACCCAAAGGATTGACTTGATAAAAATGAATGCCGTAATAAAGCAACAACTCTATCAAAAAAGGAGAAAGCGGATATCGACAGCAAGCAAAGTCAAAATGGTCCTGGTAAATAGTAACCATACCAGGAGGAGGAATGGCAGAGTCGTCAGGGCCAGGAAGAACGGGGTGAAGGTCCATCAGGCCATAATAATTACAGAAAGAAAGCATCGAGCCAGAAGAAAGGGAAGAACGGATGACGGCAAGATTATGACGGTCGGCCATAGAAGAAAAATAAAGAGGAGCGACAGAGAAATCTAAACAAATGTACAAAGAAAACTCACCTGTGAAAAAGATAGGCGAGAAGGAGGAAGAAGGAAGAAGAAAAAGAAACGAAGAGAGGAATAGAAGATATATAAAGAACCAAAAAACGGTTGGGGAAGAAAACGAAGAGTCAGGGGAAATGTCAGCCAACCACGTGTCCTGACAAAATAGGAAAAGATGCACGCTTCTCGAACAGTCCTTATCCTCCTAGAGAAGGAGCAAAAGAACTAGGGGGACATGAAGAGGTTAGGGCGTCATCGCCCAGATCAGGACAAAACCCAAGCCAGGTCCCGTTCCTACTGGAGCCCGGGTCCGGGAGATGATAACTACCGGGCATAACGCCTCCCGGACTCCACCAGAAGCCCGAGGGTTTTGGGTAACTTAACATTCTACTTGCTCCTCGACCGGGATGGCAGAAGACATAGCCGTTGTAAATAGAGGCACCTGATAAACCAGAGGGTTAAAGCATAATTAGACGCATATCATTATCGTATGGATAAAAGAATGTCATAGAAGTGTGTATAAATATTTGTCTTGTACCAGAAGAACATCCATTCCATTCTAAATCAAGATTTATTCTCTTTGTAGTCACTTATTCACTTATTGATACTATTTGTCTCACCAAATACCACACATCCAATAACATTGATTGCTTCCAGAATCTTGGAAGCAACAGTTCTACTTCTTCACCTTCAACACCACCCAAACCCACCGGTGGCTGATTTGATATGGTGAAGATGAAAGGGGTGTTTAGTTCTTTCATAATCTGTTTGTGTGTATAAAATGGGAAAAATCTTTGGTTTTTGATGAAGATAATCTCATGATGTGTGTTGTAATATACTAATAAGTGAATGTGTTTTGTTCTCTTCGGGTTTTTGAGAAGAGACTTATATGGTTTTGATTGTTGTTGTGTTTTGTTATGTTGGAATAAAAGTGATGTTTGTTTGTTGTTTTTTTAATTTCTTGATGTGAATTTTTGAGGTTTTGTCTTTGAGTGTTTGTTTAAATTTTGTAACATCTCAAAATTCAAGATGTGAATTAGGATGTTAGATACCTAGAGTAATAAACCAAGTTTAATATAAACTTACACAAGTAGATAACTTATATTACCTCGTTTGAAACTTAATATTAAAAACCCACTTGAACATAATTAGGCGATAAATAAGGTATAAAACGTATTATATTGGCTCTCCATATGGTTAATAGGGAGGTGGAGAAGTTGGATTCGTCAGTGTATCTCGTCTGTTAGTTCATTAGTTTTAGTTAATGAGTCTCCTATGGGGGAGTTTCTAACCACTAGAGGATTGAGACAAGGCGATCCATTGTTGTCTTTTTTTATTTACTATGGTTATGGAAGCTTTGATGGTTTCGATTCGGTCGGCTAGCTGTTGTGGTTGATATCATGGGATTCAATTACTGAACGTAGGTCCGACTTTATCTCATTGTTTATATGCAGACAACGGTTTGTTTATGGGGGAGTGGTCATTGGCAAACGCTAGAAACTTGGCGCACATCCTAAAATGCTTTAATATGGTTTATGGCTTAAACATATATTTTCACCAAAGCGTGTTGATTGGAGTCGGAACGCCCAGTTTTGAAGAGAATATGATTATTGATATTCTAAGGTGCAAGAAAGGTATGGCCTTGTTTGTGCATCTTGGTATACCGGTTGGAGATAACTTAAATAGAATTGTTAGTTGGAACCCGGTGATTGAGAGATTTAAAAGAAAATTAACATCTTGGAAAGCAAAGACACTATCTTTCGGGAGAAGATTGACCTTGGTAAAAAGTATGCTTGGTAGTCTTCCTATCTATTACATGTCAATTTTTAAAGTTCCGAGTTTGGTAATTAAAAAATCTAGAAAGTATTAAAAAAGTTTTTTGTGGGGTGGTGACTCGGAAAATTATAGAATCTCGTGGGTTAAATGGAGTAAGATTATGGCTCCAAGGGAGACGGGGGGAGGGGAGTCTCGGGTTGGTAGTATTAGAGATTTAAACCTCTGTTTTTATATAAATGGAAATCTATCTAATAATTCTAACTTTTAGGGGGCTATTTTTGGAGGGATTTTTTTTATATTAGGAAATTTGGGTGGGAAATTGAATGGAATTTTAACCATGCATGCATAAAGTTGATAGAGTAAAATTTCTTAAATATAAAATATATACAAATTGTTAAACATAATGATTATAATTTCTTTACAAATATTATTATTTAACCCGTGTGTAACACACGGGTATTAAACCTAGTGGAATTATAAAACTAACTCTAAAGACTTATGGGTAAAGGCTATCAGTTTAATCCATCACCAACTAAGAAAACATAGTCAACTTTCTTCCATCAAAACAATATCAGGTCCTTGGAAGCAAATTATTAGAGCAGAGACTGATTTGTTAAAAGAAAAATTGACTTTAACAGATTCATGAAAGCAAAAGTTAGTACGAGGGATTCGGTTTTGTTTTGGAAGGATTGGTAGTTGAGAGAAGCACCTTTGATGGAAACTCTTCCTGATCTTTTCAAGTTAGAAAAAACAAAAAGGATGCAGATGCGATGACAAGTTTAGAGAGATGCATGGTGATGTTGAGTGGAAATGGGATTAACTTCGGACCCCAGCTCTCGGTGTGGAAATACAACAATTAAAGGTTTTATTTCGAATGTTACAGAAATTTAGACCATCTACTTCTAGCGATAAGTGGAGTTGGGAAATAGGTGAAGATGGAGAGTTCTCAGTCAAAAGCATGAAAAAGCTTATTGAGTCAAATAGAGCGACGGCCGACTTAAACTCAATGGAGTGTTAAATTGGGTTCCTGTGAAGATTCAAAGCTTTGTATGGAAGTTTCGTCTTGCTCATATCCCTTGTAAGGTTTCGCTTAAGACCCAGGGAGTTGATTTGGGATCCGAGGAGAGCTCGTTGTGCTTTGGGGAGCAGGAGATAGTCGATCACGTTTTGCTAAAGTGTCCTTTTGCTGAAACTGTTTGGAGAAAAGTATTTAAATGGTGTCATTGGAATGCAATTATAGATGGGTCAATCAGGGAAAGGATTGATTCATATTTCACACTTAATGGGTCAAATAAGCTTAAAGGGACGGTTGCGGCTATTCTAATGGGTACGGTTTGGTTCTTATGGCTTGCTGAGAATGGGCTTTTCTTCAACTCCATGCCTCCATCAGTGGATGGTGTATCATGATTAACGTGTTTCTTTGGTTAAAATATAGGGCCAAACACGTAGATATTGTATGGTAAAATTGGTGTTCGAGTCCATTAAGGTAGGTGTTGTGTGTATTGTTTGGGCCCTGACGTCTTGCTAGTGGTCTTTATATTTTGGTTTCAATAATATTTGCGTTCAAAAAACAAAATTGTCTCCCCATATTAAATTACGTCGTTCAATTTTGCTAGCGAAGTATGATTTTTTTGTGGTTACTTCTAAGTAAATATTTTACGAAAAGGATTGTCTTTTTTTAAGGATTTGATAGTTTTTCAGTATCAGTTAAAATTGTTTTTTAACATAGATCAATCATAATCTGTGTAATCCATGATTTAAACTGTAGACTTGATGAGATTAACTTGATATTTGATACTCTCGTTTAAAAAAAACTATTTAATCTACATTATCTCATAGATGAGATCACTAATCCTTTCTTGACATTACATCTCTTATAGTCTTATTTTTTTTTTTTTTGAACGGCGACTTTCAATTTTTGCAACCATTCGGTCGCATCCCCCGCAATGAGGAACCCACCACCCCACTCCGGTCAATATGTTGTATTAACCGGGCCCACTTGACATCGGAATTTGGCTAGGCGTTCAACCGGAAAAACCAATGGGGTTTTTCCTGGAAAATCTCACAGGCAGGGAGGTTAGAACCCTGGACCACCACTGTAAAACCGGGTGTCCTCAACCAGCTAGGCTGGAATCATTAGACATCTCTTATAGTCTTATGACACTAGGAAAATGATAAAAACATTTGTAATTATTTATTAGACTTGACCCACTAAGGTAAACCACCAAGGATATTATTCTTGACATAGTCTTTTTATATCTCTTATAACAATAGAAAAATAATAAAGCTTATAATTGTTTATTGGACTCGACCCAATTAAGTAATCACCAAGCAAGTACTTTTTCACAATATAAAATGGATACAACACCTTTATTGACTTTTAATGCTCAATAAACTCATGATGTTAACACAAACTAATATTCTAGTACGTCGATGGAAAAAGGCACATACTAAAAGAAGAGAAAGTGCATTTTTATCCGTAAATATAATTAATTTCTTTATGTGTCAATGTAAGATGATCGTATTAGGTCATTATGCTCTACTCAATTATGTCACTGCTTACTATTATTTAAAACTCATTTACATCCATAATATTTTTATATTCTTTTTATGAAATTGAAATTTGATCTCTAGTTGATGGTATACATAATTACATACAACAACACATGACAACGTTTGATGGCGGTTTATTTCAATTTAAACTAAGCCATTGATGTTGGCAGGCGTGTTGTGACCACAACAAAAGCGTTGAAAAAGAAGCTATTCTAAAAAATATCAAGGGTACTCTAAAACGTAAAACCACACTTTTCTATAATAAAGTTATCCATATATTTCCAAATATATTATTTTCTTTTTACATTTGAATAACACAAATTTTAGAGGTATGGCCAAAACTCTCGGGTCCACTATGACTTTGAAATTTGTTACTATATGCATGAAAAAATCACCATATGGCTTAGTAACAACACTAAACTTTGGTAATCCAACATAACTCGACTTCACTTCTAAAAAATTTATAAATCAACCTTATTATATACATACAATAATTAGTCCAAAATGATACTAACATGTTTTTTAATCCATCATCAATTACCGCTAGGTATATTCAAGCTATCACGCGTTACGCGGCAATTGTTAAGCGGTTTTTACTTCTTGTAAACCCTACCAGCAAACCCACAAACAAAAATGTAACACAACAAATAAAATCAAATACAAAAAACACATAAAATAACAAAACAACAACACAAACGCACACATGGCATCAACCAATAGCAATACATCACCTTAAATCATCAACTAATAGTAACACAACACAAAACACTATATCATGACATCAACCAATAATAACACACCATAAAACAATATATCATGACGTCAACCAATAACAACACAACACTTTACACCATCAATCAATAGCAACACAACACCTCCAACAATCAACCAATAACAATACATCACCTCAAGCCACACATAAAACAATATTTCATGACATTAACCAATAGGAACGCAACACCTCAAACACCAACTAATAGTAATACAACACTTCGCATAACACTATTCACAAGGTTTGTCTTTCAGTATAGTTAAATAAGTTTTATAGTTTTTTTAAATAACAACTTTTAGAAATTTTACAATAATATTACCATAACCTGCCAAGTATAGGATTTAAACCTTAATTTGCAGTTTTGGTCTCTGTGTTTTAGTACCATTAACAGTTTTAGTCATACCTTAACAATTTTGGTCCCTGTATTTTTATTTTTTTCTAACAGTAATGGTCTCAAACACTAACTCCATCCAATTTTCCGTTAATTTTCTCACACGCGTTTCGTATCTGAGGGGTAAAAATGTCATTTATCCACCTCTTTTATCTAGGTCATCTAGTAGGTTAATAGTTTTATTCAGTCGCATGTCAAAAATAGCAGGAGAAATGACATTTTTACTCCGCATGTGAAGGAGATTTAACGGAAAATTGGATTAAGTTAGTGTTCGGGACCAATTCTTTTAGAAAGAAAAATCACAGGGACAAAAACTGTTAAGGTGAAACTTAAACTATTAATGATATCAAAACACAAGGACCAAAATTGCAATTTACTCTTATTATAATGCTTCAACAAAACTATTATTTTCATTTCTTTTACTTTTGATTTAAATTATTAGTATCTATCATTTTTCTATATTTAACAAACCATGTTAATAACAACAACTTTTATAATTCTAAAAGGTTAGGTTGGTGGTGAAATCCGGTCTTATCTTTTGTTAAATACCATTTGATTTGATTTCTTACACTAAAGTAAAGTTGGTTTAGTGGTGTATAATAATGCTTGGATCCTTCTAGGGTCTTGGGTTCGACCCAAGCTGCCAGCAACTTTGACAACATTGTTTAAACTTCATCACTCTCACACGTCAAAGTTTCGTTTCTTGCTTATATTAGCAACTTCGTTGCCATAAGACATGTCGGACCAACATGACGTTAAATTTTTTGACGGTTGAAGCCAATTACAATTTTTACTGCATACTCTACTTTGATATATTTACGACTATAATAACTCAACTTGGACTTGATTATCATTTTTACTCTAAATTTGGATATATTTCCGTCTTTTAATGTATTATGTATTACGACTTTACATCATAACGTGCGAGTTATGAAACGTTTTTTATCCATGCTTGTAGATAAGTCACATACATTAGACCTGGCCGTCGTATAACGCCGCGCTACCTTATGAACTAGTTTTGTTTAACGTGCTATGACAAACCAATTATAAAAGGGTTTAGTTGACTAAATATTCCAAATTCATATTATAGGATATAATCTCATATTCTCATTCATGTTATTATAACTATACTATACATACATATAGCACTTTTATAATGCAATATTACATTTTCCTAACCATTGATCACAACACTTGGTTAACATTTGCCTATAAGAACACATCACAAACACCATACCAAAATTACACCCCAATTTCAATTTCATTCATCCCACATCATGACCAAAGTAACCCTCTCTGTTCTTTTTTTAGTTGAAAAAGTTCCATAATGTTTTTGTAATCAAACGTTTCCTCTGTTTCTCACAATTCATCTCTGTTTCATCAAAACCTGTTTAGTTTACATAAACTTTCATCTTCAATTTCGTTAAACTTCATAAATATCATCAATTAAAAGCCTCTGGTTTTAAGCTCTGTTTTAGTTGTTTAATCCATGGAGGCTGCTGTACCACCACCACCACTGGTTAAGAACCCGACGGCGGTGGCTTCTCCGCCGCGTCGGGGAAAAATCAAAGCTCGGATTTTTGGAGGGATTGCAGAAGCAGCTGCTTCTGCAGCCTCGAGAGCTCGTGAATTCTTATTTCAGGAACGCTAACGCGTTCCATCATTTGTTCCGCCTCAGCAAGACCGCATGTTTATTACTGCGTTGTTGCGGAGGCGGATGATGGTGGAGTGTAAGGGGTGTTAGAGAAAGATCCTTAGTTTTTACAAAGGGTGATCTCATGAATGTTTGTTATTAATTAAAGTATGTGTGCATGTTGTCATATGTTTTGTCTCTTCAAATTTTGGAGAAGAGATTTGTGGTTTGATTGTGTTGTACTTTACTGCTTACTTGTTGTAGTTTGCTGTTTTACAAATGGTACTTTGCTGCTTTACTTGTTGTACTCTACTGCTCTGTCTTTGATTTTATGTATAAATAAACAAGTGGTAATAAATTTGATGTTTGTTTGCTTGTCATTGTTGTGATGCTTTTGGATATAGAGTAAAATGACTGTAAGAGAGATCCAGTACCAGTAGTTTGAAGTTCGGATCCCACTTCATTAACCACATTGACACATATGGATGATGAACACTTTATAAATGCGTTATTGTAAATTTAAAAGTATGTATAGAGGATACTTATGGATGATGGATATATGATGTCAAACAAATGTATAGATGATGTTTTAGTTCACTATAAGTAAAAAAAATTAAACTACTTTATGTAGGAACCGTTCGCATAAAAAATTAAAGATACTTATATTATTTCAATTACAATACAAAAATCAAATAAAGCGATAAATTACAATACGAGAATTACAACTGAAATAAAGAAATACATGAGTACATCAGAAGAAAAGAACAAGTGACCGAGGCTTCGTGTATTGACACGGGTCCCTTAAAACAAATTCCGAGTCTCCCAAGAGAACTCGAATGTTTCCCAGGGTACAACGGCCGAAGCTGTATGTACAGCCGGGGAGGACTCTAGCACCCGAAATTGCACTTTGAGAAGAAGAGAAAGTTCTTAAACAATTGGAGAAAGTGAAAGATCATGTAGGTGATTTTAATGTGTGTTCAAGTCCACTTTACAACTAGGTTCACCCTAGTATTTATAGTGAAACCAAAGTTCATCTTTACTCAAAAGATGAAACACCACATTGAATGCAAATTTGAAACACCTAAATGAATTCAATGTTGTAACATTCTTTTGAATTCAATGTGAAACAACCAACAATTCAATTTCTTATTTTGTTTTTTCACATAATAATAAAAACTAATTTGTTTTAACAAAAAATAGTTCCAACAATCCCCCACATGAAAAAACAAATTTCATTTTGCTCATGTGAAAAACACATTTTCACATATTTCTCCAACAATCCATATTCTCTTAATATCAACTTACAATTTCAGCGGTTTAATATTGCCGGATAGGTAGTGGTTAGCTTTGAACCTTCCGTTGTGATGCATACTTAGTCTCCTAGTGGTTTGGTAGACGCGATGTCTTTGAACCAACCACCATTTGTGTAGACGACAATACACATTACACAATACTATTCCTGGTCTGGTCAACCCCTCATTGTCGTGTCCATTATGGTCGTGGAACACCAGCCTGGTTCTGCGAGAGCTCTAGGATTTGCGCTCCCCACAAATCCATTCGAAGCGACCCCACTTCTCTCTCACATAGGTGATTATCAAAAATCATTAAAAGCATCAACCAACTTGTGGCCTAATGGTAAGATGACTTGAGTTCTCTAAGGAGACTCAAGTTCTATCCCCACTAGTGACACTTTTGGTGGATATTGGCAATGAAGCTCGTCCCGGGTTACCTCCCGGCTTCGTGTCTGAGCCTGAGGGTTTTACGTGGCATGGTTAAAGGTTCCTGCCCGGTTTTTCCCTGGAACAGTTGGTTGACGAGTTTCGACTCCGATCAACTTGGCCCGTAAGGAGGGTTGTGGTGAGCCTCCGCTGCGTTCGCAGTAATGGAGGAGCCCCAATGCCGACGAAAAACATCTATTGGTGTTAGAGGCGGGGTTTTGATCTCGGTCCTTGCACCTCTGAGTGCTTCGGTCATAGACCGTTGCACCAACCGTCGTTCTAAAAAAAAAATCATTAAAAGCATTAAGGTTATAATGATTTCACTAGATCAATAACCATTTGTTATACTTATCCTTACATCATGTCACTGATCATTATTGGAATGAGCTAGGAAGTCTTAAGGTTAACTCCCTTTATTGTGTTCGGGGAACCCCCACAGTGACTGTAGTTTATGCAATTAGGTTGTCCTATTGAACCTAGATCTTGGGATCTCCAGTCACATAGGTTAGGTTTTCCTTCGCATTCACTTATCTCATGGGCTTTAGCCACATTCCAATTGACGACTTGAGTACTAACTCTCTGCTTAAGCCTTTTGTAAGTGGGTTCACAATGTTACATTTTGACTTCACATAGTCAATTGTAATAACCCCGTTGAGAGTACTTGTCGTACCTTATAGTGCTTACGTAACATTTTGGGTCCTATCTTTTGAACCTTTGGCTCCGGTATACATACCTTTGCTAGACACCCCATACATTCAAGTATTTGTATGATTGTTTTTCTTTCCATCCATATCTCATAAGGGTTTTCATCCCTTTTCTTATGAGGTATCTTATTTAAAAAATAAATGGCCACAAGTATGACCTCCCCCCACATTTTCGAGTTATCGGATAACATCCGAATGATTTATGCACAATAAATCGGGTCTAACACGCTTGTTAGAATTAAGCGATTGCTTAAAATCGTGTTTAGAGCTTCATATTGTTAGACAATAAATTATTCTAACACGATCGTTAAATAGAAATGGTTACAAAAACCATTTTTAAGCCTTATGTGTTTATGAAATAAACACCCAAGTTAATCTCATACTTAATGAGTTCTAATTTAATTTCATACTTAATGAAATTTAGTTTGATTATAAACATGTTTCTAACACATTTGTTAGACATAAATGATTATAAAAATCATTATAAAGCTTTGTATGTATATATAATATAAACATTTTCTAACATATTTGTTAGACATAAATGATTACAAAAACATTTTAATGTTTTGTTGTTTATGTAAACTGAACATTTCCTACTTGATTCTCGACATAAACGATTACAAAAACCGTTTTCTCTCTTTTCCAATGTGTGATCTATATCTACAACTTAATAAGAATGAATCTTAAAGTTCATATTTCATTCACACGAAACGAAGACAAAACTTCATAACTTAATATTTAATTCTTTATTAGCCATAACTAATATGACCCAATTCCAAAATTGAATGACTTTAATTAAATAGTCAACACAAAGTCAATATATTTTAATTATATGAAACCTACTAAAATTTACTGAGGTTTCAAGTCATTGATTGAAAATAGAATATTATAACCAACAAAAGGTTATAGAGGCTTTAAACATAAAACACATTGAACACAAAATGCAATTGTAAGTTTGTGAATCATAAAATTTAATTACACAACAATGGTTTTATGGATGAAGTAAAAGAACCACCTTTGGAAATTATACAACATAATTACAAAGACCAACAAATGGCAAAAAAGATAATCAACTTTCTTTAGAAAAAAAAAAAACAATTCTAGAAAAGAGTCAAATGTAAGTTCTCTAAGTCCAACTTTGAGAGACGAACAATGACCTTTTTTTTTTAATAACGAACGGTTATAAAAAAAATTTGTTTTAAGATTGTAGGAACCGTTCGCATAAAAAATTAAAGATACTTATATTATTTCAATTACAATACAAAAATCAAATGAAGCGATAAATTACAATACGAGAATTACAACTGAAATAAAGAAATACATGAGTACATCAGAAGAAAAGAACAAGTGACCGAGGCTTCGTGTATTGACACGGGTCCCTTAAAACAAATTCCGAGTCTCCCAAGAGAACTCGAATGTTTCCCAGGGTACAACGGCCGAAGCTGTATGTACAGCCGGGGAGGACTCTAGCACCCGAAATTGCACTTTGAGAAGAAGAGAAAGTTCTTAAACAATTGGAGAAAGTGAAAGATCATGTAGGTGATTTTAATGTGTGTTCAAGTCCACTTTACAACTAGGTTCACCCTAGTATTTATAGTGAAACCAAAGTTCATCTTTACTCAAAAGATGAAACACCACATTGAATGCAAATTTGAAACACCTAAATGAATTCAATGTTGTAACATTCTTTTGAATTCAATGTGAAACAACCAACAATTCAATTTCTTATTTTGTTTTTTCACATAATAATAAAAACTAATTTGTTTTAACAAAAAATAGTTCCAACACTTTATACATTCATGGGGTGGCAAAACTATAATAATTTTATGTGTTTGTTTTAAAAAAATATTGGGTTTAAAAATGAGTATCATACATTATTTGCAATATCATATAACTATTAAGGTTTGGCAGCAGAAAGATACTCCGTATTTCACTTTTTAAGAAAGTAAACTAAACTAAAGTTATTAAATATTAATGACCCATAATTTGATTAAAAAAAATATTTACAAATATTTTATAAAAAAAACTTCAATTTTGAATGCATTACAAGCATACGAAATGAAAAAAGCTAGAAAAATATAAGTATATAATCTGATGGATATTTTCATATACATGCAACACGATCGTTATTTAACTTGAAAGTATGTATGGTCAAAGTAAATTAACCACTTTCATTACTTAGGTAACGAAAGTGGGGTTTTGACATAATATTTTATTAAACCATAGTTAAGAGAAAAGTATTAAACTAAATTGATATTGAAGTTACTACAACTCAAGTGAAGTACAAGAGACGACTTTTTTTATGTAGACCTTTCAAGAAAGTCTTTAATTTTTCGAAAGCATTCAAAGAGGATTCGATCTCTATCATTATTTTTAAAATTACAATAAAATCATTATCATAACTATTTTCATTTTAGTTAAATAATATATATTTATATTCATATATATATCATTACCTTTTCTATATCATCAATTCAACATCACTCTCATATTAAAAAACTAATAGAGGCAAACAATGTTTTTTTCTCAAATATACATATGAATAGTAATTTTTTACATCCACGCATAATCTTTACAATCACTTCCTAAAACATACGTTATCAGTCACAAATATATGAAGAATCCACAATGAATGTTGTGAGCGTGGGTATTGACTTCGTATATATTTTCTTAATGGTGAAATATATGTATATATATACTAGCTATAAAGTAACAAATGTGAATAAACATATGTGATCAGTGATATATTGATATGCTTTTTTTTAACGACGATTTTATTAAAAACAACCTAACCACTAGTAAGATATATGTTAAGACTATTAAAAACAAATGCAAACAAAAAGAAAACACCAACCTAAAACCTCCTAAGATCATGAACTATATATAACATTATTTGTGCCATACAATATGAACCCTATTAAAATGATACTTTAACAAAAGATATGCATTCGCCATGATCTTTTCAATCACACATGTCATAGATTTTTGACCTAAGTTATGAGGTCTGCCTGCATCTTATTTGGTGGACCAAGGTATTAAACGTTGGTCAGCATGTTGGTGGGGTACGTTGTTTATTGGGTGCATGAACAAATGCTTCGTCATAGCATAAAATGTCTGGTAGCAAAAAAACCTTGTCGCAAAAGTTTGCAAAGTAGAAGAAAGATGTTTTTTCCCACGTCACAATAAGTACTTTGGTAGCAAAAAACCTTGTCGCAAAAGTTTGCAAAGTTGTTGCAATGAAATCTACGACAGAATAAACAGTTTTTGTCGCAGTTTGCGTAAAGAAAAAGAAACATTCAGGTGGTCTCTACGATCTGTGGGCAACAACTTGAAAGTGCTGAACATCTTTTAATAGAGTGTGGTTTAATTGGCCAATTGGAGATTTTGAGAAAATTATGTGCAAGATCGGTCATGTTATCCATAGCGTTGCTTCTTTTTTGGTCAAATCCTGATTTCGTTTTGCTTCTCCCGGTCGTCGAGCCTGATCGAATCGACTCTTTTCCCTGCCCCCGGGCCTCTCACTTCGTTTGTAGATGTTCATTCTTTAGTATGACAATTGACAACTAAATACCTACCAAAGTTTTCAAAATCTCATTTGGACTAGTCATTGTCAAATGATTCCTAACAAAATGATACAAGCAACAAAATTTATATTGTTTCTAATTTGTTTAACATTATAAGATAGATGTGATATATCTTGTGTTTTGCAATTGCTTGGAAATTTCATGGTAAATTCTATGTGCCAACAAAATCGAATTTTAATTGATCAACTTGGTTTGCTCTTACCTAATTAATATACCTCGTGTTAATTGTGAATTAGGAAAACTTTAAATACATATTTATTATGTTATTTTTATTCATGGTGTTTGACATGATCGAAGAGGTTAAGGGTGGCTACAATAAACCAAAATTTGTGAATTACAAAATTACAAGCTTATTGTTTGCTTCCTTTATTCTCTTAGATCCCATTGATTTTGATTATTACAAGGTTATTGTTTATTTCGTTTATGCTACTATATTGTATATCGTTTTCAAAACGTATATCTGGTCGCCTAGTATTTTAAACCCTATTTATAGTATGGACTGAGATAGGATTAAAGTGGATACATGAACACAAGCTTAAATTATACACAATCATAAAGTGTATGTAAAGTTTTTTTCTAATTTGAACTCTGGGTTAATAGAGCATTGGCATAGTAGCTAGACACGTGAGTTAGAGGTAGGATCGAACTATTTGACATGTCGTTGGCTAGAGTCAATTGTTGATTTTTGAATGCAAAACTATTTTGACTTTAACAGTTTATAATTTTATTTAAACAATATATCCTTAATTTAAAGGTCAAAATCGATAGAAGGAACCTTGACCCTTGAAGAGTATACATTAGACAAAGAGATGCCAACCTTGCATTTGCCACTTCCAGCCCTTAAATTGTAAAAGTTATTAGACCCAACTATAAAAGGATACATTTAAACCCTTCAAATTAGAAAAAAAGATCGAAATACTTGGTATAATAAGTTCAAATATTAATATATATTTTGTGTGAAATCATTTTCATTTCCTTGCTTATTTAACACCTAAAATGCTAAAAAGTTCTTAATAGTCATCTTTTATGTTTTCAGGCTTGAAAAAGAGGAAAAAGACTAAGTTTGAAGCCCCAAGACGTGCAATGCAGTGCCTGAACTTGAAGCCTTACCTATTGGGACGCTTATAAGCGGCTTAGTAGGGCTCTCCCAAAGCTGCAATTGAAGTGGAGGTTCACCCCAATCCTCCTTTCAAGCTAAGTTGGTCGGAGTCGAAGACTCGTCAATCAACCATTCCAAAGATAATACCATGGCAGGAACGTACCTTTAACTTTTTCATGTAAAACTCTTTGGCTTAGACTTGAACACGGGTTACCTTAAGTTTAAGCTTCATTGTCATGTCTTAAGATAAATGAGTAGAGGTAGGATTTGAATTGTGAGATGTTTCACTTTAGCGTAAAAATACAAATTGATCAATTGCTTTATTATGTTGTCTATTATGTAAAAACACAATAGATCCATTTTGTTGCGAGGTTTTTATTGTCATTGTGTTATTTTGTTATACCACATGTAAAACACATCTGCTTATTTTACCCTTGTACGCATTGTGCCATTGTGTAATTTTCATCAGATCATCGTATAATTTTCGTTAGTACATGACGGATTACACAATGAGTTAAAAACATGATTTTTATATCATAATTATACCTATTTTAAAGATAAAAAATGCTCGTTTTTTTATGTTGTATTTTAAAAAAAATATTAGCGTATGTAAAAGTTATGAACGTTTAAATAAAAGAGTGAAATATGAAATAGAAAGACATTATTAATATTAATCTTCTTTCTAATTTTAAGTGAGTGTCACATGTCATCATCTAATGATTTTTTACTCTTTCTACAAAATTTGACCTTTTTAATTGAGAATAATGTTCAACTAGAAAGCTTAAATAGAAAGTCTAAACTTTATATATAAAGTCTAAAAATGATTTATGATATTTAAATTTAGATTTAATGGTTGAGTTCAATTTGTAGGAGATCAATTTAGTGGAGAGGTATTTTAGCCATAACCGCTTTTGTTAACATTCTATATTCACATGCAAGACATATTATTTTAATATATATATATATATATTATAAAATTATAAAAACGAGCGTTTTAATATTTTTAAAATGAGTACAATTGTCATTATATAAAATATTTTCTTTTATGTTTTTCTAGTCCGTCATTATGTCTTCCTTCCTCATTGAATCTTCCTGCTCGTCATTGTGTATTTTATTTACTATTGTGTCTATTTGCTAGCTTGTCATTCTATTTTTTTTATTTAAAAAAAGATGAAATCTGAAAGTTATAATAGTAAAATAATATTGTTGTATACTCTTAATATGTTAATATAATGATAAAACGTCAACAAACTTATCTAATACATAAAACACAATGATGAATACCTGTTATGGAATGATTTGAAGCATAAAATACAATGGCATATGCACGTTACACACTAACTTGAAACGTAAAACATACATAATGTTGAATAGATATTACACAATGACTTGAGCGCAATACACAATAAACGTAATACTATTTTTCTCAAATTAAGTGAATGCCATATTTCAATGAACCTAACAAAAGACAATGAACTTAATAAAAAATGACAGTGAGCATAATTCACGATGATTAAATCACAATAACGTACATAATGACACAATAACGAACAAAAGTCACAATGACGAGCAGATTGACACAATGATGAACAAAAGACACAATAACGGATAAGACACAATGACGAACAAAAGACACAATGACAATCTGAAAAACGTAAAATAAATTATTTTTTTTATAAAAAGACAATGTTACTCATTTATAAAAATATTATTACACTCGTTTTTATGATGTATTTAAAAGAATATCATATATAAAAATTGTAAACGTTTAAAAAAAGTGAAAAAATTGACATTTTTCTTACATGTGAAAATAGAAAATTAAGAAAAGTAACTAAAACTAAAATACCAATACCATTGTTTTATCATTTAAAAATTCGGCTATTTTAGTTAAATTTCATTATGTGGCCTTTTAGGTGTGAATCAATCCGTTATTTTTACATTGGTTAATTATGAATTTATAAGAGCACGAAGAAAAGTGAAAAGGTGATGGGTTGAATAAATAAATAAAAAAAATTGGTTTCCATCTTCGTAGCAAGTTTTTGGTTTTGTCGAAAAGAGTTGTCATTATTTGGTTAGTCTTGTATTGAGTCGTTGACATTGACTTTAAATCTAATTTTCTTATTCACATTTGTGTACTAGCAAGTCTCATCATCACCAATTCACCATGATGTTTTCTTGAATCACCAAAAGTCCAAAAACTGCCATTTTTCTGGATGTGTAACCGAATTGAATAAATTTGGAGGGTGAAGATTGTCTTGCAGGCTGCAGCTCAAGTTCAAGGGTGTTGGATGAAACATCTCTGAAGTTCAAGGGGGTTGGATGAACAAGTAACTTATGATTATGAACCAAATATTATGAAAGTTATGTCTCATGAAGAACGAAAGTAGTGATCGATTCCTTGAGATGGCATTTATTTATTTAATTTATTAAAAACATTGAATTCATTAATTGTGCTAGCTAGCACCCACCAATGCACCACATTTTAAAAGCTTAGAATTTGACAAATTGTTACCACATTGAATGGATATATTATTTGGAATTTTCCTCATCGGATTTGTTGAAACAATTAACCACCTGATTTTAAAATTTAATATTTTTTTCTCTTTTTAATTCTCGTTTACTTGTTCGTCAACTACCTAATGTTTTATGGAGTATAAATTTTGTTCACTAAAGATTTCATATTTGTTTTAACTTAACTAAATCTATATTTTTAGTTCTTTATGATAATATCTATTTTAACACGTAAAGTTTCTATCAAGTGAGTTATTCCTACTTTAACACAACTTCAAATAAATTATATTAGATCACCATGTGAATGATAAAACTCATGACATCCTCATTTAAGACATAAAATTTTACCTAATGAGCTAGTCTCGTATAACGCTAAGCCATTTAATTACACACACCCAAACGTGTTAACGTACACCTTGGGATGTATGTATAAAAAACCCCGTGGCATGCATAAACAAGGTATGAAAAATGATGCCACATGTCATTTGCAGTACCTTCATAAATTACATTTTACGTCCTTTATATAATGTTTTTCATCTTTTATCCTTAAATTAATGAAATAACATAAATCATCATTTACGTTCATATTTTGTGACATTTTTCATCATTTCCTTTAGTTTTCTTATAGAAACGTTTCAAAATAATAAACATAAAGGATGATTTTTGTTACTTTGTTTAAAAGAAAGGACGAAAGCTGTAATAAAATATATAAGCATAAAGGACAATTATGTTATTTCTTTACTCTAAGAACGAAAAATGAAATTTACAATCTTCTATATAATATAGGAAAATGGATTTTGCTTATATGTCAACTATTTAAGTTTGTTTTGCTTAGTTGGCATTATTTGAGAGTTTCTCTCATAATAATAACTTTATAATTAAAATATGTATACATAATCTATAATAACATATTATAATAACATTAATTACATTTTGACCTCCTAATTTTTAGGAGAAACTTGAAAAACTTAAGAGTAATTACATTTTCAATCCTCTTTTATTAGGGTGTGCATGAGTCGGTTTATATTTGATAAGATATATAAATGAAACTTAGGAATAAATTAGTAATATGTTATAATTAAATACCTTACTATCTTTTAACTACCCATAACTTTTAATACGATATTATTATTATTTTTTAAATTACAACATAAAATTGAGTATTTAATTCTCTTTAATTTAAATATAATATTGCTATACTAAAAAACAGTTTTTAAATAAATCTTGTATTCTGGTTTTACTACGATTTTATCTCATAATCATGGCCGGCCCTTGGGTGGGGCGAGGCGGGCGACCGCCCCGGGGCCCGGCCTCTCGAGGGCCTGAAATTTTATTTTTTATTTTTAATATAATTAACCATTTAACAATGATGTTATATCCCAAAGTAAACATTTACAACCCATTTAACCCAACTACTCACAACCCAAAAAAAACTTCTCTTTACACATTGACACACTTGAGGTCTACTTGAGGTCTACAGTGTCCCAAGAAAGACTTAACGGGTTGACGATGATATCAATTGAAAATGATATATTAGAGGCTATGAACTATCAAGACTTGATCAAGAACTTTGCCTAAAAAATGCTAAGAGAGCGGTCCGGTTCGGTTAGATATGTAAACTAAAACATTCGGCTACAATACTTTTGCTTTATTTATTGTTATGAAAATTATCGCCGTCTTATATATATATTTTTGCCAATTATTATACTTTGTTACAAGTTATTAGTGACACACTTTAGGGGCTCAAATTTTTTTTCGCCCTGGGCCCGTTGAAAATTAATGTGACGTAGGACCGGCCCTGCTCATAATTGATTGAAACCTTCCATGCCCCATAATATTGTTAAAATCATCTGGTATTATGTTCCCGAGCATAGCACGGACACTAAGTTAGTATACATAATAAGAAAAGAAAATGTAATTTACTCTAAATCAAGTTTATAAAATAAACTTTTTTTTAACGGAAAATAGACACGTTAAGAATAAACAACAAAACTACCAAATACATTCAATTAGCCCGTTTAAAGCCATATATCTTATTTATTATATTTTTTGAACAGCCATTTAATTATTTAAAGCGATATATCTAGTTTGAACATATTTATTGAATTCGGATTAAGTTTCACTATCAAACGTGAAAGCTATCACTTTGCAAAGATGACCTTCCAACAACCTCATTCGAGCCGTCCAAAACCGCACTTTGCATTTCTTTTAATTTGTTAATGGTAAATGGACTTTCTTGTCTCGCAACTCGCATGAAATAGTAAAATACTTAAGAGTAAATTTTGGATTTTTGTAAATATGATTTGTCGGTTACCTTAATTTTGGTAAATTATTTTTAATTTTATTATTTTAATTACTATAGTTTTAAAATTGTTTCAATTAAATCCAACAATGATAAAGTAGAGAAAAACATTCTTTTAATATTTTCCAAATAAACTAAATGATTGCCATAAAAATAAAGGAAAACATTCTCTTAATGTTTTCCGAGCCGATCAGAGATGCGGGTATGTTGATCAACTCCCTGATAGAACCCATCACTAATATTGGCCGCCCACACCACTCCATAACCAATCTCCAAACCCGGATTGCAAAACAACAATGCGGAAAATGTTCTGTAGAGACTTCCTACCCATACACATCGAACATATCATCAAATCTAATTGAACTCCCTTGTGAGTAAGTGCAACTTTGGAAGGAACGCGGTCA
This sequence comes from Tagetes erecta, assembly GCA_030867185.1. Lineage (NCBI taxonomy): Eukaryota > Viridiplantae > Streptophyta > Magnoliopsida > Asterales > Asteraceae > Tagetes > Tagetes erecta. The sequence continues at coordinate 13,926,238 of CM061494.1, forward strand.
AGCCTAGCTTTCCAAATAAAACACTGACACTAAGAGGAACCTGATGGAACCAATGAATTGGATTTAAGTCTACCGGGACACGGTTTAGTTGTAGGTTATTCCCAAGACTTTTAACCGAGGACATATTAGATGCATAAATAAAGCTAATTTATATATATACTAATTATCAAGGTCGGTTATGACTTTGGTACTTAGTTCTCAACTTGATGTTTATTACAAGTGTGCCATTGAGCCACTTTTTACATATATATTTTTTTAACTTTAACATATTTACGATAACTTTCGACTTTAACTAATTATCATTTTAGCTCCTGATGACTCGGTCAGTTTTTGACTTTGAACTTTTACTTTACTTTGACAAACGTATGACTTCAACCCTTCGGATTTGATTTAGTTATCGTTTTGACCTCTAAGTTTTTATATTTCTTTGTCTTTTAATATGTGGACACATTACGGGTTTGCACTATGCAGTACGAAACATGAAACATTTTTTTAGCAACGCATCTGACAAAATCACATAAGCAAGCCCGGCTGCGTGACCTGGCCGCAGCATCGCGCGGCCCGGTCTTATATCTAGTTTACACCATATGATAATGTCTATTTGTAGAGAGGAGATATAGCATTCTAGCTTGGGCAACAAAGTTTTTTCCTGTATTAGTATAGTTACAAAAATTATTTATCATTATTGTGTAGTTTAAAAAGTATTTATCAATATATGTAGTTTTTTATCTTTTTTTATTTTTAACTGATATTTATTTTTACCTGATATTTACTTTTTCATATATTTTTTTAAACAACAACCCCACAAACATAAAATTTACAATCACTCTCCAAAATTATCGTTTGCAGCATCAACAATATGCAAAACAATCTCCGACTTTATTTTCTTTTTGCATAAAAATTAAAATACAAATCTGCAAAAAATAAAACGGAATGCGCAAAAGCTAGTCATTTGTAAGCATTTTTCTTTCGTCATTTTCTTTGTTATTTTTTTGTTCTTTTCTTTCTAATTGTTTTTTTATTTACAACTTTACCCGTGATGACATAAAATTAACTAGACTGCAACATATGACGCATATTACTATTTTTAACAAAGCCACAAACGTTGGTCGTTGGGAACGGCACATTACCTTCCCAACTAAGATCCGACTGTAGCATACCAGCATCGCACTACCCAAGTCACGAACTTAGTTATCGCTTATTATTGAATTTTTGGCTTTTTTCAGATTTTATTCTTGTTTTTGCATATTTTTATTTGAAGTATTTTTTAGAACAAAAAGACAAAGTTAGATATTGTTTTTGCGAAATTTTGACGATGCAAAAGAAAATTTTGGAGTTTATTTTTTGATATTTATGCTTTTGAGATTTTTTGTTGTAAAGATATAAAGGAAAAGTATATTTTGGATTAAACTAAAAGGGATAAAGAAAACTACTAATAATAATGAAAAATATTTTTCAAAGTACACTAAAATGATAAATAGTTTTTGTAACTAAACTAATTAATATGAGAAAAAAACTAAACAAATTTGTCCCCTAAGATAACCATAAATGTGCCAATACAATGATTGGAGATTTGTCCAATCTAACAAATTAGGGGTGTACGCGGTCCGGTTTTTACGGTTTTTGGATAAAACCGTAACCAAACCGTTACTCGCGGTTTTTTACCATTAAAAACCAAAACCGAACCGTTTAAGGTAAAAAACCAAACCTAAACCGAACCATACGAGCGGTTTGGTCCGGTTCGGTTTCGCGGTTTGAGCTTTATATTCCAAGTTTAATAGCTCTAAAAACATCCCAAAATCTTATAAAAATCTTATAAACTTTCAAAAGTACTGGTATTGAAATTGATTATATATCTGAATATTGCAAGATTACCTGTGTTGTAACAATATAATGATATATATACTTACGTATTATATTATATATATAATATAATGATACATATAATATAATGATACATATAATGATATTTTATATATATGATCGATATGCTAGTTATGATCTATTTTAGCACCAACAAAATAATACATGTTATAATACTTTACTTACAAAAACTCATATATGAGATCTAGTATATACATATAGAGACACACACACACACGTGCGCGTACAGTCCGGTCCGGTTTTTTACAAACGGTTTTTGGTATAAACCGTAAACCAAACCGTTCATAACGGTCCGGTCCGGTTTTTTACGAACGGTTTTTTTATAAACATAAACCGCCCGTGAAACCGAACCGTTGAACGGTTTGGGCGGTTTCGCGGTTTGAAACCGAACCGTGTACACCCCTATAACAAATGTCTCCACTCTCATATTATCCGACAACGTATTTATTTGATACAAAATGAGCAAAATTATGTTCTAAATGCCATAACAAGGCTAATGTAAATTGAATCATTCAATAATTAAACATATATCTTTAGAATTAACAAGCATAAATGTTCTTGCTTGTGTAACTTTAGGATGAAGTAATTAAGACTTAAGACACATGATAATTTCAAAAGTGTCACTAAGCCTGGTTTGATAAAATAAAGTCTTCAAACATATGAATAATACATAAAAAAACAGTAATTGGGTTTCTATTACATTTGATAAAATATGTCACATATTATTTATTGGGTCACTTTTTCTTTTTCTGCACTAGGTTGTCTCGGACTGTCCGTACATTGCAACTTGCATGATTATTATTATTATTAATACTTTAATAAATAAGAATTTGACTTAAAAAGGCCTTCTAGACTTTAATTTGTACACATTTGCATTAATATTAAATAGAAAACGCTAAATAAATATTTTATTTTAGAAGATTGTCTTATATAAGTATTTGCCGTTCATAAAAAGAAGATGATTGTCTTACGTCATTAGAATATTTATAGATCAATTTTCAAAAGAAAATTTATCATTATTTAAGTACTATGTTTATTATCGGGTTGGACGGGTCAGGTTTTATGTATATATGTGATTTTGTCACAAGTGTTAATAAAAATAAAAAAAATTTCAGCTCGCATATGTTACGGTGTAATATCGTAATGCCTTACATATTAAAAGACGGAGATATATATCAAAACTTAGAAATCAAAATAATAACTAAGTAAAAGTTGTATGGTCAAAGTCTTAATTAAATATATATCAAAGTGAAGTAAAAGTTGAAAGTTATAAATTAGTTAGATGTCAAACTAATAATAAGTCAAAATTAAGGATTAAAATTATGATTAGGGGTTAACCTTATAAATATGACAAAAGTAAGGAAGAAAAAATTAAATGGAGTGAAGGCGAACTTGTAAATTATACGGTTGGTATCAACGAATTTGTAATTAGAAGTTTAGGAAATTCTTTTAATAAAAAGATACGTATAGATATCTTTTGTAAAGTATGTAATTACAAATTACAAATCCGTATAACAACTTCAATTTATTTATTCAAAATTCATTTCTATTCTTTATTAACGTGAAAGATACGTTGATAACAAGCTTCTAGAGTTCTACGAAATTACATTTCAAAGTATTTAGCTTTATTTTATTTTATTTTGCAAAATGACATCTAATAAAAATCTTTACTTGTGGCATAATGTTAATATGACTTAAGTTTTCATAGGATGATTCGAGTTTAATCCCACTTGTGTTATTTTTGGTGATTTTAGACAATAAAGCTTGTTTTTTGCTACCATCCGACTTCGTTGAGCCTAAGAGTTTTATATGACATAGTTAAATGTTTTTGTCCGGTTTTTCCTAAAACAGTTGTTTGCCGAATTTTGACTCTGGCTAATATGACTCCTAAGGAGGGTTCTGGTGAGTCTCAGTTGCTTTACAGTAATGAGGTAGTCTCAATGCCAATGAAAAATACCTATTGGTGTTAGAAGCGAGATTTTAATATCGATCTTTACACATCTTATGTGTCAATCATAGACAGTTGGTGGTACTAGTCTCTCATTTTTGGTTTATCTTGTTTTCATGTTAATCGTTTTTGCTTTTTCCTAGTTCCTTTTTTTATGTCATTTTGTTCTATTTCTTAGTTTTTTGGTAACTCGTTCTCAATGAAATGAAATGTCAACGTTGTTGGTGTTATAAATAGTGTAATTAGTAAATTACAAAACTTGGGGCAGCTCGTGGATGTTGATTGTACGAGTCCCACTTGTGATTGAGCCACCGTCCTGCCTTTAAAGTCCTAAAAACTTCCGACTTTCAATCACTCACCATATTTTCTTTTTCTTTTATAAATATTGAATAATAATAATAATAATAATAATAATAGCAATAACGATAAATACTAAATTCACTCACCATATTTCTAGTGTTGTAGCTTCAATGCTTATTTATAAACTGCTGTGTTCCATAAAAAAACTTGGTTTAACCGATTCACTGTTGAAATCTAGTCTAAAATATGACATATATAAGCTATAAATAGACATGTCACAAAACTTGAAATAAAATCATAATGCAACCAGTTCATTCAGTAACACTTAGTCCAACCTAGAGGTGCACAAAATAACCGGTTCAATAACCGAAACCGGTAATTAACCGATTGAGGAATAACTGGTTAGGGTATTTTTTTAACCGCAGGTTCGTAACCGATTAGGGATTTTTTATGAATAACTGGTTATTAACCGGATTTTAACCGATCCACAGGTTAACCGAGAAAAAAACCCGAAAAAAATAATAAAATATTAGAAAAAACCGGTTAAAGTAAAATAACCGAAAATTTTAAAAAAATCTGGTTATTAACCGAACTGGTTAAAGCGAATAACCGATTTTCTCAATAACCGAAAATAACCGGTTAGGGTATTAAATAACCGGTTAACCGAAATTAACCGATTTGTGCACCTCTAGACTCCAACCAATAGCAGTTCAAAAGAGGTGAACCGGACCAGTTACCTAACCGGTTCCTGGTTTAACCGATCGTACCGGCGGGTGCGTTTTTTAAACAATTGATAGCAATAAAAAAAGTCTAATCTGAAACGCTTATTTGTGAGGCCATTTGGGCTAGTCCAAGTTTTCAAAGAATATCTAAAGTTCCAAACAAAGCCCGTACCGCCGTACGTAATTGTATAAGACCTATTTTGCGTCACCGCTATTATGTACATGTTTTCTTTAGTCATTAACAACTAGCTTAACGCCGCTGTGTATCACACGAGTTTAAAAAAAAAATAAAAACGCTTTTTCTTATAAAAAATACATGTAATATATAGATGTAATAAGAAATTTAAATCCCACAAGGATTATAATTACTTTGTAATCCACTGTTTAACATAGATAATAGAATATATTAAAAAACACGTGTAATATAGATGTAATTAAAAACCTATTTCAACCGAACTGGTTTGACTATTTGAGTTCAACTTCCTGTTGACCAAACCGAACCAATTTACAGTGTTAAACTGATTCGCATAACTAACTTTTATTGATCGCATAGTTATCATATCTCTTAATGCAATTGAACTGCTATTAGCGTCATGATGTGTTTACTTATATAAAACCAAGCCATAGCAGCCGCAACTCACGGGTAGTTGTGACTTAAGTGATCAACAAGCATACATATATATATTGTCAATACAACACACAATTAAAGGCCAGAGAAAGTAATTTGAACACATTTTACACAGTTAAATGTCATGCAACTAACCCCTTCCGCGTTGAGGATGCTTCCTTCTCCATTCCCATGGCTTTTCAGGGTCGGACAAAGCCCATAAACCGATTCGCTTAGCCCGAGCCTTTTTCTCCCACTGATATCAAACCAACAAATCCGATAACATAACACAAAAACCCTCCTGTATGTTGATATCATACCACATTATATAACTTAATTAAAAGAGGTACTCAATCACCTTGGCTAACTGTGGTCGTTTGTCATATGCAGTAAAATGCCACGCGAGTCCTTTTTTCAACAGTTTTTTCTGCGAGTTTCATAAAATATGTTACATTACATCTGTTATGTAGGATTAATCTTGACGGGTCAACGGGTTATGAATACGGGTCGTTTTACGGGTCGTTTTATTATTTAGTTTGCTTTATTTAGTTGTTGAATAATAAAGAAAGACGTGGGTTTGACCGAGTTCTATGAGATTGAACGTCCACGTTTCTCAATAGTGTAATTGATTTGGTCATTGGTTGACTCCACTTTATATGGTGGACGTTGCATGTTTCCGTTAGAGTATTTAGAGTCATGTAGGCTATATATATAGCCATAAGCTTTATTGATTGAAGTGTGCTTTTATTCTATTTTCTCTGTTAGTATTAAACTTTCACTTCCTTTACATCCAATTTCTTCCAGTTCATAATTATATACGAGACTTGTGAGTGTGTTTTATTGGCCTGAAACCAACATTTGGTATCAGAGCTTAAGGCTCGAGAAGAAGAGTTCGATTTCATGTGAATCGCATAAAGAAGGCGTGAAGACCGGCTGCTACAGCAGCAAAGACCGTAGACCGTCGCCGAAAGAAAGATACCGGCGAGAAGAAGACCGTTGCTAGAAAACATTTTCTGGCGTGAGACCGAGAAGACCGACAAGCCGTAATTTTAGACCGAAAGATTGAGCAAGAACAAAGGCGGCTGAAAGAACTAGACCGAGACCGAAGGTGGTGACCGAAACAGACCGGTGGTTTGCATGACAAAGAAAGACCGACGAAAAAATAAAAATCCAGACCGTAGAGTTGATCAAGAAGACCGAGAAGAGAAGACCGAAAAGCTTAAAAGAATGGCAGGAGATGGAAAAGAAATTATGGTTCGTGATCAAGGTAACAATGTACCTTTTCAATGTCCAAAATTAACCGAGACTAATTATACTACTTGGTCAATCATGATTGAAACTGTGTTGCGGGCGTACGGAAATTGGGATGCTATCACCGAAGATGAGGTTGATGAGAAGAAGAATTATACCACTAAAGGTATAATTTATCAAACTTTACCGGAACATGTTCTCTTGCAGGTTTCTAAGCACAAGAATGTGAAAGATGTTTGGGAATCAATCCGGATTCGGTATCTAGGAGCCGATCGGGTGCAAAAGGCAAGGTTGCAAACCTTAAGAAACGAATTGGCAATGCTCAAGATGAAAGACAATGAATCAATCAATGACTTTGCGGGTAAGATGAGTACCATTATTGCAAAGTTCAAAAGTCTTGGTTCGTCTCTTGATGAGGAGGTGATTGTAAGAAAGTTTCTCAATGCGGTTCCAAAGAAGTACTTGCCAATTGTAGCTCCCATTGAACAATATTCGGACCTTGCAACTATGACATTTGAAGAAGCGGTTGGAAGGGTTAAAGCTTATGAAGAAAGACTTGAATGTCATGAGCCGAAGGATGAAGAACAAGGACGACTCTTGATGGCCAATGAACAAAAGTACGGTTATGGGGAGAGTAGTGGACGTGGAAGAGGTCGTGGAAGGAACTTTGAAAGAGGTGGAAGAGGCCGAGGACGAGGATCGGGTCGAGGTGATAAAAGTGGTATTCGGTGTTATGATTGTGGAGACTTTGGGCACTTTAGCTATGAGTGCACAAAGTGGAAAGGAAAAGACAACGAAGCCAACTTGATCGAAGAGGATGAACCGGCGTTACTTTGATGAAGAAATGGGTCAAGATTAAGGGGGTGAATGTAGGATTAATCTTGACGGGTCAACGGGTTATGAATACGGGTCGTTTTACGGGTCGTTTTATTATTTAGTTTGCTTTATTTAGTTGTTGAATAATAAAGAAAGACGTGGGTTTGACCGAGTTCTATGAGATTGAACGTCCACGTTTCTCAATAGTGTAATTGATTTGGTCATTGGTTGACTCCACTTTATATGGTGGACGTTGCATGTTTCCGTTAGAGTATTTAGAGTCATGTAGGCTATATATATAGCCATAAGCTTTATTGATTGAAGTGTGCTTTTATTCTATTTTCTCTGTTAGTATTAAACTTTCACTTCCTTTACATCCAATTTCTTCCAGTTCATAATTATATACGAGACTTGTGAGTGTGTTTTATTGGCCTGAAACCAACATGTTACGCACGCATATGATAGCAAATGAATTACCTGTACAAAGACGCCATCACAGTAAACATCTCCAACACAACGATGGTAGTGATCCTCATCGAAGACTGATATTTTTAAACACTTTCCGTCTACTATCTTCACTAGCTCATCCTTGGCTTCTTTCCCATAAGGCATTCCCAATTCCGGAGCATCTATTCCCCTGACTCGCTCATAATACACAAACATTACAATTACACACATTTGGATTTGAACCAAACGCCTTTATAAAAATACCTGAGTCTAATGCGATACTTTCGAGCTAGAATTTCCACATTTTTTATTTTTAGTATCCTGTGTCAACTAGCATGCTTTAGAAACAGTTTCCATCAAAATAAAAAAGAATTAATTAATATTATGTATGAAGAAGATTAGATGAATAAATACTGATAGCCTGCATCTATAATCTGCTTCTGCAGTGCTTTTGCATGAGTGAAGTTCCTCTGGGCGCGTGCCTGGTTGCGCTCAACCGCTGCCATAAGTACGTCATGTGGAACGAGAGATGACTCACGAGCATTTGCTGTATCAACATAGACTTTCAGACCATCCCCATCTGGCACTGTCTTTCCATCCACCTACGTGCATTCGCAAAAGTATTGAGAAACCAAGTTTGAAGTTTGTAAAGAGTGAGTGTATGTTATAGGAGCTTATTCTTACACGAAGCGTGTGTAACTCATACTTGGGGTCATCCTCAATCGTTGGAGCTTCTTCGGCAGCCGTGAGTTCATCAAGTGAATAAGGAACCGGCAGCCCGTAAAATCTCAATAAGCCCTTACAAATTAAACATCAATAAAATTAAGTGAATCAAACTCTTTACAAAAGTCTGTCACCTAGTTGCTAAAGATGACAATGTTACTTATGAGTGTTTGTATCACATAAAAATAGTCCAATCATAAAACTTGGTTTTTTTCGTAAAATTTAAATTTCATGACCATAGTTTTTTTTCATAATATAATGACATGTAAACGTGCAAAAAGCTACACTGCAGACATGTTCCTACTAAAACCAAAACTTTGGCTCTTAGGAGACACAAAATTACTACGTACGGCCTACCAGTTGTTAAGAAAATCCCCACCTCCGAGCGAGGAAACCGAATGTATTCAGAGTTAACGGGATAAACTTAATTGGTTTTAAAAAGTGGGAGTATTGGATCTTAACGGTCTCGGCTATATGTTTTTGCCGCTATCGGTTCCAACTTATGAAATATGTGCTGGCGGTCCCAACTTTTCATTGTTACCAATAATGAACCGCCGTTAGAAAAATTCTATTGAAATGGCGCTTCAATTGGATGTTTACACCTAACAGTGTTTTAATCGGATATACAAATTTTGTAGTTTGAAGCACCGTTTCGAGGTAATTTTACGTCAATTATTGACTCTTATTCTCCTTCCGATCAAAAGTCTTAATACATCAGTTTGTAATTAAAAAAAAAAGCTTAACAGCGTTAAAAATTATTTAACTAAAAGTTGAGACCGGTGACGTACATGTTTCAGAAGTTAACACCGATGACAGCAAAAAAAATAGTTAAGACTATTAAGATCCAACGCTCTTAAAAAGTGTCATCCAAAGTCCAAACAAGAAGTTTATATTTTGTTTAATCATCTAAAATGGGATTAGAGAAGAAATTAAAGTTACCTGAACATCAGGTGTTTTGTGATTGCGAAGGGTTTGAACTATAAGTGATGAAGCTTGTTGAGGTGTAGTTGGTGGAGGTTGTGATTCCCTCCATGCTTTTGCTAGTTTCCTATACCTTCACAACACACACACACTTCCAATTAATTTCAAAAACTAAAGCAAGTAAATTAAGTAAGGGTAATTAATTTTGTTGAAAAGTACTAATAAAGTTACCATTTGATCTGAGCTTTTTTAGATGAAATGACATATGCACTCAAACCATCAGGTAGCTGGGAAGTGATTTCAAAGTTATGAAGGTGATGGGCAAGTGATGAAACACCATCATCGGTTGTTTGTGGCTCGGAGCAACACAAAAACCGCAGTGCGTTACCCATCGTTGCAGCAGCAGCAGCAGCTGCTTTGGATTTTCAATTCGATACTAATTATAATTAACTGACTGAGAAAGTGAAGGGGAAATTATTGTGTGTTTGTGGTGGGGTTCGGTGGGTGGCTGCCATCATAAGAAACGACAAGTGGTTATTATATTTTACTAACTTTTTTCTCATTACTTAACACACTAACCTAAACACCTACATTCCTACTGTTCTAAAATCAGTTTTAAGTTTTAACTAACTTTAGGTAGTTTTGTAAAAATCGGTCTAGACAGTCGATTAATCAGTGATTAATCGGTAATCAATGAATTACCTTGTCGATTTTCTAAAATCAGTCCATTAATCAGTAGACGGTCTAGGCGGTCCTAATCGTAGTAATCGGTCAACAAAAGTCAAAGCATTTTAATGGGTTTTAAACCTTCGGTTTATCGACCCGGTTCATAACCCATGGATTATAGTCCTTAAATACATAACCTTAGGTGTTAATTTCACTTTTCACGATCAAAACTTAGAATTTTGATGTATTTTAAAGTATTAAGTTCGCATCAGTGTGTGTGTGTGTATAAAACTGAAATTTACATATAAAAATTCAAAATCCATGAATGTGGAAGTATTATATTCATATCAATGTGTGTATATATGTATAAAAATGAAATTTACATATAAAGCACCAAACCAATTAATTACGATTAATCTCGATTAATCCCGATTCTTAGCTCCAAGGTACCTCACCGCCTAACAAATAGAACATATGTGTTCTTTCTAAAAGATCATAACAATGACAAAAAAAGTGCAAGATAATTAAATATGTTAGTGTAAAACATTCCAACAATTAACAAGTGTGACACGGAACTGAATGCCAACTCATAATCAACGAGCTCGACATCCAACACTTGTTCGGTAGTTAAATTGTCAAGTGAGTTTCTCATGGTGTCGAGATTTCCAACTTAAATGCAAATGTGTCTCAATTTTGAATAAATCTTGTCTATCACATGGTACCTATCTCATCTTATAGAGATAAGAAACGTGTCATGAATGTTTAACTAATAAGATTGAATCCCATAAATTAATTTGTCATAGCTTACTTGGTACATAAGGAGCAGGCTCCTTAGCAAGCCTAGAGATCACGGGTTTGAATATCTTCATTGCCATTTTTTTTAATTATTTTAAGAGTAAATTAATATTTTAGTTCATGTGTTTTAATACTTTTAACAAGTTTAGACTCACCTTAACAGTTTCAGTTCTTGTGATTTTTATTTCTAACATAAATGGTCCTGATCAATAACTTTATCCAACTTTTTGTTAAATATCTCCACGTGCCCTGCACATGAGGGTAAAAATGTCAATTCTCCCACTCTTTATCTAGGCCAACATATTTTTATTCAGTTGCATCTCAAAAAGAGTGGAGGAAATGATATTTTTACTCCAAACGTGAGGGAGACTTAACGGTAATTTGTATAAAGTTAGTGTTGGAGACCAATTTTCTTAAGTATATGATACTTAACCTACATATAAGTTTTATTAAGTAGGTTCGGTTTTTACGGGTCGTTTTTGCAAAACCCAAACCCGAACCTAAATTTAGGTTATTAAAACCAAAACTCAAGGTTTCTGTTTGGGTTTGATTTTTAGGTTTCATGCACACACCTAGTATTTAGCTCAGTTTACACTAATCATATGTTAAATCAATGCTTGTTAAAAAAATGTATATTCGTTTTAAATGGTCTCAAATATCACCTTTTGGTTTTTGTTGGTCCCAACGAACGAATTGGTTGGTAACGGTTCTAACTTTTATCACTTTGACAACCAACATACCTTCGTTATTTTTCATAACACCGTTAAGTTTTATTTTAATTCCAAAACGACGTTTAGGTCTTTTGATCTGATGGAGAATACATGTCGATTGATGTAAAAGTTATTTCAAAATGGTGCTCGGAACGATAAATTTTTTACATCCGATTGAAACATTGTTTCTTTGGAGTCAGTTTATATGCCGCATATTACCCATTCTTAGAGGTGCAAAAAAAAATCTGAACCATTTCAATTACCGAAGCCCGGTTCTTAGTATAACTGGTTATACAAGAATCAAATCGTAGGTTATGAATATGTTATAATATTTATTCCAAATTCCTTGTTCCAAAAGAAACGGAACCGGTTTTGCAAAAAAACCGGTTCCTAAATAACAATATGTTTTAATGTTATTATTTATTTAATGTTTTAAGAACTATTGATCTTATAATATTTTGCATTTTTAATCTTATTACTTATTTAGTTATATATATATATATATAATATGACCATAGACTCCATAATGACATATCGGCATACATATATACATAGTGATAGTGTGATAGAAATTAAACATAAAGTCTGTTATTCTTCTATAGTGCTGATCAATCAAATGAACAATCTCATTTGTGTAAATGAAAGCCCAATAAAAAAATGCCACTTTTTATTCTTTATGTAATGAAAGCTCAGTAGATTTTGTGTTTTTTATTTTCAATGAAAGCCCAATTGAGATTACAAATTTGCAGCAGGTAAGCTCTCCAGCCCAACCATGAAAAAAACCCGGCTTTTTAAGAACTAGGACCGGTTCTCTATAACCGAAACCGGTTACATATGTTCTAGGTTTTACACCAAAAACAAGTTCTAGAGCCGAAAGAATTGATACCCTTACTGCCTACATGAACTAAAACCGATTCTAGAACCATAACCGATTTAAAAAAATGATTTTTGCACCTCTACCCATTCTATTAAAATTTCATTTCTTATCTTTTTTTAGTTCTTAAACCTTACCCTATAATTATATAGGTTTACTATATAATTGTATTGTTATACAATTGTGCATCTATAGCACTAAACCAACACAATTATAAGATAAAATAACATACTTATAACCGGTAAAGAAAAGGTTTTACCTTTTTATATTATTTACCGGTGAAGAAAAGGTTTTACCTTTTTATATTATTTAGTTATCTACATGTTCTAATAATTGAGTAACTCATCTATATGTCAATAATTTAACTACTTCACATAGAAATTTGCTTAGGTGTCATGCTTTCATTTAATTTGATGCATGATTTTAAAGCGGGGCATGGTATGCTCCATATTCGAAATAACCCGATATAATCATATAATAATAGCAGTTATCATGAATTATCTATTAAGTCGATATGTTCAAATAAATTTTTTTTCAATTATTATGATTTATCACTTAACCCGATATGTTCAAATAAAATATTTACCAAGTATCGTTAATTATCTCATAACCCGATATGCTCAAATAAACAGTTTACTAATTATCATAAATTATCTCATAACAGATATATTCAACTAGAAAAATTATCAATTATTATAAATCATGTCCTTTATTTTAGTATATGATTTTTGTTAGGAAAATATTTGTAAATATCCAAACCGATTTAATAAAGATATGTTATAAATAAATTTAATTAAAACATATAAAATTAAAATATTGTGTAATACACGGGTACTAATTTAGTGTTACATTATATATGTCTTTTTTTTTATTTACTTCAGTTTATATTATATTATCTTTAAATTCTTTAATTTCAATTCATTTCTCTATTATTCATCCATTCTTAATTAGGGTAATAACATATTTGTAACTGGATGCCTTAGATCTCACGGGTAAATTAGGGCTGGCGTATCGTGTCAGACACGACACGATAAGACACGAACACGATAAGGTCAAACACGAACACGACACGATAACTTATCGTGTCATTTTTTTCAAACACGAACACGATAAAAAGCAGGTTACACGATATGACACGATAAAAACCCAATTTTAAAAAAATTAAAATTTTTAAAAAAATTTATAAGTCTTAAATAATAAATATGACTTAATATGATAATTCTTAAGACACAAAACAATAAAATTACATAAAAATAGTATTTATCCATAATAATAATACTTGATAAACGAATATGAAAAAAAGATTAAAAGTCTATTAAAGTCCATCTCCACCTCCATTCTCCACTAACATTTCATATAAATAAATATTAATAGGTGACCTATCGTGTTAACAGATCTTTAACCTGTTAAGACACGATAATTACCGTGTCTTTATCGTGTTAACCTGTTAATGACACGGCACCTGTTAAGGTCAAACACGAAACCTGTTAATTCTGTATCGTTTCGTGTCGTGTTATTGTGTCCGTGTCAGAAATTGTCAGCCTTAGGGTAAATACCAGTTACATACCAAACAATAGTGCATTTTTAGGACGGTGTGCTAACACTTTTCTAATAAATATGGGATTGGCATTATACATATCCGTCTCAAACCCGTCTTGTTGCCATTAACAACTACCATGAACATAGATCATGGTATTTATTATAAAGAAACACGAAATAATAACGTTTAAAACTTTAAATGTTAGTGTTTCTTTATTTGTTTGATTAAATTTAAACAAATCCGATGTTGACGAAAAAATTCTGTAAGTTCGTCTTACATGTTTGAACACGTGATCTTATTTGTTGTTTCTTTCTTTGTAATGTTGTGGCTAACATATACCATATCATACCTAACTTTTCCTTCATTTGATTGGTCTTCATGTAGAAAATAGGACCGCTACATGATAGTTATTATATGAACTAGTTCTATATATATATGGTTGAAACACTTTATTTTTTAACTTCAATAATAGTATTTAATTTATTTTTAAATATCCATGGAAGCAGGGTCGGTTCTATCAATCGTCGAAATCTGCTGAACCTTGACGTATAAAATATTCAGGCCCTAAAGTCTAAAGCTAACAACTCCTTACAGAATTATGATAACTGACAAAAACTTAAACCCCAAAATCTAAAAGTATAACCAAAAATCCTAAATAAAAATAACTAAACCCACAAAATTAAACCGAAAACGAAACAAAAAACTACTCAGAAGCTAAGCCTAAAAACTAAGACTAACACTAACTCTTGAATGCTAAATCCTAAAAAGAAATTAAATAAAAGAAATTAAGTAAAAGAAGAAGAGAATTTAAAGGAAGAAAAAATGCAAAAAATACACGTTTATCTATTTATCAAACTGAAATTAGATCTAAAAAGGTTGTAGTTTATGTGGTTAGATTGCTGAAAGTTAACACTTCGACGAGTATACATAAATTACACCACACCTCATTTATAATTTTTAAACCTAAAATCTATTACTCTAAACACAAATATATTAACAATGAAGGACATCTAAATAATTATTTTGTTTTTAACGATTACTAATGGAGAAACCACTAATTACGAACTTGAATTGAGCCGTATAGTACAACTATCACAATATCTTATCGTGTTATGGTTTCCAGGAAACTTCATGATAGGGACACGTAGAAACATAAAACTTTTTGTTAAAAGGATCTATGCAACCGCTAAAAGATTCTCATAATATTTAACAAGAAATTTATTTTAAAAGATATTTCAAATTCTTAATTATGCTACAAAATGTAACACTATTAATGTAAGCGTCTACTTACTCTAACACACCATCGGAATATTTTGACCATCTCTATATGTCTCATGCGTATAGTTTTATATGAAACGTATAGCAAAAACTATATGAAATAAAAGAAAAATCAAGAGTCTGTCAGAGAGCTATTGCAAAACAGTGGCGGATCTTGAACGTTTGTAGTACGGGGGTGAAAAATCACATGACCCATAAATTGTATTTTACACAAGGGCGAAATCAATATATATACGAATTTAAGGTATCGGTGCTAAAATCAACACTTCTATCGAAAAAACGTGCGGGGCTGGCACCTATTCCCCGGCCCCCATAAGGATGCGCCCTTGATTGCAAAAAGAGATTAGCATAACTAAAGGTGTACGAGCAAAGATTCAAAGGATAGTTAGAGGGCAATACTCCTCATCTAACCCTATATGATGGGATTAATATATGGCTCATATACGAGGCACTAGAGATAAGTAGATTTAACGGTTGTCAGATGGTTAGACTTCATATGACGTTAATTATATAATAGGGTTATACGTCTCGTATAATTTCATACGTCTCGTATAAATTCAAAATGTAGTTAGAGGCCATACATCTTATATAGCTCCTATGATAAGGCAACTAATCATTTAATTACGTCTTAGATTCATCACCATTCACCGTATCTATGTTTTGGATCTATTGTGGACCGGATTTAAAACCATCTTTTTACATTTATCTAGAAAAATAGAAGCTTGCGCGCAAAGTAACATGTGGTTGTTTGCAACTTTTTTTCTATATTAAAACATATCAACATTCACTTCCCTCTCACTCACACACTTTCAAGTTTCAACAACACAAAAACCTTCTAAAAATGGCTTCCAAAAGAGGTCAAATCAAGATCAAGATTTTCAAAATCATCTCTAAATTCATCAAAGATTTAGCAATTGGGCTCGCCGGAAAAGCCATGAAAGCTGCCGGAGATGGAGGAAACAGAGGAGGCACCTGCAGCCGCTTTAATTCTCCGGCGACTGTAACTCCGACGATTTCAGCTACCGATTGTGTGCTCACTCAAATCCGTCCCGTAAATGGGAAGATTCAAATCGAAATTTACGAGATTATTGACGAATCGATGATCCGGGTTTTGGAATTGGGAGGAAAACAGAGGCCGGCGGCGGTGGAGGTTCTGGTGGGTGGTTTAATTTGATGGCCGGAGTTGAGAAGAAATATGATGTTTGTGATGATGGGTTGTAGGTAGTTGGTCTGGTTGTTACTTATGATTGATTAAATTAGGGGATCGTTATACTATGTTACATGTGGACATTTTTAATATGTTTTTTTTGTTTTATCTTTTTTATTGCGTCCATGAATTCTATTTTTTAATTTTAAAAATAATTTTTTAAAAACCAGTTTATTGAGGGGTTGTTTGTTTACCTCTTAATGGTTTAGTTTAATGCTTAACCATTCAGATCGTTTGTTTTAGAAAAAAAAAGCATCTGAATGATTCAGTTAAGTGCTGAATGGTTAAGAGACTAAGACATGCTGAATGAAACTGAATGGAGCATATACTAACTTTATACTCATCTGAAGTTTTACCCAACATCCTTCTCAATGATGGAACCTCTTAATGATTTAGACCTCTTCACGATTCAGCACTTAATGATTCAAATTTTGCCAAATATGCCTTGAATGTTCGAATCTTCAGAGGCAAAGTATCAACCAACTACTATAATATAAGAAAAGTTTGGTAATACAGTTTATGCAATTTTATTCATTAGAGATGTGTGACTCATTGCGTACAAAAAATTGGTTTTGAAATCACTACAATTTAAAACTCCCACAACATGATTGTTGCAACGTCAATGAACCACGGAAATCACCAAAAATGGATAATTTTACCCAGCTTTTTGCTAAAATAAAAACTTGTTTAGTCCATATTATATGGACACCGACTAAAATTAAGTGACTGATACGGATTACATGGCTAAATGACAGCTGGACATTTATCCTTCATCTCTAACACATTCCAACAGACAGTCCCACACGTGAAGCGACACGTCCACCATGATATGGGCTAAGCCAACATCCCCAAAACACAAATAGATGTTGGCTGACTAATACACCACCACCATATTTTATAGGTTATCTTCCGCAGCTTTCCGACGACGAATTCTGGCATTCATCAAAATATCCCTTTGAAACATTAATATATTTACAGTTTTACGTTAATTATGTCATTTCTAACTCGAGCACACTTAAAGTCATGACTAGTCCGGGTCTATATTTTAGCCGAACAATCGACCCATTCAGTATTTAAGTTGAGATCAGAGGAAATAAATGAAAAGAAACACAACATCGATCCTTGAAGTTCATCTTACATGGTTGAACGCGTGAAGGACGAAATAGAATCTTATTTGTTTTTTCTTTATTTGTAATGTAGTGACTAACACATTCCATATCTACTACATTTTCCTTCGTTTCATATTATTTGATTTGTCTCAATATATATTGGACCCTACAATTTAACTACTATGAAATAGGTCTATATAACAATATAACACTTTATTTTATAACTTCAATAATATTTTTAATGTATTTTAAATATCCATGGAAGATAATTAAACATGTTAAAAAATAGTATGTACGTGTAAGTATACTGATATAATCAATTGTTGTTTTAAAGCAAGAAACTACATTTTGATGCGACGATCGAGCATAACATTCAAAAACACGATATACGCTTTATCTTTTTATATGATACTAGATTATATCACGTGTGTTACACGAGTTGAATAACTAAAAATATGTCATGATTATCAAGCATAGTAAACAAAGAATCATATGACATGTAAGCATTACATTATAAATCATTAATTGTCATCTTTAGTATGTTTTCAAACACTAACAAAGATTGAAAACCCACATAGGAAAATTAGAAGCATGCTACATATATACTTGTTACTTATAAGCTTTATTCTGTTGACAATGATTTGTTATTTATTGCATTCTAAACAAAAGTTCAACAATCATGCTAAGAAAACCAACCTAAACTATGCTAATAAATATTATTTTATTAAATTTATGCGATGAATTTGAAAAACCTTATCCAAATAAGTTATTAAAATTTATCAACTTTTAAATCACTTAATTAACATATTTTTGGACCGAAATATATCGATATATTAATTGGTAACTGATACATTTACTAAGAATATGAAAATTATTTTTGGGATATATACTTTGGTAAATAATACGTTACTAAGAATGTGGTAATTATTTTTGTAATTGAAAGGGAAATATATTAGTTTGATGGTTGTATGTTTTACGATAGTAAGATGATTAAATATGTAATATTATGAGCGGGAAAATGATGTTAACAATAACTCAATTACATATCATATAGCATAAAAAATCATCTTTTATTAAAAGGTATAGATTTATATCTAGCTGTCCTTTATTCTTCCACTTGTTGTCTTATTATCCACTTGTGTTCTTTACTTGCTGTTTTCATTGTACTTGAGGGGTTTTAGCTCTTTATTAGGCCAGACATTGACATATTTAATGTAAATAAATTATATAAATTGCTATCCGTCATTAAATAAAAAATAATAATTTTGAACTAAAATGAGTGGGGTACAACTATCACGATGTGAACACATATGGTTTGCAACTTGCAAGAAACATCGTAGGCTGGGGTTATAAGAAAGTAACAACTTGCATGTTATTCATATTATAAGGACTTGACAACCGCTAAAGATTTTCATCATATTAATAATTAACACAAAACCAATTTAGAAGATATTTCAATCTCTTATGCTACAAAATGTAAGATACTTATTGTAAGTGTTCTATTATTCTAACTCACCATTCATATATTTTAAGATTTTTTATATGTCTCGTACTTACAACTCTACATGAAACGTATAATACAAAGTAACATATCTTTTTAAATATATTTATTATTATTATCTAGAAAAACTAAGCGTGCGCGCAAAGTAACATATGCTTGTTTGCAACTTCTTTCTATATTTATTAATACATAATTTCACATTCACTTCCCTCTCTCACTCAAACACTTTCAACAACACAAAGACCTTCTAAAAATGGTATCCATGAAAGTGGTGTTTGTGATGAGGGATAATCAGATTTGAGGATTGTAATGTACTCTGTTAAGTTGTTCATAAAACAGAGCATTTTTTTAATTATAGTGTTAATTTTCTTTTTTATATTCGTTTGAATAATATTTTTTTATTAAGAAGTGAGTTTTATTTGTGCGATGGAATTGACATGTGGATTTTGTCCATACAAAGTTAATGCTGTTTTTTTATTTAAAATGTTTATGACGCAACTTAATGTAGGTTTACTTGTTATTATGCTGTAAACTAGGTTAGATACCCGTGTAACACACGTATATAAAAAAATATATATTAAAATTAATATTTAAATAATCATGTATTTGGTATTTCTTTTTCAAACAGAAAAATTTAAGTTATTAAATATAGAAATCAAAACGTATTTGGCTCTATTTTACTGTAATTAAATATTTAGAAATAAAAACAATAACTTTATTTCTTCAAAAAATTTGAGTATAAATATATAGCTTTTGGAATTTAAGTTAAATTATAAATTTAATAAAACATAACAAAATTTAAATTTATTATTATGATGGCAAGATTATAGAAATTCTTTGTTAAACCATTAAATTTCTATTATATATATAAAAAATCTTTTAAGGTGCCCCCCCCCTCCCTTATTTATTGGTATAGGGAGATAAGCAGATTATTAGTTTTCATGATTTTAAAATGGCATGTTTAGAACATATTTTTTATAATATGTTCAGCTACAGCGTCTTTACTAGTGAGTTGTTTTTGGTGCGAATCAATTTATACTACCATCATCATGTCATTTACTTTACACATCCTTTTTGACCGATAAATACAAATATGAGGAAATATATATGTTCATAATTTATGTCATGTTCACATTTGACAGACGAACAATTATTTACACCACAAAGCCAAAGTGACATGTTAGTTGTCACTCTCTCCAAACATCCACATTACAAAATAACTGACTTAATTAGGGGAGAGGAGTGGTTCACGAAAAAACAAACGGGGAAGAATTAAGAAGATTGAATGCTCGCTGGAAGAGTGCTCTTCATGAGTCATGAGGACGACAAAAGGCCTTCATCTCGCACCCACACATCCCCTTCATCCACAAGGAGCCATACTCGTCTATGACATCATCGTCACCATCTCTTCACAACGTACCACTCCCTCCATGCTTACGGAGATTTTTAAACCTTCTTAAAATTTTCATAATTCTAATTTTCTATCATACGATTTACAAGCGTCTAGATTATGAAGATGAGGGTATTATGTAATGTTTTATAATGGAACATTTTTAAATATAACTAATAGTTGAAAATTAGATATGATTAAATAATATATTAAACTAATTAATTTATGATAATTGTAAACCTAGGTTCTTGATGCGTTCACTTGAACTTGATCAAAGCATATCCGATCTAATTCTACTTCCACCACGTATCACAGCTTTGTTTAATGGAGTTGATTAGTTTTATGAAACAAAATAAACTAGCATCGCAACCCGAGCTTTGTGATGCATCGACTAATTAAGACTTAGTTTCTTTTGTTCTTTTACTTCGACAAATGTTGTGCGTTGCGACGATGGTTTTGCATTTGTGACTTTGTTAGACACGTTACGCTGATAGCATTAACGTGATTAGCTCGCACGCACAACGTTTGCCACGTCAAGTTAATTAGGCTTGGATAAAAAAAAAGAATTATGTCTGTAACATTATTGTGTAAACATGACCGAACATTGAGATGACAAAAAAACTTAGAAAATGTAATGTGGCGAGCGACATGACGTATGTGTGACTTAGTTATACGCATTACGTGGATAAAATAGTATTATGTCTCGTACGTAACAAACTAACGGTCTAGCATTGTGTCTATCAGGTTAGAGTGTTTTTAGCTTCTTGTAAACTCTGTTTTATATCAAATAACATTGGCCGTTTAAAAAAACTAATATATTTATCGTTTTATGTTTCTTAAACATTTAAAAGTAACAATATACGTGGTTATCTACATATCCATTTGATAATTATAAGTAGTTGTTCTTTTAAAAAAAATTTCAACAATGAATTAAAGCATAAAGAAAAAAAATGATATGTAAAGTCAAAACATAAAAGATAAAATTATACTTTCTCCGTCCCATTAGAATGTCCACATTTCCTTTTTTATTTGTCCCATTTCAAATATCCACTTTTAAAATATATTGGTCAATTTTCAAATATACCCTTACAAACACAAAACTAACATAAACAAATAATATGATGGACCCACATAATATTTATTGATAAGGGGTATTATTGTTAAATTACAATAAAAAAACAATCATTTTATGTGTCTAAGACTTTGTGTTTTTCAAACTAAGACACTTATAATAAGACGAGAGGAGTATTAATGTATTATTATTTAAATAGTTAATACTTGGCAATCTATTGAAAAACAAACATATAATACACACAATCACACATCATATGACTGCCCATTTATATTTTAGCACTTCTAGAACTCCTAAACTTTAAGCCCCAAACGAAATATTTATTTATTTGTCAACTCTATTTAGCCAAATTTTATATGGGATGTTAAGAAAAAAACAAAAACAACCAAAAGGATTAGTTAAAAAAAAGGGTAAATTAATAACAAAAATTCTTAAAGAATTAATGGCTTAATACCATACGAGATCAACTTGAAAGTTTAATTTAAGTTGAAAATTTTATGAACATCTTAGGTGTTATTATATTCTCATTTCATCAAAAAATTATTTATATAAAAATAGAAAATAACAAAATACTTACGTATTTGTTACTAACAATTTAAATAAAAGTATAGTATAATCCATTAATCATTTAAGTGCATGTACTAAAGTTGACCGCCATATCCCAAGTATCCAACTTTTGGATGTTTTGTTGGATACATTTATTTATTTATTTATTTATTTTTAATAAGAGAGAAGATTGGGGGTAAAGTAACTTGTGTTAGTTAGCACCTACACATTTCTTTATATATATAAATATAAATACATATCCACATTCACTTCAAACAAACTCTTTCTGCAACACAAATACCTTCTAAAAATGGCATCCAAAATCACCCTTAAACAATCCCAACCCAAAAGAGGTCAAATCAAGATCAAGATTTTCAAAATGATCGCTAAATTCATCAAAGATTTAGCAATTGGGCTCATCGGAAAACCGATCAATGCTGCCGGAGATGGAAGAAACAGAGGATGCATTTTAAACTGCTTTAATTCTCCGGCGAGTGTAATTCCGGTGAAATCAGCTTCCAATTATAAATTCACTCAAAATCACCCAACAAAAGGGAAGATTGAAATGGATATATACAAGCTGATTGATGAAAGGTTGATCCGGGTTTTGAAATCGGGAGAAAAACAGAGGGCGCCGGCGGTGGAGGTTCCGGTGGGTGGTTTATTTTAAATGCCGGAGTTTTTTTGCCGGGAAATGTTGTTTATGATAAGGGATAGTTTTTCTGTTTGTACTCTGTTACAGGTGGGTTGTTCATAAAACAGAGCAATTTAATATGTTTTTCAGCTTCTTTTTTTTTTTTTTTTTAATATTTGTAGTGTAAATGTGTTTTTGTTTTTTTATTTGTTTGAATAAGATTTTGTTATTAATTAGTGGGTTTTATGTTGTGGGATGGAAATATGGAATTGCTTGTTTTTAAATTAAGTTTATTATATGGAAACATAGGGACAAGCTAGTATTGACCTTTGGATTGTGTGTATATGTTACGTGGGCTCGTTGTTGAATAAAGTCTAAATCAAGAATGTGGTCTTTTTATCATTACGTAGGCATTAATATAATATGTTTTCGAATAACTTGTTAGAAGGATATTATATTTGAATAGGATGATCTTAAATTAAAATTAGTGTAAACTACAGTTTTAATATTTGTATTTTGACATTTTTAATATATTTAGTTTTATCATAGTAAGACTAAACATGTTAAAAATGCCTAAATATAAGGACAAGACTACAGTTTAATCTTAAACGTATATTGAAACTAAATGAAATACATGCGTCACAACACTAAATATGGAAGTGAGTTATAAAAAGGAAAATACATTAGATTTAAAATATGATTTTCATGGAGGCTTCATGGTTTATTTGAAGGGTAAGAAACGACATCATCTTCAATTCAATATTGTAGAAGGTGTAGTGGTGGACAAAATCAAGGTTGCCGCGTTTTCATCGGTGAAACACATGACAAAGATAAAAGATATTGTGTGGTATATTTTGTGTAAAAACACCCTAGTTGTTTGGAGGAGTATTGGATATTAACGGACCTAACTATTAGTTTTTGGCCGCTACCGGTCCCAACTTTTGAAATATGTGCTGGTGGACCCAACTTTTATCATTTTGGCCACTAATGGACCCGCCGTTAAAAAAGTTAACGGCTTTTTTTTTTGAATTTCAGGTCTACGTTTTATGGTTTTTGATCGGAATAAGAATACGAGTCTAATGATATAAAAATTACATCGAAACGATGATCCAAACGACGAAATTTGTACATCCGGTTAAAGAACTGTTAGGTTTAAACACCCCGAAAAAGCATCGTTTTGTCATTTGGAGCACCGTTTCGATGTAAATTTTATATCAATCGACTCGTATTCTTTTTCCGATCAAAAACCTTAAAACGTCGACCTGAAATTCAAAAAAAAAGTTAACGTCGTTAACTTTTTTAACGGCGGGTCCATTAGTGGCCAAAATGATAAAAGTTGAGACCGCTAGCACATATTTCAAAAGTTGGGACCGGTAGCGGCCAAAAACTAATAGTTAGGTCCATTAATATCCAATACTCCGTGTTTGGATGTTTGGCTATTTAGAGAGTTCTTTATCGTTTTTTCAGTCTCCTAGTGTCTTGCTGGTAGGAATGGTTTATGTTATAAATAAAATCGTTGTTAAAAAAATTGTGAAGGTTGAATAATATTAAATAGTAAATAAAAAAAACTTAAATTCAAAATGGAACTGTCGACCGGGGTGATATGTCTTAGAAAGTGAGTTAGAATATTCAAAGTAGCTTTCATATTTTCATCCCTAATATTTAAAAATCAATATAATTTCTCTTTTTATTATTATACAATCAAGAATGGTAGCTTTTTAAATATAGAGATTTTTTTTTCCGCCATAAAATTTTCTCACTTCCATTCATACCAAGTTAACAACTCATAACCACCTTGTACAGTTGAGCATGCTACTTAAAAAAATTAACGGTAAGTTAGATAACTAACGGGCCAATGGTTCATTTTGTTTTCATATAAAACATAAAATTTTACGTAATATATTATGAGAATAAGAATGAACCGGAGCTATTAACAATGACAATATCAAACAACGAAAATTAGGCTTTACTTTAAAATATATTACGTACAAAGAGTCTACAATCTAAATCCAACAAGTTCCGGTCCGAATCATATAATACCGTACAAACATTCATGTCATTAGTCTACAATCTAAATCCAACAACTCATACACGTCATATTTTATTGCTAAATACAAATTTGTGGAAATATATTCGTAATTTACGTCACCTGTCCAGTTGTCACTCTCCATATATACACATTTATGTTGTAATATTTTCCAAATAATATATGATTTAATAATAAGTTGTATATTCTCTAAAAAGTCTTGGGTGAAAATGAACAAAATTGTGTTTCTAATTTTCTATCCTTTGATTTTCAAGCGTACGTTGAAATAATGAAAATAATAAGTTTTATTATGATGTAATATTTTTAAACACAATTAATACTTGAAAAATGAATAGGATAAATAATGGACATTATATACTTATTGAAAGGAAAACCTCATGAACAGTAAAAGGGCGATGTGGTAATTTTCGTTGTGAGGGAAGGGCATTTTTGTCATTTGATTTTGGTGTACAAGTGGGCTATAACCCTAAGAAGAACTCACAGATCCTTTCATAAATCACTTAATTTTTCTATCTTGCCTCACATTTTTCTTTCTCTACACGCCGGTCGGTGACCGCTGTTTCCTTCGAACTCCGGCAACGGCCCTATCCTAAGAACTATGTATACCGACGTTGGGGTTTAGACGGAGATGGGGTAGTCGTCGTTGGGTGGTGATGGTTATGGCTTCCGGTTATTACGGATGATGTTTGTTGATTTGTTGTTGTGGTATGTTTGTGGTGATTGTTGTAGATGTGTGGTTGTTGCCACTTTATTTTGGTGGTTGTTTTAGATCTGTAGTGATCTACATGGATCTATTTTAAGATTTGTATCAAACCCTTTTCTGGTTGTTGTTATAGATCTATGGCGATGGTTTGGATTTGTATCAAGATTTATGTTTTGGATTTTTGTGTTGCATGTGTCAATGATGATGATCTTTAACAAGTAAGTGAAATTAAACAAAACTAGAGATTTTCTGTAACTTGGCGAGGCAACCGTGATGGTATGCAGCCATGGCAGATTTATCATCTTTGTTTGATTTTTTACAGATCTGAGTCTCATAATTGTTTTATCTCCAGTTTTTCCCATTTGTTGTTTGTGAACCGTTTTGTAGATTGTATCAAAACCTTATATGGTTTTCAACATGTCAATGATGATGATTCTTTGTCTGAGACGCGCACGTTGTTGCCGGTAATGGTTGGTTGGTGACAGTTATACTGAAAAGGCGATGATGATGAAAGGGTGTGATTGTTCCCATGGCGTTGCATACATTGCAGCCATGTGATGCTATTGTATGGCACCCCTTGAGCCTGATTGTTTTGAATTTTTGTGTTTGCTACTGTTTTCGATTTTCATTTCTGGTTTAAGCTCATTGAACTAAACTACAAGGTTGTTGTTTTGGTTCTAGAAATTGAAACTATTTTGTGAGGCTTTTGTTTGCTTCTTCTTGGCAATTTGCATTGCATATTTTGGGTATTTTGAGCTACAAAACTGTTGTTTTGGTTTTAGAAATTGAAATTAATGTGTTGTGAGGCGTTTGTTTGCCTATTATTGGCAGCTTGCATTCTGATTTGGTACTTAGTTGTGAGTTTGTTCCCAAAACTAAATTTTGACTATTACTTGCCTATTGTTGGCTATTTGCATTCTGATTTGGTTCTAGAAGTTTTGTGAGTTTAGTTTGTTCTCAAAACTAAACTCTTTATTGCATTTTTGGGGCAAACATATTAGAACAACCAGATGGAGTTATGCTGGATGCATATGAAATTATCAATATTTGTTCATGGTTAGACTGGTAATGAGTAATGACAATGTTACATGGCCGTATAGCCCAATTTTTTTACACTACTACAACATTACACCAAATTATTATATAAATTAGCACCTCAAGACCCTAAGTTGTTATTACAAATCTAGCAAAACTGTTGGTTTGGTTTTGGAGATTGAAATTATTTGGTACTCAGTTGTGATATTTTTCTCGGTAACGCTATGATGACATTTCAAAAAAAGGTCTTCTTAGTTGGTAAACAAGGATGGTAGATACCGCTATGATGACACAAATTTATAGTATGAGCCGATATGTATTTAGAAAAAAATATTTCTTGACACACTAAATGGTTCTAACATAGTAAAAAAACGCTTGCGCAACGCGCGAGCTCTGAATAAATCTAGTTAATTTAATATTTTACAAGGTTATAAACACGTTCACTTGATCATATCATATCTGACCTGATTCTAGTTCACGTTATTAAAAGTTGGCTTAATGGAGTCGATACCGTTTAATGTAATCTCTAGTTTGAGTGAACTGTGGTTTAGTCCTTGTGTTTTGATACCGTTTAATGGAGTCGATGTCGTTCATGTTCAGTCTCACCTTAACAGTTTAAGTCCCTATGATTTTTAATTCTAACAGAAATGTTCATGACCTAACTTCATAAAACTATCCGTTAATTTTCTCTCACGTCCCCCGCACGTGATCGAGGGGTAAATGTCATTTCTCTCTTTTATTTAGGTTAACATGTAGATTAACATTTTTATTCAGTCGCATGTCATAAAGAGTGGAAAGAATGGCATGTTTAACCCTCACATGCCCTCACATGCTCACGTGAGAGAGACTTAACGGAAAATTAAATGAAGTTATTGTTTGAGATCATTTCTGTTATAAATAAAAATCATAAGGACCTAACTGGTTAAGATAAAACTGAACCTATTAAAGGTATTATAACACAAGGACCTAAACTCCTTTAATTAAACCTTTTTTTTCATTTTAAGTATATAAAGGTAACAAATTAGATGGTTAACTAAAACGGCAATTGATAAATATAACTAGTAGATTTTTTAAACAAGATATTAAATTAAAGTGTTATATATAAAGAAAAAAAAGTCATTTGTAATGTCAAAACGTGTGATATAAATTTACTCAACAACACTAAGTTTGTAAATGTTAACATAGGTTGCAAAGAGAAATATGTTTGACTTTGTTTTG
Organism: Tagetes erecta; assembly: GCA_030867185.1. Classification (NCBI taxonomy): domain Eukaryota; kingdom Viridiplantae; phylum Streptophyta; class Magnoliopsida; order Asterales; family Asteraceae; genus Tagetes; species Tagetes erecta. Next base: position 13,954,182 of record CM061494.1, read on the forward strand.
AAAGAAATCAAAAATAATATTTTGAACCTCTTCTCAATCTAATTCACATGGTGATCAACAATACTTTTAACTAAAATTAATTAATTAATAATATAAAAAACATAGGTTATGATATATTATTCAGTGACTTATATGCTTATAGCAGCCGCGAACACTTAAAAAAACAATCATAGAGAAATGGCCAAAGCACGTGTAACCAAATTCCGTAAACCAAGAAATTTAGAACCATAAAAATTAAAATAGTTATTATTCGAGATAAAAAAATCGCAGAAGATTAGTAAAAGAAAAGGCAATCGTAATGGAGAACAACCTCCGAAACTTGAAAGATAGAGGTAGATATATAATTATAAACTAGCAAAGGTCTTCTGTGCATTGTGGCGGGACACATACGTGATAAGTTTTTAAAAAGAAATGTAGGAAGTCGAGTATAATATGTAATGAAATTTAAAATGTATGAAGTTGTTACGGAATTGTGAAAGAATTTTTAGAAAAAAAATTAACAAAAGATAAAACAAAAAAAGTCGCCAGCCAAGGGGTTCAAACTCATAACCTAAGACATAAACAAAAAACCAAGAGCAGACGTGGACTCTAGACACGTACTACTTAGTCTACATGGTTCATTTGTATAATTCAAACTATTATTTTAGAAAGTAAAAAGAAACTTTGGCGTGTGACGGTGACATTAACATCATGTTTGTAGCGGTGACGTCTAAGTATGAAAAAAGTAAAAGCTGAGAAATTAGCCTCGAACAATGCACCGTGTAGGTGGATACGTTGTTACGCGCATTGCGATCGTAACACTAATGTGGTTAAACACATAAAACAAACCCTGTCAATTTGCAATGGCTAGATTGATCAAGAGATTGGAATATAAAAATAATATGTCTTAACAGCATAAGCAAAACTTAACATTGAAACAACAAACTTGTTAAAGCGTTAGAAAAAGAAAATAAATTATTCTAAGCAAACAAAGAAAAAGTATAAATAAGAGAAAGTCTTTAAAAAAAGACTAAACCAAAAAAATAGTAATAAAGCAGGCAAGGATTGAACTTGCCCCACCTCATTCAATAACAAAACTACAAACCAAGTCAAATACCTTCTATTCTTCTAACATGCTAAATATTTGAAGCCAAGGACCCAAGATATTTGATAAAGAATAATCAATAAAGAAAATATTAAAGCAATCACCGACATTCAAGTTTTATTATATATAAATATAAATTTAGTATATATAAATAAATAGGCAGTGCTTGATAATTTATCAAACTTGAAAAACAAAACATATCCTACACCCAACATTTGACATGTTCATTTTTATTTTGACACTTCTAGTTTTAGAAACTTTAAGTCCAACAGTTTGATACTTTGATTTAGTATTTTTTTCTAGAAGTTAATTTTTCGATTAGGTTTGGGTTTCGGCAGTACCCTAGATAAAAAAATGGAAAATTATTTTAATATTTTTATATATTATTAAATGTTATAATATTGTTTTCACTATAAATTATGCCCCGCATGATTCAAAGCGTTTGTAAACTTAGTTACCTACGTCAGTACGTGAGTTGTGTCGGTGATACTAACGTGATTAAGTACATAAAGAAAATATATGAATATGTGACGACTTGGTTCAAAAGATTAATATGCGTCAGGTATCAAGCATAACCACATATAATCGCGTATACATGTTAACGTCAGAGAAAATACACTTTGACTATGACTATGGGTATCGCTGAAGTTACAACATTGTATCAAAATGAAACAAAAATTAAAAAAATATATAACATGGACTAGATTACAACCATTGAAAAAAAAAGTATTGAAATATGTATTCAACATCCACAAAATAACAATCATGGAAACAAAATTATGATTTTTGGTTTCTACATGTGCAATTGTGCATTCAACTTCAACGTTCACAAAATAACAAAATGAAACAGGGTTATTTTCTACGGTCAACAGACAACCATTCTAATACAAATATGTTGAAACTGGGATCATATATTATAATTAAAATACATGAAGAAATTTATAATTAAATACATAAAATCACTAAAAAAAAGTAAATTATTCTCGGATAATCAAGTCAGGTAAACATTATATTATGTGATCTCATACTCAAGAAAAAAAAGGTAAAAAGTAATCAAATACCTAGTCTCAAAACTACTTACCCAATCTCATACACGTAAAAAAATGTAACGGGTTTCAGATATTCTCAACGGGTTCAGGTTTCACCGTCACTCCTAATCCAAACACAGTTGAAAAACAGTTATATAGTGATACCAATGTTTTTAGGCTGGTATTTGTTTAATTATTCGCAAATCGCAACACTAGCACACTATTGTCAGTCGATATTACCGACGATATAAAAAAATATCATTTTTAATACAACTTTGTTTTCAGCAAACTTTTATAATGAAACTTTAATAAAAATTAAATGCAACCAATGGTTAATAAAAATATCATTTTTACACCGTAACGTGCGAGACATAAAACTTTTTTATCAACACGTGTGTGACAAAATCACATACATACACAAGACTTGACCGTCGCATTGTACAACTCGCTCTTAATGCTTATGATGGAAAGAAAACATGAAGGGTTTGTAACTTTTTATATTTTTCATGTTTTCAACACATGTGGAGTAATTTCCTGAAAACCTTAAGTAGGAGATTTAGGGATTTATATAGTTTGCTTAGAGAAACAATATAATGGAAATCATAAATAAAGTAACATAAAAATGTAAGTTACATTCGTTTAAGATTTTTGAAGTAAGATTATGGATGTAGAAGGAAGATGAAGAGGCTAGATTGAAAGGTAGGGTTTGGCTACAAGTGAAGGCAATTAGAATTTAGAAATTTGGAATGTCACTACAAAAAAACAGACCAATAGCAGCGACAAAAGTCGCCGCTAAAGACCCTCAAACGCGTGTTTTTAATGTCGCTGCTAATACTCAATGTCGTCACTATTGGTGTCGCTGCTAATACTAACATTTCTTGTAGTGTGGGTATCGGGTTATGAATCTTTTATAGTCGAGTCAATTAATTTAACAACCGGGTTAATTTAGCTCTGCGTGGTCACATTTACATGTAATAGAATTAGGCGGGAATCCAATGCCAACACATGTCTCAATTAAAGATGTGTGACATTAATTAAAATTCTGTTTATTTTTTTTAGAACGGCAATTTTATTTCAAATGCGGCCACTAACAAGGCGCTAGGACCACAAACAACCGAAACAAGCAAAAAACAGAAACAACAAACCGCAGCAACAAACAGCTACCAAGGACTACAACACCACATATGCCACATCACATCTACCCTATTAGCTCGATATTTAAGCCACAAAAACGTGTTTACCTTGATCTTTTCCATAACACCATCAATCGTTAAAGGTCTCGAATTGAAGATGATATCATTCCTAGCAAGCCAAATATACCAAGTAGTGGCCATAATGATCAAAGAAGCAATGTCTTTCACTTTCTCCGACCCGTTTATATTATTTGCATAATCAATTCTTTCCCTTATCGTATCCCCCTTGTTTCCGGACCATCCACACCAAATCCAAACTCTATTCCACACCTTATCAGCAAAAGGGCAGTTAATCAAAACTCTGTTTATTTAGAAGTATAGATATAGATTACTTTAATCGTTATATAACACTTAGTTATAAACATAATTTATTGATAAAGTAAAAGGTATAAATTTGGAAAATATGTTCAAAATTACGTCATGTTAACGTTCATTTGGCAAAGAACCGTTGTTCTCGACACAAAGTCGAAGTCACATTCACATGTCACTTCGAAGTATCCAATTTTATTTTTGTAACATATGGAAAATAATATAATGTTAATAATAAATTATATTTAATTTTCTCCGAAAGTATTTATAATTAGGTGAAAATGAACAAAATCGCAGTTCTAATTTTCTCTCTTTCAAAGTTTCATGTGTTGAGAATGTTATAATAAGGTTATTATGTTGAGATTGAGGATACAATATACATACAATCACTTTATCAAAACTTCTTTGACCTAAAAGTTCTGGTTTTATATATCACTAACCATTTTAATGTTGATTTTATTACATGATAAAATATTCTTCAATCGGTATATGTTTTTTAAAGATTTAAAAGTCACAAATTAGATACTATTGAGTTAATAAATACACTTCAAAAAAATTTCAACATATTTCAAAGCAAGAAATTATATATACTATTGTGCAAACTACACTTTTTCTTCAACCTCGTTTGATTATTTAGATATTTTACAGCCCTAGACTCTTTAAAGCGAGTCATTTACATCTCACGGTTAATTTAACTATTAGTTGACCATTAATTCTAAGAGTAAAATAGTATATTCAAATAAAAAACAACCATATGCATTACTACGTAATTATGAGCGGAGCTTTTTTATCTTTTCTCCTATTATAATGCCTTTTGCATCATAGCCATATTCAGTTAAGAACTTAATAGTGATTCAACAAAACTATTCAAGCACATTTTGATTCAACAAGACCTTGATATTGACAAGTTTTTTTTATGAACTTAAGTTTTTATTCAACGAGACACATAAGTTTTTTATTCAACAAGACACAAGTTTTTATTCAACAAGCTGATTCACGTAAGTTTTTGATTCATGATGACACCGATTAAGTTTAGGAACAATTGCATTTTTACCCTTAAAAACACCTCTAATTGCATATTTCCCCAACCAAAAAAATAATTGCATTTATACCAAATGTTAACTAAATTTAAATATAATCATACTAAAAATGGGTATATTTGCAAGTTAAAGTTATTTATAAAGAGAAATATGCAATTGATTTTTTTACTGGGGAAATATGCATTTAACATGTTTTGAAGGGGGAAATATGCATTTAACCCTAAAGTTTAAAATGTGAAAGATTTGTAAAAAGATCAAAGTTTTGACTATTTGAAAGTATATAAAATGTGAATTTTAGTTAAATTTCCAAACTTTTAGTGTTAAATTTTTAGATTGATTGTGAAACCTTTTGATTTAGATTAATGTATACAATATACGTTCATGTATATATGGGTAAGCATGACAACATTAGATTTAGATTATTACTGATATAGATTAATGAAAAAGCTATCTTGTTTGTTTTCTACTTAAAAGACAACTTTCGTGATTTAGATTAATAAAGGCCTTGTCTATTCACACACCCTAAAATTCTATTCACACACCTGTTTTAAACCAGACGTCACGGATAGGCCTTGATGCGGCGCCTGGGTCACTTTTCTGTCAACGTCAACCGAGGAATGTCGTAAACGAGGTGGAATTCGGTCAAACCTAGACATATGCGCCGCATATATGACCTAGGCGCCGATGATGTTGTTGGCCGCATATATGACCCAGGCGCCACGCCGAGGGCCATGCGCGGCGCAAAAGGGTGTTGAAGCGTGATTGACTACGTTCGAGGATGTGTCTGGGATAAGAAGTAACCTAGGCACCACGCCGAGGTTTATGTGCGGCGCCTGAGGGTGTGGGAAATAAAAAAATGAGGTGTGTGAATAGGATGACCCTTAATAAATGATAACAATAGAATTACATAACCGAACAGAGGGCACTTATAAAACCACTCAACCACTCAACCAAGGGGTTTAATGTGAGTTTAGGAGTTTTAAGGTGTGTTTTTTAAATAATGACTTAAATAAATAAAAGGGTAATTAAGTCATTTAAACAGTCAACTAACGGTTAAAGTAATCAAGAGGTGTAAATGACTCATTTTAGAAATTATGGGGTTACAAAAAGTCTAAATATTCAAGTAAAGTTGCAGAGCGCTGTTGAGTGTAAACCACTGAGTTGCATTATGCACTTAACCCTATACTATTATATGAAAAATTTCATGAAAAGTGTTTTTTAGATATGTATTTTGGCCAACTTTTTTTTAGATTTTATATTTTGACCACCAAAACTTCTTGAGTATTGTTTTTGTGGGTTTTGTATTTTAGCCACCATTGTTTTTATGAGTTTTACATTTTGGTCACATATATACATTTTGACCTCTTTACTAGGTGTGGGTTTTGCATTTTGGCCAACAAAACCTAACTACACCAACTTTCTATAACTAGAATACAATATATTTTGGAAGTCTAACCTGTAGGTCGATAGAATAGTCGGTATAGTTTGTATGTATGGCCAAAAACTAGCAAATAGTCGAAAATTTGTATACGGTTGCAACTAATCTTTTGTAATGTTAGAATGTAATTTTTTGTATGTTGCGTGAGCGATGATATAATTTATGATTAAGGTATAAATGAAAACAGAACCTCATAACGTGTCTTGGTCCTAGTGTGGTTGTTGAAATCTCATATGTGATAAAATAAGGATTTCAGATTGAGTCATATGATTTTTTCTTACTTAATGTGAATTTTCTTTGAAGATGACTTACGAAGATGACCATGTGAGACAATAACATGCCAGCTACACAAATTACCCTAAAAAAAATATGTAAAGTCATAACATGTATTATAAAACCATATATAAATATATTATTTAAATATTTAAAGCTTGATAGTTTATCAAAATCAAAAAGCAATATGCTCTTCAAACAATATATGACATGCCCATTTTTATTTTTATTTTATTTTAGCACTTCTAGTTCTAGAAACACTTTATACTAAGTCCAAAATGAAACTACGATTATTTATTTACTTACTCGCTACAGTGTTAACTATTGTTTTTTGGGTGAGATAAGGGCAGAGGGCCTCACTCGAGTGTCTGCACATTATTTATTTATTTATTTATTTTTATTACTAGTTTTCATTCTGATTTATCGAATAAGGATAATCAGGGGAAAAAAGGATTCTCTTATGTTATTATTTATTCTTTTTCTAATTTCGTTTTTGGGTGCTTGGCTGAAATCTTATTTTATTTATTTTACTTTTTCCTTTTTATTATTTTTTGGTGGCTCTCCGGGCAACGGTGCCGAAAGAGGGCTTTCTCTGCCTTCCGCTTCTTCCGGCCCATTGGGCCCTGAAGATGATTCGGTAATTAGTAGCAAGTTCCATCTTTAAACAACCCTACAACATTCGGTTCCATTTATGGATGAATATGCAATCCAATCCCCCATGGTCAAATAATATAAATGGCAAAATTGTGATACCCATAAAGAACACTAGTGGTTGTTGATGCACATATATTATTTTATATATTTTGGGCCATTTTAAAGGCCTAATAGCAAAACCAAAACCAAAACCATTATGATCGAGAAATAAAAACCGAAAAAAATGAAACAAAAAAGGTTCTTGTCTCGGCCTTGGGCTACATTAGGGTGGAACCGGATGTCATAACCCAATAACCAATTGACTAAAATGTTAGTGGTTTTTACTTTTTAGTACCACAACCACACCCATAATATTAGTTCACTTGGACGTGACTTGGCTATAAAGATATATCCATTTTTTACCTTGTGTTATTCTTTGAGGCCATTTTCACCTTTTATTGACTTTAAGTTTATTCATATTTATATTTATTATTATTACTAGTTTAGTGCCCGCGCTACGTTCGGGAACACAACATTCAAGTGATGATGTTAAGGATATTGATGAATGTTCCAATCAGTTTTGAGACAAAACCGTGGTAAAACGAAACACATGATATATTTTTAAAAATTAGACTTTTAGTATAGCAATATTATACTTAAATTTACTACACCATAAAGTGCTCAGTTTTAAGGTGTAGTTTATTTTTTTTTAAATCGTATGAAAATGTTATGTATATTTATAAAACACTAATGTCTTTAATTGTATGTTATTATTAACTTTATCCATAAGTTTCGTTTTAAACCCTATCAAATATAAACCGACTCATGTACACCCTTGTAGTAGAAGGTTAAAAATATAAATACTCTTAAATTTTTCAGAATCTCCAAAATATTAGGGGACCAAAAATATAATTAGTTTTATTATAATATATTTTATATATATTTTAAATAAAAAATCATTATTGTAAGAAAAAATCTCAAATGATGCCACATAAGCTAGAAGCTTTAAAAATATGCCACATAAGCTTTTTTTGTTTTCCTATATTATATAAGGATTATTTTTATTATTATTATTATTTTTATTTTTATTTTATTATTATTATTATTAACATATGTTTTATTTTACTTTTTACTACTTTAAAATATTTATTTTGTACTTGTTATTATATTATTTACTTTTCTCTATTTTATGTTTTTTTAATTTTCAGAATATTAAGAATTAAGAAATTTAAGTTAAATATGACGTCAATTGGCTTTTTAGATCGGTCCAACTATACCCAATTAGTATAACTCGTTTATACTCGGTTAGATACTTGGATCACCGATTTATTTTGTAGATTAATTATGTGGATGGACCAAACCTGAAATAAGAACATATCATAGGGACTATCTGTGTAATTAATTATTTTTATAAATTAGTAGATTATAACCTCAGTGTTACACTGTTTAAATAATAAAAAATGTCACATTAAATAAATCATTATAAACCAAGAATCATATGATGCATAAATATTAAAATGAGAGTAAATCACAAAAAAACGTATAGTTACATGAATAAATCAATACATATTGAGGTTAAAGTAGCCATTTGAGCCACCTATAAATATAATTAACTTAATACAAAAAATGTATGATTACATGGATGGACTAAACCTAAAATAAAAACATATTGTAGGGATCATCTGTGTAATTAATCATTTTTATAAATAATAAGTTATTTTAGGCAACTAAGAAAAGTAGAAAACACATGAAGGTTTTCTTTTAGTTTGGATTGATAACATATACTTCATAACATACATGCTTTTATATTTTATAATCCCATGTTTTATACACTTTGCTGATGATAGTGTTAGTTCAAATACTACATTGCTTCATATTTGAATTATAGGTGTTAATTCCTAAGTATGGCCAGCACACAGCGATGACCAGGCATCCTTGATCAAGGCCCGAGCTTAAAAAGGCAAAGATAATAGTTTGAACCCCGCCTTTTGATTTCAAGCTAATCCGTGAGCCGCATTGCCTCCGGTGGAATGCTGGGGCAGGGAGCCAAAGAACCGATTAACTGGTCCAATAACACTCATTTCTTTTAGGTGTTAACTCTTGCAAATAGAATGAAAAAAGATATTTAAAATCCAATTAATTAAAACTATCAAGAGTTGAAATCAATACATGGAACATGATGGTTAGGCATTAATAGCAAAAACTAATTGTCATGTGGAATTATCCATCACAAAAGCTAGTAGTACTTACAAACACATCACCAATCACAACACAATGGTTGAAATTGTACATGTAAACAAGTTGCACAAGCATGCCTCTAATAAAGTGGGGTTTGAGAGTCAAACATCTGGACACAAGAATTGTCTCATTAAATATAACCAATTTTGGGAACACTACAAAAATGTTAGATAAGAAGAGACTTATGAAGAAACTTAATATCGTACGTAATTAACATTCATGTATGTATCTAACTCAAAGTTATGTTTATAACTTTACTAATTAATAAAACACAAAAAGTAACAGTTTATCAGGTTATGCAATTGACCTTCTGGTTCAATGACATGAGGGTGATGGATAAGTGCTTTAGATCTTAGAGGTATCAAGTTTAAGTCTTGACTCAATGAAGTTTCCTAGCTATGTGATGGTTTTCCTCCTTGATGGTGATTCTGAGTGAGTTAGGCCTGAAACGTCCAAATCAATATAGACGGTTGACAACCCGTCTCAAGAAGCTAGGCACACTCGGGTATTAGGGATAGTTTCAAACGCCATTCAAAAGAAAATTGTAATATATCTTTAATATAATAAAGCAAAACATAATTTGCTTATGTGGCACTGTTTAAAGGTGTTTAGCTTATATGGCATTGTATGAGTTTTTATCTCACAATAATATTTTTATATTTAATAATTACATTTTGGTCCCCCTAATGTTTAGTAAAATCTTAAAAATATTTATTAATAGTTACATTTTCTACATATCCTACCAGGGGTGTGTATGAGTTGGTTTATACTTTATAGGGTATAAAAATGAAACTTATAGATAAGTTAATAATAAACCTAAAATTAAATAACTCAGTATTTTTTAAGCATAGATAACTTTTTATTTGAAATTATATATATTTTAAAAAAACTACACCATAAAATTAACCATTTAGTTTTCTTAAATTTGAGTATAATAATGTTATACTAAAAAATATATTTTTTTAAATAAATATTGTGTTTCGGTTTAAAAAGTATCTTTTTTTAAAATAAATATTATGTTTCGGTTTAACCACAGTTTTGTCTTAAAACTAATTAGAATTATTTTTACATTTATAAATATTCTTAAAATTACCACTTGGGTGTTGTTTACCCGAGCATAGCACGAACACTAAACTAGTATGACGATACAAGCATGGACGGATCCAATGCACAAGCTACGGGTTCACGGGAACCCACCGCGTTGGAAAATTTTAATAGAATTTATATAGAAATTTTTTGAGTGAACCCATAGAAAAATTCAAAGTGAACCCATATAGTTATTAAGGAGTAAATGTTAGTAACAAGACTCTGTTAGAGCAACTGGTATAACGCGTTTGAGAGTTCAAATAGGTCACGGGTTCGATTCTCCTAGGTGAGATATTCTTTATTTTGTCTAGTTTTTATGTAAATGAATAAAATCTTTGCCTATTAGGGCTTCAATCTCCAACCCTTAACCCTTTCATTCCAATACCCAAACACCCTCATTCGTCATCCACCAGTCCACCACTATCTATTGCTTCGCTTGCCTCTGCCTATTGCCGCTCTACGCCTCTAGAACCACCGTTCACCGCCGGTGACCGGCGTCCTCCACATCTACACGACTACACCCTCGCCTGCGCCCCTAGCAAGTATTATTAATCAATGTTTAATATTTTAATTGTGTGATTGAATGTGTAAATGTTTGATTGAATAAACTTGAATGTTTGATTGTTAATTTGTTACTTTAATCTTTGAGGTTTGATTGAATGTTTGATATATGAGATATGAAGAAGTGAAAATTAGTGTTTGTATATTGATTCAATATTGGTTTGATTGAATCTTAAGGCTAACCATTCTTTCACCATACAGTTTTTTTCAGTTCTCCCTTCAATGTTTGATATATTGATTCAATATTGGATGTTTGATTGTTAAAAACTTCTCTTTCAGCATACAAGATTATTGATTAGCCTATAGGTATTATCCATTAATTTGTTAATTATTTTTAAACATGATTAGGTATTATGAGTATTGAGAGATTTTTTAAAAGACAACCACCAAACCATGAATCATCATCCTCTAGTAGTAAACCCTTGAAAAATGATTTGAATGATCTTCCATGGGAATGTTTTCAAAAGATGAAATCTCGTAGAGAACAAATTTAGGTAATCTTTTTTTCTTAATTCATATTATGTGTTTTTTTTATTTCTAAAGACGATGTGTCTTTTAATATTGACTTATTGTATCACATTGTTATTATGTTTTGAACCTAACCCGGTAACCCGATCCGAACCGTCAACCGACCCGACCCGATTTTTTTCTTTTTTAATGTCCGGTCCTATTAAAATTGAAGCATCTAAAAATAGTGAACCCACTGATTAAAATTCCTGGATCCGTCACTGGATACAAGACAAGAATCATGTGGTGTCCCTTAAGTTATGACCAGATGACTATAGATCAACCATAATTGCGATAATAATGTTAAACTTTAATTTAAGGATTTAATATGTTTCTTAAATAAGGCCCTGAAAATTTAATTTAATTTGGTGGGCTTGTATCTTTTTGGATCCGGTGGGTCATTGTCATGGACCCTTGTCAAGTTGTAGCCCATGCATATTCATAGTACTTAATTACTAAATACTAATGCCATTAAATGAGCTGAAGTAAGCCCAATTTATGATGCTTGTTTGTGGATAGAGGTGCACAAATCGGTTTTTTTGAAGAACCGGTTCCGGTTCTAGAACCGGTTCCGGTTCTTGTTGGTGTTAAAAGAACCGGTTCTTACAAGAACCGGTTCGGTTCTAGAACCGGTTTTTGGTGAAAAAACTAGAACCTAGTAACCGGTTCCGGTTCCTAAAGAACCAGTTCCGGTTCTCAAAGAACCGGTTCCGGTTCCTAAAAAACCGGTTCAGGTTCTTAAAAAATACCTTTTTTTCTACGATATGGGCCGGAAGTAACATTAAAAATTTAAAATATTACAAGATATATAGCTTTTAAAACATTAAATAAATAACAACACTAAAACATACCGGTTTTTCAAGAACCGGTTCTTCCAGGAACCGGTTTTTCCAAGAACCGGTTTTTTTAGGAACCGGTTCCGGTTCTTTTGGAACCTATAATTTGGAAAAAATAGTAGAACCTACGGTTCAGTTCCGGTTCGGTTCTTGTAGAACCGGTTCTTCGAAGAACCGGTTCTTCGAAGAACCGGTTTTCGGTTATTTGATCGGTTCCGGTTCCGGTTCCGGTTTTTTTGTGCACCTCTATTTGTGGATGTGATGTAAACCTAATTATTGTTGCGACTAATGAGGGAAATTGATTCAACACCGATAGACCGTTATGATAGTGAAACTCAAAAAGTTGATGAAAATATATTAAAGTCTAGACATTTTGGATGGGTATGAGATTATATTTTACCTTTTCTCAACATGAGACGAGTTTGAGATTACATTATGTAATTGTTTATCCAATTCAAATAATTGCACACGTTAACACGACCGATTAAGCTTACCCGTTTGCCCCATTATATATCTTAAAATAGGTTTATTTTATTTATATTAAAATTTATTTTAGTTGCTTCAAATATATTATACTAGTTTAATACCCGTGTGTTACACGGGTAAGACATGAAAAACAGATAAATTTAAATAGTTGTGAAAGAGGTAAATTTGTATAAAAATACCCATGTTTCGTTTTTGTTCTAGTCAGGTCACTCAAACTTTTTTTTGTTTCAATTATATAATTTAACTTTAAAAAGGTGATTGAATCATATGTAATTAACTTGTATAATAGGTACATTAACTTTTCAAGAGACAACTTTAAGAAACAATTGTTTCAACTTTCTCACTACTCCTTTACCCAAAAAAAAACTTTCTCACTACTAACTGTCATGAGAAGTCACGAAACCTTTTAACATTCTATATAAAATAAAATCAATATTCACAAAACTTTTTAAAAATTGAAAAATAAAAGTTGTGAAAATGTTCCTAAATTTATAAAAAAATCTTAAAGAGTGGCAATCTTTTTTTAATAAATGCAAAAAAAACTTAAAAATTGCGAAAAAAACTGTGAAATTTTTTTAAAAAATATGATGGCAGAAAAACAGGTCCCAAATTCACAAAGCATGTCCTAAAAATTTAATGGCAGAAAAAACAGGTAAAAAATTATGAAATATAGTTGATGGTAGAAAAAACTCAAAACGCGTCTCAAATTCACCTAAAAAACAGTGTTTATGTAATATACAAGTTAATACCTATGAGTAGAACACATTCTGAACTTAAGTTATCTAATTGAAACAATAAACATTTGAAAAAAAGTTATATGTTATTAAGTTAAATAAATGTTTGTTACAACTCAAAAACAAATTACATACAACAATAATCATCATCTTCTATGGACAAGATACATGTTTATATTTGACGAGGATTTTATCAAGACTTTGTTTAGCAATGTAAATGCATTGATCAATAACATTACATTTTGCAATGTTGAAAATATTTGGAACAACTAAATGTGAAAAATTATAATTAAGAAAGTAAATGAATTCAAAAGTTAATATGATTTTTATATTTTCAAAACAAAGGATTTAAAATCGTAACATATTTTTGGAAATAAAAATTCATTTGATTACCTTGCTAAATTTAAATTAATTAAAATTTAATTTACTTATGGTATATAAATCTTCACCTAATAAAAATGTTATAAAAATTTGAGCGGGAAAACTTATTTCAAGGTGTCTCTAATGATTGACAAGTGTCCTTTAAAACCCTTTTTTATTAGAAGGTATACATTATCTCTAAGCTCTTTAATTCCATTTTTCTCACATCTCTATTCATACATAGTGAAAGTCATTTTTGGTAAAGTGATTCTATACATGAGAGGTATACCCAACGCGTAACTGACAATATTGGTGGATCTGACCTTGTAAATTTCATGTGTTTATAATAATTATAGCTCTTGATGATATTTTCAATGTAATACTTTGATCATCTACTCTACTTTGAATTATTTACGATTTCGACTCCCCCCTCCCGACTTTGACTTAGTTAACATTTTGGCGTCAACTTTAATCCTTAAACTTTGTAAAATTTTTGGACGACACCGAATACTTTAGCCATCAGGTCCGTAAAATGTCAAAACTTACCTCTCAACCTCTTACGTTTCAAAAGTTTCAACTATAACTTCTCAACTTTATAAAATTGGGTTTTGTTATTCTTTGGGTACCTAACTACGTTGATTTCTTTGTCATATAGAAAAGATATCCGTCGTAACATGCACATGCACTTTGCTAGTTAAAATAAAAGAAAATCCAATGAACCAATAATATAGTGAAATATAAAGAACTGTAAATCCTCTCTTCTAATAAATCGCTAACCAATGTTACTACATTGCGCCACATGTCGTCACCTGATGCATCCCCATTAAGTATTTTATAAACTTTCCAAAAATACAGTATTATTTCTTTAAACAATTTAAGATTTATTTTAATACCTTTCAAAAAATAAGTATATTAGTTTAGATTTTCTCACTCTTTGATTACAAAACATTTGTAATTCATCTTTATAAAAAACAATTATTATAATAATAAAAATTGAATCACTTAATTATTTTATCACTAAACAACTTTAGCTTTAAATTACTAAAATTCGGTTTTCTCTTTTTAATAAATAAATTCAGTTTTCGTGTTTTAATTTGCATTACTTTACGCGTTTATTATACGTTTGTTATTCCTTTAGTATATACATTTTCTTTAATGTTCAACCCCGTGTGAACACACGGGTGTTAACCTAGTACTACCTTATATTACCTTTCTTGATTTATTTAATCACACACTAAATTTAATTCTCATGACGTTTATAATAAAATTATTTTAACGACAAAATATCGACTTCTATATCAAACCCTTTAAATTATATTAGACTTCATATTATGAGATATAACCCTAGACATGATACTTCAAATATATATGTATCTTTATATAATATAGTAAAACAAAAAAATCTTATGTGGCATCTTTTCATAACTTTTAGCTTATGTGGCATTATTTGAGAGATTATCTCACAATAATGATTTTTTTATTTAAAATATATATATATATATATATATAATTTATTATAATAAAACTAATTACATTTTTGGTCCCCTAATATTTTGGAGAATTTTTGAAAATTTAAGAGTATTTATATTTTTAACCCTTCTACAAGGGGTGTACGTGAGTCGGTTTATATTTGATAGGGTTTTAAAATGAAACTTATGGATAAAGTTAATAATAACATACAATTAAAGACCCTGGTGCTTTATAAATATACATAACATTTTTATATGATTTTTTAAAAACAAATAAACTACACCATAAAACTAAACACTTTATTCTCTTTAATTTGAGTATAATATTGCTATACTAAAAATCTAATTTTTAAAAATATATCATGTGTTCCGTTTTACATGGTTTTGTCTCAAAACTGAATGGAACATTCATGAACATCCTTAAAAGCATCACTTGAATTATGTTCCTAAGCGTAACGCGGGCACTAAACTAGTTTCTAATAAATCACCAATCTATGTATTTAAACTTTTGCAAAAATAGAAAATATAAATGGTCATCAAATTGTACACCCCATCAAACACTTTGTAAAATTGAAAGTAGAGGTACTTTTTCCCCTTGAAACTAAACATATCCAACATGACCCAACCATTACGTTATATACACTAGAATATATCCACACTAATATCAATTTACATCACCCCACATGTCTTATAGTGGCTACAAACTTGACCCCTGATACGTAATGGCTATTTAAATGGAGTGATAATCCCAACTAAGAAATAATATGTTGTTTTAGGCAACTAAGAAAACACATGAAGGTTTTCTCTTTTTTTTTAACGGCGACTTTCAATTTTTGCAACCATTTGGTCGCATCCTTCGTAATGAGGAACCCACCACCCCATTCCGGTCAATATGTTGTCTTAACCGGGCCCACTTGACATCGGAATTTGGCTAGGCGTTCAACCGGGAAAACCAATGGGGTTTTTCCTGGAAAATCTCACAGACATGAAGGTTAGAACCCTGGACCACCACTGTAAAACCGGGTGTCCTCAACCAGCTAGGCTGGAATCATTAGACAAGTTTTCTCTTAGTTTGGATTGATAACATATACTTCAGAACATACATGCTTTTATATTTATTTTAGGGTTATTAATTTTATTAACCGAACTCTTATATATTGGCCGATATTAATTACAACTTAAAAAATTCTCTGACAATTTCAACTTATTTTTCTACAATGACTAGCCGTTAAAGTTAACTTAACGCCGTTAATTTTTTTCGAATTTCTGACCGATGTTTTAGGGCTTATGATTAGGAGAACGATACGAGTCTATTGATGTAAAACTTACCTCGAGCCGATGCTCCAAACGACCAAACAGTCTTTAATCGGGTCTTTAAACCTAAATGTGCTTAAATCAGATGTTAAAATTTCTTCGTTTAGAGCACCGACTCAAGGTAAGTTTTACATCAGTAGACTCGTATCCTTTTCCCGATCAAAAGCCTTACAACATCGGTCTGAAATTCGAAAACAATTAACAGCGTTAAGTTAGAATTGTCACAGAGAATATTTTAAGTTAGGATTAATATCGGTTAATATACAAAATTTCAGATTATTAAAATCTAATATCCCTACATTTTATAATCCCATCAATTTTTTTCCAAAATAGCAAAATATTATATGTATACATTTTTGTTTATGGATAATTGCATATTTCCCTCTTCAAACACTTTAAATGCATATTTACCCGGCCAAAAAAATCAATTGTATATTTCCCTTTATAAACAACTTTAATTTGCAAATATACACATTTTTTATAAAGTAATTTAGTTAACATTGAGTATATATGCAATTAATTTTTTAGTTGGAGAAATATGCAATTAAAGGGTTTTATAGGGGTAAATATGCAATTGAATCTTTTGTTTATGGATGCTATTCATTTTTTATGATGCCGGTCTTACGATGAAAGTTCAATAAAATGACCAGTTTAGTCGGTTAAAATCCAATAAGTCGTTAGATTAGAGGAAAAAAAACATAATAAGTCAAACTTAGTTGTTGACATGTGTGTATTTTAGTTATAGTGTTTTTCGTATGAATTTCTGAAAATCAAATCGTCAACATACCCTTCAAACAAGTTGCTAAAACTTGACCACAAATGGTGTTTTCCCACCAGTCGAAACGAAGACCAAGACATTTCAACACTCTTCCATTGGTGGGGCAATGGCCCCTCTCAATTTTCAAAATCAACCACTTCCCCCTTTCCCTTATAAATCATCTTCATCATTAACATTTTGAATTAAAGCAATTGTTTGCAATTCGATTCAATGGATCCAACTGAATTGAAAGGCGGAGGTGTTGGTGTTGTGTTGAAAGGTGTCCCGGCGTATGATGGAAGATATGTACAGTATAGTGTGCTTGGAAATTTGTTTGAGGTTTCGGCTAAATATGTTCCTCCGATTCAACCTGTTGGTCGTGGTGCTTATGGACTTGTTTGGTAATCATTTTCCCCAATTTTGATTGGTTGTTTGCTTCCAATTTTACTGTAATTTTGATGCTTTTTGTTAGGGTTTTTAGAATTTTGTGTAATGCATTTGAATAAAGTTGGAAACTTTGGAGCTAATTTTGTGGAAATTGTTTGGATTTGTGTGTTTTTTTTAATTAGACGGTGGATTTTAGGGTTTTATTTGCTAGAGGGATCTGTTATTAGTTGCTGGTTTGTGAAATTGTGGTGTTTGATTGCAGCTGTGCTAAGAATAGTGAGACTAAAGAGGATGTTGCAATAAAGAAAATTGGGAATGCGTTTGATAATAGAATTGACGCGAAGAGGACGTTACGGGAAATTAAGCTTCTCTGCCATATGGATCATGAGAATGTATGTTGATTTTTTTCTAGGTTGTCATTTTTTTCTCCACTAATTGGTGCTGTTTTTTTTTCTAAATTGTTGACTACTGAAGTCAACATGTCTAGTGAATTGATGATTTGCATAGCATGGGTCGGTTCGGTTTGATTATTGGCTAAAACCAAACCTATAACTGATGTTTGTTTTTAGTTTTTTTTGTTAGTAACCAATTTGTTTTGGATACAAAAGGTTCGGTTAATTCGGTTATTGGAAAATATGATACCATGGTTGGTTTTAGTGTCAGTTTGGTTTGGTTAGGTTTGTTCAGCTATTTACACACATGACCATAACTGAACCGTTGGACGTTGGTTTCTCAGGCGGTTCAATTATTTAGTTTCTGCTCAATCCTAACTCTAGTTTCTTGACGATTTGCATTATGAAGTCAAAATGCCTAATTTCTTGATAATCTGATACTGAAATGCCAAGTTTTTTTATGATTTGCATGCTGACGTAAAGATTTAATTTTCTGACGATTTACATATTGTTGATGAGCTGCATACTGATGTCCAAATACCTAATCTCTTGACATTGCATACTGATCAACAGATGTCAAAATTTCTAACTTCTTGACGATCTGCAGATGTCAAAATGTCTAATTTCTTGACAATTTGCAAATTGAAGTCAAAACGTCTAATTTCTTGATGATATGTATACTTTCTTGATAATCCGCAGATTGTCAAAATTAAGGACATCATCCGGCCACCAGACAAAGATAAGTTCAACGATGTCTACATCGTGTATGAGTTAATGGATACTGATTTGCATCACATCATTCGTTCTTCACAGCCGTTAACAAACGACCATTGTCAGGTGAGTTCAAAACACAATAAAGATTCTTACATGCCTATATTTTTTGCATTCAAACAACCCAAATAACCTATTCTATTACAGTATTTTCTGTACCAGTTATTACGCGGACTGAAGTACATACACTCTGCAAACGTTTTACACCGCGATCTAAAACCAAGCAACTTGCTTCTTGATGCCAACTGTGACCTAAAGATCTGTGACTTTGGGCTTGCAAGAACCACATCTGAAACAGATTTCATGACTGAATATGTTGTAACCAGGTGGTACCGAGCTCCTGAATTGCTCCTTAACTGTTCTGAGTACACTGCAGCCATTGACATCTGGTCAGTCGGCTGCATTTTAATGGAAATTATCTTGAGGGAACCGCTTTTTCCTGGAAAAGATTACGTTCAGCAGTTGTCCCTTATAACTCAGGTAACCATCTGCCCTCGTGTTCAGGGTCCCGTCTTAACATAATTAGTTTAATTCTGATATATTTTGCCCAAACTTGGTTGAACACAGCTTCTAGGTTCTCCAGACGACTCGGATCTTGGGTTTCTTAGAAGTGACAATGCTCGAAGATATGTTAAACAGCTACCGCTTGTTCCAAAAAAGCCGTTTCAAGAAAAGTTCCCAAACGTGTCTCCAGTGGCTTTGGATCTTGCACAGAGAATGTTAGTTTTCGATCCTGCAAAACGCATAACTGGTAAGCCTCCAAAATCATTCAACAAAGAAAGTAAAAGTCATATAACATTGATCACTAATCCAACATTTTGTTAATTAATAGTGGAGGAAGCATTAAACCACCCATTGGTTAGAAATTTGCATGAAATTAATGAAGAACCAACATGCCCATCGCCTTTTGTGTTTGATTTTGAGCAAGCTTCGTTGAGTGAAGAAGATGTGAAACACCTAATTTGGAAAGAGTCATTGAAGTTTAATCCTGAAAATGATTTCAATATTCAATGAATCAAGTTGGGTTTTATGTGGATCTTTATATGTTTTCATGTTTTGTTTGTGCATGTGTATGTTTTATGTGTTGTGTGAATTCTTGATTTATTATTTTTCTGTATAATGATAATAATAAGTAGATGATTAACTTAAACATGTCATTATAGGATTAATCAAAATCTCTTTTTAAACCTATTACTCTATTAGGCAGTCATTTGTTGGAGCTTAAAGTTAATGTATACTATGCACTCAGGATGAATATAGACGAGCATTGATATTCATATTTTCACGCTTAAATGTAAAATCATGCTTATTACAAACCAGAATTGCAGGCTCGTTGGCGAGTCCTATACTCGTGAACAAGCTCATGAGCAGGGACAGATGTATTAAGTGTCAAGGGGTAGCAACTTTTCGTACGTAAGGTAAAATTTGTTTTTTTTAGTTTTATGTTTATGATACCATTGAGCAATTAAATGAATACCTTGAGAATCAGATATTTATTGGCAATTTTTTTTAAAAATTGTCAAGAAAAATAATGATATTGATTAAAATGGTCTAAATATTGCTAATGATTTTCATGAAAATAACGATAAATAGTGTTTTATACGAGTGTACGCCTAAAAAAAATTTATGAGTGGACTTTAATTTTTTTAGGGATACCCTTAATATTTTGGCCTAGCTCCACCACGACTTACGGGTTCAACCCACCACACCGGGAACATCAAACTCGTGAGCTCAGTGCTCGAGTGACCTAATGTGCATTAAATAGTATTTTTAACGACAATTCAAGTAGATAATTCACGTTAAAGATTAAGTATGGTAGCATCATGTTACCTTTTTAGATTGTGATTAAATAAGAGAGTAACCTTCAATAAACAAATGAGAGATTATAATTAGCACGTAACTAGATTTTGTGTCGGGCAGCGCGTTGCGGCTGCCGCGACATGTGATGGCCAGTTGGGACTTGGTTTGGCTACTGTTTTTTGCGTTTAAATGACTGATTTGGCTGTTGCTTTTGGTACCAACCGATACTGAAATTCGTTCTTTCTTTGATAATCTAACACACATATATATGAAAGAAACAATGCTACAAATATGCTTATAAATGCACTTCAACTTAATGGAGAACCACTAATCAGTCCTTAAGACCACAGGCTCAAAAGTAAATAGCACATATCAAAAGTTAGCACGAATAGTTATACAAAATCATTGTGTCTATATAAAAACAAAATGTGCAGCTGGATAGAAAGAAATTTGATACCTCTAAATATGTTTATAAAAATAGTAAGCTATACAATATCCAACAGGCTAACAAAGACACTCAAGTACTAAATAAATCATAGCCTCGTATGTTTATAAAAATAGTAAGCTACACAAGTTCACGAAAGAATTACCAGCCCCAGTCATTTAAACGAAAGAGGAAAAAGGCTCGAATCAACTTATACTACGGCAACTAGATGCAACAGAGGCTGTAAGGAGGGAACACAACTTGTCATCTTCTTGCAACTGCCTTGCCATGTTAGCAGCCTCGTATTCAGTCATCATAGCCTGTTAGACATTGAAAGAACATAATCAAAACTACCCATTAAATAACCAATTTAACATCACCGGGTATGTATACCTTCAGTTTATCCTTACACTCATGAGGCAATCTTGTCCAAGAAATTGGCACGCATAAATAGACATCAGTAAATAACTCCGGAACTTATTTTTATAATATTTGATAAAATCCACACATGGTAAGGCATAAAGAAACCAACGCATGTCAGGATTCAATCCTTGTATCTAAGGTCAATGGAGTAGTGAATCACAATAACTCAAAATTTCAAAATCAATGTAGAGTAAATTGTATGCACAACAGGCAAGTATAAATCAATGACAAAACCAAACACTTAGGTTATGTTGTATACAGCAAGTAAAACCAAACTTAAATCTTACATAAAAAAACATCAACTTCATGAAGGATATGTTGCAGACAGGCCACAGGGCCGCGTGCTGCGGCGGCCGAGACATTAGTGTTTATCGTTTTAATCCATTTCAAGGTCCTACTTGTGTGCACCTTGACATTATAGGCAACAGAACAAACATTAGTCATAGATTGTTTTAGTTAAGTTCTACTGTGAAGCTTGCCTGTCTCCTATTTGAAATGACTTAATTTGACCCATTGGCAACAAACAATACTAACTAAGTCTAGAAACTGTTGATTGTAACTTGGTTCAAGCTTTTAATTAGCTAACTCGTTGGAAAAATTCACGCTTCCTATTTTAAATGACTTAATTTGACCCATTTTACACAAAATAAATTGACCCATTCTAAACAAACAATACTAACTACGTACAAACCAGTTCTCTCATTACATGGGTATCAACGTACAGCTCCTGATGTTCCTGTACATACCATCTAAAAAGTATTATTATGTTGATAAGAAAGAAGTTAGCATCTGATGCCTATAAAGTACAAAATAAATAATGTATTAGCAGCCCATGATAGATGACATCCAAGCAATTGACACCATGCAAAAACAAATAGTTGACCTTTAAGGAATTTAAAGTACACAAAAGAAAGTAATAGCAAGTCTAAACAGAAGAAAGAACAAAAAATAACCACGGAAGTATCATTCTAGACAATCGAAAAACTTACCACAACTAAGACACAACCAACAAATACATGTCCAAGAAAAAAAACGCCGCAGACGATCAAACCTCAAATCAGCAAGAAACAAACGAACAACACCAAAGAAAGGCCGAAAAGCACGAAGCAAAAAAGAAATCGTCACCGGAAATTATGTATAACAACACTGAATTGAGATGAGTCTAGACAATCGAATCATGGTAACAGTAACAAACACACCGATTTCAACCAACTGTCCACTCAAGAAAATGAAGACATAAGCAGCAACAACAACAACACAAGTCAAACAACCTCACCACAATAAATAGAACCAACATAACCAACAACGACTAATTAATCAAAACAGCATATACAACATTAACGAATCAACAAAGTCTAACAACATCAGCAGTAAGCCAAATTTTACCCAAGTGAAACAGCCTCAACACGATAGCAACCTAATAACGACGTCACACAGTCAACAACATCAGTAGTAACGCAAGACAACACAACAACCAAACAATCACAACAAACAATAAAAAACCAAAGACACAGCAGCCGCAAAAACACAAATCTAGAAGAATAAGAACAGCAGCCGCAAACCAAAATTAGGGCTAATACATGTGAGGGAAAATCAACCAAAAGCATCCACCAACGAAGAAGACAACAAATCGCACCAAGTTAGGGAACCGATTGACAGCCAATCACCATCCCATGACTGCAATAGATGCCACGCCAATGAAACACCCCAATCATAGGCTAACCATGTGACTACAACAACATGAAACACATGCACTGATCACAGGCAAACAATCAAGAACATACACTAAATAAGGTTTTAAAAGCACAAATGAAGCACCATCGTAGATAACATAAGTCACTGTCACCAATAAGGACAGAAAGACGAAAACATCAAGCGGCCACATCGAAAAGCCTCAAATTCTAGATCTAGGGTTCCAAACAACGCATCAGTCACAGGCAACCGAAACCCAGATTTCTTTCAACGTGGTCATGCATGGCTGTTAAGGACCTCGAATCAACAAAAGTAAACTGCAACAATCAACAATCGAAGACAACACAACCGGTTGTCCACCAAAATCCAGAAATCAACGCCAAAGACACAACATCGTACAAGACTAAGTAGAAAATCAAGAAACCACAATCAACAAACGTATGCAGGCAACGATGATTAAGATTCACCGACGAAGCCAACAGAAAGACCAACGGAGAAGACAACCAGAATACACAGCAAAAGAACAGGAAAAGAAAAATATTGTTGGCGATGTAGGTATAAAAGGAGGAGCACGTGAAGAGCACGCATACACCCACCGACCTTGAATGTTATAAATAAATGGTCATGTCATTTAATTTTCTATCTCAGCTGTTTACCATTGTAAAAGTAAAAGCACTTTTAGCCAGTATTGTTGTTGATCGTGAGTTAACTTTGTCACGTTTGTCTTGTGTTGTAACGTTCATACTATAAGCTTGATTTTATATTATTATAACAAAGCATATTGTATGTTTATTATGTTTATTTCGTTTTGCACGTGTGAAATTGTAGGTTAAAATTTTTTAACGGTTGAAATTGTAGGTTGATTTTTACATGTTATACCATGAACATATATTCAACATACTCTATGTTTAGAACATTTGATAAAGAAAATTTTCTTTTTAAAAAATTAGTCATTTTTGTCTCTAACGTCTGGTTACATTTGTTATTTTCTTAAAAAAACCACATTTTTTCTTTTGAGTCCTTGATATTTTAAACTTTTGTCACTTTCATTCCGTTTCATGATACTATTTACTTTTTTCGGTTTAAAAGAGTGTTTTTTTAATTTAAATAACTTTACCCATAAAAAGGCAACATTTGTGTTAATTCTTTGAATTAATTACCATCGGCGGATGGTTAAATCCGTAACCAATAATCCAAACCGAATTTTCAGATATCTAAACCGAATAATTATTGTTTTACTTGGATAAGCGAACTAAATCATATTAACCAGCCGAATTCGGTCCGGTTAGGCATATTTCTAATTTGGTTTGGTTAACGGTTAGGCCCATAAATTTCATAACCGAATAAACCGTTAACTGAACCATGAACCTAAAAAACCAATAACAGTGCCATCTATTTATGGTTACGCAGTATAATGAATAGAGACTTGATATGAACTCGATGAAGCCTATAATTAATGTCTCATATCGTACATACACTACTTTCTCAATCTGTTCACTTCACTACTTCTTACTCATGTCACCTCTTAATTAAATAATTTACATGATAAAATTGTGTTTTTACACCAAATGTTATTATTTATTGAGAAATATTTTAGATGTATGTTTCATTTTGTTAATGACTATTAAGGGATAATGATAAAGCTATATATAATACATACATATGGGAGTGACATGACATAACATGTTATATTGTTACATTTAAGACACTGTGTTAGTAGTGTGAGTGTTAGAAAAATAGCGTCACACAAGTTGTGTGAATCTGAGAAAAAAGGTGTGTACTGGTATGCTGAGTGTAGATAAAGTTATGAAAACACTTAAAAAATAAAAGAAGATTATGATTGAATGACTTTGGTGTCTTCACAATAAGCATGATCACTAAGACCTAAACACCACAAATCACATAGCAATGATGTAGTCTAAACAACACCCCTCACAAGTCAAGTCAAGTCACAAAAGAATATCACGTAGCTAATACGCATTACCTAATGTATTTACTTTTTTGGCTTCTATTTAATCTAAACAAATAAAAAACACAAATTTTCACCAAATAATAACAATAAAAAAAATTAAATTACAATCTTTTCCGTTTTTGGAACTTGGCAAATGGCAACCGTTTACAAACCGAAATTTCTAATCCAAATGACAAGAATACCCCTAACAAAGCACCCAAATTACCAACTGCCACTTTATAACATTTCTTCTTCAACCATTGTTCTTCTCAACTTCAAATACACAATACATACTGTTAAAACAAAACTAGAGAAATTAAGAAGATACATACAAAAATGGGTTGTTTACACAGTTCTGACGGAATTGCTTCTTTGCTAAAGAGGAAAAAACGCAATGCTGGTATGTACAATCACAATGCAATCACTTCTTCATTTTCTGTATCATCATCATTTTCGTAATTTGGGTCATTTTGATCATGCCCATAACTTGTTCGACGTAAGTCCTTTAATCTATTTTCATCAAAATTATCAATCCTGAAACGTTTTCTTTGATTTTTGTTTCATATTACGCAAATTCTGTATCAACATTGTCATCACATTTCATTTTTTGCTGCTAATTTGCACTTTAGATTTGACAAATTAGAAGATCTTGACATAATTATCATCATAATGTTGTACTTATTATGTGTGTTAATTTATGAGTTTTTATGATTATCTTTGATTTGAAGTTTTGTTGTCATTTATTGTTTTTGTAACTAGTGATTGGAATTTGTTTGTGTGTATGTATCTTTTAGACAATTCCAATTCGGGTCAAAATAATGAAGAGGATAATGCTGGTCCGAGCAATGTCGAAAACAATGCAGAAAACCGGCAAGATGATGATACAGAAGAGCAGGAAGAAATTGATGAGATAGTTGAATCAAGTGTTTTAAATGAGCCTGCTGACGGATACGATACAGAAGATCAGCGAGAAATTGAAAAACTCGTGGGGAGAAGATTCACATACGCTCAATTGGCGGTTGCTACTGAGAATTTTAAGTATGCTAATATGTTGGGTGAAGGTGGATTTGGCAGGGTTTATAGAGGGAGGTTACAAGATCCTGATCAGGTTTGTGATCTTTGGTTAATCAAGATTATGACAAGAAACAGTTTAAATGTTAGTTAGTTTTGATTAGTATTAATCTTGTTTTGGTTTGGTTTGGTTACAGATTGTTGCTGTTAAGAGAATGAATCCTAAAAGACGTGACGGGAAGAAGGAATTTTTAGCTGAAGTGAAGGTTTTAAGCTCGTTTAATCATCCTAATCTGATCAAGTTAGTCGGTTTTTGTGCTGAAGGACATCAAAGGTTGTTAGTATATGAGTTCATGCCATTAGGTTCTCTGTATGATCATTTACACGGTATGTTAATTATGTAATAGAAATGTTATAATCCGAAAACAAGTGGTTTAAACTTTAAACTGACTAATTCGCATTGCATTTCGTGTGACAGGTGAACATCCTGATAAGAGACAGCTTAACTGGAACACGCGACTAAGACTGGCAGTTGAAACAGCAAGAGGGTTAGCCTACTTGCATGTCAACGCAGGCTCGCCTATTATATACCGTGACCTTAAAACCCCCAACATTTTGTTAGATGCGGATTTAACTGTCAAGTTGTCAGATTTTGGGATGGCAAAAAAGGGCCCAACTGGAAAAGAAACCTATGTCATGGAAAAGGATCGGGTGGGGACATATGGCTATTGTCCTCCTGAATATGCAATGACTGGTCTACTTAATATGAAAACCGACATTTTTAGCTTTGGGATTGTATTTTTAGAGCTCATTACTGGGAGAAAGGCACTTGATGATACAAAACCTGATGTAGATGGGAGTCTTTTTTATTGGGTATGTTATTCTTTAAAGATTTTCATCTTAAAACCATGTAACTTGTTAGACCTACCAAATAGGCCTGCTTGGTTTAAGTTTTAAAGAAAACAGGTCAAACGGATGGTCAAGTCAAATACTTGAAATGTCGAACGAAAAGTTAACTTTTTAGAATTTGTTTACTTACTAATATTATAATAATTTTTTTTGAAAAACATATAATGGGTCAGTGACTCGACCCGTATTAAAAATTTCATGTTCTGATCATAAACTTGTTTCGACCCGTTTATCAACCTGTTTTGCTATCTTGAACACAAAATGAAGGTTTATCTTAGCTAGAAAGGAAAAGGGTCAAATGATTAAAGCATCTTAACAAGTAACAGACGTAGATTTTTTTGAGAATTAGTTTACTTATCAGCTACGTTATCTTTTAATAAAAGTTGAAAAAAATATATAACGGGTCAGCTGAGCCGTATCAAAAGTTGCATGTTTAGCATGAACTTGTTTGGACCCATTTATCAAGTCGTTTGACCCGGCCACCTGTTTTAAAACATCATTCAAGTGATTGCATTTTTATGGTTCCTTAACAAATAATGGTTTTTAGGCCAAGGACTTACTAAAAAACAAAAAGAATTTCCCTGGAATGGCGGACCCAGCTCTTGAGGGGCAGTACACGCAGAAACAGCTTGTTGAGGCGTTATCCATAGCTGCGGCTTGTATTTCATTTGAAGCAGACCCGAGACCAAGGGTAAGCCAGGTTTTGGCAGCTCTAGAAAGTCTTTTTGGTTCCCTGAACAAAGATCCTCAGTCATCTGATAGAGCAGAATCAAGTGGTGTCAAGGATGTTGAACAAGGTGATCAGGGGTAGTTTTGTCATTTCACAAAGGGATGTTATGGCTTCTGTAAATGGTAAATCCGGTATATAGTTTGGAGAAAAATCTCTGATTTTGATTAGTGTAAAGGAGAAGGATAGTTGATGCATGTGCATGATACATACAATACAATACCATATTACATGAGACATTGAATGTTTTTAGCAATATTATAATTCACTTCTTTGCTGCTGTGTTTTTTGTTCTTACCTTTTTAGGAATATTGTCAACTAGATTTTCAACTTGAAATTCATGTTTTAAGTAAACAAATGTTTTATCTGATTATTTGACCCCAAAGCAAGTAGTACAAACTTACCTTGGCTGAAACTAACTGAGGCAAAGAAGTCAGAAACTTGATATTTAGTGAAATGTGCTTATTTTAAAGATTGTTTTAGGGGTGTTTAAGGAATTGAACTTTCAAGTTACTTGAAAATCCAATTTCTGTCCATATTACAGTTAATGCTATTATTGTGACCATGTTATAATGTTAATAGTGATATTATATTTTCAAGTTGAGAAATTCATGCATGCACATTCGATTTGGTACTTTGACTATGGTTGTTCATGAGCCGAACTGAGCATATCTTTCCTCGTGCTTGGCTCAAACCGAATCGGGGGGAAAATCGAACGAGCATATTTCAAGCATTAATTTTTCGAGCGAGCGGTGAACGATTTGAACAACCCAATTATCCAGCTTGTCATCTAGTTTATAAAACAACGAGAGATACTAACAATATTGGACTTAAGCTTTTATACCTAAAATACTAATCATATTACATAGCATAATATTTTTCATGAATGACAATGCGTTTTGACCGATGATGAGGACACGACTCATGAGGAGCGGTATACCTATGTAATTATGTATATTGGGTGGGGGGCAATTGCTCCTTTTAAGCTTTTATTTTATTTTAGTGTTATAAGTACATAAAAATCACAATCTTCACCTTAAAATTTTAAAAGGATCCCCTCTTAAATTTTTGAAGCCAAAGAAAAAAAGGAAGACCGCCTTAAATACATCGTCACTTATATGAGAATTACTGCATTAAACATCAGCTATCTACGGTTCTAGATATGCAAATACAAGATTTTGAGAACAGTTTTAATGGTGTCTTTTTGCAATGAACCGGGCCCGATTTGAACTTAACCGGATCAATATATTATTATATAAGGATAGCCCCCATGTAAAATAATTCTAGGTTCGCCATTGCCCATAAGGCGATGAGCATATTGGAGAGAACAATAAGGGTGATGCAATGAGCGGACTATCTAGGTCAAAGACTACTGGGTACATATTTTGCTATCGAAATTACAAGAATGCCCCTACCAAACTACCCACTACCACTTTCACCGTTGTTCTAATAACAATTGTTCTTCTCAAGTTCAAACACAGTACAGACATTTTGTGATATACATATACAGAGAGAGTGTGTGTATGTGTTACTGTTAACCTAGAGATAGAGAGAAAGAGAAAGAAGATACATACATACATACAATCATGGGTTGTTTACAGAGCTCTTCTTCTTCTTCTTCCAGAAAGAAGAAAACACACACTTCTGGTACGTACAATCACAATGCAACCACTTCTTCGTTTTCTGTAACAATCACAATGCAATCAGTTTCGTAATTTGGTGCAATTTAATCATGTGATTCATTCTACTCATTAGTTACTTGTCATTTTTGTTCATGCACGTAACTTGTTCGACTTAATTCCTTTAATCGATTTTCAGTAAACTTATTCATCCTGAAATGTTTTCTTTCATTGTTGTTTCATATGACGCCAATTCTGCTGCATCAACATTGTGATTACATTTCAACTTTTTCAATAAATTATCATGTTATGTGTGTTCATTTAGGAGTGTTTGTGACTATCTTTGATTAGGTCAACAATGATGCTGAAGTTTTATTATTGAAATTTGTTTGTATGTATGTTTTAGATAAGTCCAATTTGGGTCCAAATAATGAAAATGAAGAGACTAATAATGCTGATGAACCTGTGCAATCAACTGTTGCTAATGGTCAAAGAATGTTCACATTTGAACAATTGGTGGCTGCTACTGAGAATTTCAAGGCTGATAATTTGTTGGGTGAAGGCGGATTTGGTAAAGTCTATAAAGGGAAATTACAAGATACTCATCAGGTTCGTTAATCATGATTCTTTCAACAAACTGTTTAATTAAATGTTGTTAATCTTGAATTAGTTTTGTTGCAGATTGTTGCTGTTAAGAGATTGGATCCTGAAGGAAGTCAAGGGTTGCGTGAATTTCTTATTGAAGCGTTGGCTTTAAGCTTGGTTGATCATCCTAATTTGGTCAAGTTGATTGGTTACGGTGGCCAAGACGTGGAAAAGTTGTTAGTATACGAGTTCATGCCTTTAGGTTCTCTGGATAATCATCTATACGGTATGTACGTATGTTAGTTATTATGTGATACAAAACAAGTAGTTGAAACTGACCAAATTACATTTCATGTGACAGGTGAACATCCCAATAAGAAGCTGCTTGATTGGAATACGAGGTTGAAAATTGCAGCCGATGCAGCTCGAGGGCTAGCTTACTTGCATCACCAAGCAAACCCGCCTATGGTACACCGTGACTTTAAAACCTCCAACATTTTGTTAGATGAGGACTTTCATGCCAAGTTGTCAGATTTTGGGTTGGCAAAAAAGGGTCCAGTTGGAGATCAAACCCATGTCTCGACCCGTGTGATAGGCACTAATGGCTATCGTGCTCCTGAGTATACAAACACTGGCAGACTTACTTTCAAATCTGACATTTATAGCTTTGGGGTTGTCCTGTTGGAGCTCATTACTGGAAGAAAAGCAGTTGATGCTACAAAACCTGAAGAGCCAGATCTTGTTTCTTGGGTACGTTATTCTCTTCAAAAATAGCTCTGTTTGGTTTAAGTTTTATCTGCATGTGTGAAATGGGTCAAATGTAGATAAGGTTTAAATGTTTAATAAGTTAACTAGAAATAAAACGGGTCTTAAAACGTCCAACAAAAGTTGGCTTACAATTTATTTACTTGCTCATGCTTAATATAGTAAAAAAGTTTAAAAATATATAACAAATCAGCTGACCTGTATCAAAAGTTGCCTGTTCTGACATAAATTTATTTCGACCCGTTAATAAAGCCGTTTTATCTGCCTGTTTTGCTAACTTGAACACACAAATGTAAAACAGATAAAATTTAAAATGCAGCCAGAAAGGAAACGGGTCAAATGCAAAGCGTCTAACAAAAGTTTATTTTTTGAGAATTTATTAATGTCAAGTACGTTATCTTTTAATATAAGTTGTATACAGTATGTGACCCATATTAAGTTGCATCTTTTGGCATGAACTTGTATGGACTCATTTATCAACCTGTTTGACCCGCCTGTCTTAAAGCATCATTCAAGTGATTACATTTTACGGTTCCATAACAAATGATCTTTTTCAGGCCCGGCCCTTTTTCAAAGGCAAAGAGAATTACTGTGACATGGTCGACCCGGCTCTTGAGGGGCGGTTCCCATCGGAAGGACTTGATATGGCTCTAGTCGTATGTAAACTTTGTCTTCATATAAAACCAAGCTGGAGACCAATTGCAGCCGATGTTGTAAAGGCTCTTGACAAGCTTGCTTCCCAGAACAATGATCCTCAAAAGGCTTCTGACAAAGCAGGATCTAGTGGTGTCAAGAAAGGTGACGAAGGTGAGGGTTAGTTTAGTCATTTTACAATGTGATGAGAAGGATTTGTAAATGGTAAAATCTTGTTAGGTATATACATACCATATCATATCATACATGGAGAAGCATAGCTGATGTGCATAATACATACAATACAAATATTACATGAGATGATAATCTTTTTAGAAATATAGTAAATCACTTCTTTGCAGTGTTTTCTGTTCTTACCTTTTTAGGAATAACAATTTAGTTTTTGTAAATTTAACCATAAGCATTTGAGTATAACCCGGGTTAATTACAGTTTTAACTCATAACGAGTTGGGCTTGGCTGAACCGATTAAGTATGTCTGGTCTTTGATCTTGCTATATATCCGGTCCACATTCGATCAGGTCAGTTTTGTTGCCATGCCCAACCCTGCAAAGAAGTTGGATACTTGAATAGTCATATACATTATATCTGTACATAGATATTTAGTCAATGGACTTATGTTACATAAGTTGGAAACTTGAAAGTGTTAAAAGCACCCAAAACACAACTACCAAAATTGGGAAGAGAGTTTTCACTCTTTTTAATTTTAATTAATTGAAAATAAAGAAAATATGTAGTGATCTTTAGTATAATTATAGAGATATGGATAGAAAATGGGATGCGAATGCTCTTAGTCTTCTTTGCTTCATCACCCGGGTCAAGACATTAGTTTCATCTTCAGTCGCACGCCCAATTTTGCTATAATCTAACAAGTTGGCATGAAAATTCTTACCTGATAATATTGTGTAGTACCATTTGAAGTCCGGCTATGCGTTCGTTTAGTCATGGAAAAAGGCTAACCCATGTCTGCAACAACCGCTAGCTATTCTTATTCTTATGTTCCAGTCGCGTCGTTTCCTATATATTGCAATTCTTGTGGAGGCCGGCGTAAAAGAAAAGTCGTTAGCTATTATTAATCGTATGTTCCAATCGTGTCGTTTCCTATTACATTTCTTGTGGAGGCGTACAAGAAAAGGCACTATTGGAACACAAGATTAAAAATAGTGATAACGGCATTTCATGGGTTCACATACTTGCATACCAAATGTAGCTAATTATGTATAAAGTTTATAATTGTTGTATTGCATTCAATGAAAATCACAAATACACTCTCTCATACCATAAACCTTACAATATTATGATGATGGTATTTATAATTGTTTAACCCTAACTTGGTAAACAAGGAATTTTGAATTTCAAAATTATGATATCTAATAATAAAGAAAATATAAGTGAGATAGAGAATAAAATGAGATCGGATTGGTTGGAATAATGGATGTCAAATAATAAATGTGATTTTAAATAATTTGAAAGTGAAAACTATGCATGCACACATAGAGTGGAGTTATACTACAAAGTCCAATTTTCCTAGAAAGTCTAAGAAGCCATGAGATGATGACATGTGGCACTCCCTTAAAATTAGAAGGAAGGGTAAAGATGGTAATGTCTCTATATTTTAAGTTTCACCCCATTTTTTTAAACGTCCATAACTTTTACATACGATATTATTTTTTAAAAAAAATTGCACCATAAAAACGAGCATTTTCTTATCTTTAAAACGCGTATAATATTCATATATAAAAAACAAAAAAAAATTTCACGTTTTTCAGCTCATTGTGTTATTTGTCAAGTCATTGTGTTATTTATTCATGTCATTGTGTTATAACATAATAACCTAATGAAATAACACAATGATCTGAAATAACACAATGACCTGATGAAAATATAACACAATTACCTGATGAAAATATAACACAATGACCTGATGAAATATAATACAACGACCTGATGAAAATATAACACAACGACCTGATGAAAATATAACACAACGACCTGATGAAAATATAACACAACGACCTGATGAAAATTTAACACAACGACCTGATGAAATATAACACAACGACCTGATGAAAATATAACACAATTACCTGATGAAAATATAACACAATGACCTGATGAAAATATAACACAACGACCTGACGAAAATATAACACAACGACCTGATGAAAATATAACACAACGACCTGATGAAAATATAACACAACGACCTGATGAAAATATAACACAACGACCTGATGAAAATATAACACAACGACCTGATGAAAATTTAACACAACGACCTGATGAAATATAACACAACGACCTGATGAAAATATAACACAACGACCTGATGAAAATATAACACAACGACCTGATGAAAATATAACACAATGACCTGACGAATATAACACAATGACCTGACGGATATAACACAATCTGAAAAATATAACACAATGTCTTGACTAATATAACACAATGAGCTGAAAAATATAACACAATGACATAACGAATATAACACAATGAGCTGAAACTTCAAAAAAAAAATTCGTTTTTTATATATCAATATTATATGCGTTTTGAAGATAAAAAAACGCTCGTTTTTTTGGTGCAATTTTTATTAAAAAGTATTGTCATATGTAAAAGTTATGGACGTTTAAAAAAGAGGGTGGAATTTGAAAATGAGACAAGACTAATATACCCTTGGTCTACCATTTAAAGTTCTAACTATTTACCATTATGCCACCTTGTGTTTATGAGTCATTGATCTTCATTTAATATTAGATCTAATGGTTCAAATTTCTTCTTAGACTTTCTAGGAAATTTAGACTTTGTATTTGAACCTAATTCTGCACACATAATTGAAAAAACAATTAACTTTATATTTTGACATATGACGAATTATTAAATTATAAAATATGGAATATTGAACCTTAATTAATTAATTAATCATAAAATGTGTGATTTCAAATTAAAAACTAATGTTTGATTTTAAATAATTTGAAAGTGAAAACTACATGCATGCACACATAATTCAAAAAACAGTTACTTTATATTTTGACATATGATGAATTATAAAAATAAAATATGGAATATTGAACATTAATTTAATTAATCATAAAATGTGTGATTTTCAAACTAAAAATAAAAACTCTGATTGGACCAACTAAACCGGAATTGTATTCACATCTCATTCCTAATATCCTCCTTATAAGTTTCAAACTAAAAATAAAAACTCTGATTGGACCAACTAAAAATTATTACATTATCTATCATTTCATTAAAAAATATTCTTTATACATTTATAATTATATTTTTTCTCTTCACTCACAATCACTTAAACAAAATATTAAAAAACTATAAAAATTAACACATTACCCAAATATGCATTGAATAGTAGATTTATCAAATACTTATCTTTCTATCACTCACAATTACTCACAATCAATTTCTAAATTATAAAAAAGTCTACTTACATATAATATAAGGAATGAAATGTGAATGCTGTAATTGATGTCTAGTTCTTGATATAAGCCGGTTCTAAAAATAATAGATACTATGCATAAAAAGAAAAGTCGAATAATTTAGTAAGATTCAAATCAAAGAAATATTTAATTAACAAGACTTATGTTGTAGTTAATCAAAGTTAGTTTAATACTTTATTATTGATGAGGAATGTGTTATTGATTTATTTGATAAGAATGTCTCTTTAATTTAGGGCATTAATATTTAAGCTCTTTATTAAAGAATTGGGGGCATAAACTAATTCTGCGAGATGGTAGGAACAAGATATCATGCAACAAAATTTTTGGGAGCCAATTTGCTTCGAGTTCGAATTAGAATTTTAAGTTATTGTAATAGTTTCAATTCAAATAAATAATTTAAATGCAAATTTGATTTTCTCGAATAAGGAATATCTCTATTATAATAAGAAAACAAAATTTGCTTATGTGGTATTCATTAAGAACAAATTTGCTTATGCGTCATCCATTTATAACTTATCTCATAATAATGAATTTTTTATTTAAAATATGTATATATAAAATATAGAGTTAATTACATAAATGGTGTTTATGGTTTATCTAAAGTAACAAGTTTGGGTACTAAGGTTTTTTTGTTACAAGATTGGGTATTGGTCTTTTAATTTGTAACAAGTTTGGGTATTAACACTAACAAATGTAAGTTTTTATGTTAATTACAAGAGCATTTTAATATTTTCACATTAGAAAGGTTATGAAAATAAATTTCATAAATAACCCTTCTAATATGAAAATATTAAAATTTGCAAATAATCATGATCAATACTCAAACCTTTAAGGACAATTTCTAACAATAATATGTGCAACCTACTTAAAGTTTTACTTGGGATCTCAAGTTTAATTTAAAATACACCATTTTAGCTCATAATCTTTTCATATCATTAAAATCCAAATATTAACTAATTACGAGTAAAATCCAATAAAAGTAACCTAAAACTATAAAAAGGGTAGGAAATATTTATATATTTTATACATAATCTAGACCAAGCGGTGCTAACTAGACCAAGCGGTGCTAACTAGTGGATGGTGAAATAAAATATGGTAAGAAAATGTATTATATTTTTTATTTTTTTTACGTTATAATATTTTGTGTAAATTACAAAACGGGTTCATCAAGAAAAATACATTTCATAAATAACCCTTCTAATATGAATATTAAAAGCCCTTGAAGTTAACTGAAAAACTAACATTAGTTAGTGTTAGTACCCAAACTCGTTACAATTTGAAAGACCAAAACCCAAACTTGCAACAAAAAAACTTTAATACCCAAACTTGTTACTTTAGGTAAACCATAGGCCTCATTTATGTAATTAACTCTAGAATATATTATAATAACACTAATTACATATTGATCCCTAAATATTTAGGAAAATTTTAAAAATATCTAAGAGTAGTTACATTTTCAACCCTCTCATACTAAGGTATACGTGGGTTGGTTTGTATTTAATAGGGTATAAAAATGATACTTAGTGAATTTTCAAGCACAGATAATAACATACAATTAAATACTTCTGTAATTTTCAAGCACATATAACTTTTTTATACGAAATTATTTGTAAAAAACAGTTTACCATAAAACCGAACGTTTAATTCTCTTTTGTTCGAGTATAATATTGTTATACTAAAAAATATTTTTTTAAATAATTATGTTTCGGTTTTACCACGGTTTTGTCTCAAACTGATTGAAACCGTTCGTGTCCCGACGAATATCCTCAAAATCACCACTTAGGTGTTATGTTCCCAAGCGTAGCACAGACATTAAACTAGTATGTATATGTATATATATTTTATTTTATTGTATCTGTGTTATATACTTATATGAGTTGTATTGTTTTAAAATATTGACTAACACATAATCTGTGTTATATGAGTTTCTTTGCTTCATCACCTGGGTCAAGACATTAGTTTTATCTCCAATCGCAAGCCCACTTTTGCCAACACATATTCTAACAAGTCGGCATGAAAATTCTTACCTGATAATATCGTGTACCATTTGAAGTCCGGCTATGCGTTCGTTTAGTCATGTAAAAAGGCTAACCCATGTCTGCAACAGCCGTTAGCTATTCTTATGTTTCAGTCGTGTCGTTTCCTATTGCATTTCTAGTGGAGGCCGGCGTAAAAGAAAAGTCGTTAGCTATTAATAATCGTATGTTCCAATCGTGTCGTTTCCTATTGCATTTCTTGTGGAGGCTTACAAGAAAAGGCACTACTGGAACACACGATTAAGAATAGTGATAACGGCATTTCATGGGTTCGCATACGTGCATACCAAATGTATAAAGTTTATAATTGTTGTATTGCATTCAATGAAAATCACAAATACACTCTCTCATACCATAAACATTACAATATGATGATGGTATTTATAATTGTTTAACCCTAACTTGGTAAACAAGGAATTTTGAATTTCAAAATTATGATAACAATAATAAAGAAAATATGAGTGAGATAGAGAATAAAACGAGATCGGAATATTGGTTGGAATGGATGTCAAATAATAAATGTGATTTTAAATAATTTGAAAGTGAAAACTATGCATGCACACATAATTGAAAAAACAATTAACTGTATATTTTGACATATGACGAATTATAAAATTATAAAATATGGAATATTGAACATTAATTAATTAATTAATCATAAAATGTATGATTTTCAAATTAAAAACTAATGTTTGATTTTAAATAATTTGAAAGTGAAAACTACATGCATGCACACTTAATTGAAAAAAAAAATACTTTATATTTTCACATATGATATAAAAATAAAATATGGAATATTGAACATTATTTAATCAACCATAAAGTATGTGATTTTCAAATAAAAAATTAAAAATCTGATTGGACTAACTGGTTTGGTTCACCCGATTTAAACGCGTAACTTAACCGGCTAAAAGTATTCAAATCTTATTCCTAATATCCTCCTTATAACTATAGTAGAAATCATTACATTATCAATCATTTTAATTAAAAAAAAGAGTATATGCAGTTTTGATCCATGTGTTTTGATATTATTAACAGTTTCAGTCCCACCTTAACAGTTCTGGTCCCTGTGTTTTTATTTTCTAACATAAATGGTCCCGAACACTAACTCCATCCAATTTTTCGTTAAGTCTCCCTCACATACGGAGTAAAAATGTCATTTCTACCACTCTTTTTAACATGTTACTAAATAAAAATGTTAACCTAGATAAAAAAGAGAGATAAATGACATTTTTACCCCTCAAATACGGGGCACGTGTGAAAGACTTAACGGAGAACTGGATGGAGTTAATGTTCGGGACATTTCTGTTAGAAAATAAAAACACAGGGACCAAAACTGTTAAGGTGGGACTGAAACTGTTAATAGTATCAAAACACAGGGACCAAACTGTAGTTTACTCTTAAAAAAATATTCTATATATATTTATAATTACATATTTTATCTCCATTCACAACCACTTTAACAAAATATTAAAAAAATATAAAAATTAGCACTTTACCCAAATATGCACTGAATAGTAGATTTATCAAATAAATATCTTTCTATCACATAATCTGTGTTATATGAGTTGTATTGTTTTAAAATATTGACTAACACATAATCTGTGTTATAAGAGTTTCTTTGCTTCATCACCTGGGTCAAGACATTAGTTTTATCTCCAATCGCAAGCCCACTTTTGCCAACACATAATCTAACAAGTTGGCATGAAAATTCTTACCTGATAATATCGTGTACCATTTGAAGTCCGGCTATGCGTTTGTTTAGTCATGTAAAAAGGATGACCCATGTCTGCAACAGCCGCTAGCAATTCTTATTCTTACGTTCCAGTCGCGTCGTTTCCTATTGCATTTCTTGTGGAGGCCGGCGTAAAAGAAAAGTCGTTAGCTATTAATAATCGTATGTTCCAATCGTGTCGTTTCCTATTGCATTTCTTGTGGAGGCGTACAAGAAAAGGCACTACTGGAACACACGATTAAGAATAGTGATAACGGCATTTCATGGGTTCACATACTTGCATACCAAATGTAGCTAATTATGTATAAAGTTTATGATTGTTGTATTGCGCATTCAATGAAAATCACAAATACACTCTCTCATACCATAAACCTTACAATATGATGATGGTATTTATAATTGTTTAACCCTAACTTGGTAAACAAGGAATTTTGAATTTCAAAATTATGATAACAATAATAAAGAAAATATGAGTGAGATAGAGAATAAAACGAGATCGGATTGGTTGGAATGGATGTCAAATAATAAATGTGATTTTATATAATTTGAAAGTGAAAACTATGCATGCACACATAATTGAAAAAATATTTTACTTTATATTTTGAAATATGATGAATTATAAAAATAAAATATGGAATATTGAACTTAAATCAATTAATTAACCATAAAATGTGTGATTTTCAAATTAAAACTAATGCGTGATTTTAAATAATTTGAAAGTGAATACTACATGCATGCACACTTAATTGAAAAAAAAATACTTTATATTTTGACATATGATGAATTATAAAAATAAAATATGGAATATTGAACTTAAATCAATTAATTAACCATAAAATGTGTGATTTTCAAATTAAAACTAATGCGTGATTTTAAATAATTTGAAAGTGAATACTACATGCATGCACACTTAATTGAAAAAAAATACTTTATATTTTCACATATGATGAATTATAAAAATAAAATATGGAATATTGAACATTATTTAATCAACCATAAAATATGTGATTTTCAAATAAAAAATTAAAAATCTGATTGGACCAACTGGTTTGGTTCACCCGATTTAAACGCGTAACTTAACCGGCTAAAAGTATTCAAATCTTATTCCTAATATCCTTCTTATAACTATAGTAGAAATCATTACATTATCAATCATTTTAATTAAAAAACGAGTATATGCGGTTTTGATCCCTGCGTTTTGATATTATTAACAGTTTCAGTCCCACTTTAACAATTTTGGTCCCTGTGTTTTTATTTTCTAACATAAATGGTCCCGAACACTAAATCCATCCAATTTTCTGTTAAGTCTCCCTCACATACGGAGTAAAAATGTCATTTCTACCACTCTTTTTAAGATGCGACTAAATAAAAATGTTAACCTACATGATGACCTAAATAAAAGAGGGAGATAAATGACATTTTTACCCCTCAAATATGGGACGCGTGTGAGAGACTTAACAGAAAACTGGATGGAGTTAGTGTTCGGGACCATTTCTGTTAGAAAATAAAAACACATGGACCAAAACTGTTAAGTTGAGACTGAAACTGTTAATGGTATCAAAACACAGAGACCAAAACTGTAGTTTA
Source organism: Tagetes erecta (assembly GCA_030867185.1). NCBI lineage: Eukaryota > Viridiplantae > Streptophyta > Magnoliopsida > Asterales > Asteraceae > Tagetes > Tagetes erecta. The sequence goes on from CM061494.1 coordinate 13,994,455, forward strand.
CTCTTAAAAAAATATTCTATATATATTTATAATTACATATTTTATCTCCACTCGCAACCACTTTAACAAAATATTAAAAAAATATAAAAATTAACACTTTACCCAAATATGCACTGAATAGTAGATTATCAAATAAATCTTTTTCTATCACTCACAACCATTTTCTAAGCTAAAGTCTACTTATATATAGTATATGGATGAAATGTGAATGCTATAATGACCGATTCTGATATAACCCGATTCTAAAAATAATAGATACTATGCATAAAAAGAAAAGTCCAATAATTTAGTAGGATTCAAATAAAAAAATAATTAATTAACCAGACTTATGTCGAATCTTCTATACCTTCTAATAAAAGAGGGTTTTAGAAGCCACATGGCACTCATTGGAGCCATTCCTAGCTTCAAATTCCCGCCAAAATTATAAAGGCAAAGTTTTCACGCGGGCTTTTCAACCGGATATTTTATTACCCGACCCAATACCTACCTAATAGACCCGCATATATATAGATTTTTTTGCTTTCTTCCGTACAAGCATATGAAACGAAACCCTAAATGTGCCTGTTCTTCAGCTCCGCCTCTTCTTCATCATCTCTAAAATTACGACCTCTTCTTCATCATCTCTAAAATTACGAGTCAGGTTATGCTGCACTGGCTTACGAGTCAGGTTATGCTGCACTGGCTATTGGAGCCCCATGGATATTTCGGTCTGAAAAATATTTGACATTACAGATACTCTGCACATGTGACATTGCTTTATTGATCATCACTGGTATTTTGTAGCTCTTTGTGTTCTGTTTGATCCGATAATGATATGTACTGCCACTTTGCATAGTTGATCTGATTTCGTTATGTAGGGTTACTATATTTTCAGTCAAAGGTTGAAGCATATTGTTCGCCTACCATTTGCCAGTACATCATATGGTATGTATATTTCACAAGGCTAATTCTCGGGTGTAAAACTATAAATGGAAATATAAATTAGTAGACACAAACTTGCTGTTGGATTTTGTTAACAAAGTCAAATCATTCAAGTTTGACAAATCTCTTTCTGTAAGTTTCTTGATTTTCTTCCACAATCTATGTTTGATTGATCATTTTTCATATGGGTAGAAGTGATTGTTTCAATTTGTGAACTTTGATTTGGGTTTTAAGGGTTGCAATTGCATTTCGAAGGTGCTTGTGATTGACTTCAATGGTTTGATTTAAGGCAACATTTGTGGCATTTTGTTTGAATTTGTGAATCTTTTTTGTCAAATCTGAACTGGGTTTGATGAATTTGTAAGTTGCAACATTGTTTCTTGAAATCTTTTAAAAATTTCAGTTTTTTGTAATGTTCATCTTGATTTTGAATCGAGTTCAAGAAACCCATGTTGATCGTTTTTTATTTGATTAGGGGTAATTTTTTGAATTTGTGAACTTTAATTTATGTTTTAAGGGTTTTAATTGCAATTGGAATGTACTGTTTATTGACTAAAATGATGTGTTGTTTGATAATCAGTTTGTTTTAAGGGCAACTTTTGTAGCATTTTGTTTGAATTTGTGAATCTTTTTTGTTAAATCTGAACTAGAAAACAGAAAATGATCAAAGATTTTGAATTTCTTGAAATCTTTTAAAAATTTTAGTTTAAATGTTGTGTTCATCTCATTGTTTCATACATTTTCTTTTAAAAAAGTCAAAATGTTTTAAAAGTTTCGGTTTGTTGTATTGTTCATCTTAATTTTAGGGTCTAATTCTTGTGTTCATTTACATTTTCTTTCATGAAAGTTGCAATCTTTGATCATTTGATGTTTTTTAATTTCTTGATCAAGAAAGTCAAACTCTTTCAGTTTGACAAATTTTGTATATGCATATTAATATTTGAACACGAGTTGTTGAATTTAATTTATCATTTCTGAATTGTCATCTATTGAGTGTTGACCTCAGTTCAAGTTACAATAATTACTTTTTGAAGGTGTTTAGTGTCAGAGAAAGTTTGTTCATTTATGAAAGTAAAGATAAAATAAGCTAATTATCACATAATAACTTTGTAAATACATATCCAAACACATACAAAATACACTTTAAACTAACTTTGTATATTGTAATTACTTTCAGGTTTCATGTTGTGTGGGATATTTGTCTAACTCGCTCTATTCTTAATCGTTGTATATTAGCCTATGAATCCCACGGTTGAATCAATTGATGCTGTTTGCTGACTTTTTCTATCCTTGCTGGTTCTTTCATGAGTGTATATATTGGTAAGTCACATTGCTTGCCTTAGAATGGAGTATAGTCGTGATGAAGGCATATCCTACTTTTGGTACTTGAACTTTAAATACCATCTTCATAAATGATATAATGCATATATGAGATTTTATAACTTATTTGCAAGTGAACTGCACTTGCAACATTTTCATGTTTGGACACAAGTTAATTACAATCAGCGTTTATCATATTAAGTTTATATTAGTTCATTATATGATTAATTAAGTATTTGAGACTTGGTGATAATTGCAGGTAATGTACACCAGTACAAATGGCTTTGCTACAATATCAGAGAGAGAATCTTAATTTCTTGAGTGAGGAGGTAAATCATGATGAAGTATTTTTCTAGACTGCAATATTCAGAGCATTAGGCTGGTTTTGTGAAGTTTTAATGTTTTTTTGGATTATAAGACCATCTGTATCGCTGTAGATTCTTCGATTGCAAGAATGCTTAAGCAAATATGAGAGATCGGGTGATGGAAAGGCACCTCAGGTAGTAAATATGTTTTTTATGGCAATTGCTAGCAACACAAACTGTTAGTGTTGTCTGGCATGTAAGTTTAAAATACATAAATGTTTCTACTTTTTAGAATTGTTTTGAAATTTTTTGACTTGTTTTAGTCGATGGTTTAAGTCTTTAATCATTTATCAACCGTGTTAATATTTCTGATAATGACAGGGATTATATCCTGGGTACATCATATTCTTTGTTCAATCTGCTTTAATGATTGCCGGGTCAAGAGGTAACAAATCGGTCAATCATTTTTAGATTACTTGCTTCTAAGGTTAACTTAAATAGTTAAATGTATGAGTTTTATTGAACTGGCTTACAAATGTTGTTATTTTTCTATGAGCAGCCATTTACATATGGCAGCAGGGGGTTCCACCACATATGACAATGGTTAAGAAGGCTTTAGTGCTCATGAACTTTGCTTATGAAAATTTTGGTAGTTTTTTGTTTAATTTTTAAAAAGTTTTTGTAAATATTTATTTTACTTTATTTTAAAATGAATTCTAAATTAATATTTACCTATTATACAAATTAATTACATAGAATTAAGACATCTTTTTAAAGTTGTCTAATTGAAATAAAACAACGTTTTAGTGACAAAATAAGAACAAAATTAAAACTTAATATTGATTATCTAATTATTAAAATATGTTGTGAAATATTTTATCAAATTTAATATAGAACAACAGGCGTTCAACTTTGAAGGAATTATTTAGCTCAATACCCAACTTTCAAGAGTGAAAACACGAGATGGCGTGAAATTGTTAATATTAGATAAAGAGAGAACACGCACAAATAGAACAACCAATGTCGTTTATAAGGAAATTTTTAGTAATTTGTAATTTATAATAACATGTTCAATTTATGCTTCTTTTTACGCTTTTAAAATTTAATCTTCATTTAGGAGTAATTTGTTGTTTCATTGTTACATTATAATTCAATCTTTTTAACAATTTAATTTATTTTTGATCTAAACCCGTGTGTCCCACGGGTAATAATCTAGTGTAACTAATCAAAGTTAGTTTAATACTTTATTAATTATTATTATGAAGAATGTGTAATTAATTTATTTGATAAGGGTGGGTATAGACTTTAGACACTCCCTTTAACCAAGAGTGTTATTAGAAGGACACCATTGGGTTATTAAGACACTCACACACATGCATGTATACATTTAGAGAGAGTTAAAGAGAGGATGTTCAAATAACCAAAACCTCTATGAAAACTTTTAAAATAATTTATGAAAACACAAACTTCAATTGAAACTTGTTCAATTAAGCGTATATAATTTTTTTATTCCTAGCAATTATACTCGGGCATGAGAAAATCACGATAATAGTATTTTTAAAATATGTTTATTTATTATAAGTATAACCTGTTACCTAGCATTAGACCATTTGTAATGGAGCTTTCGGCCCTTGAAAACGCCCCAAATCCTTGACTATTGCTTGTTATGAATATTAGAGAAGAAAATTGTTAGAAAGTTTTAGTTTTTCTAATCTCCGGTTCTTGAAAGCTTATAAGTTTTCTCCGTAAACCTATCGCCTCTTGATCTCGTGTAACCTTACTAAACTACCCAAATTCACACTCAAACAATTCTCAAATTCAAATTCAAATGGAACACATATACAATTACAAATACATATATAAATACTACAGAGCGACAGTGTGGCGTGCATGTGTTACTGTTAAACCTAGAGAGAGAAAGAAGATACATACGTACAGTACATACAAACATGGGTTGTTTACACAGTTCTGATGGAATTGCTTCTTTGCTAAAGAAGAAAAAACGCACTTCTGGTATGTATCTACAATCACAATTCATATTCATTAACAATCAGTTTCGTAATTTTTGTGCAATTTGATCATGTGTTTCATTCAATTACTTGTCATTTTTGTTCATGCATGCCACCTGTTCGACGTTATTCCTTTGATCGATTTTCATCAAAATTATCGACCCTGAAATGTTTTCTTTGCATTTTTGTTTCATATTTCGCCAATTCTGCTGTATCAACATTTTGATTTCATTTGAACTTTTGCTGTTAATTGTACTTTAGGCTTAACGAATTGCAATATCTTGACATATTTATCATCATTATGTTTTACTTATTATGTGTGACTTGATTTGGTCCACAATGATGTTGAAGTTTGTAACTAGTGATTGGAATTTGTTTGTGTATGTATCTTTTAGATAACTCCAATTCGGGTCCAAATAATGAAGAGGAAAATGCTGTGCAATCAACTGCTGCTAATGCGCCAACAATATTCACATTCGATCAATTGGCGGCTGCTACTGAGAATTTTAAGGCTGATAATTTGGTGGGTGAAGGTGGATTTGGCAGAGTTTATAAAGGGAAGTTAGAAGATTTTGATCAGGTTTGTCATCTTTGGTTGATCAAAGATTCTGACGAGAAACGGTTTAATTGTTAATCTTGATTTGGTTTTGTTGCAGATTGTTGCTGTTAAGAGACAGGATCGTAAGGGAGATCAAGGGTTGGATGAATTTAGTAACGAACTGTCGACTTTAAGCTTGCTTGATCATCCTAATCTGGTCAAATTGATTGGTTATTGTAGTGAAGAACATGAAAAGTTGTTGGTATATGAGTTCATGCCATTAGGTTCTCTGGATAAACATCTATACGGTACGTATGTTAGTTATTATGTGATAGAAATGTTATTGAATATTTGTTTGGTTATCTGGTTTATGACCCTAAAACAAACAGTTTAAACTGACCAAATTGCATTTCATGTGACAGGTGCACATCCCAATAAGAAACAGCTTGACTGGAAATCACGATTAAAAATAGCTGCTGATGCAGCCCGCGGGTTAGCCTACTTGCATGACCGAGCAAAGCCGCCTATTGTACACCGTGACTTTAAAACCTCCAACATATTGTTAGATGAGGATTTAAATGTCAAGTTGTCAGATTTTGGGCTAGCAAAAGAGGGCCCAGTTGGAGATCAAACCCACGTCTTGGCCCCTGTGACGGGCACATATGGCTATTGTGCTCCTGATTATAGAAATACTGGCAGACTTACTTTCAAATCTGACGTTTATAGCTTTGGGGTTGTCCTGTTGGAGCTCATTACCGGAAGAAAAGCACTTGATGGTACAAGACCTATAGGAGAGGTAGATCTTGTTTCTTGGGTATGTTATTCTCATAAAACTATAGCCCTGTTTGGTTTACGGTTTAATCTCCATGTATGAAACGCATCAAATGTAGATAAAGATATATAACTTAACTAGAAAGAAAACGGGTCAAATGGATGGTTATCAACCTGTTTGATCTGCCTGTTTTGCTACCTTGAACACAAAATCAAGGTTTATCTACAAGTTTCAAACTGTTAAAATTTAAAACTTAGGTAGAAAGGAAACGGATCAAATGCGTAAAGCATATACCAAAAGTTTTTTTTTGTTGAGAATTTGTTAACTTAATCACACCTAGTATGTTATCTTTTAATACAAGTTGTAAAAAAGATGTAACGGCCAACGGGTCAGGACCTGTCTTAAGTTGCATGTTTTGACTTGAGCTTGTATGGACCCATTTATCAACCCGTTTGACTGGCCTGTTTTAAAACATAATTCAAGTGATTGCATTTTACGATTCATAACAAATGATCTTTTTCAGGCCCTGCGCTTATTCAAAAAGAAAAAGAAATTCCGTGACATGGTGGACCCGGCTCTTGAGGGGCGGTACCCGTTGGATGGACTTTATTATGCTCTATCCATATGTGTAGATTGTCTTAATGAAAAAGCAGACTCGAGACCAGTTGCAGCCAATGTTGTTAGGGCTCTTGACATCCTTGTTTCCCAGAACAATGATCCTCAAAAGGATTCTCACGGAGCAGGACCTAGTGGTGTCAAGAAAGGTGACGAAGGTGAGGGTTAGTTTAGTCATTTCACAAGGTGATGAGATGGCTTCTGTAAATGGTAAAATCTTGTTAGGTATATAGTATATACCATACCATACCACACATGGAGAAGCATATATAGTTGATGTGCATAATACATACATTACAAATATTACATGAGATGATGAATCTTTTTAGAATAGAAATATAGTAAATCACTTCTTTGCTAGCTGTGTTTTCTGTTGTTACATTGTTTGGGTAACTGTATAGATAATGAGGTATTAAACTATCACAATAGTTATACTCCTGAAATAACAATGTAGTTTTGATAAATGAAACTCTAAGCATTTTACAGTTTTAACTCATAATGAGTCGGACTTGGCTGAACCCGACTGAGGCTTTTGATCTATGCAAATTATAAAGTTGGCTTTGCTTTGGTCCGGACCATATCCTATCAGTTAAGTTTTGGGATTTATCAACACATTTTTTTGTTATTGTTATCGCCATATATATTCTTCGTGTAGGTATAAGGGTCTATATTTAGCAAGGTTATTCAGTTTGTATATAATGTGACAGTACCACCTTGTTATAGTATTAATGATATTATAACGAACGACGCCTTGTCTGCTACTTTAAGCTTAGTGATCTAGACAAAATTAGATTTTCAACTTGTGAAATTTATGCATATTAAAGCCAAGGCTTAGAAATAAAGAATAGGGAATGTGTCAAATTTTACTAAAATAATACTCAGACCAATACAAAGACATATATGAGCACCTAGACTCAATTGTTGACCAAGAACAATCATCTGTGATGATATGAACAAGAACAAAGGCAAAACCCTTAGACAATGAAGACATTAAGAGACTTGTTCTCGAAGCGATCAAATGGCTCAAGAATTCTTTGTAAACAAAAGTCCCGAAAACAAACTAAAAGTTCATGAACAAATATTCAATAGCATTCAATCATAAAAAACCAACAATATTTATACTAGACTATATGACCATTAAAGATAAAGGCAAAAATATATATATATATATATATATGTTAACCACATAAATAAAAGATTTGAATTCATATTTAAAGATAATTTTGATATCTTGTACACAATCTATGTTAGCCTGATTTTGATACTGATATGAAGAAGATGAAGATTGGGAGAATATCCCACTTTTCTCATATGTAACCTTTTTTTTATATGCAAATGAGGCAGTGCCAACAGGTCAACCGACCCTAACGGTTCTTTACTGAAAAGTTGTGGCAAATATTGTGTTGTGTCAATCTTGTGATAAAGAGTTGTAGCAAAAAACTATTTTCTAGTAGTGTTTGATGGTTGACTCCACTTGCTCCTCCTTTGATGTGGTGGTTCCCGATGCTGTTAGTGTGCTGACTGTTTAACGACGTCATCAAACTGAATCTGTTATGCCTGGAATGGCACAACATCAGGCAACGACTCGGGAACAAAATTATGCTCCGCCCCATCAACAAAACGAGCCAAGTCCGAAAAACTTTGATCCCCATCCCAATCGCCATCACCCGATCAAGCCTGTGTGGCATGATTGGCGGTGCTAACCAATCCTCACAATAGATACCGAGGCAGCAGGCGATGATGGTGATATAGGTCCTGCCGAAAAGAAAACCTCATATTTACCTACGACGCCGGAGATCTATGAAACTGGTAGAAGAATGATAACAATTGTAATAATAAAACAAAACAAATCAAACCAAAAGAATTAATGATTTCTCTATGAACATTCATGATACAGTCTCGTACGCAATCAAATGGCTCAAGAACATAAGATTTAATCAAAGTCTTTAAAGAACCAAAAGGTTCAAAAACATAGTTCTTTTGTATTCAAATTCAATCAATAATTAATGAAAGTAATCTTAGAAACCAAATACTTATACTAATCCTAACAACCCTAAAGATAATGATAAACTAAATAAATAAAATAAAAAAATAATAATTGAAATACAAATAGTTATTAAAATATAATCTTAATCGTGATGTTCCTGCATTAATTCATCTGGCCATGAATGACATATATGTAGGATATTAAAATTAATAATCAAATAAAATCCTGTAGAAATCAAAAACTAATTTTACAAAAGATTATAAATATTGTTCTTTATTAAGATTGAGATGGACTTTTTGTATTAAGGTGGATTTGGCAAATGTGAATGATCATGGCATGATTTAATACTTTAATTAATTACTTTAATCTTGCTTACTTTGGGGATTGACTTAATTATTTGCATAACTGTTTAGATTTAGTACCATATTAATTCCTTCCATCTTTATTAGGGGTGTTCATTATTCGAATACCATTCAAATTATTCGAAATTCGATTCGAATCGAATTCGATTAAGGCCATTCGAAATCGACTTTCAGTCATTTGATTCGCATCCGATTCGAATAATTTTGTCGAATGTGGATCGAATACGAATATGATTTTCTGTATTCGCATTCGATTCGCCCAATTCGAATAAGAAATTTATATATTTTTTAATGTATATTTTTAATATATCTACTTAATTATCTATACATGAATATGATTTAATGGGTTTGAAATAAGTTAAAAATACCTAAATCCAACCCATTACCCAATTTTAATTGTTGTTTCTACATATGAACATGATTCGGTGTTGTAACAACAGTTTAATTGTTGTTTATACGATTTTTAAACTTGTTAATAGTTTTTTTGTTTGTTTTGATTATGCAGTTTTAGACCTTTTGTTAATATGTTTTAGACTTGTTGATGTGTTAGTATTTTGCATTTTGTTTGGGTGATGTTTTGCACATTGTTTGGGTGATGTTGTAAAATTATATTATGTTGGTGCTTAACATTTGTAAAATTTGTTTATTTATATATTTTTTTAAAGCGAATACATTCGAATCTATTCGAATTCGATTCGAATTCGAATAACTTAATCGAATCGAATACGAAGATTTTTATTCGAATGTGGATCGAATACGAATACAGTTTTTAAAAGTCCCAATTCGACCAATTCAATTTGCCTAATTCGTCCAATTCGCATTTGATTCGAATGAACACCCTAATCTCCATCACTTGGGTTTGGTTTGAAACTTGTCATCAAACAAAATGTTGGAAAATATGAGTCAACGGATGCATCCATTTAGTAATACAAATAGACTAACTCACAGGTTGTTCAAACACTATTTTCATTCTGTGTTTCAATCACACTGTTTCATATATATTGCATGTCTCAACACAACACAAAACGGAATGATTGGAACACGCGAATGAAAATAGCAGTTGAAGCAGCCATGGATTAGCATATATATATGCATGACAAAATGAACCCAACCTAGCTATAGGAAACGGCTAAATTGGAAATATTCAATAAGAAAATTTACCATTTCTTGTTATTTATAATTATTATTGTATTACATTCAATGAAAATTACTTTAAAACTTAAATACACTCTCTCATACCATAAACCCAACATGATGATGATGATATTTATAATTGATTAACCCTAACTTGGTAAACAGGGAATTTTGAATTTCAAAATTATGATATCATTAATAAATTAGAAAATATATAGTGAGATAGAGAATAAAAACAAATCGGATTGGTTGGACTCGATGTAAAATAATGTGTGATTTTAAATAATTTGAAAGTGAAAACTATACATGCATACATAATTGAAAAAAAATTAACTTTATATTTAGTCAATGTACTTATGTAACATAAGTTGGAAACCTGAAAGTGTTAAAAGCACCGAAAAACAAGTACCAAAATTGGGAAGAGAGTTTTCACTCCAATTAATTTTAATTAACTTAAAAGAAAAAGAATATATAATGATCGATTTTTACTTTTAATTTTAATATAATTATAGAAACATGTATAGAAAATAAAATTCGGATGCTCTTAGTCTTCTTTGTTTCATCTCCAGTCGCACGCCCGCTTTTGCCAACACATAATCTAACAAGTTGGCATGAAAATTCTTACCTGATAATATTCTTACCCATGTCTGTAACAGCCGCTAGCTATTCTTATTCTTATGTTCCAGTCATGTTTCCAATTGCATTTCTTGTGGAGGCGTAAAAGAAAAGTCGTTAGCTATTATTAATCTTATGTTCCAATCGTGTCGTTTCCTATTGCATTTCCTATGGAGGCGTACAAGAAAAGGCACTACTGGAACATGACACGATTAAAAATAGTGATAACGGCATTTCATGGGTTCGCATACTTGCATACCAAATGTACGTACCTGCCATATAGTAAAATATATACAGTGAAATACAATGATGAAAATTGATTTTGTAACTAATTATGTATCAACTATAAGCATTTAACTATAAACAATATATATCAATGAACTAGGTAATGTAAATAGACTAACTCATGGGCTATTCAACCACTATTTTCATTCTATATTTCAATCATAACGTATCATATATATTTCAATCATTCGTACGAATGAAAATAGCAGTTGAAGCAGCCATGGATTAGCATATATGCATGACAAAATGAACCCACCCTATAGGAAACGGCTAAATTAAAATACAAGGATAAAATTTACCATTTCTTGTTATGCATATAAACCTTACATGATGATGATGATGGTATTTATAATTGTTTAACCCTAACTTGCTATTTGCTAAACAAGGAATTTTGAATTTCAAAATTATGATATGGGTATGGCCGGGTATAAACGAGATCGAATTGGTTGGAATGGATATGTCAAATAATAAATGTGATTTTAAATAATTTGAAAGTGAAAACTACATGCATGCACACGTAACTGAAAACAAAATTTACTTTATATTTTCACAATTATAAAAATAATGGAATATTAAACATTAAATTAACCATAAAAAGTGTAATTTTCAAATTAAAAATTAAAAATCTGATTGAACCCACTAGTTTGGTTCACCCGATTTATTGATTTAAAAACGCCTAACTAAACCGGCTAATAGTATTCACACCTTATTGCTAATATCTTCCTTATACTAGGTTTAACACTCGTGTGATACACACGGGTTAAATAAAAATATTAAAAAAAAATTATAACCATTATATTTAAAAATTTGTAAATCCTTATATAATATACCAAAACAAAAAAATCATATGTGTCATCTTTGAATTCATAGCTTTTAGCTTATGTGACATTATTTGAGAGATTATCTCACAATAATGATTTTTTTATTTAAAATATGTAACAAAAAATTTCTTATAATAAAACTAATTACATTTTTGGTCCCCTAATATTTTGGAGAATTCTGAAAAATTTAACAGTATGTATATTTTTAACCTTTTACTACAAGGGGTGTACATGAGTCGGTTTATATTTGATAGAGTTTAAAAATGAAACTTATGGATAAAGTTAATAATAACATACAATTAAAGACCTTAGTGTTTTATAAATATACATAGCATTTTTATATGATTTTTAAAATAAAAATAAACTACACCATAAAACTAAGCACTTTATTCTCTTTAATTTGAGTATAATATTGCACTACTAAAAATCTAATTTTTAAAAATATATCATGTGTTTCATTTTACCACGGTTTTGTCTCAAAAGTAAATGAAACATTCATGAACATCCTTAAAAGCATCACTTGAATTTTTTTCCCGAGCGTCGCGCGGGCACTAAACTAGTATTTATATAAATTACCATTAATCACAAAATTTTGTCTCCATCAACTCTCCTACTCAATTTCCACTCTCAAACTTTCTTTTATAAAACAAAATAGTTTCCCCCCCAAAAAATTGCCCTCTAAAACTTTATTAATTTGGTAATGAAAGACGGGCTAGGGTCGATTTATGTTCCCAATATATATATAAGTTTAAATGTATGCTTTATTCGATTTTTAAAGCCAAAAGACAAATTTGTCAATATTATAAGCAATTTTGTAGAGATACGGATTCGATATATTTAGGTGCGAATTGGGATACACCTCACCGTTGGAACTCGACATGCGACATGTTTGAGAGTGCCTTGAAACAACGGGATGGCTTGAGAGTTTTTCATAGTAGTCTTGTGTCGGCCGGGTTAGCCGACGTGTTTGAGGATGCGTGTTGGAAATTTATAAAAAAATTTGTTGAATTTCTTGGCGTTTTTAAAAATTCAACTAAAAACTTATCGGGGGTTTATTACCCAACTAGTAGTTTGTTGCTTTACGAATTATATTTAATGGCTCTTAATATTAAAACTTTTGAAAATAAATTTTTTTAAAGAAATGATAGCGGCGATGAAAGAAAAATTTAAAAAATATTTTTTAGAGCTCCATTCGGTTTTTACTTGTGCCGCCGCTTTAAACCCGTTTTATAATATTACGGGAGTCGAATGTTTAATTCAAGAAATTTTTGACAATTTGGATATCCATATGGATAACCCAAATCACGCAACGGAAGCAAAAGCAAAATTTAATCACGATTTTCAAAGACTTTTTGATGTTTATCACTTAAGATACGGGCCAACAACGGTTACACCATCTTCACAATCGGAGGCTAGCTCAAGTAAGCCGATGAAGGACCCGAAGAAAAACTTTTTGAATGTCGTTCGGGAATCCGTGGCAAAAAAACAAAAGGGTGCCGCTCCGAGTAGCGAGCTCGGTAGATATAGTGGAACGGATTATACTTCCACTATGTCGGCCGATGACATTGAGAGTTTTGATATATTGGCTTGGTGGAAAGGAAGGGAAACGGAATTTCCGGTTCTTTCTGCCATGGCCCGTGATTTACTAAGCTCCCAAGCTTCTACGGTAGCTTCGGAATCGGCTTTTTCTACTTGTGGCAGGGTAATATCTTTACGGAGGACCCGACTTTCTCCGGAGGCTATGAAAATGTGCATTTGTCTCAAAGATCACTTGGACGCGATTGATCGCAAACAACACCTAACGAGCTTAGAAGACGACATCGAACCGGGTAAAAAATACATGATGAAGAGGTTGAGGATGGACTATCAACCGGAATATCCGATGAAGAACTCAAAGAAGACGAAAAAAGAAGAGGAAAAAAATGAAGAAGCTTAGCTTTCAAAAAAATATATATTGACTTTGTTTAAAAATAGTAGTTTTTTTGCATCGTAACGTCAATATCTTGTATTTGGTTAACTCTTTTAAGTTGAAATAAATCGTATTTATTTAGTAATCTTATATTGTACACAAAACAAAAAAAAAGTAAAAAAAAAAACACTATGTACCCCGTTTGGACCCGACCCGGGTAGGAACCGGACCCGAACCCGACCCTACCCGGTTCCACAGGGTAGGGTTTTACCCCCACCCTACCCATACCCCGGTTCCAGGGTGTACCCGGACTCAATTGGGTTTTTGGCCCCCGTACCCGGTTTGTACCCGGTTCCGGGTCCAAAAAAACCCGGTTTGTGCACGTCTAGATAACTATACTAAACCCATTAAAGCAATCCTTCACGTAGTCATCTTGGGCCCGGCCCATGTGCTCGAAAACATTTATTCCTCTCCATATCCAATCTATACAAACTTTAATTATTTCTAATCATCACTAAATTAATTTTGAAAACTTTATAGAATGAAAACATACACAAAAGGGTGATTGGTAGCATAAACTAGCTAGGTGTTAGCAAAGATTGTTGCCAAATGCCAATAGTTTTAAAGTGGTGATTGGGTGGGTTGGTTATTGATGAGTCCCAAATCCCAATCCCCATTCATTCAAGATCAATCAAATCTTGCAGCTTATATGAAAGTACATGATGAACGGTTGTTGTTGATCGATAAACCACTTCATATGACCGAGGTGGCTCGTCTCGCCTCCTCCTGATACGTATACACGTACCCACGTAGCTCACATCCACCTTCACAAGTATCAAGTCCCACGTCAATTCATATCATTCTTTATTATTTCTTCATGTTTCAATTTAGTTTGTTTACCACGTTGCCATGCTTAGTTAGGTAGTTTTTTATTTCAAAAGTTATTGTATTTAAGAATGTTTGAGTTATCGAGAAAGAGAATTGAAAATTGCTAAATGAAACTTGAGTTTAATTAGGTAGTTTTTTTATGTCTCTCAGCTCTTCGTATCTTGTTGTTTATAAGTTTTTGTTCGTAAACCTATCAAGTGGTGTTTTCATTTTGCTCATGTTTTCATTCTAACGTTTCTTTGTAAGCCCTTATAAGTGACTATTGCTTGTTATGAATATTAGTGTAACCTTACTAAACTACCCAAATTCACACTCAAACAATTCTCAAATTCAAATTCAAATGGAACACATATACAATTACAAATACATATATAAATACTACAGAGCGACAGTGTGGCGTGCATGTGTTACTGTTAAACCTAGAGAGAGAAAGAAGATACATACATACGTACAGTACATACAAGCATGGGTTGTTTACACAGTTCTGATGGAATTGCTTCTTTGCTAAAGAAGAAAAAACGCACTTCTGGTATGTATCTACAATCACAATTCATATTCATTAACAATCAGTTTCGTAATTTTTGTGCAATTTGATCATGTGTTTCATTCAATTACTTGTCATTTTTGTTCATGCATGCCACCTGTTCGACGTTATTCCTTTGATCGATTTTCATCAAAATTATCGACCCTGAAATGTTTTCTTTGCATTTTTGTTTCATATTACGCCAATTCTGCTGTATCAACATTTTGATTTCATTTCAACTTTTGCTGTTAATTGTACTTTAGGCTTAACGAATTGCAATATCTTGACATATTTATCATCATTATGTTTTACTTATTATGTGTGTTAATCTATGACTTGATTTGGTCCACAATGATGTTGAAGTTGGTAACTAGTGATTGGAATTTGTTTGTATGTATGTATGTATCTTTTAGATAACTCCAATTCGGATCCAAATAATGAAGAGGATAATGCTGTGCAATCAACTGCTGCTAATGCGCCAAGAATATTCACATTCGATCAATTGGCGGCTGCTACTGAGAATTTTAAGGCTGATAATTTGGTGGGTGAAGGTGGATTTGGCAGGGTTTATAAAGGGAAGTTAGAAGATTTTGATCAGGTTTGTCATCTTTGGTTAATCAAGATTCCGACAAGAAACGGGTTAATTGTTAATCTTGATTTGGTTTTGTTGCAGATTGTTGCTGTTAAGAGAATGGATCGTAAGGGAGATCAATGGTTGGATGAATTTAGTAACGAAGTGTCGACTTTAAGCTTGCTTGATCATCCTAATCTGGTCAAATTGATTGGTTATTGTAGTGAAGAACATGAAAAGTTGTTGGTATATGAGTTCATGCCATTAGGTTCTCTGGATAAACATCTATACGGTACGTATGTTAGTTATTATGTGATAGAAATGTTATTGAATATTTGTTTGGTTATCTGGTTTATGACCCTAAAACAAACAGTTTAAACTGACCAAATTGCATTTCATGTGACAGGTGCACATCCCAATAAGAAACAGCTTGACTGGAAATCACGATTAAAAATAGCTGCTGATGCAGCCCGCGGGTTAGCCTACTTGCATGACCGAGCAAAGCCGCCTATTGTACACCGTGACTTTAAAACCTCCAACATATTGTTAGATGAGGATTTAAATGTCAAGTTGTCAGATTTTGGGCTAGCAAAAGAGGGCCCAGTTGGAGATCAAACCCACGTCTTGGCCCCTGTGACGGGCACATATGGCTATTGTGCTCCTGATTATAGAAATACTTGTAAACAATGTGCGAGTTCGAACCAGATGCTATCCACTACCCGTAGCATGTTAAAGGCTATGAAGATGCCTCAAAGTTTTTGGGGAGAAGCAGTAAAACACGCCATCTACATACTGAATAGAGTACCAACCAAAGCATTAACGGACAGTTCTCCGTATGAAGCATTGAAGGGTAGGAAACCCAACTTAGAACATCTAAGAGTATTTGGTTGCGTAGCTTATGCCAAGGTACCATCACAACATCTAACGAAATTAGATGACCGAAGTATTAAAATGGTATACTTAGGAAACGAACAAGGATCAAAAGCACATAGACTAGTTGATCCTGAAACGAAACGAATTTGCGTCAGCCGTGACGTCAAGTTCATAGAAAATGAATCATGGGATTGGAAGAATTACATGAATGAAGCTGGAAGTGAAGAATCTAAAGATACTGATTTCATTATAGGGGAAGAAAATATCATAGCTTCGCAAATATATAATGAACCAGCATCTCCAGACCAGGAGGGTGAACACGAAGATAATGACAACTACGAAATGGAAGAACCCACTTCACCTAATTCACCAGGAACACTATTCACTCCACCACCATATCACCATGAACCTAACTCAGAAGTATCCACTCAACATTCATCGCCTGCTGAAAGCTCAGAAAGACACTACGAAGACACTCCAGTCCGAGGATTTCGATCCTTAGACAGCGTCATGGAACGAGCTCCTGAAATAAAGAACAATAGATTATTACTGGTGGAAGAAACACCAAGGAATTACAAGGAAGCAGCTATGAATAAGAAATGGATAGAAGCCATGAAGTCTGAACTAGAATCAATCAACAAAAACAACACTTGGAAGTTGACTGACTTGCCAGAAGGACAAAAGCTAATTGGTCTAAAATGGTTATTCAAAGCCAAGAAAGATGCAGCTGGCAAGATAAACAGACACAAGGCACGCTTAGTAGCAAAAGGATATGCACAAGAGCATGGAATAGATTTCGATGAAGTCTTTGCTCCTGTAGCAAGAATGGAAACAGTTCGCCTGATTATAGCTTTAGCAGCTTATCATGGATGGGAAGTACATCACCTAGATGTCAAGACCGCATTCTTAAATGGCGAACTCAAAGAAGAAATATACGTCACACAACCTGAAGGGTTCGTGATTCCAGGACATGAAAAGAAGGTCTACAAGCTATGCAGATCACTGTATGGATTAAAACAAGCACCACGTGCATGGAACATGAAGTTGGATCAGACATTTAAATCATTTGGATTTAGAAAATGCGCACTGGAACAAGCAATCTATACAAGAAGGAGTAAGACGTCAACCCTAATCGTAGGAGTTTACGTAGATGATCTCATCGTAACTGGAACTTCAAAGGAAGAGATCGACCATTTCAAATCTCAAATGGAACAACAATTTGAAATGAGTGATCTAGGATTGTTAACTTACTACCTTGGAATTGAAGTCATACAGACTAAGGATGCAATCTCAATCAAACAGACTGGTTACATCAACAAAATTCTCAAAGAAGCCAAAATGCAAGATTGCAACGAAACCAAGATACCTATGGATCCAGGAGCTAAGTTAACTAGCACTGAAGAAGAATTAGCAGATGCTACTGAATACAGAAGTTTGATTGGATGTCTCAGGTACTTACTACATACTCGACCAGACTTAAGCTACTCAGTAGGACTACTCAGTCGCTTTATGCAAGAACCTAGAGAACATCACATGAAAGCAATCAAACAAGTAATACGCTACATCAAAGGAACTAAGGACTATGGTATTACTTATCGAAGACAAGGAGGTTGTAAGATAACTGGCTATAGCGACAGCAGCTATGGAGTCAACACTGACAAAGGCAAAGGAACTACAGGCATAGTATTCTACTTTGGAGAATCACCTATCACCTGGAGTACTCAGAAACAACCTACTGTAGCTTTATCATCCTGTGAATCTGAATTTATGGCAGCCACTGCAGCAGCATGTCAAGCACTATGGCTACAAAGACTACTCAGTGAATTGACAGGATGGAAGCAAGAAAGAATCAACTTATATGTCGACAATGTTTCAGCCATTGCTCTAATGAAGAACCCAGTATTTCACGGAAGAAGCAAGCACATTGACATTCGCTATCACTTCATCAGAGAATGCGTTGAAAAGGATCAAATCTGCGTCGAACACATAAGTGGAGTTAAGCAAAAGGCAGATATTCTCACCAAGGCATTACCAAGACTCAAGTTTGATACTATGAGAGAAATGCTTGGAGTTGAAGATCTGAAGGAAGACACAACTTGAAGATGCTCGTGCTTAGGAGGGTGAATGAAGAATATAATCACTCCCAAACTTCAAGGGTTATTTGTGTCAATAGTTAATAGTACTAGTTTAGTATATTATGTCAAGTATTGATAGTACAAGGGTTGATTTTGTCAAGTCTTGTTTATGTTAATTGTAAACAACGATTCATAGAATCGTTGTGTCCCTTTAGTCAAGCATGTATATATATGAACATATGTACAACGATCACAATAGTTAATGCAATTACAATTTTAGTTTGTTAATATTCTTGTTATAATCTTGATTCCTGGGCAACACTTTCAAATCTGACGTTTATAGCTTTGGGGTTGTCCTGTTGGAGCTCATTACCGGAAGAAAAGCACTTGATGGTACAAGACCTATAGGAGAGGTAGATCTTGTTTCTTGGGTATGTTATTCTCATAAAACTATAGCCCTGTTTGGTTTACGGTTTAATCTCCATGTATGAAACGCATCAAATGTAGATAAAGATATATAACTTAACTAGAAAGAAAACGGGTCAAATGGATGGTTATCAACCTGTTTGATCTGCCTGTTTTGCTACCTTGAACACAAAATCAAGGTTTATCTACAAGTTTCAAACTGTTAAAATTTAAAACTTAGGTAGAAAGGAAACGGATCAAATGCGTAAAGCATATACCAAAAGTTTTTTTTTTTTTGTTGAGAATTTGTTAACTTAATCACACCTAGTATGTTATCTTTTAATACAAGTTGTAAAAAAGATGTAACGGCCAACGGGTCAGGACCTGTCTTAAGTTGCATGTTTTGACTTGAGCTTGTATGGACCCATTTATCAACCCGTTTGACTGGCCTGTTTTAAAACATAATTCAAGTGATTGCATTTTACGATTCATAACAAATGATCTTTTTCAGGCCCTGCGCTTATTCAAAAAGAAAAAGAAATTCCGTGACATGGTGGACCCGGCTCTTGAGGGGCGGTACCCGTCGGATGGACTTTATTATGCTCTATCCATATGTGTAGATTGTCTTCATGAAAAAGCAGACTCGAGACCAGTTGCAGCCAATGTTGTTAGGGCTCTTGACATCCTTGTTTCCCAGAACAATGATCCTCAAAAGGATTCTCACGGAGCAGGACCTAGTGGTGTCAAGAAAGGTGACGAAGGTGAGGGTTAGTTTAGTCATTTCACAAGGTGATGAAATGGCTTTTGTAAATGGTAAATCTTGTTAGGTATATACCATATCATAGTTGATGTGCATAATACATACAATACAAATATTACATGAGATGATGAATCTTTTTAGAAATATATATAGTAAATCACTTCTTTGCTAGCTGTGTTTTCTGTTGTTACATTGTTTGGGTAAGTATATAGATAATGAGGTATTAAACTATCACAATAGTTATACTCCTGAAATAACAATGTAGTTTTGATAAATGAAACTCTAAGCATTTTACAGTTTTAACTCATAATGAGTCGGGCTTGGCTGAACCCGACTGAGGCTTGATTTGTGCAAATTCTAAATTTGGCTTTGCTTTGGTCCGGACCATATCCTATCAGTTAAGTTTTGGGATTTATCAACACATTTTTTTGTTATTGTTATTGTTATCACCATTTTATTCGTGTAGGTATAAGGGTCTATATTTAGCAATGTCAGTTTGTATATAATGTCACAATACCACCTTGTTATAGTATTAATGATGTTATAACGAACGACGCCTTGTCTGCTACTTTAAGCTTAGTGATCTAGGCAAAATTAGATTTTCAACTTGTGAAATTTATGCATATTAAGGCCAAGGCTTAGAAATAAAGAATAGGGAATGTGTCAAATTTTAGCAAAAATAACACCCTTAGAAAATGAAGACATCAAAAGACTTGTTCTGGAGCGATCAAATGGCTCAAGAATTCTTTGTAAACAAAAGTTCCGAAAACAAACTAAAAGTTCATGAACAAATATTTAATAATATTCAATCATCAAAAAACCAACATAAAAGTTCAGCAACCAACAATATTTATACTAGACCATATGACCATTAAAGATAAAGGAAGAAAAAGATATGTTAACCATAAATAAAAGATTTGAATTCATATTTAAAGATAATTTTGATATCTACCATCACTTTACATATCTAACCTTTTCTTTATATGAAAATGAGGCAGTGCCAACAGGTCAACCGACCCTAACGGTTCTTTATTGAAAAGTTGTGGCAATTATTGTGTTGTGTCAATCTTGTGACAGAGTTGTAGCAAAAAAACTATTTTCTAGTAAAACAAGCCGAGTCCGAAAAACTTTGTCAGGATCCCCATACCAATCGCCATCACCCGATCAAGCCTATGTGGCATGATTGGCGGTGCTAACCAATCCTCACAACAGATACCGAGGCAGCGGGCGATGATGGTGATATAGGTCCTGCCGAAAAGAAAACCTCATATTTACCTACGGTGTCGGAATTCTGCGAAACTGGTAAAAGAATGAAAACAATTGTAATAATAAAACAAAACAAAACAAACCAAAAGAATTAACGATTTCTTTATGAACATTCATCTGGCCATGAATGACATGTAGGATATTAAAATTAATAATCCAATAAAATCTTGTAGAAATCAAATACTAATCTTACATCACTTGGGTTTGGTTTGAAATTTGTCATCAAACAAAATGCTTGAAAATTTGAGTCAGCGGATGCATTCATTTAGTAATGCAAATAGACTAACTCACGGGCTGTTCAACCACTATTTTCATTCTGTGTTTCAATCACACCGTTTCATATATATATTGCATATATGTCTCAACACAAAACGGAATGATTGGAACACGCGAATGAGAATAGCAGTTGAAGCAGCGATGGATTAAGCATATACGCATGACAAAATAAACCCACCCTATAGGAAACGGCTAAATTGGAAATATTCAAGAAGAAAATTTTCCATTTCTTGTTATTTATAATTGTTGTATTGCATTCAATGAAAATCACTCAAAACCTCAAATACACTCATACCATAAACCCAACATGATGACGATGATGATGATATTTTATAATTGTTTAACGCTAACTTGATAAACAAGGAATTTTGAATTTCAAAATTATGATAACAATAATAAAGAAAATATGTGTGAGATAGATAATAAAACGAGATAGGATTGGTTGGAATGGATGTCAAATAATAAATGTGATTTTAAATAATTTGAAAGTGAAAACTACATGCATGCACACATAATTGAAAAAACAAAATTAACTATATTTTCACAATTATAAAAAAAGATGGAATATTGAACATTAAATTAACCATAAAATGTGTTATTTTCAAACTAAAAATTAAAAATCTGATTGGATCCATTGGTTTGGTTCACCTGATTTAAAAACGCCTAATTAAACCGGTTAATAGTATATTCATATCTTATTGCTAGTATCTTTGTTATAGTTATAGTAAAATCATTACATTATCTATCGGTTTCAATTAAAAAATATTCTTTATATATTTATAATTACTTATCTCTTTCCACTCACAACTACTTTAACACAATATTAAAAAACTATAAAGATAATGGTACATTCCCTAAATACATATGCAATGAATATTAGATTTCTTAAATATTTTTTTTCACTTCATAACTACTCAATAACATTTTCTAAATTATAAAAAATCTATTTACATATAATATATAAAATGGGATGTGAATGCTCTAAAGTCTAATGCCTGGTTTTTGATATAACCCGGTTCTAAAAATAATAGATACTATGCATAAAAAGAAAAGTCGAATGATTTAGTAGGATTCAAATCAAAGAAATAATTAATCAATCAGACGTATGTCGAATGTAGTTAATCAAAGTTAGTTTAGTACTTAATTAATATTGATGAAGAATGTGTAATTGATTTATTTGATAAGGATTCGAGTTCTAATTAGAGTTTTAAATTATTGTAACGGTTTCAATTCGATTAAATAATTTATTAGCGTATTTGAATTCCTCAATTCGAATAAGGAATACATGTATATATATATATATACTATTTTATTTAATCTGTGTTATATGAGTTTTATTGTTTTAAAATTTTAGACTATGTTTATAGTTGAACTCGAATTCAGTTTTGTAAAATCAAAATTCATATAACTCCAATTTGATTCAAATAAGCACTCAACTATATACGTTAACATTAGAATGTTTTGAAATTGTATTTGGCCCAACCAACAAAACCAATGGTGGTCATTTGCTCTTGTCTAATCATAAAGATACTATAAAAAATGTTTCGTAATAACATATAACATGTTTCTATTTTCACTTGAGACATTGGCACACACGTAACCATTAGAACTATGAAAAAAGATCTTGTAATAATCAATGTTAATTCTTCTCTATACATGATAGATAATGTGTTAACTTTATCTGTCAAATTAATGATCACAAGCTAGTGTTTATATGCAAATCAATGAAATCATGTACTAGTGGATTTTAAAGGAAAAAAAATCCGTGTATATAATATCTACGGTATGATGTTGTGCTTAACTATTTCCACAAAACTTACAAAAAATGATCTTCTTGTTATATAAACAGAAAACTAGCTAGGAACAAAAGTGAATAAAGTTAGTTGATCATGTTAGTGGTTTCATAGTAAATAAATAGATATGCACAATATATATCTACAAAACATGTCTACTTACTACTACACCTCAATAACCTCATCTTCTCCACAATGACCAACCCACAAATACACAATTCCTTCTTTTTCTTTTGTAGAAGGCAAAACTCTACAACAATCCTTTCTTGGAGCCTGCAAAACGTAAGTATTTATCCATTTAGCTACCAATATTATAGATGTAACAAATTTAACTAGCTTATTTTAACTAATGAGCCGATTTAAGTTATATTTTATCTCTAAAAGTGTAAGGATAAAAAGTAAAAAGAGTTTTAACAGGGATAAAATACAGACATGAAGAACATTATTTTTTAGTTTAAGGATAAAAATGAAATTTAACGTGAATTCAATACAGAAAAATGTATGTTACTCTTATTTTAAATTAAATGAAGACGTGCACACGTACCCGTAGCCAACGATCAGGATCCTCTCTCTTCAAAACAACAACCGTATGAATCTTCTCCGGCGACTCTGTCTTCCACCGACACCGAGGGTGTTGTTCCCTATGAACACTATAAATCCCAATTATCCCCCTCCTAGATTCATCATACCTTGTCGAATTTAAATAAAACACAAATGGCTTTTGACACGGGTGCCTCGCAACAGGTCGTGTATTAAACGCATATGCCGTATAATCCAACACTTTGTACCAATTAAGAAATGTCCGACTTGGCATCTCCAATTCTCGAGGCGACATTATCCCCCTCATAATCTGAACCGCAAATCCCCATGACACCAAAATCGACCATTCACGTTTCACGTCGTAACAAATCGATTGCTGTATCAAACTCGCCGAATCGAATTTACTCGATTCGAGCAAATGTTTGACCGATTCGACCCGATTCTTCTCTGGGAAAATCGGGTCGATTACATCGAAATGATGGAGGGATACTAATGGTGTCACCGGATGTGCGGAGAGTAACCCTAACAAGTTTCCGTACACGTCGTTTTGATGAAAACCTAATTCCTTGGTTAAGGGGACGTTAAGTTCCGTCATACAAGCTTGCATTCGATCATCACTTCCGTACAGACCGGGATACCTTTTGATACACCGGTCTTGCATCTTTGCAAGTTCTTTTGCTAACGGATAACTAATAGCAAACCCACCTCCGCCGTATGCCATTGAATATGAAAAATATATGTTCTGAAAATGGGACTCAGACGAACTTCCAATGTAATAAAACTGATTATGGTTGTATTTATTTAAAACCCTAACGACATTTTCGACTACAAAAACGGTGTCATCATCTCCCATAACGAACCACCGGATATCATCTAATCCTAATTTTAATGCTTCCGACACGATTCTCGATATACGGATCGCTGATCGATGGCCCTGACGGTTCGTGTATGGAAATCTTGATGTTTGTTGGGAAATGTGGAAGTCTGGTAGGGTTATGGTTTCATTTTGTTTGATTTTGACTTTTTTGTCTAGCCAAATGGCGCCCCGGGTGGACCCGGGGCGCCACCAAAGTTTGATGTATTCTTTTCTTGAATTCCATAGTTTGGATGATGCGGCAATGCAGAACGCAATGTGTTTAAGCTCGGTGTCGTAGGTGGTTTTGCGGGGGTTGGAGGTGGTGGTGAGATTGGGATGTTGGCAGGTGATTTTGGTGGTGATTTGGGGAGGGTAAATGAGGAGTTTGGAGGAGTGGATGAGGTAAAGGAGGAGGAGGGAGAACAAGAGGAACGGAAGGGTGGACGTGATGCGGTGGCGGGTGGAAGAGGAGGTCATTATAGTGGTGGTTTTGATGGGATGGTGGGAGGGAGAGGGTGGTGGAGTATGGTGGTTGGAGGGTGGTCCATTGTTTGAGCTGATTTTTAGGGTCAATGGATATGTGGTGGATAGAGGTGATTTGTTATGAGTGATGTTCGGATGTTGATAAAGAGAAAAGATAATTTGTTTACAAGTTATATTAACAAGTCAAGCATATTCAAATAATACCCTTAATAAAAGTCAATTGAATTCAGTAAAAAAATTTAGTATAAAGGCAAAAACAAGTAGAGGTGTTTCATCATTTAAAAGAAAACAAATAACAATTTTAAAAACTAAAACCAAAACTGCAAAGATACCAGTCCATCATATGTGCCATCCTTTGTGTTATATGCCATATATACCCACCTCCATTTGATAAAAAAAAGTCTGTTAGTCTTTTATGTCTCCAGTTAATTGTTTCTGCAAGGTCAGGTTAAGATAAAAGCACATCTGGTCCCTTGCACAGCTCAAGTTGAGGAACCCTGCAAACATATATCATGATTTTAATTGTCTCGCCATTTAGGGGATAAAAAGGTGCGAAACAATCAAGCAACTGATCATATCTAGAACCCTATAAACACATGTACCTACTATTTTAATTAATTACGATGCATAAGACGGTTATGTAACTGCATAACCATCTATTATATCCACTCCTAGTATTGAGTGTGCCCCCATATGTGTGTCGTGAGCGTACCTTTGTTTAACTCCAATCATTCCGGTGCCTGTATGTGTTGGTACACCCATGATAATACATTCAGTAACACCTGCAATGTTGTCTACTAGACCATTCACAGAGGCATTAAAAAGATGATCTTGTGCTTTCTCAAATGAGGCCAACATCAACACACTTTCTTTCATTTTTTGAATTCCAAATATATTTATCCCCAAAACGTCCCCCTGTTAACGTCATTTTATCATATTTAAAAAATGAAAAGTTAGAACCATAACCAAAGTTCAATACTCGAGAAACAAGATCACATAAACATAATATTGCTACTACAGGGAAAATGCCCAGCTTGGCTTGGATAAAGGGTCAAACAGGTAACTTTCTGTAGTGGTTCGCCCTAATGTTTTATTTTTTTGCGAATACTTAACATGTCAATATGATTAAAAGGATGTATCATTTCAACAAAATCAATCTTTTTAATAAATAGAAAAGGGTTTGGTTCAAAGCATGTAATTTTGTACTGTTTGAAACAGAATGGACCTGAAAAACTATTTTGTGCAAACCTTCTAATGTTAGAAAAAAATATTTATTGTGTAAAATGTAACTACAAAAATGATATTATAATTCTCCTCTAAACTTGTAAAATTACATATCTCCCCAAATCACGCTTCAAGAGCATTGCAGCCGATGCATTGAAAACTTGTGTTACGGGTAAAGACGTAACTTTGCAAGTTAAGAAGGGGGCATATTTAATTCCTCTTATTTTGTAATAAATATTCACGAAGTTGTAAGCCTTAAAATACACTTTGGGCAGTATCCTTTTTAGCCAGTTTTATTTATATACTTCATGGGTTCTACATGTTTAACCTGTTAGAGGTAAAAAAACATAACCCAAAGCGACCCATTCGTTTATAAATGGGTCAAAATTGCAACATAATAACCCTAAGGCTACTTGAGTTGTGTGATTCAATAATAGTGATATATAATAAAGAAAGAGGTACTAGAGGAATGTACCTTATATGTCATGACATCAGCTAAAAGCATCATATGTCTAATATCTATGCTCATTCCATGACTTTCCATAGTGTATTGGATCTCTTTAATAATTGACCTTCTTGCAGCTTCAATCCCAAGTGTGCTTTGTATTTCCAGAATATGATTACTTGTGGTTTCATGCCCATTAACTCCTTCCATGCCCATAACCGCTTGGAGGCCCGTTCTGAGAATAAAACAAATTCCATCATCAATAACAAAAATTTAGCTTAATAAAAAATAATCAAAAAAATTTAATGGAATGTAGTCAAATATATTGAATGGAACAGACGCGTTAAATATCTCCCGATTGTACTTTTTATTGCATATAAGGTCATCAGCAGTGGTCCGTTATGGCCATGTTATGGCAGCAACGTTTTGGCTATAACACCTGCACACCGCCCCCTTCATGTTATGGGGGAGCGTGATAGAGGTGTCTTGTAGACCAAAACCAAGATCTTTAATATATTGTAATCAACTAAATACTTACCCTTCTACAAGCAAGTTAAACCTGTCCTGCTCCTTCTTTTTGTTTATCACAGCACGTTCTATAGTTCCAATGCCCTGCCAGTAAAAAATTATATAATTAAAGTTATTTAAGAAAGTCCAACTATGGATGAAAATTCATGTCTTCTAATCAAATCAGAGACACAAGAGACTTGAAAAAAAGAGTGTAGCGTGGACTAGGTAACATGTCAAATGGTGTCGACCTAAAACAAAAATTATATTGGTTCAACAAGAACCTAACTTTTTATTAAAATATGATTTATGATGTTTCATTTCATTAGAAATACACTTCAGGTGACTTTCAATTCTTTTGACTTGTAAGAACTAAACCCTAATCCAAATCGACCCATTCTTAAGTAAAATAGTCAAAACTTCCAACTTTATAACATGTCATAGAAGTTGAACTTTTAAAGTTCTCTTACCTTCACAACAACGGTTGGAAGAGTATTTCTGAGCCAATGAAGATCAAAGTACAGTTTATTCTTATCAGATGGAGGATTAATTTCAAGTTTCCTAGCATCCAAAACCCTGATATGCTGCAAGCATAGCCAATAATTTAAATGATTATACAAAGTGACATGGACAAATCCTAAAAAATGTTAACAATCTTACATGTTCTTTCAGTTTGATTTTAGGAGTCTTTAGTATTGATTCCTTCACAGTATATGCATCAATCGATAGTTCTAGGGATTGAATTGTTGACTTGTCAAGACTAATAACAATAGAAGCAGATCTTAATCCCAGTATAAGCTTTATACTCTTTGCAACCTATGTTAAAAAAATAGGAAAAATCCAGGTCAAAATTTCAAAAGATATCCGTTACTACATATGTATAAAATATAACCCCAAACACATGTTAGCCATTGCACTAATGTTAGACAAAGCAGTAGAGGTGGCAAGGTATATTGGTAACTAATAATCTTTGCACGGGTCAAAATGAGCCCAGATGGAGTTGAGTTGACCCACAACCACGGTTTTTTTTCAGATTTAAAAAAATATCAATGTGTTAAATATGATTAGAGAAGAATATTACTCTAAAGCTTTAAATAAAACTATTAAAAGGCTGTATTCAATAAAATACACTTTAGACAACTTCCAACCCATTTTTAAAACTTTTAGCCAACCTGCTCTATATGACCCAACGCATGTATATGGTCAAAATTGTCTCATCTACGAGCACTACCAATAATATCTTAAATTGGATTCTAACTTTACAATATGTAAAACTTGAAGGAAAAAAAATGTCTGACCTGACCCAAAAGAGTTTTCTCCATTTGACATTTGACCAACTTAGCAAATGATATGTTATCATTAACTCTGAGTTTTGCTGTGATGACGGGTGTACTGATTTTTTTGGATGCGCACAATATTTCCTTTATACGAGGAACCCCAAGCGTGACATCTGTCAAAGAGTTAAGTAGTGCACAACTCTATACACTAAAAAGTATCCATAGAATCATGTACTATAATTAAATGAAAAATAGCAATAAAAAATGGATACTCATGCTTGCAACTCCAGCAAAATGGAAGGTTTTTAATGTCATTTGTGTTCCTGGTTCTCCGATACTTTGAGCACCAATTGCACCAATATTTGTTCCAGCATCGATCTTTTTATTATGGTAACGAGAGATGCATGTATCTAAGAATACCTACATTTTTATGGAGGTTTTAACATGGAAAACAAACGATAATGAATTAGATTGTATGGCAAAATAAAAGTAGGGTCAACATGATTGCAAAAGATCTACCCACTATCCTAGTATATTTAAATAAAAAGAAAGAAAACCAAACATGATTTGGTGTTGTGGGTGTTCATGGGAAATGTGGGTGTGGTAAATAAATATATGTTGCTAAGTGGGGTGGGCACATATTATCCAAAAAAATAACTGATACAAATATATGTTGCAAGGAAATGCGTGAAAAATAAATATTCTGGTTCAGAAATTCTAAAGAGTTTATATAAGCAGCGTGTGTTTATATATTTGATTCTAAGAAAACACTTAGAAGAGAAAAAAGTATCTTAAAACTACATACGTGTCTCTAAAATAGACATTATTCAATGATTATAGATTTTTATCTTAATTTTGCACTAAAGCGCTCCTTGTCATCTCCATTAAAAGATAACATAAATACTGAATTACTGATCCTTCTAAGTAATTGTTTTAAACTATAATGAAGTGTGGTTGTACTTGTAAAAGAGTTCAACTTCTTTAATTTTAATTTGGATACATGATCCATTAATCCATGATTCTTCCAATTTAAATATCATAGTATCATACTCCAGTGTCACATGAAGTTAACTAAATTATAAGCTATGTTACAACGCAGTTACTGCATCCAGTTTATTTTTAAGCCTTAACTACTGATATAATAATCATAAAAAACACATAAACAATATAGCAGGAATAATAAAATGACCTACACTTATGACAGTTAGTTTATATACCTGCAGCTGCTGAGAGGTGATGCCACATATGCTTTGAGCAACATTTTCTATAATTCCTAATTGCTCGTCAACTAGTTCTCCATTACGCGGTTGAAGTGCTCTTTTAGTGGTTTCTAATGTTGCAGCATATTTTTCAATAAACTGTTTTAATTTCTTCCTAAAGTCCTCGGAGCAACCCCCTTCTGGAGTCATATCATGCATTGAAAGACGTTCATCAACCATTTTACGAATCTCTGAAGAAGATATGCCTTTATGTTGTCCTGCAGGGCATGTAGCCTGCCACATACAATCTAATTAGTATAGGTGGCAAAACGAGCCTGCCATACCCAGCAGAATGGTTTTTGTCTGGTTAGCTCGCTAGCATTAAATTGTCTTTTCATATTTATAAATAGGGAAATTTCAGAAAACAACTATGAACTTTTGCTGAATTCGCACATCAGTCAGTAGGCATTATTTTTCATGATTTCATCCATTAACGTATAGAGCATAGCGAAAAAGTTTGGTTTTATAAAGGACTTAAGGACTGAATCATGAAAAAGAAGGATGTTTATGAGAGTTTTTGAAATCATGCAAAAATAAGATAAGTTTTTACTAAACAGAAGTGTCCAGGACCTTTTCCTTGAGTTTCACAAGTTAAAGGGACAAAATATTGGAGAAAATGGGTGCAATGACTTAAGTGCAAACTCATGAACGTCTAAAGTGTGTTTTATACAGAAGCCTCTATAAATAAAAATATATTGAAAATGATTTAAAGCGCTATTACAATAATAAGCCAATTATTTTGAATAAAAGAAATTAGAAAGTTACAAGCGCTTGATTATGTCATGGGGCTTTCATTAAACGCGTTTGACGTATTTATTTTTTAGTTAAGTTACTAAATTCGACGTGTTACCAATAAAATGGGTTGGAATTGCCACTAGTGAAATTATATTAAAGGAATAACATATAGCAAAAAGAGTTGATAAGATAAAAGTGAAATTAGACTCCAACCTTGACTTTCATCAATAACCGGTCAAAATTGAGAGGAAATCCAGCCTTCCCTTCCATCTGTGACGGGTCCCGACCATCACCACCATATGTAAATTGAACAATACATGCACTAGAATCCCTTACTGTGTTGTCATAGTAAACAGATAAGTCTTCTAATCCCTTCATCAGTCTCCGGGACATATAACCAGTGTCAGCTGTCTTGACCTGTCATAATACCAGAAGACCGATCACTAAAATATGGGCGGGGCCGGATGGGACGAGTAAAAGGTAAAAGACAGGCTTGGATTAGAACAGGCAACTTTATAAATGGGTCCCATGCATTGGCACATCCTTATGGAGGTCGAGACGGGTGCCGGCCCCCGCGCTTTTTTCGACAGAAGTGGCAATTTTTACCCCAATACCTTAAATTTATATATATATATATATATATATATATTAATTTCGACCCCGTGTAAAATACAATTTATGGGTCCTGTGATTTTCTGCCCCAGTGCTACAAAGTACAAACGGTCAGGATCCGCCACTGGTCCCATGAACCTTTTCTATTCTTAAACTTAATAACCACTTTATGTATTAAATGTGCATACGAAACTATTAATACAGTTATAATCTACTTTTTGAAGTAGAACTAACTTTCTAAGAGTTTTAATACACGTTCAATACATTGTTTGATTATTGATCTGAATGAACCCATTTAGTTGAAAACAGGTAGCAATTGACAACTCATCTGCTAAGTTGCATCTTTAACCTGTAGATGTTGATAACCAATATCGTAGTTGTTGATTACCAAAATCTAGAGCCACAAGAAAACTTGCACTAACAATGATAATCATCTAAAAGAAGTTACATTTAGTATCAAGTATGAAAAATGCACAAAACCAACAAGATTTATCCTCAATTTAATTTTTTTAATAACTCCTGAATTTTAAATTATAATAAGTTGTATAAAATTTAGAAGCTTACCGCTGTATCCACAAGCCCTTCTCGTCCTCCCATTGTGTGGAAGAAAAACTCAGTTGCGGTCAAACCACTATAAAAAGAATTTGCTACAAACCCTTTTGCCTGCATTGAGAAAAAGGAAACAAAAAAGAGCTAGCTTAATATGAAAATTTAATTCCTTTCAGTTAACAAATGTAAGTAAAAGTTATCTATACTATGTATCTAAGTTACAGTTAACTGCATGCAAGCAAAAGTTTAGAATGAACCCTTGAGGACTATGAGAGCAGAACACATACAGCAGGGGTTTTTGACTTTCTGGGGAAATGTGGAAGACTTCGGTCTATAAACCCATTAGGAGCACGCTGACCTCCAACTGATTGTTGACCAACACATGCAATCATTTGACTAATATTGATAGGAGATCCTTTGGACCCACACTGAGACATAATTAAGGGGCTGTTCCTCCAATGTAGTGTTTCCATACAAACCTGTAAGGTAATTGATCATTTTCATGACTTTAAGGTTAAAGCACAGTGGTTTCTAACTGCCAAAAAAATAAAGATAAACTAATGGAAAGATGGTGCAAAAGCCTACATAATGATGGTTTTAAGAAATGTGTCATGTGGTGAAGTGGACGGGTATTTCCACAGAAGCTAATACTGAAGTAATGTAGTATTCTTTATAAAAGTTAAATATAATGCTAACAGAAGGTACATATATCAGTAGGAATCATTGAATTAAAATCCGCATGTGTTACTATTATTTAACCCACCGACCTCAAAATGGAATATAGAAAAAGGAAAGGAAAAACAGTTTCAATATCTTCAGAGAAATGACGCATAAATGGATGCAAGTTATTCACCGTATAAATGAAATATTATCATTTAGCTTTTATATACTGATATACATGGTCAATACAACATCTGAAGCAAACAATTGACAGACAAAAGTTTAAACATTGGTAACTGATTATGATACCAATCGGATTTTACCTTTCCAGTTTCATCCCTGATTTTATTTAGTACACCTGTTATCTCAGCTTCAAGGGTCTGAGCAGCATTACAACCAGGTTGCAACTTGAGCTTTCCTTTATTAAAATCGAGTATGAAATTATCACATTTCTTATTCCCTTCAGAGATAATTCTATTTGTGTTGTCATTCAAAATATTGCCAGGTTGAACATCATCAATTCCAATTGAGAACCCATGATTTCCTATCCACCGTGCGCTGCATAAAAAAAACAATTTCATAGATCATTTGTGAAAAGAGTGTGTGTGTGTGTGTGTGTGTGGGAAACTGAGTGTGCTGAGAAATTTGGTTGATTGAATGGATTAGTGTTCTCAACATGGCCATTAGGGATTGCAGAAAAGAAATGGCTTGAGTTTGAATAATGCAAATATAAAATCAGGTATAAATATTGACAGAAAGAAAAGGTTGAATAACACCGTTTTGAATTGGAGGTGGTAACTTCGACCAATTACCTAAAAATGAGTCAATTTGGCTTGTGTAATATATCAAGCGGGTCGAACAAAAAGAAGAAAGTTTAAAAAAAAGTGTAGAGCGAATGGCTAAAATGAGTTGGAAGTCACTCAATGTGTATTTTTAATCATACAACCTCCTACATAGCTTTAATTTCTTTAAACAAAAACTCAGATCACTATTGTAGTAATACAATTACTTAATAATACTCATCACTTTAACTTTTTATAACAACTAAAAGTAGTCAACTTGATATGTACCAAAACGATATGCGATTTGACCCATGAAACAATCTGATGCAAAAACATTTCTCAACGATACTACGTTATATTAACTTATAACTTCGAACAATTCAAACAAATTTTTAAGTAACTAAATACTTGAAATCAAACAGGAGTGTATGCTTAAAAGAACCAAATAAATCAGTATAAATATATAAGTAAAAAAGATATGCACACACTTTCTCAGATAACATCAGAATTACAAAACATAGTCACATGGTACTAAAAATGTACCTAAGTTTTGCTAATCGGTTCATACACACAGCAGCAGCATGTGCATTGTAATCCCTAAGAAGAACCGAGTAGAGCCCATCTTTGTTTCCACTCCCTGTAAAAGCCATAGAATTTTAAAAAATGAGCCTTAACTGTTTCAAGTCAGCCAAGCCTAACACAGCCCATAAAAACATCACTTTCTTGACGTTCAATTTTACCGACTCTACCATATATGCAGAGTAAATAACAAAGGTCTAGAAGGCAATACTAACATTCCAGTTATCTACAAGCATCAAATATATTTTTCTTGCATGATAATCTAATATATCAAAGTCATGCTTTTGAAGTGATCAGAGAACCATTAAGAAAATAATATCAAATCTTAGATCCAAATATACAAAATGGAAAGGGGCATTTCACCAGATGGAATTGTTATTTTATTTCATTCAGTTAACAGAAGTAGAATTCTATTTGACAGTTAAGTGCATGAATCTCTGTGGCTGACAGAAGTATTAAAGAGTTCATCATAATGAGGTTTTTAAGTGCTTTTTAAAAAATTAAATTCACTGAATAAGTCAACACGAGTATGCCT
This sequence comes from Tagetes erecta, assembly GCA_030867185.1. Taxonomy (NCBI): domain Eukaryota; kingdom Viridiplantae; phylum Streptophyta; class Magnoliopsida; order Asterales; family Asteraceae; genus Tagetes; species Tagetes erecta. The sequence goes on from CM061494.1 coordinate 14,028,521, forward strand.
CATCTTTAACAGGTCAAAAGTGAGAATATAATGTTACCAAAATAATGTATTTTCGTAATTATACTCGCCCCTCTTACTAAAAAAATATATATATTATGAGAGAAAGTGCTTCCATCAATCCAATCCAAACATTTCAACCTGAACCGAAAAATACCAGTTTTGAACTGACCCATTACAATACCAGAAGATATAAAACAGTACCTAAAGTAGCCTTTCCAAGCTGGCCACTTAAAAGTTCACTGTTGTGAATGTAGACATATCCATCATTGGGGCACAATGTCTCATAAGGCCTGACCCTTTTTCCACTAGGTTTGGTGTAACTCTTTTCAGTAACAGTTAGATTCAAATAAACTTTCATATTAGCATGAGGTCGCAACAGAACACTAAATAACTGTTTACCGGTCCAAAGCTCTATTGGCTGCAAAATAACAGTAAAATAAATTGATATTAAACACCACGACTGCATATATATACATAGAGGTATATAAAATAAAATAAAAATCAGTTTTTTAAAGTCCCTGTGATGGAATAGAGATGATAGGATTAAAAGTATATGTGTGATTTCTCTTATCTTGCCTTTACTATAGCGGGAGTTGGCAAATTGATCATATCCATTGCATCACCCATATAACAACACATAAGTGAAAATGAAGCACGATCATAAAATGTGTCTTTTCTTGTTATAAGAAATGAAGATGTCAAAAAATCTTGGGTGGATGCGACCAAAATCTCCCCATTTTTCGGTGTGCATAAATTGTTTTGTACCTGAATAATGAAAAATAATTATTTAGTAGCAAGAACAATAATATGTGATATCATATATAATCGAGATAGAACTTCATACATGTCTTTCCAAAAGGTTTTTAAATGTTTATGTCCCCCTTTGAATTTTACAGTATCATTTTTTCCTTACAAAATATCAAACTGTCATCATATCTACTGTTAGTCAAGCTGTCAAGTTTTATATTGTATAGACTTGATGATAAAAATGTTCAAATTATACTTTTAATTTTGGATGTGATCAATATACCACTTGGTGAAAAACCATAGGTTTGTAAGAACTTAGCATGTATAATCTGCATAGAACTTTTCCACTGAGTCAGCTTTAGTAATCAATATATATGCATAGGATAGTTGTCAAATCTTGCTGTCTTTCAAAAGTGATCATATGTGTAAAGGTAAAAAAAGATACTTCACTGATGTATATTTTTGCAATACAATGTTACTCACACACACACACACATAGATTTCTAGGTTAGGACGTTAGGTACAGAGTATGTTCTCTAAGCTTGTTAGTTTTGAAAATTTTTATATTGTATATTCCACTAAACAGGCTTGTGATGTACTTTAAATTATGTTTACCTTGGAAAAACATAATAATTTGATTTATAGAGGTTAAATATGATATTATGAAAAATGGAGAGACAAATACGGAAGTTAAGTGGTTTATAGAGATGATTACCCCCATTAACAATAAATATAGAGGTTAAATATGATATTATGAAAAATGGAGAGACAAATACGGAAGTTAAGTGGTTTATAGAGATGATTACCCCCATTAACAATAAAGCTTCTGTTCGGGCCTCTTCAGTTTGTGGAACATGCATATTCATCTCATCACCATCAAAATCAGCATTGTATGGATTACAAACAGATTCATTAAATCTTAATGTCCTCCAAGGCATAATTCTTGCCTGCATACAGCAAATAATATCATTATCATATAATAAAATTGTCAAATAATTATAATAAAAATTTTTAAGATTTTATCAAAACTAGAAGTTCCATCTAACTCACCCTGTGACTCATGATAGACATTCGATGCAAACTGGGTTGTCTATTAAAAAGAACAATATCACCATCTATTAAGTGACGATCAATTATGTCACCAAATTTAATCTCATCAGCCAAACGCTTTCTAGCATTAATACTCAACGACCTGTGGCATTACACTTTATCAGATCATGGGTCATATTTAGTTGTCTCTAATCTCATAATCTCACAGACTCACACAGGTCAAATGTGTCAAATCAATAGGTTTAGCTAAGAAGGGAACAGATCAAATGGGTTGAAAGTTAGCTAAAGTCTATTTTCAATGTATACAAACTCCCAAATATTTCCATTCAAAGATTATAATTTCCACTGAAATAATACCATTTTTGTAATCATACGTAATGCATTGAATTTTAAAAAAAGGAAAAAATGTTTGCAGGTCAACCCAACCCGGCCCAGTTTGAGCCACAACAAAGCATAACAGATTTCTACCTGAACCTGTTACCCAACCCGACCCAGCCCAGTTTTAGCATAACAAAGCATAACCGATTTCCACCTGAACCTGTGACCCATTTGGCCATTCCCCAACCCAACCCGTTAATCAGAACTGAGAACTGAAAGCACTTAGCACCAGAAACTCTTACAGCATGGTACCATCTGGCTTTCTGATAAACTTTGCACCGGGGTATTTAGAGGTACCATTACGCACTGCATGCCTCAATCTCTCTATATTGTGACGTGAAACACGTTCAGGGTATGTCAAAATTCGAGCCATTAAGATAGGAATTGCCACCTGGAGCAATAATCTCATCATAAAAAATCAATACTCATAAAGGCATTCAAGATCACATATCATAAGGACCATATGTCCACACTATATGGGCCGATTGACTAGCACGTTATGATGCGGTGTCAAATAGGTATTTGAGTGAGTGGGAATGTGTTGAAACAGGTTGGGCCAACGTGCGAAAACTTTAGTCCAGTTTTCTGAATTTCGAGCTAATTTATCTAATAAATATCGATTAAAACAGCCATTAAACAATTATAGAGCTTCTATTAATTAAAACAATATAGGACCATAAGCATTTGCATACATGTTAAATGACTTTCAACCGTTCAGATATTTATGTAGTTTTCTTATATTTGACCTGCTTGCCCCGATATCATATAATGGATGGCAGGACAAGCTAGATCAGTACGGACCGCCCCGCCAACAATTTTTGTCAAATATTTTGATTCTCTCTAAATAACTAATCTAACAGCTATTATTAAAATAATATTATGTGAAAAAAACATATTCTTGTTAATAAATAACTAGGACTTTGTAAGAAGCTACACACCTTAAATGACTTAAACCTATTTACCTCTATGATGGCCTCGTTCCATATTTAGCTACTTTTTTTGTTAATATAACCACTTGTTGTATTATTATGCAACCCGAATGGACGGGTTTTCTTATAAACGAGTTATAATTTACGTACCTCTGTAATCTTTAGATTAGGGTCAGGAGAGATAACAGTCCTGCCAGTATACTCAACCCGTTTTCCACATAAATTCCCCCGAAAACGTCCTTGTTTTCCTTTGATACGTTGAACAAGACCATTCATTGGTTTCTTTTCGTGCTGATTAATAAATGATTGTGCTACACGAGCATCGCTGTTTATGTATAGTGCAGCCGAACATTGCAGATCCTCCCAAGCACTCTACAAAATCATCATAAAATATATCGCATATAACAGAGCGAAAAATAAGGGTTGTTTCATTTGAGGTATGGGTTTGATAATATATATGTTTGATATAAGGAATTGGTGTGGTCCATACCCATTCCAATCCTATTATGAAACCAATACCCATCACTATGTAAACCAAAAAAAGCCAAAATAGAACATATAAAAAAGAGATTTGAGAGGGACAATACACATCTTGAGTAAAGTATGCGCTTATAAACATCTGACAATGTTGCCCTTATAGAACCATGGACAGGAAATTTTTAGTTGAAAAGGTTTAAATAGAATTAGAACAAAAGCATACCAGGTATTTGTTAGAGTCACTTGTTTGTGATAATACTTCACGAACTCTAGCATTTAATTGTATAGTCTGACTCAGTCTCATGGTAATGTCATTCTCATTGCTGCAACATAGAATATCTAATGTAAGCAAACAAGATGCCAATTGTACAGTTGAAAGAAATTTAAGTATCTGTTTGTAAGATTTGAAAATTAAGTGTTGAAATATCTTAAGCTAGGTTTAGTATTTCATCAGTAATTTTGTGGGTCCCATTTGTTTTACATGAAGTGGAGATCTACAAAAAAAATACAGGATTATAAAGTATTCTATGCACTTTTTTTTGCAGAAAAATGTTAACCAGACCTGTTATTTAAAGTAATAAGCTAAGCAAATGAACATTAGAAGTAGAGGAGCTCAACTACTTATTAAACAAATACAAAAATCAGACTAAAAATCCTACTTTAATATTAAAAAGCATTTGGTTGTTATAAATCTTAGTTGCTGCTAAAACACAGTGGATAAGTTATAGTATTTAACAGAATATTACTCTTATATCTCTATCGTCCTAACTTCTAAATTATTTCTAGACCTTAAGCTTGATATAAGATCTTTCTAGAAAAAGCATGCGGTTGTTAATTGTTATAAATCTTAGTATATAGTTTTCCTAGATTATATAACTATACAAGCAATGAACGTGGTAAGAGAATCGTGGTTGAAGTTAACCTTGTTGTTGTCCCATCAATTCTAACAGAAGGGCGAACAGGTATTGGAGGAATGGGTATGACTGACATAATGAGTTTCTCGGGTCTATCATCAAGTTCAAGCAAATCACAATCCTGTACAGAAAGAAAAAACAAATTATTTACAAGTAATGATCGATATGTCTACATATATAGATACACCAAAACTGCAACATGATTTAATCACCAAATATCGACAGCATATTTAATACTAACTTATTAGTTCGCTGTGTGCGTGTGCTATGTGATCATGTAAAAAACACTCAAATAAATGTATATTTAGAATAGCTACACAACTTAGAAGATTAGACATTAGTTCTAGCTAAGCTAAATTCAATAGTTCATTACAGTAATGCATGAAGTCAACCCTACAATGAAGCTGAAGTTAACCATACCACATCTAGCATTTTCTTAAAAAGTTTAAGAGCATTGTCAGGGTTTAACATTGAATTCAAATTGCCAGGTGTCTTCATCTCCTGTAAGGTATTATCTTGAATTTTGCTACGATCATGTAAGATTCCCACTGTTCCAGGAGCTTTTTTAACTATGCCTGTAATTTTTTATTAGTAAACACTTCAACATTAAACAAAAAATATGTATAAATGTATATTTTTTTACTAGATGTAAACAAGAAACAGAAAACTAGAAATGGTAAGTTTTGAACCATTTATATAACCACATCTGGAGCATGTTACTGCCTTTTTACTACTTGCCATTGCAGTGCACCTTTTAACTACCATATTGGAAAGTTTGCCCTTTACTAAATGAACCTTTGGATTTCTCGCCTTCTTTAAATATTTTTCACGTTCGTCCTCTGACAACAATATACGTGAACAAGACTGAAAAAGAAAAGAAAACGGGAATCACAAAAACAAAATACAATAGTAAGAACTACAACTTTTAAGAGCATTCGTAGTAGCTTTATCTAAATTTATCTCTACATTTTGTTTAACCTCCCACCACTCATTTTCAGTCTCTATATCTTCTCACTCACAAACATTTATATTATTACATTTTCTCTCTTATACACGCACAAAAAATATAGAGATTGATGAATAGTGTATCACTGTATTTAAAGAATTACTATTCATAAGACTTTAAAATCTAGAGATAGAGATCATGATGGAGATGCAAAACAGAAGAAATCTCTAAATAAAGGAGACTGAATTCAAAAAATCTAACATTAAAACAGAACTTTATAAAAACAGAAATCTCTAAATCCCCTACAAATTTAAAAATTTTACTTATACTTCAGGGAAACGTGCTTCTGGATTTTAAAGCAATGATTGCCAGATGAACATAACTCATAAAATAAAATCTGCAATACCTTACATATGCTCTTCAAAATGTTTATAATATGAGATGTATATCCAACATTAAAAACTGGCAGTGCAAGTTCCAGGTAACCAAAGTGACCAGGGCAATTTTCAAATTTACCGTGACATGTTTCACATGTGCCAAACTTGTTTGGGGGACCCTGAAATACCAAAAGACATTAGTTGGGAGGCAAACATATACCAATATAAGTTTGGATTCAGTTCAATTTTTAGCCAAATTAAATGACTGGTATGATTCAGAAGAATAAGAGATTGTAAATGATCAATTTATTTGGCCCTTGCATAAAAGGACATATTTTTCACATTAAACCGTTAAAACCAACCGATCATCCAACTTGAAGCAAATTGGCAGGTTTAATACTTGAAACTTGGAATCGGCTGTTAATCTTTGTTATTCAACCTTTTTATCATTTTGGAGTATGTCAAGAACCATCTATACTATTTCTAAAAAAATTATTACAAACTAGGAGCAATATACATGGCCTCATCTTCACCTAAACTAATCCATCCATCCTTTCATATCATACAAACAAATACAAAAACTATGTTGAAGCCACACGTTTAAATATTACAAAACTCTTTATAGTATTTATACACAAGTTCTTGAATTTTATTAAAATTCATAAACTTTATAAAACTTTCTTACATTTTACAATTTTATATAAATACATACAAACCTTGTACAGTACCTCCCTTGAACAAACAGCCACAGACGCCCACGGATAAACCCGCTCAAGGATGTGTAAATCATCCTGTCTGTTTCAGTTACACGTTCGCCACGGAACCGTATGACAGTGAACAATTCAAATTAGATGTACTGATCAAACAAATAACAATAATAATCTAAAAAAAATTACCATGTGTGGATCCAACAGGCCATTTGCAACAACAGAACCTCCATCTTCACCACCATAACATCTGGAACGATAAACTTCAACTTCCCCCAATTTCATAACTTCTGCTTCAGATAACGTCGAGAATGTAATGTTTTTGCTGTTATTTAATCAAATATTGACCTCAATATCATCACTATGACTGTATGACTGAAAATTGTAGGAAATAGTTGGGAAAAAACACTTACATTCTTCGAGGACCAACATCTTCGACGTACGGCTGTTTCGTACATGAAACCGTGGCGACTAGCTCTGTGTTTTTGTTGATCGAATTGGCCATTGATCAGAAGAGTTGTTGATTTTGGCGCTTGATCGTTAGGGTTTAGGGTTTTGGAAAAGTGAATGAATGAAATAGAGGGTTGAATTTTGCCGATGAATGAGCTATATTAGTGTTCCTTGTTTCACACGGAAACGATTATGGGCTTGATCATGCTCGTTCGTTTAGTATACGGTTTTATGGTGTTATTAAATGAAAATATATATGATTATTATGGTAGGATCTTTTTGGAGAATATAATCAATATGACAATATATATATGTTTACGAGTAAATTACATTATTTATTTGTTATATGCGATGTCTTTTATACATCCACTAGGTTTAATACCCGTGTGTTACACACGGGTTAAATAGTAATATCTATAAAGAAATTATAACCATTATATTTAACAATTTGTAAATATATAACATTTAAGGAGTTGGCTCCATCAACTTGCATGGTGAAAAATTTAGCTAAATTTTACCTCCCACACTTCCTATTATAGAAAAAAAATCCCTCCAAAAATTGCCCCCTAAAAGTTTGATTTATTAAATAGATTAGTTAACTTTAGATGTTAAGTGGCACATATACAACACGTAACACAATGAGGGTTATTTTAAACTTTTAATCAATTTATGGTTGTCAAGTGATACAAATACTATTTTTTGTCTCTCTTTTATTTTTAATCTCTATTCATTTTTCCACCTGTGACATCCTACCATTTAGGGGTGAGCATGAAACCGAAAAAACCGATCCGAAACCGAAAAAACCGAAAACCCAAACCCAAAAAACCGAACCCAAATAGAAACCGTGGGTTTTGGGTTTAATTTATAAAAAAACCGAACTTTTGGGTTGGGTTTGGGTTTTGTTAAAAAACCGATCCGTAAAAACCGAACCGACCCAATAATGTTTATGTCTATGCTAAATTTCATATATGTAAGACCCATTACCTATGTTATGTAAAAGCCTATATTGTAATACATTATTATATGATCATATTACATTTTATCTATGATTTTTTGGTGGTTTTTTTGTCAAAGCAAAATGACATTCAAAAATTTGTTTATGGTTATTGTTTCCTGAGTAAATTTTCTTTTGAAATGTGGTTGATTTTTAATGTTTAAACTTATGGAAACATAAATTTAAACTTTATTATTATAACATGTTTTCTTGAATCATTAAGAGTTATGTTTATAACTTGTATTTAGTACTAAAAAACAATAAATTTAAAGCCCTGTTGAAAAAACCGAAAAAACCGAACCCAAACCAAAACCCAGTCCGCAAACCCAAAACCCAAAACCGAAAAACCCAAAACCCATGGGTTTTAAAAACACAAAAACCGACTTTTTGGGTTTGGGTTCGGATTGAGTCAAAAACCGACCCAAACCGACCCATGCACACCCCTACTACCATTAACGCACAACCAACCCCATAGCATTGAACCATGTTTCCGGTCAATCTTCTGCCACTCAAAGCAAACTATGTTTACTAACATATACAACACCCAATCGTTTTAACGTATTTTGCCTCATGAATCCAAGGACAACGTTTTCATTGGGTTTGTTCGAATTTGAGATGGGTTTTCTGACATGAAAAAGTTTATTATCATCCAAACTTTAAATTTCATTGGGGAATCCCAAGACACGTTATTCTAATCTAGTAACCAACTAATTTTCGAAAATGAAAAATCAAGAACACATATTAAAATAGACACTCTTAAACCTGAATTTAAACTATTTAATACTTTATGTTATTATGTGATTTTATTTGATGTGTGAAATGTTCGTTTTTATATGTGCTTAATCAGAACGCTGTATAATTTGCACTGTAATTTGAATTAAACATTATAAATACTTTATGTTATTATATGATTTCATGATCATTTACATTTCTTTTGGTAAAACATAATTGCTAATTTTAAATTAGTTATAATAAGGTAACCGATCGAAGAAGGAGGCTTTGAGAATATAAGTTATGTGAGGTTTTGAAGAAAGGAATGAGTGATGAGATGAACCACCTTCACATCATTAATTGTATATATGTATATCTATATTGTTTCCGTTTTTATAATGCTAATTAAAAAATAAAAACGATGAAGTGTAATTTCATAAGCCCGATCATTTTGTTCATTATTGTTGTTATCCATGTTGTGATTTCAAAACATTTGGCAATGGCATCAAGAGTCATGACTCTCCCTCTTCATCCAAACGAGAAGGTAAATATTCAATTCGTGGTGTTTATGTATTTTGAATTAGCAACTAGCGTTGTTTATAAACCGTTAAAAAATAGTTGAAAAGAGGAACTCGAAGCTAGTTTATTGACTTGTATTCTTCTTCAGATTAATTGAGTATCACTTTGGCAACCAATAGGTATATTGGTTTTAAACGGTCCTAACTTTTACGTACTTTTTGGTTTCCACCGCTCCCAACTATCGAATTGGCTGGTAATGGTCTCAATATTTATCACTTTAGCAACCATAGGTCGTCATTAAAATTTTTTTAACCCTGTTCAATTTTTTTCGAATTCTAGACTAATGTTTTAGGGCTTTTGATCGGATGGAGAATACGAGTCGATTGATGTAAAATTTGTCTCGAAACGACGCTCCAAACAACAAAATTTTTACATATAACTAAAGCACCGTTAGGTTTAAACACCCGATTGAAGCACCGTTTCAACGTTTAGAGCATCTTTACGAGATAACTTTTACATCAATCGACCCGTATTCTTCTTCCAATCAAAAGCCTAAAACACCGGTCTTGAATTCGAAAAAACTTTACCGCATTAAACAAATTTTACCAACGGCATCTTGGCTGGCAAAGTGTTAAAAGTTGGGACCGTTACAAGTCAATTCAATAGTTAAGACTAGTAGAAAAACAAAAAAATAAAAGTTTAGACTATTTAAAATCAATATACGTATAATTTAAAAAAAAAAGTTAATACAAAGTTATCCTCCTGAAAACAAAAATGTTTAAATTAAACCCCCAAATAACTGAAACTTAAAACTGAATTGGTCAACCTATAACTTTTATCAGACCGGTTAAAATAGATCGTAACCAGCTCTACAGTTAGTAACATGATGTCATGATCAAAGCATCAAACATAAACTCTAACGAATGAACATCTTACATCACCATGTCACAGAGAAATTGCACGTATGCGATTACGATACAAACGACTTGTACAAAGGGAGCAGATACTTCCAACCACGTGAGCATACGATTCGGAGACTCAAACTCAAACGACATCTTGGTGCATCACCTCAACTCAAAGCCTGTGAAAAGGCTTGAACCATTAGAGCCACAAGTCCTAGATGACGTTCCCATAATACCGTTCCAAGCTTGCACGATAGACCAATTTGAACACACTAGCAAGTGCGTCGAACTACCCGTATGTTACTTATACCTAAAATTAACAGGTGATGATGATTGGCGACCTGGCTTTGCACAAATCCGAGTATTAGAAGGCCAACATCTCAGTTCGAATGCCTTTTATTTTCGTCGATATTTACCAAGAAACGTATGGCATGGTGTTGATGTTTGTGACACTACCTCTACCCCTTTTGGGCTAAAACATAAAAGAAAAGTGTTTGAGTAAACTTTTGTAATTAATATTAACAACTAACTAGTATTTTTAATATCATATGATTTTGTCAAATGTTATACTTTTAAATAGTTTCTAAACGAATGACATTATGTGAATGAAAACTATGTACTAAACATGTACTGGTTTATAAGAAAAGGCAGAAAAACATTCATGTTGGATGTGAATTGTCACAAACTCACAATTAAAGTGGATTGTTATGTTCATTTAAATCTTTTTCTGATTTCATTTAAGGTAGTGTCATGTTGTCTCCCAATTAATTGGTTCATAATGACTCATAAACGATTATGGAGTAAACTGTTTCTATGTACGTACCTTATTCCAAATGCACTAATTAAAATTATCTTACACACATGCAGCACATATCATTAAAACTGCAATACAAAAAAGTTATGTCTGATCGAATTTATTATTAAACTTTGTAAAAAAAATCAATTTAAAAATCATATGTAATGATTAATTATTAATTTGTAATAATAATTACAAAGGTAATTAATTAATAAAGTGAACGCACAGCTAGAAATAGAAAAGTACAAGACCATTTTAAATCATCTGTCATCCTTTACCTTAAAAAAAAATATAGGAATGTTTCTTGAAAATCTTGTATTAAAGAAACTTAAACTCTACTTGTTTATAAACTTAATTAATAATTAAAATCTCTGTAGAGTTTGCTCCAAAGAAAGTTTCAATAATTTGGAAGTACCAAATTCGATGAATTGTTTATATCGCTTCCTAAACTTGAAAAAATGCATACTTGTTTAAAGTATACGTTTTTAATACATAATATATAATTAATGCTGTTAAAGTATTGTTTGAGGAAATATATAGTCTCGGTGTAGGAATAGACTTACAAAGTTAGGTAGCGGTGTGGGGTGAGCCGATGTTTATGGACAATGATCGGGAGGGGCATTTGGGTGTGAGTCGAGTTTGTATTAGAATCATGGTGAATTAATATCTTCAGGAGAAGATTGTGGTATTTATGTATCGGTGAAAGTGAAGTTGAGGTGATGGTTAAAGTTCTTTTTTATTGGTGTCCTACTTTGTTGAAGATAAAGGCGATGTTAGTGACAAAGAAAAGGCAATACATAGCAAAAATTACTTGAAATCTTCCTTCTTCGAGAGCACAATTGAAGACAGTGTGAGCATGGCCTATCATAGGTATCGTTACAATCCGTTGGACCATGGGCTATTAAAAGTTTTGTCATCCTAGAGTTTAAAGTTAATAACTCGTAACAAAATATGATAATTGACAAAAAATATATAAAACAATCAAAATTGTTATTATAACAATAATTAAACAGAAGTATTATATCAAATGTTCAAATTTACTTACTTAACCGAACCATACTGCTTCGTTAGCATTTTTTAAAGCAAAGTTTTTTAATCGTGTCTTTTTAATTTATACCCTGTAGTATATCACAAATGAAAGTCTTTTTTTGTTTAATTATTAGGTTGTAGGAATTTGGATTAAAAGAGTGATGTTAATAGGGTTTAAACTGAGCCTTTATATAGATGTTGATTTTGAGTCATAAGATCATTTTTAAATAATTAATAATCTATCTATTCTAATAATTGAGTAACACATCCACATGTCACCATTTTAACTACTCCACATAGGATTTTGCTTAGGTGTCATGTTCTAATTAATTTGATGGAGAATTTTTAGACGGGTCATGGTATGCTCCATATTCGAAATAACCCGATATGTTTAAATTAAAACTTCACAAATTTTCATCAATTATCTCCTAACTCGATATGTTCAAATACAAAATTTACCAATTATCATGATCTATTATTCACCCGATATGTAACAAGTATCATGAATTATCTCCTAACTTGATATGTTCAATTATTATGATTTATCCTAACCCGATATGTTCAACTTAAAGTTTTACCAATTATCATTAATTATCTCATAACTCGATATGTTCAAATAAAAAAATTTACAATTATTATGAATTATCTCCTAACCCGATATATTCCAATAAAAATTCACCAACTATTATAAATCATATCCTTTATTGTAACATATGATTTTTTATATGAATATATTTGTAAATATCCAAATCGATTTAATAAGAGATATTTTAAAAATAAATTTGATATGTAAATTGAGTTAAAACCTATAAAACTAAAATCCGTGTAATACACGGGTACTAATCTAGTACACAATATATATGTATATATATATATATGTGTGTGTGTGTGTTTGTGTGAGAGAGAGAGAGAGTTATCATAAAGGATCTTAAATATAAGAAGAGTGAGAAATTAAGGATTTGTGTTCTTAAATCTATTTTTAATGAATGAGATCAAATTGTAGAAAAATAATTTGATGGATGGGTATTTTAACCAAAGTCATTTTGTTGACTTTCTCTTTTCACATGCAACATATATGCCAACTCCCTCACTTTTTTAAAACGTTCATAGCTTTTACACACGATTTTTTATTACAACAAAATAACAATTGTTTTGTTATCTTTAAAACGTGTATAGTATTTATATATAAAAAACAAATTTTATTTTTCAGTTCATTGTCAGGTCTTTATGTGATATTATAACTAGTGAAATGTCATTTTTATCGACTCATTTTCAGGTTATTGTGCAATATCATGTTATTGTAAAGATCGTTGTGTCATCTTATATGTTTAGAAAGTATCACTGTGTCAAATTTAATTGTGTGTTTGAATACTATATGTAAATGCAAATTATTAATATGTATTTTTTATAGATCGTTGTGTTATATTGTGCGTAACTCTACTTGTTTTACATATGTGCATTGTGTCATTGGGTTATTTTTTACTTGTCAATTATCATTATATTAGTGTTGTATTTTGAGTAATTGGGTTAGATTCATTATACTACATATGTTTACTTATGTTCTATCAGTAGTTTCACTTTTGTTCATTATGATAATGTATAATGATTGTGTCATTGTGTTATAGATGTTTACTATTAAACTACCATTATACTATCTCATTGAATAATCTTTACCGGGACATATGTAATCCTCGTCATCTCAAAAGATTACACAATAATGTGATGAAATTACACGATGAGCTAAAAAAATGTGAATTAAATGATTGTTATTTATATATCAAGATTCAAGACTATACCTATTTTAAGGGAATTGTTATTGTGATTGTGTCGTTATCTTATACATGCTTCACTATCGTTACATTGTTTCATTGTGTAATTATTATCAGGTCGTTGTGTAATCCTCGTCAAATCAGAAGATTACAGGATGACCTGACGGATTACACAATGACCTGACGGGTTACACTGTTACATAGTGAGCTGGAAAAAAACATGAAAAAGTCATTTTTTATATATTAACACTATATGCGTTTTTAAGAGAAAATATGGTGTAATTGTTTAAAAAAATAATGTCATATGTAAACTTATAAACTTTTAAAAAAGTGGGGGAGTTAACATGTGTCTTACATGTGGATAAAAAAAATAAAAAAAATGGGTATGATTAAAATATATGTTTTCCTAATTTAACTAGATATCACTTATCAATATCTTATTTCTTTCTAATTAAACTCACTAAATATGTTAAAATGGTAATTAGTTTTAAAAAAATGAATAGTCTCTCTCAAATATGAAAGAACACCTATTATGTTATTTTATTTTGTATTTCAAAACTTCAAACCTGAAGAAAATAGTTTTTCCGCATGAACCCATTGGAGAAGGCCTAAAACTTCGTTTCCTATATATATATATGTTAAGCTTCAAAATTTTCAAATTTAGAGTTATGACAAATAAATCATATAGGTGTATGCATCTTTATATTGATTCAAATACGGGGAAACAACATATTTATTTCCCAATAATTAACTAGGTGGATTACAAAACTACATGTACTTTTTTAAAGTTGTTATACCAATGGGTGAACCTATTAGTTTGGTTTCACTATTGCATCAAAGGATTTAAAAAGCCAAAACCAATTGCACATGTACATATTCATAAACATGGCACGAACCTAGAACATTCACTATAATTTATAGTATAGCGAAATCAAATTAATAGGAAAAAAAACAAATCTGGTCAATATTCTTCGTCAAAGTGAATAATGTCTTCGGAAATCTTGTTAGGTGAATATGTATCGTTGGTCAGAGTCACAAGTTAATTCGATTCGCTACATGGGACAACGATATCAAAAGTTTCTTATATGTAGCAATAGTGACTATCAACCTCCAAGACTCTTTCCCCTTGTAATATAAATTAAACAGAAAAATGAGTAAATATTATTGAGTGTAAAGAAGTTGGAAGACATATATATTATAACAATATAACATATATATTTATGATTCAATCGGTCACTTTGAGTGCATGTACGTTTTATTGGTCCAAATGGAATGAATCTCCTGTTTGCATTCATTGATATGATGTATCAAATTTACTTACTTGTATTCGTTTGTAGAGACAAAAAATGAAAATTGTACGCGAGTTACAATGAGTTTGGTGTTAATTCTAGTTTCATAAGAAAACTACAATAAAAAGAAAAATAGATTATTAACATAAGTATTATTTACTAAAACAACTTATAAAGTGTACAATATTATATACTAGGTTTAATACCCGTGTGTTACACACGGGTTAAATAGTAATATTTATAAAGAAATTATAACCATTATATTTAACAATCTATCTAATAAATCAAGATTTTAGGGGGCAATTTTTGGGGGAAAAACATATTTTGTTTTATAAAATGAATCTTTAGAGGGAAAATTTAGTAGGAGAATTGATGAAAAATTTAGTAGGAGAGTTGATGTAGACAAAATTTTGTGATTAATGATAATTTACAAAAATATATACAAATTTTTAAATATAATAATTATAATTTTTAAAAAATATTTTTATATAACCCGTGTGTAACACACGGGTGTTAAACCTAGTTTGTAAATATATAACATTTAAGGGGTTGGCTCCATCAACTTGCATGGTGAAAAATTTAGCTAAATTTTACCTCCCAAACTTTCTATAATAGAGAAAAAAATCCCTCTAAAACTTGCCCCCTAAAAGTTTGATTTATTAGATAGATGGACATAAGCTTTGAGTCAATTGCATTGCAAATACAATCATATGCCGAAGCTAATTCATCTAACTGAGTCTAAGTTGGTTTTAAACGGCTTTGACTATTACATTTTGGTTTCTGTTGCTCCTAGCTAATCAATTGACTGGTAACGCTCCTAACTATTATCACTTTGGCAACCAATACACTGTCATTTTAGAGCTTTTGATCGGAAGGAGCATACGAGTCGCGCAATTGATGTAAAAGTTATCTCGAAACGGTGCTTCGAACGACAGTTTTTTTACATCCGATTGAAGCACCGTTAGATTAAAGCATTCGGTTGAAATTAACATCGTTTTGATGTAACTTTTAGATCATTCGACTCGTATTATCCTTCCTCAAAAGCCCAAAAACGCCGGTCTTAAACTCGAAAAAACTTATTTTTGAAAAAAAAAATTAACGGCAGTCTGTTGCTTGTCAAAGTGATAAAGAGCTAAAGACACATGATCAAACACTACCTAAGACACATGATAAAGAGCTAAAGACTCATATTATCATTCCTTCGTAAGGGTTCATTCAATTTCACCTCTCATTTTCACATATCAAACACTACCTAAGACACATGATCAAAGTATTAAAAAAGCTAAAGAAAATTTAACCTGCCAAAATTTTAAAATTGTTTTGAAACAAATGGCTAAAAATGGGACCATAACTTTTAATTTTGTTTTAAAAAATGGTCCTAAATAAATGAATAACTTTTAATTGGTTTATGTATAGTTTCTTTTTTTAAATTGTGTACTCTTAAGAGATGATGTCCTATGCGGACTAAAGTCAGGAGTCGAATCATAGTTTGGGTCATGGTCACAGCATGGATCGACAAGGGTCAGGTCACGGATCTGGGGTCTTGGGTCCTGATTTAGTTCATAGGGTGGGTCATGGTTCGAGCCGTAGGTTAGGACATGGTCGGTTCATGGGGTCTTGGGTTGGGTCAAGGTTTGGGGCATGAGTCGGTTTATGATTCTTGTCTTGCCTTAAAAAATTATTTCATTCTTTAAAGGAATGAAAAAAAACACTGGGAATTGATGAAATGAAAATGAGGTATTTTTCATTCTTTCGTAATGGTCGATTCCATTCCAATGACCAACCAAACACATTTTTTTTCATTCCTTCATAAGGGTTCATTCAATTCCATCTCTCATTCTCACATATCAAACATTAGCTAAGACGCCTGATAAAGTATTAAAAGAGCTAAAGAAAAATTAACCTGCCAAAATTTTAAAATTGTTTTTAAACAAATGGCTAAAAATGGGACCATAACTTTTAATTTTGTTTAAAAAAATGTTCCTAAATAAATGAATAACTTTTAATTGGTTTATGTATAGTTTCTTTTTTTAAATTGTGTACTCTTAAGAGATGATGTCCTATGCGGAATGCGGACACACCTCCAATAACTCTTTCCCGCTAAGCGCCATCCTTGGTTAGCAATACGTAAGTTTAACCATAAAAAACCAAATAGTTACACGCCCAAAAAGAAAGACTAAGATGGAACCAGTTGTCGTGGTTAAAACTCAAAAAAACATATGATATGGTTCCGTTTAACTAACTCGTATATTTTTTTAGAACGGCGGTTGGTACAACGGCCTATGACCGAAGTACTCAGAGGTGTAAGGACCGAGATCGAAACCCCGCCTCTAACACCAATAGGTGTTTTTCGTCGGCATTGGAGCTCTCACATTACTGCGCAGCGGAGGCTCACCACAACCCTCCTTACAGACCAAGTTAATCAGAGTTGAAACTCATGAACCAACTGTTTACGTAACCTGTATATGGTTCAAAGTCCAAACCAAGATACTTAGGTACATGAGTGGGTCCATTAGGTCACAAGCTAGTAGCTCCACATTAGGATGGGCTTTATTTGTCTGACCCATCCAAAAGAATATAAGCAAGCAATATGTAGGCTTTATCAAGGTCACAGTTTGGTCGTTGGGACTTTAATATAACTACCACTATATATGCATTTAATCAATTGATGGATACAACAGCAAAATGCATAACACATTTTTTTTTCATAATTATGTAATTACACTAAAAACTTTTTTTTTCATTTTCAACTAAACTAGATGTATACAGCGCCTCGCGTTTTACGTGAGGTCTTTTTTGTTCTTGATTAAGTGTATTCTATTTTATGTTCGTGTTCAAAAGTTATCTACCAGTTTTTCTTGCCTCAGATTATAAAATCAAGTCAGGGGTTGCAAATAGAGAAAACCCTACTTACTATCCACACACAACCAAATTAGATGCCGGTTTTTTGAAATTCACCATAGCCACATATATAACTCATGAGTTGGGTGTACCAAATCAAAACCCATTTGCACCAAAATTGTTTGATTTTCTTTTTGAACATCAAAAACTTGTTTTATTATTTGAGAACTCATCATAGAAGCAACAACCATCAAACCACCGGTGAAAACTGCTAACAAACGGTGAACACAACAGAGAGAAGCAATAGAGAGAGATGTTGCTTAATATTTCTCTTTAAAAAACGTTCAAATGCAAATAAACAGAAAAGGAATGTTGGTGTAAAACTATAAGGAGAACCATCATCTTCGTCACCGCTGTCGATGAGCATGTAGAGGCCGCATCCGGTGGCATTGCTTTCTCTCACTAGCTTGCAAAAATATGAAAGCAAAAGAACACTAAATATAAAAAGAGATGAAACAATATGGACACGTACAAGCTCACACAAACAAAACAACCACACAATGTCACCTCACATCAATCACCAACCACACAATACCACCCTAACTCACTCACAAAATACTATTCATACATTTTCTAATTTAATATAGTATAATATAATATAATAATATTTTGTTATACTTTTATCATTATTTTTTTCTTTTTTTTAACTCACAATGACTTTAGAAAAATGTTAAAAATTTATGATGATAAATAGTGAATTTCTCAAAAATACCAAAAATAGTAAATTTTGTATAATTCTTTCTCCTCTATTAACAACTTTCTTAAAATTTAGCAAACATACTCACATTTTTAAGGCAAGCTATGTTAATACTCTAAATTGATAACAATTAAAAATAGATAATTTGTGCACTTTAGTTATTTGAACATATTCAAATATTTTTTTCATAGAAATAAGGCAAATTAGTTTTGGCCGAAAATAATCTTAACTGTGTTTTTTCTATATAATGGTCACACGTTTTCACTATTTTATCTAAACGGTCCCACATTGTAAACATTAATGCTAGTAAATTTCTTTCGGATTTTAAATTGAGGTTTTAGAGCTTTTGATCGGGATAAAAATATGAGTCATTTGATGTAAAACTTACCTTAAATAGGTGCTCAAAACAACGAAACAGTGCTTCGAAAAGCCATAGAACAGTAAAACTTAAACCAGTTGAAACATTGTTTCATCAGTTGACGCACTAATTTGAGGTAAGTTTTACATCAATTGACTCATATCCTTCTCCTGCTCAAAATTCCTAAACAAATCATTTGGAGTTTTAAAAATAAGTTAACGACTATAAGTGTTTTTCTAACGTGGGACCATTCTAGGCAGAAGAGTGAAAAGTTAGGACCACTGTAAGAAAAAAAAATACAGCTGAAAATTTTTTAGCTAATAGATCGTAGTAAGGATTATTTTAGACAAATTTGCCTATAAATAAATAGGCCTGAGAGATTGATTACATCAAATGAAGTTGTCATAGGGATAAATTCGTAAATACCAATCAAGTTTCTTAAGTGTTTTTAAAAAGTTTTTCAAAGTAATTTTATTTCTAACCAATGATCTCTTAGTTTAATGGTTAAGAGGGATGTGAGAGTTCTTGTCTCTCTTGGAGGTCCTAGTTTAATGGTTAAGAGAAATGTGAGAGTTCTTGTCTCTCTTGGAGGTCTTGTGTTAAAATCCAAACAGTGACATTTAAATACTAAGTTGGTGATACTAACTACTCTTCAAACCCAACTTAATTTTCTTTAGATGCTGTAATCTTGTGAAATATTCTATAAACATAGTCTTTTCATTAATTAACCGAGTCAAGTTATCCTACAAAGTGTAAAATTAGTATAAAGTATGAGATTGACACAATGATTTAAAAGAGACACAATAGAGGGTTGAAAAACTTATAACTTACAATGTAAATTAAATTTAAAAAAAGTGCTCTAGATACCTTGTTCTGCTCGTTTTCCTCCTTAAAAAAAATTAAAATTAACCTTCATTGTGTCGTTTGTAAACTTTTGACATAACAAAAGACACAATGAAAGTAAAAAAAAAGATATAATAAAAAAGTTGTTTTTTTTATTTTTCGTTTGTTTTTCTTTAAGGAGAACAAGGGGGGGGGGGGGGCGAAGTCTCTGAAGCAGTTTTTTAAAACTCGATTTATATTGCAAGTTATAATTTTTTAAATCTGTCATTGTGTCTTTTTTTACCATTGTGTCTTTCTCACACTTTGTATTAAAAAAACTTTTTATCTGAACCCTACTTTATTTAACTGGCCGACTTAAATTAAAATTTATAAAACTTCTGAATTATTTATTGATTTTTTATTAATGTTACTTGTTACTTCACATTAATATAAAATAATTATCATTAAATAGTGATTAGGATTCATGCATGCCCTACTAGTTTAAACCATGTGTCTTACAAGAGTTCACTCATGAATAATAATAAATTTTTAGTTTCTACAAAATATATATATGAAAGAAAGTTACATATTACATGAAATAAAAGTTTGTTAAAATAGAAAGACGTTTTATTTGTATGTCAACATTTTTTTTTATTATTAGTTATGTATCGACGCGTTTGTTTTTTACTCTATAAATTGATACACACAATTACTATGCGTGAAAACATATTCTTCCAAATATATACAATCTAACTCATAAAAAACTATGGAACTGAAGTATGATTACAATAACTAATCCTGTAAAAATCGATATCAATATTAACTAATAACAATTAACAACATATTACTAATATAGTAATATTTTATAACATAAAAAGAGAAGCTAATAGAAATATTCAAATACCAAACACTTCATATTTTTAGTTAAACGTTATATATATAAGAGCCAAGTACTACATATGTTTTCAACTTGCACTTTCTAGTTGATTTTATTAAAGGTTGTAATTGGTTTTCCGTGAAAGTAACATGAATTTTATTCAATGATTCTTCATGTTCATACGTTCTAATCCGATTCCGCCTGATTTATTCATAATTTGTTATCGTTTATGACAGATCCTTAGTTTTTCAGGACTAATGTAACCTGTTCAATTCGGAAAGCAATTAAAATTATATACTACATCAATCTTCATCCCTTCAAGTCTTCAACAACCAATTTCAATCAAGCGATAAATCATTACTAGTTATTAATGCATTTTCGGGTTAAAAGGAAACATTAAGAAACAAAAATAGAGATATTATTTAACTACGAATAATTAAACCAACAACCTAAGTTATGATCCCAACTGAATCATTAATTTTCCAGAAACAATATATGCATATATATTAGTAGAAAACAAACTTTGCACGGCTGCATCGATCCCATCCATAATTCACTTTACTTTTATATTCCATAAATTTTGTTTTTATTTAAAAAAGTACATGCAACCTAAGGGTGACGATGACACAGTCAAATCATTCATTCCCTTTATAAATACCCTTTCACTCCACGATCCTTTACAATCAAACTCCACAAACTAGAAGAAGATGTCGGCAAGGGAGACTGCGGTGGCACGATTATCAGCTAATGGTACCGGTGGCGGGAGCAGGTGGTGCCCGACACCGGAACAGGTGATGTTGTTAGAAGGAATGTATAGAGGAGGTCTTAAAACACCAACTGCAACACAAATACAACAAATAACAGCAAGGCTATCTCTTTATGGCAAAATTCAAGGGAAAAATGTGTTTTATTGGTTTCAAAATCATAAAGCGCGCGATCGACAAAAGATTCGGAAGAAACTTATGGCTATGTATCAACACCAACGTCTTGTACCTTCTTATAATCCTCCTTGTTATCCTTCATTCCCGATTCAGGTAATTATATACGTTAAATACATTTTCCTACGCATTTCTCATGAAAATTTCATATTAAGAAATGACCCTGGTTTTTAGTAGTGTGAATATTATAAAGTTTAATCTTACACTTGAATAATGTTCTTAATTGTACATCTCACTTATCAGATAACACTATGCAGTCAGTCACAGTACTGTTATCCGCTAAGTGAAAACTGCAACTTGATTGTTTGGTCATAGTACACGTGCGAAACCTTGATTATTAGTTAGGGTTTTGAATGTATTTGAACAAGTTAAAACAAAAATAAAATGTTGCTCATAATTGCATGATTAGTTAGTTTTGACATAATATAATCAAAATTGAAGTATTTTAAAGAGTGATCTTCTATCTTTGAATATATGATCTATTTGTAAAAAGTTATCTTTAATTTTTAACTGAAAAAATGATTTTATTTATGAGAATTAAGTACAAAGTCCCATATATGAATTAGGAAGAAGTACAACATGAATTAGTTACAGAAATATCTCAACATCACAACTATGTGTTATATGTTTATTTGTACAAACATGTTTTAAGTAATAGTTAATTTTTATTAAGTATGTAATATTGTAATAATTCAGGGTGGTGGTGGTTCAGTTGAAGAAAAGTCAATAAGCATGGTCAACGAATGGCATGTTGATGAGAGTTGCAAGAAGGTAATGTGTGATTGCTCATTCATGAGAGTGATGATGATGGAGAGTACAAGTCCTTATTGCACAAGGGTACCACCAAAAACCCTACAACTATTTCCGACCACACCAGCATCAACAACAACAACAACCTAAGTGAAATGAAACCTTTGACATTAGGGTTAGGTACGTACGTACAAGAAGAGACCTAGCTATTGATATGTATGTTTAATTAGGAGGTAGCTAGCTAGCTAGCTAGTTTATCAAATCAAATCAAATGAGATTAATTGTATTGCATTGTAGTTGTAGGGAGTTGTAAATGGTGTAATAAAGATTGTACGTAGTAGCATGGTGTTAATGTGAGTAGCTTGTGGGTTTCTGTTATGTCACTAGACGTTTGTGTGGCAGAATTGAAGTAGGTAGGTAGGTAGGTACTATATAAAGAAAGATGAATGATCTGAATTGCCATAGAAGCTAGCTAGCTAGCATTTAGTGTATGGAATTGAAATGTCAATTTCACAAATTTGGCATATGCAGTGGGATTGCCGAAAGCTTCTGTGTTTGGTTCATTCCAAATCTCTTCTTCTATGTTCCCTTTACAAGCTCTTTTTTTTTTTGGAAGGCCCCCTTATTATTTTTATAATCAGTTTTTAATAAACCGTAATTTTGATCTATGTGTTTTGATATTATTAAAATGTTCAGTCTTATCTTATTAGTTTAGTTTTTTGTGATTTCATTTTTCTAACATAAATGGTCCTGAACACTAACTCGATCTATCTAATATATTTTCCGTTAAGTCTCATTCACGTGCAGAGTAAAAATGTCATTCTTCCCATTTTTTTACATGCGACTGAATAAAAAAATTAACCTACATGTTGACATAGATAAAGAGTGAAAAAAGTCAATTTTACCCCTTAGGTGCGGGGCGCGTGAAGGAGATTTAACGGAAAATTGAATGAAGTTAGTTTTCGGAACCATTTCTGTTAGAAATAAAAATCACAAGGACTGAAACTGTTAACGTGCGACTGAACCTGTAAAAGGTATTAAAACACAAGACCAAAACTAAAGTGTACTCAAAAACTTATAAGTTTCTAATTCATACCAAGTCTATAATTTTTAGGCTTAAATCGATAACCTTAATTAAAAGAATATTTATGACTATAACTCAAATGATCACTTTGTCATTAGACCTAATGAATTCATCTTGGTTATCTTTTTTAAGCTTATGATTGACTTATTCTATAGTTTACGGATGTTGATAATTCTAGTTATTCCTCCATAGTAATTAAAACTGTGTCACATGAGTGATATATATATATATATATATATATATATATATATATATGTCTGATATTTCCGTTATTTTGTTGAATAGTATGCATGTGTTGGGTATTTGGTATATCTATAGATTAGTGTATTAGAAATTATTTTTTTGGATTTTTTAATACATTCTTACTAGCTATTTTAGCTAATTAATGTTTATATAGTTAAAGAAGATATTGATAATAAATGTGACACTCAGGTGTCATCCGGCCGGTAAAAATAAAAAAATGAGATAAATACTAATGGCCAAAATATAATATAATATATCTCATCGTATGATATGCATGTCAAACAAAGTAGATTGAGTGTTCTTTAAAAATACTTGATTTGTAAACTGAAGTTGTGTGCTTTTAGTATCATACGGTTTTAACATTGTATCTTAGGGTGTACGGATGATATTTTAACTGATATATAAAGGTAAATTAATTACCTTGGGTGGTTTAAAATAAAAAAAAACAAATAATTCTTAATTAATTTATTTAATAGCATTAACATATAGGACATAGACAAACAGTACCTGTGGATGCTGGCAAGGTTTCAGATGGTCGATTAGTACTTTATGATTTGCAATGACATGTCTTGTGAACAAGTCAGGCCATATTTACTTGTGTTTTAAGTTTTGTCAGCAGCAAAAGTAAAGTCAAATTGCTATGCATGCAACTTTCAATATTCAGCTTAGTAGCGTACACCAATATCGAAATTCAACTACAAAGTGTAAAAACTTTTATTAATGTCATGCCAGAAAGTCATAACAAAATATTTCACCTCATTTTTGTCCTTTATTAACTTTTATTAACTAATAAAATATTTGATATTCATTCAATTTATACAATTTTAATAAAAAAATTAGGAATAATTAGAGAGCTAGAATTTGAAGTTAAAGAACATTCACAATCTCAATATGCAAAATGACTCCCCACGATCGCCTACCAACATGCATGGTCAAGGCACATCATCGATACTTCGATAGATAAACAAAGAACAACTTTATTATTATAAGAGAAAACTTACTCAAAAGCTCGTTATAATAGTTCTTTATTGATCATATATCCAAATCTTCCTCCCGAGCCCTATATTTATATATCTAAGCTTAAATGTGTAAGACAAATAGGTAAACATTAAATTAATTCTTAAATATTAGGGATTTAATCTAACTCGTCTTATCATATTCAAACTCTACTGACTTAAATTTGATTTAGGAAATTAACTCCAACAATCACCTCGTAAATTACCAAATCGGATTTAAGCAAGTCTTTAACTTTAACCTTGTTTCCTTGATCTCGAATATTCTTCATAAGCTTTCTTTGATCGTGACTCACCTTATCGGTAACCATGACTCGTTTATCCCCTTGATTAAATCCAAACGGGTCCTTAAATAATAATTTTTTTAGTTTTATATATACATGAAAATCAAGAGTGCCCTCATAAATTTTGCAACCGAGCCTCTTTAACTTTTGAAACCAAAGAAAAGAACAAGATTGTCTCATACACGTACATTCCCAAAGTCTTTAAACAAATGAACCAAGATTATATGTTAAATGCAATTATTTAGTTACTTTCTTTTACCAAATGTCTAATTAACAATTTTAGATTTAAGGGTTTTAATGAGTTTTTTGCGAAGGTTGATTATTGTTTGTGAATAATATAAACTAGCTTCAGATGGTAAAAGTGCGTATGATGTATACGACAAATTGAGATTGGTTTTAATGATTTTTCCAGCACTGAACCGAATCATACTGAAAAAATTGTCAAAATTATCATATAGCAGTAACCAAACAACCAAAAAATGTATGCCCCCATTGGGCTTGTTGTGATGATTTGGACATCCAATATATATGACTTGGTCAATAATAATCATAGCAGTGTCAAATAAAAACGAGTCTCCGTTTCAACATCTTCTTTTCATGAAAATGTTAGAATTTATAAATTGACCCTTAATAGCTTAGAAGGGAAGAACCAATGAGGTTAATTAAACAAATCAACACTAACAATTTTTTATACATGAATCTTCCTTTTTGATGCATCAAGTAAAATGAAGAATCTAAACGGCATGCAATGGACATGTGTTTAAATAAGTTTTTATTTTACGTTATATACATTAGCCGGACAAGGCTCATTTCAGAACCAGTTCTTATTACGAGAAAAAAAACAACTGATTTATACTAATTTACATAAATATAAATCAAGTCTTATGATATTTAAGTTGGTTTACTTATGTGTAAATCTAATGTTAACTAAAAACTTGTTGTCTTTCTATACTAAAATACTTATGTCTGTGTTACATGTACACATATGTAAAGAGAGCTTAATATCATGCACCTTAATTTACATGTATGTAAATCAATGATTTTGTAGTTAATTTGTAATTAAAATGGTTTTGTAAGGACTCTAAGGCTACATGATCAAAAGAAAGATTAATTAACCTAAAATATATTCTGATAGCTAGCCTACTATAAGCAACTCCTTAACTCATGGAGCAAAGAATATTAATCATCACAATTTAAAACCAAATATTACATTGTATGATTGTCCATTAGTATAATAACAATTAGCAAAGTTTCGTATTATAGGATGGCACTATTCATTAATGTGATGAAAACTACAAAGTCAAAATTAAAGTTTGTTTAATTAAGGCGTCATGGGGTTTTATCTAATCCAAGACGTTATGTTAGTACCACCCCTTGTTTATTCCACCCAAATCACGTCAATCAATTATTATCGTATCTTTAACACTTTCAGTCTAATTAACTAAAAAGTATGTCTAATGATTCCAGACTAGCTGGTTGAGGACATCCGGTTTTACAGTGGTGGTCCAGGGTTCTAATCTCCCTGCCTGTGAGATTTTCCAGGAAAAACCCCATTGGTTTTCCCGGTTGAACGTCTAGCCAAATTCCGATGTCAAGTGGGCCCGGTTAAGACAACATATTGACCGGAGTGGGGTGGTGGGTTCCTCATTGCGGGGGATGCGACCAAATGGTTGCAAAAATTGAAAGTCGCCGTTCAAAAAAAAAAAACTAAAAAGTATATAAAATAAGTATAATAGTTATGTATTTATTGGTGGACCTTTATAAGACTCCAAGCATTATATTATTTTTGACAAGAAGCTCGTTGATGAGATAATTAACCGGCACATGTTAGAGTTAAAAGGCAAACTTATCACCATGCATACATTCTCTAAATTAGTTGATGGGTGTTCGTGAATAATGAACATAACATTCATGATGCACCTAATTGTGTTTGCTCTATACATGCACATCTACACGCCTTCAAATTCTAGTCAAATTCTAAATAGGAGAAAATCTGATGACCAACAATATGTGAACTTTTTATGTGACTTTGATTGTTGTAATATTACAATTTGTAAATTATTATTATTATTATTATTATTATTATTATTATTATTATTATTATTATTATCGTACATTTTATGTGATTTTTTTGATGTGACCTCGTTTATTCACTATGTAAGAATTCAAGGTATTCAACAGTGAGTGTATACAACCTTATCATATAATATTACTTCTAAAATCAAGGTGTCCCAAATCAATTAATTAGTTAGGATCTAGCATAGCAAGTTCATTTGTTCAAGTCTTAATTTATTGTCATATAAAAAAACAAACTGCTAAACTTTGGCAATTTTTAAACCAAACACAAACTGTTTTTTTGGCTTTGAAACAATATAAATTAAGGGACCCTAGCTAATTAGTAGTAGGAAAAACATGCAGAAGACATAAAAGAATTAGCTTTGAAATGATGATATATAAAATGAAATTTGATGTTCTTGTTCATATTTATATTTATATTGTCACCACAATATTTATAAAAATGGTGAACAGCAACATAACAACAGTAAGTAACATAAAGGCCATGTATGTGATGGGAGATTCAAGTGTTGATTGTGGAGAAAACACACTCTTTTTCCCTTTTCTTCTTCATAACCTCTCTTTACACCCTTGTGAAGCTCCTCCTTCCTCCATTCTTCCACACCTTCTTGGTAATTTCATCTCATCTCATCTATACTTTACTTTATTTCTACATGCATTTTGGGTGTTTACAAAGTACGTTCTATTTTATTAGAAGGTGCTTAAAAAAAGAGACATTACTTTTAGGATGTTTTATAATTTAATTATAGTCAGTTCGGTACCTTAGCAAGCGAACTCTGGGTGGCAAACAAACTCCATAGGGTTCGGTGAAAAATCCATTACATGAAAAACTCTATGAAGTCCGCTTGCCACCCTATATATAGAACTTGCCAAATTCTGTTATAGGGATAGCGTACCGCCTCGAAACACATGAAGTACTTTAAAGAAAACCTAATAAACAAACAACTTCCAAAAATAATATTGTTTTTTAGATATAATTAATCTTATTTCTTGATCTCAACCTTTTGGTTTTAGGGTACATCGCTTAACAACAAGCATTTTAGTTATATATTAGGGGTAACTTTACAGAAACATAATCAAGTTTTAAAATCAAACTTTCTTTTTCACTGACTTGTAATAAAAGAAAATTTAAGTGACTTAATTAGAAAAAATCAAAACTTCGTTATGTTTCTGTGACATTTCCCTTGTTAATATATAAACTACCAGACTTGTTAACAAAATTTCATAATATTTATATTGTTGATGCAGCAAAAAAGATTGGACTGTCATACCCCATACCATTCTACAGCCAAAATGGTTCCTCAGAAGTTCTTATACGTGGTATAAACCTCGGTTCAACCGGCGCCACCATCTTGAGCAACCCGACTGACCCACTCCTGCAATCCCTCAACCAGCAGCTCCGCCAAGCATTTGAGATCTTTCAACTTTTACAACTAGAACTGGGTCAAGAAACCGCTAACGACTTCATCAAAACATCCACCCTCTTCTACCTCTCTTTTGGCAAAGATGACTACATCGATATCTTTCGTGGTAAACCCACCAAGCAGGGTCTAGGATCGGATGCGGAAAAGTTGTCGCGGATATTGGTGGATCAAATGACTAATGCTATTGAGTATCTTTATGATTCGAGTGTGAGGAAGTTTGTGTTTATGGGGATACTTCCTTTAGGATGTGCACCAAGGTTTTTGCAATCAATTACTAGTAATGGTTCAGTGAGTGATGGTGATGGTGATGTGGTTTGTGCAGCTGACATTAACAACTTTGTTTTGGAGTATAATTCTTTTCTTGAACAACGAATTGTGCGTCTCAGTAGCAAGTTATCGGATGCTCAGTTGGTCTTTTGTGATGTTTATCGACCGATGATGGAGATTATTAATAATCCCAGCACCTATGGTACGTACGTATGATTAAAATTATATATGTCTCGTACATATTTTATAAAAGAAAAATTGACTCGTATCTTTCTCTTGATCAAAAGCCATAATACATCAGTTGGAATAACATGGATGTTATTGTCGTTACTAAACTTGTAGAATTGATTTAACAGGTTTATCTTTTTTTATTAGAGGTTATAAATATAACTAATGTTAAATCGATCGTTAGATAGGTGAAGACTTAGGCTAATAGTTAGGATAAATTATGGGAACCACAAATATCAACCTCATATGAAGTTGTTTTTCTTGGTATTGACCAAGATTTGGATGATCAAGTACAATTTGAGGAAATTTAAAAACTTGGATTGAGATCCAACTACAAGAAGACAAGTCGTTGATAGAAGTTTAGGTGTGTTCATTATTCAAATACGATTCTAATCGAATTCGACTAAGATCATTCGAAATCGAATTTCGGTCATTCGAATTTGATTCGAATAATTTTATCGAATGTGGATCAAATACGAATATGATTTTCAGTATCGTATTCGATTCACCCAATTCAAATAAGAATTATATATATTTTTAAGATATCTAATTAATTATCTATATATGAATATGAAGAAACCTAAATCGCTAAAAAAATTTAGTATGGTTTATTTAAAAAAAATCCAATTTGTACACACAAATGTATAATGTATAAACTAAAAAAATCATTCTATATTTTTTCGTATGTATTTTTAGCGTTTTAAGTTTACATACACATGTGAAGGTTATGTGTAAGTAACGTAACCTACATATGACTTCAACATATGTAAGTTTAACAAATAAACTAAATTTATAAAATTTTATTTTTTGAATTTCAAAGTTAATTAATGAATAAGTATTGCATTTAATCATTTTTATATATGTTAAAAAGTTCTATGTTTGAAAAAATAAAGAAATTATTAAGTTCTTTTCTTCTCGCAATATTTAGTCTTCTTGCATGAGCCCTATATATGGTTTCTGCATATGGACATAAAATGGTGCTATGATGGCTACTTAATTGTTGTTTCTATATGTTTTGAACCTTTTTAGAGTCTTTTTTATGCTTAATTATGCAGTTTTAGACTTTTTTAATATGCTTTTAACTTGTTGATGTGCTAATATTTTGCATATTGTTAAATTACCCAATTCGTAATTTATTTGAATAAATACCCTTATATATTTCTTTGTTTGCTTTCAAGTCTAATTTATTTTTGTAATTTGATATTAATATATGGTATGTTACTAGAATGATGATTTGAAACGTGAAGAAACAAATAAAAGACATGCATCATAAAAACCGTCATAAACTCAGAGAATAAAGTTAATGTCAAATCATGACTTACTAAATGCATCTAATTTCTACAAAAGTCTCGATTATTTCTCTTTATAATTGGAATATTTAACATGCCTTGATTTGCTATATTTGACAGGAATGAAGAATGTGAAGAATGCATGTTGTGGAGAAAACATGGATAACGGGATGAGGGGGTGCATGTCTATGGATAAGGCTTGTGAAGACCCTTCAACCTATGTGTGGTGGGATCTATTGAACCCCGGACAGAAAACCAGTTCACTAATCGCTGATTCGGCATGGTTAGACAACGTGTTTCCAGACATTTGTCGCCCTATCACTGTTCAAAGCTTGGTATCTTCTGTGTGACTCAGTCATGTATAATTCATATAAATGTTGTTTAATTTTAAGGTCAATTCAGTTTGGTTAATTTGCTTACTTTCATACGTATAATATTATCGAATCATAAAAAAACATGATTAATGCAAAAAACCGAATCATATATGTTTCTTAATATTGGTTCGGTATTTCAATTATGATTCATTAATTTGTTTTATTAGTCCACCATGAAACTAAGTGAATAACATTTGAAAAAATAAATGAAATCAGAGGCGGAACTAAGTGACCCTATGAGATACACAATTGTGGTTGACCCTTTAACATAGACCTCAATAGATAGCACGCATTCAAGGACTAATTCTCAGCTCATGTGGTTGATGTCAGTTATTTAAGACTACTAAAACGGGGAGATCTTGAGTTCAATTCCTAGGTAAGATTTTATAATGTGCTTCCGGGTGGGCCTATGGGTTTTCTCATAACTGTGGGTTTTCTCCTTAATGATGTTTTGGATTAGTTACGCGTAGACGGTCAAAATCAGTATAACAATGACATCCCGTTTAAAAAGGGTAACTTGGGTATTTTAGATAGTTCCAGATGGCGCAAAAAGTTTTAACGGTAAAATCAAAATTGATTTGTAATTGGCTCATAGTCTCATAGACTCATACTACGTTATTATGCAAGCGACACAAGATCGAAATTTAATTACTCCCAAGTCCCAACGATCATAATTTTTTTTCCTGTTTTTGTTGTATCTAGTGGGCCTTTTCTTACTGGGCTTCCTTTTTAAGTTCATTTCAACATATATAGAAAAAAACATCTTTCCATATTCATGAACGTGTGATCTAGAGAGGTGCACAAATCGGTATTTTGAAGAACCGGTTTCGGTTCTTCTTAGTGGTAAAGAGATCGATTCTTAGAAGAACCAATTCGGTCTTGGAAACGGTTTTTGGTTAAAAACGAAAATCTATCTAAACGGTTCCGGTTCTTGTGGAACCAGTTCCAGTTCCAATAGAACTAGTTCTGGTTCTTAAAAAACTGGTTTTTTTCTATGAGATGGGCAGAAACGTACGCTGGGCTGATGCAAATCTTCACTCTCAATTGAGCTTTCATTTAAAGTCTATAGTCATAAATTTTTTATATTATTTTAGACTAAATAAGTACTATCATTAAAAACGTTAGATACTACAATATATATAGGTTTTAAAACATTAAATAAGTAGAAGCACTAAAAACATACCGGTTTTTTTTAACCGGTTCTCTAGGAACCAGTTTTTTGTAGGAACCGGTTGCAGTTCTTTTGGAACCTACAACTTGAAAAAAAATAGTAGAACCTATTCAGAATCTATGGTTCGATTCTTGTAGAACCAAAGAACTGGTTCTTCTAATAGCCGGTTTTCGGTTATAGGATCGGTTTCGATTCCGGTTTCAGTTTTTTATATGAACTCAAGAATAAAAATAAAAATTGTCCTTTAATTATTTGCATGTAATCTAATCACAAACAATTAATCATCTCTCTTTTATTTTCTTGATTTTTTTCCGGATATAATCTACACATTTATCTTTGACCATATTTGTTTTTGGATTTTTTAATTTTTTAAATAATCTTTATAATCATTTTCACGGTATAACATCCCTTTGGATCTTAATCTCAGTAGTAGTACGTATTGTTGGATGTTTGTCACACATAATGTTCTCAACACGTAGCATTGTAGTATAAAGGTTCGAGAGACCAGATGTGTTCGACCTATATATGTTGTGTGTAGCATATTATCACAGATATGTGTTTTCACTAGAAAAATTGCGAATCATTTTCTTGAAAATCCTGTTTATGGGAAGTGGGTTTTTGGGGAATTAAGCATTCAATTTCCAAAGGACGTATGCCAGAAATAGGTCGTAGCAGAAAAATTGTCGTGGATTAATTGAATCAAACCTAAAAAGCTACCACGACTGGACATCAGCCCCTAACGGATACAAAGCCCTAGAACTATTTTGGACGAATTAATGATGGGCTTCATGAAGTCAATAACCTATGAGTACCAAAAAAAGAAGCAACATTTAATTAGTTGTGAAGTACAAAAAAAATTATATATATATATGCCTAACAAAATAATTGAATTATTGAGCAATAATGTTTGACTTAGCTAGTGAATTTAAATCCCAAGTAGGGCATCAAATCTTTGACTCCTGTTGGATAAATGTTGTGCAAATTTGTTGGGTAAGTCGACATGCATTTATATTCTTTTCTGTTATGCTTAAGCCGGTGCAAAGTTGAAACAAGAAAGTGACAGAGAACGAAGTGACTTAAAGCCCCTTTGTAAGATAAGGTAAATCCCCACAAGCAACTAACTAGCTAGCACTTGAGTCGTTTCACAAATTTTCTTCCCTTACCTTAGCTAAATAGTAGGCTTTAATTTCTTGAGTGAAAGCATAGAACTACATGTGCCAATAATATATCATATAATATAATGGTCAACTATATGGGTTTGCCAATAATATATGTCATTCTTATAGTTGGTTAGGTTTATGCCATTATATACTTTTAAACTTCACATTTCCGAAGTCATGTAAGGTTCTTTTCATATAAAAGATTATGTTGAGATTGCATAAGACGTCTATGTCACTACTAAAAAGTAGCACTTTTTGAGATAAATATAGTTGTAGTAATATTGTTGCCAAATAAAATAGCGACAAACTTTATAAAAATTCCTATTGTGGAAAAAAAGCTTGTAGTAAAATTATTTTTGGCAATATTGCGATAATTTTAGCTACACAGTTACGATGATACTGAATTGTGGCAACATTTGCGACAACTAGACATAAAACTAGTTATTATATAATACATGACATACATTTATAAATTATAATATAATGAGAAGAGAAGCTTTTATAAAAATAATATACATGAATTATGATAGATTATGATAGAGACGTAGTAACTTAATTTATAGTGATCGATGATCATAAACATAATAAATCATCAACATTAGTGGTCATTCTATGTTACTAATTACTTAAGGGATCTTTAGTTTAGTTGTTTTTATGAGCATGCTATATATATACACGTACTTAAGAAACAATATATTTTGAAAATCAATCAATCCTCTAATATAGAAGTGTTAGATACCATACAACTAAATAAATAAAATATTGATGATTTATTATGTTTTACTTTGGTTGGGGATGAGTTAGTCAGGTTGTAGAACCCACAAAAACGTGTTATTAGAGTTGGAGCTATAAAGAGCTTAGGGTATCGCAGGCTATCCCTCAATTTTTGTTACGAAGTACAATTTTTACCAGTTTAAATATCATGATACCATTTTTTTCTTACGATGTAAGTATAGGGTTACCCCTAAAAATATTTATGATACTCTTAAGCGAGAATTCTCTCACATAATGCCCTTAAGATTTAATTCTAGATCCATCACCGCGTATTATAATATTTTGACATAGGTAGCTCGTTTATAATTTGCATTATTTTCTAGGTGCTTTTAGGGACCCAATATATATAGTGGTTTGTGAATCTCTCTTTCACATATTTCCTTCTCCATCATTTTATCATTTTTTAATTGCATATTCCAAATATTCTTCAATAGTAACAGTACAAAGTTATAATGTTCCGTTATGACCATATTTATATAACATTAGTTAATTAAGGTAATAATTAACTAAAGTCACGAATACCCAAACACAACCAAACAGCTACACCACCGAAGTGTAAATATTTATTAATTTCTAAATGTTTGGTTTTTAGTATATAGTACGTAAGATGCCAAATGATATATGGCGACCATAAACAATGACGAAATATATAGGAGAGGAATGTAACCCAAGAACATATTGCAAACCCATATTTTTTTTTAATCATAAACCTACTAAAGAGTTTCTAAACATGGTCTTTTTTCCGCTAAATCTTTTAGAGATGACATGTCGTCGCTATAGATTTTACAAGTCAAAAATTAGATCAACCCGATAGCAACATGAAAAGTGCCTTTATACAGGGTCGAGCCTATGTATCTTTTAAAAAAATTATAAAAAATAACTTTTTTATTCCCAGATAGTGTTACATATGTATAAATATGAGGAAAAAAAGTAATTAATTTAAAAACAAGTCCACTTTGAGCTTTTTATATATTTTGTTTTTCAAATATCATTTTTTAAATTTAGAATCTATTAAAAGAAAAAAAAATACACATGCAATATTGAAGTTTTTAAGGTTTTCTTAACTCAATTGGGTTTCTTTATATACATCCTCTATATATATGTATGCATATCTATATCTATTCTATACCTTCTAATAAAAGAGGGTTTTGAATGACACTTGTCATTCACCGGATGCACTTAAAGAATCATTTTTCCGCTCAAAATGTTGATAACACTTATATTAGATGACGATTTTCATTCCATAATTAATCAATTTTAAATTAATTCAAACTAACAACATAATCAAATGAATATATTTTCAAAAATATATAGTTTTGAAAAAAATATATAAATCATATTACCTTTGAATTCATTTGATTCCTTAATTATTGTTTTTCCATAAGGTTATTTAAATCTAACATGTATGAGTGGCATAATTGGAATAAAACTGAAATGTTGTTACTTTTTTTTTTATCTTTTATATATTTATGGAAATTTCGCAGTTTTTTGTTCTAAGTTTTTAAAAGTTTCGTGAACATTTATTTTACTTTATTTTAAAATGAATGTTAAAATTAATATATACCAATTGAAACAAAATAATGTATGAGTGACACAGGATTAATACATTTTTTTAAAGTTATCTAATATTTACCAACTTAAAATTTATCCACAAGTTAATTTAATTACACAGGATTAAGACATCTTTTAAAGTTATCTAATTGAAACAAAATAATGTATGAGTGACATAATTCGAACAAAATTGAAACTTTGTCACTTTTTTTACACAGGATTAAGACATCTTTTTAAAGTTTCGTGAACATTTATTTTAAGATGAACATTAAAATTAATATTTATCTGTTATACAAGTTAATTAAACATGATTGAAACATCTTTTTAAAGTTATTTAATTGAAACAAAATATTGTATGAGTGACATTATTGGAACAAAATTGAAACTTTGTTATTTTTTTAAAAACTTACCCGTTTTCTAAACAACTTAAACTTCTCTGTTTTTATTTCACTACTCGTGTAACACACGGGCGCTAATCTAGTATATATATATATAGAGAGAGAGAGAGAGAAAGAAAGAAAGAGACCAAGAGAAAGATATAGAGAGAATGGATAGTATGAGATTCACCTTAAGTTGTGAGAACCTTATTTTTCAAGCTTTTTCATAATATTTTTATTCTCAAATGTTTAGAAGACGTAAAAAGAAAATTTTTAAAAAAAGTTCATGTCGTTAAAAAAGCATATATGCTACGAAAAAAATTGTTACAATGATTTACGTAGGTGTAATCGATTACACCTTCGTAATTCGTTGTAAGTATTTTTGTCATAACAAATATGTGTTTTCTACGACGAGAACTGTTTTTTAAATATTTATATTTTACATCTTCTACTTATTAATATAAGCAACATCTGAGAAAATAATTATTATGAAAAAACTTGGAAAGTAAGGTTCTTACGGGTTTTCACAACTCAAGGTGGTTCTCATTAGAAAACTAAAGCAATAGTATAAATATATAGCATATAAAAACACTCTAAATGAACGAACACAAACGAACATACAAGAACACTTTGACGAACGTTTACAAACATAAACAAACGAATGCGGTTTCTATTCATATCCATTCCTGTAAGTTAACAAACGCTATTTCTTGTTAGTGTTTGTTCGTTTAACACAATTAAATGAACTTTCTGCCAATCGACTCACAAACCGTTTGCTGGAAGTTCGATTTATTTACGGCCCTATTTCTAGATATTTCGATTAAATAGAAATACTTTGTACGTACCGCATTACATTTCCAATCTTGCAGGTGTTACACAAAGTCATTAGTATATAATGGTGACTACCACGCATATTAGAATGAGCATTCCCTTAGCTCATTTTTTATTAAAGAACTAGGTTTAATACGAATGGATTACATATAAGTTAAATAATAATAAAGAAATTATAATTATTATGTTTAAGTATTTGTACATTATATTTAAGGATTTGATTCCATCAACTCATACATTATAAAAAAATTCAACAAAATTTTCTCTCAAAAATTTCCTATTAACAAATATTTTCTTTCAAAAAATAACTTCTAAAATCTTAATTTATTAGATAAATTAGAGCTAGAAAGAAACACATCTTAATCATGTGTGCACATCTTCTAAAACACACATATAGCTAGGAGGTCTAGACAAGCACATACAAGGTTGCAAGATACAAAAATCATACGGTCAATTTTAATTCCAAGCATCATTTCCAACATTTAAGAACACTGACCACCTCCTCACACTCACCACTACCATTGAGTTAGGCTCAAGGTTACTGATGGCTGCCCCGACACATGGGTATGTTCATTTTGGGAAAGCTTATTTTCGAGACCACCAATTTCAACATAAATATAAAAATAACACATCTGGAAAAAGTAGATGTTTTGAGACCATCAATTTAAAAAATGACCAGTTAGAAAAGGCTTGTTAAAGAAAAATACTTTACGTGTTAGGACTGGCACAAAAAATTTCTTAAATTGAATTAATATCGACTAATATACTAAAGTTTAGATTATTAAAATCCAATAAGCTTTTATTATTATTATTATTATCATTATTATTTATAGGAAATTTGGATTTTAATGGTCTTAGTTATCGACTATTCACCAATATTAGTCTAACTAACAGTTTGACGAGTGTCGGTCTTAACTTTTGATTTTATTATCAATAACAATCCTGAAGCAACTAATTGTTAAGTCCATTAATTTTTTATGATGTGCCATGCGACTTGACTTGCGAAAGAATGAAGTATAAAACCGAATTTTCAGCTTTAGTTAACAATAAAGTTTATGTTTCTCCCTTTGCTATAAAGTGGTGATTTTTACTACAATATTTTTTTTCTTCATAAAATGGAAAAAAGGAATGTTCATTATAAAACCATACAAAATGAAACCAAGAGTGTGTATTAAAAGTATTTGCTCCAAATTAAAAGTAACAGATAAAACTGCATTTTCAGTTCTTTAAGTACAAAAGTCATAACTAACATCCTTTGTCTTTAAATTTGTTGCAGTGTTGGTCCTTTAATACCAACGGTGTTAAATATTTCAGTTAAGTCTAGGGCAATTTAGTCTTTTTACCCCTAAAGGACCGTTTGAGTAATTTCATTTAAACTTAAAGGACTATTTCTTTAGTTTTAATATCTTTTAAACAAAAGCTTAGTTTATTTATGTATTATTAAAACTTTCATACATATTATCATTCAGATAAATGTGGACAATTTTTATATATACCTTTTTGTAATATATTTGTTATAAATTATGATATATTAAACATAACTTTAAAAAAATTATACTAAAATGTACACTTAATATATGAAGTTAACATACTTTTAATATACTAAAAATATTATACTAAAATGTACATTTATCAAATGCATATATATAAACTTTAGTATAAAAAAAATTAACGACACTATACTAAACATTACTTAAAAAAAATTATACTAAACTGTACAAAAAATATACATATTTTTTTATAGATTGTACACTTAATAGAGTAAACAATCTATAAAGACATGGTACTAAAAGGTGATACATCTTTATTAAGTGTATAATATAAAACAGTTATGTAATTATACATATTTTTGTACATTTTAGTATGAATTTTTAAAGTAATGTGAAATTAATGAATAAATTTTTTATAAATTTAATTTTTGCTTTTTATTACATATTTATTATGATACGATGTAATATTGTAAATGTCACTATAATCAACAAACACATTTAAAAATCAACGAGATTTTCTGGGAATTTTGAAAGATTAAAAACTTTTCGGTTATTTTCAAAATTTTATGAACAACCTAAATAATATTGTAAAATTTTTGTTTTTCAAAAAAACGTAATCATAGATTAATTTAGTATGTAAAAAAACGTAATAATCACATTACAAAAAATGTGCTTATAAAAATTATTGGCTACATTTTAATAAAATGATAATAAGTTAAAAATACATAAATAAACTAATGTTTTAATTAAAAGATGTTAAAGTTACAAAAATAGCCCTTTAAGTTTTAGTAACTCAAATAGTCCTTTAGGGGTAAAAAGACTAAATTGCCCTTAACTTATCTGAAATATTTAACATGTTAGTGTTAAAGGACCAGCAATGCAACAAATTTAAATAAACTTGATGTTAGTTATGACTTTTGTACTTAAAAAACTAAAAATATAGGTTTGTAAAAACATAAAGGATCAAAAGTGCAGTTTTGTAAAAGTAATATAATCATAAGTTAATACAAAGAGAGATCAAAAGGTCTCTTTAATATGACATGAGTTAAAATGTTTAATCAAATAATTTTTTTATACAATATGTTACATAGGGTGAGGATCATTACAGAACAAGGTTTTATCGCGAGAACAAAAAGAACAGATCTCAACCGTTGATTAAGTATTTAATTACTTTATTACTTTTATTGGTTAAAAGGTTATTTAGGTAATTAACAAAATCAAGTTTTTTATATACCTAAAATTCTTCTAGATTTCATTCCTTCAAATTAGGAATGTTATTAATTTGTTACAAATTTCATTCAACTCAATCCCACGTTGATTACTTTAGGAATATTATAATTTGTTGAGAATTTTATTCAAATCAATTCCAATTTGATTACTGCTTAAACTATCACGATTGTCATTCTTCATCTTCTTCACGAAATTATTCTTCTTCATTTTATACATTGAAGTTTGATCGACAGAAATCTCTCCACCAATTCAAGGTTATTCATTTTATACATTTAATTAGATTAACGTTATTCATTTTATACATTAATTCAATTAATAGTTACTAAAATCTCTCCACGAAAAGGTTATTCATTTTTTACATTCAACTTTGTTCGAGTGAAATTTCATCCTTTAATTTGCGTTTTTCATGTTTTGTTTTTTTTTTAATTTGTAACAACAATGGTTATGGGTAATCAGGGATTCAGAAAATATGATGTTGCTGTTGTTTTTTTTTATTTGTAACAGCAATGGTGATGATGAAGAAGATGATGATAATGAAGATGAATAAGTTCATGTTGTTAACCTGATTTACACTTATGTTAAATTGACAAACTATGTCTTTTTATTTATTTATCTTATTTACAGCAACTAATATTTAGTTAGTATTTACATATATGTTAAATAGTTTCTCACAATCATAATGACTTATATACATATATGTTCATTAGTTTGAACAAAAAATTAGTGGTATACCCAACCTGTTTGTAAACCTTCTTACTGTACATTAGTAAAAATATTTATGCTTAATGCAAATCTTATTAAAGAAAACTTTTAATGTACATATAGGTGGATACATCAGTGATTCAACTTGATAATACATGTCTGTTATTGTTACTGGATAGTGAATATATTAACACTTATGTAATCACATCCAAATCTGTTTTGTCAAATATTTCTCTGATTAACATATATGTAAACTAGAAATTTAATTCACTACTACACATGAGTACATGCATAACTAAAAAAAATGCACCATAATACTAGTTTTCTACAACATTGATAAGCTTCATTTAATTTAGATTTATTCAATTACCAAAAATTGCGAAGTTTGTAACCCCTTGAATAACTATCAATTTAACATTGAGTAGGCTGTGATGGCTACTTGATAAGAAACTCCATTCGCTTTAATTGATATTATGGTGGACAATGATTGTGTATTTTAGGATCATAACTTAGCATATAATAAAAAAAAACTGTTGACCATATCAAAACATAATTTACAAACTTAGCAGTTCATATAAATTAGTAAATAAAAAATGTAGTTCACTACTTCACATATTAACATTAATGTTAGTCACATCTAAATATTTTTCATAAAAAAATTATAACTAATTGACATATAGGTAAATCACGCCAGTTTAACACATATCACTAGTATCATTGATAATCTTAAATTGCAGATTTTGATTTTTTATTCGGAAATCAAGGTTACAATTTTTTATGGACATTTACCTACCTAATATTAATTTATGAATGTAAATAAGTTTATGGTTTTGACTCTCGAATGAAAAAGCAAATAAATAATAAATTATCCCAAAGATCTAGTGATTTGAAACGTTTCCTAAAATATAGAGATTTATTATAATGTTAATTTTACTAAATTACCTATGAATTTACATATTATACCCTAACCATATATATTGAATTTACATATTACCTCCTTTTAATCTTAACCATTAAACTCTCAATCAATGATTTAAGATTGTTCTTTTTGTTCTGTAATTAAGTTTTGTTCTGTAAAGATCCTAACCCATGTTACATATACCTAGATACCTAAAACATGTAATAAGTTCTCATTAGAATTATCAAGTTTCAAATTTTCAACTCAGCTTAGAGAGCAATGACGTACATCTTATTCATTAAAGTTAAGTGAAACACTTATTTTCACTAAATTTCAAACATTTTTAATATAACTAGTTTTGATTCACCTAGGCATTATGCGAGTCTCGTTTAGTAAATGGTTTTGAAAAGGTTCCTGCTACATTGTCGGCCGGAGTTTAGTCATTTTTCCAGTTCTACACAACGTTACAATATTGGTCGCTATCAGTTCAGTATTCACGGCACCACAATGATAATCGCCCTTGTTACGACTTGAATTTGTCCATTGTCGTCTAGGCTCGTCGAAAAAGTGAAACCGGTTCCGATAATACGAATTAATGCCGATACAAAGATTCAGTTAGTTAAGATACCAAAACGATAAATGCGCTCGCTATATCTTACAGTACCAAAAAAAGCTGACTTTCAATACAAATTCAATTGCTTTAAAAAATGTAGCCTATAATGTTTATTAAAAAAAACTAAAGTTGACTAACCACTATAAAGAATTGACCCATTAGCGGCGACAATCGTCACCGCTAATAACCTTATAGCTTATAAAAAGTGAATTTTGATTTAGTGATGGGGTGATTTGGTGATATCAGAATAAGGTGAAGTGTGATGAAATTTGGTGTAGAGAAAGTTTTTACCGTCTTGTGAAAAAACTTTTTGTGACGACACCATTAACAACGACTATGAAAAAGTTAAGAAAAGTTAAAAACTACTAAAACTTCATTACTGAAAATTTATGGAAAATATAAGTTTTGTGACAAATGCTTAAAAAATATTAAAGTTACTATAATTTCTTTTCCATGAACTTTAATTATAAGGTAACGGAAAAGGTGGGCATAAATAGTTCGATCACTTTGAAGGTATTATCACCGATCGAATCACTCCCTTTCAACCGAATGTTCTAAGCTAATATGACAAAAAGGAATAAAATATATATAGGAGAGTTTGAATAAAAGACAGTGAATTGAAGCCATAATTAAATTGCTTTGAAAGAGAAACCCAATATTAATTTGGTAGGTTCATGCAAGAGTGTGTCTCGCTTATAACCCACGCAATGATTTTACAAGAATTTTAAATTGACTAATAATTTAAGTTACTAAGAGAATTACACTTGGTTTTATTCGAATTATTTGGATAAATTCAGATTTATTCGAATTGAATTCGGATCAGATTTGAATGAGGTTCTAAAATTTCCACATCCGAATAATCTGATGAACACCCCTATCTACTAATGGTGGCGCTTTGATTGGGACGGGTTTAGCTGTGGATGATGGTGTTGAGTGATGTATTTAAATAAATTACATTTTTTTTATTTTCGACAAATTACATAAGTAGTCCTTTACTAACAAGATCATATTAATAATTACATATTTAGTCTCTATACTTAGAAAGACTAAAATCAGTGTTATAAAAATCGGTCTAGACAATCGATTAATCGGTAATCGGTGAATTACCTTGTCGATTTTTCAGAATCGGTCCATTAATCGGTAGGCGGTTATAGGCGGGGCTAGGCGGTCATAATCATAGTAATCGGTCCTAATCGTAGTAATCGGTCAACGAAATTCAAAGCACTTTAAATGCATTTTAAACCTTCTATTTATCGACCTGATCTATAACCCACGGGTTATAGTCCTTAAATCCATAACCTTAGGCGTTAATTTCATTTTTCACGATCAAAACTTAGAATTTTGATGTATTTTGAAATATTACGTTCACATCAGTGTGTGAGTGTGCGTGTAAAACTGAAATTTACAACATTGACTAAAATACCTTTTTATTAACAGAAAAATTTAACTGTGTTCTTAGAAACCACATTGACTAAAAATTTGAAAATAAACAAATAAAATAAAACCATTATAACGTCTAAACCTTTGAGACTCAAATCGAAATTTACTCTATAATGAGG
Source organism: Tagetes erecta (assembly GCA_030867185.1). Classification (NCBI taxonomy): domain Eukaryota; kingdom Viridiplantae; phylum Streptophyta; class Magnoliopsida; order Asterales; family Asteraceae; genus Tagetes; species Tagetes erecta. The sequence continues at coordinate 14,071,486 of CM061494.1, forward strand.
TAAAATCATACAATTATCTTCCAAGTGAAGGTGTAGGTCCTTCAATGCCGAATCATATCAATCACCTAACAGTATCTGCATACACAGACTTTGCATGCATATATATATACTAGTACAATTTTGTCAAGAAGATGATGAGTTTGTTTCAGTCCCACAAACCTAACTAATGAATATACATACGACGTTTCGTTTCCTGGTTGGTTAGTTACTAGAACAACACCAATGTAACCAATCAGACAACACATAATATATATAAATACTAAACTTTTCTTTGTGGTTCGATCTATTGTATGGTGTGAACAAACATTGGTGATTTGTGTTGATATATTAACAGTAACATTGACAGCAACATTAACAGTACTTTGTGACTTGTGGTGCATGTCATTATATTGTTGTCTTGAACACTGTAGATGTTGGATGAATGGAATAGAAAGCTAATGTATTGCATGTGTCCTATGCCTCAGGTACTATCAAAAGAATATATATAATATCAATTTTTTAAAACTTAAACGTGTTAATTGTTTTGTGGTTTCTGTACCAAATTAATGTAACACTGGACGGAGAGTCAAGGGTTTTTACGGGATTCGATGAAGAATTTAACACTAGACGGAGGGTCAAGGGTTTTTACAGGGTGAAGGGTTTTTACAGGGTCAAGGTCGTGACAATCTCCTTTCTCAACGTAAATATGGCACTGAAGTCTTACAACAACATGATTATGTGTTTCTAAGCTCGTCTCCACTCATATGAGTAATCCATTTCTTAAACCAACTCATTACAGAGACATTTTTGGTGCACTTCAATATTTAACTCTTTTCAGACCTAACATTGAATTTGCTATCTACAAAGTATGTCAATACATCCATGCTACCTCAGGGAATCATTGATCTGTTGTGAAACTCATCCTTCAATACTTAAAGGGCACCCTTCAACATGGTCTCCTCATTCGCACAAATTGGTGCCAACCTTCAAGCCTTCACATATGTTCATTGGTAAATGGGCACTCTAGCTCATCAATGCTTTCTGTTATGGCAATTGAGTTGGTTGCTCAGAAGACCATCGGCCAATGGAGGATATGCTATCTACTTAGGATCAAACCTAATATCCTGACCCGCCAGAAAACAATAGTCAGTCTCTAGATCTTTCACATAGTCGGAATAAAAAGCCTTATCTAATACAATTGTTGAATTAACCTGGCTATAAGCTTTACTAAATGAACCTAGAATACACCGTGGCTAGAAGCTTTACTCAAAGAAAGATTAAAGTTCAATTCATATCAGTAGATAATTAGATTGCGGATATCTTCACAAAGCTTCTACCCAACAAAAAATTCTTCTTTTTATGTTCCAAACTAGAGGTCAGTGCCCGCCCTAAGCTTGTGCGAAAATATTAAATCCTAATGTATACTACTACACAAACCGGTATTTCCTACGGATTTTTGTTACGAAAAAAACCCGTAGCAAATTTGGTACGGATTACCTACGAATTTGCTACGCCCATATTTTGCTACATTTTACCTACAGAAAAACCGTAGCTAAATGTGTTCGTAGCAAATCGGTAGGAAACTTCGTAGCAAAACTGACACACATAAATTCATTTTAAAAACTTAAAAAGTTCCATAGCAAAACCATAGCAAAATAAATATATAAATATTGAAAAAAAAAACTAAAAAAAGTTTAGAAGGGTCCATAGCAAAATCCGTAGCAAAGTGTGAAAAACATATATAATAATTGATAATAAATATCTGAACCGTAGCAAATTTCGTAGCAAAATCTAGATAAAAAAACATTTAAAATAGTTAAAAATAATTAAATAATAATATGAAGATTGTTAATTTCAACATAATTAATACACCTCTTTGATTGTTCTGTTGTATATATAAACTTATTTGTTTATGTTACAGTCCGTCGATTATATATGTTCGTTGATTTTAAGTCTCTTTCTAATCTAAGAATGCCTTATATATTTGTTGTATTTTTCATCATTTATTTGTTTCAAAAGAATATAAAAAGTATAAATTAAAGATTAGAAATAGTAGGAAACAATGTTTTTAAAGTGATCGGTCCAACCGCGATCGGATCTCGTTTTTTAATAATTCTGGTTTAATTAGGCAAGTTTGGTTATTTTCTAAACCGCTTAAACCGGTCTTGTATCTAACCGGAACCAAATCGTTATTAAATCAAAATTAATTTAGGGTTGTAACCCAAATACCCCATCCCACAAGGAGCACAAATGACAAAACAGTGAAAACACTTTGCCTCTGCCTCCCTCTCCCTGGAAGTCAATCGCATCTGTCAGCTCCCTGTCCACCACCGACGTCCACTGCTGCCGACCGTCGCACACCGCTGCACACCGCAGCCCACCGCCACTGTTGCCTCCCTCTCCCTGGAAGTCGATCGCATCTGTCAGCTCCCTGTCCACCACCGACGTCCACATGTATTGATCAATAAATCAATCAATCATAAAAAGGTTACCTGCTAATTTTATTTTTTTTATTCATTGATTGATTGATTATATCTTCGTTTTGTTGTATGCAATTGAGTTACGTTTTTGTAATGCGTTTGTTGATATTTCATTAACGGAGCGATAGTTTTTGGTAATGGAGTTATTGTTTGATCGTAGTTTTAATGAATCGTTTTGATCATCTGAATTTAGGTTATGTGTTAGCATCTCCACTGAATCAGTTTTCGTTTGTTTGTGTGGATCTTAGGTTGATTAAAACTTTATTATTTCTTTTTGTTCTTAGTTTTGTTTCATATTTTAATAAGCTATTTCAATACTTTGAAATTAGGTCATTTGTTAGCATTTCCACTGAAGCAGTGTTTATATGTTTGTGTTAAGCATTCATGTTTCCTTTTTGTTACTTGTTTTGTTTCATCATCCATTAAATGTTGGCGTTCATTTTAATTAGTTATTTAAATACTCTGAAATTAGTTATTTTGTTAGCATCTGCAGTGGATCACACAAGGGTTATTTTGTTAACGGTTACAAGTTTCACACACAAACAGCTTACCATGGGCGGGTCACCCAAAATAGCGGTGTGTGTGTGAAAGGGGCTTCATATAAAGGAAATGAAATCGACTACTACGGATTGCTGGATGAAATCCTAGAGGTGGAATATCATAGTAAGTTAGGAAGTTGTGTCGTCGTTTTGTTCAAATGTACTTGGTTTCATCCTGTTGAAGGTGTAAGGGTGGACAAGAAGACTAATATGGTTGATGTTAAACACAAGGCAATAGGATGTGCTCACGACCCATTTATCCTAGCATCTCAAGCTCAACAAGTGTATTATACATCATATCCTTCAAAAGATAAAGGACTAAAAGACTGGTGGGCTGTAGTCAAGACGGCACCGAGGGGAGTTTATGAACTAGCCGAAGATTCTAGTGAAGTAGGTGATGAAGATAACGAAGATGAAGAGCATGTCTTTCAAGATAATGAAAGGTTAGTATCTACAGAAACATCTGATGATGATTTGCTCCCTATTACTCATGTACATGAAGCGATAGTAGAAGAAGTCAACAATATAAATGATGATGATGATGATGATGGTGTAGAAGCTGAGTTTGAAGACACTGGTTTAGATGATGACGATGTAGAAGAATTTGAATATTCAGATTCAGATTAGCTGGTTTGTTTCTAGTGATATTTGTAAGGTAAAATATAATAATTAATAGATTTTGTTATTTTTATATATAATGGTTCTTGTTGATATCAATGATTTTTACTAATCTAGTATAGGTTCTTATGAATAATAATAATAACTTTGTGTTTGTTGTAGAAATTATGGCATGCGATTCAGACTTGGTAGAGGTCGAAACATGGTGATACATAAATCAAAAGGATTTCTTTCATATGATTCAAGAGTAAGTCTTTTATTCATATGATCATATATAGGTATTGTAAGTTCTAGATGCTCAAAATAGGAATGTAGATAAGGCTTCCTTTTGTGACCTAATTCCGGGTTTGGCAAAAATCTTAAATTTGTCTTCATAATGTGCTTAACATGATTAGAAGATGTGGTTCAAGCCTAGTGATCATTGAATGTTAATTGAGATATTGAAATTGATAACTTTAAAATAAGTTTCTGTCCTATATTATAAAATTTGTGCAAAATCGATAGTATTTCCGTTTACGGTGTATATTACATACGCTTGGAAAGCCCTTTAAATAAAATATGTTTCATCTTTGAACATAATAAACTAATTCAAAGTTATAGTAGGTCAAAAAAGTAGATTAAAAGGGCTAGTTGAAATATACAGCAAGCTGATTCGGCTTATTTTAGCTGCTGTCCTGTTTTTGGAAAAATTGTATAAAATCGTAGAAAAATCTGGTATAGATGTATTATATATGCTTGGAAAGATCTTTGAGTCTACTACATTTCATATTTGAACATGAAAGGTTAAATAACTTGTTAGAGTGGTCTAAATGGTCAATTACAGCAGCAATGCTGAAAAGCGGTGCACAAATATTTAAGTTTTTATAAATCACATAAGAGCGGATATTTGATCACACTTGGTTTAAACATATAGTGCTGGTTCCAATGGCTTATATGCTTCTAGTAGTGTGCTCTAAGTGTTTAAAGGATATGCAAATGGGTTATACAATTATATGCACAAACGGGTCAAACGGGTCAAACGGGTTGGTTGGTAGATAATGAAATGTATTGATGTTTGTTGTCATTGTTGATGTATCACCTTGTATTGAATCAATACTAAAATGAATAATAAAGTTTGGTGGTTATAATCTTTAGTTATTAAATTTTAAATAATGGGTATGAATAGCTCATACTTACTTTAATTTGTTAATTTGGGTGATCATATAATGATATTAATCTTGCAGGTTATGTTTTTTTTTTCATTTAGCTGGAGTGGATGTGAATTGGAAATGGGCTATGCTTAAGTTTTGCAAAATGATTGAACGTTGCTATGATGTGGTTGGGATTGGGAGTGCATTTATGAAAAAATGGAAATACTATTTCCATTGGGAGTAAGATTGATGCGGATTTGATCTCTTCAGTCATTGATCTTTTTTTTATTATTTTAAATTTTGTTCGTCTTGATGTATAGATTTCATTTCCTATTTTTTACTTTGACCGTGATGTGGTCAAGGTCTTGTACAGAGTTTTGCTAACAAGTTTATTAAGGGTCCATCTATGTGATTATGCAAATCAACGTTTATGCTAAAGCAATTGAAGTCAGCGGCGCCTTGAAGTTTAACAACTTTATCTACAACCAAAATGCTACATTTATATAGTTTTTATATTGTTATGCATTCATAAAGTGAGTTCGGGTAATTTTGACCCGTTTAAATTGTCATTTTCACATATTTAAATTAAAACTGGATTATTATAATTTCATAAGGTGCTATGGGTTGTTTTGACCCATTTTAGTGATTCCACAAACGAAGTCAAAGTACACCGGAGCAAGAACTTGATACATTGTAAATGGCCATAATTAACAATCAAGAAGCCTATCCAACCCTCAATAACCCTATTTGACCAGCATCGACCCTAATTGACAATTAGTAACCATACTTCATTATTAATTACCCATTACAACCATCATTAACCTTGATGGACTATTATTTACTCTAAAATAACATTTATCGACCCTAATTGACTATCAATGACACTAATTAATTGTCTGTGAATCACTGTAACTAACCATTAACGACCCTAATTGACCATTAATCACCAAAATTGACCATAATGACCCTAATTGATTAAAGTAACCTTAATTAAGCAACAATGACCCTAGTTGAGCATAAATGACTCTATTTAAGAATCGGTCTGACTATCAGTGAACCTAACTGACTCTAACTAGTTACTAATGATTAAAATAACCATAGATGGGCATCAATGCCCTTATTTGAGCAGCGACACACTGAATTAGCATCACTGACCCTAATTGACCATCAATAACTTTAATAGACCATCAAGACCCTAATTGACCATCAACATCCCTAATAGACCATCAATTACTCTAGTTGACCATCAAAAATCAAGCATCAATTAACTCTAACTAGTTAGTAGGGATACACTTAAGCTTAACTGAGCACATGTGACCATAATTGACTAAAAATAACGCAAATTGAGCATCATTAATCATGAGTTAGGAATTAATGACCCTAACTGACCAAATTAATCACTAAATTATTATTAGTCGCCAAATTAACCCTAATTAAAATTCAATGACCCAAGCTGACTATCAACGACTCGAAGGAGCCAACAATGACCTTAATTGACCCTAATATACCAAATTTAATTCAATTGGTTATTACATATATATAACTATATATATACTCATATTATGTTTTATGAATTAACTTTAGTTTTTAGAAATTTTTTTTTGTCATATACTGAAAAATGTAAGTAACTCTCTCTTCCTTAACCATAAAGCATTAAATCTAAACAATATACTTTATACCATATAATTTGAACTATGACTCGTCCGATTCTATATAATATATCATAGGCTTGAATTTAGTTTATTTCATATGGACTTGTTTTTATTAACTAAATATGATAGTATATAAATATGATGTAGTTAAAAATTATTAGTTAACTACAATAGAAGTATATATATTATAAAGCTGCACATTAATTATAAAGGGCCATGTACAATAAACGTATATTATAAAGCTGCACGTTACAAATGGCCATGATTTCTAAATTCTTATTACGTTGTTTATAACAGAGACTAATAGCAGCTACAAATTCATTATCTCCCTCCCTCCTTCTCTCCCTCTCTCTGGCGGCAAAAGTGCAGCGTTGCAAAAACTAACCGGAAAAATAGGGATGTCTACATCCACGTTCGATTTCTATGATTCAAAACCCATCTACTTCACGAAGCCCTATTCTCTAACTCCCTCTCTGCTTCTTCTGTGCGAACAAGTTTTGGCCAAGACGATCCATCAGAGATTGCAGATTAAGGTTTCAATTGAACTATTTTTCGATATATTAAGCATCACACACACATTAGATGAGTAATAGATAATAGTGATTATGTTTAATTTGACATTGAATATGATGTTCGTTCATTAGGGTTTCACTTTAATAGCTCTATCTTGTGATGATTGTATAGTTCTTTCATTAAATTAGGAAGGTATCTTGTAGGTTGAACTTTCTGTGCAACTTATTCTTTTATAAATTTTTAGTGAAATTGTCTGTTTGTTATGGGTGTCAAAACACTAACAACTGGTATTTGTTGGATGGTAAGTTTACATGAACTATAACCATAAATAGATTGAGGGTATGTTACTAAAGTACCAGCTAGTAATGTAGTTTTTACTAAGTAACATTACTTGGATTGTTGAACTAACATGTGAGAAACAGTGAAGCAAGGGGCTCCTCTTGCTTTGTAATCTTCAAAAATGAGAACATTATCTAAATTGATCTTTTCCACATCTGGATGACATGTAGAAATAAAAAAAAAAATTGCAAATCTTTTGTTGTTTTCATACACATTTAACAATTTTGGAAGCATGTTAAATGCAGTTTTTTTATAGAACAAGGCACTTGCTTTGATCTATCATTTTTACTAATTTCTATATAAAATGCTTCTTGTGAGTGTTAATAACTTTAATTATTTGTTATAGAAATCATGGCACTTGGTTCAACAGGAAGTGGTAGAGGTCGTGGTGGTAGTCGAGGCACTGGTCAAGGTAGCATAGGAAATGGTGGAAGACTAACTATGGATGCATATGTGTCTCGTCATGAGCGTAGTGTTGATACGGGTTGTTGTTAGTTTTAAGTATTTTTTAGTTTATATAAGACTGAGTATTAATAACTTTGTTTTTGTTGTAGAAATTATGGCACGTGGTTCCGCAGAAAGTAGTAGAGGTCGTGGGGGCGGTCGAGAAACTGGTCAAGTTAGCATAGGAAATGGCGGAAGACTAACTCCAGATGCATATGAATCTCGCCATGGGCGTAGTTTTGATACTGGTTGTTATTAATAATAATGATTTTTTTGAACTTATATATATAATGTTTCTTGCGAATATTAATAACTTTGTTTTTGTTGTAGAAATTATGACATGCGGTTTCACAAAAAGTGGTAGAGGTCGTGGTGTCGGTCAAGGCACTGGTCAAGGTAGTACAAGAAATGGTGGAGGACTTATTCCGGATGCATATGAGTCTCACCATGAGCATAGTGATGATGATGATGATGAGGATGATGATGAAGAGACAATAGGTGCTACTAGGCGTCGGGGACCGGTTCTTCCAGATGAAATACCTACACGAGAAAACCGCGTTAAGATTTGGGTTGAACATGACGAGTAAGTTTATACTTGTTGACATTCTCTCTATATGTTGATACAAGTTTATTATTAATGTTGAGTGTGTTGTATGTTTTTTTCTATTTTGTAGATTCAATATCCAAGGTCCGGTTTCCCGCACCATTAGTTCCATTTTGCAGTCTATGTGGTCGGGTCCTTGGCAAGGATGGAAAGATGTTCCTTCGTATCATCGCGAGCGAATGTTTGAGCGTTTTGAGGTATGTTTTAATGGGCCAAAGTATTATTTAAATATACGGGGAAGATGAAGGTCACAACACTTTTTCGTTTAAAACATATTTCAAATGATTAACATGAAAGATATTAACTCTACTAACTTCATAATCCTATAACTTTACAAAAGTAATACTCTTTATGAGTTAACAAGCTCAAAGTCAAAACACATTTATGTGTACTTTTTATTTTGTCTAAAATAACACTTTAAAATAGAATCATAGTTTGAAACTTAAATGAATTAAAAATAGCCTTACTTCATTTCAGTTGAATTTCAGGTAATTTTTATGACCAGTTTCATTTTACTTTAATCATATAACAACATCGAATAGTTTTTACATCTTTCTAAACATACATATACATCCATCAATTGGAAATTAATTGATTCAATCTTTATTTATTTGTTTAATTCGCTCGATTCATTAATTGTACTGAATTCTTTCGTAAATAATTTATATATTTGTTTCAGCTCATTTATATGTACATACATACACACACCTGACTGAATTATTGATCATTAATCTTTCTAACATAGTTTTCAATATCAAATTTACACTAAAACCATTTTGAGACCAGAACTTTATATCAAACTGCTCAAAAGTTACTTGTTCAGTCAATGATATCCATTTATTCATGACACTTTTGTATTTAATATGATTTGTACTTTAATAAAGAATAAATACATCATTAATGAGTGTTTTTTTATAGAACTACTATCAATGGGATGTTGAGTGGAAACCCTTAGTTAGATCCTGTTGGGAAAAATGCTTAAAGGGAAAGTTTGCTGATGTGTTAAAGAGGGCTCGGAATAACGCCAAAGCCCTCGCTACCAAAGAAGGTATAGACGTAAGGAACAATATGAATGCCATTCTTCCTTTTAAGCCAATCTGGATGGGTCAAGAGTATTGGACAGCACTAGTTGGGATTTGGAGTAGCGATTCTTGGAAAGCCAAGTCTTCTATAAACAGTGAGAACAGAAACAAAGCAACAGGAGGTAGACATACACTTGGGTCGAAAAGCTTTGTGACGGTCAGAAAAGAGATGGTAAGAATGAAGTTTGTTATCTTTCGATACAGTTCTCAGTTTTTTAGGTATGGTTATGGTTTGATACATACTACTTCGTTAATAGTTTTTTTTCTATTAAAAATGAATTTTATAGGATAAGGCATTGAAGCGTCGTGCTACGATTGATGAGTTCTGGATGCAAACACATGTGAAGAAAGGGTCGAGACCTCTAGATAGATTGGCGGCAGGCGATGGTGGATCAGCAGAAGATGGTTTAGGAGAAGCCGATGATGTGGATGAGACCATTCTAGATCATAATGTGAATTGGGTTGACTCAAGGGCGGGTGAAACTATAGTAAGTCTCATAACTTTGTAATTGCATTTTTTACTAGTTGATTTAAATTGTTAACGTACTAATCATATTTATTATCATAGTATAAATACAAGGAATTTGTTGCTGAGAGGTATGTAGAAGCCGATATCCTACCTCCTGAACTTGATATGGATTTATGGATACAAAGTAGCGGAGGAAGGAAAAAAGGTAGATTGTATGGGACTGGCAACACTAGTGACCCGCATCTCGTGCTTACCGGTGCATCGTCAATTCCTAGAACCGAGCCACCAGGGAGAAGTGAAGAGGTTTGTTTTCTATTTTAATAATAGAAAGTCGATAATGAATTTATCTTTAGTCCAAATTGCAGAGTCAAAAAGGGTAATGATTATGTTAGTTTCTTCTGAGATTTGACCAACTCTTAAAAAGCTATGTTTGTTCTTATATATGTGTGCTATTGGTTATATAGGATTTTAGATTGATGCCCATATAAGTGTTAACAGATTGCAAATTTACATGTAAAGTTATAAACACCCCACTGCATAAGAGAATTTTCTAGTTACATGGATTACCCACATTGCTCATCAATATCCGATTTCATATTTGTGTTTTTAACTTGTGTGGTGGGATTGAATTGAAAACTTCATTTTTAAATCATGGTCTGCATTTTTTTTTTACCTTTATGGGCTCTTTTGAAAGATGACATGGGTTCAATTTATAGTGATATGTAAACATTGTTTCCTGCTAAAACTTTATAGTGTGAATCATAAGAACACATTTATCATCAGTTAACTAACAAATCTTTTCTTACTCTCCTATGATGTTTACTAGCATAGAGGGACGGACCTAGGGTGTCGGGAGTGGGTTCACGGGAACCCGATGCTTTTTGGATTTTTAGTAGAAAAAATATATAGGAGTAAACTCATATAAATTATAAGGAGTGAATCTTGATAGTTAGAATAGCTAGCTCACCTTGTAAGGCACATATTTCTTTCTTGATGGTTGCTAATTCAAATCTATTTGCTGTCAATATTTTATAATTTGTTTATAATCCTAACCCAATAGATGCACACTATCAAACATAACACATTGCCCCCACTCAAACAACATTGACCCGTTTCCGTTTTGAAGTTTTAATTCCAGTTTTTAGTCATATTTGGTTTTGACTATTGAGCTATAGGTATGAATGCCTTTTAGCAAGCTTGCTTTTGTGTGTTATGTGTTCATTGCTTTATTTAGTAATGCATTTTAACTGTTTATTATAGTTGGCTTTATATATACCGTTTTTTGTAATTCTGTTAGCAATTTGTGAATCTATTGATCTATATAATTCTGATGATGGTTGCTAGCGTATTCAAATATGCAGGTTCGTGATTTATAGATCATCTTCATGTATTAATATAATTTTTATAATTGATCCTAATGACTCCATTTACAAATTATGGATACAACTGACATGCAATCTTCTTTGTTTATAGGTGCAAAGGTTGAAGGAAAAAGTAGCAGAGCTAGAACGAGAGAAAGCGGAGAAGAATGATATGAAGGAAAAAATTGAGCAAAATACGAGGTTGTACGCTGAAATGAATGAGAAACTTCAAATGCTTTCACAAAACATGCCACAAAACTTTCCACCACGTTAAGATATGAGTTTATGTTGGTAAAAACTATAGTTTTTGTTATGTTTGTGATGTTTTTGGATAATTTGGATATTTATTGTATTACATTTGGATATTTTATTTTATTTGGTTTGTATTGATCTTTTGGTAAGATTTATATGAATTTAAGAGAATTTGATTATATATTATATGCAGGTAAATAAATATTGAATAACAATATAAAAGGAATTATTTTGAAAATTTTAGATAAAATTTGTAGCTAATCTGTAGCAAATTTATACAGAATTCATAGCAAAAACATTGCGAACCTCTAGCAATATTGGTAGCAAAAGTGTAAAAAATTCATAGCAAAATCCGTAGCAAATTTCCATAGCTAAATATCTAATATTTGTAGCTAAATTCCGTAGCAACTTTACATAACCAAAGCGTAGCTAAAAGCAGCCATAGCAAAACCATAGCGACGTTCCATAGCAAAACCGTAGTAACATTCTGTAGCAAAAGTTTCGTAGCAAAATATTCGGTAGCAAAAACTTCGTAGCCAAAATCACACAAAATTCCGTAGCAACCTCCATAGCAAATAGCCGTAGCCAAATTCGTAGCCGAATTAGCGACGACCGTTTTTTGTAGCTAAAATCGTAGCAAATCTGAGTTCGTAGCAAAAAATCGTAGCAACACAAATTAGCTACCAATGTATCACCTACGGACCAAATCCGTAGCAGATCCGTAGCAAACACCTGTTTTGCTACGCATTTGCTACGGATTTGACCGTAGCAAATACCCATTTCTGTAGTAAACATAGAACATAAATTATGTAAATACGAGATTAGTATATAATTCCATCTCTTGTAAGCCCTAATTTATAATAATACTACTCGACCATTACGCGATGACCATTATGTACATAATGGTGTACGTTTTACTCTCTTATATATATCTTAAGTGGTGGGGATGGGTCTAGTAGGTTCTATGTCTAGTCAAAGTGCAAGTTGGGGGAGGGTGCAAGAATATTTGATAGTCTCATACAAAAGATTTTGGCACAAATTAATGGTATACTCTATACACTGCTCTTTGGACCACCCCACCACCGTTTACAAAATAACACTGTTGTACATAGGGAGGGCATCTTTTTAACAAAAACCTTTTATTTTTACATCTATATTTAAACCAGCAGTTACCCTTTATTTTATAGTACTTTTAAAAATAAGGATATAAATGCTATATGCTACGTTTATAGTATACTTAATAGCTATTATAAATTTTATACATTTCATATAAACTAGTTAAAGAATTGAAGCTTTGGTATATTTTTGTGTATTTTAATTTTCAGCATGATCGATGTTCTATTGTAACTTAAAATCTTTGGTACATGTATATATATCTTTAGTTTTTAAAACTTCATCCTCACAAAATTCTCGGTATGGGAGCACGAAGCACCTAGATCGACAAGCAAACCAATAGGTTTAGCGAGCTCATGATCGAGCGGTACAATATTCGGTGTGAAGGGTAGCCAAATGAGGATGGCCACGGGTGTACAATCTCACTGATGAACCTCGTGCCTAACTGCAATTTTTTAGCCCAACGGCTCTTTGTTGTGCCCTTAATTACTATTTTTTTTTTAAAATAAATTTTGCATTATATATGCACCTAGGGTGTAAATGAGCCAAACTACTCAAGATCGGATTGATAAAAAGCTCAAACGAGCCTAGCTTTATCGAACCCAAGCCCAAGCCTAAAAATCTCATTAAGTTATCTAGCCCGAGGTTTGGGACCCAAGGTTTGGGAGTCAAGGAACCGGAAGACAGACACGCGGTGGACTGACCTCTTTAGGCGCGAGAATTTCCGGCTTTTTGGCCGTATCTTGCTCCTTTCTTTCGCCTCAGTAGTAGTGAGTCAAACTTTACATATCAAGCTCGAACTGGCTCATTAGCCTTAACTAGCTTTTATTCATATATTTACTTATATATTTATTATATATATATATATATTCTCATTAGATGTTAAAATATATATAAATTATGATAAATATATGTAATATGTATTTTATTATATATAAAATATATATAATTAAAAACTTATATAAATTAAATATAAATAAAAATAAATAAAATAATTAACACCAGATGAGCCGAGCAGAGCTTGAAAAGTTTGTGACGAGCTCGATTTCGAGCTTTGAAATTAAAGCTTGAAACAAGTCGAGCTCAAGCTTTGTTAAGTTGAAACGAGTCGAGCTCGCCATCCACCTCACAATCATTTACGGTTTTTTATGAACAATTCACCCACCACCAACGGCACAATCATACCCAGATTCAATTCGTACCTAGGGGTTCAATCGATATTTGACCAAAGGAACACTAACCACCACCCTAAACCCAACAACGAACCCGAGACAAACCACACACCGCCAAAGGTGGTTCACCGGATCTGGTGACTAACGGAAGGAAAAAAGACAGTGAAGGCGGCAAGCCGAACAAAGGGTCTGTGAAACCATCAAACAGTTGTATACTAGGGGCATACATATACTATTGATATAAAAGGCTTGACATGAACCAAAGTTATAAACTATTAAACATTCCCCTTTTAATTGAAAAACCAAGTGCTTTTAGTGAAATTCAATAGCCAAGTTTTTTATTTTTGTTTTTTATCACAATAATTTTATAGTTTACATTTTTACCACAATATGTTTATAGTTAATATTTTTAGTCTCTTTTAAAGAATTGTTATTTGCACAATCAAAGAATATTGTTGGGATTCCCTTTTAATTGAAAAACCAAGTGCTTTTAGTGAAATTCAATAGCCAAGTTTTTTATTTTTGTTTTTTACCACAATAATTTTATAGTTTACATTTTTACCACAATATGTTTATATATAGTTAACATTTTTAGTCTCTTTTAAAGAATTGTTATTTGCACAATCAAAGAATATTGTTGGGATTGAACAACGAGAAGAGAAGAAAGAGAGAGAAAAAGAAAAAAAATCCGATGGACCGCTTAGCAATGGATAGGGGAGTGGTTTGATGGTGGTAACGGTTTGGTCAGGCAGATTAGATGGTTGTAGGTGGCGATAGTTGGTGTTGTTATGGTGTCGTGGGTAGACGACGCCAACATACGTGCAACTTGAAGTGTATCTATTGAAAACTCATGTAAACAATCTGTATTTTGTACATTTTAGATAGTACATGTGACTGTCAAGGTGTATGTTTAACAAATTCGAACCAGACATGAAGAGCTAACTAGAAACATAAAGGGCTCGCACAGCGTGCGAGCCGACGACTACATCTAGTTTAATTTAATGACAAACGTTAGAAAAATAAAAACTAAAGTATCAAATACCTTTGTCTTTTGACACATAGTAACTAGATAACTCTAATTAATCTAAAAACATAAACCAACATTGATTGATAACTAATTAACTTTTCTTGTAATTCAAGTTAATTATAATAGTAATAATAACTCAAATAAAAAACAAATTATTATTCTCTTGGTCTTCACCGTCCACCTTATGAGATCTATCGAACCACTCTGCAAGTTAGCTAACATTGCTTTGACTCTAATAAGATGAACATTAGAAGCAAATTTATACTTTTATAGACATAAAGATTGTTATGAAGGTCTATAGTTACCTAGTTGCTACTGATGGTGTTTACTACTAATTTGGGTGCTAACAGATGACATTATAATCACCAACTATATATAGAGTTGCAATGGCTCATTGCAACATTTCAATCCCAATATAATTAAGGGTTCAGTTCCAATCCCTATATAATTAAGGGTTCATTTGTCTAATTTAAAGTTAACGTTTGTACACGTTATATATGAATCTCAAAAAGAATATCTATTTCTTAACTGAAAGTGTTACATCTTTAATTATCAGATATTGATCGTTACATATTTGATTTTCTTGTTTATGTTTGTTTCATCCTCGTAAGAAAGAGACATTATTTCTTGTTTATCAAAAACATAATTCATCACAAAATCATAAAACCACAAAGATATATAGCATTGTGATAGATACACAACAAAGATTTCATGTTGTAGATGTAACATAAAGGTCTTTAAAAAAAGTCAATGGAATAAAAAGTCAACGGAAGTTAGCAAGACTTGTCAAGAACAAACAAATCACTTAAATCCAAGTGCTCGATAATAAGTAGTAGGCCAAAATGTCTTGTACTCAATCTAAAGATTAAACCCCTAACACAAGTCAACTATAAATGACGTCATGTTTGACGTCATAATGTAGCTTATATAAACATATGGTGCATTTTGCCACAACTATGCACACCACACTCCTTATTTCGTTACACTCACTACACTTAAACCTCCCCATACACCATGTACGGACACAATCACAACAATGACCCCTATAGCTTCTTACCGGACTCGTTCACTATGTCAGGATCATTCACGCCGCATGCCACCATCGGCTACGTAACCCCACCGCCGGCTCTTTCGATACCTTCATACGAGTTGGATTCTGTGTGTGCAACAAGTAGTGGAACGTATGATTCCCCGAGTTATACCGCGAGTATGGCGATTCAAAGGAGTGGAAGTAGTAACTCAATTGCTACTCAGTTCCATAATAATGGGACGTTCTTTAATCAACCCATTTCGTCACCTACTGATCAGTTACTAGACTTTGAAGGGCACAGTTCCACAGCCATCAAGAGGGTTTTCAGTGCTGATGATTTACAGGTTAATTTGTTTCTTTATATCGTAAAATGAAAGTTTAGATCATTAGCTGTTTCGTTTAACTACGGGTTGATTGTCTTTGTTTGAACCCGCTACGACCATCCAAGAGAGGTAAAGCCTGCAGTTTTTATTAACCACTAAATCGAAAGATAGTTTACGTTTAGATCATTGCTACCAATGATATCTTTATGCTCAAACAAGTCTGTTAGATACAACGTATTTGTTTTGAAGTATTTGGGGTTGTTTGGTAAAATTTGAATTATTAAGCGTTAAATGATTAAGAGGTCTGAACCATTAAGAGGCTTTATCAATCGGAGGAATGCTGGGGTAGAAATGCAAATGAGAGTAAAGTTGGTATATGCTCTATTCAGCATCTTTCTATCTTTTAACCATTCAGTACTTAACTGAACCATTCAGATGCGTTTTTTTTATGAAACAAACACTCTAAATGCTGAATCTAAATGATTAAGCACTAAACTGAACCATTAAAGGGTAAACAAACAACCCCTTAATTGTACTGAAATATTTTTTTCAAACAAGATTAATGATTACACAAAACTTATTAATTGGTTAGATGCATGCATAAAGTTTTTCATATTGATTGTAATTAACTAAAATTAAGATCCAATTTGTACATTTTAATCTTGGATTTTATTAATAAAATATGACAAATTCCGGTCATTTCCGCCCCAAAATATATTGATAATGATATATAACTTTATTTTATTTTATTCTATTTAACTTCTTTATTTTAAATATATGTCATTGCCAACCATCTGTTTCACTTTTGTATGTAGATATACCCCATGAGTGTTATAAGGCATTATAACCCCCGCGACATATGATTAGTCTCAATCACGAGACTTGACAAAAAGAAAACACCACAAAAAAGTGACCAACTATATGTATATATATTAAATGTTTTAAATAATTTTTTTGTTGAATATATATGGTTATATGTTAACATAATCTATTGTTTATATGTAAATTGCGTTATGAATTCAAATTAATCATATCATTTATTCTTACAGGGAACACATATGGTGCAAAGTCACTCTCACCGATCCGAAAGTCCAATATCAAGTGAAAGCAATAGTATCATCGAAAGCATGAACAAGGCGTGTCGATATTCACCTGATGAGAAAAAAGAAAGAATCGAACGATACCGAAGCAAAAAAACTCAGCGTAATTTCACCAAGAAAATCAAGGTTAACTACGTTTAATGTGTGCGTTCACGTCACGTTTTCTTCCCCTAAAACAAAAATGAAGTATGATAAAAATATATGCTGTCATATTGTTAACTGAAATACTTCATGTAACAATAACCATGTTTCAAAAGTATTAAACTTAAACCACTAAATATGTTTTTTCCTAAATCTTAAATGTTTGCAAACATGTAAAATTAAGTGGTCTAGATATATATGGAAGATATATGAATCATAACCCGCTATTTAGTGATTATTAATTTTCTTTCCTTAAGACTTAGATTTTATTGTTGTTTAGCTCACTAAATAGTAATTAGGATTTATGTTATGTTAGTTAGGTCACTTGGTTTAAAAACATTAGTATTTATAAAAATAACATGTGCAAAAAGTTAGTATTTATAACATGGGTAAAAATTTGAGTGATTTTAGATGAAAAAAATGTATGACTAGCTTAAATGAAACACTAACTTTATTACTATTGTGTGAAGTTAATTATCCATTTAATGTATTCATGCCCATATATAACAAATTAACATTTGTTTCTCTTGATAGTATGTATGCAGGAAAACATTGGCAGATAGTAGACCTCGTATACGTGGTAGATTTGCGAGAAACGATGAAATCGAGAAGGCTATGGAGCAACAATGTACGAGTCAAGGGGATGGACAAGAAGGGTTTGATGATGAAGATGGTGTCATTTGGATGGATAATTATTTTATTGATTCATTCCCACCAAATTTCATTCCTTAAATTAATCCTTGAATTGAAACCTAGTTGTTTTGGTTGAAGAAAATTAAAGGTCAAATAATAGAAAATTTGATGTACGGTGTATGTGTGATTTTTAAGAAACTGGAGTTCTAAATCTCATTTATTTGTTGAGGTTCTTTTAGGAGCTCTTAATCAATGTACGTAGTTAATTAGTTTCATAAAGAATTAATTAATATGTCAATTTTATTTTTGTCTCAAGATCGAGTACGTTCATTTCGTAATAATTAAGTTACATGCTCTACACTGTAGTTTTTTAATTTGCTTTCCACACACTAACATTTCGCCTCTCATACCAATATATGTTAATTATCCATTTTACCCGTTAGAAGATCAAGGGTTTTTCTTTTGTCGTCCGATTGAAGACATCCTAAAAGGTCATTTTAGTTAGGATTGTTACCACTACCTAAACATACTTAACTGTGAAATTTTCACTTCACCCTGACCTAACAAACTCAAAACATGTTATTGATATTAAAGAATGATGTTAAGCATCATCTATGTTGGTAATTTTAATGTTACCAAGATATATTTTAATGTAATTAAATTTATAATTTAAGACCAAAGAAATTCACTTTTAAATAAATTACTACTATTTTGGTCGTTTAGATTTGGTTAAAAGACTCTTTTATTTAGCTAGTTTTTTCTATGATTGTAGACCAATAGTTTTATTTCATTTTATTTTGTTGTGTTGTTTTAGTTCACGTGCCTAACAACGTTAACTTTTTAAATTTACTTTATATGAATTGAAGTTATTACCTTTGTCATTAAATGCAAAATGATAAAACATACAACAGTATGTTTAATTTATATTTTTTTTATATTTTTTACTTATTATCTTAGTGTTGCTTTTATTTTTAATTAATTTAATTTTTGGTTTTAATTTAGTCATTTTTATATATATTTTACCTTTTAAAGTATTAATATATAGTCATTAAAATTATAAATAAAAAGAGTGATGGTACTTAAGGGTTGAGTGATGGTGGTGTTGCTACTAAAATGATGGTGATGGTAGATGGTGGCATTTGTGAGGGCAGATGTTAATACTTGTGAGGTGAAGTTATGAGGGTACACCGTACATGAGAGGTTGAAAGTTGAACAGTATTGACTTTTTACAAAAGAACGTAGAACTGATGCAAACTTTAGTCAGTTACAAAAGTGTAATAAACTACAATTATAGTGGTATAACTAGTTTTTCTATTTTAAAACATTGGTTGATACAAAAGCTTCTGACCGATCCACTTAGAGGTGCAAGGATACTGAAACTTCGTCTCTAACACCAATAGGTGTTTTTCGTCAATGCGCATTGGGGCTCCCATTACTGCACGCAAACATAGCGGAAGCTCATCAGTCACCACAACCCTCCTTACAGGCCAAGCTGATCGGAGTCGAAGCTCGTCAACCAACTAATTTTTCTTATAGAATAGTGATTAGTACAACAACGTATGATCGATGCACTCAGAGGTGCAAAGACCGATATTGAAACCTCGCATTTAACACCTACATGCGTTTTCCATCAGCATTGAAGTTCTCCCATTACTACGAAAACAATGAAAGCTCACCACATCTCTACTCACGTGCTAAGTTAGACCCTATAATTAACTAGTTTTTCTTACCTAAAGAATAAGAGTGGAATATTTTTGCCTAGCCGTGCACAAACCGGGTTTTTTTAGGAACCGGTTCCGGGTAGGAACCGGTTCCGGGTAGGAACCGGTTCCGGTTTTGGTCAACAAAGTCAAGAACCGGGTAGGGTCGGGTTCGGTTCCGGGTATGATCGGGTATTTGACCGGGTTTTGACCGGTTTAGCCGGGTTTTTTTCGGTTCCGGGTAGGTTCGGGTCCGGTTTTGACCGGGTTGAGGTGGAACCGGTTCCAGCGGTTCCGGTTCGGTTCCGGGTACGGTTCCACTTTCTTGGAGAAACCGGAACCCATGTGTACCCTACGGTTCGGATACGACCGGTTCCGGTTCCGGTTCGGGTACACCGGGTCGGTTCCGGAACCGGTTTTTTTGTGCACGGCTATTTTTGCCTATAAAAGAATTTAAGTACATGAGACTTGCTAGCTTTCATGAACAGGTCCAACAATTTATGAAAGGTTGTGTTACTTTAGTGTGGGCCTAGTGAATTAAAACCCACTCAACCTCTTAGTAATGGCATGTTTTAAAGACGACCTGTTTTTTTTCTAAATGTGTTATATCATCCATAATTTAAGAAAAGTACTCGAAAGAAAAAATAATTTTGGCATTTGTTTGATCTACTTTTCATTATGCCGAGCAATTTTATACTATTTTCATGTAAGATTGTCGGTGTCTTCTCTCCCAAAGAAATACCGAAGGAGAAAACTTTCAAATTAGCGCATGTTTGACTATATATACAACAATTTTGTACTATTTACAATTGTGTTACTAATGTTATATTCCTAAACCAAACACATTCTCGTCTATACAACCAATTAAATAGTTTCTTTTCAAAACCTTTTTCCCATTTTATCCATATGGGTTTCCTCCTTTCAGGGGGTGCAACGGGGCCTCTGTGAGGTAGCTCGTAATGGGGTGGTTGTCTTCGAGTGATCTAACCAGGGGGTTTTCCAGTGTTGCTGTTAAAAAATAATAATTAATTAATTAATAAAAAGGTAAACTACTGATTGAAACCTGCATGGTTATCCTAATACACAAAATCTTACGTGGCAACATCACATTCACCAAGAGCTTAAAAGGTATACGCATCTTCAGTTGGATCAAATCAACTCGTCGCCCTTAATCTACATCGTCATCTCTTATTCTTCCACTGTCGCACACCGTTGCCCTTAATCTACCTCTATACACAAAGAATTTTCATATTTGTCTCGATAGGATCATTTTTTTACCATATACCCCGTACGTTTTTCACACTTCTATAAACTAACAATTTTTTAGACAAACATAATTATCGTATATTGTCACCAAACAAAAATGCCAAAAAACTTACTACACATAATCCTACAATAGAAAAAAGAGTAAATTTATTTTTATTATTTGGTTTTATATTGTTTAATTAGTATATGTTTGAGTTACTAAATCAAATAATAAGGATTACTGCAAGTAATTTACTTGTTTGTCGTATAGTTGTCGCAATGCATGTTTGCATAACTTGCGACAATTTTGCCACAAATGTTAATAAACGATCGGAATCATTTTTAGTTATGACAATCAATTATTCATGTATTTTTAAAAGTTTGTCGATAGACGATCGGAATCATTTTTAGGTTTGCTATATATGCATTTGCCAGATCTTTCATCTTTTAGCCATTTTGTCGAAAATTTATGTGAAATCTTAGGGATTTTTTTAACTTTTGTAAAAGATTGTCATAAATTTGTGATAAATATATTGTTGTGGGAAATTTGTTGTAAATGTTTGTAGCAAAAAATACCATTTTTTATGAACCGAGTATATATTATAAGGCTAAAATTGTATTTTGTAAATAACATTTGATTAATGTAAAAAAGAAAGGTTCACATATAAAGTATATTTTTGGTACAAAGTGTGAAAATGACACAATGATAAAAAAAAGACAGAATGACATATTAAAAAATTATAACTCACAATATAAATCGAGTTTCAAAAAAATGTTTCGAAGATTTTGTTCATCACGTCGTCCTCCTTATATAAAATATTTAAAAAAATCAACTTTTTCATTGCATCTTATTTTACTTTCATTGTGTCTTTTGTTGTGTTAAAAATTTACAAAATACACAATGAAAGTAAGAAAAAGAACACAATGAACGTAAAAGAAATACAACGAAGACTCTATTTTTTCGGTTTTTTTACGAGAACGACGTAGGGAACAAGGTCTCCGAAAAACTTTTTGAAATTCGATTTACATTATGAGTTATAAATTTTTAACCATTCATTATGTTTTTTTGTACCATTGTGTCATTCTAACACTTTATATGATTTTAATACTTTATAGGATAACTTGAATCTAATGCTAAACTTCATATATATACACTTGTGGTTATTTTCAAAAATACCATCTCTATAAACTTGTGTTATTTCCATACAAGTTATAATCTTGAGCCAATAAGGAAAGTTAAGAAGACAGTTTCATGGAGTCCTTCTAGACCTTAGCTCATGTTGTTACGACAACAAATCGACCAGCTACCTGATAACTAATGGGCAAAGAACCATAGGACGAAACTAACCTTAGCTGGTTTCACCAACTCCTAAAGAAAACCCACATAAGTAAGAAACCCTCAACATGTTTTGAACTTAAGATCTAATGGAAATATTCTCAAGTACCTCCACCCAGTTAATCTAGATATCATCATTGGCTAGTTCCACATATCTATTAGGCTATATTTTAACCACAACATAAAGTTTAGTCCACAATACAAGCTATAGTTTAGCCAGATAGGTTATATTTTAGCCGTAACAAAAATGAAGGGCATAGGCCTAGGGGTGTAAACGAGCCGAGCCGAGCTCGAGCTCGTCTAGGCTCAAGCTCGGCTCGTTTAAGTTTAACCAGGCTCGAGCTCGAGCTCGACTCGATTCAAGTTTTAGTTTCAAAGCTCGAGCTCGAGCTCGTCACAAACTTCTCAAGCTCGAGCTCGGCTCGGGCTCGGCTCGTTTGATGATTTATTATTTTAATTTTAATTATTTATATTTAATTTTATATTTTTTAATTTTTTGTATTTAATTTTATATAAACTTTTAATTGTATGTATTTTATACATAACAAAATACATATTATATATTTTTAATTATAATTTATATATATTTTAACTAATAATAACAATATATATTTATAATATAAATAAAAAAACATATAAATGAAAAGCTCGATAAAGCTCGCGAGCCGGCTAGAGCTCGATGTGTAAAGCTCGAGCTCGGGCTCGATAGCTTAATGAGCTTTTTTCTTAGGCTCGGGCTCGAGCTCGAGCTTGAAAAAGCTCGGCTCGTTCTAGTTTTTTATCGATCCGATCTCGAGTAGCTCACGAGTAGCTCGGCTCGTTTACACCCCTAGGCATAGCGGTGAACTTCACTTAAGGCTAAGCTAAAATTGAGTTTGTTTCTTTGGTGCTCCAAAGATTTCGGGTTGCTCTATCTATATTTGTGTATGTTTAATATGTCCTTTAAAAAGATGTAGTTGTAAGACTAGTCTAACATTTCCCAAAAACTCAGATACGTACAATGTTTAATGTGTCCTTAATTCTTTAATTAGATGTAGTTATAAGATTGGTCTGACATTTCCCGAAAACTCAAATACAACATATTTGTTATCGTCTTTAGTACTAACATTGTATATATGTCCATATTTGTAACAACTAAAATTTAGTAGTTGGAAAGGCCCAAATATGTAAATTAAGGAACAATTGATTTACATACCTGTAAATTAAGGAACAATTGATTTACATATATGTAAATTAGTTATCTTAGAATAGTCAATAACTTGATCAAGAGCCAGAAATTGTTCTTTTTGTTTTCGTGATAAAATGATTTTCTGTAATGATCCTCACTCGTTGTCGTAAAACCCACAATTAAATTGACCGTTTTTGTAAGTTTTCCGAGTACTCTAAAACAAATTAATTAAACAATCCAATTTCACATAAGATCCCTTATAGTACTTAATGATCAGGATCTTTGAAAGCGCATGTTTGACTTTAGTAGTTGCACTATAAAATTAAGAAAAGTTAGTTCCACGTATCTTTTACATTAATGATTTGGTCTGTGATCATGTTACTAAATCATGAGCTTCTAACACTTATATAGTATATTAATAAAGACCGGGCCGGGCCAAGTTGTTTATATTAATTAGTTGAAACTTTAATTCGTAGGAGAATCAAAACCTACAAACGGCAGTGGGGAAGAACAGGTTAATTACCTTTGCAACTTAACCTACTTTGTACGTCTTAAACACATGGGTTGTTTTTTTTGTCGGACGGCGGTGGATTGTCCACTCAACTTTAGGAAGGCTCCTGTGTAATAAATTATTTATGTACAATTCACCCTCCAATTTTGACGGTTTTTAGGTCAACCGCGAACCAAACTGTTCGTAACGGTTTTTGGATAATGAAAACGAATCCAAACCAAACCAAACCATTAGTAGCGGTTTGGTTTTATGGTTTGAGCTTTTCAGAACTATTTGGGCCTTTAAACTAGTAGTCCAAAATAATACCTTGAAATATATGATAAAACTACGTAAGCTATTAAAACATAAAAGTAAAGTTGTCACATTGATAAAGATAAAAATGACAAATTACAAATGGTTTAAAATACTTTCAATCTTCAAACTAAGGATGAGATCGGGACGGGTACCGGTACCGCTTAGTACCGGTACCGATTTTTAAGAAAAGTGGGTACCGGTACCGGTACCGAATTTAATGGGACGGTACCGGGACGGTACCGGTACCGGTACTGGTACCACGTTGGTACCGGTTTCATGTTTTATCTTTTTTCAATAAAATTTATTCGCTTATTTCGGTTTAATTTTATACTTTTTAATATAACTATACTATAATATACTTGAATATAAGAAAAAGAAATGAAATATGGTATAAATTAATTAAAAATCATATAAACTTCATTAAATTTAAAAGTTAATAATCTAAAAAATATTATTAAATGACTCAAATTTGTAAAGAAAACACTTTATAACATTAAGCATGTAATACACAACATTCATAATATCTCAAATTATATAAAATATACTAAAAAAACTAGTTTTTACTAAACCGGTACCAACGTGGTACTAACCGGTAAAGTACCGGTACCGAGTTTTAGGAAAAGTGGGTACCGGTACCGATATTACTAAATCAGTACGGTACCGGGACGGTACCGGTACCGGTACCGATACTCGGTACCAAAAGCTCATCCCTACTTTAAACTACAAGCTAAGTTACTTAACGTGGCTTCTTCTGATTCAATTCTAATTAAAATGGTCCTAAACTCTTAACATTATATTAATAGGTAAGGATACACTATAAATATAATCATTTTTATGTACATAAATGTATAATATATAAAAACAATGTATTGAAAACATAAGGTCTCGTTTGGTTTTATACGACCGGCTTTTGGTAAAACCGCAAGTCAAACCGTTCGTTACAGTTTAAAAATTTCAAAGCTGGCCGACAAACCAACCACGAAACCAAACCACATACCGGTTTCACGGTTTTAAATCGAATCATAAATACCCCTAGTGTGACCTCACACAAATTATTTGCACATGATAATATATACTCATTAAAAAAAGAAAAGAAAAAGGGCGATTAAAGGAATTATGTTCGATCTCAACATGATGGACATTTAAGTGGCAAGATTTAGAAAAAACCGCTCACGTAGCAAATGATATAGTTTCTAGTTCGTAATGCGAGAAAGAGTTAAACTTTTATTCAATTGTAAATGCCCTCTTATATTATATATGGTATTAATCCGGTAGGAATCAAAAGGCTAAATTGGGTTTGGGTTACGGTTAACTAATTAAAGGTTGGAAAACTCATTTGGTCATATAATTCTTAGTTTTGTGCTTGTTGTAAACTTTAGTCAGGCTACAATATATATAAAGAAAATTTAATACCCCACCTTTGCATGCTAATGGAAACTTAGCAAGGAAAATCGTACATTCTTTCGAAATAATAAATGTAAGGATTTATATGAATATATTGCATCGGCTAAGAATTAAGATACCCGTATAGTAGCTCCTCGATCATTAGATAATGTGTTATTCTGATTGGGTCATTTTTTCTAGCTTCTGTCATTTTTTCTAACTTCTGTCATTTTAGTTTTTTTCTCAGCTTTTATTTTTAAAATTATCTTCATGCAGCTCAAGCAACGCCACGACAACCGTCCACACCATAACCACCTTCTTTTCACCGTATAACTCCCGCAAAGAAATTGAATCCCTATCACACAAAGAAGTGAACGGTGTGAAGATATTAAATTGATTTTGTATTTGATAAGTTTTTTAAGGATGGGGTGTTTAGTGATGGAGAAGACGAATATTATAGGGGTCATGGAGGTGACGCCGGTGGTGTTATGGAGAAGTGTGGTTCGATGATGATGAGTTTTATAATAATAATAATAATAATAATAATAATAATAATAATAATAATAACAATAATAATAATAATAATAATAATAATAACAACAACAACAATTTATCACTATGGTCCCTAAAAAATAAAATAATTATCATTTTGATCCATGAAATTTAAATGATTGTCATTTTGGTCCCTAAAATTAACATGACTATATTACTCTTTGAGTAAACGGTTAAATCTAACCGACGTTGACGAAAGGACCAAAATAACAAATTTATACAAAACCAAACAACAAATTGATAAAAAAATCATAAAGACCAAAGCGGTTAAATCGATACAATCCAACAACCAAAATGACAACTTACTCAATATAACATTGAAACTTTTTCTATTTTAAAACCAAACCAAATATACTTGGACTAACAAACAATTAGTTGGTTTGCATTGCAGGGGCGGAGGTATCATAAGGTGAGGGGTAGCCCGAGTTACGGTTCAAATTTTCACGTCAATAGTAAAAAGTTATATATTTCCTCAATTTATGTTTAGGCTACCCCTTAAAATTTGAAAGGATATATGCCCCTGAAATTCTGAATAACTAACCAGCTATATATTAGAATTATTAATATCCTTAAAAAATTAAAATCATCTTATGAGTGTTGTTTTTTCGAGCTTAACACAGACAGTAAACAATAAACTAGTATATTAAAGATATTAACCTGTTAACCTAGTGCCGAAGCACAATGCCCATTACAATTGTAAATTATTAAAACCCAAGTTAGTTTAAAACTCACAAGCCCAAGTTAGTTAAAAAACAACTTGAGTTGTTGCCTTAGAAAAAAACAAAGACTCTGTTGTACCCAAAGTGCCAAACCTTTTGCTTCTCTCAATTCCAATCTCCATCTCTGAAGTCCGTCCAGATTTCCCTAGCCGGACGCTGTTGCTGCGGCGCTGCTTCTCCCTCTAGCAAACAGCAACACCTCCCTTCTCCATATCTCATTATCTCTAAGGATTTCTTGACAAGTTTTATTGTTTTAAGAGTTTTAGGGTTTTTGTGAAATTTTGTTCAGTTTGTATTTACCTATATGATTTAGCATTGTTTATTGTTATTGAATTAAGTTTAGGATTAAATACCATCAAAACAATGTCTTACTAGCATTTTTTAGAAGAAGTGTCAAGAAGAAGAAAATCATGATGTTGGTCAAAGTAGCTCAAATCTTGATAAAAATCCGGGTCAAAGTTGATGTTGGCAATTTTTTTCTAAATTGAAGCTTGTCACGACGGATTTGCGCAATCGAATGGGTAACGAATTTTTTAACGATGCTTTAGTTTGTACGATCGAAAGAGAAATATTTGATAAAGTAACCAACGAGGATGTGATGATTCGATTTCAAGCTATGAAAGAATGACAGGACAAATCTATTGGGTGTATTTTTTTTAATTATTATATGAACGTACTGGGAAAAAAAATAGGTACGTATAGAAAAAATAAGGGATACCATTGATTTAATGTTTAGCTAGCTCGGCCACTATTGATTTTGATGATATTACATTTTGATGATACTAATTACTACTCATGGTTCTATGAGAACCCTAGCACTTTGGAAAAGCCATGTCTATAATAGGAATAATTAGGTGCAAAGTAATGTGCAACAGCAGGTGCCTAGCTACCATATATAATCTCCATTAGCAATATATATCATGTGTCTTTTGGCTTCCTTATAGGAAAAGTATTTATGCGCACATGGGTAGCATAACAACTTAATCTCCTGAGTCTCTTTTAAATTCCAACTTTATCAAAGGCTTTCTTTGCCACTTACACTTAATTTTTTCTCATGAAATCAAGAAAATGCATGCATATTATTTAGTCTTTAGCCATATGTAATCGATAGTACTGTTATATAAGAGAACTTTTACTTGCCTAATCATAACCTATATTTAAAAAAAATAAAATAAAACAAAATGAAGAAGATACACGAACTCATTTCGTGTATGCCATTGCTATAGAAGTATGAAAAACAAACCTACACGGTTGGTATGGTGGTAAGCATTTGAATTTTCTATCAGAGGTCATCATGCTTTGACTAGTTTAATGACAAAACCTCTTCAAGTGTCCATGCTCCAAGTTGCTATAACCGGTCTCTTTGTTAGTAGAGTATAGAAAAGGTCTCAGGGAGTTTACCGCTAACGGATACTTCTCATGGACAAAAGAAATAAATATATTTGAAAATAGATACTATATATTGTACATTTGTACCTTTGAATTAGAAATTGTGATAATTAAAGAGAAAGTAAATACACCTATGTTTCACTAGTGTCCCAATTCTTATAATTATAATTAACCCACTATATTAAAGCTAGCTTTTCTTCTTAATTAGTGAACTATTATATATATTATAATAGTATATATTCCCTTTTATTGTGACCAAGCTAGCTAGGGAGCCTTAACTTATGTTAATTACTTCCTTAACATCACTATTTTATCTAATTATTTCATAGTATTAATTAACATCTTTAGTTCGTTGAATTTTACATCGAAGCATGTATTTCTTCATAACAAGTAGTATATATGATATTTTAATTCATTAAGCCATATACAAGGAAACGTCACGGAAATAGGTTCATTACTTAATAACTTCATTGTGCGCGCGTACATCATGTCGTTGTTTCATATCAGTTGCAGCTGGTTCATTACGTACTATATATTTTTGTGGGTAGAGCATTTCACTGATTGCAGCTGGTTCATTACTAGTATCATACTATACTAGGAGTATTGGTAGATAATTGGATGCTGTCATGACTTTAGACCCATTTGAAAAGTTTGAGATATGGGCCAAGCCCAACATCCAAGAATTAGTTAAACGAATGAATAGCTAGCTAGGTATTAGTGTCACTGCCAATGGTACTACGTACTTAGGGCTGACAATTTCTGACACGAACATGATAACACGACACGACACGGAATTAACAGGTTTTGTGTTTAATCTTAACAGGTGCCGTGTCATTAACAGGTTAACACGATAAAGACACGCTAATTATCGTGTCTTAACAGGTTAAAGATCTGTTACCACGATAGGTCACCTGTTAATATTTATATACATGAAAAGTTAGTGGAGAATAGAGGTGGAGATGAACTTTGATGAAGATGAGTAAAAAGATTAAAGACTATTATAGACTTTGATATACATTTAATCTTTTTTCATATTCGTTTATCAAGTATTATTATGGGTAAATATTATTTTTATGGACTTTTGTTGTTTTGTGGTTTAAAAATTATCATGTTAAGTCATATTTAGTATTTAAGACTTAAGTTTTTTTTTAAATTTTAATTTTTTTAAAAAATGGATTTTTATCGTGTCATATCGTGTAACCTGCTTTTTGTCGTGCTCGTGTTTGGAAAAAAATGACATGATAAGTTATCGTGTCGTGTTCGTGTTTGGCCTTAACGTGTTCGTGTCTTATCGTGTCGTGTCTGACATGATATGTCAGCCCTAGTATTACTAACACACTTGTGTTAAGATCACCAAGTCGGAGGTTCTAGTCTTGTTGTAAGCGATTGTGGTATACTTCTCCTTAAAAATCAAGATGTTACTGTTAAAAAAAGTTAGGTATTAGTCCTCGCGTAATGCCGCAAGTAGTTTCAGTAGCATTAGGTTTAATTTCACAAGAGATGTCTCAGTGAAACGACAAATAAAAGTGTAACATGCATATATCAAAATAATGGGCCGGTGGACTATACACTACTAGAATAATGGTTATTTTGCTACCCAATTTTACGACGCAACCAATTTTGTCACAAATTGGGACAAATTTCCGACAAACTTGAGACATTATTCCTTTTTGTAAACTTTGCTACTAATTAGCGACACAAATTGAAAACAAAGTATTTTTCGTCACAAAACTGTCGGAATTAACAAAATGAAGAACTTTTGATTATAATAAAAGTTGCTGAAATAAAAATTTTACCATTCGCAACGCATTATCGACGCACAATTTCATATAAAAAAATAAATCATTTCTCCATCAAAAATGTGTCGCAAACTGCACAAGGGCTGGACTTGAATTAAATGGGTGAATTAAATTAGCCACCCAACAAATGATTTATGCCCATCGTTTTCTCTCAAGTCTCACCATCACGATTAGGTCAAATCTCATTTCTTCATCACCTGCTTCGATTCAATGGACGAATCACTTTCACTATCACGCAAATCACATGTATTTTTAATGGTTGAAATAGATATAGAATACGTCACAGAGTGTTGTAAAAATTTCAAAATTCGTCGCCAACTTAGTCGCAAAGCCGTTAAGTGATTAAAATTCACGTAGTTAAGGTTTTGTCGCATATGTATAGGAAATATCAACACCCTTAATTTTCTCGCTTGTTTTGCAGCCATGGTTTTCTAAATTCTGAGCCAATTTCCTTTGGATACGGGTTTCACTTTTTTTGCTGATTTTACTGATTTGTTTTGTTATTTTCGTTTGTGTTTGTGATAATAATTACATTTTTGGCATAAAGTCTTCGTGTGAGTCGAGTGGTTGGGTATTCATGCAAGTGACCACGAAGCTCTGTCATTCTAAATCCGCTTGCAACTCGCGTGAATGGATAATTCTTGCTTTTTTTAATTTAACTTTTAGGCATGCTATAAGATATATATTGTAAAAATAAAAAAAATATTTTTAACTAATTTTTGTTTACCGGACTAGGATGATTACCAAAAACTATAAAGACCCTACTATATATATCACTACTAGAAAAACCCAGTCATTTATTTGCTATGCCATGATTCGTCACAAATGCGTAGCAAACGTGCATCTACGACACATTTTTGACAGAAAAAATTAGTAGTAAAAAACCCCGTCTCAAATCATTTGCAACACTTTTGCGACACATAGTGCGACACTTCTGCGCTACATGAACCCGTAAGAGGACAAATTCTACATAGATTGGTGGTTGTTACCGGCCACCATGCATGACCGATTTGGCTTATAGATCCAACATCACAAACACACAACGAAGAATAATGGGGGAGATGCAACCTCACATATCATCCACCAACCACCATTGACTTGAAAAAGGGAAAATTCCCATTTTGTCCCTTATGACCTTTGACTTCCCATTTTGTCCCCTTTGACTTACTCTGCCATAGGCGCCACGCCTATAGGCGTTTTACCAATCGACTATCCATTTTAACCACTTAACACATTCCACGTGTCTTGCATAGTCGACGCCTATGAGAGCCTAACCGACAACGCCCATCCTTTTAGTAGTCGTCGACGCCCTTCTGACATGTATGTCGTAGGCGTTCTCGACTGTCCTTTAGACTCATGGGCGTTTCGACTATGGGCGTCCGACTATATATAAAAACCTAATTTAATGCCCATAATTAATCTCCTTTAATTACAGGCGTCCGACTATACTTATTGCTACACGACTATAGTCGTCCGCCTATACTTATTGCTACACGACTATAGTCGTCCGACTATACTTATTGCTACACGACTATAGTCGTCCGACTATACTTATTGCTACACGACTATAGTCGTCCGACTATACTTATTGCTACACGACTATAGTCGTCCGACTATTGATAAGCCGAACTTCACACCTATAAATGCAAGCATTTAACTTCGTTTTCAATGCAAGGTTTTTTTAAAATGTCATTATTTTATACAGTGTTAAACATCATTTTATTCAAAAATGATTTTAATTTTTCTCAATCAGATTTACTAAGTTTTGTTTGAAAAGAAATTCACACTCACACTTGATTGGTTTTACACTTAAGTAATTGTGTTAACCAAGTAATTTATTTTATATTGGCTCCTTATGCAGTCAAGGAGGCAATATTTAATATTCAAATTATTTCAGTTATTTCTTTCTTAGAGGCTGCTAGAGTACAAGAGTTAAAGTAAACAAAAACATTACAAGTTGTTGTCAAGATTAAAGCCCACCCAGTGGTATCCATGATGTTGTCAAGAGATGAAGATGAGACGATTGGAAGTTTTAACCAAACACCTACCTGTGTCCAAACCATTTTATTTCAGTTATTATCTTAAATTTAGATAGATATATTTATTGTATTGTTAGAATATTATGTTGTAATTTTGTTATTAATGATGATGTTATTATTAATGAATGATATTGATATCTGTTTATTAATATTTTATTAATATGTATGGATTATTATAGAAATATATTTTTCATGCCACATTGTGGTTTCGTCATGGTTTGTCTTATATATTAAATATCTTGAACTGAAAACCCCGAGTTGCAACACATTTAAAAAAAAAGAACAAGTATCGACCATTTTCGTCCGCTCCCACACTTAGACCATCCCCATTGGTGACCTTTTGTTTGGTTGAGACACTATTCAAAATTAAAAATAAAGAAAAAAGCATTAAATATGGCCGATCCGCTCACCCATACAATCTAGTTTGATATAAAGATTGGGTGACACTTGTCACCATTCTATTAGGCTCTTTTTTATTTTATTTTTCTTTTATATATCACTCTAATTACTTTTAGCTATAATCTTGTTTTTTATTAATAACTTCTAATAGTTAACATTTTAAAAAAATCTAATAACACCGTCTTAATCAGTTTTTTATTACGAACGTACCAGTATAAATTTTATTAAAAACGGAGTTCGTTTAAAAAATGAATTTTTTAATACATAATAAATATTATTGTCTAAAAATTCAACATTATATATTTTGGATGAATGTATATGTCTTTTTTTAAAATATTTTTAAATTAAGTTGTTTATTATTTTGATATATATATTCTAATAAATTTTAGTAAAACCTAAAATCATAAATTATATATTTTTTAATTAATAAAGGTATTAAAGATTGGGTTGTTAATGAGAGTGAAAAGTTGGGTATAGTTGGGTTGTGTTGGTGGAAAAGAAAGAAATTAGTTTTTTTATTAAAAGGTTTGGGTTGGGTTGGATTATTATAATTTATTAAAAAAAAGCTATATTGGAATTGGAATATTTATTTTACATTAATATTGAGAAAACTAATATTATTTATTAATATTCTTTATTTAACATGAATTAAACGTGAATTAATAATACATCATTAATATTCTTTATTTAACATTATAGTCGTGAATTTAATATCTTAAACGTTATAGTCGTCCGACTATAGGCGTACGATCATGGTTATAGTCGTCCGACTATAGGCGTACGATCATGGTTATAGTCGTCCGACTATAGGCGTACGATCATGGTTATAGTCGTAGGCGTAGGCGTTAATGAACTCGACTATAGGCGTACGAACATGGTTATAGTCGTCCGACTATAACAATAAATCACTTCTCATTATATATATTTGGCTGTTTATTTCATTTAGAATGCATTTATTTATCTAAACTCATGTTGATTTTCGTTTAAGTGTGAGTGTGAATTTCTTTATAATATTTTTTTATGTAAATAAAATTTTATAAGAAATCCACATCATACTTAGATGGAAAAAAATATGAATATGATGGCCATCCACATAACTGATTAAGATAGAAGATTGAATATTTAAACAACTTAAATTTTTATTTTTTCTTAATTGCGCTTCTACTTCCAGTGATAATCATCGTTGGACCAACTTGAATCTTCCTCATCTGAATATGGGTTATGATATTCTTGCTCTTCGTTTGGTCCGTCTTCATCTTCATAAATCCAAGCTTTTTTTAATACCTCCGGATCATTCTCCAACTCTGGGTTTTCGTCCAAATATTTTGCTTCCTTCTCAAAGTCTTCATGATCAATATCATCTTCTGGATCATTAAAAGGTTGATACTCCACAACACCTACGTCTTCAGTAACAACTGTAATGTCTTTCTTTTCAACGGTAATGTCATTATTTTCAACGGTAATGTTTTTATTTACAACAACTTCAACATGAGAGTGTTTTTCGTTGTCAGCCATAAGTTTTCACAAAATTACATTAGGCCTATATATAGACAAAAACATTAAATATTTTACACAATAATTTTAATTTTTAAATACCAATACCCTATCATGTGGCTTACCCTATAAGTACCACCAACATGAGCTTGGAAACATACAATAATGGGAAACTTTTTACAAAGTTGTTACTCAGAAGAATCAACGAATGTTGAAGACCCAAGTGTCAATACCGAGCAAGACGTGAATTACCAAGTAGCACATTGTTCCTTTGAACATGATCCCACAATTGGTTTGGATGAACATGACAAACCAACCACCGGGGACGATTCGTCTGATTTTGATGAAGAGTGGGTGCTAAATTCACGCAGTCCTGATCCCTCAAGTGACGACACAACTGATACGGACGCACGCTTGAGTTTCTAAATGTAATCTATGTTATATTTGCATCATTTTCTGTATTTTTATATATTGTGTATTTTTAAAAACTGCATCAAGTAGAATTGTCATAATATTAAACTACTATCCATTAAAAGAAACCATTTTACATAAACTTATCCGATACAAATTAAACACGAAATTACAATTCTTCTACCAATTCCGTGTGATCCTTGATGTGATTCCAAAAAGCTAGCAAGTCAAAGGGACGAGACAGAATAAATGCATATAGGTTCAATGCATCCTCTGTCAGTTGTTGCTCGGTTGCATTGTTGGGGCTGTTTCCAGCAACATGAAGGTAGCACCCTTCAAATGTGCTCCGTCAATAATTATTATTGGTCGCATATGCTGAACAAAGCTTCTTACCTGAAAATTGTAGAATTAATTCGGATTGCAAAAAATAAAATTAAATATTTTAAAGAAGGGATTACCACAACACCAATAGCAATGAAGCACTTCTCAAAACGGGCCAATTCATCAGTTTCAATATGAGTCACCGTTCCAGGATTTGCTTTTTGAAGATTGTAGCAATATAAAGGTAGAGTTTCAAACGACCCCTCAGGCGAACCGTTAAGAAGAGCATCCGCATAACATCTACCCGCCCAGGCTTGTTTGTACGATATGTTAGCTTTAAAACGCTGATTGATATCTCTAACAATTTCTTTACCTCGATAAACACGACCTCGGCCGACGTCTTTAAATTGCTCTTTAATAATATGACCCAAAACTTTTTTATTTGCGTTACGCGTAGTAGGATACGTTTGTGTCTTAGAACAAGTATGAACATTATTGAAATATGTGACATGAAAGGCATTTGTCTTGCTAATGTTACATGCTCTCAATAGCCACTCGCAACCATCAGAAATACATCGGGCCACATATCTTTCTTTTGAAGATTTAAGAATTTTAAACTCAAAACCATCAACCAAAGCCAATAAACCTAGTTCTAATTTTAGCTCCTCATTGTCTTTAAAGATCCTACCATTAAATGGATGAGATGTAGAACCTTCTCTGTTCTTTTTTTTGGAAAATGTGTTGAAAATCGGGGTTTGAAAATTTTTATAATTTGAACTTTCTGGACTGAAAGAATAATTGTTAGAAATCAAATCTTCTTCATTTTCAACATTAAAATTCAAGTCTGGAAGTAAAGGTTTTTTTAAATCCCATACAGGATCCATAATTTCTTTAGATAAACCAACATTATAACCTCCGATATTAACAGATTCAACTGTATACAAATAAAAAATTAAATTTTCATTTTTTTCTGCGCGTTTTAAAAAAACATTGATATCATGATCATCAAGTATGTCAACAGGATACGTGTCCGTTGACGATTTATAAGATAACCTAGAGACATTTTCTAAATTAAAATTAGTTGATAAATAAGTTAGCAATTGCGAATAACTAAAACTGGTGTCTAAACACACACCACGTCTAGTACAATCATATGGAACATAATCAAAATTACCGTTAATTTGTTCCCACTGCCCACCATAGCAAACCACAATGTTTGTAAGCTCCATCTAGATAGACTTTCCTAAATTAATGTGTGAGAATCAAATGACAAATACATTACCTATTTATAGCACCACCAACATATTAATAAAATAATAATAAGCATATTCAATATCAATATCAATTCAAAAGAAGAGTACAACACAGGCCAATCATTAATTAATAATAACATCATCATTAATAACAAAATTACAACATAATATTCTTACAACTGAAATAAAAATAATAAATTTTGCTAATATAGCTATCTAACTTTCCATAACAACTAAAATAATGCAAAATTACAACATTCAGTATTGTCTCTTTTACTGCATATGGAGACAATTACTTATGGCTAAACATTAGTAAAAGCGTAAAACCAATTAAAGCATATCTTTGTCTCACATATAAAATGAAACCCGTATGGCTGTTATAGGAAACTGTATTAAGTAGTACTCGATAAACATGATTTCAACAAATGTTTATTGAGTAGAAATGATACAGTTTCTTATATTAGACATTATATTTAAAAAAAAAATATGTCATTGAAGATATGACATTACAAGTGTGAGTGTGAATTTCTTTTCAAACAAAACTTAGTAAATCTGATTGAGAAAAATTAAAATCATTTTTGAATAAAATGATGTTTAACACTGTATAAAATAATGACATTTTAAAAAAACCTTGCATTGAAAACGAAATTAAATGCTTGCATTTATAGGTGTGAAGTTCGGCTTATCAATAGTCGGACGACTATAGTCGGACGACTATAGTCGTGTAGCAATAAGTATAGTCGGACGACTATAGTCGTGTAGCAATAAGTATAGTCGGACGACTATAGTCGGACGACTATAGTCGTGTAGCAATAAGTATAGTCGGACGACTATAGTCGTGTAGCAATAAGTATAGGCGGACGACTATAGTCGTGTAGCAATAAGTATAGTCGGACGCCTGTAATTAAAGGAGATTAATTATGGGCATTAAATTAGGTTTTTATATATAGTCGGACGCCCATAGTCGAAACGCCCATGAGTCTAAAGGACAGTCGAGAACGCCTACGACATACATGTCAGAAGGGCGTCGACGACTACTAAAAGGATGGGCGTTGTCGGTTAGGCTCTCATAGGCGTCGACTATGCAAGACACGTGGAATGTGTTAAGTGGTTAAAATGGATAGTCGATTGGTAAAACGCCTATAGGCGTGGCGCCTATGGCAGAGTAAGTCAAAGGGGACAAAATGGGAAGTCAAAGGTCATAAGGGACAAAATGGGAATTTTCCCTTTGAAAAATAGGTCAAGGACGGAAGGAGCGGCACATGCAACACAACATCTCCACAATCCACCATTGATCTAACCTCCAATAATTAGTTAAAGACTGAGAGACCCACAAGGCAAAAGCGACCGAGACACTTGAGGCGCCGGAAGCGACAAAAACGACTAAAAGGTTACTTCCTAGTGTGAAATAAGGAAAAAAGTTTAAAAGGACAAAACAAAAATATGGTTTTTTTATGTATGAGTATTAACACAAAGACAATCCCCATTGTATTTAGGCACCCCTTATAAGGTGATGATCATTACATAACACCTTTTAATCGCGAAAACAAAAAAAAAATAATTCCTGACTCTTGATCAAGTTATTAACTATTATAATAAAATAATCTACATACATGTAAATCAATGGCTCCTTATTATACATGTATGTAAAATAATGGTTCCTTGATTTATAGAATGGTTCTATATATAGTTCTGTAACTAAGATGATTATGTAAGGATCCTAACCCCCTTTATATGCGTCATATAATCTTATATATATACGACATGTATAAGGTTCACATATACAAGACCATTGTTGTTTTCATATCAGTCATTCATCATATATGCATCATATAACATTATATACGACTATGACTTGAAGTCTTGGACCCACGACTTACATGTTTTTAACAATTAGAACC
The DNA here is from genome assembly GCA_030867185.1 of Tagetes erecta. Classification (NCBI taxonomy): domain Eukaryota; kingdom Viridiplantae; phylum Streptophyta; class Magnoliopsida; order Asterales; family Asteraceae; genus Tagetes; species Tagetes erecta. Next base: position 14,109,401 of record CM061494.1, read on the forward strand.
ATATCCCAAATCCAACAACAAAACCCGAATCTAGAAATATTTGGGTCTATTAATCTAAACTAGAAATATTTCGTGAACCCGATGGGTATTGAGTAAGGATTATTGGATATTAGCGGACCTAACTATTAGTTTTTAGCCGCTATCGGTCCCAACTTTTGATATATGTGCTGGCGATCCCAACTTTTATCATTTTGGCCACTAATGGACCCGCCGTTACAAAAGTTGACGGCGTTAACTTTTTTTTTGAATTTCAGATCGACGTTTTATGGTTTTTGATCGGAATAAGAATACGAGTCTATTGGTATAAAAATTACATCGAAACGATGATCTAAACGACGAAATTTGTACATCCGGTTAAAGAATCTTTAGGTTTAAACACCCCGATAAAGTATCTTTTTGTCATTTGGAGCACCGTTTCGATGTAAATTTTATATCAATCGACTCATATTCTTATTCCGATAAAAAACCATAAAACGTCGACTTAAAATTCAAAAAAAAAGTTAACGCCGTTAACTTTTTTAACGACGGGTTCATTAGTGGCCAAAATGATAAAAGTTGGGACCGCTAGCACATATTTCAAAAGTTGGGACCGGTAGCGGCCAAAAACTAATAGTTAGGTCCGTTAATATCCAATACTTCATTGAGTAATAACCATGTATGAGACACGATTTTATAATCGGATATGAGACGACTTAGCAAGGTTACTGCTACGCTACCCTTTTTAAGCTATCATTTTTCAAATTAAACTGAATTAAGTAGAAACATAACACTGTTTTACTATGTAATTATTAAACTTAAACCAACTCACATCAACACTCAAAAGTCACATCCAGACTAACCAGTAGCAGTCTTAACTACAATACATCTTCCCACACATGCACCCAAACACAAAATAACATCTTAACATTTCAACTTATTATTCTACTAACCCTTTGCTAACAATGCTTGTGCTTGCCTCTCATATCTAAACCCATTCGCTTTCGAGTTATCCGCAGACCAAACAAAGATCCCATTAAGTTTTCCCCGGCTCCTGAGCCTCTCACACGCCGTAAAAAACCCATTTTCGGGCTTCAAACCACCACTCGAATCCGTGCTAAAACTAACCAACACCTTACCACCATTATAGTTAGCCGACTGCGCGTCAAAGTACCTCAAAAACTGATCAACAGTTGTCCTCCTATCATATGCATAAAACTGAAAGTTAACATAATCAAAAACACCTCCATAACTCCTCCATAACGCCATATAATGACGCTGCACGTCACCATCATCAAATGGCGCGATTGAAGCAAACGAGATGACGCGATTCCTTTTCAGAATCGTCACAACACGACCTATGCATTGTGCAAAGACACTCGGTTCCGCCTTGAAATGTTCATAATCGATATCGATTCCATCTAAATTATACTGTTTTATGAGACTAGTTAGAGAAGAAACAGCATTAGAAACCCATGAATCAATACTAACTACAGTGAAATTAACAGCCTTGTTGTTGACAGTATCACCACCAATGCTTAATGCAACTTTTACATTCGGATGTTGTTGTTTGATGGAACGAACCTGAGACGGGCCGAGGTTGTCCGAGTCCCAGAAGACGTTGAATCTTCCATTTGTGGGTTTAGGGGATGATCCGGAAGTGAAATCGATCCCGAAAGAGAGAATGAAGTGGATCTGGATGTTGGGGTTTATGGGTACATCTGAAAACCGAACATTTGCAAAGTTTGCACCTATGTATTCACGGAAAACAATAGCTTGTATGAGTGTTTGAGTGAAATGAGCATGAAGAACAAATAGTAGTGGGAACAAAAGCTTCAAGTTGCTCATTGTTGTATGTGTATGTATGTGACTTGATTGGTTATATATCTAGCATTGCCTATAAATAGTACTATCAAGTTGAATGTTTCAAACTAAATCACATTTAAAAAAATGTTGGATTTTGAAACATGTATGAACTTAAATTCATGGCTTTTTTTTTGTCTTTTGGTGATATTATCTAGTGCCTGCAATTATTCTAAAACTTTTTTTGATATGGAGGTGGTTAAGTTTAAGATTTGATCAGTTATATTTCTATGACTACATATTATAACACGCGGGTATATATGTTCTTAGCCATATATACCTGTGTGTCTGTTTGTGGAAACTGTTGTGACAATTAATTAACTGTGTGTTTGTTTGTGGAAACATTCGTGTGTCAGCCTCATGGATGGTGAATTTAAGAAATTTTTAAGAGTTAAACAAACAGTAGTTCAATTCGTTTTCAGTCGTCAAGGATATAACTTTGTAAAAGCGTGTTTGTTATGGTGACTAGCAACGAATTGAACAAACGAACTTATCTAGTATATATGTTTGACACGTCAACAAAAAAAACTCAAACAAACGAATGTTAGATCTCGATCCTTTGAATTCGCTCGTAATATAATTAACTATACAAGTGAGGTATATATATATATTTAATTTGTTCAATGTCGATCTTCAAAATTAACTCACTTAATTAGAAATGATTATCAAAATCTTCCAAAAGATTCAATATATTCTGAGGCCGGTATATATTATTGCATGTGGTGATATTTAATTAACTACGTACCTTTTTGGCTCTTTTGCATCTGTTATATACGAAAACAACAATGACAGTGAGCCGTACGTATATATATCGGCAGCATGGTAGAATTAGCTAGCTAGTTGTGTCTTTGTGGTCGAATATTTTGTACGTTTTTGCTCGATATATAATAATTGTAGTTGGTAGATTTTGTCTGGATGTTGTTATAAGATGCGAACCTTGCAACTTTAACATATTATTTTCTAAATTTGTATAAATAGATTCTTTGTGAATCCACTTGAGATAACCTTGTACGTACGTATTGTTTTTAGTATCTCTTCTTTTTTTAGTAAAAAATAACATCTAAGTATCTAGCATAAAATAATTAAACTACATATAATTTAAGAACTTTTCTACTTTAAAATTTTGTTTTTTAAAATTAGTTTAAGAACTAGATTGAAAAAACTTTTACACAAATATATTAGTCAATTTTGTCAAATGTTATAATCACCCTTAAGCGTTTTTCTTAAACATATATATTGGTTGGTAACATGATTTTCCGTCATAGTATAAGCCCAATTAATTTCCGAAAATCAACTTAACCAAGTCAAAGGCTCTACCTCTTAGACACCGATACCATGTAAATTGAGCCACCGCAAAATACATGTATATATCAGCACGTATAAGTCGTTTAAACTGCTTCAAGGTTTATTTTTTTCGTTTTCCACTTTCAAAGTTTTAATGCGCCGATGCTTATAAAATTTGATCAAACTAGTTGTTGCAATGTGCTTACTTTTATCAGCGCACTCCGGCGTTACTTTTTTCATTGTTTAGTCTTTTTATATAAAGCTCTAAAGCTCTGGATATTATTAACACACCCGACCACTACAACGTCATGTTTACGTCTACTAGTTTATAGAACAGAATTCAAGTTAAGATTAAAACTTACTATAAAGTTGTTGTATAGTTTAAGAGAAAATATATAATATATGTTTTTGGACCGACAAAGTATTTAAATATCGATCATGCGATGCGACCAAGTCTCCTTATACAAAAGGATATGTAGACCAAGTCTACCATCACGAGAACATATATATATAGAGAAAAAGTTCACGGGCATACTGTCTCCTCCTACTTGTCTTCATCGACTGATACATATATAGTCTACGACTAAATAATACTCCAATTATTTGGACTTTTTTTCACTATGTATTGGTTGCAATCTTGAAAGGATAAGAATGTAATAATAGTATTGTCATTGTTTATGCAAATTATTTAGTTGAAGGATATAATCGAAATTAAATAACTGATTAAGGGATGATAAGTAGATTTTGGTAACAATCCTAATTTTATGGTATGTAGTACCATTACGGTGTGCTTATTAAAATTCATTCAAAACGGAGTTGTGTGCCATGATGTAGAAGTCGTTGAAGCACAAACGTGTACATTCAAGGTTTTATTTTTTTAAACATTTTTTTCTTTTTTTCCTTGTAACTTTTACGCTTTATATTATTAATTAAGTGTTTGATTTTCCTACTTGGCTTGCTTATTTTTATTAACTTTCCGAGGTTATTTAGTTTTTTTAGTGGTTTTGTTTTTTTATATAAAGTTTTAAATATTATTATAGAAATTGGATCTAAAAGCGAATTGAATTGGACAAACTGACGTGAACTGAAAAGAAACTATGATGATCAATGAGATTGATCATGCTCTTATACAACTCATTACCTAACATGTTACCTAACTTATTAACGGCTAAAAAGTAATCAACAACACTAATCTATCAATGTTTGCACTAATAGCCCTTATACTTTGAGCTTTGTTACAATCACTAATAACAACAAACATATAAACTTTGATAGTTGACATGATAAGTCCCTCTCATCTTTAATTACTTTACTTTCGGCACAACATATTTCAACAATTATTAACGATCGCACAGGTTTTTAAGTAGATTGGATTAAATCTAAGTTTTCAGGTGCATCAACCAGTGATGCAAATGAATCACATTCAGTGTGAGAAATCACAAATCCAATGAGACTTGAAATGAAATTAATTTGTTGAGATTTTAAAACGTGAATAGGAAAGAAATTGGAATTAGAATTGGTATCAGCAAATATGCATGTGTATTTGGCGATCGGTGGGGTGGAGGTGCAACGACCAAAGTTGGGGGTGGAGGAGCTACGACGAGATGTGAGGGTGGAGGAGTAGCCGAGTAGGGGATCTCCTAAGATAAGAGATTAGAACTTAGAAGTGTTTAGAAAAAAAGGTTTTAAATCTACAGCAAGAAGATGACGGATATACCTTTTTGAATGAAAGTAGTAGCGATTGGTGAGATATAGAAGGCGAGTAGGTGTGGCATGTTGTTTGGTTTTAGAGGGTAACAAGAACTTTTATGTGGATATTAGTTGTGATATATACTAGCGGTATGTGGGGTGTGTGTGTGGGGGGGGGGGGGGGGGATTTGTCGTGCTTATCTCTGTTTTGAGGAATTTCAGAACTAGTCATGATGGATTTCTATATTAAGGTTTAGTGTGGGCTTGTTTTTTAAGGCGATGATGGTGATCAAACTCGATTTTGGGTTACTTCAAGTTTAACTTTATTGTCATGTCGTGGAACAAATGGGCATAGTGTGAGATTTGAACCTGAATCCTTGAAAATTCCAAGTCTTACTCAACAACTTCACTAAAAATGAACTTTGCTACAAAGTAGTTATGCGTGCACATATATGTATTTTTAAGGATATGTTTATTTGAAAAAAAATCTCAAAGTTTATATTAAGAGAACTAATGCATAACTACCTCTTAGATTTGTTTTCTAGCTAAACAATACGAAATTAGCAACATGATACATGCCAGAGCAATGTGGTCCACTTTTGCTTTGTGTAAGTATGAAGTTTGAATCGGATTTAAAGTCTTATACTAATACACTATTGCTTTAATCATATCTAAACCGTTTAAATTAAGAAATTTCAAGCGTTGACTTGTGGCTCAGCCAACGTTTCTGACTTATAGACCCCTTTGTATGTTTTTTTCTTTTATTCAAACCGTTTACTACTCTATTTACAAAAGTCAAAGTCAACATGCTAAAGTCAACTACTCGTTAAAGAATATGAAGTAAATATTATTCCCTTTGGCCAACCTAGAACACAAAACAAAATTTCATCACACATTCAATGGGCAATCTATGGCGTCTAGTTCTTCTCTTAGCTTTATGTAGCATGTCGGTTTACGCCAAAGGTAAGCATATATGATCAATCGTTTAAACGTTAAACGCGTCGTCCTAGCTTAATAATAACCATGGAAAGGTGTGTTTTGTTTGCAGTGTTTGTGAGCATAGATTGTGGGGCATCGGGTTCTTTCACCGATGAAAACTCAATCGTGTGGAAAGGTGATAGTGATTTGATCTCGAATGGCGGTGCACATGAAGTGCAACTAAACTACTCAGTGTCTCATGTTTTGGACACCTTGCGGGTGTTCACCACCCGCAAGAAAAATTGTTATTCTATAGAAGTTGAGGAGGGGGAAAAGGTTTTGGTTCGGGCCGGTTTTAACTACGGGAACTATGACAAAAAGTCAACTCCTCCAATTTTCGATCTTCATTTTGACGGAAACTTTTGGATCACCGTAAATTCTTCTGGATTCAAAACATACGAAGCTATTTATGTTGCGAAAAAGAAAGTTGTTAGTGTATGTGTGGCGCAAACAAACCCCAATCAGTTCCCGTTTATATCGTCCCTTGAAGTTCGTAGTGTCGACTCGCAACTTTACAACAAAATTGGCACAAACTATGCATTGCTATTGAACTCTAGGTTTGGTTATGGTATGAATCAAACTGTAAGGTATGTACTTGTATTATTTTCGAGTCCATGTCATATATTTCGGGACAGGTTGTTTGATCACTAATATGTATCACAAGTTCATTTCAGTCCCTAAAGAAAATAGTGACTGGTTTGTGACTCTTTTAACAATCACAAATGTATATAGTAGTGTAATATTAATCATGTCCTAGTATTGTGAAATACTTTTGAATTAATATATGCAAATTGCAAACTCTTGTTGATTTTTAAGGTTTCCATTGGATCCCTATGATCGAATTTGGGCGCCTGCGGTTACTACTAACTTAGTACACTTAAGAAATGACGCGTCAACCATCAATGTTGATGTGCCTGATAATCCTCCTCAGGCGGTCCTTGAAAATGCGATTGCTACAACAAACACAAGTCAGATGATAATTCTTGCATTAGGTACCCTTAATTACCCTATTCGTCACCCAGTCCACATAAACTGGTATTTCTCAGAGGTCAAAGAGCTCAATTCTTCAGAATTACGAGTGTTTAGGATTTTAAAAGACGATATGCCATTCTCACTTCCTATAGCCCCCCGTTTTGGAGATGTGATTGAATATTTCATCTCTAATTTCTTGCTCACTACCGACACTAACTTTTCAATAAACCCGCTTGGTTATTCCACGCTTCCTCCTCTCATTAACGCTGGTGAGTTTTTCTCAATCAGTGATGCTCTAACCAATGGCACAAACAACAACGACGGTAAATCACCTAATACTTATTCTTAATTTTTTAGCTCATTAATCTCAACTCATTTGACATGTTGTGTCTTGATGTTTTACATTTTTTTTTCAATTAACGCAGTTGAAGGTTTAGCTTCCCTTCAAAACGCATTTAGCGCCTTACAAGAATGGGGCGGAGACCCTTGTCTTCCCGCTCCATATTCATGGGACTGGATAGAATGCAACAACGACTATATGCCTCGTGTAACATCGTTGTAAGCCTGATCATATCGCGTTCTCTTGCCAACATTTTTTATATTATACTGTTTTAAATGTTAAAATATCATTTTATGTGTACAGAAATCTTAGTGGATTTAACCTCACCGGACCACTTCCGGATTTTAGCAAGATGGATGCACTTGAAACAATGTACGTTTAGAACTTCACCAAATAAATATTCCTTGAATTTATATATTTGTTTTTATACAATTTATAGTCTAATATTTTAACATTTAATTTATCTAATTTTGTAGAGACTTGCATAATAATAGTTTGACCGGACCAATTCCTAGTTTTCTTGGCACCTTGCCAAATCTAAAACAGCTGTGAGTTTACTTCCAGTTGAATACTTAATTATATTTATTTTAATTTTGCTGATAATTAAATATAAAATTTATCTAATAATAAAAAATCATGTAGAAATTTGGCAGATAATCAGTTCAGTGGATCCATACCAAGATCGTTATCGAGAAATTCCAAGTTAAATATATCGTAAGTTAATTTATTTTTTTTATTAATAATAGACTTTACTTTTATTTTTATGCTTTTTCAAAAGATTTTATATTTATTTTTAATTTTTTAACAGATATAATGGGAACCCTGTGTTGTGTACTACTGGTAAGTCATGCCCGGGGATTGGTAAAAGTAGTAGATTACCGATAATACTCGGAGTTACTATCCCTTCGGTTTTTGTTTTGGTTGTCGCGGCTGTTTTGGTACTAAGGCACAATCGACGTAAAGCTAGTAGTGTTCCGTCATATTCAGGTTAGATTTTAATAAACCTTTTGTGAACCTTCACACGAAACGTTTGTTTATGTAAGTTTTTTAATGAAAAGTTATAAACAATATCTTATGTTCGCTCAGTTAAATAAAGAAAACAAAATTAAGTTTTTCATTCTCAAGTTTTAAGTATTTTAATTTTGATAGTTTTACTTTTTTCGTTCTAATAAGTTTTAAGTATTTTAAAAGTAAACAAACAAATAAACAAAAACATATTAAAAAAAATACATTTAATTTGCTCATGAAAATTTATAGTTAAATGAGCAAATTAAACGTCTTTTTTTAGAAATAAGCATAAAAAAGTTCTATTATTTGTTCGATTGGTTAAACTTAAACAAAGAAATATCCATTTGTTTCGTTCCGTTTATTAACGACCCTATACATCCATCCATAACAACATCCTTAAAGTAATTAATTTGTTATATCTTTTACAACATCTTCAAATTCTTTTTGTGTTGATCACATTAATCTCATGGTTTTCTACTCGTTTTCACGTGTTTTTTTCATCACAAGATGTAAGTTTGTTTTGTGATTTCGGTTTTATTTGCATGTTAAACTATATATATATTCTTGTAACGATTATTGCAGTGGATACGAGTGGTAGGGCAAATGGCTTAAGTAGTGGGATGCAACGAACCAAAGAAGTTGCCGTAGAGTTGGAAGGGAACTCAGAAGAGCGGTTTTACAGGTCACCTACACCTTTACTAAGTGAAGGTCAACGAAGCGATTGAGAATACTTGTAAATCATAATTATCTTGTGTCAATTGTTATTGGGTAGATCAATAGTTAAGTTTCAAAATTATAATTCTAAATGACTTATTCCATGGTCATGTCTTTTAAAGTTGGAGTTAAATCGGGCTAGTTGTTTCCATAACACGACATAGTCTACACCGCCTTGGCGCCTTCAATGCCACCACGACCACGACTCCATCGTTACATTTTGTAGAATTATAACTATTGCTTCCATAGATTGAACTCCTAAAGCTTTAACAAAACAACTTAATTTTCCCAATCAGTAAATAGTTGGATGTTTGAAAGCAATATTTTCTTGCGCAAAGACCCGCTGCTACAACAATACATATATGTCTCTTAATTATAATATAACTCTATTTTTTCTATACAATATTTTGGCATGAGGAACTAACTCATGAAGATGGGAAGAATGGGATATGAAATTATCAACGAAAACACAATCAACTGCCAAAATCAAATCACAAACACTTGCAAGATGCATCCTTGGCCAAAAACAATTCATATTTCAGATATTTGAGAGGATGATTTCACCACCAACACTTTCTCCAACAACTTCGATTAAGCTGAAACATACTATCTTTGATCTAGGGTTTCTTTGAGGTTTGAATCACGATTTCGATTATGATATCTGGTTTATTTTACTTAACAATTTTTATTTCCGTTTCGATTTTATCCAAGGTTTCTTTAAGGTTTAGTTTTCCTCTTAGACACATTGAATCCGAATCCATAACGAAGACGACAAATAAATTTCTCAAATTATAGTTGTATTTGTCTTGATTAAAAAATAATATCAAGAAAATGTTAATATACATGTTTAAGTAACCATGACTTAATTAGAAGATCGTATGAGGCAAAACAAACTTTGGGCGCCCTCTAAGGGGACTATTTGGCAAAATCTGAATTATTAAGTGCTGAATGGTTAAGAAGTCTGAATCATTAAGAGGTTTTATCAATGAGAGGGATGTTGAGGTAGAAATGCAGATGAGAGTAAAATTGGTATATGTTTCATTCAGTCTCATTCAGCATATATCTGTCTCTTAACCATTCAGCATTTAACTTAACAATTTAGATGCTTTTTTTATGAAACAAACGCTCTTAATGCTGAAACTGAATGATTAAACACTGAACTGAACCATTAAAAGGTAAAACAAACAGTCCCTAACTACTTTGGCATGCTTCCCTTTCAACTAAAATAGTTATTTCACCCATTTGGTTGATTTTCCTTAACATTTTCGGTAGTGTTTAGTAAATATTTAGTTTAGTTGCTTTTAGTATATATTTACTTATTGATATGTTTTATTAGTGTCTGGGTGTAAAAGGAATGATAATCGAAGTAATTAAGAAGAAACGAGCACATGGAAAACACCACGAGAGCCAAAACGAAGAAATTTGAAATGACAGATCTACGCAAGTAGCGAAGTGCAAAGCTTCAATCTTCACGTGGCGGAAGAACACAAGTACGGGAAAACCTAAAATTTTCTTTGTTTAAAGAATTTTAAGTCCCCTTCATTTTTCAACTGGTTTCAGACGTCAAGAAACATTTTTGGATGATTTTCCAAGCAAGCACTGGGTTTATTAAAAGTGTAGGTTTAAGATTGGAGTGTTTGAATCACGTTGTTTACATCGTTTAGTTGATGATTTTCTCTAATTTTTTTTTTACTTTTCTAGAATGATATGTTCAGATGCTTTGATTTGATTTCTGATTACAAACATGAGTGTTGGTTAGATTTATGAACTACCTAGGGTTTGATCAAGGTTTGCTGATTCTTGGATTATTTCGGTTTGTGGATACTTTCTTAATGGATTAATGCTTAAGTAAAGAACCTCATTATAACTGATTTTATGTAATTGCGCATTCAGATTTAATTGGCAATTGATTATTATTCTAGATCTTATCTTGTCGAATGCCTTTCAGTTATAGAGGCATGTTAGGTTGCATATTGTGTTTGTAACTAGTTTCTCGTTTATTGGTATCACATTCCATCGAAGCAATGATTGAGATTGAAGTATTAGATTTTAACAGTCTCAACTATTTGCTAGTGGCCGCTAATGGTCCTAAGTATCAAAATATGTGTTGGCGGTCCCATGTTTAATCATTTTTGCCACCAATGAACCATCGTTAAAAAAATAAAAGGGTTATTGGATTTTAATAATCCGAACTTTAATGAATTGGCCGATATTAATCCCAAAAATTCTCTCTGACAGTCCAACTTGTAATTTATTTTCCTCCATCGAGCCTTTTATAACGGATACTCAAAAAACCTACCAGACCATTTTTGTGTCTCATGAAAACCTTACCCGACCATTTTTGTGTCACACTTATAAAAGGTTCGATGGAGGAAAATAATTTACAAGTTGCGACTGCCACATGGAATTTTTAAAGTTGGGATTAATATCGGTCAATTCATTAAAGTTCGGATTATTAAAATCCAATAACCCAAAAAATAACAACGCTAAGTTTTTTTGAATTCTAGACCATCTTTTAGATATTTTGATCAAAATGAGAATACGAGTTGAATGATGTAAAAATTATCTCAAAAAGGTACTCCAAACGATGATTTTTTTATATCCAGCTGAAGGGTTTAAACACTTGGTTGAAGCATCGTTTCGTCATTTGAAGCGATGTTTCAAGGTAACTTTAACATCGTTTGAATTGTATTCTTTTTCCGATCAAAAACCCTAGCACACCAGTCTGGAATTCGGGAAAAAAATCAACGTTATTACTTTTTTTAACCGCGTTCCGTTGATGACAAAAACGATAAAAGTTGAGACCGCTAGCACATATTTCAATAGTTGGGAACGCTAGCACATATTTCAATAGTTATGATCGCTAGCAAATAAAAGTTAACTTCATTAATTATTTTTAACTGCTATCCGTTAATGCTTGGATCCCTAACGTGTAACTGTCTCACCCAATTATCTTCATCACTCCTCTCAAAGCAAAGCAACTTAAAACATGAAACAGTGTGGGGCGGGCGGGCGGTATTCCTGACGGCTTCCCGCCCCACTAGGTTACTCAAATGAAAGAAAGAAAATATTAAAACATGATTGGAAGCTAAATTTGTACATAACCTAACCGGATAAAGCCCAAGAAGAGCATCACAAACCAAACAGTCCGTAAGCGTGCGAGTGCGTTTCGGGTCATCCCAATATCACTCACATCATATCATTGCAATCGTAATCATCCACCGTTTCTTTCATCCTCAATCTCTTTTTTCTTCTTCTTATCATCACCTTTAAATTCAAACCCATATCTCCGTTTTTCAATTTTTCGCAGATCCATTCACCTTCAACCCATATCTTCGGGTAAATCTTTCTTTCTTTCACACCCACACATGTTCTCATATCCATACAATTTTCGAATCTTTTATGGGTTAGGGTTTTTGGGGTTTCGCTTAATAAAGATTTTTTTCATCACTTAACCCGATTTTAAATTAGGTTTTGTTTACCACAAGTCATTTATGGTTTTTAGTTCAAAAGCTTGGGTTGTTTATAACTAATTGTAACTTGTATTGATTGTATAGATTTTTTTTATTCTGTTAATTTGAGAGCCATACATGTAACTAGAAAAAAGGTTTATTTTGCAATGTTGACAGTATAGAAAATTTGTCCAAGATGCTTGTTTTTGAATTAATGTTAATAGTTGGCCTTATCTATTTAATGCTAACATAGTGTGTGGATCGAAAAATAGGGGAGAATGATATGTAGTTCAGGTACATGATGCGCGCACGTCTTTTAATTTTTTAAACCAATTGACTAAGATATGCATAGCTACAAAGTTGTGATATGAGTCAAACGTATTGTTTCTGGTTTTTCGGATATTTATTAGTTTGTGTTTTGACTTGATGTTCTAATTGTGGTCCTCTTTTTGCAGATATTAGGCTATTAAGGTACAAAGGGGAGCTTAAAAAGAAATTTTTTCGAAGCAAACTATCTTGAAGAAGAAGGAAATTGAATTGGATATACTTCTTTGCATGACATTTTGACGTTATTTCAATGTCAGGGTTGCTTAATAATGTATTGCATCTTCCTTGTCTAAATCATGCTAAAGTGTATTAAGTAGCTTATTTGAGTTGTGTCTTGTTTTTTTGTTAACCTTTTAAGGACATTGGATGCTTAGTCAAAGGAGTTGTGCGGGGCAATTTTCTTTTTGACAAAATCACTTTATAGAAGAACTAAAACAAACAAATAAACAAACGTATCTACTTTGTAATTCGATTAGTTAGTGTTAGTTTCTTTGATGTCAAAATGGATGATTATATTTCTTGACACAATTCATTTGAGCTCATGTTTCGAACACTTGAACCTTAAACATTTAGCATTCTGATTTCAGCTGTGTGATACCATAGTATGCTATTAATTTCGTTTATCATTTATTCAACTGTAACTTGTCATGTTATTCAATTAATTAAACGTTTGTTTTCAGTCGTCTCTAAACAGATCAACTTCAAATCTTCAAGATAACATCTCTGCGCAGCCATTTTCTACATCTTTCTCTGCTCAATCTGGTGCACCTTCCCCTGTTTATCAACACAGTGGTTAGTGCGTTTCACTGATTAATATTATTATCGCATATTTCATTCTAATAAGTTCATATAATCTGAATAATTTACTATGCAGGATCTATTCAAGGGCTACATAATATTCATGGTAGTTTTAGTCTACCCAACATTTCAAGAAATTCAACGATGGCTAATGTCCCTTCAAGTGGCCTTCAACAACCAACTGGAAGCCTTTCTGGTGGTCGGTTTACATCAAACATTCCTGTTGCTCTTTCTCAGGTACTTGAATCATTTCTGCGTTCGTATGTTTTGATATATTTCCATTTTAATGATTTTTTTCTCGCAATTTCTTGTTTTCAAGATCTCTCATGGAAATTCACATGGTCATCCCGGGTTAGCTAATAGAGGCGGGCCAGGTAGCATGGGCGTTGTTGGAAACTCGGGGTTTAGTACGGGGTCAAATCCAGTTGGCGGTTCAATTCCTGGAATTCTTCCCACCTCAGCAGCAATGGCTAACCGCATAAATACAGGTGGCATGTCTCCTGTTTTAGGAAATTCAGGTCCAAGAATTGCCAGCTCAGCAGGAAATATCATCGGTGGTGGTAATGTGGGCAGAAGCTTAAACACAGGAGGTGGGCTATCTGTAGCGGGCCTCTCTTCCCGCTTAAGTTTGAACACTAATAGTGGGCCGGGAAATGTCGGTGTGCAGGGATCAAATAGATTAATGGGCGGTATGCTTCAACAAGGTACATTGCTTATAGTTTGAGAGACAGGAGACTGTATGTTGTTGGCTTATAAGTTTGAGGGACTAAACTTGGCGTTGTTTAAATTATGTAGCGTCTCCACAGGTGATGTCTATGTTAGGAAACTCTTATCATTCAGGGGGGCCACTTTCTCTAAATCATGTTAACTCAATGGGAATGATGAATGATGTGAACAACAATGACGGTTCACCGTTTGATATAAATGATTTTCCTCAGCTTAGCAGTCGGCCTAGCTCTTCGGGTGGGGCCCAAGGGCAAATAGGTGAATATACTGTTAAATTGTATTTGCGTCTTTGATCTTGATGTTATTTTTGTTTTTTTTATTAAACCGTAAAGTTTCAGGTTCTTTAAGAAAACAAGGGCTTGGTGTTAGTCCCATTGTACAACAGAATCAAGAATTTAGCATCCAGAATGAAGATTTTCCCGCTCTACCAGGATTTAAAGGTTTTCTAAGCATATTTTTATATTTTTATACGTTTATATTGGTTATTCATGTGTTATTTTAAAGAAAAAGAATAAAAAGTGTTTGCGGGTATGCTACGCTTACCCTGCATTATTAACCATGTTTTAAATTTTGTATAGGTGGCAGTGCTGATTATGCAATGGATTTGCACCCGAAGGAACAGCTTCATGAAAATAACGTTTCTATGATGCAATCTCCCCATTTCTCTGTGAGTTATACAACTACAGTCATGAGGGTATTTTAGTCTTTTTAACTCTGCATCCGAATTTCTAATCTCCATCGTTGATTAAATGCAGATGGGAAGGTCATCAGGGTTCAATTTGGGAGCAACATTTTCGTCACATCGTCCACATCAACAAAGCAGTAATCAAGATTTACACCATTTGCATGGTTCAGATATGTTCCAAGGGTCACATTCATCATATCACTCACAGGTAGTTTTAATTGATATTAATAAAAAAAATTTCGGTATGCTGATAAGTTGTAATAAAAGTTATCTTTTGAGTTTTTCTTTAGGCCGGTGGACCGCCAGGTGTAGGTTCAAGACCACTAAATTCCCAAAACACAATTTCTGGAATCGGTTCGTTTGACCAACTTATGCAGCATTATCCACAACAGAACCAATCTCAATCTCAATTTCGCCTGCAACAGTTATCTAGTGTGGGTCAACCATACAGAGATCAGGGCATAAAGTCCATGCATGCTGGTCAAAGTCAAGGCACCCCAGATCGATTTGGTCTGCTTGGTTTATTAAGTGTAATCAGAATGAGTGACCCTGATTTAACGTCAATTGCACTCGGGATTGATTTGACAACTCTTGGATTAAATCTTAATTCAACTGAAAATCTTCACAGGACATTTGGTTCTCCATGGTCAGATGAACCTGTTAAAGGAGACCCAGATTTCAATGTGCCCCAATGTTACTCGTCTAAGCAACCACCTGCTTTGAATGTGAGCGGTTTTTTATCATTGTTTACAACCAGTTTTATAATTCTTTATTTATTTTGTTGCTTTAATATATTTTTGGAACTGTTGCAGCAACGGTATTTTTCTAAATTTCAGTTGAACACGCTGTTCTACATCTTTTACAGGTAGATTTTAAGTTTTAGTTTCTTTTTGTCTTTTTCCAACCTTAATGTGTATATTACTAGCAAGTATTAATATTTTTATGATATTTCCAGTATGCCTAAAGATGAAGCCCAACTGTATGCTGCAAATGAATTGTAAGTTATCCCCATTACATCTGAAGCTGCTTTATTTACTTGCGTTTTGTTTAAAAAGTTTTAGATTTTATTAATATAATTGGTGTGCACAGGTATAACAGAGCCTGGTTTTATCACCGAGAACACCGCTTGTGGTTTACGAGGTCGCCAAACACGGATCCTCTTGTGAAGACAAATACACACGAGAGAGGATCTTATGTTTGTTTTGACCCAAACACATGGGAAACAATACGCAAGGTACATTTTTTAGTTCATTTTTAAGACTTTGAATTAAATAATGCAATATAACGGAGGGGCACCCTTTGTCTCGTTTCTCTATTAGCAATTTTTGTCAGAATTTTATTATAAGTCGACGAAAATCTGGGTGCAGGAGAATTTTGTTTTGTACTATGAGATGGTAGATAAAAGACCGGCATTACCTCAACATTGACGACAATTGCAACTTCACATGTAAAGTTTCTCTTTACTTCAACAAGTATGCTTAGTCAGGTTGCTGTTTCCAGATTTAGTTCCGATTTGTTAAATATTTCGTGATATCTATCATATTAATCAGTTTTACATAATCATCATTAGGAACATATTTTAGCTTCTTACAGAAATAGTTTTAAGCAATGTTACATTTTTTTTCTTCTCTTTCTCAGTTTTCTTTATGGGTAGAGATAGATTGTGGTAAATGTAACCATTTTTGGTGTCAGGATTGTTTATTTGGGTTCTGTTTTAGTTGTAGTAGAAGTTGCTTTTAATTAATTTATTTTCAGTTGTGGCGTCTGTTTTCTACTTACGAAGATCTTGTACATTTGTGGAAACAGCTAACGAGTTTTCATGGCACACTCTGCTGCGCACAACACAATTAGATATGTACAATTCAGTTTTTATAACAGGTTCGGGTTTTAAGCAGGTTTTTCTAATGAATACCCGAACCCCTAAAACCACTTTGTACTGGTTTAAACTGTTTTGTGTTTGATTTAATCGGGTTATTTTGTTTTACATTCAATTTGTTCGCTCCAAATCCCAAACTTTTCATTGAACTGCTGGATCGGTTGGAATTTAAATCGTATATTTACGTCTCTAAACACAACAATGGTGAGGAATGGCTGGTTGCTAGCTGTCAGTTCTTGTGTTTTTGTATGTAGTAATGTTAATGGAAAAATGTGTTCTATCATTAGCAAGATTCATAAACAAATACACACAGCATTATTAACTGTGATTCGTTTAAATGCATATTGGACAATTAACAAAAATGTATTTTCAAATCCTCATTACCAAAAATAGAACAAGACCATCCTTAACCTATGAAAGATGAATTAGTACACCTGTCACCTCACTAGCACAACACTAATCATGAGCTCCAAGTGGAGTTGTATTTTTTAGGTTTAGGTTGAAATGGGTTGAAATAATGATGTATCCAATGTGGGGTAAAAATGGTTAAAATTCCTGTTTATGTGAGGACACCAACAAATTCGAAAAACACACCCAATTTACTTGCTCAGAAAACAATAACTAAATCTTACCTACAATGACATAATTTGATCTGCCACCGCGGGCATTGGACAGTGGTGAAATTCATTAAAGGTGGTTATAAGATGAGGATTCGCAATATTCATTAACGTTGACTAATTGGCGTTGAGACAAGGGACGAAAACTGGAAAAAAAAGGGGAAGACCGACTCAAATAACAGTTTTAAAGCTGAAACGTCAAAACTTGATTTATGTTCTAAACCCAGGCATGCAACTGTAATTCTTATGTTCTAAACCCAGTTTTAAAGTGCTACTCGTGAAGCACTTGCGGCCTTCTCTCTAAATCCCTTATGTTCTCTCTGGCGGTGCCAATGCGTCTTTCTGCTGCATGATCTATTGCTCTAACACTTCTTAATATTCTGTAACTTTAAAGATTTGATTAAAGGAAAGAAGCATACGGACTCGGAGGTGATCCATGAATTTAATTTTTTAAATCATATTCCTAAACATTCTAAATAGTCATCATGTTCAAGTTTTAAATTTTATATTAAAACAAAATCAAAACTTGATTATCTATCCTTTAATATTTTCTGTAATCTTAATTTTGAAAATACTTTTCAATAATAAACGTGTTCTTTTACCAGATTAAATATGTTGGTTTTCACTAATTCAAGTTAGCGTTATATTATCAGTAGATCAAACGGATAAAACATACCTAATTAGGCATGTAAACGTGTCAAAGTATTGTTTTCATGTGCTCACACATTTTAGTATAGTTTTTAGACTCGTCGAAATGAATTGCCTTCACATCAACCACACCTGTCAGACTGTTGCTTCGACCTTCAACTTGCTATTGTTTTAATGTGCTCAAATGCTTTAGTATAGTTTCTACAAACTAGTCGTTAAAACAAGTTAACTTCTCATCAACCCCACCTGACTGATATGCTTCAAAGTTCAAACTACAACTCTTTTAGTTTAAACTCATGCATCATGTTGCTAGATCAACAAGCACACAACCAAACAAACTACAAAGTTAATCATAACTAAAGCTTCCAGACTTCTACATTATCTATGAAAAACTTCATGTAAAAGCAAACTAAAAATCATGTATGAAGAGGCTACTGAGAGACCAGGGTTTTCAACGCTGGCATCATCCTTTCCAAAAACTCCTTTTTGCTTAAACTTCTGTCTGATGTACAATCTTTTTCCTAACAATATAAATAACATGTATATAATCAGTCAAATAAAGAAACATATCTACAAAAAGTTTGGCGCTAGAGGCACGACAGTAGTGGTTGTCCCTTTTTTGAGGACAGATGATCATACGTCTTAAATGCAATTACGAAAATCCTCGCTAAACAAAACTATCAACGTTTACTAAACAAGTAGTTTAGAACTTTAGATGTTGCATTAAGCATACACCTTATGCAGCTAGTAGCTTGTTTGGACAGTTTTCCTTTTTCGCATTTGCTTAAAATATATTTTACCCAACCCATTGCCACTTCTATTAGTGTAAGGTCATCCTACAAGGAGCACAAGTGTTTCTAAATATGCATATACAGCTTAAGTCCAGCTTCAAATCGAAACAAAGTGCAATGACTTGCTTGTTTAGGGGTATTATGGATAATTGATAGCAGTCTAAGTTTTCACAGTTCTGTCCTTTCTAGGGGTATTATAGGTATTTGAAGATTATTAACAATTCTATAGTTCTATGAACCCGTATGACAAGTCAAACGCTACATGTTATTTTTATGGAGGGAGCATCAGCAAGCTAAGAAAAAAGTACTGGGTATAAAACCACACAGATATAAAAGATGATAACATTAAAAAGCAGTAATTTAACCAACAAAATGTAGACACACTCACATCGCCTGTTGATGCTGAAATTAGTGTCAAAAGTGTAACTGTTGCAGCATGGTACTCCTCTAGGGTTTTGTATGCTGAATCATCTAGTTTATCCTGAGATATTAACACATACAACTAAGAATATCTATATCAAAGAAATCCACTATTCTCAGAACATACTAACGATTTAGCTTTTAGGGAGTTGAAATAATTGCTAAATGTATGAAGATGTGGTGTGCTTATATCATAGTCCTGAGTTTCAAACTATTGGATAAATTAGTGTTGTATGATTAATTATATATATTCACCTTTGATGGTTTTGACAGTGTCAGTAACTGAATTAAATGGATAATGTTATACCTTTAGTTTAGATATTGCAACAGAAATGGCTCTCCCGGGTGCTTGAAGTGCTCTTCCATAAAACTATGGCCCGTCAATAAAGTCAACAGATGCAATAAGCATAAGAAAAAGGATAAAAAGAATGATATGTAATTCCACAATGTATACGCAGTAAGAACTATAGACTAAAATGATATTAGATCTTATGAACCTGTATATAGAGTAGAGAAACAACTTTAGGCAGAATGTTGACTGGATCAGTTTCAGCAGAAACTTGGGCAGACAAATCCTGAAAATAGTTACAAATACGTGTTATATAACATTTACTGGATGGCATACATTGTGTAAAATATATGAGTGTCAAAATTGATGGGTCAGCTCGGGTTGGTTTGGCCTTGCGAACACTTTTTCACTACCTTTTATCAATAAGTAATGCTCTAAATATGATTATAGCATCGGATGAAGAGGTTCAACAAACCTACTCCAGGTTAATCATGCTACCCATATAAATATAAATATATATATATATATATATATATAACCAAGAAAAAGATTTCAGCAGATGGATCACTAGCAACCCACTGTGATGTGTTGCAGTGAGACTTGGTAGTTTTTTGCCCTGGTGGCAAACATGAATACTTTCTGATGCATACCCGACACCTCTAAAGGTTTATTCAAGACGCAAGAAAGGAGCCGATGGGTCGGGATCTAACAAGAAGTCCATGGAGCTGCTGCAGTTAATTTTTGGATATGGATTTGACCCATTTAATGTGAGAGAAGGGGAATAGATAGGGATGGATGGAAGCTTAAAGGAGGGATACTAAAAGGATGGAAGTAATGAGTTTTTGCATTATATATTGTTGATCAGATCTGCTGTTTATTTATCTTGTTAAGTACCTACTAAAACCTTGTAATTGGAGAATAGCCATCTCGAATTGGCCAACTATCTTTCTAATTTCCTGTTTCTTTTAATCCAAAGTTTCAGTTTCTATCAATTGGTTCCATTGCCGGGAAACCAAGAAGCCAAGATGCTGCAGACCCGGAGTAACTCTGATGGAAGCCCCAATCCACCTGACCCAATCGCTGCCCAGTTAGAGGCAATTGCTGCTAAACTCGAGTCTATGGAATCCTTAAAGGAGGACATAGCTGTTTTGAAACAGCAATCGGCAAGCCGAGATAAATCTAGTGGGTCTGGAAGCAGATTTGAGGAAGGAGATTCTAGTAACTCGCGCTTCAACCGCAAACCTTATCACAAGATCGATTTCCCAGCCTTCAGCGGTGGTGACCCTAGAGGCTGGATATTAAAGGCAGAGAAATATTTTCGTTTTTATAATACCCTTGATGAAGAGAAAGTTGATGTGGCAGCAATCCATCTCGAGGGGGATGCCTTGGATCTCTATTCGTGGTTATCTACTGAACAAGAGATAACATATTGGGATGAATTAACCCATGCCTTACAAAAGCATTTCGGACCACCAGAATTCCAAAACCCGGATGAGTATCTTTGTAGCATAAAACAAACCGGTTCTGTCCACGAGTACAGGCAAGAGTTCACTCGAAGATCTGCTAGAATTACAAATTGGCCCGACCATTGTTTGTTAGGGGTCTTCCTTAATGGGCTTAAAGAAGAATTGAAAGCCGATGTCCGCATCCATAAACCTCGTACTGTTTATAAAGCCATGAGCTTGGCCCTTGAATTTGAATCCAAACTCAACCACACACGGCTAGAAAAGAAAATCTCCGTCACACCGCTTAAACCTGACTCCAAACCATTTACCTCCACCCCACAACCATTCACCAATCAGCCAAAATACGAAGCCAAAACACCTACCCGTATCACTGATTCGGAAAAGCAAGCTAGATTTCTTCGTGGCGAATGTTTCCGTTGTGGAGATAAGTATGGGCCTGGTCATCGTTGTAAAACCGGCACACTCAAGTCATTTGAAGTCGACGAGTTTTCTGAGGAAGAACCGGTTAGCAATACCGCTAAAACTGAGTCGATTCAACAGGGGTCGGCCGAGATCAGCCTGAACGCAATTTTAGGCAACTCGAAACCGACGACTATGAAAGTTTACGGTATGCTGAACTCAACCGAGATACTCATTCTGATTGATGGAGGATCGACTCATAATTTTATTTCAGATATTTTGGTGAATGAATTGAAACTTAGCACCCAACTCGTGTCACCATTTGGGGTCCAAATTGGAAACGGGGACATTATAAGATGTAGCCGAGTGTGCCGTGACCTTTCGTTACAGATTTCTGATCTCAAGATTGTTCAAGACTTCTATCCATTTTCCATTGGAGGGGCTGATTTAGTGCTGGGTATTCAATGGCTAGCTACGCTAAATACTGTGCAAGCCAATTGGAAGGATATGTTCATGATATTCACATTAGATGGGAGAAAATATAAACTGCAGGGGGTTGATTCGGGTCCACAAAAATCTGCTGAATTCCAACATATTAGTTTTGAATCAGAAATTGCAGCTCCAATACCCGACATACTACAACCTCTCCTCACCTCCTTTGCACCCTTATTCCAAGAACCTTCAGCTTTACCACCCTTTCGAAACCATTATCATTCAATTCCCCTCATCCCAAACGCTACCCCACCAAACATCCGACCCTACCGTTACCCTCATGCCCAAAAAACAGAAATTGAAAGACAAGTGGAAGCTCTCTTAGCTGCTGGTCTAATACAGCCAAGTACGAGTCCTTTCTCAAGCCCGGTATTGTTGGTAAAAAAGAAGGATGATACATGGCGTATGTGTGTCGACTACCGGGCCCTCAACAAGATTACTATAGCTGACAAATACCCTATACCTAATATTGATGAGTTGCTAGATGAATTATACGGGGCCATGGTCTTTTCAAAGATAGACTTGCGTTCGGGGTACTACCAGATCCGAGTAAATCCCCCCGACATTATGAAGACGGCTTTTCGTACTCATTCCGGTCACTACGAGTTTAAGGTAATGCCTTTCGGGCTTACTAATGCTCCGTCTACTTTTCAGTCAGCTATGAATGACCTGTTTCGGCCCTATTTACGCAGATTTGTGTTGGTATTTTTTGATGATATTCTTGTCTATAGCCCAACAATGGACCAGCACTTATTGCATTTGAAAACGACTTTGGAGTTGCTCACTTCCCAACGGTTTTTTGCCAAAATTTCCAAGTGTCGTTTCGGACAAGATCAGGTCCTGTTTCTAGGCCATATTATTTCCTCTGCAGGAGTACAGGTTGACCAAGAGAAGGTCGAATCAGTTAGATCTTGGCCCGTACCAACCAATGCACGAGAAGTACGTGGGTTTTTGGGCTTAACAGGTTATTATCGTTGATTTGTCCGACATTATGGTCTCATTGCTCGGCCACTCACTGTTCTCACAAAGAAAGATGGGTTCAAATGGACTGAAGAGGCTACTTTGGCCTTTAATAAATTGAAACAGGCACTAATTACTGCACCTGTTTTACGTCTACCCGATTTCTCGAAACCATTTACTGTTGAATGTGATGCTTCTTCCGATGGATTGGGGGCTATTTTAATCCAGGAAGATCATACGATAGCTTATTTCAGCAAGGGGCTATCCTCAAACAACCAGTTAAAATCTGCATATGATCGGGAATTACTTGCCTTGGTTTCAGCAGTCCAAAAATGGAGCCACTACTTGCTTGGTCGACATTTTCTTATCCGCACAGACCATTACACCCTCAAATTTTTGTTAGAACAACGTGTCACCACTATTGAACAACAGAGGTTGTTATTAAAACTTATGCCGTATGATTTTTCAATCATTTTCAGGTCGGGAAAAGAGAACCGTGGGGCTGATTCTCTCTCTTGACGACCCTCGACCGCGTTGTTATACACGTTGATGCTACCCCGTTGTGTTACTTTAACTGAGATTGAAGAAAAGCTATGGGCTGACCCGTTTACCAAAGATATTATCCAGCAACTGCAGCAGAATCCAAATGCCGTCCCTCATCATTCTCTCATAGGGCAGTCATTGATGTATAAGGGGAAGATTTTTGTACCTGCTGACTCGACCCTTCGTAACAGCATCTTACAAGAAGCTCACGGTACTCTCATGGCAGGCCATGGTGGGTTTCTTAAGACCTATAAACGAGTGACTGCCCAATTTTATTGGCCCAATATGAAACGGGATGTTCGGGAATTTGTACAAAACTGCCTCACTTGTCAACAACACAAATATGAAGCTCTTTCACCCGCCGGTCTTCTCCAACCTCTACCAATCCCTAATCAGATTTGGGAAGATATATCCTTGGATTTTATCGTTGGTTTACCACCATCTAATCGGTTTGATACTATCTTTGTCGTGGTTGACAGGTTAAGCAAGTATGCTCATTTCTTGCCATTAGCTCACCCTTTTACAGCCAAAAGTGTTGCTGCTTTGTTTTGTAAGGAGATTGTGAGATTACATGGGTATCCGCGTTCAATTGTTTCTGACCGAGATGTTATTTTCCTAAGCAACTTTTGGAAAGAACTATTCAGATTGGGTCACACCACTTTAAAGATGAGCACTAGTTACCATCCACAAACAGATGGGCAGACCGAGGTGGTCAACCGTTGCCTTGAGGCTTACCTTCGATGCTTTTCTCACGAGCAACCAAACAAATGGAGTAGCTTCTTGCCTTGGGCAGAATATTCCTACAATACAGGTTTTCACACATCCTCCCGTACTACACCGTTCAACGTTGTTTATGGTCGGGATCCTCCACCTTTACATCCCTATGTAATCGGGGATACAAAAAATGCAGAATTGGAAACACAATTGATCACGCGTGATGACATGCTTCAAATTCTTCGGGACAATCTTAAGAAGGCTCAAGATCGCATGAAAGCCCAAGCCGATTTGAAGCGTAGGGAGTTGCATTTGAGCCGGGAGATATTGTTTTCTCCGCATCCAGCCGTATCGCCAGAAAAGCTTAGCCAAGAAACGTTTTGAGAAACTCTCTCCACGTTTTTTTGGTCCCTATCGGGTGCTCAAGAAGATTGGTGCAGTCGCTTATGAGCTAGAATTACCACCGGGCTCTCGCATTCATCCAGTGTTTCACGTTTCAATGCTAAAACCGGTTCGGGGCCAACTTCCTTCTACTTCAGCTACCCCTTTACCAATCACCAGGGATTGGGAACTTGATTTGACACCACATCAGGTCTTAGCTCATCGTTGGGTTCCCACCCCTCATGCTCCTACTTTGGAACTGCTAGTTTCTTGGGATGACCGTCCTACAGAGGAGGCTACTTGGGAAGACTATGATCTGTTAGTTGGCCAATTTCCTGATTTTCGACTTGAGGACAAGTCGTTTTACCGGGAGGGAAGTATTGATGCATACCCGACACCTCTAAAGGTTTATTCAAGACGCAAGAAAGGAGCCGATGGGTCGGGATCTAACAAGAAGTCCATGGAGCTGCTGCAGTTAATTTTTGGATATGGATTTGACCCATTTAATGTGAGAGAAGGGGAATAGATAGGGATGGATGGAAGCTTAAAGGAGGGATACTAAAAGGATGGAAGTAATGAGTTTTTGCATTATATATTGTTGATCAGATCTGCTGTTTATTTATCTTGTTAAGTACCTACTAAAACCTTGTAATTGGAGAATAGCCATCTCGAATTGGCCAACTATCTTTCTAATTTCCTGTTTCTTTTAATCCAAAGTTTCAGTTTCTATCACTTTCCTTGGGTGTTGTATTGGGGTGAAGCTTACATCAGATGTAAAAAACCCTTTCCTAATCCTACATGGCGACATAGAGGAAAATAATTACGGTTCACAACAGTAAGAAGCAAAACATGAGGTCAACCTTGGGTTATTGCACTTTCTGAGAAGAAAATCCTGTAACTTAGAGTAAGAAGCAAAATGTGAAGGCAAGATCAAGTACAAAGTCGGAGATTAGACCAATGGCTATGAGAAGATGTGAGTTATTATGGCCGACAATAATTATGGAATCTGGAGGATCTAAAGATTAAATGGGAAAGACAAATGAGAATATAATGTTACAACAAACCAGTCTCAACATTGCTCACAATCATGTGCGAGTGTGCAACATGTAGAACGAGGCATATGGAGGTTGACAAACATTTTATCATAGAAAAACTTAAAAATGGTCTGATATGCAATCCATGATACCTTGCGGTACGAATGAAGAAGAGTTCTTTCCAATTTTTTGTCAAGCTTTTTAACAGTCAACCCACTGCAAGTACAGAAACATGATCAAATAAACAAAATTATTCAACATAAAAAGAAAATTAAGAAACACCAAAAGATTGACAAAAACTGAAGCATCTTTCCTACCACTCATCTGCAAATGCTCTTAGTGCTGTCATGTATGCTTCGACGCTCTGTCACATAAAACATCATTAAAAATAATATTTTTATATTTTATCACCAACATAGTTCAGAAGTTTCCCTACTAAAAGGACTAACCTTCCCTTCCAAAGCTTCAACAACTGCATAACCCTTTACAGATAAAGGTCCCTCAAATTTCTTTGCCTATGACCATACAAAAAACTTAACTATCAATCAGTCTAATAAGAAGCACGAGAAAAGAAAACAGAAACACAAAAGGTCAGAATGAACAGAAAACAATTGTTCAGAAGTTGGAAAATAAAAAATTCCATACCAGAGCAATTCGATCCCCAGAGCTAAGTGAAACGGACTCTGTATTATCCAAGTCTTGAACATCAACACCATTTTTCAACTTATTGAGCATATCCTAATTCGAGGACCATAAATCATGAAAGTTGTGGGCTATAAAATCATAAAAATTAGATTCAAACATTCACATAGGTTACCAGATTTGATAAAAGCATGTCCACCATAGGGGCAGCTGTAGTTTTTAGCAGATGTCGGTGCAAAAGAACCTGTAGCATCAAAGTGAGGAAATGTTCCCTCCATAACAAACATCATTTGTAAAATACAAGTTTTTGAGTTTACCGAGGTTGTTGGGTTGTCATCAAACAAATCTAAACCTTTCTCATATAACTGGATACTCAGTGAAGACTGCAATAGAGACATGAAAGGCATCATAAGAAAGACTACCATTTGCCATGATTAATCTTATGAAAATAAATCAATTAATACCTCATCAAGTTTCTTTTGCAAACTATCAAGTACACGTTTGATTTTCTGTGTGTTATCTGTAAATGCAGCCTTTCTTCTATCATTCCATGCATTGAGCAGCATGGGTCTTAAATGACTAGCTAAAGGTACTAGGACTGTCTCTGAGTCAACGCCTACAACACCATGTACTCTGGTCAGAATTGGTGTTTCTAAACATAAAGAAAACTAGCAGAACAGTAATGAACTCACCTTGCTCTTCAAAATCTGGAACAAGTTCAGTTAACCTTTGGCATAATTCTTCTTCTGAGAAAATAGCAGGACTTTCTTCTTTTATTTTAGTTGATTTTGGGTCAGGCCCCTGTGATGAAGATGCACCCTTGCTTTTTCTTGGGTTTTTCTTTGATTTAGTAGGAACAGGGTCATGATTATCTGAACTATTATCGAATGTTTTTGCATTTGTGTTAGATTTCCCTTTCTTTTTCTTTGATCCTTTATCTGCTGTTTGTTTGGTGGACCCACTTTCACTAACCGTGTCATTAAAATCAGGAGTGCTGCTTGTTTCTTGTGCTGATTTTGCAACTTTGGCAACATGAAACTCATCACTAAGCGTAGAAAAATTAATGATATCCAAATCTTTTTCCATACGTTCATACAGATCCTGCAAAAAAAACTCATGAAGTACATTAACCTTTTTCTTGTGGGGTGGGGGGATAGCCCTGCATTATAGGATTATACCTTGACAAAACTGGTGCTGAAAACATAAGAATCCCCTAAAATGAGTGCTTTATTAACCTGAAAATGAAACATCATAACAACTAAATGAGTAAAGTTTACTGATTCCATCAACCTTACAGAAATTGAAAATTATATATGAACTACCTTAAGTGCAGCCTGTATGGATGGACAAAGAGACAACATTTTTTGTGCATCCTGGGCAACAAAGGATGCTGGTAGAACAGAAAGTGAATCAATCCTGCAGGGAACAGAGAAGAGTTCAGGTGAAATATACGCTTTCAACAGACGCCAACCTGTGCCTACATATAACTTAGAAGATAGAAACTTAATCCTATCTACTTGAGTATTAACAATGCAATAAAGCATGAAAAAAAGTGATACAAACCCAAATACAATGCAAATGGGTCAAAGCAGTTATGGAAAGGAAAGGGTAGTGGGTAAATGAAGAGCTGGAATTTAGTGCTAATTATTATTGTTATTTATGCTTATTTATATCTTTTATTCTTGTGAGAGTAGGGGTCAATGTTTATGTTATCTAAATTGGGTATCTATACCTTTGTTCTTGGAGATTAACCCATCTCGAATCGGGTCTGTATCTAGTAATATTTCAGTTTCCAGTAATTAAATCTATCAATTCTGTTGTTTGATTTCTGGATTCTATCAAAAAGCCTAACCCAAAACCTAGATTGAAAATCCTACAATCCATATTTTATGCTGTTTTAGTGGCAGATTTCATTATCGTATATAAACACAAAAGTAAATATTTCAAACTAAGACCTTAAAACACATTAAAAAGGAAAGAAGATAGAAACTAGTTCTCTATATGGGTAGCCGAAAGATTATACCTTTAATAATTGGTTTCTCAACGACATGAGTTTTCTTAAGTCTCAGCATAGAAAATTAGTCCCAAGTCCCAACACACCTCATAATGCATCTCTTACATAATATGATCTACTTATCAAGAAGTTTTACTTACAAGATAACACACTTTAGTTGCACAGAACTATATAAATAAGACTTATAACATACTAAAACAAGAGCACCTCAACAAGTAAGCATCAAAGGTACAGTGGTAAAATAAACATAATTTTAGTTGCCATCTCTTAATTACTATTGCTAATCGAGGAGATAAAAAAAAAGGATAAACATATATCTAGCAGAGCCTTACCAGCTACCACGTTCTATGGCATCCTCCACAGCAGCATCCAGCATGTCAACAGTAGATGGGTGAACAAACAATGTTACCAAGGGAATACCTTCAGGATACCTAGACTAAATTCACAAGCATGAATGACATCTTTGATTAGATCAATGTTGCAAAAAAGAGCTTCCTCTGATCCTATATAATTAAGTTCAAATACAGTTATTCCTATTAAAAGATATTTCAGCATATTACAAAATCACAATACCTGCAGAAACTGAGTGGGTTGTGTAATTCCAAGTTTATGCATAGCTTCATAGCTGACAGCAGAGTTCTGTAACACACAGTAACATTTAGTTGACAATATATCAGTGAAAACAAAACAATAATATTTATAGATCTAATCTTTCTTAATTATCAATTGTCATAATCAATAAACTTATCAATAGATAACAGATGTATGCATCCAAATTGATAATGCAATAGGATAATCAACTAGGACTTCATACTTGCGAAAAAAAAGAGTCCACACATTCCCTTTGAGCAATGGCAAACACCTACATGGTGAGTTTAACTCATTAGATTACAAATAATGATTATGATAAATATAAAAACAAGAAGCACGTGATAAGTCACTTACACTAGGTGTCCAATGAACTCCAGCTCGAACTGATCCAAGAACTTGCCCCTCTTTCACCAACCCATTAAACATAGATTGGAAAAACGATCCTTCAACAGCCACACCACTTGCACTATCCATTTCTTGTAGTAACAGCTGCAATGAGCCCCACAAGGCTGATAAATTCATAGGAACAGTGATGCCTCTAGCAGCCCCACGGACCATTGCATTAACACGTGCAACATATGCCGGTGTGTACAGTTGTCCACCTTCAAGTCTGCCTTTTATCTGCATGTCATACAACATAACAGGTACATTAGTGTCACTTCCTTTTCTTCATCCGAATTCGCTTCTTCGACAATCAATCCAACAACAAAAAAGCATGTATTCAGATAGTTTTGCATTACCAGGGATCCAAGTCGAGGCTCAAGCACCGTCACAAGCAACTCCGAACCAACTTGATATTGAGCAGCAATTTCAGCAAGAGCTATCTGACTGCATTCCTGAAGCCGATCATTTATCTCCTCACAAACACTGTTCCAGTACCAATCAGATATTACTTCACCATTAATTAACATCAGCGACGAATCATTAGCTACAACAACTTGTGCTTGTTTCTCCACATGATACAAATCAACACCAACTGTATCAGCGAGATCAATCAACGAAACACGCCCCAATTTCTTAATCTCCGATACAATCTCAAGCCGTAAATGATCCTAAGACACACGAAAAGTACAATTACAACAAATTAAAACAAACTCGTCAAAATCACAGAAAGAGGATCGTTTATACGTACGGGAGTGATGTACTCTTTGCCGGATACGGTGTGTAGAAGATCAAAATCGATGATATGTAGATGTTGAAGCTTTTGAACCAATTCAACGACGTTTCGCTCCGATAATCGAATGCTTGATTTAGCTTGTTGAGCGGATTCGAATTGCCGCTGAAGTTCAAGCAGTTCTTCATCCATTTGTTCAAAGTGTTAGTGGTTTTGATGTGAGGGTTTACAAGTAGGAGAAAATGAAGCAATGTTGAAATCTATGAGCAGAGCGATCATCGGTCGGTTACGATTTAGGAAGGTAGACTTGGTACAAAGTTGCAATTTGTGATAAGCTTTAAGGGTCGTAATGTCGTGTATAGATAATTTTTGGAGTTAAGTGTAAAATGCATTCATGTGGTTTACACCCAAGAACTTTTGTAATTCTAGACTTTCTAAATTGAGTCATTTGCATCCCCCGGTTAGTTTGATTGTTACTTGATCGTTAAGTTTAACGGTAAATTAGACTATTTATATAAAAACGAAAAATATTAATAATTTATAAAATCTAAAAAATATATACTTTTGAGTAAAATGCATTAAAAATACAAAAAATCATACCCAGAGACGATAAAAAAATATATAATCATAACAACCCACTATCGGACAACCATCGGTACCGACAACATATACACTTCCTTAAATACTTTTTATATCTCATAAGTTATAAATATGTTTATTTTTTAGGTAAATGGTCTATTTTACCCTTACAAATAACGATTAACTAACAATCAAACTAATCGGAGATGCAAATGACCCACTTTAGAAAGTCTAGGATTGTAAAAGGTCTAAATATTCAAGCGGGGTTACAAAGTGTTATTGGGTGTAAACCACAAGGGTGCATTTTGCACTTAAGTCTAACTTTTGTATACTCGGTGTGACGGTAACATGTTTGGTTTTTACAAAAGAGACTCGAGTTTAATTCTACAAGTAATACTTTGGGATGAATATTAAGGTCAGTGAAGTGAGACTTATTGCAATACAAGTTCAATCTCTGAGTCTTATGTGTTTTACTGTTATAGTGTTGTCATGCTTACGGCGGACAGGTTAGGGGTATCCCCGAAGTAGGTGACTTGGCAACCCGGCGTTGTATGTGTTCGCAAGTGTATGGGGTCGCCTTATTTTCGCCATTGAGTTACCTTAAGGAGTTTGGCTTTATTCGTTTCGTTGTAAAAAAAAGATAACTTTTGTTAATAGCGAGTTTTTCAACGGCAAAAATATTATTAAAAAGGCAACTAGCAAGAAGTTAAGGCCAATACGGATACAAACAGAGGCACCATAAATTACAAAGGGAAATTGGAAAATGAAAAATTACACCATTTATTACAAACGAGATCAGCAAGCATTGAACCACCACCGACTCCTCATTAAAGATCTTATCATTGCGGGCTAACCAAATAAAGTAGCCATATTGATCGTGCAAACCGCCTTTTTCTACCTCTGGATCCGACCTCTATAGTAGTAAGCTCCATAAAGTCCCTAATTCCATTCACAGCCACCGAAGATAATCCACACCATTTAACTATACACAACCACACATAAGAGACAAATATTTATCATGCAAGCTTGTTTCATTTTCACACAAATGATTTTAAGACAGAGATGAAACTCAACGCAAACGTTTTAGGTACATGATGGAATTCTCACGCAATTAGATGAACGACCCAAATTATTTCACGCATTTCGCACGCAAACACCTCTTTCTAATTTAACTTGCCTCATAATGATAGTATAAAATCCAATAAATACCAAAATAGTAAACTACAGTTTTGGTCTCTGTATTTTGATATTATTAACAGTTTCAGTCCTACCTTAACAGTTTTGATCACTGTGTTTTTATTTTCTAACAGAAATAGTCCCAAATACTAATAAGTTCATCGAATTTTTCGTTAAGATCACTAACTTATAATATAATCAGTGCGGATTACATAACTTATAAATTTATAATATAAATAATTGCATGAGCACTTATAGTGGATGACTTATAAATATAAATCATTCTATTCTTTAGTATGTGGTTTAGTATGTGGTGCATGGTTCAGTTTAATTTGAATAAGATTTTGTATGGGATTTAAAAAAAACATTACTTTGAGCTTTGAGGTAAAAAAAATTTTGCAAATATATATTTAAATTAAAAAAAAACATTATCAAGAAACACAAAACTAGACAGTTCGATGCGTCAGCCTATCGATCTAGAATCTAGATCCTTCAGAACGGCTGACATCTCGTTTCTAAAAGGCTCATATGGGTATAAGGGTAGTTAATTTCAAACATTGTTAAAAAATACCGTTGCACCAACTACCGTTTTAAAAATACCAAATTCAAGTCGATAATACAAGTTTGAACAAAACCAATATTGATTCATATTTATAAGTCATGCAATAAACTATAACTTACCAAAATTCAAATCGTCCATACAAATTTGGTCATAACTTTAAGTGCATTGATGACTTGTTCATTTGGTGAGGGAAGGCTAGTCTCGAACTCAACTACTACATGTTGGTACATGTTGGAGTATTGTTGGAATTTTATGAAAAAATATTGTTAAAGTAAAGTACAACCCATTAAAGCGTTATTATTATCGTTATAAAAATAGATTTAAATTGGAATAAATGACCACAGCTGTCCATTCCAGGTCTCCTATAGGCTATATCTTCTCACTATAAACTATAAACTTAATCTTTTTATATTAAAAACCAACCAAAATTCATATTTTTAAAGAAATAGAATTAAACAAAAAGAAACCACACAAAATTGTGTTTTCAACTTTCCTTTTACAGACATGAACTCAAAAGAAACTAGAAAAATGCCAGCAAAATTCATATATTTATAATTTGTTAAAATCAAGTTCGGTGTGAAAACGTCACAAATGCCACGTGACCTAGCATGGTCCGATGTGGCAAGGACCTAGGGAGTGTGATGCGGTCCCGGTTTACGTCTCATATGCGGTTAATTAAAAAAAAAGAGCAAGTATACCGGACTCGCTAATCGGCCTGTGACACCCACGTCACAAGAGCAAGACACATGAAGCAATCAGCTCATAGGTCACCCACAACCAAGAGAGCGAGAATTAACCCGTCGTTCGCATAACACTCAAACCCTGGTTGTGGTCTCTCCATTCATTGCTGGTGACTA
Organism: Tagetes erecta; assembly: GCA_030867185.1. Classification (NCBI taxonomy): domain Eukaryota; kingdom Viridiplantae; phylum Streptophyta; class Magnoliopsida; order Asterales; family Asteraceae; genus Tagetes; species Tagetes erecta. Next base: position 14,142,378 of record CM061494.1, read on the forward strand.
GCCACCATATGCGGTTATTAACAACAAAGTTTCATTGCCCGATCCTTAAGTAATTAATCTAGCTTAGAGGCTGTTTGATAAAATTTAAATCATTAAATGTTAAATGGTTAAGAGGTCTGAATCATTAAAAAGCTCTAATAGTTCAGACATCTTAACTATTTAAAACCTAATGGTTCAAATTTTGTCAAACAACCTATTTATTGTTGATATAACTTTATGAACTTAGAAAATTAACAAACTATACTCAATCATGGGGAAGTAAAGTAATTAACTACTCTAATGTTTTTATAATAGTAAATTAGTAATAATAAAAATAACAATAATATAATAATAAGATGAAAATTAAAAAAAACTTATAATTGTGTTATTTTGTTCATTCATATATATATGTAAAAGAAAAAAACAATACAACCGCCAAAACAACTAATTAATACACACTACTACTATTAACATGAAAATGTTAATTCAAACTTATTTAACTTGCTATAAAAAAAACAATAATTTTAATGGAAAATAAAAATTAACCTTTCTCTTTTCTTTAATTTCTTTGTTCTTCATTGTGGAAACTTGAATGTTGCAATGTCTTCATCTTGAATCCAACCATATTTGGCCATGAAAGGGTTTTCCAAGCTTTTTGGCGGGTAATTCTCAATGTTACACTCATTCCACACATTTCCTTCACCATCAAGATCTCGAACCACTTCCCATAAGCAACTGTTGCATTTGAAACCAGCACCAAAGCTAATCATGAACAACTTGTCACCCTTTTTTAGCCTCTTTTTAGCCTCCATGTAGCCGAGAACATACCATAGACTACTAGCCGAGGTGTTACCGAACCGGTGGAGGGTCATACGGGCTGGTTCGATGTCATACGGACTTAGATTCAGGCTTTGAGCTACGGCATCGATCACGGCTTTCCCACCCGTGTGCAAGCAGAAATGATCGATTCCGGTTTTGAAATTGATCATGGGTCGAGTCGCATTAAACGACTTGCCGAATATGTTTTGGAGGGTTTTTCTAGCGAGCGAGAGGGTCGCAAAGCGAAGGAGTTCACGCATTGGGAGGATTTTGGGCGCAACTTCTTTTAAATTTTCAACGAAGGCTCTGGTTGCTGTTTTAGGCAGGGTTTTACCGAGGTGAAACCCTACCCGACCTTCAGCGTCCTCTGTCTGTAAACAGCAACCATAGGCTTCGTCTTTAGCTCCATGGTGGGTGCGGACCATGACCTTGAGCTTAAACATGGACTTATGGACCAAGCTTGGCTTGTTGGTCATGATCATCGCGCACCCACCTACCCTAAACAAACAGTTCGATAATATCATCGATCTGTCATTCCCGGAGTACCAGTTCGGAGTCAAACACTCGGATGTTACCACCAATGCCAATTGATTCTTATTCGATTTCAATATACTTTGAACAAGATTAATCGAAATTAAACTCGCACTACACCCCATTCCAGATAAATTATAAGTCTTCACATCTTCTCTCATTCCATACCTATTCACAATTCTGGCGGATAAAGATGGCTGACAGGCCAACATTGATACGTTGACCACAAGCACATCTATTTCATCCGCCCGAATCCCAGTACGTTGGAAGAGTTTTTCAATACTATCATTGAAAAACTCTTCCATTTCGTGAATTGCATCATCATGATTAGGGTTTTCTTCGCGACCATCAAACACCATTTTCGGGGCGTAAGTTTCTTCACCAATGCCAGAACTTACAATGGCTTTGAGAAGAAACTTGTACTCATTGAGACCCAAGTTCTTGTTTCGCATAATAATGTCGCCCGAGAACTCGGTGGAGAGTTTCCGGTCATCGGAGGGTTTGTAGAGCTGATAATCAAGAATGTAACAGTTTTGATGCCTTCGGTTTTCAAGAACTTTGAGGATAATGCAAAGAAGGTAAAAGAGAGGGATGCATAACACAATGGTCAAAACATAATCCATTGTCAGATCACAATGAAAGATTATGATGTGGAGATATATGTATATATATATATGTATATATATTTGGATGTGTATATATAGAGACAGGGATTGAGAGAGAGAGATGAAGAGATGCAAGTTCTTCTCAATTTGTTTTTGGGTTGTGAAATTCAAAGCTAAAAGGCACGTATGTATAAAAAGGGGTGTGTACAACTTGCATGCTTCACCATATTGGTATAAAAAATTAATATCACAAGAATATATATGTTATTTATTAAAATTGAAAATGTTTACTTCTTAAGTATGTAATGACAAATAAAAAACTAAATACATGCACGTTTTCGTTTGAAGTTTTAGATAATTGAATTTCAACAATCAAGCAGTTATATATTCATTATCAATCTAATAAATTAGAGTTTTTAGGGGGCAATTTTTGGGAGAAAACATAATTTGTTTTATAAACGGAAGGTTGAGAGGGAAAATTAATAAAGAAAAATTTTTGTGATTAATAGCTTCCTTGTTCGTAGACAAAGCGGATTCGGAATTGTCTTTCATTCCAAGGCCTAACTTGTATCCATGCGCTTCATATTCGCCCGGAGTTCGCTCCCAGAAATATAGCCATCCCTGCCCCCTCACGTCAATCCCACGAGCCCCCGGAGGAACCGGACATGATAATTTTTCATCATCCGGCTCGAGCAAGAATAAAAAGAACTAACTGAATCCCTAAAAAATATATGTTATCTAGACACCCGCATATACGATATATGGATGCTAATACAGGAGTAAAAATAGGGATAAGCGCCCATATGATCCCATAGACCTCTTTTAAGGATTCTAAATTACAAAATTATTTATAAATTTTTAAATATAATAGTTATAATTTTTTAAAAATATTTTTATTCAACCCGTGTGTAACACACGGGTGTTAAACCTAGTTAATTAATAAAACTCTAATTTAAGTTTACCTTTAACTTTCATTCTCAAATTTACATTTAATTTTCACTTAGGTATGTTTTTTTTTTCATTACAGTCATCTTCTATATATAATTAACGTCTAAACAACCATCATTTCAAGATAAACTATATATTTTATTTTTTCCGTAGAAATTAAGCGCCCGAACTAAAAACCGACTCAATTAATTTAGTTCGTTGTTGGTTTGAACCAATTTTGCCAACTCTTTCTAATAATGATGTCAGCTTGTACGTAAGCTAGACAAACTAAAAAACAAAACTTCTTATATTTGAAAAAAATACTTGCCGTGCTACAAACTTACAAAGTGAACATAGACTCTGACAATTATAAGTGATATTTTGACTACTATATATACATACATGCATTTGCATCTACATTACACTTTACAATAGAATGCGATTTAGGGAGGAAGGAATGGTTCAGCGAGTTAACTTTATATTCTTTATTCCATTTTTTTATTTCATTCACATTTTCTTTAAACTATGTCATGCGTTCCGATATATATAATCATTAACTTTGTGGCTTCATTACACGCGCTACGATGATGACATTAACTTATGGTATCTCGCGTTTCGACATGACATGTTTAACTTTGTTAAACACGTTATTTTATTTTCGTGGTAATAATGTAGTTATGCGTGAATAGAAAATAGTATTTTGTACGTGTAGCACGTTGCACCATTAAACCGTAAAGATAATTTAAATAGTTTAATAAAAACAAAAAAATTGAAAAAAGTTGAAAACTGGATCCTTGATTTTAGTTTTTTTTATGACGTTCTCATTATCTCCTTCAGGTTTCAAATTTAAATTTTTATATAGTTGTTTTGTACGTATTTTCTTAGGATGATAACATCACAAGAAAATGAATAGGTTGAAACAGGTGGTGGATGGTGGTTGCTAGTTGCCCTTTATTTGATTAGGTTGGTTTAAACGGTTCAATTTTTTTATGACTAAAATATAAACGAGATAACTACCAAATCAATGTAGTAGGATGAATCATGTAGTAATGTTGGTATGTGTTAGTGGTTTACTTTCTTGCTAGGAGTATATACTATATAGGCATATAGGTACCAATGAATTCAATTTTGCCATTTAAAAAAAATAGATAACCAACCAATCGAATTAAAATCTAGGGGTGTTCATTCGAATACCAATTGAATGAATTTGGCAAATCAAATTGGTTGAATTGAGACATTTAAAAACTGTATTCGTATTTGATTCACATTAGAATAAAAATCTATGTATTGTATTCGATTAAGTTATTCGAATTCGAATAGATTCACATGTATTCCCTTTAAAAAATATAAATAAACAAGCACATCAAACAACAATACAAATGTACCACCAAAATCGCATAAGTAAACCAACACAAACAAACGTTCATGAACACAGATGAACGTTCGTGAACACGAACATACATATATTCGTTTTAGAATAAATCTTCATTTTTCATTATAAAGATTACAAAAAATCCGCAACAAATAAATAAGCACTTAATATAATTATCTGAACATAATTGACATAATTTTTATAAACATAACAAACACAAAATTATGAGTCTAGCTTGTCAAGTTTTAATACAAACTGAGATTTAAATGGTTAATGAGGAATGGTGGTGAGACTTATAGTATATCTAAGGTTTAAAATTTTGTAAAAGTGAAACCAATAATAAAAAATATAAGATATAAAGACTTTTAAATGAACGAACACAAATGAACCTAAACAAACGAACATAAATGAACATTTTACCGGACGTTTAAGAACGAATGCAACCAACATCCATGTTCGTTCCTTTAACTTGACGACGAAGGTTCTTGTTTTTGTTCCTTTGTTTATTAAATGAACGGACACAAACAAACTTCCCACCCAAACGATTCACAAATTGTTCGCTGAAAATTTGATTCTTTTATAACCCTAAACGTACGACAAAACTATGTTCTAAGAATTATTGGAACGGGCATTAAGACCTATTTACCTATGTATGTATTTGGTCGATATCTTTCGGCACGAAAAAGCCAAAGTCTAGTGTTATGGTCACTATACTTTTAAGAAAGAAACTAAAACTGAGATCAGGTCACGCAATGCATCAAAAACATGTAACAAGATCTTTTCAGACGCCGCTTGTACAACAAACTGTGTCGATCATGATGAATCACATTTTTCAAAAATTCTCACTCTACAAAGCACTTTGTACAAATACTATACATATACACTTGAAAGCTATTAATATGCAATACTAGAAATTAATTTTTTTACAACAAATGTTTGACAGATTTATCATAACACAATATTTATCACAAGTTTACCACACATTTTCAATAAACGCTAACAATCCTAACATTTCACACAAAATTCTTACAAAATAATTACAAAATAAAAAAATGTTGCAAATTTGTGGCAAAACAAACTAATATTAAACTTTGTGGCAAAATTTAAAAAAAAATAGAATAACTATTAATTTTTTTGACAAAACTGGGGCAAGTATAAAATGAATAAGAAAATATTAGATTGTGCAATTTTTGTTGCAAAATTTAGTGACAAATGCATTTTGTCAGAAATTTGTGAGAAGTTTTGTGGAAAAATTATCAAAAAATATTTTGCGATATGATTTTTTACACAACCATGTTTTTGTGCCAAAGTTGTCGCTACATGCGTTTTCGTGACAACTTTTCCCGAATACAGCATACCAAAAATTGCTGCTTTTGGTCCACATGCATTTATGTCATAAAATGTGTTACGGACAAATTTGCCACAAAAACATGGTTGACACGTTGCTAAATGTTTTCAAACAACCTGTCATAAAATTTCTTAGAAATTTCCAACAAATCGCATTTGTCACTAACTTTTGCAACAAAAATTGCACTTTCTTGTTATTTTCATAGTTGCCACAATTTTGTAAAAAAGTTTATAATATTTTTGAACTTTATAACAAGTTTGCCACAAAATCTAATATTTATTCGTTTTGCTACAAATTTACAACATTATTTGATTTTATAACTATTTTGTCAGAAATTTTTGGGAAATATTATGCTTGTTATTTTTTATTATAAAAATTTGCAAAAATTCATTGGCTAGATTTTTGGCCACATATACAAAATATACTGTTTATGCTAACAACTTAACAAGTATAAATTCAAAATATACTGTATACTAGTTATATAAAGTTGGTTGTCAAAATGTAATTTCCAAAAAAACTCACCTAGTAAAGGGGTAAAAAATGTAAAAAAGGTGGCAAAAATACAAACCCACAAAAACAATGATCATCAAATCCAAATTGGTAGCCAAAATGCAAAAATCATAAAAACAATAATGACCAAAATACAAAAAAAAATGAATTTCATAAAGTTTTCAAATTAATAGTATATAATTAATTTATGGTTGGTGCACCAAAAGCTACTCAACTTGTAATCAAGCGTTGAAGTTTTTAAACTTTTTTTTTTTAACGAAATATATTTATATTAAACATCAAAGAATTTACAACAAAGTGGCAGGTAAATGGGCAACAAGTTGTGCCGCCACCCCTTTTGAATGGAAAACCTAGCCTACTGAAGACAAAACCATGGCCCTTAGGTGTCGAAACATTGCTATGAATGACTCGCTGAACCCTGGTCAAGAACTTCACTGCCTCAGTGGCTAGGAAACCAAATGTGTCAAATGCTAATGGGATAAAAACATGTTGATTATCCAGGCAGACTTTCTCGTGTTTGGCGATCTTGCATGATTTCGCCTTTGACGCTGCCTGTCGTGCAACAAATCCATTGTCCCTGAGCGCAACCAAGGGGGACACTTCCGTAAGGTCCACACAAGCGTGTTTCCCCCCCTTCCAACCAAACACTAGAATATCAGCCGACCTTAAAGTAAATCTCCCCTCTACCGGATCTGTCAGAAAGTTCACAGGAGCCTCCTTTTTGGCCGAAATTCCTACTCGCTTAAGGATGTCACATAGGACATCCCTAACCAAATCATGTCTGTATTTGAAGCCCGATAACTCCTTGCAATAGACTGCATGATCGCCAAAAGCATCTAAACACATTTTGCGGCAAAGAGGACAAGGCTCATCAACTGGGAACAAAGGAATCATTAACAGGTACTTAAGGATAACCTGATATTCCAATGATGACATATGCTGCCCTAGTCCTTCAATGGGGATGACAGTTGATGCGTGTAATACTATATATAAAATTAATACTAAAAACACCTAAGTTTTAATATTTATAAAAACCTAGACAAACTACTAAATCACACACAACCGGCAGTGTACCGGTCAAATGTAATATAGCTTAAGTAAGTCCGGGTGTCGACCCACAGACTCTATATATTACGTATAATTAACTAAATTAAGACTCGACTAAAAGACACGAACTTTAATTAAAAGATTATTTAAGAAGGGGGGGTTTTACTAAAAATAGAAAAATACTAAAAATAGAAACAAGCACGAAAGACGAGATTGAAAATCAGTTAAATGAAGTAAATCACCTAGACTTGAATCCCCGTTATTTTAATCTTTGTTTGAAATGGAAATGTTTGCTATGGAACTGGATCTTAAAATATTCATTTACAGTCACCACTATTAGGACCCTCGACCCTTTTCAAGAAGACACCTACGGGTTTCTAGCAAGTTAAAACGAACACCAGTTTTTATAATTAAACGCCTTCACAGTTGTTCAATTGAATTATGACTAAGTGACTTTAACCGGAACCTAACCTCACAGCATAAATTCCAAAATCGGTTTAGAAATACTCGTTTGACTCAATAAGCAGGTTTGTTAATTTATGCCTAGTTAGACTTCTCACGAATATCTAATCCTAGCAATCAATCAAACAAGACTCATTGATTAATCTAATCCCCTCACGGTTACTTAGACGAGCTAGCACGTTTTCACAAGGTTGACCGACATTATCATTCCTATGGTTTTAGCATGCAATTAACCATAACACGTTCATAACACACAGTCGATGAATTGAATCAAATCCTATTCTATGACATAGACAATCAACAAGGATTCAATGGAATAATAATATTAGGCAACCCAATTCCAACACACATAATGCATCAAACTCATAAAAATCCAAACTTTTACTTAGAACATAAAATCCATAAACAAAACGTAATCCATAACAATCGCAAACATCAACAACGGTTCATCATATGTCTAGGTGGCTTTAAGAGCTTAGCCTAGCATGTTTATAACAAAAATAACGACAAAATTAGAGTTGCAAAACATGGTAGAAAGAACGAGAATTAAAGGATTAGATAAACCCGGAAGATGCAAGAAGCAATCCTTGAACCCACGCGATTCCGTCCTCTTGATTTCGTGTTCTTTATCTTCAAACAACCTTTTTCCAGCCCTTTTTCGTCCCCAAAATCGTCTCCAAAGTTGCATCAGAGGCTAGGGTTAGAGAATATGAGTTTATATAGCGAACCGGGCCAAAAAACGTCAAAACAATCTGCCGAAAACGCGTCACCGCGTCGCGCGGCGACGCAAGGGATTCATGGCCGCGCAGCGCGACCAAGTCAGGCCCAGCATCACCACACGCCGCGTCACGCGGCCAGGGCTGCTCCTGTCACCGCGTGGCGTGGTGAGCCACCCCCGTTGCTCGGTTTCGTTCGTTTCTTCGTTTACGCGTTCCGGTCCGCTCGTAACTCCGTTTCGCGTCCCGTTTTCGCCTACGGATTCGATTTTTCATGATCCATCCGTTTCTTTATCAACATGGGACCTACGAAACACAAAAACATCAGTTGTGCCAAAATTGATATATAAACGCTACCGAAACGACACAAAACGTAGACAAATACAACTAGGGATATATGTATAATTTGTACTCTATCAACAGTCAAAAAATATTGAGCCCGAGGAGCCTGGAGACATGCAACCACGGCTTTCTGACGGGGTGAAAGATCAAACCTCACTTCAAAACTTTTTTTCGATAGATCTTTTCATCAAAAATAACATTTGTTAACAGTAAAGTTTCTTACCTTTTAATTTGACACAACTTTCTTCTAAATTCATATGTTTGGTTCGCAACCCTCTTTTGGGTGGGTTTAGGTTACATATGACTAAAGGGTTGTTTTGTAGCATCTAAATAACCTCTGAATAACCGGTAAGAATCCACCTCTTAAAGGCTTAAAAATCTATTATAAGGAAAGTTTTAATATATGATGAATTGGGTGAGGTTTTACCATTCATAGACTACCTCTTAACCATCTAGCATTTTCTTATCACTTAATGGTTCAGAGGTTTTGAACTATTATGAGGTAAGCCTCTGAATGACCATTAAGAGGTTACCAAACACCCCCTAAATGTGTGTTTCATTACTTATGCAATTTCCCATTCTTTGTGTTTCATTTATGCAATCTTCTCATGTTTCTCTTGATTTCTATCCGGTTGTCGTCTTAACTAAGACGTATGTGGTGGCAGTTAGATTAGAGGGACGATAAAGAGGTTGATATACCGCTTTTGCTTTTATTTGTTTTCTCACTGGAGTTGGTTGTCTTTTGGGACGAATTGCCGGTGGTCAGAGAGGCGATTGACGATATACGTCTTCGTGATAATTTGAAGGTTAGTGTTTCTCTTGCTTTGGGTTGTTGGTGGTAGGTTGCTTTTCAGGGTTTATGTCGATGATCATGATGGTATTTTCGATTTGAGTTTTATACGATGATGTTGAGGTTGTAATAAAGCTATTGTTTGGATATAATCATACTATCATAGTGACATGATCGTTGTGTGGATGCCTACGTGAATTAGCAAGTTGTAGCAATGTACACTGGATATTTATTTTTATATCTAGAATAATGCTCTCATAAATGTTCTCTATTAAATAGTTATAATGTATTTCACAAAATCTAACTTAATTATATAATGAAATATAACATTTTCATGAATATAACCAAGAATTGCAAGTTGCACGACAAGAATGATAATGCAGCCTCGTCTAGGCCAACTAGCTTAATTTAGTCACCCAATATTGGTACAATGTTAGTGGAAAAGCTTCTTATGCATTTATTCGATTTGATAATTTTGTGTGTGTGAACTTTCATATTCAATGTGCACATTAGATAATAGTTTCTTGTGTAAAAAGTTGTTGAAAGAAAAACCTAACATTAATGATCGATTTTCTTCAATTGCATAATTAATAGTGATTTTTTTAACTAATTCATACGAGGCTACTCGATTTGCCTTATGTGATGCATCAGAATGATACTTTCATATACTGTTTGACGCATGAATTTAGAAATAAACCTTTATAGTTTATCACTTAATTACCATTAACAAATTTCATATTCATTTAGATGGTGAAAGTCTCAAGCAATTACATTACTTGTTAATATATTAAGCCTATAAAGTAAAAAAGAAAAGCATTACTCACATCTTACAATAATTTCTTAGGGACTCTAGATCATAAGCTGAGATCACTCGAAATCGATCGCTATGCACTCGCCCGAATGCAAACATTGGCTTGTTAGGTTATCCTTTGAGCGAGCCGTTGACTACTATTTAAAATAGAAATGAAAGTAAAAAAACAGGCATTGAGAAGGGGGCAATGATCTGGTTTTTTGCTATTGGCACAAGCATGTCGACAAGGTACTTATTAGATTGAATGTACTTCCGAATATATCTATTTTGCAGTATCCAAACTACTAGAAATCCAATCCATTTCATGAATAAAATGTGACCAATTATCCAACCAAAAAAACTGCTTGTTGCAAATAGCAAGGAAGCTATAAGTAATGCTACTATGAATCTCATGGAGAGTTCTATCCTGGCTCAGGATGAACGCTGGCGACATTCTTAACACATGCAAGTCGGCCGAGGAGTTATTGTCTATATCGTTGGCCTCTATGGTAGAATCAGTCGGGGGACCTGAGAGGCAGTGGTTTACCCTGCGGCGGATGTCAGCGGTTCGAGTCCGCTTATCTCCAACTCGTGAACTTAGCTGATACAAAACTATATGACAGCACAAAATTTTTCCGATCCGACCCTTGGTTGGTGGCCGAGTTTCCCTCTAGGATCAGACATATCATTAACGGAAGGTCCCAACTATTATGGGCAAGTGCACGTAGTATATACAATTGTATACCTTACTAAATTAGAAGGTCGGTTGTGGGAGGACCTACCACGTGTTGCTACGTGGCATTCTATTTTTCTGACTTTTAATATATTTACGATTTGAGTCCTCGTCTTTTAATAATTTTCATTTTAGTCCCTGATGAGCTCTCAACTTTTTCACTTAATCTACTTTGACATATAATACTACTTCAACATTTCCAATTTACCTGAGTTATCGTTTTGATCTTTAATTTTCATATTTCGTTGCCTTTTAATATATAACATATTACGACATTGTGCCGTGACCAGGGACGAAGAATTATAGAAACGGAGGAGGGTCACGGCCCCCCACTTTTTTCCGTCTGAAGCGTTGGTTTGTACGTTGGTCGGTAGTTGATTTTTTATATGTATATATATTTGGTTTGACCCCCTGAAACAAAGCGTTTTAAGATTTGGCCCCCGAAACAAAGTGTTTTAAGATTTGGCCCCTCTAGCGTCCAAATCCTGGCTTCGCCATTGGCCGTGACGTACAAGATTTGATACTTTTTCTTATCAACGCATTGACAAAGATACATACGCAAGACTCGGACGTGTGACCCAGCCGCTGCAACGCGCGGCCAGGTATAATATCTAGTTGTGTATTATTTCAAAGAATGGTATGAGTATGATAGAATTACCATTAAAATATATATATATATATATATGTATTAGAAAAAAATAACAATATTAATTGTATTAATTTGTATGTAAGAGTTAACTCATTTTATATGTGACAAGGAAAAACATATGAAGCTTATGAAGAAGGATCGATTGTGGAGCTCGATCAGTCGTGAAGAATATTAATTCATGCAAATACGTGACTATTTACGGAGTTCTAGTTTGTGCTACACAAATATTGCAAGTACTTTTTAGTAAAATAACTTGAATTAACTTATTTCAATATAGTTAAATTAATATGAATTTACGTACAAGCTTGACTTTGCTAATATTTATCCACCACTAAGTTTAATACCTCATGTGATACATATGGATTAAATAAAAGTATTTTAAAAAAAATTATAACCATTATAGTTAAAATATTTTTATGAAAGTATCATTAATCACTTAGTTTTAGCTTTATCAATTCTACTAGGTTAACACCCGTGTGTTCACACGGGGTTAAACATTAAAGAAAATGTATATACTAAAGGAATAACAATTAACAAACATATCATAAACGCGCAAAGTAATGCAAATTAAAACTCGAAAAAACTGAATTTATTTATTAAAAAGAAAAAACCGAATTTTAGTAATTTAAAGGTAAAGTTGTTTAGTGATAAAATAATTAAGTGATGCACTTTTTTTATTATTACAATAATTGTTTTTGATATATGAATTACAAATGTTTTGTAATAAAGGAGTGAGAAAATCTAAACTAATAGACTTATTTTTGGAAGGGTATTAAAATAAATCTTAAATTGTTTAAAGAAATACTACTGTATTTTTGGAAAGTTCATGAAATACTTAATGAGGATGCATCAGGAGGCGACATGTGGCGCAATGTGGTAACATGGGTTAGCGATTTATTAGAAGAGGAGATTACTTATTTTTCTCTCTCTCAAATTTCATTTCATAAACAGATAGAATCTTTGTTTTTTTGAAAACAGTTTGACTCGTGCTTAGACTAACAATTTGACTTACAAGTTACATCACATCATTAGGTGTTATCTTGAACAAATTGTGCCGGTATTTATAAAATTTTTAGTTATCTTAAAATATTGAATTAATATCAAGATGTGTTTCATTATATGATAAACTTAACAGTGGCGGCTCAACGGTTTTTAGGGCACAAGACGAAAAAAAATCCAGGGTCTTTTTCCAGAAACAATTTGGTGTAGGTCTCCATAACTTAGTTTGGTTGAGGAGTGGGGAGGGGGTGTTATCAGGGCCGGTCCTACGTCATACTAACTTTCAGCGGGCCCGGGGCAAAAAAAAATTTTGGGCCTTAAAGTGTGTCACTAATAAATAACTTGTAACAAAGTATAATAATTGGCAAAAATATTTATATAAGACGGAGATAATTGTCATAACAATAAATAAAGCAAAAGTATTGTAGCCGAATGTTTTAGTTTACATACCTAATCGAACCGGACCGCTCTCTTAGCATTTTTTTAGGCAAAGTTCTCGATCAAGTCTTGATAGTTCATACCCTCTAATATATCATTTTCAATTGCTATCATCGTCAACCCATTAAGTCTTTTTTGGGACATTATAGACCTCAAGTAGACATCAAGTGTGTCAATGTGTGAAGAAAAGTTTTTTTTTAGGTTGTGAGTAATTGGGTTAAATGGGTTGCTGTAAATGTTACTTTGGGATTTAACATTATTGTTAAATAGTTAATTATATAAAAAAAATTTAATTTTTTTTCGGGACCCGAGAGACCGGGCCCCGGGGCGGTCGCCCGCCTCGCCCCACCCAAGGGCCGGCCCTGGGTGTTATGAACTGAAATGGGTTGAGTCGAAAGCCATAAGAAGTGTTTTTTTCTTATTATAGCTTATATTCTGTTAGTAATTTGCTCTATTTTTTAATCCAAGCAATGGCATCTTAGTTTCATATATAGCTAGTTATAACACTCATTTTACCCAAAGAAACAAAGAATAAGAATATAACTTCAAGTTATATGCATTGTCATACAGGCACAACAATTTCAATTGGAATCGATGGTTTTGTAATATTAAGGCATACCCGTGTATCGGGTTTAGAGTTAGTTACTTAGCTATATTATAACTAAAAGTTAATTAAAATCTTATGTTTAAGTATTAAATCCTATTAAAAAAGTTAAGTTTTAATTTTTATTGGATAGAAAATAGTAATAATAAACTAAAAGATGTAAAATACTAATTCGAATATTTAACATGACTTTTAGTTTTGAACCATAAATTCAATTTGCTGTATAGTTTACAACACTCATGTATACATAAATTCTAAAAAGAAAATTAAGATGCTCTAGTTTGTTGCCACTAAAATTTGTTACTCATTTTAAAAAAGACCTTATGAAAAAGAAACGCCCAGCGAATAAAAGTCTGTATATAAGACCACACATGAAAGTGTTACCATTAAACTACATTTAATTCCATTTATTTCTATCAGGCACATGCATGTTATATATAATGAAACACATTATAAAATAGGGTCTAAATAAAAGTTGTGGCCTTAGGCAATAACCTATATTGTTTCAATATTAAAGAGCCGCCCTTGGGATCAATAAGTTAAGCAATTGCAATTTGCACAACAAAAATAATGTTGTAACATCATCAAAAACCAATCACCTATATAATTCAGTGACCGAATTGAATTGAACACTCTTTCCATGCTAATTAACTAATAGAAGCTTCTTATGCATATATAAGATCATTTATATTAGTTTCTGGTATTTAAAAGTCGTCGAAGACAAACACAACATTAATGACTATGTCCGGTTATACATGCATGTAATAACTTTCAACTATATTGATGTCACCATCGTTTTCATTTTGTCAAACTACTTGTTGATCTCTTAAATGGCATGTGGATATGTATGTCCTAGAAAACTTAAGGTAGTGCACAAGATTTTGCTATTTTATATTTGATATGATGATATGATAGGATATATATATTTGATCTCTTAAAGTTTATTATATATATATATATATAAATATTGCGAGAAGAAAAAGAAATTGCTAAATTCTTCATTTTTTCAACCAAAAACGTTTTTAACTTACAAAACAATGATAGAAATGCAACATTTATTCATTACCTTTGATATTCAATTAATAAAATTTAATAAATTTCGTTTATTTGTTAAACCTACACATGTGGAAGTCATGTGTAGGTTAGGTTACTTACACATAACCTACACGTGTGTAGGTAAATTTAAAACGCCAAAAATACATACGTAAAAAATATTTTAATGATTTTTTTTAGTTTATACCTTACACATTTGTATGTAGGAAGTGAATTTATTTAAAAAAAATTAAACAAATAAAAAGTTTTTTTAGTGATTTAGGTTTCTTCTTTTTCTTCTCGCAATATATGAGTCTTCTCAAATGAACCTCCACCTATATATATATATATATATATATATATAGAGGAGGGATTTTCTACAAAGGCAAAAAACTCTAAAAAGGCTAAGAAGTAATCTGGGACGTCGGATCATGGTGTTTAACGGCCCAGATGGACGCGGTGGCATTTTTGTAATTATTTTGATGTTTTGGTTATGCGCGAGATGGAACCGGGGGTAGATTTGTCAATGTGCGTTTTAAACACCATGTGTATAAAAAAAACCATGCATACGACTGACTGTATAAAAAAACACCACCCAGCTGAAAAAATTAACTAATAAAAAACGTCATAACTTACCTACAACAGAGTAAACACCGAAGTCGAATGAAAACGTCATAACAATGATTAATACGTCAAAAACACGCCATACATGATCGGATGTTCGTAATTAATAAACGAAAACGTCAAAAACATTGATCGGACGTTCGTAATTAGTAAACGAAAACGTCAAAAACAAACAAAAACATTATCACTTTCAGTATTCGCCATAGATGGATGATTATGGATTCAAAATTAAAAACGAAAAACGTCTAAAAAACGCCATCATGATCGGATGTTCGTAATTAATAAATGTCAAAAAACGCTATAACTGAACATCGTGCAGATACCGGGATTTCCAAATAAACACCATACGTATAAAAAGACGAATATGCCCCTCCGTGTTTTTTCCTCATCATGGACACGTGTTTGTTTTTTAATGCTTCCTACACTTCTTAGAGTTTTAAGCCTTTTTAGAAAATCCTCAATATATATATATATATATATATATATATAAAGTTTATAAGAAAGTGGTTGTGGTGTTATATATATATGATCATACGTACACCAAAGTAACAGAACGTTACTTTGGTACGTAGTTGTAGTCTGTGATTACACAAACAAAAGTATCTTTAATTACCTTTATACAATTATTATAATTACAATATAAAATGAGGACGGGTGTGTACCCATGCCACATGTTGGAGCGACAACATTAAGATTATGACTTTGTTACCCGCGTTACGATTAAGATATTAACGTATGGTGTGCGCATAATGTTATGTGTTTATGACTTCATTATATGCAATCATGTGATCAAACATGCATAGATGAAACATTTATAATGTCTCGCACATTATGGTTAAATACGTAAACAAAACGGCCTAGCAACTCAAAATCAAAATAGTAATCGATACTAATAAAATTGCAATTTTTTTTTGACAAACAAGTTGTTACAATATAGTCGTAATAAAGCACTGGCAAATTTTCTAAAAAAACATATTGTAGGAAAAGAAAAGCTGTAGCAAATTTATTTTTGACAATAATGAATGAAAAATGAATGAAAAAGACCTCATTTTCATTTCATCATCACCCCATGTTTTTTTTTCATTTCTTCAATAAATGGAATAATTTTTTTAATTTATGACTAAAGTCATGACCCACCCTAAAATCATATTGTAGGAAAAAAAAACCGTAGCAAATTTTAAAATATTTACCAAAATAGTGTACTTTTTGATTTCTCACTCTTATTCTTATTGAAGACTTTACAAATATACTTTTTCTAAATGTTTTTTTTAATTCTTTTAATTTACCATCCTACTACTCTTATTTTTTAATTTACATGAAAACAACAATTCTTTTATAAAAGGGTTATTGGATTATAATACTTCCAACTATTGGGTATTGACCGCTGTCACTCCCAACTAAAATAATCACTCCCAACTATGTGGTATTGGCCGTTGTCACTCCCGTCTAAAAAACACTAACTCCGTTAGTGTTTGGGTCAAAAGTGTCACTTTGCAAACTTTAAGGGAAAATTTTATTTTTGTTTAAGACATATATATTTCACCACTACCATCCACCACCCTCACCACCACCAACTCCGGCGACTTTCCGACGACTCCGGTCACCACCACCAACTTCCGATCGGAGTCGCCGGAAATTCACCGGAGATGGTGGTGGTGACCGGAGTCACCGGAAAGTCGCCGGAGTTGGTGGTGGTGACCGGAGTTTGTGGTGGTGAGGGTGGTAGGTGGTAGTGGTGAAATATATATGTATTAAACAAAAATAAAAATTCCCCTCAAGTTTGCAAAGTGACACTTTTGACCCAAACACTAACGGAGTTAGTGTTTTATAACGACGGGAGTGACAGCGGCCAATACCCCATAGTTGGAAGTGATAATTTTAGTTAAGAGTGATAATGACCAATACCTCATAGTTAAGAGTATTAAATCCAATAACTCTTTACAAAATAGCACAAGCAATTGTTTGTCCAAACTCCCACGTTAGAAATTATTTGTTTCACACTCTTTCTCATAGCACACATCTTACTTGCGTAGTAAATCTTTTAATTTGAAGTGCAGTAAACATTGTGAAACAAGTTTTGATGCGAAGATAAAAATTTATAAAAAATCGGAAAAAGTGGTTTCTAGATTTTTTAAGTATTAAATTAGAATATCATAGACTCTACAAAATAATGTCGGATCCTCCCATGTTTTTTTTCACATTGTCATTTGTGAGTTGTGAGTCGCACATGCACAATGTAAAACCACAACTCACAATCATTTAGTTTAAAAGTACATATGATGCCTTAGAGAAAAAAAAATCAAAAATTTATCACATTCTCTATCGCTGTCTCGAGGACATATATCTTTTTTTAGAATGCCGGTTGGTGTAACGGTCTATGATTGAAGCACTCAGAGATGCTAGAATCAAGATCGAAACCCCGCCTCTAACACCAATAGGTGTTTTTCGTCGGCATTGAGGATCTCTCATTACTGCGTACGCAGCGGATGCTCATCACAACCCTCCTCACGGTGAAGTTGATCGGAGTCGAAACTCGTCAACCAACTGTTCCAGAGAAAAACCGGGCATGAACCTTTAACCATGCGACATAAAATCAATTAAAATCCTTAGGCTCAGACACGAAGCCGAGTGGTAGTCAGGGACGTACTTCATTTCAAATATCTACCAAAAGTGACACTAGTAGAAATTGAACTTTAGTCTTCAATAAAAAACTCAAATCATCTTACCACTAGACTACAAATCTCTTTCACGTTTCTCTCCTCCCTCTCTTACACCATTGTAGTATTGAGATCATAAACACATTGATCACTAATGCTTTTCTCTTTTAAGGAGCAACACCTGTGTTTTTTAAGAAATAATAATTATATTCTGCGTGTGTAAAAATAAACTATATCTATATAGTTGTGATTTTTGAAGTATACCATCTTGCTAGATTTAATATTTAAATAAAGGGGTAACTTTGTAAAAACATAACCAAGTTTCAATTTTGTTCTAATTAAGTCACTCAAGTTTAAAAATTGTTCCAATTAGGTCACTCACCTTCATATTTTATTCAAATTAGAGGTTTTAACATGTTGTTTTCACATGTTTTTCTTTACGTTTCAGTTAGAAATTATTTTTTACATTTTTTTATGCTAATGTGAAGCGGTAATGTGAATTGTAGATTTATTTTTTTATTTTTTATTATAATTAACATATTTTTAATTTTTTTAATATAATTACATATATTAAATATTCCGACCCCCACATTCTATCCCTAATTCCTTTCTTGACACAAACAAAATCCAACAATTGCTCTATTTGAAGGTTTAGTCATCCAATTCAAGTAAAATATGCTTGAGTGACCTAATTAGAACAAAACTGAAACTTGGTTATGTTTCTATGACATTTTCCCTTATAATTGTTAAATGACCATCTTATATAGTGACGTGCATGGTCAACGGTCTAACTGCAATGACATGGCAAAACCAGTACATGACGCGTAGAATTAATTGTCATCCCCGTTGACAAAAGTTGTGACACAAATTTAGGTTCTCGTATTGAACGTTTGACATTGATTTTTCACAGTAGTATAAAATTATGCTACAATAGTACATGCAAGTCACTATTAAATAATACTAACTAGTTTTTTGTCAGGGTTACGCGATGCGAAGGGCTGGAGGCAGTGACGGATCTAGAAAAATTAATCAGGAGGTGTCAAAAAAATTGGTAGTATATAATTTTTTTTCCTATCGATGAAATCCTTAGGAAGATAATCCAAATCAATGAATCTAGCACACGATGATGATGCTTTTCGCATGAAAAATCTCTCCTTGACCGGTATATAGTATATAACAAATATATAATTCACTATATGGTATAAGAAACTTGACTTTGATTTGGCGTGTAAGAATAGAAACACAACCCAAAAAATCAAATGCCCTACATCAAACAAATATACTACGAGTAAGAACTGAAACACAACCCGATCTAGTTCTCAATTTTTGTGTGTGATTTTTTTATCGAGTCGATGAGTTATGTGACGTGATTTTGAGTGAGTTCTGTGATTTTGAAATCTGATTCCTGATCGTTAAACAAAAACGTGTAGACTTGTGCAGAACCTAGAATTAGACTTTTGTTTATTAGGTCATGAGTGTTTGGCAATGGATGCCTTATTATGTTTTTGAGTGTCACTTTAAATTGTATTAAAGTTTTACCAATACTGTATTACCTAAATTTCAAATGAGGGGATGCACAACTCCCCCCTCCCCAAAGCTTCAATCCGTCTATGGCTGGAGGCGGGGCTTAGCTCGTAGACGTATCAGGAGATGTAGTATTATGTCTCACACCTTATAATCTAAAGTCGCTAAAGTAATTTAAAAATACAAATAGAAAAAGAAAAGAAAGTAAAAGTTAAAAGATTTGAACCCTTGAACTCAACTAAAAGAAAACAAGCCCCTAACCAACTACATGTGTAAAAATCAGGTTTGGGCTCAACCCGAACTGGGTTTTAGCCCAACCCGCTTTTGGTCACCAAAAAACCTGGTTTTTGACCAAACTGGTTCGGGTCGGGTTGGGTTTTTAAGGGATTAAAAATCCGGTTTTTGAAATCGGTTATATTAACAGTGACGGATCCAGGAATTTTTGTCAGTGGGTTCACAATTTTTAGGTGCTTAATTTTTAATGAAATCATACCAAAAATTCGGGTTAATTTAACGGTTCGGATCGGGTTACTGGGTTAGGTTCATCACATAATAACAATGTGATACAATAAGTCAATATTAAACTTTGGAAACTGAAATGATATGAGAAGATTTCACGATTTGGAGCCCAAAAAGATCAAAAATCCATTAAAAAAGAATTCTTATAAAATGTAAGTAGAAAGACTAGAACTTGTGACCTTTTATAGCCTAACAACATTAAATTCCAACTCATCTAGGAGAAATTTATTAGTTGAATCCACTCCTAATTATCTATATGGGTTCACTTCAAAATTTTCTATGGGTTCACTCCGAAACTTTTTATATAGTTTATGTTAAAATTCTGAAACGCGGTGGGTTCCCGTGAACCCATTACTTACACATTGGATCCGTCCATGGTTATATAGGGTCGGGTTGGGTCAAAAAACTAGTAAAAAAAGTGATTTTACACCGGGTTAGACCGGGTCGGGTACAAACCGAGTTTTATATAGTACATAAAAATCGATCTCAAACCGGCGGGTTTTAAAAAACCTAAACCGGGTTCTATGATACCGGGTTGAAACAGGTTCGTGTCCGGGTCAGGTTGGGAAACCGGGTTTTCTTACACCTCTATAACCAACCCACCGCAAATCATTTTGATAGGTTTTATAATATAACTAATCTAGTTGGATTAGTAAGACAAAAAAAACTTGAGGCCTATGAGGATTCAAAACCCTTACCTCAAGTTTACAAGAAAGAGACGCCCAAAATAGTCGAACGAGCCCTCACATGTTTAATAGTTTCCAACTATAACCTACTTAACCAAAACATAAACAAAAATAAACTTTTTTCATCAAGTGCGAACGTGAAGCGTGTCATGACGGCTAGTCTCACAACAAAACCGACCATCAAACTTAAGCGTGTAAACAGAATCAAAATTATATATTATTTAACATATAATTCTATCACTTTCTTTGTATACGTTAAATTAATTATTTAATCATATACTCATTCGTGTACTTCAACTAATTTATTTTTGTCACATTGTATCTAAATCTTCAACTAATATAGTTTGCGAGAGTACACCGTTTTCTTAGACAAATTTGACTTATTCTGAATACTAATATCATGAATTACTTTACTGACTATTAAAATGAAAATACTTTCTTGTAGGAGAGAAACAAGTTATAAAATAAGAAATAACCATTAATTGCTACAAACCAATATCTAACAACTGTCATTTCCTGAACTTTAATACCAGAACAAGCCTACCGCCAGAAGATAAATATTATATTTGTTTTTCTTAAAAAATTGATTTTATTGATATTAACTTTGTTATATTGACTGATATGAATTACTCATAACTTAAAAAAATTATGTGACATTCTCAACTTGTAAATATGTTTCATATAGTGGTCTGTCGTTAAAGTTAAGTTAACGTTGTTAAGTTTTTTCGAATTTCAATTTGATGTTTTAAGGTTTTTGATCGGGAAGAGAATACGAGTCAACTGATTTAAAAGATACCTTGAACGGAGGTTGTAAATGATGAAATTTAATATTTGATTGAAGCACTGTTAGGTTAAGCATCAGATTGAAGAACTTTTCGTCGTTTAGAGCACCAGTTGAAGATAAGTTTTATATCAGTTAACTCGTACTCTCCTACCGATCAAAATCCATAAACAACAGTGTGAATTCCAGGGTTTTGAATTTGGGATTTGGGGGTTTCTTGTTAAACGTCTAAAAATATATAAACTAGTTTATTCGTAACGATAGCAATTGTAATAATAATTATTTTTGATAACCGATAGAAACATACTTTATTATTATATTTTCAATAACAATTTATATAATGTAAAAAAAATATGATATATTTGTTAGAAATACTTTAACACAGTTCTAAAGTATATAAAATCCATATAAAAGTCTTATTTGTATAATCTGTCATTTATAAAGCTTTGTATATGTCTTATAAGTATTTTAAATACATTTTCATAGTATTTTAAAGTATTAAAGTACTAGTAGTAATTTGATTAATAAAACTAAGTTTATAAAAATCATGGTCTTGATATATTTTATAAGATTTTATCATTGTTATAACATGTATAGTATAGTATTAGCATTAGTTTCATAGAATAGATAGTAAAAAGGGTTAATAATATCTCCTCTTCTAATAATTTGCTAAGGCATGCCTCCACACAATGCCACTTGTCACCACCATATTCATCCTCACATTTTTTCATATTTAGCATACTTTATTTGATGTTTTGCTATTACTAATTTTTTCATTATAAAACAATAAAAATACTTTTTTCGATCAACCCCTGTGAGTACCCACAGGATCTAACCTAGTGGTTTAATAAAAAGAAAAAGAACATATGCGTCCCTGATTCGAACCCGAGACCTTTTGTATATAACCAAAGAACATTATTAACCAGACGCACTGTGAAGTAGTTTTGTTTAAAATTTGTTTAGAAATTGTTTTCTTTGTATTCAATACATAAATCCTAATTTACATAAACCCTAGAACAAAAATTCAGAAATTACATCGGATTGAAGCATTGAAATGAACTAGTAATGTGTAAATGGTTGTTTAACCTTAAGGATGGTGATACATTAGACAATCCAAGATATAAAGCAAGATTAGTGGCTAAAGGATATACACAAAAGTCAAGTGTGAACTACACATAGATATTCTCTCATGTTGTTAAGCACACCTTAATTAGAATCATATTATCCATTTGTGCTATTAATGATTAGAATTAGGAAAATTAAAAGTTAAAACAACTTTTATAAATGGGTATCTTGATGAGCAAATTTACATGAGATAGCCAAAGGGGTTTGAAGAAGTTTGCAAGGAAAACAAATGTTTGTTACAAAGATCATTGTATGGACTAAAATGATCTTTTAGACAATGGTATAAAAGGTTTGATGAGTGCTTTTTATCTAAGGGATTCAACAAAAGTCTTTATGATAGTTATGTGTATCATAAAAGATATAAAGCTGGTGAATTTGTACGTATACCTCTTACTCTATATTGATGATATGTTGATTGCATGTAAATATAAAAGGAGGATTGATGAAACCAAACAACTCTTAATGCAAGAGTTTGACAAAAGAAGCTTGGGAATGCTAAGAAGATTATGGGGATGGAGATTACTAGAAACAAAATTAAAGTCTTAAACAACTTATTTTAACTCAAAGATCTTATCTTGTCAAAGTGTTAAAGACTTATAATTGAGGAGTATACAAATGTAAACACTCAATTAACACCCTATATATTTTAAGTTGGAATATGGATGAGGTTCCTAATTAATGCTAATGAAGCTTTGTGTATCTTATGTATGCACTAGGTCAGATATCAGATATGATATAAGTTTGGTAAGTTGGTTCTTAGCAAACCTTGGTAAGAATCATTGGAACGTTGTTAAATGGCTGCTAAGATATCTTAACGATTCAAGATAAATTGGTTTGGTTTATGGTGCTGCAATAGATCAAGAACAAACTGTTAAAGGGTATGTGGATTCTGATTATCCAAAGATCCTGATAGAGGTAGATCAATCACAGGTTATGCTTTTAAGGTGATGATTAATCTAGTGAGTTGTAAGGCTATATTTTAGAAAGTTGGAACTCTTTCTACAACCCAACCGAGGCAGAATACATTGCTTTAATAGAAGCAATGAAAAAGGCATT
Source organism: Tagetes erecta (assembly GCA_030867185.1). Classification (NCBI taxonomy): domain Eukaryota; kingdom Viridiplantae; phylum Streptophyta; class Magnoliopsida; order Asterales; family Asteraceae; genus Tagetes; species Tagetes erecta. The sequence goes on from CM061494.1 coordinate 14,166,043, forward strand.
ATGGCTTAAAAGATCGAATGACTATTGATATGAGGTTGAAGTTGTCAAGATCAGTGGTACATTGTGATAATCAGTGTCCTATTCAATTGGCTAAAAATAATGTGTTTCATGAACAAACCAAAAACATAAAGGTGGTTCAAGTTAATACAGATGATAACCCAACAAACATGTTTACCGTCTTAATTTGCCTGGCCGGATTGAAGTTTATATTTTTGCATAAAGGCAAGGCATCAAGGTACGTTGGACAGAAGAGTTGATCAAGTTGATTTCAAGGCGGAGAATTTATGATATGAAAGTCAACCTTAGTAAACGGTCCATAGAAGTCATTGTTTACATTAAAGTCAAGATATTAGTTTTAGTTTTAGTATTTCGTTGTTAATAAAGTGTAAGGGTTATTAAAACAACATGTGCGCTTGAAAAGTATCAGAAAACTAAACAGCCCTAGTGTCATTCACATGGCATTTAATAAGGTTTTATGAATACATTCAATCAAATTGCACAACAAATGACTTAATAATTTAGCATATGCTTGTTTCAGTTTAGTAGACGTTGCTTTCTTCATAACAACAAATATAGTATCTTAATCACATAGATCACTAATATTCCTAGATTTTAGAGGCAGAAAAAAAACATGATGAGTTTAAATAATGATACAATTCAACTAAAAAACTTAACAAATTCTGGTATGTAAGGAACAATAAATAGGAATTGAAGTGAGCTGCTAACCTTTATAGAAGTTATGTGGGTCAAAACTAGAAGTTGGCCATTAGGCTATAAATGAAATGGGTGGAGTGGGTTAAGTTGTCGATTATCTACTTTTATTCAAATGTTTACAACCTCCTAAATCAATTTATTCAAACATATTAGATTTATAGTTCAATTTTGTTGCTTATTTATTAGAATAGGTAGATAGTAAATTAAATCAAGTTTGCTTACCTGACATTCTTTGAGAGTTTATTTCACAATAATAAATTTATATTTAATATATATATATATATATATATATATAATATAATAACATTAATTACATTTTGCTCCCCTGATATTTAGGTGAATCTTGAATAATTTAAGAGTAGTTACATTTTTAACCCTATCATACTAGAGGTGTGTATGGATTGGTTTATATTTGATATGATATAAAAATAAAACTAAGGGATAAAGTTATTAATAGTCCAATTAAATACCTCAGTATTTTTTAAGTATACATAACTTTTCTATATGACTTTATTTAAAAAAACTACACTATATAACTGAGCTTTTAATTCTCTTAAATTTGAGTATATAATGTTGTTATATTAGCAAAACATTTTTTTAAAATAAATTTTATGTTCTGGTTTATCACGGTTTTGTCTTAAAACTTATTGAAGTCGTTAGTGTCCCCATGAATATTTTTAGAATCACCACTTGAGTGTTATGTTCCTGAGCATAGCGCAAACATTAAACTAATGCATTAATAAACATTAAATATTTACAAACTAGAACGATTTATATAGTATTTATGTCAAATGTAAACCGTGCCTTAAAATGTTAATTAATCATTAAATCATATCTTAGCCGCTCATTATTTTCTATAATATTATATTGCTAAAGGGCAAGAAGAAAATGTTTTCATTTCTCCATCAGAAGAAACTCACATCAAGTGAGACTTGAACTTAAGACATCCTCATTTTATAAAGTCTTGGTTGTTCATCTCAACGACATGGCTTGAGGTTCATTAACATGATTCGTATATACATATTTTTAAAATAAAAATGGATTATATCCGTATAGAAAACTAGCGGAACATTAGCAAGAAAACATTTTGTATATAAAAATAGATTTATAATGCCATAAGAATTTAACTACAAATTAGTTAAGGAAATTTGATAACATATATATGTATTAAACCTAGTTCCATGTAATAGAAAGGTTAGATTCCATGTTAAAAAGCTTTAATTTCAAATATTAAATGTATTTTGAGAACTAACTTTTAAGTGTCTAAACTTCATGTTAACTTTGAAGGTTGAATAACAAAATGAAAATTTAGGCTACATGCATGATGTGTTTTTCATGAAAAAACAACGTAAAGCCATTGTGCCGATTGCCAAATCCTTAACTTGGTTGAAAAATATACGAATTTTAAAACTTTTATAAAACTAACACTTAGTTTATTTCATTTGAAGTCTATGATATATATCAATGATACCAAGCTTGGTATAATGTATAGTCCTCGTAAATGCATAACTGTAGTTAAACAATTTGGCTCTGAAAGAAAGAGTTAGAGTGAACAACGCCTTTATTATGAGGAAATCCGAAAGCTTCGCTCTTAAGCGCACACTAGATGAAGACAAACCAAGCTTTAAACTTGGTCATTGTATTTCATTTCTTGTTGTGCCAACCAACTATTGTTTAAAAAAGTAAACAATGATTTGAACTAAAGAACATTGACACATTATCATTTCAATAACTAATATTTATTTTTTTTCCTTTAACGGAATTTTTTTTCTCTATAATTTCAGACTCATAAATACTATTTTAAAAGTATAAAGTTAAAAATAAAACTTGGAACGTATTTAATGTTTCATGATTCAATGTTTGTGACCAATTCTGACTAAGCTATTATTATCTAAAGCTGTCATTGGCCCAACTTGTTGGTTCATGTCCAATAAGTGTCTGCACACTTCATAAGTTACGTGACAAGTAAAACCATCGAATCGGCAAACTGCTAAAGTACTTATAAACTGGAAACACACTTCAAGTAACTGACCTTGAATCAGACTTATTCTAGACAACAGGCCTAGGCCCAAACACATTAACTTGGGAAAGTGCAGATGATGTTCATGGTCCAACAATAATGGTTTTTGAGTCGTACTTGAGCCAAATTGTTAGTAACCATTTTTTAGAATTAAAGCCTAAGAAGTAAGAAGTAGGGCCATGGAGCTAGTGATGTCCAATTAAGGGTGTTCATTATTCGAATATGATACGTATTATTTGAAATTCGATTCGAATAAAATTCAATTAAAGCCACTCGAAATTGACTTTCGGTCATTCGAATTCGATTCGAATAATATTGTCGAATGTGAATCGAATACGAAAATGATTTTCAGTATTTGCATTCGATTCGCCCAATTAGAATAAGAAATAAATATATTTTTAAAACATATTTTAGATATATCTAATTAATTATTTATATATGAATATGATATAAATTGGACTTGAAGTAAAGTTAAAAATGTACAAACTCAACCCATTACCCAATCTCAATTGTTGTTTCTGCAGATGGACATGATTTGACATTGTGACCGAAAGTTAAAAATGTTTAAATTCGAATGCGAATCGAATTCGAATGACCGAAAGTCGATTTCGAATTGCCTTAATCGAATTCAATTCAAATTGAATTTCGAATAATTCGAATGGTATTTGAATAATGAACGAACACAATTTGGCTGGTAAAACAAAATTGAAAACCACAAATGCGATTCAATTCAATCTCTAAAAATATATATAGCCAGCCACTATGTAATTCAATTCAAACTCTAAAAACATCATGTACACCTATGCGTCAAATGATTCAAAGCCCATCAAACTCCTTTACAAAAAGAGAAAAAAAAAAGTGCAAAAAAGAAAGATATATAATTAAAAACAACCTTTTTTCAAGACCTTATTGCAACCTTTGCTTCTTTTCAACCGGACCAAAGTAACAACTTGCTATCATCCTCTCTTGACAATTACTAGAATTTACATCATTAAAACTCAACATATTTTCACCACCAATCATCTGATCATTCTGATTACCATTACCGAACCACCGCGGTGACGACAACTTCCCCAAACCGTAAGGTGGATTAGTTGCGTATAGCGTTTGCAAAACCGAACCCGCTTCTATAACAGCTTTAAGTAAACTTCCCCTTTGTGGCAAAGCCTTTCCTTTGATCATACTCTCCATCATCAAAGCCACATGATTCGCTTCTAGCGGACTATTCATTGCATCAAAACCGCCATGCAACATCCGATAATCTTGAACAAATGAATTAGTGTTTGTGTTGATATTAGAGAAGTCAAGTGAATTTACAGGTGATGATGAAGAGTGATAGTATGCATCCGAAAGACTATTCGATTCTGCAAAACTTGAGTTGGCTTTCGCCGGTTTGATCAAAGGGTGTGGGATCATAGAATTGTTTATAGATATTGGCATAATCTTGTTGAGTAGTTTGTGTATTTGATCTCTTGCTTCATCTCTTTCTTGACAAACAAGTTTTAAGAGGTGTAACAGTTGTTTAAGTGATTCAGTGTTCTTGCTAATTTCTTCATTTGCTTTTGCTTTTACTGCCTCAAGTTCAAGTGAAGTGTAATGAATCTTCAGCTTCAGTTCATCATTGCTCTACAATTTGGATAAATTAAGCACAAAATTAAAGATTAAATAGATTATATATATATTGCAAGAATATTGTTATAGTTTGATTGACCAATGTTAGGGTATCAAAAATCAACTTTAGTAAGAAAATAGGTTAGAACATATATATATAATTTAATCTTTGTTTGATTTAATTCACTCAATAACGGTAGAGAGAATTTTTTTCTTATATATCTTCATCAATATCAAGAAGATATATTGATCATAGAACTATGAGTGGAAAAAAGTAAGTTAACATTTTAAAATATGGACAAAATAATGTGAAATATTATATATTGTACGTCTTGATCAGTTACTAAACAAATTAATCATGTATTTTTAAAAGTATATATAGACAAATTAACTAGTGAAAACTATTATATTATATGTAATGACTATATATATTAAACTTAACGGATGTCACGGACAATTTTATCGAAAATTAATCTATCGATAAATTAAGTGATTAGTGACGAGAAGCCGCCGGTGATAGATGATCGTTCATCTGAATTTTTCGTTGGTGCGTAGAATTAGAAACATTATTTCAATGTTTGGCAGATAATTTTTGTGTATTAAACGCTAGAGTAACTTACCATCACTTATACAAAAACAATTTTATAATAAAGAATTGAATATAAAGTAAAAAAACTTGTTTTTTCAGAATTAATTAACCTAGTGAAAACATGCATACAAGTTTCTAATAATTTTTAAAAAAAATCCATTGAGAAAAAATTATATTGATCTTGCAAATGTGATTATCTCACCAGGAATTAAACATTACATACACTAAAGTGTGTGTTTTCATACACACAAAATCAATTCAAGATCTTAATTAGATCTTGACATTTAGAGGATGATTTGAAAAACAAGACGAAATTCATAATTTTAGATGTGGTGTTCAACTCTTTTATGAAGAAGAAAGAAAAAAAGTTAGAGGATATATATATTAAACAAATAAAACCTAAATTAGATGAATTAATCACTTTAGATCTAAATTCAAGAAATGCAAACGTTGATGTTATAGTAAGACCATCGATCAAGCTCCAAAGGCGTTCATGATGTGGAAAAAAGAGAAAATAAAACGAGGGAACATGGAAAAATTAAAAAGACGCATTCTGAAATTTCTCTGTAAAAACACGCCTTATATCGGATTGAAGATAGTCTTCGAATTAATTAAAAAAATTAAGCTAAATGAATGATGACCAACCTCTTGATGACTCCATAAGTATGCCATTTCTTCCATTAATTTATTTTTCTTTTTGTGTTTGTGTCGACTTCAAAGAACACAAAGGAAAAGGGGAGGTGAAGAGAGTAGCATTGGAGTATCTTATAGAACACACTTGACAAAAAGACAAAGAGAGACATCATTATATATTTAAACATTTATAAATTAATTAAGGAATAAATGGGTTGTAGCCTGTAGGGCATCTGTTAAATTACAGTTAGGAAAAATCAAAGTTTAAATATGAATTATCATGATGTGCAATATTCATTAATTAACTAATGTGTTACGATAATATGCATGCAATATATGTCATAAAATATGAATTATATATAATCTATCTAATAAATCAAACTTTTAGGGGGCAATTTTTGGAGGGATTTTTTTTTCTATAATAGGAAGTTTGGGAGGTAAAATTTAGCTAAATTTTTCACCATGCAAGTTGATGGAGCCAACTCCTTAAATGTTATATATTTACAAATTGTTAAATATAATGGTTATAATTTCTTTATAAATATTACTATTTAACCCGTGTGTAACACACGGGTATTAAACCTAGTTTCATATAATACGTACGCACAGCTTTTATATAACATCTAAAAATTCTACGCGTTGGCCACTTACATATAAATATGGAAAGAATATAAAGCTAATCTTAATTTGTTTGTAAACAATTAAGTAAATATTTTTTGGAATTGTTTTGACATTCCTTCCACAGCTTAATTATTAATTAATACGCGTTTTTGAGATTCACATTGTTAGTTTTTATCTTGTACACAAACTTTATGAGTTTTAACCATCCCTTTGTAAAAGATAAATGTAACAAATTTAAAAAGTTGAAGGAAGGTAATTAAATAGTAGTTATTATAAAGCAAGCTTGTGGGGTATGATAGAAAAAATTAATCTATAGTAACTCCTACAGTTGTGAACGATATAAATATTAATATATCAATCATGACTGAAAATGAGAATAATTTTTATCTATTTAATAAATCAAACTTTTAGGGGGTAATTTTTGGAGGGATTTTTTTTTCTATAATAGGAAGTTTGGGAGGTAAAATTTAGCTAAATTTTTCACCATGCAAGTTGATAGAGCCAACTTCTTAAATGTTATATATTTACAAATTGTTAAATATAATGGTTATAATTTCTTTATAAATATTACTATTTAACCCGTGTGTAACACACGTGTATTAAAACTAGTCTATGAATAATAGTTAAAATCGTAAAGTTTCTTATGCACGCATCAACAGTTGGTAGTCTTATGTACATTCTGGTGTGCATTGTGCATAATGTTATCCGGTAGATGTCTAGCTAATTAAAAAAAACATTAGGAAACACTCAAAGCTAACCATATGTTTCAAAGGGGAAGACATTGCTTTAAAGTGCTACACGTATGCCGTCCTTACTTGGGGATATATGCAAAGAAACGTATAAAAGTACTATACATACTAGGTATGTTTTTAGTGGATGAACTACACTATGTTAGACGTCAAGAAGTGATTCTGTTTCAACCGCTTAAGCTGAGTATATGGCTACTTTTGAAGCTAGTAAATTAAGACCTCATATATATAGTTGTAGAAATTTCTAAAAGAAACAACTAGACATTTCATTATTTTGTGATAATCTGAATGCAGTACATACAAAAAAGAATAAGGTGTTTCATGGGAAAACGATACGCATATATTCAACCGCCATATCATTTTATCATAGGGCCAGGTATATTAGTGATGACACTCTAAAGTTTGAGAAGATCATAGAAATAAAGAATCTGGTAGAAATGCATACCAGGCGTAGTTTGATGGTCATAAAAGCCTTCAAACGAGAGATTGTCTAGTGAGTGAAGACTTAGAAAGGGATCAACCTTAATTAGCCCACGTTCCACTATATGGAAACTTTTTCAAAATGTCAGAAAATTTTCGAAATTTAAATTTTGTTACTTATAAAAATGTTTTTACTAGATTAATTACTTTATAATATTAGATTTTATTATTTTTTTATAAATATTTATGATTGAACATTTAATTTACAACTTATACACTAATAATACATTTGAATTAACAAGTTAAATTTGCAGAAGGGTGGTTTCAAAATTTAGGCCCGTCTTATGTACTTTGTTGAATTATCAAGTTTCTTTGGACCAAGTCAAGGTCACAACTTACACTTTGCTTTCAACGTGTAGTTTATGGTTTCTAATTACTAGTTGGTTGGTTTGTAAATCAAAATTCTTTTTAAAAAATTGGATCACATATATACGTGTAATTAAAAAAATTTGAAAACTAATTGACTATTTATTTTAGAAAATTATATAAACTTTAGGTTGTGCTAGCTAGAGAACTCTAACACATGTAAAAGTATATTAAAGAAGCTTAACCCCGTTAGTACGTCTATATATAACAATGTATTTAAGTAATTAAATAGCGACTAGCTAGCTAAAAGTTAATAAATTAGCATGTATTAAGAACATTTTTATATGAATTGTTTTAATTTTGTTTATAAGTTTTAAATACAAGTTCGAATTTAAAAGCTGGTCAAATAGAATCATAATGTCTAAAGAGTTCATTGAACTTGAACTATTATATGTAATTTAATAATAAGAGAATCTTGATTTTCTTGAACATTTAAGCTAAAAAAGAAACCGTCCACACTATATACCTGAACCTAATTAAACAAGATAACGTACATTATAATATAATATGAAGAACATGGCTGAGATATTACTTTAATCTAAATTTAGATTGTACATAAATTAATATATAAATACATAATTAAGTTATCTTAATTTTAGTATTAGTATAAATAATATACTTGTAAGGTTTGTGAAATATAAATTTTATCCAATAATAAAACGTCATTGATTTAACATAATATATACAAAGTAATTAAAGACATGTACGTCTGGTATATATGTAAGGGCACGAGATGGTTCGGTTAATCTTTTTTAGATGTCCTATAAAATTATATAGCTTGTTTACTTGCTAACGAATAAGATGTGAAGATCTCATACATTTATTAATGTATTTATAATAAAATGACACGTAAACGAGTGACAACGTGTGTGCTTAAAGAAATGGGAAATTACAGTGCATGACCCACTGAAGCTTGTTCAGAAAACCCACAACCTCCGAGGCTAAGAAACCAAATGTATAAAAAGCAAAAGAGATAAACATGTGATGATTCTCTAAGCAAGTTTTCTCGTGTTTAGCAACGTTGTTTGATTTTACATTTAACATAGCTTGACTCGCAACAAACATATTGTCATTGAGCCTAACAACAAGGACATGTCTGTAAAGTCAACACAAGCATGTTTCCCCTTTCCACACATAAACGCATGCAAGATCGAATCGAATATTAGTTGATCGTAGAGTAGACCTCTTTTCAAACATTCCCGTCACAAAGTTCATTAGGGCCTTGTTTATAGCAAAGCGTCTCGGCATATATGCATGTATAAAACATCACATATAATATTTCTAATTAAATCATGTATTTTAAACCAGATAACTCAGCTCCTTGCAATGAACCACATAATCGCCAAAAAAGTCCAAACCGTCTCGCGCTCAAGCTAGGCATGCATAACTCATCAAGTGGAAATAAAAGAATCATTAACCACTACTTAATAATAGCATGCATGATATATACTCTAAATCCAACATATGTTGTCCGGGCCGCTTAAGTCAAACTTCACTACCAAATTCTTGTCAATTCCTTTAAATAAATATAGAGTAATCATCATTACATATTGGGTATATTTTAAATCTCAAATATATGTTTTCTTACTTACGATTGAAACATCATATTTAAGTATGAGAATTAGCCCTTAGTCAACTGTAAGGAGAATCAGACTTTTTGACTTGGATTATTGACAGCTTGAACGCTGCAAATTAAACAAACAAGTGTGAGCTCACCATGGGAGGAGGCTTCTTGTGATCCGATCCACCTCTGACATGATAATCAGTGGCCGGGGGTCTCTTTTGAATAATCAGAATGTAAATAGTAAATAAATAAGTAAGAGTGGAGAATGAATTAATGGAGTAGTGCATTTTACCTATGGAGTGAAATCTATTTTTTAGGAGGAAGATGGTCTTCCTAAAGATCCTTGTTAATTATGAATGACTATGTTCTATTTATCTAGCTCCACATTTATTGACCTGGGCTCAACTCCTTTGATGGTGATGCTCTCACTTTCCCTTTCTACTTTATGAGCTCTTAGTGTTATTTAGGAATGTTGTAGACGTTAGTTTTAGTATGTCTTACCAATTAATTAAGTCACGTGAACGTTGAGATGATCCTGTACATGCTTATTCTTTAGATCATGTTCTGTCTAGCTTGTTTGCTAGCCATTTGCCAGTGGTCGGGACAACTTTCCCGTCTTATGGTATTTTGCTCGTGCATTACTTGAGCCCGTGCTTGCATGATTATTATTTTACTTATGCTATGATTATAGTTAAGTGCATGTTTGGGATTGCTTATTTAAACCAACTTTTGACTTATTAATTTTTGAGAAGTTAATAAGTTAAAAATAGTGTTTTGGTTGTGAGTTGAAAATGAGTTTTAGTGCTTAAAAACTTAAAAAGGAGAAGTTAGTGATGAGTGACTAATCAAAGAAGGAAAAACGGAGATGGATAAGAAGATAAGAAGTTAATATGCAATGCCAAACATGCCCTAAATATCCGTTATACGTCTTCGGTTACTAAAATAAAACAAATGATTTTAACCCTATTGATCTATTATATTTAATTTAATCCCCGAATTAATCACAAAAATTAAGTGTTAGAAAAATATACGTTTTTTTTTTCTCTTGACGTGTAAAATTTATTTATTGATGCAACATGTATTCTTCTTTATTAATTTCTCAAGAAAAAACACAAAATAGTTCGAAAACGATCGAATCATTCGATCGGTAATTAGTATTAACATATTAATAGTTTTAGAGTTCATCCCCACTTCATATATATCCAGACAAACATCAAATTTATTAAATTTTACACCCGGCCCTTAAAAGACAAAGCTATTGGATTTGTTTAGAAGGCGGTGATACATTGTATTTAGCTGACTACATAAGCGATACAATTTACTTAATGTTTTATTAAATCATTGCTTAAGTAATTATATATATATATATATATATATATATATATATTCAAATTAATATATATGAAGGATCACGTCCTAGATTCACCTAAACCAAATAATGCATACAACCCAATTAAGTATCCATGTTTCCTTATCCAAATATCCCTTCGATCTACGTGCGCATGCTGAAACGATCTAAATTTATGTTCATCCATCTGTCTCAGACACACATACGTATACATATACATATACATATACATATACATAACATGTATATGAAGATAAAATGCTTTAGTCAACTTAATGGTTGGTATGGACCTGGGCTCAATGAGGATGATTGTTATCAGGTAGGAACCGAAATTGGTTGTGGGTAATACATGGCAGGCCGGGTCCGGAATGGTTTTTTTAACATGTCTAAATCAGGGATTATTAACTAGCGATGGGCTGAATCTAATTTCTACTGGGCCATAGTGAAATAGCTACGTACGTGGGCTGGAATGCTGGATGAACGCAAAGCAAGATGTAAAATACGACATAGTCTACGACTCTACGTATCAGCAGGGGCGGATGTAGGCTTTGGGCAGGGTAGCCCGGGCTACAGCTCAAATTCTCGCGCCAAAGGTAAAAAAAAAATTTTTTTTTCGCGTTTTACGTTTAGACTACCCCTGAAAAATTAGAAGGATACCCCTGAATCTTTGATTTTAAGCTATGAAAGAACAAAGAAGATAAATCTAATAGGTATTTTTATAATTTGTGGTATTATTTTTATTATTGTATGAACGTCTGAGAAATTTTTTTTTTCAGGCTACCCCTAGATTTTCGGGCTGGCTCCGCCACTGCGTATCAGCGTATGTTATAGAGAAATTCAAGCCAACATAATGACAAATTACTTCTTTCTTGAATGTGTTAAGTAATTTTTTTAACTAATGATTTGGATCACTTATGTGTCACTGGCTCACACAATTATTTTCATTCTATATTAGGATGAAAGTCACTTTATGGGAGAAAACTTTTTGACACAATATGAAAACCTTATTTTTTGTCATGTGTGTGACTTGAAGCCAAGATTCTCCATTTTATGAAGTGTTGGGTAGAGGTGCACAAAAAAAGGGAACCGAAACCCATTCAATAACAGGAAACCGGTTCTTAAAAGAGCCGGTCGAATCGAACCGTAGGTTTTGAATATATAGGTTCTATTATTTTTTTCATATTCGAGGTTCCAAAAGAACTAGAACCGGTTCCTACAAATAACCGGTTCTTGGAAAAACTGTTTCCTGGATGAACCGATTCCTAAGAAAACCGGTACGCTTTAGTGTTATTATTTATTTAATGTTTTAATAGTTATATATGCTGTAATATTTAACGTTTTTAATGTTACTACTTATTTAGTCTGAACTAATATGAAAAATTTATGATCATAGACTCTAAATGGAAGTCCAATAGAGAGTGAAGATTTGCAGCAACCCAGCGTTCCTGCCCATTTCATAGAAAAAACTGATTTTTTAAAGAACCGAAACCAGTTCTACAAGAACCGAAACCGGTTCTACAAGAACCGGAACCAGTTACATGGGTTCTAGTTTTTACACCAAAAACCGGTTCTAGAACCGAACCGGTTGGTTCTTGTAAGAACCAGTTCCTTTACCGCCAACAAGAACTACCGATTCTAGAACTGAAACCGGTTCTTAAAAAAACCAACCTCTTTGTGTTAGGTTTTAATATTTTGCTGAATTGTGAAGGTTTACGTTTTATTGGTGTGATATATTTGGGTTGTGTTAATCAAAGTATGTCAATCAAACAATATATGTGTTATATCATACAAGACGTTGGGGGTACAACAACTTTGAATGATCCAACATTGAATGATCCCTCGTTGGGCCTTTGCTTTAAGAGAAATTCGTGTAAGTTGCTTGAGCCTATATATAATGACTTCACTATTGTCTCCTCGTTGGGTCAAATGTACGTTATTGTCTCCTCCTGCCTGCAGCTCACCTAGAAAAAACAGTAATTAAGAAAAACACTTAGGTAGCGTTTGGTATGCGGAAATAAAGGATGGAATGGAATAGACCATTACGACGGAATGAAAAAGAGTGCGTTTGGTTGATCAATGGAATGGAATGAACCATTACAAAGGAATGAAAAATACATCATTTTCATTTCATCCCATCCTATGTTTTTTTTTTCATTCCTTCAAGGAATGAAAATTTGATTTTCAATTTATGACTAGAACCATGACTCGGCCCATGCCCTAAACCTTGACCCGACCTAAGACCCCATGAACCGACCTATGTCATATAACCCATGTCTCGAACCGTGACTCGACCCATGAACCGACTCACGGTCCGAGCCATGAATCGACTCACGGCCCGAGTCATGAATCGATCCGTGACCCGGCCCATGACCAGAACCATGATTCGACTCATGACCTAACACATTCCTCGAATCAAGACCCGACCCATGAACCGAACCATGACTTAACCCATGAAAAGAACCATGAAAAGAGCCATGACCCAACCCATGAACCGACTCATGACCCGATCTATAATTTGACCCATGACCTAAACCATGAACCAAATCATGACCCGAGCCATGAACCAACCCGTGACTTGACTCATTTCTCGTACCATAACTCGACCCATGGCCCGACCCATAACCCGAACCATGATCTGATTTATGACATCACTCATGTATTGACCGTGTATCGAACCATGACCCGACACATGATCGGAACCAAGACCCGACCCATAGCCATGAAAATATACTTTTGTAATTTTTAGTGAACTATATTTCATTAATTTGTCTTTTCCTTCGTACCAAACAAAACAATATAATGATTCATTTCAATTCTGTAAAGCAACCAACCAGGGTAATGGAATGAAATGATCATTTTCATTCATTAGTCCATTCCATTCACTCGTCCATTCCATTACCCCATACCAAACAGACCCTTAGGGTGAGGGGAGTCCACTCCTCACCACCCCACACTTTTTACTCCACCCCACATTCACCCCAAATCACCCGATATCCACCCCACACCACCCCACATTATTTTTTTATTTTTATTTCTCATTTATTTAAAACTTTTAATATTTCATTAATAAAACACAAATACAAATAATAAATAAAAGTAAACAACAAAATAAAAAAAACGATTAAATATAGCTAATCATCGAGTCTTGGAATGTAAGCTTGCTCGATATAGTCGACAAGATCCATTTGTAGGTTTTCGTGAACATCGCTATCTCGTATCTCCATCCTTTCGTCCTCCAAATCTTGTACAACAGCGGGAGGGTCTGGAACATAGTCGGGGCATAAAGCTAACCCATCGTCTTTTAAAATCATGCAGTGTCACGAACATCGGTAGATAACAAAAAGTTGGAGACCGAAAGGATATATCCAATGTTTCTTTCACGGGTTTCATTCGAGTCTTCGGAAGATGATGAAGACGAACCCGTGGTTGAATCTTCAAGTAATAAAGGATGCAACATTTTGTGGAGTAAAAATATAGAGAGATGTTTGTAGTTGAAAAAATATAGATGAGAGTGATATTATTTGATTTGGTTAGTATATATATAGTATATTGTGTAATAAATAAAAAAACAATTTTTTTAAATAGCCGTTAACTTGCCGTTGGGGGGGGGGACCCACTGCCAAACTGTCAAAATATTCGGGGAAATCACCCCAAATCCCACCCCAATGTTCGGGGCCGCAGGGGGGTGGGGCGGTGTTCCCGCTCGAGGCCGCTTCGGGGCCGTGCCCACCCCGTTTCCACTCCGGTTGCACTTGCAAATACTTTTGAATTTCATAGACCACCTTTTCTTAAACACAACTGGATTGATTCAGAATGCAAGTCTAGAAACTTGAAGTTTAGTATATCTAAAATTAAGGACAAACACATACAAGATGGAGAGAACTAGAAATTGTAGCTAGCGCGTCTCACTAGAGCAAGCTACATAGATTGTCCTTTGAGTAAGCCTTAGAGCCAGATATTTATGACCCACCCCAAGTATGAATTGTATATTTGTATAGATATATTATATATGGTGTCACTCAAAGTCATGTTTTAGCTAGCCAAGTTGTAATGTGATATGATGTCATCACTCGATCTGTCTAATTTATTTTTAGCAGAATAGAATTGTGATGTATGTGGATCTCACTCTATATATGCTATACTAGTTCACTGATTAATTGTACGTAGCAGCTCAACTGAAAGGTTATCATGCATGTTGGTTCCAAAAATAGCAAGTCAAGAAGATAACTAATATAACGTGGCACCAATCCAAAATAGTAAGTCAAGTAAAAGAGCATATTATATATATATATATATATATATATAGAGGCACACTCAAATGAGAACACCTCTTAACTTGAGTACAAAAAGTACAACTTTAATGAATCATATATGAAGTCAAACTGTTGAATTTTTTGTAATAAAAATTGACCAAAATGCTTATAATTCAATTAATTTTAACATATATTTAAAAAAAATATGATTCGTTATGTCGTTTGTTAGAATGCATATATGCACCCACAATATGTGTTTGTGTACAAGTAATTTAGGTGCATATATGCATTTTAACAAACGACTTCACAAATCATATATTTTTTAAATAGATGTTAAAAGTAGGTTAATTATAAGCATTTTGATCAATTTATATTATAATAAATACAACAGTTAAAGCGGTTCCTAAGTTGTTCTCAAGTTAAAAGTGTTCTCATTTGAATGGATCCCTATATATATATATATATATATATATATATATATATATATGTATATACCAATAAGACCAAAAATTTATTGTTAAGGTTCTATTACATATATTGCTGAGTAATATAATTAAGATAGTGGTGAGAGAATATACTAATGCACCCCCAATTGATATTATTTCATATGTATATCGACTTATAATATATATACGGACACTTATTAACATATGTATAATAAGGGAAAAGTTTTTTTTTTTAATTGGGGAACTAGGGAAAACAATAACCAGTTCACGGTTAATCTATATATTCCCAAACATACTCGATCTCCTTGCCAGAAGAGGCATGAATGTTAACTCCATTTTGTGTTCGCTATATATGTAAAAATCATGAAGAAGACACGAATCACTTCATTACTAGAAAACTATGTTCTTTGCAACAATTTTTTGCAACGGCCTTATTTTGTCGTAAATACACACAAATTTGTGACAAGATTAACACGCATTAAAAATGCAACAATTTTGAGTTGAACCTTGAATCTGTCACAATTTTGACGCAAACAACCGACCAATTTGTAACAAAAGTTTGGTGTTAATTGGGTCTGTGGCGGAAACTCCCTATTACCCCCTCTGGTTTTATTGATTCTCTGCTTAACACATCACAATTTGGGCAGCACTCAGGAACTAAAAAACAAAAGGTTGTGGAAGCTATTCTCAAATCTATGTTATGGTGTATTTGAAAAGCCTGATATAACCATATCGTTAACAACAAAAACACAAGCCTGCTCAGAATTAGTGGAGAAATGAAGTCACTTAGCTGCATATGGATAAAAAATAAAGCAAAGCTAGTTAATATAAAATGGCCTAGTTGGTTAAATTTTGATGTAATTTATGCACTCTTTTTTGTTTTGTTTGTATTCTAGCTTCTTGCTAATTTGTTTATAATATAACAACCACCAAAAAAAAATAATTTTTAGCGATATTAATCCTTGTTTTAAGGTCTAGCAAGCAGAATAATTATAATCATTCTAACGGTACGTCTTACTTCTAGGACATATAATCATTCTAAAATAATAATTGAGAAAAAAATTGTATGGCAAAGAATAATAAAAAAAACTTAACGACTAGCAAGAAGCTACACATAAAAACAAACATTACAAGTATATGAGTGGATTTTGAAGACACTAACAATCGAATAAAAAGTACAATCTCTAATCAATTAACCTGTTGTCTATGTCAATATAACTTCATTCCGAAACCTCCATATGTATCACATCAATCCAAGCGGCTAGCATCATATCCTCGGCTTCACAGAACTCGGAAACCCAACATTCAACCATCTACTAAGTAATAGCTTCCCGGCCACATTAATCTGAAATTAAGCAACATCAAAGACTCCAAAAATTCAACATATATATATGATGTGCAAATAAAACATATGAAGAAGAAATATCAAAGCCCGGCCGGCCACATCCAAAATATACTAAAAGTGTTTGCTTTCTTAAAAAACCTTCATGACCTTTAATTATTCTGAACTTCTATTACGTACCAATCATGTCCATAAAGATGCACAATTAATTCTATCAAATCATGTATATATATTCTGCTTTTCATATGTTACCTTTGTACGTTCTACCTAGCTTCCCCTTCGATGTGAGCGCGCACTGCCATGCTCCTTACACTAACCAACACATCATATCCGTCCCGATACTAGTCATCCAAACCTTAATTTTGGTTCTAACAAAAAAAGGTTCGTGTTGACCACTCAAATTAGCCATCTCTCTCATGCGCTGACCAATTCATAAAGAGGTTCACTAGCTAACTCTGAAAACATCAATTTTACACAAATCATGCATCTTTTGACTAAAAAAGTAAAAAACATGTTAATAAAACAAAAATCACCAACATAATAATATTAATTATAATACGTAATTTACAATATATTCAATTCGGTCTGCTGTAATAACTAACGTACATGACATAATACATGATTATATATATATATCTAGAGATTTATTGTACATATCAACACAAACATGTAACTTAAAGAACTACGTTAGCCGTTAACCTTACATGACTAAATTGCTCGCTTGTTGTCGGGAAAAAACATGTTGCTTCCTATGATCTCCTCTTGGCCATCAGTCATCCACAATGTGTTGAAAGAAAAATCCCAAATTGGAGAAGGTGCTATTTCACTGTATCTACCAAAAACATCATCTTCTTCTAATAAATCCATATCTTTCCATATCTCATCCATTGAATTATATCCATCTTGTTCTTCACTGGTGCTATTTACAGTACTTGTAGCAGTATACTTCATCTTATAGTCATTGCTTAGACCCTTTGCAGTCACCATTTCTAACCCGCCGGTGTCATAAAAGCTTCTTTCTTTGGTTTCCACCATTGGCATGGAATCAAGCATCGGATTATTGCTAGTAATCGACGAGGAGGCGGAGGAAGATGATAGAGATGGCGATAAAGCTCTTTTCTTTTCTTGTGCTTTTTTCCTCATATGCGTCCTCCAGTAATTTTTAATCTCATTATCAGTTCGTCCAGGCAGTTTTCGAGCAATTCTAGACCATCTACACACATCAATATAATAATCATGCATGAACACAGTTTTAGAAATATGGGCATTTGCAAACAAAAAAAGAAAGATAAAACTAATCATTAACTTTAATTTTTTAAACCAATGATAGACTAAAGTAGAAATGATAAGTACAACTTGTTCTTTGTCATTTCTTGTAATTAATCATCATATAGGCCACTAGGTGCACGATAAGTGTAAATGTGGGGACTTAATTAATTAAACCTGATTTAATTCAAACTAAACATTGGTCTTCCTGTTATTAAACTATTATAGATGCATATTTTAATAATTACATGAAAGATAATCACTTAAATTCGTTATCAAGCAAGTATTTTGATATACCACTTATTTCAAATATGTATATATAACTCTAAAATAATTAATAAGTAAAAAATCAGCTTAATTATGCAAATATTTTTAAGGTTATTAGCAATATATATTCACCCACAAACTTCTAAGGCATATATATTCTAAGTTTCTAACTACACTAATTAAGACCATTCAAATATGGATACATGCTTTAGGCGAATCCTACTTATAATGCTAGAACTATATATATTCGGTTTTAACTTTAGAAGAAGTTCATGAACTAAATAAAAAGTAATAAAACAGAATATAGAATAAATACTTTTGCCTAATCAATATCATGGATTAAAAATTAATTTAGAAATGTAATGTAAAATAAATATCTCATTCTAATCTAAATTAATATCAATAAAAGGACACGGAAAATTAATATAGTTAGTTTTTTGTTTAAATAATAAGTTATAACCCTTGATTAATTATGATAATTAGAGAGAAAAATCTCATGATAACCAATAAAAAACCGAAAAAGATCAAACCTATTTCCCCATTTAGAGTGAAGCTCAACGATTCGACATTCTTCTTGAGGAGTCATCTTGCCCCTTTTCAAACCAGGGTGAAGATAGTTTACCCATCTTAGTCTGCAACTCTTTCCGCTTCTTTTTAAACCTAAATAATTCAAATTCCAAGAAAAAGATCCCCAAAAATATGTATTTGGGTAGGTCAGAAAGAAAGATATTGAAAATAAAATTTTATTTAATTGTAAAAACAAAACTGCTAACTAATACATGATACATATCTTTCTATATAAGGTTAATTTAGAGTTAATATTTTTGACCAACAAAATCTTTAATCCTAACAGTAACCAATTACTACCTATTTTTCATTTTTGTATCTCCCGCCACCTTCAAACCTGAAACTTTTGCTATGAAATCCCATCTTCGATCACCGAAGGCGTTGACGAAAGAAACCAACTGAACATCTTCTTGTTCAGTCCAAGGTCCCTTTCTCATCATATCAATATCTTCTTGACCCATTAATTTTCTATATCTTTTTTTTATCGATCTTGTTTTGCTTGTGAAGTGAGTGGGACTAAATTAGGGAGTTGTTATTTATACTAATGTTCTTATGATCATCTTGTTTAGTGAGTGGAGAGTTAAATCTTATGATAGGGTTTTGAGTATGACTTGAGACTTAATCGTAACCGTACGTGTGTTGGTGGGGTTTTTATGATAAGGGAACCCTACATGGGCACAAATTTGGTGACGTCAGTCCATTTATAAAGGTGTTGTTATTATGGAAGTGAGTGGGGTGAGGTGTTTGTTTCATTTAATCCCTCATTCTTTCACCCATTAATTGGTTATTTTGATAAGTGGATGTAGTTTTCATCATGCTTAATTCCTCACCATTTTCCCCCAATATTTACCCTTTGTTATAATGTTCACTACATGAAAACGGTTAATATATATATATATATATATATATATGCATGAGGATATGATATATTGTCGTTTATAAGAACTCAAGAAAAAAAAAGAAAAAAATCGTTGAAGAAACTGTTATGGACAATGTATCGATCCCATGAAAAGAAAGTATCTCGTCATTTACTTTGTTATTGAAAGATTGACGATTCAAATCTTATACGATCATATTACCGATCACCTTGTTGTAAAGTTTTCGGTTAAAGATAATCAAATGTTAAAAGGTACTTATACAAAAATAAAAAAATTTATTATAGATTAGACAAAAAGTTAGGTGATAGCAGAACCATGCATAACGGGAACTTGAATCTTTTAATTCGATGATTAAATATATTCAAGTCGGTTGACAAGTAGGCCATTGTTGTTGGGGATAATTAACTATATATATATCCTTCCACGTTAGCTTAAAAAATCACCACACTTGAATTAACATATAAACAACTGCCTAATGATTTCAGTATATATAGATTAGTAGAACTATTAATAATGCAAGCAAATATCATTATGTGTGCACTTGTAAGAACACGAAACGCTAAAAATTTGTATTTTCTCTCGTAGTTACTTCGTTGATTTTATTTTTCTTTCTACCGCACCGCTTCTCTTGGATCCCCGGTAACGAAACCCTAGGAGAGCCGCCGCCAACTCCAACAACCGTCCAGTACAATCCATACTTAATCTAGACAAATGCCCAATGTTTGTAACAATGAGAGTGGATGAAAATTTATCGCAAAATTATATATATCTCTCATATTTTCGATCAGACAGAGAGTGAGGGTGGCAAAATTTCAAATAAAAACTGGGCATTGCATATATCTTCCTCTAAACTTAGAGTCTTGAATCAAACGATTGGTGCCCCTAAACTTGTTAATTAACACTACAAGAAATGTGACTAGTAGTACGTGGTGAAACTATTAGTAGCGACAAATTAAGATCAATAGTAATGTCGACACTATTGGCTGGTCAATGTTGCCGCTAATAGTGCCGGTCAAAATTGGGCTACGTTTAACCTACATTTTTCAAAATTTGATAGATTGAATCTGCAGGCTACATAAGATAATAACTCATATTTAATTCCTTCTTTTTTTAATTGGTAATAAGTATTTAACCTTTAATAAGTACGTGAAATCAAACACAACATTGAAGAAATTAAAAAAAAATAACGTTGAAAACGTACATTAGCACATGATAGCTAGCTAGAGGAGTTATATATCTTAAAGCATTGAACACGGCCGGGATTATCTTATAATTTATACAAAGCAAATATATATAGGGGACGACGTTAGAATTTAGAAACATTGGAAGAGGCCACAACTAATTTATATATTGTTAGGAAAAATAATTAGCTCAAACAAAAGAGACTAAACCAGCAAATTTCTTTTAATGTTGAAAGAGCAAATATTGACTTTGGTTAAATGATCGAGTAGGCAAAATAGTTAGAGTGAAAGTGGTTAGATCGATGTTGTTGTTCGATGGTGCGTTTTTGTTATTAGTGGTGGTCCAAGTATCGTCGTAATTATGACATGCTAATATTTGGGTACATGAGTGGGCACCTACAAGAGAATATATGAAGGATCGATTAGTTGCAATCATTAAATATGAAGGGTACCTATATATATACTATATATAACTCCTTTCCTCTGTCTTAATTAAAGAGTCTAACTAATTAAGAACACGAATATATATACAGGGGAAGGTTCATTTGAGAAGATCAAATATTGCGAAAAGCGTAAGAAATAGTTAAATTCTTCATTTTTTTCAACCAAAAACGTTTTTAACATACAAAAAATGATAAAAATGCAATATTTATTCATTAACTTTGATATTCAAAAAATAAAACTGAATAAATTTCGTTTATTTGTTAAACCTACACATGTGAAAATTAAGTGTAGGTCACATAACCTACACATGTGTAGGTAAATTTAAAACGCTAAAAATACATACGTAAAAAATATTCTAATGATTTTTTTTAGTTTATACATTACACATTTGTATGTAAGAAGTGAATTTATTTAAAAAACAAACCATTGATAAGTTTTTTTAGTGATTTAAGTTTTTTCTTTTTCTTCTTGCAATATATGAGCCTTCTCAAATGAACTTAATCCTATACATATATATATATATACATACAGGGATCCATTCAAATGAGAACACTTTTAACTTGAGAACAACTTAGGAACCGCTTTAACTGTTGTATTTATTATAATATAAATTGATCAAAATGCTTATAATTAACCTAATTTTAACATCTATTTAAAAAATATATGATTTGTGAAGTCGTTTGTTAAAATGCATATATGCACCTAAATTACTTGTACACAAACACATATTGTGGGTGCATATATGCATTCTAACAAACGACATAACGAATCATATTTTTTTTAAATAGATGTTAAAATTAGTTGAATTATAAGCATTTTGGTCAATTTATATTACAAAAAATTCAACAGTTTGACTCCATATATGATTCGTTAAAGTTGTACTTTTTGTACTCAAGTTAAGAGGTGTTCTCATTTGAGTGTGCCTCTATCATACATATATATATATATATATATATATATATATATATATATATAT
Organism: Tagetes erecta; assembly: GCA_030867185.1. NCBI lineage: Eukaryota > Viridiplantae > Streptophyta > Magnoliopsida > Asterales > Asteraceae > Tagetes > Tagetes erecta. The sequence continues at coordinate 14,188,358 of CM061494.1, forward strand.
ATATATATATGCAAACAATGATTAATCTTTCTAGTGCTTCAATTGTGAAATGTAGTAGTCATACATGATTAAATTAGATGAATATATAGTGTATAATGGTTTAAGCAGCTTACTTGATGCAAAACTCGATCTAATTCTTCTTTGAAGATAACTAAGATTTTTTTCATGGCTCTTTAAATGAAAGACTTGCAATATAAACAAATACATTTACACACAAAAAATGAAGATCATCCCTCTAGGATAATCAGGAAAATCGTCCTGAATCGTTCCTAATATCCTTTGTTAATTAGGATCACCCACATATATATGATTGATCGAGCTAACATACATGAATCATGTATGTATGTATATTTACTATAATATGTTATTTTTTAGGGAAGAGAGAATATAATGAGGAAGAGAATGGATCAAAACATAGGAAGAGAATGGATCAAAACATATGGATCGAAATGGGCGAGTCATATATAGTCAGGCATTAAAGCTAACCCAATATGGGATACCCATCTACAAAGTAGTTGCCCAAATGGAGTTTAGGATGATCAACACTACATATATACTAGAATTAATTTAAAGTACACTTACTGTACGTACGTTGAAAGAAAAGAATTGGGGCCAAAGGTGTTAGAGAGATACATTCTATTGTGTTTATATTTACTTTTGTTGGATATAACGGGTGGAAGCACAAAGTGTAGCTTAGGTCCACATTTAGCAGTTTATTAAGTAGTTAAAACATTGAGATCGAATTGGTTTGTAACCTACTTTGTTACAAAAACAAGTATTATGATAGGTTTGAACTTCTTGAGTTGTGTTAGTAGACCTAAACATCAATCCAACAACTGACCATGAACTAATTAACACGACGTTTGACGAACAAGATCCAACACACTGAAATCCAAAAATGTAATTTACTTAAATTATATCAAGAATCGAAAATGAAACAAACTATTGATCCAGATAACGCAAGTACATTTTAATAAAGATATGATATGTGGGATGGTTGTAATGACTCAGTAGGGGTGTGTAAAAGTATCAGTATCTGAAACCGAACTAGAAGCATCCGAAAGTTCGGATTTAGATAGTAATTTTTGGATAATTCGAATATATAGTAAAATCCACTATTCAAATTTTCAGATATCCGACTTTAAACACCTATAAAGATAAAGGACTTCATAGTTAGATTACATTTACAAATACCAAATTAAAGAAAGACAAAGTAGGTGTATTTAAATATGAAAAAGAATAGGTTGAGAGACAATAAGATACATCCTGGTAAACATAACTTCTAACACAAATAGTAAATAGAATGTTTGAAAAATGTTTCAATCAACGTAAGTTTTACCGTTTTATAAAACCATTTTATCGTTTGAAACATCATTTTAATGTAAGTTTTATATCAATTGATGCGTATAATCCTTCCAATCAAAAGCCAAAAAAACATCGGTTTAACGACGTTCAGTGTTTTTAGCGAGGAACCATTGAAGGAATCATAGTTAAAAGTTAGGACCTTTGGTAAGAAAACACAGTTATGATTATTTTCGGCCAATATAAAGTTGTATGAATTATTTAATGCCAGTTTGCCTATAAAATAAAATATATGAAAATTTAAGAGTTTAAAAAATCTATGAATTTGATTAGAGTTTCGTAAAAGACGAATTGAGAGTGATGAGGATTTAAAATTTTTATAGTCACGTGATTATAACATTAAGACTGTATCAATCATTCCGAATTCAGTTATTAAAAGGTCTATCTATTCACACATCCTTTTATTTCACACAACCCTCATGTGTCATACTATGGTCAAAGTGTCGCGACTGGGTCAAATTATTTTTTTTTCTTTTGTAAAAAACGTTTAATTTTATATATTTTTTTTATAAACGTTTATTTTTGTTAAAAAAACATGTGTTGTTTGGGTTGTTATATGTTAGGTTTGGATTGCTTTTTTAAAACATTTTTATAAAAAAAACACATGTTTTTTTATGTTTTTGTTTAGAAGTTATAGTTTTTAATTATAAAAAAGGTTAACTATTAAATATAAAAAAATGTTAACACACGTTTGTTTTGAATGTTTGTTTCACAACTAGTTAACGTTTTTATATTGAATATATAGTTAATTTTTTTTAAATTTAAACTACAACCTAATTATTAAAAAACACGTTTTATAAACAAGTTATAAAAAACAAACAAACACATCTTTTTTGTATTCAAAAAACGTCTTTTACAAGAAATAAAAAATAAAATAAATTAATTGACTCAGACATCACTCTTTGAGACTTTGACCATAGCGCGGCATCTTATGGTTGGATGAGTGTGAAAATAGATGATTGAGGTGTGTGAATAAACCGAGGTTCATTAAAACATTGGTTAGCGAGTGCATTTCGATCATAAAAGTAACAAAACTTAAAATGCATGAGAGGCTATTTATGGGAAAAAATATCGAGCATTTTAAATGCGGTTGTAATAAAACGACAAAAATAGAACACTTTAGATTAATCGATCAAAAGCATAAAGATGAATTACGTATGCAAAAGCACTAACAGAGTTTAGATACCGGAATATGCTCTAAATGTAACATGACCTCTCACTATGTGCAATTATGCATCAATGCTATAAAGTACAGTTGCACAATTCGAGTATTGGGTCATACCTTAAACCGGATATGGGCTCATTCGATACGGACTTACGGTTGTACGTGGATGTCGTCGGTAATTATTTAAGCGAAACAATAGATTTGAATTCCCCATGACGACGGACTAGGTGGTGGAATAGTCAAAGACCGCCGTCAATGAATGCAACATTTGGTTCTGTTAGTTTCCAATATGTCAGTTTTGGTAGAATTTTATATATCAAATGTGGAAATCGATTTTTTGACGATCTACAAAACGTGCCGAATTGATCGGTAGATGTTATTGTTTTATGAAATCCAAGTTTCAGATTCGTGTATAAGTAGTTGTTGTGTACTACATATTGCGAATAATGCGAAATTTTGTAACATGTCTTTTATTTCTTTCTTGTTTTATATGATTCATCATCATTGATGGATTTATGAATGGAAGTTATGAGATATAAAAACAAAATTAAAGGATAGTGAAATAAATGATATGAGAAGGATTAAATGGTCTTTGAATTGTATAAAAACGTTTAAATATGATTCTTGATGTTAAAGATGGATTTTATAACCTACAAAAACTTTGCTAAAAAAGATTGGATTGGTCATTTCTAAACCATTTGAAACAAAATTTATGTTTAAATTTAACCATGAGATGTCTATTATAAGACCTAAGAGGTCTCATATTTTAAAAATGAGAAACTTTTTCAAAACATTTGTATAATCTAAATGTCAAAACTATGATTTTGGCAGAAAATATGTTCTGTTCACGTGACCATAACTTTGTTATTAGTGTGAGTTAGGAAGTGATTTTTACACCAAAATAAATCTCTAAGTTTTAGGTTTTCAAATTAGTAATATGCATTTTTTTACTCTACTATTTTGTTGGTTAGATTTTATAAAACATTTTCGTGTGCAATCAGGTGCAATTCTAACTAATATATAAAAATCATTTTTTATTTGATAATGTTGTGATGATTTTCAAGAAAATGTATTAAAAGATAAAATGAACCTAATATAATGAAGTTATTGTTGCAAAAATCTGAGAAGTTAAATTTTGAGTTACATTTTACACAAAATAAACTTGGGTAAAGTTGCCGAATAACTATAAAATTGACTTTTGAATGAGATGACACGTGTTAGAAAACGTTTTTAAATATGATAGAACTAGTTTAGTAATATGTGTATTACACGCGTTGAAAAACATAAACGATATATGATAAAAACATAATCAAAAAGCTAAATGTTGAATCGAAAAGGCAAAAATCTAACCCTTAAAGTTGAACCATAAATATAAAACCTTACTAAAACCTCAAAGCAATGCTTTCAGGATTGGATCAGACAGTAAATCGGTCGTCTTACTGGTTCACTGGTCGGACCGGGTGAACCAGTTGGATCTGTTTTGAACGATATAATAAATAATTATATATTTTTCAAAGTATTATAACTTCAAATATAAGTTAGATTCTCAAACACAATTATTTTAAGTTCTAACACCATAACACAAACACATTAATATGTTAAAAAAACACCCAAGTTTAATACTATGAGTCTAAACAAAAATGATCTAACTTTAAATACCCAACCAACTTAAAAAAACAATTTTTCTATCTGATCCAATCGATTGACCGGTTTGAACCGGTCGATTTTTTGTGTTAAAAACGAACATATATAAACCGGTTCGGTGCCATCAATGAATCCGGGTTTGACCGGTTCAACCAGCCAAACCAAACCCAGTCCGACAACATTGCCTTAAAGTAAAAAATAAGGAATAAATAAATAAAATTAAAACAAGAATAAAGAAATAATAATAAAAACAACATATATTAAAGTATTCTACGTTTGCTTAAATCTTCTTCATTTAACATAGAGATCATGGGTTTTATTCTCAAGAGTGGAATTTTACTATAAATCTCAAATTTCATAAACAGCCTAAGAAAACATCTAGACCGGTATATTAATATTAAATAAATATCAAATGGCTATAAAAATAAGTGGCATAATGGTAAATTAATAGGTAGATAATAGATTTTTAAATGGTAGGCTAAGAGTATTTTAGTCTTTACCCCCTTTCAAGTTCCACCCTCTTATTAAACGATCATAACTTTTACATACGATATTATTTTTTAATAAAAAATACACCCAAAGACGAGCATTTTATATCTTCAAAACGCGTATAGTGTTGATGTATAAAAAACAAACTTTTCTTCTGCACGTTTTAGCTCATTGTGTTATTTCATCAGGTCATTGTGTTATTTATCGGATAATTGTGTTATATTATGTCATTGTGTTATATTATAACTTGTTTTCGAATACAAACTAAAATATACATATTAACACAATATGTCATATCTTATAACTTGTTTTCATTGTTGATATAATTATATGACATAACATAACATCTCAAATATATTACTTGCTTTATTTGTGTAATATTTATTAGGTCATTGTGTAATCATCGACGGTTCAGAAGATAACACAATGACCTGATGAAATTATACAATAATCTGACGAAATAACACAATCAACTAAAAAACGTGAATTTTATATATATATATATATATACACGATATGCGTTTTAAATATAGAAAATGCTCGTTTTCATTGTGTAATTATTTTGAAAATATAAAGTCGTATGTAAAAGTTATGAACGTTTAAAAAATGGTGAAATATATATATATATATATATATATATATACACACGATATGCGTTTTAAATATAGAAAATGCTCGTTTTCATTGTGTAATTATTTTGAAAATATAAAGTCGTTTGTAAAAGTTATGAACGTTTAAAAAATGGTGAAATTTGAAATAGTGATACATTACATTTTCTTTTTATTTTTAAGAAAATATCACATTTTCATCTCAAATAGAGCGTGATTTTATTATCAAATAGAGCGTGATTTTATTTTTTAATTATAAAAAATTAATTTTTAAATAAGAAATTAAGATGATCGTGAAGATTATAAAGATTATATGCCTTTATAAAAACTTTTTGTAAGACATGATATATTTCGTTAAGTTAGCGAGTGCGAAAACCTTATCATCTTAAGTTAAAACGACATACAAAAAAATCGAATCAGAGAAACTTGTTATTGTAGGAAATATAACTTTGAAAGAATTAAAAAACCATATAAAGTAGAATGTGGCTCTTTCTTAAAGGAGGTTATAATTTCATTAGCTAAAGAGTAGAAGTTTCTAGTTTCTCTTACATATTTTTTTTTCTTATAATCAGCCCCCTATAACCTACTTTAAGCTTTCATAACCATATTATTAATACTTCCTCCGTCCCATTATAAGTGTTCATATTTTCTTTATTAGTTGTTCCATTTAAATTGTCCACTTTTAAAATTTATTGGTAAATTTTCAAATTTACCTTTAATAACATAAAACAAACAATGTGATGGACTCACATAATATTTATTGACAAGGGGTATTATTATTAAATGACAAGCAAAAAAAACAATCATTTAATGTGCCTAAAACTTTGTGTTTTTCAAACTAAGACACTTCTAATGGAGTGGAGTAAGTATATTAATTAAGTTCTTGTAGTGTGTTCACGAATCGGTTTCAAACCTTAAAATCGCCTAAATGACTGTTTGGGTTTAGTTTCGCGATCAGTTTACATTTTATGTCAAAAATCATTCGTAAAAAACCGAACCACATGTGTGTGTATACAAATTAGATTACATATATAAGTTAATGCAGTACATTATTAAAAATTCTATCAATGAAAATTAAAAATTTACTGATGTTAAAATAAGTCATAACTAGCAAATCGATCATGCATATCTCCTACCTTGATAATCAAGTATACGTGATGTTATCGTTATTTGATCTTGTTTTACAATTTAACATTCATGGTTTCATTTACATACTTTGAGCAACATTGCATGCATTTTCAGTACAATAAACGCCACCAACAGCCACTGAAAACAAATAAAATACTAAACAAAAGGCAATAACACCACCGATGACCCCAATTCCGAAGACTGGAAAACAAAACGTCGGTAATGCCAAATCCAACAACAACATATCACATCTAGAAATAAAGGGAGATTAGAAAAAGAAGAAGCAAAACAAATGAGACGATCGACAACTACGTATACAAGTATACAACCCAAAACATATACAAAATAACAGAAGAAGGAATCACCGACAACAAAAGTAGGTAAAAGAACTCATAGACAATACAGAGGAGATGAGAGGCACGCACTAAAAACGTGAGGAGGTCACGTGCGAAAACGTGACATGGGCAACCGCCTTACCTTTTAGTAGGTAAGGTAATCAATGCACATTTGGTCCCAAAATTAAGAGTATTAATAGTAGCTTCCTTAGACCATCACTAGTAGAATGTTTTTACCATCCAAAGTGCCTGAAAACGCCCCAAAACCACCTTCGGGGCGTTTTCACAACTCAATGTCTCTAGCCGCTTTGTAGGAAACGCCCTAATGCACGGATGAGAAAAGTGGGGTTTTTTAGGCTTTTTAAATTGGCAAATTGGCTAAAAATAATCCCAACTAACACCTATTGGCCGAGAATAATCCCAACTCAGTTTATTCCCTCCAGTGGTCCCAAATCCAATTTTTTTGGTCTCCAGTGGTCCGCCGTTAAGTGCACTTAACGGCCGTTAACTTTTTTTTGATTTTTTTCGAATTTCAAAACAAGGTTTTTTGGATATTGATCGGGATGAGTATACGATTCAATTGATGTAAACCTTACTTCGAACTGGTGTTCCAAACGACAAAACGGTCTTCAATCGGGTGTTTAAAACCTAACGGTGTATTAACCGGATATCAAAATTAAACCATTTGGAGCAACAATTGGAAGTAAGGTTTACATCAACTTACTCGTATTCTCATCCCGATCAAAATCCTTAAAATATCGGTTTGAAATTCGAAAAAAATAGGAAAAAAGTTAACGGCCGTTAAGTGTACTTAACGGTGGACCACTGTAGGCCAAAAAAGTTGGATTTGGGACCACTGGAGGGAATAAACTGAGTTGGGATTATTTTCGGCCAATAGGTGTTAGTTGAGATTATTTTAGGCCAATTTGCCTTTTAAATTTAACCACTACACAGTCTTATATATCTGAGATGGTTTTACATAAATGTCAGAAGTAGTAATGATAAGTGGTTATGACTAAAGAATTAAGCGAAAATGTTTACGAAACTATTGTTCATTGGTATTTTACAGAATCCATTATTTATCTCGATCTATAAATTCTAATATGTTTATAAAACTGGTTATAAGTGACTGAAAGAATTAAAATAATAATAAATATATAAATATTATTTTTAATTAAACCTAAAATATACAATGATTTTTAATGTAATTATTAAAATAAATATAAAAACGACACCGAACGCTCTCTAAACAAATATGGAAAACACTCTTATCTTCAAATTGATCATTTGTAATGAATTGCATATTTTATAATGTCATGATAAGATAAGGTGCAAAATTTCAACAATGTTACTTTCCTTCAATTAATTAGTACCAACTTGACAAGGATAGGCACAAAAAGAAAATAAAATATTTTATTACAAAAACTATAATAATGAATTGTTTGATTCATTGGTGATGTATAAATTTGCACCGAACAAGTATATAGTGGTGTCAAAAGGATGCATCACCTCACATCATCTAAGAATGGGTGGATATGAAAGAAAATTATTTTTTTTTTAATTAGTATAGTATGTCATATCTTCTCACACTGTTACATATTTTTTTATAATTTTTTGTTAAAGTTAAACGAATAAAGCCCGGTTACCCAGGGTAATTTAATGGCGAAATACGACCTTAAACGCTCTGCGAATACAGACAGCGTTGGGCAGCCAAAACCCACCTATTTCGGGGAAAACCCGACTTCATTCGGGGGAAACCCACTAACCCGTCCTGCCGTAGGCATGACGACAAGCTAGCGGTAAAAACCGTTTGGCTCAGAGATCGAACTTGTTCTGCCACAAGTCTCCCTTAATTGCCCTCATTTGCCATTTCCAAAGTGGTGCTAGTGGGAATAGAACTTAGGTCTCTTTTAAAGAATCCAACCAACCTACACACTACGCCACATTGGAAGATATATTCAAGAGCAACTTGTTAGTTGACCTTCGCCGCACGTTGCGTTGACGGCATCAAAGTGTGAAAAGTTAAGAGTGTCCCTCATGTTAGAGTGGAGACATAAATACTCGAGAAAAATACATATGTTTAAAACATGATAAAACTGCATTTTTGGTCCTTTACGTTTATACAAACATGTACTTTCAGTTCTTAAAGTATAAATGTCATAACTAACATTCTTTGTCTTTAATTTGTTGCATTGTTGGTCTTTTAACACTAAGGGTGTTAAACAATCCAGTCAAGTCAAGGGTAATTTAGTGTTTTTATTCCTAAAAGACTATTTCAGTAAGTTTATTTAAACTTAAAGGACTATTCTTGTAGTTTTAATATCATTTAATTAAAAAACTTAGTTTATTTATGTATTTTTAAAACTTTTATACATATTATCATTTATTTAAAATGTAGACAAAATTTATAAGCACGTTTTTTTTGTAATATGATTATTACAAATTTTTTACATATTAAAGTAATCTATAAGTACACTTTTTGAATAACAAAAACTTTACAATATTATTTACGTTGTTCATAAAGTTTTGAAAATAACCGAAAAGTTTCGAAATCTTTCCAGAAATCCCAGAAAATCTCGTTGATTTTTAAGTGTATTCGTAGATTAATACAACATTTACAATATTACATCCATATCATAAGAAATTTAATCAAACGCAAAACTTGAATTTACAAAAATTGTAATCGTTAACTTCACATTACTTAAAAAATAGGCTTATTGGATTTAATCACCTCCAACTATTGGTTATTGGCCGCTGTCACCTTCAAGTATCACTTTGGCCAATATAACTCCCAACTAAACACTATGGTGTCCGTATCACCAAAAGTTAACAAAAAATTAACCAAAAATTAACCAAAAGTGACTTGAATTGGTTAAATTTTGGTGATACGGTGTCCGTAACACCAAAAGCTAACCAAAAAATAATCAAAAGTTAACCAAAAGTGACTTGAATTGGTTGACTTTTGGTGATACGGACACCAAAGTGTTTAGTTGGGAGTTATATTGGCCAAAGTGATACTTGAGGGTGATAGTGGCCAATAACCAATAGTTGGAGGTGATTAAATCCAATAACCTTAAAAAATAAAATGTACAATTACATAAATGTTATAGATTGTGCACTTAAAAAAACATAGGACCTCCATTATGTAGAGTAAACAACATATTTAATATAGTGTCGGTTATAGCATTTGTATAAATATATGCGTTTGTTGAACATAAATTATGATGAACGAACTAATTTTTTCTATCAAGTTTTTTATAGTAAATACATTACAATATATATATATATATATATAATTGTCTACATTTTAATTAATGATAATATGCATAAAAGTGATAAAAATACATAAATAAACTAAGTTTTTAACTAAAAGATATTAAAATTACAAAAAGAGTCTAAGTTTAAATAAAATTACTCAAATAATCCTTTATTATGGGTAAAAAGACTAAATTTCCTTTAACTTAACTGAACTATTTAATACTGTTAGTGTTAAAGGACCAACAAGGCAACAAATTTAAAGACAAATGATGTTAATTATGACTTTTGTATTTAAATGAGTAAAAGTGTAGGTTTGTATAAACATAAAGAACCAACAGTGCAGTTTTGTCTTAAAACATTATTGTTGCGTAATTATAAATATAAGTTGCGTTAATATTGTGCGTAATAATAAACATATGTCCGTCATAATAACCATATAAACACATGTCCGTAGTTATAAACATATGTGAAAATGAACAAATATAAGCAACCAAGACAAATGAGCAAACAGGATGAAACAAGACGTATACACACCATGTGGATGAATGGGTGAACACATAACACGGATTGACAGAAGACACATGCATGGTTACATTCAAACTATATGATTAGCAAAAAATATAACACACCAAGATTTGAACTTGAACTTGAACTTGGGATATATAGCACAACCACTGCAAAGCAACAAACGCAACTTAAAGATTGCAAAAGTTTGAAAACCAAAACATTACACCAACCACGTACACCAAAAAATATATTAATCAACCACAAAATTAACTTAGCAAGTGGCAATATTTTTCAATTTCGACGCTTCTTTAATATAACAAGGAGGATTATATACCTAACTCATCGAAATAACACAGTGAGCTAAAAAAACATGAAAAAGAAAAGTTTTTTTTTATATCAACATTATATGTGTTTTAAAGATTAAAAATTCTCGTTTTATAATGAAATTTAAATTTAAGTGGTAGTCATATGTCATCATTTCATAACTTCTTAGGTTTTTCTATAAAATTTAAACTTTTTAGTTGGACTTCATTCTCCGGCCCCTTCTACTCCCTTTATCGCACACTTAATTCAAATAAACAAAAAAAGGTGGCAGTTACGACCCAACACCCATGCATGCTAACTTGTATCCCTGACCCGTTCCATATCATAAATCTCTTTGACCACTATGCTAGAAGACCACGCCTCACATGTTTTGTGATGATTAAAACCCCTTGATCACATGATTTGGTTTGCTGATAGCATGTTTTGGTTTTTTTGCCAATATTAATTTTAAGTTAGGAAATTTCTTGTGTCAACCCCCACTTATAAACTATTTTTCTTATAATGGTTCACCGTAAAGTTAACTTAAAGGCGTTAAGTTTTTTAGAATTTCAAATTGATGTTTTAGGCTTTTTATCAGTAGGAGGATACGAGTCAGTTGATGTAAAACTTACCTTAAACCAATGCTCCAAACGACGAAACGACATTCAATCGGGTGTTCAAACCTAATGATGCTTCAATCGAATATTAAAATTTTGTTGTTTGGAGTACCAGTTCAAGTTAGTTCTACATCATCGTATCGTCTTCCCGGTCAAATGTTGTAAAACATCAATTTGAAATAAAATAAAAAACTTAATGGCGTTAAGTTAACTTTAATGGCGGACCATTGTATGAAAAATAATTTCAAGTTGGATTGACACGTAAATTGATATTAATATCGGCCAATAAACCAATGTTTGAATTAAAAATTCAATTTCCCTTAAAAGTAAACATTATTCAAAATAAAGTCTGAATACCATCCAGTGATCCAAAACTTAAGTCAATTACAAACGACAATGCTAGGTCGCTACTAGGATTAGTAACCAATTGATAACGCACTTGTGTTTGAAGCACTAGATCCTAAGTTTAAATCCTGCTACAATTCTACAAATAATGTTGCATCCTCAAACAAACAAAAATAAACAAAACATAAATGAACAACTTTGTTATCTGTAAAACGAACTGAAAGTTAAGGCTATTAAATTTGGGTTCTAATTCCTTTTTAGTGATCAATCTTTGAGCCCACTACTTTGTATCTATTGGGCCGGTTTAGGCTTTTAAATTTATCGTATTGTGTTGGTTTTAAAAAGAACCGAACAACGTATTATTAACTTTCTATAACCATAAGACATAAACTATACAAACGAGTGGCACGACACACGTGTTACGACCGGGTGTTCAAATTTGTAAGACTTGAATTCGATGACTTTTACATTCACCTCATAAAAAATATTCACGACGAAACAATAATAAAAAGTAATCACGTCACAATGGCAAATCAAAAAATTTATATACCATGAAACTTTAGATGGAGAAAGAGGAAAAAAGTGTGTAAAATAAGGAAACCTTGAGTCAACTATGACGACCTATAGGTTCGTGCTTCAATATTGTGTATTATTGTGTACTAGGCTTTAAATAAAAGTTACATCAAAAGTCGAAAACGTAGATAAAAACAAGAATGTTACAACGGCACATTCTGAATATTACAAATTGTATGACGAAAAGTGATAAAATCACTCGAAGAATTGTATGTAAACAGATGCAATTGAAGCTCAATTGACACATGCTACTACTAGTTTTATTCATTAGTTATGAAACGAATACAAAAACAAGAATTAATCTCACTATTCTCTCTAGTTGATTATCAGATCAACTAATCTCTATTCCTTTTATAGACCTAGATGCAACTAATCAAGAATATTAGTTGCTTAACAACCTATAACGGTCACTTAACAAACATATAGCCAAAGTTACAGAAATAACCCCTGAACTTTCTAACTATTACAAATACTGCAAAAACTAAACAACTTTGACTTTTGAACAACATAACCACTTTGACTTGAGTTGACTTTATTGATGTCTTCACTTTGACCAGAGAATTAGACTCAGATACCAACAAAAAGCAAGTGTTTTTAAATCTATGTTGGAACCTAGATTGTGTCGTGAGTAAGAAAACTCTAATCTGATATCCTACCAAGAAATCCTAATGCCACAATGATTGAATATCAAATGATTATTGTGTTCATAAAGAAAGTAGAACAAACGATCATTAGCCCATATTGTTCAAGTCCTACATGAGTCATAATAGGGTTTCAGATTGGGCATGTGGTTTTCTCACAATAATTTCCCCCTGAATGGTGTTCCGAGGCATCAGTGGTGAAGCCAGGATTTGTAGTCCAAGAGGGCCAAAGTAAAAAATATAACTTTTTTAGAATGTTTTGTTTCGTGGGGCCAAACCCAATATATTTATAAAAAAAAACAACTACAGACCAACAAAACAACATTTCGGACGGAAGAAAGTGGGGGGCGTGACCCTCCCCCGACTCCTTTATGCTTCACCAGTGTTTCGGGTTAAGTCAAACCTAAAGATTTAAAAACAATATGAAAGATTAACATCTCCCCTCAGAAAAACTGGCTTGGGTATTGGATTAGTTTTAAAACTTTATTCAATAAAAGATTTGTGAAGGTATCTATCTAATAAATCAAATTTTTAGGGGGCAATTTTTGGAGGGATTTTTTTCCTATTATAGGAAGTTTGGGAGGTAAAATTTAGCTAAATTTTCACCATGCAAGTTGATGGAGCCAACTCCTTAAATGTTATATATTTACAAATTGTTAAATATAATGGTTATAATTTCTTTATAAATATTACTATTTAACCCTTGTGTAACACACGGGTATTAAACCTAGTCTATCTAATAAATTAGAGTTTTAGGGGGTTATATTATGGGGGGAATTTTTTTTATAAAAGAAAACTTCGGAGGGAAAACTAAGTAGAGATTTCACCATTCATAAGTTGATGGAGATGAATTCTTAAATATTAAATATTTATAAATCGTTAAACATAATGGTTATAATTTTTTATAAATATTACTACTTAACTCGTGTGTAACATGGGTGTTAAACCTAGTACCATATAAATTCAATTTCCAATTACAAAAGTTATAAACGACAACCACCTGTACATGTAAACTGATTCCTGAGGTATAAATGGTGTATAAAAGTGGTTGATGTTGGATGAAAAGATATTGAAAATACAATTGTAAATTTTTGTACCACACGCACGTGAATAATAAATAAAATCACTAACTTTATTAGTGTTGTTGGCCAAGGAAACACATCTATCTAATATTTCAGAGTTTTTTATGGGCAAATTTGAGAGGGAAAATTTTTTGAGCGGGCAAATTGGGCTCCAAAACTTCATCGTTATTTATGGCAACTCCCACTCAATGATTTCCAATCAATTGTGTTCTATATTTTTGGTAATAAGTTTGTGGTTTCAATCAATCCGGTTGTTAAAGCTTTATTTATTGTTTGTTTTCTTATAAATAAACTCTAATTTCAAATTCAGTATGGTGTATAATCAGTATTCGATTTTGATAGCATGTTCCATCAATCCGGTTGTTAAAGCTTTATTTATTGTGTTCTATATTTTTAATTTTTATCATTTTTTATTTATATATTTTAGATTTATTCCGTGTGTATACACGGGTTTTAAACCTAGTCTATATAATAATTCAAGGTTTTAAAGGCCCATTTTAGGAGGAAATATGTTTTTATAATAGGAAGTTTTGGAGGTAAATTTGTATGTCATTTTTCATAATACAAAGTTGATAGAGCCAAATTATTAAATATTAAATATTTATAATTACTTAAGATAATGTTATAATTTATTTATAAATTTTATTATTTAACCCGTGTGTAACACACGGGTATTAAACCTAGTAATTGATAATTCAAAGTGTGTGTAGTTTTTGCAACACATCCTATTTTTGTCAAACTAGACGTTACTCCCAATACTTTGACTTGTGGTACGTTGTGTTTCGTTTGAAAGATTTTAGAATCATAAAATACACATAAAAATAACATCAGCCCTTTTTTAAACCGCAAATTTTATTAAAGGGTCCGAGAGCAGCATGTTCAAACCAGGGGCGGATGTATGAAGGCGGCAGGGGTAGCCTGGGTTACGGCTGAAATTTCGTTGCGAGGTGTAAAAAATATATATATTCTCCGGTTTTATGTATAAGGATACCCCTAAACAATTAAAAGGATACCCCTGAATCCTTGATTTAAAGCTATGAGAGAACATAGAGGACAAATCTATTAGGTATTTTTTAATTTTGTGGTGTTATTTTTATTATTGTATGGACGTCCGTGAAATTTTTTTTTTAAGGATACCCCTGAAATTCTTGGCTGGCTCCGCCACTGGTTCAAACGAACATAACACAATACAAAGAATCAAAACGACGTGTTACACCATTAAAGAAAATACTTATAAAGATTATTATTAGGGTTTATTTTAGAGGTAACTTTGTAGAATTAGGAATTAAGTTGGAGTATAATACAAGTCTATATATATAAATATAGGGTTTATGGTCATTGTGTATTTACGTGGTTTTGTTCGTAATAATACTTTTAAGAGTTGAAACGAATAGTCTCCTAAATTCCTGATGTGTTCTTATGTTAATGACTTAATGTATTGAATTTTGGACTAAGGGAGGAGGGAGTGGTCCTCCCAAGCTTCCCACAAGGTACTTCTCCAACCAATCAGAATATAGAACAAAATTTTCAATTTTACACCTCTTTGAACCTTTTTGAGGTGGGAGTGGTGCTCCCAAGGTTGTCCAACAAGGAACACAAATTTCAACGGTTTAAAGGCAATCATTTGATCTCGTCCACGAGCTTTGAATCTCGTTTGTTTCCTCGTGACCACCTCGTTGATGATCCTCGTTTGGCCCGGTGTAACCACCTCGCGAGCTCGTCGACCTCGTGAGCTCACCTCGTGACCACTCCTCCCCCCTAAGAGTGTTGTGTACCTCAAGTATGTCTCTCAATGTGAATGCAAACATGGGAGGATTATTGCACCACAACGCGATGAAGTGCCAAACCATGCTTGCCGTGAAACAAGTGACAAGGAGGTTCTTTGTATTTTCTTCATATTCTCCACATAACGGACATGATTACGTCTAGTATAACACACTAGATATTCAAAGCTATCTGAGTAGCGATCCGGTTCATCACCCAATTATTCTCATATAGAAGTTTTTGAATAGTGTAGTATAATAGAGTATTGCTGACTTATGCAACGGGTACAACTACCATAGAGTATAGCTAGTTGTTGCAAGCATCAAGGTACAACAATGTAAAGCATAAATTGAAGTGGTTGTTGGGTCACCAACTTACCACTCTAAAACAGCTAGAGACGGATATAGCTTATAAGGAGGGGTAGCAACTTTTCTGACGAAGAGTAAAAATAGTGTAAAAATTCAATTTTCCTCTTCGTTTTATATATCGGTATACCATTAAATTCAAAAAACCCCTAAACTTTTTCCTTAGATCCGTCACTGGAAGCAGCCAAGTAACTCCATGATGTTCGATCCTCTGGTAACATCATCTAGCTAGCTAGTATTGTGTCCAAAGTAGACAAAGAGAGATAAATGCATCACCATTGATCATTGTTGGTTGATATATATCGTATTTGCCGTGCACATTTGTTAGAATTGCCTGACAATTTCTAGGACGCACTTTTGTTGGTTGATACTGCCACATTCTAAATCCACAATAGACACTCTAATTTTTCACATCTAATTTTTGGACGAAATCAGTACAACTTAGTGTTTGTTTTGGGTTTATAAAACACATATCATTTAATCAATTTCTGTACACCTTTATTATTATTATTATTATTATTATTATTATTATTATTATTATTATTATTATTATTATTATTATTATTATTATTATTATTATTATTATTATTATTATTATTGTTGTTGTTGTTGTTGTTGTTATTATTGATTGTTGTTGATGTAGTTGTCGTGATGGTGTCACTCAAAAAAAAAGTTACTCTCCTTGATGCAGTGAGGCATTTTTGTTAGTCTGAAACTATCGTTATTTTTGTTCAAAGATTTATTGAATTTTTCGTTTAAAACTACTTTGTTTGAGATCATTTAAATCTATTATTCATTTGTATATTTGGAAATCTTTGAAAAATGTACGGTTCATCTTCGTTAATTTTTTTAATATTTTTAAAAGTGATTGTGAGTTGATGAAAAAAGAATATAATGAAAAATGTATAAAAATATTATTTAATTGAGAAAAAAAAAAGAAAAATATAGTGACCTTTAGCTTAATTATACGCATATGTACATGGGATACAAATAAGGTAAATGTTTATGACATAACATAGTTTATAGTTTATATGGTTTTGTATTTTTTTCATCAATTTAATACAACTAGGCCGTTCTAAAACAACTAACACTTTGACCGTATTGAAAATGGTATCATACCAATGAGCACTTAAGGTCAAACCACATTAATCGTCAGGCACAAATTCTTGATAATTATATTAAATACTTATTTACTTTTATTTATTTTTTGTAATCTTTGTAATAAAAAAATGCATATTAATTTGTTCCAAAACAAATATATGTTTATTTGTAATCGTTTGTTTTCATGAACGTTTGTTTTTATTCGTTTATATTCATGAACATTTGTTTGTGTCACATGTGTTCGTTTGAGGTCTTTACATTTGGTAAGAATTTCTGAGCAATTAATGAGCATATTTATTAATTCCTAACAAACAAAGACTTGTCTTGTTCCTTTAGCCCAATCCTCAAGAATGTTTTAGGAGATGAGTTAGTTTACTTAAAGTGGATCTTTTTCCGGCCAGCTTATATAAATTTACAGACAGAACTTTCACCCTGACTCCACGAGAGTTTTGTAAGAAAAGAAATGACGCTGGTTACACCCACACCCAGTAAATTCCGAATAAAATTCATATTTAATTCTCTTTGTTTGGTAATATGTTATCTTGAAATTAGAGGTACAACGTGTTAAGACATCTTAATCGAATAACATTTGTCCCCAATGAAACCACTAACTATGTACGTGTTTGCTATGCTTTTAACTTTTAAAACTTTTGAGTAGTTGTCCAACTACAAATTTGTAAAATTAAAAAAACTAGGACCCATTTTGCAGCTTGGTTGTTTTTGGTTTTCTCCTATTCACACGGGTGACTTCGTTGAAACCCGAAATAAGATATCAATGGCACTTTGTTTAGATTAAACGTGCAATCGCCACCGTCCAAATTAGTATTATTTGTTGGCCGAAATATTGATTATGTCAACTCGGTTTGACCATATTGCATCGTCCAAACACCGTCACATGCCTCCTTGTTTGTCACGAGGTTTGAAACTCTATTAATTATTTTCATTGCTACACGTTAGTTGACGCTTATTTGTCACTATAGTTGACACGAGTTTTTTTCTCCGCTTTTAATTAAAATAAATCGTAACACATGACATATCATACACCATATATGAGTTTGTGTACAAGGTCATACGTACATAAAGATCCACCAGAAGAAGCAAAAAGAAAAGCAAAGGTAACAATGGTGCTTCTAGTATCTTGCAAGAAATTTTTTAAATCCGGGCTTACGGTTTTGTCGTGGTTATGATAGAGATAAAATTCATTAAATAAAGGAAAATTCTTGAAATTTGTAGATGCAATTAACGAAGCCCATAGTAGGTTTATTTTAGGAAACATGGGTTAAGGAAATAAAAACACATAAAGAACAACTTTAGATATACTCTAATTTCATTATGCATTTGTTATGACGCTTGATATACTTTTGTTGTAATATAACTAAGCTCAATTTGATTATCTTTTCAAATATGGTTCGACACAATCAAAATCGAACCAGATAAAAAATTATTATAGTTCTGTTAGTGTTAGTGTTTGTGTTAAATATATAAAGATAAAATACACTTCACTTGATACAAACTTTGCGATACTAATTTAATCTTCCGTTGGAAATAAATCTATCGATGGAGCAAAACTTCCTTTTGTTAAATTCCTTTAAATTCGGTTTCTAAAGTAAATAATAAGTAGTGTGAATAAGGAAAAAAACCAAGACAAGAAAACGTGGCGTATTTTATAGATATTTATAGAGTAAAGTGCAGTTTTAGTCCCTGTGTTTTGGTATCATTAACAGTTTTAGTTTCATCTTAACTGTTTTGGTCCATGTGTTTTTATTTTTTAACAGAAATGGTCTCGAACGCTAACTCCATCTAATTTTCCGTTAAGTCTCCTTCACATACGGAGTAAAAATGTCATTTCTCACACTCTTTTTACATGCGACTGAATAAAAATGTTAACCTACAAGATGACCTAGATAAAAGAGGAGAGAAATGAAACTTTTAACCCTCGGATGCGGGACGCTGTGAGAGACATAACGGAAAATTATATGGAGTTAGTGTTCGGGAGCATTTTTGTTATAAAATAAAAATACAGGGACCAAAACTGTTAAGATTAAACTAAAACTATTAATAATATTAAAATACAGGAATCAAAACTACAGTTTACACATATTTATAACATAGGTGTTTTATTTCTCGAACATGTGCAATTGACGATTTGACATTTGTGCTAAGTAAATTATTTTATGTTTTTAAAGTGTATTTTTTTAAACGATTATGTAACTAGCAGCCTTGATATATCACCTTGTCCCACAAGTTTCACGAATTTCTTTGTTTACTAAATATTATACCATTTTACTAAATATTATACCATCTATATTGTATAATTTAATACTTGATGAATAATAAACCTTTCATTTTATGATTTTTAATATAAGTTTTAGTTAGTTTTCGTCTACATCATATTAGTACATCTGTCAAGTTATATAGAATGTCGGTTTAAAATTCCGTAATCCTGTTGCAGCCATAACATGATCACGTTATGGTTGTTGATTCTAAGTCACTTATAAATGTCGCCGCTTTGTTTTTTTTTTTGTTGTGGGGGCTATGAAGTTTGATATCGAGTTGTGACACGATGTAGTCGCTAATTCTAAGCTTCTTATGATTGTTTTCTTTATGCGTTTGTAAAACCGTCAAATAAAACGTTCGCGCAACGCGCGAGCAAACTCATATGACTAGCCTATAACAATTAATCAAAGCATTCGCTGTTATTAAACCAACCATGTATATATATGTGCTGCGTGATCTTTGCATACTTTTAATAATGACCTACAATACACCGTAAAAATCCGTATTCAATGGCCCTAAAACAAACTAAGTTGGTTAAGAATACATAAACTCATGACTTAACACATCTAATATGATCATTATCGAGTCAGAATTACAAAATTAAAGAGTCCACTATGACTGCAAGTGAAAACTGACCATCAATCACCATGTCGTGCCAAGATAACATCACCATTCAAATTATGGTAAGACGTATGAATATATCACAACCTAACAGTGCATCTAATGTGACCAGATTCGTACATGTTTCAAAAAAAAAAACACAAAGCTACTAAACAACAGTTAACAACGTGCAATCCATCAAGTTAAACCCCAACAAGCCAACGTAAAATAGATCGGCAACCATGACGACCATTGGTGTTTCCTATAACCCACCGATGACGTAAAAACAGTAACAAAATGGCCAGTACACAAACCAACAACCTCACCTGCATATTTTAGACAAAAAGATGCGACGGTAGTCATTGATTGAACATATATAAAACAACTCAAATAACAATTCTTTTATAAAAATAGGGGAATTAAACTTGTGTCCTTTTAGGATAACGTAACCTTCTTACCACTACACGAAATTGAAATATCATCACCCTTTTGATGATCATAAACAACCCAAACGTTAACATCTAACAACCCAAACAACACATACTTTTTATAAAAAAAAACAAACACATTTAAAAAAATTGCTATACTCGACGCATAAGCCTATACACAACATATGAGTTGCTGACTGGAGTTATTACTCGTCAATATGAGGTGTAATTAATTTGTTTGAAGTGTGATTAATATGTTTAAAGAGACATACGCGACGCATGAGTTCATGTGTTGTAAACAGGGTCATGCGTAGCATATTTTAGGATACCCCTATTTACCTCACCAAACCATAAAACCGTACAACCTTCAAATTAAAAAATAAAGCACAGTGTACAAGTATCTAAAGCAGCAGGACTATTAATCCTAGAGTTCATAATAACACACACACACCCCTTTCTTTCTTTGTTTGGTAGCCTGTCAAGTGTAGCGTCCAATTTTGAAGTAAGTAATTAAACGCTGCATTATTTCAATTCCTTCCCTCCTTTCAGTTTCACACTACTCATATAAACAACACACCTCTCTTTCCTCACTAGACTTTTTCTTCATCACTTAATTCCACAACCACATTATCATCATTATTATTATTGTTATTTTCAATGGATCAGCCCATTTCTAGGAGGAAGACGACGGAGCTTCATCACATCTCTAGGAAATGGAAGGATCCTAGAACTGCACAACGCAGTCCTGAACATACCAGAGTTTGGACTGAACCACATCCTAACGCCAATAAGCCTCGCAGAGTCCCCGTTGTTTACTATCTCTCTCGCAACGGTAACCTTGAGCATCCTCACTTCATCGAGGTTCCTCTTTCCTCTTCCGATGGACTTTATCTCCGAGGTGACTAGAAATTACACTTTTTAGTTTTTCAGTAGTTGATTTTGGCCTTGTTATGTAGTGTGCTCGTGTAAATCAGGTGAAATTTTCTGTGAGGTTATTGCATACTTGTATTGAGTAATTGATTTTCTGGCTTTGAACAAGTACGTTGTTATGATCTTCGTGCTGTTGTAAATCCGGTCAAAATTTCTGGAAATGATGAATCGGTTGCATTGAGTAGTTGAATTTGTGTTAAACAAATTGTTATCAACTTATTAATTGAAAGTTTTGTTTAGTTTGGTGCAAATCTTCTGCAAATAACGCGGTTACGAATCGCTTGCATCATGTAAATGATTTTGTGGTAAACAACTTGTTATGATCTAAATATTCTGTTTAATCTTCTGGAAATTATGAAGTTATCGCATTATTTAGTTGATTTTTTGGTAAACAAATTGTTATGAACTTATGATCTAAAAGTTTTGCTTAAACGTCTTAAAATTATGATGTTACTGCATTGTGTAGTCGATTTCGTGCTAAACAAGCTGTTATGATCCAAACATTTTGTTTAATCTTCTGCAAATATTGTGCAGATGTAATCGATCGACTTGATTCTCTTCGCGGGAAAGGAATGGCAGCATTATACTCATGGTCATCAAAACGGTTAGTGCATCGATTCGTTAACGTTTCAGATCTCGTTAACACTTCCAGTTCATAATTTTCCTGCAACATATACACGATATATAACTGTTTCCTATAACTAATCGTTTCCGTTCTGTGATTCAGGAGCTACAAAAACGGATTTGTATGGCACGATTTAGCAGATAACGATTACATTTACCCTGCGAACGGTCAAGAGTATGTTCTAAAAGGATCAGAGCTTGTTAATTCCAAATCTGAACTGTCTATTGTGAAAAACACATTCTCGCCGGAGTTTGAAAAAACCGGCGACGATGATTTTCCGGTGGTACGTCGCAGAAGGAATCAATCATGGAGTTCAATCGATCTCCATGAATACAAAGTATACACCGGCGAATGCTCCACCGGAAAAGTCGCCGCCGACGCGTCAACACAAACCGACGAGAAACACCGGCGCCGGAGAGAAACAATCAGAGAAGAAATCGAAGAAGAAGAAGTTCAAAAAGAAACTGAAATTGATGAGATTTCACCACCACCGTCGGATTCAAGTCCAGAGACGTTAGAATCGTTGATGAAAGCTGATGGTAAACTAATCCTACGGCCAGAAGGTGATGATCACCATAATACAAAAACAAATCCAACGGCTAATAGTAACAAGGTTAAATCATCATCAGTGTTGATGCAATTGATCTCGTGTGGTTCAATTTCGTTTCGTGATTGTGGACCGGGGGCTTATGGGAAAGATAACCCGGGTTTTTCGTTGATTTCACATTACAAGTCAAGGATGTTGCCACGTGGAAATGGTGAGGATGCAGCAACGGTTGAAAACGCTGTCGTTTTGAGAAAGAATAGGAGAATTAATAATAATAATAATAATAATAATAGTAATAATAAAAAACAGATGGTGGTGACAGAGGATAAAGAATATTTCAGTGGGAGTTTAATAGAAACAAAAAAACAGGAATTTCCAGGTATTAAGCGATCTAATTCGTATAATGGCGATCGGTGAATTTAGAAATTATTTATAGTTTTTATTATTTTTATTTTTTGTTTTTTTACTTTTTATTTTATGTTAGATGGGTTCAAACTTTGAAGTACTAATTTGGGTTGACTTTGTTATATTTTAGAAGTAGATTCAAGCACATATATGATGATATGAAATGAAGTTAGTGTTTGGGTTATGTAAATGCAATTAGTGTTAATGTTATTATTAGCTTTGTGTCCTATTTTTTTGTCTGATAAATTAATATTGAATGTGATGATCATAAAATAATGAAAATAAACGGTGTGTGTTTAATTTACCCGACAATGAGGATGTTGCGGATTTAACTCACACTTCACTTATTTTAAACAGCTCATACTTCCTTATGTAATAATAAAAATCTCATACATATTTTGATTGTGAAAGTTTATTATAAACCATTTAGATTTTTTTTTATAAAACAAATGTTTTGAATTCTGAATTATTAAACAGGAAACTGAATAATTAAAAAGTAAATCAAACAACCTTTTATTAAACGTACTACAAGATATGAATGTATAACTCTTTACTTTCACAACGTAACTAAATATATCTTTCGTCACTACGCAAGTACGCATATATATACCACTTACTCCTGGTACGAAACCCCACCTAAAAGTTTTCAATATCCAAGAGACTAAATAACAACAAATGAATATATATTCTAATTGAAACCACCAAGTAACATGTTTTTCTTTATGAGATTGAGTAAAGTTTGGTTGTTAAAGTTCTTAAATTAGACATTTATTTGCATGCACAATGAATGAGTAGGTTTAGTTTCTCGAGACACAAAAGTCAAAGGCAAAGTAAGTATTGTCTTGTGTTTACGAATCCAAAACTTTAAAACTCAAATATTGACTGCACACTATGTTTTGTTGCACAGTGGGGCCCAACCTATTACGGTTCCATGTGACACACAGATATGTGGGCCAGTTTATTGTGACCGCCTATGACACCCCTTGCAACCTACCGTTAACTATAGTGTGCCAAAAGCTAGAGGTGTTACATGAATGAGGTTTTGTCTTGTTAACTCAAAGACACTTGAGTGAAATAACTATTGTCATTTTGTGTCATTATTTTACCAAAGGAAACAAAATTTTAAATGAATGTTGTTATTCACGAGAGGTGTAACATGTGAGGAAGATCAGGGAAACAAATATTAAAATTAAGTTGTTTGGTTGTTTGTGTTTTATTTTTGTTTTTGCTATTGATTTTATGTTTAAATAAAAGCATTGTCATTTTAGCTAATTCTTCAAAAATACACCTTTACAACACAACAAAGATGATCGAACCACTAGCTTCTTCTTAGCCCTAACTATATCGCCGATATGTTTACATTCAACCACAAAGCCACCAAATCCCAAATCCTCCCCACGATAACATGTTCCCTGAAAAACTTAAGAAATAGACTCAGAAGAAGCATAATTGCATAAATTAAGGACATCTGATAATAGATAAAACATCAATATATGTCTTTCCTATCCAAGTTAACCGGAGCAAGAAGACGATCAGCTAACAACCACCAACTAAAAATATACCTTTTAAGAGGTAAACATCTAAACCATCACGTTATTTGCCTCGGACCAGAAGGAAGCTTAATTCTCACAATTAATAAAACACACACAACACAACTACTAGTGTTTCTGTTAGGTGTACACTTATGTAACAATTAAAGGTCTAGTTATACTAAAAGATATCCCGGGTCCTATATATCTAAGTTCTTCGGATTGTATTTTTTACTTTAAATTAACAACTTTGGTTGTGGTCATAGGTTTCATTACCTTGACTTTTGTAAAAAAGAATATTTTAGATGTTTGTTTAATAGTCAGATAATTTGATTAAAATATATTCTTTCATGTATGACTCACTATTGGGAGCTAAAGTAATTTATACTTCTAAACTTTCCAACTTTTTATAAGAAAAAAACTAACTAAAGGAGCCTATTTGTATTAGGAATATTGGTGCTATGACAAACAAGTTAATAAGGCTGTTATCTTTTATTTGAAATTTTTTGATTTGCACTAACGTAAATATTTAATAGTTATAACGGTTGCATATGGGAAGGGATGATATGGTAATGTTTGAGAAAATATGTTTGTGAGAAAAATAGATGAAAGTCTAATGTATTAGATAATATTGATTATACTTGCTTATGAGAGTGGCGGGTCTTAACGTTAAGCTATGGACAGTATAATAACAACAAGAAACTACAAAGTGAAAAAAGTTATTTTGAGTCATTTTCTTGCATAGACTTGAAAACTAGCTAAAACATTGAAAACAAATAGAGACGTATGAGGCCAGGTGGCGGCCGGGTACTTAACAACGTCTTTTACGCTGACTTGTTTTTTAGAAAGTCTAATTGCTCGTGATACATGAACAATCATAACAGTACTATTGCTAGATTTTTTATACGGTTTATATGCGTATTCATGCTTTTATGATATGAATTCAAATAGAAAGGGGTGAGGAAAAGAAAATATACATGAAAATATACATTCGGTATATTTTCATTGTGAATAAAGTCGATCGGTTTAAGGCATAATTAATTTCTTGCTTGATATAGTTGCACGCTAGTTGGATTGTAACTTAACAGTCACTTTAAATATATGATGGTGAATTATCAGAAGCATTTGATTAAACACATTAATGTAAAGTTTGTCTTATGTAAAAGTTATTCTTGTCTAGTCGTTTTTTTATTTAATATCTCTTTTATGTTTAACGCATATTACATATATACAAGTTAGTTTATAAGTTATAAAATTAACATATTATATATAAAGAACTTAGGGAGGACACACTTTATTTGAGCAACCAAATTTATGTAGACCGGACAAAATAAACAATATTGATTGACACAAAGTGTCCAAGTTGCTATAAAATTATAGAGCATGCCAATTACTTATAACATATGTTTAACACTAAAAAGGGCATATGGTACCCGCCTACTCGATCTTAACTATCTAAACATGTTATCTGGTAAAATCCTGACATATATCTCATTTTAACCCAACCCTCAATTACCCAAAAAAAAAATAGGGTGGTGTTGAATTTAACTCTCCACACACGACCAAACCCTCAAGTACTACCCACATATAAACACACAAACAATCATTGGTGTCACGGCTTCTCAAACCCGCCAC
This sequence comes from Tagetes erecta, assembly GCA_030867185.1. NCBI lineage: Eukaryota > Viridiplantae > Streptophyta > Magnoliopsida > Asterales > Asteraceae > Tagetes > Tagetes erecta. Next base: position 14,214,621 of record CM061494.1, read on the forward strand.
CCTTTCCCCCAACTCATGACCAGGGGTAGATCGACCTAGCATGGAAGCAGGCCGTGGTAGCTCCCGCTACCCTTCAACTTATAATTCTACCCCGTAATAGGAAAAAAAAATTGTGTTTTTAGGTATAACGCTACCCTATAGTGGAACTTTGTTTTGAGCGCTACCCATAAGGTTTGTCTAGGTCTGCAACTGCCCATGAACATACTCTCTCCGCGCTAAACTCCTAAACTAATTAATGTTGGAAACCTTGCCTTCAATCAGCCGATCAAAGGTAGCTTTGCTATTAAACACCCTTAGAACATGAGCTGTTTGTGTCAAATCTTGGTGTCCTTTTTTAAGCTTCAATATCTACTTCTATTCATTAACTTACACAACAAGGCAACGTACATGAATAATAGAAATATCCATCATTGTCTTTCTGAGTAAGACACATGCACGTACTTATGAAAAAGGAAACAAAATAAATAAATATTTTTTTCTAATTAATTACGAACGTTTCTACGACTTTTGTTACATTAATGTTAGTAAAGTTGTCTCTTTAGCGCCTGTAATAACACGTTATTGCTATCAATGCAACGTGTTTAATTAGCAAATTCACACTGCTTCGCACGCGCCGGGCCTTAACTAAAACAAATTGTAAGAGTTGGTAAAAAAAACATTGTGTTTTTATATAAGAGTCTAGTTATCATACCAAGAATATAAATTGTGTAAAGTGTAATAATGACACAATGGTAATAAAAATAAAATGTCGGGTTAAAATTTTTATAAATCACAATGTAAATCCAATGACGTTGTTTCCCCATCGACCCTTTCAAAAAAAGTTTAAAAAAAATTAACGTTTCATTGTATCTTTTATAAATTTTTTACACAAAAGTAAAAAAAAGACACAATAAAACGTTAACTTTTTTATTTTTCATTTAAGTCTTTTTAAGGAGGATGACGGAGGAACAAAGTCTTTGAGATACTTTTTTGGAATTCAATTTACATTGTGATTTATAATCTTTTATATATCATTATGTCTCTTTTATATATACAATTGTGTTCTTGTCAGATATTAACGCCAAATGCAAGTTTAAGGTTATTTCTCGTGTGTCACACGGGCTGAAGACAACAACGTAAAAATTTATATATTAGAACTTTAACAAAGTTAAAATAAATACGACTGTAACTTGTTATGACTTTTACAAACTTTAAAATACGTTTTACAAGTTCCTTGAACACTATTACATAATTTACTTAAAAAATCTATAATAAAAAAGATAATATTTAACCGAGTGAGATTTATAAATCCACTTAATTCAAAAATTTTTCAAAAAAGGTTAAAACATGTTAAAAAAAACAAATTATATGTTAGTGATCACCATATATATATATATATATATATATATATATATATATATATATATATATATATATATATATCATACATTTTACATAACATATAATAAAAGTTACTTATCTTCGCTTGTTGGATTGCGTTTATAACAAAACATATATTGATTGATTATCAATTATTAAAACAGTTTGTATTATATATGTATAAAAATATGGTCTAAATGAGATTTATTCAGCTTAGTAATAAATATTATATAAAGGTTTTAGGGGGCAAATTTTTGGGGGAAATTCTTTTTGTTTTATAATAGGAAGTTTTGGAGGTAAAAATTAAATTGAATTTTGCACCATGCATAAGTTGATGGAGCAAAATCTTTGAATTTTAAATACTTACAAATTTTTAAACATAATAATTATGATTTCTTTATAAATATTATTATTTAACCCGTGTGTAACACACGGGTATTAAACCTAGTTTAGGAATAAATATTAAGTCATTGATTCTATAATTAGTTTTGAGCAGGAAAAATATATCTAAGATGCTCTTATATATGAATGTCAAGTGTCTACAAAAATCTTCTTTTATTAATATGTATAGATATATATTTAGAGTGAAATTAAAATGTGATTATTTTTGAAAGGTGTTAATTACCAAATTAAGAAATGTCAGCTATATATATATATATATATATAGTTTCGAAGATTCCCAAAAGAATTGAATATAGTGGTTGTATATACCCGTACGTGGACATGCAGGTCCCGTGCTTGTTACGGCACGTTAAAGATATCTTGGAATCAGTTCTTTTTTTTATATTTCTAATTTATTTATCAGTTTAAATATATATATATATATTGTTACAATTTGCAAATCCAAGTGATAATATGGTAGGAGAAAATTAATTCATTTTCAAAACGAATGCATGTCAAAATGTTAAGCTAATTGAAATTATTTTATAAATCATTTTATTAAGTCAAGTCATTTTCAGAGCCATATGCATACAATTAATTACAATGGAGAATTTAACATTATCAAGGCGTGATGAAAATGTATTTTTCTAACTAGGTTTTAAGTTATAGTCTTATATTAAAATAATACTTAACCTAATTGAGTTTAAAACAATTTAGTTTATGACTTCATTTTCATTATACAAAAGTAAACTTATAGCTCATTTGAAAATTAAAAACTCATTGTTTAAAAAATGTTATTGACTCTATGTTAGACTCATTTCCATCAGACAAGATATTATGGTCCACTTAACAATTTTAACACATTTTATTGCCTAACAAAAGTGAAGGGCCCAAAAAATTTTAAAAATGATGGTGGTCAATGCCTTTCTGCGATCTGGGGTCTTTTTTTCCGGCTCGCACGAGGGGTCTTTTTTTCTGGCTCGCACCAGACGTCTAAATTCTCAGAATCGACGTTGCTTATTAGGGATTGACATTTAGCTTCCAATGAAACTGCCGATCCAAAAGCGCTTTGGTACGTGCGAATGAATGAAGAACTTTTATATAGACTTTAGACTGTATTTTACTATACGTACAGGTGAAAGATATAAGTTTAGTAACAAAGTTTAAGTTCTAACGAAGTAACGAGATATCATAATAGGAATATGTTTTGACTCTATCTAAGAAGTTAAAAAAAATCAAATTCTAGCTAGTTTCCTACAATGTGCATATATGAGTGGTTTACAAGAGAGTTAAAAAAATTGGGAGTTGAGTGTAAGGTGATTAACTTTGGCCCTTTTGTTTTTGTCTCTTTTTTCTGAATAGAGGAAAACGTCTAATTTGGTCAGACGTAATCAGACGTGGGCTGTTTGTTTTTTCTGGCATTAAGAGAGAGGTTCAGCGTTTTAATAGCATCTGAACTAGTAAGAACTTTTAGTGGGTCTGAAAACCTCTTAACCCAAAAAAGCATATGTTTGTCTCCGGCCTCCATTAACTTCTAACCCGGAGACTAGGCTCCATCTCCGACGACTAGAGGTTCGTCGATCTTAGTCTCCACCTCTTAATGATTCAGATTTCAGACATTTAAACCACCTCTTAACATTCAGATGTGATATTTAGCTTCAGACTTAAATCTTTTAAAAAAACAAACCGGGCTTTATCTTTCCTTTTGATCATGAGTTTAAATTAATCCAGACATTAACATTTAAAATATTAAAATTGATGATACTAATTTCTAATCCACCGTAAAAAAAATTAACTTTTTTTGTAATTGATGAATGTGTCATGTGTGATGATTGAGAGTGAATAAGGGAAACAACCCACGTGACACATGGCTGGTTAAAACATAGATATGTGGGATGTTTTAATCAGGTTTCATGAAACACGAGAGGTATTGTTTTTGACGGTGCCCTATAACGAGGTTATTAATATGTTAGCACAAACTATTGAATGAATAATTTACATATGCTTCATGCATACATATTGTTGATTATTATATATAAGTTGATAAATAAATAATTTGCAGAAATATTTTGTTTGATTCATCAAATGAACGTACACGAGGATATTGTAGATTTCTTATGCAACACTACACGTATGTCCCATACTGACTTGACCGTCGAGTTTTAAGACAACTTTTGTTTAGATCATTATCATCATACATTTAATAGTGTGCTTCACCGATGTTAATATCTTGACACGTTACCAGGATAAATTTCTGAGGTGTAGAGATTGGACTTTGAGGTCTGGACATGAATCGGGTTTGATTTTTCGGAAAATGCTACCCGTATAAACCTAAGGCAGAGATCAATGTTGGTTCATGAATGGAGTGATACTTAGATGATATATTTATCCAATGTTTTGAAAATCGAACCGGACACTCAACCGGTATTATAATTTTAATGGTCGGATTGGTCGGACCGGGGACGGATAAATATATATTTATCAAAGTAATACCATAAGAATTTCAATTTAAACACAACATAAGTTCAATAATATTAAGTTATATATACCACATGCTTAATAATCGAAACAAGTTTAACGCCATGAATCACCAAAAAATCATAATTTAAACAAGTTTAACGTTAAAATAAAATGAGCTTATCATTTTCATCACTTAAAACATCAAATTAACTTTCATTACAAAAAACTCAAATTTAAATAGATGTAAATATAAAATCCAAGAAAATCAAACATAAAAATATATATTTTATTACTCAACCGGTTCAATAGCGGTCCGGTTCTCGTCTGACCGGACCGGTTCGTACGGTTCAAAGCGAGTCATAAACATCAATCAAACTGTATCTAATTAAATCGAGATTTTTAAAAAAACGGTCCAATTACGATCGGACCTGCCGATTTAAAAACACTGTATTTTAACTCACCAGTGTAAAAAAAAAAGCAAAAGAAAATTGTAGTACTGTGCTGTAAAAGTGTACAATGACACATCATCATATATACATGTAACGTACAACTGTGCAAGTACACATCATCTCCAGACGGGCCCAATAATACAACCAACCATGAATGTAGCTACAGATTCATGTCCTACCTTAACATACAAAAAGCTGACATCAAATTGCTGTTTATTGGGTCCAATTGGCAGAAATTCACAGTTGATCTGTTTTTTCTTCTTCAAAGATTAGACAATTGTGGCAGCATAAACGGGTCGGATGTAGTCGGTAACGGGTCAAAATGCTTGGACTAACCCGCAAACAGTTTTTCTTGATGGATCAGTTTTGACGGTTTTCAAGTCGAACCACAACCATAAGGCAAACCGTTATAAACATCTTCGGGATATTGAAAACCGAAATTGGATCGTTGAAATTTAAAACCAAACCTATGTAAATTGTTATTAGTGGTTTGGTTTCATGTGTTTGGCTTTATTAGGCCTTTAGCCATATGTAAAAGGTTTGTTGGTTTTTAACAGTCTTAACCTTTTGTTTGCTTGTAGTCCCAACTAACGAAATATCTAGTAACATTTCCAAATTTTATCATTTTCTTCCATCAACAAAACGCCGTTAATTTTTTTTAACAACGTTGTATTTTTTTTTCTAATTTCAGACTAAAGTTTTAGGGTTAATAATAATAAAAATACGAGTTAATTGATATAAAAATTAACTCGAAACGTGTGTTACTTGTTTATGGCTTCGGTTATAGTAAAAATGTGTTACATGCAAAAACACATAAAACTTCCAAATTCTAAAACGCATCGATTCATCTAGAGCCTAGAGGTGTTAAGTGTGACCGATTTACATGTTAACGGATTGGTGTGTTGCGGGTTAGTGGGCTTATGGGTTGAACTATCCCAATTCATAATTTTATTCATCTAAAAAAATTTAATCCTAACCCAAGTAACGTATATTTGGGTCAATTCAAACATGACTCGTTTAACTACCTTATGAAATCATAAAATACATATATCTACGAAATTGAAAAAATAAGTTCTCTAGTAATAGGTCAATTTTGTTATTGTATATAACTATACTAGTTTAGTGTCTGCTCTACGCTCGGGAACATAACATTCAAATGATGCTTTTAAGGATGTTCATGAATGTTCCATTCAGTTTTGAGACAAAAATGTAGTAAACCGGAACACATGATATATTTATATTTTAGTATAGCAATATTATACTTAAGTTAAAGAGAATAAAGTGCTCAGTTTTATGGTGTAGTTTATTTTTTTTTAAATCGTATAAAAATGTTATGTATATTTATAAAACACTGAGGTCTTTAATTGTATGTTATTATTAAGTTTATCCATAAATTTAATTTTTAAACCCTATCAAATATAAACCGACTCATGTACACCCCTTGTAATAAAGAGTTAAAAATATAAATACTCTTAAATTTTTCAGAATTCTCCAAAATATTAGGGGACCAAAAATGTAATTAGTTTTATTATAATATATTTTATATACATATTTTAAATAAAAAATCATTATTGTGAAATAAACTTTCAAATAATGCCATATAAGCTAAAAACTTTAAAAGATGTCACATAAGTTTTTTTTGTTTTGCTATATTATTTAAGGATATTAAAAGTAAAAGTAATTGAACACTTGTTTTTAGAAAGGAAATAATAAAATAATAAAATTTGAAACCCAAACATGACCCTTTTTTTTAAATGATTATACTCACCGACCCAAAACCTAATATAAGAGCCTAGAGGATGATTCTCATATAAAATGGACTTTGCTTAAAAAGTGTGAGAAATGATTTTTAGCCACACCAAAACCAGGTCAAACAAACTCCGATTGAACTCAATTGTGACGTTAGAACCGTGTCATCAAATCCTCCGCCCCCACCACCCCAAAAACCTACACACATCCCACCCCCCAAAACCTAAACCCACTCCATCCATCCCCTAAAAACCTAAACTCTCCACCCTGTCTCTAAAAAAGGCTAAAATATAAACTAAACCCTAAAAGCTAAACTTTATGGCAAAAACTAAAATTTAAAAGTAAACCCTAGAAGCTAAGGTGGTAAATTCCGACGAGGTGGTTTCAACGTTGTTTAAATGAGTTTAATCGAAATTTGTTTGTCCCGCTTGTGATGTGATTTAAAATATTTATTATATTTTTTTTAAAGCAAAATATATTTCATATTCTATTGAGTAATGAGTATTGCGGATTTGCGGTATTGCCTAAATGTAATTAATGACCCATTTACTGCTAGTCCCTTAATGTTTATGGTCCACTGTTCAATGGCCCAACAAACCCAATTTCCGGTTTGTGTTATGGTTCTTAACAACATTTTCTACTAGGTCCACGAACTATTTTTCAAATGTTCAACATAATGTTAGACGGTCGGACATAGGGGTGTTCATTATTCGAATACCATTCGAATTATCTGAAATTCAATTCGAATCGATTTCGATTAAGGTCATTCGAAATCGACTTTCGGTCATTCGAATTCGATTCGCATTCGATTCGAATAATTTTGTCGAACGTGGATCGAATACGAATATGATTTTCAGTATTTGCATTCGATTCGCCCAATTCGAATAAGAAATATAAATATTTTTTAATATATATATTTAATATATCTAATTAATTATCTATATATGAATATGATTTCATGGGCTTTAAGTAAGTTAAAAATACTCAAACCTAACCCATTACTCAATCTTAATTGGTGTTTCTGCATATGAACATGATTTGGTGTTGTGGCAGCTGCTTAATTCTTAATTGTTGTTTCTACATGTTTTAAACTTGTTTATAGTCTTTTTTTGTGTTTGATTATGCAGTTTTAGATCTTTTTTTAATATGTTTTAGACTTGTTGATTTGTTAGTATTTTGCATATTGTTTAGGTGATGTTTTGCAGATTGTTTAATTGATGTTCTAGACTTATGTTATGTTGGTGCTACATTTGTATTGTTACTTGATGTGTTTGTTTATTTATATTTTTTTAAAGCGAATACATTCGAATCTATTCGAATTCGATTCGAATTCGAATAACTTAATCGAATCGAATACATAGATTTTTATTCGAATGTGGATCGAATACGAATACAGTTTTTAAAAGTCCCAATTCGATTCGCCTAAATCGCTCAATTCGCATTCGATTCGAATGAACACCCCTAGTCAGACCCATATATTTTCCCAACAAATTCTGTTGGAAAATAAAGAGAATGACCAACTATAATTAAAAAGTTTGGGGCGTTTGGTAAAATTTAAATTATTAAGTGTTTAGTCATTAAGATGTCTGAATCATTAATATGATTTATTAACTGGAGGGGTTGTGGTAGAAATGCAGATGATGGTAATTTGGTATATGTTACATTCAGTTTTATTCAACATCTTTCTATCACTTAACCATTTAACACTGAACTGAACAATTAAGAGACTTTTTTTTTTTAATTTTTAATGAACCAAACACTATAAAATGTAAATGTTAAATGATTCAACATTGAAATGAAATATTATAATATGAAACAAACAGTCCCTTAAAGTGTTTGTAGTTTGTACGCATGATTAATGGGCAATCTACATGTGCTAATGATATATAATCACGTGTTTTTCGCTTTAGATGGTTTACATTTAGAATTTGAAAGTTTCAAAAGACCACGAGCTAGAGATGACATTTTATTAGGTTTTTTTACATATTTCCTCTTCCTAAGTCAATCAATTACATATTTACCCAAGCCTAAAGTTTAATTACATATATCCCCTTTGACATAATAAATTACTCATTTACCCCTTCTTTTACACAAACCATAAGAAAATATAAAAATGTATTTATGAAGATCATTAAGGGTAAAATAGTAAATCAAAAGGCTATTTTAAAGAAATTGGGTAAATATGTAATATATATGGTTTAGAAAGGGGAAATATGTAATTGAATTTAAGGAGTGGGTAAATACGTAATAAATGATCTTATGAAGGGGATATATGTAAATGCCCATTTTTATTAAATTTGAGACTAACAACTGGTCTAAACACTCAAACTAAACCTGATTTTCAATTTCTTGGTGATAACTTGACAACTAAGTTTTTGAAAGTAAGGGGCACTACGGAAGCTTCTGACTGCACCAAAAATTTACCCGGCTTCCAAACGACTACACTTCGAAAGTTACCTGAATTGTATCATTCTTTCAAGCTTCAGTTTACAACGTTTGGTTCGTTACAAAACTCTCACATAGTAGAATACAAACCCATAAAGACACAAGCATATTAACTTCAACTACATATATTTATAATTTTTTGTGTTGGAAGTTGACAAAATATCATTTTTCTAAGGTTATCTGGTTTTTATCTGTCTCAATCATCACATTTTGTTCGCTGAAGATCTAAACTAACGAAATAAATGATAAAGGTTATCATTTTTCCACAACGTATTAGTTGATGTTGTTGAGTTTCCTTATCCCACCAATAACTTGAAATTATGCGATGATCGCTTCTTACAACTAGGATTTTTGCGAAACAGATATTGATTGGAAGGGATGATCGAATCTGCAGCCTTCAATCGATCGTTTGTTGCTTGCTTCTTCTTCCTGCTGCTTCTTCTTGGTTCGGCTCTGATACCAGTTGTTGAACTTACGCAAATGAATCAGGTATAAAACCAATAACGGACATATCAGAATTGGGGAGACAACCCTCGACTCATTTGTATTGAGTTGTAACTGTTAGTTGAGTTATTAATAAAAAGAGTCGAGGGTTGTCTCCCCAATTCTGGTGTGTCCGTTATTGATTTTATACTTGAATCACTTACGTAAGTTCAACACAACGGACCGATGTTAAAAAAGATTTAACATCGTTAATTTTTTTTGAATTTCAGAATCATGTTTGAGGGCTTTTGATCTGAAGGAGAATACAAAGTCGATTAATGTAAAAGTATCAAATTGGTGCCCCGAACGAATTTTTTTACATCCGATTTATGCACAATTAGGTTTAAACACCTGATTGGAGTACCGTTTCGTCGTTTGGAACACCTTTTCGATGTAAGTTTATATCGATCAACTCGTAACATCAAATGTCCTAAAATGTGTGTTTGCAATTCGTAAAAAACATACAGATTTTGGGTTTAAATTACACCTATAATTAGGGTTGTTCAAATCGCTCGTCGTTCGTCGCTCGCTCGTCACCCATTTGGAAATTGCTCAAAAAATATTCGCTTGTTTTTTCGCTCGATTGTAAACAAGCTGCTCCGCTCGGTTCGTTTTGTAAACGAGCCAAGAAACGAGTGAAGGTCAACTCGGTTCGGTTCGGCTCGAATAATTTTAGTTTATTTTATATATAATTATATATGCACAAGAATATGATATGTTGTTATAAGTATGTTGGTACTAAATACATATTTTTAAAAGTTGATTATATTTAAAATACTTGAAAACAATAGTCATTTATTTCTTTTAAAAAATATCGAAGATAATTTCAAACACTTTAAATATAATTAATAATAAAAAAATAATTACTTATAGTATTTAATAAAAAATTCCACATTATATACTAATAATTTAGAAACTTCATGAATAGGGATTTTTTATGTTTTTACATTTTAATCACAATTGTTTTGTCATACATTTCATATTAGTCACTAAATGTTTTGTGAGTTTTGCATCTAGCCATCAAAAGTGTTTTTTTTGTAGTTTTGCATTTTGAACACATTGTTTTGTGAGTTTTGCATCTAGCCATCAAAAATGTTTTGTGAGTTTTGCACTAGCATAGCCGATATATTTTGTATGTATTGTAAAAAATTAGCCAAAAGTCAAAAAATCTTTATCCTACTGCAATGAAACATTTGTAATGCTACATGGTAATTTTTTGTATGTTGCAAGCCGTCATAACAACTCTCGCGCAACGCGCGAGAGACTATATAAATCTAGTTACAATAAAAACAAATTATATATTTGTACATATATTGTTATATATAATTATTTTTTAATTGTTAATTGTTTTATATATTAACATTAATCTTCAATTCTTAATAAACTACAAGTTACTATTAGTTTTTTTAAAGTTACTAATTTACATTTATATACATTATATTCAATTTTAAACTTGTTTATTGTAAAAAAAAAGATTAAAGGGAAAAAAAGAAAAAAAGATAATTCTCATAAACTCGCTCAACGCTCGCTTGAAAATTACTCGGTTCAAATTTGGCTCACTTACGCACAGCTCGACTTTAGTTCGATTTGTAAATGAACGAATCAGCTCGGTTCAATCCTACCTAAAATATTAACAAGGTCCTAATTTAAGCTAGAGAGTTTTCTTAAAAAAAGTTGTTAAAAAAAGTCAACACGAGTGTTTCATTTGTGGAGTAAAAATTGTGTGGTCCTCATCCACCGTAAGCAATAGTATGCACCTCCAATTCCAAAACCTAACTTTTTTCTAACTTCGCACTCGCCGGCCGTTCGACGCCGGCAATGGATCTCAACTCGATCTTCACTTAACCACACCGATCACTGATCTCCGTTGTAAGCTAAAAATTTAACACAGATGTTCCGTTTTATGCACTTAAGCTCCAAGTTAGGGTTTGAAACTTGACTGGCGATTTAAAGACATAATTTCTACCTTGTCCACGAAGAATCATCATCGCAATGGTATGTTTTCATATCGTTTGTCACATTATCTTTGATCCTTGTGGCTTTGCGTTTATGTATGTGATCATGTATATGCATTTTATTTAGGTGTTGTTTGAACTTTGATTATTGTTGTATACTTGTATTAGCATATGGCTTGTTTTATTTATGAAATTAATACTAAATGAGCATTTGAACAACTTAATTGGTTTGGTAATTGTTCAGTTGGACTGATCAAACAATTTTTTTTTAATGATGAAGCAGTCTTTTCATGACAAGGGATTTTGGATGGGGAAAGGGGATGGGGACCCGTTATTTGGTAACTCATCGAGAGTAGAAACGAAGCGAGATCACCAATGGTTTACTGATGCAACTGAAACCGAGTTGTTTCCTAACAAAAGGCAAGCGATAGAATCACCGAATAGCAAATCACAATTATCTTGGGAAAATGTTTCCGCCTTCCAATCGCCTCCAAATCAGTTTATTGACCGATTGTTAGGATCTCCTGTTGGGATGGATAACGGGTCAGTGAATAAAAAGCCGGCCCATGATCAAATCGATAACGGGTCGTTAGTTGGTTTATCAATGTCTTATACTATAGAAGACCCTGAGATTAGTGTGAACTATGGTGGGATTAGAAAAGTCAAAGTTAATCAGGTTAAGGACACTGATAATGCGAGTGCATCACACGAGACCAATTTCATAACAATCGGGCCTAACTATGGGAATGAAGATGCTAATGTAACTTTAATGGGTCATTCCTATAGCGGGTTCGACCCTGCTCATAGATCAATGGGTCCTGCATCAGGAAAAGATGAAGAAAATCAGATGTCAATTGCCAATAGCATATCTTTTGTTGGTTTTCAGGATGAAGCTGAGATTGAAACATTTACTAGGCCTACGAATGGTTATTTTGTCAAAGATATCAACAATTATGGGTTATCATTTGATCAATCTACAGTTAGTACATTGCAGTCTCCTGGGATTAAGGAATTGGATGCATCTAATGTGATTGCGGTTGGAAATACGAATCAGGGGGTCAAATCAAAGGGAAAATTGGAACCGAAAGCGGTTAAAAAGGAAGCCCCTAATAGCTTCCCTTCAAATGTTAGAAGTTTGATGGCTACCGGTATACTAGACGGGGTTCCTGTCAAATATGTTTCAATCTCAAGAGAGGTAAACATCTTTGCAGTGTATTTTAAGTAATTAATATAATGAACAGTCATATCAATTTTTGTGTTTTCTTTTTTGTTGCAAACGAAGGAGTGGCGACAATTGTAACTGGTCAAATGGGTAAAAAGTTTACAAAAAAGTTAGTTAAAAATGAAACGGGTCGAAACTTAGAAGTGATTTTAGTTGTATGCAAGTGCTTTTCACCTTTTAAATCCTTTTATTCAGAGTAATAAGATAATATAGTTAACCTGACCTGGCCATTTTACTCTAACTGGCAATCACCAATCACAAACTCTAACCATTGTTTTTTAAGACTATTGGTTTGGATAAAACAAGCCTTATATGGTGTTGATGACAAAACATAGCGTCGTGTGTGCATTTTCACTTGAAAATGTTCTTGTAACAGAATTTGATGATTAAAAAGTTTCTATATAACCCTTTTTTTTCACCTGTGATGATCTTTTTCACATGAATAGGAGCTCAAAGGAATTATAAAAGGTTCTGGGTACATGTGTGGCTGCCAATCATGTAATCACACTAAGGTAAGCTTTTCTTCAGTGCCTTGTGATATTCCACACATTGTGACCTTGTTGGTGTAAATATTGTCCAGGAGCTGTTCGTGTAAATATTGTTTCTACACTGACTAGAGTTGCAAATAGGTTGCGCCAAGTTTACACCTCTAGTTTCTAGACAGTGTTAGCATAAACCCAGTCCAATCCGTCGGGTGTCAGGTCAACTTCTGACATTCAATGTGAATAACCAAAAAGTTGTGCCCATGTTTAGGCTAACATTTTCCTTATCCATTTTTCAATACTTCAATTCAATTCACTAATGTGCATGGTATGATTATAAATGTTTTAGTATCATAAAAAAGATCCAACTTTATAAGCGATTTATATGGTTAGGCACTGAATGCTTATGAGTTTGAACGCCATGCTGGTTGCAAAACAAAGCATCCAAACAATCACATTTACTTCGAGAGCGGGAAAACAATATATCAAATAGTACAAGAGTTGAGAAGCACACCCGAGAATTTACTATTTGATGCAATTCAGACCATAACTGGTTCCCCAATCAATCAAAAGGCATTTCGCAGCTGGAAAGGTAACTCCAATTTCACGTCAAGTAAAACAGCTAAGATTAAAATGCATGTACAGTATTTATGTTTACTTTTGTGTTATCATTCTTCAGAATCTTTCCAAGCAGCTACTCGTGAACTTCAACGGATTTACGGGAAGGATGAACTGAATATATATTAATAGTTATATTGATAGTAGATCTTAGATTGTCTACAATGTAAGAGAAATTGGTGGGTGTTTAGATGTTTTATGTGATGAACTTTGAAGTATATGTACATGAGTTTGTGTATAGATTTTTTATAAGATTGTGGTTCTCAATGATGTCAATATGTTGTAAACATTTCTTCCCATCCCCAATCACAAAAAAGTACTAAATGGAAAGTATGTTCATATCCTGAATTTGAAAGAATAAAACCTAACATGTTTTCACATCATAACACAAAGTTTGAAAGAATCACAAATATGTAGGCCAAATGCGTATCATCATACCGTCACCAGCCACTGCTGCAGGCCACATGAACAGTGCAGCGGTGGTTTTAAGAACCACAACAAGCTGATTTCTGATCAGCTTGACCAGTTGCGCCTCCACTTTCTGGTTGATTAATCTTAATTGTCGACGGCTGTTGTTAACACAAAACATAAATATCTGGAATAAGCTCGTTGTGGAACACAATGTTTTTTTTTAAATGTTCAGTCCAAAATACCTCGGCCTTGGTGTCGGTGTCTGCAAGTCTTTGCTTGATATCTGTTGCTATTGAAAAGAAAACTTGCTCCACATTTAGGTTTGTTTTTGCACTCTGAAAACAAAGGTTGTTTTCATCATTAATACATGTAATCATAATTTCATAGCAAAATCAAAACATATGAATGATTTACTTACAGTTTCAAAAAATTTAATGCCGTACTCATCAGCTAGTGCTTGACCCTTTGCGGTAGGAACGGCCTACAAAACATCGTGAGTGCATCAGAAACTACCATTTTTCGTGCACTGAGTAGCAATCCAGAAATCGTTTTACCAGTGTCAACATATTTTGTCTTCAGATGCCCGAGAATTTATTTATTTTTGACGCACCAGTGCTCGTTAAAGTCAAGATATACATAGAATGGTAATTTGATACTTAATATCCCGATTAAATTCTTATTAAAAGTCTAAAACAACTTCAAAATCCTACAAATTCTATTATTTTTCAAATTGAGTTTTTTGGGATCAGGCTACATTACTTGTTTAATTTTGTTGAACAATTTCAAAGGAAGTTCATATGTAGAAGAAAACACTTACTGGTAACCAATCAACTAAGGATACTAATTGTGTCAAGTTCTGACAATCAGGTTTCTTACAGTGTCCCAATTAAATTCATACTAAAAGTCTAAAACAACTTAAAATCCTATAATCCTATTATTTTTCAATTTGATTTTTTCTGCGATCATGCTACATTAGATGTTTTGTTGAACAATTCCAAAGGAAGTTCATACGTAGAAGAAACACTTCCTGGTAAAACATGAGAGAGTAACCACTCAACTAAGGGTACTAGCTGTGCTAAATTGTGACAATCAAGTATTCATGTTTCTTACAGGATCACTCAAATGTAGGATCTATAATGATACGTAAAAATTTACTTCTACTTGAGTCACGTGACACTAGGCCTCCCTACTTAAGCCTGTCCAGTAATCTCAGAAATTTCGATTAGACTAAAAGAAAAGCATAAATATGAAAAAACTTTAACATACCCTCTTGCTTTCATCCATATCAGCCTTGTTGCCAACAAGGATCTTGTTAACATTATCAGATGCATGTTGCTCAATGTTGCGAATCCAGTTTCTTATGTCTGTCAATAACAGGAGCAATATGTTGAATGATAATCGATTACTTAATTGAAGATAGAGCTGGATATAACGGTGAATTGATAAGCTAATGTTAATAATCAGGGAAGAATTTTCTTACTGTTGAAAGATGACTCGTCTGTAACATCATACACCAACAGAATTCCCATAGCTCCCCTATAATAAGCTGGAGTTGTTGGAGGGAAAAAGATTAAGTAAACTACATTTTATAATTTTAGTCTAACGTGAAGCACTACATATATATGTAAAGAAAAGGTAAGCAGTCTTTCTTAAAGTGAAAATGTGAAAATTGAAATGAATGACTGCATATTTCTTAAAATCAAATAGATATTGATTAAATAAGCCAAACTGAAAAATAGATATTTATTGATAGTCTCATCAAAATTACGCGGGAACTAATCTAGTGGACTAAATATAACATAATCTACTAGAATAGATCCTAAACCATACCAGTTGTGATTGTGCGGAATCGCTCCTGACCAGCTGTGTCCCAAATTTGGAGTTTGATCCGTTTGCCATCAAGTTCAATGGTTCTTATCTTAAAATCAATTCTGTAGAGAAAAGAAGATGTATAAATGTCGAACTCTTTTAACATAAAGGTAAGAAGTTTATGCAGAAAAGATGACTAAACCTCACCCGATGGTGGTGATAAAACTTGTAGTAAAAGAACCGTCAGAAAAACGTAATAGAAGGCAACTCTTCCCTACACCTGCAAGTAAAAAAAAGACGGCAATTTCACTTGGCGGCCATTCATAACTAAGCACACTATGGTGAATCTGAAACCTACAATACAATTACTATCTCCTTTTATGTAAAAACCAGGTAGCATTATGTGTATACAATGTAAAACATAAAAGTTAACTCAAGTATAAGACTTGCACACACAATGACACAAGCAAGGAAATCAGTTTCTATATATTGCCCTTAATTTCTCTGTTACTTTACTTAGACATCCAAATAACCAATACCCTTAATTTTGCATTCATCAATTTTTTCAATAAAGTTTGCCACGGCCATCCCCTTAAACCAAAACAGAAAACGGCGTCGGCTAATACAAGTATTGTGAAGTTGTGATACACGCCAAGCGTGCACAGAAAATAAAATTTTTCATTCAGGCTGATAAAAAAACTTAACTGAATTCATGTTCTTACTGCTGTCTTAAAACACAAATTGCTATTTATGTTTTCTAGAAATGAGTGATATCTGATGGAACAAACAACGAATCAATCGAAGATCGGTAACATGCTTCAGATAAAATATGTCATGATCAAGTGATCAACAACATATTCTTCATTTGAACCTAATTTCACCCCTATGATCTCAACACTAAACAAAATTCTTCCACTAGCACAGTAGCACCATGTAGAAACCAGCTCAAATAAGTGAAATAACACAAAAACCAATAACTCAAATCAACCTAGATCCATACAAAAACGCACACCTCCAATTTGTATTTTATCGTTTCATTTCAATACAATCAACATCAATTAACAACCAATATCACTATCACATGTAATTTGATTTCAAATGAAGAAAATTAGTAACTCACCGCTATCTCCAATCAAAAGGAGCTTAATAAGATAATCATAATCAGCTCGTGCCCTTGCCGGTGGAGCGGCCATTGAACGATCAGAAAAATATCACAAAGCCTTCAAAAAAAAGCGTATGTATATAACTATATATCGACACACACACACAATTATATCTGTAAAAACAATCAAACCAGCAAAATCACAATCATATTCAATCGATAACAGATCGGCTATGGAAACTAGAGATTGTTACCTTATGAGAAGAAATGATGCAGTTTACAATGACGAATTGGCTAATATGCGCCACTTGTGGTTAAGCGTGCGCTGGTCACACCCTGCGCAATATAGCAAAAATGTAGAAAAAGAAGAGTAAACGAATGAACGATGAGGGTGGAGAAAGTTTCCGGTGTTCACGCGTACAAGATTAAACTGGTGGACGGTTATTCAATTTAATTTAATTTAAAGGAAATGAGCGGATCATGGTAATAACCGTGGACGAGTTGTAGGGGATTAAATCTGAGCTGGATATTTAAGCGTTGATTTCAATTTACTTTTGTTTACGTGTTTAAAAATGTTTAAAAATTGAATCTCTTTTGTTTTTTTATACTATAATAATAATGATAATAATTAAATACTGACACCCTTAACAAAATATCAATATCATGAAACTTAGGGTATGTTTATTTCAGTCTTTTAATGATCTAAATCTTTTAATAATTCAGATGTTTGAATGATTTAAACTGTTTGTTTCATAATCAGATCTTTGACTGGTTCAATCAATTATCTCTGAATAGTTTAGTATTGTACTGAGTCTGAATAAATAAGAGTTCTGATAACTTATCAGAATTCGTTTGACATTTTTCTTTGAATAAATAAGTAATATACTAGCTCTTAATGATTCAGACATCTTACTGATTTAACATTTAATGGTTCAGATCTTTTACTGATTCAAACTTATCCATTAAGAAGTTGTCAAACAACTCTTTATGTTTCTTAGTGACAATGTATTATGCTCTTCTTATTGTTTAAATTAGACCACACATTTTAAATTTTCAAGATTTAAGCCTGAAACTTTTCATAAATGATGTTTCAATACGCAATATCTTTGTTACTTGACCACGATCAGCTTTTATTTCATTTTAACATAAGAAGTATTCTTTGTGAATTGTTATTATTATTATTGTTATTATTATCTGATAAAAGAAAATAAAATGTTATTGTTTTAATGTTATTATCCAAATATAATCGTCTTTTATAGCAAAATCACATTTATCATTTATCATTTTAATGTTATTGTTTTATATGTCTTGAAATAAAGGTTTTGATAATATTTTTGAAGTCTACTTCTTTATGATTGCATGTGCATGTTCAATTAGCTCTACTTCTTAATTTTCCAAAACCATGTATTTCCTTCAACAATTTTAGCGAAAGTTATAATTAAAAGACAGAAGTATATGAATATATCAACCATTAAGTAGCTGCGATGAAGAATTGTATATAACAAAAAAATAACATCCATTGGAACTTTCTTTTCATAGTTTGACCAAGTCCTCGAGACAACTATTGCCTATCTAGAAAAAATAACCAAGTCAAGAGCCACATATGTGATATATAACAAAAAAAAAAACAAATGAAATGTGAAAATAAGCAGCTTCATTATACTAACTACCAAAATACCTCTACGCGTTGCTAATATTTTGACTTTGTTTTAGTCTTACATTAAAACCTCAACTTAACAAATAGTGATCGAACAATATAGGATGTTTAATGCTACAAAAACAGACCTTGTGTATGCAATAACAAAACAACGTAACTTAGTTACTAATCCCCTATTTCAAATACAAAACACCAAGAAACTCATAACATACATAGCATGTCTTCTATCTAGAAATAATCAAATTTTTTCCTTGGCAAAATGTGTGACGATATATATTTATGTTAGAAGATTTGTGCTACACCATAGACATACTTAGTTGCTTGGATGAATGCCATACCTCTATTAACATGTTTGAACAAACACTGGAAATATTGATCTGTAGGTTTAACCCGTTGTGTTAGCCTAATATCACTCGTTAAATCACACCCAGCTATCAGGGTGTGCCAAACAGGGGTGTCTATCAGCTATAGACAATTGAATATTTGAATAAACTGACAATTAAATGTAGCCATCCTCATTTAAGGAGTCACCGTAACACAGAAGTCACAACTCTGGTTTTGGTTTATCGACGAAGTCGTTCAAAGAAACTTATTGCCCCTAACACATTCTAAAAGCAATATATGCACATCAATCTCCTTGAGATCTTAAATCTTAAGTGTTAATTAATTTGATTATCAAAACAACAACAAATACACTCTTAACACATTTTAAAAGCCATATACCCATAAACTGAAACACTTCAATCAATAACCAGAAATCATGAGTAAACAAAATGTTTTAACATTAAAGGTGACAAATAAATTGTCTTCAACATACAGCTTATAAATATGAATCAAACCAAAACCATAATCTTGCCTTAACAAAAAACCAACCTCCAAAACATAACATAACTTTTGCCAAACCCTAGCCCTAAATTTTGCATTTCATCAACGAAATCTCAAGATTTAGTAGAAAAAACCAAGGACTTTACCACCAACATTCTTCCTCCTGGCTTCTTCGTGATCCATAATTCCAGCAGATGTTGTCAAAACAATGTACCCGAACTGCAAATTTAATTATTTGTTCAGAAATGATACAAAAAACCCAATTTAAGTTATGGTTTATCTCTAGGGATCATAAGAGTAAACCAAATAAAAATGCTACAAAATAAACACCAATTAGCTGAAAGTCACCCAAATTGTTAATTTTCATTAAGGGTGGCAAGGAATGTCATGAGAAGCGTCCAAATTGTAGTTATATTAGGTGCTGATTTTGATCTAATAGTTGCAGTTGGTGGTATTTTGGTCTGAAAATACTTTCTTTTTTGTAGTTAAATCAAGCTATCAATGCTCTCTAGCTATGCAAACATGTGCCATTTAGAGTTCAACTTTTTAATCACAATGAAGAAATGAGGTCGGATTGTAGTTATATACTTTTATCAGAATAACTAAGATTTTGTATAATGAGTGTTGGGGTGAACCCAACCCAACCCAACCCTAGCAAACCAACTAGTCAAGCTCCAGACCAACAATTTTGCCAAATCTAACCTGTCTTGAAGGAAGAAGTCGTGCCGTCCAGGGCTCAATTTCCTTGACTCCAACGTCAAATCGGGGACTAATGACTCCACACTTGTTCAAACGCCCATTCAGTTCAACAACAATCTTTCCTGATCTGTGGTCATCAACATACTCAAACTCACCAATATAACCTGTGCATAGTTGAATACAAAAATTAAGTGTTTGCTCATTTTATTAATCACAACAAGTATTATGCAAAAATCATTAAAAAAGGAAGAAAAAAAAAACTAACCATGCTTTTGCATGACAATAAGAAACTTGATGATGACTTTTGAAGATGGCCTAATCATGACCTGTCTCTTCCCCCTCTTCTCAGCATTGTACATGCTCTTAAGAGCGTCATTCAAAACGCTAACCCTCACCATCCTCAAAAAATCAAAATGCTGCAGAAACGAAGCACATAAATCAACAACTAACGCAAATATGTAACAATAAATGTAAGTGGCTAACTTCTGTGCCATGTCTTATGGCTATTTATTTCATTGAAACAAGATGTTAGCGTGCCCAACACTATCCACATTTAAAATTGTACTTTGCTACATTTAACCGCATCATATATTTCTTTAAAGAAACAACTTGCATCATTGTTGCTAACACAACCTACTAATATAAAATCAACAATTAAACATTTTTCTGCAGTAAAACCACTTGAGTCATTGTTGCATCATCTTTGTACACTGAACCAGCTCATGATTTATCATAACCAGCGATAAGATAAAAAACCCTAACATTGTACAACACAAAATAATCAACCCAAGCTAAAAAAACTTTGCAAACCTATACTAAGCAATTGAACTAACAATCCAAAATAAACTATAAAAAAGTTAACAAATGTGTCACGCAAATGATAAGCAAATTGAAAAAAAAAACGTCAGTTTATGAAACGCAAAGCATATCACATCAGCTCGCATACATAACACCTGGTGTATGAATCTAAAAAACATATCAATCTACCACTGTATATACTAAGCTCCCCACAGTAAAAAAAATAAATAGCAAATGTTAAGCAAGATCATGTTATATATGACGGCAAAAACAATATGACAAATCGTTTCAATCGTTGATCCGAATCAAAATCCAGCAACAAAAACATGAATGAATAGGATCGTTGATGTGAGAAGCAGTGATTTGATTGGTAGAGATGAGTGCAATTAGGGTTACCTTGAAGCACCAACGAAAACGGCTGCTGCGACGATTGCTGAGTGAAGAAGGGATGCAGAGGCTTCAAATGAAGTTAGGGTTTCGGGTTTTAAAACAAATTGATTGTAAATTACCTAAATGCCCCTCCTCTGTGGTTGCTAATTTGGTATTTAAATATCATACTTTATGAGTTATGGCCCATATAAAATGATCCATACAAATTACTTTGATTTTTGTTAAAGATTATAGTAACATGTCCCCAAATTATATTATACTTTATATTTATTGAATTAATAGTTTATGAATAGTGTTTTTTAAGTGTTGTGATGTGGTATATGGTTATTGGTTTGGTTTGATGTGGTGACGGTATGTGGTATTTGGCTATTGGTTTGGTTTGGTGAGGTGGCGGTTAGTTTTGTATTTTTTGTTAACTTGGGATATTTTGTTATATGAAATAATGGTTTGGCAAATAGATCCGTCTCGATGGATTGGATGTTTCAGTTTATTTGTTTAAAGTTGAATAACAAATGTTTTTCGTGGATTTTAGCCCGTGTAAGGTTTTAATGGTTGTGATGACGGAAAATTTTCAATTTGAGCCACTAATAAATGGTGTATAAATGACTAGCACAACACGCAAGCTTTGTATAATCCTAGTTAACTTAAAAACGTCTAAAATTCTCTTAAATTCACCTAATACAAATTAATTACCTATGATTATAACACTTTTTAAAGTTATGTTATTTAATTGAAACAAAATAAAATTTAAATGATGTAATTAGAACAAAATAAAAATTTCGTTATGTTTATATGTCATGTTTCTCTATTTTTAAAGACGAGCTTATTAAGCTTAGTAGCATGTCTTTTCATAGACATGATATATGTTCATATGTCGGATGGAATTACAACTGTTCATTGTTATTTTGACGCCTAAGGATAACGTCAATTATTTAAAAAGAAAATTGACTACCTCGTAAAACATCTTTACTTTCTTTCTCAAAGAGTCCTGCTCACAAAAAGATTTGATTATTTGAACATGAGTTTCATCTTTAGAAAGAAGAAATACGAATCTCAATAAACCAAAAAAACTAGGCCCAAAATAGGTTGATTTAAAAAAAACTAGTTAATATTTTGTTCTCATTGTAAAAAGGGTAATTACATGGTATCATTGTACGAAAAAGTAATCTCACTTCCCAAGCTAGCGACCCAGCAACGCTTCCTGGTGGTGACTACCCAGCCGACTTGATGGGAGCGAAGAGCATGTTGCCAACGTTCGAACCCAGGCCATTTTGACTACGCGACGGGCTACATGGGTGCCGGTGGCCAGTGGCATGGAACCCTATTGGATTCTCATTGTATTCATTCGATACAATAGTTAATTTAAGTCATGTAGCTAACTAATTTTGTGGTTACCCTTGATTTTTGTTAAACAAAACAGCAAGTTTATGGCTAATCTTTGTATAAACGCCATGTAAATGTAGGTGGTGGTTCTACAAAAGGGTAGTAAAAATTTGTGGATGTCCTCACATACAGAGGTTTGTCACTTTATCTATTGCTTACCGTGTTAACTCAATTAGTTGGTCCTTATGTTGATTATCAAATGTTTTTCCATACGTTCTTTTATAAAGCTTAAACCTATTACTTCAAGTTTGAAGAATGAAGATTCATGTCTAAATAAAACTAGTAAATTTAAATTCATATGGATGATTCCCAGCTTGAATCCAAGGATACTGCTACGATAGTTTAAAGTTTATCGTTAAAAGGAAGCCACTAACAGGCGCATTTAGAAAACCAAAAAATGTCTTTCTTAAAAAATCTAGCTCAACCATCATAAATCATAGAGCTCATCGTACCTACAGGCTACAAACCTGCTCACCGTGGTCTGCGGGCTCTCTTTTCTTTATATTTGAAGATTTTCATGACAACAACCGCATAATAGTAACAACAAAAGGCTCAATATTTCCTTGACAGTTAGAAATATGAAATACATTTATCAGGATCCAAACACAATTTAAAAACATAACTCTGACCAGGATAATCTCAAATGTCCCAATCACACATATGGGTCATTAAACCATTCACCATAACACAGAATACAAAATCATTGTGTTGAAACTCAAACGTACGTTACCCAGAACTTATTCATATTAAAAAGAAACACAGAATCTGGTGACATGATTTAGGATTTAAGGGACCCTTTCGCAAGAGCCTCAACTACCTTAGAGATTTCGGCCTCTGACATCCCTTCCAAACCAATACTCCTCTCGACACCCATGTCTGCACACAAAAACAATATCTATTGTGAAATAAAACGATTAAACATTACATAAACCAAGGGCGATGTTCAAAGATGATTTAACATGTGAAATAAGTGTTTCTAACATGAAATATTTTCAGGAAATGCGAGAATACATTTTAATACAACATCCTAGAAAGAAATATCGTGCATTTCAAACTAAGTATGATACTTCACACTCTGTATCAAAACAATCATGATAGTCAATATAATACTTCCTATAAAACCTTGTACTTACAAAGCACAAACACTGGTGACCACTAGACTTGAATTTAACTTCTAAACAAACCATTGTACTTGAAAACTTTCGGGCAAATTATTTATGTTGCAAGACAAGGTTCTTTTGAAAATTTTCAAGTTAGAGAAGTAATTCACTATATAATATTTATAAAGTTAGCCCCCATAAAAAACACACTCATGTTCTAAACGTTTAAGCTTCTAAGGTTTCAACTTTAGTTTTTTCAAACGTTCCTAAGATACATGATTTGCAATTTTACACAGCTAATGAATAGTTGATATACATAAAAAAAAATCAATTTTGACAGAATCTATGAGCTGTTTTTATGCAAAATACAGAACACTAACGTGCAATAGTGCAAATCAATATTAGTACCTATAGATAGAAAACAACTTTGCAATATTGAAATATAAAATTAGTATAATATCCACTAAGATACATAATACCGTCTGAAAGTTGTGTTCTCTCATAACGAAGTCTCGAGCTAACAAAGAAATAGTTTGTTTTCTCTTTTATCCCTCTTTCTTTTCTTTTCTTTTCTTGCAACATGAGAATTCGGCTACAGTGCTTTAGACTTAGAGTAAATATATCACTTGCCAAGAACATAATATGACTTACATTGTGCAGATAAACTTAAAAACCAAACAAAAACATGAACTTGAACAATTTGCACCATTACTTAAAAACCAAACAAAAACATGAACTTGTGCCAAGATCATTTAAGTTGTTTGAAATTTAGCATGCTGTTAAAGTAAAAAAACAAACGACTGGTATCATAAGCATTTTGCACAGGCATTAGCCTTTTAGCTATCCTCAAACTAAAAGTGTGTTTAACACCATATTTCACCAGTTCTATTCTAATAATCAACTACCATTGGTAACTTCTAAGTCCTGTCTGTCGTTGTAAAGCCAGCAAATTTCAGATGAAACCGGTTTTCATTTCTGATTTTTAATTCGAAATAAGTATTTTTAGATGCTAGTAAACTGTAGGTTGATCTATACAAAGATAACTGCACACAATGCATACATAACAATAAACACTAATCATCCAGACATATATGATATACAGATCCTGAATCACAGATGATATCAATAAACCATTTCAGCTTCAATCAAATCAAAAAACATATATCATAGATGTAAGGGATAACGAACCGAATCTTGCCCACATCTGTGGTACGGTGCCACTGCACTCACGGATCAAAATGGGCAACTTAGGGTTTGCTTTCTTCAGTTCCTTGTAATTCTTCTCGACAAACGCCCTGTCACCGATGATAATTTTGATTTGAATTTGATATGTTAGGGTTAGGGTTAGGGGAGTAAATCTGAGATGAAGTTAGAAATGATAAGATACCTTGCAGAAGCACTTGCAGGTGAAGTTTGACAAAAGAGAACTCGAAGCTCTTTGATGTTCTTGGATAATTGTGCCATCCATGCCATTAATGATCTCCGGTGGTGAAGCTGCAAATTATGGTGGTGTTGGAAGATGATTGTGAGTTGTTCGACGGCGGTTCTAAGGATGAATTGGGGGTGTTTCACATTTTGTGTTTATTTTTATTAGCGTAAATCGTCAACATAGTCCGGATTTCGTATTGTTTTCATTATTTTGGTATTTATGTTTTTTTTTTTTAGTGTTTGGTTTTGGGAAGTTATTAAAATCTACAAACCTATAAACTATTTTGGCAATTTACTTTTTTTATTATTTTGTTATACAACATTAAAAACTACGGAGTAATAAACTATTATGCAATAGGCAAGTTTATATTTGACTAAATCTTGGTAAGACTTAGTTAGCAATGTAGACGCACTAATTTTCCTACATAAGTCGATCAAATTGAGATGCATACCTCTTTAGAATATAATTAAAATATAGTACGCACTAGTTTAGTGTCCGCGCTATGCTCGAGAACACAACATTCAAGTGATGTTTTTAAGGATATTCATGAACGTTCCAATAAGTTTTGAAACAAAACCGTGGTAAACCGAAACATGAAATATATTTTTAAAAATTAAATTTTTAGTACAGCAATATTATACTCAAATTAAAGAGAATAAAATGCTCAGTTTATGGTGTAGTTTATTTTTTTTTAAATCCATATAAAAAAGTTATGTATATTTATAAAACAATGAGGTCTTTAATTGTATATTATTATTAATTTTATCCATAAGTTTCATTTTCACACCCTATCACATATAAACTGACTCATGTACACCCCTTGTAGTAGAGGGTTAAAAGTATAAATACTTTTAAATTTTTCAGAATTCTCCAAAATATTAGGGGACCAAAAATGTAATTAGTTTTATTATAATATATTTTATATACATATTTTAAATAAAAAATTATTATTATGAGATAAACTCTCAAATGATGCCACATAAGCCAGAAGCTTTAAAATGATGTCATATAAGCTTTTTTGGTTTTGCTATATTATATAAAGATATATGTAATAGAAAACCAATAATGCACACATATCTATTTAGAATATAGTTAGAACTTTCTTCACGTCTATTGTATTCCACTCAATGAAATAATAGTTATTAGCAACATTTCAATTGAATACAATCCAACGACAAATGATCATAACTTTGATTGTACCATCAGCCTTCAAAACATCAAAGTCATCCATAAACCATAAATATAATTTTCTTTGAATCCATAATATATTGTTATTGTGAAGAAAAGAACAACTGTTTATATTAACTAGTTATATACGCATACTTGCGCGTTGCGCGAACATTTTATTTTACAGCCTTAATTACAATCACATAAAGAAAACAATCATAACTCATAAAGGACTCAGAATTAGCGACAGTATCGTGTCACAACTTGATTCACTATTCATAGCCCCAACAACAACAAAAACGTAAACAAATTGAAAAAAAACAAAGCAACAACATTCACAACTAAACTGATCTAACCATTAAACCACGTAACAACCTACGAACATCATTCCAAATGGGAATCACATATGAAACAGCTGACAATGCCAAACATCAGCAAACCGGAAAAAGACGAAGGCAAAGGCAACATAGTCGGCCGGAAACGGGAAATTTCAGTGGTTTCGGTACAAAGACAATAGTGTCTTCGTTTCTTCTCCGGTACAAAACCCATAAAATGATAAACCATTTGTTCTCACATCACAAATACACATATACTCACAAACCTACAACAATACAACACCACAATTGCACATATAGCCTCACAACACAAAAGAACAAAAAATGAAAACTAACAAAAACTTGTGTCAAAAATCTAAAACTTTACTGTTTATCGAGTTTCTAAATTATATATATATACATATAGTAATAATACAATAATGTAATGCTTTGTGATTCTTGTGATTTGATTTGATTAGGTTTGGTGGAAATTGTTGAATAGTTGAACCCACAGTCAATTCTTGTGATTTGTGGTTACCTTGATAACCCCTTAGGCTACTTCTCACATCATTTTACTTATTGATTTACATGTACTTATAGGTTGCCCTTTGATTTGGTATTTAAATTCTTGAACCTGCAACCGGTTTATTGATTTGTTATTTTAGATTTGTACTCAACAAGGTTAATTTAGGGATACATATTGATGTAATTTTTATGATTTGATATTTTAGTGTCCTAGTGTTTTTGTAAATTTTGATAAATACGAATCTAGGTTCTAAACTTGTAATGTCAAACAAAATTCGAAAACTTGTAATGTCAAATAACACAATTGTCAAAGGTTACATTGTGTTATAAGCACTTGGAACCAAATACAAGTCGGTTTTTCGTTTTAGAGTGCCTCCAAAAACCTCACTCCTATCAAGATCCTCCGCCTTTACTCCGTTCGGAAGTTCCCAATTGAAGTGATATAGTAGCCTCGTAAGAAGAAGCTCTACATTAGCCAATCCCATAGCAAGGCCCGGACAAATCCTTCTTCCAGCACCAAACGGAATATATTCAAAATGTGTTCCCTTAAAGTCAATCAAACTCTCATCAAATCTCTCCGGTATGAAACATTCAGGATCAGTCCAGTAGTCTGGATCTCGTCCTATTTTCCAAAAGTTGGTAATAACTTTCGTCCCAACTGGAATTGTATATCCACCAATCTCGCACTTTTCCCGACACTCCCTAGGTAGTAACAATGGAAAAGGAGGGTGCACCCGCAAGGTTTCCTTGATCACCAGCCTTAAGTAATCAAGTTCTCTTAGATCCGACTCATAAACCTTTTCCTTTCCCTTGAGAACTCGCCTAATCTCCCCTTGTAGTTTTTGCATTACCCTTGGATTTATAATTAGTTCGAACATAGCCCATTCGATTATCACCGAAGAAGTATCCGTACCCGCTCCAAACATATCCTAATCCAAATCCAACACATTAACATAGTAAAATGACAAAATAAATAATTAAGTCAATTAATATCTAACTACTTACCATAATGACAGCTTTAATGTTATCATAACTCAACGGAAACTGAAGCTCACCATCATCTTTAAGCCTCAACAGAACATCAAGAACATCTTCGTTTTCATCGGTCCGTACACCGTCACAACAACGACGTTGTTGGTGATCAAAGATGATATCATCCAACATCTTATCAATCTTTCGGTGTATCATCATCAACTTTTTCCTCATCCCAGTCACCAAATGCAGCAACTTCATTGAAGGAAACAAATCAGACAAATCAAAACCACCAGATAATGATATAACCTCTTCAATCAACTCAACAAACTTCCCTTCATCCTTGCACCTGCTACCAACCGAAACCCTACATGCAATCACATTCATCACTGTAAAAATCTTATCAGTAAGATTAATCACCACAGGTCCTTCATTCAACATCGTTTCAACAAGGCTCCATGTCTCCTGTTCACGAACCGATTCAAACGATTTAACCTTTTTAGCACTTAAAAGCTCCAAAATGCAAATTTTACGCATTTGTCTCCAGTAGTCACCGTAAGGAGCGAAAGCGATATCGGTGTAATTGTATCCGTTAATTTCAGCACCGAGAAGCTTTGGCCGGTTTGCGAATGAGAGATCGTTGGTTTTCATGACTTGTTTTGCTAAATCGGGCGATGAGATGACAACTGCGGTGAACTCACCGAGTTGCAGGTGAACAATTGGGCCTAGTTTTTGAGATAAGTTTGCGAGGGCTTGATGTGGGAGTGAGGCTGAGAGGTGGTGTAAGTGACCGATTATAGGGAGCTTCCATGGATGTGGAGGAAGGTTGACGGAGTTAACGAGGCTGGTGTTTGAGTTGGAGGGTTTGAGGTTGATGTAAAGATACAGCAGTATTAATGTGAGGAAGATGATGATCAGGAGCTGAAGGTCCATTATTGTTTTGCTTCAACTGAATTGATTGAAAGGTTTTAACTTTATACACACATAACATCGGTCTAATCTTACATTAATATATATAGTGCAAAAAGTTGTTTGAAAACTGTTCACATATTGACTACTTAATGGGTTCGTGCGTCATTGGCGCTTTGCTCTCCTCTAATTTTTCATTGGTCGACTTGGATTGGACGACTCGGATGGCCTTCGCCGTTCTTTCTCAAAATAGAATAGAAAAGGTTGTATCACATCGAGATGTCGATTTGTTTTCCGCCCCCAATGAGATGAGGAATTTATAACTCCCTATTTAGACTTTTGGGCCCTTCATCTTTCTGAATCAAGACCCGGCCCGGCTCGCGTCGTTCCAACAACCGGCGGAGAGCACCTCAGTATACGATCGCGTACAGTGTTTCTATTTGCACCCAACCTATCCTATAAGAATTAAATGTAAACTATAACCAACCATTATATACATTATTAGTTATCTACTTCACTATTACTAATCATCATTAATCATAAATATTAACTAATAACATTATCCATTATTTTATGAAAATGATAATATGTGAATTAAAAAAGAAAAGTCCATTAGTTTGATAAAATCCAAGAGAACATGCCCCTTTTTGTACCCAAGTCACTAGATTTTCACGAGATCTAAATACGTAAATTAAAAAAAAATAGTTTATAAACGTAGAATAAAATAACTAACTATTAATACATATATAAGAATGAATTTAAAAATAATATCTTGCTAGTGTAAAAACTTGTCGTACTAAACTACTAATCATCTTTATGCTTGATAACCGAAATAATTATAAAAAAAACATGTCAAACGGATTATAACTATAAAAATACAATTTTTATAACCCTTTCAACAGTATGCAAAATCCTCAATTCACCAACTTGTTAACTACAAATGAAGATTTATACCAGATACAAAAAAGAATAAATCATGCATATTTATTGATAATTTATTACAATATTTAATGCTAATTAAATAAATGATATTTATTACCATATTTAATGTTAATTCAATTTTCCTCACACTTTTGGTTATTTATAAAATAGACTAGGGTGTAATTGGAAAATAGATTAGGGTGCATTTAGAAAAACTCCTACTTAATTCAACTAGATATTTACCCGGCTTCGTGATATGCGGCGACTAAGTCTTGCGTATGTGACTACGTACATTATACTCGTTGATAAAAAAAATTCACTTCTCGAATGTTACGTTGTAAATTCGTTATGTGTTACATATTAAAAGACGAATATATGTCCACACATCGATGTCAAAATGATAACCAAGTCAAAGTTGCGAAGTTAAAATCGTAAATATGTCAAAGAAGCTCTGAGTACATCGGTCATAGTTTGTTTTACCAATTGATGCTTTAAAAAAAGATATCCGATCATAAGTCAACCAAAATAAGTGCCAAAAAAAATCCAAAGATTCGATCACTTGGTCAGTACATTCACAACAACCCACCTAAACCAACCAAACTACCGCTATACAATGCAATAAAAATCAAACAAACCAGTATATATACAACAAATAAGTCACCCTTAATAAAAAAATATAGCCGATCATAACTTGACACGCGTGCGAATTCCAATAACATTGTTTAAAAACTTTGATTTGTTAATGAGATGCAGAATTATCACACTATGACTTTCAAGTTTTTAATTAGGGGTGTAAATGAGTCAAGCCGGCTCGCAAGCTACTCGAGATCGACTCGGTAAAAAGCTCGTTCGAGCCGAGCCTTAACGAGCTCAAGCCCGATTTCGAGCCTAGAATAATGTTCGTTTTGTTATCGAGCTCGAGCTTTGCATACAAAACTCGACTAGGCTCGCGAGCCTTATCGAGCCTAGTTGAAATTTATTTTTTATTTAAAATATTTAATAATTATTTCACATTTACTAAAAAATAACATAATAGATCTTTATTATCGAGTTGTTTGTCGAGCTTTTTAGTTCAAGAGTTTGGCTACAATTCTTTGTAAACCTAGATCTGTATTGTGTATTTTTACAAAAACATGCAAAACGCTCCTTTCTTAGTTGTCGAGGCGGAATAGATTGTTAATTGGTTATTTTGGAGCAAGGTGTGGTGCGAAGAACCAACTTAGAGTCTTCCCCAAATCTCGGGACGAGGGGGTGAGATGGTGTTTCCATCGGCTCCACACCGAGGTTACTCTCACCCCACATCATCTTTGAGTTAATAATAAATTTATTAATAAGATTAATTTTAACAATACTATAATAATAAATTGTCGTTTTTCTTCGTATGACGTAATAAATTATCATTTTGATCTCTAGAACGTAGAAAAGTTGAATCCTTCTTTTTCACATTTTATTAACGGTTAAAACTCATAAAAATTGGTAAAATAACAAAATTGAAAAATTTATACAAATTCACGTAATCCTTATATAATATAGGAAAATAAAATTTTCTTAGTTCACATCATTAGATGTGATATCTGCTTACTTGGCATTATAAAAGTGTTTTTCTCATACTAATATTTTTATATTTGAAATATGTGTATATCTATAATAATAATAATATATTATAATAACCTTAATTACATTTTAGTTCACTAATATTTAGGAGAATCTTTAGAAACTTAATAATATTTACATTTTAAACCCTCTTCTACTAGGGGTGTGAATGAGTCATCTTATATTTGATATGACATAATAATAAAACTTAAGTATAAAAGTGTTAATAATCTACAATTAAATAACTCAATATTTTTTAGACATACATAAATTTTTAATACGGCATTATTTAAAAAAAAACTACATTATAAAACCGAGTATTTAAAACTCTTTAAATCGAGTATATTATATACTAAAAAACAAAACCCAAGCGTAGCACGGCATTTAAATTAGTTAACAATAAGGTCCAAAATGTCACATTGTTAGAAACCCATAAATAAATTATAAAATATAGTTGGCAATTTATTTATACTTTTATTTTCAAACTTAAAGATGAAAGTAGTTTATTTAACACATCTTTTCACGGAGAATGAGAAAAAAAACGTAATTCACACTTGTCAACAAAACTCCATAAACCATAAACTACCATCCATTCTTTTGCCACGTCAACGATCCGCGTAACAACTTAATCCTCCAATAAAAACCCATTCACCGCTCATATATAACCACCAACCCAAACTCTTCACCCTCCATCACAACAATCACATTCCCCCCAAATTTTCAAACCAACAATTCCAATTTCCATCATCCTCTCAAAGACTCAAACTAATGGCACCAAAAGCCGAAAAGAAGCCCGCGGAGAAAAAACCTGCAGAGGAAAAGAAACCCGTGGCGGAGAAAGCAACACCAAAGGCCGGGAAGAAGCTACCAAAAGACACCGGATCAGTTGCAGATAAGAAAAAGAAGAGATCGAAAAAAAGCGTTGAGACGTACAAGATTTACATCTTCAAGGTGTTGAAGCAGGTGCATCCAGATATAGGAATTTCAAGCAAAGCAATGGGGATAATGAACAGTTTTATTAATGACATTTTTGAGAAATTGGGTCAGGAAAGTTCTAGGCTTGCCAGGTATAATAAGAAGCCGACGATCACGTCTAGGGAGATTCAAACTGCGGTGCGGCTTGTTCTTCCTGGTGAATTGGCCAAACATGCTGTTTCTGAAGGGACGAAAGCGGTGACCAAGTTTACTAGCTCTTAGAGCATGCATTTGATTGTTTTGTTTTGATGAAAGAATGATAGTGTTATGGTTTTAAACTTTTGTTGATGGAATGTTTAGTTCATGGTTTTAGGGTATTTGAAGTATATGAAATATGTTTGTTTTCGAGCAAATTTGTATTCTTTTTATCATGGTTAATTTTAGATAAGGTTTAATGTAATCAATTCAATGTTTTTTTAGGAAATTAATCATTATAATTATCATGATTAATCATTATGTTTTTTTTAGGTCCAAAAATCCAATTTTCCGCTACTCCTAAACTTTTTTTTTAGATCCGTCACTGATTGGTTATAACTTTTTTATAAATATTTTATATTTAACACGTATCTATCACACGAATATTAAATTTAGTTAGTTATATGCTAAGGTTGTGGAGCGTAAATGCCTATGTGGCTTGTGAAGGGTGTTTAATGAGTTAATGTGCAAGGCTTTTACCAATGGGTGGTGGCCCATTGGTAAAGGTAAGCGTGTAAAACACCTAAGGTCATGGGTTCAAGTCTCACTAAGTAAGAAACTTGCTGTTAAAAAAAAAGTTTACAAATTAGGTCTTTGCAATGATAACTTCATGCTTTTTAATGGTGTTGATAGCTCAATAATAACACAATTGTATTTAGAACATTAGGTTTTAGGTTCAAATCTTATTAGTGATGTTTGGTGTATGTTATTTTATACATATATAAAAAGTGTTGTTGAAAAAAACTGTTATTTGATACATATACTTGTTAAACGATAGATTGATCACCTCCGATGTTTTATAAAATGGTTTTTGAGTTGTATCGACTTAAGCCTAGAAATTGTTTAACCGGATTGTACCATGTAGTTCAACCGGGTTAACTAGTCAACCTTATAAATAGATAAAAATATAACTTCAACTTTAGAAGTGATCCAAAATCATGTTTTTTTCTAACAATGTTTTTTTACTCTAAAATCATTTTTCTAACAACGTTTTTTTTTACTCTAAATAGATCTATAGAATTGGAATGTTAAATATATCATGTTCACGATCGCTTAATAGACGAAGTTCACTATCAAAGTCATTATCATGAACGAGAACATAATTATTTACATTTTCTACAACATAATTAATAAATATAATTAAATGAAGGAGTTTTAAAGTTAAATCGAAACCAGTTAACCGTAAACCGGTTTACCATTACAAACCGGTTACCTAATTTTCCACTACGGGTAAACGGATCAAACCGTATAGTTAGCCGGTTCGAACTATCGGTGTTTAAAAGATTGATTGCCTCACTTGACAATTGGCCTAGTGATACATTGAATTTTTTACATTGTTCTCACACTTCATCTTGCATCTTGTTCTAATACATTGAATTGGAGAAAATCATACGAATGATTAATAATTGTAGCTGAGATGTAGGATTTGTTTGTGTTTGTAAGATGGTCGATCATATTTCAATTAAGGGTTGTTTGTATTTGTGATGGAATTAATAATGATCAATAGTAAAGTTGGGATTAATAATGGCCAATGAGTGAAAATTGGGATTAATAAAATCCAATTTCCCTTATTATTATTGTTTTAACATAAA
Source organism: Tagetes erecta (assembly GCA_030867185.1). NCBI lineage: Eukaryota > Viridiplantae > Streptophyta > Magnoliopsida > Asterales > Asteraceae > Tagetes > Tagetes erecta. The sequence goes on from CM061494.1 coordinate 14,248,990, forward strand.
ACATTTTACAGTACATATATATGGGCACAATATACAATAGACTTAATTTTTATATTGAAAATTAGGTCAACCTGCTAATCCAACGGGTTAATCCGAACCCGACTTGTTTTCTAAAAAGGTCAATAGGTTTGACCTAAAATTGAACCGCATTCGTTTACTGTAAACCTAAACCCGCAAATTTCGTGTTAAGATAGAGTTATGTTGAAAATTTTCAACCCTACTACTAAGTTCGTATATGTATGCACTTTGCTCGCTATCATATCTCCTTCCACTTTATCCTGTATACATATGGTATGCCTTTCAAACAAGTTTGTTTTATTGATCTATTGGTTCTTTAATTTGAGCTATGACTTTAGAGCTATTTAGAAGTTCTTGATACTTAATAGGTCTTTTAATACTCAGAACCACTTTTAAGTAAGTAAAAAGTTTCCTCATTTAACTTCAAAATAAGTAAAAGATGAATATTGTATCGTTGATATATGTTATCTATAGCATATTAATCTTTTTTATACACATGAAACTAATTGGAAAAAACTTATATCGAGTAAATTTAAAAACTGAAAAATAACATATAAGAATATTTCTATTCTTATCGGTTATCCAAATTATATATTCTGTTAATTGAACCTATGGAGTGAAAGCACTAACATTCATTTGAAAAATCAAATGAAAAAAATAAAATACTTTAGGCGGGAACATTCATTTATTCAAATAAAATCATATAAAATTTAAAACCAAATCCACATCCTCATTGGTCCATTTCCTCTCACACGGATCCTAATCCCACAACAAACTACACGATCCCTATATAAACAACAACACCCATATGTTTCCTTAACCATCATCAGAACCATTAACAAACTTACATCATTTCATCACGAAAAGATAAAATGGAAACCACCGGAAAATCAAAGAAAGGCGCCGGAGGACGCAAAGGCGGTCCAAGAAAGAAAGCCGTAACTCGTTCCATCAGAGCCGGTCTACAGTTCCCTGTTGGAAGAATCGGCCGGTTCTTGAAAAAAGGTCGTTATGCTCAACGTGTCGGTACCGGTGCCCCGGTTTACCTTGCTGCTGTCCTTGAGTATCTCGCAGCTGAAGTAAGCTTACTTAAAATAAGTTGTGATATAACTTGTTACTTGTTTACCTGTCATATTATAATATTATAACGTGTTGAATTAGCTTTGATGTATTTTTGATTTTTTTTTGTAGGTGTTGGAGTTGGCTGGAAATGCAGCAAGGGATAACAAGAAGAATAGAATAATTCCGAGACATGTTTTGTTAGCGATTAGGAATGATGAGGAGCTTGGAAAATTGTTGGCTGGAGTGACGATTGCGCACGGTGGTGTTTTGCCTAATATTAATCCGGTTCTTTTGCCTAAGAAGACAGCTGCTGCTAAAGAACCGAAATCTCCGTCGAAAGCGACTAAATCTCCTAAGAAAGCTTAGTTTGATTAGGTTATTGGTTTGTAATTTTGGGGTTGTGTTTGTTCTAGCCATTTGTTTATGGTAGGTTATATGATTAGATGTGTTTTATTTTGAGAATGAAACCACTTGTTTCTGTTATGTTACCTTTGTGTGATGATTTTAATCTTTACATCTAACACCAAATTTATGATCCTACACGTATCTTTTATTATGTCTATGTAAGATAGATGTAACTTATTAGAGCTAGCTTAATCTATTTGGAGGTCTTAGACAAAATGAAAATTTGAGGTCTTTTTGATATTAATGGGTTCGTATTCTCAAATTGAGTTTTTTTAGTTTTGTATATTTATTCAAAGGTAGGTATTTTTTTTAGTTTTTAATAATCAATCAAATGCCTAAATCTTTAAAATTTTTAAATGAAGAAATCAAATTCCAAACATAAGTTTTTTTTAGCATAATCTATAGATAACAAACAAGGCAAGTAGGTAACAACAAATTAGCAATAAAGCAAATTATTTAGCACAAAGGCACAGTAACAAGTTTAATCTAAAATCAAGCAACAACATATTAATAAAAACCAAATTAGCCAACAGAAAACTAAAATCAGAGTTTTATAATAAATCAAACTAATAACAAAAATTATTATCAAATCAACAAAAAAGTTAAAAGAAATTGACACACATATAGAGGCGCAAATCAGCAACAATAGATTGAAACTTTGCTCACAAGTTTGGGTCAACAGCAACAAATGGAGTAGCAAATCAACAGCATATTTGTTTCTTTGTTATTTTGAAAACTAAAAGATTGAGGCAAGAACAAATTTAAGATTTTTCCGCCTCTTCCGTGATTTTATATTTTTTTCTTTGTATTAGTTTATTTAATGGGTCATTAGTTTGATAAATTAAATGTATATATAATGGGTTTTTTAATTTAAGTGACTTTTTTAAATTGTGAGCCTTAGACAAATGTCTAACTCATTCTATAAATGGGCTGACATCGTAACCTACTACAACGATCCAATGTGCCTACATATAGTCATATAGATATTACTCATCTCTTCTATAACTTATATCTCGTTAAATTTGGCTACACAACAAATGTCTAAACTCTAAATTACCACATGCATTTTAAAGTTGAAATCAACAACTTGGCAATATTTAGAAAAAAACAACCCATCAATTAAAACCATTGATTTAAACTATGTATTGCTAAGATTTGTTCTTGTAATATTTATTGTTCTAGATAAAACTATCCCCTTTAGTCTTAAAATTATTTAACGTTCGGTAGGATTTAAGCCCCTTAGGTTTCTGCGAGATCTTATATTATATTTATGTGCTTTTTGTATGTAAATAAGAAAAACAAGTTCCTTTAATTTTTTATTTATATATTTTGAGGTAAATTCGTTCGTATACATGAATTTTAAACCTAGTTGCTAATTATAAAAATAACTACAACTCATGATCTATACAAACATATAAGCGTTATTTTTACTTCACCTCCTTCGAATAGAGATATCACATTCAATACTCTACAAAGATCATAATTGGTACTTAGCAGATACACTCATACACCCCCGGGTTATCTGCGACGAGGTTAACGATTTCTATTTTGGAGTTGAACGTAATTAAGGCATGAAACCCGAATCCGTGAAACACTAACCCGTAATAAAGCGAGCCGAGGGGCATTGTTTCGACAAATAGCATTGTTTGACCCGAGAAAACAATTCAGTCGGTTCATTCAAAAAATAATCACATCAACCTCAACCTTAGTAACTGTGAAGTGTTAACTGTAATCATTATTAAATATTAAGTTATTAACATTCATATATTGACACAACAAATGGAGCTACTTTAAAAAGTTGAATGATCAACTGATTTCACTTGCTGAAAACAGGGTCTTACATCATATATAATGTTATACACTTGGCGTCAACGAATAAATAAACAAATGAACGCTTTGGTCACGGATCAAAATGTTATACAAGCAGCTATTTATACAGTTGACTGATCGCTCCGAGTTCATGTCTGCTCTAAACTCAGCTGCAATGGCAAACACCAGTACGCCACCATAAACACGACAATTTTATTGATATCGTCGGCATCTGAATATTCTTGCGGTAAAAGCCACCTGCCCCTTGGTCTAATACTGCTACAACGTTAAAATGGAACTTCTAAAAAATATAATACATTAATTTTTTCTTTCAAAAGTCTTGCAAGTGTCAAGAGATATTACTCACAAAAAAAATCCATGCAGCATTGCAAATAGTCCTGGCTGGATTGCTATTATCAAGTCCAGACCTGAAGAAAATAAAGAAACTAGAGAAGACAACTTAACTGGGTTGTGTTTTTTGGTAACGGGTCAAACAAGTTAAATAAAGAACATATCAGCATTTAAAATAGTTTAAGAACATAAGTCAGCAATATAAAGAATTAGAGGCTAAGAATTAAACGGTACCTTCTGGAAATAGATTAATCCTGTTAATCAAACGTCTCTCAGAAGTTGCAACCTGCTCATCACATATAAATGGTTGCCCTGCACACAAAAATCGATATCAGTTATACTTTTAACCAATCTAAACAAAGATACAAAACAACCAAAACAAATTCAATCAATACATGCAAGTGAAGAAAAACCATCAACAAAAAGAGAAGACAGCATTTTAAAGCACTAACTCCATGAAAAATGAGAACAATGACAGCCAACCACATACAAATTTAATAAATTTCTGTAAATAAGGAACTAATAGCTTATAAATGTTATTGAAACTGATGTTTCTTGAAGCATTGTAAAGCTTACTCACCAAGAGAAGCACCATGGGCTGCAGGATAAACGGATACGGGAGATGTTAATATGTCTTAAAAAATGCTTCATCCGGTAAATATTTCAGTGAATATGAAGCTTCATGTGACACAAGTTCTTACATTGATGATTTCAATAAAATAGAAGCGCAGATTAAATAACAGAAGCTGTATTAGGCTTCAATCCTCTTTTTATCATATCATCACGAAAGTCAAAAGCTTTGGTCAACTCTCCAGCAACACAACAACCATGAATTATGATGTTATATGCGACTATATCCGGTCTCAAACCCATATCAATCATGGAATCCCATAACGTTATTGCGACTTGTAGATCACCACTTCTACAATATTCATAAATAAGAGTTGAATAAGTCACATGATCCGGTGAGATGCCATTTTTATTCATCTCAGACAAGACCTTAATAGCTTCTTGAATTCTACCCAATTTGCAAAAACCCCGAATCAAAATATTGTAGGTTATGGTGTTTGCCAAACATCTTTCAATCATTACATTGTGAAGATCAAGTGCCTTTTGCATACACCCTAAATTAGTAAGGCAGTCAAGAAAGCAGCCATATGTCATATGATTTGGAATTATGCCGTTAACAACCATTTCCTTGCATAAAATCTCGGCTTTGTCTACTAATCCTAATTTACATAAACAATTTATAATCACAGTGTATGTTACAACATTAGGGTTGCATTTTTCACTGATCATAATATCCCAATACCCCATTGCCTTCTCAAGATCTCCCACCTTTCCAAAAGCATCAATTAAGTTTGTATATAAAACATTATCCGGTTTCATTCCCCGGTCCTGCATTTCTTTCAAAAAATATATAATCTTGGCAACATCACCTAGTTTAGCGGTTCCATTTATGATCACAGAATAACAAACGACATCCATTTCAATCCCGTTCATCGCCATCTCATTGCAAGCATTAATCGCATCATCAAGATGTCCAGCCTGGTAATAACCTTGCAAGAGAGCACTATAGCACATCACATTTAGTTTATGATGCTGCTTGTTAAGGTTATCTACAAATTCTTTAGCTTCAGAAACCCTGTTAATCGAACAAAGTCCACTGATTAAAGACCTGAAAGTATACGTATCTGGTTTAAGACACTTTTCCACCATGTCATCAAGCAATTCAAAGGCTTTTACCATGTTGCCCTCTTGACAATACCCCTCGATCATAACATTGTAAGTTATCTCATTAGGAATGACTTTTTTATCCACCATTTCATGAAAAAAGTCACTTGCTTGTGACACCATGTTTGCATTACAAAGACCTGATATCAATGAAGTATATGTATATGTGTTTGGAAAAATCCCTTTTCCCGTCATTTCATGATACAGCCTCAATGCCTTGTGCACATCTCTATGTTTGCAATACCCGTCTATTAAAGACGTATATGTTACAACTGTTGGATTTAAACCTTGAAAAAACATGTCTTTGAAAAGTGATTCTGCAATTGTAAGTTTACCTGACTTACAATATCCATTTATTAAAGAATTGTATGCATAAATAGATGTTTGAATTCCTGAGTTATTCATTTCACTAAGCAAAACACACGCACGGTCGAGCTGCCCTCTTTTGCATAACGAATCAATTATGATAGAGTAAGTAACATCATTAGGGGTTAAACCTCTAGCACCCATCTTTCTAAAAAGATTATCTGCTTCAACCACATTGCCCTCTTTGCATAACGAACTAATCAATGTATTATATACAAATAAATTCGGCATAACTTCAACGCGCTCCAAATCTTGTATCAAATTATAAGCACTAATACCATCTTCATTTCTTCTCAACCCATCAACAACTCCCGAAACAACCACCTCACTCGGGACAAATCCCAGTTCCACCATTTCATTCAATAAAACTCTAGCTGTCTCAAACCGTTGTAATTTACAATAGCCCATAATCAGACTGCAATAAGTAACCACATCAGCTTTCAAACCCTTCAAACTCAACGCTTTTTTCATCTCCATCGCATCTTCCATCCTCTGTCCTTTGCAAAGCCCATGAATCAACACATTATACATAATAATATTAACCTCGTAATCGTTACACTCCAACCATCGTATCATTTCCTTTGCTTTATCAAAATCTTTAAACTCGCACAAACATCGAATAACAGCAGCATGTATATACTCATTTCCCCTTATACCAATTTCAATCATCTCATAAAAAAACCTCAAAACCAAATCGAATCGCCTAATTCTAATCAATCCATTAAACACATCACTCACCGTCCGAATCTCCGGCATTAAACCCCTGTCTTTCATCAAACCCAAAACCACAAAACCATCCAACACTCTCCTACTTTGAACATAAGCATTAATCAACAAATCAAACCCTAAATTTCTGTCAAAGTTAAAACCCACATAGGTATTGTAACAATACTCAAATACAGTTGTGGGATTTGATGTTCGATGTAACAAAGTTTGAATTAAGGAAGATGCAGGCCATATGAAATTGTGTTGAACAAGAGCGTGAATGAGGATGCAAAACGACGTCGTGGAGTGATTAAAGTTTCTATGAAGACCTAAGAAATTGAAGAAACGTAAAGCTAACCGTGGATCGTGTAATGTTCGGAGAATGACTTGTTCGATGTGGTGTGGTTTTAAGTTGTTGGAGATGAATGTGTTGTTGAAAGATGAAGACCAGCTTTTGTTTCCGTGAATAATGGTGGTTAGAGTGGATATGAAGGTTTCGTCATTATCGAGATGATGGTGGTGGTGGTGTTTGGTGGGGTATGATGGAGATACGGTGGTGGAAGTGATCGGAGTTGGCCGGAAGGAACGAGGGCGGTGGAGGTTTCTCATTTGGGTGAGAATGAAAGTGGAGGTTGAGAGAGAAGTAGAAGTGGTGAAGTGTAAATGATGTGATTTAGCTCTCAATTCACGAAATTAACGAGTTTCGTGTTTAACTTTAACAGATGTCGTACATTAACAGGTTAACATGATAAGGACGCATCAGTTATCGTATCTTAACAGGTTAAAGATATGTTAACACGATATGTCACATGTTAATATTTATTATGGTTAAATACTTTTTTGTGAACTTTTTGTTATTTTGTGGCTTAAGAATTATCATGTTAAGTCATATTTAAAATTTAAGACTTATGATTTTTTTGAAAATTTTATTTTATTTAAAAATCGAGTTCTTATCGTTTCATGTCGTGTGACCTGCTTTTTATCGTGTTCGTGTTTATAAAAAATGACAAGGTAACTTATCGTGTCGTGTTCGTGCTTGGCCTTATCGTGTCGTGTCTGACACGATATGCCTGCCCTAGATTTAGCAATGCTTTTCGACGCATCTGATGTCAAGCCGGCCTTCTTATCAATTTTCTGATAGGATCGGTCGGATTGGATTTGATTTAAAAATTGCATTATGTCATAAATATTTCAAATATAAATATGTAAACTATAATAAAATAATAACTTTTCGGCCCAACATTCTTTTTATGGTTCAACCACCCATTTCCGCTATGATCGACCGATCAAACTTAAAATGGTTCAAACCCTCCAAACCGAACCGTCAAAAGCTCGGGACCACCGATCGACCAAGTGGTTCGGTTTTCAATTCAAAACATTGTGATTTACATTAATGGTTCTTAGATTATGAGTCAAATTTATAGTTTTGTATCAATGTTTTTAAATTACACCGATCCTAACTAGAAAAACTTAAATTGGTGAAACAAACGAATTGTCGCCTCATGTTTGTCCTGGATTGAACTGGGAAATGAACAAAATACCTTCTTCGTGAAACCTCTATAACTTAAGAATACTTTGTAATTTTGTAAGAACAATAGATATAAGAAAAACCATATTATTCTATTGTAAGAGATAATGACGTTATGGCGTGACTACTAAGTGTGACTCGTAAACAAAACAACCATTGAAATCATGGAACTAACGATTTGCGTCCTTGATCTATGAATCAGGAATATACACACTTAATTAGTTATATCCTTTTGTGTTGTAAAAAAAGTTGAATAAATTTCATTTTGTGTCTTTGAGTTTTGTCAGTTTTTGCGATTTGTGTCCTTGTAGTTACAACCACAATTCGTCCCCTAACATTTCAAATTTGATTCTAATAGCACCCAAAACCCTACGACGTTAAGGTTGTCAGTTAACTTGTCCCCAGCTTCTCTTTCTTACAAGGGTAATTTAAACATTTCCCAAAACCCTTACCCACGAACTATATCATCACAACTCACAAGCCCCACTCTCCAGCCAACTTCGTTGGTGGCATGTTGACGGTGGTCGTTTCCACCAAGATATGGTGTGTTCCATACATGATTCGCTTCCTCTCAGTGTCTTGTGTTCATCTATGGTGGTGGGTTGCACCCTACAACAACGATAGTGGCAAAAGATAGAGAAGAAAAAGGAAGGTGGCTAGGGTTTTTAACGCTTTCTTCCTCGTTTTTAGTGTTATATGTTTAAGTTGATAATGAAGATGGTTTTGCGTTTGTGAATTTATAATGAAATGAAAGTGATATGTTGATGGATCTGGCCGTTTTAGGTGTTTCTTAACCATTTAACACTCTATGTCTCTTAACCATTTAGCACTTAACAGAATCATTTAAAAGACTGTTTTTATAAAACAAAAATCTGAATGTTAAATCTGAATGATTAAACACTAAAGTAAAGAATTAAAAGATAGAAAACAAATAACCTTCTACTGCTACGGTCAAATCAGGTGTATATAACCATAGATTTGAGGACATTAGAAACACCAACTTCCATTCAATTTGATTCAATGATTCCATCCTCTTTTTACAATCAACCCACCATTTTCAAAGCATCAATTCTCCTTCATATCATCATCATCATCCCAGCCTACAAATTAACCCATCCACAATCCCAACTCCGCATCTCTTCAATCACACCTCCAATGCCTCTAAAAAAGCTTCAACGTCTCCCACACGTTTTCAGCAACGTTCTCGAACTCCCACTCCGATCACAAGCCGATGTTTTCATCCAAGACACCTCCGATTGCTTCAAATTCACAGCAAATATCGACAGTAACGCCTTTTCCGGCCAGGTTAGGGCTTATGCTGTGAACATACATCCCGGTGTGATCAAAGTTGTTATTCGGGGAGGAAACATTGGAGAGGTGGAATTGTTGTTGGATCAATTGGAAATTGATGTGTGGAGATTTAGGCTTCCGGCGACCACACGGCCGGAGTTGTCCACCGCGGTTGTTGCAGGTCGGAAGCTTGTTGTTACAGTGCCTAAGGGTGGACGGAATAGTTACGGTGGTGATGATAGGGTGGTTTGGGGCGGTGGTAAACGGCGGCTTGTATCTGTGTAGTGAACAGCTATTTTGCAATCGAATAAGAAGATTATATCCTCTAAATTGTTGCATGTAGAAGATGACTAGAAATATTTTACGGAGTAGATTTAATCTCTGTTGACGGTTGAGGTAGTTGTAAATGTTTAATTTGATAGATTTATGAATGGTTTGAATAAGCTTGCATGCTCAAACTCAAACTCAAACTCATTTGCTTGTATCCTCAAACTCAATGTGATGGAGTGGTCATTTGGTTGTATACTCAAACTCAATGTATGGGCGAAGGTGTTAAAGACTTACAAAATGGAAAAAAAGAAACGTTAGGTTTAAGTCTTACATGAGATCGAGTTATAGAGATTTTTCACCTATCATAAAATAATGGTTTGTGACTATTGACAGTGACTAATGTGTTGGAAATCCTTTTTATTATTTGTGAAAATAAATAAATATTAATGTAATGATAATTAGTTGTTTCAAAATTCAAGTCAAATAGAGTTTAATATTGAATTCAATTTTGAATTCAATACTCTATTAATGTTTTGAAACATGTTTCAACTTTGGTTCACTATAAATACTATGTGAAACTTAGTTGTAAGACACACTTAAAACACCAAAAATCATATACTTGAAAGCTCTCATTTTCTAATATTCTTGCTAATCTCCCTTCTTTATAAAAATACTCTTTCGGGTTTTAAGTTCATCCCGACAGTACATACTGCTTCGGCTGTTGTACCCTGGGAAACAAACGAGTTCTCTTGGGAGACTCGAAATTTGTTTTAAGGGACCCGTGTTGAACACGAATCCTCAGCCCATATTACAATTCTGCTTCTACTCATTTCTTGTATTTCTAATTTTTCAATTGTAATCATATTGTAATTCATTTATGTTCTTTACTTTCATTGTATTGTAATTGAATTTATAAAAGAATTTTAGTTTTTATACGAGCGGTTCCTACATAATGTATGAATTTTCATTCGAAAACATACATATCAGTTTAAAGCCTCAAGAGTTCATACTTTATGTAATGGAAATGATAGGATAGATCATGTTGGTGATCCAAAATGCTGTAAAAAAGTTAAAATCCATTCGATCTTCCATTTCCAACATGTAAAGATAGTGACAATTTTTTAGCCAACATGTGGAATTGTTAGTAACTATTTATAATCACTGAAAACCAAATCAAACTCTTAAAAATTAAGACATGTTGAAACAGAACTATGAAGTTTGGTTTCATGGGTCTTGCTTTTATGTTAGTGTTGTAATTCTTCTATTAAATTTCTCAAAACAACAAGAGACAATTTTTTTTCATTACATTATCAATTATCTATACGTGTGAAATTGCGCAAACTTAAAATGCAAATCTACAATATTTACACTATTGGAATTGTTCTTATCAACTAAACTAAAGCTACGAGTAAAATTGATCAAACTGCTAGTATGAACTGTTATAGTCAATTGATAAATAGTTCAGATCAATAAAATTCAACTTAGCTAAAAAAAATGCCTTGTCTATTCACACACCCTAAAATTCTATCCACACACCTGTTTTAAAACCAGGCGTCACAGGTAGGCCTTGATGCGGCGCCTGAGTCACTTTTCTGTCAACGTCAACCGAGGAATGTCGTAAACGAGGTGGAATTCGGTCAAACCTGGACATATGCGCCGCATATATGACCTAGGCGCCGATGATGTTGTTGGCCGCATATATGACCCAGGCGCCGAACCGAGGGCCATGCGCGACGCATAAGGATGTTGACGCGTGATTGACTACGTTCGAAGATGTGTCTAGGATAAGAAGTGACCCAGGCGCGACGCCGAGGTCTATGTGCGACGCTTGGGGGGTGTGGGAAATAAAAGCATGGGGTGTGTGAATAGGATGACCCCAAAAAAAAGCTCAACATACACTATAGTTATTTCGTTAGTAAAATTGAAACACCAGTCTCGTACATGTCAATTATCGTTATTCGTTACCCACTAGCCCATGCAAAAAATGACGGGCCATAAAAATCATTCAGCCCAATAACAAAGACAACTCATCACAAACGAAACTGCCACGTACACAATTAACAAACGAAGACCTCGCCACGTGTTCTCCGACACCTCCTCAATACCAATCCTTCTTCTTCATTAATAAATTCATTTCAATTTCAATTCGATTCAATTCAAAAACAATCGCAATGGCATCAAATCTGAGTCCAGCGTTCGCATACACGGTCGTTTACGTGAAAGACGTTGCCAAATCCGTCGAGTTTTACAGCAAAGCATTCGGTGCATCGGTTCGTCGTCTAGACGATTCCCACAGGTAAATTAATCAATCAATCGATCGATTCAATCTCATAACTGTGTTATGAAATAACAAAATGAAGTTGTATACGTGTTAGATGGGGAGAATTGGAAAGTGGACAGACGACAATTGCGTTTACGCCGGTGCATCAACACGAGACGGATGATCTCACCGGCGAGGTGCAGGAACAAAAAGCGAAAGGTAGGAGAAATCAATTGGAGGTTTGTTTTGCGTATGCGGATGTTGATGCTGCCTATAAGGTGACTCTTGTTTTACTAATTCATGATTGTTTTCGATTTCAAAATAACGTGATGGTGTAGGAGACGAGTTTTTTCAGTAGCTGCTCTTGTTTGCTTTTTGTTTTAAGCATGATAGTGGTTAGGTTTCGTTCTAGTTTTCCACCTGTCGTAGCATCTTGCTAGTGCCTCGGTTTGTTTTAATGAAGTGCCCTAAAAAAAGTTTAGGTGTTTATAAGAGACGTCTCTAGGGTAAATATAATGAAACTGGGGTTTTTCTAATCGAAAATTTATACGAGTTAATTGATGTAAACTTACCTTGAAAATGCTTATTAAAATGAAGATCGACTTTAGAGCACCGGTGTGACTTAAGTTTCATATTAAGCGACTCGTACCTTATAAAAACACTAAAACATCAGTTTGTATCCTTGTTTTTTTTACGTATTTCTACAGAAATAAAATAGTGTTAAAGCCGAGTCCATTTAAAATAATTTTTAAAGCTCGGGACTATTAGCGGTTAATAGTTAAAAGTTTGGATTATTTAAATAATTTTCTTTTGTTAAATGTGTTTTGTTTGTATACAATTGTAAAGGGCCTTGGATTTTAACTAGGCTTCGGCTTCGGCTTCTAAAATAGTTGAGTCGCCCGCTTTGTGTTTATGAATTGTTTGTGGAAATGCAGAGGGCGGTGGAGAACGGGGCGGAGGAGGTGAGCAAGCCGGAGGAGAAAGAGTGGGGGCAGAAGGTAGGTTATGTTCGTGATATTGACGGGATCGTTGTAAGGATGGGAAGCTATGTCAAACCTCGTTGAAGGATCTTTATGTTTGCTTTGGTGGTGTTATGTACTATATATAATTTCCTACGTTTATAACTATTTTCACGTTTTTATTGTGTTTAGTTTTTTTTCCTTTTGAAGTGAATGTCCTGCTTAAAGATATGATATTTTATGCATAAATATATACATGTTGTATTTTTTTTAGTTTTCGTGGTCTTCAATCTTCATCTCGTATCCATAATAGTCGTCATTTAGTCTTCACTTGAATACTAGTTTCTAATGCGTGACCACAAATCATAGGTGAGTTCTTTGTTGGTATTTCGTCTAATCTTGTATTAATGATTCTATTGATATTTCGGCTTGGAGGTTCGTTTCATTTTGTATCCGTTCCGCCGCATCCCATTGGTCTTTTGAACGAATGTAGATATATATCTAAAGTCATTTGAGTTAGGAGTTAGGGGTTGTTTGACTAAATCTGAATTATTAAGTATTGAATAGTTAAGATTTATAAACTATTAAGAGCCTCTATTAATGTAGAAATGCTAGGGTAAAATTTCAGATGATGGTAAGTTTGATGCATGTTTCATTTAGTTCTATTCAGTATATCTCTGTCTCTTAATTATTCAGTATTTAATTGAACCATTCATATGCTCTTTATTTATGAAACAAACGCTCTGAATGCTGAATCTTAATTGTTAAGCGCTGAACTGAACCACTAAAAAGTGAAACAACGGTCTTTTAATCGCCCCTTAATCTTGTTCTTTGTATGGATTAGAAGTTTGCCACTAGAAGAAAATGTCAATTCTAAAGCTACGATGGAAGCTTGACGACTATCATGTATTAATGCTTCAATTAATATTTGTTCTTTGAGATGTGAGAGACTAAAAGTCAAATTTAATTTTAAAACTATGACTCTGTAAGGATGGAGAGAGTGTTCGACGAGAGAAAATACGAGATTACTAAGCTCTTGAGTCTTGAGAACACCACTCTCAGTCTAACAAGGCTAGAAATGAGGAGTCCTTGCTTACTTACGAGCTTGGCAAATGTTAAACTTTAACATGTTTCTTGAAGATGAGAAAAGAAGATGAAAATTACAAACATAAGTTTTTAATATTTTATTAAAAGAGGTAAAGAGGGGAAAGACTAGTATCTTACCATAATATTGATGAGTACGTTATCATAATATTGTAGTAGCAATAGTTAAAGGTAAAAGAAATATTAAAATCATAAAGTTGAAACGTGAGATCCTCGTGTGACCACGTTAGTGTTGATCCGTAACGACTCCTTTTGGTGTGGGTAATGGTCAAAATGAGGGACCGCTTGTGTTTTTTTCTTGCAGCAAAAAGAAAACGTTTTCGATTATAGAGCTCTTTTGTTCTTTTTAACTTTTTTTTCTACTTACTTTTATTGCCACGTTCCCATGAAACAAAAGCACATGCGAATATGCGATACAGGAAAAAAAATATGCTTTTTTTACCGCCTCAATAACAAAAACAAGAAAACTAGTAGTAAAACACTAGTAAAAGAAAATGCCTATACCTAATACCCCTCACTCTAATGATGTTAGATTTTAGTTATAAAAGCGGAATGAATGATACGGCAGTCACGTCTTGCATTTTTTATTTCAATTATTGTGTTATGTTGTAATATGACACATATTATAATATGAAAATATATTCTAGTTCGATGTTAAAATAATAATTAAATCAAATTGAAAATGTCAAATCATAAATAATTTAAAGTAAAGTAAAGTCTCAAACTGTAAATTGGCTAAGTCGTCACTCTTAGACTTTCTACATCAAGTTTTTACTTCTGGAAAAAATAGAACTTAAATCAGGGCTCAAACACTAAATCTTGGGGCATACAATTGGTAAGACTGTCTATTACTTTAACCGACCCGATTCATTGAGGTTTTTCCGTCCCTTGCTTATCGGTTGCGCATAAATAAAATGTCATACAATTTATGTCGTCTTAAATTGGATTGGTTTGTAACTCTCATGCCTTGTCTATTTAGTTCAAGAATGAATTTGTTAAATGCTAAATTAGTTCAATGTCACGTTAAGGTAAGAAATATTTATCTGTAGTTTGGTTTATAAATAAGAAAAGGAAAAAAAAAAGCAATGATTAGTTTAATACTTAAATTTCTGAGAAATATTTTACTAGTTTAATATTTTTCAGAATAGTTTGATACGATTTAAGCATTTAATTTAATATTTAAATCTATACCATGTTTACATTAGACTATCTTGTAAACTTTATTAATTAACTACAAATTAACTTCTGAATTTTGATAGGCCACAAAGTAATATTCCATAAAATATAACAATTACAGAGACACAAAACAAAACACAGTCACCAACTACTACTACTACATCAAACCATTCAAAACGCCAAACTTAAACTATTTCATTATTCCAACTCCCTAAACACACGAATCTCGTCGCTAAAACTAATTAGTGACAGAAGATCACTTTCAACTCCCGTGGCGACATACACTCATGCGTTAGCGACGGACTATCATGTGCGTATGCAAACGTCGCTGGACACGCTTGTTTAAAGAAATTCGACCACTTTGATGGCTTGCACGTCTGCGGACTGTTGAAATGGGCCCTGCAACAAAACTCATCGGTATTAAACGCCTCGCACCCACTCTTACAAGCCACTACACGGCCATCCACATGTTTCTGCAACGACCAAGGACACGTGGCAAGCAGATCCGGCTTACATCCAACCACCGGGCACACACCCTTACCTGTAAGATAATGAAATACTTAATAATATTATTAACCGATTTGGTTATATATAATAACCTAAAAACTAGAGCTGCCAACAAACCGAGAGTTTTCAAAACAAACCATATATGTTTATAAAATGTATCGAGCCTAAACAACCTACGAGATATAGGTATATAAAAAAAGTACAATGTATACTCGAAACGAGCCGAGCCTATACACTTTTTCTAAATAGTATTTGCATATTGCTTTATAAAGTATTTTAAAAATAGTTAAACAAGATCAATCATGCTACACACAATCTATGATTAGAAGTACACATAAAGTTTAACATTAAAATATATACATCCTCCATCTCATTTTAATTTTAAATGTCTATATTTTCTTTTTTTATTGTTCTAATATAACTATTCATTTAAAAAATAAAAGTATAATTTCTAATTTTCCCTTGATTACTTAAAAAAAACTACTTTAAACTAAAAAAGAAAAGACTTTAATGATATTATTGTTAGTTACAAGTTTAAAAATATATAATAATTTATTTTTTCTTATACTTTGTGTGATTAGTTCTATGACACTTAAAATGAGACGAAGGAAATATATGAATAAATAAAATAATAAAAGACTCAAGCTCACACTTAAAAGCTCGAGCTTTGTTAAGGTAAAAAAATAACCAGAAGCTCGAGCTCTAATAAGTCATAACAAGTTAAGCTCGAACATTGTTAAGTCAAAACAAGTTAAGCCGGAGCATTGTTAAGTCAAAACAAGTTAAACTCGAGCATTGTTAAGTCAAAACAAGTTAAGCTCGAGCTATGTTAAGTCAAAGCTAGCGGAGCTGAGTCTAACAAGCTGGACTCGAGCTTAAACAAGCTCGGACTCAACTCATTTGCACCGTAACTGAAAATCTAACAGATCCATGAACTAAATCCAAATACTACACTACAAATGCAATATATTACCCTCGTGGGGAGTGACGGTCATGGGGATGTTAAAACCGTCGACGAGGCTGACGGCGTAGGAAGATTGGTCGGTGTGGGAGTGGTGGAGGCTGAACTGTGCTAGGGTGGCCGGAGTTGCACCTCCGAGGCCGTTGCATTCAAGTTTGCCGCCGCAGTCGCCGGTGGCGCAGGTGAAGTGGCCGTTTTTGTGGGTGCAGCCAGTGCGTCCCCAGATACGGCCAGACCAGTGGGTGGTGGGTGCGGGGAATGAGCGGTGGGAGAGTGGGTTGAGTGCGAAGCCGCCCCGTTCCAGAACAGGGTGGCCGGAGTTGGGTTGGATGGCGGGCCAGATGGGGAAACGGCAGTTGTTTACGATGGTGAGGATCATCGTGGCGGAGGAGAGTGGAAGGAGGAGGAGGAAGATGGGTAGGAAGTAAGATGTAGCCATGATGGTGATGGTGATGGTGGTGGTGTGGTGGATGTTGAGATACTGGGGTGGTTGTATATATAGGCGTAGTGGTGACTGGTTAGTGGGTAAAAGAGTAAACAAAAGTGTTTATTTTGGTCACTTTTTCATACCCCTAATATTCGGCTCGACGGACCGTGTAGTTCTAACGAGACGTATAGTAATAATAAGAAATATAAGAAAAATTTTAGGGTTGTTAAAAGGAAATACGTGAATGTTGAATGAGCTACACGTCATATAACTTTCTAATAGGCGTGTAGCAACAACCCATACGCTTTATATAACCATATATCATATATGTGACACTTATAAGTCTGTATAGACATATACCAACCAGTTTGGTTCATTGATCCAACGAGTTCAAATTAAAAACGGTTCAGTAACCGATCCAACCGTACCGACTAGCCAGAGCAAGTCCGGTTTTTAACAAGTGTGGGTGGGTGTCCAAATAACTCTTTATTGTTTATTATTATTAATTTTTTTTATAAAAAGGTGGTGAAACAGGATGCCTGTTACTCTGGTCTGTCTGTGATGGGTCATGGGGTTTTGTGAGTTTTATGTCGACATGTGGTACGAAATCTGATTATTTTAATATTATTTTGAATTTGCAAGAAGGAAGTGAATGGTTTTTGCATTTGTTTTAAAGTAATGATGTATGATTTTGCAAGGAAAGAAAAGAGCCCACGTACTAATAATTAAAAGATGACAAAATAGTGATGAATATATATGGAACAATGCCAAAACACATTGTGTAATGTATTAAGTTTAATGGACATGTGTACTGTGAAAAAAATACAATGGTCTCAGTATATACTTTGTAATAGTCATGTATTTTTTACTTACGCTTCAGTGGTGGTTTTTTAAATTAAAAATCAATAAATTTAGTGTCATACATAAACTTACATATTAAAAATGTCACTCTTAAACGATTTACACGACAACTCACTTACAAACCTCTATCACACACCTTCTTTACTGATCATGGCCTTACTGCCACCGTAAGAGAGTGAAATCACTCAGGACTTGCTACAATACCATCATTGATGGATAGTATATTAAACCAAAACAATATTTAGCGTTATGCTTGTAATGTATGTGGGGAACTTGTGTCTGGATATTTGATAGGATATTTGGATAAGTGACATGTCTTATAAGTTAGTTATGATAATGAATTAATTTAGATAAGGTAGCTTATTACGATTAAGGGTAGTTATGTTAGTTAATCGTTAGAACTACATCATTGATGGTTAAGGCATATCCCTTTAGACCCAAGTGTATGTAAGTATAAATAGAGGAGTTAGATTCTAGTAATGTAATGTTGTTATCACTCAAAGTGTTATATTACATAAGTGTAAACCGCATTCTTGTTCCTATTATATATATTGTGTTAACACGCATACAAAGAAACATACACCATGAAACCTCATTCACTGCCATTGTCACAATTAAGGTTCTATCAACATGTTTCTAATACAAGCAACATGGATTTTCTTGGTTCCTTTATCTAATCCTTTGGTGTAGAGACTCGGGAAATCGTGATATGTACGAATGGAATCATTAGACATATTCTGATTGTCTCTTATGTTTCAAAATTAAATAGCAATGTGCTAGCTTAGTCTTGATCAATTACTTTTAGTAGGTTTTAAAGTTAAGTTTGAAGGGGAAACAAGCATAGTTAGAGGCATTTTCGATTACACGTTAGACACAAATTATGATGAAAAATACTGAGGAACACAAAACAACATTAGAGGGTAATTAAGATGGACAAAATCAAGGAGATGACACTAATGAATATTTTAGGAACCTTGATATTACATCTAAAAACAAAATTAATAATGAAGCATACATGTTTGGTTATCCTACAAATATTAATTCGTCTAAAGAATATTATGTTAAGGTTTTGGAACATTGATGGTAGGTATAAGATAGTTATAAAAATGGGTCAACTTAGATAAGGTACTTTATTACTGTTAAGTCGTTAAGGTAGTTATGTTAGTTAATAATCATAACATACTGCAACATTGATGGTTAACTGGTTAAGGCATATCCTTTCAACCGTTGTATATGTATGCATGTATAAATAGGGGAGTTGGATTCGAGTAATGTGATGCTATCAATCAAAGTGTTATGTTACACAAGTGTAATTACATTCTTGTTCTTGTTATATTGTTAGCACACACGCATACAAAGAAACACACACCATAAAATCACACTCACCATCATTGTCACAAGCACGGTTCTATGGATCACCATGCTTCTGATACAAACAACAATGTTACCGGCCTCAATCTTGTGGTCGAGCCGAAGCACTATAGTAAATATATATCTTGGTTTTTATTGAAAATTTAAATTCTATGTGAGGTATTTATTATAAAAAGAATTAAAAATCTATAATTGTTTAAAAAAGCATTATAAGCTTGATTCAAGGTATTACATAGCACGAGATAGATCGTGTGTAACCATAGTAAGCTTGGTTTTTCTAATTAGTCATAATTATTATGTATTGCTATTTGTTTTTTTAACTATTAGTTTGAAATGGTTTAAACTAGTTGTTTAAAAATGTTTATTTTATTTTGTTAATTAGTTAATTTTTTTTTTCATTTTACAATTGTTAACATGTTAAAATTATTATAAATTTAGAGAAAAAAATAATAATTAAGTGAAACATTTCTAGGCATCTAGCAGAGAGTGAATGCAATGTACAAACCAATGTTTTGAAAACCGGACCGGACATCGAACCGTTATTTTAATTTTATTGGTCGGACCGGTCGGACCGTGGTTGGACCGGGGTTTGACGAAATATACATTTATCAAAATAATATCATAAAAATTCTAATTTAAACACAACTTAAGTTCAATAATCTTAAGTTATAACACAAGTCATAATTCAAACATATTTTAACACCAAGAATCACAAAAAAGATATAATTTAAACAAATTTTAACACCAAAATAAAACCAATCATCATCATAAGTTCTAAGTTCAAATGTCACGCCACGTATCCAATTCTTCATCATTAAGTAAAACTAATTCATCATCCTCATCACTCAGAACATTAACATATTGAGTTTCATCACCTAAAACACAAAAAAATATAGAAATAAACATAAAATCCAAGAAAAAACGGTTCGATAGCGGTTCAAAACGGTCCGGTTTGAGCGGTTCAATAACGGTTCGAACGGTTCGCAGCAGTTCACAAACACCTATCAGACCGTGATCTATCGAACCGTGATTCTCAAAAAACACGGTCTGACCGCGGTCCGACCGATCGGACCGACCGGTTTAAAAACACTGGTACAAACTGATGTAAAATTTATGACTCCGAATAGAATGTGAAATATAAGATGTATTACCACTAGTCTAATATCGAGACACGTTATTTTCTTAAAAAAACGCAAAAACAATAAGTTATCTAACATAATAAATAAAGACATTTTGAGATCTATTTTTTTTGGAAAAAGATTGTTGTATAAATCCTTAAATACCAATTGGTTTGAGCAAAAATTTGTGGTAATATTATATGTAAAAATGTATTTATAAATTCTTAAATACTAAATATGTTAAAACCTTAAATATAATGGTTATAATTTTTTTAAATAAATTTTTTATTTAACTCGTGTTTAATACACGGATATTAAATCTAGTTCGTTATACAATCAAGTTATATTTGTCCTAGTAATTTCGTAAATTAGTAAACTTATTGAACCCAAGTTACTCAGTTATTGGTCTTTAAAAATTAAAACACAAGATGGACTGATCTTTAAAATTTTAAATGAGCAACTGGGTATGGGCTGGCATACTAAACTAATACGATTCCCATACCATTTAATCATTTATGTCCCTCAGGCCTCATCTTAATAAACGTTATAACAATTTTCTTTTAGGTCGTTTTTATGACCTTTAGCAGTCTTTTAAAAACCTGTTTAGATGGAGGGGTTGAAATCAGTTTGTAACCCTCTACATTGAAGTCGGTCAAACTTGAACCCAATCGGATAAAACCTGGTTTCAAACCCAACCAGTCATTTTCCTCTCCCAAAAGTTCCAATAAAAAACCATTCGGCCAAAGCTGATCGAGAGCAAAACGGATTTGAACTCAAACCTTTTGGCCTTCCTGTCCTGTTCTAGTTGACGTTGAGCACCTAAGATGCTGCCAAAGCTATCACAAAAAGCATCTTGGTTTCATAATGTTATGGACTGAAAGCATTGTAAGATATGAGACTTGTCCCATGTCGGTTGTGTGAGTAATTGATGTGTGATTTATAACTCAAATGACTTCCTCACCCATCAGATTAGTCTTTTAGGATGAGTTTTCCCGTTTAGATTGTAATACATAATTCTATAGTTGCACAATTGCAGTGTCATCTAACATGACGCGCCTGCATTTTATTATAATGCACACATTTTGTAAAAGGGTGAAACATTGCTTGTTTGATGTCGCCAGAGCTGTGGCCGAAATGTCGGGCAAAGAAGGCGGGGGTTTGGGATTTTAGTTTTCTATATTTACAGTTTAGGCCTTGGAGTTTGAGTTACTTATCAAAGTGTGTTTAAAGCTTAAATACAAGTTTCAAATGTTAAAATTTGTAACCCAAAGTTAACTATAAACTTTTAATCAACAACTTAACCAAATTAACTTCTAACCTTTATAAAATTGACGTTTTTATAATCACACTATTTTTAACGTCAAATGGTTATATATATTTTTTTCAATTATTAGTAATAAACTTTGATCACATTTATAAACACTTTTTTATAAAACAGGGGTAAAATATGAAGAAAAAAAAAAACGGAAAGCGTCGTCCCTTCTACTGGTTAAAGGGTTTGTTTTTGGGTGGGTTCTAGAAAACTTGACTTGGGCTAGGTTTTATCTTGGGCTTTTCTTTTATAATAAACGGGTAATGAAGAATGAGAATTGGCTAATAATTTTTGGCTTTAGCGAGTTTATAATAGAGAGTATTTTTTTAGAAAGTTTAAAAGGTAACTTGAGACATTAGATCTTAAATTCTATAGTTATTAAAATTTGACGGCGTAATTGTAAATAACTGAAATTTTAAATGATATAGCAATAGTGTTTTAGTTTTACACTTTTGTAGTTTTGTGCAGTGGCGAAGCCATGATTTTTAGTCGGGGGAGCTAAAGTCGCGAAACCCATAATTTGTATTGTAATGCTTTGTTTCGGTGGGATCAAACCCAATATATATATATATATATATATATATAAATTAACTTGTTGTATATTACTTTTCAACTCATTTTGTAATATGTATTTATCATTTGTTTTATATATTAGATAAACTTGTTGCTAGTCTAATGATTCCAGCCTAGCTGGTTGAAGACACCCGGTTTTACAGTGGTGGTCCAGGGTTCTAACCCCCCTGCTTGTGAGATTTTTCAGGAAAAACCCCATTGGTTTTCCCGGTTGAACGCCTAGCCAAACTCAGATGTTAAATGGGCCCGGTTAAGACAGCATATTGACCGGAGTGGGGTTGTGGGTTCCCCATTGCGGGGGATGCGACCGGCTGGTTGCATAAATTGAAAGTCGCCGTTAAAAAAAAGATAAACTTGTTGATATTTTATCATTATATTTACATATTGGAAGTATAAAACAGTGTTATTTCACTTTTATAACTTTTAGATTTCATCAATTTTGAAACACAAAAAAACACAATGGCGAATAAAATATAGAACGACAGACAAAAGACATAATGACGAACAAAAGACACAATGATGAGTTGAAAAATGTAATTTTTTTTTATTTTTATATAATGAAAACGGTACTCGTTTTAAATACCATTAAAACGCTCGTTTTTATGACATAGTTTTAAAAATATATATAATGTGGTATATAAAAGTTATAAGCGTTTAAGTTATCAGACCATTTTTCATATTTGTTTACAGCGTCTGAGAGCTTGAAAGTTTTTATAGGGGCGGAATTTTTTTTATAAAAAAGTTGGAGGGATGAGGTTGATTATTTAAGTTATCAGACCATTTTTAGCTACCCCACCCCTTATGAAGCTTCACCAATGTTTGTTTAGAAAACAATGTTGTCAAAGTTGCAATCGTATTGTAGTAGTGACTCACCCCAACCATTTTTCAGATAAAGTAGGTCGGAGTCTAAAACCCATTAGCCAACCGTTCCAGAAGAAATCATTACAAGATCGTTTAATATTCCCATGTAAAACCCTTTAACTTTGACTCAAACACGCGTTACTTGAATTTTGAACTTTGTTTCCATAGAACAAACGAATAATAGTGAAATTTAAGACTTTGTCCCCAAGGATTTTAAGTTTTGCCCACCACTCTACCAATTGAGTTTTGCCCATAAAATAGCCACGTATAAATATTTTTGTTTGATATTTCATTAATGACTTTGTCATTTTTTATTTACATATCCTTTTCTCATGATTATTATTATTAATATAAAAACAAATAACTACCCTGCCATGGTTGACACCAATTAACCATCCATCCAACGTTTGCCCACTTCCAAATTAATAAACAATCCAAAATTTGAAACAATTTTATTATATTCCTTTGTCTCTCTTTGTTTTTCAAAATATTTAGTTTCCACTTTCTTATTTGGTAAAATATTTGTTTCCAAATTTATTTTCTCTCCTACTACAAAACACTTTTGCCGGTCCATGTGAAGCTCTGTCACCCATTGCAATATATTTATAAAAATTCAAATCTTCTTCTTCTTCTTCCATTCTCCTCACTTCGAATAGTTTCCAATTTTATTTTATTTTTTACATTTAATTCTAATTTATAAACATAGTATTTTCGTCTTTATATAATCATCATTTTTTTTGTTTCTGATTTTGAGCCAATTCTTTTACTTCTGAAAAAGGGTATCAAACAAAGGTTCTTCTTTTATGGTTTCACTTGTTTTGTGAGCATGTGAACTTTGGTTGAAAGGTCACCTTCCTTGGCTCTTTCTAGTTTTTCTAAATTAAAAGATTCTCAATTTCATATTTTTAGTAATGAGTTTTGTTCAATTATTCAAAAATCCAAAAACCCATTAATTTTCTCATGATATCATCTCATATGATTCAGTTTGGTGTCAAAAATCTTGATAAAAATTGAATCTTTTTGGAGGGTAAAAATGGCATCATCAAGTGGGTTAGCAATTGGTTTGAGTTTTCTCTTTGGGTTTGTGCTCATAGCTTTTGTTGCAGAGATTTATTATCTTTTATGGTGGAAGAAAAAAACAACACAAGATATTGAAAACCAAGACTCATCATCATCTTCTTCTTCCAATTATACCCCTACTTATCTTTCTTGTTTCAAAAACCACAATTCTTCAAGAACCCCAAAAACCCATCCTCAAGATTTGCAAAATTGTGTTGATGAAAATCAAGAAAATCAAGAAAAAGAAGAAAAAGATTTGAACTTGAAGGGTTTTGGAGAAGAAAGTTTGGATCTTGAACTCATGAGGCTTCATAATCTATGTGGGCCACCAAGATTTTTGTTTACAATCAATGAAGAAACAAAGGAGGATTTGGAAGTAGAGAGTAAAAAGGGTGGTTCAAGAACAATGAGTTTGAGTGAGCTTCTTTGCACACCAGAAACACCAAATGGTTCATCATCACCATTAAAGATGAACTCACAAGCTTCAAAGTTAGAAGGGTATTTAAACCCATTGTATGATTGTTGTGAGTCAAATGACTATAACAAGGTTAGATCTTCACCACCTCCAACTTTCAAGTTCTTGAGAGATGCAGAGGATAAGTTATTGAAAAGATTAATGCAATTAGAAGCTGAAAAAAGGGCAAGATTAGATCATCATCATCAAATGTCTACAACTTCAAAGGTACTTCCATTAGCTTCTTCTCCATCAAATTGAGAATTGCATGATGGTTTTTTTACTTTTTTAGGAAAAAAGTTTATTTTTAGTTTGTTTATTTAAAATTGTTTTTTGTGTAATATATGAAGTTGAATGAGATTATAGAAGTTGCTTTTTTTATTATTTGTTGAAAGAATCATTGGAGCAGAGAGTATAACATGATGTGTGATTATTTGAACAAACTACATTCAGCCCATCATCATGGCAAATGCAACCATTATGCTGTTTGGAATTTTTGTTTTGAAACAACTATTGGTATCTTTTAAATTAAACAAAATCATATTATCTAATAAAAATACTATTTTATTATTATCCTTATATAATATAGCAAAACAAAAAAATCCTGTGTGACATGTTTTCATAGCTTTTAGCTTATGTGTCATTATTTGAGAAATTATCTCACAATAATGATTTTTCTATTTAAAATATGTATATAAATTTATTATAATAAAACTAATTACATTTTTGGTCCCCTAATATTTTGGAGAATTTTGAAACATTTAAAGAGTATTTATATTTTTAACCCTTTACTACAAGGGGTATACGTGAGTCGGTTTATAATTGATAGGGTTTAAAAATAAACTTATGGATAAAATAAATAATAACATACAATTAAAGACCTCAGTGTTTTATAAATATACGTAACATTTTTATATGATTTAAAAAAAAATAAATTACACAATAAAACTAAGCACTTTATTCTCTTTAATTTGAGTATAATATTGTTATACTAAAAATCTTATTTTTAAATATATCATGTGTTCCGTTTTACCGTGTTTTGTCTCAAAACTAAATGGAATATTCCTGAACATCTTTAAAAGCATCACTTGAATTGTGTTCCCGAGCGTAGCGCGGGCACTAAACTAGTTTATAATATAATATAATAATTATTATATCGCTTATGTGAAGTATCAGTAAACTAGACTGATTCTGTCCTGTTATATTATAGGTTATAATTTTTATCAAAAATAGATACGTGAATTAATTCAGTATATAATTAGGTATAAATTAATCCGTTATTTTAGGTAAACCCCGGGGAGGCAAAACGAAGTTTACTCTAATTAGGATATTTACGTGGTTGATCGATAAAAAGTGAGCTACTTAAAGAATATTTTTTTATATTTAATTATGCGTCAAATAAGTGAGCTACTTATGATAGAGTTTTTAAAAAAAATATACTTAACTATAAAAAGTTATAAATGCTTGAAAAACACCAAAATTTTTAATTTTATGGTATTATCAACTTGATTCATAAGTTTCTATTTTATATCGTATCAAATATATACTAATCATATACATCATAATGAGAGAATTGAAAATATAACTACTCTTAAAATTTTCAAAATTATTCTAAATATTAAAAAACCAAAATGTAACCAGTGTTATTATAATATATTTTAAATACATATTTTAAATAAAATATAACTACTGTTATTATAATATATTATAATGTATAATATAATATTTTGATTATTTTAGAGGGTTACATACGATAATTAAAAAATTTAAAAGAATATCTATAAAATTCACTCATTATAATTTTTTTTTAGAAATGTCAGGTTAGTGACTAGTGCGATCTATTTGCATCCTTGTTCTTAGGAAAATAGAGTAGTTTAAGTAAAAATTGATTGAGTTTTGTCAAATATATAATTTTTTTTTATATTTTTCCCAATGTTTCTAAAAGGATTTAATTTAATAATTAATAGAGTAATCTTTATCTGAACCACATGTCTTGACTTATAAGAAAACCGTTGACCGAAGTTATAGTGGTGTATTGTATCATCAAATTCAATTGTTATACTAAACGTTATTGTCCGGATTTGGATCCGAGACTTTCCACGAGAGACAAAGTCTCCCCGTCCCTCTCAACCACTATACAAAAGATTATTGACGTTCTTGCCCGGATTTTAATCCGGGACCTCACAAATGCGCCACAAATTAAATAAATGATCTTTTACCAAATATTATGAATTTATAGTTGGCTCTATTCAATTAATTGTTACTCAATATCGAATGTGATTTAGTTATGTGAACATGGGTAATTGATCGACCTCTCTCAACATACAAAATGTTGTTTTTTATTTCCTATTTTGCTACACAGCTAAGTGCATCCACGGCCTCCATTCATGCTCATGTTATAATAAATTATTTTCTGTAAGTTGAAAATTGAATGGGTGGGACACAGTTAAAAGACAACAATAACTATTGTATTATTATTATATTACCTATAATTATTTATAATATAAAAGTTTGGAAGTGCTTATACTTTATTATTATCTATAAAAACCAAAAAATGCAGGCCATATTATAAAAATATAATCTTATTTAATTTGATGGCTATAGTAAACTTGGCCTTAAAGTTTGAACTTGTACAAAAGATGAAGTAACTTAACTGAATCAACAAGGGATAATGTTAGGCAAAAAGCACCAAGGAATATTAAGATTAAACTTTCCTTTTTATAAAATTCACTTTCAACACTCCAATAGTGTTTCGATTTTATACTCTACATCAATTTAAAAACGAGACAAATCAATGGGACTATAAAATCAAGCATTAAAAACTTAAAACAAACAGTGAACTTTCAGGGATAACTTAAACAAGTTTTCCAAGAGTTTGTTTTTCTAAAATAAGAGGTAAATGTTCGCATGTGACTAGATACATATCCTATAGAGTAAATTCCCATTTGCATCCCTGTGGTTTGTTGATTTTGACCATTTGCATCCCTATGGTTTCAAAATCTCATATTCACCCCTGACGTTTGCATTTTATTCCCATTTGCATCCAAAAAACTAACTTTGTTAGATTTTCCAGTTAACTTTTTCAATAATGACTAAAATACCCCCAGGGATGCAAATGGTCAAAACAGAAACTTTAGGGATGCAAATGGTCAAAACTACTTGAAATTTTAACATATATTTATATGTATATGTGTGTGTGTGCATATATATATATATATTATATGGTAAAAACACTGTTATTTTTGTATATTTTAAAGAGAATGTTTTTATAATTAAAAGTGTTTATTATTATTCAGTTTATTATTTTATAAAACATTTTTTAATATACAAATAAATACATATTTTCAAACCATTATTTTCAAATACTTTTTATTATCTTTCTAAATCATGTCTTCAAAACTTATTTTTCTATACATTACTCATTTTTTAGACCATTGATCGTTGGTTTTTAAAACCGTATTTTTAGAAGAGACTACCAAATAAATTTATGAGCATATGCCACCAATATTTGAGCCTCAAAGTGTAATGTGATGGACATATTAAAAAAGACCATTTATAAAAATGAATGGTTTTATATAATGCATAGTTATTTGTATACATAAAACATGTTTATAAAAACAATGATTTTTTTATAAATGAACAGTTAGAAATAGAATTGGTTAACAAAACGAGGGCTCGTAAAAAAAGTTTAGAAGATCAACGATGTAAAAAAAAGTTTATAACGGGTTTAATAAATAAGTATTTATTTTTTGTATTAAAAACATGTATTAAAAAACAATAACAATAACATAATAATAAAAATAAATCAGTAATAAATAGTTCTAAAGATAAAAAAGTTTTTTTTATAAAATATACAAAATTAACAACGTTTTTACTGATAAAAAATATTTTCTCTAAAATATACAAAAATAACAGTCTTTTTACCATATAAATAATATATACACACACATAGACACACACGCATATATATACATATAAATATATGTTAAAATTTCAAGTAGTTTTTACCATTTGCATCCCTGAAGTTTTTGTTTTGACCATTTGCATCCCTGGGGGTATTTTAGTCATTATTGAAAAAGTTAACTGGAAAATCTAACAGAGTTAGTTTTTTGGATGCAAATGGGAATAAAATGCAAATGTCAGGGGTGGATATGAGATTTTGAAACCATAGGGATGCAAATGGTCAAAATCAACAAACCACAGGGATGCAAATGGGAATTTACTCTATCCTATAACCAAAATTTAAATTTCAAATCTCGTGCAAAGATCATACCAAAAAGAGAAAAATCAAAAACAAATCTTACATTTACATGAAAGACATAAATCAACCAAATGTGACAATGGAGGTAACAAAAAGTAAAAAAGAAAATGAAAACTCGCAATTTACCCAATGACAAGTGGATCATGAGGTCAATCTAATACTCCCTCCGTCCCATTAGAATAGTCTTAGTTTTAAAAACACAAAGTTTTAGGCACAATAAATGATTGGTATTTTTGTTTGTTATTTGACAATAATACCATTGACAATAAATATTATTGTGGGTCGATCATATTGTTTGTTTTATGTTATTAAGGGCAAATTTGAAAGTTTACTAATAAATTTTAAAAGTGGACACTTTAAGTGGGACAACTAAAAAAGGCAATATGGACACTTCTAATGCGACGGAGGGAGTATTTCAAAACTTATATAAGTGGTAAAATTATCTGGAAACAAAAGGTAAAAAATGAACATGACCTCTCTCAACGTTCAAAATCAAAAAGGAGAAAAGTTGACTTGACACTCCACGGTCGATCCGAACTTAGAGTTATTCATACAAATTCAGATATCAAATAAGTATTTTCTCTAATTTAAATCTTATACTGATGCATTATTTAATAATCCAAACCTTTTTTAAGGAACATGCTACTCTATTTGAAGTCGTGTCATAATGACTTTAATTCTTAGCACATGTATTGTTCTCTGTTTTTTTCTTAACAGCACTTTATTTGGTTCTTAATTTTCTTATAATTAAAAAATGATAAATTTGATTATACAAAGATGGTAACAGATCTTATATCTTAAAAACAAATAGTTGTCACGTTACTTATAAAATGATACGTCAAGATCAAAACCATTAACATAACCTTATACTAAATCATAATGAATGTATGACTGTTTCTAAAGTGATTTTAAAAAGAATATACATATTGATACACTCATTTCTAAAGTGTTTGTTGAATTTCAACCATGTTTTAATTTCACTAAGGTTTACTCTAAATTGTTGTTGACCAAGTGTTCATATATATATATATATATAACATGCTAGTCTGATCCATTTTCTTCAAGCTTTGATTTTGTTACCATGTTATGATGGCAATTAAGCGACTGGTGGTTGCGGACTTGCGGGTGGTGCAATAGGGCAAGGTGAGACTGTGAGAGGGTTTCAGTGTTTCACGGTTATTGTGGGGTGACGTGAGCCAATAAGGGTATCGAAGATGGTGTATAGTGGTCGTACATGGTGGCAAGTAGAATAGACGTTGGTCTTCATAGACACTACTAATGTTTACTTAAAATTTTAATTCGAAAATAAACATCTATCTACCTATTCTAATAATTAAATAACTTATCCACATGTCAACAATTTAACTATTCCACATAAGAATTTGCTTAAGTGTCATGCTCTCATTTAATTTGATGTAGAATTTTAAAGTGGGTCATGGTATGCTCCATATTCGAAATAACCCGATATGTTCAAATAAAAAAATACCAATTATCATGAATTATCTATTAAGTCGATATGTTCAAATAAAAAATTTACCAATTATCATGAATTATCTATTAAGTCGATATGTTCAAATAAAAAATTTACCAATTATCATGAATTATCTATTAAGTCGATATGTTCAAATAAAAAATTTACCAATTATCATGAATTATCTATTAAGTCGATATGTTCAAATAAAAAATTTACCAATTATCATGAATTATCTATTAAGTCGATATGTTCAAATAAAAAATTTACCAATTATCATGATTTATCCCTTAACCGATATATTCAAATAAAATATTTACCAAATATCATTAATTATCTCATAACCCGATATGCTCAAATAAACAGTTTACCAATTATCATAAATAATCTTCTAACATGATATATTCAAATAGAAAAATTATCAACTATTATAAATCATGTCCTTTATTTTAATATATGAGTTTTGTCAGAAAAATATTTGTAAATCTCCAAACCGATTTAATAAAACTATGTTATAAATAAATTTAATTAAAACATATAAAATCAAAATCCCGTGTAATACACGGGTACTAATCTAGTTTGTTATATAGATTTTTACTCGAATGTGGATCGAATACGAATACAGTTTTTAAAACTTCCAATTTGATTCGTCTAATTTGTCCAATTTGATTTTTATTTGAGGGTTTGTAACTTTGTATCGTTTGCAAACTGTCATTAACAAAAATGAAAAATTGATGTTTAAGATATGTGTCAGAAGCCCAAGGCAGAATTAATGGTTTCTGGGCCAGAAAGTTCTTGGTCCATACTAAACAATAATGAAAATGAAATGCATGCAATGCAGCTACATTGCTAGCATAAATTTGCTGGTCCAGACTACATACTTGGTGGCTTGTGCAGTGTAAAACTTGAAGTAAATATGAAACGCATCTAGCTTTTTTCTATCTCTATTAGTTTAGAGCCCGTCAACATTGATTTAATGATAAAAACAATAAAACAATTACTAACTTTTAAGGACACCAATTAAATATTATTATTTATATATATACATTTTGAATTGGTGTTAACGGTGTTTCACCACTTTAGCTGCGTAGTCTACATGTCTTTCTCTATAAGAATGTGTGTTGATGAGGTTCGGTGCTTTCTGAAGATCGGAGCTCACAAGACAACAAGAAGGAAAGATAATATCTCAAGTATGGAAGGATGCTAAGTGATAAAAGACAGAAGGATGAAAAGTACCGAACCATGTATACAAAAACTATAAATAGGCAGTAAGGTTCAGTTGTATAGGGTTAGAGTTTTTTACACCTTGAAAAACACACACAAAATGTATTGTCAAACATTCTAATAAAATCTCTTATTCTGATCAATTATAGAGCAATAGTCGATGTTAATTGATGGACTTGATCATTGTTCTAACAATGGCGCCATCCGTTGGACTTCTCCTAAAAACAACAAGATTTGGTACTTATCCTAAAGCTCTACACGAGATCTCAAAATGCATTATTTTAGCTATTCCAAGCGGTGCACATTGAGATATATGAATACCATAGTACAACAAGTTTTTTTTTAAAAAAACGAGTAAAAGGGATTCTACAATTTGCGGTTTTAAAAAGGTGAGTATACAAAACGATTCGACGAGAAGGAAGGGGATGTACCGAAGTTTGCATCGGAGGAAGTATCGGGGGAATATCAGTCGGGATATCATACTTTTTTACCAATTTCTGTAATGTGGTTCTTTTAACTTAGAAAAACACAGATGCATATTACTTTTAACCTTATCAGCCATTATGAAAGAAGATTCACAGGTAAAACGAAGAACAAACAAAAAGCGACAAATAAATACGGGAAGGAGGCGAAGTAAAAACGATCAATTACCTTCATAAACAGACATGATTGACTTTTTGGTCTTTGAATAGAGGGTCGTTGGAAGGGCAATTGCAAGATCCAAGGAGAATAAGTCGCTGGGATGGAAGAATTAAGGGTTTTTGTCTGCAGACACGTACCGAGTAAATAGTGAATGGTTTGGGGTAAAAAGTAAAGTTAAGACTATTAGATAGTAAAGGGGCTTTATACACCAGTTTAACGAAAGATGAAGAGGTTCAGTGCTTTTTTATAGTTGGGTTCGATTTTGGAAGTCTGTTGGTTGTGGGGTTGTGTACGCGGTGGTGTCACATGGTGGTCTTGTGCCGTCGTTGCTAGCATTGGTTTCGGAACCTTTGGTGGTTGTGGTGGCGGTGATGGTGTTGTCGGGTTCACTTTCGAAACCCAGGTGGTTTCTTATTATTATATGTAATGTTGTGATATGAGCTTATAAAACTATTACATAAATTTTCAAAATTAGGACTATGAACTCTAACTATAAAAAAGAAAAATTCATAAAAATGTTACACAATTACATTAGTTAGGATTTTGGAAATACCAAAATACCAAAATATTCACATAGTTATGAAATAAAATAAAGACTAAAAAAAATTGAACCCAAACAGTGGGTTTTCGTCTCCCAAAACCGTAGAGAGTTCGGCTCAAAAGTTTCAGAATTGGTTGAGTCGAACCATCAACAAAAAGACCGAAGGTTAAAGGTGATTTAACCATTAGTGCCTAAATAACTTCATTCCTTAATACTTCAAATGCATGTATACACAATATGTCTCCCCGTCTTCTAACAGTTCTAGCATTAACATTTTCTATTCAACCGTACATGCTTTATGTTCTCTGGCATTAACGTTTTTAGAAGATGATAATGCCTGCACCATCTTCTTCCCTGTTTGACAAACTGAAAGACCTAAAATACAACATTCTCCTTTTATTTAAAAATGAACGGAAATGAACAGTAATATAAGGGCATATATGTAAATTCCTAGGTAGCTGCGTGTGACTTTCTAGATAACAGGTTGCGTGTGTGAAGAGGTAAACATATACATGATCTTCTCATTATTGCTGGATAGAGGGAGAAGAAGACGCATGGAAACCTAATTTCCTTTCAAATAATCCGATGTTGTGACGGCGTCGGAGTCAACGAGTGAAGATGGGGATGGATTGTTTTCGATCAGAAGCAAGTCACTCACCGGTAGCGTGGCCACTGTGCACAACATCGAACGGATTGTTGGCATCGTACACATAGAAAGGGGCGATCGATGTTGTAGGCCGTTGTTGGCACCGTTAGCGTGGCCACTATGCACTTTTTCGTTCGATCGTTAGACAGAGACAGAGCCCAATTCCAATTTCACAGGTTGTTCTGTACCTCGGTAATAAACCACCTACTCCGACTGCAAGTTCACCGTTGCAGGGGTTGCTTGATCAATTGTGCAAAACAATTTAGCAGGTGTAACAATTCCCGAGTCTTAATTGCTTGCATGTTCGCCATCGATCTATTGTTCAAAACAACTTCGTATATATTGAAAAACTAACCGTTGTAAACGGTAGTAAGAAATTTACAAGTATCTAATGCAGTAATGTGTATAAAAAGGTGTTATATGGAAGCTGAAGAACTATGGAGGCAACTGTTATATGATAAAATGACTAGGCTATTGAGATCATGTATTTTGTTGTGCATATTAGTTATTTATCTTTTATTATTGCAGGTGTTGATATGTCTTTGCTTTCTTTGCCCAAGCCAAGCGCCAGTTATTGGTACTAATAGTATGATGGCAAAATGAGCTCTAACATGTTCTCTAGCATTGTATATGACCCATGTCAATAGTTAGTAGCTAAGAATTCCTATCACTCACGTTTTCGGGTTAATATAGGTCAATAGGAAGTAGCAAAGGATTCCCGTCACGAGCGTTTCCGGGTTAATAGAAAACATCTAAGAATTCCCGTAGCGCCGCAACACGCGCGGACGGTGAATAAAACTAGTTATATTTAACTTTAAAAGACTTAAGGAAGATGATCTTCCCAGAATGACAAACAAATACTAAAAACCTCAATAACATAAAAGATAACTTGATAGATCCAAATGCCAACAAAATTCACCCCCATAAAAACAGGGGTACCAAAACATAACAAAATGTATCATTTAAAAAGAGCACACTTGCTCTAACAAAATAAACCATAAAAATAGATAATAGAACCAACACCATCAAATTTAGTCCACCTCCTCGATCTTGGGACCAGCACCTCCACCAGATGGTGCAGGCTCATCATCCATACCCGCACCAGCATCACCAGCTCCACCTTGGTACATCTTAGCAATGATTGGGTTGCACACATTCTCGAGCTCCTTCATCTTGTCTTCAAACTCATCAGCCTCCGCAAGTTGGTTGCTGTCCAACCATGCAATGGCTTCATCAATCGCCTCCTCGATCTTCTTCTTGTCACCAGGGCTCAACTTCTCACCGATCTTCTCATCCTTGATTGTGTTTCTCATGTTGTAGGCATAGTTTTCCAAAGCATTCTTGGCCTCAACCTTCTTCTTGTGCTCCTCGTCCTCAGACTTGTATTTCTCAGCTTCTTGAACCATCTTTTCAATCTCCTCCTTTGAGAGTCTACCCTTGTCGTTTGTGATGGTGATCTTGTTCTTCTGTCCGGTGGTCTTGTCTTCAGCTGAGACGTTTAAGATACCGTTAGCATCGATATCGAAGCAGACGGTAATCTGAGGGACACCTCGGGGAGCTGGTGGGATTCCGGAAAGTTCAAACTTGCCCAACAAGTTGTTGTCACGGGTTCTGGTTCTTTCACCTTCATACACTTGGATCAAGACACCAGGCTGGTTGTCTGAGTAGGTTGAGAACACTTGCTCCTTCTTGGTTGGGATGGTGGTGTTTCTTGGGATAAGAACAGTCATAACACCCCCAGCTGTTTCCAAACCAAGAGACAATGGAGTAACATCCAAAAGAAGCAAGTCTTGAACCTTCTCGTTACCCTCACCGCTCAAGATGGCGGCTTGGACAGCAGCTCCGTAAGCAACAGCCTCATCAGGGTTGATGCTCTTGCAAAGTTCCTTGCCATTGAAGAAATCTTGAAGCAACTGTTGAACTTTGGGAATACGGGTGGAACCACCAACAAGAACAACATCATGGATGGAGCTTTTGTCCATCTTGGCATCTCTCAAACACTTCTCAACGGGTTCCATACACTTTCTGAATAGATCCATGTTGAGCTCTTCGAATCTAGCACGGGTGATGGTGGAGTAAAAGTCAACACCTTCGTACAATGAGTCGATTTCAATGGTGGTTTGAGCAGTGGATGAGAGGGTTCTCTTTGCCCTTTCACAAGATGTCCTCAACCTTCTCAAAGCTCTTGGGTTGCCAGTAATATCCTTCTTGTGCTTCCTCTTGAATTCTTGAACAAAGTGGTTAACCATTCTGTTGTCAAAATCTTCACCACCAAGATGAGTGTCACCAGCTGTAGCTTTGACCTCAAAGATACCTTCTTCAATTGTCAATAGAGACACATCAAAAGTACCACCACCAAGATCAAAAATAAGAACATTCTTCTCACCAACACTTGTGGCCTTTTTGTCAAGACCATAAGCAATGGCAGCTGCAGTTGGCTCATTGATAATACGCATAACATTAAGACCAGAGATAACACCAGCATCCTTGGTTGCTTGTCTTTGTGAGTCATTGAAGTAAGCAGGAACTGTAACGACGGCGTTCTTCACGGTTGTACCAAGGAAAGCCTCAGCAATTTCCTTCATCTTGATAAGAACCATGGATGAAATTTCCTCAGCAGCAAAGGTTTTTTCTTCACCTTTGTAGTTGACAGCAATCATTGGCTTCTCAGCCGGTCCAGGAGTAACCTTGAATGGCCACAACTTGATGTCACTTTGGACAGAAGCATCAGAAAATCTTCTTCCAATAAGACGTTTTGCATCTGTAAATGTAAACAGTAAACAAGTTAAAACAAAGACAAATTCAAACATTAAAGAATCTACTAATTATAAGTGAAAGATGCATATACAAAAACTAACAATATATCAAACTGTAAGCATAATCAGTAGCTTATTGTTGGTTAGCAGTCAATGTGAAGTTGTTATACAACAGCGCAATACCAGAAATTATTGCTTGTTAATAAAACGTCCTAATTTACTTTTATGCAACCTAAAACAAGCATCTATTTACAAAACAAGTCGATAAAGATTGACAGCCAAAACAACTTTTATCAAAATTTCTAAGCTATAGTTAAACTAGTAAGTTTAGTATGTTTACTTAATATCATGACTAATAAAACGATAAAGTATTTGTTTTTCGAATGAAACAAGTAGCAGATAACACAAGACCAGTTGAGCTTATCAGCTCACTGTAACAGCTAATGTATACTAAATAACTACGAACCAACAGCAATAAACATTAAAAATGTAATGACAATCAAATAGTGTGTTCACAAAATAAAAGGTGAACAACAATGATGAGTAATTTATTTGCTTTATATATATAAATCGATGCTGTTAAAAAAAGTTCTAAGATTCAACAGGTACCTACACTAGCTAAAATAGAACATAAGCTCAAGCAGCTCAAATAACATCCTAGATTCAGATCTAATTTTTATGCATTTTTTAAGTTCTACAGATCTAAATCTACTAACTACAAACATTAAGTGACATATGTTCAATCATAAAACAAAAACTCAACATCACTAGCAACGCCAAAAGCAGATGATATGTGATTACTACAAACTAATAAAAAACCATAAGATCCAGCAACAAAGTAGATATAAACCGCAAAACAAATAACAATAACACAAGATCTAACTTCTGAAAGCATAACAATCTCAGATCCAGCAAAAAAAACTTACCAAAAACGGTGTTGGTAGGGTTCATAGCGACCTGATTCTTCGCAGCATCACCAATCAACCTCTCGGAATCGGTAAACGCAACATAGGATGGAGTTGTCCTGTTACCTTGATCGTTAGCGATGATTTCAACACGATCGTGTTGCCATACACCAACACATGAGTATGTAGTTCCTAGATCGATACCAATAGCAGGACCTTCACCTTTACCGGCCATTGTAACGATGATGTTAGTATTATTCTCTCTCGACTGAAGATGTGTGAAATTAGGGTTTGAGAGAGAGATGTATGAGGGTTTGCAACGGCTGAAGAGGATGGTATATATGGAGTTAAAGGAGACGTGGTGTTGAGTTCTAGAATGTTCTTTAACCGTTCAGATTGATTTCAAACGCGTTAAATGGACGGTTGGATTTGAAGGATGGAGTCGTCATTGTTGGAGTCAAACTCTCCCTCATTCTAAACCTAATTTTTGGGAGGCTGGCTTTTTCCTTTAAAGATATTTTCTTTTTCTTTTTTAATTGTGGAAGAGAAAAACTAACAAATATGTAAATAACTTTGTTATTAATGTTATTTTTATATAATCATATTGTCTTTAAAGATTTAACTTTATAATTTTTATTAAGTCATTGTGTACAACTTGTAATTTAATAAGTAAAATTTTAGGTTTGTGTTTGAGTAGCTTAGATAAAATTCGTGAGACAATGTAATTTAACTTTAATTATGAGTAAGAATAATAGATTGGTATTACGAAAAAGTAAAAATTCAAGAACTTTTTTTCTTTTCTTTTAACAGTGGAAAAAAATGTAACAGAACAAGGGTATTATAGCAATGGTTTAAAAGCAAGTACACAAACACCGCAATGCACGGGTTCATTCTCACTTTGCCATCATAAATGGTTATATAAACAATGTTCGTTCTTACGGTATATATATGGATGGGACATCTACATCAAAAATCATGTATAAAGATTTCTTCCTTTGCTGAGTAATGAAGCACAAGGCTACTTACAAACATCAAAACTTTGTTAGTCAGCTTCTTAGGTGAACGAGCACACCCCCTTAGTAAAATATCACTAAGTGTATGTTTGAGTGCAGGTGTCATGTCCCGTACAGAGGTACTAATGTTTAGAGTGATAAGGTCATCTTCAAGATATAATGTATGACAATTAAAATCTCTGACGTTCACCCACCTAACCAAGAAAATCCTTGTTGAAGTGTTGAAAGCTTTGTCCATCAACGGAAAAAGATTGAAGATGTGACCATTAAGAAGAAAACGATTATATGACCCTAATGATCACCTTATAAAAAGAAGGAAATGCCCTAAGCAATGAAGGGGAAGCAAAGATGCCACGCCCGAAAGCAAAACAATACATAATGGAGAATGATATTCTTTATAAAAAGTCATACATGTTCCTTTGTTGATAGTTGATGACTTTTTCACCAAATGGTCCGAGGTATGACAATTAACAAAGATCACTCGCGAACAGGCCATGTTTTTTGTCTGGGAAAGTATCATATACAGGTCTAGCCTTCTAAACGAAATTGTAATTGATAAAGGAACATTTCAACAAACAATTCAGTTCCTGGTGCTAAGATTACACATCAATAAAATGTTCAAGTTTATAGCCTACACCCATAGTTCAACAAGCAAGTGAAGAGGGTGAACCATAGCATAGTAACTAGAATAAAAGAAAGGCCTGTATGGTACGGAAAAAAATTGATTAGAAGAGTTACCCAGTGTGTTATGGGAAACTCGAACAATTGAAAATTCTAGTCACAAAAGAAGCCCTTACATCACGGTATATAAAAATGGAAACGTAGTAGTAATCTCTTGCTGAAAGAAGATCACAAGAGGTGAGACTAACATTTTTCTTATCTTAGTTTATTGATCTAGCTGATAACATGGTTAGGGGTGAACCAAAATTTTGATTTAAACTAATCCATTTTTAAAATCAAAAGAAAAATTTTGCAAAATTATAAATTTTTTAAGGATACGAATTTATTATATTTATGTCCGAATTCGATTTACCTACTTGTTGAAACTTGACATGTACCATGCTTGAGAGATAGCTGAAAACATTTTCTTAATAGTATTTCTTGGTCAGGTTAGTAGTGGCGTTTAGGGAACAATTTTGGTACAATATAGATAATATTGTTGAATTTCTTGGTGGGTTTAAAATTGCAACTATAAAATTATCAGGGAGTTTATTACTCGGCTGGTTGTTGGGTGCTTTTAGAATTATACTTGATGTCTTTAAATATTAAAAACTATGAAATATAAGTGGGATGTTTAAGGAATTGATACCACCGACAACAGAAAAGTTTCATAAATCTTTTTTATACCTCTGATTTTTATTTGTGCCGTATTTTTAATCTCGTTTTTAAATTTTTTGGGGGTTGAAGTTTAATACAATAAAATTTTAACAATTTGAATATCCACATGGATAACCCAATCACGCTACCGAAGCAAAATAAAACTTTAATCACGATTTAAACCAAATTTTTGATGTTTATTTATTAAGATACAAGCCAACAAACTAGTTGTCTCAGGTGCGAGTTCAAGTAGTACTAGTAGGCCAATGAAGGACCCGAGGAAAACCCTTTTGAACGTGGTTTGAGGAAGTACGACTAAAAACAAAAAAGTATTATCCCGAGTAGCGAGTTCGGTTGATAAAGTGAAACGATTTTATATCCATTTTTAAGGAAGTGAAACGAAATATCCGGGTTTTTTTCCGCCATGACTCATATTTTACTAACCTACCAAACTTTTACGATAGCTTTAGAATATGCCTTTTCTATTAGTGGAGGAGTATTATCGTTAAGAAGGACCCAAATTTCGTTAGAGGCAGTAGAGATGTGCATTTTTCTAAATGATCACTTGGATACGAGCTTAGAAGACGAAATCGAACCGAAAGCATAAATACACGAAGAAGAGA
This sequence comes from Tagetes erecta, assembly GCA_030867185.1. NCBI lineage: Eukaryota > Viridiplantae > Streptophyta > Magnoliopsida > Asterales > Asteraceae > Tagetes > Tagetes erecta. Next base: position 14,288,930 of record CM061494.1, read on the forward strand.
TTGAGGGAGATTGTCCTATATATATATATATATATATATATATATATATGAGGAAGTTTATTTGAGGAGACTCATATTTTGATAGAAGAAAAAGAAGAAACCTAAATCACTAATAAACTTATCAATGGTTTAGGTTTTTTAAAATAAATTCACTTCATGCATACACATGTATAAGGTATAAATTAAAAAAAATCATTAAAATATTTTTTACGTATGTATTTTTAACGTTTTAAATTTACCTACACATGTGAAAGTTATGTGTAAGTAACATAATCTACACATGACTTCCACATGTGTTGGTTTAACAAATAAACGAAATTTATTCAATTTTATTTTTTGAGTATCAAAGTTAATGAATAAATATTGCATTTCTATCATATTTATTTTTGTATGTTAAAAACGTTTTTGGTTGAAAAAATGAAGAATTTATTATTTGTTTTTCTTCTCGCAATATTTGTTCTTCTCAAATGAATCCTCCCACATGTGTAAGTTAAACAAATAAACGAAATTTATCAATTTTTATTCTTTGAATATCAAATTTGATGAATATATATATATATATATATATATAGAGAGAGAGAGAGAGAGTTAGGTTCAATTGAAAACAAACATTATATTTGAAAACACTAAAAACCACTAGTTTTTAATTAATGAGTTTTTTATATTTGTTTCTTATTTAATTTAATTAAAAGGCTAAACGTGTAATTTTAACCCCCTTTAATTTTGGTAGTTATCCCCTTAAATTCCTCACCCACTATCTTGTTTTACTCATTTTAAAATTTCTAAATCCAAAACAATGATTTCATCTTTCAAAATACGAGAAGCCCTAACCTGGAGAGTTCAGTTTAATAAATTTGATGCACGAACATGAAAATCAACATACTTAGTTTAATCGGTCTCTATTTTGCATTGTAGCTATTCAAGGTTTGTGTTTTTTATTCTTTGTTTTACATTAATTGCGCCTTTTTTATATTTTCTTCCACGCTGTCGATCGATCATCGTAACCACTTCCGATCTCATGTGTGATTTCACATAATTCTCATCTTATAAGTGTTCTTACGTATACGTATATGTATCTAAGACCCAATTTTTCACAGGTACTGCTAATTTACAATCTTAATCGACGGTAGGTATGTTTGTTTTCGGATATTCACCTCAACTTTTGAAGGTGTGTTTGTTTTTTTATTAACTTTTTGTGTGATGTACCTCAACTTTTGAAGGTATACGTATACGTATATGGTCGTGACAAACCATTGTTGTTGTTGGACTTTTTTTAATTTTGAATATGAATTTAGTTGTTGTAGGTAACCTTACTCTTACATATACGTATTTCTGTTAATGGTTATATACTTGGTTTAATTATTTGAGTCATTGTGTACATATGTATGTAACTCCATTGTTACGTATACGTATGTTTGTTAACGGCTTGTTTTATATATGTGGTTTGATGGTTTACGGTAATTTTAGTAGTTGTTTAAAATGAAAACCAAGAAGATCAAATCATTTGTTGATTTTATATAAAAAACTCGTAAATTAATATAGAATTGTGAGAATTAATTAATTTTGATGAGATAGGAGAGAGAGAGAGAGGAGTAAATGTAGGAATTTTGATGGTAGTTAACTTATAAATTTGTTTTGACTAATATACCCTTTTGTATTAAAAACATTTTATTTATCAATAATAATTGATGCGTGTAATATATATATAAACTAAACACTCAAAAACACCTAGTTTTAATATTTATAAAAACCTAGACGTACTACTAAACTACACACAACCGGCAGTGGACCGGTCGAATGCAGTACAGTGAAACGTAAGTCCGGGTGTCGACCCACAGACTCTATATACTACGCTAAATTAACTAAGAAAGACTCGACTACTAGACACGAACTTGAATGGAAAGATTGTTTGAAAGGGGGGTTGTACTGCTAAAAATAGTAACCTGCTAAAAATAGAAAGTTACTAAAAATGGAAACTTACTAACAATGGAAACTAAGAATTTGAAAACGAATTTAAAACAGATTAGAGAAAACAAACCACCTAGGCTAGAATCATCGTTAACTTTAATTATCGCTCACGTTGGACTAATGGTTATGGAACCGGGATCTAAAAATATTCATTTAAAGGTGACGCTAACTAAGACCCTCGACCCTTCTCGAGAAGAAACCTAGAGTATCACAATTAAATTATTATCACACCGGTTACGGGATTAAATTTCCTCACGGTTATCTAATCAAATTATGCCTAATTGACCCACGCTAAAGATCTATCTCACGATACGACCCTTAAAGCCATTTAAACTCAATTATTTAATTTAACAAACAAGATTAATAATTAACACTAAGCCGGAATTTTCACAAAAACCTAAACCTAGCAAATTGACTAATCAAGACTTGTTAACAACCTATCACCTCACGGATATCTAGGTTGGCTATACATTATTACCGATTTCATTAACACTATTAATCCTATGGTTATACTGCAGTTAAACCATAATAATCACAACTCACGTTAATGACTAAATGAATCCTATTATGTGACATAGACGATCACCAAGAAAACATGGATTAATAATATCAAATCAACCAATTCAAACATATAAAACGCATTAAACAATTATAAGAGTTCAAACTTTAATTAAACATAAACCATAACCAAATCATTCCAACGCAAGTTCAAAACAAAGTTAACGAATCAACATAACGCCTAGGTAGTTTTAACGAGTCTAGCCAAGAATCATATTCAAAATATAAACAAAAACCGAAACAAAGATAAAGTTACCGTTCATCAAAGATAATAAATATAATTCAGCAGCCTGCCTGCTAGCTTAAATTAATTCAGCTACCTGCTAGCCTGGTTAAATTAAATCACAATCGAAACACGACTTTTTTGACATGCTTGGTTGCCTGCTTCTGATTTTTCTTTCGAACGGCAATCTACAAAACGGCCGACTTCTTTTTTGTTTCTTTTTCCATGGCCAACTCTCCTCTTTTATTTTATTCAACGGCAACTTATATATTTCTTTTAATCTTTGCCAACAACCCTATTAATTCTTTAATGGGCCTCCAAGTCAATATTAAATTGTAACTCCAAGTCCATAACACATGACCTGCGTTTTTTTTATTTCAAGCAAACAATGAATTAATATATTGATATAATAAATTAAATAAGAATTATGTCGCAAACTAAAAACATTCACGTTAAAGTGCTATGAAGCGATTAAGAGTATATAATTCGCCAAAAAGTGCCCAAAAAGTGTAGAGATTATTTATATAAAATATATATAATTTAGACCACATCAAATATCCCCACACTTAAATCTTTTTCGTCCCTGAAAAAGCATGCACATAGAATCATAACTAATAGAGGCTTCAACATTTTATCACAGTTTCATAAACAAGAACCGAATTCAGATAAACAACGGTGCGTTTAATTAAACACCCTAACACTAGCCAATTAAGTTTCCCCTTATGTTTAATTTCAATTTAATTAGATCATTTGTCTACAAGGTCTCACACAGAGGAAAAATAAGTCAACCCGATTATTGTTGCTTGACGAGGCACAGGATAAACCACAAAGGTTTTCCTACCAAAATAACCTAAAGAACTTAACTAAGCTAAGAACTAGTGCCATATTAGGGTGGATTTTGATGGATGAATTTTGTGGGTATAGACTGTTTATTCTTCTTTTTTTTTTCATAAAACAAGATCACCTCACCCAGGGGTGTCGTATCCAAGTCGCTATCCCGGAGGTAGAGCACATGAGGTCTTGGATCACTTGCATTATATTTTTCATTTTTTTTTTTGTTTTTTTTTTTTTTTTTTTTTTGATTTGATTTGGCTACTTTGAGCTCTTTTATTTAGCAGCTACTTTGAGCGCTTTTCAGTACTATACCCGGTGGACTTTTTTATTTGCGGATGCGCCACTTCTTTCACAAGAAGTGTGTTATAAATCCTAAAATGGCACTACCCCTTAACCTATTTAAGTTCTAAAGCCTAAAATGGTGCCTAATTTAATTTAGTTAAGGCCTTCTTATTCCTCCTAAGATGATGACCCACGAGATTCACGACAATTAACTTTCTATTATTACACTTAGGGAAACCATCTCAACTAACTGGGTTACCATATGTTTATCCAAATTCATCTTTGTTTTAAAAACCACAACTCATTTGAAAACCAAAATCAGTTTACTATCATTTTCTATTAAAGTGCACAACTTAAACAAAGACATTTTTCAATTTTTTCAATTTTTTTTCAATTTTTTTTCAATTTTTTTTGGATTTTTTATGACTCTATAAGACTCAAAACAAACAACTAACAAACCTAAGACTCAGAAATGACTATTTCCCATCCCCACACTTAAGTTCTACATTGTCCTCAATGTAGAGATAGAAAACAGCTAAAAATAAAAATTAAAAAATGCAAAAATAAAAGATAGAAGGGTGAATTGGAAAAGACTTAGCTGGTTTTGTGAAACGCGTAAGCTCCAAGTCTTCATTCCAACTGCAGCTTCGATCGTATAGCATTTCGGTCGCGATCGAGCTTCACCGACACTCTCGAGATCTTCTTCGTCTTCACAAATACAAACTCACCCGAATGAAGATTGAGTACTGGTGAGAATGATTTAAACCTGCAAAAACAAACAAAAGATACCCGAGCGTAAAACTGACTCGACAAAAATAAAATAAAAATAAAAAATAAAAATTTCGACTCAATATACAAACTCTATAAACCAATGAGAAGCCTCCCCACACTTGAACTTAATCAGGAGGTTTCTCTTTGATCTGGACCCTATCTAACCCGTTCAATTCTACTCGACCCAAATAAACACTTAAAAACTTGAAAGTGGAATCGAAAACGATATTGAAAAGAAAATTAAAAACTCGGAATGGGTCAGACCACCAATATTTGAACTTACCTGGAACGAACTGGATACGTGGCATATACCTAAAGGATCGATCATTCTTAACTTTTAAGGGCTCTATCTTCCTAGGTTTGTAAAAACATTCATCCTTGCCCCAACCACGATCTTTCCTTTTTCCTTTCTTTGCCTTATCCCGTGACTTAGGTAAACTAGGTATAGCTTCATCCTCTAAATGTTTCACGGGCCGACTGTGTTGTTCTTCTTCTATCACCACACTTAGTTGATGATCCCCACACTTAGCGTTTTCATAGAATATTGGGGCAATCATCTCTACTGGTTCATCTTCTAGAAGGCCATCTAACAATGCTAAGTCACCCTTGGTACCAATCATAGCTAAATCACTATGATCGGGTAAACTATCTAACTCTAGATTTAAGAATTCATCCTCCCTAGACGAACAAACCTCTATCTCTTCCTCATCTATACCAAAAATCCAGCCTATGGAGTCTCCTAACGCTACTTCTTCCTCAGGCACTACATCTCTAACTAAGGATTCCCTATACTCGGCCCATTTTGCTTTATCTAGTTCATCATCAGAATCACTATCAAAAGAATAAATAACATTTAAGTTACCTGGAGGTGGGACTTGAGCGTCCATTTTCGTCTCCAAGTCTGGGCTAATCGGGTCATCCTCTGCCTGCATCATCTGGTTGTACTCCTCAAGCTTTACCCGCATGTACTCCTGCAACTGAGCGTCTATTTCCTCCTTACTCAATGAATAATCAATGACGAAACGACCCTTCCGTTCTACTACTTCTACCTGACAAACCGGAGGTGGGACTGAAATGTCCATTGTAGTCTCCGGATGTACTTGTGATTCCTGCAAAATCTCATCCTCACAAGACAAGTGTAAACTATCTTGTGGCTCATTTAAAATATCACAAGAATCAAAAGAAATAGCAGAATTAGATGTATCGTTATCTGGCAACCAAGGAGTGGGCTGTGCGTGCATGATCTCATCCCAATCATCATAAAAAGTATTAAACTTAGGATAAGGACAAAGATCATTACCTGATTCTTGTTGCAGCCTCTGACGCTGAACCTCTTCCAAACATCTCTTGCTTTCCTCTACAGCTTTATAAGATTCTTCCAGCATCAACTGGTTTTGCTGTACTCGGATTTCCCGCTCTGCTAACCTCATTTGAGCATTGGAATCATTAGACACTAGTTGGGTTAGCAAGTCCTCTATTCTGCTCAACTTCCCGGAATCCTGCGGTTGAGGATCATAGCTGACATTGTTAGACACCAGTTCCGTCAACAAGCCCTCTATTCTATTCAACCGCCCGAAATTTTGGGATGTTGAACACTCCTGTGAATAATATGTCTGTGCATGCATAAAGGAGTTAGTAACACAAGTTGGTGCGGAGGACCTCGAATAATCAGGACATAAACAAGTAAAATGAGGTCCTCTACAGATTTCACACATACTTATTACAAGAAAGACTCTATTGGGAGAAAAACAGAGCAAAGTAAAAACTATTCCTAAGACTCAAATAAACAAACACAAAAACAAAGCACGTGTATAGCAGATTAAGACTCAAAAAGTTAAATAACGCAATTACCAAGAGTCCCCGGCAACGGCGCCAAAAACTTGATGCGTGTAATATATATATAAACTAAACACTCAAAAACACCTAGTTTTAATATTTATAAAAACCTAGACGTACTACTAAACTACACACAACCGACAGTGGACCGGTCGAATGCAGTACAGTGAAACGTAAGTCCGGGTGTCGACCCACAGACTCTATATACTACGCTAAATTAACTAAGAAAGACTCGACTACTAGACACGAACTTGAATGGAAAGATTGTTTGAAAGGGGGGTTGTACTGCTAAAAATAGTAACCTGCTAAAAATAGAAAGTTACTAAAAATGGAAACTTACTAAAAATGGAAACTTACTAAAAATGGAAACTAAGAATTTGAAAACGAATTTAAAACATATTAGAGAAAACAAACCACTTAGGCTAGAATCATCGTTAACTTTAATTATCGCTCACGTTGGACTAATGGTTATGGAACCGGGATCTAAAAATATTCATTTAAAGGTGACGCTAACTAAGACCCTCGACCCTTCTCGAGAAGAAACCTAGAGTATCACAATTAAATTATTATCACACCGGTTACGGGATTAAATTTCCTCACGGTTATCTAATCAAATTATGCCTAATTGACCCACGCTAAAGATCTATCTCACGATACGACCCTTAAAGCCATTTAAACTCAATTATTTAATTTAACAAACAAGATTAATAATTAACACTAAGCCGGAATTTTCACAAAAACCTAAACCTAGCAAATTGACTAATCAAGACTTGTTAACAACCTATCACCTCACGGATATCTAGGTTGGCTATACATTATTACCGATTTCATTAACACTATTAATCCTATGGTTATACTGCAGTTAAACCATAATAATCACAACTCACGTTAATGACTAAATGAATCCTATTATGTGACATAGACGATCACCAAGAAAACATGGATTAATAATATCAAATCAACCAATTCAAACATATAAAACGCATTAAACAATTATAAGAGTTCAAACTTTAATTAAACATAAACCATAACCAAATCATTCCAACGCAAGTTCAAAACAAAGTTAACGAATCAACATAACGCCTAGGTAGTTTTAACGAGTCTAGCCAAGAATCATATTCAAAATATAAACAAAAACCGAAACAAAGATAAAGTTACCGTTCATCAAAGATAATAAATATAATTCAGCAGCCTGCCTGCTAGCTTAAATTAATTCAGCTACCTGCTAGCCTGGTTAAATTAAATCACAATCGAAACACGACTTTTTTGACATGCTTGGTTGCCTGCTTCTGATTTTTCTTTCGAACGGCAATCTACAAAACGGCCGACTTCTTTTTTGTTTCTTTTTCCATGGCCAACTCTCCTCTTTTATTTTATTCAACGGCAACTTATATATTTCTTTTAATCTTTGCCAACAACCCTATTAATTCTTTAATGGGCCTCCAAGTCAATATTAAATTGTAACTCCAAGTCCATAACACATGACCTGCGTTTTTTTTATTTCAAGCAAACAATGAATTAATATATTGATATAATAAATTAAATAAGAATTATGTCGCAAACTAAAAACATTCACGTTAAAGTGCTATGAAGCGATTAAGAGTATATAATTCGCCAAAAAGTGCCCAAAAAGTGTAGAGATTATTTATATAAAATATATATAATTTAGACCACATCAATAATCAAATTCAATAGTTTCCTTTGGTTTTTAGTGTTTTCATTTATAATTGAGTTTTCAATAGAACCTCACCCTATATATATATATATATATATATATATATATATATATATATATATATATATATATATATATATATAAATGAGAACTCCATATTAAATTGAGAACTAGAGAACTCCCAAAAGACAAGGGATGTAATTTTAAAGTGGAGGGGCAAATTTGGAACTTTAAATATATAAATCTTTAAACATTTCTATCTTTTGCATACGTTAAGTTTTTAAATTTTTTTTCGCACCATTGGATCAAGAATTTCAGTATCTTTCATTTGAGTATAAATAACGTTATAAAAAAATAAAAATTTCTCGTTTTTTTAATTTCAATACTTCATATATGTAGTATACGATATTATATGTTTTTAAATTGGGGAAAGTGAATATGATGTTGTTATGCATCCAAATTACATGACAAACCATCAAAACTACGTACTTTGATAAAATAATAAAAGTTCCCTTATATTGATTTCGATGATACCATAACAAAAAAACAACACCGTCATGTCTTAGTTCTAAATTTGGATTTTTCTCATATGATCGTATTCACATTGCTAGCAAATATTTGGTTCACGTTATGTGATGTGGTATGAATATGTGCAGCATGAGCATATCACAATACCAATTATAAGAGTCATGTTATGTTAATCTGTTTGTTGGAATTGGAAAGCCAAATTGGTGTACAATCGAATTTTAAAGGACAAGTAATTTTTTATTAAAATGAATGACGATTATTGAGTAAATGGGAAATAGAAAATTATGATCTAAGTGGAGAAGGCCGGTTCGTCCATTAAAATTGAATAAAGACCAACGCGTTAAGTTTTCTAATAAAAAATAATTTAAGTTATTTTATCAAAACTACGTAATCTTAATGGTTTTACATGTAACTTAGGTGCATAGCATCACCGTATTCACTATTCCCTTTTATATTTTATAGTGTTGCATATATGCAGTATCGTATACTACATATATGCAGTATCGTATACTACATATATGCAGTATCGTATACTACATATATGTAGTATCATACTACTACATATATGCAGTATATGCAGTATTGATGTATTGTTATCTTATAATTTGAATTTCATGTATATTTTATTTTGTTATGATATTTATCCTTTATTTATTAGTTTATTATTATCTTTATGTTTAGACATAGTATAAGTATTGATTTTGTTAACATTTGTAATAAATTTTTTTAATATGGAATATTATGAACTTTGTTATTGGTCATTTGAGATCGTATGTACACTTTAAATAATTATTAGACTCTTGAGCCATTTAGTCACTTCAAAAAATGCATCAAGTACAATAATACTACATATATGTAGTAGCAAAAAAACCAAAACTTGATTTTTTAATTTTTTTTATATAAATAACGTATGAAAAAGTTATTAACGTTTAAAGAAATATACAATCAAATACAATATCGCAATACTACATATATGTAGTATAAAAATTAAAAAAAACGAGAAAAAAATAATTTTTTATAACGTTATTTATACTCAAATGAAAGATAAGAAAATTCTTGATCTAATGGTGCAATTTTTTTAAAATAATATTAACGTATGCAAAAGATAGAAATATTTGAAAATTTATATATTTAAAGTTCCAATTTTACCCTTCCTTTTCAAAATTCCATCCCTTGTATTTTTGGTAGTTCTCTAGTTCTCAACTTTAAATGAGTTCTCTCTTGAACCCTACCCTATATATATATATATATATACTAGTAGGGACCCGTGCGATGCAACGGGAACGATATAGACGACAGTTCTTGTTTCTGAGTATTTTGTTTATTTTCATAATATTTTTACTAAAGTGTATTAAGTTTATTTTCCTGAAACATTTTAGGTTAATATCATCATAGTGGTAGATTTAGGTGATGGGCATTATAAATGTCAAGTAACTAATAGTTCAATATGAAAACTTGTTACGATAATATTCAACTAACCATAAATTATATACAAAAAAATCCAAATCTTAACGTATATAAAAGTTGAAAATAATTACTCTAGTGTAAAATGATTTCATGAAGATTAGACCAAATTTACTCGTACTTCTTACACATCTCTTCAATAACACCAAATTGTTTCATTGCCATTTATCACACGATAGAAGCCTAGTGAAATACTACACTTAGGTTACTCTAAGGGTAGATGAATACTTTGTTGTGGTCAACAATGTTTAGGTTGGACGGAACCAGTCCAAACAATTTCTTTAGACTTGAGTTAATTCGTAGCATTTGTTATCATTTGGTGTGAACTTATTAACTTAAGTAATCAACCACGTTATGTATAAAGTAATATATGTAACATATGAGTCTAGTATACTTACAAATTCATTTTCATGGCTAGTGCCTTGAAAATGAATCACAATAGTGCATATTTTGATGTTCATAAGATTCTTAAATAATAGGGTAATGTTTTATCTCAAAAGTGTCGAAAAGTGTTCTAACAAGTGGTCATAAATAACACCATAACTATTCCCGATTGAGTGTCACAAGTTTTCTTAAGTGTGTTATTATTTGAACACCCTAGTGGTTATTTGAAGACATTTTCCTCTATATCCCTCTATATATACATGTATACATATAGATAGACAAAGAGGGTGGTGTCCAACTAACCTATTGAGAGATATAGAAAAAGAGTGTCTAACTAAACTATTTGGGTATGCAAATAACCAAAGTCTTTCTCGAACATTCAAATTATCACTACAATAATATTACCTTAAATAAGTTTCAAAGTTGGACGGAATTTGTTTTTGGATCAACCTGGTTTGTTTAACTACCTCTAGCCTGAATACACTAACATAATCAAATAAATGCTCATGAGCAACGGGGCATAAAAAATTTCTCTCAATAAACATGATAAATCTGTTACACCATGCTTTAACTGTTTTACAATCATAAACATTAAAATAAAGCTACTACATACAATCATCATGTTTGAAGACATCAAAATGAACTTGTACACTTGAACCAAATAAAACATCCAGAATTTCAACAAAAACTAATGAATATGTAGTTTCAAGTAGAAATTGGATTTTGAATCCACTTCTTTGACCCATCAAAACAACAAACTTCATTATGCTTATCTGCAGCCAGTGCATCTAGCCCAACAAAACCGAGTTTCAAGTAGAAACTGGATTTAAAATACTCTTTTTTAACATAACATTAATATTTGAATTCCATCATTAGCTTTGAATTTAAGGAAAATATTAATAAATAATGAGATAAATACAAGATAAAAATGAAGGTTGTCTCTTAAATAAACATGGAACAATATTACTCAACTTTATAACTGCATAAACATATTTACCTGGGCCTGTAATAAATTGTAAAGATTGTTCTAATTTCAATGGTGTGCCACGTTGTTGCAAGTACTCCAATTAAGTTGCATGTTATGGCTGGATATGATGTTGCAAGGACACTCCAAGGTGTATGCTATGGTTGGACATGACAGAAGAAGGAACGCTCATTCATTGTCTCATGAATGTTCATTTGCTGTCTCATTGCACGTCGTACCCCAACTTAAAGTTCCCCATTTTCACCTTTGTATATTATTTAATCATTAAAGACCGTGAAAGAAAATATGAATTTACAAATACATGTATTATTTAAAGGAGAACTTTATTATTAGCGTAGAAATATAAAAGCATCACCAGCAACAAGCCTTTTAGAACTCACAAAAACACTCCAACCACTTTGAAACAGATGCCTTCAAGGTTGACCTGCCATTTACAAACAAATATAAGTACAACAAGGTTGAGACAAGTGTCATTTATGCATCTTTCGTAACACTAAACAAGTTTCCATCTGATTTAGTAATAATCATTTTAGCCAAATTAACTGAAGCGCTTATAATCGAAATGAACGGTTTAGTGAAACCAATACATTTTTATATGTTCGGTTTTAGACCATAACCAAACTGACCCATGCTCACCACTCTGAATGCTTTCAGTAGGCTACTAACCAATGGAGAAAGGCATTCATCAGCATGTCTTTTGAAAAGTGCTGAAATCATCACCAGCAATAAGTCTTTTGGAACTAACAAAAACACTCCAATCACTTTGAAGCATCACCAACAACAAGTTTTTTGGAACTCACAAAAACACTCCAACCACTTTGAAGCAGATGCCTTCGAGGTTGACCTACCATTTACAAACAATTATAAGTACAACAAGGTTGAGGCAAATGTCATTTATGCATCTTTCGTAAAACTAAACAACTTTCCATCTCATATAGTAATAGTCGTTTTAGCATACCACGAAATATGCTTTCAAGGAGGCTACTAACCAATAGAGGAAGGCATTCATCAGCATGTCATCTAAAAACTGAAAATTCACCATACTCACATTAGGTTTAGGCATCAAACAAACATCTCTTCCGTATTCATTTCTGCCTAACACGCACATCCATAAAAGTCAATTAAACCACATAACATAACACAAAATCAACATCTCATCTGTATCTTTTGTAGTTAAGCTTCACTGAATCATGAATCAATGAATTGACATCAGTGACTAAGCAAATAGATTAAAACACAAGGTCAAACAGCACACAAGTGTATCCACAAAAATATAGTTTTTTTGGAGTTTAATCAATTCTTAAAGATCGAAACTGTTTCTTATAAGGTCAATTGTAGATTTGAAGGTTTTTGCTATAATTAAAATTACAATTGTTCATTATGCATTATAACAGTTTTAAGAATACATAGGTTATGGATTATATAATAGGTAGGTGTGAAATTTGACCCATTAAATAATGAACTATATGAATTCATGTTATGTTCTATCTATAATATAGAACATATGAACACAAAAATTAGTAACCTAACAGGTAAATGGAGGCATCAGAGATATGCCAAATATTAGCCATGTTAATTATGCCATAGCTTTAATATGGGAAGTTGATATGCTTAACTCAATATATTAGCGCAAATCCAAATATATATTTTTAACTCAAAATATCATAGCAACTCTAAATTACTATTTAACTAAAAACCAGAGCAAATTTAGAAGGCTAATATTTTTTTATTAACATATCTTACATTCTATGAATGTGAGAGAATCAGTGTGTCCAATATCTACTTCTTGAAATGTTGAAGAAGCCATGGATGAAAATCTACTGTAAACTGTTTGGCTGGTTACAAGGGCATTCCTGCATTATAAAATCATGTTTAAAATAATTAATAGTGAACGAAAGAACCATTTAAGTTGCAAGTCACATTCACTTTGCCTCTTGAGGTGGATGAAAGAAACAATTTTGTTCAATCGAGCAATTTGACTCAACAAATGATGAGTTCTCTACAATCCATAAAAATGAAATTGTCAGCAATACACAAATTCTTCGTTGACTAAGATGCAATACACCTAATATGCATCTTAAATCTAGATAGTTCTGCTAGATGCCAGATCAAACAAACAACAGTTAGTATGCAATCTATATATCAGTTTGAAGTTGAATAATCTAACCTCATCTCCTCTCCTTAAAAACGTCCTGAAGTTCATATGCAGTCTCTCTCGTAACTGCACAACTCAATGTATAACCTTCTCTCAAATGATTTACATTATAACTTGTCATTATTATACAACACTTAATAAACTATTGTACAATCTAAAAGTGGTAACAATTCAAATTTCAGTTCCCCAAATAATAACCATTATATCTTTTTATATTTCCTAGAAAAACAAAAAGTTTTCAAAGAGATATGTTAAGGAACAAATAAAGTTGCAAGGTACTCATGTCCCTTTGTTTTGCATTTGCATCCCACAATTTGTTCAAACATATGAACAATTAAGAGATATGAAGACTGAAATATATAAAATTAGTACAAAATACAAATTTATATGTTTTAATTATTTAAGATGAATAGTAAAGTGTGTGGGTTTGAAAGTGTTAGTATGTGTTTAGGAGGATTATAAAATATAGAAAATAAACCTTTCCATAATACCAGTAGTTAGAGAAGATCGGATCATGTGCTGGTGTTCCTTTGAGTACCCATTTGTGACACTTATCTGGTGCAACTTTCCTCATCAATCTGCACGTACCTGAGGAAGTGACAACTTCAAATCGTATTGTGTACAAATAATAATACAAATTTGAACTCATAATCACCAAAGATATTAGTTACATTGATGATACTAAACGTAAGTAATCAAAATAGTAGTTAAACAAGAAAAAATCGAATAAATAGAACAAAATAATGGTAACCTAGCAGGACATGCGCGATGATGTGGTGACGACAATATACATGTACAATAGTTTATGGATCTAGAAAATAAACATGATTCTATTTCTAGCATGCCTTAACACGATCTAGAATTCTAATTATGAAAACCATCATTTTTCAATTTAAAAACAACCTGGATATACAGCAAATATATCTTCCTTACACAAACCATATTATCATTATTTCATGTGTAGAACTATCTTCGTCTCAAAGTTTTTCAAATGTTTTCCGTAACCAATTTGTGTGCATGCAATGATTGTTCCATTGTACATGTCTACAACACTATGCAAAAACAAAATTAGATAGCTCATTAATCACTCATGTTTGTAAATAAAATTAGACAACTCATTAATCAGTGTCAAATCTTTCATAACATGAAATTCAATTTATCTAACCATGACAAAATAAACATAAGTCAGAAAGATAAAGTTTGATTTTACAACTTTAGATATCACATGTGACTTGTTGATATGATCTAGTTTGGTCAGCTTTTCCATGTAACCCTACTTTGTTGTTGACAACCTAGTGAATAATAAAGAGCAATGACATGATAACTCATATATGCACGTTAAGTCGTTAAAGAAAAACATGATTCATCGAAATATATCATTTAAACTTCAACAAAGTGTTGTGAATGTGTTAAAATATTGTGTTACCTTTACATCAGATGGTTTAACTGGATCGAGAGTGTTTGCTGCATCGAAAACTGAAGCCAAGCCTCCAACATAAAAAAAAACTGATATATAATATCAAGAGACAAATTACAAACCATTGACCCATTCAAATGTTTCTAACATTTGCATCCTAGAAGACTTGGTGATTCAATGGTTCAAGAAAGCAAAAAATCTTGTCTTTTTTACAAACCATTTGAGAAATGAGTTACAAACACATCATTGACTGAGTAAAAAAGAAAAGATATTTTCTTTGATCATACCTTTCTCTTGCAGTTTTCCTCGTACCGTGTCTTCCACTCCGAATCGTGTCACATGTGCGATTGATGTCAATGGGTTGATTCTGGTTTTCAGTTCTGCAACAAAATACTTTATACCTAAGAATAAATTATAATTACATTGAAAATCACCAAAAAGAAAAAGAAAACTCTATCATAGCATTGTCTAGTAAGAAAGATCCAACAATGAAAGCAGATAACGTTATGCATGTTATTAAATATCAATCAAATTATTTGATGAAAGAACAATTAAATAGAATATTAGTTCATTCCAAAATAATTATTTGAAAATAAAATAAAGTCGGCTAATGGTGTTGGTGTGTAGCAAGTAGACAGTGGGAAAGATCACACGAGTTGTTCAGCTCATAACAATTAACGGCATCACATATCTCAAATGCTGATGAACTTCACTATAACGGACAACAAAAAACATCTTCTAATAACTTATGCAAGATCAATGTTGTAGCACCATAACTTAAAATTATCATATGTTGCTGATTGTAAACCCTAATCAAAGATAGATTACTCTGTTTGCATCAAATAAGCTACAAATCAATTACATCTGATTATGAAATGAGATGGAATTAATTGAAGATAAGAACATGAAATTGATGTGTATAATGCGTATTGATTAGAACGTACCTTTTCAGAAAACTGCAGGAGTAGAGGCGCGATGGCGACGCCGACGGCGAATAGGGACGGAGGTGATGGTCCACGACGACGAAAAACTAACAGAGGTGGTGCGATGATATGCGGTTGCAGATGCAGATAAGAAGGGGGAGTAAATCGAATGAGGTGTAAAATGTTTTTGAATTTGAACTTTGAAGGGAGAGTATATTTGAAAGTGGAGAAAAAAAAGGAAACCAGTTTAACTTTTCTCTTAAGTGTTACTTTATAAAATAAAATTTACAAAAAGTCTAAACTACCCTTAAAATTGCTTGTACACTGTGCATTAAAAGCTTGTACCTGGTCAACAAATAGGGTATCTTAAAATACCCCTTCAATCTGCTTTATTAATAGTATAGATATATATATATATATATATATATATATATATATATATATATATGGGAGGATTCATGCGATAAGAGTGTAAATTTTACGAGAAGTGTAAGAAATTACTAAATTCTTTATTTTTTCAATCAAAAAACTTTTTTAACATGTAGAAAAATGATTAAATTGCAATATTTATTCATCAAATTTGATATTCAAAGAATAAAAATTGATAAATTTCGTTTATTTGTTTAACTTACACATGTGTAGGTAAACTTAAAACACTAAAAATACATACGAAAAAAAAAAATTTAATGCCTTTTTTAGTTTATACCTTACTCATTTGTGTGTAGGAAAGTGATTTAAAAAAAATTAACCATTACCAAGTTTTTTTAGTGATTTAGATTTCTTTTTCTTCTTGCAATATATGAGCTTTCTCAAATGAACTTAATCATATATATTGTAAACTGTTTGAATTTATAATAAATCATTTTTATTTAGTAACTTCATATTATACAAAAAAAAAACATGAGCACCTAGCTTCGGGTAGGAACCCTACTCAGGTGCAATGGGTATGAAACCCCTAATATCGGAGCCGTACCCAGTTTTTGGGTGGAACAGAACCCGGTTAGACCCGACTGGGTTCTTACCTGGAATCGGTTTTCCAAAAACCTCGAAATGTGCATGTCTAGTTAAGTTAACGTGACAACTAGAGGTGCACAAAAAAACCGGAACCGGAACCGATCAAATAACCGAAAACCGGTTCTTCGAAGAACCGGTTCTACAAGAACCGAACCGTAGGTTCTACTATTTTTTCCAAATTATAGGTTCCAAAAGAACCGGAACCGGTTCCTAAAAAAACCGGTTCTTGGAAAAACCGGTTCCTGGAAGAACCGGTTCTTGAAAAACCGGTATGTTTTAGTGTTGTTATTTATTTAATGTTTTAAAAGCTATATATCTTGTAATATTTTAAATTTTTAATGTTACTTCCGGCCCATATCGTAGAAAAAAAGGTATTTTTTAAGAACCTGAACCGGTTTTTTAGGAACCGGAACCGGTTCTTTGAGAACCGGAACTGGTTCTTTAGGAACCGGAACCGGTTACTAGGTTCTAGTTTTTTCACCAAAAACCGGTTCTTGTAAGAACCGGTTCTTTTAACACCAACAAGAACCGGAACCGGTTCTTCAAAAAAACCGATTTGTGCACCTCTAGTGACAAGTGACAATAGTCAATTGTTTACTATGGACTATGGATTGGATAGATGGAGTGTAGAATTAGAATTAAACTAATCGTAATCTTGGCCCAAGTTGTTCGTTGATCTAATGTTCTCGGCTTTTCACATGCTCACATAAGCTATTTAACCAATATTTGCCTATTGGGCCTTGCATTGTTCCAGTATTTTATTTTAATAGTTTTGGCCCATTTGAAGTCCAACATTAATAGCTCCCTACAAGTAGTGATTATTGGTTAGTACTTAGTAGAGCTGTAGATCGAGGTTGAAAAAAAAATCCAAGTTTCAGGAGCAGGAACTGGTTTTTAATCCAAATTAAAACTTATTTGGTTGAAAGTTGAAACAGGTTTGGAACTGGTTTCTTATAGGTAAATTTCAAACCAAAGCGGATTAAACCCGGTTTCAAACGGACCGAACCGATTAGAAAATATTACAGGAGGTAAACGGTAGTTTTTAAATATAGAGTTTTCTTTCTTACACTCAGAACAATTTAGTACCATCCCTTAAAATATATAAAAAGAAAATCGTTATAAAAAGAATCGTTCACAAACGTATATGAAATCAAATGTGAATGCTGTTGGACTGTAGTACTAAACTTTGGGCTCACTAATAATAATTAAGTCTAGAAAGTTTGAGTAAAAAAATAACAATAAATTTTATAAAGGATGGTTATATTGTTTACCAAATTTAACATGTGTATACATAATATTGCATATGATATTTTATCATGCATTATATTAATTTTTATATGTCAACCATGTGAGTTCATTAATACTGTCGAAGTGTTGATACTATGGATGGTTATATTGTTTACCAAATTTAATTTGTCAATTTTATAAGTATTATCATCCAATGAAGATAAATCTTTAATGTGTTTGACAACTTATATTTGAAGATGTTTATTATTGTTTTTCATTGATTTTTGTCTCTCCATTTGCTTCAAATTAATCAAATGTACTACAATTTAGTTTGTATATATCCTTCTTTAAAGCAGACAACATACTTCACTTTCATAAGATAACTTTTACAAAATTTTCCACTTTTTAATGAAACCGCCATTTTTGGCATATATTCAAATTAACTTATGATTTGTATATGGGGAAATTATACCTTTGATAGGATTGCATGAGCCATTTATATGGGCGAGAGAAGCCGTCCACAAGGAAAAAAAACGAACTTTACTTTATATCTTTTGTTATATAGGTGGTTAGGTATGAGAATATTTTGAGTGTCCTTCATATATTTTGCGATTGTTCCCGTTAAACTTTTGAAACTGAGGAAAAAAGCAACATTGTCCGAAACACATTGCCACAAAAGCTTTAAAGAAAAGAGCAAATTTTGTTGAACGTGATTTCATTGGTTGCTTCTACCGACGCCTATTAGAGACTTTAGATTTGAGGATTTTAATGAGGATCTGGAGAAGGTCAACTAGTTATGTGAAATGTATGAACTTCAGGTGTAAACATGGATGATGAATGCATTAACCCAAAGAAACCTAAACAAAAAATATATAAATTAAATACATCGTGTCTCCACTTTTTGTTAATATATATATAGTTCTGTATGTATCTATAGGAAACCGTTTTCACGACGTTTCTTGGCAATAAACAAGACAATACCTGAACCTAATTTTAAAATTAAGTTTGCAAATGAAGTATATATAAATCTTGTTTACTAATAAAGGAATAAGTGCTTTTTTTCCTGTTAACATGAATTTGGAGTTAAAAGTTTAAAAAAAAAGAATTCAATACTTGATAACAAAGTTTCTAAGATTGTTAAATTTATGTCAAATTGAATACAGATACAAATAATATTTAAATAGTAACTAAAATTTATACATGTCACGTTTCCCAAAGTTAATTTTAAAGAAAATATAAATACAATTGAAAGAATTAGGGACAGTTTATTTTACTTTTTAATGGTTCAGTTCAGTGCTTAATCATTCAGCATTTAGACCGTTTGTTCTATAAAAAAATAGTATCTGAATGGTTCAGTTAAGTTTTGAATGGTTAAGAGACATAAAGATATTGAATAAAACTAAATGAAGCATCTGAGGATCTACCACAACATCTCTCCTATTAATAGAACCTCTTATTAATTCTGACCTGTTATCCATTCAATATTTATTGATTTATATTCTGTCAAACACAAAGAGAAACTTGTTTAAAACTTTATAAACTTACACCGTAAACTCAAAAGTGTACATGACTTTTTTATTTACTCATCAACTCAAAACTTATACACACAACTATTATATGCGTCAATCGTCATCAACTCAAAACTTATAAAAAATGATTTATTATTTACCTTCTGAAATTTAAAATTTGTTTTGGACTTAGTTGTAATGGCATTTCACATGCAACTATCGGCCAAGTAGTAATTGGGCCCCGCCCACATGGTATGGGCCCCAACGACTTCAATCGGTGATTTAAATATAACCCAATTGCCACTATTTAACTTTTTATAATAATTATTTGCTACTTAACCAAATCAAAAATATCTTCACACACTCATTCTTTAACCAATTACAGTCATTTTGGTTTGACATAATTAAATAAAGCAATTTTCTGTTGTTATGGATCTTTGATAAATATATATAGTACTAATTATAGTTGTTAAAATTATGGAAAAAGATAAGTATTTTTCTTATCTAATTCAAACTTTTGCATGTTATGTCTAGTTTTTAATTCTTTTTATATGTTTATGAAGGCTATGGGCTTATATTGCATTTGTCGGGTCAGTTGGATAAAAGCGCGGATCTCTTCAAGCAAATGGAGCTCCAAGTCTCTTATGTGGATGTTATATAATGCATCTTCACAAGCAAACCCTAAACACTTATGCCGATTCATTTACACAAATAGAAAAGTTCTTTGGTTGCTGCTGCTTGATATCAAGAACCACTTCATCATCTTCAACTTGCAACTAATCGTTGCAGGTCTTCAATCGCTCACGAATACATCATAGTGTTACATAGATTCACTCTCTCTTTCTATTAATCTTTCGGTTATAGTTTTCAGTAGATTATAGATTGTGATATTGATTGTTTCTTTCATATATTTGTATTCGTTTTGAGTTCATAGTTTTTATTGTAAAACGGTTTTGATTATTAAGTTCTTTACATGGTATCAGAGCAAGAAGCTCTTGATCTATTGTTTTCAAAACCTAAACCTATATTTTAAAAAGTGTTGTGTTGAATCTCAGATCTATTGTTTTCAAAACCGTTTCACTTTTGTTGACAGAATCGCTTTATCACATATCTACTAAATCTACCAGATCTAATCATATTGTCTAGATCTACTTTTTGTGCAACTGTTCATCCTGCTTATAACTATTCTTGGGACCTATTGATCAATTTTGTGCTTTGCAGGATCTTTTGCTTATTCATTTGCTTCCGCTTGTTGCTGATACTGCTCGTATTGGCTTCTTTTGGACATTACTCGTATCCAAAAATCTTTGATATTATTATTGTGATTGTTGCTGTTTTTTCTGGTCTATCTCGTAACCCTAAGTGAAGGTTGCGGATAGACCCTTGCTGGCGAACCCTAACTTGGGTGCTACCCTGTAAGATCAATCCATCTATATTCCTCATTTCCGAAGTTATTAGTACCTATGTGGCTATGTGACATGTCTGGTTATTTTCATGATTAAAGTTTAGTTTAAATGCTGTTTGCTTGTGTTGTGTTTATTGATTGTTCTTAGGTTATATGCACTATTACTTGTTTTTTTTTTTTGAAAAATTGATTGATAGGTTTTAATTTTCTTGATCATTGTCTTGTGTGATTTATTGGTTTCCTTAATCAATTTTCTTTTTAAAATCATAAAAAACAATCTGTTGAATCTGAAACATTAATCATGGTTGGAACACCCCCAAGGCCTAGTTCCCCCGAATCATCCGTGTCTGGTTTTCTTAAAGGAACAAAACTGAATGACTTGGACTTTGGCAACCCTCTATACTTGCATCCTAGTGACACATCTAATGCAACTTTAATCAACATTAAGCTTAAAGGCACTGAAAATTACAACATTTGGGCCAATGCCATGGAACTTGCACTTCAAGTAAAAAACAAACTGGGATTTATAGATGGGTCTGAACTAAAAAACACTGATAATGACACTTTGGCCAAGCAATGGGATAGATGCAACTCTGTTGTACTGTCTTGGATCCTCAACTCCATCTCTGAGGAGTTGTATGCGGGCCAAATTTTCTCTAAAGTGGCTCAGGATGTTTGGGAAGAATTAAAAGAAACATATAGTAAACTTGATGGTTCTGTGATCTATAACCTTTACAAGAAAATTAATTCAACAACTCAGAATGGATCCCCTGTTTCTGATTACTATCACAAATTGAACTCCCTCTGGAGACAATATGACATGCTTACCAAACTTCCAAAATGCACTTGTAAATCAGCTGTTGCTGTAACTGATTTCAACAATCAAATCAAACTTATGCAGTTTTTGATGGGTCTTGATGATTCATATCAACCTCTAAGAACTAGTCTATTATCAAAAGAACCCCTCCCATCTGTCAAAAGTGCATTTGCCATAATCTCTGCTGAAGAGTCTCACAGATACTCTGATTCTGTCGTCCATAACTCTAAATCCCAAGTTTCTGCCTTTGTTGCAAAATTTAATGATCCTAAAAGGCAAAACAAACAAAATCCACCAAAATGTACCCATTGTAGCTTAACAGGTCACACTGTGGACAAATGCTTTGAGTTGATTGGATATCCTTCTGGATACAAAAAGAAAACTAATCTTCAACGTGCCCAAGTTAAATCTAACTCTACCAATGTGAAGATTGACAAATCTGATGCTTCTGGGTCCAACTCTCAACAATTTACTTCTGATCAGATTGCAAAGATCATATCCTTAATCTCTGAGAATGCCTCTAATTCCTCTATTTGCAATATGACAGGTAGATTTAATACTCCTACTCTTGACGATAAACTCTTTAATGTTTTCTGCTCTAACTCTAATGATACGAGAAACAAGGATTACTTATGGATTATTGATTATGGTGCAAACCAGCATATGGTCACATCTGATAAAAATATTATCAATAGTGTTGACGTGTCAGAGTTAAATTTGACTGTTGGACATCCTAATGGAACCAAAGCTAAAATTAAAACTGTTGGTGATCTTTTGTTAACCAAAGACATAATCCTTAAAGATGTCATGGTCATTCCTAACTATTGTGTTAACCTTATCTCTGTTAATAAAATGGCAAAAGATAACAAACTATATTCCTTGTTTACTGATTCTCACTGTTACATTCAGGACCTGTTGAGGCAGAAACTAGTGATGATTGGTAGAGAAATGGGTGGGTTGTATACTTTTGTTCCTGAAAATGAAGGTAGTTTTAAAGAATACATGTCTAATCTTGCTTTGTCTTCCTCCTCAATTGACCTATGGCACAGTAGACTTGGTCATCCTTCTGACCAAGTTCTCAATGTTTTAAAAACTGATTTGCTCTTAAACAATAAAATCAACACAAAACCTTGTGACATTTGTCATAGATCAAAGCAAACCAGAAACGTTTTCACCAACAGTGATAATAAGTCTAACAATATTGGTGATCTTATTCATCTTGACTTATGGGGTCCTTTCAAAATTCAAAGCAAAGAAGGTTTTAAGTCATTTCTAACCATTGTTGATGATTATTCTAGGGCTGTATGGTTATATCTTATAAAAACCAAAGATCAAGTATATGAATGTGTTAAAACTTTCATAAACCTAATAAGAACACAATTTGAAAAGACTGTTAAGGTTTGCAGAAGTGATAATGGTACGGAATTCATCAATCATAAGATGCAAAATCTATTTTCTGATCTTGGCATAATTCACCAAACCTCCTGTGCCTACACACCCCAACAGAATGGGGTGGTTGAGAGGAAACATAGACACCTTCTTAACACTGCTAGGTCCCTTATGTTTCAGGGGGGATTACCTTTGAGCATGTGGAATGAGTCCATCCTTACTGCTGCTTACCTAATAAACAGAACTCCCTCATCTGTTCTTAACGGAATTTCTCCTTATGAAAAATTGTTTAAGTCTAAGCCTGTACTTAGTCATCTAAGAAACTTTGGTTGTTTGGTTTTTTGCTCTAATCTGAATCCTAAAGACAAATTTGATACTAGAGCAAAGAAATGTGCTCTTATTGGATATTCTATTCATAAAAAGGGTTATAAGTTGTGGGACTTTGATAGTAGAACTGTTATACATTCAAGAGATGTAAAATTCTATGAAAATGTCTATCCTTTTAAAATTGAAAATTTTGCTGATTCTGAAAGTCATAATCTCACAGATGTATATGATTTTTTCCTTGATTACACTTCGAACTCTGAAACTGATAATGAAAAGTGTAACAAACCCATTGATGATATAAGGGCTGATGAATCTGGTCCTAATCAATGTGATCAATCTGGAAGCTCAGTCAATGATTCTGACCAGTCAAATGAAAGTTTTACTGTTGATAAAAGTGGAACTGATGATAATAATCACACTGACATGAACACAAACAGTAAAAAATGTAACAACAGGTCAGACAATGACTTTGAGGAACCAGTTGTTGACCACACTGTTAAGGACTCACATAAAAGTCAAGCCTCTGAGGGTGATTCAACCAGTGCTAACTTTACCCAACCTAGAAGATCATCCAGGTCCTCTATCCCTCCTAAACACTTTAGTGATTATATAGTTGGGGGCAATGCTAAATATGGCGTTGAGAAAGTTGTGAATTATAAAAATCTTGCCCCGGAAACTGTTTCATATCTTTCTGCTATTGATAAGTCTATTGTGCCTAGAACTTATAAGGAAGCTGCAACTAATCCTAATTGGATTGCTGCTATGAATGATGAAATGGAAGCTCTTTCCAGAAATAACACTTGGATCCTTGCTGATCTTCCCCCTGGAAGAAAAGCAGTAGGATGTAAGTGGCTTTATAAAATAAAACATAATCCTGATGGTAGTGTAGAGAGATATAAAGCTAGACTTGTGGCCAAAGGATATAGTCAACGAGAGGGGCTTGATTTTGAGGAGACATTTTCTCCTGTTGTTAAAATGGTTTCTGTTAGATGTGTAATTGCTCTTGCTGTTCAAAATGACTGGCCTTTACTTCAACTTGATGTTAGTAATGCTTTTTTATATGGAAATCTAAATGAAGAGGTTTATATGTCTTTGCCTGAAGGGTATTTTAACAAATCTGAAACAAAAGTTTGTAAACTTGTTAAGTCATTATATGGCCTTAAACAAGCATCAAGAAATTGGAATGAAAAGTTAACTGTCACTTTGACTGAAATGGGTTTTGTGCAAAGTAAATCTGATTACTCTTTATATGTTAAGACAAGTGGGATGAATGTGAGTATACTACTTGTGTATGTTGATGATATTGTGTTAACTGGTAACAATCAGTGTGAATTAGATCATATAAAACATTCTTTGAGTTCTAAATTCATGATTAAGGACTTAGGAAAGTTAAAATATTTTCTTGGAATTGAGGTTATTAGCACTGACAATGGAATTGTATTAAACCAGAGAAAATATTGTCTTGAGTTATTAAGTGAGTTTGGATTACTTGCTGCTAAACCTGTTGGTAACCCAATAGAACAACATACCATGATAACAGATAAAAGAAATTCTGTAAAAACTGATAAAGAATTGGTTAATGTTACTGAATACCAAAAATTAATTGGAAAGTTGATCTATTTGACCCTTACTAGGCCTGACATATCCTATACTGTTAGCTGCCTTAGTCAGTTTATGCATAATCCTCTTGAATCTCATCGTAATGTTGCTATGAGGTTATTAAGATACCTCAAAGGGTCTCCTGGAAAGGGTATCTTGTTTAGTAAAAGTGATGTTTTTGAATTAAGAGGGTATTCTGATTCTGACTGGGCAAAGTGTCTTGCTACTCGTAAGTGTATAACTGGTTATTGTGTATATATTGGTAATTGTCTTGTATCATGGAAGAGTAAAAAGCAAGCCACTGTGTCTCGATCTTCTGCTGAAGCAGAATATCGAGCACTAGCCTCTCTTACTTGTGAGATCATATGGCTGTTGAAGCTGCTTGCTGACATTAAAATCCCTAAAAAGCTTCCTGTGGATATGTTTTGTGATAGTACTGCAGCTATTTTAATATCTGCTAACCCTGTTTTTCATGAACGAACGAAACACTTTGAAGTTGATCTTATGTTTGTTCGTGAAAGAGTTGCTGCTGGGGTTGTTAGTGTAAAAAAGATCGATACACATGAACAGCCGGCAGATATCTTTACTAAAGGATTAGGTGTGGCTCAACATTCCTATTTGTGTGACAAGTTGAGTATGACAAATATATTTGCTGCTAGTGATCAAGTTTGAATTGAGGGGGCATGTTAAAATTATGGAAAAAGATAAGTATTTTTCTTATCCAATTCAAACTTTTGCATGTTATGTCTAGTTTTTAATTCTTTTTATATGTTTATGAAGGCTATGGGCTTATATTGCATTTGTCGGGTCAGTTGGATAAAAGCGCGGATCTCTTCAAGCAAATGGAGCTCCAAGTCTCTTATGTGGATGTTATATAATGCATCTTCACAAGCAAACCCTAGACACTTCTGCCGATTCATTTACACAAATAGAAAAGTTCTTTGGTTGCTGCTGCTTGATATCAAGAACCACTTCATCATCTTCAACTTGCAACTAATCGTTGCAGGTCTTCAATCGCTCACGAATACATCATAGTGTTACATAGATTCACTCTCTCTTTCTATTAATCTTTCGGTTATAGTTTTCAGTAGATTATAGATTGTGATATTGATTGTTTCTTTCATATATTTGTATTCGTTTTGAGTTCATAGTTTTTATTGTAAAACGGTTTTGATTATTAAGTTCTTTACAATAGTTATGGATCTTTGATAAAAGAAAATTTATCGTGATATTTTAATTTCAGAAAACAACTAGTTTCTGTGTCGGGCCGCGCGTTGCGGCGGCCGGGTCTTGCGTATGTGACTTCGTCACACGCGTTGATAAAAAAATTCCATGTATCACACGTTACGGTGCAAAGTCATAATACGTAACATATTAAAAGAAGAGTATATAAAAAACATAAATGTCAAAATTAAAATAAGTTAAAACCAGATGGTTAATGCCAGAATTGTCAAAGAAGAATAGTAGGGTCAAATTCGTAAACACGTAAAAGAAAATTTCATGTCTCGTACATTACGACGATGTAAAGTCGCATATTAAAAGAAGGAGAAATATCCAAACTTAGATGTCAAAACTTGGAAGCAAAGTCGTGAATATGTCAAAGTAGAGTAACGGTTTAAAGTTATAAAGTGACAAGTCAAAGTCGATGGTCAAAAACTTATATATGTCAAAGTAAAGGTCAAAACCGTAAATATATCAAAGTTAGGGATCAAAACCGTAATTATATAAAAGTTTAAAATTAAAAAATACGTTGACGAATCGGTCGGTGACACGTGTCGGTGTCACCGACCTTCACATTTAGAATTACTAGGTTAGTGTCCGCGCTACGCTCGGTAGCACAACATCTAAGTGATGCTTTTAAGGATATTCATGAATGTTGCAATCAGTTTTGAGACAAAACTGTGGTAAACCGGAACATAGTATATACTTTTAAAAATTAGACTTTTTAGTATAACAATATTATACTCAAATTTACTACACCATAAAGTGCTCAGTTTTATGGTGTAGTTTATTTTAAAAAAAAAGTTGTATACAAATGTTATGTATATTTATAAAACACTGAGGTCTTTATTGTATGTTATTATTAACTCTATAAGATTCATTTTTAAACCCTATCAAATATAAACTGACCCATGTACACCCCTTGTAGTAGAGGGTTAAAAATATAAATACTATTAAAATTTTCAAAATTCTCCAAAATATTAGGGGACTAAAAATGTAATTAGTTTTATTATAATATATTTTATATACATATTTTAAATGAAAAATCATTATTGTGAGATAAAGTCTCAAATTATGCCACATAAGCCAGAAGCTTTAAAAATATGCCACGTAAGTGTTTTTTGTTTTGCTATATTATATAAGGATATAGAATTGTGGCCGTAACCCGTAAGATGAATTATGTTTCAAGTTATATGATTAGACGCTTATGATCCTTTAAATTAGAATAATGATTTAGAAACACAACTAAAAAAAAGCCACATAATTTGCCGGCTAACAAACAGTGATAATGAATAATCAGATAAAAAAAGCAAACTAGTATTGGACCCGTAGGTTTTATCCAAAAACCGTAGGTTTTATCCAAAACCGTTTTTTACACCGAGTTTTTATGCTTAAACCCGGAACTGGCTTTACCTGCAGGGTCTGGGTAGGTTATAACTAGATTATACTCCGTGTGTTTTAAAAATATCTTTATATAATATAGCAAAACCAAAAAAGCTTATGTGGCATAATTTTAAAGCTTTTGGCTTATGTGGCATCATTTGAGAGTTTATCTCATAATAATGATTTTTTTATTTAAAATATATATATATATAATATATTATAATAAAACTAATTACATTTTTGGTCCCCTAATATTTTGGAGAATTCTGAAAAATTTAAAAGTATTTATACTTTTAACCCTCTACTACAAGGGGTGTACATGAGTCGGTTTATATTTGATAGGGTGTGAACATGAAACTTATGAAAAAAATTAATAATAATATACAATTAAAGACCTTAGTGTTTTATAAATATACATAAATTTTTTATATGGATTTTAAAAAAAAAAAACTACACCATAAAACTGAGCATTTTATTCTCTTTAATTTGAGTATAATATTGCTATACTAAAAATTTAATTTTTAAATATATATTTCGTGTTTCGGTTTACCACGGTTTTGTTTCAAAACTTATTGGAGCGTTCATGAATATCCTTAAAAGCATCACTTGAATGTTGTGTCCCGAGCGTAGCGCGGGCACTAAACTAGTTTAACTATTATCAAGCATAATAAACAAATAATTATATGACGACTAAGCATTACACTATAAAACATTACCATCTTGGGTACATTTTGTAACACCAGCAAAAACAAAAACCCATATGGGAAAAATTAGAAGATAAATTAAGGATTCACAACCATAAAAATCTGATTAAAATCGTACAAATGGATGACAACTTGTAGTCTTGTACTGCTATAAAACATGATCTTTGTTATGGAGCTAAGAAATCAATAAACTAATGACATATACAAAAACAATGTTTTAAGAAAATTTTATACAAAAACCACTGTTTTGAAATATTATTGATACATATTTTGGTAATTGATATTTTTACTTTTGGAAGAATATGGTAATTATTTTTGAACTTGATAGGAAATAATATTAACTTGAATATGGTAATTATTTTTTTATTGATAGGTAAATATAGTATATTATGGTCGTATGTTGTGTAATTGTATGATGATTTAAAAATGTAATATATTATTGAGCGGAAAAATAATGCCAACAATGGCTTCATTGTATGCCACGTGACATCAAAATCTCTATTTTATTATAATGTATAGATATGGATTCCATACCAAAAATTGGCTTTTAAAAAGTCCGAAACATGTTTAAAAAACATAAAACTGGACAAAAGCCTAGAACATGTTTTTAAAAAACCCGGAAATGGTATATTTTAACGGGATAATGTGATATGATTCTACCTTTAACTCTCGGGACTTGTATATTTTTATAACGATAATACACTGATACGAACGTTTTAGGCTAAGTTTAGAGTTTTTTTTTTCTTCTTTTTTTTTTGCATTTAGTGTAATAAAATTAGTTTAAATAGTGGTAGATGTTTAGGTTTAGTTGTCACAATCGAACAATTACAAGTTATTACTTAGTTTTAAAATTTATCAATGTCGGAAAATTTTACATTTTTAATGTTATTGCTTTTTTTTTATGTTATTTATCACACTCGAGCTATGACCCAACCCATGGCCAGAACCAAAAACTAACTCATGACCCATGACTCAAGTCTCACTTATGACGACATGACCCAACCCATGCCTTGAACTACAGTTTGATCCTCTAAACCAAAGCATACTTTGACCTATGCTTCAAACCATGACCCAACCCATCACTAAACATGTGACCCAATCATACCGAACCATGATTTAACATGTGACCCAACCTATGTGCTAACCCATACCTCGACCCATGGCCCAAACCATGACCTATCTTATGCCTCGAACTATGCACAAACCATGATCCGACTCATGGCTTAACCCATTTCTTGAACCGTGATCCAAATCATGGTCCGAACCACCCATGCCTTAAACCATGATTCAACCAATGACCATACCTCGAACCATGACATGACCCTTGTCATATCTCATGTTCCATCCTATGGCCTGATCCACATCTCGATTCATGCTTCGACCCATGACCTAAACCATGATTTGACTCAAGACACAACTCATGTCTTGAATCATCTTATCTTTATATGGATCACAAAAGGGTTTAGTTACTTTTGCATGTCATTTGAACTCGATTGATCCGTACCATGGTCTGAACCAGAACCTGTCCCAAAATATGAATATATTAGTTAAAAATATTTTAATTTACATAACATAAATTTATTATAAGTTTTAATTGGATAATGCCGTAATAACGGGAAGTTTTATTTCATCTAGAGACAAATGCATATTTGTTGTATGTAATGAATTTGAGTTTTATTCATTTGTCATTTCATACCTATCAAATAACACGAAACAATGATTTATTTCATTCTTATAAAACAACCAAACAAGACAATATGATGATAATACTTAATTTCATTATCTTCATTCTATTTCTTTATGCATTCAAATACCTCATACCAAACAAATTTTAATTCACTTTTAACACTAATTAGATATAAGAGACCGGGTTGTGCGATGCGGCGACCAGGGTTCTCGAGTATGTGATTTTGTCACACACGTTGATAAAAAAATTTCATGTTTCGTACGTTACGATGTAAAGTCGCAATGTGTCACATATTAAAAGACGATGATTTATCCAAACATAAATGTCAAAGCCAACGAGTTAAAGCTTTAAATCTTTAAAGTTTAGTAGATGTTAAACTTGTAAATTGACTCAGTCATTATAGGTCAAAATGATAATAAGTTAAAATCTAAATGTCAAAACTATAAATATGTTAAACTTTAAAATATCAAATATGTAATTTGATAAAAATTGATGGGTGAAATCAAAAGCGTCCACTGATATCGCCAGTCATAAGAATAGCCCAAGCATAAGGACTAAGAACAATCATAGTAAGTGAATATTTTGATTTATGTATGCAACACTAGGTTTTTTTTTTCGATATGGTGGGTTTCAAACTTTCAATTCTTTAAGAGCGGAAACTCCATATTATCGTTTATTTAAAAGATATAAAACTATTTAAAGTGACCAAAAATACGGGTCCCATGAAAAAATATTTAATGCATATATGGCCCTATGAGGTTTTGCTAACAATATCTTACCTTAGGTCCAAATATGGACCAACATACATAAAACACGCATGAAATTTTGCTTCCTATTCACATCACATGTTTCTCATGAAACCTCATGCTCAGTATTTAATTTCAAATTTTCAATAACATCAGTGTTATATTCGAAAATCTTACTTATATAATTTCTATTTGGTAATTTGGTGAGACACCAGTTATTCATTACTGGTCATGTGTCATCGCTTCATTGGTCCACCAATAAATTTTTTAAATTGGTATTAGTTTCTCAACTCTAGCTAATTTAATTGTCAACTTTACATGTTATATACTTATATCGTGACGAGATCTTTTTAGACATATTTAGTGTTTTGACCCTGAAATACTTATATTTTTACACGTTATATCATGTTGCCGCTCCAACGCATGACATGTGTGAAAGTAACACACTGCATGTTGAATTCGAAAATGTTATCATCACAATGCGTGACAAATATCAAAATCCTAATGTTAGTTTCAAAGTCCTAACACCACATCACGTGTGACAAGATCACAAACACAAAGTCCTAACACCACATCACGTTGCCCTATCATAAATTTAGTTTCAAAGTAACTAAACATATTCGTTTAAATCTTTTCGGAAGCTTTCATAAAACGATGTAATTTTGTTCATGATCAAAATATATTTTCAACCTTGATTAATCTTCCCTTACATAATGACATAACCATATTTATATTCATAACAAGTTCTTTATTTTAATATACTCTCCTTGCAGAAACAATAGGCATGTCATATTTTTTTCAACTTATACAATAACTAATTAAGTACTTATGAGATCTTCTTAGAAATGTGACCCGTGACGCATGCTACGGTGGTAGTGTTGACAGTGGCGGATCTAGAACTAAATACCAGGGATATCCTATGAGAAAATTTTCGCTTAAGGGTATCATAAATTTTTTTCAGGGGTATCCCGATACTTAGAACCGTAAGAAAAAATGGTATCCTAATACTTAAACCGGTGAAAATTGTACTTCGTAACGAAATTTGAGGGGTAACCTGGGCTACCCCTGGGCTCTTCATAGCTCCATCCCTGAGTGTTGTATTTATGACTATGTTATTTGCGTTATGATGATGTCATTAACATGTAGTGACATGTGACAAAACGCGACATGCCTCATCCACTTTTGAGACACTAACATCATTATGCATAGACGTGATATATTATAACATCTCAACCGTTAAGATGTAAGTTGTAAAAGTAATTAGATAGTTGTTTGAAGTCGTAACAGTAATTTAAATATTAACGTGAGTAGACATACATAATAAAAAGTATAATAATATGCAGGACGTTGTGGTGCCAAGTTGTAAAAGTAACTTAAACAAAATGAGGTTTCACATTCTTAAGTAGAAAAAATTAGAGGGTTCAAGTTGTCAATTACCAAAAGTTAAAGGTCAATTTGTAACTTACCTAAAGATTAGGGTTGATAACGTAAATGTCAAAAGAGTAGGGCCGGGGTGTGATTGAAAACCAAGGCCGTAATCACCGACCTCGGTTTTTCTTATATCTTCCAATTCAAATTAAAGAGTAAATATTTCGCTACATGTCAAGATATTAGACCACGTATGCTATTTGACGTTTTATTGTTAACTATATATGATACTAGGCTGTGCGATGCAGCGGCCTGGTGTCTCGCACGTGAGTTTGTCACACGTGTTGATACAAAAAGTTTCACGTGTCATACGTTACGATGTAAAGACTTAATGCGTCACTTAGCAAAAGAAAGAATTATAAGTCAAAGTTGGAAATAACATTTTAAAGTTGAGTGAAGAGGTTAACAATGAAATTGTCAAAGAAGAGGGAAGGAAAAAAAGGTTGACACCTACGATCTCTTAGGGCCTCCATTAGGGCCTTCAAGGAGCAAGAGCACAACGCATCATGGAATAGACCATCAGACCAAGTCAACTTTTCTTAATTTGTATTATAACTAATAATATTTACAGACTAAAGAATTCGTAAAAATTCAAAAAAAAAACTTTGCACCAATGGGGTGGTGACACGTGATAATCAGTGGTTGGCCGAAAGCCACACCAACTTTTGTTATTAGTAGTTATATATACTATTCACTTAAATGATAATGTTACAAACACAACAAAATACATGTTATATACAAAGACATACTTATTAGAAACCGGTAAATATTATTATAAATATCTATTTTCATTATTCCATGCATACAATATTTTATTTAACTCACGATAAATTATTATGATTATATAAAATTTGTTGTTCAATAAACAAATTCTAACCTAATGTGTTTTTATATACATATATTGTATACAGCATGAATTTTGAAGATCAATGTCATCTTCCCATGTGCCAACCTTTTTTTTCTTTGTTTTTAAGAGCTAAACCTTCGTAATCTGTAAGAAAAAAACTATTTGTTTTTAACGCCTGTAGACTGCTAAAATAAACCGATGGTGGTGGGTAGTGGTGGACGGTGGTGCTGGTGAAAGTGTTCATGGTGATGGTAGACGGTGGTGGTGGTAGAAGGTGGTTTGTGGTGGACGTTGGGTGGTGGACGATGGGTGCTGTTGGTAGTGAATAGTGGTGGTGGTTGGTGGTGAACAGTGAACGAATGATGTTTAACCCTCTGCACACCTTAAACGGTCTTAAAGTGGTTGATTACAGTATGCACCAATAAGAGCTTGCGCATATATTTTTTTTTCAATGAAACGTGTACGAAAAAAACAAATAGTCTGCAAATGATAATATCTGTATAACGTAGACAGAAGAGCACACACAAACCTTTTAAACAACAAACACCTAAGTTATTATGGATTTTTCTACTTGAGCACCTGTGTTCAATCCCCTTGTTTGATTTCGATTTTTCTTGGTTATTTTGTTAAATTTTGTTTTACTTTTTTACTGACTTATTTAGTTATTTAACTTCTGAAACATAATGTCTTTTTCTATGTGTAAACGCTTTAATAAAAAAATTGCGACACATCATGCGTTGACACAACACCTAAATATTACCAACATAATGCGTCTAAGGAAAATAAAACAGATGCATCATCACATGGGGGCTAAAAATGTAGTTATTTTATTATTGAAGTATAGAACAACGTTATTAAAAGTTCCTACCTTAACTTGTGTTATCCAACCATATTTTTTACGATAGTTAAATTTAATTTTTTTAACGGCAATAGTTAAAATTATTTACTTATTTTTCCCACTAATTTAGCTGTATTTGTCAATGGAAGTTGTTCATACCCATCGGTATTTTATGTTTTTCATGAAAAGGATTGTGTTCATACATATTCTTAACAAAAATCGAGTAAACTAATCAGTCAGCTAATGAGTACTTACAAAAATCTAATTGAATTAGTTAGTCTAATTAATTGACTTTTTCTTGAAAGCAACTCACATATTAATAATCACTAATCAACTCTCAAACTACGTCATTTTGGTCATAATGAGACTAGCAGACCGTTCGTTACCACCAAGACTTCACCTTGATATCATTTGCTACAAACCATCTAGCATGCAACCCCTATAGTTTATGGTGAAGTTATGTATTTTCTATACAAAGTTGTGAGAATGTGGTCAAACGAATTCCGCCCTCCCTCATTCCGATAGCGTTGTAACAGACTTGCCAAATTGTTCCCTAAACCATACCCCCACCCCTAAAAACATATACCCCACACCCTAAAATTTAAAACCACCACCCAAAAATCTAAATTCACTCGACCTCATAATAAGACTTGAAGAGCATTATCACCTAAGACTCCAAAAAAGGACAACTATTTATCAACATCTTAATATCATTTTACTACAAACCCTATAGTTTGCAACCCCTTTAGTCTAGTGTTAATTTATTTTACAAAGTGTATTTTTGATACATAGCCATGAGAATACGGTTAAACGAATTTCAACCAATCTCATTTAGGTGCCTTTGGAACCGACTTGCCAAACCGTTCCCCTAACCCACCCAACCCCGCAAAAACCTATACCCCCACACCTAAAAATCTAAAATCACCACCCCTAACCCCCCCAAAACCTAAACCCACCCTACTCATCCCTAAAAACTTAAATCGGCCCACCCCACCCTATAATGAGACTTGAAGACTATTACCACCTAAGATTCCAAAAGGGACAACAGGGGTGAAGTTATTTCACACAGTGTATTTTCGGTATAATGCCGTGAGAATATGGTTAAACGAACTCTGACCAAACTCGTTCAGTTGACGTTGGAACCAGCTTGTCAAACCGTTCTCCTAACTCCCTCCCCCCACCCTCAAATTTTAAACCCCTACCCCACCCCACCCCACCCCACCCCTTAAAAGTCTAAAACCATCACCCCACCCCCTAAAAACCTACCCCCAACCTAAAAGCTAAACCCTAAAGCTAAAAGTAAACCCTAAAAGTTAAAAAAAAAGTTAAGATCGTGAAGTTCGGCGATACAATCCAAAAATCGTCGAAATAAGGCTAGGTCTCTCATTTTAGCCCATGATGATTTACTGGTTGAATTTAGTTGAATTTGAGCTTCATCTAGGTTTATGACAGGGAGGTCCTCTATTCTTCTTTTTGTTTTTATCCTACTCAAGGAGAGCCTTCACTTGGTTTTTGAAGATATTGTTGAGGGTTATTCGTTAAAATGCTATTTATCAATGTTGTTTTGGAGTACTTAGTTGAGAGGGATGGGTATTATTATATTACTCATCTTTTCTATGCAGATCATTATTATTTTGGGTTGTAGAATTTGAAAGATAATAAAACACCATCCAGACACTCGTTTTTAGATTGCTTTTAGATTGAGTTAATCTCCATAAACCTCACTTATATAGGGTAGGGGTAAATTTTGATGTGGTCGAAAGTTTTGCAGTTGTCTAGGGATGCACACCTGATAAGTGATTGATGTCGTAAAGTTGGTCAAAATTTTCTTAAAAGAGTATTATTCACCCTTAATTATAAAGCTAAATACGATGTCAAGTTAACATGCAATCATTGGAAAATGTTAATGATTTTGTGACTCGTTAAGCTAAACATTAAAAGTTAAACCGAATTGTTGGTTGACTTGATATGAGAGAAGAATGACTAATCTCCAAGTTGTTTCGGGTTTGCAGCATGAGACTTAAGACCTAGTTCACCTAGTAAGAAATCACAAACATAATTTTACTCTTAGAATGTTCACGAAAGCCTTTTTTTATAGTGTTCACCTAAACAGAAGAATATCAGTTGATCGTAAAGTAGACATTTCTTTAAGCGGATTTATCAGTTAAACATAAAAATATCAGCTGATCGAAAATTTACAAAAACATTTTTTTTACTAAAATTCCGATTCGTTTAAAGATATCACAAATAACAACCCGATCCAAATCATTTTAAAACCAAATTACTCTTTACAAAGACCACGTGATGTAAGTCTATATCAGCAAAAGTAGAGGTAAATTTAAGAACGCCCAGGCTATTTACACCGCATTTTTTTTGACAAAAAACCGTCTTATACGCCACGTATAGGGCTATATGCCGCGTATATGGTACGATGGCAGGTATGTCAGTACGATGTACAGACCAATACGCCGCGTATAGCCCTATATGGGGCGTATTGAGTACAGACCAATACGCCGCGTATAACCCTATATGGGGCGTATTGATTCTTTTTTTTTTTTTTTTTTTTTTTTTTTTTTTTTTTTTAACAACGAAACGAATAAAGCCCGGCTACCCGGTGGGGTCAATTTGTTAATTTTTTTTCAAACATTTATTAAAAAGTATAACTATAGATTAAGGATTTGGAAAAATGATTCAACCTTTGTAAAAAACTGATTGACAATGTTGTCATGCACTCATGTGTCATCCCTAGTTGAACCTCTAGACTACAAAAGCAAACGAAAAACATAGGTTACAACAAAACATAAGGGTTTTTACTAAAAAGAATAAATTAAAGTATATTTTTTAATAAATGTTTGAAAATTTGCATGATGGAACCATTTAACCTAATAAATGGTTTTTAGGTTGGATCATTTTTTCAAATCCTTAATCTATAGTTATATTTTTTAATAAATGTTTGAAAAAAAATTTAACAAATTGACCCCACCGGGTAGCCGGACTTTATTCGTTTCGATGTTAAAAAAAAAAAAAAAAAAAAAATCCAATACGCCCCATATAGGGCTATACGCGGCATATTGAAGTACTCAATACGCCCCATATAGGGCTATACGCGGCGTATTGGTCTGTACATCGTACTGACATACCTGCCATCGTACCATATACGCGGCGTATAGCCCTATACGCGGCGTATAAGACGGTTTTTTGTTTTTTTCCTCCGGTGTAAATAGCATTTGTAAATTTAGAATTAAATCTTATCCACCTTCAATCTTGTAAACAGAAACAGTATTTTAACTAAAAATCTTAAAATTACAAATCACTAACCTACTACCTATCTTCAGATAACTTCTTTTTCCAGAACCACGTACAACACTCAATGCGTAATATACATGCTAATATACACTCACCTTTCTGAACTTAATAATCATCGTTCTAAAATCCAGCTGAAGTCAACTGAGCCGCCGAAATGAAAGCCGAATAAGCCGAATATTGCTTTCTCACTTCCAGCTAACACACTAGTAAAAAAAAGTCAATAACAGAATCATCACTCAACTCAACCATAGTCAGTTACCAAGTTAAGCTAACCCCAGCCGCGCCACTCTCGCACAAAAAGCCAAACATCTTCTTCTTCTTCTCCTCTGTTTCAGCTCGTGACACCATAATCATAATCATCTCTCTATACTCTCTTTCATGAAGAGACGACTCTGACCAGTGCTAGTCTCCGGCGACTGTTGTAGCTCTTTGTTGTTCAATTTTCTGTTTCAGATCTTCAATTGTTATGGCGGAAGAGGGGAAAATTGGGGTGATATTGAAGCTGATTGATGTTGTGAATGAGATTTCAGCGATATCGGATTATCGGAGTACGGTTAGGAAGTCGTTTTTCAACTTAGCTCGACGGTTGAAGCTTTTAAATCCGTTGTTTGAAGAGATACGTGATGTTAAAGAGGCGTTGCCTGATGATTCGTTCAGATCTTTAGTTTCGTTAATGGAGGATTTGATATCTGCTAAGGACTTGCTTCGATTGGGCAGTGAAGGCAGCAAGATTTATTTGGTAATTTTTTGTTTCTATAAATCGAATCTAGTAATTGATTTTTGGGGATTTTGTTTTGTGAATTGAATCTAGTGGTTTTAAGTGTTGATTCAATGGGAAATTGATGCATTGGTGTGTGTTTGTTATCAATTTCTGGAAATTTATGGAGACTTGATGCTGATTTTGGTTTTAACATTGAATGCGTGAAATCAGACCTAGGGTTTTGAATCGTAATGAATTTGTGTGTTATTTTGTGTTTCTCTAGATATGATTTGTGTTTTTAATGAAGGAGAAGATCTGATTAATTCATTTTGTAGGTTATAGTTTTAGGTTTAAAGCAATGATTTGGTAGCAGTTACATATATCCTAGAGTATTGTTTGAAATCTATTGTGAAAGTGTCTAATCTTTAGAAAGATTATTGTCTAATGTTTATGAGTTCGCTATGAGTAATTAAGTGGTACTAATGGTTCTTCTTTCAGTTTTTCGGTTGTCGATTCCACATTTTATGTTCTTGGAAACTTGATTGTTACTAATTTCGTTTTGGATTATAGCACGGAGCAACTTGATTACATAATGCCTAATAGATTAACTGCTAAAAGATGGTTGTTATGCATGATAAGGATTAGCTTTCTGCTTTTAAAGTTATATACTCATGTTACCCCTTTGTCATTTTTGCAGAAACAATGTAAGTCTGTTGGGTAAGAAATTGTTAACGGTTGGTCGTGTATATCAGTTACACTATGTTTAGGAATGTGGTTGAGGGATTCAATTGGATCTTTTAACAAGAATGAAAAACACTTGCTTTTTTAAAAGGGCTTCTAATCTACCTTTATAAACCACCAACACCTACAACATGCAGCATTTGAATCACCTCTTGGATTAAATGTTTGACTTGATATATTTGTATTTGAACCATTGTGGTTGTTCCTAAAAGACATAGCCGTTTGCATGCAATGTGTGATGTGTAATTTCACATACAACCGTTACAATCGTCATAACTGCCACGGGGAATAAACGGAATTAACCAACTATGGTTTGCTATTACTTCTATTTTTTCTTGCCCTCTCATTGGCACTTCAATATAGCTGTTCCTTGTCGGTATAGCCTTTATGGCAGTTACATTTGTTAAATATAACTTAATTATCAAGGATATGAAATTTAAGACCATTCATACAAACATATAAATATAACACCCACACGCTCATGCACACGCGCACATACACGCGCATACTGACCCTCACCCTCACCCTCTCCCACACGCACGTGCATGCACACACGCAAATTGGATTTGAACCAATATCAAGCTACTTTCCTTTAGTAGATGTGTCGTCATTATAAATTTATGATCAGTTTATTCAGCATTGTGGTATCGTATTCGTGAATATGACTTCTATAGGTAGTTCTGTGTATTTAAACCTGACATTAGTTATCGTACTAAGCTTTGTTTGAACATGTCTGAAGACATAAAATATCTGTTAATTGAATCTAACAAGGTTTTTCTTTGATTTTGATTAATAAAGAAATGATTACTTACAATGTATTTCTGTACATGCAGGCCCTTGAGAAGGAAGAAATCCTGAAAAAATACCAAGAAGTTACGACTCGTTTAGAACAAGATTTAGAAGGCATTTCTTTTGAGAAACTTGACATATCAGATGAAGTTAAAGAACAGGTGAATATTATTGTTATGTTGTAGTTACAAAGTTTCTAAAAGAATCATAAATTACAACAATCTTATTATTATGCGCATGGTTTTATTTTTCTATCAGATTGCACTTGTTCTTGCTCAATTCAGAAGAGCCAAAGGTAGAACTGATGCACCGGATGTTGAGTTTAGTGAAGATCTTTCATCCCTTTATGATAAGGGTAGTGATGTGGCAGCAGATCCTTCTGTCTTAAAAAGATTAATTGAAAAACTACAGTTAACCAGAATTAATGATCTCATGCATGAATCAATAATATTGCATGAAATGGTTACTGACAGTGGTGGTGATCCTGGAGAAAATATAGAAAAGATGTCAATGTTATTGAAACTATTCAAAGATTTTGTGCAAACCGATAATCCAAATGTAGATTCACCTCCTGGTGAAACGTCTGCTGCACCGAATTCGAACAATCAAGAAACTTCTTCAAAAACTTACAAGAATATAGTCATACCTGATGATTTCCGTTGTCCTATATCGCTTGAGTTAATGAAAGATCCTGTTATTGTCTCAACTGGGCAGGTAATTAACTGATTCACAGTCATATCTCTGTTTATCTTATTTAAAATGTTATTATATCTGTTAAACATTTTATGATTTTTGTAGACATACGAGCGAACATGTATAGAGAAATGGCTGGATGCCGGACACAAAACATGCCCAAAAACCCAACAAAACCTAACAAGTACCGTTCTCATACCAAACTATGTGTTACGAAGTCTTATAGCCCAATGGTGCGAGAAACACGGTATAGACCCACCAAAACGGGATTGGCAGTCTTCTTCCGCGTGCACCCATGCAGAACGGTCTATGATACACGTGCTCCTAACTAAGCTCAAATCAGTCAGTCCAGACGATCAACGAACTGCAGCAGGTGAAATCCGTCTCCTTGCAAAACGTAATGCTGATAACCGTGTAGCCATAGCCGAAGCCGGTGCCATCCCACTCCTTACACACCTACTAACGGCACCAGACTCACGAACCCAAGAACACGCGGTCACCGCCCTTTTAAACCTTTCAATTTGTGAAGATAATAAAGGAAGCATTGTATCCTCTGGGGCGGTCCCTGGGATTGTTCAAGTGTTAAAAAAGGGTAGCATGGAAGCACGTGAAAACGCAGCTGCCACACTTTTCAGCCTCTCGGTTATTGATGAAAACAAAGTCACAATTGGTTCACTTGGAGCAATCCCACCACTTGTATTACTGTTAAGTGAAGGAACTCAAAGAGGGAAAAAAGACGCTGCAACCGCCCTGTTCAATTTATGCATTTATCAAGGTAACAAAGGCCGGGCTGTGAGGGCGGGTGTGATCAACACGTTAATGGAGCTTTTGACTGAGCCACAAGGTGGGATGAAAGATGAGGCGTTAGCCATTCTAGCCATACTCTCAAGCCACCCAGAAGGGAAGGTGGCTATAGGTAAAGCGGATGCAGTTCGGGTTTTGGTGGGATTTATTGGGACCGGATCTCCGAGAAATAAAGAGAATGCAGCTGCGGTTTTGGTTCATCTCTGTTCTGGCGATAATAAGTATTTAGTGGAAGCTCAAGAACTTGGAGTGATGGGGGTACTTGTTGATTTGCTACATCATGGTACCGATAGGGGGAAAAGAAAGGCAGCGCAGTTGCTGGAGAAGATAACCCGATACACAGAGCAACATAAGTTATCTCAAACTTTATCTCAAGCAATTGCAGAAACCGAATAACAGATTGGTTTATTCGGTTATTGTGTTAAGGAGGTAAAGCTTTTGTTTCATTGATATTGATATTGGTATTGGTATCCTTTTCAATGTTTTTTTCCATTGAAATGTAGAAGAGGGGAAAGGTGGAAGATCACCATCCCCACCCCTTGGTTTTTCATCTTTTTTTTTTTTCTAAATATTTTATTCTCTTCTGTTATGAGGATCATTACTGCAAACAAATACAAGATAGAGATGGTAAAAAGATGTGATCTGACTGTTATTATCCTCACTTTTAATGGAAGGGTATTTATTGTCTTGTATTTTAGATCCTGGAAATTGAATGCTAATTGCTTCATTTTTAGATCTTCTCCTCTTGTTCTGTTGTCTTTATGGTGATCCATTGATTTCCCAGCCCTTCTGTAGCTCAAGCAGAGCACACTACCCCCACGGCTTCATTTTACACTAATTCATCTTCCACGACTTCTTATTACCCCTGTAACACTCACGACAATGATCTCACGGGACACTGATTCATTCTTTAACCACTTTTAAAGAATGTTTGGGATGTGTCTTTGACATGACTACTCCTAAAGGCTTGAACCTGCTTAAGATGACACTTATCATAAACTCAGCCTGCGGGTGTTAAGTCTAGCTATTCTGTTCTGCTTATGATCATGGATCACAAGTTTCATACTTTCATCCTGTTAGGGACTTTAACACTTTGTTCCCGATTTTATTTTTTAAGAGAAGAGAAGGGAAGTGGAAGGAAACAAAAAAGTAGTTGTGTTCCAGAGTTTTTTTTAAATGATGGAAGTGAAAGGAAAATAAAAAAGTGTGTTCCCGAGTTTACTTAAGGAGGGAAGTGGAAGGAAGTGAATGGGAATTTAAGGCTAAAATCAATCTTTCCAAATTGGAAAGAAGTGGAAGGAAGGGAAGGGAAGGGGAAGAAGGGAAGAAAAAAGAAAGGAAGAGAAGAGAAATGAATGACTTCTCTTCACTTCTTTCCTTTAATGAATCTCGGGAACATAGCGTAACTCTATAACAGGGACGCCCTGCACTTCTGGCCATACTACAAAGTCCATTAAAACATGAAACTTTGAGCTAACAACCGAAGGTTCATGATTATGGTTTTTAGTTGGGATTTAGGTTTGAGAAGAAATTAAATCAAAGGTTGTTATTCGGTAGAATTTGCCTTTACTAGCAAGTTAAGTGAAAATGCTCGTCTAGTGGCCTTGATGGTGGCTCCTTTTAAAATCTTTGCAAGTATAAGTTGATATATAATATTTATGAGTAAATGATTGATGTTGACAAAAAGTAAAGTCAATATGAGTCTAAATGGTGTCTAAGAGATGATTATGGCCACCACAACCACAAACGGAGATAAGGCGGTGATTGCTGAACTTCATACATGAATATTAGTAGCGTGTGATTGATACTCAAGGCGTAATTAAGATAACAAATGTGATTTTAGTAGCGTGTGATTTTACAATTAGAAGGATTTTACAATTAGCGTGTGATTGATACTCAAGGCGTAATTAAGATACATGAATATTAGTAGCGTGTGATTTTACAGTTAGAAGGATTTTAACTAGAGGGTTGGGTAACCGATTTAGCGTTTAACATAAGTCATGTTTTATGACTTGATAATGGTTTAGTAATTGTGGTAGACGTTGAGGAATAAGTAGTTTTTTTTAATAATAAGGTATTATAAGAATGAGTTTACTAATTACTATTGAGAGTAAAAAACGTTTAGAGCCATAACTTCAAGTTAGAATGTATGAATGAAGGGCCCATCCACATGTTATCTTGATTACTAAAGCGAGAAAAGGGACACCTTGAAAAAAGGTTTTCAGGTCCTATTACAGTATTATTCGGACTTGTGACATCCCTACCTCAGAAATCTACATGCATTAATGCAGTATATATATACGGGTTTGCGGCCCAACTTGTTTAAACTTTCAAGCTTTTTTCTATTATATAGACGAGGCTAAGTGTAACTGTGGTAGACTATGAAGTGGGAATTGCAACTTGATTCCACTAGTTGTAAGAAGTTGTAATGGATGAATGGAGCTATTGACTGATTGAGCTCAACATAATGTCTAAATACGGACAAGGATCAAAGAAATAGTGAGTTTAAATACAATCAACCATCACAACTCTTCCATCTTTAAATCAATATTTGACCTTCACCAGTTAAAACTGTCTATCTTCAAATCTACACTTGTTATTTAAACCAATGTTTCGTCTCTTTGTGTTTGCGAACAATGTTCATGTACTATAACAACTAAATACCAAACTAACATGAACATAATTTTCTGTTCGGAAATTGTCCATGAACAGTTCGCGACAACTTTATACTTTAACAAACAAACAATGACAAACTTCGTTGTTTATGTTACACTATACGCAACATCCCTCATTGACCATTTAAATTTCAATTTATGTTAAAACTTGGCAAACTTCTTATTTTTTGTTATAATTATGTTTATGGAATTATGTCAACCATGTTAAGATGTTTAAGTTGAGTACTTGTGTTACTTTTGGTGCATTTTTTTTACAGTATGTGTTCGTGTTCATTTATGATCGTGAACATTTGTTAATTTTGTTTACTTTTGGTAATGTTTGTGAACAGTTCATGAACACGTTCGTTTCT
This sequence comes from Tagetes erecta, assembly GCA_030867185.1. Lineage (NCBI taxonomy): Eukaryota > Viridiplantae > Streptophyta > Magnoliopsida > Asterales > Asteraceae > Tagetes > Tagetes erecta. The sequence goes on from CM061494.1 coordinate 14,333,131, forward strand.
TTAATGAACGGACACACAAGAAATCTCGTTCGGTAAGCGTTCGTGAACTGTTCATGAACAAGTTTATTTCGTAACAAACGAACACAGACAAGGCCCGTTCGTGTTCGTTGGGTTTGTTTACAACCACTAACTATTTTGGACTATAAAATCATTTAAAAATGAGTAATTATGCATATTTAATTAAAATATATATAAAAAAGTTTAAAGTTCCCAGCCCCTGACGAGATCAGGCCCTAGGCGATCGCTTGCCTTGCCCCTTATAAGTGTGGCCTTGGTAGTGAGGTGTTAGATGGTTTGAAGTGGTTATATCCTTAGATATGATGCAAATATTTCTCGAAACCGGGAGTCGTCAGATTATCATTATGATTCTCGCCTAAGTAGTCATCTTTTCATCTAAAGTTTTCTCTTAGCTCATTTCCAGCTTAGTTGTCCTTAGTTAAAGTAAATGAAGTTTAAATTTCATTCCTAGGTTAAAATTAGCTAATTTTTCTTTTATTTTGTTAATTTAGTTATTAAAACTAAAAATAAAAAAATCACATTGATTAGGAGACGACTAGGATCCATTATTGAAGGTAGTCAAAAATCAAATCATGTGCCATAGGTGATTATACATGATTGGCACACTTATGTATTGGTGAGCTTGTTAGGCTTTTCATTTCATAAATTTTATAACTTGACTTACGATTTGTTTAACATTTTCATATATACCATGGTTCACATCAAGTTTTTGTCGGCCTTTTTCCCTTATGATTCTTTCTATCCGTTCTATCTTATTGTTTACTGTTTGTATTCGTAACAAATGGGTGCAAAAATTTATCCTTTTATTCGTAACAAATGGGTACAAAAAACAAAAATGGAAAGACTGGTGTGTTAAAGACGCTCCATCATCAATGACAAAGATATCAAAACTTACTTTTATGTGCGGATAAAAACAGATCTCTTTTCAAATCCATCAAGTGAAGAGAATGGTGTAATTTTTCTTTTTAATTGTTTGTATTTTGTGTTAGTTTCTGGCTAGCTTGTTTTTAGATGAAAGTTTGTGATAAAAAAAAGCTAAAGCCAAACAAAATACTCGAGCAACTAATGGATCATCGATACACTTTAATCACTAATCGTAAAATCTAGAAGAATTTGAGATCATTAGTTCGAATCACTAAAATTAGTAAATCAAATGCCCAACTCGTCATTTTAATGGAGATATGCATTTATATAGAGATTTAGTAAAACATGCGTGCATTCGTTTAGATAAATCTCTTGAGCGGCAAATCTTTATATAAATATGTATCTCCATAAAATGATGTATCTACCTGGTTTCGGTAGGTATGGTTAGAGGTGCATAAATCGGTTTTTTTTAAGAACCGGTTCCGGTTCTTGTTGACGTAGAGGTGCACAAAATAATCGGAACCGATCCAATAACCAAAAACCGATTCTTAGAAGAACCGCTTCTACAGTAATCGAACCGAACCGTAGGTTCTAAATAAGTTATAATGTTTTTTTTCCAAATTCCCGGTTCAAAAGAACCGGAATTGGTTCCTGCAAAAATAGGTTCTTGGAAAAACAAGTTTTTGAAAAAACCGATATGTTTTAATGTTATTACTTATTTAATATTTGAAAAAGGGTTATTGGATTTAAACACCCCCAACTATTGGTCATTGGCCGTTGTCACCTCCAAGTGTCACCTCCAACTATTACTTTGACATGTTACATTGCAAGGTACGAGGCATTATACTACACCAGAACGTGCATGAGATAATCAATAACGTAACGCATGTAACGAAGTCACAAATATGACACGACATATGCACCAACTAAAACCCGGTCGTCGCATCACGTGACACATGTCAATTCTTAGTTAAATATAGATAAATAATGGGTTATTGCCTTATTGGATTTAAACACCCTTAACTATTGATCATTGGCCGCCATCACCGTGCCACGTAAGCAGAGATAGGACATGTCACCGTGCCACATCAGCAAAACTTAACGGCGTTAGTGATTTGGTTAACTTTTGGTGATACGGACACCAAAGTATTTAGTTGGGAGTGTTATTGGCCAAAGTGATACTTGGAGGTGACAACGGCCAATGACCAATAGTTGAGGGTGTTTAAATCCAATAACCCTTTGAAAAACTATGTATAATCTTACTACTTATTTAGGCTAATTTTTTTTCGGCAAATTGGCCAAAAATAATCCCAACTAACACTCATTGGCCGAAAATAATCCCAACTCAGTTTATTCCCTCCAGTGGTCCCAAATCCAACTTTTTTGGCCTACAGTGGTCCGCCGTTAAGTGCACTTAACGGCCGTTAACTTTTTTTCTATTTTTTTCGAATTTTAAACCGATATTTTAGGGATTTTGATCGGGAGGAGAATACGAGTCTGTTGATGTAAACCTAACTTCCAATTGTTGCTCTAAATGGTTTAATTTTGATATCCGGTTAAAGCACCGTTAGGTTTTAAACACCCGATTGAAGACCGTTTTGTCGTTTGGAACACCAGTTCGAAGTAAGGTTTACATCAATTGAATCGTATACTCCTCCCGATCAATTTCCATAAAACCTTGTTTTGAATTTCGAAAAAAATCAAAAAAAAGTTAACGGCCGTTAAGTGCACTTAACGGCGGACCATTGGAGGCCAAAAAAGTTGGATTTGGGACCACTGGAGGGAATAAACTGAGTTGGGATTATTCTCGGCCAATAGGTGTTAGTTGGGATTATTTTTAGCCAATTTGCCTTTTTTTTCTGACCATAACTTTATAATGGCATACTGACATACGCATAGACATAGACACATAGTGATAGTGTGATGCAAATTAAACAATTATACAATCCGATATTATGATGTAGTTATGTGCAAATAAATGAACAATCTTAATTCAATTAGAGTTGGACTTGGATTTTGTGTAAGTGAAAGTTCAATCGAAAAAGCCACTTTTTACTTTTTTGTGTAAATGAAAGCCGTGTTTTTTTACTCTAAATGAAAGACCAATAGAGATTGTAGAATTGCAGCAACCTAGCGTTACAGCCCAGCCAATAGAAAAAACTGATTTTTTAGGAATTGGAACCAGTTTAACAAGAACCAGAACCAGAACCAGTCACATAGGTTCTAGCTAGTTTTTTCAACAAAAAACGGTTCTAGAACCAAACCAGTTTTTACCCGAACCGGTGTTCATACTACGAACAACAACCGAAATGCGCACCTCTATGGTTAGAAACATGTTGGCATGATCAAGAATTAAAATAGTAAGAGTGAGTCCGAAACACAAATGATAAATGTGGGTAATTGTGGCCCAGATCAAAAGTGACATGTGCACCGGCCTCACAAAGAGCAATTAAACGACATCAATGCATTACGGCAATTCTTAGATCTCTCAATTCGTTTGTAAATATGTTTTGAAACTTGATTAAGGTTTAATATTCAAACCAAACTATATTAGCGTTTCGGATGATTGTCGATCACAAGATCGAAAAGACTTCATTAACCGTTGGCGTTGACAAATATTGATAATAAAATTAAAAAAAAAGTGTTGATAACAGTATTTTAGAGGTAATGAATTATAAAGAGTTGATAACAACTTCGATTTAAAAAAAATGTTATGAGAGCCTCACAATTCATTTTACTATGCAAGAAATTGTTACAATAATTTTGTCTTAATTTGTTTATATAAATTTTGACAAAACTATACATTATTCTAATTATTGAAATGACTTTTGTTTAAAAATAATGACTTCTTATTTACCATTATATTCGTAAATGTTTAAACACAACTGTTTCATTATAAGGGTGGTGGGAGTGGGTTCTTTTGAACCCACACTACCCTCACAACCCACCAATAATAATCCTCCAACTCACAACTACCCTCACACTACCCTCACACATTTTTTTTGGTGGGTGTCAATACCCTCATACCCTCACTTTTTTTTTTTAAATTTTTTATTTTAATAACTTTAAACTAACAATTAAAAATATATAATAAAAACCATTCATTAAATAAAAAAAACTAAAAAATTACATAATTAAAGAAGATTTAAATAAATAACTAGTCTTCGTCTTCGTCTTCGTCTTCATCCTCGTCCTCGTCCTCGGTAGTATCCAAGTAGTCAAGATCTAGAGTTGCAAGATGTTCGGTTAGATCATATCGAAGTCGGTGATGTATCTCGGAATCATGCAACTCCTCAAGTGCATCATCATCCTCAACTGGTTGCACCGGAGGATCTCGTATGTACACTGGCGATATAGCATTTCCATCATCTTTTAGTATCATGTTGTGCAATATCATGCACGTGTACACCAACTTTCTAATCTTGTCTATACTCATTGCACGTAGGGGGCGTTTAAGAATACCCCATTTAGACTTCAAAATCCCGAAACCTCGCTCGACGTCTTTTCTGGCCGACTCTTGCACTTTCTTAAATCTTTTATCTTTTGGATCGGTTGGGTATGGAGTCGCTTTCACAAACACGGACCAAGTTGGGTATATACCGTCTGTTAGATAGTACCCGCGTTTGTATAGTCTTCCATGCACATACATCGGACACTTTGGCGCAGTCCCATTTTGCTCCGGGAGAAATAGTGGAGATTGGTTGAGAACGTTAATGTCATTGTTGGACCCGGGGGTACCGCAGTAAGCATGCCACCACCATGTATCTTGTGAAGCCACCGCTTCGCACATGACCGTGGGGTACTGGTGATCACCTCTCATATATTGTCCCCGCAAGCTGGTTGGGCAACTTCTCCAAACAAAATGTGTACAATCGATGCTACCGAGCATCCCGGGGAGGTGGTGTTTTTCTTCGTGGGCTTGGTATAAAAGTGCAATGTCATGGCTAGTGGCACGTCGTAAAAATTCGGTACGATATAAATAAATTATAGAATCACAAAAATATTCTAAACTTTCGCGTGAAACTCTAGCTGACATGCATAAATATTCATCATATTCATCGGGCGCATTACCCGTTGCAAGTTGTTTGATCGCGGACGTGACTTTTTGTAGCGCCGTGAAACTCTTTTTTTTCCTCCCGTCCAAACCTTCTTGAAAATATTCATTTGTTGCTTCAACGTCTTGTACAATTTTTAAAAACAAGCGTTTCGACATACGAAACCTCGTGCGAAACGTGTTCTCCGAGTACTTCGGGTTAGCATTAAAATAGTCCGCCATTAGAGTTCTTTGTCCTTCTTCACGATCTCGTTCAATGTAATTTCGTGAAGAGGTTGCCGTGTCGTCTTCTTCAGCATGATCCAACACCATACGCAAACTACTATCATCGGAGAAAAATAGTTTGTTATCCGACGAGCTGGATGTGTAAACTAATTTCTTTCGATGCATTTTTTTAGAATGAAAAATATATAGTAGAAAGATAGTTGTGTAGAAAGATAGTTGTGTAGAAAGATTATTGTGTAGAAAGATAGTTGTGATTGAGTATGTTAATGTAAATGTATATATATAGTATATATAGGTTTGAAATAAAAAAAAAAAAAAAAAGGCAAAGAGCCGTTTGAGGTGGGCCAGACCAAAAAAAAGAGACGTTGTGGCAACGGGTACCGGTGCCCGTGGACCCCTACCCGCAGCCCTACCCGTGGGGGCGGCGGCGGTGTTACCGCGCGGGTACGGGCTACCCGCATGGGTACCCGCACTCCACACCCACCACCCTAATAGGAGAAAGAAATGAAAGACATTTAATAGGAGAGGCCGTAAAACCACAAAAGTCGACATTACTATTTTAATTAATAAGGTTATTTTTAAGGTCTATATATATTTATACCTGCTTCGAAATCTATGGACCAAGGCACAAAGCTCACAATCTCACAATCTCACATGCTCTTGAGTTGATACGCTTTGTTAGTAACCATCATTTTGTCTTTTAAGCCGGCATTAGTTAGTTAATTCGTTGAGTAGTTGGTGTATATCGGTACAGATCGAAAGTGTTATCATCTATTTGCAAATTGTGATTTGTGGGATTTTCACCAAGTGTTTACAGCCGTAAATGAACCGAACATTCATGAACAGTACTTTATAAATTGTTCAGTGGAAAATTCGTTTATGTTCGTTTATTTAACTAAATGAACGAACATGAACAAATTTTTTGTTGATTTACTTAAATGAGTGAACTTTAATACTTGTTTTCTTTGTTCGTTCATTTATATTCGTGAGCATTCGTTTATGTTCAATCATTTGTGTGCGTTTGATCATTTTCATTTATGTTTATTCATTTATGTTCATTGATTTATGTGTTTTCGTTCACATACTGGAACAATATTTCATTTACATTTTAAAACTATATTTCATATACATATTAAAATAGAATTTCATATGCATATTATGCTGTTTTAGATTTTGATTCATAGTTACATTTCATCACAAATTTAATTAGTAGGTGTGATTTGGATAAATTATATTAGAGTTGTTTGTTTGTGTTCGTTTAATTACCTTTTTAATGAATAATCAAACTATTATGAATGAACAGGAATATTTCCGTTTTTTATTTGGATGAACAAACAAGAACGGAAAATCGTGTTCCATTATTTATTTGTGTTTGGTTAAAACTAAACAAACAAACATGTTGTCTATGTTTGTGTTTGTTCGATTCGTTTACAGGTATACGTGTTTACAATGAGTACTTACATTCATAATAACATTTACTAGTTACTTCGACGCATGTATATATTACAAATTTCATCGTTGAACGTATATATTTATATGATACGTGTGACGCGTAATCTATATAGCAACGTGATGATATGCGTTGACTCGTAATCTATATAGCAAAGCAAGATGAAATAGAAGGTGGTGTCAAATGCTTTGGCATAGAGGAACGTCACTTAAGCAACCTTATGACGGTAACCGGTGGCGAAGTTTGAAGTTTTATGCAGAGGGTTCGAAAGTCTCCAGACTCGAAAATTTTGTCCTATCACCATGTTTGGGTTATAAGTTTGGGTCGGGTATTCGATACGGGTCGGGTCAAACATTAAAAACTCTAAATATCTAATAATATTCGTTCATTCAAACAAAGTTTCCTTACACATAAAAAAATGGACAATAATTTAACAAACACTCGTTTTAATATATGTTATATAATGTGTAACATCCCAGTGTAATATCATGGTGCGGTTACACTGGGATGTTACATAATGTGTATAAATGAGAGATCAACTCTTAAAGTTACATTTAAGCCTCCAAACTATTGCATCTTCTCCCATATAGGTGTGGAGACAAAATTTACTCTAAATTATATTGAAGCCTCCAAACCATATTAACTTCTTGTGTTGTCTTTTACTCTGACACCTATCAGCGCGCCCAGTGGACATGAATACAACTCCAAAACCCGAGACGGTTTGCATGAATCAAAAAGTGGTATCTGGTGTGGGTTATGGAGATTTTGTAGGCTTGTTTTGATTGTCCAAACACTAATTAATTTTTTTAAAGGGCCCCAATCCAATATATAATTTAACAAACACTCGTTTTAATATATGTTATATAATGTGTATAAATGAGAGATCAACTCTCAAAGTTACATTTAAGCCTCCAAACTATTGCATCTTCTCCCATATAGGTGTGGAGACAAAATTTACTCTAAGTTATATTTAAGCCTCCAAACCATATTAACTTCTTATGTTGTCTTTTACTCTGACACCTATCAGCACGTCTAGTGGACATGAATACAACTCTAAAACCCGAGACGGTTTGCATGAATCAAAAAGTGGTATCTGGTGTGGGTTATGGAGATTTTGTAGGCTTGTTTTGATTGTCCAAACACTAATTAATTTTTTTAAAGGGGCTCAATCCAATATATATATATATATATATTTAATTACGAAATCAAATAACCGATACATACTTTTGATATAAAAAAAACAGCAGGGGCCGGACACCCCTGGGTACTAGTAAGTTGTGCCCCTGGGTAACACTCCAAGTGATTAGATTTCAAAGCCATAGAAGTTGATGGATGGTATTTTAATGTGATAGAGATAATTTTTTAAACGTTAACAGACAAATTATCAGAATAAATTTATTGATCATGTACATGTATATATCTCTCGATCATATAATTTTACAATTCCGTCCAGCAAGCGCGAAGATAGGTTAATTAACACAATTGACAAGTCGTCATAACGTCGACATTGTACGTTTACTCTAAGATCGTTTAAATCAAGATTAATTACTTGATGAAGTGTTTTAGTTAACTAATGCAAATTAAAAAGCCTGGAATATAATATGCGCGCCCGGCCACATACAAGTAGCTAATAGTTAAGGTTAATTGTGTTTTTAACATGAATTAAGAATATAAATAATATTTTGAAGTGTCATGACTAATAAACAAAAGCAAGAAACTGAGAAATAGAACCCAAAGGATCTTACTTTCACGTGAGTCGAGAAATTCTTACACGATCTAAATCTAGTTAAAAACATGTTAAACCACACATACAGTTAAGTTGGATCAAATAAACCAAACCACTTCATGTTTTTCCGAGCCACACACAACCAGCTGCATGCCATTCACCCACCTTCAATTCTCTTTTCATCATCATCTCTCTCTAACTACTTAATTTCTCTCTCTATATATCATCCAATAATCTTTAGGGTTTTCTATTAAGAAAATTTAATTTATAAAAAACTATTTTTTTTAACAGTAACACCTTTATTTTAAAGAAGAAATATATTATACGTTGTTCATCTCAGGATTTGAACTCAAAACATAATGCTTTCAACACAAAGTATGTTAGCAATGAGCCACTAATCCCATGAGCTAAGGAACTAATATACTTATATTCGAAATGACATACGTACATTACAAATCAAGTTAAGCTAACTCATTTGACAAGATTAGGTAAACCACAACGCAACTTGATAGATGCCACTAGTAATACCGCGAGCTAGTATTATCATTTGAACTTGAGTCGACCCCTTCTAAAGAGGAATCGAATCATGATTATGATTATGTTTCGTTCGGAAGCTAGCTAACATGATTCAAAGTTGAGACCTCTTATGTTATGATATGATATTTACTAGGAATTAATCTGGTATTTAGCATTGTAGCATGGTGTGATTGTTGATTGGGTATATAATGCTTTATTGGGGAAGAGGTGTGTTGTTGGTCCTTTCTATAAAGCAAAAATCTAAGTTTGTCAGATTGTTTTCTTTTGAGACTGCAAAAATCACACTTTGATAATAAATTTCTTTTCTTTATATATATTGTGAAAGATCACCCTTCACTTTAACTTTGGTAATTATGCTTGTGAAAGATTTGCTATCAATATGAACACTAGCTCTTTTACTTTTTCTAACACATGTGTATATATATAAGATGCCAACATCTCAACATCATATATGTATATATATATATAGTTTTTACTTCATTATCACTCATCATTAACCTATTTATCTCTTATAAACATATGTGGAAACTCACAAAAGTTGAAATATATATTTAATATATGTTTTATGGTATATATAACTAAATCCTTTTAAGGAGCTAGCTAGCTAGTTAATTTGTTTTAACAGAATAAAAACCCTTGGCATTGTCTAGTTTTGCAAAACTGCTCTGGAAACAAAGATCATCAGTAAAATAGAAGTGGAAGAACTTGAAACAAAAACCCTAATATTGTCAATGTAGATTGAAGAATTCGAACAAGACGAAGGAGAAAGCTTAAATCGATCGATCAGCCGATCAATGTGAATGATAAACCATAATCAAGAGATATAGTAGCACACTTACACACACATCATCAGTAAAACACTTCAAATACAAGCAAACTCGCATAGAAATTAATAGAATTAACCAGCAACACATATACTACTAACACATAATTAAAACTTAACATAATGTATACCTACCCGTGGTTCCATTCGATCTCCTGCAAGTTCTTCAATTCAGCGCGCGATGAGATCATGTCGAATCTTAACAAACCAGACATATGACACTCGATTGATCATCTAGGGTTTGATAAAAAAAACACAAGTTAAATAACTTTGATAACATGCAACATTCAACTAATCATTGATTAGTTAGTTATAGGAAATGTGTAGTTGAAGTTGAAATGTTGACACCAGGAAATTGATCAGGCCAAGAATTTGCACTCCATGATTGTTGATTTGTGTTTCCTAACATACCCAAAAACTGCCTTGGTAGATTTAGCCCTCGGTTTTCTTCTTGCTTCACCGAGGGGTCATGATCGCTATGAGGGTTGTTATCGATCCCTGATTTGTGTTCTAATCTAATGTCTCCTCCAACCAGCGAAGGCGTTGAAGCTGGATCAACAACTTCAACGCCTTCACTCTGATAGTTAAATAGATTATTTGTGTTGTTTGGAACTTCAAATCCAGGCAAGAAAGGTAGCCTCCAATTCTCTCCACTTCCAATAGATAAAATGTTGTTAAAGTTATTATTACCATTTCCCATTTGAAAATTTGGCATTTGATCACTTTGGGGCTGAAATGCTCCAAGATTTGAGCTAAGGTTCCCACCAAAACCTCCAAATTGGCTAAGAGAGCTCATAAATGGTAAGTGAAGTGAAGGTGGACGTGAAAGATGAGTGTTTGTAACATTCTCTGAGCTACTTCTTGGAGGACTTACACTTACTGATTTCGGGCCCGATTGTCGTGGAGATTTCGAGCCTCGAGCTTTGCTGCTTCGTTTGTTTCTTCTACAACCACCCCCGACCGGGACGTTTCTTAACGCTCCACCTCTAGTCCAGTAACGTCTGCACGTCTTGCAAAAGTGGCGCGGTTGTGTGAGGTTATAGTTGTTGAAGTAGCAAAACTTTGTGTTGGTTGAATCACATCGTGGACAGTTTAGACCGGGCTCTGGTAACGGGATCTTAGCTAACCTAGCTCGATCCACCATAGATCCCGGTCTAATAGTTCCTTCTCCACCTCCAACACCGCCTCCACCACCTGGGTGTGGAGGCGGAGGAGGAGGTGGAAGATTAGGGTTTTCACCAACGCTACTTGTACCAGCAACGCCGCCAGTTCCTTGATGATTTGATTGATGCAGCTGAAAAGAAGAAGATAAAACACAAAGAAAGCATAGAAAGACATGAGATGAAGATTAAAGATGATTATGGTATATTCAAGAAGAGATTTGAAGAGGAATATCATCTTTTTTACATAAAGCTTAATTTTGCTTTCACTTTGATTGGATGATGAATTAAGCAACCAAATCAATATGAAAGAAGTGATGAAGATCATACCTGATGATGCCAATTGTGGTGATCAAGATAGGGTGGAACAGATGAAAAAACCATGATTTATAAAACTTGAGCTTTCTTTTTCTCTTTTAGAAAGTTTTCAAGGGTTTTTTTGGAAACATATGAGAGTGGGGAATCAAAAACAAGAGAATAAAACACGGAGAAAGAAGAGATTAATGGGAAGGAGAGGAGGTGGAGGATAAAAAGAAGAGGCTTTTTCTTTTTCTTCACATCCTCTATTAACTTAATTATTAGACCCGTCAAAACCCTGCTAACGTACAATAAAACTAGCTAATTAAACCAACGTATCAATAGGCACCCATGCTTATAATATGTACAACGCTAGCAACATGACCATAAATCGCAGCTAGCTTCCATTGAACGTGCATACGTCAAGAGGTTATGACAAGAAATAACAAAAACTTGATTATGGTTACGACAAGAAATCACAGAACATGATTACAACCCGAGACCTCTATTGCAGTTGTACTCGTGCATGTTTACTCGTGCAGTTACTTACCACCACACCACATCACACCTTAAATGATTGGCTTTTGTTTTTGTATAATTAATTTTCTTTTTTAGTTTAAATAAATTTGTTCACATTATTCTTGAATCTTTCTTTTTGTATTTATTATTATAATTAGGGTTTTTGGAGAGTGAGTGGAGCTAGGAAGTTTCTTAGCCTTTAAGCTTTCTCAGAGTGACAACTCTGTGACACACTCCATGTTAGTGCTCGGGTAAAAAAGAGATCTTGACCCCTCCATGCACATATACATACACACACACTATATATATATGTATCTATATGTTCATGCATGAAAAAGATAAAACCACACATATATATATATATATATATAATAAAATATATTAAAGAAAGTACGTGTGTGTGAGATGGAAATGATTAATATATATATGTGCATGTAAAAGTGTGTGCATATGTGTGTGTGAGATATCACTGTCTACTATGCAATATAAGGTGTGATGATAGTGGTGGGATCAAATCTGTTATGTAATTATTCATAAACTGCAAAATCTAAACAATGCCACCATAGGTTTTCATCCATGCCAAGTAATCAACAGTACCAGTAGCTAGTATACTCCTTTTATATACTAGTTTGATATAGAAAATTAAAAAAAAGATGTTATTAAATGCATGTTAACATGTACTATAAACCCATACAATTATGTTAGTAGTAGAATTGGCTAGTGCATGCATGTAAAATAAAGTTTAATTTGCTATAAAATTTAAAAGGTTTTAATTTACTTGCTTCATCTTTGTAAACTTAATTAATGGTAGCATAATAGATGTGTAAAATAACTCTAATAATGGTTAAAGTATTTAATTTAAACTAAAATAATAATCATAATATGTAGTTCAATGTGTGAGAACTATACATAAATTAGTTTGATACTATGCAATTGCGGAGCTAGTTTAAAATATCAGTGATGTCTCTCAAAAAAATTTGCCCTAAATTTTTTTACGTACAATTATAAAAAATGTCACATTCTTGAATATATATCATTAGCAATATTTAGACTATTTAATTAACATCATCATTAACTTTTTGCATTTTAAAAAAATGCCAACAAGAATCTTTTATGATTGTTTAAAGGTATCATTTTAATTGCATGTTTATGTGTATCTTAAACATAAAACAAGAAAATACATCAAATTTACATTACATAAGAAAAGTTGAACCATAGCTCACGCTACGACTCGAGCCGGCCTTGTTATGTCCGCCCATGATACTATGCAATATATGTTTTTTTTTTAAAATATGAGTACCAGAATACGTAATCGAGATACATTCTTTAGGTTCTTCAAGAGGTAAAGTTATAGTAAAATGCTCCTAACAAGAAAGAAACATGAGGTGTGTGATGTGTCCAACTATTTCTCATTGGGGTATAATGAAAATGGCGGTTTTAAGTGGTCCTAATTAGGGGAAGGAAAGGTGTCATTTCGCATTTTAAACTATATTTTGTTTTTTCTTTTTTTATTTAATACTAGATTAGGTTTAATACTAGATTAGTACCCGTGTATTACACGAGATTTTGATTTTATATGTTTTAATTAAATTTATTTATAACATATTTTTATTAAATCGGTTTGGATATTTACAAATATTTTACTAACAAAAATCATATATTAAAATAAAGGGCATGATTTAAAATAATTGATTATTTTTTCTCTTTGAATATATCATATTAGAAGATAATTTATAATAATTGGTAAATTGTTTATTTTAGCATATTGGGTTATGAGATAATTAATGATATTTGGTAAATATTTTATTTGAACATATCAGATTAAGGGATAAATCATGATAATTGATAATTTTTTTGTTTGAACATATCGAGTTAATAGATAATTCATGATAATTGATATTTTTTTAACATATCGGGTTATTTTGAATGTGGAGCATACCATGACCCGCTTTCAAATCCTACATCGAATTAAATAAGAGCATAACACCTAAGCAAATTCCTATGTAGAGTAGTTAAATTGTTGACACGTGAATAAGTTACTCAATTATTAGAATATGTAGATTCCGTCTTTTTTCCGGAACTAATAGAACTTTCAGGAATATTAATTTCGCGATCAATCATTCACTTCTTTCATATATCAGTTTTTTCTAAATCATTTCCTTCCTAAGTTATATTTTATTCTTTAATTAAAATTTGACTACATATGAATACAGAATAATGTGTAATATATGTAACTAAATATTTAATCTAAGGTTTAGTAATTTTATTGAACTCCTCTTGTGTATCATATGATTATTAACCTAGTAAGATATAATCCATGGTATAATACTTAGCAAGTTAGCATAACAAATTAACAATAGTTATCCAGAAATAAACGAATGTTCACAAACACAAAAATAAACCAACGTGGACCTTTTTCATATTCGCTTGTTTATCATAACGAACAAAATTTCTTGTTCGTGTTTGTTAGTTTATTTACCAAACGGATATAAACGAACTTCTCGTCGAACTGTTTACGAATGGTTCACCGAGCGTTTGGTTCGTTTACAGCTATAATGAAAACATATGTATTATACACAATAAAATTTTGGGAATGTTAAAATACAAATGACAATACGGTTTAAAGTGTGAAGTGATCTTGGCCGTTAATCATTTGCTCCTGCGACGCAGATCGGCTGCGTAACATTTTCAATGTGTTTCTTGCGTGATAATTCAAAGCATGCGTATTAATTCCATCACTGTGTAATAATTGTCACGCAAATACTTCACGATCAATTACTTCTTGCGTAAAAATTGCATCCTTGATTTTCTTCTTATTACATGAAAATTTCATCCTTACACAATTTATATTTAAAACTTTCTCTAAAAATGTGATACATAAGTGGAGTTTTGATAAGATGAGATTTTAAAAAATGTTTCATACACTATGGAAGTATCGGGGATTCGGGGTTAAAGTGGTTGTTTGGCCTCCTAAGCAACAACATAATAATTACTGACTTGCCTATATACTTGAAAAACAAGACTACGTTCATGACTTTATCAATTTAAAGGTAATAAAGTTATAAATTTTATGGTATAATGAGTTTCAAAATAAAGTGCATGGGAAGATGATGGTGATTATGCCGGCTATGATATGGTATTTATAGTTGGAAATGAATGCTTAATCTTTAAATCCTCAGTTGTGTTAGTAGAAAATATAATGGATAAGATTATTATTAACTTATTTCTTTGGTTAAAGTATAGGGTGAACTTTAGAGATATAGTGTGGTAAAATTGGTTTTAGAAACCATTACAATAAGTGAGCTGTATTTTTGGTTGTTTGCATTAGTCTTAGTGTCTTGTTAGGGGCCGTTATTTTCTTTTTTAATAAAATTCACCGTTAAAAAAAAGTGCTAACTATATATATAAATCATTTGAGGTTAAATAGTTAAGTTGAGTTGGTACATATATCAATAAAACAAACCGGAACATTTCCAACGCAAGAAATCATTTTTTCATACACTTCTCTGGCGTCACCATGATGGAATATCCCCAAACCCATGAAAATTAATCGCATACTCATTTCAAACCCGTACTAATTCCAAACCCAAATATACCAGTCTAATGACTCATCTCAAATGCTTCGTGTTTGAGTTCTCTTTAAGCTTGATGCATTGTATGTACAATACTGATGCGTCGAAATTCTTAATAATAGCGCATATAACTCCAACGTCCGTTAAATGTAAACGTAAGTCGTGTATAACTCTTGCATCTAAAACATGTGTGTTGTATGCCATTGCACAATTATACACGTGTCTATTTTAAAATATATACAAATTAGAACCCCAAAATCCATAAACTAGGTTTCAATCACTTCAAACCAAGAAGAATTGAATGCCTTTAACGAACTTGTCTAATTCCTCTCTCTTCCTTTTTCTTTTTCGCTTCTTTTCTTGGTTACAACACAAACCCTTTTTCTCGGTTTTATTGCACGGTCAAAAACAGGCATATAATCACTTGCATCATAATACATTTCTACACTAAAATACAAATTTCATAATACAACTTGAGTGCTACAAGTTCAAAATAATCCAAAGCAAATGCATTTTAACTAACTGTCAGCAAATACATACATAAATATATATCTTGGATTTGGTATAACATGATTCTTTCCAAGAGTTTATTCTATCACTTCATTTAGATCCCAATTTTAATTTATTTACTATTTTTGTATTTTATTTGGTTACGTACTTAATTGGTTAGTTAATGAGTGTACTGGTTTGGCAGGCTACCAAATCTTTAACGAAAACTGAGTAGACCGGTTCCAAACTTGCAATATTAAGTAAGCTACCAATATCGATCTTCTGCTATCTATATAATATTTCTAAGTTTTTGAGGGGTTATATTTTGGGGGGAATTTTTTTATAAAAGGAAACTTGGGAGGGAAAACTAAGTAGAGTTTTTCACCATGTATAAGGTGATGGAGATAAATTCTTAAATATAAATATTTATAAATCTATAAACATAATAATTATAAATTTTATATAAATATTATTACTTAACCCGTGTGTATCACACGGGTGTTAAACCTAGTAGAAAAATAATATTGGATTTGTTAATGTTACGTGTATATATCTATCGGTTAGGTTCCAAGATAAAGACTTTGATTGACCTTATTCTCATGGCTAGTCTTAGGCCGAGGCGATGTGAATTCATGAAAATTACTGAAATTAAAGGTATTTTGATCTTTATAAATTCAAAGGTTGTTTTAGTAAATTTCAAAGTCTTTTAAATTATTAAAAGGTAGTTATGTATATACCTAAATTACAAATATCACACCATACGTTTGTTAAATATCAAATAAATAATAATAACAATATAATATAATAAAATAAAACAACTCAATAGATACCCAAGTTTAATAGAGAATTGAAGATATTAATTAAATACCTCCATAAACTGAAAATAAATTTTGTAGTCGATTAAGCTATCAAAACACATATTTTAACCCAAATATACAAATTCTATAGTTTATCTTTATTCTTTTTAGCATATGAACTATCGATCGCTATCATCTCGATCGCTATCATCATTATAAATCATCAAAAACCCATCTAAGCATACTCTCCGAGTGATGGTAGCAGTGGCGTACCCAGGAAATTTTTTCATGGGGGTCGGAAATTTGGTAATAATCGTTTAAGTATCGATATATAATATTTTTTTCAATCCGGTTCAATTCGGTTCGGGTCGAACCGGGTCGGGTTAAATTAAAAAATGACAACAACTAAATTTGATGGGTCAAAATTAAAAAAAGTTTCATTTTACCTCCACTTATATTTAAAAGTAAAAAATTTTCATTCCCTCCACTCAACTAACTTATTTAATGTCTAACCCTAATTTTTATCTATAAATATCAAAACAAATCTCTCTAATCACTTTCATCATCTAAACTCTCTCTCAAACTCTCTCAATCTATTTAAGAATTTCTACAAATTTTCATCTTTCAAACTCTCTCTCAAATTTCATCTTTTTTTAACAAATTTTCAACAACAACTTGTGAGTTTTTTATTCTTTCTTTCATTTTTCTTTCATTTTTATTCCTAAATACTTGAAACATCCTCTATAACTTTACCATGTATTTACCAAGGTAAATAGAGTTTGGTAAATCACCATTTTGAGGTTCGAGTTATGATTGTTTTTCTCAAACTATATAAAATAAATCTTTTATTTTGTTTCTTAAACTTCATATGCCTCCATTATACATCTTTTTTAAGTCACTAATCTACAAATAAGAAGTTAATGAAACCAAACCATGTTTCCAAACAATATTATGTTGGAAAACTTGTGTTATGGTATAAAAATGGTGATGTTGTGAACCTTGGTTCTACAACTAATTTTTCCACCATTCATCACTTCTCACTTGATTACTTAGCAAAAATAGTTAATTTATTTATATATTTTCTTTTTGTACTCATGACCATCCAAATCATCAACTATATTGATGGTTTTGTGCAATGGTGAAACACTTAAGGTTACAATACCATAATGATTGACTATATATGACAATATAAATAAATATATTTTACTATCTTCTAACCATAATATAACCCAATCCATTGTTAAATATTATGTGTCTCATATAGGCTACTAACTGGACATTAAACTGAGTTTTCAAGCCTGTATGGGGGTCGAGGGTTAAATTTTACGGGGGTCGATCGAGAATTTAACATATAAAAACAAAAAACAAAAAATTTCGCAGGGGGAGCGGGCGCCCCCCACCCGACCAAAGTAGGTCCGCCCCTGGATGGTAGTTTTTATTCATATAACTATTCACTGGGTCACGCAACCAGCAACACATCTATGATTTTATGAGGTCAACATAAATGTTGCATAAGAGATCCACATAAAAAATCTTTAAAAAAAGTACGAATATATCCCATTGGTTTCAAAGTGAGATTAATATTAGAGTTAAATGCAAAATGCACATGTGGATTTACACTCAATAACACTTTAAAACTTCGATTGAATATTTAAAGTTTTTACAACCCTAGACTTTTTAAAATAAGTCAATTACACTCTCGATTAGTTTGAATGTCAGTACTTGACCATCTAAAAATTATTAAATTATCTAATTAGCCTCTCTTATTATTTAGCTCTGTATTTTTTTTAAAAAAAAATTCACCTTAATAAAAACCTTAAACCCTCCCATCTTCAAGAACATCCCATTTAGTTAAACAAAAGCTTCAAAATTATAAGTTGAATTAATGTTCCACTAGCCACCCACCACACCCATCAACCTTCTTCCCAGATCGAGCTCAAACACTGCAAAACCAAATCCCATCTACTTCAAATCCACACCAAACTCGTCAAAACAGTCCCCATTCACGACCCACTTGCCTCAGCCGATCGAGCTCATCCGCTTTTGCGTCGTTTCAAATCATCCTCACCGAGACCTGCAATACGCCCTCTTTTGTTAAGTATTCTAATTTTATAAGATCAGATTAAAGGGTTTCCTAGCTAGGCCTAGGGGATATTACAGAAAGTTCGTATGAGAATATGAAAAAGTTGTAAAACATCAAATACAAATTAACCGTATATGTTCTCACGCTTCATCTTGCAACCATATGTATTAGAACATGATTTTCTTCTTCCTAACCATCTATATATCATACTTAAAAGATTTTAAAGCCCTAATTTTTCATCTTGGTCTCACACTTAATCTTGCATCTTGTTCTAATTAATGCATTGAATTGGAGAAACATACGGATGCTCAATGATTTCAGCTAAGACATACGGTTTATTTGTGTTTGTATGATGGTCGATTATATCTCAATTAAGGTTTGTTTGTGTTTGTGTTTGTGTTTGTGTTTGTGTTTCTGTTTGTGTTTTGATTAATAATGGCCGATAGTAAAGTTGAGATTTATAATAGTCAATATGTGAAAGTTAGGATTAATAATGGTCAATAAATGAAAGTTGAGATTAATAAAATCCAATTCCCTGATAATAAAACATGGCAGCTGTCACGTGAATGGGGGTGAGTTTTTGGAGTATGTGGGGGTTTAGGTTTGTGATGGTAGTTTTTAAAAAGTTTAACAAGATGATTCTAACGCTTTCGGAATTAAGTCAATCAGAGTTTTTTTGATCATTTTCTTATAACTTAGTAGATTCAAAAAACTTTTTAGTATAAGTTCACCCTTATCTATATGCATTTTATAGATAATGAAAAACTAATGAAATTAAATGTTTGTTTGTATTTGAAATAGTTTTTAGTCACCTGAAACGATAATCTTACTTTTTTTTACGTACGGGACCCAACCAATGAATTAATCACTGAAAAGTGTAGACATGAATCTATCCAAAAATCATATTCCCACATTATAGCAAGCGAACCACCAACATATCACCCATAAATTATCAAAAAGTTACTACAACAAACAACCAAATCTAATCTGGACTTGCTCGCATCAGTTTTCAGTTGCGCTACGTTCCCATTGTGTCTTGGAATTAATCCATCGGTAATCTGTGAGTAGCATATCGATCATTAATCCGTTGACGCGTACTTTTACATTATTTTTCCTACTAATTTAGGTTTTTTAATGTGTCAGCTATCCGTTAGTGATATCTTATTATCTTATATTCATATTTATTATAGTGTTAATTTTGTTTCAATTGTTAAATCACATTTCCTAGCTGCGCGCTTCAAATCACTTGGGTATGTCCTTCTTTTCTTATCTAGATGTTATTAAAAACTAGGTTTAACACCCGTGTGTTACATACGAGTTAAATAATAATAATATTTATAAAAAAATCGTGATCATTATGTTTAAAAATTTGTAAATGGTTACTATTGAAGAATATTTTTCTTCATCAACTCATGTATGATATTTTATATTTTCCCTCTTAAACTTCTTATTATGGAGATTAAACAAAATCTCCCAAAAGTTGCCCTTAAAACCTTGAATTATTCGATAGATGTCTTTTGTTACTTTCTAAATCAGATTTACTTGAAGCGCGGAAGTTTCTTTGTTACTTTAATATAACGAACGCCAAAATTCGTTTCAAAACTGCTTGAAGCTTAGCTTGTTTCGGTTCAATTTGGAACATAAATTATTTGGGTTCTCAAGAATCCTACGATTAATTAGAGTAATAAACTTCACTCGTCACATGTTGATTTTTTAGAAGTTAATTTAAAATAACTATTTTATCCATCACGTGTCTCTATCTTCTCTTAAATGATAAAACAACTATGTTTATAATTTTAACTATATAGTTAAGGCCAAATAAGTAAATTAAATACTTTTATTATTTTTAAACATAAGTTATTATTTACATTTTTTTATTATTAATTAATACATATAATACATGAGTTTTTAGACTATATATAGCTAGTATGATAATAAACGTGTAACTTTGAAACCTAAAGTGTCATAACAAACATGTAACTTTGAAACCTAAAGTGAGAGAAATAAAAATCATAATCAATTAGAAACTTGACCCTATAATTAGGTTTTTGATGGTGATTTGTGTTAGGGTTTGAAAACTAATTAAAGTGATACAAATAAAAAAATCATAATCAATTAGAAACTTGACCTTAACATGATATACCTACACCCTAACATCTCTATCTCTATTTGTAAATTTATTAAAAGTATTCAAGTGTGATGGTAGAGTAGTGGGGGTGACCACAAAGATTTAGTTGATTTGAATTATTTTATTAAAAAAAAGGAAAAACACAATTCATTCCGATTTTAATCTTTTTCAACTTGTTTGTCTTCATTATGTCGAACCAAAAAACACATTATCCAAAATCCAATCAGGTGGAACAATATATATACATATGTGCATATGAGTCATACACGATGCAAAAGGTTGAAATGGGAATATATCATTCTTGTGGTGAAAAAGCTATGAGGGGTCTCATGGGAGCCATCAAATAATTGAGGGACTAAAATGTAATTATTTATATATATAGAGATAATGAACCACCATTCACCATAGAATTATATCTCAAAGATTCCCTTGGTCGATGATTCTTCCACAAGGACCCCATTGTACATTCTTCTTTTATATTTGTACCAATAAATAAATAAATACAATTTTCTTTTTCCTTTTGCAAAAGGGAATATTTTCTTTCAATGTATTAATTAAAAGATATATATCATGTTGTATAACTTAACTTGGTATATATAAAGAAAGCATCTTAATGAAAAGATAACAAATGTTACATACTTACATCCTAGAATAACAACAACAAACACTCAATTGCATGTTAGATCAATAATCTAAACTCAAGCTCAAAAGTATAAGAGCAAGTTATTTGAAAGAGTTGTTATTGGTATTAAAGGATAGGAGAGGTTATTGTCAATGAATGTAGTTGAAACACATACATGCATAGAGCACGATTTGGTTGGCGACGATTAGATGCCAAAATCCAAAAAGGGGAGATGCATCAAGAGTAGGTGAAATGATAAGGTCGTTGGTTATGACCTAAATGAACGATGATGCACAGACGTTGACTAAAGGCATCTGATGAAAAGAATGTCAGAGGCCGAAAAGACAAAAGCGCGCAAGAGATTGTGAGAATCATTCGTATCAACAGTGAATATGATTTTTTTATATAAAAACTCAAGTAAAATCTAAAGTTAAAACTAGATATAAAGACCAGGCCGCGCGATGCGGCGGCCGGGTCTCGGATATTTGACATCGTTACTTGCGTTGATTAAAAAAGTTTATGTCTCTTATGTTACAGTGTAAGGACATAATGAGTCACATATTAAAAAATGGACATATATGTCAAAATGATGATCAAGTCAAAACTGGAGAGTTAAAGTCGTAAATATGTCAAAATAAAATAAGGGGTCAAAGTCATAAATATGTCAAAGTAGAATAAGAGGTTAAAGTCGTAAATATGTTAAAGTTAAGTTTGGGGTCAAAAGTGTAAAATTGACTAAACTAAAGGACTAAAGTGTAAAATTGAGATGAAGGGCAAGTAAGTAATTTGAAGGTCGGGTGTAACCGACCTTCAAAATTAGAATTTTATACAATATTAATACAACTCGAACTTATACATGCTCATATATAGCACAACTTGTAGTAGTTAGATGTGAAAACAAGAATTATATCACGCGCAAATGAATTCTAATACTTGAGAATTGATACATAAAAATATAAATATAACAAAAGCAGGCATAATCTACAAGGACCCCAATCAAAGGTAAAATCACTTTTCATATAACTTTATCATATTTAACGTAACAAAAAAATTATTCTAATTATTATGAATGGCCCAAGTATGAAGTATACGACTCAAAATTTATATGATACTGAACAATATATACGTATATTATTATTCTGTTATTTTTATAAGTATATTATGTTTGCAAAGGCTTAAAATAAAAAAGTACAAAACAATAACTAAATGTTTTTCATTGTAAACTATTACGTTTTAAAGGATCATATGATATGGATTGGATATGGAATGGACGTTCGATACCTATGCAAGTATTTTGAAATTAATATTTAAAATAGTTATCATTTACTGTAGTGATTTGCACATGAATGCCGGAATTTAATTTGTTGATTAAAATTGTTTTATGGAAATTGTAAAATCATTGTTTATTTCGTTTTGTTTTAAATCGATTAGCAAGAATATAGATGAATGATAATGACAAATAAACTATTAAGTTTCTTATTTAAGCAATTTTTATAAAACGGTTCATTCAAAATTATTTATTAAAAGTTTTTGTTGAAGGAATGAAAATAAAATACAACCAACTAAGAAACTAATATTTTCATATCAATAAAGGAATTAATTAAAATCAAGTTAAATAGAAAACTAATATCTTCATATTCTAGTAATTGAGTTAATTTTTTCATACGTCAGCATTTTAACTACTTCATATAAGATTTTGCTTAGATGTTACATTTTAATTTAATTTGATGTAGGATTTCAAGTCCGGTCATGATATGTTCCATATTTGAAATAACCCGTTATGTTCAAATAAAAATTCACCAAATATCATGATTTAATAACTAACCCGATATGTTCTAATAAAAGTTTTACCAATTATCTTCTAACCCGATATGTTCAAATAAAAATTTTACCAATAGATCATCTTCTTTATTTTAACATAAGATTTTTGCTAAGAAAATATTTGTATATATCCAAACCGATTTAATAGAGGATATATTAAAAATTATTTGATACTTAAATTTAGTTAAAATCTATAAAATAAAATCTGGTGTAATACACGAGTACTAATGTAGTTTTTATAATAATAATAAAGGTTATGTATTTAAAATCCAACTAAATAAAATTATGATATTCAAAATTATTATTTTAGTTGTTTAAAGCATTATATAAATTTGCCATGTGGCAATAAGATAGTCTAAAAATATGTCATGTGACATATTAGATAGCTTTTTATTAGTTGTTAAACCTACTCTTACTCAGAAACGGAAAGAAATCGTAGTTGAACAACTAAGAGAAAATAACATTTGTAAAACACTAACTATGTTAAGACTTGAAAGATGAGGGGGTGAAAGGAAATAATAGATGATTTGTGGAGCTTTAGCCACGTGGATGCATGCTGAACATTGGGAGAAGGTTCGTGCGCTGTTAGAATCTAATTCCCCCTTATCATCTGACATTTTACATATGACTACCTTTTACTTTTTCTTTTTCTCTTTTCTTCACAACTTTTTTTTATTATTATTTCTCATTTAGCTTCATAAAGAATCTTGTTTACTCTTATTTTTTTAGTTTTAATTCCTAAAAGCAAATCACTTTTAGACTATACCTTCTCCCTTTTATTAGTTCTTTGTCTGTTGAGTTAAAACGAAATCAGTTATCAATTTATTTAAATTCACGTAGAATTTACGATAAAATAACAGGTAAATGGACAAAAAACTGTGATATGTGATGATCATATGATGTGAAATTATACTTTTATACACCGGATTGAAGTGATAAAAGATAACATCCATGTAATTAACAATATACTAATGGCATATTATGATCTCTTTTTTTTTTCTTTCAAGCTGAGCTCGTATTTAAACAAAAAGATAAACAAATTGTGTATATGGTTTGTTAGGCTTTGTGATACTAAATCCATGAAATATTCAAATGGCTTAAGAACAACTAGTTATCAAAGTCTTAGATAGGAACCAAAAGGTTCTAAGAACAGTGTTCTTTAATTTAATAATCAACAACCTCCCAAAATAAACCTAGAACCCTAATACTTATACTAAAATAACCACAAACATAATAGAAATAAAATAACTAAATAAAATAAAAGATAAGTCTAATAATTTAGATTCAAATCTCAATCTTCAAGTCTTAGTTCCATATCCTTATCATTTTGACTCAGCTCATAGACCGTTGCACCAACCGCCGTTCTAAAAAAAACTTGAAATTTTGAATGAACACGAACACGCACAAACCTGATAGTCGTGTCACACCTATTACGTCCCCTGACACGACAAATGTATTTGTTTGTTGGATGACTTGTTTGACTCAACATTCTTTTTTACGTGTTCATACTCCAAAATTAAAATTTTCCTAGCGAGTAAAAATATGCCACACAAAATTTCGCTTAAGGCTTAAGCTGTCATAAAACTATGAACCCAGCCTGTTCAAATAAAATGTTTGTGAGTTTGACTCACCGCTGATCCATTTAGACAAAACTCAAATCCATGATTTTCTTATTAAAAAGGCCATTAATTCAGCCCAATAATAGTTTCATCTTGCATGAATATGTGACTAAATCCTGAACTTGGATTGAACCGTGGGCCGGTCCAAAAGAGCAACTAAACAAAGGTCCACGACAAATGAAAATAAAAGAGGTGGTCAGTTGATAGTTTTTTAACTACAGTAGTTTTGTATAGTTATTAAAGATGAATATACGATAGGATTAGTCGAGTTTAATAAATAAAATACTAAATTTATATACTTCCCTATACTCTAAACTACTAAATTGTTTCCTCTACTTTAAAACCAAATTTCAATTATTTACCCACTTTAATTTTATTTAAAAGCATTATATTCACTCTCCAAAGTTTCATATTTTAAATCCTACAACACAGCTTCTCCACAATTTCGTATTGAACTATTCATATTTTAAGTGATGGCAAATCGCAATCGATTTCCCCGGCACATCGTTGTCGTAATCTCAATCCCACACTAGTACTGTGGACACCCGAAAATGAGGAAGCCTTGACAATTTCGTGGATACTAGTTAAGAGCGTCTGAGTCCAGGCAACTGTGTAGATTTCTGGATTATTGTTCGTATATTCCACAACAATCGAGTTGGTGCGCTTGAACTTAGCCATACAATCGACCAATGTGTATCTAAATGGCGTGATAATCGTTCTAAAGCAACTACTTTTAACACTTACTATGATAGAGCTCTTCACAACCAAGTGTTCAATCGAACGCGTGTTGAAATCTTGAGCAAGGCTTTGGCCGATTTTTAGTAAACTACCGGTAAATCTTTCACTTATGTTCCCACATTGAGTATTGTTAGAGAATCAAACCAACTAGATTTAAGACCGGGCCGCGCGTTGCAGCGATCAGGTCACGCAGTCGGGTCTTGCGTATGTGATTTCGTCACATGTGTTGATAAAAAAAAGTCTCATGTCCCGTACGTCACTACGCAAAACCGTATGTGTCACATATTAAAAAGCGATGAAATATCAAAAGTTAGAAGTCAAAACGCTAACAATATTAAAGGCTTTCTATATGTCAAAGTAGAGTAACATATCAAAGTCGAAAACACATCAATGACTAAAATGACAATTAGTAAATGTCGAGGATTAAAACCGTAAATACGTCAAAAGTCGAGGACTAAACCGTAAATACGTTAAAGTAAAAAAATACGACGCAGCAAAACGCGGTTGGCCGGTGCATAACACCGACCTTGAATATTAGGAAGTACTAGATATTAGACCGGGCCGCGCGTTGCAGCGGCCGGGTCAGACGTTCAGGTCTTGCGTATGTGACTTTATCACTGCGTTGCTAAGAAAAAGTATCAGGTCACGTATGTCACGATACAATGCCGTAATATGTCAAACATTAAAAGGAAAAGAAATTTGAAAATTAGAAGTCAAAACGATAACCCAGTGATAACACAGTCAAATTCGGAATGTTGAAGTAGTATTATATGTCAAAGTAGAGTAAGAGAACAAAGTCGAAAACTCATCATGGGCTAAATTGTCAATTATTAAAAGTCGAGGACTAAAACCGTAAATACGAAAAAGTAAAAAAAAATTGGACGACACATGACAACACGTGGTTGGACCACGTGTCACCATGTGAATAGGTAGAAGGTAACCGACCTTCTATATTAGGAAGGTATACAATATCAATTTGGAATGTTTTCATAATTTTTAGTGGGGCGTTTGTGTTTTATTTAAAATTTAAAATGCAATTAGTATTTTGTGTTTTTACTTTTTACATTTAAAAAATGAAAGATAAAAAACTAATCGTGTAAATTGAATTGAATATTTTAAAAAAAATCTTTTTTTGTTTAATTTCTTTTGGAGTATATAATAAAAATTATAAATTTAATTGACTTTTAATAATAACTCTTTATACATATAAATATAAAAAAATAATTTTTTTATATCATTACTCTTCGATTTTAATACATACTGTTTAAAGTACATCATTTAAATTTTAAAAGCAAATCGAATATAGTTACAATATTATATTATCATCATATTATTTTTACTAATATCTTATCAAATTATCAATCCATATAATATAGGTATTAGGTAAACTAAGCAAGTATAATCTAATAATACACTAATTAATTAGTGTTCTTTACTTCTTTTCATTTATACGACATCTTTTAAATTTGGTATAAAAAATACATACAATATTTGTTTAGATAAAAATATCCGACTAAATTAAAGATAAATACTTTGTGGGGGTAATATCAGGAAGTGTCACAATCCGCATGAACAGTATATAGTCGAATCACCTGCACTGTTGTGTGAAAAATCAATCCAATATTTCTATTTTTTAATGCAGTTTTATTTCATAGTCATAGGGTCGTTTTTGAATAATATGTTATATCAATTTATCAATTTGGAAGGAAAAAATATCTTATATATAAAGCAACACCTCACCAATAAAAGATATTTTTCAATCTAGCTTTATAATATTCAAAATAAGACTAATTGCTTTTGTATTTGTTAATGAATATAATTAAAATAGTAATAATATATACTTAATTCATGCAATTAGGTAATTTAACTGACGATTAGATAGTACCCTGTCATGGAAAAATAGATTTTTTTTTAATAGCACCACCTTAATTTTTAAAAAGAAATCTATACCTTCTAATAAAAGAGGGTTTTGAAGGACACTTGTCATTCATCGGATGCACTTAAAGAATCATTTTCCCGCTCAAAATGTTGATAACAGTTATTATTAGATGACGATTTTCATTCCATAATTAATCAATTTTAAATTAATTCAAATTAACAACATAATCAAATGAATATATTTTCAAAAATATATAGTTTTGAAAAAAATATATAAATCATATTACCTTTGAATTCATTTGATTCCTTATTTATTGCTATTCCATAAGGTTATTTAAATCTAACATGTATGAGTGACATAATTGGACTAAAACTGAAATGTTGTTACTTTTTTTTATCTTTTTATATATTTATGGAAATTTCGCAGTTTTTGTTCTAAGTTTTTAAAAGTTTCGTGAAAATTTATTTTACTTTATTTGAAAATGAATGTTAAAATTAATATTTACCAGTTGAAACAAAATAATGTATGAGTGACACAAGATTAAGATATTTTTTTAAAGTTATCTAATATTTATCAACTTAAAATTTATCCACAAGTTAATTTAATTACACAGGATTAAGACATCTTTTTAAAGTTATCTAATTGAAACAAAATAATGTATGAGTGACATAATTTGAACAAAATTGAAACTTTGTCACTTTTTTATTTTTTTACACAGGATTAAGACATCTTTTTAAAGTTTCGTGAACATTTATTTTAAGATGAACATTAAAATTAATATTTATCTGTTATACAAGTTAATTAAACATGATTGAAACATCTTTTTTAAGTTATTTAATTGAAACAAAATATTGTATGAGTGACATTATTGGAACAAAATTGAAACTTTGTTATTTTTTACAAACATACCCGTTTTCTAAACAACTTGAACTTCTCTGTTTTTATTTCACTACTCGTGTAACACACGGGCTCTAATCTAGTATATAACACAACATGCATATATATATAACATAATTCAAACCTAAAACTTAATACTCTCAACACAAATATATTATCAATAAGTCATTAATTTTATTACCACCGTAACATGGATGCTAAAAAAAATTAAAATGCATCCAACGAATAATATTACCAGTAGTTTGTGATGAAATCCTAAAGAGGACATATATGTTGGTTGAAAAATCATTATTTAATCGTTTAATTGAAACAAAATATTGTATGAGTGACATTATTGGAACAAAATTGAAACTTTGTTATTTTTTACAAACATACCCGTTTTCTAAACAACTTGAACTTCTCTGTTTTTATTTCACTACTCGTGTAACACACGGGCTCTAATCTAGTATATAACACAACATGCATATATATATATAACATAATTCAAACCTAAAACTTAATACTCTCAACAAATATATTATCAATAAGTCATTAATTTTATTACCACCGTAACATGGATGCTAAAAAAAATTAAAATGCATCCAACGAATAATATTACCAGTAGTTTGTGATGAAATCCTAAAGAGGACATATATGTTGGTTGAAAAATCATTATTTAATCGTTTAATTGAAACAAAATATTGTATGAGTGACATTATTGGAACAAAATTGAAACTTTGTTATTTTTTACAAACATACCCGTTTTCTAAACAACTTGAACTTCTCTGTTTTTATTTCACTACTCGTGTAACACACGGGCTCTAATCTAGTATATAACACAACATGCATATATATATAACATAATTCAAACCTAAAACTTAATACTCTCAACACAAATATATTATCAATAAGTCATTAATTTTATTACCACCGTAACATGGATGCTAAAAAAAATTAAAATGCATCCAACGAATAATATTACCAGTAGTTTGTGATGAAATCCTAAAGAGGACATATATGTTGGTTGAAAAATCATTATTTAATCGTTAAATGTCAAATATGGCATGGCGAATGAATGTTTGATTAATAGAAGTAAACTAGATATGAGACCAGGCAGGGCCGGTCCTGAGAAATCCGGTGCCCTGTGCGAGCAATAAAAATGTGCCCCATATTATGTCTTGGTGGGTTTTTGGGGGCTTAGCTGGTTTCGATTTGTTAGTTGAATTATAAAATGGAGTTTATAAACAATAACGGGACTATTACTATTAAGTCTAAAAATAACCATTGACGTAAAAAAGAACGTAATTACATAAAACGTCAAGTTCATAAAAGTTATAAGCTAAGTTCGTTAAGTTAGTTGGTTGAATTAAAGTTTTATTTAACATTGGGTCGAAAGTGACAAGTTTTAAAACTCATTTTAAAGTTTCAAATAAAAATATAACAATATTAAACTTAAGGGGGTGTAAGTGTAAAATTTAAATTAATTCACCCAAACCTCCCACCCAACCCGTCCTGTTCAGATTGTCTTCTCCGGCGATTCCGGCAGCAACTCCGGCGGCTGAAAACTCATTTTTAGACGAAATTAATCATTGTTTTCAGTTCTAAACCCTTAAAATACATGGCTCGAACTCTAGAACAACATCTAAACCCTTAATCCATCCCCTTTAAACTACTGGGTCGCTTTCTATGATGGTGCCCCTCGGAGAGATAGTGCCCTGTGCGGTCGACTACCCCGCACACCCCATGGGCCGGCCCTGAGACTAGGGTTACGTGATGTGGCTGCATGATCTCTGATATGTGAGTTTGCTATACGCATTGATACAAAAAGTTTCATATCTCTTATGTTAGAGTGTAATACATCCAAACTTCAAGCTCAAAATTTTGATGATGATATCTAACATATACTTTTTAACATGTTTTAACCTTTTTGTTAAAAATTTGAACTAAGTGGATTTATGAATTTCATTCGGTGAAATATTATCTTTGTTATTATAAATTTTTAAGTGAAATATGTAATAATCTCATAGAACATAAAGAATGTATTTGAAAATTTGTAAAAGTCTTAAGATTACTATTGTAATTACTTTAACTTTGTAGGAGTTACAATCATTTTAATTTTTACATTGTTAACGTTTAACCCGTGTGACACACGGGTAATAATCTAGTAGTCAAATACATCGAACAAGGATATATATGGATAATGGATCTAGGGATATAAAGTATTTTTGTTTTTGTTGTATATTTTAAATGAAGATTATACGATAACGTAGTTGTTTGATCAATAGAAGAGTTATGTTAGCATGTCCCCACAACAACTATATATGACTCGTTGCGAACTACTTGTAGTTTTCTATAATTATTGGTATATTAGTTTTCACTGGTCCCAACTATTACCTTTTGTCTTCTACTGGTCCCAACTATTAAATTGGTTGTCAACGGTCCCAACTTTTATCACTTTGGTAACCACTGGTCCCGTCGTTAAATTTTTTTAACGCCGTTAAGTTCTTTTCTAAATTCAAGACCGATGTTTTAGACCTTTTGATCGGAAGGATAATACTTGTCGATTAATGTAAAAGTTTCCTCGAAAAGGCTCTCTGAACGATAAATTTTTTACATTTGATTGATGCACCGTTAAGTTTAAACACCCGATCGAAGCACTATTTTGTTGTTCGGAGCGCCGTTTTGAGGTAACTTTTCCATCAATCGGCTTATATTATCGATCCGATCAAAATGCTTATAACATCAGTATTGAATTTGGAAAAAAACTTAACGGCGTTAAAAAAATTTAACGACGGGAGCAGTGGTTACCAAAGTGATAAAAGTTGGGACCGTTGACAGCCAATTCAATAGTTGGGACCGGTAGAAGACAACATGTAATAGTTGGGACCAGTGAAAACCAATATAAGTTGTTAAACCGTGAGATTAGAAACTTAAATACGCATGATCGATTATTGTTATTATTTTAATTAGTAATCATGATTCTAAGTAAGCAATGGATACAAGTGCTTTGTTCTAAACATCATTCTCCATGGTATATACTCCCATTAAAAAGCCCATTGATGCAACCATATATATTACTTGTAACAAAAGGAAGAATCTTTAATTTGTTGATTATTGTTTATTGGTTTAAGAATCTTATACGTCTCTTCTTGCATATATCATTGTTTATGCTTGAACCAAATGGTCCTAACCTTTTTACTTCACTCTCTTGATTTTTTATGTAGCGTGCACTTTTAGCAATTGAGTTTTTAATACATGGTATATTGGTTGTTAATGGTGTTAACTATTACTTTCTAGTCTCTGTCTGTCTCAACTAACGAAATAGCTTGTAACAGTCTTAATGTTGATTATTTTTACCACCAATAGACTATCGTTTAAAAATTAAGATAAATTGACCTAAAATAATTCCAACTAACACATATTGGTCGAGAACAATCCCAACTGAGTTTATTCCCTCCAATGGTCACAAAATTAACTTCTTTTGCCTGTAGTGGTCCCCCGTTAAAATCCCCTAACGACGTTAGATTTTGGGTGACATGGACTTCTGAGTTGTCCGATTTTAGATGACATGTATTCAAAATGTTGGCAAATTGGCCTAAAATAATCATAACTAACACTTATTGGCCGAGAATAATCCCAACTCAGTTGAATTTGAGACCACTAGGAGGAAAACTGTTAGTTGGGATTATTTTTGGTCAATTTGCCAACATTTTTAATGCATGTCAGCTAAAAGTGTTTAACTCAGCAGTCCACGTCACTCAAAATCTAACGCCGTTAGGGGATTCTAACAGGGGACCACTTCATTGGAGGGAATAAACTCGGTTGAGATTATTATAGGCCAATAGGTGTTAGTTGGGATAATTTTAGGCCAATTTGCCAAAAATTAACAGCGTTATTTTTTTTAATTATAGATTGTCGATTTAGAGCTTTTGATCGAAAGGAAGATATTATTGATTGTACAATGCTCTGACCGCATTCTTCTTTCAATCAAACGCAATAAAACGATGATCTGGAATTCGAAAAGTTGGGACCGTTACCAGTTATTTCGTAAGTGGCTCCGCAGAGACCAACACGGCGTTTAGGGCTTTTGATCGAAAGGAGAATACGTATCGATTGATGTAAAAAGAAAACCTTGAAACGATGTTCAGAACGTATTCATCTTCCGATCAAATGCCCTACAACGTTGATCTGGAATTCGATAAGTTGTGACTGTTACCAGTTATTTCGTCAGTTGGCACTGCAAAGACCAACATGTGATAGTTTGGACAGTTTAAAACCAACATATCTTAATATATTAACGTAATTTGGTTCATTGTTAATTTTGTTTGACTAATGAATCGATCATTACATTAAGATATTTCCTATTTACCTAGTTTGTATTATTAAAATTAAATAAAGAGTTTTGTTATAGAAATGACAATCGATGATATGTGTTAGTGGAATGATCATGTGATAAAATATATTAGTTTTAGTGTAATAAAAATTTAAATTGGCTATAAGAACTTTGGATTTATAATTGACATTTAGTGAATTCGAATTTGAATAAGTTTTGCTGGTTTTAATTTGAATTCCTTTTTGGTGTTTGGATGTTAACTAAAAACATACAATGCCAAACAAACTGATTTAACCATTTACAACTATATGACTTTAAAATTTAGAATGATCGAGCATTTCCAGTGCTGTGTATTTCAAACGTTCGCTAACGCATCACATCAAATCAAGTTATGTATGTCAAATGTTCACAAACGAACCACATCGAGTGTCACATTAGGCTAATTTTAAACACCAACACTACAACTCTTTAATATATTACTCCACGTTATGTTAGAATATCATGATTTACACTGATTGAATAACTGTAATGTTATATACTTATTAAAAAAAATGTTATTTCGTTTAAAAACTATATTGCATGTATTAAATAAACATGGGTATTATGTGTTAAATAAAATTTAAGACAATATGCTGGCACATATAGTCCTCAAAAGATATATTCAAAAAATGAACTTTAACATGATGGTTAATTAGTTAATTTTTAAAACATTCTTTTAACTTGGTATTAAGTTAATTTTTTAATGTAATTCATAAATGTAAACATAATTGAAGTGTACGTATTTAATCGTTTAGCACCCTTAAATATTATTTTTACAGAAATATGGAATTCTATAAATTCAAGCAATAGGCTAGTCGCATGTATAAATCAAAAAAGCCAAAAACGGACAAGGAATAATCAATTGAAAATTAAAGGTACATCACTTTTCCTATTCGATGTTGTGGCACTTCGATTTGTTCCTTATACATCTGTAAAAACAGTATTGCCTTAATGCACCCCATAGTAATTGTGACCGAGGACGGGGAACCTTTAAAAACTTCCTCATTGCTTTGTTGTCATACGCATCATAAGGTTGAGCATACGTTCACTTGAATCATCCTCTTTGTTTCATCTTTTGAGGCAAGGTTATCAATGGAGAATGTAAATATTGAAGGTATTTTCAGCCATGTATTAGTGATTGACCAAACAAAGCTTATGAAGCTACACTAGGTGAAGACATGATCATTTGCTTCAATTTGCTCACCGCAACTTAGACATTAAGTATTTAACATATTGTATCTCTACCATTCCATCCAACCACATTAAATACACTTTTCTTCGATTTTTGTAATATTAACAAGTAATTTTCACCTGTTAACTTTTGAAAGCTAAAATAGAAAAAGCTAAACGTTGAATAAAAAGACTTAAAAACTAGTCAAAAAAGCTAACCCTTAAATTGAAACCATAAAACAAAACCTAAAAGCTTTACATTAAGAAAACTAAAAATAAAAACAGCAGTAGAATAAATACATATGATTTGTTTGGAATAGTTTCAGGCCTATGATAAAAGTTTATGCATTTAACATAAATGTTATGAGTTCGATTATTAAATGCCAAATGATTTTCTTTTTTATTAATAAATCGTTAGTATTGAAATAAACATTGATATGATTGAGAAATTATTGTGGTAATGATGTGAAAATGAATATGAGATTAACATTTAAGCAAATCCTATATAACAATAATGTGTTATAGTTGTGAAAATCACATGTGACAAATATTTATATTTATATTAGTGTATGTAGATTGGCGAAAAAATTAATTTAAGAGTTGAAGTCCTCTATAACAGTAGATTTATGAGATTTGTGACGTGTGTCCTTAAAAAATATAAAGCATGTGTATGTTTTTTTCTTCGTGATTTAAATGGAGGTTTCTTATAACTTTTAACTTTTAAAACTTTGAAATCTTTCTTTATATAATATAGCAAAACCAAAAAAGCTTATGTGGCACCATTTTAAAGCTTCTGGCTTATGTGGCATCATTTGAGAGTTTATCTCATAATAATAATTTTTTATTTAAAATATGTATATAAAATATATTATAATAAAGCTAATTACATTTTTGGTCCCCTAATATTTTGGAGAATTCTGAAAATATAAAAGTATTTGTACTTTTAACCCTCTACTACAAGGGGTGTACATGAGTCGGTTTATATTTGATAGGGTGTGAAAATGAAACTTATGGATAAAATTAATAATAATATACAATTAAGACCTCAGTGTTTTATAAATATACAATTTAAAATAACTTTTTTATAAATATACATAACTACACCATAAAACTGAGCATTTTATTCTCTTTAATTTGATTATAATATTGCTATACTAAAAAGTTAATTTTTAAAAATATATTTCGTGTTTCGGTTTACCACGGTTTTGTTTCAAAACTTATTTGAACGTTCATAAATATCCTTAAAAACAGCATTTGAATGTTGTGTTACCGAGCGTAGCGCGGGCACTAAACTAGTAATGAATATGAGCATTTGTTTTATATGTTTCGAAAGCAAAATATTTTAATTTGCAATTAAAATGAATTTCCACGTTTTTAGAGATTAATAATTCGGCCTTAAAAATTATAATAAACACCAATTATAATAATAATAATACAATAATCACCGTCATCATCCATCAATAATTAAGAATTAAAATATTTGATATTTTAATAAATGAATCTAAATACCTCCAATAAAGCATGATACACAATAATTTATTAGATCTCACGTACAAGTCAGCATATTTCTGTATAAGCGTGTTGCCGTGTTGCATAAGTCCAACTTCATGGTGGGTTTAACACTTTAACCCAAAAATCTTATTTTAAACAACATATTATATTTTTTCTTATTGTACTTCGTATAACAAAGAAATATAACCAATATCATAATTTTTTTGAAGTGTATGTAAGTGATTATGGTCACTTTTAATATAATAGTAATGACAAGAATCTCCTGGTATATGAGAAATTAACATACTACAATATCATTTATAAAGCCAAAAAAAAAATTAAACAATAAATTACAATTTGTATACCGACTTTGATTTGAACCATTTTCTTTAGTGAGTACTTCAGCGGGTCTCCTTGTAATATTCTTGACTTGTGTCGTCATCACCATCGAGTCTTCGATTATGCTCCTTGACTACAACAAAGAGCAAACTATTTGTTGACGGTTGTATTTTTTGATATGGCATTTTCCGACAATTCAATATTTACGACAAGTTAAAGACAATTTGTTTTGACAAATAATTAAAAACAAAAAGGATCATAATTTATCACATGATTTTCCGACAAAGCAACCATAATTTGTTGTTATGTTTTAGCAAACCAAAAAGTACAACTAAGTTATAAAAAACAAGTTTTGTAACTGTGTACTCTATTAAAAAGTCAGACTACTTCTACCTGCCACGTACATCCCATATTAATCTGAAAAACTGTTTCTTTCCAAATCATAGATTGTGGTGGGTGTTTTATAAGGGACACAAGTATAGTGAATGAAATAGATTTGTTAGACGAAGCAAACCCGTTAGAGGGCCTATACGGCCGGGACCTTGTAAACCACTTGACGTTCAAATGTATCACGAATACTAGATTTTTTTAGGGATGAGGTGGAGGGTTGGTGGTTGTTGAGGAGTGTATGCTTAATGCTTTGAGCATTTAGTGTTTCCTCATTACATTTTTAAAGTGAGTCCTTATATAAGGTGCCATTCGATGAGGTAATTAGTCATGCTCTCATGCTTTGAACATCAAGATAGATTCAATAAAGGATAAAGACATTGTTTTAGGATTTTAAACGATAACCATAGAACAAACTCTTTTTAAACAAACATCATCAACATAAAGTCTCGATTCTTATAAAATAACCTAGTATAGAGAGAATTTTTTTTAGTGATAGACATTATACCTGGCATAATTCTTGACCAAATCATAAGTAATAAATTCATAATATGACTTTATGTTAGTTGTATTAGAGGATAGTGGAGTAATCAAATGTTTGTGAGTAAGGTTTTTATATTTTAAGGATTGTTGTGGGTTGTTATGAGTTGATGTAATCATGTAAGTGAATGAGAAAAAAAAATTTGATGATGGAGAAAAGATAAACCATATATTTGAAAAGCTACTCTTCACCCCATATAATATTTTAATGATTTTAAAAAGTGGTTGTGAGTAAATGACAGAGAAACTGTAATGATAAAGGTAAAGAAAAATTACTTTATTATTTAATTAGAATAAGTAGAAAATTAGTTATTTTTAATGTAATTATATATATGAAGATAATGTCTCAACTGTGAATGCTATTACGGTAAATACACCTTTTTCAACCTTTTCATCATATGAAACTCACATTTAAACCACCTCTTAACATTCAGATGTGGTATTCAGATTTAGACCTAAATCTCTTAAAAAAACAAACGGAGCCTTAGAACATTTCTAAGCCCTCGTTTTTCACCAACCCTATATCTATAATTAAGCTAAAGAAAAAAACTAAAAAATTAGTACACTCCATCCTTTCCTTCATCCTTTTGTTTTATTATTTTTATCTTTTGCATCCGTTTTAAATTACTTTTTAATATCGGTTCTTAAAATATTTTTCAACTATTACTAGCTTCTATCCTTGACATAACGTTTTGTTACAAACGTTTCTACAACTCCATATTTTTTAGTTTCCATGGTATGCTTCTTTTTAAATACTTAGCAACATCGGTTTAACCATCTTTTACCACGTAATGTCATCATACGACACAAGTTTCCATTCAGTTTCAATCTTCAAAAACCATTTCCAACAACTTTATACACCGTTGAAACGCCTTGCTTTCTATTGGCTTCTCCTCTCCTATTAAAGATTAACTCAATTATTCTAAGTTTCCTCTTAAAAAAATTATTAAAGTTAAGAAATCATTATCCTTGATTAAAGCTAACTATTTCATACCACTATTTTAATCCCAAAAAATCAAATAATTTGGTAGCAATAAAATGCCTTTTTCCCTCTAAAAAAAAAAAAAAAATTTAACTCAAGCAATGTAGCAAGGACCCACAACACCAATTTTGGCATCTCAAAACTGCCCGTAAATTACTGACACCTGCCCGTAGCCAGTCGTTTACCCCTCCCCACCTGCCCGTCCGCCACCCAATTCTACTTAAACTCCATTTTACACTCTCATTTCCCCACCACCGTCTCCTCTCTTTCCGGTGGAACTTTCCGGCGCCGGCAATCATGGGCCAAAGTTTGAGCTGTGGCATACAAGATGAACATGGTTTGTTTACCGCTGTTCAGTTTGGGGATTTGGTAACTGTGAAGAGAGTTTTGGAGATGGATCCGAAACTTGTTACACAAACTAGTCTTTATGATCGTCATTCTCTTCTTCATATTGCCGCTGCTAATGGCCAGATCGAGGTTCTTTTTTGTGCCCATGTTTGTTTATGATCTATTGATTTGATTTGATTTGATTGATGGCTAATGCTTTTCATTTTCTGCAGGTTGTTTCTTTGCTTTTGGAGAATCGATCAGTCAATCCTGATTGTTTAAATCGTCATAAACAGGTTTGTTTCGTAACATTTATTGGCCGATAATAATCGATATACCGACACTTCTAACTTTTATTATTTTTTATTTCATAATATCTTATGGTTATGTTAATGAATGTTTTGACAATAAATGAAAGTTAGAAGTTATCGGTCAAATTGTCAAAATTGACTTGCTAGTTGTTGAATCGGGTTCATGATGGTGTCAAAGTTTACGATTATGTGCAATTTGATTGATGGATGTTACTATATTAGACTCCATTGATGTTAGCTGCAATGCACGGGAAGATCGATTGTGTAGAGAAGCTAATTCAAGCTGGGGCTAATGTAAGTCAATGATGATTTTGATTGAATTTGATCATGTGAAGTGGAAATGAACGGTGATGTTGTTACAAATTGGCAGATTTTGATGTTTGATTCGCTAAATGGAAGAACATGTTTGCACTATGCTGCTTATTATGGTCACTCTGACTGTCTGCAGACCATTCTTTCGTCTGCAAGAACCTCCCACGTTGCGGTTTCTTGGTGGGTTTCACGTTTCTAATCGCTGCAAATTTATCCTTTTCGCAAGTTAAACGTTTGGTTTTCCATTAGCTGAATTGGGGATTTTGAATTTCAGGGGGTTTTCGCGGTTTGTGAATATAAGAGATGGTAAAGGGGCAACACCTTTGCATTTGGCTGCTCGTCAAAGACGCGCCCAATGTGTTCATATACTTCTAGACAATGGCGCGCTTGTTTGTGCCTCCACCGGTGGATACGGGTACTAGTTATTTCAATAAGTTGTTATATTTTTTTGGTATAATTTCATATATACCCCTACAAAGTTGCATAATATCATATTTACCCAAAGTATAAGTTTTTAATGCATAATGTACAACACTTTTTAAGCATGATTTGGGTAAATATGATAATATGCAACTTTATAGAGGTATATATGAAATTGCCCATATTTTTTTGGTATAGGTTTGCCCTCGTCTTACCCTCCAGAGTCCTAGACCTAGCTGCTAAGTGATATTATACTGGGTACGTTTGTACGCTTTCTTGTTTGCTAACGTAATCTATTTTTGCAGCGTTCTTGGTAGTACTCCACTTCATTTGGCTGCAAGAGGGGGCTCACTCGATTGCATCCGGGAATTATTAGCATGGGGTGCGGATCGGCTTCATAGAGATGCATCCGGGTACGTAAGACTTATCATAAAGATTCAAATCTAAAAAACAATGTTATTTATGATGGTGTATAGTCTAACTTTTTTAAAAAAAAATTTACAGGAGAATTCCGTATACGGTTGCTTTAAGACATAAATACGGAGCGTGTGCGGCTTTACTAAACCCGTCATCTGCAGAACCATTAGTGTGGCCATCACCACTGAAATTCATTAGCGAGCTTAATCAAGATGCAAAAGCTTTATTAGAGCAAGCTCTAATGGAGGTTAATAGGGAAAGGGAGAATAACATTTTAAAGGGTTCGGGTTTCTCTGTGTCATCTCCGTCCCATTCTGATGAAACGAGCATCGATGATAACATCTCAGAGGTAATTTGCCTTCTTTTCGGCTTTATGTGTCAGTGTTAGCTACTTTCGATCTGCCTTTAGTCTTAGGTGTGCCTTTAGTCTCAGGATATTTTGCCTTATCGTTCATTTATATTCTAGTACTAATAATTTGTTATTATATCCGCCTTTTCTTGTATGTTTCGATATTTTCATTTACATAAAAGAGAGGTTTTTTATGAGTTTGGAGTGTTCTCTCGTATGAGATAAAGGTAAGGTCTGTCTTCATCTCATCTTCCCTAGGCCCTATTGTATTGAAATTAGTGTAATATCGCGATTATAGTAAATGATCATATAATATCACAAAATATCTTTGAAATGGCTCAACTAAACACCTCTTAGATGGTCAAGAACAAGAGAATGTAATGTAAATAAATGAAGAAAGACAAAAAAGAATGGAAAGTTAGTAAACAAATCCAAAACCTTTTGGATTGTAATAGGTTGAAATGGTCAAAGCTGATGACTTTTGACATTGATCAGCAGATATTTATGTGGACTTTTCATACATATGTTTACACTTTCTTTAAGTTAGTTTAATGAAAGATAATTTTCCATAACTAACTTTAAATAATTTATTTTTGCAGGCCAGCGATTCGCAGTTATGTTGCATATGTTTTGACCAACTATGCACAATTGAGGTTCAAGATTGTGGTCACCAAATGTGTGCTCAATGCACACTTGCGTTGTGCTGCCACAACAAGCCCAACCCGACAACTGCAGCCCTACCCCAACCCATTTGCCCCTTTTGTCGTAGCAACATCGCACGATTAGCAGTCATCAAAGTCAAAGTCAACTCTGCTGACCAAGACCTTGAAGGTTACTCTTCTCCTAAGCAGCGAAAATCAAGAAAATCACATAATTTGAGTGAGGGAAGCAGCAGCTTTAGGGGGTTATCAGCCGTTCCCTCGTTCGGGAGAATGGTGGGTCGTAGCTCAGGTCGGGTCTCCGTTGACCATGAATGTGACAAACCATAAAAAAGAAACGGGTCAAGATCGGGTCGGGGCGTTTGGGCATTGTGTATAGAAAGATCAAGTCTTGAACTTCTGTTGTTGAATTGGTGAGTAAAAGGTTTCTATGGGAGTCTTTGTTTAGTTACTTGTTTAAAAAGTTTTATTTTTTTTTTGGCTAGAAATTCAAAATTCATCTATGTAATGCTTTAGTGAAAAATGGTGAGAGGTAAATTGTACCCCACCTTATTTGTTTTTATTATTTTCATGGGGTGATAGTTTATGAAATAAAATAAATAATTTTATTTCTGTATATATTCTAGTTCAAATCTAAATATGATTCCCTTTGAAGCAATATACAATGTTTTTTGGTATCATGTACGGCTTCTTCATCATGTACGATACTAGTATTTTTTTATGGATCTGTCACATGTGCATGCTCCAAATGTCTATTAATAACATGGCCATTAATTAGATTTACGGTATAAATCCTGCATAACTTATGTTGAATTACTATTGAAAAAAATATAGGAATTATTATAAAAAAAATTTAGGAATTTTTAAAACATATTGTGTAAATTATAGATGATTTTTTTCTCGGAATATATATACATGAACATTAAAAAATAAATAAAAAAGTAAGGTGAAAATTCCCTCTCACAAAAATCGCGTGACGTCTTCTCCGCTCTATCTTTTTCACATTCATATCCTTTTGCATAAAAAAACAAAAATATAAGTAATCGAGTGTTAACGGGTTAGACAAGTTAAGACCGGGTTAGACACAATTTTAATCATGTTAATCTGTTTATGATACAAAACTTGTTTAACTCAAAACCAACCATGTTTAACTACATTCTGTATCGTGTCAACATGAAATTGCCTGCTACTTCTAAAAACGCAATCATGGTTGTTAAGCTTGGTGGTCACTAGAGGACTTATCACTTATGTTAATGTTCCTGTTAGAAAACAAAAGCCCAAATAATCCGATGTTGATTTATTGAGAAAATATGTAAAATATCAAACCATTTGTTGGTTACTTAGGTGATTTTAGTAGGAGGTCATTCATTTTTAATTAGTCTTATCTAATAACGCCTTTAAAGTACGTTGATAGTATTTAAGGTCTTAGAATAAACCTATAATAACGCCTTTAAAGTACGTTGATAGTATTTAAGGTCTTAGAATAAACCTATGACGTCTCCCATCCACCCCCAATTAATGTGGTATTTTACTAGTAAGTTACAAGCACCCTACCCCTTAGGACTCACAATGATTGACGGATTAGTTTATCACAATATCTTGACTTGCCCTAGAGAAGTAGGATTCGATGTTACAAACACCGATTAGAGACGATAATGCAATTGATGAGTTTCGCCCCAATGCCCCACCATCCCAATAGCATATATCAGTGACTCTGAAATTATATGTGAGTACGTGACTCCCTCCTTTATACCAATGGATATTGTTCGTTCTATTTTTTTATACGGTAAGTGGAGACTTCTAAAAACGTTACAAAATATGTGACCCAAAAACACCACAATAAAAAGTATAATAAACACATGAAAGTATATAACGTAAGCCAATTAGCTTCATCTAAATTCATCCTTAAACATGCTCTACAACATTATAATTTTAAAAGCTTCACAATATAAAAAGAGATTGGCAAAAGATAAAATTCGTTATACTAAAAAACAAAATAATCAATAACATTTGACATCAAAGTCATGAACTTGAATGCTTGGTGATTCATGCTTCAATGATTCTTTTAATTTAAAAAGTAATATAATTTATTTTCTTTTATGTGTTAAATGGTTATTGACTATTAAATACTGACAAATCTATACCTTCTAATAAAAGAGGATTTTGAAGGACACTTGTCAATCATAGAGGCACTTAGAAAATAATTTTCCCGCTCAAATTTTTTATAACGTTTTTATTAGGTGAAGATTTACATACCATAAGTAAATTAACTCTAAATTAATTTAAATTTAACAAGGTAATCAAATGAATTTTTTTCTAAAAATATGTTATGATTTTAAATTAATTGTTTTGAAAATATAAAAATCATATTAACTTTTAATTTTCATTTACCCCTACTTAATTATTATTTTTCCATAATGTATTTCAGTTGAACATTTTGCATTAAGTTGTTCTAAAAATTTTCAACATTGCAAAATGTAATGTTATTGATCAATGCATTTACATTGCTAAACCAAAGTATTGACAAGATCCGTTAAATATAAACATGTTTGTCATCCATAGAATATGATGATTATGTTGTATCTAATTTGTTTTTGATATGTAACAAACATTTTTTTAACTTAATAACATCTAATTTATTTTCAAATGCTTATTTTTTAAGATAGAAAATGTTATACAAACATAACGAACTTTATATTTGTTCTTATTAGATCACTCAAGCTTTGTTTTGTGTCAATTAGATAACTTAAGTTCAGAATGTGTTCTACTTCTAGGTATTAACTTGTATAATACATAAACACTGATTTTAAGTGAATTTAGGACGCGTTTTTAGTTTTAATTACTGTCAT
Source organism: Tagetes erecta (assembly GCA_030867185.1). Taxonomy (NCBI): domain Eukaryota; kingdom Viridiplantae; phylum Streptophyta; class Magnoliopsida; order Asterales; family Asteraceae; genus Tagetes; species Tagetes erecta. Next base: position 14,376,353 of record CM061494.1, read on the forward strand.
CAACTATATTTCATAGTTTTTTACCTGTTTTTTCTGTCATTAAATATTTTAGGACCTGTTTTTTGAATTTGAGACCTAATTTTCTGTCATCTATTTATTTAAAACTTTCCCAGTTTTTTTTGCCACTTTAAAATATATTTTTTTGCATTTATTAAAAAGAGATTGTCGCTTTTTAAGATTTTTTACAAATTTAGGAAAATTTTCACAACTTTTGTTTTTCAGGTTTTAAAAAGTTTTGTGAATATTTATTTTATTTTACATAGATTGTTAAAAGGTTTCGTCCGTTTTATGATAGTTAGTGGTGTGAAAGTAGAAACAATTGTTTCTTGAAGTTGTTCGTTAAAAAATTAATGTTTACCTATTGTACAAGTTAATTATTTAATTTAAAGTTAAATTATGTAATTGAGTGACCTAACTATAACACAAATGAAACATAGTTATTTTTTCACAAATATATCCCTTTTCACAACTATTTAAATTTATCTGTTTTTTATGTCCTTACCCGTGTAACACACGGGCATTAAGCTAGTCTATCTAATAAATTAGAGTTTTAGAGAGTTATATTATGGGGAGAATTTTTTTTTATAAAAGGAAACTTCGGAGGGAAAACTAAGTAAAGATTTCACCATGCATAAGTTGATGGAGATAAATTCTTAAATATTAAATATTTATAAATCGGTAAACATAATGGTTATAATTTTTTATAAATATTACTACTTAACCCGTGTGTAACACGGGTGTTAAACCTAGTAAGTTGATAGAACCATATACTTAAATATTAAAATTTTATAAATACTTAAACATAGTGGTTATAAATTCATTATAAGTATTATTATTTAACCCGTGTGTACACACAGACATTAAACCTAATCCTTATATAATATAGCAAAACAAAAAAATCATATGTGGCATCTTTTCATAGCTTTTAGCTTATTTGGCATTATTTGAGAGATTATCTCACAATAATGATTTTTTTATTTAAAATATGTATATAAATTTTATTATAATATAACTAATTACATTTTTGGTCCCCTAATATTTTGGAGAATTCAAAAAAGTTTAAGAGTATTTATATTTTTAAACCTTTACCGCAAGGGGTGTACGTGAGTCGGTTTATATTTGATAGGGTTTAGAAATGAAACTTATGGATAAAGTTAATAATAACATACAATTAAAGACCTCAGTGTTTTATAAAATACATAACATTTTATATGATTTTTTTTAAATAAACTACACCATAAAACTAAGCACTTTATTCTCTTTAATTTGAATATAATATTTCTATAAAAATCTAATTTTTAAAAATATATCATGTGTTCCGTTTTACCACGGTTTTGTCTCAAAACTGAATGAAACATTCATGAACATCTTTAAAAGCATCACTTGAATTGTGTTTCCGAGCGTAGCGCGGGCACTAAACTAGTGATATATATATCAATACATACATACATATAATATTCCAAATACTTATACAGACTTTATCTATATATTAAACAAATAAAAAGGACAGCATCTGTTATCCATATTTATACTATATATTAAAAATATATATTTACTGATTCTTTTGTTTTACCGAGTTAAAGTATTTTGTTTTTATTTAGGTCCCCTTCATATATACCATGCAAGATGATGATGGGTATCTCATTAATCCATAATGTACAACTTTAAGAGCATGATGTACATCTTGTATGATATGATTGTACAACCTTGATTACATGGTGTTTTAGTTAAGGTACAAATGTTAGGTTGCAGGTTGGTCATGTGATCACTGTCTGTTGGTTGGTTTCAATAATTTGTTGTACTATCATATGTATTCATGCCTATTATGTATGAAGACAACTGAGGCTGGGTCACATATTGTGGGGACCAAATTGTAACTTTCATCTGACTCTGGGGGTGGATTGTCAAGATTTGAAAGTTTTGTGGGGTTCGTTAGAATATATTTTATCTTTTATCGTCTGGTTTTGTTATCGTTTATATGTAATAAAAAATCATTGACCTAAATATCCATAAGTCTTATATGGTAACTATTAGGGGTGTTCAAAAAGCTCGCGGCTCAAAGCTTGCTCGAAAAAAGCTCGGCTCAAAAAAAGCTCGGTTGTAAACGAGCCGGCTCGGCTCGACTCGAATTGGTTCAAGCCGAGCTCGAGCTAGGTCTGGCTCGGCTCGTGAGCCAGCTCGAAATATAAATTATATATATATATACTAGTTTAGTGCCCGCGCTACGCTCGGGAACAAAACATTCAAGTGATGCTTTTAAAGATATTCATGAACGTTCCAATAAGTTTTGAAACAAAACCGTGGTAAACCGAAACACGAAATATATTTTTAAAAATTAAATTTTTAGTATAGCAATATTATACTCAAATTAAAGAGAATAAAATGCTCAGTTTTATGGTGTATTTGTTTATTTTTTTTAAAAATCCATATAAAAAAGTTATGTATATTTATAAAACACTAAGGTCTTTAATTGTATATTATTATTAATTTTATCCATAAGTTTCATTTTCACACCCTATCAAATATAAACCGACTCATATACACCCCTTATAGTAGAGGGTTAAAAGTATAAATACTTTTAAATTTTTCAGAATTCTCCAAAATATTAGGGGACCAAAAATGTAATTAGTTTTATTATAATATATTTTATATACATATTTTAAATTAAAAAAGTCATTATTATGAGATAAACTCTCAAATGATGCCACATAAGCCAGAAGCTTTAAAATAATGCCACATAAGCTTTTTTAGTTTTGCTATATTATATAAAGATATTAGTTTTAGTAATGTATTAAGTTTAAAAAAATAGGTGGGAGATGGTTAAAATGTTAAAGATTTAGTTTAATTAATTCACAATATATAACAATATGAAACAAAAACATAAACAATACATATAAATATGTTAGTTCTTTATGTTTTTTTTAATAAAAAAAATAAAAAATAAAAAAAATTAACGAGCCGGCTTGATTGGACTCGAGCTGGCTCGAGCTTTTAACGAGCCGAGCTCGACTTTTTAGCTTGATAAGAAAAACGAGCCGAGCTGGCTCGTTTAAGATCGAGCTCAAGCTCAAGCCCAGCCTAGCTCGGCTCGGCTCGGCTCGACTTGGCTCGATAACAGCCCTAGTAATTATGAATGTATTGCTCTATTTAGGGTTTCTCCTTGAGTGTAAAAATACATGACAACAAATCTTAGGCATATTTTTTTATCGGTTTTAACTATCATCTAACTATTGAATTGACTGTTAAAGATTCATGGAATTAATGAGACTCCACATTCCACCGAATTCTCATTCAAATCATACACCATAAATGGAAACTCGATCATCGTAAACATTGTATCAACGATAACTGTTTGTAAGGTACACAATTACATGATTACATAATTGATGTATCATGGTTTAGTTTTTATTTTCTTTTGACACCCTCGATCAGCTTCCAATTCTTGTCAAATGTAACACTCGTCATGTTGTTGTGGACTTGTGGTTGATGTCAATTCCAACAACGTTAGTGATATGATGTTGTTATTTTTTTGTGGAGGTGTACATTCTTTGTATCTCACAAACAAGTTAAGGGTATTTAGTGTGATTTTTACATGTGTTAGTGTTTCAGATGTCACATACTAAATGACGATTTTGAATTTGGTGACGTGGGATTGGGTCAAAGGTAGAGATGAGTACACGTAACTTCTTATTGAATTATACGGAGTACATGAACAATATATCTTTTTATGACTTATTATGATATTAATTAGTAATGAAAAATTTGATGATAATGCGTCGGTAGAAATAGTGTTGCTTAACTCTATCTTTTAGTAATTAATAGCTTTGGTTTGTGATCTTTTCGTAACTGATTTGTATTGTGTAGACCTATAACAAAAAATAAAAAATGAAAATATTAGATTTTGATCTTTGTCCCCTTTCCCTTAACATGCTAATTGACTCTAATGACACTTATGTTTCATCTTTTCCCTTTTCCTTTTTTTTCAAAGACGAAGTCATTAGAATACTAATACTAGAAAATCATTATTTCTTATTAAGGATGAAGGGTGTGTTTTCAGTTCATTTTAAAAACTAGGTTGTAGACACGTAGGCTGAATAAAATAAATGATTCGTTGAATGAAGAAATCATGATTGAAAATGAGATGTTAAAATCAAAATTATTAAGATAAAAATCAATATTGAAAATTGTTGGGATTTAAAACCACCCGTCGATGTTCAATTATTCAATATTGCGTTGATTTTGCAACCAAAATATCATTTATTCTAATGCAGAGAAATTAATTTTGCGTTGTTTCTAAAATTATTTTTGTTTAAAATATTTGCCCCCAATCTTCCTCCTCATTTTTCCCACCCAACTTTGCCCCATAAAACCTTGCTTTATTAGATAAATATGAGTGATGTTCCCGCTTCTCTATTCCATAGTGCCACTTGCCTTATTTGTTGAGTGCCAATTCAAGAGAGGCATCCAACTTTCCGTCCCACCTTTAATTTCCATCCTAAAGCATCACATCAGGAGGGATTAATGGTATTTTTGCTTGTACCGGCGACATCACCTTACCATATATATGTCGTTGACATCTTTCGTCAACACGTTGACACACACCATCCTACTTCAATTTACTAAGCATAGTCTACTACAATTACAATTTACAAAGTTAGACGTACCAAACTTTTGAATAAACAAACAAACATACGTAATATAATCTTACTCATTGTAAAAATATTGATAGGTTTAGAAATGATAGAATAAATTAAGACAAATAGTACATTTATCTTAAAAGATAGAAAGGTTGATCCTATTAAAATTAGCCCTCGACTCCAAACACCTTTATTACCAACATTATTGTGAATATTTATATATTCTTAGACCATGTGTAATGAGACGTTTTGCCTTTTGAAAGCGCCCCAAAACTACCCTGGGGCGTTTTCAAAGTTCAAATTGTGTGTAGGCGCTTTGTAGAAAACGTCTCAATACACAGATATTGCTGTCAAATTATTAGGTGAAGGAAAAACGAGGCTTTTGAGTTTAAACACTATAAATGACCGTAAAGTCGAATGAAATTAAAAAGCAAGAAACAAATATTGCCTGCCTGTATGGCTGTATGTGTTTCAATTGATAGGGCCACCCTTAAGCCGGCCATGATGTGGGTTGAGTACAAAGACTAATTAATACGCAAGTCGGGTCATCCACCTTAAGAGTCATTGTATCAACAATCAACAACAGCCATCATCAACCTAATTGGACCACCTATATGTATATATATGGACCCCATTTTTCTGTAGGACTTTAGGTGGCAGGGTTCAAATAGTTGGAGGGTCATAATAACGTATTAATTTAAACCACTTTAACTTTAACTAATTAACCCTTTGAATGATACTATACGTGTCAAAACATTCTTTTGTTTTTTATATATAATAATTAATAACATGTTTTAAATAATTATTTTAAATTTGTATATATGTTTTGTTTTCGTTGCAGAATAGTCATTAAAGATATATAATTGTTTTATAAAATGGTTTAGTATAAAAGTTAATTTGTTCAAAACTTGTGGGAAGACTCAATAAAGAAAATTAATTAGCAGAAGAAAAAAACAGTGAAAATGGGTTGAATTGGTCAAAGTTTACGGGTATAAAGTTGCTAATTTTCTTTGAAACGTGTGTAATTAACTAATTAGCTAGGACTCCTTTTTAAATACAATTTTCTAATGCAAGATATAATAGAATTAAACCAATTAACAAGAATACAAACAAATTAGGCGTCCTTTTTTCGAAACAACGTATTAAAACTTTATTTTATTACTAACTTATATTATATCCTATAACACACGAGTTAAATAAAAATATATTGAAATATATATATATTTAAACAATAGTATATTTTTCTTATGAAATAACTACGTATTATTTTTTAAACATAAAAATTTTAAGTGTTAGAGATACAAATCAAAACTTACCTCCATTCTATTGTAAGTAAAAATTTAGCTATAAAAACTAAAATTTTATTTCTTCAAAAAAATTGAGTATAAACATATAGATTTTGGAATTTAAATTTAATAAAGCGTAGCAAAATTTAAATTTACTATTATGATGTCGAGATTGAGAAATTCTTTGTTAAACCGTTTAATTTTAACTGTACAAAGTATAAAATCTCTTAAGATAGTGCAAAATAGGTAATAAAAATCATACTTGATCTTTAAATTCAAAATTTTATAATATTAAAGAAAAGAATTTTACTAAATAATTATGAAAATCTGATTCAATCAATAACCAATTTCTTTTACATGATTAATGTGATATTGACACATATGATATAAAATGTGACAATGACGTATCATGTTTGAAAGAACATCATGTGGCAAAAATTTAATGTTTTATTAGTATAGAAATATACTTTTATTATAAAAACTATATATGGAGTATCTTTTAAGGTTTACATATAGTGATAAAATTCATAATGTATTCTTTCGTTAAAATAACTAAAATAAGGTTTCTGTTAGCTTAAAAGGAAAAGGTATATTAGTTTTAAAGTGTTTAAATTTTCAGCTTTAAATTTCTACCGGTTTTAAAAATTAAATTGGTTGGTAACGGTCCCAAATTTTATAACTTTGGCAACCAACATGCTATTGTTAAAAAAAATTAACGCCCATTAAAATTTTCGAATTCAAGACCGATGTTTTAGGGCTTTGATCGGAGGGAGAATGCGATTCAATTGGTGTAAAAGTTATCTCGAAACGACGCTTCAAACGACAAAATTTATACATCCGATAGAAGCACCTTTAAGTTTAAACACCCGATTGAAGCACCGTTTCGGCGTTCGGAGCGACGTTACAAGGAAGTTTTTACATCAGTTGACTCGTATTCCCTTCTGATCAAAAGCACCAAAACATCGGTCTTGAATTCAAAAAAATTAATGGTGCTAAAAAAATTTAATGACAGCATATTGATTGTCAAAAAGTGATAGAAGTTAGGAACGATAGAAAGTTAAAGATGAAAGTTGGGATTTTTTACAAAGAAAAACTATAAACAAGGGATGAAGGAGCAGCAGGTATATGAAGATTTTCGGTGGCTAATATATATCGACCTAATTGTGAGACTTGATTGTATTTTTTTTTAAGATTGTTCGTATTTCTAGATTTTTATCTGAATAAGCTTCTTCGAATTGAATAACCTAATTTTATTCAAATTCGAATTGAATACGAATTCAGTTTTGAAAATTTTAAATTCGACTAGTTCGTTTCAAAAATCGAATAAGGCGTATTCGATTAGAAGAATTATTTAATTTGCATACAAAAAAATGAAAAATTATATATATAATTAATAGTTTTGTTTAGGCTTGCGATTTCCGAGTTGAATGAAACTTTATATATGATGCTTGGGCTCATTCATCAAAAGAACTTCAAGTTAGACCCGAGTTAGTTTAGCCCAACTCAAGTAAAGTTTAAGGATTTTAAGTTTTTAACATGTCGAACTCAAGGTACGGTCTATTGACTTGTAAAACATGGGACATGATATTTTTCAACCAACTTGAAAGGTTTAGACCCATATAACCTAACAAATCACATGATATGAATGTTCAATGGATTAGTTATTAATAAGAATGAAATTACAAAAAGTATCATGATGTAAAACTTGAACAATCACATCCCAATATAAAAATGCAACAATATTTTGTTCAAACAAGATAGAACAAAACTTTGATGATCACCATAAAACAATAAAGAAAACACACCCTTAATAATATCAAAAGTGCATAAATAAAAACATAAAATAACTTTAAAAACATGGAGTTATGAACCCTCTACTCTTGGTTCTCTCATTAGCATCCAAATTGGACCATGGACTTGACCTAGTAGGAGGCATGATTTGACCATCCACAAACAATGAGTTAGATGACTCCCTAAAAGGCTGAGCCAATGTGAGCTCATCGGCTCCATACATGAGCGGGCTATGATGTCCTCGTCTGTGATCTTGAGCCGCTCTTCTCTCCACTTCTAGAAAGTGACCAAGCGGTACAATGTTGTTTGTTGATACCTCAATCACATCGGCACTTTGGCATAAACAACAAAGACCAAAACACCAAGTTTTGAATTTAGGATTAGATTTTGCCTTGGTTTCTGTTTCGGATAACATTTTGCCTCTTCGTAGGGATCTTCTTGAGAGCTCTACAATGCTTGAAACACCCATGAGGTTCCCTAGAGTGATGCTCCTGTCGTGAAAGAAAGATCCCGTCGACTGCATGCATGCATGCACGACATATGAGAACATACAATTACATAGACACAAACATTCTTTAATTGTATATTGTTAACCCATGTTGCTCAAAATGCATTATACTTTGGTTTCATACTTCACTTTATATAACCAAAATATAACGTTTTTGAACAAAGATCACATCATAGAATATCTAAATAGATTTAAAACTTGTAGGTTTTATTTTCTCTTGGACAATAAGGAGATCTATACATGGCTTCAACAATGTCAATTAACAAGAAAAAAGTGGTCGAAGGTATAATTTTCACAACACGTACGATGGGTTATTTATTTATTTTGTTTTTTGAAACAACACACGGTGAGTTATTTGGAAGGCGAGAAAAGAAACGATTTTCAAGATAGATATAAAGACGGAGCTTAGGTGGGTTATTTTATTTTATATTTTAGAAACAGCACACGGTGGGTTATTTGAAAGGCAAGAAAAAAACGATTTTCAAGAGAGATATAAAGATGGAGCTTATTTATACACGTACTATCGTACAAAATTCCTTTCTTTGGATTAATTACTAGTATGAACTATCTTATATATAATTCTACTCACACATCTACTATATATTTCTTTGGACCGAGTAACTTAAAAATCCATTCTATGTACATGTAGTTTTTCTTTTTTGATATTTGGGCCGTGTCTATTTCATTCTCAATAGCCTTCTAATCTGAGCGATTTAGAGGGAGATCGTATTCTAAGGTGTTTGGCTGGACGTATGAACAGGATGGAACATCTGAACAAGCGTCCGACGTGGGGGTGGGGGAGGTCGTATTCAAATGTGTTTGTTTCGATCTGAATCTGACCGATTCAGAGGGATGTCGTATTCAGACATAGGGGAGGCTGAATGAGCGCGTCTAAAAGGGAGGAAAGAAGAAGACGACCAAAAATTGACGGAAAAAAAAAACAAAAAATGTCGTTGTGACTCAAATATCATGCTCGCACGGACCTGGGTATACGGAATTTGAACCAAATAATTGCGGTCATGCTATTTTTCATTTTCAAACCGTCTCCAACAAATCAGTATGCAACGTCAACTTTTCTAATGTATATAGAACATAGATAATTTTAGTTTCTATAGTCTACGGCTCATTAAGTAAGCCTAAGCTAATCTATCTAATAAATCAAACTTTTAGGGGGCAATTTTTCGAGGGATTTTTTTATAATAGGAAGTTTGGGAGGTAAAATTTAGCTAAAATTTTCACCATGCAAGTTGATGAAGCCAACTCCTAAATGTTATATATTTACAAATTGTTAAATATAATGGTTATAATTTCTTTATAAATATTACTATTTAACCCGTGTGTAACACACGGGTATTAAACCTAGTGTATTATAAGATTAGACTTATAGATAGGAATGGCAACGGGGCGGGTACGGGACGGATATGGGACAGGGGTTATGTAATCCCATACCCGTATCCGTTAGAAATGGGTGTCCCATACCCGCGCCCATACCCGCCGGGTATGTCGAGTATTTAATCGTCGGGTATCGGGCATACCTGCGGGTAATCGGGTATACCCATTAATAACATAAAACTTACCCGTCTGGTATCGGACATACCCGCGGGTAATCGGGTATACTCATTAATAACATAAAACTTACCCGTCGGGTATATAAATTGCATCATAATATCAAAATCAAATGACACATCAAATTACCATTACATCATATTTAATAATATCATAGTTGATAAAAATTAGAATTATAAAACGTGAGACGTAATATATATATATATAACATAAAATAAAAACAAGTAAGCAAACATAATATATAATAAAAATGTTAACTTATTTTTGGGTATGTTAACGGGTAAACGGGTATGATTAATCGGGTAATCGGAAACGGGTATAACAGGCAATCCCATACCCGTCTCATACCCGCGAAGTTTTTATTTTTTAATCTCATATCCGACCCCATACTCGTCCCAAATGTCTCGGGTTTCGGGTTTCCCCATTTGGTACCAGTTTGATTGTCATCCCTACTTATAGAAAAATAAGCTTTATGAAATATTAATGTAAAAATCTTATTTCCCGTTAAATTTTTTTAATATATATGTGTAAACTAAAATAAAAAGACACATCTCAAGTTATGTTATCAAATAAATAAATCATGATTCTTCAAGATATTTGCCTTAATAAGCGCTAAAGCACCTCCTTTTCATAAAAAGAATGATTATCACTTTTTAAAAAGATGGTTACCAACTCCCAAAATGGTGAGAATCCACTTGTCTCAAAGTAGAAAAAGTATTTATTTTATTAATTAATCGACTTTAATGTTTAATCTTGCACCAAAAGAAGACATGCCTAAATGATCCAAACTGTTAAGAGACAAACCTAATTTCATGTTTTATAATTATTAATTAAGACAAACTTAATTACACACTATTAGTAATTACCCATACCCTACTATTATCCTTATGAAAATGAAATGTTTCATATCATAGGATTGCATCTAGTACTCCCTGCATTACTGGTTGTACACTTCTTGTACCTCAACATTTTATACATTTTTTCATGATCCTAATCAAGTCTTTTGAATTGATGGCTATAACTTGCAACTTTCCCTAACATGGTACATTAATTCTTATATATATACATTAGTTTGTTTTCCTTAGACAATATCATTTCCTATTAGAAATTAGAAAAGAGACAACAAGCCATTGAATTCAAAATATAAGATTGAGTGTGACAAGGTGCCAAAACATACCACAAACGTTGTATAGGAATATAATACCGACACGACATGATATATCCTTCCAAAAAATTCAATAAAATTAAGATAACTGACGTATGACATGAAATGACATTACTAAATATCATCATTAATTTCATGATTAGCAAAATGAATTGAAAGAACTTAGTAAGAACATATATCGTTTTTCATGTAATATATCTCGTCATTTTTAATCGTATTAATTTATTTGAACAATAAAACGAATAAAGTCCAGCTATCTAGTGTAACCTAATGACGAAAGACAACCTTATACGCTCTGTGAACACAAACAACGTTGGAAAGCCCAAACTCACCTATTTTGGAGGAAACTCAACTCCAATTCGGGGAAACACCACTGACCCACACGCCCGTAGGCACCACATCAAGTTAACGGTAAACCTAATCGGCTTAGGGATCGAACTTGTGTTACCACAAATCCCTCTTCATTGTCCCTAATGTCCCTCATCATAAAGTGTTGCTAATGTTAATAAAACTTGAGTTTCTTTTGGAGATTTCAGATCTATCACACTATATCACATTAGAAGTTCCGCTTCTTAATCATACTGGTTAACTTTATGGTATTATTTTATTAACGACTAAGAAACACATAATTACCCATATACTTTGTACGTAGTGATCAATGGCAAAAGGCCACCGCCAGCTAGCCTAATCAAGCCGTACAGAGTCCTTAAGCACCCAACTTATCTTTAGTTCTAGGGAAACCCACATGCCCAAAGACCCACTGGTAGTAAAACTCGGTCGCCCTCACGAAAGAACCAGAGATCACAAAGATCCAAGTCTTCCTTCATTTAGCCTCATTATCTTAAATAAATGAGTAGAGAAAGATTAGAATTCGGTCTCTAAAAACCAAGTTTCACCTAACCACTCCATCAAATTAGGGATGACAATCAAACCTGAACTCAATGGAAAACCCAAAACCAAGACATATGGGACGGGTATAGGGACAGGTAAACGGATATGAGGTCAGTTATGGGATTAAAAAATAAAAATTCGCAGGTATGGGATTGCCTTATATACCCATTTACCCAACCCGATTAGTCATAGTGGTTACCCGTTAACATACCCGAAAATAATTTAATATTTTTTAGTTATATATTATGTTTACTTAATTATTATTTTTATTTTATGTTAGTTAAATATATTGTTAACTAAAATATATATTATGTATCTCGTTTTATAATTTAATTTCCTTATGAGGTATATATGGTATTATTAAATATGATGCAATGATAATTTAAAATTTCATTTGATTTTGATATTATGATGTAATTCATTCCCGACGGATAAGTTTTATGTAATTAATGGGTATACTCAATTACCTGCGGGTATACTCGATTACCCGCAGGTATGCCCGATACCCGATGGGCCGTATGAGGGCGGGTATGAGACACCCATTTCTAAACAGGTACGGATATAGGATCACACCCATACCCACGCCATTGACATCCCTACATCAAATGTTCCTTGGTAATTTTATGGTATAATTATGAACTCATCCTCATCCTCATCCTGCTTCATTAATATTAGATCTTGATTCAAGTTAATTGAAAAAAACACTCATGATTCATATATATAAGTTTTATTTGTCTAACTTAACTTTAAACTTTAAACATCTATAAAAAAAATTACCTTTTACAATTTGAACATGTAATGAAACCTTAATGACTTAACTTGGATAGACAAAAAGTTTTGATAACTTAACTAGAACAGTTGACAAATTAAAGTTAGATTAATATTACGTGAAGTTTCTCCTATTTATATTTATATACCTACTAAATGGGAAGGTTGGTGCTTTGCACCGGCGTCTCTCGTCACGCCACGTCGCGTTTCAACTTTTTATTACTTAATGTATTAATGATTTTAGGCCCCGTTTGTTTTTTTTAAGAGATTTAAGTCTGAATCTGAATACAACATCTGAATGTTAATAGGTGGTTTAAATGTCTGAAATCTGAATCATTAAGAGGTGGAGGTGGAGGCTAGAGACGAACCTCTAGTCGTCGGAGATGGAGCCTAGTCTCTGGGTTAGAAGTTAATGGAGGCCGGAGACAAACGTATGTTTTTTTTTGGTTAAGAGGTTTTCAGACCCACTAAAAGCTCTTACTGGTTCAGATGCTATTAAGACGCTGAACCTCTTAATGCCAAAAAAAACAAACAGCCCCACGTCTGATTATGCCTGACCAAATCAGACGTTTTCCTCTATTCAGATAAAAGAGGGAAAAACAAACAGGGCCTTAATCCCCGACTTTTAATGCATTGACGATTTTAGTCCCCGACTTTTACTAACTGTCATTTGAGCTCCAGATGAGTTTTTGACTTTGATCTCTTACTCCACTTTGACACATAGTACGACTTTTACTAACTGTCATTTTAGCCCCTGATAAGTTTTCGACTTTGCTCTCTTACTCTACTTTGACATATAGTACGACTTTAATATTGTTATCGTATTGACCTCTAACTTTTGATATTTCATCGTTTTTTAACATGTGACACATTACGTTTTTGCGTCGTGACATACGGGGCATGAGACTTTTTTGTCAACACATATGACGAAGTCAAATATGCAAGACCCGACTGCGTGACCTGGCCGCTGCAACGCGCGGCCTGGTCTTAAATCTAGTTTTATATTAGAGTTTAATGATTAGAAAAAGAAAACTACGTACCATTTTTATGCAAAAACTATACATTTCTCAAGCTGCTCGATCAATACATCCCACATTTCTTAATCAATATATTTCTAATTAACCAGTAACTAGGTTTGTATGTCGGGCCGTGCGTTGCTGCGGCCGGGTCTCGTGTATGTGACTTCGTCACACACGTTGATAAAAAAAATTCCATGTATCACACGTTACGGTGCAAAGTCATAATACGTAACATATTAAAAGAAGGGTATATAACAAACGTAAATGCCAAAATTAAAATAAGTTAAAACCAGATGGTTAATGCCAGAATTGTCAATTGTCAAAGAAGAATAGTAGAGTCAAATTCGTAAACATGTAAAAGAAAATTTCATGTCTCGTACATTACGGTGTAAAGTCGCATATTAAAAGACGGAGAAATATCCAAACTTAGATGTCAAAGCTGGGAAGCAAAGTCGTGAATATGTCAAGGTAGAGTAACGGTTCAAAGTTGTAAAGTGACAAGTCAAAGTCAGGGGTTAAAACCGTAAATATATAAAAGTCAGAAGGTCGAAACTGTAAATACGTAAATACTTAAAATTAAAAAATACATTGGCGAATCGGTGGGTGACACGTGTCGGTGTCACCGACCTTCACATTTAGAGTTATATAGAATATTATATTCATATATAATTAAATCAAAATTAAATAAAAGAAAATAACAAGCTAGGAGACATACATACATACCTCAGTGTCTAAATCTGAAGAAGAAATTGAGGAAGATGATGGAGAGACACTGAGCATAGTGGTGAATGATACAGCTCTTAGATTAAGTGGCTGCAACCCTAATGGCCATCCACCTTCTTCAACCTGCAGCTAGTACTCAAATCACTTAACTAAATTAACAAACCCAAACCCGAACCCGAACCAAAACCATAACAAGAGCGGGACAAGCCCACGTGGGTTCGGTACCTGTCGAGCCATGCATGCGCCTGCACCTGCAAGTTGTTGTGTACCGGGTTTGATCGATTTGGTTGGTTGCTTGCTGGTGCAGTAGTTTGTATTGTTTGCATATGGTTAAGATATAAGGGTCAATTAAGTCATATGATGTTAGTGGGCTAGGTTTTAGTGGTGTTTTGAAGGGTAAAAAACAAAAGAGGTAGGCCGGATCAAGTTTACAGGTTACAACTAACTAACACATGATGGTTCTGTGGCTTTATGAGTAAAGAGAAACTTAACAAAACATATGTGATGAGGGTCAAAAGAGGTCACACCAATTATCATTATAAACCCGGCCACTTTACCGTTCATTATGGTAAATTAACATTTTATCACTAATTTAAAAAGTTGCATAATATTATATATATTTTTTTAGTAGTTTCTCTTTCATGAAAAATCAATATTGTAAACTCACAAATATGTCAATAGTCTATTAACAACATTACAACAACATCAAGTAAATCATAGCTTAAAGCATTTACAGTAGGAGCATTATCTCCATCTCTATAATCACACTAAAAATAACTATATTTTATTTATCATTCTAATTATATAATATTTTTTTACTTTTATCATTATAGTTTCTATCTCCTTCACTCATAATCACTTTTTAAAATTATTAAAAAATTATAAAGGGTGAACAATAGCTTTTTAAATATAGAGTTTCTCTCTCCACACCATCAAATTTTCTCTCTCTTTCACTCACAACAACCCACAACAACCCTAAAATATAAAAACCTCACTCATAAACATTTGATTGCTTTACTGTGAATGCTCTTACACTAGTTAAATGATTTTAGAAGGATATAAGAAACCAATGAAAATGAAACTTGATTTGAAAATTTACACGAGCGAGTAATCTCTAATTAATACCTTAATTTAAAATGCCGTAATTTAAAATCATGTAACCAAAACATGGCGGGTTTACTTAACTCGTTTGTTTACGTATGTACATCTAAATACTAACTAGTTGCATAAATTTTGAACCATTTAGCTTCATCACATTCTAATAGGAAATTAGTCCATTGATAACACACTTGTAATAGAAGCATTGGGTCAAAAGTTCTGATCCTGTAGATTGTGGTGTATTTCTTCTTAAAAATCAAAGTGTTTTGTTAAAAAAAATTAGCTTCAATTCGTCACAACTTTGAGAAACTTTTGTCAAACATTATTAACACAACAAAATGTATAAAATAACTAATATAAATGAATGGGATTGGTGACTTTGCAAAACCTCTTAAACATATCGAAATGAAGTCCTAGCTTTTAAATCCCACAGGAGTAAAAAAATATCATTAAAGAAAATAACATAATTAAATCTTAGCGGCCTAATGGTGGGCTTTGGTAGGTTTTGTTTGAGGTTGCCGGTTCAAGTCCTAACACTCATATAGGTTTTCGTCTCAACGTGTGTTACGTCAAAGATTTCTAGGGGTGTAAATGAGTGAAGTCAGCTCGCAAGCTACTCGAGATCGACTCGGTAAAAAGCTCGTTCGAGCCGAGCCTTAACGAGCTCGAGCCCGAGTTCGAGCCTAAAATAATGTTCGTTTTGTTATCGAGCTCGAGCTCGAGCTTTGGATACCAAACTCGACTAGGCTCGCGAGCCTTATCGAGTCTAGTAGGAATTTATTTTTTATTTAAAATATTTAATAATTATTTCACATTTACTAAAAAATAACATAATAGGTCTTTATTATCGAGCTCATTGTCGAGCTTTTTATCGAGCTCGAGCCAAACATTGGTTTGTTTAATACAAAACGAGCCTTGTCGAGCCGAGCTCGAGCTTTTTTCCCCCTTCACGAGTCGAGCTCGAGCTTAAAATTTAGACTCGAACCGAGCTCGAGCTCGAGCTTCAGAAAATTCAAACGAGTCAGGCTCGATAAGTGTTAAGCTCGGGCTCGGCTCGGCTCGTTTACACCCCTAAAGATTTCTACTTTTGTGATGACACAACAACTGTCAAGTGACAGTCAAAGCTCGAACGTATGATTTTCCAAACAAACACCCAAATCAAACTCTAAAAACTTACGTAATGGCTTGAGTGAAACATCAAGACCCTCTAGTATTAAAGAATTTGATGCCCTAACATTAAACAAAGTCACATCCTTGAAAGAGAAAAATAACTTCACATTAATGATTTCCTTTCTATTTATTTATTCAAAGTAAATAACATTAATGATTTCCTTCATATTTATTTATTTACATATTTGTTTATTCATTTTCCTCGATTTTAAGAAGAGTTGGCGAGGAAAAGACACAAAAAGGATCCAATAAAGGGGTGCACTTTTAATAGGTGGGTGTGAGTAAAATATATTTTGTGGGGGTCAATATATATATATATATATATTACATTTTAATGTTATATGGTGGGGAGAATGACATATACAATATTTGGGCACATAGTTTAATTAGTTAATAAATTATTATATGATTATTGTTTAATCCTGATTATATACGATCTAATTATAGCATTAGGCGTGAAGATATCAAGAATCTTAGCCAAATTATGTTAGTAATGGTCACATTCTTTTAAAAATATTTTTCTAACATGATTATTCTATCTCGTTTACAATATTTAACTCATTAACTTAACTCTGTTTTATTAACATGATTATAAATTATTAATAAACATTTTTAAAAAATCAACAAATTGCTTGCATGTTTAAGCCTTGTTTTTTTCTAATTTTTTTTACTCGGTTTCCATGTTTAACATACCGTGACACGTTGTTATCATACCTAACTCAATTTCACAATAGTCTTCATTTTAGATAATACGTAATGACTAAATAACTAAATGTATTTGCAGTTTTAGGTTATCGGGCTACTAATATGTTAATGGCTTATTATTAATGACGGATTGACGGTTAGTTTGGAACGTATGAACCAGAGCCGGCCCTGGGCAGGTGTGAGGTGTGCGACCGCTCAGGGCACCATCACTCAGGGGCACCAGCATGAGCGTGGTAGTGAGTTTATGTGTTCGTTGGTGTTTTTTGCAACTAGCATTTTCGATGAAGTTTTTGTATGAAGAAGATGAGTTGCAGGTTTTGGTTTGTATGAAAGAGAAGATGAGAATCTATTACTTTTTAGATGTTAGAGTCTTTTAGTTTAAAAGCTCACATCCCAAACTAGTAGAGTTATAGGTAGTAGAGTTATAGGAAACAGAGTCTTTCAATTAATAAATGCAACAAACAATTTTCTTTTTGCTATATAAACTTTTTTTGAAAAATAGAAACTTTTTTCAAACGGCAATAACAAAAGGTTTAGGTTTATTTTTTCGTATTATTAGTACACTTTTTTTAGCTTTTGAACTCAATTGAATTTGTATATTATTTACTTTTCATTAAAGTAAAAATATTATTAAGATATAATACAAAATAATATATTGTACTTATAATAGTATATTAAAGTTACGGTATAGTTCAATTAAAAGTTCAAAGAAAATTAAACGAATTAAATCATATATAAAAGATCATTTTATATTGAAAATTGGTAGATTTAGACAAACCTAGAAGGGATTAATTACAGGTCCTAGTCATGAAGGGAATGCGATTTCGAATATGTAATCTTGAAGACACCAAAATAAATAAATAAAAGTTATATGCATTAAAATAGTTTATAACAATATAGTTAATAACGTTTGAGCTTATATTAAAAGCATGAAAGCTTAAAAGACTATATGCCCATCTAAGTTTCGGGAATCCACTTTAAATTGTTTTTTTTATTAAAGAGTATAACCCCAACGAGGCTTAACCCGTAGAGGCTGACAACTTGGACCCCACTACCGGGGCTCCCGCCATGAAAAAATAGATGGGGCACTTTTTTGACGGCTCGCACAGGGCACTAAATTCTTCAGAGCCGGCCCTGGTATGAACTTTAGAAATATAAAAATCGTTATCTAGGGTTGAGATAAAAAAAGGTTGTCCTTTAATACTTTTTAACAAATTCGTAAGAAGATAAGATGTTTGTAATAAAAATGAACAAGCCCAGAAACCTATTCCAACCAAGCTAATTAATAACAATCGGCCTTGGTGTTATCGCCGTTGATGTCACAGTAGCACGAAGTAGTGAAAGAAACGTTTGTCGATCGGAGTCTAAAATGTGAGAACACTAACTCTTCAAAAATCGTGTTGATATATGGTCTAATTATTAACTAGAGTATTAGACATGAGGAAACCGATGTCAATCATGTTAGTATTGGTCATCTTCCAAATTCCAATTAACTAGGTAATGTGGCCAGGCTGCGCGTTGCTGCAGCCGGGACTGTTGGTAAACGTATTTGTGTGTTGTCGTGTTTTCTAACGATGTGGGTGGTCGGTTCTTGCGGAAGTGGCCTCGTCACATGTATTGATAAATTTTTTTTCATATTTCGCATGTTGCGGTGCAAAATCATTATATAGAACATATTAAAAGACATAGATATAACAAACGTTAGTGTCAAAATGAAAACAAAATCATAATAAAGTAGTAAGGTAATAGTCATAAATGCTAGAAATATGTCAAAATAGAGTGGGAAAGTTATAGTCGTAATCATATTAAAGTTTAGTTGGGGACTAAAAAGTGAAAAAATGGTGAAAACAAAGAATAAGAACAATTGAGAAAAAATATGTAACCCATGCATACGCTGGGATTCGAACCCACGTGGTTTGTTAGAAGTTACAATTGAAGCGCGCGTGAAAACCAGTGAGCTACCAGAATTTTGTTGTACAAAATCTAACTAAATTATATATATCTAAAGCAGAAGTCAAAATTAAAAAAAAGAAAAAAATTTAAAACCTTAAACAACCAATAGGAGTGTGACACGTGGCATTGTGTGGTTGGCCGGTGGAAACCACCGACCTTACCAAATAGGAAGTATATAAATAGTTTTGGTCATCTTCCAATTAATAGTTTCAGGCTTCTAGCTCATAGCCCATTGGACACAAATACCCTAAACTAAACGTCCAAACCCACCCAATAGCCCATTACAGAAACATAAATGGGCCGGGTAGATATATAATTTTACAAAGTAAGAAGTTTTTATCGTACAATTGCTATACAATACTTTTTGTATGAGCCCGATAGATATAAAATTTTACAAGTTTAGATGGGTTATGTATGCAAAAGCCTCAATAGATATTTAGGAGTTATTTGTTTTACCTATTAATGGTTCTAAAAAATGCTAAATCATTTAGATTTAGCATTCAGAGCGTTTGTTTCATAAAAAAATGCCTCTGAATGGTTCAGAGATTTAAAGATGATGAATAGAACTGAATAGAGCATATACCAAACTTACCATCACCTGAAGTTCTACCTTAATATCTCTTCATTGATACAGCCTCTTAATAGTTTAGAACTCTTAACCATGTAGCACTTAATGATTCAAATTTTGCCAAACAACCCCTTAGTGTCGTTTAAAAATCTCACAGCTTACTTAAAGTTTGGTTTGTAAACAAGTCAAGCTCAAGCCAAGATCGCCTCGACTCACATCCAAACCCATCCAATGGCCCACTAGCTGACTCGTTGGCTCATTTTAACTAACGCTAGTCGCTAGACATAGAGAACATAAAAGATCACAATCCTTGGAATATAACTCGTATCATTTTTTCAACGAGTAAAGATAAATAAAACAAAAATACTATGTTTGAGCGGTTTACAATAAACGAGCCGATTCTAAGAAGCTCGTTAAAATAAACGAGCCGATTCTAAGAAGCTCGTTAAAATAAACGAGCCGATTCTAAGAAGCTCGTTAAAATAAACGAACGGCTTTGTTCAGCTTAGTTTTTAAAAGAGCGGTTCAGCTCGTTTCGGCTTTTAAACAAGCCAAGCCCAAACCTACATGCATCCGCTCATCCACCTATGTTCTCGCAAACGTCTATGCTTTTTTATTTTCAGAAAAATGAAACTATTTTATGAGGACATGTATTTGAAATATAAAACTAATATTAATATTTTCATTCTTTTAATACACATGTATATAAACTTCAGATTTTTAAAAGATGTCTCTTTTAAGAAGCAAAATTGATATGATGCTTATGCAGTAGTAGAGGTGCACAAATCGGTTTTTTTTGAAGAACTGGTTCCGGTTCTTGTTGACGGTAAAGGAACTGGTTCTTACAAAAACTGGTTCGGTTCTAGAACCGGTTTTTGGTGAAAAAACTAGAACCTAGTAATCGGTTCCGGTCCCTAAAGAACGGGTTCCGGTTCCTAAAAAACCGGTTTAGGTTCTTAAAAAAACGCTTTTTTTCAATGGTATGGCCCGGAACGTTAGGTTGCTGCAAATCTTCAGCCTTCATTGTGCTTTCATTTAGAGTCTATGATCATAAATTTGTTATATTATTTTTAACTAAATAAGTAGTAACATTAAAAACTTTAAATATTACAAAATATATAGCTTTTAAAACATTAAATAAGTAACAACACTAAAACATACCGGTTTTTTCAGGAATCGGTTCTTCCAGGAACCGGTTCTTCCAGGAACCGGTTCTTCCAAGAACCGGTTTTTTGTAAGAACCGGTTCCGGTTTTTTTGAAACCTATAATTTGAAAAAAATAGTAGAACCTATTCAGAACCTACGGTTCGGTTCTACAAGAACCGGTTCTTTTAAGAGCTGGTTTTTGGTTATTTGATCGGTTCCGCCGTTCCGGTTCCGATTTTTTTGTGCACCTCTATGCAGTAGCTTTGTAATTGGGTTGGGCCAGAGAGCTAAATCCATTTAAAGTCCAACATCTCATAAAAAACAAAACACACATTAATATTCAAACACAGAAAAAAAATCAGGTATTGAACTGAATTATTTTATATAGATTGAACTACTGGTTTGCTCATAAAAGTATTGTCACTTGCTCATAACTAATTAAAAGTATTATATATTAGTCTTACCAAATAAAGTGAATGGATGACTGGATGAGTAATGTGTGTTTTTTGGATCAAAATCAATTGATTTTTTTTTCCTTACACATTTTAGATTTAACCAATGCATGTTAAATACATCACATCATATCATATCATTGAATATATAAGTATGACCAGTTTACAATATCGTTAGCTAAATAAGTGTGTATTGTTTTCTTCGACTCATTTTCACCCAATATGTTTAATTTTAGTCCAACTCATTTTAACATACCTTGATTGAGCCAACTGGATCAGCTGTTATCAGCGGGTGTCCAGAAGATGACGAGATCTTTTAGTGTGATGCAAGCAGAGGTTGTCGCTATCGCAAATCCTCTTGTGTTTGTTGAGTAAATGATATTTCCTCTACTTTGAGATTCATGAATACTATGTTGCATCGCCCATTAGAGAATGATGGGTTCCCCTATTGTAAGGCCGTAACTTTATAAGTGGATCTAAACCACTAAAAGATATAAAGTTTCATGTCTTGTAAGTTTGAAAAAGAAAGTTTGAATACTTCAACAAATCATTGAAACTCATTGAAGACATTCAATGCAATATAACTTTTCGTTTTAATCTAGAGGATGGGTTTCAACTCAACTTTCATTGAATGTAAATATATTTGTTACTTCAAGACACACCTTGAAGCTGACATCTTTCTAATAACTTAAAGCATTTCGATCATCTTCATTTTCCAGCAACTTCAACGATCATACCACTTCTTTTTAAGGTATATAACAATTCTGATTCTATTTCCTCCCGCGGGTATTTGGCTATTATAGGAAACAAACATGTTCATCTCTTGAGAGACTTGAACTTTGTTTTAAAAGACTCGTAATGAACATGAAACCTCAGCCCAAACTGTTGTTTATTTCATTCATCATTTTTATCTTGTAATTTTTGTTATTTCATCTGTAAAAGTATTAATTTGCTGCTTTCTTATTGCTTATTTTATTTTAACAAATTAATAAAGTGTTTATTTATTTATTTGAGTTTTTATATACAAACGGTTCCTACATGATTAATAGTTTGTTTCCTCATAGCATGGCGAGTATATTCCCAGCCCAGATTTGTACCCACATCAAGCACATGTACAAAACTTAAAATAGTTTTGTGGCTCCTTCAAATAAATGAGTACTAGGCCCCTTTCACAAGGCAAATTAAAATTTCATCATGCCTCACTCTTAAATCTTTTGGCTTTGTTTGTGCGTAATATATGTCTCATTTCTATCTTAATTAAACACAACTACTTGACCTTCTATTTTTTGTTCGAAGATGAAATCTCCTAGACCACCAACGACCACCACGCAAACACAACTACCATAACCAGTCTCCGTCAAGTTGGCATTGTGCTCAAGCGTCTTCCTAAATCGTTGATTCATAAGTTAAAAATAGTTTGATCCTTTAATGGAAAGGAAGAAAATATTCAAACCAAAGATGATATTTCTTTTCACTATAGGTGGTATATAATTTTCATTCATGGTTTTATTTTTTAAAATGTGGTTTTGAGAAGTTTAATGTTATTATATTCAATTATTTTTGCATACTGAAGATTTGTGTATTGGTTGTGTGCTAATTGCTTTAAAATTCATGAGTTGATATAATTTGGGAATTTAGTGGCAAGAATTACTCTCTTTATTCAATCACATGTCAAAAAGAGCAGTAAAAATTACATTTTTACTCCCTATGTGAAGGATACTTAACGGAAAATTAGAGGGAGTTAGTGTTCGGGACCATTTCTGATAGAAAATAAAAACACAGGGACCAAAATTGTTAATGTGTAACTAAAACTGTTAATGGTATCAAAACACAAAGACCAAAACTGCAATTTACTTTTTAAATTTACAATTTATTCTTTAAATTTTCTCTAAATTAATTTATAGTTATATATCACGCATGTCCGGAACATCTCTAACCTCTCTATGCTATTATTGTTTTTATACTACACCTCGTAGTCTAACTTACCGGAACATCTCTAACCTCTCTATGCTATTATTGTTTTTATACTACACCTCGTAGTCTAACTTAATTACTTTCAAACTTTTGATACATTAATGTTACTCTTTTGATGTCTACTTTAGATTAAAGTAGTTGCTTTGATCCGTTTGACAAACTTGTTCTAACCAACTCTCATATGTTATGGTCGTTAAAAAGCTTAAAAACCAGTCACTGAACGACAAGAGCTTAAGAGAAGCGTACACCAAAGATCTTCAATAACTTTTTACATTGTTCAACCTATATATCGAATTTATTGTTCTTCTAATTATATGGGATTCGTTATCACACCCTTAACTCATAAGACATGTTATCTTTTATCTATCATATTTTGAGTTATATTATTTTGACTTTTCAAATTAGTAATAAATAAAAGAACATACTTGTTTGTTTTCAGTTTTCACCCACCCTACTTACCTAAAGTCTAAAGATAGGGAGGGGTATATCCTAACATTTTATCACATCTATGGATCGTATGCACTCATTCTTTTTACGGCAAATAGAAATATATTAATTAATTGAGCAGAACTTATATATGGTCTTCATCCATAACAATGGTGTACGTTTTTATATGCGCCTTGATTAAACTTGTTAAATAAGACACATGTGCCACTTGTACCTTGGTCTTTATATCTTGTACTTTAGCAACCACACCTAACGTTTATCATATTATTCTACCTTTTACAATTACCGAACCCGGCCTATGCACCTTCCCTCCAATTAAACTCACATTTTTTATCATGCAAACGGCGCCGGTGGAGTAAAATTATTAGTTAATTAATTAAATAAATAAAATATATAGTATTAAATATTAACAAGATGTCATAAAAGCAAGAGTAAACTGCAGTTTTGGTCCCTGTGTTTTGATATCATTAACAGTTTTAGTCCCACCTTAACAGTTTTGGTCCATGTGTTTTTATTTTCTAACAGTTTTGGTCCCGAACACTAACTCCATCCAATTTTTCGTTAAGTCTCTCACACGCGCCCCACATCTAAATGGTAAAAATGTCAATTCTCCATCTCTTTTATCTAAGTTATCATGTAGGTTAACATTTTTATTAAGTCGTTTGTCAAAAATAGTGAGAGAAATAACATTTTTACTTCGCATGTGTGAGAGACTTAACGGAAAATTGGATGGAGTTAGTGTCCGGGACCAAAACTGTTAGAAAATAAAAACACAGGGACCAAAACTGTTAAGGTGGGACTAAAACTGTTAATGACATCAAAACACAGGGACCAAAACTGCAGTTTACTCTAAAAGCAATAAAAAAAGTAATTAACTAAAAATGTTAAAGAGGTTGACATTATATTATATAATTATTAAAATATAACTTTAGCAATATAAAATCTCAATTTAGAAGGAAAAATTTGGTACCAAGATAGTGTTTTTAAGGTCACTCACATTACATGTTTTCTTACTATGGTCTTGAACACTCGAGCTAATTACGATGGACAATGTTTTCCATGTAAGTCACCCATTTTAAATCATAGTTTATAACCCTATTGTTAGTCCACAATTAAGTCATCTTCAAAACTTATATCGGTCACCAAATTTGGCCATCCTAAAAGTTTTCTCATTTCTATTTCTATGCTTTCAAAGACACCACGTTGTAACAAGAAAGATTGCAAGAAACAATATTTGTTTCTATAAATTCATTTTTCGACACCATACAAGGAAATCGATCCCAGCATGCTTAAGCGAATGACGAGTAACGTACACCATTTCTTAATCGCATTCCAAAGGAATTAATCTAGCCACCTCACAATTACACGTACAACATGATCCAAGCTTTCAAGGAAGTTCTTAGTTCATTACCAAGCATAGTGTCGAAAGCAAGAAAATACCACAAAAAGAAAGTGCATCAAATGTAGATCGATAACCGTTCGGTTATTAATCTCCAACCAAAGAAATTAAAGGGACCCAATTATTCCAGTTGTAACTGATTCATCCAATCTATAGAGATACATTAATCTCATAGCCCGAGTCAAGAAATTAAACAAAAATAAACTTCAAAATGTCATGAATTATTAGAAGAATTTATTAATATAAGAACATAATATTATTTGCAATCGTGGAATGTACTTAATTAACTACGTGTTAACAACATCAAATAATTCACATAATTATAATTTGCTTCAATTCACAACAAATTAAAAAAATAATAGTAACTAAGTTGATAAACTAGCCGATGGTGACACATTATTAACTTTCTTGACTTTCAATGCACGCTCACCGGCGTCAAGATCTCCCGCCACAATACCATCATCGGCGACAATTTCCGGCGAAACAAACATCGCATTGAATATCACCATCAAATCGACCGAAACTCTCCGAAAACTCGGCGTCTTTCGCTTATTACTCGTCGGCACCGGTCTTGGTTTTCTCGGTGCCGGTGGACATTTGGGTACCGGAATTTTATGATCTGAAGACGTCGGAGTTGTTGGCTGATCATCGACATCATTGTTGAATTGTTGATCGGAAGATGGTAATTTGATTGATGTCAAAGTTGAATTGGTATCATGATCTTGTTGGAATTGTAATGAGTTTGGTTCATGTTTGGTACCGGAGTTCATTGTGGGCGGCGGCGGCGGTGATCGGAGTTTGGGCTCTGAAAACAAGGTGAATTAAGAATGTGGATGTGGATGTGAATGTGAAAGATGGAAAGAGAGAGTTGTGTCGTATATGAATGTTGTGTTTTGTGTTACATTGTGATCAATGATAGTAACTTTTTTTTGTTTTTTTTGCTATTTGTTAAAAATGTTATTTTTATAAACAAAATTAAGTATTAGAAATTGTGCTTTTACTTGGAATAAAAAAAGAAGAAAGATGATAAATACAATGACTTTTAACCAAATATAAACTAACTAGGTTAGAGATTTTTATATTATACGAGTTAAGTGAAAATATTAAATTAAACATTTGTAATTAAATAAGAAAATTTTAAACCGATTTTTAGTATAAGATATAATTATTATAAGAAACTAATTTATAAATTATAAATTGGTTGAATAAAAAGAAGATAGTGAGGATGATTGTAGGATAACGAGTGTCAAATAATTGGAGTATATAGATCTAATAATCAAAGTTATACTTTAATATAAAAATTTACAATTTATTTATCTTTTTAAAATAAATTAAACTATGGTTATGCTTAGTTTTACGTACCATAAATTTACACAAGATCCCATACATCACCAAAACTTTAGTGTAACTAACTAGACTAGAAGGTCTTTGTTAAACAACTTAATCGTATTAAGCCATTGTTTTTTATTATTAAGTCATTGCTAACCATAAAACAAAGAAAGAAAGATAGGCGATAGACGTTTATATGGTAATAACTAATTTATATTTTTTTATTTAAAGTTAATTCTATATTTTATCTAGCATAAAAATATGAGTGCATTGAAGCTTCTTTATAAACATTCCAAAATTTAACTATTTTTTACTTTGAAACATAATTTTTTGGATATATTAAATCATATTTATTGTTTTTAAAAGAAAACAGAAATTAAATAAAAAGACGTTGTGTTGTGTTTAATACACTTGGCATGGCAAACATAGAAACCGTCTAATTCGGCGAAGGATCCAATGCAGTACAATAAACACTACAAACAAACACAAAGACACATGTACCCTCCACCCAAACATTTTTAAACCTACTTTACATTTACACCCCCTGTATTTTGTTTTTATCAACATTTCATATATATA
The DNA here is from genome assembly GCA_030867185.1 of Tagetes erecta. NCBI lineage: Eukaryota > Viridiplantae > Streptophyta > Magnoliopsida > Asterales > Asteraceae > Tagetes > Tagetes erecta. The sequence goes on from CM061494.1 coordinate 14,403,527, forward strand.
GTTTCTAGAAAACTACGCGTAAAAGAATATCCTAATAGCATATACAATTTGCAACCAAAAATACATAACCAAGTGATTCAAGGGTTTCGAACGTTTGATGTCATAGTTGATGAAGATGAAGATGAAGTCTATGTGTTGTCGGTTTTGATGGTAGTGGTAGTGCCACGGCGATGTCCTACCAACCCTCTGACGGTATTTTTCAATTGTTGGTCTTCATGATACCAAATAAACTTCACCAAGTTGTATTGTATTGAGAATGGTTGACTATGATTTCACATTTAAATGGTTTGTAGACAACAAGTTACACATTATTTAGTCCTTAGTCTATCCAAATACTATGTGTGTCTAATATCGACTAACGTATTGATATGTGTTAACGATAGCTTCAGGGTTTATACAATTTGATATCAAAAATAGGAAACTATGTGGTTTTTGGGCTGCTGATGTCAATGACAAACATGTTGGTATGTGATCATACATTTAAAGGACATTAGAGGGGTGTCAATGAACAATTAAATTTTGTTTTATTACTTTATCCGTTTTGTTTGCTTTTTATGTGATCTCTACACACTTTAATGAATCTTTTCACGTGCTTTTCCCACATATCGTATATATGCCCGCTAGTTTTGAGTCAATACGTACTCTTTTAATAGATCTTGCTACTTAAACTAATAATTTTAATTTTAATATTATTTTATCATATATATTAAAACTATAATTTTAATACATGAGATATTTTTACTTCGTTAAGAATATACTTATTTATACGACACACACAATATTAATTTATTAAATAACTTCAATAATACAACAATATGACTTTTATGTTGCATCTTCTGCTTCCCTTATGTATAGTACGTTGTTGTTTTTTGTTCACAGTTTCCTGTCTGAAATACTTATTTTGTGTTTTGACTTTTTGAGGATGCTAGACTTTTATTACATGGGTGATATTATTACACATTTACAACGTTATGTTCTTTTATGCATGTGTAAAAATTCATTTTTATTAAAAAGTTAATACATGTGTAAATTGTAACTCACATGATATAATTTACATAGTTTGAGTGTGTGACTTGTGCAATATTTATATAGGTTATTGGATTTTAATAATCCGAACTTTAATGAATTGGCCGATATTAATACCAACTTTAAAAAATTCCATGTGGCAGTCCCAACTTGTAAATTATTTTCCTCCATCGAACCTTTTATAAGTGTGACACAAAAATGGTCGAGTAAGGTTTTAATGAGACATAAAAATGGTCTGGTAGGTTTTTTGAGTACCCGTATAAAATGCTCGATGGAGGAAAATAAATTACAAGTTGGGACTGTCAGAGGGAAATTTTAAAGTTGGGATTAATATCGGCCAATTCATTAAAGTTCGGATTATTAAAATCCAATAACCCTATTTATATTGTGTAAGTTACAAGCTACACATGTCTTAACTTTTTAACAAACATGAATAAAAGAATTTATATCATTGTAATGTATAGCAGTGATCGAGCTAGCTTAAAAGTTGAGGGGTATCTCTCTAAATTTTTTTCGTACGTTCATATAATAATAATAAAAAACATTTATAAACAATCAAAAAGTACATACCTAAAAGATTTGTCCACGTCGTTCTTCATAGCTTGAAATCGAATCATCACATCCTCGTCCGTTATTTTATCAAATATTTCTTTTTCAACCGTACAAACCAAAGTCTCGTTCAAAAAGTCGCCACCCATTCGATTGTGCAAATTCGTCTTGACAAGCTTTAGTTTAGAAAAACACCTTTCAATGGTTGCGGTCGCAACCGATAAAACCAACGCAAGCTTCAATATTCGATAAACCAATGGAAATGAACGATTTTCACTTTCTTCCATTAGACGAGCAAGGTCACATAATCCAATCAAGTTTCAAATCTATCATTTTCTCTTAAAGTGTGATAAAAAAAAAGTTAAGTTTATATATGTAACTACTTTTTTAGTTGTGTTTTCATCCTAAACCTAATTCAATAACAATAACCATTGCTATATTTATATATATATCTAATCTTTCAAGGTTTTGGGGGCAATTTTTTGGGGGGGAAATTTTTTTTGTTCTATAATAGAAAGTTTTAAAGAAAAAATTAAGTGAAATTTTGCACCTTGCATAAGTTGATGGAGCCAAATTTTGAAGTATCAAATAGTTACAAATCTTTAAACATAATAGTTATGATTTCTTCATAAATATTACATCTTTACCCCGTGTGTATTACACGGGTATTAAACCTAGTCTAAGTATAAATTAAACAAATTTGACTAAAACCTTAAAACAACAAAAATGTCATTAATTAATACCTAAAAATATGAGGGAAGGAGGTGTTGCTAAGTCACTGGAGACTGGAGAACGGCGCCGCCCAGGGGCTGGTCGGACGTCGGAGCAAGGGATAGGGGCAGGAGGCAGTGGTCAAGCAGGGGTGAATGGCAGCAGCAACAAGTACTTGACCTTTTTTTTAAAGCAGCAACATATTACTTGAATACTCGACCATATTGTTTTTTTGTTTAGCAGCAGCAGCCGCAACCCAACAGGCATCAGGGATCAACCCAGCATCCATTTTTTTTTTTTGTTTTCAACATAACTTGGGCTTTGGGGCTTTGGTTAATAAAAGTTTAAAAACTAGTTTGGACTAGATAATGTAATGAACTAAAGGGTATCCTTCTAATTTTCCAGAGGTAGCCCAAACGTAAGACCGAAAAAAAAACTTTTTTACCTTTGGCGTGAAAATTTGAGGAGTAGCCCTGGGCTTCATGTACCTCCGCCCCTGATGTATAGTAAATTTATTCGTACCATAAAAATAATGTATGAATTGATATTAAATGGTTTAACAAGAGTTTTAGAAAAAGTTTTTCGATTTGTTCAATTTCAGGAAGTTTGCTATTGCCATCTATATGATATTACGCTTTGTATTTTCCTATGTGGCCTTCATTAACATCTTGGTTTTTTCTTCAATCTTTTGTTTCTCCTCTGTATATGTCTTAGAGTTAGAGATAGTTTTTCTAATAATTTTCTTATATTTTTTTATGTATTTATTAATAAAATGAGTCGGGCTCTATCCCTTCAAAAAAGATTTTTTTAGAATTTTGTATGAATAATTACTCAAATTATTAGTGTTTCTTATGTTATGGTTACTTAAATCATTTTGTTACCATAATCTTACTTTAACAATCATTAATTCCTTTACCATGCTTCCATTACGTTTTTCAAATTAACTATATATCTTTTGTTTCTATATAACTAAAATTCAAAATACGACAATCAATATGAATAAACCATAGAGGGAGAAAGAGTTTGTTGTTAATGATATTGATGATGTAGTTTTTTCTCTTTGCTATAAATTCAATAAAAGTGAATGAATAGTGTTATAGTTTTTATGTAAATTTTCATGTGATGAGGGATGTTTCAGCCTTAGGTATTTGATGGTGTTGTTATTTATTTATTTTTTTATGGTTGATACCCTTTTTCAAAAGTAAAAGAATTGACTTAAAAACAGAACAAAAGAAATGATTATACGAGGACAAAAATAGTATGTGTTTTGGTTTATAATTAGGATTAAGTTGTAAAAAAAATGAAAAGTATTAGAAGTGAAGAGAATGGATGAAGGAGACATAGCTCATATGGGCTGATTATAAAGCAGGGAACTAATCAAAACATCAATGTGATTTGAGACACTGATTTAACTAACTCGGACATAAACATTTTAACGAACGATAAAAAAAAGCTCGCGTAAAATAATTCTAGTTAACTTAACTTGAAAGTTAAAACATGAAAAAAGATTTGACTTTCTTCACTTGACATGCTTTTGGTGATTCTTTATATTATATTACATTAATAAGTATTTAATATTGCATACGTTTTATAAAAAAAAGATAAACGAATAATGACCTTATCTTTACTTGTTAAGAATTTGTATACGATATTTTAATTTTATTATTTAATGAATTAAAAAAAATTTATAACAATATTAATATTTCGGGGACATGCTACCTAAAAAGAAATAATTTATCCAGCCGGTAAAAGAAGTAGCTTTAAAATCACCCTTATCTAGTTATCATCCATTACGCGAGATAAGTGCAAGGATCAAAGGAGGTTATTTCATTCCAAAAAGGTAACATTTCTTAAAAATTTAAGGTAGTGTTTGGATGTGCGAATGAGAGGTGGAATGGAATGAACTATTACGGGTGAATGAAAAAAATGTTTTTGGTTAGTCACTGGAATGGAATGAACCAAACAGGAGCCGATCCATGGACCGAGCCAAGACCCGACCCATAACCATGAATAGTTATTTTTGTCGTTTTTAGAGATTTGTATTTCTTTCATGTGTTTTTTCCTGCCTACCAAACAACAAGAGGTATTGATTCATTTTATTTTTATACGTTAACCAAACAAGAGAATTGAATTGAATGATATATTTCATTCACTAGAGTATATACCGTGTGTTACACGAGTTGAATAACTAAAAACATGTAATGATCATCAATCATAGTAAACAAAGAATCATATGACAAGTAAGTATTACACTATAAATAGTTATCATCTTTATTACGTTTTCTAACACCAACAAATACTGAAAATTCACATAGGAAAATTAGAAGCATGCTATATGTATAATTGTTAGTTATAACCTTTATTCTATTGACAATGATATGTTATTCTATTGATTTCTCAACAAAAGTTATAAGCTTAACAAAAGTACACAATCATGTCAAAACAACTCAGCCTAAACTATGCTACTAAATATATTTTTATTAAATTTATGTGCTGAATTTACTGAAAAACCTGATCCAAATAATTTATTAAAATTTCTCAATTTTTAAATCACTTAATTGACATATTTTTGAACGAAATATATTAATATATTTTTCGTAAATGTTATGTTTACTAAGAATATAGTAATTATTTTTTGGATATATATTTTGGTAAATGGTACGTTTACTAAAAACTATGGTAATTATTTTTGTAATTATGGAAATATATTAGTTAACTGTATATTGTGCAATAGTAAAAGGATTAAATAGGTTATATATAAATGAGCGGGAAAATGATGTCAACGATAGCTCCATTACATTCTATGTGACATTAAAAACTCTTTTATTAGAAGGTATAGACCCTAAGTATTAATGTTTCTTAAAAATTTAAGTATTAATCAAATCATAGGGAAAGCATAAACATACTTGTTCATAGTTCAACAATAGGAATTGTTATCTGCAACTTATTCAATAGATCAGAAATAGTAACGGAGAATCAAACCTATACAACTTAAATAAAAAAAAATTCCTTAAATGGCCATAAACATGAGTTGTTAAGGAGCATCTAGGAAGAGTTTGTAAATAAAACAAAATCAATCCGTAACAGGTCAAAGTTGAGTCAAAAACTTATATCAACGAGACCAACACATAATTTCATATTTGAAATCCTAGATTCAAAGGTGGGTATAACGAAAATGAATCCTTATCCCTTCAAGCTTTGAAGACTTACAAGTGAGTCAAATAAAACAAAATCAATCCGTAACAGGTCAAAGTTAAGTCAAAAACTTATATCAACGAGACCAACACATAATTTAATATTTGAAATCCTAGATTCAAAGGTGGGTATAACGAAAATGAATCCTTATCCCTTCAAGCTTTGAAGACTTACAAGTGAGTCAAATAAAACAAAATCAATCCGTAACAGGTCAAAGTTGAGTCAAAAACTTATATCAACGAGACCAACACATAATTTCATATTTGAAATCCTAGATTCAAAGGTGGGTATAACGAAAATGAATCCTTATCCCTTCAAGCTTTGAAGACTTACAAGTGAGTCAAATACAAAGGATAACCCCTAAATGAAAATTGTAATGAAAAAACGAGCTTGAACCAAAGCAGCAAGTCTTGGTGAAGTCGCCTTCGTCATACACGAACCTTAAATCTCTACTGGTCGTGTACGAACCCTAAATATGTGTTGGTCCTATACAGACCAGTGTTAAAACCCTAAAATAAATCATCGACCGTTGTCTCTTCATCATCTCTTGCATCTTCATCTGAGTAGCCATAGTCGTCTTTTTCATCTCAGAAAAAAAACGACTGGGAGGGAAAAAAATAACAGAAGAGGGAAAGGAGAGGCATATATGGTTAAGGAGTGTATAAAAGACCATTTTATCCTTTCAATATGTACATATTGAAAGAAAGTATATATGATCAAGTGTAAAAGGTTTAAAGTCACATATAGAGAGTTTAAGAGAGAAAAATTAATTAGTTGGTCAAAAATATGATAAAAATCACATGTGTTGTCACAATATATCCGAAGTTGAATTTGTAAGTTTAATAGATGAATCACATATCAAACTCGATCACTATGTATATATCAGCTAAATACAATCTAATAGAAATAAGATTGATGATGAAGCTAAGGGCAACCCTAGCGTTTTTAAGATAAAGAGGATGACCAAGGATGTGGTTGTTGCCCACGCGTAACTAGTATGGTGGATCTGTTGCGAGTAATGATAGTGACAACGAGGGTTTGGAACAAGTATGGGTAAACCCAACCCCATACCTGATAAGAAAGTGTCTTATACCCAACACCAAATCCTTCAAATATGTATTGAGTATTTACCCATTGGGCATGCCTGCAAGTAATTGGATATACTTGTTAGTTAAAAAAAATATTACAGTATACTAGTTTGATATGTTCTGTTTCACAAAAATACTCGTTCATTCTCTTTCTTCTACTGTGGCTAGGGTTCCCATAGAATAACTTCTTAATAAAGTACTTTAGGGGAATGGATAACTAGGATGGATAATGGGATTAAGGAATTTGAGGAATTTAGGTTTATAATCAGGTAAATAGATATGCTTAATCGGGTAAGCGTGCATATCATGTAATCTCATGTTCGTCCAATACCTACGAAAAAAGTAATACTCTACATTCTTACCATATTTCATACTCGTCTCAAATGTATCGGATTTCAAGTATCTAAGTCGAGACTCGTAAGAAGAGAATAAACGGTGCTTGTATAGTTAAAATGGCCGTTTAACAATTACAACCCAATCCATTTTTGTAGCCCAATTACAAAATCACAAACTGCATTTCACCTTAAAATTCATTCACTCTGCAGATAATCGATTATTTTTCTTCACATCAACCAGTCAACAACACGATCCCAATCTCCGGCGCATCATCACCTCTTGATCCTTCTTCTCTCACACACAAATCGTAAGAGTCAAATCTTTCTTCTTTTTTTCCCCCAATTTCACAAACCCTAGAAACAACAATTACCCCAAATCAAATCAAATCAAATCTGAATGGGTAAGAACGATTTTCTCACACCAAAAGCAATCGCAAACCGAATCAAAGCAAAGGGTCTTCAAAAGCTGCGTTGGTATTGTCAGATGTGTCAAAAACAATGCCGTGATGAAAACGGGTTCAAATGTCATTGTATGAGCGAAAGCCACCAACGTCAGATGGAAGTTTTCGGTCAAAACCCGCATCGAATCGTCGACGGCTATTCAGAAGAGTTTGAATCTTTGTTTCTTGAGCATATGAAAAGGAGCCATAGGTTTAGTAGAATTGCTGCTACTGTTGTTTATAATGAGTATATTTCTGATAGAAATCATGTTCATATGAATTCGACGAAATGGGCTACTTTGACTGAGTTTGTTAAGTATTTGGGGAAAACAGGGAAGTGTAAGGTTGACGAGACGCCCAAAGGCTGGTTTATTACCTACATTGATAGGGATTCGGAGACGCTTTTTAAAGAAAAGATGAAGAATAAGAGGGCGAAAGCGGATATTGTGGATGAGGAGAAGCAAGAGAGGGAAATTAGGAAACAGATTGAACGCGCTGAGCAGATGATGGTAGGCGGGAATGAGGGTGGCGATAAAGGTTTAGAGAGTGAAGAGGCTAAGATGTTGGTGAGGTGTGATGATGGTGGTGAGAAGAAGATTAAGTTAAGTATCGGTTCTTTGACGAAAAATGTGGGTAAAGAGAAAGGAGAGGGGAGTTCAAGATTTGTTTTTGATGAGGCGGAAAATGTCGTTGAAAAGGATAGAAAGGAGAAAAGTGGTGGTGGTGGTGGTGGGTCGGCGTTGGATGAGTTGATAAGAGAGGAAGAGAAGGCGAAAGAGAGGATGAACCGGAAAGATTATTGGTTATGTGAAGGGATTGTTGTGAAGGTTATGAGTAAAGATTTGGCGGATAAAGGTTATTATAAGCAAAAGGGTGTTGTTCGTAAGGTGATTGATAAGTATGTAGGGGAAATTGAGATGCTTGAAAGCAAACATAAGTTGAGGGTGGATCAAGAAGAGCTTGAAACGGTTATTCCTCAAATTGGTGGGCTTGTGAGGGTTGTGAATGGTGCGTATCGTGGATCGAATGCAAGGTTGTTGTCTGTTAACACTGATAAGTTTTGTGCAAAGGTGCAGATTGAGAAAGGTGTGTATGATGGGAGAGTTATCAAGGCGATCGAATATGAAGACATATGCAAAGTTGTTCAATGATCTCTGATATCGTTTGGTAAGATCATTTGCTTATGTATTTTAATAGAGTTTTATGTTTGCAGTTTCTTTGTTTGTGTGATAAACATATTGCTGTCGACATGTTCTAGTAACTGAATGATCTTTTTCGGATATTGAGCGTTTCTACTTTACATCTTCTAGTTAGTACTGAAAAGATTAAACGATACCATCATAAAATGTTATAGAACACTCCTTGAATTCAAAACAAATCTTGTAAACTGGGGCGGCAATTTGCAAAGCGGTACTCACTTGTGCAATTAGCAAAAACAATAATTTGCATATTATGAAACACCAAGCAGATGAACTGGTCATTCATGCTTGCAACTGCACCAGTTATATAAGTTAGACGACAAAAAATCAGATTAATGGGACAAATAAACAAACCTCCAAACAACATAAATGTGCAAAACTAGGTCACCTAAAACTGCAAAGTTAAAATAAAACACACCAGATAACAAAAGAGAAAAATACTGTATAGACACTCCTGCACACAACAATAACAGATGATGTATCTATGTTTATATATCTACTGTAGCATTCATTTGCATCTTGAATAATAACTGAACACGAACTTCAGCAAAAAAACATGGTATGCGGAGGAACCAGATGTTAAATGTTACCGAAGCCCGCTAATAAGTCCTAAAACACAACCTTCATTATACTTGATATGTTATTGTAACATTAAGTATTAAGTTTTGGATGAAACTCTATAACTGTTGAGAAGTTTAAACGCAAAGAAAACAGAACAATTGTATATTATAGGGAAGAATAAGTATTAGCTGCACCACAAATTATCATGTAAAGTAACAGCTAAGAAATATCATTGAATGTCTATCCTAACTCCAAGCCTACAGGCCCTGCACGTCAATATAAAAGCAAATATTAGAACATAATTTGAAATAACAGGAAGACATTACTGCCACAAATGTTACATGTATGCAATATGGTACAAATAAGAGCACCTAAAACTACTCCCAATCATATAAATTAATAGGCAACTAAAAACAGGATACAGCATCAATGGATACTACATGTAATATCAGTAACTATGGATGGTGAGCATTAAACTTGAACATATTGTTTCAGGTGTCTAGTTTTGTTGGCCATATATTGACTTACATTATCCAACCCTTTTTATACAAACCAGGTGCAGTTAAGTAGGTGACATTTGTTACATTCTAGGCTTGGTCTTTGAAAATAAATGTGTCTATATGGACCTGTTAACTACGAATCAATGTTAGACAAATGGACCTAGCTCAGTTGGTTATATGCTTATATGCTATAGCGTTTGTGTTAGGATGTCATAATGTCATATTTTATCATATTCTTTTATCTCTTACTGCAAGATGTAACTACGTTACTGCAGTCTGCAGATCCATTTCTATATGATTTTATCACTCATTAAGTTCTACATTTAATTTTCATGAATATAAAGATGTAATATCCCAAAATCATAACACAATTATTTGTAGATATATTTTTCACTTTATCCCACAACATAGTACTTTCAAAAGTTTTTTTAGTACATAACCATGGTATCTCGCCTGATCAAAACACATTCTTATAACAAGAGAACTGTTACAACAACAAATCAAATAAGCGAATTATTTCTTCATGCTCCATTTGATCAAATCAATGACATTTTTGCTTCATTCTCTTCGTCATTGAACGGATGATCCGCTTCATCTGCTATAACCCAAGAATCTTTTTTCCGATCACCCAACAAAGGATTCGATTCCCCTACTTGAACAAGATTCTGATCCTCTTTTGGAGCCATGTTTTCTTTCAAACTCCATCCACTTCCCAATGTTTCGACTATAATATCATCACTACATCCATTATTAGCACCCGAATGCTCGTTTTTCCTCTTGATGGGGTTTCTTGATATGCAATTCTCATCTTGGATCATGGGCAAGATCTGGTTTTCTTGCAGACTTTGATGCTGAGTGAATTGGGAATTAGACCTTTTGAATTTTTCGATAAAAACTTGTTGCGGAACATCATTTCCTGAATAATTTCTCTGGTTAAAGCTACCAAATCCTTGAATTCCCCTGCTTAATTTTCTTGCTCTTGCTCTTTCTTCTTTTAAAATATTTAGATCATTCAAAAGCTTCAAGATTCTTTCTGATTTCATTCTTACACTAAGTCCCCAATTGAATCTGCACCATAACACAATCAAAATTGTAAAAAAATGACTAAAAATCAAATCTTTATAGTAAAAAGATTAGACCCATATCATTAATTAGCAGTAAAGATTAGTTTTTTTAATTCCAAGAAATAAAAAAATACCCTTTTTCATCAATATATTGAAAACTGGTCATCTCTTGAATAACATCTTTATGAGTCTGAAATTCTTCAGCAACACTCTCTGGACCATGTGTCAATAAGTGTTCTAATACAATTACAGCTTTATATGGTATCCTCCAGTTTTTTGCATCAAATCTCGCCAATCTGTAGTTTGACTCCAAAAGTCAACACTCAACAACTCAAAAGAAGCAGATAGAACTAAAACTAAAATAAGTAAATAAAAACCTGTTGTGAAGAACATTAACAATTCTCCAGTAATCATCAATCTCAAAAGCAGCTTTTGATATCATCTTCAAGGTACATGAATCCGGTGCCCATGGATTATCATTTGTTGACTCTTCAACCAATCTTCAAAGTCAAAGATTTGAAAAAACAAAACACAATTGAAATCAAACTCAAAATCATAATCATAATCATAATCAAAATAAAGCAGTGATGATTACAGTTGTGCAGGGGTGACATCAGTCAAAGCTAATCTAGCAGTCTTGATCTTCTCTTTGAGGAAGAAAGAAGCTTGCTTTTTGAATTGATGGAAAGAAGAAGATGAACCAATATTTTCATTGTTGCCTAAAATTGACATGTTTTCATGGGAGAAATTAGAAAATTTTGAAATCTTGTGAAGAAATCAAGAAAGAAAAAATGTTGGAGTGGGTCAAATCTTGGAATTATAATGATATATTCAAATTCAAATGGCGTCACGCTTAAATTATTTTATTCATTTTAGAGTCCACAAAAGTGACACATGTGTCTTTGGACGTATTGTCAATGCTGTTTTAAGTATTTATTTAATTATTCAACCAAACCATTTTATTATTTTAACTTTAAGTTGTTTTATTTAATTACTATTTTTAATCCATGGTTTAAAATTTGATTATCTTGTAATTTGTTTTGATCTTGTTGTAATCTTTAGACACGCCAAATATTCTGATTTCAATTAATATTTTGCCATTTGTTTTGTACTTGTACTAATATACTTTTTAAACATTTCTTTTTACCTAGTGAAATATTCATTTTCATGGTATAAACAAGAAATTTATGACTCTATACTTTGTTTATATTTAACATTTTCTATGTAGAAATTATGTTAACTAACTAAAAGGTATAAGCATAGATGTATAATCAAATAATCAATGCATAGTACTTAAAATTTAAACTTTTATGTTTAAGTCTAATGGAGGATGCAATTCAAAGTTATGTACGTTAGAGAGTTTATAGAAAGTTTAGAGTTTAAAAGGGTTAGTTAGTTAGTTAACTTATCTTTAAGTTTAACCTTTGTGTTTTAATGAGATTATTATAAATAATAGTTTAGAGTTTAAGGGAAGTAAAATTAAGTAGAAAAGCGGCTTTGGACTTCAATGTTATCAATAATAGTCAAAATGAACTAGACAATATAAGCTAGACTAACCCGACGAACACATGTTTGTCGATTTTAAAGTTTTGTCTCTACTATATTACAATAATCACAACATTTTGGCAGGTTGAATGATTTTGATATTCTATTGCTTCGAACCATGTAGCCCAAAAACCAAACCGATTAAATCTGAACCAAACAACCCGATGGAATATGTTGATTCGGTGGCGTTTTAAGACCGAGTCTCATTACCTTTAAAGAAGGGTCGTCGGCTGTTTTCATCACCTTGTAACTTTTTTAATATTATTAACCCTTTCATCCGAAGCAGAAGAAACTTTTATAGCGCATGGAGCACCATTGCGAAAACAGACGTGGCCTTACTAAAGCATAATATTGATCTAAAATCGAAAAGGAACACCGAGAAAGTTATTTAGCAACGACCGTTCTCGATCACCAAACATGTTTATTCTTAACCGGGTCTGTCAAAAGCTAATATCTTTGTTTAGAGTGTGGACATGAGGCGTATATATACACCTTCTAGGTTCATGATTTACTCGATTTTTCAGGTGGGTGTTACCTATTAAGTTGTTAACTAACCTACCTTACATTCATGTAGAAATTGTAAAACTAGAAACTTTGGTAGATCATAGGTTTGTAACTTGCTTTAGAGAAACTTTGCTAAATGGTGATTTGTAAAACTGATTTCTACACGTTTTGAATGGATTGAAATTTGAAAGAGTTGAATATGCACTAGGATATACATGAAAGCGTAATATAAACATTGAATGGTAAAAAACATGGATTGTGATCGAAACTTGCTTAAAATTAAAATTTTTAAAAAAATGGAAAGTTTCTTAATATAGAAAGTTATTGTGCTTTACATGCTAGAACAATATGGTATTGTTGTTGAGTGTTACTTTCATGATTTTATTTATAATACGAAGATAGATTTCTCATAGCTCCTGATAGAAAAATAACAAATACGGAGTGATAATGTTAAAACATAAGAATCGATCGAAACTCAAAAGAAATAAAAGATTAAATATCAATACAAACAAACAACTTAAAACATAAAAAGTAATTAAACTTTAAAAATAGCATAAATATGTAAATAGTGGGTTAGAAGGAAATATTTTGAAGCTTAATAGAGCGCCAGTTGACTTAAACCCGGTCTTATGGTCTAATTGGGTCCTGTTAAAAATCAGAGGTTTCGTGTGGAAAAAAAGATTGAATAGAATCCCATGCAGGGAGTTGATAGCCCGTGGTATAAATGTGGGTTTGGAGGAGTGCTCGATGTGCTTTGGCAATCAAGAATCTGTAGATCACGTTCTTCTTGGATGTAGCTTTGCTACGTCAGTCTGGAAAAAGATATATAGATGGTGCGAGTGGCCGGAGCTAGAGAACGAGGGGGGATCGATTAGAGAACGATTAGATGGGCAAAACTATATTATTGGTTCGGATCTTACTAAAAGGACTGTTGTGGCTATTTTAATGGCCACTTCTTGGTTCATTTGGTTAGAGAGAAATAAGCTATTTTTTTACGAGAGCCCTATTTCGGTCGAAGGCGTGGTGGAGAAGATCAAGGTGAATGTTTTTCTTTGGATAAAGCATAGAGCGAAGCGGTTAGATGTTGTTTGGCATAATTGATATTATAAACTGCTAATGTAATTTGTTATTGGTGTTTCCATTGTATTTTGTGTGGGTCCTAGCTTTTTGTTAGAGGCCTTTTCAATAAAATTTGCCTTTGAAAAAAGAAGGTAAAAAAATACAACATGTTTATTATTTTCGTTTGATTAATATCAAATGGGCCGATATCCCTAGGTAAACAAAGTGGTGCCCCACTGCCCCTCATTGAACACAATATGCTCCTAAATCTTAAAAACTGGGCCAAATTATAGAAAAAATTGTATATACTTGGCAACTTCATGGGCTCGTACGAGAGGCATGTGCCACCCCTCTTGATAGGTTGGAATAATGTTGGATCCGTCTCTGCCGTACCCATTGGTGTTGCCGTGTGGGTAGTGGTGCACAAAATAACCGGTTCAATAACCAAAACATGTTATTAACCATAACAGAAACTGGTTATTAACCGATTAAGGAATAACTAGTTAGGGTATTTTTTTAACCGCGGGTTCGTACCTGATTAAGGATTTTTTATGAATAACTGGTTATTAACCGAAAATCGAATTTTAACCGATCCACAGGTTAACCGGGAAAAAACCCGAAAAAATAATAAAATATTATAAAAAACCGGTTAATTAACCGAACCGGTTAAAGTAAAATAACCGAAAGTTTTTGAAAAAAAACCGGTTATTAACCGAACTGGTTAAAACAAATAACCGATTTTCTCAATGCTGAAAATAACCGGTTAGGATATTAAATAACCGGTTAACCGAAATTAACCGATTTGTGCACCTCTACGTGTGGGTTACCCATACCCACACTCACACCCTCCACCCTAAAGCATTTTGGTCATTTCATTTCTAAGTTAACAATAAACTTTGGCGAAACTTAGCCTTAAAAGTTAAAACTCAAAACTTATTAAAAAATTGAAATCACATGCCCAAACATATTATTTCTAGCCCAGATGAACCATTTATGTAATTAACCGTTAAACTTCAGTTTTTATAAATTTTGATTTTGTCAAACAAATTACCGGTACATAACAAAAAGCTAAGTGCAAAATGCAGCCATTGCTTTACACCCAATAGCTGTTTGCATCTCCGCTTGAAAACTTAGACACTTTACAACCATATGCTTTCTAAAGTGAGTCGTTTGCATCCCTCCTCTAGTTTAATTGTTAGTTAACCATCCATCCAAAAAATTGTAAAAGTACTTACCCCTCTTATTTGTGAGCTTCATCTTCACCCTCAAATTGAACCCATGATCAGATTCATCTTCACGATCACTTCTTCATTCAATTCAAACCTTTAAACAAAACAATATCAAACACCAACAATATGCCCAAACTTCGAACAAAATCATTAAAAAAAATCTCAGTTGCAGCACCCACGCCGGCCAAAAGGCGCCGATGGCGGACAAAATAACACCCCGACCCACCATTAAAAGCATCCATAACCACAACTCCGTCATCTGAAAAAACTATCAGTCATGTTCGAGATTCCATCAACACGTTCACAGAAAAAGAAAACCCCAACGCTTACAGATCTAGTTCAAGGATTTGTGCTGCAACAAAGCCTCATAAAACCACTTGTTCCTTCGATTGTTCACTATATGTGAAATCTTTGGTATGGTTAATGGCTTAATTGGCAGGCTTGTGTATATGTGTGTGTTTGTTTTACATACTCGTTATTAGCTCAAATTGTGAAGTAAATGTAGCGTTATATGTTAATTCTTATGATCATTTGGTTCATTAATGAAAAATAGGAATAGATGATTGATATATCTGTTTCTGTTGGTTTTGTTAAGCAATGTGATTCTATATATCGCTATGTGTTGTTAAATGAAAGGATAACAAATCATGTTCCTCGTACATGAAATCATCATGAAAAATTTGTCATAGTATTAGCTTATGATGGTAGGAGCTACTTGTGTAAGTGATAACCTAGGCTTGCAACGTGTTTTTAAATTGTAAAAAGTCGTTTTTATCTTTTCAACTAACTGTTAACTAACAATCAAATTAAAAGATTTATGCAAATAACCCATTTTAGAAAGCATAGGATTGTAAAAGGTTTAGATTTTCAAACATAATTACCACTATATACTACATTATAAAGCATCTTGAATGGGCAATTAGGTCATTTCACTTTTTCCTTAATGTTGAAAAGTGTACATTCATACCTAGCAGGAATTTCGGCTAAAAAAGAGGCTCCTGTGAACTTTCTGACAGATCCGCTAGAGGGGAGATCTACTTTAAGGCCGGCTGATATTCTAGTGTTTGGTTGGACGGGTGGGAAACACGTTTGTGTAGACCTCACGGGAGTGTCCCCCTTGGTTGCGCTCAGGGACAATGGATTTGTTGCACGACAGGCAGCGTCAAAGGCGGAATCATGCAAGATCGCCAAACATGAGAAAGCATGCCTGGAGAATCAACATGTTTTTATCCCATTAGCATTTGACACATTTGGCTTCCTAGCCACTGAGGCAGTGAACTTCTTGACCAGGGTCCAGCGAGTCATTCATAGCAATGTTTCGACACCTAAGGGCCAAGGTTTTGTCTTTAGTAGGCTAGGTTTTGCTATTCAAAAGGGGGTGGCGGCACAACTTGTTGCCCGTTTACATGCCACTTTGTTGTAAATTCTTTGATGTTTAATATATTATCTCATTATACCTAGCACAATGTACAACACAACACAATCCTACACTACACAATGTTTAATTTTAAATTATACACATTTTAAAAGTTCAAGGACCAAACATGTAACTTCCATCCTACACAATGTTAACCTCCACCGTCGACCTGCAACCATATCTGAATCCTCTACAACACGGCTTCACTCTTTTGGCAACCTGCAGCAACACAGCTCACAACCATCAAAGAGGAAACGATTCCACGTTGCTTTTGCTCCTACTTAATGAACTGTTCACACATTCAGCAATATAGGCGCCAGATTTAAAATTCAAAACAAAAATGCTCTTGCTATATATCGGTATCTCATTGTTTTTGCTCCATATCTCGCATTGCTTTTCCTCCACATCTCAGGTAATAATAATTTCGTTTTTACAGTTTTGGGTTTATGGTAGTATACAATTCAATTTTGACGGTTTTGGGTTTATGGTTTTATGTTTTGCAGGTTGTTTTTGTTTATCAATCTTTCATCTGAGGTATGTTGTTTTGTGTTACGTTGTGTTGTGTTGTAGGAATGTATTGTGTTGTGTGGTATAGATGAATGTGTGTATGAATGTTGTCTGTTATGTGAATGTTTTCTTTAGCAGAAACTGAATGTGGTGTTGTGTTGGGTGATGGGATTATGAAACTGAATGTGGTGTTGTATTGTGTGGTGTTGGGTGGGGGGGGGGGGGGTTGTGTGTTGAATTGTGTTGAAACAGCAACAGTAATGTAGTATAGGTGTGTTAATTTTGCTGCTGCTGCTGATGTATATTTAAAGAATTCATCTGCTGATGTATGTTTAAATGTGTTCAAAGTGTTATTATATGAATGTGTTTTGTTATGTTGTTGTATAAGTCATAATATGTTGTGTGTGTGTGTGTATGTGTTGCGAATGATAAATGTGTGTGTATTGTGATTGTGTCATATATGTTGTATGAATGTGTGTGTGTGTGTGGGTGGGGGTGGGTTGTGGATGGTAGACCGTTGTGTATTTTGATTTAAAAAAGTTACTGCTGTTGCACATGGTGTGTATGAATGTATATGTTATATGATTGTGCAGAAGCTACTTTTAGGTCAAAGTGTATTGTGTATTTTGATTTTAAAAAAAATACTAAATATAAGTGTGTTGTGATTTTTGAAACAAAAACTGTATGTGTTCTTGTGTTGTATGAATTTGTGTGTTGCATAAATACATTTTACACTTAATCATGCGGGTATCTTACTAGTAGCTATTAGATGTAAATAACATAAGTACATTTTACACTTAATTTAAAAAAATTAGTAACTCATGCCCTGGCTTTATCAAGTAACCAATCAAAACGATTTTAATAGCGTCACACCAAACTACGATCCGCGGCTTCACCAAATACCCAATCAAAACATTGTATTTCCATCACACGGATCACCATCCAACGATCCTCCACCCACCAATCCAACGGTCCACCATCCCCAACCCACCCCCAAATCTTCCCCATATATACATACCAAACCCCTCATTTCCAAATCACGCATTCAAACACCAACAATCACAAAATGTCAGGAAGAGGAAAAGGAGGCAAGGGTTTGGGAAAAGGAGGAGCAAAACGTCACCGGAAAGTTCTCCGGGACAACATTCAGGGGATCACAAAGCCGGCCATTCGTCGTCTTGCAAGGCGTGGTGGTGTTAAGCGTATCAGTGGGTTGATTTATGAAGAGACACGAGGTGTGTTGAAGATCTTTTTGGAGAATGTGATTCGTGATGCGGTCACATATACAGAGCATGCTCGCCGCAAAACTGTTACCGCTATGGATGTGGTGTACGCGTTGAAGAGACAAGGCCGTACGCTTTATGGTTTTGGAGGTTAGGGTTTGGATCTGGGTTGTGTTTGTGTAGAAATTATGGTTTATCAGTGTAATTGAAGCTTGCTTGGTACTTAATATGAATTGGAACTGGTATTATGTTTTGAACTCGATTGATTTTGATGGATGTTTATTAATCTGTTTTTGTGATTATTTTTTTACTGCTAAATTTTGAAGCTTTAACTGGTATGTTGTGTTTAGAAGCTGTTTAGCTATCAATGGTTAACCGTTACCGTTTCATTTTGAACCTATAATTTCAATCTTGACCACTATAACAAAATGATTGACTTTTTAATCTTGTTGACTTTGTTATGATATTTGATCTTTGTTGACTCAGTTTTTCTTCAGATAGCAAAAAACAAAGCAACACGCATCTATTTATTATAAAGACTTGTTTGCTTTAAAAAAAAGAAAAAAAACCTTTTACTAAATTGAAGTATTCATTTTAAAGCAAGTAAACCAATCTTGACTTGAACATTTATTTAACTTAAAAAATGTAGATAACATAAGCCTAAATTATTTGTGTCATTTATTAAAAGATCCATGACAAAATTATATTCATAAACATTGACTAAAGTTTTCACACCTTTACAATTCCTAATCACCCAACTTACATTTCACAACCAACTCTTGTTAAGACTCATTGCCATGTTACATAAGGTGACCAGGACTTAAAAAACAACGAAAAAAGATAATCAAAAAATGGATATACCCATTCGGTTTTTGTTTTTTTTCTCTCGTGGCATATCATTGGTTCTTAATTTCGTTCACACACATGATCTCCATATCCTTCCTTCAAGTGAAATAACAATGATCGAAACGTCGTCATGGTAACGTCTTCTATCCCCTTGTGGTATTTCTAACAACTCATGAAAATCCATACCTACAAAAAACACACACATTTCGTATCATGAACGTCTTGTAAAACCTTAAACTGTAGGTGACAAAATGAGCGGCTCAGATTTGATCCGAAACACTTTTGTTCGACATTTTAAAATGTAACCTGAATAAAGCAACAAGATGAATTATTACCAGCTTTCTTGGCGGCACGAAATAGAACTTCTTCGATTAAATGTTGAGCTGGATCGGCTTCTGGCGACCACTGCATAAAGACCTCGACTTCAGAAACGGCCTCCTCGTTGGTGAAATACTGATAAAGCCCGTCTGAAGACAAGATCAAGAATCGATCTCTCGGCCCTAGTCTGTGATGGTAAAGACTTGGGATACAGTTTATGTATGGAGAATTTCCAACATAATCAATCCTAAACATCTCTAATAGTGCATCATTCCATTTAGGCTGCACCAAAAAATGAAGAAACAAATTATAATCTTCTCTTCATTAAACTTACTTTGAACAATCTTTACGAGCACTTTTCTTTAAAAGTCAAAGTGAAAAGTCAACCAAGAAACATGCTTCTCAAAATAGACTTTTATCTAAAAAAGTTATGCAAGATTCAATCTTGATGGAATATATGGTTTCATGATCCAAAAAGGAATTATTGCTACAATTTATGAGAATGTTAACTTTTTAAAGCACCTAAAAGGAATTGAATCCACATTGCTTTTATACAAAAGATAGAACAAGTTGACCATTGTTCGTTGACTATTGGCGAATGCTCAACTACCTGTTTGAGGAAGCCAGCACCAAAAGCGCGAGTGACCTTGAGTGAGCCTTTAACGCGATCATTCATAACTGCACACGCGTCATCAGGGTGCTCGCTCTTTATTCTTTCAACTTCCTGCAAAAGATCAAAAATAAGTTTGATAAAACAACTATTTCAACTTTTTAAGGTTACATAACTTATAAGAACAACTTTTACCTCTTCAATGGAGGTACTATGATCCACTGTAAGCTGGCACGCGGTTAATGTTGGATTCACGTTACCAACATCCGCATCAAAAACCTCAAGATCATACAATGTTTCCTCTTTAATCCTCTCTAGATCTTGTCTCCAAAGATCAGGCTCGGGTTTCTGAGCCAAAACCGCTCTACTATCACCTACGCTCATCACATAAACATCTTCTTCTTTCATTAACATAACAAGAACACACGAACCCATCAAAGCGAGTTCAGGATTCTCATCAAGCATCTGGTCTGCAATGTTAAAATAAGCCTCTTCTGTTTTCTTCAACCCTTGAGATAAAGCTTTCAATACATCAGAATGGTTAATCGAATTCGACCCGTTTGAGTTCAGTTGCTCCTTTAACCTCCTATCCAATTCCAACCGCTCGCGGTCAAATTCACACTTCCATCTCCTGTGATTATCTTCCCATTTCTTTGAAGCCCCTCTACTCCTAACTCTTACATTCTTACTTCTTTTCTTATTCACATTCATTTCAAACTCCTTAACTACACTCGGGTAACTTTCCTGCTGATCAACACATCTTTGAAGCTGATCATTCATTTCATTCTCGGTTACTGACTCGATTCCTGATCCGGTTCCAGATTCGACCACATCTCCCTGCTGCCCCGAACAACTCGAACTCAATGGATCAACCTCATCATCCCACAACAAACCCTTCAACTCCTTATGAACAGCAGGATACAGATTTGACAAAAGATAATCAGGTGCATCAGGACCATTAAACCCATCATAAATCCCAACAAAAACCCACCCATGTTCTTCCGAAACAACGACATGAACCCGATCTTCACCCGCTTTACCTTGAGCCCATTGCAGATTTTGACTCTGATTCAAACACTCATCATCATCAAGAAAACTACATTCACTGCTCAAATTAGCACTACTAATAGTCAATTCATTATTCTTCTCAACAACCCAATCAGGCACCTTCAAATTCCCCACAGTTTTATTAACAACAGGTGCAACAACTGAGTTTTGCCCACGACTTACAAAGTTTCTTGAAATCGCTCTTTGAATCACCCGAATTAACGACTTTTTTCTTGATCTTCTTCTAAACTTAAAACCCCCTTGTGAATAACTCCTCTGAAACTGATCTTGACTACCCTTTTCAATCGGACCCGAAAAAAGCGGGCCCGATTGAAACCCGCGCTCAATCGGGCCCGACAGAAACCCTCGTTCCATCGGGCCCGAATAAGGCACCCCACTCGACAACGGACCCGAATTGATCGAGCTTCTCGGCAACGGTTGTAACGGAATCGACGCAAATGATGTTGAGCTTTCGAAAGCAGAAGCTTTATCGATGAAATTATATGAATACAGATCGATCAAAGACGTTGATAACGGAGTTGATGTGTTAGCTGAAACAGAGGCGCCGGAGATTGATCGGAACGTCGTCGTTTCTTCAGAACAGTGTACTTTTGAAGAAGATAAACGGGTCGGGTCGGGTCTAACATAGCAAAAAGAATGACCCAGATCGTCAACGGGATCGGAAATGACCACCGCCGTGTTTTTCCGGTGAACGATTTCATTTCCGGTGAAACAGAGTGTTAATTTGCCGATACCGTTTCCCATGGGTGAAGAGAAATTGATGAGCTAATTGATCATGGGTATTGATCGGATTTGATGTTTGTGTGGTGAAATGATGAATTGGAGTTGGAATTGGAATTGAAATTGAAGATGGTGGATGGATGATAGAGAAAGAGAAAGAGAAAGAGAGAGTTGACTTTAGGTGGAAGATTTTGAAATCATAAAAACAAAATTAAATGTCTTGTGTGTGTCTGCTCAACTTTTATTGATACACTAATACTAGTACTGTGTGTTGTGTACAATTGAGCGTTGACTAAAACACAAAGAGATGTATGTATGTGTAAGGTTTTGGGTTTGAGTAAACTTTAAGCAGGTTAAGGTTTTTAACTCTACTCTACTTTGCAATTCAAACTTCATTCATAGCGCGTGCTACTCACTTTCTCCATCCTTTTCTTCAAAATCAATAAGCAACTTAAGTCATGTAACATATTTATATATTTAAAAAAACTAGTATGTGGGTGAGGCCGACCTTAGTTTATATATGATATAACATCTTTCAATTTTTGTGACAAAATATATTTGGTTCAACTGGTCAGTTGACGTTTGCTTTATTTGTTTGTTTTAGCGGTAAACATTTGAAGTATTCAGACATCTGCTATACTTATACGTTTATGATTGATCCTTTAAGTGATAGATTTCGTGTCTAGTAAGTGTATGATGTGGAATTTGTTGTTAAGAAAAAAAAAAAGAAGCCCCTCTAATATTATTAAGCAAAATCAATTTTGCTTATGAGACATGATGTAGGACATATTTTGTTTATATTACGTGATTTGAAGATTTCTCTCATAATAACTAAAAATAATTTTTTTAATAAATCTAAATTTTAAAATATATATATCTATAAATAATATGATATAATAACACTAATTACATTTTAGTTCACTAATATTTTCAGAGAATTTTTAAAAATTTAAAACTATTTACATTTTCCAATCTCCCCTACTAGGGGTGTGAATGTATCGGATTATATTGATATGTATAGAAATAAAAATAAGATATAAAGTTGATAATAACCTATAATTAAATACCTAAATATTTTCTACAACTTAAAAGCGAACATTTAATTCTTTTTAGTTTAAGTATAATATTGCTATACTAAAAATACATATTTTTTTCAATATAAATCTTGTCTTCCGGTTTTTCCACGATTTTGTTTCAACTGATTAGAACCGTCTGTGTCCCAATAAATATCCTTAAAATTATCACCTTGATATTATTTCCTGGCGTAACATAGACACTAAACTAGTACTTAATATATATAATATGATAAATAGAAGTTATCAAATTATAAAGGGTTATTGGATTTAATCACCTCCAACTATTGGTTATTGGCCACTGTCACCTTCAAGTATCACTTTGGCCAATATAACTCCCAACTAAACACTATGGTGTCCGTATCACCAAAAGTTAACAAAAAATTAACCAAAAGTGACTTCAATTGGTTAAATTTTGGTGATATGGTGTCCGTAACACCAAAAGCTAACCAAAAAATAATCAAAAATTAACCAAAAGTGACTTGAATTGGTTGACTTTTGGTGATACGGACACCAAAGTGTTTAGTTGGGAGTTATATTGGCCAAAGTGATACTTGAGGGTGACAGCGGCCAATAACCAATAGTTGGAGGTGATTAAATCCAATAACCCAATTATAAACCGTATTTAATTTTTGTATTATTGATGAGTTATAAAACTATGAAGCAATACCACTTTGTTAACGTTATATATACATGTTTCGCCAACTTATCAACCTAATTAAAATGTGTTATGATGTCATAACAAGTATATGATCCCGTTTAGACACGTTTTCGGTCACGTCATTTACATTTCAAGCTGTTTGTGACTCATACCCGTTTACCCAAATGTTAACCTATATAACTTTGTAATGGCTATCGAAGGTGTGGTCCAATGATAAGGATTTGGCCTTTGGTTGATGTGGTTACCGGTTCAATTTCACAAAAGGTGGCTTTGGTACGGTATAATTTAGGAGTAGGGTAAAGAAGGTTTGTCGTTCAATAAAAAAAAGGGGCATTTACATATATCTCTTTCATAAGATCATTTATTACATATTTACTCACTCCTTAAATTCAATTACATATTTCTGTTTCCTAAACCACATATATTACATACTAATTTAGTGTCCGCAATACGTTCGGGAAAACAACATCCAAATTGTGCTTCTAAGGATATTCATGGGGGCATGAACGGTTCCAACCTCGTAAAACCGAAATATGCACAATTATTTTTTAAAAAAAAGTTTTAGTAACAATATTATACTCAAATTAAAGATAATTTGATGCCTGGTTTTATGGTGTAATTTTTTTAAAAAAATAATTTCGTATAAAAAAGCTATGTGTGCTTGAAATACAAACCGACTTACGTACACCCTAGTAAGAGAGGGTTAAAAATGTAACTACTATTAAATTTTTCAAAATTTTCCTAATATTAGAAGACCCAATATGTAATTAGTGTTATTATAATATATTGTATATACATATTTATAATAAAAAATTCATTATTGTGAGAGAAATTCGCAAATTTGTTCTCAATGGATGCCACATAAGCAAATTTCGTTTTGCTATAATATATTAGAGATTTACCTAATTTCTTTAAAATAGTTTTATGATTTACTATTTAACTTTAATGATCTTGATATATATATATTTTTTTATGTTTGTGTAAAGAAGAGGTAAATGAGTAATTTATTATGTCAAAGGAGATATATGTAATTAAACGGTTAGGTATATATGTAATTGATGAACTTAGAAAAGGAAAATATGTAAAAATCTCTAAAAAAATAAAACTAACTTTCTACTGTGTCATGCCATGTTAATAAGTTGTGTGATACTCTTAAAATTTTGGCTTAAAGAATATCTTAGATGATGCGTTTTTTAGTTTGACATGTGTTGTGCGGTGCAATGATATTGTCGTGTTTTGACTTCGTTACACACGGTACAATTGTGACATATAGGATTTTGACATGTGCCGCGCATTGTGGTGAAATCGTTGCATTGCTACACACCTAAAATAGTATTGTTTCGCACTTTGAACGTGACATTAACGTAGTGATGCTTAGATTTTAAAAAAATTGTGTGTTGCACGTTTCAGTATAAAGTTGTAAATGTCTCTTAAAAACGAAATTAAATTGTTCATATAGTAAAAGATAGGTTAACGTTAAAAGTGTATAGTTGGTGATTATGTGATATTGTAGAGAATCAAACACACGTATGCAAGTATAAAAAGACGAAGATGCATGTCAAAATCAAAAGTAAATATGAAGACCGAAAACACCGATAATTGAGATGATACGAACTATCCAAATTACATAGGGATTTAAACCAACGTAACAAAGTCAACATAAAAAAATTCAAAGCATATACCGAGACAATTTGAAAACCATGATCGTGACCTAAAACAAACAATCAAACACCTAGAATTATACACACTTTTGGTTTTGTTCAATGGAAAACGAGTGTAGAAATTGTACCTTGATTGTGATATGTGTAACGTTTTTTCTTTTTTTCAAAATATCAAGTGATGACTTTGAATATAATTTCATTTAGTTATGGTTAATATATATAGGACCATTAAAAAGTCAAGACAGAACCTCGTGCTTTTTTTCGGGTGAATTTATTCACTTGATGTCTCATATTTCAACTAATTAATAGTTGGACTCATGACCTGAACAAATTGCAATAGCTAGAATAAATAAATTTAGAAGTTGGATGATTTGATAATTGCGTTTGCAATTTTAAATTTTGACGAACCTAAAAAACTTGTTCTAGGATTCTAAGAAAAAAGAATAGTCGACCAGTTTTTTTTGGTTGTCTTCTATTTCAATTCAAACAATCATCGATGACCTGTTCATCTAGACTCTCATTCATTCCAACATTCAACATTCACGATAAATAATGTAAAGTATCGAAAATATAGTTTTTCATAAAAAAACACAATTTGTTAAAATACGAAGAAATATTGTCTTTCATATTGTTTGAGTTTTCTAATTCGATACATATTTGAATACAAATTCCTCTTTATTTTTTTTGTTTGGAATAGTGTATTCTTATCTTATCATGATATAACTGTTATCCTTATGGTTATTTTTATTGTTTCAGTCTTCGATGTTTTACTTTATACCCGTGATTGAGTATCAGATAAATTTTCAAACATGAAAACCCAATTAAAGCAATCCAAGTAGTACAAAATCTGAAAAACACCCCGAAGTAAAAATGACCAAAACCCTAACCACAAAACATAGGAAAGAAATGCAAGTGTCTTGTTTTCCAAGGGTTTAACGACAAATATTTTACTTTTAGAAGCGCGTGAATAAATAAGTCTTTTTTGACCAAAATTGAAGAGTTTATGGTTTTGTATTAAAATGTCAAAAAGAATTTATTACGTCATATTTAAATATTAATTTATTTTTAACGACGAAGATAATTTATGTTTAATGGTATGTTTTTTCTTAATCAATGTATGTCCATATTTTAGACGAGATTTCAACTATCAATGTTTTGTTTGACGCTCAAAAATAACGTCGACTTGTTTAAAAAAAAAGCCAAATAGCTCTTATAACTCTCTGACTTGCATATGTCTATAGAGTTCAATTACAATCCATGTTAATGACTACAATTATTTCACTAGTTAAATATGAACTTATGGCACTTGAACATCGTAAGTAATACATGCAATAATAAACATAAAATTAATAGTCAAATGGCATATGTAAATTTGTTATTCTCTCTCAAAAGCGTTTAGATTGTCTATTGAACGATGTGGGATAGTGTTGAAAAAATCTTTTCACATAGATCAAGCGTTACAATGAAAAAATGTGATAGTGATGAAGTTTTTAATTATGAGAATCAATGAGGTGTATTATTATATTTGGTTGGAAAACAAACCACACCTTGTCACTTGCGCCTTGAACCCACTCACGAGTCATGAACATCACCATTACGACCCTATCACAGAAAGAAGACGACGTTCCCTCTGTGATAGGGCTTCACACATGCATCACGCCCCGCTATTGATGAGGCAATGATCTTTTTCTATGTACCCCGTTTTCATATTTTCAACAATAAACATATTTTTCTATCTTCAACCAAAGTAAAGATTATAATACTATTAAAAATAGATAATCAAACTTTACTATTTCGATGATTTTAACAAATACTTGAAATTTAACCAATATTACTATCCAAATTTTCTTTTGTTGTTTTGGGCTATTCGGCCACTTATATAAGCATTACATTTTCAATTTATTTCACCTGCAATGAATTTATAGAAGATAAGTTCATATTTATTAAGATAATCAATAAATAAATAAAACACTCGTTATACAAAGGAAATAATCAAACAAACTTTTATTTACAAAACCGAATAAAAATAAATACAATTACAGTTATATACAAGAGAAACTAATTCAAAACGTTGTCTTGAGAAATGTTCTTGATTGCCACGTCTTCTGACTGCAACAATGAACACAACAATCCTTTAAAGGTGTTTAAGGCACGTATTCAATATGTTTCCCTTAAAACTAATTCCTCGTCTCTTCTTTAGCAAACACATGTACCAAAACAATATGTGTATTGCCGTAAATGGCTCTCACACCCCGAGGTTACATTGAATATGTTGGTGCTATTACTTAAAAAAAGGAATAGAAAAGAAGAAGTAGATGAAAAGGATACAGAGAACTGATATCTCTATATTTTGTTTTTCTCATCGTTACAAGGCACACATGTACGTGTTGCATTTATATGCAGCTATATATAATGCCATTAGCTATTGTCGTTAACACTGAATTAAACCAAAGAGTAATGACAACATATGGCTAGAAACTAAATAGTCATGATACTCGAACGACTTAACAACATAGGTGATAAACTGTACCTCGAGCTGCTGAATAACGATGCTGAAGCAGCTTTAACATCTGTCATTAGTTGTGCAAAGTGTGTCATTAAGACGCCACATTACGTCCATCGCCCTCGACCCAAGCTTGTGCCTGGGCATGAGTGCATCGAGTTCTTCGTAACCTCGTGCATGCCATTGGACGTTTCTCTTCATAGATGAACACAATCCTAAGGAAACTCCCACATATAAACTCATTCAAGATTTATCAAGCTTCCTATTTGGGACGAGATGAGAATCTATATGCTCTATCATTTCAACTTTGAGTATCGATATCTCATTTATCTTAACTCTCTTTTAAATATAGATTAATTCATTGTAAGTCTCTCAACGTTATAACACAACCTGTTGATAAGTAACAAATTTCCTGATAACAATATAAATTACTATCCATTAACAAATGTTAAATAATAGATTATATGGCCAATTTCATATATCCCCTTCTACACTTGTATATTTATGCATTTTTCTAAACTTGTAAATACATATATCTCAAAATGACACTAAACATTTGCATTAAATTTGCGTGTTTCTAAAATATGTAACTTTACAAGTTAAAGACTTAGGAGATGTTTGTTTTAGCCTCTTAATGGTTCAGATATCTGAATGATTCAACATTTAGTGGTTTAGACTGTTTGTTTCGTGAGCAGATGTCTGAATGGTTCAAGATTAAATTTATTGAATTGGTTTATATGTGGGAATGGTTAAACATTATACAGAGTCTAAATAGTTAAGATCTATTTTCTGAATTGGTCAGACATTTGCCTTTAAATAGTTAAGCAGTATACTAGCTCTTAGTGATTCAGAACTCTTTTTGATTCAGCATTTATCCATTCAAATATTGTCAAAGAGCCCCTTAATAATATATATATATATATACACACACATGAAACTCTCCTATATTATATTTGTCTAATAAATAAATTCAATAAATCTTTTATAATCAAAACAAATATTTCGTGGTCTAGTGGAAATGAAAATGCATAAATTTAATATTAACAAGTAAAAGTTTAGAAAATATTAAATTGGGCGAGGTGGGGTGGTTGCAACTTGACAAATAATAAAAAGACTATTAAATACAGCTAGAGTGTTTTAGGCAGCATCAGCATTATATGCATGTCTTTATGTTTGACTTTTAATCAATTTTCATTTTCATTTTATTTAATTTCAATTTGAATGGGTGAAATCTGGACTATTTCCACCAAGGATTTTGTAGGACCATCTTGCTCCTCCAACATTCCTCATGCTTGCCAATATTTTATCTATTATCATTATTTACTAATTCTCAACCCAAAAATTAATTGACTTTTTTTTTAATTTATATAGTGTATTTTGGAAAATGATAATATGAGGCGTGTTTATGTTTATAACTTCAGAAATTAGTTATATAAATAAGTAGTCATGAAAACAACTATTACGAGGATGTAACAAAGTTGTAACTTGTTATCATCTCACTAGTTTGTACCCATCAATCATCATGATAATGTTTGACTTTTTTGTATTAAACAATTTGAAAAACTTTATTTATTAGTATAACTGTATAAGAACTAGGTACTATTAATTTATGTTTCCTATTACAAAAACCATCCACTTCTGCTATGACTTCCTAATTTTAAAACTTATTGTATAATCTCATCTAACATTTTGAGGATACCATATTTAAGAATCATTTTGGTGATTATAAATGATTTTCTCTATTTTTATAAGAGACTTGGGGTTGTTTTAAAATATACTATATATGTATTAAGGTGTTAGAGAATGGTTGCCATACCTAAGATGCAAGATTAATAATAATGAATAGTTCAGGGATTAAATATGACAAGTCACCAAACATAAACCAAACACTTGGTTATGTCATTGGTTTGTTTCAACTTTCGAGAGTAGAAAACTAGAAATCACATCATTTAATTTAAGCTCTAGTAAATTGGAAAACTAAAGGGTGAAGGCCAATTGTTCATCTTCAAATTAAATAAACATTTGTTAATTAGCCATTCTCAAGCCTAATTAAACCTTCAAGTTCACGAGTTGTTATGAATGTTTGAAGAAATATAGTTGGATATTGAAATAGTTTTTTTTAGAACGACGATATCTACTATTGCAAAAACTACTATCAAGAGGCTAGAGTCGGTACAAATGCGAAACACTACATCAACTACTACCAAAGGGTATTACATCAATTTTATCAAACAACGTCTCTACTCTTTGCCCGATATACTAACCAAAGGAACCAGTTAATTTCCTTTGATCTTATCAACAAAACCAACAACCAATAACAATGAAGACTTGAATATCAACTCTTTCCTAGCAATTCATATGAACCAAGTAGTAGTCATTAAAATCATAGCCCCCCTCACCCAACATTATTCCAATTGTACCAATCACATATGCGATCCCAACATTAAGAAGAATGTGATCTGCGGATTCTTGCTCCCTGAAACATAACGAGCATTCCTCCAACACGGTGT
Organism: Tagetes erecta; assembly: GCA_030867185.1. Classification (NCBI taxonomy): domain Eukaryota; kingdom Viridiplantae; phylum Streptophyta; class Magnoliopsida; order Asterales; family Asteraceae; genus Tagetes; species Tagetes erecta. The sequence goes on from CM061494.1 coordinate 14,433,649, forward strand.
TTACTCCTCTAAACACCAACGACGTCTTACACATGATCTGATTTAACCGGACCTTTCAAATGAAATACCTTATCTTTAATGAAACCCAAGTAGACCATTGGAGTGGGTTTATAACTTACCTAAGTTTGTAATGTAGCTAAAATTCACAAACCCCATATATACATGTTGAAAGTACTAGGTTGGAAAAATTGAGTGGTATAAAATAACACAATGTGAAGGGGTTATAACTTATCAGAAAATATAAGTTCACTATATAGTGGTTATCAAAGTTTGTCATCATCATATGTGAGCGGCTCGGATAAAGACATGCACCAATTCAGAGGTTTCTTCATCAGGGCTGAACAGAGATCGAGGGACGAGGTGCATCCACATCTCCTCCATTGGTGTTGCAGTGGTTGCTTTGTTTTATGTTTTTTGATCCTAGCGTTTTGCTAGTGGTTTGGTTGTTTAATAAAATCGCCGTTAAAAAAATTCATATGCCCTCAAGCATTTATTTAACCAAATAGTATACGTATATTAGATTAATTAATCACATGTGTATTGAAAGATATGATATCAACCAAATCATGATCATGCATCTTGTTGGTTTGTTATAGGAGAAAGGAAAGAAGTTGATAAATGATGCTTGATATTGTGTTTTTTTAACTGTAATTGTATTAGAAAGCAACAGACTAAACATTTGCAAGACGCTAGGACCGAATACAACACAACCCCAACACATCCCAATTACAACGGGAATTTACAAAATGAAAAATTACATCAAGATTGCCATGAGAGGTTTACGAGATTCGCCCGGTACGTTCGTCAACCACAAAAAAATGTGAAACTTAATCTTATCCATTACATTTGACACCTCCAAATGCTTTGCATTAAAAATAAACTCGTTTCGCGCCTTCCAAATTAGCCAAAAAGTAGTGAAAAGAATAGAAAATAAAGCCTTTTTTAGATCAATCGTGACATTCATTTGCTCAACAACTCCCATGAACTTTTTGAAGGGAAAATTTAGGTCCATATAAACACCAACCCAATCAAATATGTGTTTCCAGACCTGAACGACAAAAGGACATTCTTGAAGAACATGAAGATTGGATTCGGGAGACCCAAAACATAAGGAACATTCCGGCGAATGAAGCGGTCTTGCGTTTAATATTGTGTTGTTTCATATCCCAGCATCTTGCTAGTGGTCTTGCATTTTTTAATATAATCACCGTTCAAAAAAACTGTGAAAATTGAAATATTTGTGTTTCATTAGCTAGTAGTAATTATTAAAGTAGATTTAAAAAAGTGCATCAAGTTAAATATGAGTCGCACGTGATTTCTAGAAACGTTCTTTGACAATTTATTGGTTAAATCATAAACAATATCATTTATGCAGACGTCCTCTAAAATTGACAAGTAAACTTACGATTATATAAAAAAAATACTATTGCAAGTTTGATTCATGCATTTGAACCATAACTAATAAAAAATAGTTAACACAACACAAGTGACACATACAATACATGACCTGTGTTTATTTTTAAGACGGAAGTTGAAAAACTAAAGTATCCAATTAATAGTGCGGCGTCGTTTTCCATCTTTGTTTACGTTGTTCCAATTATAACTTCAATTAAACTGCGTACTTATAACACAAAAATAATGAAACATGCCATGCCATTATTAATTGTTGGATGCATGTCTTACAACAATATATGTATGGGACGTACTTAATATACTATAACTGTTAGCTAAATGTTTTCAGGATCGGATGGACGGTGAGTCGGTCGTCTTACTGATTCACTGGTTGGACCGGCTGGTTGGATCGGTTTTGAACAATATAAATAATAAATATATATTTTTCAAACTATTAGAACTTCAAATATAAGCCTGGCTCTCAAACATAAGTATTTTAAGTTCTAAAACTATAAAATAAGCACATTAATCATGTTAAACAAACATTTAAATTTAATACTGTGAGTTTAAACAAAGATGATATAGTTTTAAAGACAACGAACTTTTAAAAAATTTAAAAAAAACCCCCAATTTTCCGATCCGATCCAACCGGCCGAATCCTGGTTCAATTGGTTGACCGGTTTGAACCAGTCGATTCTTTGTGCTAAAAACAAACATATATGAACCGACTCGGTGTCATCTCCAAATCCCAGTTCAACCGGCTGAACCGAACCGAGTCTGAAAACATTAAAATTGATGAATTACTTTATGCACAGATTTTATAAGAACGGTATATTAAAATTACATTACAACACAAATCAAATCTTATTAAAGTTAAAGTATCAAAAAAATAATGCCAAACTGAACCGAGTCCGAAAACATTAAAATTGATGCTAATTACTTTATGCACAGGTTTTTTAAGAACGGTACATTAAAATTACATTACTAACACAAATCAAATCTTATTGAAGTTAAAATATCAAAGAAATAATATATGGTAAACAAAACGTAAAAGTCATTTGTGTTATAAAGGTAGACTATATTTAAGACCGGGCTATCCGATGCAGCGATCGGGTCAGGACATGTGTTGAAAAAAAGGTCTCATGTCCGTACGTCTCGGCGTAAAACCGTAATGTGTCACATATTAAAAAACGATGAAATATCCGAAGTTAGAAGTCAAAACGATAATAATATCCAAAGTTGCTAAAACGACAATTAGTTAAATCGGAGATTAAAACCGTAAATACGTAAAAATTCAGGGATTAAACCGTAAATACGTTAAAGTAAAAAAATTAAATTGACAAGTGGTGTTATATGACAGGTCGGTGCAAAGTTTGCACCGACCTTGTCAAAATAGAAGGTTATACAATATCATATAACTTGTTAACATGATCTTTTACTTTTACTTTTTGAGGGAATTTATGTATTAAAAATAATTTTAATTATGACGTTTTTGTAAGTGAATTAAAAGGTGCTAATATCACTAGTTAAATAGACCAAATTCACATAAATTAAACTCAAAACATATTAAAAAGCTTGTGATATTAGAGGAAAACCATCACCCAAGGTCTGTCGTGATAGAACCTTGGTTCACTTAAAGCATACTATACAATTGAGACTCGAATGTATTTATAACCTTTAGATTAAAAAGAATTTTTTTTTTTGAATGACACTTTTATTAAGAAAACTGGCACTAGCAAGACGCTAGGACCTAATAAAACAAAAAAACACCCAAACAGCATTACAATGGAAATCTATGAAAAGAAAAGTTACACCAAGAATGTCACGCTAGATCTCTTAATTTCGTCCTATTCTTCAACCAAGCAAACGTGTGGAATTTAATTAAGTCCACCACATTATCCACTATCAGTTTTTTGGATCCGACAATAAACTCATTCCGGGTCATCCAAATGAACCAAAATGTAGCTAAAAAAATGGAATATAAAGCATTTCTTAGATCCAGATTAAAAAGAAATTAATGAATATTTTCTAAACTAATTGATCTAGGTCTCATTAGCAAGAGAATAGATTGAAGTTTCTAGAAGCATGTTTTGACAATTTATTTTCAAATCATTAACATGCATTTGTTTAAACAAACGTAGTCTAATATCTTTTATATTGACAGGTAATTTATTATTATATGTATTGACAAACATATAGAATTTTAAGTCTGATTCATGCATGTACTTGTAGACCAATATTAGTATTTTAAGACCACAAGTTGAAAATCAAGAGCAACCATTTATTCATTTAATTCAAACTTTATGACTACTACCCTTTTCAAAAGTGCCCAATTTCTGTTTTTCATATTATATATGAAAAGAAATTTCAACATTGACCTTCACCACCTGCAATGCAATTGGCGATTGAGTATGCCAATTTAACTGTAATTTTTTATTTATTACAAAATAAAAGTCAAGAAAAGAAACTTCTCAATTTGGCTTTACATAGATACTTATTTTACCCTTGATGGCATGTGGGAAATATAAATTTAATACTTTTGACTCTTGTGAATTATTAAAGTAAAAACTAGATTATGATTAATTTCCTCAACTTTTATTTTTATGACACGATAATTTTTTACAACTATTTAGTTATAGAATTAAATTTAATCATTAGTCTTGTAATTTTCTTTTTGAACAACAATAAATTTCATTGAAAAGTATGTTATTATTGTTAGATCTAATTATTTACGCATTTTCAAATAAACAAAATAGTGGAGTATGCGATTATATAACAATACTGGCTCGGTTGCGATACTTTGGCTTAATTTGTACGTCTCTTTCGTACGTATAAACCTAGCTAGGAAAATATTTTACGAGGAACTAACACGAACCATAATGATTTCTAGAACGTCTCTTTGCCATTGCCAACATATATATATGCTTCCTAACAAAGTTGTTAACATTAAATCTTTAGCATTAATTCTCTTACAATATTTTAGACTTTGTGTTCATCGAATAATATTGTTTATTTATTTGTTTCATAACTGTTCAGTTCTTTGTAATTGGAAAAATAAACAATATAAGGGTTGATCGAGATTAGTTTTCTAATTTTAAGTATAAGTGATATTAATTATTTACGGTTATGTGTCACTCATTTTCCGAACAAAAACTTAAGATGATGACCTTCATATGTTAATTAGAATAAGAGAAGTTAATTCAATATTTTTATCATATACATATAGTACTATCATATCATATATCAATTTTTTTTCTCGATCTAACCTTGCCCAAGGCTTTATTAACCTATAAAAGTTCTATCTAGCTAAGTTCATTGTTGTTTAAAAAAAAGATTAAAACTCATGTCTAACGCCCGACATGAGTTAGATGACAAAAACTAATAACTCATAGTCTCATACTACATACACGTACTCAACTACGTACTAGTGGTGTGTGTCTCAAAATGCCAGGTTTAAAATGACTTCCCAAAACTCCAAAACATACTAGTGGATCCCCAATATAACTTTTGGCCATACACATTGATCGGTGTCGAAGTGACAATCAAATAAGATGTAAAATAAATGTAACATATTTACCTTAACCAATTAACTAGACAAGTAAGGATGTTGAATCACGTGGAATTAGTGGATGATATGATTAACTTGATTATAAAATTGAAGACTTTATTAATTACTATTACTCTATTATCTTTTGACTGTGAAAAATGGTATTGATTAAACTAGGAACTACTAAAGAAAACAATTGCAAATAATTAAATTGGTTGTGATTATAATGGAAAATGGATCACCTCCGGGTTTAGATTTCGGAAAGATATGCAACTAAGATTAACATGTCAGAATCTATATAGACATAGATAGTTGTGATCATAGGTTTAAACGTGTTAATAACTAGACTCACGGGTAGTTAAATTAGATGATTCCACGACTAATTTCCATCGTGTTGGTCGGGTCCAAACCAATGCCGGACCTGATGGCTTCGTTCAAAAGGTTATAACCATTAATTAACCTGTTGATCACAAACTCACAAGTTATCCAAACATTCAAACACATTTAAGTACTAAATTCATAGACAAATCAAATACCCAAATAACATTCAAACATTAATTACACATTAACTAACACTAACCATTCAACCGGAGATGATCACAGGTGGTTTAGCCGCTCATGAATTTAGATTGATCTTCAAAACTGATGTTGGATTGCATTTTGGATTATTAGAGATGGAATATAGAAGAACGTCCAAAATCGTCTTTCAGGGCTGGAGAACGAGTTAGGGTTTAAACACATGATTAAAACCCTTAAATAAGGAAAATCCTGAAATATTTCAGTAGGGGGTGTAGGTTGCGCAGGCTTCGCACCCCATCAGCAATTTTGAGAAAATAATTGCATTGAGTGGTAGGTTGCGTAGGTGATCAGATCAGCTGGGGCGCAGGCTACGCACCCCCTTCACATGTTGCGCAGGCCATCAGACTTTCACCAGTTTTCGTCAGTTCTTGATCTCTGTCAGTCCACACGCTAACCAATGTTCATTAAAAGCTCAATTATCTTCATTTTAGCTTCCAAGGCCTACAAAACAAACATATCACAAAGTAAATGCGTTCAATAGCATAATTAAGTTAAAAACGTAAAGTTAACAACTTAAAACATGTATAAATCATGAACGCATCACATCCCCACGCTAAAACGTAAAAGATAGTAATAGGCTAGGAAATGGCTCAACTCGATATAACCATGGATTGTGGTACTGGTTTTCGATGTAGGTGGTGCCTTCTTTGTCCCTTACTTATAATCACATTTACTAACAAATAATCGATTGTAGATTAAACTTAATAGAAAACGAACAAATTTAGTAAGGCAAACAAGTCTTCATAGTTCGTAACAGAAACTAAATAATAACTGATATTTTTCTGTACTACTTAGTTTACTTTTCATACTATAATTAAATGCATACACAAATTAAATAAAATTTAATATATTCATAGGCTTTTTAAGCACACATATATAAATAAAATTAACAAGAAAAGTTATAAAAATTGTGAACGTGTACCGTATGTCAAAACAATACGAAAACACCATTATTATGCTAATGAATTACTTGTAAAATAAAGACACGTAGGTAATTTTTTTGTTACAATAAATAAATCAATAAGTACTTACATAAGCTATATATATGCATGATAAAACCAAATAAAAAGAAACGAAATGTGGGTGACATAACTGTTTACAATATTATTAAAAAAAACATAACTACATATATTTTAGGGGCATTTACATATATCCCCCTCATAAGATCATTTATTACGTATTTACCCAATCCTTAAATTCAATTACATATTTCCCCTTCCTAAACCACATATATTACATATTTACCCAATTTCTTTAAAATAGTCTTTTGATTTACTATTTTACCCTTAATGATCTTCATAAATATATTTTTATATTTTCTTATGGTTGGTGTAAAAGAAGGGGTAAATGAGTAATTTATTATGTCAAAGGGGATATATGTAATTAAACTTTAGGCTTGGGTAAATATGTAATTGATGAGCTTAGGAAGGGGAAATATGTAAAAAACCTATATTTTACATAAAATACATGACACGAGACATAAAAATATATAACAAAGTCAATATTTATCTATAAAAATAAGATCAATAGTATCTCGAAGCTAGCTAGTAACAAACATGCTCCATGTGAATTAAGGCTACGTACTATTCGATATACAGACAACTTGTGTCTAACAAAACTTCAAGAGATTAGCTAGCTAGCTAAAAACGAATAAAATGAAAGCAAAATGATATCGTATCAACTGTTCAATCGATCAACTTAATTTTTTTGTTGTTGTTCAATTTACATGTATTTTAACAAAGTTAGAAAGAATTATTTTTCATTACTTATTTTTCTTTATTAATTTATTGTTGTTAATAATATATAAAATTAAGGAAATAGTGAAGCAAAATATTCCACTTAATTATCCAATCATAACTTATTGGAGATGTCAAAGCCAATATCAATTTAATATTTGTAAGTGGAGACCATCTCCACAAACATAACCCCACATAACACCTCCCTTCAACACCTTCATATACACCTTCTCTTATACATTATTATTATATTTTATCTAACAAATAGCCAAATCCAATTAACTAACATTGGACTTTGTTTTAGTGCTCTAATGCAATTTAATATTATCAAAACATATGATTGAGCTTAATTCCAAAAAGTTTCTTCTAAGTCATAGAATGACAGCCAACTCATGATATGATCATATATCATCTCATTAAATTGTTTTTATTTTCAAAATGCAAGATTTTTTATAGTTAATTACTAAATTTCAATTACTAAGTTAAAGATTAGTGAAAAGTAATTAGAATAATTAACATTAATTGACCATCTTCTATTTTCCTATCATATAATAATATACAAGTTTGGCTTAGAAATATATAGTGTTAATTGTCTTAAGAAAATCTAGAAAACACCATATTCCTTAACGTACATGTGGAGTTATTTAAAATATAAGAGGATTTTCATTTTTCATATCATCATCAGATGTTCCTATAAATATATATTAGTTTAGTATAAATAATAAGGGAAAATGTCATACAAACATAATCAACTTTCAATTTTGTTCCAATTAAGTCACTCAAAGTTTATTTTGTTCCAATTTGATAACTTAACTTTAAAAAGTGTTTCAATCTTAGGTAATTGATTTGTATAATAGGTAAAAATTGATTTTTATTTTTTTAATTAATATCCTTTTCATTCACTAAAAAAATCACTGTAAATAAAAAAATTCTATCTATGTACACATTAATTAATATTTCCTTTCATTCACTGAAAAAGATCACTTTAAGTAACTTATTTAAAACACAATTGAAACTTGGTTATGTTTCTACAAATTTATCCCTAATAATAATAATAATTACAAAATAAGTCTTATAAAATTCGTAGCTAGGTAAATTACTGTCCGTGGTTCGTTAGAATATTTTACTAGCTTTAAACACGTACGTACCCAAATCTTCCTGCTTTGTTTTACAAGCCTAGCTAGCTTAATTTCACCAAGTACCTCACCGATGAAATCAAGGCTTCATAAACGTACACAACGTTGAATTAATACGTACCTCGATCATATGAGCTAATGTGGTGATAACTCTTTTATTGAAATTGTTGGTCTCGATCATAATTAACATTAGACACAGGGTAGTCAGGGATAAACTGCATCGTCTGTTACCCGGTTTCCGCGTCATCTAGATTACACTATGGTCGATATGAGAATCAATTGTGCACATAACATAAGTTTCTCAATAAGATTTAACAATGATCCTTTTCTTGACATGTTTATGTGTAAAACAAAACTAGGAAATGTGATGTATTAAATAAATAATTCTAAATTTTGTACAATCCGGATATGATCATATAAGTGTTAGGCTTAACATTAGGTGATTTTTTAACACCCCATTGCTCGTCACCATTTTCCGGTTTAACAGGTGATGTTTGTTTATATTTGAAGTCTTATATAAGTGTTGGGCATTTGCATGATGCGATTGCTGATTATTAGATCTGAAGTTTTGTAACTAAGTAGTTGTATTTGAACTAGCTATAGGTATGTTATACATGCCATCAAAATGTTGTACATAAACTCTTCATGGTAATGTTAGAGGAATGTTGTTGTTGAACATGATTAGCAGGGTAAATATCCTACCTTTTTTGGGGCCTGAGATCCTTACACAAGAAATAGTTGATAGATGTATTTGAAGTCAAGGTGTCACAAATGATGCCGATACTGATTGACAAGACACTCGGTTGAACGGGTGATGTTTTATGTTTAACAGTTGCATGTGTGTTAAACTTAATTATGTTATTTGGGATTTTTAATGAATAGCGTATATTTTTTGCCAAAAATGTATTGAGTATATTTGGAGAATTTTGATGTGTATGGAAAGTTTGGATGTGTTATATCTATAACATGTTTTGGTTAATTCCCCTTGGATGTGTTAATTCTCCCTGTAAGTTTAGAAGAGGATATTTACAATTCCCTTTTATATATTAATTCCAACAACCAAAACTTGTTATCTTAAAAAATTTCATATAATTTTTTAACATAACAAGTTTTGGTTGTTGTAATTAATATATAAGAGGGAATTGCAAATATCCTAACACTAGAAAAACAAAAATATTTTTTTTTCTAAATATAAAAAAAGGTGCTAGTAATTACAGGCAGCTTATGAAAACATAAAAAAACGTATAAATTTATAAGTGGCTGTTGGGACCGGCACCTTATGGCACGTGCCTTTTGGTACAATGCTTTAAGGTGCTAAGCCATAAGGCGCGGTCCAAAAACCTAACTTTATAGCCATTTTACCAGCATTTTATACCTTTTTTGTACTAGTGATATATGTGAAAGTAGTTCAATGGTAGCATGATTGATGAATAATGAATTACAAAATATCCTATATATAATCTAATACCATAACCCTAACTAACCCCTCTAAACATGAGATGAGATACTTATCAACAATATTAAGATAAACTCTAAATATATCACCACACTGGTGTGGAGGGGGTGGTTGGTGGATGGTGAGGTATAAAGGAAGGGTGATGAGTGAATATGGGTTTATCATCTTAGAACTTGCATGATGTTTAGTGGGTAAGGTGGTGAAAGGGAATGAAGTTTCGTCAAAGGTGATGTTACGGGATATGTGGACGTGGCTGGTTTTAGGATCGTAACAACAATAACCACGAAAGTCGGGCCGGTGGGTAGCCGAAGAAGATGCATGGGGTAGATCGTGGAGCGATTTTGTGAGTTTGTTTGGCGGAGAGATTTGGATAACAGGCGCATCCGAAGACACGGAGATGGTCGTATGTGGGGTGTCGTTGGTATAATACGAATGCCGGGGTAAGGAAATTTATGCGTTTGGTGGGGAGAATGTTGTGTAGGTAAGTGGATGTGTGAAGGGCTTCAACCTAGAAGGCGGGTGGTAGATTAACATGGATAAGTAATTCCCGGAGTATGTCGTTGAGATAGCGGATCATTCTTTCGGCTTTACCGTTTTATTGTGATGTTTAAGGATATAAGAACCAAAATAGAAGGCCATTGGATTGGGAAAAACATTTAAAGTTGTGGTTGTCAAATTCCCCGTCCAAATCACATTGAAAGGTTTTTATGAGGGTATTAAATTGGTTTTTAGTTAGTGTATCAAACTTGATGAAGGTGGAAAAAGTTTCCAATTTGTATTTCAAAGGATAAACCCACACAAAATTAGTATAGTTATCAATTAGTACCATGTAGTATTTGTACCCGGAATTACTAAGTATGCGGGACGTCCACAAGTCAAAATGGATGATGTCAAATGGTTTAAACGTGATTGAATTTGAATAAAAAATGCAAGTTGTTTACTATTAGATAATTGACAAGATTGACAAAAGAAAGAACCATTAGGGACTATTTGTTTCGCCTCTTAATGGTTCAGTTCAGTGCTTAATCATTCAGATTCAACATTCAAAGCGTTTGTTTTATAAAAAAAAAAGAACCTCTGAATGGTTCAGTTAAGTGCTGAATGGTTAAGAGATTGAAAGATGCTGAATGGAACTGAATGGAGCATATACCAAACTTATCATCACCTGAAGTTCTACCTCAATATCACTTCCATTGATAGAGCCTCATAATGGTTCAGACCTCTTAACCATTCAGCACTTAATGATTCAGATTTTCCCAAACAGCCCCTTAGTCTTATTACAATTAAAATAAAAAAAACGACTAAGATACTCCAAGACATTTGCGCGGGGATGCCCGAGACAGTTGTGTCATGGAATGGTAGTTGATAAAGAAAGCAACGTGAAAGCCAGAGGCGTGAACATGTAAAGATCTACAATACTATTGTGATGGGAAAAGTGACGTCCATCCTTGAGATCCTTTAAAGTGAAACCGAAGGGGTAAAATTCAATAGAACCAAGGTTATCAATAGTAAATTTTCTAACGGATAAAAGATCTTTAATAACCTCGGGAGAGTGAATAATTTGGTTGAGGGTGTATGTTTTGTTAGGTAATTTATAAAAGCTATATCCGGATCCATAGATTGGTAAGCGTTGACCATTTCCAAAAAAATAGATTATGGATTAAAAGATGAGAGAGTATTAATTTTACCAGGGTTTTAGGTGATGTGGGACGACGCTCCCTTGTCCATGTACCTATCTAGATCTGAGTTGAGATGTAAGTTGTTGAATGCGATGCCAATATAACCCGGGTTCAGACCATTTAGTTTAGAGGGCTTGTATCCTTCTTGAGCCATGTGGGCCTGCTGTGAATTTTGGCAGCAATTGTTATTACCTTCTTGCGGGCTCGGGCTCGAGCCATATGGAGTGTAAGGAGCAGACGGATAATGTGTTGGTGGGGTGGGTTGTTCGCCCATTGTGACTTGGGTGGGTACTGTGGCCCATGTCCATATTAGGTTTGAGGCCCATAGTTATTTTGTTATTGCCCCCAATTTTGCCATTGGTTCGGATTGCTTCTGCCTCCATTGTTGCGACCTGAATTTCTGCCCCTATTCCTACCACCGCTGCCATGCCACTGACTACGGCCTTTACCCCGATAATTTGGATCGTAGTTATTACCATGATAACTTGATTGATAGTGCAGCCGCTGTTGGGAGTCGTTTTGATGTTGATGTTATGTGGAGGCACTATCATTACCGTCAGTTTAAGAGTGGATGAGAGCCGTTTCATGAGTTGCAGTGTGACTCGATCTAGCAGTCTGTCGTTGTAGTTCCAAGTAAATCTGGTTCCTTGCTGCATCCCGTGATGGTACCTATTGGTTTATTAATGTTCCAATTGTGTCCAACTCTATTGGAAGACATCGAACTAACTGTCACACCAATATGATTTCAGTAAGCGTATGCCCAACGTCTGCAAGTTGTGTGGCAATATCTTTCAACTTTTGACAATATTCATCAAGATACCCGCAACTGTTGAGTGTGAATTTAGTGAACTCATTCTCCAGGGTTGTTGCTCGAGCTTTATTGTTGTTAAGGAAAATTTCTTCTATTTTTGTCCATGTAGCATATGCAGTAGTTTCATCAGCAACAATACGAGCAAAAAAATCACCTGAGACCATTGCATATATCCACTACAATATGAGGGCATCAAGCTCCACCCAGTGGGCATAATTCGGATCTTTTTCGACCGTGGGCTGTACCATCGATGTGGGTATGCACTTTGTAAGCTTTGACATGAAGTTTGAACAATTTTATCCACTTACATTGAAAGCTTCTTACTTATGTGGCATTATTTGAGAGTTTCTATCAATATAATGATTTTTTTATATCTTTATATAATATAGTAAAACCAAAAAAGCTTAAGTGGCACCATTTTAAAGCTTCTGGCTTATGTGGCATCATTTGAGAGTTTATCTCATAATAATGATTTTTTTATTTAAAATATGTATATAAAATATATTATAATAAAACTAATTACATTTTTGGTCCCCTAATATTTTGGAGAATTCTGAAAAATTTAAAAGTATTTATACTTTTAACCCTCTACTACAAGGGGTGTACATGAGTCGGTTTATATTTGATAGAGTGTGAAAAAGAAACTTATTGATAAAATTAATAATAATTATATACAATTAAAGACCTTAGTGTTTTATAAATATACATAACTTTTTTATATGGATTTTTAAAAAAACTAAACTAGACCATAAAACTGAGCATTTTATTCTCTTTAATTTGAATATAATATTGCTATAATAAAAATTTAATTTTTAAAAATATATTTCGTGTTTCGGTTTACTAAGGTTTTATTTCAAAACTTATTGGAACGTTCATGAATATCCTTAAAAACATCACTTGAATGTTGTGTTCCCGAGCGTAGCGCGGGCACTAAACTAGTATTTAATATGTTATAATAACATTAATTACATTTTGGTTTTTAATATTTAGGAGAATTTTAAAAATTTAAGAGTAGTTACATTTTCAATCATCTCTTACTACAGGTATATATGAGTCGGTTTGTATTTGATAGGATATAAAAATAAAATTTAGGAATAAAGTTGGTAGTAAGATACAATTAAAAATCTCAGTGTTTTATAAACATACGTAACTTTTTTATATGAAATTATTATTTTTTTTAAATTACACCATAAAACTAATCATTTTTTTTATTTCAGTATAATATTGCTATACTAAATAAAAAATTTTAAATAATAAATTATGTATTTCTGTTTTACCACGGTTATGTCTTAAACTAATTGGAAAACATCATGAATATCCTTAAGATCAACAGTTAAGTGTTGTGTCCCCGTACGTAACGCGAATTTAATAATCTAATACCATAACCCTAACTAACCCCTTTAAACATGGGATGAGATACTTATCAATAATATTAAGATAAACTCTAAATATATAACCACCATTCCACATTTCCACCAATAATATCTCTTCAAAACTGAATCCAAACTGTTGATGGCATAAGTTTTTTGTTAAAAAGAAACGTAATGCGACACAGTACTCTACAAACTAACAAATGTCTAGGGCCCATAAGGTCCATTAACAACTTGTTATGGCCCATTGGTTTGGATTTAGAGTATAGTAAGTGATACTCGCAATTAAATGTTGGAATGAATGGAAAAGTAAACTGTGGGCTGTTTTGGATGACTATAATCAATATGGCCCACGAGGAGAACGAGTGTATACTCGAGTCTCGAGGGAGACGAGCCACGAGGGCATCGAGACATCATGAAAGTTTTTATATTTTCTTTTAGTTTAATTTAGATAGCAAGGACAGCGTTTGAAACAACTCATAATACTCACGTGAGTCTTTCTCCAGACTCATAAAGTAACATCATCGAGGAAATTCACCTTTGTGTGAAACCCATTGACCCAACCTAGAACCTTTTTATGTCACATGTTGGACTTGACTCATGAACTTCTCACTTTAATGAAGTTTTAGATACCTCATCTTAACTACTTGAGTTACCAATGATCTCTTGGCCTAGTGGTTAAGAGGGAAGTGGAAGGCTTTGCATCTATTGAAGATCCTAAGTTCTAGTCCAGACACTGCTCTTGTTAAAAAAAACTACTTTGACTTGAAATCATTGGTTAATTTGTTTAGTAATTAAGTGGTTTGTTTGGGTATGAAAGTTATATGCATGGTTCTTTCATTCCTATGGCCAGTTAGTTATTTTTCTGAAGAGGGTTGATGTCATCCTTAATTGTTAAACTAATAATTGTCGGTTGAGATCCTACCTGACATATGAGCATACCTAAGTAATAAAAAGACGTGTCACCTAGCTCGAATTGTCATTGACGTTAAAAAAAAAAGAACTTAATTAATTTTCTTGTGAAAGTTTTTTGGTTATGGAAATGTGTTGAATGTAATGTATAGACCGTGCTAAAACTTTGATGCATTCCTCTTGTTTTACTATTTAATGTTCGAATACTTTCATGTCATTAAGGTTTGTGATTACTTTTGTTTTGAAGATAATATTTGTTTTTGTTTTTAAGGTTCGAAACTTCGAATACTCTGATTAAGGTTCGAATACTTTGATGCATCCATCTATTATTAGATGGACTTTGATCATAGGCGAGATGATAGCTTGGATTAAAAAAAGCAAGAAGGGATTGTTTTTACTTAAAATCGATTTTGAAAAGACGTACGACTCGGTAAACTGGGAATTTTTACACGATGTTATGGTTCAAATGAACTTCCCTAAGTTACGGAGAAAGTGGATGAAAGCTTGTTTAATGTTGGCTAGAATGGTGGTGCTTGTGAATGAAAATTTAATTGCTATGGAAGCTCTAAATGTGATTATGGGTTCGGCCAAAGAAGAAGATATATTTCAGGGATCCAATTACCTAATAATGGGCCTATCATTTCACACTTATTTTACGCGGATGACACGTTGTTCCTTGGTGAGTTCTCGAGGCACGTCATTGCATTAGACCGGCTATGGAGGTTCGTGAAAGAAGGTGATAGGTTGTGGGTAAAATATATCAACACCGTATTCAACTCATCCCAAACAAAACAAGATTGATCCATAGAAACTGAGTCGCTTCAACCACTAAACATATAAAAAAAACTCACTAAAATGAAGAAAAAAAAACTACACATGATTAAGATTTAAACCTTATACCTTATAAGATGCACTTCTTAAGTTCTTATGTGTATGATTTAAGTTCGTATCCCCTTTCTATCTATCTCTCTTATCTCTTTTATGATTATCTTTCTTGTATTCACACATTCATTAGTGATGCGTTTTTGTATTAATTTAGTACAATAAATGAAGATGTTATTTCTACAACCTAAAAGATCGAGTTAACTACATAAGTATAAGTGGTATCATATATTCGATTTTAAGGGTTCGTTTTAGTATATTGTATTTATTCTAGAAAAATGCAGTGATTGTTGACCAAGAAATAAATAACAAAGTAAAAATATAAGTTACCTAGCTTATACTATTATATTATTTTATCATGTGATACATTTAATTTTGGTAATAAAATGGAGGATCAAACACACCTATAGAAAGAGCTAGCTAAACTAACTTGTGAATAGTAGTTGGCTCCTGCACCAATCTCGTAACCTTGAGATTTTATAATTATGAAGTAGTTAGTTAGTTTAAGTCATTATCTACCTCTTTTTATTTTCATTTGTATTTTACGTAAGCTATATTGTTAATCATATATATTTTTGTTTGTAATTATAATATACATCAACTATTGCGTTATGTTTTGTTTAACCAGAACTATACGTATATTCAAATAACAAGTTTTTATATTTATATATGTATCTTTCAAAAGTGTCTTTCGTCTACCTTATGCATAAAACATGATACATAAATTCATATTCAAATATTTGTATCCCTAAAACTCATCATTAGAAAGATCAAAGATCATCGATCCTTATATAAGTTAGTTATTTATTCAGGACAGTCATTTATAAATCATGATAAACCTACCGATCATATTCACATATCTACTTTGAGCTTCCATAACTTTTCATACACTGATGTGTTGTTTAATTAGTAGCCTCTAAATAACTAGTAAGATGTTATTTTTTAATGGTTTAAAAATTCATTAAACGATAAGTATTTAAAACTATGATTAAAAGTGAGCTCGGTCTTACCATTCAGATATTACCTCTTAAGCTATCAACATTACTTTATCACTTAACAGTTTAAAAGTTTTAAACCGTTAAGATAAGCCTATGAATAAATATTAAGAAGCTGCTTAAAGAAAATTGTTTCTAGATTGTTAAAAGTCCCAAAAAGAAAAAGAACAAGAATTGAAAAGGAATATAAACATTCTTCACAAAAATTCTTTTCATTAAAACTAAATATATAAAAGCATAATTCAGAATATAGTTTTAGAATTAAATTAGTTTTATATAAACTGTTTAGTTAATACTTAATAACTAACTAAAAAGAAGGAAATACGTAAACAAAGCAAATTAGAGGAACCTTTAGATTTTCCTGTCAATGAGCTAAATATTAACTAGAGCCATCTAATGGTCTTTTAATATGGGGCCATAAGTTCGAGTCTTAGGGGCTGTTTGGTTGGCTCTGAAAGAAAGAAACATCTGAATCGGTTAGAGGTTTGGGTGTGTTTGGTTGTATCGCTGAATGGATCTAAGATCTGAACGGTTCAGAGAGGAGCCTCTGACCGATTCAGAGTCTGGGTGATGCTGAACGGCTCCGAGGTTGGGCGTTGCTGAAGCGACCAGATGAAGAAGACGTGATGCTGAAGGCGGCGACCAGTTTCGCGACGTTGGCGTTCGATTTGTTCAGCGATAAGGAGAGCGATGCCGGATGGGGATTCAGTGATTTCAAGGAGGAGTAATGGTATGTTGAACTAACTCGTGACAAAAGCCCGTTAGACAAGTCGGTCTTAATGGGTTGTTTGGCAAGTGGGCTAAACACAAATAATTAACAAGATAGGTTAATTATTATGCAAGGTGGATAATACCTATTCTATTATGATTAGGATAGAATACTAAGTATTGTAATTGCATTATGATTAGTATTCTAGTCTTACTAGGATAGATAGGTTATATATATATATATACTCCTAATGTGTGGAGATATATTGTGACTTCCTTGTAATCAGTTTTTGAGTAAGTTTTCTGATATAACACGTGAGAGTGATTTACGGGTTAACGTTTGTGTTATTGTGTTTCTGGAACTTGAATTGGTATCAGAGCCAAGATCAAGATCACACAATAACATATACACGAAACTGGCAACCTGCGATTAAAACTTTAAATAGTTTGATCAAAGAAGGAGGCTGTTTCAAGCATAGGAATTTTCAACAATTCTTGTGTTGGGTTGTGTTTGATAATTGGCATATAATAATCAAATATTGCTGGTCATTGAATATATAACCCACTGCTAGTTGGACTAAGTTTGTGACCAACTAGAAATTGAAGTTTACTACCTGCGATTGAACCTTATAAAGGAATCAATCAACGAAGGCAGTAACTTTTGCAAATAACCAATTAATAGGTTGTGAGCAATTGGTTAAATCCGGTCATCAATAGGTACGATTGAAGTTATCATCTTACTTGTTGATTACTAGATTAAACCACGTTAGTCGAACTAAGTTTGTGATCGACTAACAAAATTCAGATCTGAGTCCTGGATCTGACTCCACCAAGTTCACCAAAGGAATCAAGGGATTTTTCGTCAACTTATTCACGAAAGAAAAAGAAGAATATGGCTGGCGTAGAAAAACCGGAATCCAGTGTTAAGAACGAAAACCGTGAATCTATTAACAACTCAATTCCGTGTCCGGTATTAACAGCAAATAACTACAATTCTTGGTCAGTTCGGATTCGAGCCGTTTTCCGGGTACGAGGTATTTTGGAAGCAATCGAATCGAAAGGAGGCAAGGGGGTTGCGGTTGTGGACTCGTACAAAGATGACACGGCGGTGGCGTTGTTACTACAATCTATTCCAGAAGAACTTGTTCTTCAAGTCTCACAATTAACGACGGCTAAAGAAATTTGGGAGGCTTTGAAAACACGCTATGTTGGAGTAGAAAGGGTTCGTGAGGCTAGGCTCGAGACATTACTATCTGAATTTGAGGCACTGAAGATGAGCAGCTCAGATTCATTGGATAATTTTGCAGCCAAGTTACAACAATATGTTTCTAATGCGGGTCAACTTGGTCATGTTTTTGAAGAAAGAAAGCTAGTGCAGAAGTTTCTAAGGTCTTTACCAAGTAAGTATATTACAATTGTTGCTACCATTCAACAATTTGGTGACTTAAAAAATATGACTTTTCAAGAAGCCATTGGTAGACTTAAGACTTTTGATGAAGCCTTAGGGTCGTTATCAAAAGAATCTACCAATGAAAGTCTAATGTTTCAAAAAACACATCATAAAAAAAGTGGAAAAGTCAATTATAATAGTTCGAAAAATTATGGGAAAAAGGTTGAAAATCCGAAGTCTCATAACAATAATGAAAAAGGATCCGGTAATATAAAGAAGGGGAAGGGTAAAGACCGATCAAAGGTTCAGTGTTATAGATGTGATCAATTCGGACACTTTGCATCCATGTGTCCGGAAAGAAAGCAAAAGAAACAGGAAGCTAACTTCATGGAAGAAACAGACGAGAACCCGGCAGTTTTTATGGTTAGATGTGATGAAGAAAAGGTGTTTCTCAATGAAGAAAGGGTTATACCAAAGAAATTTCAATCCGAGCCTAAGGATAAGAATGTTTGGTACTTGGATAATGGTGCGAGCAATCACATGACAGGTAACCGCATGTTTTTCTCCGAGTTGAATGAAAGAATTACAGGTAAGGTCAAGTTCGGTGATGACTCGTGTGTTGATATTCATGGTAAAGGATCAATATTGTTCGAAGGAAAAAATGGCGAACAACGTCTTATGACAAATGTTTATTTTATTCCTGAGCTTCGAAACAATATTATCAGTTTGGGGCAAACGACAGAAGGTGGTTGTGAAACATTGCTAAAGGGAAACCATTTGTTTTTGCATGATCACTCGGGAAGATTGTTGATGAAGGTACCAAGAACTAAGAACCGTCTCTACAAGATAAATTTAAAAATTGGTAGCCCGGTGTGTTTGCAAGCCAAAATTGATGATTCAAGCTGGTTATGGCATGCAAGACTTGGCCATATTAGTTTTGAAACAATGAAAAAGATGGCAGCAAAAGACTTAGTGATTGGAGTGCCAAGAATAAATCTACCGAATAAGTTGTGTGACTCGTGCATGGTAGGAAAACAAACAAGGTTGCCTTTTCCAATTGCAACTACATACAGAGCATCCAAGCCTCTAGAGCTAATTTATGGCGATTTATGTGGGCCAATAACACCGTCGACGATTGGAGGTAATGAATATATATTTGTTATTATTGATGATTACTCACGATATATGTGGTCTTTTATGTTGAAAAGGAAAGATCAAGCGTTTGAAGTTTTCAAGTCCTTTAAAGTCATGATCGAGAAAGAAACCGAGAGGTCAATTAAAACTTTTCGAACGGATCGTGGGGGGGAATTTACTTCAAGTGAGTTCTCAAGTTATTGCAAGGAGAATGGGATTCAACGTCAACTAACCGCTCCATACACTCCACAACAGAACGGAGTGGTGGAGAGGCGAAATAGAACGATTTTGGAGATGACGCGCAGTATTATGAAAGCAAAGAAGGTGCCAAATTATATGTGGGGAGAGGGAGTTAGACATGCTACTTATTTAATAAATAGAGTTCCAACTCGTGCGCTCACAAATAAAACTCCTTATGAAGTTTTCAAAGGTCGGAAACCAAATTTATCCCATATAAGAGTTTTCGGTTGTGTCGCGTACATGAAGATAACAAAACCGAATCCAAAGAAGTTAGATGATCGCTCCAAAATTATGATACATCTAGGCAATGAGTCCGGGTCAAAAGCTTATCGTTTATATGATCCAACAAGTCGAAAAATTCATATATGTCAAGATGTACATTTTGAGGAGCAAATGGGGTGGTTGGATTTAAAAAATGTCGATCACTCTGAATGGGAAACATTTAATGTGAATTGGGGGGAAGATGTCTTACCAATTCATGATGGACCCATTACCAATCATAACTTTGAAGAAGGTGATAAATCATCTAATAGCAGCTCAATTGATCGAGATAAAATAAGCTCAAAAAATAAAAATTACAGCAGCTCATTAGATCCAAGTACTGAAAACCCAACAGTTCCATTAAGCCCAAATCTAGAAAACGTTATGGGCTCAAGCGATGATGAAGACCAAAATCATATTTGTTCTCGAAGTAGTCCAGTTATTACTTTTGATTCTGAAGCAAGCTCACAACAAACGGGGCTAAGAAGGAGTACACGATCAAGCAAACCACCCGCAAAGCTTAATGATTTTATTATTGATGGAAGCTTATTTCTAACGCAAGAAGGGGAACCGAGTTCTGTTCAAGAAGCATTAGAAAATCGGGAATGGTTGGATGCTATGAAAGTAGAGATGGATTCCATTGAAAAGAACAAAGTGTGGGATTTAGTTCATCTTCCTCAAGGTCAGAAAACTATTGGGCTCAAGTGGGTTTTCAAGTTGAAAAAAAATCCGGATGGCACACCGAAAAGATATAGAGCAAGACTCGTGGCGAAAGGTTATATTCAACAGTTTGGTATAGATTATGAAGAAGTTTTCTCACCCGTTGCTAGACTCGAAACAGTGCGTTTGATCATGGCCTTAGCCGCATCCGAAGGTTGGGAGCTACATCATCTTGATGTGAAAGCCGCTTTTCTTCACGGTGATCTTAATGAATTAATATATGTAGAACAACCTAAAGGTTTCGAGATTAGAGGCAAAGAGAGAATGGTATACAAATTGAAGAAAGCCTTGTACGGTCTTAAACAAGCTTCTAGAGCTTGGAATGCAAAGTTGGATGGTGTGTTGAAGAATATGGGTTTTCAGCGGTGTACTTATGAGAGTGCGGTTTATATAAAGGGTGCTAATAAATCATTATTGATTGTTGCTGTTTATGTGGATGATTTACTTGTTACAGGGTCTCGCATTCAAGACATAGTTGGCTTTAAGAAGCAAATGAAGGTTTCTTTCGAGATGAGTGATCTTGGATTATTGACATATTACCTTGGCATTGAAGTAAAACAAGATAAAGATGGTGTTTTTCTCAAGCAAGAAGGTTATGTAAACAAGATTTTGAAAGAAGCTAGACTCGATGAATGCAACCCGACTCATTGTCCTATGGAACCGGGTACTCAACTTGATAAGGATGAGCAAGGGCAAGCGGTTGATCCAACTACATACAGAAGATTTGTGGGATGTTTAAGATATTTGCTTCATACTAGACCCGACTTATCTTTTTCTGTTGGAGTAATTAGCCGTTACATGCAAGAGCCTAAACAGTCTCATATGCAAGCCATGAAACATGTTCTAAGGTTTATTAAGGGAACAAAAGATCATGGGATAATGTATAAAAGAGGACGAAGTGCAAAAGGGTTGGTTGGTTTTTGTGATAGCAGTCATAACACGGATCGAGATGATGGGAGAAGTACAACAGGTTATGTATTTTACTATAATGGTGGTCCTATTTCGTGGTGTTCACAAAAACAAGATACAGTTGCTTTATCGTCTTGTGAGGCGGAATTTATGGCGGCTAATGCCGCTGCTTGTCAAGCTATATGGTTGCGGGGAGTGCTAAGTGAAGTGACAAAGGAAGAAGAGAAGGTGGTGCCATTAATGATAGATAACAAGTCGGCTATTGAGTTAATAAAGCATCCGGTTTTCTTTGGAAGAGCTAAGCACATCAGAAACCGTTATCATTTTATTCGTGAAAGGGTTGAAGCGAATGAAATTAAAGTTGAGCATGTTAGTGGTGAAGAACAGAAGGCGGATATTCTTACCAAGCCATTAGCACGTATCAAGTTCAAGGAGATGAAGAGTTTGTTACGAGTGGGAAGTCTCTCTAATTCGGTTCACGAATTAGGGGGGTGATTGTTGAACTAACTCGTGACAAAAGCCCGTTAGACAAGTCGGTCTTAATGGGTTGTTTGGCAAGTGGGCTAAACACAAATAATTAACAAGATAGGTTAATTATTATGCAAGGTGGATAATACCTATTCTATTATGATTAGGATAGAATACTAAGTATTGTAATTGCATTATGATTAGTATTCTAGTCTTACTAGGATAGATAGGTTATATATATATATATACTCCTAATGTGTGGAGATATATTGTGACTTCCTTGTAATCAGTTTTTGAGTAAGTTTTCTGATATAACACGTGAGAGTGATTTACGGGTTAACGTTTGTGTTATTGTGTTTCTGGAACTTGATGGTAATTGTGAAGAAGAAAATGAAGATGATGATGCTGCTTTGATGGCTTCTTGCA
The DNA here is from genome assembly GCA_030867185.1 of Tagetes erecta. Lineage (NCBI taxonomy): Eukaryota > Viridiplantae > Streptophyta > Magnoliopsida > Asterales > Asteraceae > Tagetes > Tagetes erecta. The sequence continues at coordinate 14,456,400 of CM061494.1, forward strand.
TTTGAAGTTGAAATCAGTTGATGAAGACGACAAAGAAGGGGGTGGGTGGACAGGAAAAACAAAAGGGCATAAAAGGGCGACCAAAAAGAAAGGAAAAAAACATAAAAAGGGTGACCAAAAAAGAAAGGAAAAAAAAACCGTCTCATTCAGATGTTCAACCAAACAGACCCTTAACCATTCATCACTAAAGAACTGTTTGTTTCACCTCTTAATGGTTCAGTTCAGTGCTTAATCATCCAGATTAAGCATTCAGAATGTTTGTTCCATAAAAAAAAGAACCTCTGAATGGTTCAGTTAAGTGCTGAATGGTTAAGAGATTGCGGGAGAATGAAACTAAGGCCCTGTTTGTTTTTGCCTCTTTTCTCTAAATAGAGGAAAACGTCTGATTCGGTCAGACGTAATCAGATGTGGGGCTGTTTGTTTTTTTCTGGCATTAAGAGGTCCAACGTCTTAATAGCATCTGAACCAGTAAGAGCTTTTAGTGGGTCTGAAAACCTCTTGACCCAAAAAAAAACATACGTTTGTCTCCGGCCTCCATTAACTTCTAACCGGAGACTAGGCTCCATCTCCGACGACTAGAGGTTCATCTCTAGCCTCCACCTCTTAATGATTCAGATTTCAGACATTTGAACCACCTCTTAACATTCAGATGTGGTATTCAAATTCAGACTTAAATCTCTTAAAAAAAACAAACGGGGCCTAAATAGAACATATACCAAATTTACCACCACCTGAAGTTCTACCCCAATATCTCTTCCATTGATAGAGCCTCTTAATGGTTCAGACCTCTTAACCATTTAACACTTAATAATTCAGAGCTTACCAATCATTCAGCACTTAACCATTCAAATCTCTTAACCATTCAGACTTCTTAACCATTTAGTATTGTGCGACAGAAGTTTTACTATAATAAACCTTCAGACGGTAGGTAATTGAATGGTGGGTGAGACGGCCGGGTCACCAACACCGACTACATTCATAGGGTTTTATGTGGTCTTTTGCCAAGGATTATCCCACATGACCGGTGGCCATTTAAAAACTTTATATTTTCCTAGGTTTATTAAAAATGTGTTTCTAAACCCAATACAGATGCCACGTTTCACATAAACATATTAACAACTTGACTTAACGTAAAAGATGCAAACTTTTAACCTTTTTTAGTTAAAACAAAAAAAATATGAACGGAACACGTGTTCGGGCCATATTAAATTTCAATCACCCATTTAAAAATGTGAAAAGGACAAATATTAGTGGTTAAAAATGTTAAATCATCATAAAATGTTTATGTATAAAAAAGGTCGCCCTATCCTATTATAAAGACAAGGGGGAAGGATCAAATGAGAACTTCATATTAAGTTGAGAACTAGAGAACTCCAAAAGACAAGGGATGGAATTTTAAAGTGGAGGGGCAAATTTGGAACTTTAAATATATAAATCTTTAAACATTTCTATCTTTTGCATACGTTAAGTTTTTAAATTTTTTTTCGCACCATTGGATCAAGAATTTTAGTCTCTTTCATTTGAGTATAAATAACCTTATAAAAAAATAAAAATTTCTCGTTTTTTTAATTTCAATACTTCATATATGTAGTATACGATATTATATGTTTTTAAATTGGGGAAAGTGAATATGGTGTTGTTATGCATCTAAATTACATGACAAACCATCAAAACTACGTACTTTGATAAAATAACAAAAGTTCCCTTATATTGATTTCGATGATACCATAACAAAAAACAACACCGTCATGCCTTAATTCTAAATTTGGATTTTTCTCATATGATCGTATTCACATTGCTAGCAAATACTTGGTCCATGTTATGTGATGTGGTATGAATATGTGCAGCATGAGCATATCACAACACCAATTATAAGAGTCATGTTATGTTAATCTGTTTGTTGGAATTGGAAAGCCAAATATTGGTGTACAATCGAATTTTAAAGGACAAGTAATTTTTTATTAAAATAAATGACGATTATTGAGTAAATGGGAAAGAGAAAATTATGATCTAAGTGGAGAAGACCGGTTCGTCCATTAAATACAATAAAGATCAATGAGTTAGTTTTCTAATAAAAAAATAATTTAACTTATTTTATGAAAGCTAGGTAGTTTTAATGGTTTTATGTGTAACTTATGTGCATAAGATCACCGTATTGACTATCCTCTTTTAAAGTTTATAGTATTGCATATATGTAGTATCGTATACTACATATATGTAGTATCGTATACTACATATATGTAGTATCATACTACTACATATATGTAGTATCATACTACTACATATATGTAGTATATGCAATATTGATGCATTGTTATCTTAAAGTTTGAACTTCAGGTTTATTTTATTTTGTTATTATAGTTATCTTTAACTTATTAGTTTATTATTATCCTTATGTTTAGACATAGTATAAGTATTGGTTTTGTTTTCATTTGTAATAAGTTTTTTTATATGGAATATTATGAACTTTGTTACTGGTCATTTGAGATCGTATGTACACTTTAAATAATTATTAAACTCCCGAGCTATTTGGTCGCTTCAAAAAATGCATCAAGTACAGTGATACTACATATATGTAGTATCGAAAAAACGAAAATGTGATTTTTAAATTTTTTTAATATAAATAAGGTATGGAAAAGTTAGTAACGTTTAAAGAAAAATATAATCAAGTACAAATTCGCAATATTACATATATGCAGTATGGAAATTAAAAAAACGAGAAAAAAAAATATTTTTTATAACATTATTTATACTCAAATGAAAGATAAAGAAATTCTTGATCTAATGGTGCAATTTTTTTTAAATAATATTAACGTATGCAAAAGATAGAAATATTTTAAGATTTTTATATTTAAAGTTACAATTTTACCCCTCCTATTTAAAATTCCATCCCTTGTCTTTTTGGTAGTTCTCTAGTTCTCAACTTAAAATGAGTTCTCTCTTGAACCCTACCCTAAAGACAAGAATATATAATAAAGGTCTTATATCTCTATACTCATTCAAAATACCAATCACGAGACAAGTAACACAAAATACATTCGTTTAACATGTTTATGGTTCACGACTACAATCGTCTTAACGTTTTAAGAGATCTCAATCGAACTATAAAATAAGACTCTTTTATAAAAAGATTTAAAAAAAGCCTTCTTCTTTCACTACTAAAAAATGGTGTTTTTTTATTCAACATTTTCTGACAAACGTCCGACAACTCAATATTTACAACAAGTTTATGACAATTTTTTTGATAAATAATAATAAAAAATGCCTTAATTTATCACTCAATTTCCGGACAAACAACCATAATTTGTTGTTATTTTATGGCAATCCAAAAAGTATAACTAATTTATAAAAAGCTAGTTTTGTGGCTAAGTTGTCGCAAATGTTACTACAGCCAAGTATTGTCACAAATGTTACTATGCGAGTTTTTCCTACAATAGATTTTTTTGCAAAGTTTGTCAGTATATTCTTTTGGCGACAATATTAGGATTATATTGCGACAACTATGTTTGTCTTAAAAAATGTAATTTTTTAATAGTGTTTTCTCAGCTTGAGGTCGACAATAGTAAACTAAACTCTTTGTGACATCTCTTTTTTATTTATCTAAATTTATATGTTTGTGTTTGTCAAGGGTTTTAATCTAGAATTGTAGTATTTGACAACTTGTACTAGTTATAAAAGTGATCATTTAATTTAGTAATTCATCTAAAACTGATCATTTAATTTAGTAATAATTCATCTAAAACTTACACTTATAAATACGATTTGACACATGAATTAGAAATTAGCCTTTATATTTTATCATTTAGCATAAAAAATTCATATTTATAGTTCAATATTACAGTGAGCTATAAATTTGAATTGAAGGTCCTAAACAAATGAAGGTCTCAAACAATTATAATACTTGTTAAGTATATATATTCGGCTCTATTAATGACTAAGTTAAATATTGATTATAACATATTTAATGATTATTAACTTATTATACACATAGAGAAAGTTTAGTATACAAAGTGGTCTTTTGATAGCAAGCGTAGAAAGTAATAACATAAAGTCAAATATAACTAAGTCTTTATTTTTTTTAAATAATGATTTTAACACAATCCATGCACTAGCAAGATGCTAGGACCACACGAAACAGAGCGACATAAACAAAACAACAAACAAAACGATATCTACGGACTATTACAAAATTTATATCAAACAATATTTACCCTATTCGATCGATGCTTGAGCCAAAGAAAAGAATTTACCTCAATCTTCTCCACCATACCGTCTACCGACAATCAACGACGCCGTATCTTTCGTCTCTTCCGAATTGTCCAAGTTATTTGTTTGATCTAGCCACTCCCTAATCGAGTCGCCCAATGCCTCTGGCCATCCACCCCAATCACAAATCCTAGACCAAACTATAGTGGCATACGGACACTTTAACAGTAAATGATCTGGGCATTCAATCTCTCCAAAACATAGCGAGCAATCCTCTATTCCCACCGGGACTCCACACGCCGCCAAACTCTTCTTACATGGAATTTTATTTAGTCTCAACCTTCATATAAAGCATCTCAGTTTTAACGGCACCATAACTAAGTCTTCATAACTCTAATAGTTATGTAACATGGAACAGTTTTATGCTACATCAACAAAATGATGGTCACTAACTAGCCGTGCACAAACCGGGTTTTTTTAAGAACCGGTTCCGGGTAGGAACCGGTTCCGGTTTTGGTCAACAAAGTCAAGAACCGGGTAGGGTCGGGTTCGGTTCCGGGTATGATCGGGTATTTGACCGGGTTTTGACCGGTTTAGCCGGGTTTTTTTCGGTTCCGGGTAGGTTCGGGTCCGGTTTTGACCGGGTTGAGGTGGAACCGGTTCCAGCGGTTCCGGTTTGGTTCCGGGTACGGTTCCACTTTCTTGGAGAAACCGGAACCCATGTGTACCCTACGGTTCGGGTATGACCGGTTCCGGTTCCGGTTCAGGTACACCGGGTCGGTTCCGGAACCGGTTTTTTTGTGCACGGCTATCACTAACTAACTCAAGAGGTTGAAGAATCTTTGTTTAAATAATAATAATAATAATAATAATAATAATAATAATGTCACGTAAATAATATCATGTATAATCCCCTCTTCTAATAAATTGCTAAGCCATTGTACCACACTCTGCCACTTGTCAGCACCACAATGCTTCTCAGCTAATTCGTGGATCAAAAGCGGGTTACCCATATTTGTTGGATCGTTTATAATCGTTTTACCCGGTTCTCTCTCGTCAGCTTTCATTTTCCTAACCCTAATTATTCCTACTCTCTCTGAGTAAGCCTCCATCTTCCTCTTTCCCTTTCTCTCCGCCACTCCACCCTCAATGGCTCTTCCGTTCGTTCCCAATCTTTCTATTGATGTTATTTACCCTCTATCCAACTCTTAAATGATCTTCAACTTTTGATTCAGGCAAGTTTATCTTCATTTGTTGATGTTTTTTTAAGTTAAGATTTTTCAGTTGTTAATCTCTGTCAAACCTTCGTTTCTAGGGTTTTTTCGAACAAATCTTAAACGGGTCTTTTCTTCAAACCTTCGTTTTAGGGTTTATTTGAGTCGATATTATCATGGTTTGTTTTCATCAATCACCACCGATGCGGTGATTGACTGTAATTAACGATAGGACTTCAAACAGGCAAGTTTTGGTGTATGTTGCTCATTTGTTTTGGTTTTGGTGGAATTGTGTGTCACTGTGATGTTGGAATCTGTTCTTCCTAAAAAAGGGATTGTAAATACATTTGCTTTTGATTTCATTACATGCATAAAGGATGACATTAGTACTTTCAGGTCTATTGTTAACTAAAAGTAATTTGTTTTACTCTTGCTTGCTTTTTTTATGCAAATAACTAGCAGTTTGTTTATAACTTGTAGACACAAACTGTGATAGTCAAACTACTACTTCTGTAAATGATTGTTTCAAGTTATGATGGGGTTATTACTTATTAGGGTTGTTGTAATGTAGTTATAGTTTCGTCAAATTCTTTTTTTCTTCTGTGTTTTTAGTGGAGTCATTTTCTTTGAAATTTGATTACACAAAGTGTGATGTATGCATTTATTAGGTAGTTGTACATGTTAAAAGTTTTCCAATTAGGTAGTTTTGCGAAAGGGAAACGTTTTTAACCAGTAAAACAACAATGCAATCATCCAGTTTAACTTTTATGAGGTCAAATCTGTATTTTAGTTCATATTGAAGAGAAATCAAAGTAAATAGCTAAAAGCTCTAAAATCCCATTCCTATTTAGTTGAAATATTCTTTTCTATAAAATTATCCATATGTTGTGCCATTGACTACTTGCAGGCAGACTTATATCTGGCACCCCAACTTGATAATGCAATCAACCGGTTCAAGCTGGACATGGTATTCTCTGCTCACAAGCTACTACTAATATGCCAACTTTATATGTTATAGTTTTTATAAAATTCTCCATTAATTGGTGCAGACCGAGTTCCCGCTCTTACTTAATCTGAACAAGGCTTACAGAGAAACGCCATCGTTCCTACAGATTATGGCTGAAACAGGTTCAACCCACAACAATTTTGTTATTTTTTACAAGTATTTCATGTGCTAGAGGTTATATTTAGATGGTGAAGTAGTTCCGATACATATTGTTACTCTCGCAAGTCAACTTCCACCAGATTTCTTGAATTTGTCCCCTGATAAGAAATTGGTGGTTGGTTTTGACAGTGCATGTGTTGAGCTTTATCGTAATGGAATTTTATGTATCATGCAGGTAAATGTTGACATTTGATAAACTTTATTATCTACTATATTTTTTTTAACTAAACTGTTTTTTTTCTTCAACTAGCTTTTCCAGATGCTATATACTTGGTTGATGAAATCAAGGGTGGGAAATTACATGTGGAAGCTGGACTTGAATCTAGAATTAGAGATGGATAACTTGAATCTTTCTACATGATATTTATTTGTCTGTTTCTTTTGCTATTAGAGATGGTAATTTTGATATTCGTTTGATGGTAAGCGTATATGTAGTGTTTCTTCCATCAAACTCATGTTGCTTTACTTATGTTTAGCTATGATAAGATGTTTGTTTTGAGTTGTGATATTTGTTGATCAGGTACAGAAGAAAAGAAAAGATACCAGTAACATTTATTTGGTACCAGGCAATTTCAACCTTAAAAGGTACATTTTTTTTAACTTTTTAACGGCAAATGTAGGATCTTGCTTCGGAGGATAGATGTTATCTTAATCGGGCCCATCTATCCGTTTCCCAGCTGGAACCACACCCCAACCCCCACATGAGGAAACCCACCTTTGGTGAGAAAACCTCATGGCTCAACCTAGAACCTCCTTTTTTTCTTTTCTTTTTGTTCTAAGCGGGACTTGAACCTAGGAACTCTCCCATGTTATAAGTCTTGGGTACCTCACCTTAACCACTTAATGAAAGTTACATGTAAGTGAATTTTTACTAACTATATGTAATTTGTATTGCTCATGATGATGTAATGCATTTGTTGTAGTGGGGTGTAAATAATGTGTTAATATAATAAATGAAGGCAGCAATTTCAAATTCTATTATTACATTGTTTACATAAGTTTGAACACAATGATGCTTGGCTCTATTGGTTTAATCCATGAAATTGTATTTGTTTTTTGGTGTGAAATGATTGAATTTGATTTGCTGGTGTGGATAGAGTGAAATATAGGAATAATGTGACTTTGAGGAAAGATTTACCGGGTTCAAAAGAAGGGTCACTGGGTCAGATTGCAGCTTCATACATTCACAATTTCACATTCTGCGAACTTTTTGTTGCAACCAGCAAATTTAGTCATGATCGTTTTCAAGGGGTGGGAGGGAAGGTTTGGTCATGTGTATAAAGGCCCTCTTCAAGGTACTGGTCAAGTATAATTTACTGAATTATATATTAACATTTTGTTGATATGTACATTCTTGAATATTTTAGTAAGAACACTTTAAGGATTTAACATGTTGTTGATTAATAAATTCTTGATTCTTTTAGCAAGCGTAACTTTATTACGCATTTTATCCTTGCAAGCCACAATAGTAGAAAAGTATGGTAAGTTATATTGTTTGTCTAATATAATCATAAAAATGTTGTATTGAGTTTGAGTGCATGGTTCAAAAGGATTAAGTTTTTTTTTCGGGTGTAAGTTTAATACCGTGAGTAAGATTGAGCTTTACAACTTAGCTATATATAATGTTTTTATCATATAATTTTTTGTTAAATTTATCTCATTTTTTGTTTTATTTTGTTGTTCGTACTAATTTTAATATAAGAACATATAAAACTTTTTATCATTTCATCCCGTGTGAACACACGGGTGTTAACCTAGTAATACTAATACTACTAATAATAATGCTTTGAACTAATTAAACATTATGTTAAATTTATCAAACATAGTAAAAGAAGGGATCAGTGAGCCTTTCATTTTATCATTTGTAGGTGTTAAATTTCTAAGTTTAACCCCTATGTTATGTTTAAGTTTTAACTTTTAACTAACGATTTTAACATAATTTTTATTTTTAACTTTGAGTTTTGATGTTTAAACTTTAAACATTTTTTTATCTATTGTGCTGCTAAATCATAACGCATGTCACGTATCAAAGTTGAAACATAACAACTAAGACATGATCACATATCGTGTACATAACTGGTTATTTTGAAGGTTGGCTTACAATTGTATTCGCTTAGTACAATTGAAGGTGCCGTACAAAATCATGTCGCAAGGTGGGTTGGTCATCTAACTTACAATTCTAAGCACTTTGAAGGTATTTAAACAATATTCTTAATTAATTGTAATAAAATAGATTATTAGAATTTGTCAATTTGTTTAAACCCCAAATATATAGTCCATAAACTGGGTTGGTAATCTAACCTATATAATGTCAAGTGGTCCTGAAACCTAGTTAACAATAATAATGTCGTATTATATTCTATAGAAAATTAATATATCAACAAAACGTGAGTATTAGAAACCTCAGAGTTTTACATCAAGGGATGACTGACAGCTTTTGAATGTATAAATGTTAAATTTGTAAGAGGTCTAAGCCATTAAGTGTTAAACTAGTAAGATTTCTGAATCATTTAATGGTAATTGTTAAACCATTAAGATCTAGTAGATTGTTGAACTATTCAAAGACAAATGTTTGATCAAGCCAGATAAAAGACCTTAACCATTTAAATTTCATTTAATGCTTAACTATTCAGACATCTTCTCGTGAGTCTTTGACCAAATAGTCTGAACAATTAAATGTTGAATTATTTAGACATCTGAATCATTAAAAAGCTGAAAGAAACAACCCCTAAAACACAAATTACTAGGCTTTAATGTTATGTGGCATAACCCTTTTTGCTAGAGGAATCATTTTCTTATATAAAATTATATATATGATATCAACGTCGCGCGTCTTGAATGCGTAGGTTTACACTAACATTTCTATGTTAATTTGTTTTTCACAGTTTCATGTCATCTAACGCAAAATATTAATACTAGTTGTAGTATAAATCATAACTAGATATAACATCCGGCGGCGTGATGCGGTAGTCATATGTTGTGTATGTGCATTTGTTAAACGCATTGATAAAGTAGAGTCAGTTTAGTATCTCACATGTATCTCACATGTAACTCATAATACATAGAGTCAAAGTCCAAAATATGTCAAAATAAAGTAGATTATTCAAAATACTAAAACTGTGCAGCTAACGAGAATTGTACCCAGGTCACAATTGATTTGGTAGCGCTTTATATCATAAAAATAATCAGAATTTAAAAAAAAAGAATAAAGTGCAATTTGAGTACCTGAGTTATACTTCAATTTACATTATGAGTACCTAAGTTTTAATTTTAGTCAATTGAGTACCTAACCTTTCTGATTTTCGCAATTTGAATACCTAGGACTAACAGATGTTAGTTAACTGTTAACTCATAGGGCTATTGTAGTCATTACCTTTATAATATTAGGGTTACATTAGTAATTTTAGTTTTAAAAGTCTCACTAACAATAAGCAAGTAGAGCGTTGTTTTTTAAACCCTTAAATCTACGTTTCACATGCTTCGAACATCAGATAGAAGCTTCGAATAAAATCAGCTTTTATCTGATTTTCGAAGCATGTAGAACGTATATTTTAGTGTTTAAAAAACATCGTTCTTTTTTTTATTGTTAGTGAGATAATAAAAACTAAAATTACTAGTTTAACCGTAACATTATATAAGAAATTACCACAATGGCCCTTTGAGTTAACATTTAACTAACATTTGTTAATCATAGGCACTCAAATTGCAAAAATTAGAAAGCTTAGGTACTCAATTGGCTAAAATTAAAATGTAGGTATTCATAGTGCAAGTTGGAGTATACTTCGGGTACTCAAATTGCACTTTATTAAAAAAAAACCCAAAAGTAAAACCGACCAATAAGGTGTTACACGTGACCGGCAGTGGTTGGTGGATGCCACCACCGACGTCACATTAATCAGGTATTATAATATATAATACATGTTTTATTATAGAGTAAATTACAAATTGTGTTCCTTACTTATATAGTAAATTACAAATAGTGTTCCTTGGATAGTAAATTGCACAATTGTGTTCCTTACTTATATAGTAAATTATGAACAAAAACGGTTTAAATCCAAATCAAATTGCATATTTGATTTTTGTTTTGTATTGAAACCAAAAACCAATTATTCGGTTTGGTTTTTGGTTTCCGCAATTCTAATTCGGATAAATAATAACCCGAAAAACTAATAAGATTTTTAAGCATTTATTTTTTATAATTTAAAAGCCTATGCTCTCAATACATTTTTAACCTTTAACTTTGTAAACCTACTTCCTAAATCTCCAAAATCCAAACAAAAAAAACCTAAACTTATGAATGATCATCGGGTTTCACTTTCATACTTTCACCACAACCATCATCTTCACCATCTACGTACACCATGCCACCGTCTTGTTTACTTTGCTAATTTATACTTTTGTATATATTCAGATTTTAACCTTTAGACATGCTTACCTCACGCTTAATGAAGAAAATAATCCAACACTTTAATAGAGAATTTAGCTACCTAAGAATTCATAAAACAATCAAAAGCCAAAAATTATTCAGTGTCACATTCTTCTATACATAACTGTAATTATCTGTTAAATCAAATTTTCATTTCTTATTTGTTTTTCAATAAGAGTAAAAGTTTAATTTTTTTAAAAGTTTTCGCCAATCCATCACCATAATAACAATTTGAATTTCAACATAATGAATTCAACCGTATCCGAATTATAAATTCGATTTCAGTTCTGTTAAACAGTTACACACAATACGTCTCATTCGCTATTATTATTTAAATAAAGGGAAAATGTCATAGAAACATAACCAAGTTTCAGTTTTGTTCTAATTAGGTCACTCAAGCATATTTTACTTGAATTGGATGACTAAACCTTCAAATCGAGTAAATGTTGGATTTTGTTTGTGTCAAGAAAGGAATTAGGGATAGAATGTGGGGGTCGGAATATTTAATATATGTAATTATATTAAAAAATTTAAATATATGTTAATTATAATAAAAAATAAAAAAATAAATTTACAATTCACATTACCGCTTCACATTAACATAAAAAAATGTAAAAAATAATTCCTAACTGAAACGTAAAGAAAAACATGTGAAAACAACATGTTAAAACCTCTAATTTGAATAAAATATGAAGGTGAGTGACCTAATTGGAACAATTTTTAAACTTAATTGACTTAATTAGAACAAAATTGAAACTTGGTTATGTTTTTACAAATAAATCTTGTAACTATTGGTTTAATAAAGCCGAAAAAAAATAAAAAAAAAATGATGGGGGCTAGAAATAATTCTTTATTGACAAGGTCCCCTTCTTCTCCGGTCAATATTCCCCTATCTCCGGTGTGTGCTACCTACATCTACAATGGTGGCGTACGAGTTGGTGAAGTTGTTGACGATAAAACCCTACTTAGCCCCCACTTCATTTCTTCTCTTTAGTAAACACCACAACTTCCACTTTCTTCTTAATTCACACATGGGTAACCTAATTTCTTCTACTGTAGATAAATAAATTATTTTTAATTAATCAACATGGCATGTTAATATTTTAACATCCCACCTTATATATCGTTTCTAGACTCATAGCATGACCACCCAACACAAACATTCGCCATTGCTTTGCTCTGGTACATTATTATATTTAGATGCACAGTAAGTGTTTGATTAAATGCCTGAATGAACCAAGATTATGATTTTGTCTTTTCTCTTGTTGGGTATTGATTGTCTTCACTTTCTTTTTTATTTCCTATTCAATCTTGGTTTCAATCACTTAAATTTTAAATTTGTTAAGGTTTTAATTGGAAACAAAATATATGATTTCAGCTTCTGTCAGGTAGGATGTGTGAAGTTTTTTTGGTCAGGTTTGGGTTTTAATGAGCTTGAGTTGTTGAAAATTTGAATATTTTGTTGCATACAGGTGCTTGTTTCTTGAAATTTGATCAGGAATTTGGGATTATTAGCAGTCGAATTCGATAATTGATCGAACGATACAGATGGGAAAAGTGTTGTGGATTGAAGATGAAGAACGGCTGGACAAAAGTCATCCGGGATGCATGTCTGGCATATTTCATGCTCTTGATTGCCATTTCTTGTACTCTAATGTCAAGAAGATACTTCCACGCAGAAAACATGAAACCTTTATCGAGCATGCCAAACGTAAGCGAAATAAATGGTATAATGATGTAGTATCCTGTTTCTGTATATTCATGAGAATATGAAAGTATGTGTTTTTGTATTGTTTTATGTAGGCAATAGAAGATACAAGAGGATATCAGATGATCAAGATCATTTTGAAGTCTTTAAACTATTAGATGCCAAAACAAGTCATATACTGGTATGTGTTTTTTTTCAAAATCTTCAATCTTTTTTGTTCCACAGAAAACCAAATGATAAAATGTTTCTGGATAATGTTTATCAGGTGGATGAGAGTAATACAAAGACTCGCCCTACTCAAAAAGGGTCGCCAAAACCTCGTATAAAGACACTAATTTCTAAAGATAACGATAAAAAACATGAACATGAACAAGAACAAGATCAAGATTTTGTTTCAAGTCCAAAGTTGCAAAGGACTTATTCAGTTCATCATTTACAAACCAATGAATGGGTTCATCCGATCATTTTCTTTCCTGACAATGTCACAGAGAGTACAGTAAGTTCAAAAACACATGGTGATCTTACGCATCCTGTAGTTAATGATTCTCAGGATATTTTAGATATGTTTAAAGTTGACAAAGAGCTATTCGTCAACACCTTACAAGATTGTTCACTATCTTCTGATACTAAACCAAAATTGACCAAGTGTGGTTCTTTTCCTACTGCATACAAGTCCGTCAGTAGAAACTTGATGCCCATGAAGCTTGAAGATAAACTGAATGAAATTCACATCATATCAAAAGCCGAAAAGGTTAAGAACTCACATGATGATCTTAACGGTAAGAGTATAATTCGTCTTAGAAGAGTATGTTCACTCAATGAATCTGCCGATAGATATACACGATTTCTTGATGTTAGTGATGGTAAAGAGGTCACTCTGCGCACTTCTAGAAGCTTGAAGTTAGCAAACGGAAGTGAGAATCTTATGAACAATATACATAAAGGATCTCATGATGCTTATTTCCTTCGCAGTTTTAGCCAAAATGAAAGAAATCAAGTTTCTTTATCTCTACATAAAGATACACATGCAGAACTAAATTCTAGACAAGATTTTAAAGCTTTGAATGAAGTGATGGATAAAAGTGATGCTTTTTTAGAAAATGAACACTCCCTCAAGGCCACCTCTCCTGCATTTTCTGATGATTCATACGGGTTAAAAGTCGAGGAAGATGATTATCAGATTACAGGGGAAATTAGTCAAGAAAACTCTGTTTTAGTTTTCGAGAATCGTCCACCAGAAGAAAAAGTTCGAACCTCAGAAGGTAACTTACTATACACACTTATACAGTTATACATATGCTATAGGTGGGAAAATGGGCTGGTCAGGTTGGTTGGTTAGTGGGTCAAGATGGGTTATTTTGTACAAAATTTTTGGGTAAGCCAGAAACACATTTTCTCCAAAAGTTTTAGTAAATAGTTTGTGTGATAAATATGACAAACTATTACTTTGCTTACAAGTTGCTTTGTATTAATTTGTTAATGAATTGCATGTTTTCAAGAGCATGTTAAGAAGGACATCAAGACTATCAACACCAAGAAACACGAGGAATCATCAATGAAAGATGATGATTTCACTTACGTAAAGAAGATCCTAGAACGCTCAGGTTTCATAAAGAACGGTTTTAAACAAACATGGCATTCCTCCAATCAGCTATTAGACCCGTTTGTGTTTCAAGAAATAGAATCTCGTTATTTCCATGATCCAGAACGATTTGCAGAGGAGGTTATTGAATTATCTCATCGTTTAATGATCTTTGATTTGGTTGATGAAGTTTTGCTCAGTATGTATGATAGGTCATTAACATACTACCCAAAACAACTGTCATCTTTCTGTCACATTCGTCCTGCTCCAACTCGATCACTTGTTCTTGATGAAGTTTGGAACACTGTTAGCCGTTTGCTCAACTTCAAGCATGATGATAATGAATCTTTAAACGATATCATCTCTCGAGATCTAAGAAGTGATGATGGTTGGATGAACTTGCAGTTGGATTCTGAATGTGTAGGACTTGATTTGGAGGATTTGATTCTTGATGAAGTTTTAGAAGAAGTGGTATTTGAATTGATTTGAGAAGAGAATATAGAAAAAAATAAAGGTTGATAGAAGGAGCAGATTTGTCATTTTGCTTTACTTAGTTTGGTTAATAGAAGTTTTGGGAAAATTTATGTAGTTTCGTTACTTAGAGGGTGTGTTTGTATATATTTGTTTTGGATGTGTCATAAATGAGTGATTTTCGTTTCTTTTTCCATTGGAAAATTTTATGTAGTTTCGTAGTTACTGTTACAGGATGTGTTTGTAGATATATTTCCTTTTTCATTGTAAATTAGATTAAGATTGCGCCGTATGTTGCAGCGGTTAGGTCACACAGTTAGGTTTTGCGTATGTGACTTCATCAAATGCATTGTAAAAAAAGTCTCATGTCCCATACGGCACGACGTAAAAATGTAATGTGTCATATATTAAAAAGCGATAAAATATCAAAAGTTTGAGGTCAAAATGATAACAATATTGATGTTGACTATATATTAAAGTAGAGTAAGAGATCAAAGTCGAAAACTCAATAAGAGATAAAATGACGATTAGTAAAAGTCGGGAATTAAAACCGTAAGTACGTCAAAAGTTATGGATTAAAACCGGAGTATTTATTCAAAGTTATGATTTAAAATGATAATTATATCAAAGTCGAAGGTTAAAATTGTTAATATACCAAACTAAGGATTGAGTCAAATATGTCAACTAATGAAAGTTAAAGGACTAAACGACAAGGTCTTAACCGACCTTGTCATTTAGTATATATAAAAATAGAAATAGAAATATCTATGTAATTCTTAAGTTTAAGGTCTAAGTATCTATCTATCTATATATACAAATATGTAAGATCATGTGTAGTGGAGAGAGCCTTTGAGGGGTTTTGTGCGTGGTATGTGCCGCCATCCAACTCATCAATGATCTCTTTGACAAAAATGGTGTAGTGGTAAATGAAGTGGTTTGAAGAGTGTAATAAATGTTTGGATAATGGATAAAGAGATATAATTGGTGGTAATGATTAAAGAGTGTGGCGGGCTGGTGTGTAAGGGCCCCTTTTACATAACGTCGCGGACAAAAAAATGTTGAAAGCGACCAAGGGGTGGGTGACGGGACGCTTTGGGGGCTTTTTGGGTGAGGAAAACGCCTCACTAAATATACTCTAATTCGAAAGTTTAAGGTCGGGGATGGGATCATGTGTCATCGTTGTTGTCTATTTCTTTATTTTTTTTAACAAGTTTATGATTTAAAATCTCTAATTTTGATTTATTATCGTTTTGACATTCGATGACTTAGCCCGTTTACTACATTAACTCGTTACTTTACTTTGATATTTACGACTTTGACACTACGGCAATCCAGCTTTGACTTGGTTATCGTTTTGACCTCTAAGTTTGAATGTTTCTTCGTCTTATAATATGTTACGCATAAAGATTTTACACCGCAACGTACCAAACATGAAAATTTATTTTATCAACACGTACCACACGAGAGACTCGGCCGTGCGACCCAATTAACACATTGCGAGGCCTGGTTTTAAATATATTTTAACCACTAAAGTAAAAGGGCGGCGTAATTTTTTTAAACTAAGTTTTTACTGTTTTTATAAAGTTGAAATATCCTTTGTTTTTTAATTTTAGTTTTTTAACTTTTTTTCTTTTGTTCATTTTTATGATTAATTTATGCTTTACACTACAACGTGCAAATATTAATACTAGAACAAATTACAAATCTCATCCTTTATGTTTTTAGTATATTACAAAACTCGTCCTTAAACTATGATATTTACAATACACGTCCTTTACAATTAGAAAAATTTGCAGGTTTCGTCCTTTTTCAATAACAACCGTTTATTTTTGACGGAAAATACTAAGGCATGCCATTAATGTGAGGGCAAAACAGTTATTTTACTTAAAATATATACAAAAGTATAAACTCCTTCTCTCTTAAATTAAACCTGCAATCACAACTCATCTCTCTCTCTAAACTCCTTCTCGCACCTCTGCCTCTCTCTCTAACCCGGATTGAAAATCCTCTCCGGTGACCACCACCGACGCACGCCACATTTCCTCTTGCCATGCTCACACGACCACCACTATCGAATGCCTTCACTCTTCTCCGATTAAAACCCACAAAACCCCTCCATCAATAGACCCACCACGGAGATGTGCTAGATATGGTCCGTTCGCCGGAGAGTTAGATAGGCTTTATTGTTTCTTCCGTCCACATATCCTTTTCCATTTCATCATAAAACGCCGGCCATTCGAAGCCACCCATTACACTTTAACCTCCGACCCGCTGTCTGATTGTAACCCCAGACCCGTCGCTGTATTTAATCATCCGAGTCACTTCGTCTCCAACTTGCAAGATGAAGATAAGGATTGAACCCCCTTCAAAATCTAAATAGTGGAGGTGGTCAGTTTCTGGTGCGTGATGGTGGTCGTGTTCTGATGATGGTGCTGGTTGGGGATGAGTTTGTTCAAAGGGGTTCTTTAAGATGGTGAACCGGTGAAGGACGTATGAAACAATGGAGGGATCACCACGGTTATGTGGAACTTGAGAGGAGAGAGGGACGATGAAGTGAGAGAGATATTTAGAGTATATATGTGTTTTAATTTATTTCTAATCTTTTGTTAATTAATAAAAAATTCTTTTTTTAATTTGATGGTAAATTGACAATATTACCCTTATTTGCGGGTCACCTAACTTGACTTAACGGACAAAGTTGACCGTCGTTAGTGAAAAGGACGAAACCTGCAAACTTTTCTAAACATAAAGGACGTTTATTGTAAATATCATAGTTTAAGGACGAGTTTTGTAATATACTAAAAACATAAAGGACGAAATTTGTAATTTGTTCTTAATACTATTTTTATAACGAAGTTACAGACACATAGCTTGGCGGCATGTAAGCATTAAATGTTAATTTGATATTCGAAACGTGAGGTACCACAAATTAATGTCATCATTGTATTGTTAAAAGGGGTTTTCTAATATGTGTCTAGGGCATATATAACAAACACTAATTATGGTAAATATTTTTCTTAAAATTAACACATCTCATTAGTTGTATTAATTAATCTTCTGTTTTACCATATTTACACCATTATTATTCCCTTTAAATTTTTCCTTCTACTAATTAAAATATTTATTTAAGTATAAAGCATATTATTATTTTTTTCAATTGCTATTTAAAACCCCTTATATAAAACTAACAATTAGTGGCCTTGATCTATTTATCTTTGTACGTATACGATACAATAAATGATATCTTAAAATACAAAATATTGGAGTGTAATTTATAGGGCTGACATTTTTGTACACGAACACGTACAAAGATAGAGATATCAAAGCCACTAACTGTTAGTTGCAAATTTAAAAATATTTAGCAGTTTGACTTTATTTAGTGTCA
This sequence comes from Tagetes erecta, assembly GCA_030867185.1. Taxonomy (NCBI): domain Eukaryota; kingdom Viridiplantae; phylum Streptophyta; class Magnoliopsida; order Asterales; family Asteraceae; genus Tagetes; species Tagetes erecta. The sequence goes on from CM061494.1 coordinate 14,474,557, forward strand.
AGGTAATCGCGATAAATAGTCATCGACTTCGATGAAAGGCTAGTAGAATGAAACAAAGAAGGGGTTTTAATTAGCAATTTGAAAAAATAATAATATGCTTTATAATTAAATAAAATTTATTTAATTAGTAGAAAGAAATTTTAGATCGAGGGAATAGTAATAGATTAAATAAGGTAAAATAAAGATTAATTGATACCATTAATGAGATGTGTTAGTTTTAAAAAGAATATTTACATAAATAATATTAGTTATATATGCCATAGGGCACATATTAGAAAACCCCTTGTTAAAAAGTCACAAACGTAACCTGGTGCCACAACGCATGACACATGTTGAAGTAAAATAACGGGTCAATTAAAAGTTAAGAATTCATCATCACACCAATCGACATGATCTGTATTCGAAAATGTCGAACTTTTACAGTGTTTCCATTTTCCTTTCTTTTTCCATCGAGTCTGGTTATATAAATTTTAAAAAATCTGAATTTGGAAATTACAAAGTAGAATCTTATTTTTAACTATTAAATTGAAATTATCTTTTGTATAACCACACTGTATTTTTTAATAAAGTAATTTCTTTTGATTTTTTAGTATATATTTTGTGAATAAAGTTCAATGAATTATATTGATTTGGATAAAATACGAAGAAAAAAGAGGCAGCTTTTCTAAAAAGTAAGATAAGGAGTGTTAATGACCATTCTTTTGTTCCAAAAGAGAATAACGCCCATTACCCACCCTTGGTGATAGTAAATGTGACAACAAGGCTAATGCCAATACATTTGTACCTTATGTCTCAAAGCATGTACATCATTTTCTCAATTGAAAAAAATCCTCATTCAAGTAACAAATCCTTTTTATAAATATTTTTTTTCACAATTATATGTGTTGTTGTCTGGTGTATTAATGGTCTCAAGTTTAACTTTCAAAAGCCTCATTTTCTAGTAGTACTAGTCAATGATCCAGTTAATGCTATTAAAACCAACATGTTTAACCACGGGCGAGGGTTCGGTCTTAGTTAACAGTTGCTATGGCTACCTCTGTGTGGTTTTACCTATGAGCATTCTGCCAAGTTATATGCATGCATCACGCGAGCCCGGTTAAGACAACATGTGTGATTGTCTGATCATTTGGTTTAAGGACCCTATGTGAGGTGGGGATTGCGTCCGTCACAATTTAAGAAATTTGTCATTAAAAAAAGATAAGTTTAGGAGTTATGTTTTTTTTAGTTCATTTGAGACTTTTATATGCCAAAATTTAGTTAAAATATATTCGTTGAAAGAATTAGAATGTATCATGTATGTATATATATGTTAGTTTGTTTTATGATATCAACCTCACTATGTGTTAACTTCATGCATTAATTACTTCTAGTAAATAATAGTCTTGTACAACTTTAATTTCTTAGTTTCCTCCATCTAGCTTGTTGCCATATCATGATTTTTTTTTTCCAACAAACAAAGATAATTGAATAGACCAGTAACATATGAGATTATCAGTGATCTTTATATAATATAGCAAAACCAAAAAAACTTATGTGGTATTATTTTAAAGCTTTTGGCTTATGTGGCATCATTTGAGAGTTTATCTCATAATAATGATTTTTTTATTTAAAATATGTATATAAAATATATTATAATAAAACTAATTACATTTTTGGTCCCCTAATATTTTGGAGAATTCTGAAAAATTTAAAAGTATTTATACTTTTAACCCTCTACTACAAGGGGTGTACATGAGTCGGTTTATATTTGATAGGGTGTGAAAATGAAACTTATGGATAAAATTAATAATAATATACAATTAAAGACCTTAGTGTTTTATAAATATACATAACTTTTTTATATGGATTTAAAAAAAAAATAAACTACATCATAAAACTGAGCATTTTATTCTCTTTAATTTGAGTATAATATTGCTATACTAAAAATTTAATTTTTAAAAATATATTTCGTGTTTCGGTTTACCACGGTTTTGTTTCAAAACTTATTGGAACGTTCATGAATATCCTTAAAAGCATCACTTGAATGTTGTGTTCCCGAGCGTAGTGCGGACACTAAACTAGTTTAAATTACAACAAAAAATACCCGTTTCATAAAGTTATTTTCAAAAGATATGAAATTAAAAGGGTTCGATTTTGAAATGAACGGTTTCATATAGTGACACTAACTTTGATAATATGATCCTTTGCATGACAGTGACAAACGGAACAATTCCCTAGATACGTAGCTACTCTCAGATGCTTACACGTGTACGGTCGATCCTCACCACAAACATCCTATTTATAGCACACAACCATCGTCCCCCAAAACACCATCTACCTTCTATCAAAAACACATCACTACCTAATCTCTTCAACTCAATCATGTCTTGCTGCAACGGAAAGTGCGGATGCGGATCAAGCTGCGGATGCGGCAGCGGCTGCAACGGGTAAATCACAACTGTTTTCTGTAATGTTATGACATCAGGATCTATGAATTTATATATATATAAATAAAAAACTTATTTATTAAAAAAAAAATTAGCAGCATAACTTGTTTTCCGTGTGATTTCAATGAATCGTGTTTGAATTTCTGTTGGCAGATGCGGAATGTACCCTGATGTCGAGATATCGGCCACCAGCGTCATGATCGTCGACGGTGTTGCCCCAAAACAGATGTACGTACGCCGCCATTTCTTTCGATTCAGTTCGTTTGAGTAATTTAAGTGTAATTGTTACTATTAATATGATGATGAATGTGTTTGTGTAGGTATGGTGAGGGAAGTGAGACCAGCTTTGTTGCAGAAGGTGGACATGCATGCAAATGTGGTGACAACTGCAAATGCAACCCTTGCAACTGTTGATCAAATTAAAACCCCAAATGAGCATTACAATATATATATGTATTGTGTTTTATGTTTGTGTGTTAAATAAGAATGGAACCACATGCAATTGTTTCTCTCTTTGGAGATGAAATTCATTGTGGTTACATGAATATGAATGAATTTATGGCTATTTAATGTGTAGCAAGTTTTCATTATGAAGTATTAATGGCTAATGCTTTTTTGGGTATCATAAAGCTACATAACATTTTTCATTCATCAAAGTTATTGAAAACTGGAATAATGAAAGTTTGAAGTATAAAAGGAAGTGTTACTTTAATTTCATCTTATAGAATCACACAGTGAAATATATAACATTACCATGATGCCATTTTATAATTAAAATCATACATCTCAATAAAAGATAACAAACTTTCACGTTTTCTTCTTCGATGAACATCATATTATAAAAATAAACAAGTTTACTGGACTTGCTGACCGATCTGTGACATGCACCTACGCCACAAGAATAAGATACATGAAGAAATCAACTCATGTGTTGCCCCCAACCTAGAGAGCAAGAATGAACCAATTCTCATAATACTTGAATCCAGTTATGAGTTATGATTTCCTCAGTCGTTGCTCATGGTTGGCCACCAAAAAATGTTAACATGGTTTCCCCCATTATTGTGTCTATTGACACTAGACATCGGATACCTTAAACACCAAAATTTTACATGAACCCTAATTACCACTAGGACATATTATGATTGTTATTATAAAATTAAACACATTCTTGGAATTTATTATTTTTATATGACATAAAAGTGTGAGTTATCTTCCAATTTTAGTAAACTTGAAAGTCTGGTTGGTTCGAAATATCAAATTCAAAATATCTTCAAATATAATGGTTGAAGGGGAGAGGTCGAAACTTGAAAGGGATGAGTAATAAATTGGGTGTCAAATAAGAAGAAAACGATTAAAGAAATAGGGGTGGGAGAATATCATATATCGTTTTTTTTAGAACGATAATATTATTATTAAAATAAACTGACCAATAGCAAGACACTATGATTAAACAAACACAAAACACTTGCTACCTATTACAATGATTTATAACACTACTTCTATCACACAACATCTACACACCTAACACTACACTTAAGCCACAAAAAACAAACTCATGATATCTTCTACAACCGCATCGATTGATGATGATTTTGACTTGAAAATTAATCATTTCTAGCTAACCACATAAACCAAATAGACGCCATCTGAATCATCGAATCCACAGCCTTATTTTTCTCTGACCCATTTAAATGTTGATGACTATCCAACCGGTCTCTAATAGAGTCTTCTCCATCTTCTACCCACCCACACCAAGTATATATTCTCTTTCAAATTTGCACGGCAAAAGGTCACTTAAATAGAACATAATCCATTAATTCACTCTCCTTAAAGCATATTGAACTTTTATCGTTATCCAATTGCCCCAACGAGTCTGTAAAGCCATCTTGGATGGGATTCTATTGAGTCTCGTTTTCCAACAAAAGCATCTAATCCTGACCAACCAGAAAAATAAACCGGATTTAAATCCCCCGGGACCGTATTCAATTCAAATAGTCTTCTAACACCTCTAACTGAAAAGGACCGATCATCCCCAACTTCCCATAGCCAAACATCCTAAATTATGCCATAAACTACAACCTTGCAACATTCTATCTCAATCTTGAATATTAACATAAAAAGAGAAAAATCGTCAATCCACCACCAATCTAACAAAAATAACACTTTTGCCCCCATTCCTCACTCTAGCTTTTATAGTTTTATCATTTACTAACATGTAGTAAGTTTTCTATCAAAGGGCTCCTTTTGAACACACATTATCATATATATAATCAGAATTCGGCTCACTCTTGTACTTACACTTCCATTTATTTAGAAAAAATAATAAGTTGGGTTTTGTTAAAGAATGAAGAACCAAGTTTACATCTCATAAATATAAGACAACACTTTCAACTTCTCGTTTCTTCACAAGGTAAACTTTTGATTTCTCCTTCCTTTTGCTGAACTGATTGTGTTAATTCAACGTCCACCGCCTGATTAGTTCACTAGTGTATATCCTAAACCCATGGTACCAAAGCTCTCTAGTTATATATATATGCACACCACGTGTTCGATGAAATGTCTGTGTGAGATAAAAGCCTTTATAGTTGGGTAATAATCTTTAATCACCAGCCTAATGTATCTTATTGAGCAATCTGTTTGATAAAGTAACCTGTGCATATTAAAGCCTTTAAATTTGGGTAATTTTCCTGCAAATTGTTTCATATCTAGTTATTTGTTTTGATCAAATCTGAAAAGAAAAGACTCATTTTGGCAGATAACGCTACCATAAGTTTAACTAATTCATTGAATTTTCTAGCATTTTGTTAGTTATATAATATTAGACATTGTCCATTAAGAGGGGTCCAAAGGCATAAATAATGCACACTATGTTTGGCCATATACTAAATATTGGCATTGTCTAATGACTAGAATCAGGCTGGAACGAGGTATGCAAGCAACTGTCCCGTTGTTCGAACACCGGTTCTTTCAAGCATTACGTCGAACACTTTCCATCTCTTACTCTACCCAATACCTCCTCAATTCCAGAACCGTTAAATTCTGCACTCAAGCAACAGATTGCTTTGAATCTTTCAAAGATGAAGAAGAAAAACTCGATTACAATGACCAAACAGTTGACGTTTCTCAATCTACAAAAGAGGATACAGGAAAACCCAAAAGCTTATGTGGTAGGATAGAGAAGCTAGCTAGAGGAGCTCCCGTTGGCTTTGCGTTCCAAAGTTGGATGGGTGACGGATTTCCAATTGAGAGAGTTGATATATTTCACACCATCAATCGTTTACGCAAGCGTAAATTCAATAAACGTGCCCTTGAGGTAATACCAATAAGGTGTTTGATTGAATGTCTAATAGAATATGCTCGTAAGGTGTTTGTTTAACGGTCTTGTAGAATATGCCTGAATCTTTTTAGCTTATTCTTATTTTAACCATTGGAACTCGCTGCTAAGCTTAATGTGATTATTTGCAGGTGATGGAATGGGTGATTAGGGAAAGGCCTTATATGCCGAAGGAACTTGATTATTCATTTCTACTTGAATTCACTGCTAAACTTCATGGGATCTCACACGGTGAAAAACTCTTTTCTCGTATCCCTTCAGAATTCCAAGACGAATTACTCTACAACAACCTTGTAATCGCGTGTTTAGATAAAGGCTTGATAAGGTTATCATTAGCTTACATGAGAAAAATGAGGGAACTCGGTCATTCCATCTCGTACATGGTTTTTAACCGTTTGATAATCCTGCACTCGTCCCCAACCCGAAGGAAATCTATCCCTAAAATTCTCACTCAAATGAGAGCCGATAAGGTGGCCCCGCATGTATCCACTTACAACATTCTTTTGAAAATGGAAGCTAACCAACACAACATTGAAGGGCTGCTTAAAGTTTTTGGTGACATGAAGCGTGCAAACGTAGATCCAAATGAGATAACTTATTGCATACTTGCCACTGCACATGCTGTAGCTAGGTTATACACTGCGTGTGAAACTTATGTCGAAGCTATCGAGAAGTCAATGACTGGGAAAAACTGGTCAACACTAGATATTCTCATTATATTATACGGGTATTTAAAAAAACCCAAGGATCTTGATAGAATCTGGAAAATCATTCAAGAACAACCTCGTGTTAAATCAAAAAGTTATGTTCTTGTGATTGAAGCTTTTGGCAAGATTGGAGATGTAAGCCGAGCGGAAGATCTTTGGTCTGAAATGAAGTCAAATGAAGAATTAGTGTCAACCGAACAGTTCAATTCGTTGATATCTGTGTATTGTAGACATGGGTTTGTTAGCAAAGCAACCGGGTTGTATAGAGAAATGGACAAACATGGATGCAAAGCAAATTCTATAACTTTTAGACATCTGGCTGTTGGTTGCTTTAAATCAGGGTTAAAAGCAGAAACTTTAAAGACATTAGACATGGGTATGGATTTAACAACGAGCACGAGTGTAAAAAAGTCGACCCCGTGGTTGGAAACGACTTTTTTGTTGGTTGATCTTTTTGCAGAATACGGTGATGTGGAGAATGCAGAGAAGCTGTTTGATGAATTGAAGAAAGCAAATTACGCTAGGTATAGTTTTGTTTATAATGCTTTGATTAAGAGTTATGTGAAGGCCAAAATGTATGATCCGAATCTTTTGAGACGAATGATTCTTGGCGGGTCTAGGCCGGATTCGGAAACCTACAGTCTTTTGAAAGCTCTTGAGCAGTTCAAGTGATTTGTCTAAATGATTTGTGTTTTCTTGAAAACAAGATTTTATTTTAATATAAATAGGAAAATCTGAATTATGTTTTTGGTTCTATATAGGTTTAGGGGTATTTTATACTGTAATATGGATCCAACCTGCATGGGTTGGAACCAGTGATCATGATTTGTGGTTGTGTCATTTAGAGATGCCAAAACAGTTTTGGATAGGGTCAACAAAAAGTCAAAACGTGGCTGACTTTCAAACCGGTTCAGGTTTAAACATGTTTTCTGACCAAGTATTGACGGGTTTGTGTCCGGTTTTGAGTAGCTTTCGCTGGTTACTGACCAGTTTGGTTCAAGGTTAACCGGTTTTTATTAGGAGTATTATAAATCGGTCTCTAACCTATGGTTTCTATCGATTTCAAACCGGTTTCTAGTATCATGGTTTCAATGCAGTTTAAATTTGGGTAGTCGGGTAGGGCAACCACATGTCTATTTTTTTGTGTACCTCTAGCATCAATCTTAATGAAATGAGTAATAGTAAAACATCAAAAAAAGTATGATAAAGTTGATGACTGTGGGGCTAACAAGTGGCGCAACGTGGAGCAACAGTATAGCGATTTATTAGAAGAGAAGATTTAGAGGTGTACAAACCTGGTTGGGAACTTGTTCGGGTGGGTCAACAAAAGTCAGTATCGTTTTTTAACCGGTTTGGGTGAGGGAATTACCGGGTTTAAATCGGGTGGATATGATTTGAAACCGGTTTGGGTTGTACCGGGTTGAAATTGGTTTCATTAAACGGGTTTAAGAAATCTTAAACCTACTTACCTACGTGTCGAGTGTGATTAGAGGCGGGATGGAATGGAGCCGGTTTGGCAACCAGGTCAGGTCAGGTTGCTGGTTTCGAACTTTGATTTCTAAACTGGTTTTTTCTCCAATATCAATTTGAGCTTTTGTAAAACATTTGGGCCGGAAAAAGTTTACAATATTTTCATAAACTTAATTTGTCTATGGATTCATCGCAAGCCTGCTAAACCGAAATGTCCAAAAAAAGAGTACTATAATTTTTATGGTTTTCTATATTTTTTTAGAACACCGGTTTGTAAAACAGTTTATGACCAATGCACTTAGGGGAGTAATGACCGAAATTGAAATCATGCCTCTAACACCAGTATGTCAGTATGTGTGATTTTCCTCGGCGTTGGGGCCCCCATTACTGATAACGTAGAGGGGGCTCACCACAACCCTTCTTATGGGCCAAATTGATTAGAGTCGAAACTCGTCAACCAGCTATTCCAGGAAAAAACGTGTAATAATCTTTAACCATGTCACGTAAAACCATTAGACTCGAACACGAAGTCGGGTGGTAGCCCAAAACGAGGTTTATTGTCTAAATCCATCAAAAGTAATACATAAGTACATAAGGATTGAACTTAACTTAGACTTTTATGACAAAACCGAAGTCATCTTAAGCATTATAGAACACATCCCACATGTGGTGATTTCTTTTGTATATTTATTTACCACACTTAAATTTAAATTTATACCAAGCGTTAGTTGGGTTTTGCATGTGGATCATCAGTCATCACCATCATATTCTGACAAGATTTTTCGAATAATGTTAACATAATATTATTGATTAGCATTATATGAATCGACAAATGTTAATTAATAAAATGGTTACCAAGTCAATCAGATTTTTTAGGTAAAGTATAGAATAATAAATGAGCTTTATCTAAAGATCATACACCCATGCATATATATATACTTTAGCTTTAGTTATAGAAAAGTAACATATTGGTAAAAACCTAAAACCACAAAATACAATATAAAGTAATAGTTTTTAGCCACTTGCATGGTGCAAGTAATGATCATTATCATACTTTGGTAGCGGTTCAAACATCACATTCATGCCCATTCATGTATTGTTTTCCTCTTAAACCATTTATTAAAATTTTATATGTCAAATCACTTGTTTTTTAGTTCATAAGTAAGGCAACATCCACCCATTAAAGTAAGACTTTGGTTAAACAAAAATTCACGCTTAGTAGTTATTAATACACTCTTTTTTTCTCTATTTTGTCTCTACATGTATATGTATATAAGGTAAGGGAGAACACTATTATCGAAAGGTTTGGGTTCAAAATTTGTTTTGAGTACTTTTTAAAGACATGACAATGACGTTCGTTCTGTACTACTACCCGGCTTCGTGTCTGAATCAAAATGGTTTATGTGGCATAGTTAAAGATTTTTGTGTGGTTTTTCTTTGGAACAGTTCATTGACGAGTTTCGACTTTGATCAACTTGTTGATGAATTGGCAAGGCACAATTAGAAACTCACACTCTCTTTTGTGAACTAATAATAACAGCACTCACAACAACTTGCTCAAAAGCTTTTCTGGATATATTAAAACTGAATAACTTCTACTACATAAATAGGGAAAAACAAGACTCAAACGTGCACCTACACTACTTGCTTAAAACTAGCTAACTTACCAGAAAATAAGGGAGACTAAGCCTACATGGCTGACTCAGCTACTTGACTTATTCAAAACAAAAGTAAATGTAAACTTCCAGCACAAGTTGATTCGATCTATAGATTGTCCACGTGGATAATGACTTGAATTTCAACACTCCCTCGCAATGTCATAATCCACCATTCCCATACTTGCACTATGTCGCCTCAGCTTCACACCATTCAAACTCTTTGTAAGAGCATCTGCAACTTGTTCTTCTGTACCAATAGCTTCCAAACTGATTTCATCCTTTAAAACCTTCTCTCTAATAAAATGATAGTCGGTCTCAATGTGTTTAGTTCTTGCACGAAACACTGGATTCTGAGCCATTTTAATCGCTGAAAGATTGTCACACCACAACTTCACTGGATACTCTATCTTTTGATTCAGATTCTTTAACAACTCAATAAGCCATTTACACTCTTGGGCTGACATTGAAGCAGCCCGATACTCGGCTTCAGTCGAAGATAAGGAGACCGTTGGTTGTAGTTTGCTGCACCATGAAACTGGGTTTGACCCAAGTAGAAAAATATACCCAGTTGTGGACCTTCTGCTGTTCACATCACCTGCATAATCCGCGTCACAAAAACCGGACAGCTTTGACTCAGCTTCATATTTGAACTGTATACCCTTTCCTACAGTAGCTTTAACATACTTTAAGACTTCTTTCATTGCTATCATGTGTGGTTTTCTTGGATCTTGCATAAAGCGACTAAGAACACCCACCACAAAAGCAATATCGGGTCGAGTCAATGTGAGATAGATCAAGCTTCCAACCATCTTCCTGTACCTTGTTGGATCATCCAGTTTACTTCCTTCTGAGGCATACAACTTAACATTTTGGTTCATAGGGGCAGTTGCTGGTTTGCAAGAAGCCACATGAAACTTGTTCAACAATTCCGTGGTGTACTTTTTCTGATGTAATACCATTCCATCCTTAGTGTATTCAAGTTCCAGACCCAAGAAATGTTTGAGCTTCCCAAGGTCTTTCATCTTGAATCGGATAGATAGATTAGACTTTAATAGCTCGACTTCTTCTTCGTCATCTCCTGAAATAATTAAATCATCGACATACACTAGAATAAACACAACTTTCTCACCGAGCTTCTTGACAAACAAGCTGGAATCGGCTGAAGTAAGCTGGTACCCATTTTGCTCCAAAAATTCTGCAATTTTTCCAAACCAGGCTCTTGGTGACTGCTTCAAACCATACAATGCTTTCTTCAACTTACATACGTACTCTGGATGTTCTTGACTTTCATAGCCCACCGGTTGCATCATGTAGATGACATGATCAAGTTCTCCATATAGAAAAGCATTATCAACATCCATTTGCCATAATTTCCAGCCCCTTGAAGCCGCCAGGGCTAAGATAACCCTTACGGTTGTAATTTTTGCAACTGGGCTGAAAGTGTCTTCATAATCTAACCCATGTTGCTGTGAGAACCCTCGAGCTACCAACCGAGCTTTACACCTGTCAAGAGTTCCATCTGCCTTCCGCTTAACTTTGTACACCCATTTACATGAAACTAGATTCACATCTTGAGGTTTTGGAACTAACTCCCAAGTTTGATTTGAGGCAAGTGCATCCATTTCCTTCTTCATAGCAGCCCTCCATTCTTCCTTTTGACTTGCAATTTGATAATTTTCTGGTTCACACAGACCATCTTCAATAACAGCAACTCTAGCATATAATTGAGCATATCTTACACTGGGCTTTTTATTTCTTTGTGACCTCCTCAATTCCACTTGAGGGCTTTCTTCATTCTGATTAGGTTGTGCATCAGCAACCTGCTCTTCTTCTTGTACATCTATATCTTCAGCTTCTTCATCAGAAAATTTCAGCTTTACTAACGATGAGTTAACATCCTCGGTTAGCCTTTTTGAATCTTCCATCAACTGATTTTCAGGCCCCCACCATGAAGACATCTCATCAAATACAACATGTGGTGAGGTATAAACCTTTCTTGAGTTTGGTTCAATGCAGCGCCAACTTTTTTTTTCTGAATCGTAGCCTACAAAAATGCATCGGATTGCCTTTTTCTCCAACTTGTGGCGTAAGTGGTTAGGAACAAATACATAACACACACACCCAAAGACCTTAAAATAATGAACTGTTGGTCTAGTTTGATGTAACCTTTCAAATGGTGATGCATATTGTAAGCTTTGAGAAGGAGTTCGATTGATCACATAACAAGCTGTTCGCATCGCTTCTGCCCAGAAACGCCCTGGAAGGTTTTTATCATGCAACAAACACCTCATCACTTCAGCCAAGTGTCTATTTTTACGCTCGGATACTCCATTTTGTTGAGGTGTGTTTGAACACGTAAGCTGGCGCCTAATTCTCTGCTGCCTTAAGTACTGGTCAAATGCATTTGACAAATACTCTCCTCCATTGTCAGACCTTAAACACCTTAATTTGAAGCCGGTTTCTCTTTCTGCTTCAGCTTCAAATTCTTTGAATTTTTCAAGTACTGCAGCTTTCTCCTTCATAAAATAAATCCAAGTATAACGGGAAAAGTCATCAATAAAAGTAACCATATAAGTTAAACCTGTCATGGAAGGATGCTTAGCAGGTCCCCAAACATCTGAATGTACCAGTACCAAAGGTGCTTCTGCTTGATAGCTTGTTTGATGGAAAGGTTCTTGATGTGCCTTTCCGTACTGGCAACCTGCACACACAATATCCCTTTTGACTTCAAGTTTCGGTAACCCGGTGACCAGCTCCTTCTTCATCATTAAATCCAGTTTATCGTAACCCACATGCCCCAATCGATGGTGCCACATATCACAATTCTGATTGTCTTTTGTTTTCTCAACAAAAGCATGCTCGGCAGACAAGACATACACAGATTCATTCTTTTGACCTTTAAGGATTGGAACCGAAGAGGTTTCAAATTCCTTGAACACAGACACTTCTTTTGGGCCAAATAAAACGTACTTGCCTTCTTCAGTTAACTGAGGTACTGAAAGGAGATTTTTCATCATTCCTGACACATGGTAGACATGAGAGAACTTCAGTTTACGCTGCTTCTCCTCAGATGGGAAGACAACATCACCTACGTGTGCAATTTTATGACGAGAATTGTCAGCTATCACCACAACTCTGCTTCCATTGTATTCAACAGGATTACTTAATTTTTTCTTATCACCTGTAAGGTGATTTGAACAACCTGAATCTACAATCCAATCATTGAGACGATTTACGGATTGATCTGCTGTTGTCACTGCTAGAGCCGGACTAATTTCATCAATTATCTTTTCTTCTTCTTCTTCTTCTTTAACATGGGCTGCTAGGGCTTGCACATCCCATTCTTCTTCTTCTTTCACAACAGCGGAATTTCCTTGATCTATTGTCTTTGATCGACAATCTCTGGCCATATGACCTTTACGGCCACAAGAATTGCAAGCATATGGGAACCGGCGTCCATAGTTCTTGCGATATCGATTTCCACAGTTGCCTGAGCTCTCGTTCTTCTCTTTTTCTGAATCCTTATCAAACCCCCTCTTGGACTGGGCTTCATAATTGTTACCGGGCCTATAGAACTTACTTGGTCCTCCTTTATATTTTTCTTTTCCTTTGGGCCGATGATTAACATACAAAGCTTCGGTGTCATTTTTAGGGGATGACCCTATTGACAAATCTCCAAGTTGCTTGGCTAATGCTTCATGTGAAGCTAGCAGGTTTTCGAATTCTGCAAGGGTTGGCTGCGTAGGCCACCCCTGGACTGCCGCTACAAAACCTCTGTATTCTGGTTTTAGTCCGTGTATGATTATACGTTTCATTCGTGCCTCACCGATCTTGGATTGTGAGTCAAGCTCGCCTATTTCCCTGCACAAGGTCTTGATCTTATGGAAGTATTGGGGGATTGTTAAATCCCTTTGTGATACCGACAACAACTCGTTTTCTAAGAGTTGTAATTTCGAATCGTTCTTCTTAGAAAACAAGGTAACCAAAGTATCCCAAGCTTCCTTGGGGGTCTCGGAGTCACGAATATGTTCCAGCACTTCCTCTTCGACTGTGGTCTTCAATACAAATAAGGCTTTTCCAGCTTTCACCTTCCATTTCTTTTGCACTCCATTTGCATCTTCACGTAGTGGTTGTATGGTATCCGACCCATTCACAACATCCCACAAATCTTGGCCTTGCAAGTATGACTTCAAACATGTAGACCAAGTGTTATAGTTATTGTTGTTCAATTTCTTCACACCACCGACTAACTGAATTTCTGCCATGGAAAATACTAGAACCAGTTTTGGCTCTGATACCAATTGATGAATTGGCAAGGCACAATTAGAAACTCACACTCTCTTTTGTGAACTAATAATAACAGCACTCACAACAACTTGCTCAAAAACTCTCTTTTGTGAACTAATAATAACAGCACTCACAACAACTTGCTCAAAAGCTTTTCTGGATATATTAAAACTGAATAACTTCTACTACATAAATAGGGAAAAACAAGACTCAAACGTGCACCTACACTACTTGCTTAAAACTAGCTAACTTACCAGAAAATAAGGGAGACTAAGCCTACATGGCTGACTCAGCTACTTGACTTATTCAAAACAAAAGTAAATGTAAACTTCCAGCACAAGTTGATTCTATAGATTGTCCACGTGGATAATGACTTGAATTTCAACACTTGTCCCGTAAGGAGGGTTGCGATGAGTCTTCGCTACGTTCGTAGTAATGTGTGTCCAATAACGTACCAAATTGAGTGTTCCCTTAAAGAACATCGATAAGTAAACATAAATTGATGTATATGTCTTGGAGTGTTTCTTTCCGTAGCAAAGTAAACATTATTGGGTGTTTGTTGGTTTTGTAATGAATTGCTCTTAAAACAAAGTAAACATAAATTGCTTCTAATGTAAATTGGTAATGGTGCTAGCACAAGTTTTTGGATGGATAAGTGGATAGGTAATGCTCACTTGTAAGATATGTTTCTAGCTTATTCAAGAACGAGAAACGAAAGAGGTGTTGCCGGACATTATGATACAGGCAACCTACCGGAATTCTCAATGTGTTTTGGTAACAATAAAAGCCTGACTCAGGTGCTCTGAGACTGTCCTTTTGCCAAGCAAGTATGAAACGAAGTATATCATTGGTGTGGGCACAAGTTCACGTTGCCTTCGAGACTTATTTAAGTTAGATGAACCAGTGGTGCTTAGAAATGCTTTATACGAGTTTTTTTTGTGCAACATTGTGGTTTATTTGGACGGCGCGTAATGAGTTCATATACAATTCCAAAAGTTTGGTGGTGGATGTCATCTAAGTTTCATAATTATTCTTGGATGAATAATAGAACTACATTAGCCGATCCTGCTTGACATTTATGGCGTATTTTGCCCTTTTGAAAGTTTCCATTTTAGTTGTGCATGATTGTTTGGATGTTTTTTTTTTAATTTTGTTTGATAATTTGATGTTAGTGTCTTGCTAATGGCTTTTCTTTTGAATAAAAAGTCTTTTGTTACAATTACTAAAAAAAAAAAAACTATTACAATTACTAATAATAAAAAATTATTGTAATTTATTAATTTCAGATCAATTATTTGTTTTGTGAATATATCATTTTGTTGCTGGATTACCACAGGTAGCCGGACTTTATTCATTTTGCTGTAAAAAAAATCATTTTGTTACTATCGCTCAAAGTCAATGTACGACTTCACGCCAAAAGTCGCTTTGTATTGGTGGCAATGACCACTTTCACAAACTTTCTAATGTCAATTATTTCATAAAAGATTATTCAAATAAAATAAATATATTTTCTTTTAGTTTTTCTGTCACTAAATATGTTGACATAACTTTAGACTTACAAATATGAAATAAATATAACCAAGTGAATAAATTTCGAGTATCTTACGTTGGTCAAATCTGATCAAATTAAAATGGTAAATAAAATAAATAGATGAAATATGTGAAAAAATAGACTGTTGAACAAAAACGATAACACGAGTAAATAAAAATAATAGTCGGTTGTTATCTACAATCCGAGACATTTACAATGATACAAAAAAACAAAATGTTACAAACTATATAAAAAATATATAAAAACTATCTAAATAGATATGAACCTATAAGTTTATGCAAAACTATTTGTTCACGTGATTTTCTATTAATGTTTGGCAAGTTTTGCTCTCTGCCTTATATTTTCTTATTTATAATTAGATGCCTATATCAAAACCTTTATTGAATTTGGACGTGTCTTCTTTTCGATCTTATTTATATTTGTTCTTAATATTTTTTTAGGGGTGCTCAATGGGTCTAGTTATCGGGTTAGTGGGTTGAACCCGACCTGAACCTGAAAATTTTATACAAACCCAAACCTGACCCGAACTTGAAAAATTAGACATTACTTAAACCCGAACCCGACCTGATTTTTAGCAGGTTGACCCGAACCTGACCCATTTGACCTGAATTATCACAAAAATACATTATTCAAGAGTTAAAAATTCAAAATTACCAAGAAATGCATTCTTTGAACGAGAGCGAGCTTATGAAAAATCGGAAATTGTCACCCAAATGTACGCACAACTAGGTATATTGACACAATATACCCTAAATTTTATATTTATATAAAAAATCAGGTCAACCCGTAAACCTGGTGGGTTGACCCGAACCTGACCCGTTTTTTAAATCAAGTCAACAGGTTCAACCCGAAACTGACCCACACCCATTCAATATAAACCCAAACCCATAATTTTCGGGTTAGGTTCAGGTCATGTTTTTAGGTCGGGTCAGAAATTCTCAGCCCTAATTTTTTTAATCCTAAATATATTTTATTTTCCATACAAAGTAAAAGCTTTAATTGATCACAAGCTGGACTACAAGAAGACAAGACCTCGTGGTACAATTTTTTTTGTACGGACAGTGGTGTTGAATGTCAAGTGCTCTCAAATTCAAATATTTTATTTTCCATGAGTGAAATAAAAAATTAATAGTATGTGAAATGGATCCCCTTAAAAGTGATGACCTCGATCTTTTGGATGGAGGACAGGCTAATTCACAATTCCGACATGAACGCGCTATTGATCAAGGTGAGGAATGCGGTTCCGTTTTTTGTGTGATGTGTGGGGCGGAACTAAAATCAACGATCACATGAAGTTATTATGTGACTTTACGATGAATTTTCTGTCATGGATTTGTATTTTTTCTATACTGTAGTTCTTTTTTTTTTTAACAGCAACACCGGAAAACCTCCTGGTTAGATTACTCAAAGGCAACCATCTCATTATGAGCTACCCCACAGAGGCACCCGTTGCACCCCCCTGAAAGGAGGAAACCCACCGGAATAAAATGGGAACCCCCGGGCCAGAAATAGAACCTCTGACCTTGTGGAACCTAAGACTTGCGTCTACCGTTGGACCACCACCCCCAACGGCTGTAGTTCATATAGTGTGCTTGAAATAATAAAACATTTAACGTAAATCAAAATAGCTTTTTATTTGGTTGCAATACAGGTTAAATTTTTTAATTATTAGGATTTATGACGTACGTTTAATGCACCATCACTATTTATGACGTAAGCTGACATGGATAAGTATTAAGTAAGCGTAATTTGGTGTTGAATTTGTAATTCATCGCGTAGTTTATAATGATATCAAATTTTTTCACAATTAAAAAAATTAGTATCAACAACCGCCGTTTAATAAAATTTAAACAAATCAAATCAATAATTTATTGTACAATAAATTAACAAAATATATATAAGATGCGTAATTTCAACTAATCTAAATTAAGAAACTATACTTTTAAGTCAATATGCTCCTGGTACATCACGTGGATGTTGGTTTGATGACATGACATCGTTCAACACGAGGATTAAAATATGGGTTTAAGATCTAATGCCGTAAATTAGTGCTAAAAATTCTACCTATTCTAATAGTTGAGTAACACATCCACATGTCACTATTTTAACTACTCCACATAGGATTTTGCTTAAGTGTCATATTCCTAATTAATTTGATGGAGAATTTTTAGACGGGTCATGGTATGCTCCATATTCGAAATAACCCGATATGTTTAAATTAAAAATTCACAAATTATCATCAATTATCTCCTAACCCGATATGTTCAAATACAAAATTTATCAATTATCATGATTTATATCTTAACCCGATATGTACCAAGTATCATGAATTATCTCCTAACCTGATATGTTCAAATAAAAAAGTTATCAATTATTATAATTTATCCTAACTCGATATGTTCAAATTAAAGTTTTACCAGTTATCATTAATTATCTCATAACTCGATATGTTCAAATAAAAATATTAACACTTATCATGAATTATCTCCTAACCCGATATGTTCCAATAAAAATTTACCAACTATTATAAATCATATCCTTTATTGTAACATATGATTTTTTATATGAATATACTAGTTTAGTGCCCGCGCTACGCGCGGGAACACAACATTCAAGTGATGCTTTTAAGGATATTCATGAATGTTCCAATAAGTTTTGAAACAAAACCGTGGTAAACCGGAACACGAAATATATTTTTAAAAATTAAATTTTTAGTATAGCAATAATATACTCAAATTAAAGAGAATAAAATGCTCAGTTTAATGGTGTAGTTTATTTTTTTTAAATCCATATAAAAAAGCTATGTATATTTATAAAACACTGAGGTCTTTAATTGTATCTTATTATTAATTTTATCTATAAGTTTTATTTTCAAACCCTATCAAATATAAATCGACTCATGTACACCCTTGTAGTAGAGGGTTAAAAGTACAAATACTTTTAAATTTTTCAGAATTCTCCAAAATATTTGGGGACCAAAAATGTAATTAGTTTATTATAATATATTTTATATACATATTTTAAATAAAAAAATCATTATTATGAGATAAACTCTCAAATGATGCCACATAAGCCAGAAGCCTTAAAATGATGCCACATAAGCTTTTTTGGTTTTGCTATATTATATAAAGATTTGTAAATATCCAAATCGATTTAATAAGAGATATGTTAAAAATAAATTTGATATGTAAATTGAGTTAAAACCTTTAAAACTAAAATCCGTGTAGTACACGGATACTAATCTAGTTACGGAGTATAAACTTATACATGAAACCTCTCGTTTTAGTTAACTGGCAAAAAAGTATATTACTTTAGTAAAATATCTATAAGATATTTTTCTTATTTACACTTCATATCCAAAAAAAAGAAAAAAATCAACATTTTAATAGATGTTTGACAAAATCTGAATCATTAACCATTAAGAGGTTCTATCGAGGGAAGGAATATTAGGGTAGAAGTGCAGATGAGGGTAAAGTTGGTATATGTTCAATTCAACATCTCTCTGTCACTTGATCATTCACGTCACTTGATCATTCACCACTAAATTAAACCACAAAGAGGCTCTTTTGTAATGAATCAAACGCTCTGAATGTTGTATGATTCAACACTGAACTGAACCATAAAATGATGAAACAAACAACCCATAATCTCATGACTCATGATACATTGATACGTTGATGTTGATTTTTTTATAAAGTTTGATAAGAATCGTGTTCACGCAAACCTTTGAAACGGGGAAGAAATATTAACATTTAATGTTGATTAGGGTAAGTTGTATGATAAATACATATTATTATGTAACTAGATCTAACGTGTCACGCACCGCACGTTCGTTACTCTGCTACATGTGTTACGGTTAGGGGTGTGTATGGGTCGGTTTTTGACTCAAACCGAACCCAAACCCAAAACTTCGATTTTTGTGTTTTTAAAACCCATGGGTTTTGGGTTTTTCGGTCTTGGGTTTTGGGTTTTTTGGTCTTGGGTTTTGGGTTTCTAGACTGGGTTTGGGTTTGGGTTCGGTTTTTTTGGGTTTTCAACTTGGGCTTTAAATTTATTGTTTTTTAGTAGTAAGTGCGAGCTGAAAACACAAACTCTTAATGATTTAAGAAACATGTTATAATACTAAAGTTTGAATTTATGTTTCCATAAGTTTTAAACATTAAAAATCAACTATATTTCTAGAGAAATTTGTTAAAAAAACAATAATCATAAACTAAATTTTGAATGTTCTCTTGCTTCAACAAAACACAATCAATAAATCATAGATAAATTGCAATATGGGTCATATAATAATGTATTACAATATGGGCTTTTGTGTAACATAAGTCATGTGATTTACATATATGATATTTAGCATGCACATAAACATTATTGGGTCGGTTCGGTTTTTACGGATCGGTTTTTTTTACAAAACCCATACCCAACCCGAAAGTTCGGTTTTTTTAAAAATTAAACCCAAAAACCATGGTTTCTGTTTGGGTTCGGTTTGTCGGTTTTTGGGTTTGGATCCGTTTTTTCGGTTTCATGCTCCCCTAGTTACGGTGACACATTTGTGACAACAAAATGTCGTTAAACATAGGTTATAAAGAGTATAATGTCTTGCACATTATGGTAACCTCACACGACTTCGTTACACACATAGGTTGGTAACATTAACGTGTCACCCCCATGCACGAGACATGTTTATGACATTAACCTGTGATGCTCGAGCGACGTGGCACGAA
Organism: Tagetes erecta; assembly: GCA_030867185.1. Lineage (NCBI taxonomy): Eukaryota > Viridiplantae > Streptophyta > Magnoliopsida > Asterales > Asteraceae > Tagetes > Tagetes erecta. The sequence continues at coordinate 14,494,715 of CM061494.1, forward strand.
TGTCGGGAGTAAAGTTGTAAAAGAAATTTAAAAATTAATTATAAAATCTAAAGAATAAAAATATTAATAAAAACTATTTTTAGAAAATCGGTTGATGCAACGGCCCATGACTGATGTACTCAGAGGTACAAGAACCGATATCAAAACCCGCCTCTAACACCAATAGGTGTGTTTTTGTCGGCATTAGGGCTCCCGCCTCCCCATTGTTGTGAACGTAGAAGAGGCTCATCACAACCCTCCTTACGAGCCAAGTTGATCGAAGTCAAAAGTCGTCAACCAGATGTACTAGTGAAAAACCCGGCTGAAACATTTAAGTATTTAACTATGCCACGTCAAATCTTTAGGCTCGAACATGAAGTCGGGTGTCAGCTCGGGACGAGCTTCATTGCTTAAATACACCAATAGTGACACAAGTGATGATTGAACTTGGGTCTTCTCTAGAGAACCCAAATCCACTAGGCCACAAGTGGGGATTGACTAAAAAATAATTTTGAAATAAGCAAGAAACGAATTTTAAAAAAGGATAGTTATCTAGGTCTAAAAAATTAAGACACAGGCACGTTAACACTGCAACACATGACACAGAATTAACAAGTTTAGTGTTTGACCTTAACAAATTTCGTGTCATTATTAGGTTAACACGTAAAAGGCGCGATAACTATCGTATCTTAATAGGTTAAAGACCTGTTAACACGATATGTCACATGTTGATATATTATACTATTTAAAGTGATGATACACACACAATCAATCATATTATATTGTTATTTGCCTAAATGAAATCCTAATAGCATTCTTGTATTCATTACGCATTTACACATTCAACATTCTCTCTTCATTCGCTTCAAAGTTTTAAATCCTAAACATCATAGGTCACGTTCGTTTGTTGTTTAAGTTTATCTCGTTAAGTATTATTTAATATTTAAGACTCACATGAACTTATGCAAACTTTGTTATACTTAAAAAATGAGTTTTATCATGTAATCTTTTAATTATCGTGTTTGTGTTCGTGTTTGGAAAAAAAATGATACGATAAGTGATCATGTCATGTTCGTGTTTGGGTATATTTTTTTCGTGTCTTATCCTGTTGTGTCTGACACGATATGTCAACCCTATAATTACCGACATTTCCAATTCATATGTATAACAATGATGAAAATAGGTAGAGTTGAGCACCATTCAATTGTCTAGTTTTGTTGGTGATGGTGGCTAAGGGTGTTAGTATTCGAATCGGATTCGAAAAACTTAAAATACTATTCGACTCTAGTCGAAAATTAACGATTTAAAATGCGATTCGAATTCAATTTAATTTGAAGTCTAGTTATCGGATTAAATCCAAATTTTAATTTGTGACTTGCGATTTGATTTGATTAGATTCAAAATTCAAAATAGAAAAATAAATATATACATATGAGTATGTATATATACATATAGTTATTTATTTTATCTATTAAGTTAGCATTATAATATACGAAATTAAGCACATAAGTTAGCATTTTAATTTGCCTTATCTTTTCCAAATTCAAGTCGAAATTGAATCTTGTTTCAAAGTTTCAAAATTCGACTTATTCGATTTGTCAAATTCGATTTGGCACGACATGTCGTGGAATAAAGTTCTAAAAGTAATTTATATATTAACAAAATTAGAGAATGAAAATAAGAAATAAATAGAATATAATTATAACAAAAAGGCTAAAGAACAAAATAACAAATAAACCATCATTACATGGTAGATCGGACCGTAAACTCGATTAAGTATAACGGTCTTATTGTTATATTAACCTTGTTATATTAACCGACGTTTTAAATTGTTGGTAACAACTCACTTAAAGTGGCATCTTAGAGCACACCCCTTCCCTTGGTGGTTTCGAATAAAGAAGTAAATGAAGGGTGGATATGTTATTTTATTAAGATGAGGGGATGAGGTGGCACCGTAAATCTCGCCGTTGGTTTGACTCTTTCATTCGCTAGTGACAAAACCTTAATAAATTCCGTACATGTCTTCTAGAAACATATCAAAATTTGAGTGAAAGATCCAAGATTTTCATCTTTTTCATATCCTCCACCAATCACAAGTCTTGTTTTTTAACTTTCATTTTTCTTTTTAAATTTTCAGTCTACTCTCTATTTAAATCTACCCATTGTAATTATCTTTAGTTCGATGGTTGCCTTTTTATTTAGGCTTGGTATATTCACGTGCCAATTTTGTCCAACTAGCTACTAACATAACGTTCGTTAGAGCTCTAACGGCATTATATGCCAATCAAATTTAACGGCCGTTAAATTGTAAGCATAACAACCATTACAATCTTAACGGGCGTTAATTGGGTAACCAAGCGGAGAGTTATTAGCATATCGGGTGTTGAATGTGTTTGGTATAAAATTAAACCCGACAGTTATTTGATTTGACATAATATTCACTAACAAAATCAATATATATATATATATACATCGTTCGAATGATAACAATTTTCATTCGCTTTCAAACCTTCAATTCAGTTTAATGCCTAGACGAGGTCGTTCATCTTCAAACCGAGACGATTTCCTCCACCTGTTAAAAAACAATCTTTAACGGTTGATGGAATTAAACCTTAGATCGCTTGAATACAAAACAAACACCTTAAAAACAACATGAAATAAATGAACCACCTTAAGTGAATGGACGCAAGTTTCAAACCTAGTTAGTCAATGAGATTACAATCTTGTTATCTTGTTTTTACCTCACTAACTTGAAACTTGTATTTATGCACGTTCTTAAAAATTAAACTAGTTGTATAAACTTTAAACTAGACTTGTCATGTTCTATACACTTAATCATAATTAAATAAACCGGTCACTAAATCGATAACTCTTGTTTCTAGCATTGGTGCTATGAAACTTGAATTTCGACATGTAATTTATCCATAAAAATGTTTGTGGCATGATGTTGTTGTTCAATCACGATGAGTGGATCTTGTCCAAGTAAAACATGGATGCATATATGGAGTTCTTCTTGCGGCTCGACTAGATGTTGCAGAAGTGCCAAGCCACGGGCATCTGGTTAACTTGCCACTTTGTAGAGTACCAGCCGTTCAAAGATATTTGATGACAATATTAAGAAATAATCAATTATACAAAATGTATATATATGTCATTAGTTTATTGACACTAAATTTTTTTTTTCCCTACAAATATTTGCCATAAGTTGGCCACAACACAATATTTACCACAAGATTATGTTATGGACTGAAATTATTGTGAGGTATGGGACTTGCCTCACATTGGTTATATGGGCAACTAATGTGAGATTTATAACCCAAATGAATCCCTCTCCTATCAAATTAGTCTTTTGGGATGAGTTCTACCATTTGGGTTGTAACAATGATATCAGAGCCAAACTCAGAGTGGTGGCCTGTAGGGAGCCAGCCGTGACCAACGAGGACGTTGGACTATAACCCAAATGGATCTCTCTCCCATCAGATCAGTTTTTTGAGATGAGTTCTACCGTTTGGGTTGTAACAGATTGTGACAAATTTTCAAGAAAAACTAACATAATATTTCACATAAATTTCTAACAAAGTAGCTACATGATCAAATAATATGACAAAACGAATAAATATCATATTTTGTGGCAAATTTGTCACAAAGTTTATAAAATTAAGTGTCACAATAACAAGAAATATTAGATTGTATTTTTAGTAACAAATGCATTTCAATCGGCTATTTGTGAGAAGTTTTGTTGCAAATTTGTTTGAAACTATTTTGCATGGTGATTTTTTTCTCACAACCATTTTGTGGCAAATTTGTCACTATATGTGTTTTGTGACAACTTTAACACGAATATAAATGTACCAAAAGTAGCAATTTTTGGTATACATGTATTAGTGACAACATTGTCATGAAAACGCGTGAAACAACAATTTTCCACAAAAACATGGTTCGAAAAATCACGTTACAATATATTTTACAACAATTTTGCCTCAAAACGACTCACGAATTTCCGATGAAATGCACTTGTCACTAAATTTTGCAACAAAAATTGCACAATCAAATATTTTCACACTTGACACAATTTTGTCACAAAACTAGACAGTGTTATACTTTATTTTTGAATTTTGCGACAAAATTGCCACAAAGTCTAATTACAAATTTACGTATACCTTGTCAAAAGTTTGTGTGAAAATGTTAGGTTTGCTAGCTTTAGTTGAAAATTCATCATAACTTGTGGCAAATAATGTGATGTGGCAAACTTATGTCAAATATTTATAAAAAAAAAAACACTATTTTCTAGTTATGTGATGCATGTTGGGATAAGACGGAATTTGACTAGTTAGCCCTTTGGTTTCCTATTTGCATGAGTATATATACTAGTTTTTAAAATATGTATGCGCTAGTTTATTTAACTCTCTTTTTAGCGGCATTCCTAGATTGCTAAGGGTCCACTAGCTCACCCAATCATCTTCATTATTCGAGTACAAAATCTTAAGACTTTAGATTGACACGTCCTTCTGAAGAAAAACCCTTGCAAACAGTATGTCCAACCTTAGTCCCCATTAGTTTTTTCAACCTTTTTAACTAGATAAAAGGTATATTGGTTTTCACTGGTCCCAACTATCACATGTTATCTTCTACCGGTCCCAACTATTGAATTGGTTGTCAACGGTCCCAACTTTTATCGCTTTGGTAACCACTGGTCCCGTCGTTAAATTTTTTTAACGCCGTTAAGTTTTTTTCCAAATTCAATACCGATATTATAAGCATTTTGATCGGAACGATAATATAAGTCGATTGATGGAAAAGTTACCTCGAAACGGCGCTCCGAACAACAAAATAGTGCTTCGATCGGGTGTTTAAACCTAACGGTGCATCAATCAAATGTAAAAATTTTATCGTTCAGAGAGCCTTTTCGAGAAAATTTTTACATCAATCGACAAGTATTATCCTTCCGATCAAAAGGTCTAAAACATCGGTCTTGAATTTGGAAAAAACTTAACGGCGTTAAAAAAGTTTAACGACGGGACCAGTGGTTACCAAAGTGATAAAAGTTGGGACCGTTGACAACCAATTTAATAGTTGGGACCAGTAGAAAACAAAAGGTAATAGTTGGAACCAGTAAAAACCAATATACCTAGATAAAGTATCCACCAAATTTATTTATAAAGTTATAATGATTATATGTTTAATTATAATCGTTATACGTATCTCTTAAATTCTTATTAGATTTGGGTAGTCTTCTATTCACTTGACTATATTAAATATCAATTGCGACGACTCTATTTCATAGTGAAGACGTACAACTACAAGCGGGGAAGCGTATGGTATAATTTTAAGTAAGTCACATTTTTGAACCTTTATAATACATTAGCCATTTTTTTCCTAGTTGATGTTTTTTTAATTTTTTAAAATTACATTGGTTAACTTTTATTAAAAAAAAGTGATAGATTTTGACATTTAATATGTTATCTGTTAAGTTTTTCAGTTAATTCTCATATGTGCATTTTGATCATTCCCATATGTGTCTAAACTCAACCTCATCTTCTCAACTAAAACTAAAGTTTCGATCTTTACCTTTTCATATGTATTCTTTCACTAAATCATCTTTTTTAAAATTCCCACACCAAACAACAACAACTTCATTTTTTCAACTTCATAATCCAATACGCTCGACTCCGTAACCTTTTCAAGTAAGAAAACCAATTCATACATCCTCATTAAACATCAAACAAACATACGTAACAAAACAACAAATAATAGTCGGTTATAATGAAAACTAATACGTGAGTGTATGAAAACAAACCAAACTTAAAAGGGGTGTGAACAAACCACAACCGGCCACCGGAAAAAAAAAACAAAAAAAACAAAAAAAAAAACCTTTTTCCTAGCAACTATATATCGCCAAATTGGAGACAAGCTGCCATTAATCTCCTTTTTTATCAAACACCCACTTCACTCAATTCCTCAAACACCCACCATAAAACCACCGTAATCATCCACCGTCCACTGCCACGTGGCCACCAATTTTAGTTTTTTTATAAAACGAGGTACAGATTCATAATCTTGCTATTGAACCTCGTTGTGGGTTTCTACAATTTCACCATTTTACCACAAATCTTTAATAAAAATCCAGTCTTTTTGAGTTTTTAATCAAATTGTTACTTAGTTAATGGTGAATCTTGATTATATATATTTAGTGCTTATAATCTTTTTCACATCCAGATCTGCTTTTTAGTTTTAAAAGATTGTTTTTGTTCTTAAAGTGTAGTGACTTTGTTTGAAGAAGAATCATTTCAATGGGTATTTGTTTGAGTGCTAGGATCAAAGCTGAAAGCCCCTATCACACAGGTATAATTCAATTATTGTGTCTTTTTTAGGGTTTGTAATGACCCATCTTTTTGATTTTGGGGTTTTTTTTTGGTTATAATCTCCAAGATTGAATTTTGGAATTAGGGTTAGTGTTAAAAGAAATCAATTTAATATACCCATTAAAGAATTTGTCAAAATGACACAGATTTTGTAGTGAGAATATTCTGTTATTGGAATAAATTATCTAATTTTATCATATTTTGATACTTTAGGGGTGAGTTCAAGAACTGTAAGTACAGATGGAAATGATAATGGCAATTCAAGTGGCAGCAAGGTTTCATCAATCCCTTCAATTCCCAGGAGTGAAGGTGAAATCTTGCAATCAACAAATTTGAAAAGTTTCAGTTTTTCGGATCTTCGAATGGCTACAAGAAACTTTCGACCCGATAGTGTGTTGGGTGAAGGTGGGTTTGGGTCAGTTTACAAAGGGTGGATTGATGAACAGTCATTTGCAGCTTCAAAACCTGGAACTGGAGTTGTTGTTGCTGTTAAAAGACTTAATGCAGACAGTTTTCAAGGTCATAGAGAGTGGCTGGTGAGTGTTAATTGTTGGTTTGTTACTCTATTTGTGCCATGATTGATTGGTTTATGATGGAAATTGTGGTTTGTTTTTTTAGGCTGAAGTGAATTATTTAGGGCAGTTTTCGCACCCGAATCTTGTGAATTTGATTGGTTATTGTTTGGAAGATGAACATAGGCTTTTGGTTTATGAGTTCATGCCTAGAGGCAGCTTGGAGAATCACTTGTTTAGAAGTAAGTCATGTTTTGTTACAACTTTTGATAATTTTGTACATTAAAAATATTGTCATGGGTTCGAGTTGTGGAAACGGTCTCCTGCACAAATGCAGACCGACACCTTCGGTCCCTTGCATGAGCTTTGTGCATTGGATTTGCTTGTATATGTTAAAAAGATCGAATATTTCGAATGATTGATGGAATTTTGATCTTTTTTAGGAGGATCTTACTTTCAACCGCTTTCATGGAGTCTTCGGTTGAAGGTTGCTCTTGGAGCCGCGAAAGGACTGGCTTTTCTTCATAGTGCTGAAACCAAAGTGATTTATCGCGATTTCAAGACTTCTAATGTTTTACTTGATTCGGTATGTAGACTTTAGTGCACTTTGAAATTAAAGATTTACATGTAACTAATTGTCCATTATTTATTTCTTTTAAACAGGATTACAATGCTAAACTCTCTGATTTTGGTCTTGCGAAAGACGGACCCACGGGGGATAAAAGCCATGTCTCGACTCGGGTCATGGGGACCTATGGTTACGCTGCCCCCGAATATTTAGCCACCGGTATACCAACATATTTTACTACATACATTTTATAAAATCTTGTTATACTTGCTTTTATATAATTGATTATTGATCATGTTTGGTCATTAGGTCATTTGTCGGCCAAAAGTGACGTGTATAGCTTTGGTGTGGTCCTTCTAGAAATGTTGTCGGGTCGACGAGCCGTAGACAAAAACCGACCCAGAGGTGAACAGAGTTTAGTTGAATGGGCCAAACCGTACTTACCTCACAAACGAAAACTTTTTCGAGTTCTTGACAACCGTCTAGAAGGGCAATACACTTTAGATGGAGCCCACGCCACGGCTAACCTAGCCCTACGGTGTGTATTAATGGACCCGAGGTTCAGGCCAAGCATGGCAGAGGTGGTCAAAGAGCTAGAGTTACTTCAAGATCCAAAGAAAACGTCAAGGATGCGAAGACATTCCACCAACGACGCACGAGCGAGGCGGCTTTCTTCTCAAGAGAGTGCCGTTGCTAGCAGTGGTCGGTCCACCGTGACGACAGCCTATCCGCGGCCTTCGGCTTCTGCTGTTTATAGTAAGTGAGTACATGAAGCATAGGGATGAAGAACAATGTTAGCATATGTTTTAGATTGGTACTGGTTTTGGTAAAAATAGTTGTATAGTTGTTTTGGGATAAAAACTTATTTGAGTTTGTATTTACTTGAATTTAGATTATCAAAAAATTATATAAGGTAGTTAACTTAGTAAATGTTTATGTGCTTAAATAAGGTATTGAAAGTATTATTTTTTTATGACCAAAATAAGGAAAATGACATTGATACTTGATAGCTGTACGTTGCTTTTTTATCACAGCAAAAAGAATCAAAAATTAAGAAATATTAAATGATACATGTAACATGGGGGGTTGTTTTCAACTTTAATTTGAGACATTATATGAATAGATAGGTCATGTTTACGTTTGCGTATACGTAATCATCTCAGAGTTTTTTTTATGTGTTTGGTGCCATGACTGTTGTACTTAACAGGTGTAATGACCGAATTTGAAACTCCGACATATTTTTGAAATGGGCGCTTATAAGCGGTCTAATGTGACTCCCATAAAAATGCAATCGTAGTGCTTATAAGTAAATGGTCGGAGTCGAAGACTCGTTAACCAACCGTTACTGAGAAAAAAAATATGGCACGAACCCTTAACGCTTTCCATGTAAAACCATTCGGCTTAGACCCGAACCTAAATTACCCAAGTTTGAGTTTCATTGACATCATGTCAGAACAAATGAGTAAAAAGTAAGATTTAATTACGTCTCTAAAGACTCAAGTCTCATTCCAACCATTCCACAAAATGAACTTTTACACGTAATCATTTCAAGTGTTTACACTTTCTTTAGAAAGTTATATTGTTTTATAATAATTTTCATGTATTATAAACTTAATTAAATATAAAACATTTTATTAGTTTGTAATGAAACTATATTTTACTAGTTAACTGTGTCTACTAACTTTTAATTATAATTTTCTAGCAAAAATTATTTGGTGATGACGTTTCACTTGTAACACGTTCTAGGAGCTCAAACGATATATATGTTAGAAATTCAACTAAGAAGTTACCAGGGCAAAAAAAAAAACACATTACAATGTGTAACGTTTACGTTGAGTATCATTTCTTGGTTCGAGATAGATTACGATAGAACAATATTTCAATACTCAAAATAATAGTTGAAAAACTAGTTTGTAGAAATTTAACTATATTTTAGTAAAATTTAAAATTTCATTTTTGTTGAACAAAATTCACTTTCTGAAATGGACTATTCACATCTCTCATAATTTCATGCAATTTTTATTTTGAAAGTAAATAAAATAAAAACTAAAATAAAGTATAGTATAGTATGTTAGATAGAAAAGCATTGAGCATCAACTCTCAATCATTGCAAAAGGTTTAATCAAGAGAAAACATCTAGAGTTGACTAACTTATAAACTAGTTTAGTGTAAACGTCTAGATTCGTTTCTAATCTAGATGCTTTTCCGGTTACTTTCGGTTTTCGATCGAATAGATTTTTTATCATACTCTCTATAACTCGATATTCAGCGAAATATAAAATCGCTTATGGTAAATATGTATGTTATTATGTTAATATTATTTTGTTAAACTATTTATAGTCTCATTATTTTGAAAGAAGTTGAGATTAAAAAAATGTAAATGTGATATGGATAAAGATGTTAAAAAGGTGAAATTGAAATGTTTTATGGGTGCAGGTAGGTTATGAACTTCTGAATAATAATAATGGGCCAACAACAATGAATGCTGCCCCACTGGCACTTAACAAGCAAATGTGTCTTGGTTTATGACTTTGTGGTCACTTTTTGAATCTTTATTCTAAATTACACCTAAAAATATTATGGCCCATTCTGTTTAATGTCTCAATAATTGTATAATTTTTATATGTTTTAACATTAAATTATGTTGGATAAACTAAGAAGAGGACGCCTCTAATTGTATAATTTTTATATGTTTTAACATTAAATTATGACTTGGTTTCACCGATTTTTTAAATCGCAATTTTTAATTTTTCTATAATAAATACATCGTATGCGTAACATTATCCGTCGGAGACAACTTGGTTTCAAGTTTCAGCCGATTATATTATATGATGTGAATTTCTGGCACGCAAACATGATTCTGGATTATCATATCTAATCCGTTTAATATGGAGGTTGTTTTCAAGTTCACATATTTATCCAGGTTAATTAAATAGGCTGATTTATTAAGTGAGTATGGTTTAGAGTTAATGCTATGGATACAGAAAAAATGTGACATGTTTTGTTTATCTATTAAACTCGCCAACCCAACACAAAATGTATTTAGCCAGGCTCAAACATTTATTATGTTTGATTCACAGAAAAATGTGACATGTTTTGTTTATCTATTAAACTCGCCAACCCAACACAAAATGTATTCAACCAGGCTCAAACATTTATTATGTTTGATTAGTTCGGCGCTCATTAAAATTGTCGACTAAGGGCGGTTTTTGTTAACATTGTTCAAATCATCGGCGTGCTATTCTTGTATTTAACATTGTTCATCTTTGATGTTATCGTTTTCGATACTCACAATGCTATTTTCTAGAGTCATTTTGTATGTTGTAATTTAAATAATTAAACTAGTTTTTTATGCTACAAACATTCTGAATTATTTAATATAGAAATTTACCATTGAAAGTTTAAAACATGTGATGCACAAACAAAATTACAATCGACTCAATTGTCTGATAACAGATAAACGAAAGAAAATAATGCTAAAAGATAATATAACCAGTCAACATGTTATTTCCTATAAAAAAAAACGTTAATAATGTTTCTCACAAATTCTATATAACTTTTTGAATAACTTGATTTTAATAATCAAAACTATGACTCGTTAACCGACAAGAATTCATTCTAATAGTATGTCCGATAATAGTTTTTTTAGACGGCGGTTGGTGCAACGGCCTATGACCGAAACACTCAGAGGTGCAAGGACCGAGATCGAAACTCCACCTCTAACAGCAGCCAGTAACAGCGGAATGTTTCTTATATCAAGTATGCTTCCTTTCTTCCAAATATGCAGCTGACTGTTCTTCCGGTACTAAGAGCTACTTCATCCTTAACATCGAATGAGGGCTACCAACACGCTTAACAAATCCAACCTTCTACCTTGGTTTCTAGATCACAGTTCGAACACTAATTTTCAGTTCAAGATGTCAAACAAAGTTGAGAAGGTTTGTTTAAATTCAAGCTTGAGCTGAAAACCTGGCTCAGTTAGGTTCACTCGTGAACAACCCTACCTAGGACCATACGTTTAGCGGTTTAAGCCTTGTCACATCTCTGATCTCTAGCCCATACCCAGTTAGTTGGATTAGGCCTTACATTATAACATTTTTCCGAAGAATAAAAAAAGATCTGAACTTGCCCATCTTAGTTTTATGAAGACGACAAATATAACTGGAATAGAATAAAAACAAATGTGATACAGAAACACAAAGGCCTGAAACGCTTATTTCAACGACTCCCGTGTGTCCAATACCGCCAATCCAATCTACCACACGATCTGTTTCTTATACTAACCAATTCTTTAAATTCAAAAACCCGCCTAATATAGTTACCCCCGCCACAACCCTCTTCTTTCCCTGTACCCATTTGGACCAGACTGTCTTCAGTCACTTCTGCAACTTGGGTTTCAGTTCCAGTTCCAGTTTCAATTTCAGTTTCAGTTTGGGCCTCGGGTTCCTGTTGAGGTGGCAACAGATCATCAATGATGTTCCCTAACATCTCGACCACTTCACTCATTTTGGGCCGAGATTTTGGATTCTTGGTAAGGCATTTGTTGGCTAGAGAAGCTAGTTTATGGGCAGATTTGATCGAGTAGTCTCCCTCGAGTCGTGGGTCAATAATGAGATGAAACTTTTTGGAATCTGAAATGTAAGGTTTGACCCATTCCAAAAGTTTTTGTTCGTTTCGTGGCAAGTTTCGTTCGACTGCTCGCCTACCCGTGATAAGCTCATATAGGACCACGCCAAAGCTCCAAACATCACTTTTGGATGTTAATTTACCAGTTTGTACATATTCTGGAGCTGCATAACCTACTGTCCCAACAACCTTTGCAAATATAATCAAATTATATTATTATTAGTTTTATGAACGCTTCCTGAAGTTAGTAGCATGTAGAGAAATGAGCTTACGACTGTGGAAACATGGGAAAGTCCAGCAGCTGGACCCTGTCTAGCCAATCCAAAGTCCGAGAGCTTCGCGGTAAAATCTTCATCCAAAAGAATATTTGAAGTTTTAAAATCGCGAAAGATCAACTGCACAGAAGGAAAAAAAAGAATAATCAAATTCAGTACATACATTTTCTTATTACTAAATTCAAATCTTTCTGGAAGTTGTTAGGCTAAATGAAGAGCCAGGATCTACAATGCCACACGCATAACAAGAATTAAGGGTTTAATTCTTATATTACACACATAAGGGTACTAATGTGTAGTTACGATCAAGAATGATGGATGATTGAAGACATTCAATATTGAAGCAAGTGGATTAAAATACATATAGATAGGCGTAGCTGATAAAAGAACACACTTTCATAATTCGTTGAAATCGCTCAAGCCACTTAAACCAAAGCAAGTCAGTCAGCTTAGACGAATAATTTGCGGCTTGATTTTACAGCTTGGCGGTGGTTTGAGCTTGGAACAGCCCACTTTTTTAATGGCAACTCCTAGAATTTCTAGGATTAACACACCACAACCTGCAAGATTAAAAACTCCTCAACTATTTGATTGTGGAACCGGTTACCGGCCATTTAATCTTTTTATTTATTTACTTTTTCATTTTCGGAATATGTGATTTATGTATATCATCTATTTACTCATGAACAATATCTACTAATTTAATAAATTTAATACGATAACAATTCTGAATAAAAAGTTTAAAAGAAAAAATCAGTTAAAAGAGTCAAACATCTAAAACCGCTGGTCCATCCAACCAACTCAATTGTTTCTGAAAGGGGAAATGTCATAGAAACATAACCAAGTTTCAGTTTTGTTCTGATTAGGTCACTCAAGCATATTTTGCTTGAATTTGATGACTAAACCTCCAAATCGAGCAATTGTTATATTTTGTTTGTGTCAAGAAAGGAATTGGAGATAGAATGTGGGGGTTGGAATATTTAATATATGTAATTATATTAAAAAATTTAAAAATATGTTAATTATAATAAAAAATAAAAAAATAAACTTACAATTCACATTACCACTTCACATTAGCATAAAAAAATGTAAAAAATAATTCCTAACTAAAACGTAAAGAAAAACATGTGAAAACAACATGTTAAAACCTCTAATTTGAACAAAATATGAAGGTGAGTGACCTAATTGGAACAATTTTTAAACTTAAGTGACTTAATTAGAACAAAATTGAAACTTGATTATGTTTTTACAAAGTTACCCCTTTCTGAAACCATAGTTTGCAGTTTGGCCCAGAATTTGGTCAAACCAACCAAACCATTAGTAGCCCTACTCCTAGATGACATAAATATTTGATAGAAAAATATATGATGGACTGGAGTTATAAGCTCTTTTTTGATACTTATGATCTAACACTTACAACCCATCAAATTCAAGAACTAAAATGCCCATAAAGTAAGTAAAATCAGCAAATAGCAGATGAAGATATACAAACCTGAAAGTCCATTTCTTCATGTAAATAAGCCAAACCGCGAGCTGCACCTTCTGCAATTCTCAAACGTGTAATCCAAGAAAGCGGCGATTTCCCACGACCCAATAAATGATCTTCCAAACTTTTGTTACTCATAAGTTCATAAACTAAAAGCCTTTGAATCCCTCTTTCATCATCTTCTGCACAATATCCAACTAACTTCACAAGATTTGGATGGTTTACAACTCCAAGAAAGTTAACTTCATTAATCCATTCTTTATGCCCCTGAAAACTAAAACATATGATATAAACAGAAACACACATAATAAGATAAAGATTCACATTTGTTTTTAATAATCATTTACAATATCACATATCTACCACCCTACATTCAAAGTAAATTACCAAACTTTGTTGATATGCTTAGCAATTAGCAGATTCACAACCCTAACAGGAAAAATTATTTCAACATTTGACTTTCTTTAAGAAGAAATTTACCTAAATGGTTAAAATTGACCAACTTTTAACCAAAAGAATTACATGGTTGTCTGTGCCACAAACGCTAACTAAGCTATTATCCGCAGACCGGAAACCATTGGAAATGTAGGCCAAAAAGGTACTATTTTGATTTTAAAAAGGTCAAACTTTGACCATTTTGGTAATTAGTTATCTGCTCCAGCTTTCAGTTACTTGATTATATATTTACATGTATCTGAAACCCTAATTTGAACAAAATTAAGAAAATGAAGTGAAAAAAGAGGGAAAAACACAATGCCTGGAAACCATTTCGATCCAATTGCTTAATAGCAACATCCAAATACCGATCAACATCATCACATCCTCCGTCGCCGGCGGCCTTAACAACGCCTCTATAAACACAACCAAAACCTCCCTCACCGATCATTAGCGTTCGATTAAAACCTTTAGTAGCAGATTTCAGCTCAGAAAACTTAAAAACCCTAAGATCATTAGCACGACGCTGAGTTAACAGCTCCAAAAACCCTACCGAGTCACCGAACTCAGTACAATCAGAATCGAACTCTGAACGACGAGTTGTATCGACACTGCTAGATGCAACACTTAGAGAACGAGCCCATGACACCCTAGCGGATGACCGTGAAACGACTGTATCTTCACCGTCTGCTCTTTTGTCTCCGTTTGTGAAGTGAAAACACCTCATTTCATGCCGGCGATGTTATTTGCCGTATGGTTGTAGAGAGAGAAATGTGGCATTTGAAGAAAACAAGAGAGCAGTTTGTTTTGTTTTGGTTCGATCTGCTTACTTGTCTTGTGGCAGAACATGGAGAGATGATGGAGATATTAAATTGCATTGCCCCTCAAAGTTGAACATTTTCAAATGAAATGTTTTTTTTTTCTAAAATGTTTTGATGCTTTATTCCGGTTTCCGTAGTACTATAGTTTAATTAGGTCGGATATTTTGGTTCGGATAAAAACGACACCCCTAAATTTTACTTTTCTTATTTTTGTTATCTTATTTAGTTTTCTGTCGAGATCAAATTGATGTGGTACTTGAGACTTTGACGCATAGAGCATTATATGAATAAGCATCTTGCAAGATTCGAGAATATTAATGAACTGACTTACATGACTTGGTCTGAACTGAAAGACACTAAATAAATTCAGTTTTCGGTCTTTGTTTTTCATTTTATTTAGTTTGGTTTTATGGCTTTGGTTTTTATTAGCTGGTTACCATTGTTTTGAAAATTGGATTGGTCGATCGGACCCTTATGCGGTTTGGTTTGGATGGCTTGAAGCCTAACCAACTGGACGAGTTAGAAAACCTTGTGATTTAACCAAAAAATGTGGATGGATCGGAAACTATAGAACTTTTCTATATTTTATTTATGTATATTTAAAATATTAATGACATGATTTGGTTTCTTAAATCCGGTCTAATCAATAAACTGATAAAAATATCAGTTTAACGTCCCTTTATAAAAACATTGCTAGTCAGAAAGGGTTGATGAAATCATGAAAGAGTTATAAGAAGTCGATGTGAGAAAATTTATACGTGTTCGAAAAAGCTTTTTTCCTTAAGTCATGGGAATTACGTTTGGAATTGATTATTGTTGTTACTTTTTAAAGAGAGACAGATGAGGAGATGAGATTCACTTGTTTCTCTTTGAAAAACAATCAACATCGATGACTTTAAAGAACTCAAACTTTTAAGTAGGGGTGTAAACGAGCCGAGCCGAGCCCGAGCTCGTCTAGGCTCGAGCTCGGCTCGTTTAAGTTTAACTAGGCTCGAGCTCGAGCTCGGCTCGATTCAAGTTTTAATTTCAAAGCTCGAGCTCGAGCTCGTCACAAACTTCTCAAGCTCGAGCTCGGCTCGGGCTCGGCTCGTTTGATGATTTATTATTTTAATTGTAATTATTTATATTTAATTTTACATATTTTTTTATTTTTTATATTTAATTTTATATAAACTTTTAATTATATGTATTTTATACATAACAAAATACATATTATATATTTTTAATCATAATTTATATATATTTTAACTAATAATAATAATATATATTTATAAAATAAATAAAAAACATATAAATGAAAAGCTCGATAAGGCTCGCGAGCCGGCTCGAGCTCGATGTGTAAAGCTCGAGCTCGGGCTCGATAGCTTAATGAGCTTTTTTCTTAGGCTCGGGCTCGAGCTCGAGCTCGAAAAAGCTCGGCTCGTTCGAGCTTTTTATCGATCCGATCTCAAGTAGCTCGCGAGTAGCTCGGCTCGTTTACACCCCTACTTTTAAGGTATACTATCTAAGGTTCAATTTTAATTTTTAAACGAGGTTACTTATATTGCGTACCCCAAAATTATATATCAACACCCCTGAACTTATATGCGTCATATAGGTCCCTCGTATAGGCCTCGTATGACCTATATGATAATCCAGGGCCTCCTGAATTTCCATGGAATCATTATAATCGTCGTTATAGTCCATGTATATGGCTATACACGGCGTATAGTGGTTGTCATTCTATGATTTGGAGTGTTCTAATAATAAGACCCTTAAACAAAGAATTAATTACTTTTTAACACCCGAAACCATAAAAGAAATACACTCATAAGTTCGTAACATTTAAGTTACTCTTTATTTTTATCTTCACGTGTTTCTATTATAATAATCCTTAAGGTTCACAAGAAGAATTATACCATACGATTTAGAACTCGATGTTGTGGTTTTTGTTCTAAAATGTTGGAGGCATTATTTGTATGGTACAAAATGTGTTATACTAATCATAAGAACCTGCAACACATCTTAGATTAAAAGGAGTCGAATATGCGGCAAAGGAGATGGATTGAATTATTTAGTGATTATGATTGTGAGGTTCACTATCATCTGGGTAAAGCAAATGTGATGGTCGATGCGTTAAGTAGAAAGGAACGAATGAAACCAGTGTGTGTTCAAGTGCATAGTTTGACAATAAAAATTCTCAAAGCACAAGGCGATGCGTTTAAGGATCCTACTTTACCGAATGAGACTTTACGTGGTTTGGATAAACAGTTGGAGCGTAAGGAAGATGGTGTATTGTATTTTGTTTATCGTGCATGGGTACCTTTGTTTGGGAATGCCAGAACCTTAGTAATGGACGAGGCTCATAAGACAAAATATTATGTTCATCCAGGAGCAGAAGAGATGTATCATGATCTTAGGGATTTATATTGTTAGTTAGGTCGAGCAGTCTAGACATCCGTTCAGGGTCAAATAAACTCAATTTCAGAGGCCTGAAATTATATATATATATATATATATAATATTTTTTTTAAATAGACATTGGGCTGTATATTTAAGTCATTTCGTTTAATTCAACATACGTATTTTTGTAAATTCTTTACAAAACAAATATGCTAAATTTATTTAAAAAAATAGTTTATATAATACAACTCGTTAGTACTCTAAGGGGCCTTTTTTTCCAACTCGTTCAGGACCCTAAAATCCTCAAGACCGGCCATGTTCTTGTTCATGAGTTGCATGTGTGACGATGAAATAATGATTGTGCGACGATGGTGATGATATGGTAATGGTATGATGGTGCTTAACGATGGTGGTTACGCGCGTGAGGGTGCTTATGTGATGATCGATTGATAGTTAAAAGAAATGCAGTGGTGGTGCGTTGAGCTGTTGATTGTTGTGGTGGTGTGGTAATTTGTCTAGAAGGGTGTATGAAACCACAGTAACTAAAAATTGAAACCGAAACAAATAGATAAAATAATTATAACGACCAAACCTCATGACAAAAACTGAAATTTACTCATAAATATAAGAAAATAAAAAACAATACATATCGACTAGTGCATTGTGGTTTTGGTTCATATGTTTCGCCATGTTTAACCATTTTAGTCCAAATGAAATCTTTGAACTATTCTAGTTAATGATTTTATATTGGGTTATTAGATTTAATCACCTCTAATTATTGATTATTGGCCGTTGTGGTCCTCAAGTATCACTTTGGCCAATATAACTCTCAACTAAACACTTTGGTGGCCGTATCACCAAAAGTTAACAAAAAATTAACCAAAAGTGACTTGAATTGGTTAAATTTTGGTGATACGGTGTCCGTAACACCAAAAGCTAACCAAAAAATAATCAAAAGTTAACTAAAAGTGACTTGAATTGGTTGACTTTTGGTGATACGGACACCAAAGTGTTTAGTTGGAAGTTATATTGACCAAAGTGATACTTGAGTGTGACAACGGCCAATAACCAATAGTTAGAGGTGATTAAATCCAATAACCCTTTTATATTTTGTACTGGTTTTTGTTTTTAAGGGTGAAAGAGGTGGATGGAGCATGTATTTTCACTAGTTCTATTGTTAATCAATTAAAAAATGTCAACACACAACTACCTTTATCATTCTCTCATCTGTCGTACATGGAGGTTTCATGTAATCATACGATTTTAAATAAGTGACATTTAATGTTGTAATTTTAAAATGTAAAATTGTATTCAGCAACCAAATATCATGTTCAAGAAAGTTTCAAGCTTGTCGAGTTAGTAAAGACGTAAATGTCACACGGCTTTCTCAAAGTTTCGAAAAAAGTTTTGAGCACCCCTTCCACCCTAACAATAAGTGTATTGAAATTTTATAGCTAAGTTAGAGAGTATTTTTACATTGGACTATTTACAAATTAGAAACCTTATGAACTAATTAAAATAGTTAGAAGATTTCTTTTTAAGTTAAAAACTAAAAAGACTAAAATGCCAAGGCTTAGACCAAAATATACTTTACTCCAAATAAAATAAACACATGTAACAAATTATACGGTTGGAAATTTCGTCGCTTAATTTTCCCTTTTTTATCTTCACATGTTTTTATTATAATAATCCTTGTACGGTTAAATCTAAATTATTATATTTTCACATAAACATGGACTTTTTGGATTGCATGCATGTACTAATTTGACTTTAAGTTGATATTGTTTAACTTTAACCACTCGTGATTTGTTTCCATGCATTGAATGTCCTATCTTCTTGGAGCCATCACGAGCAAATATATACTCGACCTATACTTTGGTTTTTCTTTTTCAGAACCTCATTATTTGAACAAATATATATTACAACTTAGTTATTTAATTATGAACGTAAATGAGTTACGAGTGAAGCCTATCGTGAGTTACTAGAATCGGGACTATAGCCAAAATTGAAGCTCTTTGAATATAAAGGTTCGGATCATGGCATCATAAATTTCACATACCAACAGGCAACAGTAGCGCAGCTTAAACCTTTTCAGTTGATAAGCTAAATATCATGAGACACATGCAATTTTTTTATGGGCGACTCAATTTTTTTACCTGCCACCTTGTTGTAAATTCTTTTATGTTTTATATGAAATTTAATTAATTGGAAAAAAAAAAAAAATCAATATATAAATTTTTTAATTTAACGATGTCAAAACTAACACTACTCTCAAAAAAACAATTGTGGGCAGAGGCCCAACCCCACTCTCAAAGAGCTGCTTCATTGCATATAAATCAAGTTTGACTAGACTCACGAGCCTACTCAATACTTAAGTCAATTATTATAAGATTAATACAAGAAATAAATACATGATAATATATATTATTATACAAAAATAACTATATCAAAAGTAAGTAAATAATACAAACATTATTTAATAAAAACACCAACACTGATTTAAAAAAAATCCAGTTAAAGCATTATTTAATTAATAAGTAAAAAAAAATAACTTATTATTTGAAACGATATGAGATGCCATGCACATGCATGTTTTGATAATTCACACATGGCCGGAGTGAGAAAGAGGGCCATGCACCCACGAGCCACGAGGTGCGTACCGGCTACAAAAACGGTCAGCCATGGTCATGTGGTGTGTGGGGACGTACCAACAGAACGTTGTCTTTCATTTCGAACGTACTTTGGATATATACCAACAACTAGCTAGCTACCTTTGATTTTCTTTATTTGATGTGTTAAATACTCAAATTAGATAGATTAAATACATTAAATATTTCTTGGTCTAGTGATCTAAATAGGATGTGAAAATCTTTGTCTTTATAAAAGATCTTGAGTTCTAGTTTTGTCTGACATTTATTTACTAGATTAGTGTTAGTAACTTATAACATATAAACTAATGTTGTTAAAAAACAGAAGTTAGATTAGATACCAAAACATATGTGTTTGTAACACCATTAAAAGTTTATTGAGAAAGTTTATGCTTCAAAGTAGCGGAAGACTAAAGTGGTGCTTGTTTTAAAAAAGAAAATTTGCGTATGCCTTTTTGTTTGTGACGCGCAGAATAGAGACCACGATTAGACATCATCATCTGCAGTCTGTATGTTCTTTTGAAGACGTTGTATTAAAAAAATTAAAAAAACGCATGCATCTTTTTCTTGGTGCTGATTTGAATTTAGCTACTTCTAGAAGCCCTTTGATCAATAATTTGTTAGTCTCAGTTACAAATTTCGGTACATAGTTTTAAAAGCTTTTTTCATATTCAAGTGTCATGT
The DNA here is from genome assembly GCA_030867185.1 of Tagetes erecta. NCBI lineage: Eukaryota > Viridiplantae > Streptophyta > Magnoliopsida > Asterales > Asteraceae > Tagetes > Tagetes erecta. The sequence goes on from CM061494.1 coordinate 14,515,493, forward strand.
TATTTGAATAAAAGTATACAATTACTCATTTTCAGAAAAAGAAAAAAGTAACAACTAGCAACACTAAATAAACATCCCATAATTTATAATACTAAGGGTTTGTTTGGTATGTAGTAATGGAATGTACAATGTAATAAGAATGCATGAAAGAAAAGAATGGACAAATGAATGAAATAGATCATTCTATTATCCTGTTTGGTTACTTTACATAAATGAATTGAATCTTTATTTTGTGTTGGTTGGTAGGCAGGGAAAGCCAAATGAATGACAAATCAGTAAAAATCACAAAAATACCTTGTCATGGCTAGGGGTCGCGCCATGGATCGGGTCATGGTTCGATACATGGGTCGGTACATGAGTCAGATCATGGTTCGTTCATGGGTCGGGTCATGACTCAAGGAAGGGCTCAGTACATTGGCCGTTTAGGAGTCAAGTCATGAGTCGGTTAATGCATCGTGTCATGAGTTGGTTCATGGATTGAGTCATGGGTTGGGTCCTAAGGCAGCCCATGGTTCGGGTCATGTTTTGAGACACGAATCGGGACATGAGTCAGGTAATGTGTTAGACAATGGTTCAGGGAATGGATCGACATGGGTTGAGTCATAGTTCGAGGAACGGGTCAGGTCATGAGTCGAACCATGGTTCATGGCTTGGGTCGTGAGTTGGTTCATGGGTCAAGACCTTGTTTGGTTCATGGGTCTTGACATTGGTTAGGTTAGGTTTGAAGTGTGGATCAAGACATAGGTCGGTTCATGGGTTCTTAGGTCGAGCCAAGTTTTGGTGCATGAGTTGGGTTATGGTTTGTCATTAATTAAAAAAATTATTTCATTCCTTGAATGAATGAAAAAAATATGAGGTGGATAAAATAAAGATTGTTTTTTTTCATTCTTTTATTAGGTTCAATATCGCGTGTTACACACGAGTTAAATAATAATATTTATAAAGAAATTATAACCATTATGTTTAAGGATTTGTAAATATTAAATGTTTAATAATCTGGCTCCATCAACTTATGCATGGTGAAAAATACCACCTAATTCCCCTCACACACTTCCTAGTTCCTATTATAAAACAAATATTTTTTCCCTAAGAAAAATATCCCATAAAACCTTAAATTATTAAATAGATAATGTTATATTTCATTTTATCGACCAACAAAACATTTTTCCTTCCGTTATCTCACAATCCTCCATTCTATTTCGCGTCTTATTGCTATATACCAAACACATTCCTACTAGTGTTGGTCGTGCTTCAAAATAGTTATCATATGAAAAATATATGGATGACGAGCCTGTTGGCTTGTTGCAAATTTGCAATCATAAGTCATTCATGAGTGTAAATGTCATGTGTAATGCAAAAGCCACTAGACACGACCATAGTATACCATAACTCAGCAGGCTTTCTTACATATAGAAAGCACATTACTCGGCCCAAGTTCAACATATTTTGACCAAATTTTAATTAACTATTGATAAAAGTACCATAAGCAAAAGGTAAATACACTAATTATTAGGTGGGTTTTTGAAAAAATAGTATACTAATATATTTTTTTTATACACAAGTACACCAAAAATGGTTATAGTATCGATATAGTCCATCTGTAAAAAGTGTTTAGATAAGTCAATTAGCATAAGTCAATGAACATGGCAAAGATTTTATTTAAAAAAATATTTTTTTCCTACTTGGTAGGGTTTTAAACATTGTCCCTTATGGTTGGTTTTACTTGTTTATTTGTTGTGTTTGTTTGGATGCTCATAGTATATGCATCATTTGTTTGATTTGAAACGGTGGTTATAACTTATACTTTGTCATTGAATCCGCAATATATTTTATGATATTAATTAAATTTTCGACCAAACCACATCACGATAGAAAAGTTGATACTACTATAGACACGTACGTCACACATCAACATAGATCGAATATGATATAGCTACAAACATGTAGGTGATCAAGTCTGAAAAAAAATAGAGCTACAACAACCGCATGATGCATTTTACATACTGCTATGAATGTCGATTACGTAAGCTTCTTGATTAATATGTCTCTCTTTCTCATTATCTTCTATGCATTATGCCATTATGTAAAGTTGAGTTATGTGTTATTTACAATTCTTAGTATATTATTGTTTCTGATAAAATGTCTATAATTAGGTTAAACTAAAATAAACTTATGACTAAGAAGATTTTTTAATTATTCCTAAAACAGGTGAAAGGAACTTCAACTGAATGTGGAAAACGACTTATCAAACCGTTATACGTAAAGCTAAACCCTAAATTTAAAGCCTAATTGTAAAAAAAACAATAGAGTTCAACCACTCGGTTCTCATGCTACCAGAAATCCAGAATGAATTCAATCAAAGTATGTTTGACCCGGTTTAGAAGTGGCTAAAATTCTTTTTAACAAAAAAATTCATATTTGAGTAAGAGGAATAAAGAAGGAAAATCCTCAAAATGTCTATTTTGATCCAAACTTCTTCCAAACGTTCCTTTTGAAATATCTTCATTAAAACGTCTTCTTCAGACAAGGTGTCAAAGTCTGTCCAACTATGTTCATTAGATACTTAGATGGGTGCATGTATAGGTTTCTTTAAATAGTTTCAGAACATAAAAATTTTATTTATATATATTTATTATAAAGGCGTGTAGTTAGGCATTTTTTTAATTAAATTTCTTTATTAAAAACTTAATGGTATTTGATTTTTATTGGTTGTGAGTATATATGTTAGTGCTAATGTTTGTTTGACAATTAAGACATATGAGAATAAATTTTCAAAGGGGATATAGAAAAAGTGGTGAATGGAGATTCTAAGAATTTTTCTAATAAACATTTGAATGATTGAACCCAAGATACCCTTTGTTTTCCTGGTTGAGAATAATACACAAACACTTGACAAACCCAATGCCAAATTCTAGGCTTTTTTTAGTGGTGCAAAAAGCAATTCCCCCAAGAGAAGTGACTTTGACCATCCTTGATTAAAGGACAGTTAAACAAAATAAAAAAGGTATCCCATGCTCACTAATTATCTTTATCTTTCTTCCTCTAGGGTTCAAAGAATCCAAAGTTTCCCATTACAATATTGATTTTATAAGTATAGGTTCAACAATAAGTGTAATCTAACATCAAAGTATAAAACAAAATTAGCTATAAATTTACTCTAAGTTAGCTAAACAAGGCTTAGCTAAACACTTTATCACCTAATAAATTTAAGGAACTAAATTTTTACTTGATATTAAATGCGGTCCTTTTTTTGGCTATGTATACACAAAATGTATCAAATGTATAGCTTGATTCTCGTAACGATTGATCAAGTAACAAAAATGTAGTGTATTTTGTGCTCAACCTGATTAAAAATAGGAAAAAGAGAGTCTTATGATTATAAAATAACCAAAACTCATGATTTTTTCTACTTCAACAATTCACCATCCAACAACTCAAGATGATTATGTTTAAAGTATCCATGCTTACACCTTTTGAACATAGGCCTTCAAACAAGATGATTGTGTTCTGACTTTTTTTCCATAATTAAACAGTTTCATGTTTTAGTCAAGTTTAACGATTTAGTATTAAATTAATAAGTACTTTAAAATTATGACATTATGTTGTTAGAAATTAATCTAAGCATAAAAAATACTACAATCACAAGACAAAATTCTTGGTTCGGAAACTTATATTAATAATTAAGAATAACACATCACAACAAAAGTAACAAAATGCCACTAAGTTAAAAAGCAAGCCAATAAACTTATACATATATCCCCCTTTAGATTTTTGCTGCGGGCAACATGTTTTTGAAGCCACCTCAGCCTAACAAACAAACCTACGTATCCCCAAAATTAATAGTTTTTCCAAACATGTCATTTTTCGTCCTCCATCTCTTGACATATATAAAGAAAACAACCACCACCCACTAACAAAAACAGTCAACGACAAAAAGGGTAAAAGTGGAAATTCGGTTTTACACTCGGAAATTCTTTCCACTAAAAGTTTGACCGAACTGCCAATGGGCGGGAACAATGTTCCATGAGGTGGATGTGCGTCGGTCACTAGCTGTGACCCTGAAGGAGAGAGACTGGCCAACCAAGACAGCATTTGATTGCCAGTTTTGACCCCAGTTACGGCTCATGCTCATCCAGTTGGTCTTTGTGCCTTTGACCCATACCTTTTGTATGTCCCCTGCACCCGCGACATTGCTGATCAAAACCAAGTTGAAGTAACGGAAGCCGTTGATTGTGAACCTAATCCCGCCCGCCTTCCTACATGGCACCCTGTAGTAATGCATCACAAACACCAAGGTCCTTTTAGTCATTTGAAATTAAAAAAAGTCACTCCTTGACAACGGTTTAGTGAACTATATTTCTCACTTTCACACTTGTGCAAGTAATCAAAAGCAAAACATCACAACCATCGAGGGCATTTTCGTCATTTCAAGTTTATTTAAAAGAAACACTATCTTATAAAACCAGGATGTTGTAGACTTGTAGCACATGTGACAAGTTGCTGTTTTTTCAATTTTTCACACTATGCAAGTAACACAAAATACTTACCTACGATATGAGACCGGAACAATGCCGGCACGATACTCAGCGATCTTTAAAAACATAGGCATAGCAAGATCGAAATGAGTACGAGGAGGGTTACACCAACCGCCATTATCGTTAGGAAGAGCGTAATTTGGAGGACAAAAGTTAGTGGCAGTGATAAAGATTGACGGGCTACCAGGGTGACACCACCGCGGATCTTGTGAGCACTTAATTTCAAAGCAAGCACCACAACTAAACCCTTTGTTGAATAGCGCGGTGCTTAGTGCCGCGGTGTTCACCCCGTAACCTTGGCTATACAAGTTCCCGTATCCACAAGCACCACCTGCAAAAACAATGTTATAAAATTACATTTTTTAAAACAACAATTTAATTGGCTAATTCACACTCTAACCCTTGATAGGAAGTATAACATGGCCACTAATTCTAATGGTTTTTCAATTAGACCAAAGCACGACCATTTTATTTTATTTATAGTTTTTTTTTATCATCCACTCGTTCTCTAATTAGTTCTAAATTAGACAGTGAGTAGTGGCAAAGAGAAAAACGTCTTAATTCTCTCTTCATGTCAGTTTAGCATCAAAATAAAAGTAAATAAAAGTTTGAAGACATTATGTAGGAAATGCCATATACAATTTTAACTTAAAAAACACTAGAGGTTAGAAGGGGCGTTTTTGGGCTTTTTGTTTTTTTGCTAAAAAGTCTGACTACACACATGGTTTTAGCCGGGTTTAAACCCAGGACCTACAACCTACTACATTTGCGAATTTATGACTTGGGATAGTTGTACAATGACAACAAAAAAAAAGTAAGAATCTAGAAGCTAGGTTGACAATGTGAGGGAAAAGAGAGTATACCCATGGTACCGGAGGCATCACTGCCTCCGTAGAAGGTGGCATGGGCGCTTTGCCACGAGCCACCCGCGTAGTTTCCGGGGATTCTGGCATCGGTTGATGCGAAAAGTAAGATGATGGTTAGGAGAATGCCGGCTGGAATGCCCATTTTAGTGTAATGGGGGAGGATATGGCCGGAGAGTGTAATGTGGGGGGATGAGGAGAATTGTGAGGTGGTTATGGTGGTATTTATGGAGGAGGAGTTGGTTAATGAATGACTTTTAATTTCTTGTTTTTTTTTTCCTGATGTGTGGTGTACATTTTGTCGCTCTTTCACACCAAAAGAAGCTACAACCGGTTATTAATTTGGCGGGTTTGGTTTATTTGAGTTGTTTTACATGATTTGAAGATCCGGATATATACGAATCATAAACCACTTTTCACATATTTAGTTAAGGTAAGACTAAAACTCTTAAATATATCAAAACAAAGAAAACAAAACTGCAATTTACTTTTTATTAAATTTGTTATTTTCTTTTTGCATTTGGACACACATTAATAAAATAAAAAAGTTAATCATTATCTTGCAATAATTTAGTGTTAACAAATGAACTTCACTTATATTACTAATTTACTATTAGTTGTATATGAATTTAATAAAAATGATCGTTAAGAGTCGTATAACAAAGCTTGAATCCAAAGAGAGTCTATAAACTTGTTGCTGTCTTCTGACCCTTTAGAATATAAAAACATAAACAACTTACATACACCAGTGTTTAGTAAGTTTACACTAGATAACTACGTACATTGGTAAAGCCTTTTAGCTTGGGCGGGGGTTGCGACCCCCTTATTTTTTTCGTTAGTAGTGTAATTTTTAGGTGCAATAACATAACAATGGTATGATGTAGCCGAAAAATTAGGATATGTATTGGCCTTGACAGACTTCTTACCTTCCACCTAAGCTGCGCAAGAAAGGTCCAAAGTCAATCCCAAGGAACAGTGAAGCTTCAAAGGTTCTTTCTATCTAGGTGCAGGTCCTCTATGTGTTTATAACCATGATAGATTGTTATAAATGATCAGTTCTTACCATAGAGATCCGCTATGGGTTGTAAATCTTTATTTCTTGATTATTTTTCTCTCTTTATAAATAATATCTTTTATGTCTTTTGTTTATCATGTAGTATTAGAACCGGAGGGAGAACCCCATATGCCCGTTATCATATACTTGTTTTAACTGTATTGATTTCCTGAGTATGAGAAATTTCTTGTTCGCTACTTGCCCAAATGTATATTAACTCTTTGGATCATTTGTGTTACGTTTGAGCAAACAATTATCATTAAAAATGAAAAATCTCATAGTTATGTATCAAACCATAAAATCACTCTATCATATGAACCATCTGTGTAACTTTTTTTTCTAAAATAAAGTCCATATATGAAATTCCTTTGCTTTTAACATTATACTTCTCGTCCACACCTAAATATAAAAGTGGAATGAGTGTTTTTTGACATGTCACATTACAATATCTTATCTCTTTTGACCTCTGAGAAGAAAAAACACCCAAACCTCTTCATTATTAAAATAATTGATGAATAGACCCTTAAACTCAATTTTTCTCTCAAACTTTTCTACCTTCACGAACTTGTTGATGAGGATTAATCCTCATTTTCCACCTCGTTTGGCTTCCTTGTAGCACTGGGTGTCGTGTGGGTGTTGTGTTCGCAAGCTTGCGCCATCTCGCCGATTTCTCGTTGAAGTGCTCCTCGTACTCTAAATGTGGTTTAAAAAAACACGCATTTTCGTGATTGGCTTCTTTTAGTAATTTTTTTTACTTTTGCAGCCAATGGGTTTCATGCGACAAAACATCCGTAATATTTCTGAGGCTGTCGGTACAACAATTCATCACAAATGACTGTCGGCTTAACAGTGGAAATTTACCGCCAAATTAATTATGAGTTTTCTTTTTATGGAAATAAATTATAACAACCTCTAGTGCATTATGGACATGTACTTCTCGCATTGAATATAGTACAATTATTAGATTCAAAATCAAAAATGGAAGAATTAGAGGCGTAACTAACGGCGCCGTGATTAGAGGTATGTGTGGAATTAGATCGCTAACCTCATTATTAACGACTTCTTTTTTAGAGCGACTTTCTTTTAAATATGTTATCCAAAAGAAGTATGATTAAATCAAATGTAGCTTGATAGGCATTGAATGAAAGATTTTAGTTATTTTTTTTTTAGGTTTTAGGTTCGAACTTTGAGCCCACAAGATCTTTCATTTCATTCTGTGTTAAGTCAATGAATTATGCTCTTGTGGCGATGTAATAACTGTCAAGTGGTAGTCAGTGTTATGGTTTCACAAAGAATGCCCCAGCCAAACTTTGAAGCTATAGTATGTACAATTAAGACAAAATAATCTGACTAGAGTGAAGCAACTGGGCTTTTCAATATTAGAGAGTGCGATGACTTAACATCAAAGAAAGTCGTCGTTATGTAAGTTGATAAGATCATTGGGTATACTCCGGTGCTTATTAATTCTATATATGCATTATGTCTTTCAATGCACTCATTTTACACTTTGGCTTATCCACGTTAAAAACTTATCTAATCTAATAAATCAAGAATTTTTTAAAGGAAAAGATATTTTATTTTACAAATGGAAGTTAGGAGGTAAAACTGAGTCAAAATTTTCTCCATGAGTTTATCTAGTAAAGATATTATGATTAATATTATATCTAAAAAATATTTATAGATCCTTAAAAATTAAATATTTACGCATCATTAAATATAATGGTTATAACTTTTTTAAATATTTATATTTAACTCGTGTGTTATGTACGATGATTATACCTAGTTTTAAAAAAATATGAAGCATATTATGTATAAAGATTATTCACAAGTGTTAACGTGTAATAGAAATGGGGTTTTATTGTTTTAAGGGATATTGGATTTTAATAATCCGAAATTTTGTATATTGGCTGATATCAATCTCAACTAAAAAAAATAAATTCTCAACTTCGTAACTTATTTTAATGCCTATTTACACTTGTTTAGTAATCTCAACTTATGTATATATCTATAATAGTGTATTTTAATAACACTAATTATTTTTCGGTCTTCTAATATTTAGTATAAATTTTCAACCATCTCCTAATAGGGGTGCATTTATCGTTTATATTTGATATGATATAAAAATGAAACTATGAGATAAAGTTGCTAACCGTCCACAAATAAATATCTCATTTATATGTATGTATAACTTTTTTTACACGAAATTATATTTAAAAAAGCTACACGATAAAATCAAGCATTTAATTTTCTTTAATTTGATTACAATATTGCTATATTGAAAAAAAAAAACAACTTTCTTTTAACAAATCTTATGTCCGATTTTACCATAATTTTATCTCAAAACTAGTTAAAGTTGTTCATGCCCTCATGAATATCCTTAAAATCACCACTTGGTGTTGTTTTTCCGAGCATAATGTTCATTTCATTAAGACTATCGGGCTCATGGACCCTATTCGGGTCAAATGTACTCGTATATCTTTTCCTAATAAATAAATTTATCTTCTTCTGTATCTATCTACTTAACAAATCATATAAGTGTTCAAATTTTAATTTAAAAATATTATTTTAGTAATTTTTAACCGTGGATTACATTGTGTGGGATTCAAGTTTCATATTACACATATATACACGTGTTTTTTTATAAGAAATACAATTTATTAGCATTTTTTATACTCAAACCGTGTGTTACACAGACACTATCCTAGTTGTTACTAAATGTAAATCTAATGACATAAAGTATTAAGGTTGGACTGAAACTATTAATGCCCCAAAATTTTAAGAAAGAAAACTGCAATGTACTCTAATTATTATTAAAAAAAAGTCAATTCAAAAAAAGTAGGTGAATTCCAGACTCATGCCGTCATGTGTTAGGCGATCCATTTGAGTAGGGGTGTTCATTGATTTAGATTGTGGGTACTTCGGACTGACAACTTTTTTTGTTGAAACCACAATTCGAACAAAATGTAATTTTCGAAAACCTAATCCGAACCGAAAACCACTTTCTAATTCGGATTGGTTTCGGAAATATACCTAACAAACTAAATTAGCCAAAAAAAACTTAAAATTAAACGTTCTTTTTCCTTTTCTTTTTTTTGTATAAACCGCATTCTACACATTTTTCATCATCAAATGCTTTATAGAATCAATCTAGGTTAAATCAACCTCGTAAAAATATAAAAACTAATAATTTTTAATCCATATATTAGCATTGGTTATTGATATAAATGATGAGTCAACGGTAAAATCTATATGATAAATCAAAGTTTTAGGGGATGTAATATTTTGGGGGGAAAATTTTTGTTCCATAATTTTTTGGGGAAAATTAATGGAATTTTCATCATGCATAAGTTGGTGGAGTCAAATCTTTAAATATTAAATATTTACAAATTGTTAAACATATTGGTTATAATTTATTTATAAATAGTATTAATTAACCCGTGTCTAACACACGCGTATTTAACGTAGTATGAACTAAAATAGTGTTATCACTCAACTTGGTTTTTTGGTTCAAACCAAATTTAAAATCTTAAAACCTAAACCATAAACCAAATTACATATTCATTTGAACCAAACCAATAACCAAACAGTTAACTCAGTTTGGTTTAAACAATTTCGGTTTAGGTTCGGTTTAGTTTTAATCGGTTTAAAACCAAATATTGAACACCTAACATTAGAGTGGGTTCTATTCATGTATATAAATACTGACTTTGGTGAGTTCTATTCACATGTGTCGATGAAACAAAAAAAAATGAAACCAGAGAAAACTTGAACGCAATATACGGTGTAACTTTGGTGGTTTTCCTAACACTACGTGGCGTGACTTTGGTCATTATCGAATCGCCTTATCGAAACCAAAAGAGCGCGTACAGACACTGTGTCCAATAATACAAATACCCGCAATCACAATCTTCACTCATATTCAATTCGGCTCATCACAGTACCCTAAAGTTAGTTGCTCTATTAAAAGGTTTGAAACTACAAAACTAATGCTAGAAAAAATGCGAGTTCAAATTGTGGGAAAAAAACACCAAAGCACCAAAGTGATAAAACTTGTTGGGTTAAACTCAGAAGGTCAAAATAAAAAGAGAAAAAAAGGTTAGAGCTTAAAAAATGTTTGTGTATTAGGTCTTGTTTGTTTACCTCTGAATGGGATCCGAATTTGAGCGATTCAGATCAGAGCGTTTGGCTTGCATGTGAGTTCTGACAATCTGACCGAATCAGACGTTGGGTCTGAATTGGAGTCAGAGCGATTTAGATTTGGGTTGGAGTCTGAACGGATAAACCATGTCTACTAGAAAAAACAGTCAAAAGGCTGTAAAAAAACAAGTAATTTTTCAAAAACCGTCATCGTACGAACACGGGTTTTCAGAGCTGCATTCGTGTCCACATGTCGCATTGTATCAAGGAATTTGATCCAAATTTGCACCCTCCTGCGTAGATCCAAAGTAAAACATAACATAACATGTTTTTGTCCCCACTCCAATTTGGGACAAGGTGAATAAAAGAATTTTTATAATCTCATTCATACGTATAACTAAATACATCTTCTTAACTATTCAGCACATAACCATTCAAACTTTTTAATGTATCGATAATATCATAATAATAGTTATAACAAAACACACAAGAAACTTTGGTTAAGAAGACTAACATTTCCTTCTTTACACTTTTATTCATAAATATTAATATATTTTGATTTTGAAGTAACATAGACCGGACCCTTTCACCGTGATCGTCGGCTCTATCATGTGTGAGGGGGACATCACTCGCGTCCACGCACATCTCGAGCCTCACGCGGCACTTCTCACTTTTTCACTTTTTTCTTATCTTTTCTTTTATTTTTAATTTAATTTACTTTATTTGCCCCTAACTAGCTAACCTTTTCACTTTAAGCCACTACTAATTTATGACAAATACAAGTACCTCCTTCTTATGGTTCTTTTTATCTCACACAAGTTACAACACTAACTTAAAGGCAAAACATATTTCACTAAGCCACCAACCCCAATGATAAGACTATTTTATTTGATTGAGGTTTTTACCTCTTAGTCGTGGAGAGTTTGGTTTCAAACTTGAGAATGATGTAAATTATTCGTAGTGGTTTGAGAGTTTGAGTAAAGACAGATTTGTTATAAAAAATAAAAAGAAAATAAGAAGTAGAATATGTTCATACTTCATAGATCAGAAATAATGACAAGTCGGAGAGGTGGGTTGGCGTGGAACTTGTGGCGTGGGTGTGGTCACGAAGGTGATGCCCTCTCAACTCTATAATATATATTTGTAGAACAAAATAATTTGTGGGTGGATTATAGCATGTAACATCCTAGGTAAATCGTATATCGATCGGTTGTAGGTATGAGCGATCTGAGATTTATAAGGAATGTCCGACTTCAAATACCAACAACACGTTTTGGTGCTTAATGCTAGTGGATGAGAGGAGAACTCTATAGTTAAGCGTGCTCGGGTGGCAGTAATCTCCGAAAGTTTTCACCCGGGCAACCAAAAGTAAATCCGTGAGCTTTAACTTGGAAAACGAACAATATTGATGGTATGAGGGGCCAGATGTTACATAACATGACCCTTATAACTTAAGTATGACCAAAAGCGTGGTCCCTTGTCCTGGTAAAAAAACAAACGAAACTTTGTCATGGCCTTTATCCATGCATTAGACGTAAGAGTAAATTCTTTACTAGACATCATAATATTGTTCCGCTACATCACATCTTTTGGTTATATTAATTAAATAAAATCATAATGACTCTCTACTTAAGCTATGAAGATTGGCTTGCAATGATTGTTGTTTGAACAAGGCATGGAGCACCAACTACCCCTCTTATAAATGATATGATCTTTGTTTTTAAGGCATTGTTAGGAATTTACCTTCCTACCCCTCATATAAATGAGGAATAAATTTTTTAATCCTAGAATGATGGCTTTTGTCTCTCATGCTACAAGGGGTTAAATGTCTTTTATCATTAGATACACCCCCAACTAGAAAACACATTCTTGCTTCAAAATAAAGGTAGAATTGATTATGAGTATCTTGCACCAATAAAAGACGATGGGAAATGTAAACATGCAATGAAGGTTGTGTTAGGCCCACCCGGAGGACAAACCGTTTGCCAAGAAAACATATAAAAAAAATAGAAGTGATTTGATTTTGATTATATTTAACTAAAAGAAGTGTTAGTGTTTTTATAAGAGTAGAAACTAACTGCGGACCATGTCTGATATATACGTAAGTAATACATAAACCTTAACCGGAGATTTGCACCGGTGTATATATTTACTTTCTCATCTCCCTGGCCGTATATACGTTGTTGTCGTATCACGGCCATTGCCACTATAAAAGATCTTTTAGAAAATAAGAACAAACGAGCAAAAGTTATCAGACATATTGCGACTAGACACATTTTACATACAAAGAAAAAATTAACGTATGGTAGAGAGCGTGTTTACGAACTCTAAAGTAACATGCAAAAGTTGCCACAAACACGTATCAATGTGTTCCAACACACACGTTTGCGAGCCCGTTACACACAAGCGAGCGATTTAGTAATGTCAAAACACAAAATGGAAATAATTAGAAACTAAAAGGAACGAAAGTAGCGAGCTTAGAAAGTTAAAAGGAGTTAAATAAGAAAAAGTTAAACCTTAAAGGAGTAACATAAAAAATATGAGAGTTGAGAGGGTGTAATTGTCGGTTACACAGTTACATGTTGTGGATTTATATAATTTTATATGATGAAACCATTTTGATAACATTTTTCCACTAAAACGTTCATTTCAATGTGAATCCATTTTTGTCTAATCCTGTTTTGACCATAATTGATGACGTAACACATAAATATTAGATTAAAGATAGACAATCAAGCCCAGGCCAGTTAAAAAGGAAACAGCCCGTCCCCGGCCCCATGCCAAGGGCCCAAGAACAAGAAACGAGTCACAATCTCCGCAAGAAGAGAAGCTCATGAAAAGATTCCAAGCCTAGAACATTCCAGGATAAAACAAACATATTAAAGGGAGTACACAATTGATTCAGACTTTCCTTGGAGAAAAGGGTTTACCACTTTTATCACCAAAAAGGGAAGGCAACAAAGAGACAAAAAGTCTACAGCATGACACAACTCAAAGTACAAGTAAGAGACTCATACTAAAAAAATAAACATGTCATTGTCACAAAAGTTCAGCTCGGGATAACGATGTCAGAATCATCAGACAGGGCAAAACGTCGCTATTCCTGGGATCTCCATGAAGACCTCGCCTGGCTATAAAGGAGGAGTTCACCCTCAAGGTAAGGACATCCAACACTAAGCACTTTACATTTCTCACTCAATTACATATTCCGATTACTTTCCGACAACATCCCAACTGATTCTCATGCCTGAGGTGGATCACAGGAGGCCTCCTCCTCCTTCTCCTGTGGTGAGCTCATGGTTGTTTTGTTTTGCAGACCCGGACTACTCAAGATAAAGAAGCAACGCTCACCTCAAGGTGATTAAGGGTTAACCTTCGTATTTAGACACGATGTTTCAACAATAATCGAATTGATATTTTTTGAAACGGCTCGTATTAAGATGAAACACTTTAATAGAAAAACAATTTGTCTTATCTATTTTTAATTTTTTACCCGTTATGCCGTTATGAGCCGTCATGTGCACCTTGTCACAACACGTATGTATGTATGTATGTATGTATGTATGTATGTATGTATGTATGTATGTATGTATGTATGTATGTATGTATGTATGTATGTATGTATGTATGTATGTATGTATGTATGTATGTATGTATGTATGTATGTATGTATGTATGTATGTATGTATGTATGTATGTATGTATGTATGTATGTATGTATGTATGTATGTATGTATGTATGTATGTATGTATGTATGTATGTATGTATGTATGTATGTATGTATGTATGTATGTATGTATGTATGTATGTATGTATGTATGTATGTATGTATGTATGTATGTATGTATGTATGTATGTATGTATGTATGTATGTATGTATGTATGTATGTATGTATGTATGTATGTATGTATGTATGTATGTATGTATGTATGTATGTATGTATGTATGTATGTATGTATGTATGTATGTATGTATGTATGTATGTATGTATGTATGTATGTATGTATGTATGTATGTATGTATGTATGTATGTATGTATGTATGTATGTATGTATGTATGTATGTATGTATGTATGTATGTATGTATGTATGTATGTATGTATGTATGTATGTATGTATGTATGTATGTATGTATGTATGTATGTATGTATGTATGTATGTATGTATGTATGTATGTATGTATGTATGTATGTATGTATGTATGTATGTATGTATGTATGTATGTATGTATGTATGTATGTATGTATGTATGTATGTATGTATGTATGTATGTATGTATGTATGTATGTATGTATGTATGTATGTATGTATGTATGTATGTATGTATGTATGTATGTATGTATGTATGTACGTACGTATGCATGTATGATGGGTTGTTCGAGCTAAGTAAAGACATTTTTTAATTAAAAACATTGATCAAATTTCATTGACTTTTGTACGAGATTTGTGGCTTAGACTCCGCAGGTGTTTTGAATAAGTCATCTATTGACCCACTTTTAAAATAACAAATATCTACATACTAACTTTAAGCTCCCATAGGCCATAGTAGTAGGGCGAAATGTTTTCAGACTTGGTTTGGTTTGGCCGGTCGAACTAAGATTCGGAGATGGCACAAAACCGGTTCATACATGTTCGTTGTTAGCCCAAAGACTCTGCCTGTTCAAGCCGGTCAACCGGTTGCATCGGATCGGAAAATTGTTTTTTCGTTTAAGTTGGATGTGGCTTCAAAATTAAATCATCTTTTTTAAACTCATAGTATTAAACTTGAATGTTATGATTAATGTGTTTGTGTTATTGTTTTAGAACTTAAAATAGTTGTGTTTGAGAGTCTGACTTATATTTGAAGTTTTGATACTTTGAAAATATATATTTATTATTTATATCGTTTAAAACCGATCCAACCGATTCAACCGGTCCAACCAGTGAACCAGTAAGACGATCGATTCACTATCTGATCCAATCCTGAAAACATTGGTTGGGCGAGAGCGTAATACCATACTAGCAACATTAAACCTCACTAAGTTATAAACCTACAATGACCAAACTAAGGAAAAAGTGAAACAAAATACGAACTTGTAACACCAAGTGACTCGCGTGAATTAAGCTGATGCATATTAGAAAATCGACACAATTAAATTTATAACTTTAAAGGTTGAAGAGAAGGAAAACAAATATTCTCTAATATAATAACGCAAAATCAAATTTGCTTATGTTGCATCCTTTGAGAGTTTATCGCTTATGTGACATCCTTTGAAAGTTTCTTTTATAATAATAGTATTTTTATTTAAAAGGGGCATTTACATATATCCCCCTCATAAGATCATTTATTACATATTTACCCAATCCTTAAATTCAATTACATATTTCCCCTTCATAAACCACATATATTACATATTTACCCAATTTCTTTAAAATAACCTTTTGATTTACTATTTTACCCTTAATGATCTTCATAAATATATTTTTATATTTTTTTATGGTTTGTGTAAAAGAAGGGGTAAATGAGTAATTTATTATGTCAAAGGGGATATATGTAATTAAACTTTAGGCTTGGGTAAATATGTAATTGATAGACTTAGGAAGGGGAAATATGTAAAAAAACCTATTTAAAATATATACATATAAAATATATTATAATAACATTAATTATATTTTGTTCCCACAATATTTAAGAGAATTTTAAAAATTTTGAGTAATTACATTTTCAACCATCTCTTACTAGGTGTACATGAGTCTATTTTTATTTTATATGGTATAATATTGAAACTTATAAGAGATAAAATTGATAATAACATACAATTAAAGATCTCGATGTCTTTCAACCGTACTTTATTTTTTATATGAAATTATTTAAAAAACAATACACGATAAAAATGAACATTTAATTTTATTTAATTTAATTTAAGTATGATATTGTTATATTAGAAAAAACATTAAAAAAAACTTGTGTTCTGGTTTTAATACGTTTTGTCTCGAAACTTATTGCAACCGTCCGTGCTCCCATGAATATCCTTAAAATCACCACTTAGGTGTCGGATTCCCGAGCGTAATACAGACATTAAACTAGTTTTCACTAAAAGAAAAAAAAAAGAAAAAAAAAGAAACAATTGAGGGACCAAATTAACCACGAAACAAAATTGTTCAGTAGTAAAATTTCTATTTAGAAAATGAATAAATAAAACAAAATTTGGTGTCAAAACTCTAAACCTCACAAATTTCATGTTCCTAAGCCTCATATGTTTTAGAGGAATGGTCAAATGCGAGATAAATTTTATATAAAAGCAAGAGAAATGACTTAAATCACGTCAAAACGAGTCAAACGAACTTCGATATTTACATGGTTCAACGCATATAAGTAAATGCAATTCGTATATGTCTATGGCCTTCTAACCTATTGACATTAGTGACGTGGATTCAATTCTTTGTGGTACACGTTGATAAGACGGTATTAGAAGTTTAAAAAGTTTAAGGTAAATAACCACTATAAAATGTCTAACGCTAACACACCTAAAATCCCTTCAAACAAATATATGTTCTAACCAATGTTTTGAAAACCGGACCGGACATCAAATCGGTCTCCTTACCGGTCCAACAGTCCGACCGATCGGACCGGTTGAGCCGGATTAAAGGACCGGATGATTTTTAAAATATTTTAAATATAAATACGTAAAATATAGAAAAATTTTAAAAATTTCCAGTACAACCTATTTTTCTACCGGTTCAATCGCCCGGTTTTCCGGTTTGACCGGTTGGACCGTTGCGACCTACCGATTCAGGACTAGAGCGGTTCAAACCCCTAAACCAGACCGGTACCATGCCTGGTTCCCGGTTTAACCGGTCCAACCGGCCGATCTGGTCCGGTTTTCAAAACACTGGTTCTAACATTTCTTATATAATCATCTTAATTGATCACCGTCTTGAAATAAAAAATTAAATGAAATTCATCATGAGATCATTATGTCAATGGTTGGATTATTAAAATCTATTTTTTCCTTTTTTTATATATATAAAAGAAATAGTAAATAGGAATGACATCAAAACATTTGAGATCATCTTCAATATAGTAAACTAAAATTTATTAATTATGGCCAAAGTTGTCTTTTAACACGTTAAAAACCAGTTCAGTTACTAATCCAACTGTTAAGCTAACATCATAACATGGGAATAGAGAGACGGCTAAAAAAAGCTCAATTAACATAATAAAAGCCCATCATTAAAAGCTCATTTACTTGTTAGTGCCTAGAAGATTTGTTTTTGTGACGAACATGACACCAAAATTTCAGAACCGGCCCTGGATGTGTGACTCATTGACATTTGTCTCACTTGCTTCACATCCACATGTCTTTGACCCGTGTTTCAAGCACATTTTTCACTTGAAACACCTACTTCTAGCGTCCGTGAATTGGAATCACCGACTACGAAACTATCATAACCATCGAGGTTCAATGATTGTTCTAACTCTTCCTCACCCGTCTCATTTGTTGTTTGACCCACTCATTAACATCCATGCTGTTGAGGTGAGTCACGAAACAACGGTTCATTCTTACCAAGCATAAATAGAAGACCTAGTAGGGTTATCACATTACTTTTTCACATACCAAAAGAAAATGATCAGAAATCAAAAATCATTTCCATCATTCATAGCCCAAATAATTTACAAATTAACTTTCCTTGCCCAACTAATGCTCAAATGTGAAATGTCTATCATGGCCTAACTCATCAACATTACAATGGCCCAAATATTGATCTAATCAACATTAATCCTTATCAATCCTGCTGGAAGCCCAATTGAGTGATGCATTTCCCTATAATAGTTTAAACGAGAAATAGTCTTCGTACCTATAATGCGGTGCGCTTGTAATACATTGGTAACATTAACATGAGTAGACATAGATAAAAATAGTACTCCCTCCGTCTTTTTTTAAGTGTCATGGGACCCAAAACACAAAGTTTAAACAAAAGTGGATTGTTGTATCTTTTTAATTTATAGAATGACAATAATACCATTAAAATCTTTTGTCTTTTAGTCATAAAGTAGCTTTTGTATTTAATAATTAGGGGTATAATTGTAAATTATACTTTTATTTTTGAAATGAACATTTAAATTAGAACAACCAAAAAAGAAAATATAAACATTTAAAATGGGACGGATGGAGTATTATGTTTCGTCCAGAAGAAAAAAAAGTAATTTAAAAATAATTCAGAAAAAAAGACACAAAAAACCAAAAAATAACTCGAACTGAGAAGCGACAAAATAAAATGCATGTCGATCACTAAACTAAAATCCACATCTTACTAGTGGGCTACACCACTTTTGGTGCAAGATTAGTACAGCTTATTCTTAAAAATATATGCCGTAACATTCCCAAGAGTTTTAACCGTAACAATACCGGTGTAAGGAAGTATGGTTGAAACAAATACAAGTTATCGGTGGAGAATGTAGTGGACTAAATAAAGATGAATTCGTATCTTTGAATGAGGTATAATGTTAGGTGTTATGATGTAACGTGACATAATTGGTGTAGTGACCCGTTAGGATAACGATGATTGTTGGTTTTGTTCAGTGGCGGAATCAGAAATTTTAAAGTAGGGGGTCGTAATAGTATTGTCAAATTTTTTTTTTTCATAATTTGCTACGTGTGGCCACCTTACTTCCTCCTCGAATATTAATTGCATAATCATCAAAATTTGTTTACCCAAAATTAGGTCACCCTCAATTTTGTCTTCTAATAATTTCACATCTTCTCGACTTCTTTTACTAACAGTATCATTGGCACTTAATGCGTTTGCGGAACTCTTTATGCTTGGATTTGTTTTTTTTACCTATTATCTTTCTATTAATAATTAAAATTAATATTTTTAGGCCTTGTCTATTCACACACCCTAAAATTCTATCCACACATCTGTTTTAAAACCAGGCGTCACGGATAGGCCTTGATGCGGCGCCTGAGTCACTTTTGTGTCAACGTCAACCGAGGAATGTCGTAAACGAGGTGGAATTCGGTCAAACCTGGACATATGCGCCGCATATATGACCTAGGCGCCGATGATATTGTTGGCCGCATATATGACCCAGGCGCCACGCCGAGGGCCATGCGTGGCGCATAAGGGTGTTGAAGCGTGATTGACTACGTACAAGGATGTGTCTGGGATAAGAAGTAACCCAGGCGCGACGCCGAGGTTTATGTGCGGCGCCTGAGGGTGTGGGAAATAAAAACATGGGGTGTGTGAATAGGATGACCCTTTTTTTAACGCAAAGTATTGAAAAAAGCCACCAAATAACAGTTACAAAATAAAAAACGGCCACTAGTAGAGACCCGACTACCGTCACAAAATATAAGCTAAAACAAACGAAACTAAAACTAAAACTAAGCTAAAATTAATATACCTAACATTTATATAAACCATAAATTCATATAACATTAAAAGAATTATGATCGCTAAATATATTAAAATATATACAGAGTAATAGTTTAGACTTTAGAAAGAAAACAAAATGAGAAGTTACCTCATGAGGTGTAGAGAAAAAAGACATTACACACCAAACTACAGAAACTTAGCTAATCTGTCATTGTGAGTTTGATTTTATGGCTGCAATACGTAAGAGAGGAAGAAAACTATAAACAATTAGCCTTAGGTTTTAAACTTTTAGTGTTTGAATTGGGCTTATTATATAATATTCTATATTGGTCCAATAAACTTTGTTTAAAATACATCTTGTCTAATTTGGTGTCTTCTTCTCCCCCAAAACTTCTCCAAGTTGCCAGACCACAGTTTTACACCGCCAAGAGTCAAAATATTCAGTTACAGCAGTCCCTACTCTTCTTTTTTATCTGTAAATACTCTACCAAGAAGAAAATCGAGAGGGTCTGGTACTAAATAAAAGCTTCCGAGCACTATTCCGGTCAATAGGAACTTTTGTTTCCGGCCTTGCATCTTGCGAGGTTGGGTTTATTTTCTTTTAATAATATCGCCGCCGTTAAAAGAAAGGAAGTATGGTTGAAACTTGTATTTAAAATCCATTTCTTGGGTGTTAGTCAAAATCATAAAGCATGTAAAACAACTCTTTCTCCAAACAATCAATGGATGTGTTTCATCCGACCAGACAAGAAACGCAACAAAAGCAATTAGCTTTATCTCTCTTAAAAACACCCAAATCAATCAAATCCACCAAACACCTCCGTTCCATCCACCTCATCCTTCTCCGAACAGGTCTTCACCGGAGCAGTTTCGCCGTCGGAAACTTCATCACCTGTTGTGCTAATTTGGGTCTCATGAACTATGCACACCAACTGTTCGATCAAATGCCTCAACCAAACTCATTCGTCTGGAACACAATAATTAGAGGCTTCCAACAGAATCATGAACCCAAACATGCATTGGAACTTTTTCATCGAATGCGGGCCGAGCCTTTTGGCCCGGATTGTTTCACGTACCCGTTTGTTATTCGGTCTTGTACTGAGTTGATGGAGAGTTATAGAGGGAAATGCATTCATGGGTTGTTGTTTAAAGTTGGGTTTGAGTTGGACACTTTCATTGGGACTAGTTTGATCGAGTTCTATGGTGGATTTGGTGATACAAACGCAGCGCGTCGTGTTTTTGATGAGTTGCCAGTGAAAGATAAGGTTGCTTGGACGGTTATGTTGTCGTCGTGTGTGAGTAAATGCAGCGACTTGGAGGATGCGCGTAAGATGTTTGATAGAATGCCTGGTAAAGATCTTGTGGCTTGGAATATCATGATCTTTCAGTATATTAAGGCGGGCGATGTTCATAGTGCATACGCGCTTTTCACTTTAGCTCCTGTTAAGGATTTGTTGATGTACAATACAGTTTTAGGTGGATACGCTAGACAAGGTGAAGTGGACACTATGGTGAAGTTTTTCCATGACATGCCTGTGAAAGATTTGGTATCCTGGAACACAGTCATTGGTGGACTTGTTCGGGACAAACGGGTCAAAGAAGCTATGAACCGTTTTCATGAAATGTTGAGTGATAATGAAAGCCCGAATGAGATAACATTGGTAAGCATTCTGTCTGCTTGTGCTCAAGTTGGTGCTTTAGATACGGGTCGATGGTTACATTCGTATATTGACAGGAACAACCATGGTTCAAATGTTGTTGTTGGGACAGCGTTGGTGGATATGTATTCAAAATGTGGAGATTTAGAGAGCGCGGAGTATGTGTTTAATAAGCTGCAAAATCCTGATGTTGTTGCTTGGAATGCTATGATTATGGGCTTCTCGATGAACGGGCAAAGTAAGACGACTTTAAAGTTGTTCACGCGTATGAAAATGGAAACCGTCGTGCCAAACGAAATCACCATTCTTGGTGTTCTATGTGCTTGTGTTCATGCGGGATTTGTAAACGAAGGTCGGGAAGTGTTTAATAGTATGGTTAAAGATCTTGGTTTAGCTCCTAAAGTAGAGCATTATGGTTGTATGGTTGATCTTCTTGGGCGTGCTGGTTTACTTGATGAAGCATATGAGTTGATCCAGGCGATGCCAATGGAGCCTCACACGGGGGTATGGGGTGCGCTTCTTGGTGCATGCAAGCTTCACAAGAATGTTGAGTTGGCTGAAATAGCCATCCAACACTTGAATGAGCTTGAGCATGAAGATGGAGGTTATCTTACTATGATGTCCAACATATATGCAAATGCAGGAAGGTGGGATGACGTGGCAAGAACGCGAGATATGATGAGGCAAAAAGGGGTTGACAAGTTGCGTGGGTGTAGTTCAATCGAGGTTAATGGTGAGATCCATGAGTTTGGAGCTGAGGAGAAGATTCATCCAAGAGTGAAAGAGATTCATGAGATGATTGATGAGATCACGAGTCGTTTAAGAACGGCAGGATATGTTGCAAGCAGAAACGAAGTGTTTTTTGATGTAGACGATGAAGAGAAAGATAAGGCGTTGTTGTATCATAGCGAGAAGATGGCTGTTGCTTTTGGTCTTATCGCTACGACTAAAGGAACAGTTATACGGGTAGTGAAGAATTTGAGGATTTGTGGTGACTGTCATGCTGTGATGAAGCTTATATCCAAGACTTTTGAAAGGGAGATTGTCATCAGAGACCGAAGCCGGTTTCATCATTTTAAGAACGGTTGTTGCTCCTGTGGAGATTATTGGTGAATTTTGAGCACATACAACACACAAGTCACAAAATGATTAAAAACGTCTTGCGATCAGTTTAAAAACGTCCTGTGATTAGTTTAGATGTTTAATCTACCTTGCACATATTATATTGAAATTAAATGTTAAAGTTCATAAATGACAAGAAAATTACATATAATATGATTTGTAGTTTGCATTTAGAATCAACAGATGTCATCAAATCTGAACACATAGAAACTTCAAATTATCAACGTATCAATGCGTTGACTTTCCGGCAAAATTGACCAATTTGGTGACTGAACAGCTCGCAGCCACTGGAAATCATCCACATTTGCCCAACTCCCCGTATCATCATCCAAATTCGACACCTTGAGATCACTCTCAATCCCATCATAACTCAGACAGTATGGTGCAAATCGAACCCCAAAACTCTGCTCAATTATGGGCCGACTCCTGCATCTTAAATAAAAATCACTCTCTTTAGCATGATGAATCCTGATCTGATGCGATGCAACCACAAACAAACACCCTTCCACTTCTTCAATCAAGATTGAACCCAAAACCGGACCTACATACACCTTACAGTTTTGCAGCCGGTTTATAAATAAAGTCCGCAAGCATCCTTTCAATCTCACCTCACAATTGGTTAAATCTGATAGCACAAATTCTCCCATCTCTGAGCCTTTAAATTCCTTTGTTAGCGTCTCGTTTTCTCTACTCCTGAAACCAGGTGCATCCTTAACCTTGTAACCTGAATGTTGTTCCGGCTCATTCTCAATGGATTCTTTAGTAATGATGTTTGTGGGTTCTGTTTTCTTTGCGGGTTTGTTTTTAAATGAAAACTTTTTTCTCGGTTTGACTTTGGAAGCAACTGAATCTAATGTTTGTTTGAGGTCAGAGATGGTTTTGAGGGACGATCGGACTTCATATGGTGGTAAAAAGTATGAACTTTCAGCAATGAGTTTTTCTAGTTCAGTGATGGAGAGGGATATTTTTTCGATTTCGGGTTTAAGATCTAGGGTTGGATCTGCATCTGGAATTTGTTGAATTTGGGTAAGGGAGGACTCGATTGCTTGTTTGGAATTTGTGAACTGTAAGAGAAATGATTTGGTGGACTCAAAGGACGAATCTTTCAGGTCAGTTTTATTGGAAACACGAGATTGGTGGAGGTTTGAAAGGCGTTCGATCATAGCTGCATGTTTGCGCTGGATAGTTGGATCGAGAGTCGGATCTGTTGACATGTCATCAGTGGTGGCCAGAGCTTGTTGGTTATTCATTGTTGTTGAGAGCTAAAACTGCACCAAGTCAAACATTGATAACATATAAATATATTTCCCGATGTATTGAATATAGATAATGTTTATGAATTTAAATATCTTGATGAATAAATAAAGTTTTAGATCCAAAGCGTGTTTTACAACGGTGGAGATGAAAATAGTGTTTGTAATACCAGTCACGAGGAGTGATCATGTATGTAAGACATTATGTGACTGGTTAATTATGACAGGAAAAAGTTTTCCAAATAAGTCGTAGTTTTATAGGGCTCCTCCTAGTAACCCTTACTATTACAAGATTTGTTTAATGCTCGAATGAGGAAAACATGATATTAAGTTGTTATCGACGTTGGGTACAAGGTCATAACACACAAACTAAAATTTAAAGCATTCCATTGTATCATGAGTTTGTGGAATTAGCATGATAGAAGTATATTGAAAGGTGGTATTATAATTGCTTACTACACATAGGTGTACTTTAAATGTCTTTCACATGTGGATTTTTATAAGTGTCAACTAAGGATAAACTTGATACCAGTATGTTACTTAGAGATGGAGCTTTGTTTCAGGTGAATCTGTGTTGTTTGGTTCTCCACTCTTAGGTTTTGGTTGTAACCCACATGATATGTCCTACGTGCACAGCTCCTAGCCACCTGAGAAAACATACTAAAACGAGTCAACAAATAATGTTGGTGAGTTCAATGAGTTTAAATAACAAAAGTATATAAAACACTGAAACAGTTCAAGTGATAAATTTCATTTATTATTGCTGGTTAGCTAGACCACCCCGCTTACTACATGAGCACGTCGAGATTAAACTGAACGTTACAATAGTTTTTGCCTTGTCGCCACCACAACAGATGACCAATAGTTAAAGGACAATTTACACCACCTGGAACCCTTCCAGCATGATGGGGTATGCCGAACCCGGTAGTACTACTCAAATTTCCCCGTTATACCCACTGTATATTAATAATCTCGACTAAAAGGAAAAGACTTTATAGTTTGATACGTTGATGCTCAGGTAAAATAAGCCATTAGACAATAGAAATTCATTTATCAAAAGTAGTTGCCCATAGGCCCTGCCTGAAGGCATAAAACACAGCCCGAAGGCCATTAAAATCATGCCCGAAGGTATAAAATGCAGCCTACCCGAAGGTGCTGTAAAATAGTTGCCAGAAGGCGTGTAAAAACATTTGTATGTTTTCTCCCCGAAAGGATTTAAAAGCGGGCAAAGAGACTCACCTTTGAAGCGCAAAGCAAATAAACAGCATAATAATGCAACAAAAGCCTAGATCGCCCTACGACATGCTTTAATAATTATTCAATTAATGTATTATTTACCAGGAATATGTAAGTAATATATATAATATGGTATTCGCTGGTTCGGCTTCTTATGATAATAATATCACACCACACAATATTTCACGTATGTCACACACTAATACTTTATACCTGCATTTATCAACCCGACTCACATCATTAAATCAACCCGACTCACATCACCATACGCTTGCCACAGATATAATATCCGTACCTATAACATATAATATTCTATACCTACATGCATTACAATAACATATTCTCATGTTGTTGAAGTTATATACTTACCCATACATGATCATACATATAAGTAACCAACACTCGAATCCTATTGTTTCTATGTGCACATACATACAATAAGATACACATAGACATATTTCACGCGTTTGACATGCTGGACAATAAGATACACATAGACATATTTCACGCGTTTGACATGCTGACAGCTGTTGTATATACACGTATGCATGCACATTTAAGTCATATTGCTGCTGTTTTGAACGTAAATTAACATACCTACTGCTTTCCTACAACAGTCTCATACTTATATACATTTGCTGTTAATCATTGTTATTTGATATACACACATACAGAGCCCATGTACATACCCATACGCACACACCTACATACATATATACATACACCTATCATGCTGCCATACCATCGCAATTCCATACAAACACACTACATGTTGTTGTGACACTATATACACATACCTTTACACATACATCACAATACATATTTACGATCATAGTTTCATCATCATCAAGATCAACTCAACCCATACTTATATTAGTTCAAGTTCAGCACATACGAATCGCCCATTACACATGCTGCACTTTATACATATACATACAATACACCCGCCATACATTCTCATTTATTTAACAACACACATACGGATTTCTACAGCAATATACATACATTTATCAATCAATACGCACATGATGCCACATATATACATAAATTCTAATAATATTGCTACACATATGTGCAATCTACACTGTATTATACATACATACCTACATTCAATCTTTGTTGCCTAGGGATGAGCGTTTGGTACCGAAATACCGAACCGATACCCGTACCGTACCGGTACCGTACCGAACCGGTACCGTACCGATAGATTCGGTACCGGTATCGGTACCCACTTTTACATGTTTTCGGTATCGGTATTTTCGGTATCGGTACCGGTTCGGTACCAATACCTTAAATTTACCTAAAAGTACTTGTTCCGTACCTATACCGTACCGGTACCGTACCGAACCGGTACCGTACCGATAGATTCGGTATCGGTACCGGTACCCACTTTTCCATGTTTTCGGTATCGGTATTTTCGGTATCGGTATTTTCGGTATCGGTACCGGTTCGGTACCGGTACAGTACCAATCTCATCCCTATTGTTGCCTCTTATTATATGTATATATATGCATACTTTCACTCACTGTTTCACATTTTGCTTATGTTAACGTCATATATACATATGCTAATACAACCAAACACAATCCATCATTCATATAGATTTACATACCACACATTTCATATACATCACAGCAAAGAGCGTATACATAAATACAGGCCGGTACTATACACACAATAATCAATTTTTTTCCTGCTATACACACATATACGAAATCGGTTGCACATCTTATACATATTAAATACAGGCCACACACGCAATTGCTCAATTAAGCCGAACCAGAATCAAAAACCTTAATGGAACAATACATAACTCAGAAATCTCACCGTAGATCAGAAACGGAGGAGACGATCGGAAACAGGAAGGTTGCGGCTGCTCCAGCGACCAAAGAGAGGGACGAGAGTGAGAGGAGATCGACCGAGGAAGATGACCTGATGATGTTGTTTATGTGTGTGTAGAAGAGATCGAACAAGATGATGGTGTGTTGTGTGTTGTTGTTCGATGGTCGATGAAGAACTGAAGACGGGGATGAGGGTGGGCAATTAGGGTTGGGTTAAATACTTTAATTACACCTTTGGCCCTTATATGCAAGGTTATTTAATTTAGTTTTTAAGTTAATTATTTAGTTTAGCTATTTGCAACTCTAACCCCAAACTTAATAAATATTGAACGGAATAGTTAAAGAGTAGTTAACGGTGTTAACTTGAAATTGCGGGTTGTCACAGTTCACATTTGAACAAAGCATGAACCAGTCGGTTTTAGTTAAAACCAAAGGCGTTCATTGTTTTAGTCGGTCTAAAAAAACAAAATTCAAACCCAGTCTAATCTGAATTACAAACTTGGTTTTCAAAGTAAATTAGCGTCTGATCAACATTTTGAATTTTGTTTTTTATCGATTTCGGGATATATTAGGTGTTGAACCAGTAAGCGTTGAACCAGTAAGAGGTTTAAACTATTAAGTGCTGAACTTGTAAGAGATCTGAACCATTCAGACTCACTATAATGTTTAACCATTTAGAGGCAAATGTCTTATCGATCCAAACATTTGCTCACGAAACAAACTGTCTTAATGAAATACCTTTGACGGATTTAGACATTTGACATATTAAGAGCTCACTAAGGGCTGAAACAAATAACCCCCATCTTTTTATAAATCTATCATTGCGGTGAAGCCATATAATGACACGAAGGTGGTAAAACGTGTGTTTGTAAACCTTGTAACCAGCCTCGAAACTTTTGTCGCAAACCCAATAACAGTAGTGAAATTACCGATTGATGAGATTTGTCCTAGTTATCACAAGACGTAATTGGGCACATTTGGGAGCATGTGGTACATCGTAGAGAGCTCTAGGGCTTCAAGTACCGATACGATTTGGTTAGGACGCTCACACGTGTGTATATATCTAACATAGATTTCCCTATGGTAAACAAGGTAAGTGATGTTTTTCTAGTGAGACAAGCTGTTTTAAAAGTTGCTTCATGCAATATGATTAATCACAATAAAGTGTGTATTGACAAGCAACACATGGTTATACGATTTGAATTTCATAAGCTTGTGAAGCTACTTAGTCGAATCAAACGGGTCAATGGGTCATACATAGTAATGTTATATGACCACATGATCTATAAATGTAGTTTCAAAAAGGACTAGCGACTATGTTCGTTTGCCATTAATTTCAATGCACAACCCTTGAAAGAACAGTTGATTACTTGAAAAAAGTAATGAAATCGGTGTTGTCAATTACCAAGCATAAACTTCATTTTTAAAATGGTTACGATGAAACCCGAAATCAACTTTTCTTACCTACGGGTATGAAGCGTGATTAAGTGTAGATTTTAGACCCGATGTTGATAGTTAATTCTAACTAGTTTGAGTGTTATAACTTATAAACAGATTAAAACAGGTAGAAGATAAATATTAGTTTATTAACGGTTTAGTTAGAGTATGATCGAGTTTGATTTATTTGTTAATTTAATTAAATCAAAGTTCGGTCTTGATTAGTACTCCCTCCGTCCCATTACAAGTGTCTTTTTTAATTGTCCCATTCAAAGTGTCCACTTTTAAAATTTATTGGTAAATTTCCAAATTTACCCTTAATAATTTAAAACAAACAATGTGATGGACCCACAATAATATTTATTGTCAAGGGGTATTATTGTCAAATGACAAGCAAAAAATACAATCATTTAATGTTCCTAAAACTTTGTGTTTTTCAAACTAAGACACTTCTAATGGGACGGAGGGAGTATAAGTTAAAGATAAATAGATGATTAACAGGTAGATGATGGTTAATGTTGTAATTGGAGACACCATTGCAGATAGGGGAAGAAGACTGTTAATGACAAAAAATCAAATGTAACCATCAAGGGAACAACAAAACATGAAAGTTGTAAATTGGACCAAACCAAATATACAAAAATGATAGCTTACTTTTGTAACTAGCGGGTTTCATCATATCAAGAACGGTTGCTGCTGTTAGCGTGAAGATTATTGGTGAATTCAAGCACATACGACACACAAAACGTTAATGAAAACAGTCATGCTAATTATCGAGGGTGATGAGTTTAAATGTTTAATCCACCTACTATTGCACAATTATGACAATCAAATGTTAAATAAATGTTCAATACTCTGGAATAGCAAAACTTGATATTTGGTTTGTGCCTCGCCTCATGTAAGTGAACCAAAAGCATTAGAAATGCGCTAAGCTGTATACAAGAGTCCAAGCCAGCTGAAATATATAAAAAAGAACATAAACATTGTTATAAATCAGTCATTTTTATAAAAAAATATATGTGGTAGCAAATAATGGGATGTACCAGAAAGAGTGTGACTGAAGCAAAAAGACCCTCTTGTAGAAGAGGTCCATGACCACCAAATTCTTCTTCATCAACCTTGAGTATAATCGCATAATAACCGTAGATTATACCAGAAGAAATCACCAAAAATCTGAAACCAAATTAAACAGTTGATGCTATAAATGTTTGTTATAACCAAATTAAAGGTGATGCAAAATGAGTTATAACTTACGCAATAAGCCAGATACCCCCGACCAAAGGAACTGCACCCCATAGTAACCCACATACAAGGGCTACTATTTGCCTAATCCAGTGAAGTACATCTCCTAATTGGTCCTGCAGCCAAACAAAACAAACAGCATGCTCATTAACTCACATTATATCATTGTGTTAGAATAATAAACAAACAATACGGTGGAATCCACCTTTGTGCAACAAAAAATTTATTTCAAGTGAGAAAAATAAACTCCTACTTAGCACTTGGTGGTTTTACATTTCATCTTCAATGAGCGTGGGGTTTTAAAACTATGTTTGAATCTAGGTTTGTATAAATCAGAATCCCTTGGTTGAGCTCAACTAGGCTGCTCAATTTAAAATATTGTCTCTGCTTTAGCTAAAAGTTTTACCGAGATTTTACTACAGCTTCAGGCCTAGCTTGTTTGATTATACGTGCAAAAACATTCAATTTAACACAAACAAAAGATCTAGTAAATATATCCGGTATCCCTCAAAAGGTCCTATCGTATGGATATGCTCTTCACTCCTAAACCCGAAAATATACTCAAAGATAAAAAAAAAAAAGAGGAACACAGCAGACCATTAATGAAGTTTGGAAAAAAGAATTAAGGGGCAAATGCTTGTAAGCAGATAGATAGCTAGGTGGGTTTATGATGCGGCTTTTCTTTTCAATACAACTAGTTATTATAGGTTTCATATTGTAATGAAGAGTTAGACAGCTTGGGTTGGGATTTAGACCATCTAGCATGCATGAACTAAGGGTACATTTGCTTAAGAAGGAAGTGGAAAACACGATGAATGAGTTGAAGAAAGAATGGTGGTTCCATTTTACCCAATGGATGGTGTGATTCAACAAAAGGATATTATGAACTTTTTAGTTGATTCTCATAAGGCTCCGGGTTTGTTAAGTCATTAAACTTCTATTAAATTAGAAAATGTCATTCACTATTCTTTTTGGAGAATCAAGTTAGCCGGACCTGTTGTTAAGATCCTCTTTTGGATATATCTATGCATCTGTTTTTTATTCATTGACGTTAGTTTCTTAGGCAAAATAGGATCAATGAAATAAAAGCATTTGAGTATATCAACAGAAGGTAAATAAAGTTTTGAGGCTCGTCTCTTGTACATGGACAAATTCTATGCATCATGAGGCTATACATAATTACATATAGCTATTTAGCTTGTACTTAGAGGTTATTTATATGTAGATTAAATCATATGTAGAGGGTAGAGGCTATATATATCTAAATTTAGGCATGTGATGATAAAAAAACCTATGAGAAAAAATATATTTTATAAATACCTTGCACATTGTGTATGTGATGTGTGCCCCTCTTCGCCTCTAGCCGTGATTTTAAAGACCCTATCGCCCCAGTTAGCCCAATATTTTTAAGTGAAACTTATGCTACTAGAGTATATACAACGCATCAATCTAAAGGAAAAAGTGTTGCTTATAGCACCACGCCACCACCACTAGTCCTGGCGTATCATCTCATCATGTTGATTGATGAAGACGATGTGGCATTTATTAGAACGATGAGGAAGATGCAGTACTTAGGATTGATTCTAATGATGAAAAGGGTAGTGTATATGACTTCTAGTTTAGCCTTGGTCTCTTGGAGACGAATCACTATATATTTTATTTTTGATATGTTTCCACTTCATATTATTAATAACTAGAATAATAGAGGCTAGTTTTGTATTGCTTTTGGTATGCCATGATACATACATTAGTTAGTGCTTCAGTTGTCAAATGTATCAATGTGTTCTGCATATAGATTATGGTTTACAAATACTACAGAAGTGTTATTTTTTGCGAAACAACACCTCAATGTGTTCTGAAAAGGGTAGTGTATATGACTTTGGATCACGCCTTAGCGTTTTTTAAAGCACAGAACAGCCTTCACCTTGACATTTGCAACATACCAAATAATATCATACCAGACAACCAATTAAGATCTGTACGAACTAAACCTCGAATCGATCAAACAGCAGGACTGATATAAGATTGCCACTTTCATGCTAATTCAGGATCTAAGGTTACTATGCAGACACTAAACACCATACTAAACAGCTATTGGATCTAGCTCAATTTTACACAAAAACTAACCTAAACTTTACATCAATTGAGGCATACTAATCTATATTGCTGAGTTTGAGCAGAGTATATACACAAAATCATTGAAACAATGCAACTAAAACATAAGATCTAGCTAGCGATTGGGATGAGAAAAGAAAAAAAACAAACCTTGTCCCAAGAAGCTTCGGGATCAAGCAATTTGGAAAACTTGGATGGAGATAAGTGGCCGTTTTGATCTTGTTTATGATTCAACTTTGCAGATTTTTTGTCTCTCATAGTTGCTGCTAATTGATTAGGGTTTGGATGAAACAACAAAGCAGTTGAGAGTGTTAGGTGTCGATAATATCAGAGATGTATGAGATTAAAATTAATCATAAGTATGAGTTTGTGATCTGGATTATATTTTAAGTAATGAAGCGATTTGAATCGAATTGAGACGATCTGGTAGGATAAGGTGAGGTCATGTTGTCGTATTTGAAAACGTTGATGGATTGATTTTAGTATTATACATCAAACTGACTTATGGTCCGGTTTGATTAGATCGTGTGATGTAACGGTCGAGTTTGTATTTGTAAGTTTGTCACACGAGTTATAATTGTGACATTAGAATTTTGATATTTGTATTTGTGACTTCGTTACACATATTACGATGGTGATATTAATTTGTTGTCTCGCGGTACGATGGTCACTTTAGGATATGATGCTCGCACAATTCGACTTGACTAGTTTTTGACTTTTTTGCACGTGTTACGTACTTAAAAAAAATTATGTTTCACACGTTATGACGTAAAGTTGTAACCAACCTTATAACTTAAAATAAAAAGAAAACAACAAAAAGGAGCTAACCGATGTTATAATTTAGAATGATATACAATTGGTAAGTAACTAAATATATATGCGGGTCGCAATGTGGCAGTTAGGTCTCCCGTTTGTAACCTCGTTACACGCGTTATAATTGTGACTTATGGTTTTGAAAATTTATATACATTATAGTGGCATAGTTTTTTCACTTTGTTACACGCCTAACAACATTTTCAACTTCAACCTATGCGATTAAATACGTCAATGTGAAGAACACACAAAATTAACCCCTAGCCACCACATCACGTGAGCCGATCATAATGCAAGTCATATTTATAATACAAGCTAGTTAGTCGAGTTTATCACCTTGTTTGAATATTATCAATTATTTTTTACATTTTTTTATTTTTTAACTTTGCTTGTTAGTGATTATTTCATATGTAGTTTGAATGTTATAATAGTTATTATTAACGTTTTATTATTTTGATTAAGGTTATTGGACTTTAATATTTCAAACTTATACTTAGATTAATATTAATCTCGCCTTAACGATTGGTCATGAATTATTCCAACCTTTTTTTTATTAGCCGTCAATGAGTGTTTCCGTTACCAGATAACGTTGGTCATGGATAATTTTAACTTTCATTTAACAGAAGGCTTGTGACCAAAAAAATGAAAGTTTGGATTAATTAAATCCAATAACCCTTTTGATTAGTTGGGTAACTATCATTACCGTTTTCATTAGAAATCTCTTTATATAACGAGTTATTTTTATAATTCAATACATCGAAGAAAATTTTATTCACCAACTAGGTTTAATTCACGTGTGCTACCCACGTGCCACGGGTTAAATATCAATATTGAAAAAATATATAACCATTATATTTAAAATTTTGTAATATTTAATATTTAAGGATTTCTATATATTTTTATACAAATACCGTTAATCATAAAGTTTTGGTTCCATAAACTTGTTAATTCGATTTTTTTTATCTCAAACTTCTTTTTATTTATTTCCTTAATCCTCCCCCTCCCCTCAATTTCCCCAAAAGAGGCTTTGGTAACTTTCTAAAAGCTTAATTTATTAGATAGATATATTTTTCAGTTTGTTTTTTTTCCCTTGTACGTGATTTGTGGAGGAAAAAAATTCAAGCTATGTTGCTGCTGGGAGAAATGGGCTAATAGCAAAGGTTAGGCCGTGAGGGATTAGTTAAGTCATTGTTGTTTGGAAGTATAGCCGGTAAGTTTTTTTTTCTTTGAACAACAATACCTTGATTTCCAATGAGAAATACACCACAACCTGCTGACAGCAGGACTAGCCGACTTAGTGCTCTTAACACAAATATGTTAGTATGTTACCAATTGGCCACTAATCCCATTGGCGTATCGCCAGTAAGTGTTGCGTTGTATATCATTTGTTGAACTTAATCAAATAACATGTAAGATTGATATTAATGTAGTAGTATGAGTATGAATGTATGATGGATGGAACTCCGTAAATGTGGCCGTAAAGACTTGTCGTTTGATGTATTTCATAATCTCTATTGTAAATTGGAGACATCCAAAGGAAAGTAAAGAAAGCAAGACAATGGCATCATCATCATCAAAAGTTACGATTGGCTCATGTGAGTCTTACTTTTTTTCTTACAGCGAAACGAATAAAATACCATTATCCGGGGTAATCTTATTGTGAAAGACGATGTCTTACGCTTTATGAACGCAAACAACGTTGGGTAGCCAAAGCTCACATATTTCAAAATAAAACCTGACTTCTATTCGTAGAAACCCCACTAACCTGTCTGCCCGTAGACATGATAATAAGTTAGCAGTAAAACCCTAAGTCAAGACAGATAACACTTGTTTGTCACATGTTGTTCTATAAAGTAATACATCTCACTATCTATGTTTAAGTAAGAAACAGTTTCGTATTTTATAATGAAATTTGAAAATTAATTGGCAAAAAAAACCATCCAAAACGTTTTTCCACAAAATAAAATTGAACTTAATTGAAAGAACTTTTTTTTTTTAAATTCCAAAATTTATTTTTTAAAATTTAAATTGAAGTTATACCAAATTAGGGAATGAGCGCGAAAGCCTCCTTTTGGATGTATCTATCTAATATTTTAAGGTTTTAGGGGGTAAATTTTTTGGGGGAGATTCTTTTTGTTCTATAATAGGAAGTTTTGAAGATAAAAATTAAATGGAATTTTGCACCATGCATAAGTTGATGAAGTAAAATCCTTAAATTTTAAATACTTACAAATTTTAAACATAATAAATATGATTTTTTTATAAATATTATTATTTAACCCGTGTGTAACACACGGGTATTAAACCTAGTATTTTAATATATTAAACTAATTTTTATTATGGTGTTTTAAAGTTTCGCAATGTGATGTAAGGTGTTCTTAAGAGTTGTAACGCATCCTACATTATTCTAACGTGTTTTACATGTTGCTAATGTCGCATACTGATTAGGTCCATGAGCTATATCGATATTTGAAGTTTGGGCTAGGTTTGTTTGTTAAATGAGACATAGTATGAACTCAGGCTTAAAAACATCTAGGCACGGATCAGGTTAAACATTTTATAACCCGGCCTTGGTTGCTCACGAGATAAGTACAAGATTATATAATTGTGTAATGATCAAAGTCATGTAAATTTAATAAATAAAAGTAGAAGATATAAATTGTATTTTATAAAACTTAAGGGAGGCAGTTAAACAAGTAAAAATATTTAAAAAGGAGTGTTTGTATAGTAGCATCCAAATACTTTGAATTAGGGGTGTGCATGGGTCGGTTTAGGTCGGTTTTTAACTCAATCCGAACCCAAACCCAAAAATGCGGTTTTTGTGTTTTTAAAACCCATGGGTTTTGGGTTTTTCGGTTTTGGGTTTGCGGACTGGGTTTGGGTTTGGGTTCGGTTTTTTCAACTTGGCTTTAAATTTATTGTTTTTTATTACTAAATACAAGTTATAAACATAACTCTTAATGATTCAAGAAAACATGTTAGAGCAGACGGAGTGGTATCGGGGTGGGTGCGGCCCCGAAGCGGCCCCGAGCGGGAACACCGCCCCACCCCCCTTCGGCCCCGAGTTTCGGTGTCTAATTTTGTGAAGTTTTCCCGAGTCCCACCCCGAGTTTTTGACCGTTGTGGTGGTCCCCCCTCCCTTTCCAACGGCTAGTAACGGCTACATTTAAAAAAAAAAAAAAGTTTTAACATTAATATTAACTTATATATATACCATCCAAAACAAATATAAAATCACACTCTCAAACACACAAATCTCTATATTTTTATAAAAATGGAGTCATCAAGAAACTAATCAACCCGAGGCAAGCGTGGGACTCGTACCACCCGAGGCAACCGTGCCACTCGTGGCGGTATTTCACAACGCAGTCCAGTCAACCGTATTGGCTCATCCCAACCCAACAATCCCCAACGAACCGAGTTTTCTCAATTTACGACCAACGAAGCCGGATTTTCTCAATTTTCTAACTTCGATTCCGGTTTTTCACAATCTGGTGGTGGTGGGGATTATACCCCCGTTCGTGACTTTCGGTTGGTAGATGAGCAAATGGATCAAGAATTTGATCCATTTTTTGGTTTGGATGACATGGAGGGAGAAGCAGTCCCGGAGACTCAACAACAACAACAACAACAACAACAACAACAACAACAACCACAACCACAACAACAACACACCAAGGCAAAATCAAAGCCTTGGACTTCTCAAGAAGAACAGGCTTTGGCTAAAGCTTGGATTTTGACCTCTGAAGAACCGTATAAGGGTAACAATCAACACTTTTCGGGTTTTTGGAGGAAGATACTAGCCGAGTTTAATGAACAACTCGGCTACGAGTCCGGAAGAACCTTACATCAGTGTAATTCAAAATGGAAAGATTTGAACACAAAGGTGTCATGTTATGGAGGAATTTACAACAATTTGAAATCTGGATGGGGTACCGGTCGAAATGACACAGATGTTGAAAGAAAAGCACAATCTGATTATATGAAAACGATGAAGACAAAGTTGGCATTTAATCATTTTGCTGCATGGGACGTGTTGAAAGAGAGTCCCAAATGGTGTGGGGTGAAAACATTTGAAGAAATAGAGGAATCGAGCTCAAAAAAGAGCAAAACGAGCGAATCAACCGTCCCGTCTTTTCAAGAGGAGTGTGCTCATTTTGACTTAAACGATGAAACAGATGATCGAGATGTGCGAGAGGAGCCGGCAAGACCAAGACCTCCACCGAGACGCAAAGGAAAAAATCCGGTGGAGTCATCATCAACGGAGCGTGAATAATTGATGAAGATGCTCGGCCAGTTCAACACCTGCAACCAAGAGGAAGCTGAAGACAAAAAACGAGTACAAGAAGAGAATAGGAAATTGAAGGAAAGGAAGGCCGCAGCCCGGATTGCTCGGGATGAACAAGCGAGTAAACTCATAGAATACCAACACCAACAAGCGATCGAGGCCGACAAAAATAGGGATTTAGAATTCATAACGAAGTCGCACGATCACTTGAGCGGACCGTTGTTGCAAGCCGTGTTGGCTAGAAAACAAGAAATCGCCGCTCGTTGGGGTTGGAGTGGATTTTAGTTTTTTTTTTAAACGTATTTTTAGTTTATTTAATGTAATCGTTTTTTTAATGTAATCATGTTTTTAGTTTTAATTAACTTTTATTTAAAAAGTGTTAAAATATGAGAAATAAAAAATATATAAAAAAATGATGTGGGGTGGTGTGGGGTGGATACCGGGTAATTTGGGGTGGATGTGGGATGAATGTGGGGTGGAGTAAAAAGTGTGGGGTGGTGAGGGGTGGACTCCCCTCACTCTTATAATACTAAAGTTTAAATTTATGTTTCCATAAGTTTAAACATTAAAAATCAACCACATGTCAAAAGAAAATTTACTCAGGAAACAATAACCATAAACATAATTTTAAATGTCATCTTGCTTCGACAAAAAACCACCAATAAATCATAGATAAAATGTAATATGATCATATAATAATGTATTACAATATATGCTTTTACATAACATAGGTCATGGGTCTTACATACATGAAATTTAGCATATACATAAACATTATTGGGTCGGTTCGGTTTTTACAGATCGATTTTTTAACAAAACCCAAACCCAACCCAAAAGTTAGGTTTTTTATAAATTAAACCCAAAACCCACGGTTTCTATTTGGGTTCGGTTTTTTGGGTTTGGATTTTCGGTTTTTTCAGTTTCGGATTGGTTTTTTCGGTTTCATGCTCACCCCTACTTTAAATATCAAACAAAACTTGAAACTTACTTTAAAATCAATTACTTATATTTGTAAATAATACGATCCTAAATCTTGAATGTATATTTACCTACTTTCTTTTTGCAATCAAATCTATTAAAAGAATGATGTACAAACTATTAAAAGTTACCTTTCTTCCGAAAAAAATTAAAAATAAATTCTAATTTTTAAATCTTGATTTTTAAACTCTGTTACCTTTTACTGTTTCTTAAAATAACCCAAACACGTTAATAAAATTCAAATAAATTTTCATTTATAATTCATTTATCTATCTCTTTTAATCATAATCCATGTTCAACTTTAGTCAGTTTAATCGTTTTTGGTGTTATAAGAATACTAAATTATTTTAATAAACTAGATTAGTACCCGTGTACTACACGGATTTTAGTTTTATAGATTTTAACTCAATTTACATATCAAATTTATTTTTAACATATATCTTATTAAATCGATTTGGATATTTACAAATATATTCATATAAAAAATCATATGTTACAATAAAGGATATGATTTATAATGGTTGGTAAATTTTTATTGGAACATATCAGGTTATGAGATAATTCATGATAATTGTTAATTTTTTTATTTGAACATATCGAGTTATGAGATAATTAATGATAATTGGTAAAACTTTAATTTGAACATATCGGGTTACGATAAATCATAATAATTGATAAGTTTTTTATTTGAACATATCAGGTTAGAAGATAATTCATGATACTTGGTACATATCGGGTTAAGATATAGATCATGATAATTGGTAAATTTTGTATTTGAACATATCGGGTTAGGAGATAATTGATGATAATTTGTGAATTTTAATTTAAACATATCGGGTTATTTCGAATATGGAGCATACCATGACCCGTCTAAAAATTCTCCATCAAATTAATTTAGAACATGACACCTAAGCAAAATCCTATGTGGAATAGTTAAAATGGTGACATGTGGATGTGTTACTCAATTATTAGAATAGGTAGATTAGTATCCACAAATTCAGTTATACCTTATATTAAAAAAATTAACTTATATTCAATGTTTTAAAAACCGG
The DNA here is from genome assembly GCA_030867185.1 of Tagetes erecta. Taxonomy (NCBI): domain Eukaryota; kingdom Viridiplantae; phylum Streptophyta; class Magnoliopsida; order Asterales; family Asteraceae; genus Tagetes; species Tagetes erecta. Next base: position 14,554,479 of record CM061494.1, read on the forward strand.
GTTTTTAATTATATCGGATTAGGCTTACGGTTAGACGGGTTGTATCGGACGGTTTAACTGGAGTGACTATTTACCATATTGTTTTTTTTTAAATACAACATTTATTCAAAGAAAAAAATACAGGATTCAATAATAAAATTATCCAAAAGTTAACCCATAATAAAAAATAATCTTAAAAAATTTCAAAACTACTTGATTTCCCAACAAAGTTTTATAAATAAAACGGACCAACTGGTTTATTTCATGTATAAAACATTGCTTATAGTTATGTATGTAAATTGTTAAATATTTAACTAAAAAATTTTATTTAACCTATATAATATATATGATTTACCTAGTAATCAAATATATAATTATTGGGTAACAGGGTAAGTAATCAAAATTCTTGGCAAATATATATTATTTAACCTATATGGTAAGCTTAGCTGGTTTGATGTACTTGAGTTTCTCTAAGAGACCTTAAGTTCTAGTCTTGTTAGGAGGTTTTCTTACTATTTGGGTTTCTTTCAAAGGGGTTAGTTAGGTTAATTGGGTTGGTTTCGCCGTACGACTCTTTACCCATGAATTATTGTGTAGCTGGTCTGTGCTCGCTGCAGCATGAGTTAAAATCCAGACTGATTAATTCACTATTAAAAAAAAATTAATCAAAATTCGTAACAACTTTGGAAGGCATTTTGATTGAGAACTAACGTCAACCAATCATATTCAACAGGTTTCTTTTTTGTTTAATTTAATTCTGATACAACTATCATTATCTATACTATCTATAATGCAGATTGGAAGGACACCCAATTTGTCAACCACGTACTGCTATTTGATGCACAATGTACAAGTAGTTTTAGGGTAGTTTTAGGGGTAGTTATGTCTTTTTAACCCAATAAATTATAATAACAATTAAAGAAAACGTTAACTGGGTTCCTTCTTTTTCTGCGCTTTCAAAGGCTGAGAACTTTCAGTCTTCGTTTCACTTTGAAAATCTATTTTACATGGTAATCTCTTTCTTCTCAATCAGAGGTTTTTTGTATAACAATCTTCATGGCCCCAATATATTTCTTCATAACGCACAATCTTCATCGCCATTATCTCATCCTATTCAATGATTCCGACGAGCAGGTTAGTTGTGATTCTTACTTTGATTTGAATCTGAAACTCTTCTTGCCTTTTATTTGATTTCAAGCAATGTTCTTCCGATCCAATAAATCAGATTTTGTTGCTCTTTAATCCAGGTCCGGCGGATCTTTCCCGTGATTTTGTGGATTTAAACTTAAGCGGAACGAAAGCTTTAGATGCAATGGAAGAGATTCACGGTTTTCGCCTTCTTCAATTAATCGATTCTTGCCTTCATCGATTCATTAAGGTAACCAGCTTTGTTAATTGTTATGGTTTGTGAGTTACAAATTTTAGGGGAAGATTGACCGACTGTAGTGTGTTTATTTCGCTTTGGAGGAAATCACACATGAGCCAGTACATAATTCCGCCGGTTAAAGTTGGCAAAATACTCTACTTTGCAGGAAGGGGGGTGGATAACGACGTTACATTGCCGTAGATGTTATCTAATGTTTCAGCTCTTTTATCCCTGCTGAATTTGTTTTAATCTGTAGCTAATCACCTGCAACAAAGAACCATTCAGCAACTATGTTTAAATGGGTCAGATTTTATGATCTATTACATTTGTTTATTGAATGTTTTGTAGGGTTTCATGATCTCACATTTTGAAGGTATGATGTGTAGCTATTTTTTTGCATTTAGACTTTTGCGTTTCATGTTTCAATAAATATATTTCTGATACACAATGTGATTTGGTATATAAGTTTCATGTTGTATGCTTTAGTTTGATAATCAAAATGTTTGCACCCTAGGGAAAAACTCTGACAGTTGGTCGGATTGGTTTTATGCTTCTCCAAGTTGCATATACGCTTGGCTATAGTCATTTATTTTACTTTGTTCATTCACAGCTTTAGGTAATAATTTTGCCATTGAAATTCCTGGTTCACTTTTTCTGCCTTTACTATTAAGGTTACTGTTTCCAGTCGTAAGTCTAAAATGAGAAGGTGATAACTACATTTACTCTGCTGCAGTGCTGTAGTCAGTTTTACCTAGGGCTTCAATATTGAAATTAAGCTAATCGTTTAGAGCTTAGACAAACAAAATAAATTCTTTGCTACATTTTAGTATATTTTCAATCTAGGTACTATGCAACCTTCTTAGCTTTACATGCAACCTTCTCTTTCACTTCATACGCAGAGTATATCCTTTACAACTCCTTTACTTTCGGTTCATTATTTTGACGGATGATAACATGCAGCTAAAGCACTGTTACGGGCTATTTAATCCTGTTGTGTTCACTTTATGATGCTTGACTGTGAACAATAAACATGACATGACTTGTATTTATTTTATTGATTCAAGTTTAGATTTACACACATTCATATATGATGCATCCATATATTTGACCCTTAACTTTTATAACTCTTGCACTATTTTTCATCATTTTGTTTTTGATAAGTTGTATTTTGCAGCAAGAAATACCATCTCTTCAAGTTCTAACGTTTCTCGCAACTGAATCATTTGTACTCATGCTACCACAAATCTTTTGGTAAAGTTCGAAACGAGATAGGTAAGATCACAAAATTTCTTTCTTAATTTTTATTTTTATTTAATAATTTATGTGTTGACAATTGTACAAATTGTATATATCCTGAATAAATTTCTTTATTGTTTTAATTCACTAGAAATTAAAAGACAACTCAAATCATGGTGTACATTCTACTAATAGTAAAGATTGCTCTTAACTCTTAAGCAAGCACTTTAATTATTTAGTTTGTATCTAATGATCCTCTTATGCACTTTATTACAAGTGAATTATTCATGTTACAGTTACATTATATTTAAATGTTTTTATATTTTCATCCGTGTGATAGAAGGTTTCTTTCAAAATTTCTTTTGCAGTTGCTCCTCAATCTTGTTCAGGCAGTTGTGCCACAACGACCTTTAATGAAAATCTCAAGCTACAAAGCAAGTTAAAAACAGGTTTAGTATCTCTTTTGTTTCTATACACATGTCACCTATGCAATATCTATTTTTACACCAAAAAGTTTAAAAAAATAACCCACAACATCACATATTGATACTTCTAATTCATGATTTGTATGGTTTGTTATGTAGTCACCTAAAAAAACATACTTAACAGTTGTATTGCCTTCATGGTTGGCTAATTATTTTCATTATGTATTTTATTCCTTCTCTTTTCCTTCTTATTTGTGTTTCTATACACATTCTGGTCTACTTGAATGTGGGTTATGTCTTCCTACTTATACTTTTATGTTAGCCCTTGAGAACACCATAAAACATATTTTATATAGCGGTTTTGAATCATCGGGTTATATTTGTACCTGCATTAAAGTTATTAAATACATTTGTTTATATTCAAGTTGTGAAATACATTTTTATGCCTTTAAAAATATATATTATTTATGTAAAGCAAAGTTTTGTTCATTAATCCACTGAATGTATAGCACTAGAAATTTATATAATTCCTGAAAATAGGCTGGTAACTATTTCGCACCAATCCGTTTAAATTCAAACTCATTTTTTTTTGTTTTTGGTGGTATGTTTCTTCTAAGTTGCTCTTCTCCACATCTGTAATTGCTCTTCTCAATTCTTAAACTTTATTTTCTATGAAGATCAAGAAACTTCAATAGGATTCCATCTATTTTTGGTTTAGAAATGGTGGTTTGGTGGTCTTCAGCCGACATGGTGCGTACACCGGGATAGAAATTGAATTATGCGAGTTTATTGGGTGATTTAGTTTCTATTAACAACAACCTGATTGCATGATTTAGAGAATGTTTTGGCCATAGCTAGAATTTTGATTATCATAACTTATTAAACTATATTGCCATGAGATGTTTAGATTAAGAAATAAACATTAGTTGTGCTACAACTATATAACTGATAAATCATGTCTATTCATAGATCATTTAAACGTTTATAGCATGATATTTGATAATTAAGGATTTTGATTTACAGGTAAGATGCGATGAAGAAGCAAGTTGAATTTATGTAATGCAAAGAAGGATATGCTTACCTTTTGGTCATGGATGATGATTATCACCTCATTGGTACATTCATTGATGGTGATCTCAATTGAACACTCAAACCTAGCAAAGAGGACATTTTCAAACCTGCTATTGCTGAAACGTGTTAAAGGTATGCCCACCAGATTCAGTCTTTTATTTTTGTTTGTGTTTTTATTTGAATGATGTTACAAATAATATGTTTTGTGGTGTGTGTGACTGATAATAATAGGAACCCAAAGACTCTAAGAAGATGGATGATCCCCCATTCCCTATTCAGTTCTTGCCTACAGTTGACGAAGAAAACAAAGTGATAGGTATATTAACATTTCATGGCATGGTATTTATTGGTCTTTAAAGGTATCGTGACCTCTTCATTTCGTTCTATTATATTTTCTATTAAACAACTATGTGATTTGGTGATTTAGTTTATTTCAAAGGAGACAACTTATGTGTTGTGGTTTGTATTTGTCTGCATGTGCAGTCTGCTTAGTATTTCATTTCCGTGTAAGGTTCCGAAGTTTCTATTGCTATGGTCTTTTAGGTTTGTTGTTTATAAATAAAATTGTTTGAATATGATGAGTTGGTAAGATAATCAGTTTGTATGATTAGAATCAGTCTTTAGTTTTGAGTTCCATTTGAATCATTAGTTACAGTTTTACTTTTGGTGGATTTGAAATTGAGCAAATTTACAATTTTCTATCAAACTATGGCATATTTATCATTGCATGATTAATAAGTCATGGGTGTCAACGGCTGTATTACTATGAAAATACTTTTTTTCCATACAAAATACTTTTTTTCAGCCAAATGTAGTTTTTAGTCTGTTCAACAGATTTAATCCTCATATTCAACACCATTTGTTAAGGATTAGTAAAATTAACTCATTGCCTAACTAGACTAGCAAACAGATCACCCAACTCAGCACTGAAAAACACGTTGACCCCTCGCTGGAAGTGCCGTTTAGTTGTATTTTTTACATGACTTCCGATTACCGTTTTTTATTTCCTATGAATTTCAATTACTTTGTTCACCGGATTACCGGCTGTTAGTTTTGGTTGTATGTTCACCACAAAATGTCTCTTGTTTTAGTTTGGAATTGTTACTTTCTGGGTTAAATTTGTAGTATATTTGGATTGCAGAGCTGCGCGTTTGGTAGTAGCAAGTAGTGGTGTTCTGGCCTCAATTGAAATCGAACCCAATTCTTCAAATCGAAGCAAGTCCGGGATCAAGAAGAAGAAGGGTCTATCAGATAAGTGTTACAGGTGTATTTCAATTTTAGTGTTTCTCAACATTGAACCCTTAAGTGTACCAGTATTTTCTTTGGTTTGATTTTAGATTTTAGTTTGTTTCAAACTTTGATGTATTAATGGCTGATATATATGAGTTTTCTTTGGTTGTGCTAATTCAGTAGAAATGTGACTAACCCGATCTTTTGAATGTTACAGATAGTTCTAGCCGATATTAACCAGACCTGTTAGTATTACGCAACCACCTATAGTTTTAGCCGACATTGACTAGACCTGTTAATGTTGTGTATGTTGCCACCACAAAGTTGTTATTTTTGGTCAATATGGAGTTTACATATGTGCAGGTTTCCTTTTAGTATGTTAAGTGCCATATTTGCTCTTCATTCGTTCTTGGATCTTTTTTGGTAAATTCTTTGTATGAATATTAGGATACATAACTTATTTTTGCACTTCATTCTTAAGGTGTTTTCTTTAAATTCCTTGTATGGAAATTTTAAGATCCATAACTTGTAACCATATCAAATTGGTTGGACATGTTTGACATTTTGTTATGATTTGCTTTTATGACTGTTTAACTTTAAATTTCTTATTGTGTAGGTATAGAAAAATAGAAATTATACCATTTTCATTCAAGGTAACCATGTACATTATAAGGTTTCTCTTCAATAAGAGGTGGACTCATGCTTTTTTTCTTTCTTTTTTTTTTTACTTTTATGATGATGTCCGGAGAACTACCTATCATTTAGACATCGTCTATGATGGTTATGGTTCAATTCTGGAATACCAAGTACATGATGAATGATGTGTCTGTGTTTGCATATGCATAAGTATATTTCACTATTTTCTGTTTTATTGTTGTACGTAGCATCAAGGGCATTATCGTACGCTTCAATTGTTGAAGAGGAACTTCGTGATCTAATTTCTGCAAAATGGAAACAAATGGGCTAGCAAGGGAAAGATCTTTCGAAAGACATTAGGTAAAATAGTTTCCTGTTATTTTTTAAAAATATGTCATATTTCATGAGAATCGATGTTCTATAATAGGGGGTGGTGGCTTCGGATCCCCGGAAAAAAGTAGTATTTAGCCAAAAAAAAATTGTTAGTTGTATATATAGATCTGAGTATAGATTAATGTTAAAGCCCTTACATGTATCTATCTATCTATCAGTATTAGCATTGACTCCTAATTCCATTTGTAGAGTTTTTCACAAGATCCCGCCACAATGCACGGGTTGCATACCAACTTATTATATTTTGTTTTACATAACATAAAATATAATACAGACAAAGATTTATTGAAAGATGTATTGTGTATCACATTAAAATCTTTACTTGTAGTTTAATTTTTTCATATGGGGTTATATAACACTCTTGCTTATCTATACTAATACATAACAAACTAAACATTGTTTTTCCATGTAGAGCGCTGCTCCAGTTCCAACTACTAAGGTGTCAGTAAAAGAGGACAATATAGAGGATGTTGAGTCTCACAAATACTTGGGTTCCTGTTTGAAGATATTTCTAAACCAATCAATTTCTCCAAAGTCCAAGAGAGTGAAGTAGTTTCCTAGCTAGGCCTACAAATGTATATCTTGACTTTTCTTTCTCCCATTTTGGTGGTTGTGTTTTTTGCACAACTTAAAACTCTCGGGTCACTTTGAGTTAGAGATGGTAGGATGAACAGGCTAGGAAAGTAGAGTAACGAGTCATATTAAGTATGGTCGTATGGATTAGTATAATAATATATATATTTTTCTTTATCAATGTTTGAGTGTTTCAGATGAACTACTTATGGGCTAAGAAGAATATTTTATTTTCAATTGTAATGAAAAATATGATAGTTTTTTGTTTTACCATGCTTCGTGTATTAAATTCATTTTTCTAAGTTATATATTACAGATCGAAGAAGTAAGCGAAGTATTATACAATTTATCACCAGAGTATTGATAAAATGACAGAAAACAAGTATCACAAAGTAACTAACAAATAAATTATTAGTAACTTGATATTAGTAACGTTAATCACCTTGGTCCACCATTAATCAACTATGATGATACTCTTTACTAAACAAAACTACAAAATCATCAAAACACCCATAAATAAATATCATGAATTATATTATCCCCGCTGCATCGTGCGGGTCTCTACTAGTTTTATGATAATACATTATGAACATTTTTGACGCTGAGAACTAACGTCAACCAATCACATTATTTTTGTTTAAGTTCATCCTTGACCAACATATTACAATATTCCTTTTGAATCTTTTATTGTTTAGTCATCTTTATTAAGTAAATGTCTGTTCAAAAGAAATAGTCAAATAAATGAAATGTATCTTTCTATTTTATTATCATGTTTTTGGTAGTTTTATATAATTGAAATGAATAACTGCTTTGTATATTTGATAGGTAGTAAAAGATAAATAAATAAAATACAATTCACTAAAAGTGACAAAAATAGTTTGTTATAGGTCGAGACATGAATTGGGTCTTGGTTCGGTCCATGGATCAGGTCATGATTCGATACATGGATCAACACATGAGTTAGGCTATAATTGGTTTAGGTAATGGGTCGGATTATGGATTGTTCATGGGTTAAGTCATAATTCGAGGAATGGGTCAGAACTTTAGTCGGGTCATGGTTCGGGTCACGATATGGGTTAGTGGTTAGGTCCTAACTCGAGCCATGGGTCGGTTCATGGTTCAAGACACGGGTTAGGACATGAGTCGGATCATGGTTTGGGGGATGGATCGACATGGGTCGGGTCATAGTTCGAGAAGTAGGTCATGGGTCGGATCACTGGTCGATTCATCAGGTCTTGGGTCGGGTAAGGTTTATGACATGGCTCAGGTCGTGGTTTTAGTCACGATGTAAAAAAACTAGTTCATTTCTTGAAGGAATGAAAAAAAAGGGTTGGATGGATTGAAATTGGAGAAGTTAGAAGGAATATGATTCTTTGAGTGAATAGGTAATTCTATTCTATTGCCCAACTAAACGCATTTTTCTATTCTCTCGCAATGAGTATTTCATTTCGTCTCTCATTCCCGCATATCAAACATTAACTACGCGTAGAGAAAAAAATTAAAGGGTAATTGTTCCATTAACAACACGTCACTTACGACTAGAGTAGATGGATTTTTTTTGAAGTTTTTAAAGTGGGAGCATTGTTAAACAAATACTTATAACTACTAAATTAGAAGGTCGGTCGGCACCACCCTCTTTTGTCTTTTTTTGACTTTTAAGTGATAACTTTGGCTCTATAGTTTAACATATTTATAACTTTCACTCTCCACTTTAACTTAAGTATCATTAACTAATAACTTTGGATGTTTTTAGAAAAAAATTATTTATCAATGTGTCTTACTAAGTCACAAACGCAAAATCTCGCATCCTTTTGTTACATCACACAATATGTATCGAAGTTGAAATGTCACAACTAAATCCTAGCCGTAACATCGTGTGACCGGTTACAATATAACTAGTTGTTTCTAAAGGGGTACTAAACTTAATCTAATATAATGAATTTGGTTGTAACCAAAAAACCAAATCTAAATTCGAATACGGTTTATGATTCTACTTTAAAGTAAAAACGTATTCGATTACATGACTATTTATATTTTTTTTAGACTCCTAATCGCCACTAAAGAATTATGTTTATTTTTAAAGAAAGTGTCTATACACACCCCTTCTTATACTTTGTCACAACCCCCTTAAAACTTTTTTTTGAAACTTGTCAAAATTGTACTAAAACTTTTTTATTATTGTTCGTTAAAAAATTGTGTTTCTAAATGAAAATAATAATATACGTAGACAAAAATGTTTCGTGTGGGTATTCAATGGTTCGATTAATAGGTTTGTTCCGTTCGGTTTATTCGGTTATAAAATCTTTTTATTCGGTCGTGAAGTTTTTATTTTTTGCATAGCCTAACCGAATTCAACCGCTGTAGTATGTTTATTCGGTTATGGAAAAAAATTGGTCTAACCGAACCGAATTCAACCACTTTAGTAGGTTTATTTGATCTGGTTATCCGTTTAAACCAATTATTATACGATTTATTCAGATAATCGAACCGAATAAACTATATTTTCTGTAACCGAAAACTTAATTCACAATTTGGATACGGTTAGTAACCGAACCAAAAACACCAAAATTGCAATTCAGTTCATTTTTTCGTTAAATGAATACCATTTATTCCGATTTTTTTCGATTTTCGGCTTGTTTGAACACACCTAATCGATACCACCAACTAAATGCAATAGTTTAATATAATATTATAAGAAATGGAATATTAATTTAAAAAATATATATTTTTGTAAAAAGAAATGATAAAATTGTGTTAAAAAAATTATTGGGAATAGATGTAACAACTAAAAAAATTTAAAAGAGAGATGTATATAACAAACGTACCCTATTTTGAAAGAGACATGAATAATCTATCCAAGTAATCTATATGAAACGAAAGAAAACTCGTCTAGGTGGGATAAAACCCCACATATAGGGTTACAACCATAAACTAATGAAGCTTAATTTATTCCTCATCTACATGCTTCTAAGTTCTAAGACATAAGACCAACTGCACATAATAACTAATTTATTAATGGCTAAATAAATAATACTAACTTTGGTTGTGAAATCAAAATTCCAAACAACTTTGGAAAGCATTTTGCTTGGGAGCTATAGATGTCAACTAATCATATTCTTTGTTTTTTAAAATCTGATTCAGTTTATAATTTTATATTGAAATATGAGTCAAATACGTAATTAATTGCGAAGTATCAAGCCATGATAGGAAATGTTAACAAAGTCACCTCAACCTACTAAGAAATTCAACTCAACCTACTATAGAGTGGTATAAAATTATTTTTATTGTTTATTTAATAGTTTTTTCTATATTTTATATTTTATTCTAACATATTTTTTTGTAATAAAAAATGTAGAAAAGAGAATGGATTGCCGGTAACGAGGCTCAAGTTCTAAAAAAAGCGTTCGGTGATTTAAAGATGACAACTTGGGCAAATCTTTACATACATGGAGGCATGTCAAACTATAAAAGACCATGAACGATGCAACTTGGAATTTTACCTTTTTTATTAGTTTTTTTTGTAGTTTATGTTTTTGTTATTTTTTTTCCATTGTCTTTTTTTTTTTATTTTATTGTAACTTTTATTTATTAAAGAAAATGTTTTTGTTATTTTTTTTCCATTGTCTTTTTTTTTTTTTATCTTATTGTAACTTTTATTTATTAAAGAAAATGTTCTATTCTTAATCCATAAAAACCAACAGTGACTTAATGAAAATAGATTGAAGGAGATTTCGTTTCCCGAGCTGATAAGGCCATGATTCTGAAAGATATAGAAGATTCAATATTGTGTTAACCGAAAGAAAGGCGATTGCACCATGCAACCAACACACTCCAAATTCGCTTTGAGACTTGGCAATTGAGAAGAATATGGTTAGCGTTTTCAACCACGTAACCACGCACATAGTTTGAACGTTGAATCGAAGAGAATATTTCTCTTAACTAAGACCATTTTTGGAGCGATTTGATCCAAAGAAGCTTGCCAACCAAATAAGTTAATTTTGGATGGAACCCATGAAGACCAATTAAAGTTGCTCATGTTTATTGGAAGAGTGGATTATTCTATAAACTTCCTAACCTATTTAGTGCGAAAATTAGTTTCTCACCCCAAAAAACAATAGTTAACACTGTAGCGAGAGCTTTTTTTTAAAAAAACCAGGATTCATTATCTAGGTGTTGGTAATTTACGACTCAAGGGGTCCAATATGAGTAGGTGGAAGGCATGAACCTACTAAACCTGTGAAGTTTCATTAAATGTTGTTAATGGACATATGAGGTGTATTAGAGTTTATTAGATAACTTGTTAACCAAGTTAGGCTATTAGGGCTATCAAGTTTCTTATTGGCGCACCCTTTAAGAGGTCGGGTTGGGCGCCGGCCCCCCGTGTTTTGTTACCAGAAGTTCTGATTTTTATCTCGATACCTTAAATTTAAATATATTGATTTCGTCCCCGTGTAAAAAAAATTTATATGTATTGAGCTTGCCCCCGAGATTTTCCACTCCCGTGCTACAAGAGTTCATGATCTGCCACTGTTATTATAAATACATGACAATGTTAAAGACTTAAAGGTTATGTATATATGAGACGTAGTCTAACAAGAGAGTTATTCATTGTATTAAGTTTTTGAGTAGGTTCTCTTTATACAGTAGGGATTTGTGGGAGTTAAGTAGTTAACCATAATCATGTTGTGTTTGTTTATTGTTTCGTTTGAGTTAGATCGATTTAATCCTTGGCCGATTGAATACCAAGATGCAAAAGATCATCATATACTTTTTCAATATAAACTTTCATGGACCCGAAGAAGATCGCGATTTTCTAATTGGTGGACCATTTTGAAGTCTGCAAGAGTAATGAATAACATAGATGCATTGAGCTACTACACGCTCCCCGTTCTCTTTGGAAGCCAAACATTTTATCCCAAGAGAGCCAACAAATTTCTTTTTATCACCTGTCACACCGAACAAAAATTCCTTCTTATTTGTTCAATGGAGTTGATAACATTAACGGGTGCTCGAAACATGGACATAAGAACGAAGAATTGCCAATTTGACATTATAAGCGTCAGGCTAAACCCGGGAGTTTTGTTTCGTTCAATTCCAACTCCCACCAACTTACTTTTTGTGAAGTTTATTCTTAAACCCGAGTATATTAATTCTCAAAACATTGTAATACGTAACTAAGATTAGTGACGTTTCAAATAGAGTTTTCACCTAAAAATAATACATCATCCGAAAAAAATAGATGAGAAATCTGCGCCCATCAATAGGCAGGTTAATTAACACCATTAAAAATTATTCTTATCGATAAATAATATATCAAGGTGACGGCTATAATTTATATAAAACCATGTGTAGTGGGGCGTTTTTTGGCTTTTTATCACTAAAAAAGCCCCATTACAGCTCAAAAACGGCCTCTTCCCACTACATATGGACGCTTTGAAGGGTAAATTCCATCTTGGCGTTGTGTAGAAGGCGCCCAAAAACAATTCCATGCTAATGTGAAGCTGCCATGAAGCTTTTTAAGATCTCACCACTACACATGGTCTAAATATTTTGTTGCATATTTACAAAAGCAAAGAATAAAATTGAAGTTTATTTTTCGTAGAATCCAATTTTGTATTAAATTTGTACGTGTTCAACAAGTTTCGTGCCCAACAAGCTTAAAAATCAAACGGATGTTTAGCAGTAAAATAAGATCAATATATATCCAAACGACATCGTTATCAAATAGACGTAGTGTTATTGACTTATTGTTGGGGAAGGTGATCCATAATTTCATTTTCAGCTCCATGATGATGTAGGCCAACGTTTATCATATTGGCAAAAACTAACAAACAAGTTTTGGAAGCTTTTAATATTAATTGGGCTACGTAGTAAGTTGTTATGTTTTAATTTTGACACGTGCCTTGAGTTGCAACGACATAGACAACGAAGGGCAACCTAGCAACAGATGTTGACAAATAAATGTTGTCTACAAAGTAAGCATTTAAAGTTATGAATCCATATCATAATTAGATCAAGACGAGAACTAAAAGTCGTAAATATGTCAACTATAAGAACCAAAATTATGAATATCTAAAAATCAAATTAAAGATATTAAAATTGACAAAAGTTGAAATTTATAAAAAAAAATTCAAAATACACTAAAGGACAAAATTAAGGGGTCACCGACCCCTTCTTTTAGTTGTTATGGGAATATAGGGACATGTTTTATTTCCTCGATCATAATCCCGTTGTATCAAACATTTTAAAATATAAAACTATGGATTACGACTAGAGAACAAATTATAGATCGACTTTGTTGCATATCGTGAGATGTAACTCTTAGTGAAGAAAAATATCTATTGTCGTTATATGCGAGTTTTCGATCTCGATATTTACACATTTAAATGCATCGATCATAAACCGTTACACCAACCGCCGTTAAAAAAATTTAAATTATATCTAGCAGGTTTTAATGTTAAGTTTAAATTATATCTATTGGTGTATATTTTCTACTATATTGTTATTTAGAGTGATATACTTTAGTAATATATTTATTTTGTTAAACGACATAGGGATTATAGAATCTATACCTTTTAATAAAAGAAGGTTTTGAAGGGCACGTGCCATTCACTGTAAAGATTGTTCGACCGGGTATATATGAGAGTCACCGTGAATTTTGCCGGATATATATCATCTGGATTATTTGTATGTCTGTTTTTCTTAATCTTTAAAGTTAATTGGTAGGATTTATAAGGCATCCATTTTACAAACATCGATAACTAATTTGGTTATATTGTATTTGTAGTTAAAATCTATTTGTTCAAGGTTTAAATTAAAGTTTAATTGCAATTTGTGTTTTTATGGTATAGAAGTATTGAGCTATTTAAATGTGTTTCTAGGGTCTTGCAAGTGAGATCTAGATCTATCTCAAGTCTTGATCATATATAAGTTTTTTAATTTTCTCCTTTTACCCCACAATACTTGTTTCCGGATAAGAAAAATAACCTTTTTTCTTCTAACTTTATTATCCTTGTGAAATTGTACTTATAATCATATAATATAGCTCTACACTTTATAATAACAATACATGACCGGATCTATAGACTTAACAAGTAATAAAATTTTTGATAAACATGAACATGAACATAATAAATATTTTATTTTATTATTGTCAGTCCCAGCTAAAAAATACGATTCATATTATCTTTTTAGAAAGTGACTTATTTTTATAGTTCGATTGAGACTTCATAAAACGTTGAGACAACTATAAATCCAATTATACTATTATTAATCTATATTGCATTAATATACATATTGGATAAACAAGATTGTAATTTACTCATTCATTAAAATTTCAACAATTTCCATTCTTGGTATACTAAGAATATGCTTTCCCAAACCATATTTAACAATTTCCAATCTTGTTGAATTATTATACATTTTTCAGAAATTTAAGTTTTTCCCAAAGAAGATTCAACAATTTTTTTACCTTAAATTCGATATTTATATTTATATTATTATTTCTATAACTTTTATTTTTTTCATTTGAATGATTTGGTATATTTTAAAGTAATATGTTTAGGACTAATATATTTTTTATTCAAGTGTGTTATTTTTTATTCAAGTGTTTGTTAAGAAAGCTAACAAAAGTATATACAATAAAATTCACATGCACTTTGTTCTAAATTGTCGTTAATACCACATCAACATCACTGCATCGCGCGAGGACCCTGCTAGTGTAATTATACTAGTATAGATTTCGTAGTTTTATCATGTTTATCAAGATATTTTGCAGAAGTAGTTAAGTTATAGAAAGTATGAAACTAGATTTGATCATCTATCTAATAAATCAAGGTTTTAAGGGGTAATTTTTGTGGGGAATTTTTTAATCCATAATAGGAAGTTTGAGAGAGAAAATATTAAGTGTCATGCATGAGTTGGTAGACAAATATCATTAAATATTAAATATTTACAAATTACAAATTTTTAAATATAATGATAATGATTTTTTTATAAATATTATTATTTAACCCGTGTGATACACACGATTGTCAAACTTAGTTTAGTATAATCATAAACTTTTAACAAACATTTATTGAATCACGACCATATTTTAATATTCTTTTATAAAGCGCGCGTTCATCATTCATTGAAACTTTAGCACCATTTTACCTTTTTGTGTATTAAAAAAATTAATCATTTTACTTTAAATATTTTATCAATTTTTTTATGTAAAGTAATTAAAAAACAAAACTTAAGAAAATAAATTATTTTAACATGTTTAGTGATAAAAATAACAAAAGAGTTGTGTTCACAGGTTGACGGATGTATTCCGACAATAATTTTAAAAATCTTCTCCTCACATTAACGTAAATCGGTAAATACGATATATTTAACCATATTACTTTTTTACTATCGCATCATTTTAAAACCATCTCATCAATTTGTGTATGATATTTAAACTATAAATAAATTATTTACTCGAGTAAGAGAGGGGAAAGTGACAATAGGATACGATATGCAATGTTTTCAGATTTGGTTTGGTTCGGCCGGTCAAACTGAGATTTAGAGATGAATCCGAACCCGTCTATTTATGTTCATTTTTAGCACAAAGAATCGGCCGGTTCAAACCGGCCAACCAGTTGAACCGGGATTCGGCCGGTTGAACCGATTGGATCGGATCAAAAAGTTGGTTTTTTTATTTATCTTTTTTAAGTTGGTTGCATTTTTAAAATTAGATCATCTTTTTTTAAACTCATAGTATTAAACTTAAATGTTTGTTTAACATGATTTGCGTTATAGTTTTAGAACTTAAAATAGTTGTGTTTGAGAGTCTGACTTATATTTGAAGTTCTAATACTTTGAAAATATATATTTATGTCGTTCAAAACCGATCCAACTCGTCCGATCGGTTCGACCAGTGAACCAGTAAGACGACCGATTCATTGTCCAATCCGATCCTGAAAACATTGAGGATATGTCATGGTTGAGGCGAAAGACATGCAATACCAGAAGGAACACCACCCACATTTTTTGTTATCATAAGTTGGGATTAGGGCTGGTAATTTTATACACGTATAAATGCACGAAACGAACCTATATGACCTTAACAGGTATCTTGTATAAATAGGTAGACATAAATCTACATGTTATTTTTTGTGCATAAACATAAATATGTTTATATGTTAGTACATGTAAAAACCTGATAAAATTTATTTAACATTTAAAATATATTATTTACCCTAATACTTAGATCCCCGCCTAAAGCATTCATCAACTTCAAATTTACAAAAAAAAATCATAATCACTAGTCTCACACTCTGCAATAGATGCCCTAAAATATGTTTATTGCTCAATTTGTCAATCACTCCTCTTTTCCGATGCCAATCATTGTCATCAATAATCGAAAGCTACAATTACCAGTTTCATCATTTCATCGCTCAATCCCTTCATTCTTCTAGTCGTTCAAAGCAGGTGTAAAATGTATGTATTTATTAATGTTTCACCTTGTAGATAACAAGAATCACGATTATTTGTATCGAACTATAGTAATGATAGATCAAAGTCTTGGTTCAAATGTGTTTGAAAGTAATGATCAAAATCTGACTATAGTAAGTATCTGACTATACTTATTCGATTTCTAGACCCGCCCTCATCGATTTCTCTACTTTAATTTCTCTTGAAATTCTTTAATTTCAATCAAGTCTTATCATGTATACATGCTATAAACATGTTCGTGTTTGTGTATGAGAAATGATACACAATTGGTTTTCGTGTCGTGTACATGCATACAGTTTTCATGTTCGTGTTTTAACATGTATATGTACACGGTACCGTAGCTCTAACCCTAAAAGATCGAACAAAAATTCAAAAAATTTAGCTGCGTTAAATTAACTTTAACGTAGGATCATTATAGGAAAATTAGTTACAAGCTAGAATTACCATAAAAAATTTTTAAAGTTAAAATTAATATCGACCAATATAAAAAAATTCAGTTCATTAAAATCTAAGAACATTTTTTAAAACATAATATAGACATATTGAATATTCTTCACATAAAAGTATAAAACTCCAATCCACATACATCATGATTCATGACCCTTCTAAGTTCCAAGGTAACTGTAACACGCGCTAACTGTGTGTGTTCACACTTTCTTCCACCACCTGTCACCGCTAGTCTCACGGCGGCCGGAGTCCACTCGGTCCCACCGTCACTTCCTAGACCTTTCCTCATTCCAAATCCCTATGTTGCTATTTATAAATATTCACATCTCACTCAAATCATCAGTTTCTAATCTTCAACTTACAAACCCTATCTCCGCCGCTCGTCGGAGGTAAGCAAACCGCTAACACTTCATCTGTTTCATGATTGTATAAACCTTTAATCATCACATCCAGTTCCTCAATTTGATTTCAATTTGTTTGCCAAAGTTTCGATTTTTTTTTATTGGGAGTTAGGGCTCGTAGTTATTGGAAATTAGAATATGCGGTTTGTTATTGTTAGCTTTGTGATATTATTAAGCTGAATCTAATTTTTTTCAGTTATTTCTAGGTGTGTGATGTATGCAAAACCTAGATCTGTTAGGTTTCTTCTTTTAGATTTGAGCTGTTAATTGATTGCTTTGTAAATATGCAAAGTTAGATTGAGCTTGTAGATGTAGAAGCTTGTTTTTTCTTTTTTTTTTGCAAATTTTCTTCCATTTTTGGTGGACAAGGTTTTAGTGAGAACAAACTAAATCTTTCAATTTTTGTTTTTCAATCTAAAATTATTTGGCATATAATAAAATGATTGAAATGCAATATTTATTTATCAATCTTGAAATTGGATAAACAAAGTTGAACAAGTTTTGTTAATTTGTTAAACCGTGTCTAAGCCATGTGCAGGTTGTGTGTTCTACCTACACATAACACATGTGTAGGTAACTTTTAAATGTTAAAAGGACATGGTTTTATGTACATACTTTACACATTTGTATGTAGAAAGTACTTTAAAAAATTAACAAATAAACCATGAATATTATTTTTTAATGATTTAGGTTTGTTCTTGTTGTTCTTGCAATATAGGAGGGTTCTCAGATGAACTTCATAATATGTTCCTAATTTTGAAGCCTTATTCAACAAAACACCATGTTAAGTTTTAGTTTCTTGTAGAGTTGTAGGTTTTAGTGGAAAACGTTTTGGAAGTTATTTATTCTGTGTTGCTTGTATGAGGGGTTGGGATCTCTGCATACAGATAATTGATTGCTTGGTAAATATGCGAAGTTAGATTAAGCCTGCAGAAGCTTGTTATTTGCAAAATTAGTCTGTTTGTTAATGGATGGGCTTATGTTTTTAATTTGAAGCCTTGTGCAGCAGAGCATGATGATATGTTTCATTTGTTGTAGGTTTTAGTGGAAAACATTTCGCAAGTTATTCGATTTTGTTTTGATTGCATGAAGAGTTCGGATTTCATGCTTGTTGAAGCTGAGTTCTGATTATATCTTTTGGGAGATTGAAAGCTATATGTTCATGGAGTCACATAAGAATGAATCTTATGATCACATAAATGGTTTCACACCGTATGATGACGATATCTTACCCATATTTGATCAAAATCCAGGCCTTACCAATGGATACAGATTTAAAGATGAACACCTAGATCTCAGCTTCTTAGATCTTCCTCAACCTGCACCCGACCTTGACCCTAACCTAAATTCGTTCAGTGTTTCCCCTGACGTTCCTTCACAAGAGGACTCTCCTGACGAGTTCAATGATTGTGTTTTTAACTTCATAGATCAGATTCTTGTTGAAGAGAATGTGGAGGGCATACAAAGTTTGTTTTGCGATCCTTTGGAGTTACAAGCCACCGAGAGATCATTGTATGAAGCCCTTGGTCAAGAATACCCCTCTCCTTCTCAACCACCGCCTATATTAGTCCCGAGCCCGAATCTTGAAATCTCAGAAGAGAATCTTTTTGGGAGTTCTGGTGAGTATAGCACGAACAGCAGCACAAGTAATAGCAACTCCACTCACCCCGATTGGTCTGGTGGTTATACTTTTGATTCGTTTTCATCAGTCACGCAAACTGGTTCCCTTGAGCCCAGTTTGTTGTGGTCACTTGACTCAACTGCTAGTGTGACTAATGATGAAATGTTAAATGCACACTTAGCCCAGAATATGTTCACTGATAGTGAATCTATTAAGCAATTCAATAGAGGGATGGAGGAAGCTAGTAAGTTCCTACCTTCTACTAAGCCTCTAGTTATCGATTTGGATAAGTATGATTTGCCTCAAGATTCAAAAAATGCCCCCCAAGAAGTTGCAGTCAAAGTCGAGAAAGATAGTCCATCAAACGGTTTTAAACCGTCGAATGGGCTTGCACAATTAAACGGGCTTAAACCATCAAATGAGTTTCAACAGTCAAATGGGCTTAAACCATCAAATGGGCTTAAGGGGAGAAAACATTATCAATTGGAGGATGATGGTTTTGAGGAAGAAAGAAGAAGCAAACAGTCTGCTGTTTATGTTGAAGAAGATGACTTATCTGAGCTATTTGATAAAGTTCTTCTTGGTCCTCATGCTAGTGACAAGGTGGTATGTTGTTATAATGAAACACCCGTTCAAGTAGAACACAAATCACAGCAAAATGGAACCCGTGGTTCTAATACTAACAGGAATGCTAGGAAAAATACCAGTAAAACGGTTGATCTTAGTACTCTCTTAGTCAACTGTGCACAAGCAGTCGCTGCTGGTGACAAGAGGACTGCAACTGAACAATTAAACCAGATAAGACAACACGCTTCTTGTTTTGGTGATGCTTCACAGAGGTTAGCCCTTGTTTTTGCTACTGGTCTTGAGGCCCGCCTAGCTGGCACCGGTTCTCAGCTATATGCAGCCAAGTGTGGTGTAAGGATCTCGGCTGCAGAAAAATTACAAGCATATCAGGTGTATCTCTCTTGTTGCCCATTTAAAAAAATTGACATGATGTTTGCCAACAAAACTATAGTCGATTCAGCAATACGTTCATCGAGTTCGACTATTCATATAGTCGATTTTGGTATCTCGTATGGTTTCCAATGGCCTATTCTCATTAAGCATCTTTCGGATTTACCTGACGGGCCACCTAAGTTAAGGATTACCGGAATTGAGTACCCACTAGCCGGTTTTCGCCCAGCCGAGAGGTTGCAAGAAACGGGCCGACGTTTAGCCAACTACTGTGCACGGTTCCATGTTCCATTTGAGTACAACTCAATACCAAGTCAAAACTGGGAGACAATTAAAATTGAGGACTTAAAGCTTCAAAGAAACGAGTTCTTAGCAGTCAACAGTATGTTCCGTTTCCAAAACCTGCTTGATGAAACGGTTTGTGAAGAGAGCCCACGAGATATGGTTTTAAAACTGATTCGTGATATGAAACCCGACATTTTCATTCATTCGGTTGTTAATGGAGCTTATAGTGCTCCATTTTTCGTGACCCGTTTTAGGGAGACGCTCTTTCATTACTCTTCTATGTTTGACATGTTTGATTCCACTTTAGAGCGTGAGAATGAGCAGAGATTGAATTTCGAGAAAGAGTTCTTCGGGCGTGAAGCTATGAACGTGATTGCATGCGAAGGTCCTCAACGGGTTGAGAGGCCCGAATCTTATAAGCAATGGCAGGTGAGAACATCACGAGCTGGGTTCAAGCTCAAACCGCTAGACAAGGATCTCGTTGGGAAATTGAGATGTAAGCGATCCGGGTATCATAAAGATTTCGTGTTTGACGATGATGGGAAATGGATATTACAAGGATGGAAAGGACGGATTTTGTATGCTACTTCATGTTGGGTACCTGCTTAGAAGTTGTTATCTCAAGATTTTATAGGTGTATAATTATGTAGTTACTGGTTCTTTTAATGAGCTCATTAATTTTGTATTTGTTTTCAAATGGCTGCTAGTTTAAATGCGTTTCTGTTGGAGACTTATTTTCTAAAGTTGATTGAACTATGGTCTTACAGTTATGAAATTTGACTTGTGAAAGTCAAAATTGTTGAAAACTCGAGTGGTGTCAAAGTCAAGTACCACTGCCATTATATGTTATCCACATGGATGACTTTTATAAGCTTTTGTGTCATATGGTCTTATTTTTAAGTTTGATACCAATCCACATATTTTGACATGCATGGAAACTTATTCATCAATCATCATCAACTTACTAGTGCGTGTAACAAACATTTTTAGAATGTTAAACTTACGATTCAAATAATTTAAGATCAAATCTTTTAAGTTGTGACGTATTTATTTTAGAAAATTTAAAAATTATTGAAGATACTAAACCTATTATCTTTACTAATATTTATTACGAGAACACCTATTGGTGTTAAAGGCAATGTTTTGCTACTTGTCATTGCACCTCTAAGTGCATTGATTATACGCCGTTGCACCAACAACTATTTTAAAAAAACTACTTGCTATGTTTAGTGCGTCTAACCGTCTACTTTTGTCGGCTCTAATCAAGGTTCCTATATTATTCTTAAATATGTTTAAATATGTGTTAGACAAATTGACATAGAGTAATCTCTACTATGATCTATTAGTAAAATAACCTCAAATGCCTTTTTTTCGTTACATCAGTCTCAACTTTTCAGTATATTGTTTAGAATAGTCCCACGTTATAAACATTTAACGCAATAACACCGTTAATGTTTTATCGAATTTCAAACTGACTGATATTTTATTCCTTTTGATTGGGAGGAGGATACGAGACAGTTGATGTAAAACTTACCTCAAACTGTGGCTCCAATCGACAAAATAATGCTTCTGAAAGTCCTAAAACGATAAAACTTACACCGTTGACGCGTTCTTTCGTTGGGCACCAATTCGAGGTAAGTTTGACATCAATTAACTCGTATCCTCCTCCTGATCAAAAGCTCTAAAACATTAGTTTGAAATACCAACAAAGTTAACGCCATTAAGCGTTTTTTAACGTGTGACAATTCACAAAATAGTAAAAAGTTGGGTCCACTGTCGGAAAAAACACAGGTGAGATTATACGTACCGAAATCACCTGTAAGCAATCAAAATAAGCATCTAAAAGGAAGAACCTCAAGCAAAAAGCAGAAACCAAGTCATCTTACAAACAAAAAATACGTTTAAACGTTTTTCTAAACGAAATTTTAAGTACTATCTGTTAGCTACTACTCTTTAAAAAACTTCAAACCAAAGCATTAATCAATAGTATTTAAATATTATTCTAATTTCTTAATTATATGAGATATTATCTTTGGTGTAACTATATCTAAATAAGATATAGAGCTGATCGATGTATATATATGCAAACAATTTACATAAATAGTACATGGAAAAATAAGATATTACAAGATTACACATAATATAAATTAATATCGACTAAGTAGTCTTAATATATATAACTATTGACATAATATTTGGTAACTTTATAAACCTTCTTATCGTTTTATTTACGTTAGGAACGTCTCAAAAGACTTATAAATTTATTTATGGGGCCCTAAATGAACTAAAAAGTTAAAGTGCTCCTTTTCTAAATCTTGAAAACAATAACTAAAAAATTACTAGTGCCGCTAAAAAAAAAAGAAAATTACTAGCTAGCACAATCACATTTAGTTCTGTTAAAATTTGATTTGTTTTATGTAATCAATGGAGTCGTGCCTATTTTAGTACATAGGGAGCTTGAACTACTCGCACGTGATGGTCGCGTAAGAGGATGACGTGGTCCAAGACTTTTGTAAACATTGATACAACTTCACATGTGACGGTCACGTAAGACGATGACGTGGTCCAAGATCGACTATTATCACATTTTTTACCTTCTATTTATAATAATATTTAGGTAATTTATAATTAAGCCGATTAAATTTCAGAGTAAAAAGATTTATTTCAGTCATTAATTAATACTTTTTCTAAACTTAAGTATACCGAGTACGTACTCCTTTTACCTTTAAACGTACATAATCAGTCATCTTAATTTGATGATTACATTGTAAACGTAAATAAGTCGAATACGTTGTGATTAAATTAATTTGTTAATGTCAACCATAATAGTCATGTCATTTCCTTCACCTTAAAGAAAATGTTCTAGTCCATATCACAATACGTCATGTACGTCTATGAGTCTATCCCTAATTATAACACGTAACATACTAGGTACGTCATTCTACATGGTGAGGTGGCTGTAACACCTTCTATTAGGGGCATGCATGATTGATTTAGTTTCGTCTTAACATAAAACTGATACATCAGTTTTAGGTTTTTCAACTTACAATTTAATTTTTTTCTAATTTAATTTGGTTCGGTTTAGTCAGTAATACATTTTTCTTTAATTTTTAGTTTTTCCGATTAAATTGTACGTACTCGGTATTAGTTATTCTGATAACGATTCTATTATTTAAAATTTATTCAACTACTCCACATATGATGTTGAAGTATAAAACAACACCTCGTAAAATCCTTTCAATGTAAGAAAACTCATAAATCATTTAAAACTCATTTTACTAAAACTCATTTTACTATTTTAGGAAATACTTAACCTTGTATACAAATGAGAAAAAGCAAACAAATGTCGAACGTCATATACTTCTATTTATAGCATCATCCTAAATATAGCATATATACAATTAATACCGCAGCCAAACACACATGCAACATGCATCATAATCTTAATTCTTACGTACGTACGATGCTATACTACATTGATATCTTGTTTCCTCCGAATCGATTTCAAACTGTCTGTTTGTTAGGTAACATGATCCGTAATCTCTCTCAATATTATCCTCGATTAATTAAACCAGTTTTGAGAGTCTATATAAACTCATAAAATGTTCACTTATAACCATCACCCACCAACAATGAACACCCTCCTTCAGCTTCAATGCTCAACTCCTGCTGAAAACATGTTGAAAACGATCGTATCTCCGATCACGGAGAAGAAGAAGGGGTGGTGTTCATGTGGCTGCACCGAGTGTGATGATCCGACGGTTCCACATGACTACTTTGAAGCTGTTCTTGATTACATTAATGATATGCTTATGGGTGAGGAGGATGACTTGTTGAACAAGTCATCTATGTATCATGATTGTTCTGCTCTTCAAGCAACTGAGAAGTCATTTTATGATGTTCTTGCTCAAAAACAACCAACTCTCCCTTCTGTGGTTAAACCAGTTGTGGTTTCCTTGAAGGGAAAGAAAAACTGGCAACCGCCTGAATGTGGCGGTTACCAGGAAGAAAAAAGTAAGAAACAGTTAGCAATTGGTTCTTGTGAGGAAGAACTGTTGCAAACTGAGATCGTGACCATGATCGACAATCTCTTGCTTTGTCCTGGATCGAAAGAAGTTGGTTTGCATGATGAGCTCGCGTGCTGTCCGTTTGACAAGCCCGCAAGCTCATTTGTTGTAGAAAAACAAAGAAGAAAGAGGACGAATCCCGGTAAGGAGATTGTAGATTTGAAGAGCCTACTCACTCAATGTGCACAAGCTGTTTCATCAAACAACAAACTTGGGGTTGAAACGCTTCTAAAAAAGATTAGAAGCCATTCTTCACCTTATGGAGATTCGGACGAGAGGTTGGCGCATTATTTTGCTAATGCACTCGAGGCCCGTTTCACGGGGGCTGGGAATGATCTATACACAAATCTAGCTTCAAGCAAGATCAATGCTGCTGATATTGTTAAAGCTTATCAGGTTTATGTGTCTACATGTCCTTTCAAGAAAATGTCAAACATTTATGCCAATAAGATGATAGGAAACCTAGTTAGAGGTTCACCAAAGCTTCACATAATAGATTTTGGTATCTTGTATGGTTTCCAATGGCCATGTCTAATCCAGGGTTTATCAGCCAGGCCCGGTGGTCCTCCTAGCGTGAGAATCACTGGGATTGACTTTCCTCAGCCGGGTTTTCGTCCGGCTGAGAGAGTGGAAGAGACTGGTCTTCGACTAGCTGATTACTGCAAAAGGTTCAATGTGCCATTCGAGTACCACGCTATCGCAAAGCAGTGGGATAGTGTAACACTTGAGGATCTCGTAATCAAGGATGACGAGATCCTGGTCGTTAATTGTTTGTATCGACTTAGGAACGTGTTTGATGAAAGTGTGCTTGGAGCCATAGACTGTCCACGTGAGTCAGTTTTAAAGCTGATAAAGTCTATCAAGCCAGATTTGTTCATCCATGGAGTCGTGAATGGGAACTACAATGCCCCGTTCTTCTTGACACGATTTCGTGAGGCTTACTTCAACTTTTCGGTGTTATTTGACATGTTTGAGGCGGCATTGCATCGGGAAGACGAAGAGAGGTTGTTGTTTGAGAAGGAGGTCATCGGTCGAGAAGTGATCAATGTGATAGCTTGTGAAGGAACACGAAGGATCGAGAGGCCCGAAACATATAAACAATGGCAGGTGAGGAACGAGAGGGCGGGGTTCAAGGCGGTGCCAATGAACCGGGACATAATGAAGGAGGTTAAAGCTAAGGTGAAAATAGGGTTCCACAAGGACTTCATGGTGGATGATGATGGAGATTGGATGGTGCAAGGGTGGAAGGGGAGGGTGATCTATGCTATTTCCTCATGGAAGATTGCATAGTTCTTTGGTGGGATGCATGTGATATCTAGTTTGAATCTAATCTTATGTTTTGGTATTGATAATATCATAATAGTAATAAGTTTGTTGTTTAATAATAAAGTCTTGTTTTTCAAGGATCATGACTTATCTAAAGAATCTATATTAAAAGAAACATTGTTATTCGAGTTGTTTAGAGATCATTAAATTGACTCAACCGTGTGTAGGTACTCTAATTTATTAAAAGGAAGCGTTGTTAATGCGTGCAAATATATATATAAATTAACTACCTAAAAACACCTAGTTTTAATATTTATAAAACCAAGACAAACCGACTAACTTACACACAACCGGCAGTGGACCGGTCGAATGTAATATAGTTTAAGTAAGTCCGGGTGTCGACCCACAGACTCTATATATTACGTTTAATTAACTAAATTAAGACTCTCTAACTAGACACGACTTAAATTAAAAGATTATTTGAAAAGGGGGGTTTATTACTAAAATTAGAAACTTACTAAAAATGAAAAGTTACTAAAAATAGAACTGACACGAAAGACGAACTGAAATCAGATGAGAAGAGATAAACCACCTAGACCCGACTCCCTAGTTGCTTAAGTTATTAGTTAGTTGGAAAATATTTTGACATTGGACTGGGATCGTAAAATGTTCACTTGACCCAAACCCCGACAAGACCCTCGACCCTTTTCGAGAAGAAACCTATGGGTTTTGTATCAAGTTATGAAGCGAACCAGTTTATGAATTAGACTCCCTCACAGTTGTCTAATGATTATGACTTAGTACCTATGTCGATTATTAATCTCACAATTAAATAATCTAAGGTAGTTACTTTGATTCAATTGATATTAGTAGACACCGTAGTTAAACCAAAGCTAAACCAATTCTTCACAGAAACAAGCCTAGCAATTCAACCCACTTAGACCTACCAATTAAACTATCACCTCACGGATATTAGTTTAGCTACACGTTTTTATCAACCCAATTCAATTTATCATTCCTATGGTTTTAGTGCACCTAAACCATAAACTAGTCACTAACACAAAGTCCATGACCTAACTCGAACCTATTATTTGAAAGACATTCAATAAGATTCAAGTGGAAACAAATAAATATCATCGAATCAAACCAAACACATATTCATGCATCAATGAATCAAAAGTGAACGTTTACTAAATCATAAAAACCAAAGTCAAACCATAATCCAAACAAACATTCAAACGAAACGCAACTAGTTCATCATTAGCCTAGGCGGTCTAACGAGCCTAGCCAACAACCATAATCACAAAAATAAACGCAAGTTCAAGGTATGTAAACATAGCAAAAAGAAAGAAAAGAAAAGGAATTGAAAAACCCGGAATCGTTAGATGACGATCCTTAATCCCGTGCTTTCGTTTTATTTTCTCGGCTTCACTTTTTTTCTTTTTTCTTTCCTGCTGCGCCACCCTTCTCTGCCGTCACAATTCCTCCTCCCTCTTTCGGTCGATATCCCCTTCCCCTTTTAAAGTAATACTTTTAGGTTTCATGAGATAATCTTATGGACGGCCCACAACCGTTTTACTTTAATTTCTTCCTCTTAGCCCTTTAGCCAACATTGTTTCTTTTCTTTTTATTCTTGCACACGTGGACTCTTGAGACTTTTATTTTAATTTGTGGACTTCCATATTTGTATCCACGTGAACCTACACAAATAATGAATTCATATTAAACCAAACTTTTTTTAACTCATTGAATGAACCATAACAATTAAATGCATTTAGTAATTTACATATACAATAGTTACACTAACTAAATTTGTTTTCTTATAAACCCGTAACTAATAAATACGAATCAGTTACGAGTAAATTTAAACAAAAGTGACCCAAAAAAATATAGGATATAGTTATATAAAGTATGTATATTTTAGACACTATCAAACATCCCCACACTTAACCTTTTTTGTCCCTGAAAAAGCATGCACATAGAATCATAACTAATTAAAGCTTCAATATTTCGTTACAATTTTCAAACAAGAACTGAACTTAGATAAACAGTGGTGCGTTTGATTTAAACACCCTAACACTAGCCAATTAAGTTTTCCCTTCATGTTTAATTTAAATTTAACTAAATCATTTATCTATGAGGTCTCACACAGAGGAAAAATAAGTTAGCCCGATTATTGTTGCTTGACGAGGCACCGGATAAACCACAAAGGTTTTCCTACCAAAATAACCTAAAGAACTTAACTAAGCTAAGAACTAGTGCCATATTAGGGTGGATTTTGATGGATGAATTTTGTGGGTATA
This sequence comes from Tagetes erecta, assembly GCA_030867185.1. NCBI lineage: Eukaryota > Viridiplantae > Streptophyta > Magnoliopsida > Asterales > Asteraceae > Tagetes > Tagetes erecta. The sequence continues at coordinate 14,582,215 of CM061494.1, forward strand.
GACTGTTTATTCTTTTTTTTCCATAAAACAAGATCACCTCACCCAGGGGTGTCGTATCCAAGTCGCTATCCCGGAGGTAGAGCACATGAGGTCTTGGATCACTTGCCTTATATTTTCTTTTTTTTTTCTTTTTTTTTTCATTTGAATTGGCTCTTTGAGCTCTTTTATTTAGCAGCTACTTTGAGCGCTTTTCAGTACTATACCCGGTGGACATTTTATTTGCGGATGCGCCACTTCTTTCACAAGAAGTGTGTTATAATCCTAAAATGGCACTACCCCTTAACCTATTTAAGTTCTAAAGCCTACAATGGTGCCTAATTGTTATTTAGTTAAGGCCTTCCTATTCCTCCTAAGATGAACACCCACGAGATTCACGACAATTATCTTTCTATTAGTACACTTAGGGAAACTATCTCAGCTAATTGGGTTACCAAAAGTTTATCCAAATTCATCTTTGTTTCAAAAACCACAACTCATTTGAAAACCAAAATCAGTTTACTATCATTTTCTATTTAAAGTGCACAACTTAAACAAAGACATTTTTGCAATTTTTTTCAATTTTTTTTTGGATTTTTAAGACACTATATGACTCAAAACAGACAAGCAAGATTCAGAAATGACTATTTCCCATCCCCACACTTAAGTTCTACATTGTCCTCAATGTAGAGATAGAAAACATCTAAAAAAAATAAAAACAAAAATGCAAAAATAAAAGATAGAAAGGTGAATTGGAAAAGACTTAGCTGGTAATATGCAGAACGCGTATGCTCCAAGTCTTCATTCCAACTGCAGCTTCGATCGTATAGCATTTCGGTCGCGATCGAGCTTCACCGACACTCTCGAGATTCATCTTCGTCTTCACAAATACAAACTCACCCGAATGGAGATTGAGTACGGGTGAGAATGATTTAAACCTGCAAAAACAAACACAAAATACCCGAGCGTAACACTGACTCGACAAAAATAAAATAAAATAAATAAAATGAAATAAAATAAAAACTGACTCGATAGAAGAAAATTAAACTAACTCTACAAACTAATAAACCAATGAGAAACCTCCCCACACTTGAACTTAATCAGGAGGTTTCTCTTTGATCTGGACCCTATCTAACCCGTTCAATTCCACTCGGTCCACAAAAACGTTTAGAAAGTTAGAAGCGGAATTGAAAATAATTTTTAAAATATAGTTAAAAGCTTCAAATGGGTCAGACCACCAAAAATTGTACTTACCTGGCATGAACCGAATGCGCTGCATGTATCGTGAAGACTGGTCGTTCTTAAACTTCAGCGGCTTCTTCCTCCCTATGGACCATCTTCTAACCTCATTCTCAGGCTCATTCAGCTCTTGACTCATCCCCACACTTGGCGTTTGATTGTATACTAAACCTTCGAGAATCTTCAAATCGCCAAGTGTGTTAAACTCTCTATCATCATAAAAAGGCAGGTCCACCAGTTCAGCAGCAAACTCATCCTCCCAAGATGGAACTGGTACCTCCTTCATATCTTCCTCCTGTACCCCCTGCATCTCATCAAACTCACAAAACAATTGTGAAATATCAAAAGAATCCGAAGATTCAAATGTATCACATGGAGAGTCAAATAGTTCAGGAATATCATAACAAGTCGAAATTTGGTCAGAGCACTTACCTGTTTCGGAAAGATCATCTTCATCATCCAATTTTGTATCGGCATACTCCACTGTCTGTTTCTCATCATCAGTGAAGCTATCCGGTTCTTGATCGGCCTCGCATGTTGTCATCCTTAGATTAGCGAGTTCATCCGTAAGCCTCCCATTTTCTGATAAATAATGAAGTTTCTTCCCTGAACTTAGTAAGTGCCATCTCGTGTTCATGACCTCCTGCACCTTCATTAGTTCTTCTTTCATGCTCGCGCACTTGTTCGTTTCCACTTTCTCTTCCTGACAGACTGGAGGTGGGACTGACGCGTCCATTTTCATCTCCGGCTGTACTTGGAATTCCTGCAAAACCTCATCCTCACAAGACAAGTGTAAAATATCTTGTGGTTCAGAAATAATATTACAAGATTCAAAAGAGAATGCAGAAAATGAGTTATCATTACCTGATTTTTGCTGCAGCTGCTCATGTTGAAACTCCTCTTCTTCATTTGACCTCCTCATGATCTCCTTTAGAGCCTTATTAGTATCTTCCATCATCAACTGGCTCTGCAAGAAGCTATCATACCCTACTAACGTTCTTTGAGTAGTTACTTTATTAGCAACTAACTGGGTCACCAACTCTTCTATCCTACTTAAAGCACCATCACTACCCCTAGTAGAGTTGTTATCAAAAAATTGACCACTATGATCAGACTTTGGAAAAAATGGGTCAATTGGATCCACCTGTGATGAATATGACTGCACATGCCCAAAAGAGTTAGCAAAATGAGGTGGTGCCGAGGACCTCGTATATTGTGGACATAGACAAGTAAAGTGAGGTCCTCCGCAAATTTCACACATATTTAAATAACAAGAAAGACTCGATGGGGAGGAAAAAACAGAGCAAAATAAAACTAATCCTACGACTCAAATAAAACAAATAAGACAAAGCACGTATGTAGCAGTTAAGACTCAACAAAGTTAATTAACGCAATTACCAAGAGTCCCCGGCAACGGCGCCAAAAACTTAATGCGTGCAAATATATATAAATTAACTACCTAAAAACACCTAGTTTTAATATTTATAAAACCAAGACAAACCGACTAACTTACACACAACCGGCAGTGGACCGGTCGAATGTAATATAGTTTAAGTAAGTCCGGGTGTCGACCCACAGACTCTATATATTACGTTTAATTAACTAAATTAAGACTCTCTAACTAGACACGACTTAAATTAAAAGATTATTTGAAAAGGGGGGTTTATTACTAAAATTAGAAACTTACTAAAAATGAAAAGTTACTAAAAATAGAACTGACACGAAAGACGAACTGAAATCAGATGAGAAGAGATAAACCACCTAGACCCGACTCCCTAGTTGCTTAAGTTATTAGTTAGTTGGAAAATATTTTGACATTGGACTGGGATCGTAAAATGTTCACTTGACCCAAACCCCGACAAGACCCTCGACCCTTTTCGAGAAGAAACCTATGGGTTTTGTATCAAGTTATGAAGCGAACCAGTTTATGAATTAGACTCCCTCACAGTTGTCTAATGATTATGACTTAGTACCTATGTCGATTATTAATCTCACAATTAAATAATCTAAGGTAGTTACTTTGATTCAATTGATATTAGTAGACACCGTAGTTAAACCAAAGCTAAACCAATTCTTCACAGAAACAAGCCTAGCAATTCAACCCACTTAGACCTACCAATTAAACTATCACCTCACGGATATTAGTTTAGCTACACGTTTTTATCAACCCAATTCAATTTATCATTCCTATGGTTTTAGTGCACCTAAACCATAAACTAGTCACTAACACAAAGTCCATGACCTAACTCGAACCTATTATTTGAAAGACATTCAATAAGATTCAAGTGGAAACAAATAAATATCATCGAATCAAACCAAACACATATTCATGCATCAATGAATCAAAAGTGAACGTTTACTAAATCATAAAAACCAAAGTCAAACCATAATCCAAACAAACATTCAAACGAAACGCAACTAGTTCATCATTAGCCTAGGCGGTCTAACGAGCCTAGCCAACAACCATAATCACAAAAATAAACGCAAGTTCAAGGTATGTAAACATAGCAAAAAGAAAGAAAAGAAAAGGAATTGAAAAACCCGGAATCGTTAGATGACGATCCTTAATCCCGTGCTTTCGTTTTATTTTCTCGGCTTCACTTTTTTTCTTTTTTCTTTCCTGCTGCGCCACCCTTCTCTGCCGTCACAATTCCTCCTCCCTCTTTCGGTCGATATCCCCTTCCCCTTTTAAAGTAATACTTTTAGGTTTCATGAGATAATCTTATGGACGGCCCACAACCGTTTTACTTTAATTTCTTCCTCTTAGCCCTTTAGCCAACATTGTTTCTTTTCTTTTTATTCTTGCACACGTGGACTCTTGAGACTTTTATTTTAATTTGTGGACTTCCATATTTGTATCCACGTGAACCTACACAAATAATGAATTCATATTAAACCAAACTTTTTTTAACTCATTGAATGAACCATAACAATTAAATGCATTTAGTAATTTACATATACAATAGTTACACTAACTAAATTTGTTTTCTTATAAACCCGTAACTAATAAATACGAATCAGTTACGAGTAAATTTAAACAAAAGTGACCCAAAAAAATATAGGATATAGTTATATAAAGTATGTATATTTTAGACACTATCAAACATCCCCACACTTAACCTTTTTTGTCCCTGAAAAAGCATGCACATAGAATCATAACTAATTAAAGCTTCAATATTTCGTTACAATTTTCAAACAAGAACTGAACTTAGATAAACAGTGGTGCGTTTGATTTAAACACCCTAACACTAGCCAATTAAGTTTTCCCTTCATGTTTAATTTAAATTTAACTAAATCATTTATCTATGAGGTCTCACACAGAGGAAAAATAAGTTAGCCCGATTATTGTTGCTTGACGAGGCACCGGATAAACCACAAAGGTTTTCCTACCAAAATAACCTAAAGAACTTAACTAAGCTAAGAACTAGTGCCATATTAGGGTGGATTTTGATGGATGAATTTTGTGGGTATAGACTGTTTATTCTTTTTTTTCCATAAAACAAGATCACCTCACCCAGGGGTGTCGTATCCAAGTCGCTATCCCGGAGGTAGAGCACATGAGGTCTTGGATCACTTGCCTTATATTTTCTTTTTTTTTCTTTTTTTTTTCATTTGAATTGGCTCTTTGAGCTCTTTTATTTAGCAGCTACTTTGAGCGCTTTTCAGTACTATACCCGGTGGACATTTTATTTGCGGATGCGCCACTTCTTTCACAAGAAGTGTGTTACATTTCTATCATTGTTTTGTAAGTTAAAAACATTTTTGGTTGAAAAAATGAAGAATTTAGCAATTTCTTTTTCTTCTCGCAATATTTGCTCTTCTCAAATGAACTCTCCCCTATATATATATATATATATATATATATATATATATATACTCAAATGAGAACACCTCTTAACTTGAGTACAAAAAGTACAATTTTAACAAATCATATATGGAGTCAAACTGTTGAATTTTTTGTAATATAAATTGACCAAAATGCTTATAATTCAACTAATTTTAACATCTATTTAAAAAAAATATGATTCGTTATGTCGTTTGTTAGAATGCATATATGCACCCACAATATGTGTTTGTGTACAAGTAATTTAGGTGCATATATGCATTTTAACAAACGACTTCACAAATCATATATTTTTTAAATAGATGTTAAAATTAGGTTAATTATAAGCATTTTTTGATCAATTTATATTATAATAAATACAACAGTTAAAGCGGTTCCTAAGTTGTTCTCAAGTTAAAAGTGTTCTCATTTGAATGGATCCCTATATATATATATATATATATATATATATATATATATATATATATATACATATACATGAGGTTGACACATGCATGAACTTATATTAAGAAAACAAAACATCATATTATGAAAACTTAGGACCCGTTTTATGGCATCAAACTCATGGCATGAACCAATCAACCAAAAGCCAACGTCCATATAGTCTTTCTTCTTCCTCTTCAACACATAATGTTTGGAATAAATTTTGTTGGTTCACATATGTGAAGGTCGAAACTTGGAACTTAAGTTAAGGTTATTTTATTTTTTTATTTGTTTTCTAGATACTAAGAATCTATGAGCTATTTAAAAGTTGATTTGGTTTCATGATTCAAGTCTGAGTAGCCGGGTCTTCTCTTATGAAGCGTCATAATCTGATGAATTCTGAGTGAGTAAAATTTTGGGCATATATATACATATATATAAAGTGGGGTTCACCTACAAAGTATTGAGAGTCTAAGAATTCTAAAAAAGATCTTTTAGACACAATATAAAAAAAATTATAAAAAAATCTAAATTGAATTTAAAAAAAAGTGGCTTAGAGACCTTGTTTCCCTCTTCGTCCTCCTCAAAAAAATTAATCGGAAAGTAAAAAAAATAAAAAAATTATCGTTTTCATTGTGTCTAATTTATCTTCATTGTGTCATAAATTTATAAAAGAAACAATGAAAAAAAACCAGACACAATGAAAAACGTTAATTTTTTATTTTTGTTTATTTTTCGTTTAATTGTTTTTGATAGAGGAAAACAAGGGGAACAAGGTCTCCGAGCTACTTTTTTTAAATTCAATTTAATTTTTTTTAATAAATTTTTTAACCCGTCATTGTGTCTTTTTTACTTGCATTGTGTCTAAAAGATTCATTTTAGCATTCTGAGTTTCCCAACCCTTTGTATTCACTATATGTAGTATTGTATACTACATACATATAGTATCATAATACTACATATATGTAGCATTGATGCATTGTTATCTTATAGTTTGAATTTCAAGTTTATTTTATTTTGTTATGATATTTATCGTTAGTTTTTTAGTTTATTATTAGCTTTATGTTTAGACATAGTGTAAGTATTGGTTTTGTTTTTCATTTGTAATAAGTTTTTTAATATAAAATATTACGAACTTTGTTATTGGTCATTTAATATCGTATATACACTTTAAATAATTATTAGACTCTTGAACCATTTGGCCGCTTCAAAAAATGCATCAAGTACAATGATAAAAAACCAAAACGTGATTTTATAATTTTTTAATATAAATAATGTATGAAAAAGTTATTAGCGTTTAAAGAAAAATATAATCAAATACAATATCGTAATACTACATATATCCCGTATGAAAATAAAAAAATGAGAAAAAAATATTTTTTATAACGTTATTTATACTTAAATGAAAGATAAAGAAATTCTTGATATAATGGTGCAATTTTTAAAAAATAGTATTAATGTATACAAAAGATAGAAATATTTAAAGATTTATATATTTAAAGTTTCAAATTTACCATTCTTCTTTAAAATTCCATCATTTGTCTTTTTGATAGTTCTATAATTCTTAACTTAAAATGAGTTCTCTTATATATATATACATATATATATATATATGGAGGTTCATGCGAGAAGAGTAAATATTGCGAGAAGGGTATTTTTGTCATTTTACAAAAAGTTAACGGGCAAAGTTAACAGAGTTAGTGTTTTGGGTTCAAATGGAGACAAAGTCAAAAAGTTAGGGTGCGAATTATAATTTTGAAAACGCAGGGACGAAAATCGCTACAAATGACAAAACACAAGGATGCAAACAACAATTTACTCTTTTTTTAATAAAAAAACTTTTTTAACATGTAGATTAATGATTAAATTGCAATATTTATTCATCAAATTTGATATTCAAAAAATAAAATTTGGTAAATTTCGTTTATTTGTTAAACTTACACATGTTGAAGTAATATGTAGGTTATGTTACTTACACATAACTTACACATGTATAGGTAAACGTAAACCGCTAAAAATACATACGAAAAAAAATTAATGCTTTTTTTTTTAGTTTATAACTTACTCATTTGTGTGTAGAAAAGTGATTTTTAAAAAAAAAATCAACAATTACCAAGTTTTTTTAGTGATTTAGATTTCTTTTTTTTTTCTTGCAATATATGAGTCTTCTCAAATGAACTTAATCATATATATATTCACCAGGGAGAGTTATCTTACAAAGGATTTTAATCTAAGAAGGCTAGGTACCGTTTGGCAATCATTAAGTGCTGAATGGTTAAGAGTTCTGAACCATTAATAGGCTCTATTAATGAGAGGGATATTGAGGTAAAACTTCAGGTGATGATAAGTTTGGTATATGCTCCATTCAGTTCCATTCAGCATTTTTCAATCTCTTAACCATTCAGCACTTAACTGAACCATTCAGATGCTCTTTTTTTTATGAAACAAACGCTCTGAATATTGAAACTGAATGATTAAGCATTAAAATGAACCATTAAGAGGTGAAACAAACAACCCCAAGAATGATATATAACATTTAGATTTCTTTTTAATGGTTGAGATCAATTTGCAGGAAAAGAATTTGGTGGAAGGGTACATTAGTCATAGCTACTTTTGTTGACTTTTTCTCTTCACATGCAAGACACATGTTAATTCCCCCATTTTTTTTAAAACGTTCATAACTTTTGGATACGATATTATTTTTTAAATTACACCAAAAAACAAGTGTTTTGTTATTTTTAAAACGCGTATAATATTGATAAATAAAAAGGAATTTTTTCAGCATTTGTCAAGTCCTTGTGTAATATCATGTGATTGTGTTATATTATAGAGTAAACTACAAATTACGTCCTTTATGTTTCAGGTTACTTGCAAGTAGGGCCCTTTAGCTAAAATATATACAAATAATGTTCTTATTTTCATGGTTTTTTACCATTCTCGTCCTTTAGACTAACTAACGTTAGAAAACTCAGTTAAAAAACATGTGCTTCTCACATGAGGGCAATTATGTCATTTTACCCATCTATTTAATAGTAATAATAATATTAACTCACTCATCTTTCCCTCACTTATCAACACACTCATCTCTTCCCTTCAACAACATTCAATCACTAGTCCACCGTCGCCATCACCGGTTCACCGTCGTCTGCCTCCCTCTCAACCAATTTTTATCGCCACCATCCTCCCTTACTATCGCCTTAACGATTGAACCAGCTTCCATCATCACCGCTTGAACCAATTTCCATCACGACCACCCATCGATTCCATCTATGATCTGAACAAGAACAAGATTCAGTCTTTTATAATCTTTAAAACGTTTGAAGATGATGGCAACGGCAACAACGAAGGTTGCAGTAAGTTAAGAAGCAGTAGCGTCGGCGTCAGAGATTACTTCACACCATACCCAGATCTAGTTCTTGAAATCGTTTTGTATGCTCAGATCTAAATGAATGGGGGCTCAGGTTCTTTTGTGTTTTTTTGTATGCAGAGCAATGGGAACTTGATAGTGAAGGTTGCACCATTACTGAGCTATTCGAGTGTTTACCCATGATTGAACATTTGACTACTTGGAGTATAATCCTTGGGTTAGTTTTTATTGACAATTCACATTAATTATTGTATTGTTAATTTTTGTTTTGGCCTGTTTATGAAGACTGAAGTGGCTTGTTCTAAACTCACTTTCAAAAGAGATTCCAGTTGCAATCCACCTCAAATACTTCTGTTTCAAGGAAATGTGTTTTTATTGCGACTAAGGGTTGACTTTTATTACTGTTATTCTCAAATGTTCTCCAAACTTGGAGAAAATTAAGATAGGTACATTTATTTTGTGTCGATTTGTTTTAATTCTCATGTAAAAATATACTGCCAAAAATAATGACAACCCTTTGATAATCTTCTATGTTTGGAAGAAGGTGAGTATAGTGAGTGGACATGACAAGGTTCAAGAGTTTGAGGTTACTTGATTGGGAAATGAAGAAGACTTTTAAATCACTCAAGTTTCCCAAGTATTAAGGTTAAACTTCGCTGATGACAATCTAGGGTTCTCTCTCTGCAATACTTCGATCATCGCTTCATCTTCTCCGATCAATCTTCTCAGGCCATGGTAAAACATTTCTTCTTCTCTTTTACTTAAGTTGACTTGATGTTACTTGATTCATAGCCATGTTTTCATTAATTTTTGTTTATTGAATGCTAAATTCGAATCTATGATTCTTTTGATTTGTGTTTGTATGTGAATGTAATGAATTGTTTTTGGGTTATGGTTTTTCTTTACAGAATTAAGAATATATATATATATATACATACATAAGTTACAAGATAGTCCTTTATTATTTAAAAGACTATAATGCCCTCACATGAGCAATACATGATCTGATTTAACTGAGTTTTCTAATGTCAGTTAGTCTAAAGGACGATAATGGTATAAAACTCGTAAAATAAGAACGTTATTTGTAGATTAGTTTGCTAAAGGACCCAACTTTTAACAACCATATAACATAAATGACGAAATTTGTAGTTTACCATATATTATAACTAGTGAAATATCACTTTTATCGGTTCATTCTTAAGTCATTATGTAATATCATCTCAATGTAAATATTTGTTGTGTCATCTTATGTGTTTGTAATTATCATTGTGTCATAAATTGTTAATATGTGTTTGAGAAATGTTCAAAGACAAAGTCATTATTGTTACAAAGTGTGAGAATGACACAATGGTAAACAAGGACACAATGGCACTTTTAAAAAAATTATAACTCACAATATAAATCAAATTTCAAAAAAGTGGTTCGGAGACCTTGTTCCCATGTAATCCTCTTTCAAAATAAATAAACGAAAAATTTTAAAAATTACCGTTTTTTATTCTTTTTACATTAAACACAATTAAAAAAGACACAATGAGAAATTTTTTTTATGTTTTGTTTATTAATTTATGAAGGAGGATGACGTGAGAGCAAGGTATTCGAAATACTTTTTGTGTAATTGTACTACTTTCACTAGTTTTTATATATCAATATTATACGTGTTGTACCAAAAGTTATGAATGTTTTAAAAAAGTAGGGGAATTGACATGTGCCTTGCATGTGGAGACAAAAAGTAAACGGAAGTGACTATCACTAAACTACTCATCCACCAAATTATTTTATTACAAATTGATCTCAACCATTAAAAATATATCTAAAGGTTATAAAGCATTCTTACCGTTCAATGGGGAACCACTTTTTTATCGGGGAACTAAGGAACCTTCCTGAATCACAAGTTTTGGAGGAAAAGGACAAAAAAACAAAAAAAAACACGCGCTATGTAGCTTGCGCATAGCGCAAGTTTCGAATCGCTAACCTTGTGGTTCAAACACGCACAACTGCACATCAATAACAAGTTGTGCTACTTCATTTTTTGTTAAACACTGGAAGACTAAATATATAACAGCTAATTCCCTGAATCTTTTTACCTTTTAATTTTTTTTTGTTTTTATTTTTGAGATTTAGTTTTTTGTTTTATTTTTACGATTTAGTTTTTTTTGGTTTAACGTTTTTTGGTGGGGGGATGGGGGTTTTAGCGTTTTTTGGTGGAGTTTATAGGTTTTCAGAAAGATTTTTATGATGGGAGGATTGGGGTGAGGTGGGGGGCTTATGTTTTTGGGTGGGGTAGGGGTGGGTGGGGGTGAGGTGGTTAGTTTAAAGGGTTAACATCGGCTCAATATAAGTTTTACATTAATATACTCGTGTCGTCCTCCCGATCAAAAGCCCTAAAACATCGGCCAGAAATTAAAAAAAAATATTAACTGCATTAAGTTAACTTTAAGGTTGATCTTTACGATTTAGTTTTCTTACGATTTAGTTATTTTTACGATTTAGTTTTTTTTTGGTTTAACGTTTTTTGGTGGGGGGATGGGGGTTTTAGCGTTTTTGGGTGGAGTTTATAGGTTTTCAGAAAGATTTTTATGATGGGGAGATTGGGGTGAGGTGGGGGGTTATGTTTTTGGGTGGGGTAGGGGTGGGTGGGGGTGAGGTGGTTAGTTTAAAGGGTTAACATTGGCTCAATGTAAGTTTTACATTAATATACTCGTGTCGTCCTCCAGATCAAAAGCCCTAAAACATTAGTCAGAAATTAAAAAAAAATATTAACGGCATTAAGTTAACTTTAAGGATGATCTTTGCAGGAAAATAAGTTACAAGTTTGGATTGCCACAGAGATTTTTTTAAGTTGGGTTTAATATCGGCCAATATACAAAATTTCGGATTGTTAATATCCAATAACCCTTTAAAAAATAAGACAAAACTGCACTTTTGGTCCTTTATGTTTATACAAACATGCACTTTCAGTCATTTAAGTATAAAAGTCATAATTAACATCATTTGTCTTTAAATTTATCGTAGTGTTGGTTCTTTTACACTAACGGTGTTATATATTTCAGTTAACTCTATGACAATTTAGTCTTGAAAAAATTTTACCCCTAAGTGACCGTTTAAGTGACTTTATTTGAATTTAAAGGACTATTTCTGTAGTTTGAATATCTTTTAATTAAAAGCTTAGTTTATTTATGTATTTTTAAAAATTTTATACTTATTATCATTTAATTAAATGCAGACAATTTTTATATATATTTTTTTGTAATGTATTTATTATAAATTATGATATATTAAACATTACTTAAAAAAGTTATACTAAAATGTACATTTAATATATGAAGTTAATATATACTTTTAATATACTAAAAATATTATACTAAAATGAACATTTATCAAACGCATATATTTAAACTTTAGTATAAAAAAATTAACGAAACTATATTTTAATTACTTTCAAATTTGTACTAAAATGTACAAAAAAATATACACATTTTTTTTAAAGATTGTACACTTAATAAAGTAAAGAATATATAAAGACATGGTACTAAAAGGCGTCACATCTTTATTTAGTGTATAATATAAAACATTTATGTAAGTATACATATTGTTGTACATTTTTAGTATAAATTTTTAAAACAATGTGAAGTTAACGAATACATTTTTGTAATTTAATTTTATGTTTTATTACATATTTATTATGATACGAATGCAATATTGTAAATATCACTGTAATCAACAAATGCATTTAAAAATCAACGAGATTTTTTGGGAATTTTTGAAAGATTTTGAAACTTTTCGGTTATTTTCAAAAAAAGCTATGAACAACGTAAATAATATTGTAAATTTTTTGTTAAACAAAAAATGTACTCATAGATTAATTTACTATGTAAAAAAACGTAATAATCACATTACAAAAAAATGTGCTTATAAAAATTATCCACATTTTAATTAAATGATACTCCCTCCGTCCCATTAGAAGTGTCCATATTGCCTTTTTTAGTTGTCCATTAAAATTTATTGGTAAACTTCCAAATTTGCCCTTAATAACATAAAACAAACAATAGGATGGACCCACAATAATGTTTATTGTCAAGGGTATTATTGTCAAATAACAAACAAAAATACCAATCATTTATTGTGCCTAAAACTTTGTGTTTTTCAAACTAAGACTATTCTAATGGGACGGAGGGAGTAATATGCATTAAGTTAAAAATACATAAATAAACTAATGGTTTAATTAAAAGATGTTAAAATTACAAAAATAGTCATTTAAGTTTTAGTAACTCAAATAGTCATTTAGGGATAAAAAGACTAAATTACCATTAACTTAACTGAAATATTTAACACTGTTAGTTTTAAAGGACCAACAATACAACAAATTTATAGACAAAAGATATTAATTATGATTTTTGTACTTAAAGTACTAAAAATAAAGGTTTGTAGAAATATAAAGGACCAAAAGTTAGTTTTGTCAAAAAATAATATATAAGTTACGTATTGTTTTAATATCGTATTATTATATTATATAAAAAATTAGAGGTGTTCCTATTCGCCAAGTTAATACAAATTATAAGATAATATATTCTTTTTGATAAAATAAACATAAACTTATAATAATAAAAGTATTTTCAACTTTTAATCATGAAACTATGAAAGTTACATCAAACAATATACTTGAAGGGGGTGTATCTGGTCGCTTCAACATCAAAGTTAAACCTTGCGGACAAAGTAATATAGTCCTACATCACTACTTGCCAAATATATTTTATCGTCATTATAAGAATATGTATTATATATCTTTTGAATATTTTATCGTCATTATAAGAAACTAATTAACTAGCAGTGCTCAATAAATTAGATCATATGTTTTTAATTTCTAGCTCAAACTTCTTAATATTAAAGCTGGCCAACTTTATCGTTTGATTGAATCGGATTCAAAGCTCACATGACTTTTACTTGAAAATTATTCTAGAAACTTCAACATATATATAATCCAAAACCATGGTGGTCAAATTGAAAACACACTAAACTTGCTTGTATTACTACTCAATCTCACCATCTTTTAATATATAGGAGAACATCTTTTAATATATAGGAGAATGTAATCTTTTGTTGTGCAATAGTTTACAACTAGATTTAAGGCAGGGCCGTGCGTTGCAGCAGTTGGGTCACGCAATCGGATTTTGCTTATGTTACTTCATCTCCGTCACATGCGTTGATAAAAAAAGTATCATGTCTCGTACGTCGCGTCGCAAAACCGTAATGTGTCACATGTTAAAAAGTGATGAAATATCAAAAGTTGTAGTCGTACTATATATCAAAGTAAAGTAAGAGATCAAAGTCGAAAACTCATCAGAGTTATGACAATTAGTAAAAGTCGAGTATTAAAACCGAAATACGTCAAAAGTCAGGAATTAAAACCGTAAATATGTTGAAAAAATGAATCGCCACGTGGTGACACGTGGTTGGCCGCTGTTTTGCACTGAACTTATGTTATAGTAAGTATATAACTGATAGAAGACCGGGCATGTGCGGCGTGACACGGCGGTCGGAGTCTCACGTATCTGATTTTGTCACACATATTTATAGAAAAAGTTTTTTTTGTCTTGCACGTTACAGTGAAAAATCGAAATATGTTATGTATTAAAAAAACAGACATATCCAAACATAGATTTTAAAAGGCAAATTGGCCTAAAATAATCTCAACTAACACCTATTGGCCAAAAATAATCTCAACTCGGTTTATTCCCTCCAGTGGTCCCAAATCCAACTTTTTTGGCCTACAGTGGTCCGCCGTTAAGTGCACTTAACGACCGTTAACTTTTTTTCTATTTTTTTCGAATTTCAAACCGATATTTTAGGGATTTTGATCGGCAGGAGAATACGAGTCAGTTGATGTAAACCTTACTTCCAATTGTTGCTCCAAATGGTTTAATTTTGATATCCGGTTAAAGCACCGTTAGGTTTTAAACACCCGATTGAAGACCGCTTTATCGTTTGGAACACCCGTTCGAAGTAAGGTTTACATCAATTGAATCGTATACTCCTCCCGATCAATATCCATAAAACCTTGTTTTGAAATTCGAAAAAAATAAAAATAAAAAGTTAACGGCCGTTAAGTGCACTTAACGACGGACCACTGGAGGCCAAAAAAGTTGGATTTGGGACCACTGGAGGGAATAAACTGAGTTGGGATTATTCTCGGCCAATAGGTGTT
The DNA here is from genome assembly GCA_030867185.1 of Tagetes erecta. Classification (NCBI taxonomy): domain Eukaryota; kingdom Viridiplantae; phylum Streptophyta; class Magnoliopsida; order Asterales; family Asteraceae; genus Tagetes; species Tagetes erecta. The sequence continues at coordinate 14,597,266 of CM061494.1, forward strand.
AGTTGAGATTATTTTTAGCCAATTTGCCATTTTAAAATGATAACTAACTCAAAGTAGAGATTTTAAAGTCGTAAATATGTCAAACGAACAGTTTCTTTTCTTTTTGCCGGTCTTTCTAACTCTGGATGTGTTCTTGTATACACCACTACGATCACATACAAGTTATGTCTTGATAATTACTTTGAGAGGGTTTCTCTTAGATCATTTCGTGACAATGGCATATCCATTGTCACGTCCCATATTTTGAACCTACTCAACCAACTCTTCGTGACTTAAGAAAACTTTACTCGTTTCCTATAAACTATTCGAATGACTACTACCGGAGTTATCACCGCCGTCCTTACCTCCGTTATCACCATCGTCGCCGCTACCATTGTCTACGTTGTCAACACCATCGTTGTAATATTCTTCACCACTAAAGTACTGCAAACTATCACTCGAGTAATAACCTTCACAACTGTAATATGGATAAGTGTCAGGGTTATAACCCTCACCAATGTAAGAGACAGAACTCTCACCGCTAAAAATATAATTACTGTGCCACAAAAATTTTGTTTAACTTTGCTATGAAAGATTATAGTAAAATTATTTCTTGTTCATTCAAATTTACTCATGTATTTACTACTATTCATTTTTTTCATATAGTAAAAAAAATACTTTGTCAAATCAGTAAACTTCAAACAACTAAATAACGTTTTTTTGACATAACAGCCGTTAAAAACAAGTAGACGTATCAATAAAGGATACCTTAAACAATTGATAAACAAAAGAAAAGTACTTAGAAAAATATTAATAAAATATAATAGATTTTTTTTGGACAGCGTAATGAATAAAGCCCGATACCTTAAACAATTGATAAATAAAAGAAAAGTACTTAGAAAAATATTAATAAAATATAATAGATTTTTTTTAGACAGCTAAACGTTCTGCGAACACAGACAGCGCTGGGTAGCCGAAACCCACCTATTAACCCGACTCCAATTCGGGGGAAACCCACTAACCCGTCCGCCCGTAGGCACGACAACAAGCTAGAAGTAAAACCCGTTTGGCTCAGAGATCGAACTTGTGTTGGCCACAAGTCTCCCTTCATTGCCTCTATTTGCTCCTTCCAAAGTGATGGTATTGAGACTAGATATTGTGTCTCTTTTAAAGAATTCAAGCCTTTTACCAATACACTACATTGAAAGTTGCAATAAAATATAACAGATATCGGCTAACACAACATAAACCTGCTTCTTATATATGACATCAGTGGTTGGCTGTTAAAAAAATTACTAAAAGAGGGTGTTTTTACTTTTTACTTCTAAAATAAAATAGATTGAGCCCATCAAATTTGACCGACCAATCTACAATTATTATGTCCCATCCCACTCGTTCGCTTTTGACTCAAATCTTGTTAATAACTATTTATAAAGTTTTATTTACACAACGTTTATTCCCATATCCATCTTTTCTATTCGCATAACACTTCTATACCACGCATAAACCTATACGCAACACACAAGAGCCATCTATACGTAACACACAAGGGCCATCTGACATTAACAAACCTCCTATTAACAAGCAAGAACTCATAGTTAACACCCATATGCCACGCTATGACCTATACACGGCATATAGCATATTTTATTTTTTTACTATTTAAAAAAAACGTGTATTTTTATAAAAAATATTTGTATTGTTTGGGTTATTTTATATTAACGTTCGGGTTGTTTATGATCACCAAAAGGGTGATGATATTTCGTCCAGGTGTGGGAGCATTAGTTCAGCAATTCGATTGTCGTCTCCGACGAGTGGAGCGAAATGGATGACCATCGTTACAGATGTTAGACGTTATACGTGTGCACTTGGGAATAGGTGATGTGAGACTGTCAGAATCGTCGGAGGAGGATGGTGACGCTTAGTTGATATTTTCTTATGTTTAGTTTTGGTTTTGTGTTATTTGAACTTTGTAATGTATGTACAAACATTTTATTTATTTATTTATTTATGTGGTTGAACTTTATTTATAATGTTTGTTTCACAACATAGTTACCCTTTTTTTAGTATATTGAATAGTTAACATTTTGTTAAAATTAAAAACTACAACTCTTTAACAAAAACAATAAACAAAATATATGTATTTTTATAAGAATGTTTTAAAGAAACCCAAACATTAACATAAAACAACTCAAACAACACATATTTTTTTTAATAAAAAGCACGTTTTATAATTAAAATAAAATTATATATGTTGCGCATAGATCTTAACACGATTTATAGGTATTTTCTGAATGTTATATGTTGTAGACATAATCCTATATGTGACATATATAGGTCGTGTAAAATAAGGAGGATGTGAGAATAAAATAATATTTTATTTAACATATTCTATAAAGATGTACGTGAAATCGATCGGTAACTAATTAACAAGTCAATTCATTTACATTGGTAAACGTGCACCTTGTTTAATAGAAATTATGATTTATATTGGTAACTAATTAACAGACAGGGTTTTGATCTCGATCATATTCTTGCATCTCTGAGTGTTTCGGTCATAGACCGTTGCACCAACCGTCGTTCTAAAAAAAGTCAATTTATTTATAGTAAACGTACACATGATGAAATCGATCGGTTTTCTTAGACGGCCCGTAATGGGCGTTATACCCCCTCAAAACGCCCCTTAATGCCCAAAAACGCCCCCCACACCGTTACGTGGGGTCGTTATGTTAAAAATTTTCGTCCGGGTTTTAGTTATAACGCCTTCGCCCCATCTTTTCTTTCCCATTTCTCTCACACACTCTCTCTCATTTCTTTCTCTTAGTCATAATTTAGGGGCATTATCCCACTACGCTACTTTTTAGTATAATATCTCTTGCCTAGTCACCGTCCACGTGACGAAAAATGCTCACCAGAGACATTAACCATTACATACAGTCTTATAGTATGAAGAACATACCAATGGAGACTTGGTTGAAAATCGTGACATATGACATGTTTGTACGTGTTGTCTTCAAAAAAACATACATTGCGACGTACTTTGGTACTATGTTTCCCAAAGAAAAAACAGATTAAAATGCAATATAGCCTTGAGAATTATTTAGAAGAAATAAATTTGTTCAAAACATATAGAAACACTGTTTATTCTTATAAACTAACCTATTATATATATTTAAAGTTAATCATTTGTGAGACCTTTGTATTTAAAATTCTAGCATATATTATCAATTCGGTGAAATATTGTAACGATAAAGCTCTAAATTGTATATGATACAAATGTTTTGTCGTGGTCGGGTTTTGCAATTTGGTACGGACTAGATCTAATCTTTCTTAAATTTGAGACTTGAGAGTAAGCTTCATATTAGGACTGACAAATCGTGTATACTTGTACATGTTAAGACACGAACACGAAAACCTGCTATCTGTACACGACACGATAACTTATTGCATACCTGTTACACATACCTGTACATGTACCTGTATATAACAGGTATACACGATAAGCCTATAGCGAATTATGGTTTACAGATTAGAATTTAGGGAATTAGGGTAAAAAAGGAAATAATGTTATATTATAGAGTAAACTGTCGTTTGTATCCTTGTGTTTTGTCATTTGTAGCGATTTGCGTCTCTGGGTTTTCAAAATTGTAATTCGCACCCTAACTTTTTGACTTTGTCTCCATTTGAACCCAAAACACTAACTCCGTTAACTTTTTCCGTTAACTTTTTGTGAAATGACAAAAATACCCTTGATAGATGGGGATGCAAATCGCTATAAATGACAAAACATAAGGACGCAAATGACAAATTTACTGAAAAAATAAAAACCTACCCAAGGGTATTTTTGTCATTTTACAAAAAGTTAACGGACAAAGTTAACGGAGTTAGTGTTTTGGGTACAAATGGATACAAATTCAAAAAGTTAGGATGCGAATTACAATTTTGAAAACGTAAGGACGCAAATCGCTACATATGACAAAACACAGGGATGCAAACGACAATTTACTCTATATATTATATTTTTAAATTTAAATAAATTAAATTAAAACAGGTACAAACAAGTATTAACAGATACTAACAGTTATTAACAGATACTATAGTTACTAACATGTAACCATGTAAATGCATGTTTAAAACACGAAAATTAACAGGTAGATTCGTGTCTACCTGTTTAGTACTTGTTACATGTTAATGGCTTATCTGTTACCTGTTAAGATCATGTAAGTTCATGTCATGTATTCATATTCGTGCACAAAATATATTGTCAGCCCTACTTCACACTCTTAAGACTTCAACTTACAATTTTTAGTTTGAGAGGAGTTACAACCTCGTTTACCACTACACGAAACTCTTACTCGATGTGTATTAAATTAAAAAAAATTGTTTTTGTAGAAGTTAAGCGTAGAATTTTGTTTATAAAGTTCATGAAACGACTCAAATTAACTCCGGTTAAACACATTTCGGCGGGATTGGAACAGACATGCCAAAATTTATGATTTTTTATTTTGTGGTTTAACTTTGGGTTTAGCTTTTAGGTGATTTTAGAATTTTGAGTTCCAGCTCATCGTGTCCTTTTGTGGTCATTGTGTTTTTTTTGTTTGTCATTTTGTCTATTTTGCTCCTCTTATTGTTTTTAGGATTTAACATAAGGAGCTTAATGATTTAGCTTTAGAGTTTTGCTTTTAGTGTTTAGCTTATAAAAATTAATATTATATATCACAAACTTTTATATATTTATTGTTATACATCCTAATTGTTAAGGTCGGTCAAGAACTGGCCTTTCACGTAGCTACACGTGTCCCAATCACGTGTTGCTACGTGTCAAGTTATTTTTTTAACTTTTGTATACTTACAATTTAGTCCATAACTTTTACTAATTGTCATTTTAATTATTTCCTGATTACTTTTTGAGTTTCATACTTATTCTATTTTGATATATAGTTCGACTTTCAACATTCCGACTTTGACTGAGTTATCATTTTGACTTCTAACTTTTAGTATTTTGTTGCCTTTCAATATGTGATACATCACGGTTTTGTGCCGTGACATACGAGACATGACTTTTTTTATAAATGATTAATGTGACGAAATTACATACATAAAATACGTCCACGTGACCTGACTATTACAACATGCACTCTGGTCTCATATCTAGTTATAACGTAAAAATAAGGTTTTGGTGTGAACGTGAAGTTTCCGGACATGGGTCCACGATTGGGATCTTGACTGTGACATGTGAACACGAATTTTCAAGAATCAATCAAAGTGACAATTTAAATGTACGTGGGGAGCAAGTCAAAAAGATTGAATAATATTTAATTTAATGCAACTTATGTTGCAATCACTCAACTAAAGCGCTAATCATAAAATAAAAAAAGTAAATGGATACGGAATAATATTATACAATAAATACTTGGGTACCAAAACCCTGACCAAATCTTAAATATTATAGTTACTAGGTTTAATACCCGTGTGTTACACACGGGTTAAATAATAATATTTATAAAGAAATTACAACATTATTTGAAGTATTTTTTTAAATATTTAACATTTATTGATTTGCATTCATCAACTTATGCATGATAAAAAATTACATACAAATTTACCTCCAAAACTTCCTAATATAAAACAAACATTTCCCCCTAAAAATAATCCCCTAAAACCTTGAATTATTATATAGATTTTAGGGACACGTAACCATCCGAATACACCATGTATAATTGTGAGAATGTGGTACACAAAAATAGAGCTGGTACTTCGAGCTAATAGTTTATGACACAAACACAATATGAAATTAATAGTTTTTTGTTTTATTTTAACAGATGATGTGTTGTTAATAGGTTGACACGATAAAAATACATTGGGTCTCTTAACATCTTAAAGATCTGCTAATACGATATGTTACATGCTCATTATATACATGTACATATATATATGTGTGTGTGTGTGTAGAGTGGAGAATATAGGTGGAAATAAAATTTGATAGAGATTAATAGAAGATAAAAGACTCATAATTAAGGACTGATGAACTTTTAATCGTTTTTACACTTTCGTTTATCAAATATTATTATGATTAAAAGCTACTTTTATGAATTTTTTTTGTGTGGTTAATGATTCTCGTGTTAAGTCAATTTAATATTTAAAACTTATAAAGTTTAGGCAAATTTTACTTTATTTAAGAAAGTGGGTTTTATGGAGTCATATTGTATAACCAACTTTTTATCGTATTCGTGTTTAAAAAAAATAACAGAGTAAGTTACCGTGTCGTGTTCGTATTTAGGCTTATCGTAATTAGTGATACTATCACTTCAGTAGGTTAGATTTTGCTATTCAAAAAGGGGTTGCGACACAACTTTTTGCCCGTCTACCTATCACCTTATTTTAAATTCTTTGATATTTAATATGAAATGCAAATTTAATTAGTTAAAAAAAATTATAAACTTATAATTATCTTGCATGTTTGTTTAATCTTTCTTGAACTAATAATTTCACGCACTTCATATTCTGAACTTAACCAATGTTATCTAATCTCAAATAAACATTCCTTAATATACTAATTTTGAAGGTCGGTGTATAAGTTTGTCTTTTTCTTAAATTGTGAGTTGGTATATATGTTAAAAACGAAACTATTAATTGTTGCAAACTTAGTTGGAGTGGTCTTCTGCATTTTGTCAATACATAGAAATGAGCGTTCGATTCTCCCATCATCAACTTTTTTCTTCCTTTCTTTTGGATTTTTTTGTTTTTCTTTGTTTGTCCAATTTCTTGAGTTTTTTTCTTTTCCCTTTACTTGAAAATTTCTTTAATTTTTTTCTTTTATATTAATACTTTCAGCGTACGTACACGTACGAAACATAATATTATCTATTTTGTAACGAAGACACAAACGCGTAGCGTTGCATCATGCGAGCATCACATGTTAATATGACCGTCATAACGCGGGACAACACAATTTAATGTCAACAATGTTAACGTGTGTTTCGAAGTCACATATTACGGGACGCTAGCGTCGCAACACATAACACATGTCTAAGCAGTTGACGATCCAAGTAAGACCCGGCCGCCGCATCGCGCGGCCCGGTTGCTATAACTAGTTATCCCCCAAAATGTAAGAAATAATCCCAAAATCTACTTAAACAGAAACAATTTGCGTAGTTTATAAAGAAAGACTATTCCATAATTGTTATTATTTTAAGTAGAAATTAAACCAATTTTTGTTGTTGATATGGTACCAGAAGGTTAAACAAATCACACACCCGCCCTTACCATCCACCACCATCAACCTCCACTACCATCACAAGCCACCGTCATCACCACTCATCATCCACTACCATCACAAGTTTGTTTTAACAGTTTATAGACGTTAAAAACATATAGTCTTGTTAATTCTTATAGTCTATAAAAGTTTGATCCACCTCTTATTTTATGAATATCTGTAGATGTGGTATGCAAATTAAAGACATCTTAGCTCTTATATCATGTGTAGTGGTGAAGCAAAAAGAGCTTCAAAAGCCTCATTTTTAACTTCACATCAGCATTTAGCAGCATATTTCTTTCAATAAGCGCTTTATACAAAGCACCAAGCACGATTTTAACGACGAAAACGCCCCGAGGGTGGTCTTGATACATTTTCAAGGCGCTTTATACATTTTAAGTTGGCTAAAACCAGGGGCGTAGCTTAGTTCAGTCCGGGGGAGGCCTCGGCCCCTGCTGTTTTGCATTAAGAAGCCCACATATATGCATACGTCTCAGGTTTTTGAAGCTGCATTCGTGTCCGCAGGCGTCGCAAAGTTTCAAAGGATTCCCAACATCCAACCCATTTTTTTGCACCCCCCTGCGCGCGGGTAGATGTCAGAGTAAAACACAACACATGAAGTTAATATGGCTTGGATGATTAAACATATAAGCTAGAGTAAATTTTGTTTTCACACCTATGTAGGACAAGATTCAATTTCATCCTTACAAACCAACTATTTTGAGAGTTTGACACACATTATAACACATATTTTATACATGTGTTTGTTAAATTATGGGTTATTGGATTTAATCACCTCCAACTATTGGTTATTGCCCGCTGTCACCTTCAAGTATCACTTTGGCCAATATAACCCCCAATTAAACATTTTGGTGTCTATATCACCAAAAGTTAACAGACATGTTTTATGTACAAGAAAACTTTATTTGGATGAATGAATAAAAGCTAGATATTTAGAGTTTTTATTGTTTGACCCGATCCGTACCGAATACCCGACCCGTATGTATAACCCAAAACATAACGACAGGAAAAAATTTTCAAACCTCGTGACTTTCGGACCTCCCTACGTAAACAATCAAGCTTGACCACTGACTAAAACATCTCATTACATATAATTTTAAAAACATAATACCTATTTTCCTAACATCAACGTCATCATGTAATTATTAGTATTACTAAACACTAGCTAATTATTTAGTCAAATGACAATTCCAAGTCCAACTTGCCTCAACTCAACTTCCTTTGAACCTTCCTCCACCTGAAACCTCACCGGACCACCCGGTAACCAGTTACTTTACCAAGGTGGCTAAGCTACCTTCCTCCACCACCACTCACTTCAACGAACCTTCCATTTATCTATACTTTATTCATATCCTTCCCAACCACCACTTGTACCCCACGCATCAACACTTGTACACATCCACATCTAACTTTACAAAATAACAACTCCTCATCCTCTATATGAACCCTTCACTCATCCCACTTCCATTTCACTACTTCAAAAATCAAACTTAATCCTGCAAATTCTGTTACAATTTTAACTATGGACACTCTCTATGCAACTGCTATGAACAACTACATCAACGGTTACAACCACCACTCACTTCAATCCCCCTTTGACCCGACCCATATAACTCTTCACAACTTTCACCCCATGCCCTTGCATTGTCAGGAACCATCGCCTTCATTCACCGTCCAAGGCGATGGTTCCGACAATGAGAACACATCCCCGTCTATTAACAACGACGATGGTTCTCACAGTCAGTATCTATCGCCGTCTGTTACATCAGTCATCACAGACGGCGACAGTACTAACAAACAGTATCCATCGTCGTCTATCAACGACAATGGTTCTCGCATTCATAATTTATTGCCGTCTGTTATGTCTGTCATAACAGACGGCGATAGTACTAACAACCAGTATCCATCGCCGTTAACCATAGTTAACAGTGATGGACGGTATCTATCCCCGCTGTCAACCATGGTATGCGGCGATGGTTCTGATAACCACGATCACTATGATTCTGTTCTCAAGTTCTTAAATCAGATGCTAATGGAAGAAGATGACTTGCAGGAGAAGCCATGTATGTTGAACGAGTGTTTAGCTCTACAAGTTGAAGCTGCTGAAAAATCGTTTTACGACGCTCTCGTCAACAATCAACCTGAAAATTCGAGCAGTGACAATAGCTCTAATGATTTTGCTAAGGTTGCATCAATTGGTAACTGTAATAATTATAGCAAAAAACGAAGCTCTAATGAAGAAACAGAACGTGAAACAAAAATTGCAACAAGTTCAGATCCGGAAACAGATCAACCAGAACTGTATTATGAAGATTTGCTGTTGTATGATCAAGAACCACAACGATTCAATTCAACAAAAAAGATGAACGAAACGTCGAAAAGGGGGAGACCAAAGGGGAAGAAGAACATAATGAGTCATGAAATTATGGTTGATTTAAGGGATTTGTTAACACAATGTGCACAAGCAATTATAAACAACAATACAAGTTCTGTTGGTGAGTTACTGACTCGAATCAAGCAGCATTGTACGCCGAATGGCGATTCGACGGAACGTTTGGCGTATTATTTCGTGAATGCGATTGAAGCCCGGTTAGCTGGGACTGGGGCCGAGGTTTACCGGGCTTCAAAGCTGAAAAAGATTTCAGCTGCTGAGATCTTGAAAGCTTACCATTCGTACTTGATGGCGTGCCCGTTTCATCGGATGTCGAATATTTTAGCAAACGGGTCGATTGAGAGGCTATCGAGAGGGGTCGATAAGCTTCACATTATCGATTTCGGGATCTTATATGGTTTCCAATGGCCGTGTTTTATCAAGAATTTGTCGATGAGGCCCGGTGGCCCGCCGATGCTCCAGATCACTGGCATTGATTTCCCACAGCCCGGGTTCCGCCCTGCAGAGCGGGTTGAGGAAACCGGTAAACGTCTTGCGAAATATTGTAAAAGGTTTGATGTACCGTTTAAGTACACTGGGATTGCAAAGAAATGGGACGAGATAACGATCGATGAACTAAACATCGATCGGACCGAGTTGACAGTAGTCAACTCGGTCAACCGTCTCCATAATATTCTAGACGAGACGGTTATAGAAAGCAGCCCTAGGGATACTGTGTTGCAGTTGATCAGACAGATCAACCCTGACATGTTTATTCTTGGGATACTCAACGGGACCCACAACGCGCCGTTCTTGCTAAACCGGTTTCGAGAGGCGCTTTTCCATTTCTCGACTTTGTTCGACATGTTTGACAACACAGCGAGCCGAGGAAGTAAAGAAAGATTGTTATATGAGCAAGAAGTGTTTGGGAGGGAAGTGATGAATGTGGTAGCGTGTGAAGGGACGACTAGAGTCGAGAGGCCTGAGGCGTATAAGCAGTGGCAGTCGAGGAATGTTCGGGCGGGGTTCAGGCAAGTCCCGTTGTATCGCGAAAAAGTGGAGGAAGTGAAGAGTAAGGTGAGGTCAAGTTACCATAAAGATTTTCTTGTGGATGAAGATGGTAAATGGATGTTACAAGGATGGAAGGGAAGAGTTTTATATGCATGTTCTTTATGGAAACCTGCATGAAACATTGTTAGAAACATGCATACATGATATTTAGTATTATTTCTTCATGTCTTCATTTGTTTTTAACTATGAGTTGTTATTAACTAGAATTTGAATCAAGTTCACAACTTTTTGAGTGTTAATTTCCTTCCTAAATAGACTAATTACGTAAACATAACACAAATGTTAACACATCAACTCAAACCGGATTTGAAAAAAGACCCGTTTAATGTAAATATGGTACTGTTGTTATACATAAAACATCTACCTCTATCTCTCTTTATACATACTCACATAGTCACATACATAAAGAAAGATAAAGAAAAAAGATGTTCAATTTATAAGTGTATAACCAAATAAGTAACCACACCCTTATAATTGGGACACTTTTGGAAAGTAAAAATTAGGGATATACATATGTCAAATTTGGATAAAACAAAAACAAGAAATTCTCATGATAATAATGAGTTTGAGTTGAATATAGATCGACTCGAGACAGATTGGTTGAGAGCGTGAACAGATTTAGCTAAACAGGTCTTGTTTGTATAACTTTGGTTCACCGAGAGACCCATTTATTCCATATATTTACATTTTATTGTTTGTCATGTGTTTTATGTAATAACTTAAAGTATTAGGGTATTTTATTATATCTAAATTTGATTGTTTAAGAGGATCTAATATATGAGCGTGAACAAAGGGTATTTTCCTAAAGTGGTGGATCCGCTGGGTATTGAAGACTATAGACTTATCAGTTTAATTGGAAGAATTTATAGAGTGGGTGAAAGATCTTGCTAACAGGCTTCAAAGGGTGATGTATTCGATGGTGAGCGAGAACCAATTTGCGTTTTTAAAAGGTAAATATATTCTTGATGGGCCATTGATATTGATCGAATGAATGCTTGGGTTGGATGCGTAATCAGAAGGTAACAGGATGTTTTGTTAAAATTGATTTTGAGAGGACTTATGACACTGTGAATTGGTATGTTCATAGGCGTGTCACTTCCAAACGAAGGTCCGATTTTATCTCACCTTTTTTTTTGTAGATGATGCTATTTTCATTGCGGAAAATTCAGAATGGAATATATCTATCTAATTTGGCGATGATTATTGCTTGCTTTAATATGGTCTCGGGGCTAAAGGTGAGCTATAAAAAGAGTAAGGGGCTGTTTGTTTACCTCTTAATGGTTCAGTTCAGTGCTTAACCATTCAGCAAAACAGCATTCAGAGCGTTTGATTCAGAAAAAAAAGCATCTGAATGGTTCAGTTAAGTGCTGAATGGTTAAGAGACTGGGAGATGCTGAATGAAACTGAATGGAGCATATACTAACTTTATACTCATCTGAAGTTCTACCCTAACATCCCTCTGATTGATAGAACCTCTTAATGGTTCAGACCTCTTAACCATTCAGTACTTAATCATTCGATTTTGCCAAACAGCCCCTAAGATTTATGAGATGGGGATTGATGATATGCTTTACGGAGGTGTTGTAAAGCGTTTAATTGTAAGACCGGTGTGTTGCCCTTTGTGCATTTGGGAATTGGGGGTGCCAGTAGGGAGCAATATGGGTCTCATCAAGAAGTGTAAAGTTGTTATAGATAAAGTTATAAATAAATTATCACGGTGCATGGAAGGAGAAAAATATATCCAAAGGGGGACGTATAACTCTTGCAAAATCTGTTTTGGGTGCGACACCGTTATATTTCTTTTCAATTTTAAAGGCTCCGGTAAAGGTTATTGAAGTGTTGGAAGCGGCTAGACGGAAATTTTGTTGGGGTGCGACAGAGAAAGAGAGGATCTCATGGATAGCATGGGACAAGATGTTGGCTCCAAAAGAGTTAAGGAGGGTTGGGAATTGGAGAGCTAGATGATTTGTGGACACGGGGTAGTAAAGAATGTGTAGCAAAGGTGGTTACGAGAGATATTGAGCTATACCTTTTCGTTTCTGCTCATGTATGTTCAATTTCATTTACGACCGTTTGTGCTTGATTATGTTCGTATACAGTTGAAGTTAAATGAATGGACATAAACATTAATCTCTTAGTACATTTATAATCCCAAAAAATTTAAATAAACAAAAACTGTTTAACTGTTTGTATTTTTATCGGCCGATGTATACACTTGGTATTTTCAGGCTAAAATGTGTGACAAAATTTTCAAGTTCTTATGTCACGTTCATACAAAAATTATATATACTACTATTTGACAATGTCGGTCCAATAGTGGGCCGACATGTGGCATCCATTTTCGTTTTTTTTTTCTGATATGTTAATGTTAATATACTTTATGTTTCAACACATTTCAACAAAAGTTGGGTTAGTCCAACGGTAGGCACGCTATTGCAACCTGATGTCCCTAGTTCAAGTTGCCTTTTAGGCACTTTTTTTTTCTTTTGTCCTGCTTTGACATTTTTTTACTTTTGACCTCTTAAGTTTAACTTTAAAATGAACCTTATTTTGACCGTGACATATTTCCAACTTTGATTTATAGCTCATTTCTTTTAATACGTGACGCATGAAGTCTTTATACGTAACGTGCGACACATCAAACTTTTTTATCAAGACGTGTGACGAACTTACATACGAAACACCAGGCCACCACATCACGTGGCCCGATAACGTATCTAGTTTATCTTCAAAGTTCAAACATTAGCACTCCTGGTCAAAATATATCTTTCCTCTTTATGCAATTTGACATTGACATTTTTTATAGCAAATTCATGAATCTTGAAACAATCATAACACAGCTGAGAAAATCCAAAGATCCAACTTGATTTAAATATTTTTTTCTGCTTTAAATAACACTTGAACCCAACACTTTTTATTTTATAAAGTTCTATCTTACCACAACCACTTTGAGTAAATATCATTGGCCATTACACTTAAGATTATTAAGTCATAAGTACCTTAGCCCCCAATTAATCTAATGGATGTCATTTTCCATGGATATATAATTGAATATTGATGATAGCATCAAAATCAAGTAATTTTTGCATTCACTGAACCTGGACTATTCTCGCAGTATATATCAGTAACTCATTTTCCGGGAAGCTTCCAATTTTGAGTATTTTATAGTAGAGTACTTGATAGAGTGGATAAAACGTCCAATGGATAATATTAAGAGTTTATAAATAATATTTATTTATATAGAAAACACTATTTAGTCAAAATTCAAAACACTAACAATTTGACCGGCCAATAGGAGTCAAACTGTATAAAAAGAAAACAACATTATTTTTTCACAACCAAATCAAATACTGAATCAACATTTTATTAATTTACTGGTCAGATCCGTCAAACCGAATATAATGATTTTGAACGACAAAATTAATAAATAAGTATATATATATTTTTTAAAGTATTACTATAAATTCAAATATAAGCAGACATACATAATTATTTTAAATTTTAAAACTATAATAGAGACACATTATTAATCATATGAAACAAAGAACATAAGTTTAAACCCTAAAACCTTAACAAAACCTAATCCAAATTCATAGAAATGTATAAAAAAGCCGGTTAGAAAACCCGACCCGGTTATTAACCGGTATTTAAACAAGCGGTTAGGTTAATTATTTACCCTAAGTTACAGTCCGGTTTGGAATTTCATGACATGAACCGGTTCTTGTTTGTAGTATGAAAACTGGTTATGGTAAGAACCGGTTAGGTTCTACTGTGCTAGAACTGATTTTTTGTGAAAAACTAGAACCTATATAACTAGTTTCGGCTCTTAAAAAATCGTTTTTTTCTATGGGATGGGCTGGATTGTTGAGCAGCTGCAAATCTTCAATCTCCATTAGACTTTCATTTAGAGTCTATAGTCATAATTATTTATTTTATTTTATATTAAATAAGTAGCAATATTGAAATCGTTATTATATTACAAGATAGATAGCTCTTAAAAAATAAGCAAGTAATAACATTAAAACATACCGATTTTTTCAAGAACCGGGTTTTATAAGAACCGGTTCCGGTTCTTTTGAAAAAAAATATTATAACCTAATCAGAACCTACGATTCGGTTTCGAATCTTGTATAATCGGTTCTTTTAAGAATCGGTTTCGGATATTGGATCGGTTCCAACTCTCTTTTTTTCACCTCTACAGCAAGTTACCGTTGCATAGCATTTAATCCTTTATCGTTTGAGAACTAAGCCCATGTTTTGTCGTCAATCGCAAGCTCATTGAGAAAAAAAAAACATGTTCTCACATCACCCCGGCAAATTTGTCGACAACAAATGGCTCCCCCATCAAAGTCAACTTTCTTCATTGAATGTCCTCCTTAACCGTCTTCCTACTCGTCAAGCTCTAACCACTAGGGGCATGCACATCCCCAACATCAGTTGCCCATTTTGCAAACATTTTGAAGAGAATACTAGGCATCCTTTTGTTTTTCTCCTTATCAAAGATGGTTTGGACCCAAGTAATGCAGTGGACTCGAATTTTAATCACCCCTTTAATTTCACCGAAAAAGATTTATGACTACATTATCGTTCAGTCTAAAGGACGGCTCAGCTCATCGAAAAATGATTGACTCAATCTTGAAAGCTATCTTATGGTGTATTTAGATAGCCAGAAACAAATGCATCTTTAGAAACACTAGACCGTTCGTACTTGGAAACATAAATGACATTAAGATCTTAAGCTTTTACTTGGTTAAATATAGGTCAAAAATAGATGGGTTAGATTGAAATAAATGGTCAACCTTCGATATTATAAAAGGTTTGTAATTTTTTTCATGTATTTCTAGCTTGTTTTTAATAAAATCAGCAGTTTATAAAAATCAGGCCCATGTTACAATTTGTAAATTGAGACCCAGTTACCATTACTATGCATTTATGCCACTGCCGAGTTTTGTGCATCTCTATGTTTTTAAATGCATCTTTGTGCATCTCTTTGTAATAATCACAAAAAGAAATATAATAATGATCAATCGTAAAAAAACACAAAATAACGATGAAAAGTTTACTGCATGTTGGATAATAAAAGTGTTTATAACAAGGAAATTTTTCAATATAAAAAAGCCCCAAATTTTATTTTTATTTCGAATGAGCCATATATCTTATAGACAGACCCATTTTGTGACAATATAAATAGCATGCAAAAGAAAAGCATACATTCATAAATAAAAAATCTCAATACATGATCAAACTAAACTAAAGGCGTACTTAATTAAAAGCTAGGTAGGTAGGAGCTTATTGGCAAACAACATTGCATTGAATAAACGTACTTAAGTACTAGTAAAGATTTAGGCACCAAAACCACTAGTTAATTATCATCATACTCGGGATAACTAGAAGAAGAACAACATGAATTAAAATTGTGGTTGCTAGTTGTTCATGTATGCTAATTCCCTGTGAAGTAGCAGTTGATGAAGCTCCACTTCCTCCTCCTGTTGTAGCTGGTGTAGAAACAGTGTTTGTAACGTTATTGAAAATTGCGGCATCTGGTGAGTTTGGTGCCAACTTCAACAGCTCTACAGTTAAAAATAACACAAATAAATAGTCAGGAATGGTGAAAGGAAGAAAATGGTAAGGAGTGAGTACTCAGGCAAAGGTTCAACTTTTTTAGTGAGTGGGAAAAAATCATGTGACATTGTTACATGACTTTTTTTCTATTGTTATGTCTAGGGTTATATATTCGTGTCGATGATTCAGTTAGAATCAGGTTAAGTAATAAAAAGTCAAATATTCTTCTATCAATAAAGGATGATGACTCTAAAACATAAAAACACTACACTTAAAATAATTATAATGATGCAAAAAAAAGTGTGAATACGTAGAAAAAGATATACAGCTAATCTTGATGACTTTTAAGATTTTTAAGTTCATCGATTATGGATTTGGAATCAAATGTTTTTAACATCTTTTTATGTATTTCCTCCGTCTAATTTTAAATATACATCTTTCCTTTTTTGATTGTTCCAATTTAAATATTCATTCTAAAAATAAAACTATAATTTCTAATTTTACTCTTAATTATTTAAGACAAAAACTTTATAAGTAAAAAAACTTTAATGGCATTCTTTGTCATTTTATACGTTGAAAAACTACAATCCTCAACTTTTTCTTAAACTTTATATTATGAGTCCAATAACAACTAAAATACATCAGAAAGAAAAACTCGCACGTCTAACTTATTCTCTTACATGTAAGAAAAATACGGGGTGGACAAGTCAAAACTTATATATTCTTTTAACTTATCAGCGTCAAAATAAACACTACTGCCAAAAAAACACGACCCAACGGACAATAACATGCACCATAGTAAGAAAAAAAGTAGGTATTTAATTAATTAATTACTTGGGCAATCAGCAGTGGAAGCATTAGCAATGTTACATGCCGAAGGAAGCTGAAGAAGGCGAGCCTCTTGAATATTCATCTTTTGTAAAGTTGGATTAGTCCCGTTATGAATCTGTTGTATCAAAAAACACAAACACGCCGGGTTACTCTCTTTCATCCCTTTAACCGAATCACAACATTTCTGCCCGGGCGTCGACTCTTTCCCTGATGCAAAACCCACACAAGTCATCACCTCTGGCAACTTCTGTGAACACTCTTCCGCCAATGTCGACGACGTTGATGAAAAAACTACCCAACTACTACTACATAAGATCATCACCACCACCAGCATTATGTAACTATACTTCATCATCATATAATTAATATATTTTTGATCGATCAAACAATTAAGTATAGTACGTTTATTTATAGACTAGGGAGGTAGATCAAGTGGCAGATTGAGAAGATAAAGAGGAGGAGTGAAAATGTATGTATTAATGAAAAGTAGTTGGGGAGATGGAGGAGTAAATTAAATGTCTGTCTCTCTGTCTGCATGTGTGTATGTATGTGTGAAAATGTATTGTGGCAATGGCTGAATATGCAACGTGGCTGTAAATTATTAATTATTTATTAGTTGATGATAATAAGAGGTGTACTTTGTCCTTTTGTGTGATTAATCACCACATGTTCTCATGATAAATTCTCCCTCCCAAGGTTACCTCTTTTTTGGACGGCCTCTCAAGGTATATTATAAATTTGAGTTTTTTTTTTCTTTCTAAACAAGTATAAATGAAGAGCCTGAGTATTTATCAAAATAGATATTTTATAATGATATCAAATATAGTATATATTAGTACGAATTATTAAATTTTATATAAATTATATTTCATTAAATACCCACCGTATGTTAGTGTGAGGTTCGAATACAAAGTCTAAATTTCCTAAAAAGTCTAAGAAGTAATTTGGACCATTAGATCTAATATTAAATGAAGATCAATGGCTTATAAACACAAGGTGGCATAATGGTAAATAGTTAGAACTTTAAATGGTAGGCCAAGGGTATATTAGTCTTGTCTCATTTTTAAATTCCACCCTCTTTTTTAAATGGCCATAACTTTTACATACGACAATACTTTTTAATAAAAATTACACCGAAAAAACGAGCGTTTTTTTATCTTCAAAACGCATATAATATTGATATATAAAAATCGAAATTTTTTTTTGAAGTTTCAGCTCATTGTGTTATATTCGTTAAGTCATTGTGTTATATTTTTCAGCTCATTGTGTTATATTAGTCAAGACATTGTGTTATATTTTTCAGATTGTGTTATATCCGTCAGGTCATTGTGTTATATTCGTCAGGTTGTTGTGTTATATTTTCATCAGGTCGTTGTGTTATATTTTCATCAGGTCGTTGTGTTATATTTTCGTCAGGTCGTTGTGTTATATTTTCATCAGGTCGTTGTGTTATATTTTCGTCAGGTCGTTGTGTTATATTTTCATCAGGTCATTGTGTTATATTTTCGTCAGGTAATTGTGTTATATTTTCATCAGGTCGTTGTGTTATATTTTCATCAGGTCGTTGTGTTAAATTTTCATCAGGTCGTTGTGTTAAATTTTCATCAGGTCGTTGTGTTATATTTTCATCAGGTCGTCGTGTTATATTTTCGTCAGGTCGTTGTGTTATATTTTCGCCAGGTCGTTGTGTTATATTTTCATCAGGTAATTGTGTTATATTTTCATCAGGTCATTGTGTTTTTTCAGATCATTGTGTTATTTCATTAGGTTATTGTGTTATAACACAATGACATGAATAAATAACACAATGACTTGACAAATAATACAACGAGCTAAAAAATGTGATTTTTTTTTGTTTTTTATATATGAATATTATACGCGTTTTAAAGATAAGAAAATGCTCGTTTTTATGGTGCAATTTTTTAAAAAAATAATATCGTATGTAAAAGTTATGGACGTTTAAAAAAATGGGGTGAAACTTAAAATATATAGACATTACCATCTTTACCCTTCCTTCTAATTTTAAAGGAGTGACACATGTCATCATCTCATGGCTTCTTAGACTTTCTAGAAAAATTAGACTTTATAGTATAACTCCACTCCCGTATGTTATACCCTTTTACGGAAAATTCATATATATATACTTAAAAGCTTAGAAATATTATATATGTTAATTTAAATTATTATTTTTGCTTCGTGGTTATTACACCACTACAATTTATACTGTCTTTCTAACATAAAATCCTTACCGTTATTGGTGGAGAGATCGATATGAATGCTTGCTGAAAAAGTAATAAAGACGAAGAGATTACTTTTAAATAACTTATTATGTGTGTGAAAAGTGAGAAGTAGAAACAAGACGTTGCATAACTAAGTGTGTCGATGCGGGGCATTTAAAGGCTTGAGACAAGGAGACCCTTTGTCTATATTAGTCAATAGGTATCCTACTAGGGAATTCGGGACATATAGAGGATTGAGACAAGGATACCTTTTGACTTCATTTCTTTTTACCCTTGTTATGGAAGCCCTTAGTGCGTCGATAGTACGTATGGCTAGTTCTTGTGGTTTATTCAAAGGGATTCAACTTCCGAATAAGGGCCTGATAATTTCTGACAGCTTTTATGCAGACAATGCGCTATTTATGGGTGAGTGGTCGATAGCAAATGCAAAAAATCTTTCATGAATTTTAAAAAGCTTTCATATGAAGTTCGGCCTCAATGTAAATTTCCATAAAAGTTTATTGATTGGGTTGGGCACTTCAAGTTATGAAGAAGACTTGTTGGTCGATATCCTTAATGCATAAAAAGTTAAATTCCTTTCATGCATCTAGGGATTCCGATCGGGGAAAACTAAAATAGAATTAAGAGTTGGGATGTGGTGGTTGAAAAGGTTAAAAAGAAGTTGTCGACTTAGAAGTCAAAACTCTATCTTTTGAGGAGAGACTTACACTGGTTAAAAGTGTTCTAGGAAGTCTCCCTATGTCAATTTTTAAAGCCCCGTCTACAGTTAAAAACAAACTTGAAAGCATTATAAGAGGTTTTTTTTGTGAGGAGGTGGGACGGAAAAGAACTCTATTCCATGGGTGAAATGGGATAACATTATGGTTTCAAATAGGGCGGGGGGTCTTAGGGTTGGTAGCATAAAAGATCTAAATCTAGCTTTGTTGAGTAAGTGAAAGTGGAGCTTCAAAGCTAACGCGTCGATTTTATGGTTTCATACTTTCATGTTATAAAAGCCATCCACCACCAACCTAGAGCAGCAAGACAATTCTGATGTAATAAACTACTACAAGGCCCATGGAGACAGATTATCGGCCCACACGCTGTGACACCCGCGTATTACTTTAACTCGGCTCACAGCCTCACACGCTTGACGCCCGGGTATTATTTTGTACATTTTTAAATTCAACACGTTGTGACTTCATTACAAGCATTACGATAGTTGAATTAATGTGTGATGTCTCATGTTATCATGTGTTGATCGCACAACACAACGTGACGTGTTTGTAACTTCTTTATACGTCATAACAATAGTGTTATAAGGTATAGATAAAAAGTAGTATTATGACTCAGAGTATTATGTTTCACACGTTCCGACGTAAAAGCAACTTCTTGTTTTCTCATTTATCTAGTAATTATCAATCAAATATGCTCTATACCATATGATGTATCTTATGTGATGTTTGTGCACAACATAAACTTTTGTGCACAACATAAACTTGGGATTTCAGAACTATATCACACATTCAGAAATCTAATCATGTGCCCTTTAGATCAATTTGATTTTTTTTGTTACAAAAGCTTTATTAAATAACAAACTACATTAAACCCTACTAAAATCCAACTTTATGCAAAAAAAAAAATGTTAGTTCTGTTATGTCTAAAAACAGAATTAACAATGTCAGAATAAAATTCAAAAAAAATGCAGCAACGTGAACTTTACATCCTGTGTTCTTTGTGGATAATCAGCATTTAGCTAAGTAAGTCATCAAATAACACAACTTGAAATGTGACACCCTCCACCCAAATCTTTTTCAAATCCAAATGGGGAGAAACTTCAAATTAAAACATTTCTATGCAGGAACAACTTCAGGCTCAAGTGGGGTTTGGTTGTCTTCACTACTGCCACCACCCTGTTCGGGTTGTCCTGTTTTTGCATCCTCTTCAAACCCGAGCTTGAATATGTCATAATTTGTCATTTCAGGTGCTTTAAAGGGTCGCTCACCCAACACTTTAAGCAAATCGTCTTGATGTAGGACTTCTTTTTGAAGCAAAAGTTCAGCTATTTGAGAAAGTTTTTCTTTGTGTTCTTCAACGAGTGATACAGTGCGGTTGTATGCCTTGTTGACCCATTCTCTGACCTCAGTGTCGATGATTGCACCTGTTTTGCTGCTGTATGGTTTTGTCATCTCCATCCCATCGTCTCTTTGAGGAAAGGATAGTAGACCTACCTTTTCACTGAACCCGTATACTGCAACTTGAGCATACGTCATTTTTGTTACTTTCTCTAAATCGTTTTGAGCTCCAGTTGAGATCTTTCCCAATATCACCTTAAATCAAGAAATAAATAAAAAAAAGTTAATAATCAGATAACTAACAAATGTTCATGAAAAAGTTGTCATTTTTGAAACATTTGGTTAAAATCAAACATAAGTCTGTGTCGGTTAAGCAAATGTTTTAAAACAAAATTACCTGTTCGGCAGCCCGACCACCAAGAGTCATGCAAGTCATATCAAAAAGTTGTTCTTTGGTCATAAGTAGGTTCTCACTCGGTACATACTGAGCAAAACCAAGTGCTGCGGTACCACGAGGAACAATGGTCACTTTCAACAAAGGTTCAGCGTGCTCCAAAAACCACCCAACAACCGCATGGCCCGCTTCATGATAAGCTACAGTTCTCCTTTCAAGCTTGCTTATCACCTGTCTCAACAACAGCATTAGTACACATGGCGGTTTGAAAAACAGGTCAAAACAAGCTTGGATCAAAATAAGTAATAATTAATTAGTGCTTCATGTTACCTTGTTTTTCTTCTCTAGCCCACCAATGACCCTATCAATGGCACCTTCAAAATGCTCCATGGTTATCTTAGTTTTTTCACCTCTAGCAGCAATTAGTGCTGCTTCATTACAAACATTTGAAATATCAGCACCAGCAAAACCTGGAGTTAATGCAGCAAGTCTCTGAGAGAAATAAGACGGTTCGTTATCAAGTTTGAGTTTTTTCAAATAAATTTGGAAGATCTGTTCACGTCCTTTGATATCAGGTTTATCAATACTAATTTGTCTATCAAATCTCCCTGGCCTCAACAAAGCTTTATCTAAAATATCAGGACGGTTAGTGCCAGCAAGAACTACAACCCCAGCAGTGGTCCCAAATCCATCCATTTCAACCAGAAGTTGGTTAAGTGTACTCTCTCTCTCATCATTTGAGCCTGAGAACCCACCACGGCCCCTGGCTCGACCGATTGCATCAATTTCATCAATAAAGATAATACTCGGTGCACATTGTCTAGCCTCTTGGAACAAGTTTCTAACCCTAGATGGACCCACACCAACAAACATTTCCATGAAATCAGATCCGGATATTGAAAGAAATGGGACACCGGATTCTCCTGCAGTTGCTTTCGCTAACAAGGTTTTCCCGGTCCCCGGCGGGCCGACCAGCAAAGCACCTTTTGGAATTTTAGCTCCTAGGTCCTCATATTTCTTTGGGTTTTTAAGAAAGTGAACAAATTCCATGATTTCTTGTTTTGCTTCATCACACCCAGCAACATCATTGAAAAAGACCTGCATAAGAGATTGAGGTAAACATCTTACATTAAACTAAGTTGTAGCTTGTGAAAGAAAGGACCATAAAGAATAATCCACAAGTTCTAATTTTTTTTAGAAATCAAGACATTAAATGACCATAAAGAATAATCTTGTAAAAGAAGTGAGATACTTCTAGTAAAGTGAAAGTAGAACTTTCAAAAATTTTGTTACAAAAAGGTAAAGATGTGAACTTACCCAAGTCTGATTATACCCGTAAATAATCTAATAATCAAAATCAGGATTGTTCATCCAAATGTAAAAAACTGAGTATAATCAGTTTCAAACACAAATACGAAAGTCAAAATACTTAATTGTAGCCAAAAAACTATGGATACATAGGTTAAAAACAGAAAGATGATTCATATTAGTTAGAGATAAAACAGCACCTTATCTTTCGCGTTCTTATCAACTTTATGAATATTGGGTTTTCCAATATTAAATATCCCACGACCATTTTTCCCAGGGCCACCGATCCCTAAACCACCTTGCATTCTCCGACTCATGTACCAAAGGGATCCCAGTAACAAAAGTGTGGGTGCAAACCGCATAACCTCTTGATACCAAACCATTTCTGAAGCATACGTGACAGGAACATAATCATGAGGATCTACCCCGAGGGCTTCTTGTGCTTCCTCTAATTTTTCCTCAAAAGATTCAACACTCCCGATATTAAAATAATATTTATATTGGCTTGTGTTCACTTTTGAAGGTGATTCGATTCCTTCCACAGAACCATCAGTTGATTGATTTCGGGGTGTGCTTCGGACATATACTTTTGCAACTGATTTGTTGGAAATTACTATATGATCCACTAAGCCTGGTTCCAGAAGCTTGTTTTTGAATTCTTGGAAACTAATCTGTAAATAATTAAAAATAATAAATGAAAAAGATGGTAAAAATCAATGTTTTACATTATAAATTTATGATAATATCAAATCCAGTGCAGGTTTGGTGATTTTATGAGTATAGTGAGTGTGTGTGGGTTCATCGGTAAAGAAAGTCTAATCTTTGCAGACCTGCTTTTGTTCACGAGGACCAAAAGAAGACAGTGATGAAAAGAGCAATAATCCAATCACTAGCATAGGGATAGGTATTTGGAATTGAAATTGCTTCGGAAAGAAACCTCCATCATCTTCAGTGTTTGCTTCCTCTACATGTTGTATAAAGTCATTATTACTTAAACAAACAAACTACATATAAAACCAAATTGTCATTTACCATAAAAGTTCCAAAATTTGCATCAATCAACACAATGGAAACAAAAGTATCACCGACTAATCTTACTAAACATAGTATTACACCTGGTTGAGTATAGAAAATAAAAATATATTCAACTATGCAGTTCTTATAATTATTTATTAACAGGAGCTCCAAACTACAAATTTACAAGCTTGTTCATCCTAAGAGTTAGCCTACTTCTAGCACACTAACGAGCAAAACCTTTAACTAAAACCACAATAAGAAAACACAACAAAGTAGCATCTATACTCAGAAAAGCAAGTTAACTAACCTATAGATTCACATTTCTCGTACAAAAGTGAAAATATAGTCGAATATGCAACAGCAATACACATTTCAGAAATACATCCATGTCATCAACAAAAGATCCAGCCTACAAACTTACCAGCATGTTCATTCTAAGATCGGCCTATTTCAAGCACACGTAATGATTCAGTCGGGTGAGACTACTAATGGCCGACACAAAAACATAAACACCACAACAAGAACACACAAAAAGTAGCAACTATACTCAAAAAGCAAGATAACAAACTAACCTTTAGATTCAGATTTCTGATTATTTCCTTTAGGAGTTTCCTTCTTTCCCTTGGGATAAAAGTTCTCATAATCTGAAATAAATAAAAAAAAGATTGTAAAGCATACCTAAACACACATTAGGTTGAAACACACACTTTTAGCAACCCAAACATGGTGGCATAAATCAGTGCAAGTAACAAAGATATTGATGATATCAACAAGCTCAAACAATACACAAAAACCTAATCTTACTTTTCTTTTTAGGAGCTTCGCTGCAAAAGAACCTTCGAAACTTAGGGTTTGCAAGAACAGAACTTATATCCGATACATACACCTTCGATGATAACCCATAACCATTTATCTCCTTATTAGCTGCTAACGAACCTAAATATCGTCTCAAAAATCCCAAACTTTCATCTCCTTGCCCGCTAATTCCAGATTGATAAACTGATGAATCGGTCAAAATCCGTGATCTTCCGCCAATCAAAACATTCTACAAACAGATTCAAAACAAAAAAATCAAAACTGAAAAACACAAAAATCAGCATCAATTTTTACATAACAGACTTACCCTAGAACGAGACGATCGAGCGATTGAACGACCTAATCGTGAAAACATCATAATTTTGAGATGCAAGATGATGAATCGGGTTGTGTTTCAACGAATTGGCATACGAATAATGTGAATTTGGAGAAAAATATTGGATGGGGGAAAAAAGGTGCCTGTGAGGTGTTCGACGAAAATACCAGATATTTGTGTTGTGTTGTGTTGTAGTTTTGGGCCACGAGTGAGTATCGACGGTGGATATATGGAAACAACAAACGCGGCTAAGGGGAAGTGTAGATGTTCTCGACTTACATGATTTTTTTTTTTTATTATGTTGTATGGATTATTAATCAAAACTTGGGTACCAAGACAATGATGGACTTTTTAATGTGAAAGTTATCACCACACAAGTTGTTTGATTTTGATTTCTTGTAATTAATACCATTAGAAAAATATAACTAATGTTCTAAAAGAGAAATTATAGGCACATATTTGTATTTTGTTTTTAGGGTGGGTTATTTTAGAAAGAGAAGAAAAAAAATTGAAAAGGGAGCAAGGGGTTTTTGATGGCTATATAAAATAGGTTACGTGTATGGATTTTAAACGGTTTTAACTGTTACTTTAGCAACCAATAAGTCGTCGTTAAAGAAAATTTTAACGTAGCTAAATTTTTTTTCTAATTCAAAACCGATGTTTTAAGGTTTTTTTATCGGAAGGAGAATACGAGTCGACTAATGTAAAAGTTATCTCGAAACGTAGCTCCGAATGCTAAAATTTTTACATCCGATTGAAGCACAGTTATGATTAAACACACGATTGAAGCATCGTTTTTAGGTAACTTTTACATCAATCGACTCGTATTCTACTTCCGATCAAAAGCCCTAAAACTTAGGTTTGTAATTCGAAAAAAAAACTTAACGTCGTTAAAAAAAATTAACGACGGCATGTTGGTTGCCAAAGTGATAAAAGTTGGGACCCTTACTGGCCAATTCGATAATTGGGACTAGTTTAAACCAAAAGATGATAGATGGACTGTTTAAAACCAGTATACCCAAAAATACGGTGGTGACAATTGCTCTTTAGCAAAGAACAAGTTTGATTTTGTTGATGGTTCAGTGACAAATTCTGCTTTTTGGAAATGATAGCAACGATATGTTCATCTCATGAATACTTAGAACTTTTTCTAGAGAAAGCAGTGATGGTGTTTTGTATGCAACGACATAGATCTTAGCACTATTTATACTTTTTCCATCGTATTAAGTTTGAGATGGAAACACTCATTTGTTATTAGCCATAGTATTACCCTAAAATAGTCAAGAAGGTCTGAGTTATTAATGACAAACTTTGAACACAAATAGTAATAATGCGATATGTCATCTCACTAAAAGACTCAGGCTAAAAATATTGGCATCCACATACAACTATAAAAAGCCTACGTTCCATCAGTGTCGATGAATAATTTAGTAACAATCAAAACGCTTTTTTTGAAAGCTAATACTTTGTTTACAGTCTTATAAAGACCCATCTTGTTTAAGGCCATAAAAAATCTAAAGGGTACATGTAACATGTAAATCTAGGTGACAAAAGTTCACAAATCCTTGAAACTGGTGTCTATTTATTGTCTTGTGAAATAAAGAAAAACTTTCTTTACATCAAAATGGTGGATGAATGATTTTATAGTGAGACTAAATGTCATAATAGAATCAGTAGTACTTGGCCATTAACTCTTCTCATAGGCAACTAATCATGCCTTATATCAGGGGATCTAAAACAAGATTTCAGGGGCGTTCTAAAAGAGAATTTATGGTCAAGAGTATCCTAATTTTCGTTTAGGGGTATCCTGATACTTAAAACAATAAAAAAATAGGTATATTGGTTTTCATTGGTCCCAACTATCACATTTTGTCTTCTACCGGTCCCAACTATTGAATTGGCTGTCAACGGTCCCAACTTTTATCACTTTGGTAACCACTGGTCCTGTCGTTAAATTTTTTTAACGCCGTTAAGTTTTTTCCAAATTCAATACCGATGTTATAAGCCTTTTGATCGGGACGAAAATATAAGTCGATTGATGGAAAAGTTACCTCAAAACGACGCTCCGAACAACGAAATAGTGCTTCAATCGGGTGTTTAAACCTAACGGTGCTTCAATCGGATGTAAAAATTTTATCGTTCAGAGAGCCTTTTCGAGAAAACCTTTACATCAATCGACACGTATTATCCTTCCGAACAAAAGGTCTAAAACATCGGTCTTGAATTTGGAAAAAACTTAACGGCGTTAAAAAAAATTAACGACGGGACCAGTGGTTACCAAAGTGATAAAAGTTGGGACCGTTGACAACCAATTTAATAGTTGGGACCGGTAGAAGACAAAAGGTGATAGTTAGGACCAGTGAAAACCAATATACCAAAAAAATATATTGATACTAAAACCGGCGAAACTGCACCTCATAATGAAAGTTGGGGGGTATCCCGGGATACCCTTGGGCTCTTCATAGCTTCGTCCCTGCCTTATCTATATAGCGACCCATCATCGAACGTAAAGCTTGTGTCTATATGACTAAATCCATAAACAACATGATGTTTATGGAAAAGCACCCAAGAGCATTGTATTCATCATGCAAAACGACATGGGTTAAGCAAAAAGACATGGGTTAAGTTCTGAGGAATGATACCAACTTACTCTAGCACTAAATTCTAAACCTTAAAACTAAATTCTAAGGCTAAAACTAAACCTTATAAACTAAACTTCAAAAGCCAAAAACTAAGATTGAAAATTTGATTGTACGGGTCCAACGTCGTCGGGATGAGGTCAATCGGAGTTCGTTTGGCCACCTTCTTACGACTTTGTATATTCAAAATACTTTGTATTAGAACCTAACCCGTATAAATATACAAAGTTGCTAAATTTTGCTAATAGCATCCTTATTTTAATAAAAACAAAATGGTTACAAGTTAGTTAACACTTTTTTTCATTTTATAACAATTAATTGCCATTAGTCTTTAAGGAATAAACTAGGTTTAAGACCTAGTCGTGAGTCGATCGAATCTTAGTTGACACGTTCCCGACTTTGACAAATGTTGTGTGTTATGGCGTCAAAGTCACTTTTCGACTTTGTTACACTCGTTAAAAGGTTTTCGACTTCAACACTTTTTGTGCGTTGTGACAACAAAGTTATTTTTGTAGGAACCGTTCATACAAAAATAAAAAATTCTTTTATAAATTCAATTACGACACAAAGAAAATAAAGAAAACATGTACATTACAATATGATTATTACTGAAAATTAATAAATACAAGAAAATAGTAGAAGCAAAAGCATAATCGAGGCTGGGGATTCGTGTTCAACATAGGTTCCTTAAAACAAATTTCAAGTCTCCCAAGAGAACTTGTTTGTTTCTCAGGATACAATAGCCGAAGCAGTATGTACTGCCGGGATGGACTCAAAACTCAAATTACACCTTAAAGAAAAAAATTGAACATGATCAAAATATGTTGAAATTTCTTTAGAGAGAAAGAATGATAGAAATTTAGAGAGTGAAGATCTTTGGTGTTGTTTCGTGTGTTTTCAATCAATGTTCACCTTAGTATTTATTGAACAAAAATTAGTTCAAACGTCTCATTCATTGTCCATAAACATGAGTTAAAACACATATTCAACATATATAATTATGAGTTGAAACATATATATTCAACACAAATAAAAAGTTGAAACCCATAATAACTAACACCCATTAGTCTATTGTTTTGTATTTTTCACAAATTATTTTTGTGTTATTACAAAATATTCTAACAATCCCCACATAGGAAAAAGATAAAATCTGGTTATCTTATATGAAAACCTCATTATCATGTGAAAACTCATTTTCACATATTATTCCAACAATCCCTAACATTGGAATAATACACGATCTCATTTTCTCATATGGAAACTTAATTATTTCTTGTGTAAAAACTCATTTTCACACATTTTTCAACAATTAATATTGATCATTACATACAAGTTTCTTAGATACAATTCAACAGTTGAGTATTGTCAGATAGGTAGGCGTTACCTTTGAACCTATCGTTGTAATGCATACTTAGTCTCCTAGTGGTTCGGTAGACGTGATGTCCTTGTACCAACCACCATATATGGAGACGACAATACACTTCACACAATAACTTCCCTGGTCTGGTCAACCCCTCGTTGTCGTGTTCGTTTTGGTCATGAAACACTAGCCTAGTTCTGTAAAAGCTCTAGGAATTGCGCACGTACTCCATAATTTCATTCGAAGCAACCCCACTTCTCTTTTACATAAGTGATTCATCTAAAAATCATTAAAATCATTAAGGTTACTATGATTACGCAAATCGTTAACCAACAATATGCTTAGCCTTTCCACATGTCAATGTTGTTATAGGAATGGACTATGAAGTACTTAAGCTCCCTTTATAATTTAGGAGGACATGTATCAACATTTATATATACATATTAGCTTATATATCTACTTGTATATTAGTTATGCCCCCATAGTGACCACCTTTAAATATATAAGTCGGCTGTCCTATTGAACTTAGATATTGGGAACTCTAGTCAACTAAATCAGGTTTTCCTTCATATACCATATTTCATGGGCTTTAGTCTCATTCCATAACTCCGTCTCTCATCAACCCACATTTGTTGGACCCAAAACTGTTATCTATAACTCCATAAAGTCAAAACAGATAATTACAATTGAGATGAGTTGTTACGATGTGTTATTAACTCACAAGTTAATATTGCCTTTTGTCATTTGTTAAGACTATAACCTCATGTATCAACTCGAACTAAGGTCCATTTTTTTGTTTTTAAAAATACATTTCAAGGCTAGCATACCCATGCCATTAGTAATTAGATGTTAAATCTAACCAATTGACCTTAGAGTCTAACTAGTATATTAGCTCACATATTTGCCGTATATTTGGCTCAACCAAACTCTTATTATCAACCAATTCACATTCTTGTTATCAAATACAAGTAACCCTCACATTTAAGTGTTACCAGATAACCTCCTAACTAAAGCAACACATGCCTTATCATAGGTTGTTATCAACCCATCCCAAACTTGAAATACTTCTAAGTTACCATCTAGATTAAATATAGAAAATTGAGTTATCTTAGATTTCGCCATAAGTTTTATGATTTTCCTTAGATTGAATGACAATCATATCTTACATTGTCTTATACATAAATATGCTTTTATGTTGTATATGAGTTGAATGTTTCACAAATAATAGTCTCCTCAGAACATCATAATTAACAAGTACTAGTCTAGCAAGCTTTAGACTATAATTAATACTCTAGTATTTGAACAGAAGATGTATCATTCTGATTCTCCACAACTTTTAAGGAATATTTCAATATTCGTTCACAACATTCATTTCATAGTTTAGACAAACAATGAGAGTTGTTTGACATCCTAAAATCTCGATTTCTAGGAGAGTCTAATATGTAAGTTACACGAACATACATAGATCGTCATTCGTTTTAGGATCATCACCTTTTTTTTTCTTTTTCTTAAAGGTTTCACCATTAACTCATATGGTCTTTGAACAATCACAAAATTGATCTTCCATAGTGGTACTCCCAGTTTGAACAATCAAAAAATTAATCTAAAGCATCAGGTTGTTTATATAGTGAATTATTCACACGTGTTAATATTTTAACAATTATGTATGTTCATAGAAAAAACGAATTATCTTTCCATCAAATAGTCAACTTGAAATATTTTTTGCTTTATGACGTGTTACATTTCACAAAAGTAACAAACTATATTAACACTTTGTGTAAAACTTTTTTAAAAATAATTTTTTTATTCTTAAAAATAAATGCATTCTGAAGATAGAATATGACAAGTTTTAAAAGTATTATTTTTAGAGGAGGTAGTATGACAAGTAAGAAGGAATAAATATATATATATATATATATATAGGGATTCATTCAAATGAGAACACTTTTAACTTGAGGACAACTTAGGAACCGCTTTAATTGTTGTATTTTTTATAATATAAATTGACCAAAATGCTTATAATTAACCTAATTTTAACATCTATTTAAAAAATATATGATTTGTGAAGTCGTTTGTTAAAATGCATATATGCACCCACATTACTTGTACACAAACACACATTGTGGGTGCATATATGCATTCTAACAAACGACATCACGAATCATATTTTTTTTAAATATATGTTAAAATTAGTTGAATTATAAGCATTTTGGTCAATTTATATTACAAAAAATTCAATAGTTTGACTCATTTTATGATTCGTTAAAGTTGTACTTTTTGTACTCAAGTTAAGAGTTGTTCTCATTTGAGTGTTCCTCTATATATATATATATATATATATATATATAGGAGAGTTATCCTACATAGGGTTGAAAATCTAAGAAGGCTAAGAAGGATTTATGACCTTTAGATCTCTCTTTTAATGGTTGAGAACAATTTGTAGGGAAAAAAAATGGTGGAAGGGTACATTAGTCATAACAACTTTTGTTGATTTTCTCTCTCCACATGCAAGACACATGTCAATTTCCCCACTTTTTTTAAAACGTTCATAACTTTTGGATACGATATTATTTTTTTTTAAAAATTACACCAAAAAAACAAGCGTTTTGTTATCTTTAAAACGCGTATAATATTGATATATAAAAAATAAAAATAAAAATCGGCACTTGTCTAGTCCTTGTGTATTATCATGTGATTGTATTATATTATAACTAGTGAAATATCACTTTTATCCGTTCATTCTTAAGTCATTATGTAATATCATCTTATTTTAAATATTTGTTGTGTCATCTTATGTGTTTAGAAATTATCACCGTGTCACAAATTGTTAATATGTGTTTGAGAAATGTTCAAAAACAAAGTCATTTTTTGTTACAAAGTGTGAGACCTTGTTCCCCATATATTCCTCTTTCAGAAAATAAATAAACGAAAAATTTAAAAAAATTAAAAAAATTACCGTTTTTTTATTTTTTAAATTAGACACAATGAAAAAAGACACAATGAGAAAATAATAGTTTTTTTTAAGTTTTGTTTATTTATTTTTTAAGGAGGATGATGTAAGAGCAAGATCTTTGAAATACTTTTTGTGTTATTGTGTAATTATTATTAGATCATTGTGTAATACTTGTCAAATAAGATTACACAATGACCCGATGAATGACACAACAATCTTACGGATGACACAATCACACAATGACCTGATGAAAGACACAATGACCTGACGGAAGACACAATGACCTGACGTTAGACACAATGAGCTGAAAAATTGTGAAAAAAGTTCGTTTTTTATATATCAATATTATACGCGTTTTAAAGAGAAAAAAATTCTCGTTTTTATGGTGTAATTTTTTTCTCACACTTTGTAACAAAAAATGACGTTGTCTTTGAACATTTCTCAAACACATATTAACAATTTGTGACACGGTGATAATTTCTAAACACATAATATGACACAACAAATATTTATAATAAGATGATATTATATAATGACTTAAGAATGAACCGATAAAAGTGATATTTCACTAGTTATAATATAACACAATCACATGATATTACACTAGGACTAGACAAGTGCCGAATTTTTTTTTATTTTTTACATATCAATATTATACGCGTTTTAAAGATAACAAAACGCTTGTTTTTTTGGTGTAATTTTTTTAAAAAAATAATATCGTATCCAAAAGTTATGAAAGTTTTAAAAAAAGTGGGGGAATTGGCATGTGCCTTGCATGTGGAGAGAGAAAGTTAACAAAAGTGGCTATGACTAATGTACCCTTCCACCAATTTCTTTTCCTACAAATTGATCTCAACCATTAAAAAAGAGATCTAAAGGTCATTAATCCTTCTTAGCCTTCTTAGATTTCCAACACTATGTAGGATAACTCTCCTATAATATATATATATATATATATATATATATGGGAAAGATTTTCTAAAAAGGGCAAAAACTCTAAAAATGCTAAGAAGGATTTTGGGGCGTTGGATCTGGTTGTCTACGGCCCAGATTGACGCGGTGGCGTTTTTGTAAATATTATGATGTTTTTGCTGACGCGACTTATAGTTCTGGGGTATATTAGTCATTCACCATCGTGCATAAAAAACACCATGAATAAACTGACTATAAAATAACACCATTCTGATGAAAAAATTAACTAATAAAAAACGCCATAACTTACATGCAATGAGTAAACACTGAAGTCAAACGAAAACGTCATAACAAGGATTAATACGTCAAAAACACGCCATACATGATCAGATTTTCGTAATTAATAAACGAAAACGTCAAAAACATTGATCGGACGTTCGTAATTAGTAAACAAAAACGTCAAAAACAAACATAAACATCAATGCTTTCAGTATTCGCCGTAGACGAAAGATTATGGATTCAAAATTAAAAACAAAAACGTCAAGAACACTCCATGTCAAAAAACGCCATAGATTACAGTATCCGTCATAGCTGAAAACGTCAAAAACACGCCATACATGATCAGATTAATAGACGTCAAAAAAACGTCATAGATGAACATCGAGAGTGATGGCCGGGGTTCCCAAATCAACGTCATATGTATAATGACGTCGCTGCCCCTCCGCGTTTTTTCTCCCTCATAGACACGTGTTTGTTTGTGATTGCTTCCTACACTTCTTAGAGTTTTGACCATTTTTAGAAAATCCTCAATCTATATATATATATATATATATATATATATATATATATATATATATATATATATTAACAACATTTATTCTAAAAAAAGCTTAAAAAAATAAAGAGACAAAGACAATTGTACAACATTAGCCCCAAAACCGACGGCTTCCTGCTTCTAAATAAGACGTAGATGACAAAATGTTTAATAAGTGTAAACCATCCTTAAAATTAATTTGTTTCTAAATAAGGTTCATTCAAAGGTTATAAATAGACATCAGTATTTAACTATTTGATATTAATTTTTCCTTGAGGGAATCAAGTGTTAAAAAACAGTATTTGATATTAACGGACCTAACTATTAGTTTTTAACCGTTATCAGTTCTAACTTTTGAAATATGTGCTAGCGGTTCCAACTTTTATCATTTTGGCCACTAATGGACCCGCCGTTAAAAAAGTTAACGGCGTTAATTTTTTTTTTGATTATCAGGTCGACGATTTATGGTTTTTGATCGGAAAAAGAATACGAGTCGAATGATATAAAATTTACATCGAAACGGTGCTCCAAATGACAAACGGTGCTTTATCAGGGTGTTTAAACCTAACAGTTCTTTAACCGGATGTATAAATTTCGTCGTTTGGATCATCGTTTCGATGTAATTTTTATATCAATAGACTCGTATTCTTATTCCAATCAAAAAGCATAAAACGTCGACCTGAAATTTAAAAAAAAAGTTAACGCCGTTAACTTTTTTAACGGCGGGTCCATTAGTGGCCAAAATGATAAAAGTTGGGACCGCTAGCACATATTTCAAAAGTTGGGACCGGTAGCGGCCAAAAACTAATAGTTAGGTCCGTTAATATCCAATACTCCTAAAAAACAATTATGATTGTCTTTATTCAAGTGTGTGATGTTTAGTCTTGTGTACAATCTGTTCCTTCATGTATATAACAATAACATAGACACTACATAAGCTATCTTCTTGTATATCTCTAGAGAGCTAGAAATTTATGATGAAGATTTTGTATTGTAGTATGTTTCTTTTTGTTATAACGTTAACAGGGTGTTTCTTGATTAATATTGATGCTCACATCGATCCCACTTCCGGTTTTGTCGAGGTCATGCTAAATGAAACCAATTTCGAATACCAGAAGCCTTATGATACACCACTCGACCAACGCTACAGCTATCAAAACAAGAATCATCGTTTCTGGGTGTATGCAGACGATAAGCCACACCATCTTGGAAGCAACACACAACCACGCACCGAAATACGTATACTTGTAATCATCTTCTTCTTTCATTCCTTTCTTTTTACTCATATTATTATACTTTTCTCCCATGTTTTAAGAACCTGATCTAATAAACTGATTGCTCAACCAGCCTAGTTAACTTTAAGAACCAGATGATATCATACCTGATATACGAATAAACACTATATATATGTTCACATGATCAATATAAAACCAAATATAAAATTACTCCTCTTTTGGTGATTTACTATTTTATTAAAACTAGATAAATAAACCAGGTCGCGCTATGTGGTGGTTGAATCTCATGTATGTGATTTTGTGACACTCGTTGATAAAAAAAATTTATACCTCGTATTTTATAGTGAAAGGTCATAATGCGTCACATATTAAAGATGGAAATATATCCAACTGTATAGGTCAAAGTGATAACTAACGTACGTTGTAAATATGTCAAAGTAGAATATGTGGTCAAAATTGTAATTGAGTAACTCATCAAAAGTTAGAATGATAAAAAGTTAAAGTTAGAGGGTCAAAGTTGTATATATGCAAAATTCGAGTCGTAAATAAGTCAAAGACTTTGAGTCAAAGTATAGTAAGGGACAAAAGTATTAAGTTGACTAATTTATCATAAGTCAAAATTATAAAACGTTAGAGTTGGGGTCAAAGTTGTAAATATATCAAAATTAAGTTGGGGGCAAAAATTGCAAAAATGCCAAACTTGACAGTGAAATATATTAAAATTGAGTCGTAAATATATCAAAGTAGAGTAAGGGATTAAAGTTGTAAATATGTATATAAAAGTTGAGTAGGATCTGATTGTTGTTAAAGTGGGAAAGTCGACCGGTGGCAGTGTAGTCACTAACTTAACTTTCCCAAATAAAGGTATATAAATATGAAGATATATAAAATAAAAAAGTCTAAAATAGTTAAATCATCAGAAGATATATATGAAAATACTTGGTGTTTTTGGTGATTCACATTTTTTATAAACGAGATAGCAAAATTTCAATCAAGTGCAACCAATTCATGGCTCCGGTTAAATGGTCCAAACGGTAAACAACCTGTTTAAATGGAAACGGTTTAAAAGGGCATAACCGAATTGATTCCATGATCGGTTCATGGTTCGAGCGATCAGTCCAATCCGATTGGAAAAAACTACTTTTTCTCATTTGGATCTATGAATGGATATGCAGCCAGACTACAGTTCAGGGATATGGCAGTTTGAAGGGTTGGCCTTCGTCCCAAATGGAACAAGCGGTGCAACCATCGTTCAGATCCATGGAGCGGCCCATGGTAACACAACGATATTATTGAGGATTTACAATGGAGACATGAGGTATTACAGTACACCAGTGATAGATACAGATTTGTATGATAAATGGTTTAAAGTTAACCTTATACACAACGTTGATGAAGGCAAAGTAACAGTTTATATCGATAACCAAGAGAGGTTGAAAACGCACGATCAAGGTCCTGGTATGCTGCATTTCAAATTCGGCGTCTATGGGGCACCAACAAATATTAGCTACTATATGGAATCGAGGTGGAAAGCGGTTAAAATTTACAAAAAATGTTAGTTCTAGCTTTTGATAGAAAAGCTTGTGTTTTGTGTGTCTTTATGCTTGTAATATATGTTTTAATGGATCTTATAAGAGTTATGATAGCTCTAAATGGAGCATGATGGACCCGGATATATATATATGTCATAGGTCTTAGAAGTTTAGACTGATCGAGTTGTAATGAGTCATAGTAATTAGGTCGTTAAAATAATGCATGCATATCTTGATTCTTGATGAACCTTATTGAGTTTAACAGTAATTATACTTATCGGGTCGCGTGATATGACTGTTAGGTCGTTTTTATGATCTTGTTAGTTACACGCGCTATAACGGTGATATTAGGATTTTAATATGTGTCGCGCGCTTTGGTGACATTGTCGTTTTGTTACACGCGTAAAAAATAGTATTGTCTCGCAGTTTGGACATGTCATTAACGTAGTTATGGATGTATAAAAAATAGTTTTATATCGATCTCGCATGCAATTTAAAAACAAATCAAGTTATGTCATATATTAAACGATGGAAGTTAAAAATGTATATATTTAAAGCTGGGGTCAAAATAATATTTGTGTCAAAGTTAAAGATTAAAGTTTTAAATATCTTAAAGTTATGAGTGGATGAGAAGCTTGTAATAAATTAATTAAAGTAAATAATTCAAAGTTGATGTCAAGACAAACTTTTAAAACTATAAAATAATAGTTAGCGATAATAATAATAATCTTTAGCATTATTACTAAAACTACGTTTATTCCTAGTTAGAATGAAAAAAACAATATAATATAAAAAATTACAGAAACATCTTGACACAATTTATCTTTTATAAAAAGCTTAGAAAAGTATTGTTGAATTGTACAACATTAGGCCCAAAACCGACGGCTACATGTGTTGAAAGAAGTATGTTAATCGAAATATATATTAGACTGCCGGTACATATTAATTAAATCGATTGGATTCCCTCGTTGGATTAGTGGACTATTGGTAAAACAAATTTTGTTTTTTAAACATTAGACTTAAGTTTAAAGATCATAAAATGAAAATTATGGTATAATTTAGGTGATGTAGTATATGAATGCTATGTTTGTTGTTAAGAAAAACTAATTGAATTCTCTAAAATAATTTAGTTGATTGAATTCTAACATTTTGTATGAATTGACTAGGTTAGTTACTTGTTTATTATAGTTGAATTAAAATATAAAAAAATTAGTTGATTGAATTCTATCATTTTATATTAATTGATCGACTAGGTTAGTTACTCGTACATTAATATAAATGATTTGTATTAAACTAATCACTAAGAATTATTGTTTGTAGGATCAATTTGAAAATTAATAATGTGTTTGGTCGGTATATCGATAAATTCACACGGTGTCTACGTTTTCATGTCCATATGAATCCGCATTCACTAGTTTTTAAAAGACTAGCTGCTAGATGTTACCTATCATACTTCATTTAATCTTTAGCACAACTAATATGTTGGCATTAATTTCTAATTCAATTCACAAGTCGGTAAAGTTTGGAGATCTTAAGTTGATAAGTCGGTCAAGTCATGGACGGATTCAATATACAAAGAACGGGTTCACGGGAACCCATAACATCTCAAAATTTTAACATAAATTATATAGAAAATTTTGGAGTAAACTCATAGAAAACATTGAAGTGAGCTCATATAAATAATTAGGAGTGAATTCAAATAATAAAGTGAGTTGAAATTTAATATGCTACAAAAGATCACAATTTCAATTCTCTAAACATGCCTTTTATTATATTTATTTTTAATTGATTTTTAACCTTTTATAGCTTCAAATCGAAAAACTCTTCTCATATTATTTGAATTTTCAAAGTATAATATTGACATATTGTATCACATTGTTATTATGTGATGAACCTAACCTAATAACTCAATCCGAACCGTTGAACCGACCGAAAATTTTTTATGTCCAGTTTCATTAAAATTAGATCACCTAAAAATAATGGACCCACTGATAAAATTTGCTGAATCCATCACTACGTCAAGTTGGATTTACTTATAGACTCACTAGAATATTATAGCGGCCGGATTAAGATTTTACTTTATCTTTTATGCAAAGATCTATCCAAAAAGTTCCAAGCCTGTCTATTATTTTATTAAAATGGAACAAAATTTCTTGTATATATAGAGTACGTGGTATATATGCACCACATAAACACTCGATCAATAAACCAATTACACCTTCTTCTGTACGTTTAATTTCTTGAGAGAAATTAAAATGAAGGTTTTGCATTATAATCAGCTTGTTTTAGCTATAACATTAACATTTATGGGATCATGTTTCTTGAATGATGCTCAAATTGATCCCACTTTCGGTTTTGTTGAGGTCATGCTAAATGAAACCAATTTCGAATACCAGAAGCCATATGATATACCTCTCGATCAACGCTATAGTTATCAAAATGGGACTCATCGTTTTTGGGTGTACGCAGACGACAAGCCACATTATCTCGGTAGCAAGACACAACCACGCACCGAAATTCGCTTACTTGTAATCTTCTTCTTTCCTTCCTCTTCTTTTCACATATATGGTGTTTACTTCTTGGATACATATGTTCCTTGGTCACGGGGTGTCAAACATATAATAAACCTAAACACACAAGATGAGTTTTAACAAGCACAATTTAACCTATTGATAGTTTCTTTTGTTTTAATTTTTTTATTATACTAAGTGTACAATAAAATAAGTTTTTTTAAAACAATGATTGGTCCAACAATAAGACCGTTGCACTTAAAAGGTGCAAAACAATAAAATAAGTAAAATAAGTGCGCTTAAACTATAAACAATATGATTTTCTTCTCTTTTCCCCCTCAAGCTGTTTCATAAAACACATAACTTGTTTAACTAAAGGCGTTTGCGGGTTTGACTCGAAGTGGTTAAACTCAAACCCATAATTATTATGTTAGGCTAGTATCATTTGAGATATTCATACCCTTGTTTTGGGATGACCAAAAAGGAGATTTGGTTTTAAATTAGTCATTTACCGATGCATGCAGCCAGACTACACTTCAGGAGTATGGCAGTTTGAAGGGCTCGCTTTCGTCCCGAATGGAACCAGTGGTGCAACTATTGTTCAAATCCATGGTGCGGCTCATGGTAGCACAACAATAATATTAAGGATTTACGATGGAGATATGAGGTATTACAGTACACCAGTGATAGATACCGATTTATATGATAAATGGTTTAAAGTTAATCTTATACATGACGTTGATGGAGGGAAAGTAACAGTTTTTATTGATAACCAAGAAAGATTCAAAACATATGATAAAGGTCCCGGTATGTTGTACTTCAAATTCGGAGTGTATGCCGCGCCCAGAAACATTAGCTACTATATGGAATCAAGATGGAAAGCAGTGAAAATCTACAAAAAATGTTAGTTTTTAGATACAAAAACTTGTTGCAACAATATAACATTGTATTGACTGTTTTGACAATGTTGGAGACTTGGAGCTATATGGTTAGTAAAACACTAATCACGACAGAAGTTGATTATTATTATTATTATTAATTTTTTTTGGGGAGTGACGGCAAAATACATTACTAGGGGACTTATTTGATAAAACGTCTCTTGGCTTTATATTTAAGGATAAAGTTAAGAAAAACATCCAAGTTACTCTATAACCCATCCTTAACTCACTATATCTTTAAAATATAAGAACTAATTTTTAAATAGTGGTTTTTTATGTTTACCAACTGATTTAGTATTGACCTCTTATAATTTGTTATATTGTATTGAGTTGAAGAAAGAGAAATAAGAATTAAAATTGATTTAAAAATATACATAAATGAATAAGGATAAAGATAAGGAATGACATGTAAGAGCATTCACAGTGGAGTTGGTATAATTATGTGAGTGGGTTTGGTAAAATTTTATGGAATGGTTTTGAGTGGTTGTGAGTGAAGGAGAGAAAAAATATATGGATGGAGGAGAGAGAAACGGTAAATTTAAGGAAATATATATGGGTAGAAGAGAGAGAAACGGTAAAATGTAATGATTAATGTATAAAAAGTATTATTTAATTGAAAGGAAAGAGGAAATGTAGTGTAAATATAGTGTTTTTTAGTGTAATTTTAAAGATAAGGAAAAAGAAGCTACTGTGAATGCTCTAAAAACTTTATAAATATAAGAGAGTGCAATTTCCGGTAAATTATAAACATATGAATGAAAAAGCTGATGCATGTGATAATAATATTTATTTTTTGTCATGAAAAATTATACTGTAACAATTATATGATTTTTAATTTAATTTTCGTTCATCCCGCGTACATGTGTATTAATACGTACATAGGGTTTAACATATATAGTGTATAATAAGAGACTCAACTTGATAACTACCTAAATTAAGTGCAACTAATCTCTGCCTATATATTAACTAACTTCACACAGTCTTTATTCTAACATATATATATTCTTAATTATGTCTATGTTAGTGTACTATATATGTCTGTACTAGAAAATATCTTAATTAAAGTATCTTAAAATTCACTCAATCGTGATGTCATACCAGCTAGAACTACGTACCTTAAAATACCTTAAAAAGAGAACACCTCAAACATTTTTAAATTTAAATAAACTCAAACCATCTCTATGGCCCAATATATATATTTTGTTACTTAATACGTTTACAAATAAAATCCACATTTCTTTTGTTAATATTGTTAATAAACGTACCGTAAACATTTGATCCAGAAAACTTGTTGTATATTTCACAAAAAGATATGTTATTGTACATTACAGTTGAACAAAAAAACATTGAAAAGAATCACTCACAAGTACATAACTTAATTAAAAAAACTCGAAAAACAAAACACTCACAAATCAAAATCAACAGTTCGATCAGTTATCATAAAGACAAAGGCCGGCTAACACTTTGGAAGATCAGAAGGTGGTGGAGGTAGCTTTTGGTTCGGAAGGTTCCCATCCATAACAGCCCAAGCCATCCTCAGTCCCCAACTCAGGTGTATCTCAATGTGACAATGCATAAACCACACTCCCGGATTGTCTGCCCTGAACCGAACCGCTACCCACCCGCCTGAAGGCACACCCACAGTGTTTCTTTCAACAGGATCAACAAGGTTGTAACTGCCTGGATCAGTAGCAGGATTGAAGTTTCCGCTCCCTTGTCCCACTACGTAAAAGTTGAAACCATGCAGATGGAGCGGATGGTTTTCCGCTCCAAGAATGCTGGTGCCTTGCATCACAAGCTCCACGGTGGTGTTGTATGGTAGGACAACCACTTTCGTGCCGTGGGACACCAGCGTGTTGTTCGGTGGGGTGCCTGTGTAGTTGAACTTGTTAAGAGGGGATGAAGGGAAGTTTGTGGAGAAAACACTTTTTGATTTCCCGAAAAACCGGGCTTGAAGAAGTGCGGTTGTTGGTAATGTGAAAGATACATTGTTCACAGAGGCTGCAAACTTGGTGCCATTTGGACCTTGACATGTTTGGTTCTTCGGGCATGGGTCGTTCCCAAGCCCAACCGTGAAAAAGAAATTATTTTCGACGGTTTGTGGAACGTTCACTGGAAACTGCGAGTTTCCCAAACTATGAAACTTATTGGTCCAGTTGGCGACATACGAAGTGGCATTGATAGCGGGTAGTGGAGGTAAAGCAAGGCTTTTAATGGACGTATTCGAAAATGGCATATTGTTAGTGTTGTATTCAAGAACACCAGCGACAGTGGTGTTATCGAAAGTTCCAGACGCAGCAGTCGAATAGGGTCGGGCTGCCATTAAAAACTTAGTGTTTGTGGTGAGATTTTTTGTCTTGAGAAGAACATTGGTTGTTTGGCCCGGTGTAATGAAGATTGTGTCTGTTGTAAACGGCTTCACGTAGCTTGCATCAGCATCAACAACTGTAAAAGTATGGTTTGTAATTTTGAAAAAGAGTTCGTCATTGAGGGCAGCATTGATCAAACGAAGGAGGTACGTCTTCCCTGGCTTCACCTTGAGCCGAAAAGTTTCTGCATATAGTATAAAGTTTATTTTCCATAAAATGTATACATTCAGTAAAGGTGATCAAAAGGGGTAGAATAAAAAGAATTAAGTACCCTTTGGAGATGAACAATTGTATAATGGTCCAGGCAACCCGTTAATGGTATAAGCGTCTGAGTTGTTCGGGCCAGCTCCGGTTTGGAGGGCTTGGTTGATCACCGCTTCAGTATCGGCCTTCCACCACTCTCCTGTTAATCAAGAGACATACATTTGCTCAAGAAAAAGGTGCATTGACCCAAATATAATAAAAGACGAGGTTTGGTACGTAACGTACCAAATATAATGGGGACTTCCTTGTATGGTTTCACAAAAGGGTATGAAGTGTTACGTCTAGGGAGAATAACAATCGGGCCATATAAGGTTGACCTAATCCACGAAACATGAGCATGGTACCAAAGTGTTCCCGTCTGTCCGACAATGGTGAAGTTGTAAACATACGACTGGCCCGTCTGAATCGGACATTGTGTTATGTATGCTGGTCCATCAGCCCATCCAGTTCGAAGCTGTCGAACTCCATGCCTGTATGTGTCAATCATAACCAAACAGTTAAACTATGAGTCCACTAAAATTATACAACAAATGTATCACATTATGCTACACGAATGCAAATTGCGTACCAGTGGATACTGATATTGTTGGGGACGTGATTGACGACTTTGATCACCAACCGGTCGCCTTCCCTAGTAATAATCCTTGGCCCAGGGAATTTCCCATTAACGGTTATTACGCTTTTCGTCGAGCATAACCTCGTCACATTTTGCAACCGTATCTACAAAAGGCCGGCATGAAAATTTCAAATAAAGCAAACGTAAAATAATGCATTAATTGATCTTTAGCCAACATGAACTTGGCTTGTAAAACTTACGTTAAACTTATAGTGTCGGGTAACGGCGGTGGCAGCATGTTTTGCTAATGCCTGGTTAGGGTATAGGCAAATGAAGCATGAGATGAAGATAAAAGAAGCGAAGAAAGATGATGAAAGACCCATATATGTTGATATATT
The DNA here is from genome assembly GCA_030867185.1 of Tagetes erecta. Taxonomy (NCBI): domain Eukaryota; kingdom Viridiplantae; phylum Streptophyta; class Magnoliopsida; order Asterales; family Asteraceae; genus Tagetes; species Tagetes erecta. The sequence goes on from CM061494.1 coordinate 14,640,981, forward strand.
GTTGTTTATGCAGTAAATGAAATATTGTGGTTACAACATATGGAGAAGAGTGGTTTTTATAGGCTAGGGGTGTAATTGTATGCATGTACGTCTAACTGTGAAGAAGACATTCACCTACTGCATGTGGACCAAATCCCCGGCCTATAGAGTGGTGTTAAAGTCAATTCATCTGATTTTGACCTCAAATATATATGTGTCATTGTCAACTAGCTCTTTTGATCTCAAAGTAACTAGTTGACCAGATAATAACCCTTGTTTTAAGACATATAGCTAGCTAGGCAACCCCTATTCCTTAAACCCATGTTTGGTTGGATATGTTAATATATATGTTTCACATCGTATTTGGATTGGCTGCTTGCTTAGTTAACTAAAACAACGTTGTTTTATTAAAAAGGGTCGTGTCTCGTTAACATGTTATCATGTTTAAGTAAAATTAAAAGTTGTTATCAACCCGTTTAATATTAGAATAATATAAAATACTTTTTAAAATATCAACACAATAGCAATCTTTTTATTACTTGTCTAAGCGCGTGGTTTACAATCCTTAACTTAAACTCTTGTAGTATGAATAATGCCGGTTTATTCTATACTAGGTTAGCATCCGTGGATACCTACGGGGTTGAACGAAAAAAAATATTTATGTATTTTTATATTGAAATGAGTAATAGCAAAACATTAAATAAAGTATGAAAATATGGATGGTTGTGACGCTGACAAGTCGCGCAATGTGGAATAACAGCTTAGCGATTTATTATAAGAGAAGATTGTAATTTCCTTTTTTTCTAGATTTTCAATCAAATTTAAAATCTTTTTATTTTGAGCCGTTTTATAATTTCCATATATGGGCTAGTCCTACACTCTAGATAGATTTTCTCTTAGGGGCTATTTGTAGCATTCTGAATAACATCTAAATAAATCAGTAAAAATTTAATTTTTAATGGTTTATAAAAATTCATTATAAGGTAAGTTTTTAAAATATGATGAATTGGGTGAGTTTTACCATTCAGGGGCTACCTTTTAATCATTCAGCATTTTTTTATCACTTAATGGTTTAGAGGTTTTGAATCATTAAAAGATAAGCCTCTGAATGACCATTAAAAGACTACCAAACACCCCATTAATCAAATTCTGATTATATCCTTGCAACATGCTTATTTTTGTCTGTGATCCTTCATATTCCTGACCTCTTGGTTTCCCTTACGCCGTGTTTATTTTTATTTACAAGCTTTCGTGTTCTTAAATGCTCGGTTTCACAACATAATGTTGTTTAATATTTTGAACCAACCATTACAACATTCATAATTTTTTATGTGTAAGCACTTGTGAGGTACACGTACCTTAGTTTCTTTCACAACTTGGTACGGTTAAGTCATAAGCCTTTAATTTGATGTTTACAACTAAGTTAATTACATCTCATTTACAACAAGCTAGCCAATCCGGCCTAGCTATTTACTCGTTTAGATAAATATGGGTTAAAAATATATACGTGTCGTGTTCGAATTATATAACTTTAAGCGTAAGCATAAGAGTTAAATTTGATGGTTATATATAACATAAAACATTTGGAGGGCATTTTGGAAAATAGGCTTTAATAAGAAAAAAATGAAAAATTAAATAAACTTTAGAGGGCAGTTGGAGTTCAACCGTTAATCTTGTTAACCAAGAAAAAAGCAATGAGTAGATAATTAGATTTGCTAACCAATTAAAGCAATTATTTATTTGTTTAATGATGACTTCTGTAGAGATGTAAAAACATGTTAGGTTGTGATGGCAAATATTCAACCAACCAAACAAACAAATAGGAGCCTTAAACGTACACGAACTTTAATCTCAAATGACAAAGAATATGACATTGTACCAATCTTCCTAGCTTTCAAGTAAATGTAATATTGTAATCATATCACTTTGATATGGATTGAACTTGAAAAGTAGATCAAAAAAGTTTGGAGAAGTGTAACTTATTTTGTTTCAAACACTAGCAACGCAAAAATTAAGATTTAAACAAATGATGTTTCATTCTAGTATCTTAATTGGATATTGATATATCAACATCTAGCTTTTTTACAAAGTACATATTATAAGATAGATTAATGTGTTACAATGGAATGGTCATTATCCAGATGCGAGAAGATCATGTATTAGAAGTCAAATCATAACTTGCTCCGTTTTTAAAGAGAGTCACAAACCGATGTTAGAACCGTGAGTCGTTTGGTTAACTAATATCACTTGCATGCCCACCACTGTAACGATGTTGTTAATTAATCATCAGTTAATATTTTAATAGGAAATTGAGATAATTGTAAGGATTAATATGAGATTGAAGAGCGAGATGATTTAATTTGATTCGTCATTAGTAAAAACTAAATGCCGGACTACAAAAGATTAGTGGTTGTCATATCATATCGGTCCTAACTTAGGTGACTCCTAAGATATGATACTCGCCTTAGAGGTATTATCGGTCATCAAGTAAGGGTATATATATGGACGGATAAGCCTCACACGACCCTTACTAGAACAATGTATTAGTTTATTTTAGTGACCAGAACGATACTATTATATACATGTCTTGCCACACTTGTTCAATTATGAGTCTTCGTACATAGACATACAATTCATCTATAACTTTCAAGAGTTGCTCAACACTTCAAATGATATAATAATTGAAACTAAGAATAAATAATATCAATGCCCCACCGCGAATGTGATCCATGTAAATATGTAAAGAAGAACAACACACCATTACTAAAAGTTAAACATTAGTTAATGTCGAGCTTCATCTCCACCCAAACAACATATGAAGTTTAGCCAACAAGGACAATACAAATGATCACACACTTGATAAGAGGTGTGAACGTGCACTCCATTACGAACTTCTAAGGAGGATTACGATGATCTCCTTACTAGCTACTCTTGGTTGTTTGAAGAGCACAAGGGGCTCAACAAGGGGGTTTTCTCTGGTTTGGGATGAAGTGGGAGTGTTGTGATGTGTGGGAGTGATATGGAATATTGTTTTAAATGAGGTGGAGAAGGCCTTTATTTTTAGGCACGGTCGTGGCCAATACTTTTTCCCAACAAAAGGACGAATTTGCTAAAAAAGTTATCTTCTGGTACATTCTCCACGGGCGTGGCAAGGAAGCTAGAGCCACAGGCGTGACATGTTTTCTTTGTCTTCTTTGTCTTTTCTTGCTTCTAGAAGGTTATAGTCCTTTTTTGTTAGCTTTGAAGCTTATCATTGGTCTAGGCACGCCCATGATTCTTCTAAAAGTTCATTTTTACTCATTTGTTGCCCGTTTTTGCTTCATTTTTTCCCCAGGATAATTTATCTAGCAAATATATAAAAAGAAGGATTAAGTGCATATTCAATTAATAAAACCTTTTTGTTGATAATCATGGGTAATTATATTAGTTAATTTACTACAAATGATGACATATTAAAAGGGCTTAAGATAACTTATAGATGTCAACACTACTTACTTATATATGACGCTTGAAAATGACATCTACATGAAAATCACAAAAGGATTAAAAATGCATTTTACATTATGAATGGTAAATCTCTATATGGTCCAAACAATTAAGTCATATATGTGGTACAATCGACTCAATGTCTCAATGAATTAATAATGACACGCAAATGTTAGCACAATCAACATGAATTAATACTTTTCATTTATGACTTGTAGTTTGAGTATGTATATTTTATGAACTTGTCATCAGTCTACATCTAGAAGATGTTAGCACAATCAGCACGAATAATTTTAAAGGTTGAGCACATTCATAATTTTTTGATCACTATGCATAGATAATGAGCCTTACTGTCCCAAATGAAACGTAAAGTAAAGAAAATAAGAGATACATGGTCCTAAAGTCCTATAATTAAATGGGGTCGATGCATTGATGTATATATCTCGTAAATATTACAACACATGATATAACATTTTTAGCACACATGTTAGCAAAATGTAACTTAAATCCATCATGTTGCACTCTTTTATCTTCTGAAAGTCCATTATAACCATATAATTAATCTCACTTGTTAATTAGTTAGAGTTACAATTCATCTCAAAGAAAGTATATTTGTGTAATGCGTATCAATATAAATTTAGTGATGTACTTTTCTTCTATACGCACTCTCTATATTTTTGTTAGTTAACATTTTTTACCCGGTAGTATTTGTCATATCAGTTTTAGTTAGTTTGTCAATGATTTTTTAGCCTAGTGGTTAAGAAGGATGTGACTATATGAGAGATTTTGCCTCTCTTGAAGGTCTTGAGTTCTAATTCAGACAATGACATATTTTATATTATTAACTAGTTTAGTGCCCGCGCTACGTTCGGGAACACAACATTCAAGTGATGCTTTTAAGGATATTCATGAACGTTTCAATAAGTTTTGAAACAAAACCGTGGTAAACTGAAACACGAAATATACTTTTAAAAATTAAATTTTTAGTATAGCAATATTATACTCAAATTAAAGAGAATAAAATACTTAGTTTTATGGTGTAGTTTATTTTTTTTTAAATCCATATAAAAAGTTATGTATATTTATAAAACACTAAGGTCTTTAATTGTATATTATTATTAATTTTTATCCATAAGTTTCATTTTCACACCCTATCAAATATAAACCGACTCATGTACACCCCTTGTAGTAGAGGGTTAAAAGTATAAATACTTTTAAATTTTTCAGAATTCTCCAAAATATTAAGGGACTAAAATGTAATTAGTTTTATTATAATATATTTTATATACATATTTTAAATAAAAAAATCATTATTATGAGATAAACTCTCAAATGATGCCACATAAGCCAAAAGCTTTAAAATGGTGCCACATAAGCTTTTTTGATTTTGCTATATTATATAAAGATTATAAATTAATATCGTTCTAAACAAATATCAGTTTTAGTTCAACCCAACAACCTTGTAAATCGGTTAAATAAAATGCGATTTTGATCTTTCAATAAGAGATACAGCCATTAATGCATATGATACAAGATTTCATCAAAAACTAAACGTAAATAAAAAATTAAATTTTACACCCTGTCTTTCAAACTCTCTAATCACACCACCTCGATCTATATACTCTCCCTAATCATCGAAGCGCCTCCCAAGTCCCACCAATATTTGTCCTCCGTTTGCGCACCACCTTATGCCTTACCCTGTGACCAAAGACTTCACAAAAACCTCATGTTAGCGTTTGGTATTTAAGAATGAGAGAAGATAAGTAAATAAACATTGTAAAGGAATGAAAAAGATTGTTTGATTGGTAAATGAAATGAATCCACTCATTACTTAAAGAATCTATTTCCTCTAAACGCCTAATTTCATCTCATCCGCCCCTTGTTTGTTTTTTCCCTCTTTCACGCGTCATCACCACAACCAGCCATCACCAACCACCCTCACCAACGGCCACAGACGTCAACCACCACCACTGGTTAGCAACTGTCACCATTCACCACCATTGACCACCACTACTACCGGTCACCACTGACACCACCACCATCGGTCACCAACCACCGGCTACCACCATAGATCACCACCACTAGTCATCACCACCATTGATTAAAAGATAAAGACGTCAAATACAGAATTGTACTTAAAAATGTAAAATATTGTAATTTTGATTTTTTATTATTAAATATAATATTAACATTTTATTTTACTCATTGTAAATTATTATAATTATATGAATTTTATTGTTGAATCCGTGTAGGGCATTACCTTAGTTTTAACCTAAAGAAACCTTTTAGATAACAAAGTACTTGTTACAAACTGATCTAGTGCAGTTTGACAAGTTATTTGGTCATATTTAAGCAATTAGAAACGAAGAAAAAAAGAATATTTTTATTTACAAAGAAACCATCTAGATAACAAAGTAATGGTTACAAATTAACTGATCTAGTTTAACAAACTATTTGGTCATATGTAAGCAATTACAAAGGAAAAAAAATACATAACTTTTTGTATTGTAATTCGGTTATGCATGATAAATACAATGGTTTTTGGCTCCAAGAATGCTGGTGCCTTGCATCACAAGCTCCACGGTTGTGTCGTACGGTAGCACCACCACTTTCGTGCCGTGGGAAACCATCGTGTTGTTCGGTGGAGTGCCCGTGTAGTTGAACTTATTAAGAGGGAATGGTGGGAAGTTAATTAGTAGAGAAAACGTACACCATTTGATTTTTCAAAATACCGAGCTTGAAGAAGTGCGGTTGTTGGCAAGGTGAAAGGATATATATGTTGTTCACAAAGGCTGAAAATTTATGTAAGAAAAAAAGAGATTTGGGGTCAAGTTACCTGTTTTGAGATTTTTCACCACTAGTAAAGAGTAGAAATGAATAGAAATTTATCCAACATAAAAAACTTACATCTAACGTATAATGTCAGGTAACGCCGGTTGCAGCATGTTCCGCTAATACAAGGTGATATTGACTTTGTATATGTCCTAGTCAACTCTTCTAACTCTTCAACCTGGTTAATATTAGAATGAATAAATTTTTTTTATAAGGTCGACCGCAATTGTTTTATGCACTTATGACGTACCCGTCAACCCATGTTTACACTAAGTTGTTTACTATTTGAATCGCCTTGATAATTTTCGCCTTACAAAAGATTTTGAACTTAGTTGGTAGAAAATTGAATTCTTAGAAGCTAAATAAACTTGTGAAACTGCTCACGATTTAAAGCCACAAGCGAACTGAATGAACATTGGTTTGGGTTCATATTCGTTAATATTTTTAACAAACTAACGAGTGTTCAATTCATGACATATAAGTATATAACCGAACGAAATGTTTTGTTCAAATTATATTTGTTAAGGAAAAGAATTTGTTCACTCACGTTTATGTATTCTTTAAAGAATAAACTGCAGTTTTGGTTCCTGTGTTTTGATGTCATTAACAGTTTTAGTCCATCTTAACAGTTTTGGTCCCTGTGTTTTTATTTTCTAACAGTTTTGGTCCCGAACACTAACTCCATCCAATTTTCCGTTAAGTCTCTCACACATGCGAAGTAAAAATGTCATTTCTCTCACTATTTTTGACAAACGACTTAATAAAAATGTTAACCTACATGATGACTTAGATAAAAGAGATGGAGAATTGACATTTTTACCCTTTAGATGTGGGGCGCGTGTGAGAGACTTAAAGGAAAATTGGATGGAGTTAATGTTCGGGACCAAAACTGTTAGAAAATAAAAACACAAAGACCAAAACTGTTAAGATGAGACTAAAACTGTTAATAGTATCAAAACACAGAGACCAAAACTGCAGTTTACTCTTCTTTAAATGAACACAAGCAAAACATATGCAAAGTACACAAGACAAGTGAATGTGAATGAACATATTAATATACACACAAACCAAAGGAGCACAAACGGACATATATTCATAGGAAAGATAAAATCTAACATTTTTCATCCCAAACATTACACAGGTTGGCATAGAGGTGCATAAATCGGTTTTTTTTAAGAACCGGTTCCGGTTCTAGAACCGGTTTCGGTTCTTATGGGCGTTAAAAGAACCGGTTCTTACAAGAACCGGTTCGGTTCTAGAACCGGTTTTTGGTGAAAAAACTAGAACCTAGTAATCGGTTCCGGTTCTTAAAGAACCAGCTCAGGTTCTCAAAGAACCGGTTCCGGTTCCTAAAAAACCGGTTCAGGTTCTTAAAAAATACCTTTTTTTCTATGATATGGGCGGGAAGTAACATTAAAAATTTTAAATATTACAAGATATATAGCTTTTAAAACATTAAATAAATAACAACACTAAAACATACCGATTTTTCAAGAACCGGTTCTTCCAGGAACCGGTTTTTGCAAGAACCGGTTTTTTTAGGAACCGGTTCCGGTTCTTTTGGAACCTATAATTTGGAAAAAATAGTAGAACCTATTCAGAACCTACGGTTCAGTTCCGGTTCCGGTTCGGTTCTTGTAGAACCGGTTCTTCGAAGAACCGGTTTTCGGTTATTTGATCGGTTCCGGTTCCGGTTTTTTTGTGCACCTCTAGGTTGGCAGAGGCTGCAAATAAACTGGGCAGATAAAGGCCAAATGGCCAAAATAAAGTTATGCACAAAGTACACAAAAAGTGACAGTTTGGTAATTCAATTCAAGTCAGCTCCAAACTTGCCTTTACAAGTCACGATTAGACCTGACAGGGGGCTAATAGCATAAGTACGTTATTGCTCATTTAGTAGTTGGCAAATCAAATGTACAACAACCAAAAGGCCAAAATAAAGTTGTGTGCAAAGTACAAGAAAAGTAACGGTTGGTAATTGAATTTAAGTCAGCTCCAAACTCGTCTTTACAAGTCACTATTAGACCTGACTGGAAGCTGATGACGTAAGTGCGTTATCGCTCACTTAGTCTGTCACAAAAGGCCAAATGGCCAAACGGCCAAACGACCATAAGACCAAACGACCAAAAGGCCAAATAGCCAAATGACCTAAAGGCCATAAGGCCAAATGGCCAAGTATCTGCACAAAGATGAGCGTTCTAAAACCGAACAGCTCTAACATATCAGGACGTGTTGCTATCCCCAACACACTTACCTTTTATCACGAAAAAGTAAAATCAACACTGCCCAAGAAAAACAGTGAAAATAAAGCCTAGGGGGTAAATTCAACAATAACCATATTTCACCAATATAAGAACTGTCTCAAGAACCAAAATCATGTTTTAGTTCCAAGAAATGTATCTCTCTCAAAATAGAATAAAGGAAATCTCCTCACGTCTCCATCACATGAAGCCCTCTTAGTATAAATAGAGGTCTCATGTTTCAGGTTTGAACGAACTCTCACAACTACTATTCACTATCATTATAACCCCTTACTGATTCTCATGCCAGAGGTGGATTGTAGGGGACCCTCCCTTGCGGTGAGACTCACGGTTGTTTGTGTTTTTAGGTCAAGACTAACATTCATCGATTCACAAGCATATGGACGCTTATCCTCTCCAGGCATGTAATCCCGTTGTTGCAACAAACCATTCATGGGCTCAAAGCATAAGCGATTAAGCGGTACGTTATAAGATAAGAGGGTGCAGGCAAGCTGTTAACACTCACCATGTTGTCCCATTCTTGAAGCATAAGTGTTGGGATTGGTACCATTCACTCACGACAAACAATTTACTGGCAGCTGCATGAAGCAACAATTAATATACATTCTTCCACAACTTAAATTAAGTTATATTCCAGCCCAATAAACCCTTAATCCAGCCCAACTAAACTTAAAACTAATACAAACCAGGTTATTAATGTAAGATGTGGCCATGTCCATGTGGGTTCAAATTCAAACTAACAGGTTATTATTGAATGAATTTTAGCATATCATGTACGTCCTAAAAATATATTAGCTTATGTTGCACCAGATTCATCATCAAGGAAAAAGCATTACAATTAGGCGGTCTATTAGGCTATTACCCTTTGTCGCTTGGGGGAGGGTGTTCACCGATGTACCCAACCTCCACATCATTGGTCTCGTGTAGGGGTGTTCATTCGAATCGAATGCGAATTGGGCGAATAAGGCGAATTGAATTGGTCGAATTGGGACTTTTAAAAACTGTATTCGTATTCGATCCACATTCGAATAAAAATCTATGTATTCGATTCGATTAAGTTATTCGAATTCGAATCGAATTCGAATAGATTCGAATGTATTCGCTTAAAAAAATATAAATAAACAAACACATTAGGTAACAATACAAATGTAGCACCAACATAACATAAGTTTACAACATCACCCAAACAATGTACAAAACATCACCCAAACAATCTGTAAAATACTAGCACATCAACAAGTCTAAAACATGTTAACAAAAGGTCTAAAACTATATAATCAAACACAAAAAAATGATTATAAACAAGTTTAAAACTTGTAAAAACAACAATTAAGCAGCTGTCACAGCACCAAATCATGTTCATATGCAGAAACAACAATTAAGATTGGGAATGGGTTGGGTTTGAGTATTTTTAACTTTACTTCAAGCCCACTAAATCATATTCATATATAGATAATTAATTAGATATACTAAAATATATATTAAAAAATATATAAATTTCTTATTCGAATTGGGCGAATCGAATGCGAATACAGAAAATCATATTCGTATTCGATCCACATTCGACAAAATTATTCGAATCGAATGCGAATCGAATTCGAATGACTGAAATTCGATTTCGAATGGCCTTAATCGAATTCGATTCGAATCGAATTTCGAATAATTCGAATGGTATTCGAATAATGAACACCCCTAGTCTCGTGTATAGTGGCGAAGCCAGGATATTTATACAAGGGGGCTGATCGAAAGACACATGACCTGATGCAGGGGGCTAAACCCATTTTATTTAAGGAGTATTGGACCTTAACAATCTAACTATTAGTTTTTGGCCGTTAGTGGTCTCAACTTCTAAAATATGTGTTGACGGCCTCAAGTTTTATCATTTTCGCCATTAATGGACTGCCGTTAAAAAAGTTACGACGTTAACTTTTTTTTTAATTTCAGGTCGACGTTTTATAGTTTTTGATCGTTATTAAAATACGAGTCGATTGATATAAAAATTACATCGAAACGGTGCTCCAAATGACAAAACGATGCTTCATCGAGTTGTTTAGTACGGGAATGTCATCAACGTCATGAAAAATGGCTCATGTTTAGTTTAATAGAAATCAATACCAAGAAGCTACCACTTGGGTATAAATCTCTCTTGGTGACGTCATATCAGTGATTAGTTAGTAAATTCAAACGGACTTGAGCATGTCTCCAACGACCATATAGCGAGTCACCATGGTTAGAATGACAATTATACATGTTAGAGTGCACACATAAAGAGAGTTTCAAATGATGCAATACAAAAGTTGCTTCTTTAAAAGTAACCATTTTAAAGAAAACCTGAAGACCCAGGTAGCTAAGCCCGGGGTAATTAATCATGTTGGCTTGCGACAAGCATATTTTTCTATAAATCTCCCTATCTTCCTATACTAATAAAGCACTAACTTTTTTTCACGTGTCTTTCTCTCATGCATGACACATCATTGTCACGTCATTTTAACCTACGTGTCACTCTCAGATTAATCATCTCAATTAAATTAAAAAGACTTGATTATTGATTGAATCAATTTTGCATAATCTACGATTTTTATTATTTATTTTAAACAACTTTAAGGGTTTTATACTTTGTACAATCGAAATTGAGTGATTTAACGAAGAATTTCTACAATTTCACCATCATAATATTAAATTTAAAAAGAATTTTGGGGTAACTTTGTAAAAATGTAACCAAGTTTGCCAATTGTTCCAATTAAATACCCGAAACTTTATTTGTCTCTCTAATGTCACTGAAGTTTCATTAAGTGTTCCAATCCTATGTAATAATTTTATGATTATATATTTGAATTTTTAAAAATTGAGTTTGACAAATGAAATATGTATAAACTTTGGATACTATTTTATAATTATTTTTATTCAATTTGACTTAAACTCAATAAATTTAGAGCTTTGTTATTAAGTTGAAATTCTTAGTCTTCACTTTTAGATCCTGATTCAAATTGATTGAAAAAAAATTTCACTTTTTTATAATCATAATTCATATATGTTTCATATGCCCAACTCAATTTTAAAAAATTCAAACATTTGTAAAGATATTACATAGGATTGGAACACTTATGAAACTTCAGTGACTTTAGGAAGACAAAAAAAAGTATGAGGTATTTAATTGGAACAATGAGTAAACTTAGTTACATTTCTATGACATTTTCCCAAGAATTTTCCTACAATTTCGTCATCATAATAGTAAACTTAAATTTTATTACGTTATATTAATTTTAAATTTTAATTTAAACTCGAAAAGCTATACACACAATTTAACAAGTTATATTTCATAACAAAAGTCTTAACGATTATCAAAATTTTATTTTAATATATTTTTATTTAACCTGTATATTATACAGGTATCTAAGTTAGTTATCATAACATAACATTTGAAATGGGGAATTTCGATCCTTGCAAGTGTTTTTTTGTCCCTTGTCTTTGACCAAGGTTGTGACTAGGAAATGATAGACTCATTCATCCATCATTGAAAACAAGTTTCTTTTACTAACCTCAACTGCCAAATGCCAATGGCCTTGTGAATTTATCATACATTTAACAACCTGCTTCAAAAAATTACTAAACAATCAACACCAATAACAAAAGAAAATGGGGTCGAGAAAGGGAAGTAGATCAGCTTGTCAATGTACAAACCAAAACATTTTATGCCTCCCAACTCCGTGTTTTTGGACCATGAAAAGTGAACCCACCACAACTACCATAAAGACTTTTAAAGTTTCTAATAATCACTTTATACATTACACTACAACACATCGTTTTCGCACTAATATTTTCACCACATCAATGAGATTCGTGTTATTTTACTTTAAGGCTACCAACTCCTATGCTCGTTGGTCTCCACTCGAGTTTAGTGAAAACACCCGTCTAACTAATCCACTTAACCTTCTTGGATCCATCTTCGAAAGCCCTCAAGGTATACACGTTCACACGTCAACATTTGATTATGATATTACGACGCCCATCAATGATAACATTATTAATTGATATGGATTAATTAGTATATTCAGTTATGAATATATATAAATACATATATTCATGATAGCTCAAAAACCCTTCAATGAAGTTTTATACTATTATATCGTTGAACATTGGCGAGTATCAATAAAAGACATGTAAACACACACGATGATATCGTCCAAATAAGAAATAAATTTTAAAACAACTAGATATCAAGAAAAGTAATATATATTTAATTGCATATTTTAATGCTCACACAAAACAAGTTTAAATAAAAGAAAATCAATATCATATGGACACAAGAAGTTAAAATGATTGATTATCCCAAGAACTTTTCTTTTTGGATGCAGAATCCCCTGTTACCAAACCTTGTCATTTGGTTGCATAGAACATGTATATCATTTTCTAATAAGGTCACATGGTCTATCACTCTATTTGTTATGTTGAACGTTGTTTGAAAAAGATTTTTAACCAATAGATTTATTTTTAATAGCAGATATTAAGTTGTAGAAAAATAAGTTAATGGATTGTATTTTGTCATAAACATTTTTGTTGATTTTCTCTCAAAATGTTAATTCTCTCATTTTTTAGAAGTGCTCGTAGCTTTTACATATGATAATAGTTTATTAAAAAAAAATACACCATAAAATTAAGCATTTTTTATCTTTAAAATGTGCATAGTGTTGATACATAAAACAAACAAACTTTTTTTTTCATGTTTTTAGTTTGTTGTGTAATTCATTAGGTCATTGTGTTATATTATAATGTGTGTTATATTGTGTAATATTAAGGTTTTTTAGCTCATTGCTAGCTCATTGTGTTATATTATAACGTGCGTTATATTGTGTAATCGTTGTTTCTAGAATGAATGATCATTTTTTATTCAGTTTTAACAACTCCATTGCATGTGTTACAAAACATTTTGATTTCATGTTGAGATTAAGTGTTGGCAAAATAAAATACTAATATTATGATAACATATAATACAATGATACAACGCGCATGAGTAGTGGAACTTTTCTCTAATATATATAACACAATAAAACTACACAATGACTCAAAATACACCATTAATACAATGATAGTTCATGAGTAACATATAACAGAATGATACAATGTACGAAGCATAAGTATGCATATATAACACAACAGAATTATGCATTGTGTTATATTAACAAAAGGCTTTTTCATGTCCTTAAGGAATAACATAATATAAAAAAATAATCTCTTAAAATACACATTAAAGGTTTGCATATTAAAACACACATTACAACTATGACACAATGATCCTTAGTGACCCACATAATATAATACAATGGTTTAATAAGATACACATTAACGGTTTGTGTTTCCATCAAGTATTAAAACACACAATTCAAATTTGACACAATGATTCTTAGTATAATACATAATATAACACATTGATATCTTAAGATACATATTCAAACATACATACCAATTTGATATAATGATACTTTCTGAACACGCAATATAACACTACGATCTACTAAAATATACATTAAAAATTTGCAATTACGTGTAGTATTCAAACAAACAATCAAATTGACACAATGATATATTTTGAACACATAATATGATACAATGATCTACACAATGATTTGATACCACAAAATGACCTGATAGTAAGCTGAAAAAACATGGTATTATAAAAGTTATAATATAACACAATGATCTGAAAAATCGTGAAATAATTTCGTTTTTTATATATAAATACTATACGCGTTTCGAATATAAAAAACACTTTGTTTTTTTAGTGTAATGTTTATCAAAATCCAATGTCCTATGTAAAATTAATTAGCTTTTGTAAAAGTTAATAAAAGTGAAGTTGACTTAAATACACATCCACCAACATGTTTTCCTACAATTTAGTCTCAACCATTAAAAAAATCCAATGGTTGTAAATTTTTCTCACATTTTATACCATTTTTATCTTTAATATGATAACTTGACTATTTCTTTTAAAGGTTATTGGATTTTAATAATCCGAACTTTAATTAATTGGCCGATATTAATCCCAACTTTAAAAATTCCCTCTAACAGTCCCAACTTGTAATTTATTTTCCTCCATCGAGCCTTTTATAACGGATACTCAAAAAACCTACCAGACCATTTTTGTGTCTCATTAAAACCTTACCCGACCATTTTTGGATAACACTTATAAAAGGCTCGATGGAGGAAAATAAATTACAAGTTGGGACTGTTAGAGGGAATTTTTAAAGTTGGGATTAATATCGGCCAATTCATTAAAGTTCGGATTATTAAAATCCAATAACCCTTCTTTTAATTATATATCATACACATTTGTATGTTAGAAGTGATTTAAAAAAAGTTACTAATACGTTTTTTAGTGATTTGAGTTTGTTATATATATATATAGGGGCAGGATTTTCAACAAATAAGAAAAACTGTAAAAAGTGTAGGAAGCAATCCGGGGCGTCCGATCATGGTGTTTACGGCCCAGATCACGCGGTGGTAATTTTGTAAATAACTGGACGTTTTACAAACCCGCCAGTTAAGACCGAGGGGCCAAAATGTCATTTGGGCGTTTTCAAAACACAACACCTATTTCAACAAAAACCGTTCGAAAACCCCCCATAACTGCAAATTCAATACCTCAATTACGACAATCACGACACACTCTGGCGTTTAACTCAATATGATCAAACCTACATATATGATTAACTGATATGTCTACAAAGTCATAAACCAATAAAAAAAATTATATACAGCATAACAGACATGACTAAATGCTAATCAATATGTATTAAATAGAAAACGCCACACAATCAAACCATCGTGAAAAAACATTAATTCTAGTATTCACATCGATAAAAACGTCATACTTATTGTTATAAATCTGATTAACTATGATGTCTATACATTCATAAAACATCATGATCGATATCATTTATAAAAACGTCATATTGAAAGTCATATAAAAAAATAAAAACGTCATACTCATTGTTATGAATCTGATTAACCATGCTATCTATACAAAACGTCATATAAAAACGCCATACTCATTGAACGTCATATAAAAACGTCATCGATATCGTTGTTCGGATTTGAAGAGTTAGAATCGACTACATTATCCGTCATTAGAGAGTTCAGATAAATCACACAACAATGGAGGTTTATGAAACCCTAGTTAATCGCCATACATAATAGAGATAATATGGAAGTTCGTAAAACGTAACAAAGATAGTATGCATATATAAATATCGTCGTTTCCATAACAACATGCATCGTGCCAAAAGACCAAAACGCTCTTCCGTCTTTTTTTTAACTCATGGACACGTGTTTGAGTATTATTATTTCCTACACTTTTCACACTTTTTGCCATTTGTAGAAAAACCTCAATATATATATATATATATATATATATATATATCTATACCTTCTAATAAAAGAGGGTTTTAGATGCCACATGGCATGCAATGGAGCCATTATTAGCATCGTTTTCCCGCCAATAATATTTTACATATTTAATCCTCCTACTATTACATAACATACTACATACCATCATATAATATATTTACCTATCATATAAAAAATAATTACCATATTAGTATTATATTTCTCTATTAATTACAAAAATAAGTACCATATTCTTACAAAAGTAAAAATATCAATTACCAAAATATATATCAATAATATTCCAAAACATTGATTTTTTTATTAAATTCTATTTAAACATTACTTTGTCTACTACATTAGTTTATCGGTTCTTATCTCTATACCAAAGCTCATGGCTTATATCAGTACAAGTTGTCATCCATTTGTACGATTTTAATCCGATTTTTATGCTTGTGAATCCGTAATTTGTCTTCTAATTTTTCTTATATGGGTTTTGTTTTTGTTGGTGTTAGAGAACGTACCCAAGATGGTAATGAATTATTGTATAATGCTTACTCGTCATATAATTATTTGTTTATTATGCTCGATAATAATTAAATATTTTAGTTAGTCAACTCGTGTAACACGCGGGGTATAATCTAGTATATATATATATGAGTGTTCTCAAATGAATTTTATCGTATCTATTTCATATGTAAAAACCCAAGTTTATAAATCATGAAATCATATAAAATATAAGATTTAAAGAATTTAGTTAAATAAGAATTTGATAGTTTACATGATTAGATTTCATAAAAGAAGCTGATAGTTTACATAATAAGATTTCACAAAATACATATTATGGTTCATTAACGAATTTAATCTTTACTAACAGTTTGACTAATAACACCTTTAATTTTCACATCAATAGCTATCTAATAGCATAATTTTTGCATTATTAACGCTTGATTTTCACTCATAATGATGATTGTGAACGAAATGGGTAAACACACAGAGCGAAATTGAGTAAAATCTAGTGTAAGTCTCATATAAATTTGTGATGATTATGCTATTAAGATTGTCATTAGTAACAAATATAAGATCTACTTCCACCGGTTCGAAAACATTTTCTAAAATAACACATAATTTTATACGTAACACACACACTAGCTTACACTACATGCTTTTAGACAATTATAAAAAATTAGTGATTACTTACACTAAATACGTGATATATAATATGAGACATGTAGGTGTGATTATATGTACTACTCTTAGTACTCTATAAATATTATTATTATTATTATTATTATTATTATTATTATTATTATTATTATTATTATTATGTCACTTGCATAAAATATTAATGGTCGATCACAAAAAAATAAAGCTTTATACGTGAGCCAACTTCTAGTTATATGTCATAACTCTTATCCATTATAGTGCGACACAAATATGATATGGGGTGCACCATTGTCACCCCCTCTTTTAAAAGTCCCTATCATTTCAACTTCGCCAATCAAATCAACTTTATAATACAACACATTACTGGCTATATATATATAATTCTTTAGATAACAGCTAAGCATTTCAATATCTCATGCATGAAGCTGGAATTGGAGCAAATTAATGCATATATTTTAAAATTGCAAAAGAAAATTGTGTAAACATCACACGACAAATGACATTTATCAAGTTAACAAATGATTGGTTCATTTCACACGTGTTAGAGCATTAT
Organism: Tagetes erecta; assembly: GCA_030867185.1. NCBI lineage: Eukaryota > Viridiplantae > Streptophyta > Magnoliopsida > Asterales > Asteraceae > Tagetes > Tagetes erecta. The sequence continues at coordinate 14,658,639 of CM061494.1, forward strand.
AGCTGGATAATATGAGTTAATTTATCTTTAAAATCAAATCATTTAAAGACATGTATATATGATTTATTCATGTCGACTTACCCATTAATTCTTAAAATATCTACTAGGTAGAGTTTTAGGAAGACAAGATAAAGAAAGTTGATTGTGATTAACTTCTCATGAAGAAAACTAACGATTAATGACGCGTGTTTTTGCTGCTTTCTGAACAACATACAACTCGAATAAAATCGGTAAATAAAACATAGTAAATATAACCTCCAATCTACGTGGTTTTCTTTTGGGTTTGTTTATTTTGGAAATTGTTACTCACGTAGTCACGGGTTAGCATGACATGGGCTAGATAGAATATTCACTTAAATCACGTAATAGTTAACATATCAAACTGTAAGGCTACCTTCTAGGAAGCCTTACAATTTGTCATACATACAAAAGCAGTTCAAAACATTCATTTGATTAAAACAGTTCAAAACATTCTTTTGATTAAAATAGGTGCAGCTTCTAATTAAGAAGCCTTAGGGTCTGTTTGGTATGGGTTAATGGAATGGACGAGGGAATGGAATGAACGAAGGAAATGAATGGACAAATGAATGAAAAGGATCATTCCATTCCATTACCTTGTTTGGTTACTTTACAGAAATGAAATGAATCATTATATTGTTTTGTTTGGTACGAATGAAAATACAAATTAACGAAATGTTGTTCACTAAAAATTACAAAAGTATATTTTCATGGCTATGGGTCGGGTCTTGGTTCGGCCATGTGTCGGGTCATGGTTCAAAACATGGTTAATACATAAGTGGGGTCATAAATCAGATCATGGTTCGGGTTATGGGTCAAGCCATGGGCTGAATCATGGTTCGAGGAATGGGTCGAGTCACGGGTTGGTTCATGGCTCAGGTCGTGATTTGGTTCATGGTTTAGGTCATGGGTCAAATTGTAGATCGGATCATGAGTCGGTTCAAGTATTTGTTCATGGGTTAGGTCATGGTTCTTTTCATGAGTGAAGTCATGGTTCGGTTCATGAGTTGGGTCTTGGTTCGAGGAATGTGTCAGGTCATGAGTCGAATCATGGTTTTGGTCATGGGTCGGGTCAAGGTCGATTCATGCCTCGGACTGTGAGTCGATTCATGACTCATACCATGAGTCGGTTCATGGGTCGGGTCATGGTTCGAGATGTGGGTTAGGACAATGGTTGGTTCATGGGGTCTTGAGTCAGGTCAAGGTTTGGGGCATAGGCCGAGTCATGATTCTAGTCATAAGTTAAAAAAAATTATTTCATTCCTTGAAGTAATGGGAAAAAAACATGAGGTGGGGATGGAATGAAAATGAGGTGTTTTTCATTCTTTTGTAATGGTTCATTCCATTACACTCACCAACCAAACACACTCTTTTTCATTCCGTCGTAATGACTCATTCCATTTCATCCTTTATTCCTGCATACCGAACGCTACCTTAGAGTTTGTAGTGTAGGGGTCGCTTCTTTTAGATGTAACTTAGTTTTTATGATGTGGCTCATGAGAATGCAACACATGAAAATATTCATTTTTGCTGGTACGACTTCCTTTTAGATGAAACTCGTTATTGGCTCATTTTTTGAAATCCATATCTTTATGTGGTCTAAACGTAAGGGGGTCAAAGAGGTAATGCCCCTGGCTAGGATCAAGCTGTCAGGTTAACACGAATTGTTTCAAACCATAGATTAAGAGTAAATTACTTTTTGAATACCTGAGTTTTCTAAAATCTAACCATCTGAACCCTAAACTTTAAATTTGTTTATTTGTACCCTGAGTTTTCAATTTTACTTCCATTTGTATACCTGAGGCTAACGGAGTTAATTTTTTCCGTTAGTTTATAATGAAATGACCAAAATGCCCTTTCTAAATTAATATATATATATATATATATATATATATATATATATATATATATATATATATATCACCCTAACCATCTTCAACATCTTCCTCTCATTTCAACACCACCATCGTACAACCACATAAACACCATCACAACTGTACCACTGCCACTATACTTGTCCATCTCTCTCCAACGTCTGCACCACACCGTCATTCACCGTTTCGTCTTCTTCTTCTGAAAAATCAAAGCACCAAAGAGTAACGTCTGCACCACACCGCATTCCACCATTTCGTCTTCTCCTTCTAAAAAATCAAAGCACCAAAGATTAGGTTTGTGGTAGGTAATGGTGATCGATTATAATTTAGACGATCAATGGCAGCATTAATGAATCAGATCTACAAAATCAAACCAAATGGGGTATTCGATGTGGATTTTGGGTTTGTGATGAAGGTACTCTGATGTTTGGAGATGGTGTAGACAACCATGGTTAGATAGCGGATGAAGGCAATGAAGTCAAAGAGGGTTGATGATGGTGACGACTGGTTAATGGTTAGTTGAAGGCGCTGTTTTTTTTTTGTTTGATTAGGCTAGGGGACGACTGGTTAGGGCTTCTTGCTGGTGTAAGAAGACGGATGGACGAAAGTCAGTGCCATTGATGGAGGTGGTGGTAGTTGGTGATGTGTGATAATGGTGTGGTGGTTGTGGTGGTGGATGGTAATGGCCTCAACAGAAAAAGGGGGATGGGTGGGTGAGACTTAATTGTTTTATAAAAAAAATAGGAGTTAGGGTAAGTGGGCAAGATGAGGGTAATTTTGTCATTTAATTACAAGTAACGGAAAAAATTAACTCCGTTAGCCTCAGATATACAAATAGAGTAAAATTGAAAACTCAGGGTACAAATAAACAAATTTAAAGTTTAGGGTTCAGATGTTTAGATTTTAGAAAAACCAGGTATACAAAAAGTAATTTACTCTATTCAATTCCATACCTAAAAAATTCAATCTTTTGATGATTTATCTTACTTTTTTTAAAAAAACTCAAAACCTTATATTCGTTCTAGATCTAAATAAGATGTATTGGATGTGTTTCTTACATGAAATCTTGCCCTTTTTCTTGATATTTTGATCCCTCAATTTTTTTTATCAATGTATTTCCCGACCCATAATCCCGCTTTCTTTTTATCGTTAAAAATAATCGATAACTAAAACTCATTTTTGTATTATCTGCTTATTTCGAACTTTTGGAGAGTTACATAAACGAAAACGTTAAACAACAATATTTAAACATTAGTACTTGCTGCTCCTCTAGTCATTGAACCAACGCACTCCAATACAAGCTTCTCTTCTTTAATGAATGAGAGTGATCTTCCTCCTTTTTCGCAATAAGTCGCCTTGATAATTTGAGCATTTGTGAACTCAACCATGAATTCGTCACCAGGGTTGATTTACCTAATGAAAGGTGGGATGTATTTTAGAGGTATACCCTTCATACAAGGTATAGAATCAACTGTGAATGACGAAACATGAACGAAACCATTAAAAAAGGCAAAGTTAGTACAAAAAGTTACAAATAAACACAAATCCTTAGAGAACGAAATACAAATTAAAAGAATCCGTAAACAGGGAACAAAACGAAATTAAGACGTAATTAGACGGTAGTTGAGTGGTCTTAGACTATGTCGGTACGTACGTAGTGGAGACAATGAAAGATGATTCTAATTCTTTTGCTACATTTTTTTCTTGCAAGCCATGAATTCATATGCTTTACGAAATATAGAAAGGTATATTGGTTTTTATTAGTTTTAATTATTAACTTTTAGCTTTTACTAGTTCTAACTATTGAATTGGCTGCCAATGGTTCCAACTTTTATCGTTTTGGCAACCAATGGAATGTCGTTAAATTTTTTTAATGCCGTTAAATTTTTTTCAAATTCAAGACCGATATTTTAGGCCTTTTGATCGGAAGGATAATACGAGTTGATTGATGTAAAAGTTTGTTCGAAACGGCTCTCTGAACGATAAAATTTTTACATCCGATTGAAGCACTGTTAGATTTAAACACCTGATTGAAGCACCGTTTGGTTATTTGGAGCGCCGTTTCAAGGTAACTTTTTCATCAATGGACTTGTATTATCCTTCCGATCAAAATACTTAAAACATCGGTGTTGAATTTGGAAAAACTTAATGTCGTTAAAAAAATTTAACAATGGACCATTGGTTGCCAAAGTAATAAAAGTTGGGAGCATTCCTTTTTTTTTTTTTATCCGGAAACCATGGGGAAGATGATGGATCCTTCGGGGGCCTCTGGCTCAGGATCAGGTGAGGGAAGAGGCTTCCGGTGGACCGATTTATTTGGAACCCTTGACAATCAATTTCTTAACTAAAACCAGTAGAAGTCAAAATGGGATAGTTAAGACCAGTAGAAACCAATATACCGTCTAGAAATATTTTTATCAATAAATAATATTATCTTTTAAATATTTAGATACTAATTAGTTATATTTGGTATTGAATAAGAAGTCAAATAAAGGTGGTATTATTATTTTATTTACAATATCTAGTCAAATAAAGTGGCTTTCTCTTCTTGTATTATTGGGAGCCTTGTTTCATGAAAAATGTGAGTCTGTTTTAACATGAAAACAAATCTAGTAACTAACCACATGAAGGGATGGTGCATGTGCAATCTGACTTAATAATGCTTTCTATACCCCATGTAGAGATAAACAAAGGCCACAAGTTCCACTAACACCTTTCCTTGCAACCATTTATCTATCTCCCCTCAAACACATGACATTGCTCTACCATAAATAACACCTAAAATTACATCAGACTCTTCAAATTAAATATCATGTACATGAGCACATGCACTTGCACACAATATTACAAGCATCAAGATATTCATTTTTACCTAGTGTTAATCAAATATATGAAGAAAAAAAACTGGTTGTGTAATTACATAACTACTGTCTTATTTATCACATTTAATATAATATATATACGTGAAATTATCAATGCAAAATGCAATTTATAATAAGAACAAAAACAATATATATACATGAACTATTTATATTTTCAGTCAATAATAAAGTATTTAATTACAACTAAAAGAATATTGTATAGGGTTATAATATTTGTTTTTTCTCTCCTTTCAGAAAAGAATTATGAATAAATATATTATCTTAAATTTTATTAATATATATGGCTTATACGCATATAGATAATTTTATCAAATTAAATCATACATTAAACAATGAACCGTGATTATGTAACAACAACATGGCTATGCGGAGATCGATGGTTTAATCTCGACCCTTGTGAAGGCTCGTCAACATGTGTTCTTGGCTGACATATGTGGCCTCGCGGAAATTATGTTGGCACAACGACAATGCCTATGGGTACATATTACCTACACAAATAAGTTAGATTTTTTTTTCATGCTAAACTTACCTATATCTATGCACAAGTAACAAAAGATTATAAACTTATAAACAATTTTTATAATAAAGACGTACAAATTCACACGCCCTTTAATCCTAATCCGGAATCTACATAAATTGTCATCACTAAGATTGGAACCTTAACCACACGAGTAATAATATCTTTCATAAGGCTACATGAAACGCGTACGTGATCCATAGCTTACCTTTGATGCCGTCTGTGCTTGCCATCTGTTTCCTTCACCAAGTGCACCCCAAACATGAGTGACAGTGGGTGCATATGGTGTGAAATAAAAGTTGATTAGGGTGAGGGGAGTCCACCCCACGTCCCCACACCACCCCACACTTTTTACTTCATCCCACGTTCACCTCACATTCACCCCAAATCATCTGGTATCCACCCCACACCACCCCACATCATTTTCTAATTTTTAATTTCTCAAAAAATAGCCCAAAAAGTAATAATTGAAGGGTGGCCCCACCTTAAACGGTCAATTGGATTCGGGGAGGGACTCGGGGAAATCACACCAAATGAAACACCGATTTTCAGGGCCAAAGGGGGGTGGGACGGTGTGCCCGTGCGGGGTCGATTCGGGGCCGAGCCCACCCCACACCCACTCCAGTTGCACTTATGGGAAAAACAAATGCATATGGTGTGAATATATGGTGTGAATATGGTGTGAAGTAAAAGTTGATTTATGGGAAAAACAAGTAAACGTGATTACATCACTATTAAACAACCTTGAAATAATTTATTTAGTACGTGTTTCGTAATCACATGTATATAGTTGTCCACTAAAAAGTGTTGTATATTGGACCAGAGAGTAGCTTTCATCATCATCACGTGTATACACGGCACAAAAGTTTTCTCATACATAACAAATATCATCTACTTTCATTAGTCAAACTCAATTCAATACAACAAATAAACATATAATTGCTTTCATAGATTGGATTGGATTGAATCAAATAAACCACAAAAATCAAAACTTAATAACATATAATTAAGCTTAATTACCAGAAATTGCTTATTTACAATCAAAACGAAACATGATAATTATCTGTTGAATCGAATTTGATCACCATCTAGGCATAACATTTTGTTCTTCCAAAATCCAACTTCTGTTTCTTCTCGATGCAATTCTACTGAATATAGAACTTGATAAACTCCTGCTTCTGTTCATCGAACCACCGCTAGTGTTTTCAGAGCTTGAATTTGAATCTGAATTTGAATTTCTTCTCGATCGACCAAATATCGAAAACATGCTTCGAAATGCTCTTTGTATTCCATTTCCTCTCGCCGGAAACGTCCTCGATTCCCACGTTATTCTGTTCACTGTACCGGAGTTGTCTCCGATTCCGCCGTCGCCGGAAGTATACACCACCGGAAGCTCACGTTCACCGCCGTTCGTTCTTCGTCCGCCTGTAAACCTTCCGACTGCAAATCCGCCTCCAGGTAATCTCCAAATCGTTAATCCAACTGCTGTTGATTCATCTTCGTTTCGTTCAGATCTAGAATCAGTTACACCTGTTGAGTTTATAACATCTGTTGAATTTGTTAAATCTGTTGAGTTTGTTGAGTCTGTTGGAAGTTCGTGACGACAAATCGGACATGAATTATGCAACGTCAGCCACGGTAAGATGCAATCGGAGTGATAGATGTGTTTACACGGCATCTCACGAGCTTCAACACCGAGATCAAACGCTTCGATACAAATCGCACAGTGTGATTCCTTGTTAACGTGTGAATTACATACCTCTATCGTCGGCATCGATTCCACCGCTGATTTAGACGCCGGAGGCTGTTCCGAACGGCTTAATCCGCTAATATCGATCTGCGATAACTGTTCAAGTAATCGATCAAATCCTGATTCAATTAAAAGCTCTGACATCATCGACGGCAACGGTTGTAAACCGGAACCAGCTACATCTTCGTAATACAGCTCAAAACCTCTATCACCGGCGTTCACATCCGTAGCGTCGGTTCGAAGAACGATTACAGGATTGAAAGGAGAGAACTCGCCGTTGTTCCGACGATTACGACGGCGGAATCTCAGATCTGACCTCTCGTTGCTTCCGAGCATGTACATCGCTGCGGCTGGAAATCGCCGGCGAGTTTCTGTCGGTGGCGCGTTGGTCTCGACGACTTCGATGAATCCACCGTCGCAGTCAGGACATACGACGGCGTTTTGGTCTGTTACTCTGACTAAACGAGTGCATCGGTAACACCAATAGGACGGCGTTGGCATGTTGTTTTGTAGAAGGTCACCGGAGAAAATATTCCGTTATCGGAAAGTAGAAGTTGCAGGTGCAGAGAGAAGTAAAGCAGATAGACGTTGTGTTGTGTTGTGTTGTGGGGTTTATGTTTGATACAAGTGAGAAAGCAGGGTAGGTACTCATTTGAAGGGGACTTAAATACAGGTACGTTCAAGTTTTTTTTCCAATTATTGTCATTTTTTTATTTTTATGTATATTTTATTAATTAAGAAATTCTTGTTATTTTAAACTTTTTTAATGAGCAACTGTAATTTAGTTTATGTGTTTTAATACCGTTAATAATTTTATTTAGATAAGTAGTTTTGGTTCTTATGACTTTATTTTTTAACAGAATAGTTCCGAACATTAACTTCAACTTATTTTTTGTTAAGTTTTCTCACATGTAAAATAAAAAGGTAATTTCTCTTATGCCTATAAACGAACCGAACGAACACGAACATTTGTTTATTTAACTTTAACCGAACAAGAACACGAACACGACTTTCGTGTTTGTGTTCGTTTGTTAAGAAAACAGAAATGTTCGTGTTCGTTGAATAAAAAGCTAAACAAACAAATGTATAAAAATAAATAAATATAAGCAAACATTAATGGACACAAACAAGCAAATTTAATACATCATATTTCAACCAAAGCATACTTGTAAATTGGTGGTTTAAATATATGTATAGCTCACCAAAATAAGAAATATACCAAGATCATTCCAAATGTTCATCAAGAAGTTAAGAAGGTTACAAATTATAGGGTTAATAATTTGAAAGTAATCATAGATTACAAAATTATGGGTACATGGCGTTATAGCCCACATCCTTATGGGGCTTTTAGTTGCCTATCGTGACGTATTATTGGTCGTTGTCACTTCAAACTAATACATTTACTGTCATAACTCCATAATTAACACTTCACTTGCTGTATCACTCCGCTTTTATGCCACATATGATACTAACGTCACGTAGACAAAAGTGGAGTGACATGACCAGTGAAATGTTAAGTTGAGAGTTGTGATAGTGAAGATGTTAGTTGGTAGTGATAGCGGCCAATACCTCATAGTTTAGAGTATTAAAATCCAATACTAACTACATGTTATAAAAAAACTCATAATATCAATTCAGATGTAATAATACTAACGTTTGGATTCACGTTCTGATACATTTTAAACACTAAAAGGCAAAGCTCATCACAAATCTAAAGAAAATTCTAAAAAACCAATAATCAATCATAAACAAACTTCGATCTTCTCTTGCATGCGTTCATCTCATACAAACTCTCTTATAAAACCATCATCTTCAATGATCTGACGAAAAGCAAGATAGTTATTAGTATGTGGACCTTATAATCATATAACATACATCCCGTATTCTATAAATTTTGTATACTTACTAAACTATGTTTGGTTCGGTTTTTAGCAGGTTGGTTTTTTGCATAAATCAAAACCGAACTAAAAAATCGGTTTTTAAGAAATTAAAACCAAAACCTATGTTTCTATTAGGCTCAGTTTTTTCGGTTTGTTTTTTAGTTATTTTAATTTCAAATCGGTTTTTTTGACTTCATGCACACCATATAACCCCCTTCACATTGTAATAGCATATTTCGTGGTCTCCATCACGTTGAACCAAACTTTGACCGGGCAATGTCTTCAATGTATATAGCTGTTTTAACAGTTAACTTTATTATAAACTAGGTTAAAACTCGCATGTTCACATGGATGGAACGGTAAAAATGAATAATGTAATATAATTTTAACTTTTAAACACTTAAAATTAAACAAAGATTACAAAATTTTATAAATAAAAATATTTTATATTTATAAAATATGTTAAAAGTGATTGTGGTCTTGACAAGTGACACAGTGTGGTACTATTACTAACAATTTATTAAAAAAAAGATTATTTCCCTTTTTTACTTTAAATATATATCTTCACTTTGAACAATCAAACAATTTCATACAATTATTTTTCTCAAATTAAATCAAATTGTTTCTCAAAATCACAAACGTAGTCAACTTCTGATTCTTTTGAGTAGTCGGGCACGTAAGCATGTAGACACATCACCGGCAATTCAGAGACGAGTACAAATTAATCTGGATTGTGAAACGATAAACGAGCGACATTTTAAAGATTATTTTGATGAAAGTCCAAACTATTACATGAGTAGACAACTATTTTACGAATACTTGGTGATATGAAACGAGATTTTGAATATTTTCAACAAAGACCAGATGTAAGAAGCGAAAAATGATTCACTTGCTTACAAAAATGCATTGCGGCTGTTCGTCTATTAGTTATGATAACACTGACGACTCGATTGACAAGCTAGTACTTAAAGATGACTGATAAAACATCACGTGACACCTTGTATGAATTTTACCAAGGTATATTACTATTATTTAGTATTTACATTATTATTAACTATTTATATTATTAATATTTCGTATTTGTATTATTATAATTATTATTATTTACTTATATTATTATTTACTAATAAGATTTATATTATTATTAATTATTTATTTTATAGGTATAATCAATATGTTCGGGAAAAAAAATTGAGAAACCTACTTGGAGAGACATTGAACAAATATTAATTGTGTATATGAATAATTACTATTAATTGTGTATATGAATAATTACATGATTCTCCTGGGATACTTGGTAGTAAAGACTTTATCCGTTGAGAGTGTAAATTGACATCTTGTTTGGCAAGGTCCACACAAACGAGGTGATCATCTACACCTGACCATTATGCTCGAGGTTATGGCATCGTATGATCTTTGAATTTGGTATGTCTATTTCGGGGAACCTGTGACATAAATGTTTTGGAAGGATCATTTGTTTTTAGGGACTTCATAAACGGTAAAAGCAACGGTTCTTTATTCTATGCAAATGATATCGAGTATCATGGCTATTATTTAACTGGTGTGATACATCTAAAGTATTCGAGTTTCGTTATATCGTTTTCTAGTCCGCGTCCAAATGATGAGCGAAGATGATATTTTAAAAAAATCTTATCATTATTACCTACCCCGCACGTATAGCACAAAGAGAACATCATAAAGGCAATGTATGCTTGTTTGATGTTACATAACATGGTCTTAGAAGACAAAGGGATAACGATTTGCCAAAATTACAACGTACCTTTTGATTAAGAGTCATATATCTTTGTCATTAGACTAAGCTAGTGGTTATTATTACAAAACTCTTAATCAACTCCATGCATTTCTAATATATTAATTATCCAAACTATTAAATTCAAACTTTGTGGTGTTAAATTATTTCCACACGTTATAGGTTGATGTATCATTCTCAAATGTATAAAAAAAATGTTTTAATTCACTGTATGCCACATTCCTCCTCATATATATAATACGTAACTCCAATGATTCCTCAATAAACAAAAAATATACAAAACCTGCTCACCCGTTGACTATTTTATTTTACTTGTAGGTTATCTAACTCATAAATATTATTAAAATTTAATACGAGAACTTATATATTATCATAAGGTCATATAATATACGTTAGTAGAATGTTTAGTGTTGCTACACATATTTTTATCAACTAATGTTTTATTAGTTTTTCTACAGTATAAAGATTATATAAAGGAGATTTTGAGGGAGAAGTTGCACGTCAAATCACTTGAAAAGCACAATTAATAAGATACGATTTATATTTTTATTTACATCCGCACAGTTATTTGAGCGGACCAAAGCCACACTAAAATAAATAAAGTGAAAAAACAAGGCTCTAGAGTAAAATATAAATTTTATTATTTTATTAAGGAGTATTAGATATTAACGGATCTAACTATTAGTTTTTGATCGTTACCGGTCTTAACTTTTGAAATATGTGCTAGCGGTCTCAACTTTTATCATTTTGGCCACTAATGGACCCACCGTTAAAAAAGGTAACGGCGTTAACTTTTTTTTTTGAATTTCAGGTTGACGTTTTATGGTTTTTGATCGGAAAAAGAATACGAGTCGATTGATATAAAATTTACATCGAAACGGTGCTCCAAATGACAAAACGATGCTTTATCGGGGTGTTTAAACCTAACGGTTCTTTAACCGGATGTACAAATTTCGTCGTTTGGATCATCGTTTCGATGTAACTTTTATATCAATAGACTCATATTCTTATTCCGATCAAAAACCATAAAACGTCGACCTGAAATTCAAAAAAAAAAGTTAACGCCGTTAACTTTTTTAACGGCGGGTCCATTAGTGGTTAAAATGATAAAAGTTGGGACCGCCAGCACATACTTCAAAAGTTAGGACCAGTGCGGCCAAAAACTAATAGTTAGGACCGTTAATATCCCATACTCCTTTTATTAATGCTTATTTTTTAATTAAGTAAATGTTACTTTTGTTAGTGTGGTAATTTTTTTACTAATTAAATCTAGTTTATATATGTATCCTTTTTAGTTTTTGTGTATTGTCTATTTAAAACTAGATTAGTACCCGTGTACTATACGGATTTTAGTTTTATAGGTTTTAACTCAATTTACATATCAAATTTATTTTTAACATATCTCTTATTAAATCGATTTGGAAATTTACAAATATATTCATATAAAAAATCATATATTACAATAAAGGATATGATTTACAATAGTTGGTAAATTTTTATTGGAACATATCGGGTTAGGAGATAATTCATGATAATTGTAAGTTTTTTATTTGAACATATCGAGTTATGAGATAATTAATGATAATTGGTAAAACTTTAATTTGAACATATCGGGTTAGGATAAATCATAATAATTGATAAGTTTTTTATTTGAACATATCAGGTTAGGAGATAATTCATGATACTTGGTACATATCGGGTTAATATATAGATCATGATAATTGGTAAATTTTGTATTTGAACATATCGGGGTAGGATATAATTGATGATAATTTGTGAATTTTTAATTTAAACATATCGGGTTATTTCGAATATGGAGCATACCATGACCCGTCTAAAAATTCTCCATCAAATTAATTAGAACATGACACCTAAGCAAAATCCTATGTGGAGTAGTTAAAATGATGACATGTGGATGTGTTACTCAATTATTAGAATAGGTAGAAGTGAGGAATAAAAGGGATGGAAAATATGAGCATTCTCATGTCATGTCATGTTTTTTAACAGATTATGTTTTAGCAATGGTATAAAAATTAATGTAAGTGAAAGAGAGAGAACGTACAATGATAATGTAGAAGAAAGAGAGTTTTCGATGCATCGCGGTTCATAATTAAGGCGAGCTACCATTGCCAAAGGTTGTCGATTCACAAATCTTTTGGTTGCATGTGCTGAGAGTATCTATGGCCTTTTTAGCCAAAAATGCACGCCAACAAGCATCTCCTTGGGGTCGTAACGATCTTGATTTTCATGCCACCCATGGAGGTGTTTGCTGCGTTGCTCACTGCCAACTTTGCCACCACGACGGGCACTATGCAAATAGTTGCCTAAGTCTGCTCGATCTCTTTTGTCTCTCACGCTATTATTCATAAAAGCTTAAGTACTGCCCTTTTTATCACAATGTCATGTTGCTTCATTTGGGCCTAGCTAACTGGTATATATGTTGACTTGGAGCCAAATATTATATAACACCTTCCACTCAATTTGTATTGTAAATTGTCGGTTGATACCATATTTGATTGAATACTCGATAATTCTTCACAATAGGTGGAGATGTGTGTGTATATAAACATATAATAATACTACAAATTACAAACTAACAGGGGCTATTTAGCAAAATCTGAATCATTAAGTACTGAATGGTTAAGAGATCTGAACCATTAAGAGGTTCCATCAATAAGAGGGATGTTGGGGTACAACTTCAGATGAGTATAAAGTTAGTATATGCTCCATTCAGTTTCATTCAGCATCTCTCAGTCTCTTAACCATTCAGCACTTAACTGAACCATTCAGAGGCTATTTTTTTTCTGAAACAAACTCTCTGAATGCTGAATGCTGAATGGTTAAGCACTGAACTGAACCATTAAGAGGTAAACAAACAGCCCCTTACTAGGAGTATATAAAACTATACAAGCTATAAAGGTGGTTGGTTAACACTTAACACCCGTCATCGACATTAAGAGTGTTCAACATTCAAATTAGACTTGAAATTCGATTGGATTCTAAGTCTAATACTGAATTTGAATCGAACTCAAATTCAAGTTCAGAAAGAAGCGTCGTGGCGACGGCCTATGCTACAGTAAGAAAAAAAGTAGGTTTTGACGGTGAGAAGGTCCCCAAGTTCTAGTCCAAAAGATTAATTCAATCCGGTGACCTTATCCATTTGGGATTTAGAGAGGAGGCTGCAAGTGCTGCAGGAGGAGCAGCAAGCACTCATTCGAACATTTGGAATAATTAGGGGTGTTGATCGGGTTTTTTAATCGGGTTTCGGGTTAATCGGGTTTTTTAATGTGGCATGTCAACCCAAATACCGACCCTAATAAATTTTGGGTTAATTGGTAATTGGGGTTTCGGTATTCGTGTTTATTCGGGTCGGTATATTCGGTAATCGGGTTGCTAAATGGGCTTCTAAAGTGTTTATTTTTATTTTGGCGGCAAATCGGGTGTTGTAAACAACTAGGTTAATTTAAAATACAACAAATGAGTTATAATCATCACTAAAATATACATACACCAACTGAATTTGTTCAATTAATTTGTTTATAGAGTGGGTTCGCAAATATAACATACATATTTATACAAAGTATGTAGATACATATATATATATATATATATATATATATATATATATCAATTAAAGAATCCATTGAGTTCCACCTCTACCGAAAACTAATAACCCAAAATGAAATTAATTAGGATATGCTTTTAAAATATTAACTCTAAACGATATGAAGTTGTGAAAACTAAATAATATATATATATATATATCCCCTTTACTCGGGTTATTCGGGTTGACTCGAATCTAAAAAATAATATCCATCTGCCGAGCATAAAGAGTAAATCGGGTTCGGGTTTATTGGGTTATGTCTTAATCGGGTTTGGGTTCGGGTTCAGTATTCGAGTTCGGGTAAAACTAACGCCTCGATCCCTAATAGAATCGAGTGTAATCTATTCCTTCTAATAAAAAAAGGTTTTTGGAGGACATGTGTCATTCATTGGAGAGGGTGTTGACTCATTTTCCCGCTTAAAACTAAGAATCTTCTATTCTTAGCTATGTATGGAAAGAAATCAAAAACATTAAATCACCTATAATATTCTCTTCCAAAAAATCTATGTTATTTACATCTCTAAAATCATTGTAAAAATGAAAAATAAACAACTTAACAAATAACGTATCGTAATTTACGGCCTACACCTATGCTTGCTGACCCGTACTCTCGACCTAGTAAATGCGTGTCACCATGAATTTTGCCGGATATCTATCATCTGGAATATTTGTATGCCTATTTTTCTTACCCTTTTTTTAATTAATTTGATATGATTTATAATACATCAATTTTAAAAGCGTTGATATCTAATTTGGTGTTAATAATGTAGTTTTAGTTTAAATCTATTTGTTAAAGGCTCAAATTAGAGTTTAAACAATTTGTGTTTCTATTTTCATATATCTTTCATGTAATGTGTAACTTATTTCCAAATGTTATTTTTTGGTAAAGTTTAAGACTTAATCTAGTAATGAATAATTTATAAGTTATATTGTGAGGGTAAATCATGATATAAATTACGGAGTATTTAAGCTAGTATCAAAAGTTATATTGACACATGAATCTTCAAGTTCTTATATTATGTGAGTAATTCCTTTGTTTGATTCTCTTATAACTAACTAGGTTAGACACTCATGTAGAGTTAAATAAAAATTTTAAATTATATACTTGCTAATTAAGATAATAAATTTAAACTGTTTTTGTTAAAAAAAAGATATGAGTGAATTTATAAAAAATAATTTATGCCCATTATAATTTGATTAAATACACGGAGGGTGAGGTTAATTGTAACAAGTGTAATAATGTATAAACAATTTATTTTTGTATTAGAGTAGAAAATTTTCTAGATTAGATTTTTTTATAATCAAATGTATTTTCTATTCTATGAACAAACCAACAAACAAAAAATGAAAAAGAATAATTAATTCCACCTTTTAATTAATTAAAAAGGAAATGATTAGTTTTAAATATATCATTCTGTGTCGAATATTGTTGGCGCTAGTAAAAAGACCGAATAAACTAATATTACGAATCTGAAACAATATTATTATTATTATTATTATTAACAAATAAAGAATATAATACTTTTTCGCAAAATCACAAAAAGAGCTCAGAAAAAAACAATACAACTTTTTTAGGACATTGAAACTTTCTCTTTAGTCAGAAAACAATGTCCAGATTAATAGAATAGAATAAAAATATGAATTTTAGTCCACTAAGTAAAATTACAATTTACAAATACATGTCAAGTGTTGCTGCATCATGTTAAATACATGTTTACAATAATTAAACCACTTCTAAAACCAATATGAAAACAATAGTAATTAGGAAATTAAGACGCGAAAAACATATCAAAAAAGGCAAAGTTAATAGCTTGTAACATATCTAATCAACTAGTGGATAAGAGGTATAAATGCGTATAATTAACTTTTTAGTGCATACTAAAAGGAGTGGTGTGAGGATGATATTTTTTTAACACTTTTATTTATTTATGTGCATTAATAAGTAATAAATTGGATAAGATTGAGAGCTTTTGTGACTTTACTTCTTAAATTTGTTAATATTAACTTATCCAATTATCCTCATTTGATGGTTATAATCCAAAGACTTTTATTAATTTAATAAAACGAATATTACCAAGTTCTTTTCTCTAGAAATTAAACTAAACTATTTTCCACAAAATGTCAAACATTATAATAGAGAAAATAAATTAATCATCTCCTAAATGGCAATTTTACAATGCATCACACACACACACACACACACACACACACACATATATATATATATATATATATATATATATATATATATATATATATATATATATATATATATATATATTATATATATATATATATTAGGAATGAGAATGAAAACAATGTTTTATATATAATGGGTCCACGTAATGAGTTAGGTCGTTTTATCGATAAAAGAAGTTGTTTTATCTTTTGATTTAGATTTATATTTTAAAGTATTATTAAGCATATGGGATGAATAAAAAATTATATATGGTGCCTGATACTAAATGACATTTTAAAATATTAAAAACCCATTTCAACCAATATATAGTTGTGATGCACAAGTTCAACTAATAAGATTCATAATTAGTCGTTCCAAATAAAAACAGTTCAAAAAATGTTTAACGAAATCAATCATGCAGCCGGCTCTTAAACTAGTCCTCTATGTGTTTTGAAATAGTGATATCTATGCAATTTATATACTAGTTTCACTAGTCACACGTCTCTATTTAACTTTTTTTAATGGACAATAATATCTATAATAAATCAAGCAACCCATCCGATCCATCCCAAACGTGACAAAACAGGCTCATATGAAACGATGCGTCTCAGCTATCAAGGCTTAAAATAAACCTATATGTGAGAGAAAATCAGACCAACAGCTCTTTTTATTTATTTTTAGGTTTTTTTACATATTTCCTCTTTCTAAGTCTATCAGTTACATATTTACCCAAGCCTAAAGTTTAATTATATATATCCCCTTTGACATAATAAATTACTCATTTACCTCTTCTTTTACACAAACCATAAGAAAATATAAAAATATATTTATGAAGATCATTAAGGGTAAAATAGTAAATCAAAAGGCTATTTTAAAGAAATTGGGTAAATATGTAATATATATGGTTTAGGAGGAGAAATATGTAATTGAATTTAAGGAGTGGATAAATACGTAATAAATGATCTTAAGAAGAGGATATATGTAAATGTCCCTTTTTTTATGCTAACATTTTAATATAGTTATATATTTTACTAGGTTAGACACCTGTATTGTTGAATGAAAAAATTATAGTAAATTAAATAGTTGATAAATAAGTTAACAAATTTTAAATTGAAATTTTTTTAATATGAGGTATAATTGATTTTTTAAAACTAATTTTTAAATTATAAACTAAATGAATAATGGATAATGACGAGGTTGATTGTTGTGGTAATGCTCTAATAAATAATTTGCTATTTTGTTAAAGTATATGTAGATTTCAAAATAATATATTACTCAATGTGTCATATTTCCTTAACGGTCAAAAGAGATTGTCAACAATGTTTTCATACTTGATTTGGTTTAGCCAGTTAAACTAGTTAAAGGGGGATTAAAAAATGATACCAAATCGGTTCATATATATACTCGTTTTTAGCACAAAATATCGGCCGGCTCAAACCAAACAACCGGTTGAATCGGATAAGAAAATTGGTTTTTTTAGTTAGCTGTGTCTTTAACTTGGACCATCTTTGTTTAAACTCGTGATAATTTGTTTGCTTAAAGTTTAAAGTTTAAACTTGAATGTTTGTTTAACATGATTCATATGTTTGTGTTATGATTTTAAAACTTAAAATAGTTGTTTCCGAGAGCATGTCAGCCTTACTTATATTTGAGGTTTTAATACTTTGAAAAATATATATTTATTACTTATATCGTCAAGACCGATCCAACCAGTTCAACCGATCCGACCAGTTAACCAATAAGACGACCGATTCATTCTCTTATCCGATCAGCGACCACCACTCCATCTTTTTGTGACTTTTATGCGTCTACAACTTTGGTCTCTCTGCTTGACATATTTATGACTTTAGTTCCCATACTTTGACTTTTCAAGTTTACACATTTGATCTATCTACTTGATATATTTCAACTTTCACCCCCAACCTTAACGTAAATATCATTTTGACACCAAACTTTGGATGTTTACATTTAGACAAAAAAAACTTTTCTTGATCAACACGTGTGGCTAAGTAGCAAACGCGAGACATCGTCGCCTTTGCCTCCTTAATGTATGGCACGTGTCAAAGTCAAAATGTGACAACTAAGACCTAGTCACCGCATCGAGCAGTTCGATTACGTAACTATTGTTTTTAAGGTGATACAATTTTATGTTTTTTTAGAAGGTTGGCACAATAGAAAGACAATGGTACTCATATGAAGGTAATGACCGAGTTTGAAGCCCCGACCTATCCTCATCTAGTGGACGCTTAAGAGCGACACTTTCTAGTTCCCTCATAATGGAGACTCACCTTAACTCTTCATTTAGGAGTCAAGTTGGTCGGAGTCAAGGACTCTCAACGAACCGTTCAAGTGGAAAACCATGCTTGAAATCTTTTATACGTACCATACCATGTAAAAACTTTATGCTCGAAATTAAACCCAGGTTTTCCTAAGCTGAAATGTTGGTCTTAATTTCTACAAATTAAAACACTTTATCCCCGAACTCAAGATATCACTCTTGTTCTAATTTACCTCCTTTTAATATGAAAGCTACAACCGTGCATGTAATAATTGGGTGCCATAGAATAATTAAGTTGAACTTTACATTATTATTGTTGTATATATTGAAGTACGTACAAACTTCTGGTAATATAAATAAATAGTTTGCTAATTTTGTTTAGGGTATTTTGGTATTTTTGTTGGTGGATAACTGTATATACTATTGTACATCAACTATATTTGAATTTCTTTCCCATCGAGTTTTTTTCTATCGAACTATTTGCTTTTTTTTCGTGTGTGGGATTCGGTGTCACCTATCATGTCTTGCAACGCTATGTGTTGGATGGTGGCTCATTGGAATCGTGCTTGTTTTGTTGGAATTGAACAGGTTGTGAAGGGAACCATCAAAGTCGCTTTATTCCCATCTGAATTTTAAAATCCTAGATCGATTGTGTATGTTATCTGCATTGGTTAACATTTCTATTGTGATGAGAACAAGTTGTGATAAGGTCATGTTAATCCAATGGTGATAATCCTTTGACGTGACAAATTTGGTAGATGGCCGCTTTATGCTTGCAACCCACACGGCAGTCATAGTTTCGTAACAATATGGTCTTTGATTTACAATTTCTTTGAGCCCCATATAAACTTTTGTTGTTTTGGTTTGTTTACGTTTTTATAACCGGTGTTGTTAGGTCATAGTATGATGATGCAGTTGTTGTTGATTCTAAGCCCTTAAGATTGTTATGTTTATTTGTTTCTAAGGACGTAAAACAAATTGTTATTACATTACAAAAAGTGTTAGCAAGTTGAATGAATTTTGTTTCACGTAATGCATCAAAGATTGTACACACCTATTTAATTATATTGACAAAGGTGTTTGCCGGTTAAAACTAGACTATAATTGAAATTATTTTTTTGGTTATTGAATTTCATCGAAAGCATTTCATCACATTCTAGTTTCCTTTATATGTTCAAGGGAATTGAATTAGAGGTATTAAATAAATTGTGTATGAAGTAGGCAGGTTGAACCTAACACGAACAATAAAACTTATACTCATTGAGTCATAGTTGTCAATAGCTACAATAGCGGTCGCTATCGCGTGCTACATAGCGATGCGGTAGTTGGTCGCTATTTACATTTAGCGACCAAATAGCGACAAAATCATTTTTTTTGTTTTTTTTAATTTTTTTTATAAATATGAAAAGGAAATTTAAGATTTATCTGTTTATTATTCACGTCTCATGTTTACAAGATTATAACCCTTCACCTGCATCCACCACATTTAGAAAAAAATATTAAATTGAGAAGAAATATAAAGAAACAAGTAGAAATCAACAATTACTTGAGATAAAAATGAAGATACACAATGGAGATGAAGATTGTAGGCTTCAATTTTGAAGCAGAGAGAAAAATGATGGTTTAGATGGAGTTGACGACTGTTTATAAGGTTTTAGGGTTTTAGGAAATTAGGGTTACATATTTACTTTTATAAAGTGACATATTACACCGTTAATTTTTATGTTTTTAATCATATTTGACCTAAAATTTATTCTAGCATGTCCATATCAAGTATAAAAAGATAAATTATAGTAAATACTATATATAATTAATTTAAAAAAAACTCTTCTATGTTATCGCTAAACACAAATAGCGCCTGCTATTTATCGTCATTCTCTATTGAGAACTATGCTTATACTTAAGGTGAACCTAAAAGTCATGTACCCTTAAATTGCTGATACATTTTATCATTCCTTCACTCACAATAATTCCATAAGATTTTCAACCCACACACTTTTACGGAATCCACAAGAGAGGCTCAAAAGTTGCAAATTTAGAACTATAAATACAAATCTATCCAAATAAATTGTTTATGTTTACATTATAAAACCCAATGCTTATTTCTTTCAATGTTTTTTTCGTTTAAAAAAGATAAAAACAATCAAATTCGTTTATGTTAAATTACCAATAATACCTTTGATTACTCTCCCTTGATTTCACCAAGTTGTCATACTCAGCTCTTTATGTAGTGCATTGCAATCAGACAATTATTTAATCTGGCTTTTGTTATGTGAATTAAGTTCTGGATCCTTTCGTTCGACATTTGGAGTTGGTTTGAGGGTTTAAAACTGCCAGTTGCAACAAAAACTGAATCCATCTAAAGTTTGTTCTGTGGTTGAATTCATCTAATTGACCTGTTGTGGGTTATGCATTTTTTATACGAGCAGTATCATCATATTTTAATAAAATGACATGCTTTCATTGAACAAACGTGTTAAGACGAGTAAGTGTGTTACAGGTGAAATGATCACATGAAGCTAACATGGCAGCAGTGGAAGTAACATACTTTAGTTACGTACCCAAAAGAGACAAAATTTGTTTATTTTAATTGATTGTTCCTTTATGCTATAACAAGCTGTAACTCTACTAAAACATAAAAAATTTACTATATCTATGTAACGCTTCGCAAAGCTGGGACCAATTAGAGGGTGACCGAAGTATGAGCATTACACTATATGCAGCTTAATAAAAATTACTATTATTGATAGGTTCCCTACCAGCTACCACTGTCTGCCCTTTTTTATCACTCATAAACAGCACTGTCACGCGATAAACAAGACATGGGTAAAAAAATTTCTTTGTGTAGCAAACATTTTCAAAAGGTGACAAGAAAAAATAAAACCTTTAATCTGCAGTTGCCCTTAAAGTGACCAGAAAATAAAAACATTCAATTTTGTGTGTTCTTTACTTTGCACTCACATTGACTTCAATATTGCAGTGTCCTTGTGCACTATGAGATAACATATCCATACATGATTGTTTTTAGCACAATATATCCTATATAAAAATTTGGAGGTTATTGCATGTTACCTTAAATTTGGAGGTTATTGGTCTAGCATGTTACCTTAATATGTCAAACTCAAATTCAATTAAGAATGAACAACTAAGAAGCAGTTATCAGACATACCTAACAAGTAACAAGGCAACGTCAAAGTCAGCAATAAGTTGTCTGCCATTCTGCCTGCAACGTTTTCCGATTTCACTGCAAATCAGAAATAAATAAACAAATAAACAAAATTAGCTTAATTTCTCATCGGATTAAAGATCCAATAATATGACATCATACTTCACCTCATCATCTTGATTTTTTTATCCGCTTCTTTCACCTGAAAAGATACAAATCTACCAACAACCTATTTTCAAACTAACTGATCAACTGTAGGATCATGCCTCATCTATGTGACTGTGAGCTATAAATGTATACTGAAGGCTTAGCAAAAAAAATATTAAACTTATACTTTATTTCTCAAAAGGTAAAAATGGAGCGAAGGATCAATAAAAATCAAGAAAGAACCCTATAGTTTGCTTCCACTCTTTATGCAACTTCAGTTACTCTTTTTATAATCATTTATGCTACACTTTACTCAGCAGTTAGAGCTTGAAAACCACTGAGATTCAACTCTTGTCTACCGCTGGGCATTCAAAGGGAGTACACATCATCACAGCAGTCTGTAACACCTCAAAGATTCACTTGCACTTGATGCCCGTTTTGGTTCAAGAGTCTGGTGAGAAAACTGGATAGATCAAGATGAATTTAGCAAATCAACCTGTTGATTTGCAAGAAGTTGATCTGTTTTCGGGGTAACCTTATACTATAACTGGAATACTGGGTGGCTCCATACTACCTTATGGACCGCATACCTGTTGGAGAGGAAAAAAATCTATGTTTACAAAATAAATACAACATGGCACCAATACACTCAAAAGCAGAAAAAATATAGCATGTCAATTTATCAGATATCATATTGGTAGGCTATCTTGCATACTTCAATTGCGTGCTATCTCTAGAGAACCATATGTTATTATCCCTATCTCTTTTTTATTTGCAACAGCAAAAACATGTTACCAGAAAACTCTACAAGACCACACTAATTAACCTTGCTAACCTATGGGATCTGGTAAAACAAAGCTTGCACTGGACAGTGACGTTCAAAGGGGTCAAGATAAGAAAACCAACAGAAGCTCGATCCAAACTTGACACGTCTTTGCTCTTGAGCCCTGGACTCAAGCGCTTACCACCATGTTACTCCCCAAAGGTTATTTTATCCCTATATTGATCTTCAAGTAATTAGTGGTGTGACTTGATGCAAAGTTTGACTATTTTTTATAGCTTCTAATGTACACTTATTAGCCCCCTATACATTTGAACCCATAACCTCTTGTATAGAAAGGAGACGCCTTACCACCAAAATGTTGGATGCAAAGTTTGACTAATTAAACACATTTATATTCATAAAAAGACAAATCGTGAAAGTGAATCATGTCCTGGTACCACTAAGATGCTCAATTAAAGCGTGTGAATATATATGATACCAAGCCATTAAAGCAAAAGAATAAATAAACAGTTACTTTAATAGTACAGTAGCATCATCCAAGTAGCAAGAATCTTGACAGAAATTGAGCATGTAGTTTAAAACTTTGATTTTGACTCCTTACAAACAAACTATACAAACTAATTTCATCACCAATTTACCAAAAAACATACATACAAGAGAATAAATAAAACTATCTAACAAAGGTAAATCAGTAGATGTAATTAAGCAAACAAATGGTTAATTAGTTACCTCTCTTTTTGGTTGGATAGATATCCATTTAGCTGTATATTTTCACTATTTATCGTTGGTCATACGATGCTGATATGGTGAAACAGAAGCAAACTTATTCCCAGACCAGTCTCTTTGCTGCATCATCATATTAAAAGGATGCGAATGCGAGTCAAAGCCATGATGATAACCACTAGCACCAGGTCCAGCCGGATGAGGCACCATCTGTGGCGGAGGTGGATAAGGCATAGGCACCATCTGAGGTGGATACGGCATCGGAATAGGCACGGGAGCATGACTGTTTCCATTTCCACCACCACCACCACTTGACTCCTGTAAACTCTGAGGAACAGGAGTTGATGCAAACAAATGATCAGAAGACGAAGGTCCTTCATTAGATAACCCCTGCATCCGTTTCAAATACAACCTATACTTCTGTAAATGACTTGCAACATTCTCACGAGTCAATCCTTCAACATTCATCAACTGCATGATTGTTTTCGGAACAGCGTTTTTAACACCTAAATGTCCAACAACGTCCACAAATCTTTTATGCAATTGCGGTGTCCAAACCAAACGAGGTCGTTTCGATGTTCTCGCAGACGAATCATCCGCTCGCAGAGCCGAATCAGCTTCTTCTCCACCTCCACCAATCGCTCCGCCACCACCACCACCGCCACTATCAACTCGCCTCAATTTCCTCGAATCGGAACAATCTCCAGTTAGATCAACGGTTTCTTCACCTTCCATAACCATTTCATCTCCTTTATCCTCACCAAACGACTTAAAACCATTGAATTTGTTCAGCGATTGTTTGTTCACCGACTGTCCTCGGAGATTCGATAGTGTGTTTTGTGAAGCGCGATTGACGTCAATCATACTCCGGTGAGGCTCCGGCGTGATGCTGAAGGCTGACGCTAGCTCCGCCGGTACCAGCGACTGTGACAACGGCATCAAATCATCAACGGTTGGTAACCCTACCTCCCACTCAGAAACTCGATCGTCATCGTCGCCGCCGATATCGTAGTCTGTGATTCTCACTTCTTCTCCCATGGATTGAACAAATCGAAATCACAATCACGATTAGGATGAATTGATCTGGATCCCTAGATTTTGATTTTGATTTTGATTTTGATATTGATTTAGAGTGAAGAAATGAAGAGATGACGTGTGAAAGATTGAAAAAAGAAGGGGACTGTTGTGAGATATTTCGGGGGTGATTATTTAATAATAAAAAAATGGTGCAAAAGTGCAGGATCTGATTCCAAACGCCACCGTGGAACTTATACCCCACATTCTCGATTCTTCCCAAAATATCTCATCCAATCCATTTTACTTTTTGTTAATATAATATTCTTTTTCACTTTTTTATTTTTAATTATTTATTATTTAATGGATATAACGTATGGTGTCCACTTGCTACTCGACGGTTTGTGATTTCCTTGTGTTTGTGACATTAGGACACGCATTAGCTGGTGACATTAAAATGTATTGTTCAGACGTGACACAATGTGTTTTTGACCTAGTTACATGTGTTATGTTGGTGACATTATAATGATACCAATGAACGCTCGATGTAGATTTTGTGATATTAACGTGTGGTGTCTATGTAGGACACAACGCACTTATGATTTACTTGTGAAAAGATAGGGGCTTCGACTGAAAGCTTTGCTGGTTAAATTTAAGAATTTAAATAGTTAAGGGGTTAAGTTGAAACGTTAAAAAGATATAAGTCATCAAGTTATCAAGTAAAAAATTATGGGTCAAAGTTATTAGTTACCAAAAATTGAAAGTCAATGTGCCAATTAACATAAGATCAAAATGTGAATTTATAAAGTTTTAGGGGGAAAATAAATAAATAAGATAAAAGGTGAGAACCTAACCAAGTATTTCGTTAGCTTGGATTGTGAGCGACCAAAAGATGATTCCTAAGACCATTAAAAATCAATAAACCTTAGTTATAACGAACAAAATAATTTTGATATTAAATTGATATATTTAAATAAGGAATTTTTATATTAAACATGTATAAATCAACAAAAATTATTAGGTGTTAGTCTTTTTGACACGATGACATGGCGATGAAGGTTAGCATTTGAGATTGTAAAGGTTTCACTTCAAAACCTTATTCCCTAAATATATAGGTTTCCTCCTAGGTTTGATATAAATAAGAATTGATCTGATACAAGGGACACCCATAAGAATGGTCCTAAAACAATAGCATCAATGATTAGCGGTTTTGAAAAAACACAAAAGTATACTTTGAACTAGTTAGAGTGGAAAATTTTACAAGAACGCTAAGTATCATGTTACGGGTCATGCTTCACACATTACTTCTCGTGAACCATCAATATATTGCATCAACTTAACACATGTGATGTCTCGTTCTAACATATTATGCATATCAACAAAACATTAGTATGATGTCCTGATCACTTGTTTCTAACTTTTGATATTGTTTTACTTATATAATCCAACAAATACAAAAACAAAACAATATAAATCATGTACATAACAAAAAGTTAGAAACAAACAACTACGTTTTCAAGACTGTTCTCTTTCGGTTCTTACCCGAGTAAAAGCTCGATTAAATAGGCCGCGTCGAACCTGACAAAATCATCTTTTACGTTCATAATGGTCCGACACGCCAGACCCCACCCCACGCATGATACAGCCTTGTGCATCCGGTTTGCCTTTTTTTTTTCTTATATCCTATCTAGACATACTGTTTATGCAGTTCCAATCCAACTGCTTCCTTGAAATTTTTTCAACTTCAGTTTCTTCATTTTATGTTTGACTCTAGCTGCATATCCCCAACTACCAACATCAGCATACAAACTTGACAACAATAAACTGCTTCCTGCACTCTCAGGCTCGAGCTCAGCTACATGTTTTGCAGCCATCTGGGCTAGACCAACGTCTCCATGAAGCTTACACGCACCCAAAAACGCACCCCACACGAATGAATCAGGCTCAATCGGCATTTTTTGAATAAACTCATGAGCCTCAGCTAGTTTACCTTCTTGACCCAACAAATGCACCATACACGCGTAATGCTCTAATCTTGGTTGAATCTTGAATTTCTCTTGCATAATCAAGAAAATCTTTTTACCAAAATCGATCAACCCTGACTGGCTACAAGCAGTCAGAACTGCTGTAAAAGTTAAATGATCAAGTTCTATTTTTTCATCTACCATTTGATTGAATAGCGAAATTGCTTCACTGCAATACCCATGATTCGCATATCCAAAAATCATTGAGTTCCAAGTGATTGTGTTTCTTTCAGGCATGTTCTTGAAAAGCGTTTTAGCTTCGTGTATGAACCCACATTTAGCATACATGTCTATAAGTGCACTACAAACAAAAACATCTTTCTCAATTCCACTCACTACTGAATGTCCATGAATCTCTTTCCCACGAACCGAATCTGCAAGATTTGCACACGCAGGTAAAAGAGAACTGATTGTAGCCGAAGTTGGACGCGTTCCAGTAGCCAACATTTTCTTGAACGAATCAAACGCTTTATCATTTTGCAAGTTGTGAATGAACCCTGATATGATTGAAGTCCAAGAAACAACATCAGGGTCAATCCCGGATTCTTGCATTAATTGGAATAGTTTAGTCACTGTCGAACCATCGTTCGATTTTGAAAAACCTGCGATAAGTGTGTTCCACGTAACCAAATCTGGTATTATACCAATGGACCGTGTTTGTTCAACCAATGTTAACGCATCGTTCACGAATCCATGTTGCACATAGCCTGCAACCATGGTGTTCAAAGCCACCAAATCCAATTCCATCATTGTATCAAACACCCTCTTCGCCTTCTTGATCCTCCCACATTTCGAATACATATCAATCAACGCACTACAAACAAACACATCATACTGAAAATCTTGTTTTACAACAATAGCATGCAATTTCTCCCCTGTTTTCCAATCCAACAGGTGCCCACACGCCTTTAAAACACTAGGGAAAACAAACTTGTTGGGTTCAAATCCTTCTCTTTGCATCTTACAGAACACATCCATAGCTTCCTGATGGAACCCATGGCGCGCAAATGCGCCAACCAGAACAACCCAACACCGAGTGTTTCTTTCAGGCATTTCATCAAACACCTTGCGTGCATCATGTATTTGACGGCATTTGATGTAGAAATCAATGAGCTTTGAGGTAATGTTGGTGGAACGAGCTAAGCGATTGATGATTAGGTGCGCATGTAAGCGTTTTCCTGATTCTAATGCTTGATTGAGAGCGTAGTTTTTGATGATCTTTATGTAACCATGGGAAGCTGATTGAAATGAACGAAAACGATGCATAGAAAATCGACCGAGTAGAACAATCAGTGTTCATTTCATTAGGCAAGTGCCCAGTAGAAAATCGACACACTAGTACATTATCATTGACATAATTTTTAAACACTACTAACAAATCATGTCG
Source organism: Tagetes erecta (assembly GCA_030867185.1). NCBI lineage: Eukaryota > Viridiplantae > Streptophyta > Magnoliopsida > Asterales > Asteraceae > Tagetes > Tagetes erecta. The sequence continues at coordinate 14,686,637 of CM061494.1, forward strand.
CCAGTATTTTATTGAAAAGATGAAAATGGTCATACACTCATACATATTGTATCACAGACCTCAAACGAGCCGTATATAATAGACAAATGTTCATACAACTCGTATCAGAGCAAAATTACATCATCATACAAACCGGCTAATATACACAACCATCAAAAAACAATTGACGTGACCATTGACAAATCCATATTACACGACTTACACGTATACTCATTTTTTGTTTGATTATACGAGTCGTATGATATGTTTGATCGACAAGTAAATAATTAGTAAGACTCATTGACTTGGGTAGTTGGGTTGGTCTCTTATCGATTATCCAACAATACCTTACTTGGTGAAACATATCTAGTCCATATTCAACCCAAACCATACAATCACTCATTCGATTTCGATCACCACCACCACATCCACAAATCCCTCCATCTTTTCCGGTGATCTTTACACGGTTATGTCTTGATGAATACACATGCTTTATCCCCAAATTTCAAGCCCTTCAACTTCAATTCTTCAAAGCAACAATCTTTTTCCATACCCATTTGCAGATTTGGCTATGGCACCAATCTCACTTCCAATTTTCTTGATTGCACATCGTTTCCATTCACACCCATTTACAGAAACTTTTATCTAAGAACAAGAAGAACAGAAAATTACTATATTACCCTCGTCAGAGCTAGCAGCAGAGAGTCTCCTTATCAAGTTTTGGGTGTTTCACCTTCTGCAACTCCTGCTGAGATCAAAAGGGCTTATAGGAAACTTGCTTTAAAGTATCATCCTGATGTTAATAAACAGGTATATATCATTTATAATTGATTGTGTGCAACTAAGTGTTGGCATATTGAGGGTTTTTGTTTTGAATCAATTGAACAAACCACACAAATCTTTATGTTATGTGTATATGATTGCTTGTGTAAGAAACAAGTATGGCATATTGGCATAGTCTTGATGTCATAATTAGCAGTTAGTGAATATGAGTTGTAAAGATTTGATATACTTGAAACTGCAACTAAAAGAACCATTTGATCTTATCTATCTAGCTTTGTTGTCAAAAGCCCACAAGATAGCGCACCTATGGCAGCCTTGTGGCCTCGCATTAAAAGCCTCATTGCGCATTTTTAGCCTTGTTGCAAAATATCGTCTACTAGTCCTAAACAATCCTAAAACATGTCTACAACCCTAAAAATGGTATTTTTATACTATGCGTGCGACATAGAGTAATAAACTTGGCTGACTCTGCATCAGTGGTATGTATGCACTGCTGTTATAAGAATAAAATTCTGATGTATTGCCATTATGAATGTTTGACAAATCTTTGAACTCTTGAAACTCAGGCTGATGCTCAAGAGAAATTTATGAGGATAAAACACGCGTATAATACAGTGCTTAACTCTGATTCAAGAAAGAAGTACGATTCTGGAAAACGTTCATCTGAAACATACAACTACAAGGCTCCTGAAGCTGAAGAGTTCTATGGTTTTGGTAAGTTAGTTATGCTTATTTGCTTTGATTGTTTGTATTTGTCCTGAGCATATAAAGGTCACTATGACCTCTTCCGGAAAACTTTTTGGTCCAATTCGTCTTGGTCATTCGACATTTTCATTTGTGGGTCCCACTTACAAAAAAATCGCGTTAAGAAAAGCAATTACGCGATTTACGGGAGACACAAAATGAAGAAACTAAACGAATGGAACCTTAAACTTTGATAGAATCAAGCTATAAGTTTCATGTCCTCATACCTTAACCCCTTTGAAATGCAGGTAATTTTTTGAGGGATGTTCAAATATCATTAGGTAGATACATCCTTTTTTTTCTTCACAATATAGTAAAATACTAGAGTTTTTACCAGTTTGAGCTAAATTCATTGTCTTTAAATTAAAATCTTTGTTCGTGAACTTGAATCTATTTGTTATAGGGGACTTCCTTAAAGATCTGCAAGAAGAATATAAAAACTGGGAGGCAAGTGCTCCTTCACAAGCCAAACCAAAGAGCTTATGGGAGGAATTAGCTGTAAGATTTGATTTAATTTGATGTAACGAATAACGGGTTTCATAAAGTTACTAAATTTCTTGCAACTGATAGGAAATTGGTGAAGAATTTGTCGAGTTTCTTGAAAAAGAGCTGAATATAACAGATACTGAAGATGAAACACAGAGTAGATACGAAGAACCTGCAACTTCTGGTAAGAGTAGAAATGAAAGTAGTAAAGGAAGCAGTATTGAAGAAAACATAGACGAAATTGAAGCCGCACTTGCTCAATTAAAAAGAGAATTAGGGCTGTGAAATTATTTTTATACAAAGTGAGAGTATTCAGATTTTTGAATGTTGCAAGTTCTTTTATAATCAATTCTTTATCTGCAAATGCAGATTAAGTTTGAGGATATAAGAAAAAGCTATGTTCTTTTTCTGTGAAAAGCTTGTCGAAATACAACATATACTCTAAAAAAGAACTTACAAACATATTCGAGCATAACAAGGTTAGCATTTCAAACTATCACACGAACCCTGTTAAGATAGCGAATGACCCGTTTCCTAAATTCACCAATTTATATCCAGCTGCAGCCTGGTTTTTTCTTAATTCCTTTACCACACATGAGATTATGTACTCTAGCAGAATCATCCCAGTAACCATCAGTGCCCAAAATATATGATAACTGCACATAACCTGCAGGATCATCAGGAAACTGACCCACGAATTTTCTTGCCAAACGAACACCAATTTCCTTATCTTCATGAACACGACAACCACTTAAAAGAGCTCTATACACCTCGGGTCCTCCTTCTACAGGCATCTTTTCAATAAATTCTTCTGCTACATTTAAAAAACCAGCTCTCGCATAAAGATCCACAATACAAGCATAATGTTCAGCTTTCAATGGTTCAACAGAACTATCATTTTTCATTAACTCAATGTATTCTAGCCCCTTATCGAGCCATCCTACATGACTACAAGCAGATATTACTATAAGAAATGTGGTCAAGTCGGGTTTGACTTTGGTCTTTGTCATTTGGTCAAACGCGTCAAAAGCTTCTTTAGCATATCCGTGTTGAGCATACCCTGAAATAAGTGAGTTCCAGGATATTGTATCATGATCAACCATTGATGAGAATATACATTTTGCTTCATCAATATTGCCACATTTTGCATACATTGAAATCAACCCGTTTTGTATACGTCTACACGAATCATGAGCTGATTTAATAATAAGAGCATAGACTTGTCTACCCTCCTCAAGAAGTGACGCGATTCCTATAACTTTTAAAACACTTGCAATTGTAACAAAATCAATACCAATACCTGCCTGCCTCATTTCCATGAAGAAATTAATAGCTTCCTCGCCTTTTCCCAAATTCGAAAAACCAGCAATGATCGCGTTACATGATACATTGTTCTTTATAGGGACAATTGAACAAATCTTGTAAAAGTCTTCTAATTTACTACCACATTGTGAATAAACAGTCAGTAAAGTTACCACCAAATGCAGATCAAACTGTAAGCCTTCTTTTATAACATAGCAATGAATCTTTTCCCAATAGACCATGTTCTTTTCGTTACAAAACGATATCAACAAAGCATTATAAGTTATGCAATCGGCTTTACGACCCAAACCCATCATTTTTCTTATCAATCGCATTGCGTTATCAGGTTGTTGATTCTGTGCATAACAAGTGATCATTGAGGTCCAAGTAACAGCATTCTTATTAGGCAAATCGTCAAACAATCTACACGAATCGTCAACATTACAACACTTCCGGTACATCTCAAGCAACGCTGTACCCACCACAACATTATAAAGAAACCCTAATTTCACACATAAACTATGCATTTGTTCCCCTAATTCTAGTGATTCAAACTCCGAACACGCAACAAGAACAATCGAAACAGTGTAATCAGTTGGATATATCCCTAATGTAAGCATGCTTATAAACAGCTTAATTGAAACATCCACATACTGTGAATTAACATATCCCGAAATTAACGAGTTCCAAGTAATCACATTTCTTTGAGACATTTCATCAAACACCTTCTGTGCATCAGATATTTGACCGCATTTACCATACATATCTATAAAAGCAGTGTTGATGTATACATGTGAACAAAAACCCATCTTTAAAACAACTGAATGAAGTTGAACACCCAAATGAAGTGATCTTGAACTCGAACATGAGGATATAACCTTGTTAAGATTGTATGAATTAACAACGGACTCATTACAACCGTGTTGTAACTGAACAACACGAGCTAAATTAATCGAATTTGAGTTACGCTCTTTGCGATTATCGAATGTTGAAATGTTAATGCATGATGTGAAAATGTTGTTTACCAGGGTTGATAATGTGCGGGAAAGTATGAACTGGGTTGATTTAAGTTTGTGTTTTATTGCTATATGCATGCTTAATGTTCAAATTAAATTCTGTGAATCGTTAAGAGTATAAATGCATGCATGTCTACACGTAAGTAAAAAAAGAGTTAAGTGGAAAATGCACACATGTGGTGTTTACCCGACAGCACTTTGTAACTTCACTTGAATATTTATAGACCTTTTGCAACCCTAAGCTTTTTGAAGTGAGTCATTTGCATCCTCTGATTAGTTTGACTGTCAGTTGATAGTTATTTTTAAACTGTAAAATAGACTATTTCCATAAAAAAACAAACAAATTAATAATTTATATGATCTCAAAAATATTTAGGGAGGTGGATACGTTGTCGGCGCCGATGGTTGTCCGACAATGAGTTGTTATGATTCTGTTTTTTATCGTATCTAGGGATTTTTTATTTTTTTTAATGCATTTCACTCAAAGTAAATATTTTTTTGATCTTATAAATTATTAGTTTGTTTGTTTTTTTATGTAAATAGTCAATTTAACCGTTAAAAATAACGGTCAACTGACACTCAAACTAACCGGAGATGCAAATGACTCGCTTTAAAAAGCGTAGGGTTGCAAAAATTCTAAATATTCAAGCGGAGTTGCAAAGTACTATTGGATGTAAACCACATGGGTGCATTTTGCACTTAACTCTAAAAGGAATTAACAAGTGTACCACTCGTGCTTGGCGATGATAACATAGCCTTTCATGTCGTTACACACCTTAACAACATTTTCGACTTTAAGCTGTAAGATGCATTAGGGGACAAGTTAATAGGTAAGGCCATCTAGCTTAGAATGGTCGGTTTCATTACCGACCTTCTAAACTAGAAGTTAGGTATATGAAGGAGAATTCTGTGCTTTAGATTTATTAGTTTTATGGTTTAGGTTAAGGTTTGCCTTTTTTGTTACTTATTTTGATCCGTTTATCTTACAGTAATAGATGGGAAATAGAGTTTGTAAAAACTTAGTTAGTCTAAAGGATTTGGAATTCGTTTGAAAAGATTGAGGATTAGAGATCGACCTAATCAGACCTGAACCAACCAAAAGAGTAGTAAACTTAGTTGATTGAAATTGCTACACCCGCTACTAAAAAATTGCAAGCTTTGAGACAAACATAATTGTCGCAATATAGTCGTAATACTATCGTCAAACGAATGTATCGACAAACTTTCTGAAAGTTTCTATTGTAGGAAAAAGCACTGTTTCAAATTTAGTTTTGACAATATTACGACAACTTTAGTTACAAAACTAACTTTTTATAACTTAGTTATACTTTTTGGTTTGCAACAAAATAACGACAAATTGTAGTTGTTTTGTTGGGAAATCGTGTGATAAGTTAAAGCCTTTACTTATTTTTATTATTTGTCAAAAAAATAATCATAAACTCGTCGTAAATATTAAGTTGTAGAAAGTTTGTCAAAAAACTATTATATAAAAAACATATTTTTTGGCTGCGATCAACGTTTAGTGACCCTATTAATTTTTACAAACAGCACTCCGTATAGTGGGATTAAACGCATATCCTATAATCTTTGATATTTTTATAGCACGATCACTACTTTGTGTTTTCACTTTTTTACTATATGACTTTTTAGATACTTGATAGCACATGGGTTTTATTTAGAAGTGTTGGATATTAACGGATCTAACTATTAGTTTTTGGTTGTTACCGGTCTTAATTTCTGAAATATGTGCTGGCAGTCCCAATTTTTATCATTTTGGCCACTAGTGGACCGCCGTTAAAAAAGTTAACCGCGTTAACTTTTTTTATTTCAGGTCGACGTTTTATGGTTTTTGATCGGGATAAGAATATGAGTCGTTTGATATAAAAATTACATCGAAACGGTGCTCCAAATGACAAAACGATGCTTCATCGAGTTGTTTAAACCTAACGGTTCTTTAACCGGATGTACAAATTTCGTCGTTTCTATCATCGTTTCGATGTAATTTTTATATCAATCGACTCGTATTCTTATTTCGATCAAAAACCATAAAACGTCGACCTGACATTAAAAAAAAGGTAACACCGTTAACTTTTTTAACAGCGGTCCATTAATGGCCAAAATAATAAAAGTTGGGACGGCCGGCACATATTTCAAAAGTTGAGACTAGTGGCGGCCAAAAACTAATAGTTACGTCTGTTAATATCTAATACTCCTTTTATTTACCGTTTCATGGTTTTAAACACGTACGGTCATATCGATTAGCCAGTTTGCATAATACGACTTAAAAAAGGACCTATATATATATATGTTGAAATATATCTGGTTTCATTTCATTACATTTCTTTTGAAAATTAAGTTTGGAGGTTACAACAAACATTCCCATTGACTAAAAACTTATAATATATTAATTAAATTGATGATACGACTTAGGTCTACAAAATACTTTTGCTTTCTCATCACTTAAATATTTCTTAAAACTTTGAGTCCTTGAGTGTCAATTTTCTATAACAAATAATATATATGTAAATGAGCTAAAAGTGTTGCTGTTAAATTTTTAATAACAAAGGTACGCACGTATGTATAATTTATACGTATTAATAAAAGAAGGTTTTTTGAGACATTTGTCATTCATTAGAGCATCTTAGATATAATTTTTCCCGCTCAAAACTTATTATAGAAAGAATGACTTAATATTTATTACTAAACTAAATAGATCTCATTTATATCATATTTTTAAACATATATATACTACAAACTGATTTGATAATTGATAATCAATACATGTTTTGTTATAAAAGCAACCCAACGCAAACGAAGGTAAGTAACTTTTATTCTATGTTGTGTAGAATGTATGATATATATGATGATCACGAACATATGATTTCTATTTTTTAACATGGTTTAACCTTTTTGAAAAGTTTTTAAATCAAGTGGCTTTATGAATCTCATTCAGTAAAATATTATCTTTTTTATTATAGTTTTTATAAGTGAAATATATATGCAATAGTCTTCAAGAAACTCGTGGAACGTATTTGAAAGTTTGTAAAAATCATAACAAGTTACAGTCATATTTATTTTAACTTTGTTAAAGTTCTAATATTTTATTTTTACATTGTTACCATTCAGCCTGTGTGACACACGAGAAATAACCTAGTATATAATAATACAAATGATAGATTTAGTTCTTTTTTAACATTAATTAATGAAAAATGATCGAATCTTTTACTAAAAAACATATATATCTTAGATTTAATTAATTATTATGAAAATTTTGAAACCAAACTTGTAAAGCATTTGTGGTTAGTGCTATTCACACACTTGCTAAATCTATCCTCACACCTGTTTTAAACTCAGGCGCCGCGGATAGGCCTCGGTGCGGCGCCTGGGTCACTTTTAAGTGCTTTTCAGACATGGGAACGGAATTTTATACCCCTATGTGCCGCGGATTGGGCTATGTGCGGCGCCTGGGTTGTTTTCAGCCGAGATAGGATCATCGAGTATGAAAATTTGAGACGTCCCGACCTCAATATAGATCCAGAAGTGTATTATGTAGGTTGAAAAAAAATAATATTATTCGGATAGTTAAAAAAATATTATGTTAGATTTTTGATACTTTCTAAAACTATTATGTTAGACTTTTTGTTATATAAATAGGGCCGAAAGTAAAAATATATATTATCCGTACAACAAAAAACCATTACTTGTATATTACTATAGGTATAAATAAATATAGAAGGGGGGGGTTGATTGGCCAACGGACTACGTACGATGATGTGTTCCGATGAGATGTGACCCAGGCGCGGCGCCGAGGTCTATGTGCGGCGCCTGGGGGTGCGAAAATAAATATAGAAGGTGTGAGAATAGGACGACCCTATTATTTAGATATGATGGTAAAATCATATGTCTCGTATGATGTGTATCATTGACCAACAACATGATTGATATGACAACTGAAAAATCTGTATGGCCAGATGACCAATTATCATCCAATCATATGACTTGCAATGTAAGTGACTTTAGTTTGTTGGCATACTTGATTTTACATCATACGACGGGTGGTAGACCCACAAATTCTTTTCAAGAGATTGAAAACTTTTGGGATCGATTATGTATTTGGTTATTCTGGTTCAAATCGGGCATCTATGACCATTAAATATAAGATATTACCGATTTAAATGTTAATATTATAAATTTATAATTCTGTCACTCTTATAGATAGCGGCTCCTACATAAATAATAATATTAGGTTAATCCTAAAATAGTTAGGCTAATGAAGTAATAGGCTTGAGTTTTCAAATGGTCATCGTGTATTTGAGTGATTGAATAGATAAGAATTTAAATGAGCAAAGAGGTTATTGTTTAAATAGTTATTATTTAGTTTGCAGTATATGAATATTTTAAAATATGTTAATTAATTAACTTATAATTAGTATATACTTGTAGAATATTAAAGTTTCACATTAATATTTTTTCAAGGTAGCTCTTGAAAATTCTAATTTCTAAGGTTGTGTAAACATTTTAAAGGGAATTGGTGTCGAAATTTCTTAGGTCAGTGTGAAAAATGTCATGGGTCGGCCGGTGACTAAATTTCTAGGATTCAGACGGAATTAAACCATATACTAAAACCAAAGGATTTCATTGGATGCGAGTGACTCTCATTCAAATCACTTAGGTCCACCTCTATTTACGATCCTTGTCATATGACCTGTATTATATGAAAGAGAAGTTTGACTACACTATTAGGATGGGTGTGTATACGAGTCATCTAAATTATTTTTGAGCGTGATGGGGTGAAGTTTGGGTCAAAACATCAATAAAATAAGTAGACGTGATTTTAAAAGACTCATTTAAGCGGAGTTCACATAGGCTATAGAGGAAATTAACAAGCAACAAAGTTGTATTAATTAAAAGACAATAAAGGTCATCATGCCTCTAGTTTGGTGGTTAAGGGTTTTATGGACCGTCAAACTAATACTAAACTGTTTAGACTTTGTCTCAAATCTCGAATTCGAGCATTAATAATCAGTAGGCCTAGCTAGTGACTTTCCACGAAATCGAAACATGAGAAAAGACTAAAATTTGTATGTATGTATGTCAAACTAGATTAATAATCCTGTGTGATACACAGAATTAGATACAAAAAATGATACAATTAAATTACATTTGTCCTAAACAAATACGATTACATTTTATAATGAAAAATAAGCAATGTGACCTTTTATATTTTTACCAATTTATCTTTTCATACTGTTGTTTCTACTTAGATTTTGACTTCTTTTTGGTATAACTCAAAAGTAAATTTTAATTTTGAATATAACAACTAATGCAACTTATCAAATAAAAAAAAGTTTCCTTATTAATGACACGAAATCTGTTAAGATGTTTTTAACCTATTAAAACATGATGGTTAGTTTATCTTTAACTTGTTAACCTACTAGTTACAGAAACATGATAACATTAAACACGAAACTTGTTAATTCCTTATGACGTTGTGCTAATGTGTTAGCATCAAATATTTGTCAACCCTAGGTATATATATAAAATTCTCATATTCGATAGGTAGTTATTGAAATATTATCTACATGAAGTTAAAAGATATTTTATATATTTATAATTTGATATCATTTGTAAGGATATATTTGAAATTAGCGAAACGAAATTTAAAATATTATCTGACAACGTATGTAAAAAACAAATAATGTCGCAAATTTGTGGCAAAACCAATAAATATAAAATTATAAGGCAAATTTGTCTGAAACTTCAAAAATAAAATCTATATGATAACTGTTAAGTTTTTTTGGCAAAATTGTGTTAGTTATGAAAATAACAAGAAAATATTGAATTATTCATTTTTGTCACAAAATTATCGACAAGTGCATTTCATCATAATTTTGTTGTAAAACTGTTGGAAAAATTTTCCAACGTGATTTTTTCCTACAATCATGCTTTTGTGGAAAATTTAAATTTGCCGCTTACATGCGTTTTATGACACAACTTTGCCACAAAAGTAGCAATTATTTGTATACACATATTCTTGGCAAAGTTATCACAAAAACACATGTAGCGATAGTTTTGTTACAAAAACATGATTGTGAAAAAAAAACCATGTTGCAAAATATTTTTAACATTTTTGCCACAAAACTTCTCACTAATTTCCGACGTTATGCATTTTTCACTAAATTTGCAACAAAAACTACACAATCTAATATTTTCTTGGTTTTTCCATATTTGCACAATTTGCTACGTACAAAACTTAATACTTATTAAATTTTATTTATGAAGTTTTTGACAACTTTTCCACAAAATTAATCTCATAATTATTTAGTTTACAACCAATTTGCAACATTATTGGATTTTGTAATTATTTTGTTAAAAATTTATGTAAAAATTTAGGGTCTTTTTCTGTTGTAGCTTTTGATAAAAACTTGTCACAACAAATTATGACAAACATTGTGTCGTGACAAACACATTCGGTTCAGATAGTGTAGATTGGTGCTTTTGAATGTACAATACAAATGCCCTTAAAAATACAAAATAACATAAATAATATCATGAAATTCATGTAATCTTTTTCTTAATGGTTTCTAGAGTCAACTCAGGTCTTCTATTTATAATTGTATGTGGCCGGGTCTATTTATTTGACTTCCCATTACGAAATATTTTTTTTTTTTTTGCTTTTTTGGTTGACATGAGCTCGTTTGAGGCTCTCAAAGTCAATGTTAAGAATTTATACATTATATGATTCTTTGTACATGCATGTTCATTTTTTGAAACGTCAAACAACGTATATTTTAAAGATCTCTCTATCATCTTCTGTTTGTAATTTTACATGTATGGGTCTAATTATTTGACTATCAATCGCGAAGAAAAATGCATGCAACTTTGGTCCACATGCATGCATGTTTTCATTTGAGGCTCTCGGAGAGGATGTTAAGATATTTTCATGTTAATTTAAGTAAACCATTTAACAATTAATGTATGTCTTATTGATGGTTTAACATATGATTGAATTAATTATTATTATAAAAGTGATATCTAAGTTAAAAAGCCTAATTATTGTTTAGTCGGTTATAAACAATCTCAGTTCAAACAAATTCTGATTGAATTCGTTCTAGTGACGTTATAACCGATCACATTCTAGCCTCTTTTATAATCAAGAGTACTAACACCTTCGTCATTACAGCATAATAGAAATCAGTGGAGTCGTCTCTTTCATTAATGCAACCGATCACATACGTGGTCTAACGAGCGTTTGACATGTTTAAAAAGTATACTTAATAACTTAACCTACCATCAAAAATTGTTTATCCCATGTAATCTCGTGCTGGTTACATAAAAAGATGGTTATTTGATTTCTGTCATGCATAACCATCTTCTTCTATATTTTTGAGTTCGGTTTGAGTTTGTCGTGTTAGATTTGGTTCGATATATCACTTTTTTTTGTCTAATTTTAAACGTATATATGTACCCTTTGATTACTGTTAGACATTGTGTAATGGGCATTATGTGGGCATAAAACGCCCCAATAACGCCCCACGTCCCACTATGTGGAGGCGTTATGTTTGAAAAAAGGTTTTGGACGTTTTCAATATAACGCCGGTGCCCAAATGCTTCCAACAAATCTCATCCAATCAATTCAACACCATCCAATCAATGCAATAATATATATTCAAATAATTGGGGCATTATGGGGACATTATCCATTACGTCACTTTATGATATAACGCCCCTTGACCAGTTATCATCCAAATTACAGAAAATACCTCCAAGAGACATTAACCATTAGTCCATTACATAACATAGAGTCTTAAAATTTAAAATAATAATTCATTGTAGTAAACATGCTTGCGTCATGAGAAAACAATGTTCAACGTCACCATTCTTTTACCCACTCGCATGTACGGTCGTGTAACAAGATATTAGTTTTTAATCTATTTGTTATACCACTAGCGCGTTATCGTGGACCTCACCCTCCAATACATATTTAGAATTTTTGTACCAACTGCTTGAATAAATACACCCATAATAAGGTTTAATAATATATGTATACACATCATCTTTTTGCTATATATATTATATTGAAAGCTTGGTGTGCTATCTTAATTTCAATTACATTTCACAAAACCAAATATTCTATGGAGCCTTTCTCTTGGCCAGAAAGTTTACCAAGCAACAGGATCAAAGCGGTTCAAGAGCTTACAAAAGGTCGGATATTAACTTCTAAACTCAACGAAATGGCCAATCAACCCGAAAATATTGAGTCTGATATAAAGTCAGACAACGGTGTGGTGGTGCAGATCTCGGAAATATTTAAAAACGCGCTTTCCATCTTAAGATTTACTAACCCCCCAGAGATTTTTCATAATGATGTGAGATCTCCAAGTCGGGATCGAAAGAAGTTAGAAAGGAAAAGCATCAAGAGTAGTATGAGACATGTAAAAACAAAGAGAGGATGTTACAAAAGAAGGTATGTTTTTATACTTATACCATGTTTTAACAAGCATAAATCCATGAATTTCGTTTGAAACATATATGCATGTGTATATGTTTTAAGGTTAATAGTGGTGGATCTAATTAAGTGTAGAATTACATTCGTATCTTATTAAAAAGTTGTATGTATTCTGTTAGGATTTATGTATGTATGGAGTATGATCTTATGTATGTATGTATGTATGTGTGTATGTCCATACACAGAGCCAACTCTGAGGATTTAGGGCTCTGATCGAGTTGGGAAAAAAAAATGTCCTCTTAATCTTCTTTCTTTTGATTTTGTTAAAAAATTTAGCCCATTTGTTTTGTTAAAATGACTTGTAAATGCAGTTGGCTCCTTATTTTAACAATTAGGCTGTTTGTTATTACAATTGGGCTACTTCTTTTATAAAAATGAATTGGTTAGGCTAAGTAAAATCACTTGAATAAGTAATTTGCTACTTATTCGAATAATTGAGCTACTTGTTATAACAATTGAGTTGTTTGTTTTACAAAAAATGAGTTTGTTAAGTTAAACAAAATCACCTAAATATACATCTCCATGTCTATTTTTAAAAACAAAAAAAATATATATAAAAAATTATCTGGCCCTGAATGGATGTTCAGACTGTCCGATCCCAAGGCTCCATGTCCATACATATACATACACATGTATCAAGTTGATAATAATTATCTTATTCGGACATATGCAGAAAAAATGATTCAAGGGTTACCCGAGTCACATTTTCCTGGATCGATGATGGATATGCTTGGAGAAAATACGGTCAAAAAGTGATTCTCAATTCTAAACACCTAAGGTAGGATTTTTGGCTTCAAATTGAGTATTTTATCAATCCTATGATCATATTAATTAATTGTCTTTTTCCAAATTAAAAGTTAACTAACAAAGATACCATCTTGATTCAATAACATATAGATCTCAAACACATTAAAAAATATATGTTTGTAACATGCAGAAACTATTATAGGTGCACTCACAAAGTTGAACAAGGGTGTCAAGCAATCAAACACGTACAAAGGACCGATGACGAGCCATCAAAGTACAATATAACATACATAGGACACCATACTTGCAATAACTCACAAAGAGCCCCCGAAATCATTATGGAGTCTCTGGATACCAAGGATTCGACCTTAATTAGTTTTGAAAAAAATACAGTTACAAAGAACAATAAAGTTGGTACTTTTTTCCCGTCAATGAAACATGTACCGCATGAGGGGTTTCCCTCTTTAGGTTCTTTGGAACACGAACAAGTTTTTTTATGTGATCCTCTTGCTTCATGGGATCCAATCATGGGACTCTCGCAAGTTCCATTAGATCCTACGTCTATGAGGCCATACGCGTTAGATTGTGATGACATGGTATGTCCCGTTGAACTTTTGTCCACGTACAATGCACATGGCTATAAGATCGACGACTTTATCGAAAGCCATGACTATGGTCATGACTTCCTCTTTAATAGTGGTATGTAACTACGTTATGTAATATCTTCAATGTATAAACCGCATAATAATATAATGTAATCTACGTTTGTGGCATATATTAATAATTAAGTTTGGTTAAACTTGAATTTGAGTCCAGTTAATTATGAGCCATGGGATATTGTGATCTTCGTTTACTGGAGTTTCTTCTATTTTAAAATCATTCATTAGTTTTTTTTATTTCAATAAAACTAGGTAGTGTTACTCGATGTTTTAAAAACCGTTTCAAATTAAACCGACATATTAAACCGGTTGAGCCGATAACCGTAAACTTGACCAGTACGATTTAGGGTGGTATTTTAGGTAACCGATATGCATATCGAACCATCGATTGAAATGTTTCGGTTAAAGTGATTGAATCATTGAATCAGTTTCATTTATCCCATTTAAAAAAAATAAACCTAAGTATTTGTAGAAATATCTCTGTCCATCAGTCACCAATCACCTGTTTTTTTATGTGTGATCAACCATCGATTAGTTTTGACATAAAATATCATGGTTTCAGTTTTGACTCGATTAATTTATGAGTTTCTTCCATAAAAGGTTTCTCCATTAAAGTTATATGTTTTACAGTTTTCTCCAAACATCGTATTTACAAATATCATACATTAAATAAATCAATTGATCAAGTTTATTTAAAAAACTTTATAGAAAATCAAGTACTATGAATTTTTTTTTGGGATTATTTGTTATTATGGGCTATTATTTTTTAAATTTTATTATGAATCATGTATTTTTTTATTTTCTCTGAGTTATAAGTTATAGAATTACAAGGAAATAAGTCACTCTAATATAATCAGGTCTAACCGACTGAACTATTTCTGAACCTAACCCGGTATGAATTATGATTAAAAAACGATTTTTAAACATCAGTGTTACTCGTGCAGTATGAGGAAATGATTTTTATATATAGAATTTACCCAATGTAAAAAATCGATGATGACCCATCTGCTTATCTTTCTATACTAATAAATGAGTAACTTTTTTTACATGTCTTTTTCTCAAGCATGACACGTCATTGCTGCTTTACTTTATCTTAAGTGTCACTCACATTAATTCTTTTAATTAAATTAAAAAACTTGGTTATTGATTGAATCAATTTTGCATAATTATTTATTAAATTTATTTCATTTAACATAATAAAGTTTAAATTTAAAACTTAATTATAATTTTTATTACATATTTAAACAATCTTAAGGAATTTATACTTTGTACAATCGAAATTGAATAATTAAAGGAAGAATTCCTAGATATCGCAATTATAATAGAAAATTAAAACTATGAATTTCTATAACTTCGTCATCATAATAATAAATTTAAATTTTTGTTACATTTTATCAAATTTAAAGTTTAATTTATATTTGAAAAGTTATACAACTCAATTTTTTTGAAAAAAAAATTGTTAGCTTTTGTCTCTAAATATTTAATTATGGTATAATGGAGCTAAATGTTGGTTTCTATCTCTAACACCTCAACGTTTTATATTTGAAAATTTAACACCAAGTTATTTCATATGAAAAATAAACTATTATCTAAATATCTATTTTAATATACTTTTATTCAAACCTTGTAACCCGTGTATTACACTATTACACATATATCTAACCTAGTTAACATATATAACCAAAAAATGCAAACTCAAATACATTAAGCCTAACTCATAACCCAACTAATTGACACATGTGGCAGTACCCGAACCTGACCAACACTACAAGAAAAACCTTATATAGCAATGACATTTTTATAGCGATGATTTATCGTCATATATTGGTGGTTTAAGGTTTTGAGTAGGCCTGGCAAAATGGGTGGGTTGGGTCGGGTCATGTGTCGGGTTAGAATGGATGCGGGTCAGAACGGGTCATTTTAAAAACGGGTTAGAACGGGTTGGGTCAAAATGGGTTTGGGTCAGAACGGGTTGGGTCAAGATGGATGTGTGTTAAAATGGGTCATATTTAACAAAACAGTAGACGGCCCGTTACAAAACTTTTGAGCAGTCAAACTTTAAAGCGTCGACCTATCATCTTTATATTATTTTAAGTTTTTAAGTTATTTTTGGGACCATCCGTATTGCGATGGCAAATCATCGCTATAGTATCATTTATAGCAACATCATTTATGACGAAAGAGACCGAGAAGTAGTGAAGGACCAGTTAACAAAAGATTATTTTTTGTAAAATTTATGATACGATGATTTTTTTTTAAACTCAGTGTCGGATGGGTTTGTGGTTATTTTTACACATATGTCAAGATTTGGAACGGAAGAGTTTGTTTTCAAAAAAAAGGGGTGGGCAACAGGTGCTTTACAACATTAAATGTTAAATTGTTTATTGGCATTTATGGTGAACATTATAAAAGAAAGTCAACATGGAGTGACCTACAACGAATATATGATGTACATGAAGAGTTACATGGTTTACTCAACATGATCGGTAGCATGGATTGCATACATTTATCATGGAGTAACTGTCCAACCACTTGACGTGATCAACACATGAGGTGACTAGAAAGGACAATCACTAATTCTTCAAGT
Organism: Tagetes erecta; assembly: GCA_030867185.1. Lineage (NCBI taxonomy): Eukaryota > Viridiplantae > Streptophyta > Magnoliopsida > Asterales > Asteraceae > Tagetes > Tagetes erecta. The sequence continues at coordinate 14,703,449 of CM061494.1, forward strand.
TGTTGTTTCACATGACCTTCGGATTTGGAATGCTTATCCGCTTATCCGAGTACATGTGTTATAGAGAAGTTCATAATACGTTAACAACAGGTTTTGGTCGAGCATGCATGGATGAATCGTAGGATTGAAGATAACTAGTAGTTTTAGTTTTTAGGGTTTAAGTGCTTTTTAATTTATTTTTTTTTGTTCTAGATGAATGTTATGTTTTATTTTTTTTTAAAAAATAAGTGAGAAATTAATGATTGAAGAAATAACGGCATGTATAATGATTGAAGGGCCGTACATTTTAACCTTTATCTACTTTTTTTAACCTCGTAATGGCTCATGATAGCTACAAATTAAGCTCAAAATGCCCCTAAAAACGCATGAACCACTACAAAAAGTTTTAAGGTGAAGAAAGTGATTCTTGTATTTAAGTATCCTTATTTACACTCGTAGCAACCACTAAAATTAATGTGTCACCTAGCTTATAGCTAGCAATCTTTATCTAACCTCATGTGTAATATATATTTGGTTGCATCACTACCATCATTATCACCCAGACTATTAACGCATTAGATTTTTTTATTTTTTTTTGAACAGCAACACCTTGATTTTCAAGGAGAAATACACCACCACCTATGGTCAGCAGGACTAGAACCCCTGACCTGTTGCTCCTAACACAATTGTGTTACCAATGAGCCACTAACCCCATTGGCATTAATGCATTAGATGACAAGTGTGATTTTTAACTACATGTACTCAAACATGTGGCCCATACCCACAATCCGTAACCTCATGAGTCACGGCGTGGGTATGATGATTAATATACAGGTAGATATGGAGGTACACCATGCCATTATCACATAAGGATAAAAGAGTCTCCTCCTAAACTATTATGCTTATGTGAAGCTATTATACAAAATGAATTTTTGATACACAAGTGTATAAGAAGGGAATCAAACAAACTTCAATTCGTTTGACCTTATTTTGGTGGTGTTACAACCGGCTTGTCAAACCCTCTTCCCAACCTTCCCACCCCAACACCTAAAACCCCACCCCTAAAAACCTAAAACGTCACCGGAATAAGATCAAATGAAGTTCGTTTGATTTTCTTTCACATTAGTGTATCGAAATACACTTTGTATTTGAATATTTTTTTAATATAAAAATAAAAGGGAAATGGAGTTGATGGTAACTTTTGAAAATGCCGAAATAGACCCACACCACACGCCATTTATATGCATAATAAGCAATGAGAAACATGTGAATTAAAGCAACATAATCATACAAACCGTTACATACAAACCCTCCTTAAAAACATGACTCTTCACCTTTCTCTTCTTAACCCCCACCCTTCATTTTCCACCTCCATCATCGCCCTATTTGTTTGATATATCAAACAATGCACCCGGGATCTAATTCAGCAACCAACAACCATGTTTTCAAAACAAAGCCTCCAACAAGGCTCCAGAAAAAAGCTCCAACGACTCTACAACTCAATCAAACCCCTAACAATGAACATGACCAAAATGTATCCAAAAATGTGATTCCATTTTTATCTCCTGTCGTACTCCCGCCTGCTTCATTTCCGACACCGGATCACAAAGGCAACGGTGAAGCCAAAGTGAAGCATCAGATTGCACTGGGAAGAATTTCCCCAGTGCAACAAACTGGTTGTGGTGATGGCTCTAGATGGAAACATCCGGCAATGTCGTCGTTGACTATGCCGGATTCATCATCTCTTTGTTCTAGCTTCATGTCTCAATGCACGATCGCTGTCGCTAAAGATAGTGACAGCGATCATTTTTCCCCTTGATGCTTGTTGTACGTAGTTTTTAAGTTTTAATGTGATTTTCAGTTAAAAAGGCGTCTTAATTTTCATTATGTTAGATATTTAATTTTTGTTTGGTAATGAAATTCGTATGTAAGGGTTAATGATGCGTTGATAACACTCAGGTGGTTAAAGCATTATAGTTGAGATTCAGTGAGCAAGTTGTAGTGATTTTATCTTAAAAACAATCGAGGAGTTAGCTCTTAAAGAAAAGAAATTTGTACATATTTAACAAGAAAATCTTAGATTTTTCAAGTTACATATGTAAAGAAATAATAATTTTTGTAATATGTATCATGGTATGTTTAGTTAATTTCTATAAATAAAATAAAAATTAAAGTAATGTATTTTCCTTATTTGATTTTCATGATTTAAGATTTTGAGTGTTGTCAAAAATGTTGTCAAATAATAATATTAAAGGCTGTTAAAAAAAAATAATAATACAAATGTAGTAATAATGGTTAGAAATAAGAGGTTGCTTTCATGAATCTTTACAATGATTGTTTGAAGCCGTTAACAAAATCAATTGAATACGTTTGAGTGTGAGAAATTGTGATTGAAAGCAAGAAGAAACAAAGATCAAAAGAGAATGGAAATTGCATTAAGAGTAAGTGTTTATTACATACACAAGACACTTATTTATATACTAACGGAATCAACTGAAGAGTTGTGTCGGTTAAAGTTTTCCGGAGAACTGCTAACGGTGTCAACACCGTTTGACAATTTCATAATGTTTGTTTTTTTAACGACAAACTTCATTAAAAAGCACTAGCCAGAAACTAGCAAAATTCTATAATGTTTGTAACAATTCAAATTGCTATTTTGATTTTTGACTTTGTTCCTGTAAAGGCTGTATTGACCAAACTACCAGATTGGGCTTGTAGTGCAGCCCAATAACTATACAAACTTAATCGTACTATTAATCAGCAAATTTCATTGGCCCAAATTGAATAAGACTAACAAATTTAAAAATTTAAAAAAAATTACATTTTCAACCCTATAGACGCTAATATTTATTTGCTATTTTGCTTCAATCGAAAAGTAAAAGTACGATGGCAAAATGAAGTTCTTGTAAGTAAAGTATTAAAATATGCATTAGTTTGTTGGTACTAAAATAGATCATAACATATCGATCATATATATAATATCATTATATCTATCATTATACTATATTATATATAATATATAAGTAATCATTATATTGTTACAACACATGTAATCTTACAATATTTAGATTTATAATCAGTTTTCAATACCAGTACTTTTTTGAAAGTTTATAAGATTTTAAAAAGATTTTGGAATGTTTTTTAGAGCTCTTAAACTTAGACTATAAAGCTGAAACCGCAAAACCAAAACCGGACCAAACTGTTCGTATAGTTCGGTTTATGTTTGATTTTTTACTTTGAACGGTTCAGTTTTAGTTTTTAATGGTAAAATCGCAAGTAATGATTTGGTTACGATTTTATTTAAAATTATAACAACTGTAAAAACTAAAAACTAGAACACACCCAAGAGCAAGTATGAAGTAAATATGACAGCCACTTTAATTGACATTTGTTTCATCAATTATTGAAAAGTCAATTGGTGTAGGTTCCAAGTATCTTTCAAGGTGTTGTTGACCTAGCCAGACTTTTATTTGTTTCTATTTGCTTTTGGTAGAAGAAACTTTTCATAGCTCTCAAAACTAAAGATTAGCAACCATTGTGTTTTTTAATAGAAGCTAGAATTAATGTCATCATTCACTTACCCACAATTATGTCGCCGATTTTCACTTCATGAGATTTTATCAGCCACCCATAATTTCGATGATGTGTTGGTGGTTGGTGAAGGTGGATTTGGTAAAGTGTACAAGGGTACTATCAATGTTGAAAATGGAGAAACTTTTGTTGTTGCAATCAAACGTTTGGACTCTGGTTCAAACCAAGGTGCACCTGAATTTTGGGCTGAAATCGAGATGCTTACTAAGTTGCGGCACTGTAATCTTGTGTCTTTGATTGGTTATTGTAACGATAACTCAGAAATGATCCTTGTCTATGAGTTTATGCCACATGGAACCCTTGATAACCATTTGCAAAGATATGGTACTAGTTTCCGTTGGTTACAACGACTAAAAATAAGCATAGGTGCCGCTAGAGGATTGCACTATCTTCATACTGGAACAGGCACCCAACATGGAGTCATACACCGTGACGTCAAAAGCACTAATATTTTGTTGGATGGATATTATACTGCTAAAATATCTGATTTTGGATTATCCAAAATTGGCCCAACAAACGCACCACGTACGTATGTCAATACTCTTGTTAGAGGTACATTTGGCTATCTTGATCCAGAGTATTTTTTGACCGGACGATTGACAAGGAAATCAGATGTGTTTGCCTTTGGGGTGGTATTATTTGAATTGTTGTGTGGGAGGGCGGCACTAGATAATAGTCTCGACGAGGATAAGTGTAGTTTGGTGAAGTGGGCTCACGAATCAATCGAGGAAGGGAAAGTGTATGAAATTATTGATTCGAATATCAAAAGTCAAATCTCTCCAAAGTGTTTGAAAGTATTTGTCCAAATTGCGGATCGTTGTTTGAGCAGCGAGTCTAAGAAACGCCCTGCTATGGCAGAGATTTTGGCAGCTCTTGAGCTTGCTTTGACATTACAAAACAAATTTAACAGTGATGTAAAGCCAGCTGCAAGCAAATTGACTTTTTCTAGAATGATTTTATGGCCCTTTATGTCAACTGAAGTCAACTCTGGTATATACATATTACATATACAGATACTTTGTGTATCCCATGATCGAAAATATCGATTTATATTACGTATGATCCTCATTAGTTTCCCCTTAATGCTTATTGATCATATCTTTCTTATCTTGTTTTTTTCTCTTCTTTCCTCAAGCTCAAAGCAAGTCTCTTGATATGGTTCATGATTTGAAGATGTTTTCTTTCAATGATCTAAAAAATGCCACGAGAGATTTCACGCGCGATATGAGGTTGGGCGTAGGAGAATTTGGCGAGGTTTTTGAAGGTTGGATAGATGCAAACACTTTTTCCCTGTCTGATGTTGATGGTCCAGTAAAGATTGCCATTAGGAGGTTCGATCACTTGAAAATTCAACGTCACCTGAAACAGAAGGTAGCTAACTTAATCTCTTAGCGACGCGCATACATATAAGTTTATCAATAGCATCGTACGTCATGAAATATATAAGCAGTTTCAAACCTACTATTAAGGCTCTAATGAAAATATATGGTTGCAGTTTGTTGATATGAGATTTTTAAGCGACTTTAATCATCCGAACGTTGTTAAGGTTCTAGGCTACTGCTTTGAAGATGAACAATTGTTCCTTATTTATGAGTTCATGGAGAATGGAAGTTTATATGCTAACCTGTTCATAAGTAAGTAGAGCGTTAAACATTATATGAAAAAAAACTAAATATTGTAAGCAGATGGAAAATGTAACGTATGCATCGTTTTATCAGAAGACAGGATGCCACTTCCATGGAAGACGAGAGTTAAAATAGCAATAGGAGTAGCTGAAGCTCTTTTATTCCTGCAGTCAACACAGCCAGAGATTCAGAATCGCCCGGTTGATCTACATCATATATTGTTGGACAAGGTAATTAGTTAGTTTTCTTTACTTTTGAGTTTTGATGCAACTTTGACGCTAGCGGCTATATTTCTCATTTCATTCTACTTGCAATGTAGAACTTCAACGCAAAGATTTCTGATTTTGAATCAGCAAAACTCGTGTATGGAGACTCATACATGGAGAAGAAAATTATCAATCCATTGTACTGTTATCGTCCAACACGTAAGTAGCTTCTATGTCTCTCTTTGCTAATTAATTTCTATGCATGCTAGTAATGTAGTGGCATAACACATTAACAAACTGATGCAAATATCACAGATCTGATGTCTATATTTGATGGCATCATGCATCCTTTTGGACTAGTATTGTTCCAGATCTTAACCGGTGAACATGTTACTGAAACCGTTATTGCAAATCTACGAAACATGCTAAATCCGAACGAAGAAGCTAGGACAGAGGGGTTGAGGAGAGCATTGGATCCACGCCTACCCAATGTAGACGACACTACTATTAAGGAGGCAATGAAAGTCGTTGAAGTCGCACTTCGTTGTGTTGATTATTTTTGTTACTTTTCTCTGACTGAAGCTTTAGTTGTGTTAAGACAACTTTAGCCTACTCCCATTTTCTATCAAACTTCCTTTTTAACGTCAGTGTTTGGTCGTTTTAATTAGTGATCTTGGTTACTGGACAAAGAAAGAAAGTTTCTACAGGGGACATGAGCCCACTCCACAAGGTGCAGACGCTCGTGTTTATAGAGAGCGAGCCCTCCTTCCACAAGGTGCAGACGCTCGTGTTTATATAACCAAGATATATATAAACAAGCTGCCTGAAGATAAAGTGCAGTTGACCATTCTGAATCTATCACCGTGGCTTGCATCGCATATCTTATAACGCTTCGTCTACCTTGTTTATCATCAGATAACTCAAGCAACGTTTCACATAAATTGTCGGGGACACCATGGACCCACTCTCGACGAACTGCAAAATCCAAGATAGAATGACGTGAGAGGTTTTATGGAACTTCGGGTGACTTTCAACCCGTTTGACCCATTACAGATAAAACATAACTTGAATCAACTAGTTCATAGATAAACAGGTTGAAATTTGGACTTTTAGAAACCATTTGAGATTATATTACTTACAGTTGTGTAACATTTAATAGAAGTAGTGAAATTTGCTTCTTACCTTTTAATGCATCGTGTAGCTGACTAGTTCACATTTGGACCGAAAGCTACAATAAATAAATACAAACATATGTTAGTACGGTTTTTTAAAGTATTTTATGTTTGTTCGAAACAACACCTCATCTGTAACCCTCCCATCGCCACTATATCGAATCTTTTCCGGTATCTCATGTATGGCGGTTAAATCCATCCTTAAGCAAGCATTTCCAAGCGGTGACAGGTTCGATATCATATATGTATTGCAGGTGTTGGTTTCTTACTAATTCCCAGCAATACAAGGGATGAAGTCTGTTATTTGTATTGTAACTAATATACTTTTTACGGTACAAAAGGGGAGTGATAAGTGCACTTACATCTGTTGGTTTCTGAAGAGGGGTTAGGACATCAGGCCTCTCATGAAGCTTATTCGTTACTAAAATTACGTCTCTCAATGAAATTAATAATACGCATACATCAAAAGTGTTAGATGTGGGTGTTTAACGGTTCGGCTGGCTTGGTTTATCTGTTGGTACTGTCAAACTAGCAACAGAGAATCTTCCCATTGTCAAGCTAATGGATGCCGACAGATAACAAACGGAGAATCTTTCCGTTGTCAAGCAAACGGATACCAATAGATTAGCAATGAAAATGTCTGGATGGAGTTGTTTATTGAGGGAATTGAACTAAGGGCTGCGGGAAAAAAATTCGTTGGTATGTCGCCGCTAAGGCGCTAAATTTAAAGATAAAACTTTGGTATGACTTTATGAGTCCAATAAACTTCAACTGTATTTAAAGAAAGCCAAACATCTTAGAGTATCTGACTACATACATGATACAAGAATAAGTTGGATTAAATGACTTGTAACTTGTTAAGGCCTGATATGAGTTTGTGTAGGCAAAACAATCCACTAACACCTGGCAGGGGAATCAAATCCCAACACTATAAAGCATCTACATCTACAAACCCGGAAAAAACAATTCGGGTTGAGCATAAAAACAACTTTTATCTTTCGAAACGGTTTGGGGCCTAACCCAGTTTGGTGGGGGGAAATCCGAACCCTATACAAACCTGTTTGGATCGGGTTAAAAGCGTTTCATGGGCGTCTTTGTCCATTCCTAAGATAAACAAACAAGCTACCATAAGATGAAGTGCAGCTGGCAACTTGGATTTATCACTTGGGCTTGCATCATATATCCTAACGCTTCTTGTGCCTTGTTTATCATCAAATAACTCAAACACCATCTTACATGCATTGTCGGGACACCATGGATTATTTAGTTCCTTTTGTTTCTGAATCCAACGAAGCTGCCTCTTTAAGCACTTCATGGGCATCTTTGTCCATTCCTAGGCTAAATAAACAAGCTGCCTGAAGATAAAGTGCAGTTGACCGTTCTGGATCTATCACCTCGGCTTGAATCGCATCTCTTAACGCTTCGTCCATCTTGTTTATCATCATATAACTCAAGCAACGTCTTACATACATTGTCGGGGACACATTGGTCCCATTCTCAACGAACTACAAAACGCAAGATAAAATTATGTAAAAGGTGTAATGAGACGTGGGCATGTGGCCACCTTCAATACTGTTGGCCGTTGACAGATAAATATAACTTGAATTCATTCATAAATAAAAAAAGTTGAAATTGCCATAAAAAGGAGTATTGGACCTTAACAGTCCCAACTATTAGAAGTTAGGTTTAAAAACTAATAGTTGGGACTGTTAAGGTCCAATACTCCTATTAAAAACGCAGGGTGATACATAATAATAATTCATCCAATGTTGTTAACTTGTTACGCTGCGTGGCATATTTTTTTTGGCTTTTCTATTTTACACTTTTATGTTAAGCAAGGGGGATTAGGATTTATAACTAAAGGAGCTGTGTATCGCATTGGTTAGCACAGAGTACCCTGGTTCGAGTCAGAAAAAACCCCCTCACTCTCTCCCAGCCGGCTTTTTCATATCTCTTTCCTTTCTTTTTAATTGTTATTATTTTCATTTTAATTGCTTTTAAATTACATTTTTTTGTTAAATTTAATTAGACTTGTTTCAACTTTTCATTTGTTTTGTTGGTACTAACCTTTTTTTAAAGTAAAAAAAAACCTAAAAAATAGGTGGGATCATATTACTTACACTTGTGTAACATTCTATAGCAGTAGTGAAATCCTTGGCTTGAAAAGCACGGTCCCCAAGCTTTTTAACCTTTAATGCATCTTGTAGCTGAACCCACATTGGGAACGAAGGCTACAAAAATATAAATAAATAAATAAGCATGTACTATCTGGTTTTATAAACTATCTTATGTTTGTTTGAAATAATACCTCATCTGTAAACTGCTGACCGCCTCTATATCCAATGTTTTCCAGTATCTCATGTATAGCGGTTAAATCCATCCTTAAGCAAGCATTTCCAAGCGGTGACAAGTTAGATATATGTATTTCGGGTGTTGGTTCCTTACTAATTCCCAGCAATTTAAGGGATGAAGTCTGTTAAAACATAATAACGTTCACCAGTCGTTATTTGTGTTGGAAATATTGTAAGTTAATAATTTTTACGGTACATAAGAGTATGAAGTTCACTTACATCTGTTTGTTTCTGGAGAGGAGTAAGGGCAGACACAATAGATTTGGCATTTGGCCTCTCTTGAAATTCAGGTCGTAAACAAGAGCATGCAATTCTTATTAATTCAGTTGCATCATCAATAGAGAATTGGCCCTCTAAATATGAATCTATTAGCCACTGAAAATTCTTTCCTTCTATTAAATCAAAGGCCTGAAAACATTAACCGTTTAAAGATTTTATGCGGCTATTCAAAGCTTTAGGAGCGTTTCGATGTGCATTTTGAAGACATGTGATGATGCTAAAATCTCAGAATCAGATAATTAGATATCTGAATCTGTAAGGTTATTATTTTCTAAACTGAAATACATGTTGACGTGACATGTTATCTTTAGATAATTTGTTTTGTTGCTACATAGGCTCTAAACTGATTATTTATCTCTAAGTGCCCAGAAGCAGAATTATTTTTTTTTGTCAAAATCTTTAAAATAAACAAAAACCAGTTCTAATACACAAATTGGAACTCAAATGAACTTACAGTCCGCGGGTTAATATGTTTTCCGCTTAGAAGATCAAGTAATATAGTACCAAAGCTGTAAATTACACCTTCTGCTGTCACTCTAATACCTGCCAAACAAGAAAATTAACATAAGTCAACTTTACCAACAAAATGTCATTGAATTAATTACTATTATATGACCATTTGCTATACCCGTTGTAAAATATTCTGGAGGGCGGAAAGTTAAGTCCATTCCATAGTTTTTTCCATCTTGTCTACTCTTCATTAGGCCAAAAGACGAGAGCCTTGGATTGCATTCCTACAAGATACAATAATAAGAACACAAGACAGATAACAACAACCATACCTAGTAAATCTCACCCATAACAAAGCCATTAGTGAGGTTTGAGGAGGGTGAAATGTATACAAACCTTACCTCTATCCTTGGGGGTAGAGAGGTTGCTTTCAGAGAGACACATGACTCCAAAATAAATAGTAGACAAATAAATACTATTAGGTTTGAACATATCTACCCAAGAACACAAGAATATAGACCATATATTTTAGAAAAATCATAATATCCAAGTGTTGGCCTTAATTATTTGACCAAGTTTGAATATGCATCTATGTTGTCAAAGGCGATAGGCACACTCAAGGCGCTATGCCCTTGCCTGAGGCCTAAGCGCAAAAAAAAGCAATACCAAAATCACATAAAGAAAAACAAAATAAATATCAAAAAGTCAAAAACCATACCAAGAACAGCAGCTTATATAGCAAAATTCTAGTATATTTATACTAAAAAATAAAGATTTTAAAAAAATCAGAAAAACCGATTTTTTCTCCACAGTCATCTCTTTTTTCCAATTTACCTAATCTAAGTGCAAAGCCTGCGCTGGGCTTTTTTTGGTCGCCTAGGCGCAAAAGTGCTCGCTTTTGACAACATAGACATGCATGGATAATTGAAGTTTATGTTAGAATTATAAATATTAGAACGTCTATTTTAACTCTGTTATAAATTTGAAATTAGTTAAAGGATCTGTGTACAAAGTCTGAAAGTTAGAAACCGAATGTTAAAGGTCTGAAAGATAATACCATTATTTACAATGACACTGTTTTTGTAATCATAATTACCATAATAAATACTGAAAGAAATATAGAAAGGACAAAGAAAAAGCAAGATGAGTCAACTTGACCTGCATGACCCGTCAATCTATAATGCATAGTTACCTGATCAAACAAAACTTTGTACGCGTTAAGGTCGTGGTACAGAGACTGCCCTTCGCTGCTGCAGTAGTCTAATGCTTGTGCCAAATACAAAGCAACCCGTATACGCATTGCCCATTTTAATGGTTGGTTCTCCCCTGAATTAAGTTATGCATTGTAAGTTAAATAAAATTTATAAAGCTTTGCTATTTAAATTGAAAACAACTCACAATGAAATAGATATTTGGATAAAGTTTGATGAGGCATGAACTCTGCCACTAGCATTTTTTCATTCTCTTCATAGCAACATCCCAACAAATTGGCTAATCTTGGGCTCCTGAGTTGTCCAACAGCTTTTGCTTCATCCTAAAAACACAATTAACATGTGATTAATTAATTTGTTTCATAGACGATTAACTACCCAAATAGTCATGTACCCACCACCGACCAAGATATACCCGGTGATCAATTATTCTGCATTCAGCTTTTGATAGCAAACCAACCATATATCATTGGTGCTAAAAACATCTTCTTGAGATAACACACTAATTGATCTAGGAACATGTGTACAGTTTCAAATTTGTGAAGGGCGTTTTGTTTTTTATTTCTTCCCACAACTAATTACTTAACACATAAATGGAAATATGTATATTGACACAGACACATAGATATTAGGTGAAGTACCAAGAATTGGCGAGTATCAGACCAAGGTGATTTGTTGAACCGCTTAATCGCGACCAAGCGGTCTTCAAGTTTTCCTTTATAGACAACATTGGGAGCCTTTTCACCATCCTTAGACACAATATTCTCCACAGAAAACCCACGAGTTGCAGATCTAAGTTGATCAAACTTGTACTCTTTAAAAGCCGGCAACTTTAGCGTATCGCTTTCCCCACCATCAATCTCTGAAACAAGTCATCAAGCGTGTTATACCCATATCTTAAACAGACATATGTATGATTTGAGTTTACATAAACCCAAAAATCAATTTTTGCATACCAAGATTAGGAGGTTTGGTATCGTTGGATTTTAGATTAGACCACTTACGCAAAGAAAAGTTAAAACAACAAGCTGAATTTCTCATTGACTATTGGACTTGAACTTTGAAGGCTCTTAGATTTTTCTAAATCAATATATTTCATAACAGATGAAATTTTAAGATATTACATTCTATTAAATGAGTCTCTTATTTGTTTTTGCATCAGATCATCCAAAGGAAACTGTTTATAAGATTTTGATGTTTTAGTTAAAAAAAATAATGAACAAATATATTCTAATCACTAGGATATCATGCATTCTCCTTTTTCACTGAGATATGATCATTATTCAGAAATAAATGGCAAACATATAAGGAATAAACTGGACTGAAAAAATTGACCGGGAAAACAAATCACCAAATAGATTGTACACTACCTGGAACATGATTCAAAGGATCCTCTTTTAAAGATGAACTATGTTCAATGGTATCTTTGTTGATCATTGAGGGCTTTCTATCATTTTGACCTATTAAGGGGAAAATAGTGAGATTGATAAATAGATATTTTCACAAATGTATATATGCGTATATACCAGAGTCGACTTTAGGAGAGATGAAGGGCCATCGAATCACTGACAACACGCCTGGAGTTGGCTTCACACGGCTGTCAAACTTATTTTGTAATGTTAGAGTAAGCTCAAGAGCAACCAAAATCTCTGCCATTGTAGGGCGTTTCCTTGACTCGCTGCTCAAACAACGGTCTGCAATCTGCACAAATACCTTTAAACACTTTCGAGAGATCTGATTCTTGATATCAGAATCAATGATTTCATACACTTTTCCTTTCTCAATAGATTCATGAGCCCACTTAACCAAACTGCATTCATCCTCGTCAAGACTTCTATCAAGCGCCGCCCTCCCACACAACAACTCGAATAATACCACCCCAAAGGCAAACACGTCTGATTTCCTTGTCAATCTTCCAGTCAAAAAATACTCTGGATCAAGATAGCCAAAGGTACCCCTAACAAGCGTATTGACATATGTACATTGTGCGTTCGTAGGGCCAATTTTGGATAATCCAAAATCTGATATCTTCGCGACATAATCTTTATCTAGCAAAATATTTGAGCTTTTTACATCTCGGTGTATGACTCCATGTTGGGTGCTCGTCCCAGTATGAAGGTAATGTAATCCTCTCGCTGCACCTATGCTTGTCTTTAGTCGTTGTACCCAACTCATACTACTACCATATTTTTTTAAATGACCATCAAGTGTTCCATGTGGCATAAACTCATAGATAAGAATCATCTCTGAGTTATCGTTACAATAACCAATCAAAGAAACAAGATTACAGTGCCTCAACTTAGTAAGCATCTTAATTTCGGCCCAAAACTCAGGTGCTCCTTGATTTGACCTCGAATCCAATCGCTTGATAGCAACAACAAAAGTGTCTCCATTTTCAACATTTATAGTACCCTTATACACCTTACCAAATCCACCCTCTCCTACTACCAACGCCTCATCGAAATTCTGGGTGGCTGATAGAATCTCATCAAGCGAAAACACGCGGCATAATTGCACTGATGACATTTCAGTTTCCATTACAAAAACACACACAGTGGCTATGATAAGTTTTTTTTCTGCTGGAATGAAATAGAAACCAATAAAACCTACCCAAGTCAACACCTTGAAATATACTTGGAACCTACATCAATAGACTTTTGGATAATTGTTGAAACAATTGTCAATTAAAGTGGCTGTCACTAACTGAGCAAACAATAATAATAATTTAACAAAAAAAAAGTATTTACTTTACACGTTTATAATAAACAAGTATCAGGAGTTAACAAGTTGCGTACAAAAAACAAAGATTTGGGTCATGGCGAAAAATTAGTGTGCAAATTATACCTGTAGTGATATTGCCTTAAAAGCCCTTGGAAGCAATGTCATCTTTAACGAGCATCATGATGGAGCCAAAAATTCATTCATCCACCAGTCAATTTAAAAAGCTTGTGTTTGTGATTTTGAAGAGGATAAAACAAGTGGTTTGACATGTGATTGATATTCATCGCGATCAGTTCCCATACATGAATCATGACAGTCGAACTAACCATTTCCGGTGAGCTGCTTCCGTTTCCGAATAATACACGGATTAGGTTATGAAATGGCAAAATAAACCCCTTTCAGCAACAAAGGAAAGTAAAATCATTTTAACAGTTACCGATCCGATTTATAACCCAAGGATTTTAGTCCTTAAATCGATAATCTTAGGTGTTAATTTCACTTTTCTTCATCAAAACTTAGAATTTTGATGTATTTTAAAGTATTACGTTTGTATCAGTGCGTGTGTGTATATTTAACTGAAGTTTACATATAAAAATTCAAAACCCATGAATATTGAAGTATTATATTCACATCAATGTGTGTATATATATATATATATAAACGAAATTTACATATAAAAACACCAAAGCGATTAATCTTGATTTCTAGCTCCAAGGTACCTCACTGTCCAACTACCGCCTAGCGAGTTCTACAACGTTATGTTATAGTGATATACATAGGTTGAATCACTTTATTAGAACATCTCATCTTTTTAGCAATCTTATCATCAAGAATGTGTGGGTTGACATAGAATCAACCAAGATTTGTAAAGTTTTAGTATCAACAGACCCGGTCACTTTTATGATAGATAAAATTGCACACCAATGCTAGCATTTTAAGAAATTTTTTAAGACAAATCTTCCATATAGACACTATCATCTTAATAGACTTTTGTGTCAACCTCCCCATCCTAAATTTCAAAAGAGAATAGTTGTTTATTTCTTTAGTAGACAATGTTTTTGTAAAAGGTACCTAATTTAATAAGGGGTATGCAATATCGGAATGTGCGGTTGAATTTACCCCTCTGGGTTGATAATTGCTAAATTTGTTAGGAATATATGGCTTCATAACTTTACTACCCTGATTAACATTTGATATTTGGAAATTCTCATATCAACATATAAGCATCTAGTAATGTCTTAGGCCTTACCAATCTAAGTGGATCCCCAATGTCAGACCCAACAACCCTCAATAACATATTAATGGAATATTCATCACAGATTCATGCCTTGGTTAGATCTAAATCGAATTCTCGGAACAACTCATTCAAAGTTCTTATCAATCTGATAGCTGCTAAAGCCCCCATATTGCATATGCACTAACCACTGTTGCCAAATGAGTTATAATTGCACTCTTATATTCAGCTCACATAACATCTTTAATGGAACCACCCCTGAATTCAACTATAGGATTGATGCCATAACAAGGCTAAATCCTCAATGTGAAGAATGACATATCGAACTCGATCTTTCTTCATTTGGTGTTGCATAAATGAAAAAAAATGTTCAACCTCGCATAACCAACCCTCAACATTTGTACAAAAAATGTTAGGAAACTCCATTTTTGCTAATCGATTGGTACCTCTATTCACCGCCATGAAATCTCTTTCACCATGATGTTGTTTATCAACAGATCCTTGTTAGTCAGTGTTTGTAACGTCTTCAACACCTCCGCGTTTGTGAAAAGATTTCTGAATTTTTTTTGTCATATGTATCGTCATCGCCTCTAATTCACTTGATTGCTTCTCTGTTGTTGTTTTAATGTTCTCCAATTCGACCAACCTCAGACCCGTTGTTGATTCTAGTCGAAATAGAGTTGCATCTTGGCCTTAAGTTCGTTGTTCCACCGTCTGATTTTTCATCTTGTTGATTGAATTAATCGTTGATGAATCTTCAATCAAGAGATTCCAAGGAAGAAATAACTCTGATACCATTTGATAGTGAAGCAGTCAAAAAACAATAAAAGGAAGTATTCGTCAAAATCAAGTTATCATTCTCATTTATTAACTTCATATTAATATTGTTCTTAACAACTAATAACTTGTTAGTTATTCTATTACATCTTCTATCCTTCATCTTTCCATATTATTATATTTGAGATATTTTCTTACAAACAATTACTATTACAATATATTACAGTACTAGTCCCTATGGTTTTCCACATGTAACACAATGAAACACCTACATAAATTGGTTTCTCTTGTTATAAGTAGAGGTAAAGCTGAAACTGAATAATGGGCTTTTGAAAAATCTCAAATTCCATAACTGGTCGGGTTTAGTTTTAACGACTTAGGTATGGTTATTTAGGGCCAGTTATTTCTCCGTTTCATACTCACCCCTAGCCCCTTGGTCAAACATACATCATACGTGGACAATGAAGATAAATGACTTTTGGGTTAAATGCATATTCCCCCTTCCAAAACACTTTAAATGCATATTTACCCAGCTAAAAAAATCAATTGCATATTTCCCCCTATAAACAACTTTAATTTGCAAATATACTCATTTTTAATAAAGACATTTAGTTAACATTGGGTATATATGCAATTGATTTTTTTAGTTGGGGAAATATGCATTTAGGGGGTGTTTATAGGGGTAAATATGCAATTGAATCATGACTTTTTTGCAGGGCCGGCCCATGGGGTGTGCGGGGTAGTCGACCGCACAGGGCACTCGTTTGAACAGGGGCACCAAATCTAAAAAAAAAGTTATATACAATTTTGATTTTCACTAATTCAAATACTTTGATTTTCTTATGTTTAATTATCAAACGTTTGTTTTTTGGTTAAAAATTTAGTTTATATAATTTAGTGCGTTGATGTTTTGGGTTAGGGGACCTTTTTTTCTTATCTCGCACAGGGCACCCAATTCCTCGAGACCGGCCCTGCTTTTTTGTTCAACGTGATGTGTGTTGGTGATTAGATTGATCAAATCATAGGAAAAACACGAAGAAAGATAAGATGCTTCAACAAGAGAATATGTGAATTGCAAAACTAATAAGCATCATAAGGAAATGAATCATGGATGCTAACCTTTGTTTTACATCTATGATTCAAGGTGCATTAATTATTTAAGCTGGTTGACATATAAAAACATCAAGAAAAGTAGATTAATGCCTAATATACAAAAATATATTATTTTAATTTTAAAAGTGTGGATGGTTGAGAGTAGTGTCAAAAACTCAAATGAAACTGCGATTCTACAAACTACGAATCAATATTAATTCCTTCTTCTTATACGATCAAGTAATTAGTATCAAAGTTGTAAATTACATAAGGTCATAATTTTTTTTAACATAAGTTAACTTTATGTGGTAAATTAATTGTTTTTTAAAAGACCGTATCTTCTACCCTCTACGGTATAAACTTTAGGTTGAAAGAAGAAAAACAAACAACTTTAAACTCACTCAAAGTCTGTCGTCAACGAACACAAACTTACAAAATTGATTTATTATAATGTTTGATCCTTAAATGTGTTATCATAAATATGAAAGAAGAGCCTATGCATATGTTGTATATATTTACTTCATAGTCTAAACTCTAAACTAGATATTTTTCAAGGGCCTCGCGTTGCGACGGCCGAGTTTAGTTGTGTATGTGCATGTCTGGGTTTATTTGTGTAGGTGAGACTCATGTTGTTTCTGAGTGTTGTATGGTAACGACACTTGCATTGTTGTTGTTGTTGTTGTTGTTGTTTGTGAGACTTTTAACATCTGCAAGTTACGGGTTAATTAGTCGCATTCATTACATATGCAGTGCATTTCTACATTTGTTAAAAGTACTTTTAGATATACAATACGACTACAACCATAAGGTTTACGTGATTACTTTTCACCATGTCCTATTGCGTGGATGTCAACAATTGTTAGTTGTTTGAATTTTATATCCGTCTCTTGAACGTCTCCTAGGTCGTTAAACCTGAAAGCGTGTAAAAGACTATTATATCAATTGTGCAATATTAACTGTAGGGTACAAGGAGTGGTCGCACTGCTTGCTTATTTAGATATTGTGGACATTATGAAAAAAAAAACATGAAAAACGTACAAATCTGTAGATTTTATACAACTATTTTCTTACCTTTCGTCTCGTATTGTAACCTTTCTAAGCCTTTTGCCGCGCCTAATTAAGATTGGTATCACATTTTCTACGCCACCTATAGATTTAATCTGCATGTTTTACATCATATTAATAACAAAGTGAATATGATTGCAGATATAAATGCACTTCTCATCATAGTTAGCTAACTATTCAACAAATTTCAAAGCTATTTGGTAAGATGAATATTACTCCAAAAATAGTTGTCAAAATAATATTCCCCTTACAAACAAGGTTATTTGCGTATTTACCTAACCCAAAATTAATATCGCATATATCCCCATCCTTTATAATAATTTTCGTATTACCAAAATCACCCCTTCGTATATTAAAGCCCCTCTTAGTGATATCCAATTCCACACTCATAAGTGCAAACTCTTCATCTTCTCTAACCCACCTGCAAATTCAACCACCCTTCATTGTCCTGAATCTGCAATTTTAGTAGCTTTCATCGTTCCGGACTTGCAACAAATATGTAGCATTCGATTTTTGAGGTTAGTGTCAATTTTAGAATCGTAAGAACTACACCCGAGAATTCTAACCCATAGTTCTCAAAATGGGTTGAAATGGTGAGATTGAGATGGTTTCTTCCTGTACACACATACATTATTACACAACAATTTAAATAGACATATGAAGTGATGTAAAAAACAAAGTATAAAGAAGCAAAAGCACCATTTACCGTTGTGGCCATCGCCATGTACCTTCGTGATTACCGACTTGCCGCCAACATCATCACGATTGAGTGTCTTTAGCAGTGGTTCTTGTACCATCATCTTGATGAGTTGATGGACTGTTGTTTTTTAGTTATATATATACAATTTAATTTTTGATAAAAGGGCATTTAATTTCTTGTGTTGAATTTAGTAATGGTAAATTAGTCATAACATAATTATTGTTAACTAGATTAGTACCCGTGTACTACACGGATTTTTGTTTTATAGGTTTAACTCAATTTAGATATCAAATTTATTTTTAACATATCTCTTATTAAATCAATTTGGATATTTACAAATATATTCATATTAAAAATCATATGTACAATAAAGGATATGATTTATAATAGTTGATAAACTTTTATTAATATGAACACATCGGCTTAGGAGATAATTCATGATAATTGTTAATTTTTTTATTTGAACATACCGAGTTAGGAGATAACTAATGATAATTGGTAAAACTTTAATTTGAACATATCGGATTAGGATAAATCATAATAATTGATAAGTTTTTTATTTGAACATATCAGGTTATGAGATAATTCATGATAATTGGTACATATCGGGTTAAGATATAGATCATGATAATTGGTAAATTTTGTATTTGAACATATCGGGTTAGGAGATAACTGATGATCAATTGTGAATTTGTAATTTAAACATATCGGGTTATTTCGAATATGGAGCATACCATGACCCGTCTAAAAATTCTCCATCAAATTAATTAGAACATGACACCTAAGCAAAATCCTATATGGAGTAGTTAAAATTGTGACATGTGGATGTGTTACTCAATTATTAGAATAGGTAGATTATATAAATTAAAATGGGTAAATTTGTAATATATTTTAGGAAATTGGATTTTAAAAATTCCAACTTTCAACTGTTGGCCGGAAAAAATCCCAACTGAGAAAATTTCTTGCTAGAGATCCCAACTATCAAATATATTTTTCTAAAAGAGCCACAGTTAAAAATACTTAACGCCGTTAAGTTTTTTTCGAATTTGAAACTAACGTTTTAGGCTTTTGATCTGGAGGAGTGTCACACCCTCAATTTTCCACAAACGGGGTATCCGTTAGACATGTGACATACCAGGATCTCAAGCCATTAGTTACAGTTAACATTGACTCAATCGTTTAACGAAATGTTAATTTTTGTAAATAAAACAAAATTCAGAGTTTATATTTTAAAACCAACTTTTAGCGGAATTATAAATAAATCCAGTACGCAAAATCCCGCGCACAAAATAATAAACCAAGTCAAGTAAATAAAATAAGTATTAAACGTAGTTTTCAAACAGTCCAAAGGACGACCCAATGCATGCATGTCCTACTCGTGCTCGTGCTCCTTAATTACCTGAGAAAACATA
Organism: Tagetes erecta; assembly: GCA_030867185.1. Classification (NCBI taxonomy): domain Eukaryota; kingdom Viridiplantae; phylum Streptophyta; class Magnoliopsida; order Asterales; family Asteraceae; genus Tagetes; species Tagetes erecta. The sequence goes on from CM061494.1 coordinate 14,723,314, forward strand.
CTAAAACAGTCAACACATAATGTTGGTGAGTTCAATGAGATTTGCTTGTAAATAAAGGATACCGTTCATAATACAGATGAATCAAAAATAATATATATTTCATTTTATTAGGCGGTTTGCAAGACCGAATGCTTATTGCTTGTCAACACGTCGAGATGAAAGCTAAACGTTACTTTTGCCTTGTCGCCATCTAACCAGGATGACCCATAACCATTAAGGACAATTTGCACCACATGACGCCCAGTCAAGGGTGGGGTGCCGTCGCAACCCGGTAGTACTACTCAAATTTCCCCGCTATCATATATTAATCAACCTCGAACTTTTATAAGGACTTGAATGTGGTTCAATTCGTGTAAAGCACTATAAGCCCTAATAAAATCCTGCCCGTAGGCATTTATACTTTTACCAAAACCTGCCCGTAGGCAATTATACTTTTACCGAAACCTGCCCGTAGGCATTTATACTTTTACCGAAACCTGCCCGTAGGCCCTACCCGAAGGTATAAAATGCAGCCTTAGTTGGCCCCGCCCGAAGGCATAAAGTTTTGCTCGAAGACATAAAAAAATGTAGTCCGCCCGATGGCGTGTAAAATAGTTGCCCGAAGGCGCATTAAAAACATTTGTATGTTTTCTCCCCGAAAAAGATTTAAAAGCGGGCAAAGAACTCACCTTTGAAGCGCACAGCAAATAAACAGCACAAATGCAACAAAACACTTAGATCGCCTTACAACCTGCTTTAATAATTATTTACTAATTATCAACTAGGAACATGTAAGTAATATATATATATATATATATATATATATATATATATATATATAAATAATATATATATAACATGGTATTCGCTAGGGTTTCTAGTATTCGGTTCGTTTCGCATATAGCAATAGCACACCACGCCCGGTCTCACATATATTAGGCATTATACTTTCTTGATTTCGTATTTATATATATAACTTTCCATGAGTTCATTTCTACACAAATAACCATGTATATCTCACAAATCTGCTTCTACATTCACACACTTAGTTCACGCATACATACTCATATAATTTTAACAGCAACATATATATATATATATATTGATATGATTGATGTTCATTCTCATTAGTTTACATACATACATTTACTGTAGCATACATAAACCACACATACATATATATTTATATATTGACTCATCTCTATTGCTAAGTTGCACCTCTATGTCTCCCTACAATATTAACATGGCTACATACATTCACATACTACATTTTCATACATTTGGTTCAATCGCATTCGTACTCATTGATTTTATATATATGGAGTACACCGAATCTTAAACATGCATACTACTGGCTCATTTCCGTTTTTGTCCAACATACGTACCTATTGATTTACATAACACATACATCCATCCATACCTACATATATATATATATATATATATATATATATATATATATATATATATATATATATATCAATATTTCATGCCGCTGCTACTTAGTACACCTACCAACATATGATTAACCGTTGTATATATAATCACGCAAGACAATACATACCTACTAACACACATTACGTGAATTGCATTTTGTTGATGTCTTATTTGCATACACACACATACATCATATATAATTACACGCATATATATAACTTGCAGTACCTATTCACAATCACACACGTATATATATATATATATATCTACAAATCAAACATACATCATGCAAGTCAAATAAACAGTAGCACGTATACATATAATCCTTAAATCAAGATCGAACCGAAACAACCGTATCCCGAAACGAAACCGAAGACGACCCAAAAGCGATACCATAACATGATAAATAGCAAAATTACCCGATGGATCGACACGTACCGATTGTCGAGCGGGTAAGTGAAGGCTGCTGAAACGACGACTTGTGGACGGAGTTACGGGTCCAACGGGTCTGCTTGGTGCTCCGAACAGCAGTGACGATGCGCACGGTGGAGCGAAACCGGTCTGCTGCGATGCGGGGATGAAACCGACGCGATGTAATGATGGCGATGATCTACGATAATGATGCGGCTGATATGGTGTTGGTGAGGCGGTAGTGCGGCAGGTTAGGGTTGATAGGGGTAAAGGAGGACGAAGACGAGGGAGGGGTGGGGTTGGGTTTTATAATTTTCATATTTTCATTTTACCCCCTCCGAGTTTCTTGAGTTGTTTTAGTTACATCAAAGTTAATAAATCTAACTTTTCTTTAATTACCAAATGAACCCTAGACTTATATAATTTTAGTTATCAAGAACAAGTAATAATTTGAAGTATAGAAAGTTTGTTAAAGTTAACGAGATCGGATTAACGGTGTTCACATGAATTTGCTGGGTGTCACATCATCCCCTTGTTAAAAGAATTTTCGTCCCGAAAATTACGTAGCGTCATTAGTTGTCTGCTTCGGAATGAACAAAAGAAAAAGAAAAGAAAAGATTTTTTTTTTTCAGGTTGTCACATCATCCCCTTGTTAAAAGAATTTTCGTCTCGAAAATTAGGTCGTACCTTTGGTGTTAGACGTTCTTACTTTAACAGCTAAGAATGATTGTATTTGCGTTTCCTTAGGTAGCCACTCCATTACGTATAAACCATCTAGAGTATTCATTTGCAGGATTTCAACTGGTCTAATACATGAGGGTTTGAAGGGATTCAAAAATTTCTTTGGGATCCACTCTTAAGATTTATAAACAAAGGTTCGTATGCAAATTGTTTCAGAAAATTTAGATCAGGGAGCTGCGAGTTGTTATTTAGGTTTTCAAGGATTGAGACTTAATTAAAAAGTCTATATTTAAGAAGTGTTGTTATTCAAGTTGTTTAGAGATCATTAAATTGACCCATCCGTGCGTAGGTACTCGACTTTATTAAAGAAGCGTTGTCAAAACACGGTCATCAAGGATGTCATAGATATTATAAAAACAGATGAAGAATAAATTTTGATACTATGTATATGTCCGGAAGTACATGTTTTAAGCAAGAATGATCAAGGAATTTAATAAGATTTATGATTTGTTGTGATAAATAGAACAGGTGGTTGAATGAATAGGGTAAAATGTTATTAATGTTTACTTACTGAAGTAGTATTAAAATAAAAGAGTCTGTGTTACATGAGGTATTCCTAAACCTTTTGAGTACAGTCGGTTTGCTCTTTGATGGAATCTGAGTGCTACGATTACAATGGGCCGTAGGGGTATACAATATGCCAAGAAGATTGCTTTTATGAATCTTGTCTTCCTACTTCAATAGAGGATTAGTTTAATTATGTAGGTCCTTTGGGTTGATTTAACAGTGCTCATTTCATGATATATGTTTTAGTATATGAATGGATTTATTTAAAAAAATGCTAGAAAGGATTTTTTTGATGTCCAGATTCATTGTGTGGTAGAGTTTGAATTCGTTGCTAGGCTGTTTAAAGATGACGGGAGATTAAAGTCCAGCTGAGGCTTAGAGTTTAACGGATCAGATGAGGATGCCATTTATTTCATTACTTGGGTTGTTTAGCTTCAATAGTTCCCTTATGCATGTAATTTCCTGTTTTTGGGTTTTTTTTTTCATGATTTAAAGTGTTTAGGTGACAACTACTTACATTGCACTTTAAATAGTTTGATCAAGGAAGGTAATTACATATAATATAGATCTCTTGAATAAACTAGAGCTTCAAAAGAAAGACATCGCACGCTTGAAGTGTCAAATGAACATAAAAGCATCAATCATTATATTTTGTAGCAACTATAAAGATGTATAGGGATGAAACGAGATGAGAGGTTGTTATTCTGAACAGTAGTGCTTAAGGTTCACACAAAATGCTAGCAGGTATTAATAAGTAGTACATTTACTTATCTATTAATGAGAGCGTTTTAGATTCATAGAGATAGTATTGATGACGCTTTCGCGAGTCTGTAAAACTCTTCAACGTGATGGTAACGTTCCATTGTTTAGCGAACATGTTTCACTACACCAGCCACTAGTCAAGTGTGGCTTACAAGAATTTCTACTGATTGCATGTGGAAAATATTTTAAGTGAAAAATTACACCTAAGAACCGTTTATCCCCGAGTTAGGTCTCACCTGGATTCACATGCACTACAAATTACTATCCCGTGTGCACCCGTGATGATAATTTGTTTTGTATGTTCACCTTAGTTCCACCTGTCTAGCGTTAAAATGTCCCTAAGATTATAATACTGATTACTGAGTGGTATCAAAATGAAAGGTTATCTATAGATTGACTCTGAATAAAGGATAGATTAAAATTCTAACTAAATGGTTCAGCACCAACAAAGCACGCGAGGGGGGGGGGGGTTGTACGTTCCCCTAATCCTTCATTCTTTAAGCACCCAAAGAATATAGAGTCTAATTATCAGATATTGACTATCATGAATAACAAATGGTTGATCATAGCCCACCGGGTCATCGATGAACCCAGACGACGCCTCTTGGATCCCGAAATGAATTCGTAGCATGATGAGAACGAGAATCAAGATTAGAACTCAGGTCTACAGCCATCGGCAAAATAAAATAGTATAAGGGAGTATGCCTAAGGAAACAAGTATAAGGAATCACATATAAGGTAGCACTTATAGGAACACATATAAGCTCTATATAATCTATCTAGGGTGCAGTGTGAGCGTAACTAATGCAATGCCTAGTTATAGTCTAGATGCAAATGCTAGTTCCCTATAACTTATGGCTCTGATACCAATCTGTCACACCCTCAATTTTCCACAAACGGGGTATCCGTTAGACATGTGACATACCAGGATCTCAAGCCATTAGTTACAGTTAACATTGACTCAATCGTTTAACGAAATGTTAATTTTTGTAAATAAAACAAAATTCAGAGTTTATATTTTAAAACCAACTTTTAGCGGAATTATAAATAAATCCAGTACGCAAAATCCCGCGCACAAAATAATAAACCAAGTCAAGTAAATAAAATAAGTATTAAACGTAGTTTTCAAACAGTCCAAAGGACGACCCAATGCATGCATGTCCTACTCGTGCTCGTGCTCCTTAATTACCTGAGAAAACATACTAAAACAGTCAACACATAATGTTGGTGAGTTCAATGAGATTTGCTTGTAAATAAAGGATACCGTTCATAATACAGATGAATCAAAAATAATATATATTTCATTTTATTAGGCGGTTTGCAAGACCGAATGCTTATTGCTTGTCAACACGTCGAGATGAAAGCTAAACGTTACTTTTGCCTTGTCGCCATCTAACCAGGATGACCCATAACCATTAAGGACAATTTGCACCACATGACGCCCAGTCAAGGGTGGGGTGCCGTCGCAACCCGGTAGTACTACTCAAATTTCCCCGCTATCATATATTAATCAACCTCGAACTTTTATAAGGACTTGAATGTGGTTCAATTCGTGTAAAGCACTATAAGCCCTAATAAAATCCTGCCCGTAGGCATTTATACTTTTACCAAAACCTGCCCGTAGGCAATTATACTTTTACCGAAACCTGCCCGTAGGCATTTATACTTTTACCGAAACCTGCCCGTAGGCCCTACCCGAAGGTATAAAATGCAGCCTTAGTTGGCCCCGCCCGAAGGCATAAAGTTTTGCTCGAAGACATAAAAAAATGTAGTCCGCCCGATGGCGTGTAAAATAGTTGCCCGAAGGCGCATTAAAAACATTTGTATGTTTTCTCCCCGAAAAAGATTTAAAAGCGGGCAAAGAACTCACCTTTGAAGCGCACAGCAAATAAACAGCACAAATGCAACAAAACACTTAGATCGCCTTACAACCTGCTTTAATAATTATTTACTAATTATCAACTAGGAACATGTAAGTAATATATATATATATATATATATATATAAATAATATATATATAACATGGTATTCGCTAGGGTTTCTAGTATTCGGTTCGTTTCGCATATAGCAATAGCACACCACGCCCGGTCTCACATATATTAGGCATTATACTTTCTTGATTTCGTATTTATATATATAACTTTCCATGAGTTCATTTCTACACAAATAACCATGTATATCTCACAAATCTGCTTCTACATTCACACACTTAGTTCACGCATACATACTCATATAATTTTAACAGCAACATATATATATATATATTGATATGATTGATGTTCATTCTCATTAGTTTACATACATACATTTACTGTAGCATACATAAACCACACATACATATATATTTATATATTGACTCATCTCTATTGCTAAGTTGCACCTCTATGTCTCCCTACAATATTAACATGGCTACATACATTCACATACTACATTTTCATACATTTGGTTCAATCGCATTCGTACTCATTGATTTTATATATATGGAGTACACCGAATCTTAAACATGCATACTACTGGCTCATTTCCGTTTTTGTCCAACATACGTACCTATTGATTTACATAACACATACATCCATCCATACCTACATATATATATATATATATATATATATATATATATATATATATATATATCAATATTTCATGCCGCTGCTACTTAGTACACCTACCAACATATGATTAACCGTTGTATATATAATCACGCAAGACAATACATACCTACTAACACACATTACGTGAATTGCATTTTGTTGATGTCTTATTTGCATACACACACATACATCATATATAATTACACGCATATATATAACTTGCAGTACCTATTCACAATCACACACGTATATATATATATATATATATCTACAAATCAAACATACATCATGCAAGTCAAATAAACAGTAGCACGTATACATATAATCCTTAAATCAAGATCGAACCGAAACAACCGTATCCCGAAACGAAACCGAAGACGACCCAAAAGCGATACCATAACATGATAAATAGCAAAATTACCCGATGGATCGACACGTACCGATTGTCGAGCGGGTAAGTGAAGGCTGCTGAAACGACGACTTGTGGACGGAGTTACGGGTCCAACGGGTCTGCTTGGTGCTCCGAACAGCAGTGACGATGCGCACGGTGGAGCGAAACCGGTCTGCTGCGATGCGGGGATGAAACCGACGCGATGTAATGATGGCGATGATCTACGATAATGATGCGGCTGATATGGTGTTGGTGAGGCGGTAGTGCGGCAGGTTAGGGTTGATAGGGGTAAAGGAGGACGAAGACGAGGGAGGGGTGGGGTTGGGTTTTATAATTTTCATATTTTCATTTTACCCCCTCCGAGTTTCTTGAGTTGTTTTAGTTACATCAAAGTTAATAAATCTAACTTTTCTTTAATTACCAAATGAACCCTAGACTTATATAATTTTAGTTATCAAGAACAAGTAATAATTTGAAGTATAGAAAGTTTGTTAAAGTTAACGAGATCGGATTAACGGTGTTCACATGAATTTGCTGGGTGTCACATCATCCCCTTGTTAAAAGAATTTTCGTCCCGAAAATTACGTAGCGTCATTAGTTGTCTGCTTCGGAATGAACAAAAGAAAAAGAAAAGAAAAGATTTTTTTTTTTCAGGTTGTCACAAGGAGGATACTAATCAATTGATGTAAAAGTTACCTCGAACGGGTGCTCCAAATGATGAAACGACGCTTCAAGTGATGTAACATTAAACGAATCGTCAAACTGTTTAATCATTTGGAGCAATGGTTCGGGGTAAATTTTACATTAATTCATTCGTATCCTACTTCCGATCAAAATCCCTAAAACATTAGTTTCAAATTCGAAAAATAATTAACGACATTAAGTATTTTTTAACTGAGGCTCTTTAAAAAATATATTTGGAAGTTGGGATCTGTAGAAAGAATTTTCTCAGTTTGGATTTTTTTCGGTCAACAGGTGAAAGTTGAGATTTTTAAAATCCAATTTTTCTATATTTTAACAATGAATGGGATATATGCAATAAAAGTTATAGATTGGGTAAATATGCAATTTATAAGGTTTTAAGGGGGATATATGCAAAGCCCATATTCGGAATCCTAGAGTTGCTAGCAAAGTGAATAGTAAAACAGCTAACTTTTCAATAGATTTCATAAGCTCTTTCTAGTTTATGGCTTACGAAGATAACATAGTAGCAACAGGAAAATACAAATAGCAACAACAAAGTCTCTATCGTAGTGGCAACAATTTAAAAAGAATTTTACCGGTGAGCATCTTCTCATTCGTCATTCTAGCTGGTTGGTCATTGTAGCTGGCGAAGTTGTAGTAATAAGTGGGGATGTCTGTGTTTTGCAGTAGCTTGAATGTTGTCCATCTACCTATCCTAAGCAATGACTCACAAGGTACCATCAGCATGCGACCACATGCAGTTCTTGAGACATATCCCTCCGCTTTGTAACACTTATGAAGTTGAATCAAGAATTTGAAATGATCTTCATCTTTTGAGGGAGCATTGGATTCAATAGCATCACCGTTTGTTCAAGGAATATGTATTAATAGTCGTTTAAACATACCATAATATTGCGCCACAAAAACAACAAATGTAAGAACAATCTCGATGGTCAATATAAGAAGAATCTGTTAAAGATGAAGTACTGGCTACAAAAGTGGTTCTACGATGTCGTCTACTAACAAAAGACAATGACTATGCAAGACGATCAACAAACCAATAACAATTTAAAGTGTCTAATATATCTAATCAAAGTAGAACCTAACAACAATGGTCAATGCAACACAATCAACAAACTAATAACAATATAAAGTGTAACACCCCGCACCTTAAGGTAATAGTTTTATATATAATAAATATATGATTAGACTTTATATATTGTCATACGAGTAGTTAGCAAGCAATGTGGCAAATAGAAATATCAAATGTTTAGATGAGTACTATTATTTTAGGAGACCGTTTAATTATAATGAAATATGTATTATATTCAATCATGCTCCGTTTTTAATGAAACTTAGGTCGATACGTAGAAAATGATGAGCTCGTCATAACAGCATATTTATAATTTTGTAAAACGCTATATTTACAATTTATAAGAGAAAAACAAGATTTACCTTAAATTAATTACAATAGCATGTTAATAGTTATATAATATGAAAAATATAAAGCAATTTAATGTGACGTGTGTGTAGGGGTGTCAATTCTCGACACGACACGAAACACGACCCGAACACGACACGAAAGTAATCAGGTTTTGGGTTGGCAAATATAACCCGTTTAAAAATACGGGTCATGTTAGGGTTGACCCGTATAAAAACGGGTCGTTTTCAGGTTGAAACATTTATAAAACGGGTTGACCCGCCAACCCGTTTAGGTTTCAAAATTAGTTCATCTATTTTTTAACTTTTCTAAAAATGAGTGTTAAGTTACTTTTATCTTTAGTATTTGTACTCACAATATAAAAAATTCATTACCACTTACGTTTTTACCTTACATTTTCAAAGCTAAGTATTTATTATTATTATTTTTATTATAAATAACTTTGATTTGAATAAGATTTTAAGTAAATGTATGGTCACTTGTAATATTTTTTAATTAAAACCCAATATACCTAGTTGTTATACGTAAAATCACATATTAAACATGTTACTCTTAGCCGACTTACACAACAACTCACTTATAACTCGTAAATTTATTAGGTTCATTTTGATAAATGGGTTAAACGAGTCATATTTGGGTTGACCCGAATTTATGTTATCCGGGTTAGGGTTGACATTTTTGACACGAATATGAATATGGTTCGGGTTAGGGTTGCATATTTCAACCCGTCAACCCGCCAACCCGTGATCCTTCAACCCGCTAACCCGCCAACCCGACACGATTGACACCCCTGCGTGTGTGCATGTTATTTGCCAGCGTGAGTAACAAGCAAATCAAATTAGTTTCAAGTAAAATATATATAATACATAAGTCGGTTAAATCAAGCTTAATTTATATAACAAAGACGCAGTCACAAATTTATCATCACTTTCAATTATGTCTCGTCTATAATACAACAAGAATCAAACTAAAAAATTATGTGTATGTCTTGGTAATAACTCAAAAGTTAAGGTGATTTTTTATATATTTTATGCTTTGGGGCTGTATCTGAGCTACAATATAAATGTTATATGAATGATCGTGACTTTATGTATGTTTATGTTTTATGAATGACGATGATTTATGTATGAGTTTGATGTGAAATTATTTATATTCCTGGTGAGAGACATACCATAGTTCAAGTTCGTCTGACTCATGGTTATGTTAATCACATGGTGGGTTCACGAGGAACCAGCCCATGAGGGGCAAGTCCATGAGGGACATATGTTACACCACATGATAAGTAATCAAGGTAAGGTCCACGAGGGACCAATGATGTTGAATTCACCAACGGTTTGTAATCATCAAGTGGATTGATGTTGTTAATTCAATTTACTGAGTTTGAGCGTTTTGAGTCGATTGGTATTAATGGGTTTTGATAACCAAACCGTACACTTGTAGTTTGGATTAAACAAGACGTTTTGAGAATGCAATTGAAATAGACCAAGAGATCGAGATTTATACGAGGATCATTTTACCGATTTTAAATTTGGTTAAAATCGACCTAACAGTGGGTTTTGAGGCTCGCTGGATTCCGAAGCCCAAGGTCCGACCTCCTCATCTAAAACCTCCCAACATGCATCATTAAGAAGCTCGATCTTCATCACCTATTGTACTCCCCTCCACAAGCAAAGAAACTGCAAACTCACTCCTTAAGCATCACTCCATCCGATGCTCATGCTATTTTTATAAAAGATTATATATTTGTTACTATATTTGTTAGTAACAACATATATCGTTGTTAGTGCATGTGCAGATGAACAGTTGTAAGCGCAACCTTGTTGGAATATTTGTAAAACACAAATAATAATTTGTGAAAAATACAAAATAATAAGTAAATTGGTGTTATAACTTTGAAGTTATTGTGAGTTTCAACTAGTTAATTGTGTTGAATATATATTTCAACTCATAATTAATTAAGTTGACTAAGTGTTTTACTCCATGTTTATGGACAATGAATGGGGTGTTTCAACTCATTCTTGTCCTATAAATACCAAGGTGACCTTGGTTAAAAACAAAATACAACACCAAAGAATTCCAACTATGAAAAGTTCTCTCATTCTTTCTCTTCTAATTTTTCTAACATGTAGTTGATCTTCTTCATCTTTTTCTTTAAGTATAATTTGCGTTGTGAGTCAATCCCGGCAGTACATACTGCTTCGGCTGTTGTACCCTGGGAAACAAACGAGTTCTCTTGGGAGACTCGGAATTTGTTTTAAGGGACCTGTGTTGAACACGAATCCTCAGCCACGATTACAATTCTGCTTCTACTAATTTCTTGTATTTATAATTTTTTTAGTTGTAATCATATTATAATTTACTTCTTTTCTTTATTTTCTATGTATTGTAATCGAATTTATAAAAGTATTACTCCATCCGTCCCATTAGAAGTGTCCTAGTTTGAAAAACACAAAGTTTTAGGCACATTAAATGATGGGTATTTTTGCTTGTCATTTGACAATAATACCCTTGACAATAAATATTATTGTGTGTCCATCATATTGTTTGTTTTATGTTATTAAGGGCAAATTTGGAAGTTTACCAATAAATTTTAAAAGTTGACACTTTAAATGGGACAACTAAAAAAGGCAATATGGACACTTCTAATGGGACGGAGGGAGTATTAGTTTTTGTACGAACGTTTCCTACAAACCTTAAACCTTTGTATGTAAATAATGAATGCCGATGCAGCAACCTATGCTACATAATCTAGTTTATTTTACAATACATTATACATGAAAAAGATGGATTCAGAACATAAGTAAAAAACTAGCAAAGAAATTAGTAAGGGATCGAGTTTGTTAGATTTGAGAAAAAAAGAATAAGGGAGATTATTTACTCAATACAATCTACAAATTTCTTAATATGTCCAATGCTTCGACAAGAGTAAAGTTATTCGGATAATCGAAACAACGAAGTGCAACTAAAGCTAAATTTAATGCCTCTTTAATAACAGTGTCATCTACATTGCAGAGGCGTGGATCTAGTTCTCTCCTCAACCTCTCGTTCCTATCTTCTTCTCTTTTTTGATTCAACATGTCCAGTCGTAGTTTTTCAATACGGACTTTACTAATACGTTCACCCGTTAGTATCTGAATCAACACTAGTCCAAAAGAAAGGATGATGCCCTCAAATTCAGAGCTATCTGAAATATTTGTATCATTTTTTACAATTTATAAGTTCAACATATATAGGTTTTAACATTTACTGAAAGTAACTAGCTTACCTGGTCGGTTGTAGTAGTATAATGGATCAATAATCTTCTCTTTGTATGAATCTCCATATACTAGTCTTGCTGATTCAAAATCAGAAATCTTTGCGTTGAAGTTCTACATTGCATGCGGATTAAAATGAGAAATAAAAACAATGGTTAAATTTCATAGTTGCATCGTAAGTTACAGAAGTTACCTTGTCCAGCAATATCTGATGTATCTTAATGGAGAAATTATCAACCTGGTTTTGTGTTGTGTGCAGGAACAAAAGGGCTTCAGCTACACCTTTTGCTATTTGAACTCTTGTCTTCCATTGAAGTGGTGCCTTATCTTCTGAAAACGATGCAGAATTGATCCAAGTTATATTTTACATTCGTTTAATTGTAACGTTTAATTTCTAATATGTTGTTTGAAGCTCCTACTTACTTGTAAATAGGTGAGAATCTAAGCTTCCATTCTCTACGAATTCATAAACAAGGAACATTTTTTTGTCTCTGTAACAGTATCCTAGAACCTCGACAATGTTTGGATGATTAAATTTTCTTAGGAATGTCATGTCAACAAACTGCAACCATAAATGCTCATTGTTGAAGGAAATATAGTTTTTTTAACAATAACACATTGATTTTCAAGTGTCTTACCAATGGGCCACTAACCCCATTGGCATGACTATAACCCCTGACCTAGTGCTCCTAATACAAGTGTCTTACCAATGGGCCACTAACCCCATTGGCATGAAATATAGTTGGGGACAAAGAAGACAAAGTTGAATAAAGTTGAAAAAGATACGATGAACAAAACCGAGTTTGAAAAAGGAAGATTGAAATCAAGAAGAAGAAAAGACCTGAACAAAATTTGACTGACCACCACTGCATGGTCCAGGCAATTAAGACGTAATGATGAGTTTAAGGGGGGGGGGGGGGGGGTTGTTGGGATTTAAACTTGAACATCAAGATCAAGTTAATATATTAGTAGCTTACTAGCTCATGTGTAGTTAAGTCAGTATAGAAATCAAAACGCATGTACGATTCATAGTCAATGACTCTGTGTCACGGGTCAAATATATAGTAAGTTAAAATGCCTGCAAGTAACTGTCTAATGACAGTTAAACTACTGCCACATGCTGTATGTCATTTTGTATGAATATATGCATGTATTGTATATAAAGTGTATGTTATTTCTATTTTAGGTTCACAGAAAAGATGTAAAAAAGAGGATATTTTGGCTAAATGATTGTTAATGAAACATACATTACAAGAAGGCATGCAACCAAGCTAAAAAAGATATCTTAAGTCTATCTTCCGGCTATTGCGGTGGCTAGCTTATATATATATATATATGTATATATATATAGTAAAATATTAAGTTACCTTCTCTTTCAGGTGACGTTGGCGAAAAAACCTCTTAATGGCAATCCGTAATAGACCATCATCAGCAGATAGGGAAGAGGTGTTTGTATCCATCCAACCTTCAAAAACCTCTCCAAATCCTCCTACGCCTACCCTCATATCACGTCTAAAATCTCGTGTGGCTTGTTTTAGATCATCAAAAGAAAACTTCTTCAAATCATTAGCCAATATTTGTATTTCTCCAGGAGAAGATACTTGAAGGTCGTCATCAGTATGCTCTTCTGACAAGTAGGCGTGATTAATGTTTTCTTTACCAAGAGACTTGGTTTGTGCTTAATTAAGGAAATGAACACAAAAAGGTTAGAAAGAACTTCCATAAGGATATGAGCACTATATGACAAATAAGCTATACAATACCTGGAAGATGATTCAAAGCATCCTCTTTTAATAATGAACTGTGTTCAATGGTATCTTCAGTTATGGTTAAGGGCTTTCTATCACTTTGAGCTATTAAAAAGAAAGTGATGAGGATCATAATGAAGTAATGGTAAATAGATATTTCATGGTATCTTCAGTACACAAATTAAGTATTTAAATACCTGCAGAGTTGACTTCAGGTGAGTTAAAGCGCCAATTAATCCTTCTAGCAAATGACAATATGCGTGCGGGCTTTTCATGGCTGTCAAATTTGTTTTGATTCGTCAAAGAAAGCTCAAGAGTAACCACAATCTCTGCCATTTTAGGACGTCGCTTTGGCTTATGTTTGATACAACGATTTGCGATCTTCACAAATTCCTTCAAACACTTTGGAGAGATTTGATTCTTGATCTTCTGATCAATGATACTGTAAACTTTCCCTTTCTTAATAGATTTACTAGCCCAATTCGCTAAATTGCTCTCATCCTCATCATCAAGACTGTTATCCACGGCTGGCCTCCCGCACAACAACTCGAATAACACCACCCCAAAGGCATATAGGTCTGATTTTCTTGTCAACCGTCCAGTCCAATAATACTCTGGATCAAGATAGCCAATTGTACCCTTAACGATGGTTTTGACATAGGCACCTGATGTGTCTATTGGACCAACTTTGGCTAATCCAAAATCTGATATCTTAGCAGCATAATCCTCATCCAACAAAATATTAGTGCTTTTGACGTCACGGTGTATGACTCCGTCTCGGGTGCCTGATCCGGTATGAAGGTACTGCAATCCTCTTGCAGCACCTATGCCTATATTTAGTCGTTGTACCCAACCCAAACTAGTACCATTTTTGTTCAAATGGTAATCAAGGGTTCCATGCGGCATAAAATCATATATAAGGATCATCTCTGAATTATCGTTACAATAACCAATTAGAGACACAAGATTACAGTGCCTCAACTTGGTAAGCATCTTAATTTCAGCCCAAAACTCAGGTGCTCCTTGACTAGAATTGCAATCCAATCGCTTGATGGCAACAATGAAAGTTTCCCCATTTTCAACACTGAGAGTAGCTTTATACACCTTACCAAAACCACCCTCCCCTATAACCAACCCCTCATCGAAGTTCTTGGTGGCTAAGAGAATCTCCTCAACAGAGAATTGACGGCATAATTGTTCGTAAGGCGATGATGACATTTTAGCTTCCATTGCAAAAACACATGCAATGGTTGCTATGTATGGTTTTGAGGACTATGAGAAGCTTTTCTACCATACCATATATAACGCATGGATCCACTCAGGTCAACTTGCAATACATGAACTAGCTTGGCCCTTGCACCTATTGACTCTTTCTCTCGATCTTCCGATAAATGTTGCTATCAAATTTTATTTTCACATGCAATGGTTGCTATGTATATGTCATTTGTATGAATATATGCATCGAACCAAGTCATTGGATTAATTGGTACATGATGTGTTCATATTAATCTTAAGAATGATGTGTTCACGCGCTAGGAATCATGTATTTTACATCGATTTATTTGAGCCCTTCTTTTCATCTCATTTGGAATCTTAATTCTAAGTATGGGGACCAACACGGTTTCAAAAACCAAAATAGCATCTTAATTAAACGATTAAAAAGTATCTACCTACAATCAACATTATTCTCTCTTTATTTTATCAATTTGCAATATTTTCTATAACTTCAATATATTAAAAAAATCAATTTACTTATTTTTTATTTTAATTATCAACTATTTAATTTAGTATTTTTTTACTCATATAATACATGGGTGTCTAACATAGTATAGATATATAAAAAAATTCTGAAACGTAAATATATTTATAAAAATAAACAAAAGGAAGTTTTTATTGACACATCTAACATGAGGATACTCCTAAATTACTTCAAACTAATATACCATATGTTTGGGATGTGAGGGAAATACTTTTTATTTAATTATATTATATGTTTAAATGTTTTTTTATTTAGAGAAAACTACAAATTACGTCTTTTATATTTATGGATACTTGCAAATTGTGTCATTTAGTTAATGTATCTACAAATAACGTCTTTATTTTCATGATTTTTTACCATTCTCATCCTTTATTCAAATGCTTATTACATTTAACGTTAAGGCAGGCCCACATGTCTCTCACACCAGGGCATTTTCATCTTTTTACTTCTGGAAACAACAGTTGGTCTTCTTCACACGAGGGCATTTATATACAGAAGTAAAAAAACAAAAAAGTAAAAATAAAAAGAAATTGACAAAAGTTACCAAGTGATTGGTTTCAAACAAATAATTTGTGTCATGATCAAACTCTGGTTGCTAGTATAAATGTTCATTATCAACTACAACATAATCTTGATTTAAATCTGGAATGACTGTGTCAGCAACAAAATCCTGATTCAAATATGAAATGACCGTCTCATAAGAAAATTAAACCGCATAATCATCTAGATTGCTATTTGCCACGAATGAGATATTTGAATTTGAATATGCATTCAAATCATCTCCAAATAAATAATTGGCACCCTAGAAAGATGGAATAAATGATAAAAATCTATAACAAATGAATCTAAATGTTGAAATTTTTTGATAGTGCTTATTGCTATATATTAAGAGTTTCTGAACGATTCTAACTTCAATGATGTCGTCAAATTGTACAAATTTCTAGAAGAAAAAAAATTCTTATACGCGTTGTCTGGTGTTATACATTACTCTATGTATAACACCAAATATGGCATCATACGACATGATAACCTATGTGTAGGGAGGTTAAGAATTAAAGCTATACTCATCGTATGCTATTATACGATGAATATAACTTTCCTTTTCAGAAAGTGACATGTATAACATTATACATATCCCTTTTTTCAGTTTTTATTTAAAAACAAATTTCATCAAAATAAAAGTCTCATAAAAACTTCTCACTTTCACCTAAAACTACTCAATCTACTAAGTTTAATATACCCGTGTGATACATATGGCAAATTCAATAAAATTACTAAACATTAGATTAAATATTTAGTTACATTACATATTCTTCTGTATTCATATATAGTTAAAATTTAAATTTAAGAATCAATTATAATTCAGGAATGAGTAAGTTAGAGAAAAATGAAAAATGAAAGAAGGGATTGAATGATTGCGAAATCAATATTCCCATAATTTTAGTTACGGAAAAGAGGGCTAAATATTTAATAGAAAAATGAGAAGAACAAAATACGGTTCAAGATGCGAAATTGTGCCCAATTTTCCTTCCCCTAATTTTCCCACATCCCACCCCCTAAAAGAGGCCCTAATGACCCTCTTAAAACCTTCATTTATTAATTATTATATAGATAATTATATCAAAACAAACTTCAATATTTTTAAGAACTCTCAATTTTCACTTAAAACTTACACCATTTTTCACACCTAAAACAAATTTATTAATTTTTTAAAAAAACTATTAATTTTTACGTAAAAATAGTTAATTTTACTTCTATAATGTCAGACCCAACTCCTAGGGTCCGTCACGTTGCATAATATCAGTCAATCTAATAAAATAATACAGCGGAAGTCTTAAATAAAAGACCACATTTATAGTCCTAAATTGAAACTTCCATTAATTTCTTAAAATATTAAGAACATTGTCTGACACTCGATATGAGTGTGTTACATTGATACATTTAAGTCTAAAGATACTAATCTCAGGCATCTTCAACTTAGGACCATCTCTTACGTGGAGAATCATTATTCGTCCGTCTCTAGCTAAGCCAATCCTAGCTAACGCCTACGGACGTTCCTTTCACCTGCATCACGAGCTAAAAGACATCAACAACTATGTGTTGGTGAGTCGTAACCAGTGACGTAAGACATATAAAACATTTAGACATCATTTATTCATATATGTGTGGTAATAAGTTATCTACAAGTCAACTCTTCATTACGTCCCTTAGTGACGTCATCTGACGTAATGCTTGCTAATATGTATACCGCATACAGGATTATCTAAGGCACCTATATGGCAAATCTATGCCATAACATTTCATAGCATCCCGGGCATCGGGTGCCTTACCTGTTACGAGCAATCAGTCTACCTAATTGCATCCAACTAGACGCATACATATCCCGAGGCGGGGCCGGTAGTTCTTGAAGATCTACCCCTAGAAGCCCTGCCCTAATCACTTGCCCTGTGGCATGTAGCCGCCATCCCGAATAATCAGGATGACTCATCAAGAAGCTTATTACTGCGGACCAACTCACATAACAATCGGACGAACCTGGAGTTGAGATGCATTGGATCACCAGGTAGCAATCTACTTATAACCACATACATATTCAAGACATGACAAAACATTTCATACTTTTCATACAAGCTCGGATACAACCCCGAAATCATAAAACATGTAAAAGAGGGGTGGTTAGACTCACCTTCAGATGTAGCCTACGTATCACAGGTTGGCGGCTAATCTAGGTAACCCTGTAATCAATTCATGTTGTAAAGATTTGTTCCTTTTCGGAATAATCCCATTGGTATTCTCTTAATGATGTGCATTAACTTAGTCATACTATATGACTTAGGCAATGACTCTAGTCCTTGGCATAAACATTCTACTCAGAGTACTTCGATATCTGAGTCAGGGTTTCCTACGTTCTTATTATCAACTTATTTGAAAAGCCACATTATCATATCTTCGTGTTTCTCACATGGTTCTATCATTTATTGAAAACATATTACATTCCTAGTAATATTATATGACTAGGAAGGTTCTATTCTAAAATCCCGATTTTTCCATGGACTTAAGTCATACATATCTTAAATGAGTACGGGATCTGAGACGTTACCTAACAGGCTAACAAGTCGGACAGAATAGGGCCTAGGTCCGGAAGTTTCTCTGGATTTGGGCAGCACTTCGCCTTGTCCAAAGATCTGAGCTTATATGTACGAGGGAGGACACCGTTCGCTATAATGACGGGTCTTGATTCAAAATCTTAGGCGTAAACAAAATAGTAAGTAACTCGGAGGAACTAAAAACGAGTCTTACCAATCACCGAAGATACCCTGTATGTAAACCCGCACTTGAACCGAGCTTCCGAAAGCTTCCATTCTTCTCTGAAAGCTCGTCGGGACTTAGTCGGGGCTTCACCGGGTGTTTTAGGCCGGAGGTTAGCTTAGAGGGAGAGAGTGAAGAAGTGAATGGTGCAAGAAATGAAGGGGGTCGACCCCCTTTTATAGCTGGTGAACCTGCCCTACGCGATACGTGCAGGGCATGCCTCCTCCTGCGCGCGTTGCGTAGGGGAGGTGGTTTCGTCGAACACCACGGCTGCCCCCTGATTGCATACCCGGTAATCCTCGTCCTAGGCGATACACGCAGGCCAAGCTTCCTGCTGCGCGTATCGCGAAGATTATATATACATTTTTTAAGTTTTTTTATTCTCGTACGAGTCGGAGTGTCACATATAATCATTTTTTCAAAACGTTTTTTGAAGTTCAAATAAAGATGAAAATGTTTAATTTATAGCTATACGTTGCATGTATAAGTATGCATGTAAAATAATCCAAGTAAAAGTTTGTGGAAAAAAAATTAATTTGTGGCTATACAATGTGTATAGGGCTATTCGATGAGTATAGTTGAGACCCTGATGTGACCGATAACCTTGTTCTTTATGCGTGTCAGGTGGGACTCTTCATACAATGGTATAAGCGTATACGCACCGTAGACTAGAGAGTTTTGTCAAATTATATTTGAGGTGTTAGTATTACCTTGTTAAAAGTTAAAACCATCCTTAACTTTTAGGGGTGTCATTTTTACCCGAACCCAAATATCGAACCCGAACTGAATCAACTCGAACCCGATTAAGACATAACCCGAAAAATCCGAACCCGATTTACTCTTTAGGGTCGGTAAATGGATATTATTTTTTAGATTCGGGTTAACCCGAATAAAGGGGATATATATATATAAATATAATTTAGTTTTCACAACTTCATGTCGTTTAGAGTTAATATTTCAAAAGCATATCCCAATTTCATTTAGGTTCGATATATTTAGTATTGGGTTAATGGTTTTCGGTAGATGTGAAACTCAATGGATTCTTTGATTAATATATATATGTATGTACATACTTTGTATAAATATATATGTTATATTTGCAAATCAACTCTATAAACAAATTAATTGAACAAATTCAGTTGGTGTATGTATATTATAGTGATTATTATAACTCATTTAGTGTATATTGAATTAACCTAAGTGTTTACAACACCCGATTTGCAACCAAATAAAAATAAATAGAACACTTTAGAAGTCCATTTAGCAACCCGATTACCGAATATACCGACCCGAATAAATCCGATTACCGAAAACGGATTACCAATTAACCTAATATTTATTAGAGTCGGTATTTGAGTTGACATGCTACATTAAAAAGCCCGATTAACCTAAATGGTTAATCCCGATAAAAAAACCCGATCAACACCCGTGTTAATGTCTAGGACACACTTTGTAAAGCAATTTCTTCTACGCATTAACGAGTTGTACCATCACCCTATACAAATGTCCCAAATTAGATCCCGCTCGTAGCCCTATTTCTCACTTCTTCGTTTCGTGCTCGAACAAAACACACCACAACTTCATCGCCATCGCTCAAAACCCTAGAACATGTCAGGCGGTTTCTTCCGGGTGAGTATTTATCTGTTTTCAGTTTCATACTGTTTAGATTGATACCAATTTCATTATCAATTCATTGTTAGGGTTAGCTTGTTATCGATTTGAATCATTCGATTTGATAAATCGTACTCGAAATTGATGTAATTACTGGTTGATTTTATATTTTATTAGGGCACTACGGCTGATCAAGACACTCGTTTCTCTAACAAGCATGCTAAGCTGCTTAAATCGCAGAAGTTTCCACCTGAATTGGAGAATTTGGTTCGTTCTTCTTTACATCACTCGTTGTTTTAGTTATTTATTAAGATATATGTGTAATGATGGTTTATGTATCCGGGATTGCATTGTAATGAGCTATTTGGAGCTTGTAAATGGGTGAATTTTGTTGTTTATTGACCCTTGGAGGTAAACAAGCTAGGTTTAGTATTATCAAACATTACATGACAGAGGAAGGCTAGGCTAGTGTTAGATCCATGTTAAACTAGTCACTTTTTAGCTTCTGAATAAATGCACTTAGCATTGAAAGATGAAATGTATCAATGATTTAACATTAGATGCTAAACTAAGAACTTTGTGTATGTAGTTTGTTTAGTAGCTTACGGTAATCTGAAAAGAGTCTAGATTGTCTCAGGCGTGTCGAAAAAGAGTACCAAAAAGGGTAATAAGTAGTTGCTGGATCATCATTCCTTCTCGTGAAAGTTGCAGTTTTGGCATTACATTTAAAAGTTTGTCCATTTTTCAGATTTACTCTTTAACAAAGAGGAAAAAAGGAATCGTGTGGACAATGTTAGATCTTATGTATCATTCCCTGAAATAACTAATACAATTGAAACTCTTGATTATCTCCATTCTTGTGTTCCAATATTTCTATTCACTATGATCAAGGGTATTTGCCCAAGTGTAACTCCATGATCTAACAGACACAAATCAAGGGCATCAGTTTATTTTGTGATTATGAGAAAACAAGTACTTTTAGTTTGTCATTTTTCTAAAACAATGCCACGATTTTCGTTGACATAATATGATATTTTTTTATAGTTTTTGTCGGACAGATTGAGTAGAAATTAAGTGTTATAAGCCAAAAGTTTCCAGTTCAATAGCTATGTGTTTTCTACTGGGTAAATCACTTACGATAATTGACCTTATGCTTAGGTGGATATGACAAAAGTCAAGATGGATGTTATGCGGCCTTGGATAGCTCACAGGGTGACTGAACTTCTTGGATTTGAAGATGAAGTTCTCATTAACTTCATTTATGGTCTTTTAGAAGAGAAGGTGGTTCTATTTAAATAATTTAATATGAACTTACTTTGCACCATAGTTATACAGTATAAAATGGAAGTGTTTTTTATTTAGCATTTAATGGGATACTTAGACAGGCAGAAAATATATCTTGGTTCTGAATGAGAACAAGCTCTATGCGGATCAGTCTAATCGTATAGTTTTGGATTGATTTTGATCATTCCCATCTAGATTCGAACATGAACCCAGAAGTGATAGTTCACACCTTATGTTTTTCTAATCATAGTACCTGGAAGTAATGCTACTATAAAACTCTGACAGGCTGTTGCACATAAATGCAGGTCGTTAATGGTAAAGAAATTCAAATTTCACTTACTGGGTTTATGGAGAAAAATACAGGGAAATTTATGAAGGAGCTTTGGACACATCTTCTCAGTGCACAGCAGAACGCCAGTGGTGTACCTCAACAATTTTTGGATGCCAAGGAGGAAGAAACTAGGAAGAAGCAGGTATTGTTTCTTATTAATTTTTTGGTTAACTAGTGCTATTCTGTATTGCATTTTTTCATCTCTATAAGAGCGAAATTTCAGGAGGATATGGATCGTATAACCAGAGAATTAAAGAGAACAAAAGAGAAGGAAGGCCGGGAGCATGACCAAGAAAGTGTGAAGATGGTATTAGTTCTTTCTATGCAAGAGTTGTTACGATAGAGTCAAGTTTTTGGTTTTGACTTTTCCTCTTCTCATGACATTCAGCTTGCTTCTGCAATTATTTGGGTTCATGTCCTTTCCTCAAACTACTGTAGGACAGAGAGGCTGTTGATGTGAAAGCTGCTAATTTGGAGACCCACTCAAGGAGGCGCACAAAATTTTCTAGCAAGTGGTCAGCTGATGACAAAGGGATGGATGAGACGAATGGATCAAAAGAAGCTGGCAGGTTAGGGAAATACCGTTTTTTTAACATCCATATGTTTTATGGAGCATAAGTAAAAAAGTTAATTTGAAAATGTGTACAAAAGAGCACATCTATACTAACAGCATTGGTAAAACTTTCTGTTTTTTACCTTTTTCGTTACAGAGTTTCTCGATCTCCGCGCCCAGCTGATCGCTCTAAGTCGCCACCTCGGTACCTATTTTGATTATTATTGTCTAAACCTTCTTGATGGCTCTCAGGCCTATGCATGCTCTTCTTTTAAAAACATTCTTTTATTTGTTTATCCATTTTGATTCAATTAATTATTAGTATCCACACTACATATTTTTCAGGGGTAGACGTTCGAGATCAGAGAGCAAATCCTTTTCTAATTCTAGAAGTCATTCAAGGTGTTCAACGTCTTATTCTTAATCTATTTTTATAATTTTTTTTTTGTTAATTGACTTTTCATATTATTTTCTTACTGTTTTCTTTATATGTCCAATTACCCTCATCTCAGGTCAAGAAGTTTGTCAGCATCCCCTAAAGGCTTGAGGCGTTCGGCTTCTGTTAGGAGGTCTCGCTCTCCTTCAAGACGATCTTCCACACCTCGTAGAGTGGGGTCACGTCCGCGATCTCCATCTCCTGCTCCTTTACGCAGACGTTCACCTTCACCTACAAGGCGTAGGTTACGATCTCCATCCCCTGCAACTTCACGTGGGCGATCACCATCACCTGCAAGGCGTAGGTTTCGATCCCCTGCACGTCATGGATCTCGGTCTCCCATGCGAAGGAGATCTCCATCACCGTTAAGGCGTAGGTCACGTTCTCCCATCTATCGAAGGTCGCGATCCCCCGTTCGGAGGAGGTCACGATCCCCTGTTCGAAGGAGGTCACGATCCCCTGTTCGAAGGAGGTCACGATCCCCCATCAGAAGGAGGTCACGAACCCCAATTCGAAGGAGGTCACGTTCCCCCGTCCGAAGGAGGTCACGAACTCCTATTCGAAGAAGGTCACGAACCCCCATCCGGCGAAGGTCACCATCCCCATTTCAGCGCAGGCCACGTTCTCCTTATCGACAGAGGTCACAATCCTCTGGGTCTCCATACCCTATGCATTCTCGATCCCCACCAATTCGTGGCAGGTCTCCATCTCCTATGAGGCGGCGATATCAAAGAGCTCCATCAACTCCACGTCGACGGTCTCCTCCAGTTATGCGCAGGACAACTATTCCTAGGAGGCAAAGATCTCCAAGTCCAGTAAGCAGGTCTTCTTCACCATCAGGGAGGGCGTCCATGTCTCCTACACGCGGTACACCCTCTTCTTTAAAAAGGGGATCACCAAAACGCCAACAGAGATCACCTGTACGATCTCCTAGAGACGGACACAGGTTTCTGACACCTTTTACTTACCTATTTTAATTTCTTTGCTCATCAGTTCAGAGGTCATTCTGCTATTATTTGGACAGTACTGAACCATGTATCATATTGCAGAATTGTTGAAAGAAATGCTACTGATCGTCATGCTCCACGAAAAGAGGCCGCTGAGCGTCCTGCTTCAGTAAGATCTTTAGAAAGAGATTCAAAGGACAGGAGAATATCTAATAATGGTGGGCCAGCTTTATCACACTCACCTTCCAAATCTCTTTCCGGCTCTGCATCTCCCCCAGCTGCTGGGAGAAGTCATAGTCAAGAGAGGAGGTATTTCAGTCTATATAGTATTATTTCATTAGTGTAACATCATGTGTATTATTATGTAATTTGTTACTTCACTATGTCAAGTTTTTCAAGTATTAGCTCTGTACAACCACCAAATGATTTTTTTTTGGCAGCCCTATACCTCCAAAGAGACAAAGAGAAAGTATGAGTGTGAAAGACCGTTTGGATCGTGTAGAGGTGGGTGACAGGAATCTTTCCAGGTGTGTTCTCTATCTACTAACATACGAGAAATTGTTTACTTATGACTATGTTGATTGGTTTTTTTTTTATCTCAATTATGCCAAATAGAAGAACTTGATAAAAGAGGACTAGGTTGAATAGTCGAAAGGCACTCAAAACTCTTTTAAATCCATATAACAACTGAATCGTTTTATTGAATTGTTTAAACTTTAAAGTATTATTGTTTTTTGATTGCATTTTGTCCATGTTTAACCCCCTGCCCCTGGAAATAATCACATTTAATACGAACTTGTTTTGACATTTTGCCTCCTATGACCTGCACATCTTGTCGCCTTTATAACATATTGATTTTAACCTGTTCCTAAGAGGATTCAAAATGAATGCGAATTTTGTTTTTGCTTCTTTTACAGAGTGAAGGAAGACAGACATGAGAACAAAGATCGAGTCGATGATAAACATGACAAGAATAAATTTTCTCCTGAGAAGTTAGCTAGTCATCATTTCAGTGGTGCTCAAGTTCAGAAGAACAGAAAGTAATTTCTTTTACAATTTTACTGGCTGCATTACACTTGATGTGATGGATTCTATTCTTTTTGTAACATGAAACTAAGAATGATTATAGAAAGATGACTTATCTTGAACTTTCACATTACAGGGCACACGACTTTGAAAAAGGAGATAAAGCTGATGAGATGAACGAGGAAGCAGCAAAATTGTCAAAAGTTGAGAGGCATAACCAACTGGATTCTGGCTCTGATGATAGTGACCATAAGAGAAAGCACAAAAGGTCGAAAAGGAAAGATGCCACATCAGATGAGGATACCAGTAATGACTCCCCTGCTGAAGACAGAAGGGAAGCTAAGAGAAGACGCAAAGAGGAAAAACGGTTGAGAAAAGAAGAAAAATACAAGCGACGGGAAGAAAGGCGTCAAAGGAAAGAGAGCCGGCGATTAGAAAAGCTAAAATTGAAGGCAGGCAGGAATGTTTCTCCACCTTCTGATTTTGACAAGAGTCACGACAGCCATGATGAGTCAACATTGTCTGATCAGAAGAAACTTGAAATTGAGTTGCGTGAAAAAGCACTTGAGTCCCTTAGAGCCAAAAAGGGCGGTGGTCGTTAGTTTATTGTTGCTTTTGAGCTTTATCTTTAGCGTTTAAATGCCTTTCTTTATGTCCTCCCCCCTCTCTTGTTTCTTTAAAACGTTTTGGTTTTGTACTGTTTGATTACTGTTTAATACTGGTGTATCTTTACTGATGGCAGCTGAAACGACTGAGATATTATCTTGAGTGCATTAGGCTGACTTCCTGCTATGTTTTCTGGTAATAAATGTCTTTCTTTTTGCTGGGTGTATATTGGTAATTTAGCTTTCTTGTGCTTACTGGATATGGTATATTGACTACATTGGATGATGCTACTGATGGTTAGGTTACTAGTAGTCATTGCTGGATTTAATATATTATGAAAAATATTGTTGAGTAGATCACTTGGCTGAGCAGATCTTGTTATTTATATATACGATGCTTCTGGTGATGATCAGGTTCTAGAAATTGGTTGGTAATAAGTTGAATTTATGGTGAACTTTTAGATGAAAGTATTATATTGACTATATGATGACTTGCTGAGTGGATCTTGTTCTTCAGCACCTTTGTGATCATCAAAGCAGGTTAGTCTTTAGCAGCATCTTTTGGTTTTATGTTAATTATTCTCTTGACATCGGATTAATTCTTTGAGGTTAACATGTTTAAGTTTGATTCAGAGCTTGGTTGTTATTTCTGAGTGTGCCTCAAAGCTGCTATTGATGCACTAATGTGGAAATATGCTGATACCAAGTAAATCGTCCATATCTATTTGTGATGCTCTTGTAGAGACGTTTATTTTTCCCATTTACTTATTAGTGTTGTGTGGGCTGTGTTTTTATTTCAAACAAGTCAGAAAGCTTAGTTAACATAGGAACATATCAAATGGGTCAAATGGATTGACATGCCCCATTCTATCTCAATGCTTACAACTTTATAAATTGAATGTCAAATTAATATTGTATAATACCGCTTTATAAATTAATTTTCCAGAGTTTTAAGAGCACAACAAGAGATGTTTTAAGGGTCAAGCTAACCTACTATAACTCTGTCTGTTGTGATTAGTATCGAACCTGCTTGACCTGTCCGTTGACATGCCTAAATGTTAAAGTTTGTTATCTTAATATTATTGTGCATTTGTTGCTGGTTCTATTCATGTTTGTGGACACGGTCTCAACTCTCACGGGTTGTATAGATCATGGGTCAGTTTAGAGTCTGTCTATTTGGGTCATTAGTATTAGGTTTATTCAGCTTTCTTATTTAAGCCTAATTTTAGTAATTAGTATGCACTTTTACTTGTCATTTTTTCTTTCTGATAAATCTTAGAAGTACCTAAATCAAAAGTTAGACAAAGTTAGATACTTCAATTTTGGTTTAGTTAATATTTTTCACAACAAATAGAAGCTGAATACTTTGATTTGATTAGACGGACAATTACATCTGAGAAATCAAATCGGGTTATCTAGGTGTCACAAAGGATTATGATTTGAACTTGGGACTGGACATAACCACATAGTTTGTGATATAGTAATAATGATTAAGCATCAACTTACGTTTAAGTTTAGAGAATTAAAAAGAAGGGATTAAAGTTGTGAAAGCCATAACAATGAAACTTTGAAATAAGTAAACGACAACATGAATAACTTCTCAATGCGATATTTTGATGAAACCAAAAAATGAAGTAACACATTAGATGAAGTGGACGCATGCTTTAAAAACTACATAATATTTAGATGAAAAATAGATCTTATAATACTCGATGAAAATGATAGATTTTGTAGAAACAAAACGAAGTTGATGCTATACACTATACAGGACAGAGTTTCATAAGTAGAATTTGTGTTGTGGCTTGCGAGTGTGATCATTAAGCAACCCTAAGGGGTGGTTATGGTATGTATGTAGGAGGGTGAATTGGGAGAGTGAGGTAGCATATGATACCACGGTGATAGGACGGAAGGGAGCAGAGAGACAAAGTTGCCGCATGGAAAATATTCAAAATAATGTAGTAAGGCAATATAAGCTGGAACATCGCCCCCTCAATCGGTAAGGAGTTGTAAAAATTTTCCGGTACCCTCTACACTGAAGCTGAGGCTGTGTAATGCTTTTCTCACACCATGGCATGTTGATGTGGATGCGGATGTGACGTTAAGTTGGACTGAAAGATAGTAAGGTAATACGAAACCTAGATATCAATGATGATTCCCCAAAGTTTTAAAATACAGGAGTCATGTGTGATAGTTTTTCCCAATAGTCATTTACCTTCTCCAAGCATTAGGTCATACGCATTGTGATAGAATAATAATGATTAGAAAAAAAAATGTAAAAATGTGGTGTCTCTTAGATGATGACTAGAATGTGTTGTGATTAGTGATTATAATAATTATGTTCGAGTAAATAACATTATTAATTTATGTTCAAGGTGTTAACTTTTTAGCTCCAAGTTTAACCTAAGTCATCAATTTTTTGTTCGAATAACAGCATCACACAAAAATAATATTATATTTTTTGGTTGGGCTGTAATATAATATAGGCGTTCAAAGCTTTTGCATCTTTTCTAGGTCATGATTCGATTCTGGATTCTAACTTCCATTTATTGCTCCACTTTGTTTTACTTATAACATATCTATTCTAATCAGAAATCAACTAAACACTTTATACAAAAAAAGTTATTTCATAACTACTTTTATGAAATAACGGTTTCAAACTTAAATAGATTAAGTTTAAGTTTTCTAAATTAGTTAGTTGACCACGAACTAGTAAAATAAATTATTATTATTTAAATTTTACTATCACACGTCAAAGTTTCATTCATTACTCTACAGTTACATTAAGAATTTCACCACGTGTGTAACAATGTTAAACAATTAAATTAACCTTTTTAATTACCTAAATTTTTGTTTAAACTCTTTTTTTTTTCTTTTATTTCAACTATTTTTTAAATTACTTTTATAACTTTACGTCGCAACTGTGAGACATAATCTAAACCGCAACATGCAATACATAATACTAAACCGCAACGTGTAAAAACATAACGGATGTAACAAAGTCACAAATACGATACACCCCATGCGTCAATTAAAAACCAACCGTCACATCGCGTTGCCTAGTTGTTATCTATTAATTTAAACCTATTTCTATAATTAAACCAAGTTGAAGATGCACTTGTTAATTGCTCTCATTCTAAGTCACTACCAAGAACAAAACTCATTTGAAATTTAAAACACACAAACCTTGCTCCATAATCTCACTCGTGCAGCAATGTGTGATGCAATTATCTCACCACCGTCTATACTAATCCCCACAAACCTTCAAATTTCAAATCTTTCATTTAAACCCTCAATTAGAACCAGGTACCAAAATGTTCATGCTTCTGCAAATCAAAATCATCCCAACAGATGGTCTCTTCAAGGGATGACAGCTCTTGTTACTGGTGGCACCAGAGGAATTGGGTACACTCACAAAACCTTCAACTTTCATATCATATAATTGCATACTTATGTTAATTGTCAATATTATATTACAGCCCTAAAATGATTTGGGTTTTTTGTAGAATTTGTTAAATAGAAATGTGATTCATATGTGTTCTAGCAAGTTGTGATAATATAAAAAGATTATGTTGATACATACATTTGTGAACACAAAACCACATTTAAGGGGTTGCCTAACACAATAGTAACTAAGTTTTTGAAAGTTTTATGCTAATATCACTCAAAGTACCCAACTTTCGTTACGTGACTTGCGTCTTTTAGTCTTTTATAATCTTTAGATGTTAAATTTGTTCAAAACTAAGTGAGGCAAATGAAATATATAGGAATGTTGGGTGCTATTTAGTATTTTATGTTCTTTTAATTTTCCTTTAATTATATAGTTATGAAACTTGGCTAGTGTTTAGGTGTTGTTTGTTTCACCTCTTAATGGTTCAGTTCAGTGCTTAATCATTCAGCGTTCAGAGCGTTTGTTTTATAAAAAAAGCCTCTGAATGGTTCAGTTAAGTGCTGAATGGTTAAGGATGCTGAATGAGACTGAATGAAGCATATACCAACATTACCCTCATATGCATTTCTACCCCAACATCCATCTCATTAACAGAGTCTCTGAATGGTTAAGTGACTTTTTTTCACTATTACCTCTTGTTTTAAGTTAACTTGAAAAAAGTAACTACTAAATGTTAACCAAAGTTCATATATGTTTCATTTTGTTTTAAATTTTAAAAAGTTTTTGCATTTGTAATAAGATTATATAAGATTGAAAAGTTGACTGGCATTTAAGAAATAAAAAACTTTGAGGGGCTTTAGTGAAAAGAAGTATGCTTTTTCTTTCATTTTTGAATGAGTATATGAATGGGGTTAATATTCATACAAATGGGATTTGGGTGTTGTGTGTAATGTATAGATGAATGAGTTTTTACATATAAGAGCTGCATTTTGATTTAGTCATGTCAAACTCTCGGAATGTGTAGTATTATGATTAAGTTTAGGACTTTGTATTTTCTATGTATAGACGCGCAATTGTGGAAGAATTGGCTGGACATGGGGCGATCATACACACGTGTGCTAGAAATGAGTCTGAACTAAATAGCTGTTTAAAGGGTTGGCTGGATGAGGGTTTGAAGATCACTGGTTCAGTCTGTGATGTATCTTCGCCACTTGACCGCAAAAAGTTAATGAATGATGTTTCTTGCGTGTTTGATGGAAAGCTTTATATACTTGTAAGCACTTAATTTTCTTCTTTTGTGCGCTTCTTATAATATAATGGTACTTGATTTGCAAATTTGTGAACGTATGAAACACTCTTGTGAATTGTGATCTTACGATATTATAACTATTGTGGATTGCATCAGTAGGTGAACAATGTTGGGACAAATATACGAAAACCTATGGTGGATTTAACAGCCGAAGAATTTTCGACATTAATGTCAACAAATTTTGAATCTGTTTTTCATATCTGTCAACTTGCACATCCTCTTCTTAAAGCATCAACGACAGGCAGCATTGTGTTCACTTCATCTGTCTCAGCTTTTGTCTCGCTTAAGTCCATGACACTCCAAGGAGCCACCAAAGGTAAATTAAATCTCATATGATACTGTTTTATGATACAACATAGAAGTGACAAAGTGGGTTAAACCGACCCTTCGACATTTTTTGTATTTTTTAAACAATTAGTTTATTAAAACAGTTTTGGAGCTTTAAGAAGTTGACAACACCTTGGGTAATATTCGAAATTTGAATAACTGTTTCAAAATCGACCCATCTGTAGGCAAATGGGTCGAACTTTCTACCTCTAGTAAAAAGATCGTCAATTGTTGATAAAAATCATCAAATTTATGTGTCGTGAATCGGTTTTAGGAGCTATTAATCAGCTTACCAAAAATTTGGCTTGTGAATGGGCAAAAGATAATATCAGAAGCAATGCTGTTGCCCCTTGGTATATCAAAACCTCCATGGTAGAACAAGTAAGTTCCTCACTTCTTGAATGATTAGATTTGTCTTTTTTTTAAGTTAATAACACACAATTTTCAATTGTATTAGACAAATTGATTTCATGATCCAAAGTATAAACCCTTTGTCAATAATAATTCATGCTGACAGTTTGACCAATGACACTCCTAACTTTTACTTTTGTTGCTAACAGCAATCCGAGTAGCATATTAAATTCGTTTTGCCTTGTTTTTACGATTTATATTATTAATTTTTTTTAACTTGGGTCGGGTTTTGGTGTAGGTATTAAGTAACAAAGAGTATGTTGAAGAAGTTCTTCATTGCACGCCACTTGGTCGACTCGGGGATCCAAACGAGGTGTCATCGCTAGTTGCATTTCTTTGCATGCCGGCTTCATCATACATTACCGGGCAGATCATATGTGTTGATGGCGGGATGTCTGTAAGCGGTTTCTACCCGCGACATGGTTAAGTTTTTCTTGGTAATCCTGTTTTTAGGGGCAAGCATAATTTGTAGTACCATATCCGTTGTGTTATTTGCAAATAACTACTTCTATTGTTGCCAATTTGTTCATTTTTTTTTGAAATGATGATAGTGAATTAGTGATCATGTCACCTTTTCTAATATGTTTATAATCTTTTTTTCTTGTGAAATATATTTCTTGTGAATTAGTGATCATGTCACCTTTTAAGTAGTAGATTATTAACATTTCTTTATTGATGGGCCATGTTGGTGCCAACACATAATCGAGATAGTGACACAGCATCGTACGTGGGTCCCACTTTTTTCTGGCTTTTCTAACACGACATACTTGCACCTTTGAGAGTTCAATATCTTCAATTTAGTCCCTTGGTTTTTTCTTTCTTACAGTTTTATAGACTAGTATCTTTTTCAATTTTTATAACATGTTTTTTTCAATTTTTTGTTTTAGATGTTTTAGGGTTGAGTCTTAACTACAAAAGTACATGTATTTTAGTTTTCAGACTATATCACGAATCTTAGATGGATTGAGAACCATAACCTATCAAACCTACTTAATTTTTTGGTTAAAAATATGAAATAGCTAACACTGTTTTTAATAATTTTATCAACCTCTGGTTATCATATTTTTTAAAACCTGATAAAACACAATAGTTTTAACATTCATATTAAAAATGCGACGCTAATGGAAAGTCATGGGGCATTCGAATTCCCAACACTACAAAATTCTTGAACAAGATATTGATTATCACTTTGTAGCTAGATGTCTTACTGAAATCATTTACTTCGAGAAAATACAGTGTCATCCTTTTATGTAAAGTTAGATAAAATTTTGAGCGGTTCATCACACATAATAATCGCCTCTCTCAAATTTAGACGTGGTTACAATAAGTATGAAATCTGTACTTTGAGACAATAAAATAAACTTTTGATTACATGAAGTCACATTACTTGCTATTATGAAATTTGTACAACATGAAGTCACATTACTAAGTGTTTCTATTTCAAGATTCGTACAAGTATTGTTATCTTCAGCATCGTGCATACTAAGATTCAAGTGATGCACGAAATGATTAAAACGACGTACAATCTAATGTACGACTCAAGCACTTGTTTCAAGCATTATAAAAGATGTGTTTGTGCTATGTTCCTACTTGTCCACTACATTATTCGAACATTTCAAGTACTATCCACTTATGTCCTAGCATAGGCCATTGTTTTAACCACTTGCACTTTTTATAACACACACAAACGAAAAAACTCGTCATTCATTCGTGGACTGTCAATAACATATTTGATAACTAGGCACACTTTTCGTGGTTTATACACAACTAGGTTTAATACTTGTGTACGTGCTACGCACGTGTTAAATAAAAGTATAAATAAAATTTTGAAACATTATATTTTTAGTTTTGTTAATATTTTTATAAAAATACCATTAATCACAAAGTTATTGCTTAATAAACTATCATGCTTAATTATTTCTCTCTCAAACTTTCTTTTATACAACAAATGACTTTTCATCTAAAAATGACCGCTCCTAAAATCTTGATTTATTAGATAGATTTGTCAAAGATTTGAAAGCATTGTTCGTAACACTGGCATATTGTCATACAACTCAAGAGGACTAATTATGAATGCCAAAGAATTCAAATATCTACATAACATTTGGCATGATTGATACAAACATTCTTGTTTTTAAACGTGTTTCATATTTAAATCACCATTTGTTTCTAACATGCCTATTATCTAGTGAACTATTCACTAGAAAATCATTAAAATACCACTTTCCGGTATATATGTGATTTAATAACATAACATACTTTTTCTCTAAACAAATTAATCAGAATAGCTTCTAATATAACTCGTGTCAATGTGGATGATGGTTTATTGATAACATTTGTGTTTGGAGTATTGGGTCTTATTTTCGAAGTACTAGATCTAATATATCTCGTGTTAATGTGGATGATGGTTTATTGATCTAACATTTGTGTTTGAAGTACTAAATCTTATGTTCAAAGTATTAGATCTAATATATATCTTCTGGCATGACTCACTCCTCAATTACAACCACACCTTTCCACTCTAGATAAAATTTAACGCTAGAAAAATACAAAGTGTTTCTAATGCATTGGCCCATTAATTTTGAGAAGGAGGGAGAGATGTACATTTAGAGTATAGGAGCACCTTAACGAGAAGGAGACATGCTCCACGAGCTTGCGGGGTACCCGCCATTGTCTCACGAGATAAGCAAACGAGGTAGTGACCTTGTTTGGAGGTTCACGAGGTAGAAGAGCTTAAGAAGAAGATTGGGTTTGTAAGTCTCATCCATCAATTATTTTTGTGGTTAAAAGTTTTAAAACCCATTGGCCCTCTCAAATGCTCAAAAGAGTTCATTGAATTATAGTGATATAACAACACTTCATTAACGTACTTAGGCCCTAAAAAGATTAAAATAAGACTCTATGTAATTACTGTTATTGCAAAAAAAAAAAAAAAAGAGCATGTAACTCTAAGCCTGTAAATGAACCAAACGTTCATAAACTGTTCGGTGGGAAGTTCGTTTGTGTTCGTTTATTTAGCTAAACGAACGAACATGAACAAAAAAATTTGTTCGTTTAGTTAAATAAACGAACATGAACACATGTTGTGTTCGTTCAATTGTGTTCGTGAACGTTCGTTTATATTTGTTCATATGTGTTCGTTTATTTAAGTTCATTTACGTTTGTTAGTTTACTTATGTTTGTAAATTTAAATATTAAAACAAATATTCATATGCATACTAAACAAAATTTCATATACATATTCATTTTGAGATTTTTATTCCATTTGGATCATTTTGTTTGACTATTCTTTTTAGTCTTTTCTTAACTTCTTGATGAACATTTTGAATGATTTTGGTATATTTCTTATTTTGGTGAACTATGTATATTTAAACCATCAATTTACAAACATGTTTTGGTTGAATTGTACGTATTAAACTTGTTCGTTTATGTCTATTAGTGTTCGCTTATGTTTATTTATTTTTATACGTTTGTGTTCGATGTTAGTAAACTCTTTGTTTAGTTTTTTATTGAACAAACATAGACGAACACAAACAAACACGAACATTTCTGTTTTCTTAACAAATGAACACGAACATAAAAGTCGTGTTCGATTATGTGTTCGTGTTCATGTTCGGTTAAAGTAAAATGAACAAACACGAACATGCCAATGTTCATGTTCGTTTATGTCTATTAGTGTTCGCTTATGTTTATTTATTTTTATACGTTTGTGTTCGATGTTCGTAAACTGTTTGTTTAGTTTTTTATTGAACGAACACAAACGAACACGAACATTTCTGTTTTCTTAACAAACGAACACGAACATAAAATTCGTGTTCGATTATGTGTTCGTGTTCGGTTAAAGTTAAATGAACAAACACGAACATGCCAATGTTCGTGTTCGTTTGATTCGTTTACAGGCCTATGTAACTCCTCATAATGTGCGTACACCATTACACGAGGGTGTTATGTGACAAATTTTTTTGGGCATTTTAACTATAACGCATGTGCCTCTCACAAAAACCAACACAAACCACAAATATTCACAAAATAACCATCACATCACCTTTTGAATAGTGTCTCTTGTCTAGTCAATAATTACAGAAAATTTTTTGTTAGAAACATTAACCATTATATAGAGTTTAAGATGCTCCTCTACACTAATTAAGATGGTGAAGTTATTATTTTTATTTTTAAAAACTTAAGTCGTCACATAACTTAATTATTAATTTATACCATTATTATTGAGTATTAACTTGATTGAATTCTACCATACAAACTATCAAAAAACTAATAAACTTGGCAGGCCCAAGAAAACCATCCGAAAGCCGAAATATTGTGACGCACATTAATATTTTTTTTCGTGGGTTTGTTAAGTGTTAAGTGCACATGGGTTATATTTTGATTTGGATGAAGTAAAATTTTATTTTCGTCTATTTGGTTTGTTGATTTTTATTATTTGTATTTTTAAAGTTTTATAATCTCATATTTACTCATAATGTTTGCATTTTATTCTTATTTATATTTAAAAAACTATGTTGAATTTTCCAGTTAAAATTTTCATTAATGATCAAAATATCCATATGGATATAAATGTTCAAGAATAACTTCAAGGACGTAAATGGTAAAAAAAATACATTGTTAGTTTTTATATATTTATATGCGTGTGTTATTTTTATCGGTAAATACATTGTTAGTTTTGTATATTTTAGAAAAATTGTATTATTATGTTTAGAACTATTTATTAGTGTTTTAATTTTATTATTATGTTATTGTTCTCGTTTTTTAAACATGTTTTAAAGAAATATACTTATTTTTATTATTATGTTATTGTTCTTTTTTTTAAAACATGTTTTTAATATACGAATAAATACCTATTTTATTATTATGTTATTGTTCTCGTTTTTTAAAACATTTTTTGAACGTTCATTTTTTAAAATTCCTTTATTTTTATAAACATGCTTTATGTTTATAAGCATGTTTTATGTATACAAATAAGTATACATTTCTAAAAACGTTCATTTTTACAAATGTCTTTTTTTATAATCGTTCGTTTTTTTAACATAATCGTCATAGTAAACTTTGAGGCTAAAATATTATGACATATTCTCATAAATTTGTTTGAACTCTTTAAAAAACAAACGTTTTAAAAATCAAAATGGTCTGAAATGAGTAATATTTAGAAGAAGTTTCAAAGATAGATAATTTAAAAAGACATTTATAAAGATAGTAGTTTAAAAGATATACATTTAATTTTATATTAAATTTTTTTTGTAAAATATTAAACTAGAAAACAACTTAATACTAACAATAAAATAATAATAAACAACTTATAAAAAAACATTTTATTATAAAA
This sequence comes from Tagetes erecta, assembly GCA_030867185.1. Classification (NCBI taxonomy): domain Eukaryota; kingdom Viridiplantae; phylum Streptophyta; class Magnoliopsida; order Asterales; family Asteraceae; genus Tagetes; species Tagetes erecta. The sequence continues at coordinate 14,759,892 of CM061494.1, forward strand.
TATACAAAACTAACGGTGTTTTTACCACATAAATAATACACACAGATTTATATATAGATTTAAAAATTCATTTTTTCTTTTACATTTTTTGCCCTAATTTTTTTTTGTTTTACCTTTTAAGCCCAAAAACCTTGATTTATTTGTTAGATTACACTAAATACATTTATGTCTAGGTTCACTCTAAAACTCCGATCTAAAAGGAAATGCATTTACCAAATGTGTTCCTTAATATATTTTATATATTTTCTTCTCAATCGTATTTAGAAGAACACCTATGCATGATGCATGTATGAAATGATTAACCCCGTATATGTTTCCACACCCCTTTTATTTATTCTCACACTCTCACAACTACTAGGCGTCGCGCTATGGTCAAAGAGCCGCACTTGGGTAAAAAAAAAATTTTAAACCTTGATTTTTATGTAAAAAAAAGACGAGTCTGGTTGTTTTTTTAAATTTGTTTATAAATATGTGTTTTTAGGTTGTAATTTAAATTTAAAAAAAGTTAACTATTCAATATAAAAATGTTAACTAGCTGTGAAACAAACATTCGAAACAAACTTGTGTTTACGCTTTTTATATTGAATAGTAAACGTTTTTTATAATTAAAATTTACAACTTTTCAAAAAAATAACAAAAAAACGTGTATTATTATAAAAATGTCTAAAAAAAGCAATCCATTCCGAAGGTTAATATAAAGCAACCCAAACAACACATTTAAAAAAAAATAAAAGTTTCTTACAACAAAAGAAAAAAATTACCCATGCCTGACTCTTTGGCCAAAGCGGCCTAAGTGTGTGTGAAATATAAGGGTGTGAGAATGGATAGGTCCATGACTATTAATGTATCAATTGAAAATCATTATAGGCTTGATTAACGAATAATAGTATTTAGTCCTAATAATTGGATTTGAAAGAAAAAAACAATTATAAATTATTAAAAGTAGTTAACCACAAAAATAAATATTAATTCAAACAATAACATGCTATTGTTTTCTGGTAAATATGTCAGGTTTGATCACATTTTAAGTATTAGATGTTTTAGCCCTTATCGTTATGAAGGAAAAAACAGACTATTTAACTTCTAATTAATTTTCTCTAACATCTTAAAGGTTACATATCCACTGTAAATTACGAGTTATATCTTATCTTGTGATTAGGTTATATGTTCACCGTAAATTACGACTTATCTTGTTACTAAGGTTAGATGTTTAATAGAAAAATAATAATAACTAGGATAATTAAGAAAAAGACAACCATTTAATTTTGATTAAAATAATTACAATGGTCTAAACTTAGATCATCATGGAAGATTAAGAAACCAAATTCTTTTCCCCCCAAAACACTACAAACCAAATATTCCATAACCCCGGCATTTCATTTCCTCCGGAGATCAATAACCACCACACTAACATTATCCGAACTTCGTCGTGCCAATGCCAACTTCGTAAGCAACATCGATGCGTCCGAGCACGCTTTATCCCAATTCTCCGCCCCCACCTCTTCGTTCTCCACCGTACTCTTCATGCTCGCTGTCGGTCCCTTCCCTTTCAAACACATCCTCGCTACACCACACGCAGTGTCGTTAGACACCACGTCCCACAGCCCGTCACTTGCAATTATCAAACATTCGTCCTCCGCTGTCCGATCCGTAACCGTCACCTCCGGCTCAGATGTTACGTATGGTTTCAAATAATTGTCACCTGAAAAAAACAAACATGAATTTAATTTAATTTTACATGTTTGTTTTTGACCCTATTAAAGTTACTTAAATTTCATGCTAACGTAACTTACCAAATTCTGCACTAGGCAGTTTTGGTGTACACTAATTATGTTTGATTAGTGTAGGTTTGGTGATTATTTTTCTGATTTTTGTTTAACAACATTTTTATTACACATTTCTTTCTTACAAATAGAATTTACAAAAAGTAACAGGTGAACCCTGGCTGAACCCTGATCATGAAGTTTTCTGATTAACGAAATATTTTACGTATTTTACGCTTTAAAAAGTTAAAGCTCACCGATGGCTCTTGACATAGCAAGCACACCGAGAACTCTAGCACCTTCCCAGTATATAACTCTTCCACCCGCAGCTTGAATCCGGTTCAACTCATCTGGCCGGTCCGGCTACAAAATAAAAAAAACCGGTTATAATTATACCGAAAACTAATCAATCAAAAGCAAAACGTTAGTTAGGTAACTAGCTTGATGATACTAACTACTATTCGTTAAAAAAACTAACCTTGTGATACTAACATGTACCAATAAAAACCGAAACGATAATCTTAACTATTAGATAATAAACTACTAGCTGCTAACATGCCGTTAAAAAAAACTAACTTTGTGATCGCTTGAGAGCGGGACCGCTTTCCCGCTCCGACAAAGTACGGCTCTTGAATCGCCGCAGTTAGCAACAATAATTTTATCAGGAGTTGTGATTGCAACAACCGCGGTGGATCCAACGGCGTCAGAATCAGGAGTTTGAAGCTCGCATCGGCAGTTACCGACAACAGTGCCTTTGTTCCAGTCGATCACTTCTTTGTCCATCCTGTTGAAGCTTCGTTCCATCGTTTTCGTCCATTCGTTTGGTTCGAGTTTTTTATTTAGTTCTTCCTTCACCAGCAAGTGTAAACGATCCTTGCACCTTGTGGCCACCTGAATTAATAAAACCGAAAGGAAAAGTTTGTTACAATTCTGTTACAATCTGTTACGTGTTATTTGTTGTTTGTTTGTTTGTTAGACATATCACATACATGTGAACAACCATGGCCATCGTAAACGCCAAAATAGTGCAAACCAGACGTACGATCATCGTCTCCGGTTAAAAACGAAGGATGAATCGCAACAGCATCTTCCATATCTCTCCTTCGTCCACAAACCGACGCAACACCGAATTTCGGAACAATTTCAGAACCAACCGAACCACTAGATCCAAAAGGTCTAAAAACAGTAGCAACAATTGGCAAGCTTTTAACATCCTCCACCTCTTGTTTCGGTTCCAACTCCGTACTACTGTTACAGTTTTGTAACTGTACGGAGTTGCAGTCGCCGCGGGAGAACGACGCTGGAGCAACGGAGAATCTCGCTTGTTTAATCCCGTTCTCCGTCTCCAGCGTCGTCGTATTCACTCCCGCGGTGGTGAAATTCACACGGCGGAGCTTATCCATCCGCTTCCGCCTCGTCGCTTGTGAGCTCGTTTCACAAGCCGGCGAGGCCTCGTTTTCGCTCACAACACCGCAACAAATCTCCGCCATTACCCGAACCTCCGATCATAAAAAAAGAAGTGAAATAGAAATAGAGATGACTAAGTGAGTGACAGCATGATGAAGAAAGAAATAGAATATGGGAGATGGAAATGAAGGCATAAAAAAGAGAGAAGAGTTTAAAGGGGGACACTAAGGGACCTTAAGGGAAGCTTTTTGGTGTCGCCACGGGGTGATTGCCCGAACTGACCGAAAGATAATATTACGGGCAATTGATGGATCGAGTGACGTGTGGGAGTATGTTAAGAGAGTGGTTCCCTGCCTAAAAACCTAGCAGGATGATCTGGGCCGTTGAAGGATGATCTGATCAAACGCGTGTGCTGTGAACTTTTCCGTGCGAGGGACGTGGGCCAATGGGAATGAAACACGGCTGGTGAGAGTTTATTTCACGGTCTGACACGCATGTGGTGATTGTTGTGGTTTTCATTTTTATTTATTATATTATATTTTGGAAAGGGTAGCGAAGTCAGCTTCCAAAGGGGGTACGTGGCAAAGATCGTCAAGTACGAGATTGTGTAGTAGTGTTATAAATGTTTCATTATATATACCAATAATTAACCATCACATGATGGCCTAGTGGTAAAAAGGAGTTGGTGTAAGAGCTTGGTGTCCAAAGTGACCCAAGTTCTAGTCTCACTTGAGACATTAAGGGGGAAACACTAGGTTATTTTGTGATGGCCAGTCACCAGCAATGAATGGAGAGACCACAACCAGGGTTTGAGTGTTATGCGAACGGCGGGTTAATTCTTGCTCCCTTGGTTGTGGGTGACCTATGAGCTGATTGCTTCCTGTGTCTTGCTCTTGTGACGTGGGTGTCACAGGCCGGTTAGCGAGTCCGGTATACTCGTTTTATATACCAATAATTTGTTTTATTCCTAAATATCTTTCCTTAATACAAAGTAACTTATATATTAATTATAATCATTATATATTATGTTTTGTGAGTCTTTTGATGCCTATCAAAAGTATCGGTTTAGTTTGGTGAGGTAATGGTATGTGGTGTATGATTATTGGTTTTGTTTGATGAGGTAATTGTATGTGATGTATGACTATTAGTTTGGTTTGATAAGATGACGATTAGCTTTGGTTTTGTTTTTATTTTAAAATCTTTGTTTCAGTTTATTTTTTTGGTTTTGTTTGAGGTTGAATGTCACTGTTTTTAGCATGTGTATTGTTTTAATGGTTATGATGACGGAAAATTTGCAATCTAAACCACTAATAAACGCTATACAAATGAATATTTTATGAACAACTTCGAGAATAATGTTATTTATGTTATGAATTTTAATCATCATAGTTTTGCATTTTAGCCACCAAAGTAGAATCATTCATTTGAAAAAACATGCAATATAATCATTTGACTATTGGCATCTTGCTGCTTCCAGCGTCTTTTTCGGCCGCCTTCTTCGACTTTTTTGTTTTCAATCGATGATGGAAAATGGCGGTGGATGGCATATAAACTTTTACGTTTTGCCACTTAACTTTTAAAGTTGAAACTTTTGCTCATGCTTTTTAAAAATTTTATTCGCTATGACATTGACCCCTTTGAACTTTTAATGCGTGTTGGTGTTAATTCAAGTCCGTCTACATTTTATGTCACGTGAGTCACTTGATGTTATAAAATATTGTTTTTATTAACGATTTTTTCTAATCCTAAATTTGCTACTTTGCACACTTTTACAACCCAAGGCCCCAACGTTGCTAACATGGTTTTATGCCCTAACTCCGCAACGGCGGGGAGGGGGGGCTTAAAAGTTGAAACTAGCATATAATAAAAACCATGGGGCTTAGGAATAGTACTCTTTTTTGTCTTTAACGGTGTCTATTTTTTTTATATAAACCACAAAACTTTGGTTCTCTTTAAATTTGCCACAAAGGTCTGGTTGAACTTAGGATAATGACAACGTCACTACACTTAGAGCAAGGAAAAAGCGACCAAACTTCCATTGTGGCCTTTGGTATTGGTAGTATAGGACTCGGTGTCGATATGAACTTTTAGGGTTTCCGATAATTCGAGATGAATGAAGTTTGACGATTTAGGTTTTGGCGACCAAATTTTGTTTAGTGGTCATATTTGGTCCTCAAGGTTATTTTTCTTGTGTCTTTTTGTGAAAGGTTTTTTCCCTTTCCTTCAAACTTTCAAAGTTGTCGCTTTTGCCTGATCTACTTTCTAAAAAATTACGTGTTATCAATTTGACACACCCCCCCCCCGACTTTCTGATACGTATTGGTATAAATTCAAGTTCGTATTCATTTTATGTCACACTTTGTTTTATAAGTTTGTGTTTTGTTTTATGCTTTTTCCTGATTTTGGTCGTTTTAGGCTTGCTACTTAGCACAATTTTACTCCCCAAACAATGCTAGCACGGTTTAATGTCCTCCCCGGAACTTGGTGGCTTAAAACTAGTTTATATATATGTGTTAAATTTAAACTAAGTTTTTAGTTTTTTTAATTAAACCTTAACAAACCTTCATTCATTAATACACACCCATTGACCCACAAGTTGACAAAGCCTTTCTCACCTTCATAATTTCACTCATCAAATATACAACCTCTCGATACTTGAATATTAGATTACATACTTCACACTTTCACAAATTGGCTCCATATGATTGTTTGATTGCATATTTGGTTAATATTAATGTGTCTTATGCTTAAATATGAATCTTAATTGAAATTCTAAGGATTAGGAAGATATCATGCATCATCAAGTAAATATAATCTTTAGTTATAAACCTAATAATCTAAAACGGGATTCATGTTTAGTTTGTAAGCATGGGATTTTTGGGCCCGGACCGGTCCATAACCGTTAAACAAGAACTGCACAATTCGTCAACCCGCACCCTTAACCCCTATTCGGTTTTGCAGGTCATGCCGATTATTTTTCAAAATTTTGAAAGTCCTGGACTATTGTATGCTCACCCCTATATGAGAGTAGTTGATCTTCTAGGTTAGTCATATAGAGATGATGGATAGAGTTTGCAGTCTTATAGGTCACAAGTTCAAATCCTGATTCTGGGTTTTTTCTTTTATTTTAGTAGGTTTTCTCATGGACTTAATGGTTGAGGCAGCTCATCTTCTATAAGCTAGTTCTGTCTCATTTAGGACCGGCTGAATTCCCGGGTGACCTAATTTGAGTTTTTGGTGTTTGTTTTATATATGTTGCACATACGTACGTAACGACATACACTAATTAGTATGGTGGGAAACGTTGATATTCACCTACACTTTACACCCATGATATCATTAGGAAGATGTCATTGTGTTTCTTCAAAGCCATCGCTTCTACGTTTAAATACCAATAAAACTCGTGTTTAGTTCAAGTCGACGGGGTATGTCTATTGTGCAAGGTTTTTTTAATGAAGGTTAGCTTTTATTGTAAATAATATTTTTTTAAGTGTTAATTAGGAAATCTTAACAACATAAACTTGTAAAATAAAGCCTAACAAATATATAGATTGTAATATTTTTGTGAGATTAATTAGGGATTAAGTATGCATTGTTATAAGGGAAAAAAATCATAATTAATCCCAAAGCATAAGTGCATAACTCAAATCAGAAGTTATTGAGTAATCAACCATATAAAGTTTTGAATTGTCACTTTAATTTTAGTTGCGTACAATTCATTTGCATATTTTTTTAAATAGTTTTGTTTATGTATTTGTATTCAGATTTTGCAAAAAAAGTTGTAAGAGCTTTAGGTAGCTTGATCTTGGTGGTTTACAAAGGTTGTTTATTGTTAATTTGTTTTCGACTTCCATTTGTTAATTGTGTGTTAACATGATGTATTTTTCTGTTACTAATTTTGTTAGTATTTGAATTTTAATTTTGACTTGATGTTGGATCTTCTGTTTGGTTTTCTGCTCTTTTTTGTCTGGGAGACACAAAATTGATAGACTAATAATGTTTTAAATACTAGCTAGACCGGACATTAATTAAATTGTTATTATAATTTTACTGTACTGGTCGGACCGGTTAGACCGAGGTCGGACGAAATATATATTTATCAAAGTAATTAATATCATAAGAATTCTAATTTAAATACAACATAAGTTCAATAATATTAAATTATACCACAAAAGTAATAATTCAAACAAGTTCTAACGCCAAAAATCACCAATTTAAACAAGTTTTAACGCCAAAATAAAACGAGCTCATCATTTTCATCACTAAAAACATCAACATATTGATTTTAATTACAAAAAAAAAACACAAAAATAAACAGATTAAACATAAAATTCAAGAAAATCAAATACAAAAATATATATTTTAATACTAATCCAGTTCAACTTCGGTCCGATTCCAGTCCAACCGGACCGGTTCGAGCTGTCAATCCGGCTTATAAACACGTATCAAGTCTTGTCTAAATGAAACGAGATTCTTAAAAAAAAATGGTCCAACATCGATCGAACCGATCGGACCAGCCAATTTAATAATATTGATTTTTACTATTCGAAAAGATAACTTGGTTAATTGAGTTAGTCATCCTCACAATTAAACAATGGTAATCGTATGGGGGCTAAAATGAAGTAAATTTCATTTTGAATCTTTATAATATGTTATATTTTGGTTTTTATTTTTTGTTTAAGTTTTTACACTGAAATGTCTTTGGTTAAATTAAATAGTTGTTTTTGTGTCTTTAACTTAATAATCGTTAAGCTTTTTAGATAATTCCTCTACACATAAGAAAACATAAGAACGTTTCAGTCATTTACCCTTAGGGTGGTGGGAGTGGGTTAATCCTTACTCCCACTACCCTCACAACCCACCAATAATAATCCTCCAGCTCACAACTACCCTCACACTACCCTCACTATTAATTTTTGGTGGGTGTCAATACCCTCATACCCTCACTTTTTTTTTAAATTTTTTATTTTAATAACTTTAAACTAACAATTAAAAATATATAATAAAAACCATTCATTAAATAAAAAAACTAACAAATTACAATAATTTTTAAAAATTAAAAAAAAGACAAACATTTAAAGAAAAAAGACAAACACTAAAAAAAATAAATCTAAAAATTGCAAGTCCAACCATGTTTGGCGGCGATTTCTCGTTTACGGGCCAACACTAGCTCCAACATATCACCCGATAGGTGCTCGTGTGATTTTGTAAATTTTTTGAGATCGTTATCATACTCTTCCTCCAAGCATATTCGTTCTTACGTATCCATCAATTTTACGCTCCGCTCGTGTTTTTTTGTTGCGGAGGTAACAAAATTTTTTAACCAATCCAATTTGTTTGACGTGTAGCTCGTAAACTTGTCGAGCCACCCACCGTGACTAGAACTCTCGCCACCCTTCTTTGATTTCCCCTTATGACGATGAGGTGGCGGTGGTGTGGCGTCTTCGTTGAGGTCGGGAAAATGAGCGGTGTGAGCATCGTCATTTGTGGATGCGTTCTCGGAGTCCGTTGATTTTCTTTTCCTGGAGGAGGAGCTTGAAATTTGATCGAGCATCGGTTGTTCGAGCCATTTCGGTTGCGTTTTAACAATATCCCAAGCCTTAATGTGACTGAAATGCGTCTTGTATCTTGCTTGGTAATCACTCAACGCCTTCAACAGAACATCTTTATCCGATCCTCCGCTACCAATCACACACGCCTAAATAAAGTTAATAAATACTATATTTTAGTATGTAAATAAAGCTAATAAAAACAATATTTTAGTATGCAAATATATTTAAAACATACCGCGTTGATATAAGTAGCGTTGAAGGCACCCAATTTTGTATTCAAACTGGTCCACTTAGAATTGAGTTGATGATGTGTCCGGGTGCTACCACCTTCGAGGGCCACATATTGTTTTAAGATCCGTTTCCAAAAACCATCTCTCGGTTGTTGATTTCCAACTTTTTTATCGACGGAAATTTGCACCCAAGCTTTCGCCAAATTCTCCTCTTGATTAGGAGTCCAAATTTGCCGTTCGGCTCGACCAACAAATTTTTGAACTTTTTTAGCCCTCTCGCCCGCCAAATTCTCTTCTTGATCATCATCATCATCATCATCATCATCATCGTCATCATCATCATCATCATCATTAACGTGAATGTTTTGAAATTGTTGTGTCTCGGGCACAACATCTTGGCTTTCCTCGGCTTCATAATCGTTATAATCGTTATAATCGATATAATTTGCTCGGCTTCCTTGGCTATATTGATCCCTTGGTTGTGGCGTATTGAATAGGGGTGTTCACGGTTTGGTTTTGACGGTTTTTTTATCAAACCGTAAGCCAAACCGTTAGTACGGTTTTTGCATATCGAAAACCGAAGCCGAACCATTGAAAATACAAACCAAACCAAACCAAGCCGTTACTAACGGTTTGGCTCCGGTTTGGTTTCACGGTTTGGGCCTATATTGAGCTTGTATATTATACATGTTCATCTTTGTGCTAATATAAGATGTCAAAAAAATCAACACCTAATTAACATGATGTTAAAAAACATACACACCAAATAAACACATAATAAGTACAAAATTATTCTAATACAAGCTTAGAATAAACTGCCAAAATACACAAAGAAGCTTAAAGTAATTAGTTGTTCAAAACAAACCAGGTCAAAACAAACAACCTAATCACCTTTATCGACTACTGTCCAAAAGTTCTAAGCTCCATATGTGCAATCCAAAAACATCATGAACCAGGCATGGTTCGGTCTAATATATAATATGAAATGATGTAAATAATTATATATCTAATATAAAAAATGTATAATTTTAAAATACTTAAATCCTACGGTCCGGTCCGGTTTTATCCGACCGGTTTTTGGTAAAAACCATAAGCCAAACCGTTCATTACGGTTTAAATTTTTTGAAGCCGACCGACCGAAAGTTAAAAATAAAACCAACCATGAAGCCAAACCGATGACCGGTTTGGACGGTTTCACGGTTTTAAACCGAACCATGAACACCCCTAGTATTGAACCGAGCCCCAAACGGGTCGAACGACCAGTCGTCTTGGAGTGAGTAATTAAATTGATGACCCGGTGCTGATTGCATCATCGGGAATTGGGGTTGTTGTTGATGCATTTGTGGGAAATAAGGAGGAGGGTCACTTGATCCCGAACCCCGACTCAAACCGGTGCCCCGTCCTCGACCGGATCTTTTTTGTGAACCGCCTCTTGATGTTGATCTTCTTGGAGCATCCATGGGAAAATAATATTGGGGTTTGTTTGAGTATTTGAGATTAATAGAAGAGAGTGTATTTTTTGTGATTTATAAAATGAAATGGGGTGTAATATTTATAGTGTAAATTTTTTTTTTTAATATAGCCGTTGGGGATTTAATATGTGGGGCCCAACCCACCAACGTTCGAATTTGCAGAAGATTTCAACGGGTACCGGTGCCCGTGACCCCCTACCCGCAGGGCTACTCGTGGGGGCGGCGGCGGTGTTACCGCACGGGTACGGGCTACCCGCACAGGTACCCGCACCCCACACCCACCACCCTTAAGGACAAAAATTGTCTATAATAATAATAATCTATCTAATAATTCAAGGTTTTAGGGGGTCATTTTAAGGGGGAAATATTTGTTCTATAATAGGAAGTTTGGGAGGTAAAAATTATATGGAATTTTTTCTCATGCATAAGTTGATGGAGGCAAATCACTAAATGTTAAATATTTATGAATACTTCAAATAATGCTATAATTTCTTTATAAATATTATTATTTAACCTGTGTGTAACACACGGGTATTAAACCTAGTTATTATTATATATTAAAGGGAAAATGGAATTTAATATTCTAAACTTTCATTAATTGGAAAGTAACATACCAAACTTGTATTTTGTAAAATAACATAACAAACTTGTTCATTATTTTCCACTAGCAACCATACCACTAACGGGCGTCAAGTCCGTTAAAAACTGATGACGTGGACGATGACGTGTCATCTGACGTGGATAAAAATTGATTTTTTTAATTCCTTTTTCCCCCTTTTTCTTTCCAACAGCGGTTTATATCACCTAATAAACAAAACCTAATTCAATTTCTTCTTCATCTACGCCTCATCTACGCCCCCAATTGTTACCATAATCGATTGATCATTGAAGCTATCGAGTTCAAGCAAACAACTGGAACAGTATATATGTTCCAATTGGAACATATATACTGGTTTAGGTTTAGCAGTTGTTGTCGTGTCTGTTTGGTAACAATGATCAATCGATTATGGTAACAATTGGGGGCGTAGATGAGGCGTAGATGAAGAAGAAATTGAATTAGGTTTTGTTTATTAGGTGATATAAACCGCTGTTGGAAAGAAAAAGGGGAAAAAAGGAATTAAAAAAATCAATTTTTATCCACGTCAGATGATACGTCATCGTCCACGTCATCAGTTTTTAACGGACTTGACGCCCGTTAGTGGTATGGTTGCTAGTGGAAAATAATGAACAAGTTTGGTATGTTATTTTACAAAATACAAGTTTGGTATGTTACTTTCCAATTAATGAAAGTTTAGAATATTAAATTCCATTTTCCCTATATTAAACAATAATATATCACTTAACTAAAAAACTTAACGATTTAAATTAAATGCTAAAAAATAACCCTTCAATTTAACCAAAGGTCTTTTAGTGTAAAAGTTTTTAAAATATGCAAAAACTAAAGGGTTATTGGATTTTAATACTTCAAATTATAAGATATTGGTTGTTGTCACTCTCAACTAACACATTCACTGTCACCACTCTCAACTTAACATTTCACTTGCAGTGTCATTTTGCTTTTATCCATGTTGCGTTATTATCCTACATGGCATGCTTACGGTGGTCCGCCGTTAAGTGCACTTAGTAGAAAGCCATTTCAAACAAACTTTTACATCAATCGACTCGTATTATCCTTCCGATCAAAATACCTAAAAAATCGGTCTTGAATTATAAAAAAACTTAACGACGTTAAAAAAATTTAATAAAACTATTGATAGACAAAGTGATAAAAATTAAGACTGTTAATAACCGATTCAATAAGTAAAACCTGTAAAAGCCAAAAGATATCAGTAAAAACACATATACAGGACCTTGTAATAAAGAAAAGAAGAGAAAAATAAGATAGTTGAGGTGTGATATTGAAATGTGGGACCAGTGGGGTTTGACGGTCCTGTGAAAGTAAGTACACTACACTATATGTACACATCTCGAACCAAGAGGTGGATGGGTAACCTTTTCGACACGTGTTTCAATCCAAATTACACCTCTTTTTTACTCTTTATTTTATTTATTTTCTCCTCTCTAATTTTTTTTAAATAGACGCCTTTTTCATTTACAAGCTCGTGTGATATATGAAATTTGGTATACATAAACATAAAAAATTTTAATTTCATAAAGGTATTTATGAAATCTTTATAAAAACAACTCGTTATCAAAGAGGATAGTGAACATCTGTATAATATTGTTTTTATGAGAATTTAAAATTTAGTTGGACACAATAGTACAAAATAAACATAATGATAGTTAAAAAAATAAAATCACTTTGTAATTCGAATTTACAAAAAAATGTTCGTAAGACCTTGTTCTCACGGTTGCCCTGCTTAAAATAAAAATAATAATAAAAAAACAGTTAATGGTTTTATTGTGTTTTTTACCTTCATTGTTTAAAAAACTATAAAAACACAACAAAAGTAAAAAATAAATAAAACATTAAGTATTTTAAAATCAGGTCAGGTCATATACTAAATCTTTTATCCAGTTTCAAATCAACCACGTCTAAAAAAATTAAGAAAATTTAAATTATAAAACCTTTTAAATATAAACCTTTAATTTTACACATCTTTTTTTAGTCTCATCCCTTCAAATTATCTCATATTTGATAAATGTTTTCATAACTGGATTGGACATTGAACCGGTTGCCTTACCGGTTCGACCGGTTGAACCGGATTTAAGAAACAGATGATTTCAGAAATATTTTAAATATAAGGGTTATTGGTTCGACCAGTTGAACTGGATTTAAGAACCGAACTATTCATATGCTCTTTTTTTATGAAACAAATGTTTTGAATGCTGAATCTGAATGATTAAGCATTGAACTGAACCATTAAAAGGTGAAACAAACACCCTCTTACTTCCAAAGGCAAAAGTATATATACACTAATTTTCTGAACTGACGATAATTACACAATGACCTGATAAGGATTACACAAATAAACAAGTAATAGATTTGAGATGTTATGTTATGACATATATAACTATGTCAACAATGACAACTAATTATAAGATTTGAGATATGTTTTTATTATGTATGTTTTAGTTTGTATTCGAAAAAAAAGTTATAATATAGCACAATGAAATGAAGAAATTACACAATAACCTAACTAAATAACACAATGACCGGACGAAATAACACAGTAAGCTGAAACATAAATAAAATAGTTCGTTTTTATACATCAACACTATATCGTTTTGAAGACAAAATACTCATTTTTGGTGTAACTTTTATTAAAAAATAATATTGTATGTAAAAGTTAAAAACTTTTAAAGAAGATTATGAAACTTGAAAAGAGGGCAAAAAATCAAATACTCTTGATATACTATTTAAAGTTTAACTATTTACCATTATGTCACATGTGTTAATAGCGTTTTCATCTTCATTTATTATTATATCTAACGGTCCAGATGTCTTCTTAAGTTTTATAGGAAATTTGGCATTTGTAGTATAATTCTACTCTCACATGTGAAGGCTTCGTAAGTGTAGAGATCTAAAATCACGATAATTTAGTGACTTTAGGAAAAAAACTAGAATGTTATAATCGATGCTAATGACATCAGCGCACGTCTTTTTTTGGATTTTAAAACCATGTGTAGTGGAGCTTTTTTGCCTTTCAAAACGCCCCAAAAGAGCCCACTCGGGGCGTTTTTTTATGAACGAAAAAAGGTCCATGAGGTCTCCTACACAACACCTTCAAATTGTAAAAAGCTAGAAATATGGTCGTTGCAAACTCGAAAATTGTGCTATTATTAATAATTACATAATCATTAGGATGGCTTTAGGGGCTCTTTCCACGCCTTCATTTTTGGCCAAAAAGCCCAAAGATAAGATGATCGCACACAAAGCCTCTCAAGTGACTATTTCCACTACACATGGTCTGGCATGCAAAGTACTCGTTCTTACAAAACCGGCATCATATAATGCAATATAAACACGCTATTTTTAACAGGAAATCTATCTTATTGCTACTCTTATATGATTTCTTATAATCATATTTAGTATGCGACACCGACACATTATAAAATAGGTAAACTAGATTACTAGCATGTACATTTACCTTTTCTTTTCCTAAAATGTAATGTCATAGAAATAAGTTATTTGCGAGTCTTTTTGGTATAACGACATAAAGATGAGAGTTAGAATTTGTGATTGTAAAGATGCCAGGTTCAAAAACCTGATCCTAGGGTCTTTTCTCAAGTAACTAAGTTTCCTCTTTGACTTGGCAAGAGTCGATTCGGACCATGTCTTGAATAAGATGGACACATGGTTACTACAAACGCATGTGATGGTGAAGCCGACCTAAAAAAAAGGGAAAAGTGGTATTAGTCTCATAGAAGTGAGTTGTTTTTCCATGTACAAAAGAGACTTTTTTTTGTAAAGGCAATTTTATTAAAAAAAAAAAACGAAACTCAAAGTCACTAGCAAGACGCTAGAACCGAAACAAACCAAACACAAACAACAAAACCCAAAACTACGTCAACGAGCTATCAAACCACCTATGTCATATAACATCCAATTTATTTGCCCCATACTTAAGCCACAATTAAGTATAAACTCTAATCTTTTCCATAACCCCGTGCACATTTAAAGACTTGAGTCATAGACGATATCATTTCTAGCAAGCCATATAAACCACACTGAAGCCATCACTAAGACCATCATTTCTTCCTTCACCTTTTGCAAGCCGTTCATATCATTATAACAATCAATTCTATCTCTAATCATGTCCCCATGGCACCAACCCAACCATACCACTCAAAAACTCTAACCCATACCTTTGCAGCGAAGAAGAACATGATCCATAGTCTCTAGGTGGTTAAAACACATCAAGCATTCTTTGGATCCCACTTGAAAACCACGTCGCGCCAGAGCTGTTTTAAACAGGATTCTATTGAGTCTCGCCTTCCAGAAAAGGTAGTGTCTATACACACCCTCCACATACTTGTTACCAAGAAAAGAAAAACAAATTTTAAAACTTGTCAAAATTTCTCTCTAAACTTTTATTGTCCTTATTCGTTAAAAATAAAATGTTCCTAAATAAAATTAATAACATGCATACATAAAAAATGTTTGATGTGAGTATTCAGCGGTTTGATTTATTCGGTTGTGAAATTATTTTTTTACCTGATCTAACCAAAATGTTGAAATTGTATTTTACAAAACCTTATTAAAAAAATGTAACAAGTAAAAAAGTTCCAAAAAAAAAACCAAATAACAATACGTACCCTATGAAAAACATGTCACTTTTATAAGAATTATTAATACGATACATGTTTATGCATTATGCAATAATGAATGATACATTCTATATATTTTTTTTGAACGGCATATTATATTAAAAAAACTCCACTAGCAAAACGCTAGGGCCAAATACAAACGCCTAACAAATTACAAAGAAAATGTTTAAAAAAAGAAGTTACACCAAAAATGCCAAGCTAGGTCAATGATTTTCGCCTTGTGATACATGTATCGTATTAATAATTCTTATATTGATATTGAAAAGAGAAGATACATTCTATATATTGATATTGATATATATTCTAAATAAGAATGTTGCTTATGACCTTCTTATTTTACACATCTCCCCCTCAACTTTCTATCTTATACAGCACCCCCTTTAATTTTTAATATTTACTATTTTGGTTTCCTAGCTTAACTTTGACATATTTACAAGTTTAACCTCCGATTTTGACTTATAAACATTTTAGGCTACGAAGACTTTACCGATTTACTACTTCAACCCTTCTTCTTTGACAAGTTTACAACTTTGACCCATCAAATTTGACTTAGTTATTATCTTGGACTCTAATACTTTGACCTAACATACTACTTTGGCTCTCTGACTTTAACGTGTAATTTTAGACATATATCGTCTTTTATATGTGACGCATTACGAATTTACACCGAGGTGACAAACGTTAGACTCGGCCGTCACAACACACGACCTAACAGTTATACCTGGTTTTCTTTATTTCATCATGGTTAATAAAAGTAATAAATTATATATTATTATTATCTTTGATTATTGCTATTTAAAATATATTTTATTGGACAAACTAATCAACGTGTAAGCCAAAATTGATATGAGTTAGCAAAGTTAGGTGCACAACCTCATCATATATATACTCTTTAATATAAACAACATCGTATTACTTAATTCTTTGGGTTTTCATATATAACTATTTAAAAGCTTTATTACTACTTTTTACTTCCCAGAAGCAGCTAATGTGGTCTCGAGGGTAAATAAAAAATAATCGCGTTACATCAAAAAGACATTAATATTTAAAACCATAATAAAAAAGATGTTGTCTCACACGGTACATGTTTATGTCGCAGACATTTTAAAGATGAAATTTATGTTAAAATCGAATAATATCTAAATTATTCTCAAAAGTAGAATAAAATGATCAACAAGATTTTAACTTTCAGGATCAAATCAAACTTTTTCAGTTGTATTATTAAGAAGATCGGCTCGATTGATGACCAAAAATATTCTTAAGGCTTCTTTTTGTTTGTCATGAGACAAGAAAATCCAATTTGGATAGTCATTGCCACGTGTCCAAAAAACAGTGGGACATGTGTAAACCTAGCACTTGGGTCTTACCCCAAAATTATGGACCCCTGTTGAATGATTAAATTCAGATATGATTTATAATAATATTTTAATTATTAAAACAGAAAGTTGATGAGTCTATTTTGTTTTGTCATCCTAATCTTCAAATCTCAAACAAAGATCTTTTTACCTAAAAAAGAATATAATATTTTGCTTCAAAAACAAAAAATAATTATTTATATGAAGATTTTTACATTTTATTTGGTAGTATTTTATATTTTATTGATAGTAACAAGTTATTTCACACTTTGTGGAGATATATGTGTCAAGAAATTAAACAACTCGTGTCTCATTTTATGAAAGTGATTTTTTTTGGGTCAAATGTATCCAACGTATCAAAATGATGACAATATCCACCTGATTAGTATTTAAATGTTTCCTAAAATTTAATTATTGTTTTATCAAGGATATGTAGACATTTATATTTATCTATGATTATGTATATTATTAAAAGGAAACTTACATATGTTACTAGGTTAGTATATCGTATAACATATAAGTTTGGGTAAAATACCTAAAATTTAATTTTTTTTTATAAAAAAACTTATGTAATTTATATATAACATGGAATTTGAATGTGAAAATAATTATAATGACTATGTAATCCATTGGTTAATATGGATGATGGAATATTTCAAAACTTAAATTAAAAATAAACTTAATTAGTTATAAACTAAGTAGATAGATACATACAAAGTTAAATATGATTAGCACTTATATAATTAGTTATAAACTAAATAGATAAATAATTAAAATATTAAATTTAATTATTAGGAAAAATATGCGTGTAATATTAGACCCGAATATGATCCATTAGTCCATTAGTTTTAATAAAAGGAGAATCTGTCACGAAGGATTTTTTTATGTGACATATCTAAATGCTGACAAATATACTAATTACTCGATTATTAAAGTATGTAGAGGTAGATGGTGATGGTAAGGGTTGTAAGCGAGTCGGCTCGCTTGCTACCATTTTATGTTCGTCTTTCTGAAATTTAAATTGAACGTTAATTAAAGTCCGTTTAATTCAAGAGCTCATGCCCAAACTTTTTATACAAAATTTGATTAGATTTGTGAGCCAAAAACCTTATTTTTCAATAAGTTTAAACATTTTATTTAATATATTATATGTATATAGTTACATAACTAAATATTATTATATATAATTAATATTTATATACGTGTATAACTAAAATATATATTATGTTATATGACTCTATGTAATGCCGTAATTGTGTGTAAAAAAATTTAACGTATAACAAATAATATAATCAATTAAATACCCCAATAATAAAAGAGTGTGACCGAGCCAAACTCAAACATTTTAAACAAATAATGAAGTGAGCTCAAACTTGAAAAGCAAAGCCAGAAATAAGCCAAACACGACCTTATACTTACCTAGTTCACATCTCTAATGATGGTATCAAAATTTAAAATGTTCTTATTATACGAGACTATAATGTTTTTGGGTTTCACATAATTAATCCACTCAATTATCGAATCCCAAGTAGAAGCTCTATATGAAGCACCCCACACTGGTATCCCGAGGTGTATAAAAGGAGTACTGCCTTTTTTACATCTAAGGATGTCTAAAACCAAGCATTCCTCGGCATCCGACGTACCAATATCAATCAAAGAGCTCTTTTGGAAATTTACTTTGAGACATGACGAAACATGAAAGCATTTCAGAATCCTCGCCAAATTTATAACGTTCTCTATAGACCACTTTCCCAAGAACAATGCGTCATCCGCGTACAAGCAATGTGTAAGCAACGTCCCACCATTTGGCATTTGAATCCCCTACAAATACCACTTGAACAGACCACCCTCATCGATACACTTAAAGCCTCATAACCATGGTAAAAAGAAAATGTGATAATGGGTCACCTTGTCTTAATCGTCTCGAGTATTCGAATTTTCCCGTCAGGGATCCATTTATCAATACTAATGCTCTGGCTGACGAAACACATCACCTAATTCATCTCCTCCTTATATCTAGAAAACCCGGTTGACTCATAACCTGGTCTAAAAATCCCAATTTACCACATCGTATGCCTTTTCAAAATCAACCTTGAAACATAAGAGCTTCTCTTTTTTCTTTCCCCAACTAACAACCTCATTAACCAACAATGGACCTTCAAGAATGTACCGCCCTACTAAAAACGCAGATTGGTCCTTACCGATCACTGTCGGGATTACTTTCTTCGGATGGTTTGCTAAAGTATTCGAGTAGATCTTGTAAAGGTACCCAATGAGACTAATTGGTCTGTAGTTCTCTACTATACATGGATCATCCATTTTCGAGATCAACCCAATGAGACTAATTGGTCTATAGTTCTCTACACCCTACGCTAATCTCTCCTTCTGAATGGTAGTACCTAAAAGCATTCAATAAATCTAGAGCTAACAAATCCTAAAAACGTTTAACAAGATTAAATTTAAAACCATAAGGACCCAGGGAATTATCACCACCATAACTCCACATCGCGTCTTGTATTTCGTTGAGTGAGAAATCATAAATCAAGTCTGCTACCATTTGTGAAGGGATCTGATGAAAATCCTCCTATTAACAAAAATCAGACGATCACTAGCCACCTAGTTAAAACAATTGCTGAAGTGGTTATAAAATTCCGATTTGATGAGCATCGGATCCGTAATAGGTTCCATTAATCGCTAGCTCGTGAATTCTTAAGCTGTTAATGTTACTTTTAAATGATCTTTGGAAAAAGCTTGAGTTCTCGTCTTCGTCCTTTAGCCATTTGACTTGCGCCTTTTGTTTTAAATCTCTGACAAACGAATATTCAATATCTTTTAATTCTTTTAGCCAACCCATCCTCTCCTTTTCCTCCTCTGCTAGCACCCGCAATTCAGCCTCTCGCTCCAGATCATCAATTTTAGACTCTAAAGTTGATTTTTTCCAATATTCCTATGTTTTCAGCTTTCGCATCCACTCTTTAATTACTTTTCACAGCCTTTAGTTTCAGACAAAACATCCTATCTGAAGAACCCATCACTATAGCCTCCCTATAAGCCTTTGTAACCATTTCAACAAATCCAGGTTTCTCAAGCCAAGAGTTAAGCATTTGAAAAGAACAAGACCATAGTCAAAAGAATTACATTTAAGAACTAGAGGCCTATGATCCGAACATCTCCTTGGCAAGGCTGTAACTGAGGCCTCGGGCCACTTATCTATAGAACTAGAATTCACAAAAAACGATCATTTTTGCTCAATGATGACGCATTCAATGGCATGTAAGTAAACCGACCCCCTTGGAGATTTCTTTCAATAAGCTCAGAGCGGGCAATAAACTCATTAGATCTTCCAGCGTTTGCAGCATTAAAAGACGAGAACATACGATCCGCGGCACATCTTACTTCGTTAAAATCCCAGCTACAATCCATATGTCGTGCCTATTCTAAATTTCAAATACAATGTTATCCCATAACACCGATTTTTCACGTTGATCTTGAGGAGAATAAACATTCATCAACATAATATCACCCTCGAAACATTTCAGCTTGCCAATAAGAATTATAAAGCACATTTCTCTAACACAAGAACTTAACGTGAACATAGTCGCATCCTATATCTGTATCAGCCCTCTTGAGGTCCCTACTGCTGGAACAAAATCGAATGCAAAACTAGAATTTCCCCATAAACCAATTAAATCCTTTCTATCAATGTTTTCAACCATCGACTTTTATAGCATGATCAAACTAATTTTGTTCTCCTTTTTGACTCCTTGAACCTAAGTTCTCCTAGTAATACCTTTTATCCCCCTAATATTTAGAGGCATACAATTTATTTAGCAACAGTTGTATTCACCTTTCTTATGATTAACTTATTGACTACCTCTTCTTTGTCTCCCAAATCATGTCACGGCTCCTCCCCCACTGTCATCAAAAATTGAAACTCCTTCTCCGCAACCGAACACTTGCTATATTCAGAGTTTTCATCTCGTGAGCTGCCCATATTACATTTAGTTCCCAACCCCGATTTCTGCTTCATCATTGATAACCTATCCTTTAGCTTCAAAGAGAACGTTCTAATTCTACAAGATCTAGACATTTTCCCGACCAAAATAGACCCACTCGAGATTCCTAATTTTTTACCACCTCACTATTATTTGAAGACAACCCTGAAGAAACTATGGGCGGCGCTTTCCAATTCTTAAAGAATGTTCTTTACTATTGTAATTAATCCTTGGGCCCCTCTATGATACTTGGACTACTATAGGCTTAGAAATAGATTCATGCCCAACTACCTTTCTAGCTGACCCACCTCTAATAACCTCTTCTATCCCTCCATATCTAAGCCCACTAACACGCCCACCCACAACCTGATCTTTTACGTGACTTGTACGCGCGTTAGATGCCGCCACCTCCTCCACTCTCGCCGTTTCTTGATAATCACCCCCATAATTTTTCATGCATGTTGTAACCATCACTTCATCATTTTCATTATTTCCCATGCATACTAGTTGAGCTTCCCTAACCGACCTACTCATCTATTCATCTGCCTTCGTGGCCGGATCTCCACTACAAACATCATCTCCGGCGTTCTCATCATCCCCTACCAAGGACCCTTCACTGATACTATCTCAAAAATTCACCGATTCAAAGCCCGATCCGTAACCATTCTTGTCACCCTCTTCTGATTCATCCGAATCTCCACCAGACGATGATCGGAAACCCAGGGATAAATCAGGTTTCCAATCGCTCTAGATTTTAGATACCCATATAGGGCATAACACCGATTTCCAGACCAAATTCAAATTTTCATCAATCCTACACCCCACCTTTGAGAGAACACAACATTTAAACCCTGAGAAATCGTTGTCCCATGATGACACTGTTAGGACCATCAACGGTTTACCAAACATTTCAACAATGTCCTCCTGAACTATAGAGTCACATAGTTGTGTTGGGATCCCTCTTATGGTTAACCATATCAACCAATCTTTATTGTGTGGACTGTCGTCCCATCTTCCCAATTTTTCAAACTATAGCTTCCATACATAGATTCAATTACAATCATGGGTATATATAAAATTATGATTAGGGTTAATCCCTTAGGCAACAAGTAATCTCTAATTAGGGTTAATCACAATGGGCCCTAGGCCCAAACCGGACCAAACCCAAAAGCCTTCAACCCAACATATAGTTGTTGTTAATTGTTGTTTTGAACTAGCTTGCCCCTCTTACCTGTTGCCTACATGGCATATGGTCAAGCCTCTGTCAAGCCATTTTCAACTAATGATAACATACAACTTAAGTAGTGATTTCAGAATGTATATATATTAGAATAGTTTTTTATTCACTATAACTATGGTTGTAAACAAACAAAACCGAACCAAATGAGGCTCTATCCATGTTCGTTTGTTAAATTATTATGGAAGTAACAAACGGTTCACGAACACATACCCAAACAAAATTTTATGTTTGTATTTGTTTGTTAAGAATTTTAAAATGTTTGTGTTTGTTTGTTAAATTTGTAAATGAGTCCAAACAAACACAAATGAACATTAACAAATACAAACAAGCATATATTAGCTTAGAAAAATTATTGTTATTGTCAAAAATAAAATATAATTCATGCTAAAGTACTTAGCAAGTCGGCATAACAAAGTAACAATAGTTACCAAAAAATAAACGAATGTTCAAGAACACATTAGCAAACGTTCACGAACACAAATAAACGAACGTGTTCCTCTGTTCATGTTCGTTTGTTTATCTTAATGAACAAATTTCTTGTTCGTGTTTGTTTGTTTAACAAACGAACATAAAAAATCTTCCTTCCGAACAATTCACGAATGAATCACCAAAGTTTTGGTTCTTATAGAGCCCTAAAACCATGTGTAGTGGTAAAACACAAAGAGCCTCAAAAAGCCCGGTGAAAATGATAGTAACCATGTGTAGTGGTAAAACACAAAGAGCTTCAAAAAGCCTCATTTTTATCTCCACATCAACATTTGACATAAAATATCTTTAAATTGGCGCTTTGTAGAAAGCACCAAGTACAAATTTACCACCGAAAGCGTCCTATGTAATGATTGGTACGCTTTAAATTGGGTAAAACGCCCCATTACACATGGTCTAATTATATATAACTCCACAAAAGTATGAAACTTTTGATATTTTAGCCCGGTGAAAATGATAGTAATCATAATTTCTAGTCTATTCACTCTAGTTCATGATTTATTAACTATCTAAGCTTCCAAAATAGCTATAAAATTCAGTTTTTTCTACTAATGGCACGGTTCCATTTATTTATACATCTCTTGGACGTTATGGAATTGATACAACGTGTTAGAAGTCTAAAATGCAAAATTAAGTTGAAGAAGAAATACAACGAAAGGTATTCAAACTTTCCTATGAATAGATAATTAAAGCAAAACATAACACTTCCACCAAATTTAATTATTAAATAAAATACTAAACAGCAACGACGATGAGTAAAAAATTTGTATTCACAATTTCAATTTTGTAATGAATTTATATTTGTGTACATAAAAAATGAACTTTATTATTTTTATACAATTTTAATAATATAACTTGTCCAAAACATGCATGTAGTAGTTTCAATCTGCTAGGGTTTTTCATCCATAAAAACGATGACCGACTTTTTTCTACTAACCTGATTGCGTTTTAACTTTGTTCACAAAAACCCTAACCGATTTAGAATTAAAACTCGGTTCATGCATGTCTACTGATCCGATGACTAGCTCAAATAATTTTTAATTAAAAAATAAAAAACACTATATATCTAGCAATTTACTAAAATAGAAATAGGAATCTATCTAATAAATCAAACTTTTAAGGGCAATTTTTGGAGGGATTTTTTTTCTATAATAGGAAGTTTGGGAGGTAAAATTTTGCTAAATTTTTCACCATGCAAGTTGATGGAGCTAACTCCTTAAATGTTATATATTTACAAATTGTTAAATATAATGGTTATAATTTTTTTATAAATATTACTATTTAACCCGTGTGTAACACACGGGTATTAAACCTAGTCTATATAATAAATCAAGGTTTTAGGGGGCAATGTTGGGGGGGAAATTTTTTCTATAATAGGAAGTTTGAGAGAGAAAATTTAATGAAATTTTTCACCATGCAAGTTGATGGAGCTAAATCTTTAAATGTTATATATTTCAAATCGTTAAACATAATATATGGTTGTAATTTCTTTATAAAATTACTATTTAAACCGTGTGTAATACACGGACATTAAACCTAGTTAGTATATATATTCAACAAGAAAATGAGAAAATTAAATGGGAATGATCGACGTGTTAAATAGAACATGGAAAAAGGGTGGCTGGTGGTATCCTCTACGTAATTAGAGACACAATATTCAATATCTAACAAACTTTGGTCATTGTCCGACTCACCACATGCAAGTCGCTATCCATCTAAATTCAATTTAATAATAACTAGATTAGTAGGGTATATTAAGCGAGATTTTGGTTCTATAAGTTTTAATTAAATTTAGGTATCAAATTTATTTTTAATATATCCTATATTAAATCGGTTGAATATTTACAAATATTTTCAGAGTAAAAATCATATGGTAAAATAAAATAGATGATTAATAATAATTGGTAAATTTTTTATTTAAACATATGGGTTAAGAGATAATTCTTGAAAATTACTAATTTTTTATTTGAACATATCGGATTAGGAGATAATACATGATAATTGGTAAATTTTATATTTGAACATATCTGGTTATTTCGAATATGGAGCATACCATGACCCGCCTTGAAATCATCAATCAAATTAATTAGGAAGAGACATCTAAGCAAAATCCTATGTGAAGTAGTTAAAATGCTGACATGTGGAGTAGTTAAAATGTTAGCATGTGGCTGATAAGAGTAAAATACATTTTTGATCCATGTGTTTTAATATTTTAACGAGTTTAGTCTCACTTTAACAGTTTCAGTCATTGTGATTTTTATTTATAACAAAAATGGTTTCAAATACTAACTTCATCCAACTTTCTGTTAAATCTTCCCCACGCGCCCCGCATGTGAGGGGTAAAAATGTCGTTTCTCCCATTCTTTTATCTAATTCAACATGTAAGCTAAAATTTTTATTGAGTCGCATGTCAAAAAGAGTGTGAAAATGACATTTTTACACCGCACAAGAGGGAGACATAAGGAAAAATTGGATGTAGTTAGGGTTCGAGACCATTTTTATTATAAAATAAAATCACATGGACCTAAACTGTTAAAGTAAAATTAAACTTGTTAATGATATCAAAACATACAGATCAAAACGGAAAATAATAATAATAATAATAATAATAATTTATTATTATTATAATAACAACAATAATAATAATAATAAACCAGACACCTAATTAGGAAGAGACACCTAAGCAAAATCCTATGTGGAGTGGTTAAAATGCTGACATGTAGAGTAGTTAAAATGTTAGCATGTGGCTGATTTACTCAATTAATATAATTGGAAGATAAGAGTAAAATACATTTTTAGTCCATGTGTTTTAATATTTTAATGGGTTTAGTCTCACTTTAACAGTTTCAGTCATTGTGATTTTTATTTATAACAAAAATGGTCTCAAACACTAACTTAATCCAACTTTCCGTTAAATCTTCCCCATGCGCCCCGCATGTGAGGGGTAAAAATGTCGTTTCTCTCATTCTTTTATCTAATTCAACATGTAAGATAACATTTTTATTGAGTCGCATGTCAAAAAGAGTGAAAAATGACCTTTTTTACACCGCACAAGAGGGAGACATAAGGAAAAGTTGGATGTAGTTAGGGTTCGAGTCTTCGAGATCATTTTTATTATAAAATAAAATCACATGGACCTAAACTGTTAAAGTAAGATTAAACTTGTTAATGATATCAAAACATACGGATCAAAACGGAAAATAATAATAATAATAATAATTTATTATTATAATAATAATAATAATACTTTATTATTATTATAATAACAACAATAATAATAATAAACCAGACATGCAAGTCGGACTGTGAATCAGATGTCTATCCGGTCTAGTTATGCCTTTAGGGGTGTTAATCGTGTCGGGTTGACGGGTTAGCGGGTTGAAGGACCGCGGGTTGATGGGTTGACGGGTTGAATTATGCAACCCTAACCCGACCCATATTCCTATTCGTGTCAAAAATTTGAACCCTAACCCGGATAACATAATTTGGGTCAACCCAAATATGACCCGTTTAACCCATTAACTAAAATGAACCTCATAAATTTACGAGTTATAAGTGAGTTGTTGTGTAAGTCGGTTAAGAGTAACATGTTTAACATGTGATTTTGCGTATAACAACCATGTATATTGGGTTTTAATTAAAAAAATATTATAATTAACCATCTATTTACTTAAAAATCTTATTCAAATCAAATTTATTTATAATAAACAAAAACAATAATAATTACATAGCTTTTAAAATGTATAGGTAAAAACTTAAGTGGTAATGAATTTTTTATTTATGAGTACAAATACTAAAGATAAAAGTAACTTAACACTTATTTTTAGAAAAGAAAAAATATATGAACTAATTTTAAAACCTAAACGGGTTGGCGGGTCAACCCGTTTTTTAAATGTTTCAACCCGAAAACGACCCATTTTTATACGGGTCAACCCTAACATGACCCGTATTTTTAAACGGGTTATATTTACCAACCCAAAACCTGATTACTTTCGTGTCGTGTTCGGGTCGTGTTTCGTGTCGGGTCGAGAATTGTCACCCCTATGCCTTTTTAAATTGCAATTAACATAACAAGTGAACCAAGCCAACCTAACTCGATTTTAACTAATTAACTTAATTCTTAGGACTCCATAACTTTTAATATTTGTGGAGTTATATAACTTTTAAGGCTTATGCGACAAGTGGAGTAGTAAGACGACTACTTCATAGTTGGTCTATTTATGAAAATACAAAAGGAGAGCTAGTGTGGTTACGGGAAAAGTGGCATGGCACACACTGCAACATGGGAACACCAATCCGTAGCAAGGCTTAGGGAAAGGGATTCGCGCCATATGCGTGTCATGGCTTACGTTCAAGCAGCTTAGTCGTACACAACCTAAAAGTTAACTGATGGGAAGAATATGAAAGATGATCATTTCCATTTTATAGGAATATATATTTAAAAAAATTATATGGCGTCGATTTAAAAGATAGAGTTATGGAGCTAGCTAGTATGAAACGGATATTATGGTGGAGTTCAGGTAGGGGATCAAGTTCAAGGGAACATCGTCACTACCCGCTCGAGTAGTGTTTTTGGATTGATAAATTACTAAAGCCACAATATTGTGTGTTTTTGGGTACTTTTGGGTTGCACCAGTTTGGTGACAACTGCACACAATATTAAAGATATGTGACAGTGACAAAAGATATAATTAAGACGGTATGAAATTGATGTGATGTGTGAACAACAAGTGCAAAAAAGAAAACGTACGTTAACCAACTTTTGAACAAGAATTTGGTTCGTGATAAACACGTGGTGCAGTTTCACTTCTTCAAACTTCAAACCATGTTTTCAAAAACAATATCATATATATCATCTAGAGTAAATTGTACTTTTCATCCTTAAAATTTACTTTAAATTTCATTTTTCCGTTTCTAAATTAAAGAAATAAAAAATGTTTTTTATGTTTATATTATGTAACACATTAAGTCATTTTCACTAATGGTGTTTAATATCTCTGTTAAGTCTAGTCACATGTATAGCATATATTTTGCTACTTTAACACTCAAAATAAATTAATCCTGCCTAGATAGAAGTGTGCAAGAAATGTTAGCATTGTCGTTTTTAAGACCAATTTACCCTCCTGTGCATGACACATGACTAGATTTAACAGAAATATTTAATGCTCGTTAGTGACGATGATGTATTGTGTTACAAAATATAAACATAAACATGAATCATGTTTTTATTATTTTCTTAATTTAAGAACCAAAAGTGAGATTTAGGGTAATTAGAAAAGAAAAAAAAATGTAATTTACTCTATCTATCAACAACTACTGATCAATAAACCTAATTTACATTCATTACTTTTTACATAAATTATTATCATATATATTGTTTAGTTCATGATTATCCATCATTTACTATGCAGAAAAATCGAATCAAACCAAAAAAACTTGACGGTAATAACTGAATTTATTTTTTTTAAATCGATGGTTGGATCATGAATTTTTTATAAACAGGTTTTATGTGTATAAAAAAACGAAATAAGCTTAACAAAACCACTAGTAAAAATCGACACGTGTTTTGTCGTTATTTATATATTTAACACATAATTTTTGGAAAGGTTTTGTTATAGGATTATGGAAATAATTAACATATCACTCGTCTTATCATTCTATTTCTCCCTTAAATGACCATGTTTGTTACTTTTTGTTTAATCCAAAATTTTATTGAATTTATTAATAAAAAATGGGTTTGATTTAATTAAGCATTAGAGCTAAATGGCTTATAAGACAATATAATCCAATATTGGTACAAGTTATTTGTATGGCGTTCATGCTTTGTTGTTATTAAAAATAGCGTTGTTTGAGTAACTTTAGTAAGCGTGCAAGTTTTTTGTACAACAAAAACAAAAATTATTCGATTATAAAAACCAAACATGGAGTTAGTTATTTAGTTTAATTATTAACTTATAAACTCTAACTCGAAGCTACACAACCAAAAATGACACAAACACAGTACCAACCGAGCTATAAACACATTACACCTATACCAACAATAAACATAAAAACACAAACTACAACAAACAAAAAAGAAAAAAATAACAACCACGTCAACAACGTCATCCAATTAAACAAGTCACCATCAACTAAGCAAATAATCACAACGAAGTAACACAAAGAAAATTATCAAAATACCCCAAAACACACACTATTTGTGTATAATAATATGTTTGTGTATAAAATAGTTAAAACAAATTTAAATAGAACAATGAATAACAAAGCTAAAACTTTAGATGTTCTGAGCTCATTAGACTTTAGACATGTATATAAGACATTGTAAACTGTTTTATTAAGAAACGGTTCAAATACAATTGATTCATTGTAAAGTTTTATGATGATTATAAATATTTCAGTTATTCATATAAGTTTAGAGCAAGTATCCGAATCCGACCCAACCAAACTAGGAATAAAATAACAGTGTTGATCCGTTTTGAACTCGTGACGCGTTGTTAACCAAGTCTTAACAAGCGTTGTTATCGGAGTCTTGATAAAGTTCCAAGAACAGAAAAATCAATATACCGACGAGCACAGGCCCTAAAAATCTTTAGAAAAACGATCTAGCACAACATGACAGACATATAGAGGACAAACATCCTCATTTTGTAGCTGATAAGCATCATACAAGACGAAAACTCAATGGTAAACAAATTCACAATTAAGAAAAGATGGGGACCTTTGTCACGATGGATAGCGAAAACAATCCAAATCCATTTTTGTGAGGTTGTTAATTCTCTTTATACTTGTCTTCCTCTTCGTTCTTTAATGCCTTCAGTTTTCTGTACCCGGTGTCAGTACCAAATAGCCTGAGAAAAGGATGTCAGTGTCACAAACGGGTCGATTCAGGTTATGTTTAATATTAACATGTTAAATAAGGAATATTCTAGATCTTACCAGTCCATGTAGACAAAAGTTGATGAGTAGTTGCCTGATTTGGTGTAGATAAGTCGGTGATGATAGTCATGAAAATCGGAACTGCAAATTTGAAGAAAATAATGTTAGTGAATCTGAAGATCAAAACAGATCATAAGTTTATGCATTATAGACTAACCCCCCGTATAAAGGTAGAAAGTTTGAGGGGCTCCATGGGAAATGATAACCGCAATGTGCTTCGACTGTCTCCAGAACTCTTACTACCATCCACAACCAAAGGGTTATTAGATGTGGGCCCGTGATGGCAGGCCCGAAAATTGTAGCAAAACCGAGGAATAAGATTTCAGCAGGGTGTGCGTATTCTGAAGTCAATCCAAAAGGTGTTGCATACCTGTCAAATACCGACTATATATAAACAGATATAGTGACAAAAGCATTAAAAGTCAAAACAATGCAATTGATATTAGATTATCATAGGGTAGATGCATTTGCTTACTCGTGGAGCTAGCAGTTTTTTGACCCGTCTACTTATAACGGGTCAGATAGATAAAATCAGATAAAGTAGTGAAAAAGGAAATAGGTTGAGCCAACTAAATCTTGAAAGTAATTTTGTTAAAAAATCAGGCCATTAATGTAATTGCGTAGTTTATGTCACTTCCTAAAAAAATAAATTGGATGGAAAAGTGTTTGTGGGTCGGGTACTCGGGTCAACCCAGCCAAATCATTTCTGAATCTTGCTAAAAAAAACTACTCATTTTGACCTAAAGCTGCTACCCGACCCGCCTGACTACTTACTCATGATGGACACTGTGGACATGCTTGTATAGCCATTTAGTATGTAAGATTCTGTGTCCCCAGTAAAATATAAAATCTTCCACAATGAAGTAGAATAGTATTTGTGTCGATATAACTTTCCTGCGCATTATAAAAGTAAACGAATCACCAATAACAAGATAAAGATGGATTAATTTACCAAAAGAAAAGGATAAGTTGTTATTATTATTATTATTATCATAATAGAAAGGGAACCTGAAAATACCAGGATGGCAATGGAAGACTACTTCGCATTCCCATGAATCTAAAAACAGGATAAGACGCAATCATAACAGGCAAATTGACACAAAAATGATACAATAGTAGGCGAGTAATGCATTTATCTTGAGCTTCATTGGTGTTTTTCTTCATCTGCATATGAAAATTTCACAATTCATAACTTTATGATGTTATAAAGAAAACATAGGATGAAATGTAGTTTAACATATTAAAGGCACTGTATATCTATTTCTTTCCCTTCAAATGTTTACTAAAGTTCAAATAGGGATTAATAAATGCTTGCAAACTTGTAATACAAGCATATATAATAAGAGGTGGGGCACTGACCGAGAATGAATTTTCTAAACCAAATCCCCAGGCGGATTTGAGGGATTCACAAATTCTTGGGTCACATTCTAATATTAACACTTATTCTCATTAAACAAACAGTTTTATTAGGAATACAACCCATTCCTTCATTTTCATACCGATCAACCACTCAACCAGACACCAGCCATTAAGAAACATTTATACTCAATACCACAGCTCTCATCTAAGAAAGAACATATGGTGTGGTAAAATAGAAGGCTCCAAATCAAAAAGAAAAAAAATGGAAAGTATATACTTATTTTTACTACTTGAGGCAGTCCTAAGGCGAAATTATTAACTATAATAAATTTCTCGCCATTTATACTTTATCCCGTGAATGAAGGCATTGCACATGTCCGGTACCAAAAATACTAAGAGTTGTCATCAGACTATATATAGATAGAGGATATACAGGAATGGGTATGTCATGTGTACTCCCATATATCAATTTAAGAAGCTTGCGGGTATTTTCTTCTAACTCCTAATCACAACCTAGCTCAAAGCCTAGTCTTCTTTGACATTCAGACAAAAAATACCAGCCCTGTAACAAGCCACATGTTTATAGGGCTAATGCAGACAACAAGAACATACTTTAGGTCATCACATTTAAACATGTACTCTTTTACGATAAACTTTTGTCTTTTTTAGGGTCCAGTTTTCATCCACATTTGGCAGAGCCATTTTAACCTTCTTACTTTTATTTTTTTAACAAATCCTACACTAGGAAAAATACACCATAACCCACACCCTCCAGGATTTGATCCCCTAACCTTTTAGTTGTGGGGTGATACACAACCTTTTAGATTAGGAAAAATACATGACTTAACCACAAGAATGTCCCGTTGGGGACACTTTTAACTATTTTGAACATCAAATTGTGATAAAAGACACGTAGGATACATAAACTTTTGATCAAACTTATTCTTCTACATCCATCATAATATTTTGTCAAACGTATTCTTTCTACATCCATCTTGCACACCTCTTTGAGGTACCCTAATGACCTAACTATTTCTATTAATATTTTGGGTTCACATCTAAAACAATGTTACAACTTTATTTGTCACTTTCTTTGAACATTCTCAAATGCACCACATAGGTTCTTGATATGCAACAATCCACTAAATTAACCAAATGAAATTCATGTCATTATCAATACCTTTTAAGTTTTAATTCAGCATCCATGTGCATTTTAAAGTTTATGCTAAACTGAATCTTTGTCACTTGACAGTCATTTCATACAGGTTCGGATTCAGATTATAGGTAACAGGACACAGTTAGATTAGGTTGAAAGAATTAAAACAGCTCAATGCTGAAAAAGAGTATCTTATAGTGCATAAAATAGTAAAACCTGAATTTTGTATTTGCTGAACCATCCCGCCCTCTCTAAGTATATGAAAGGAAGTCCGGATAAGAAGAAGACAGATTCATGAAGCAAAAAGCTTCCAAGGCATGCCAACTGGAAATCACTGAAATTGGTGATCAAATACTGCAATTAAAAAAAAATTAAGCATGGTCAGCAATCATCCCTCATCTTGATGTGAAACCACAAGAATTGGTAAGCTCTAGTACAAATATACTCTTCTCCTAATTCGAAAACAGACGTGAATCATCCATTCTATCCTCATTTACAACTAACTATACTGTTTTGGCATAACTAGAAAGCAAAATGTTATTATTTCTTACAAATGAAATAATGGTAAAGATGCATTCACTATACCCTCCATAATGCCATTTTCCCCCTCCAATATCTCACAACCACCAGCCTCATTTCCACTCCAAACTTTTTTTAACTAGTGACGTATACATAACCAATTTTAAGAAGAGAACTACAAGAAGCGGATAAACATTTATAGTTGATTATGATACATAAGACGGTTATATAGCCACCACTCTTTCCCTCACTACAAGTGATTATCGTTCATGCGTTACTTGCAAGTGTTTATGCAATTCTTGCAGCTCTTATCTAAAATTGTTTTTTTTTCCACAACTTTCCGTTTGGAGGTTGATGAACAATGATCATTAATAGTAAATTTTTAGCAAATAGACAAGTAATTCCATTATACAAAAAAAGTCATTTTCATGTTTCTAAATTCTAATCATTGCTGTCTTTTCTACAGCCACAAACTTCCAGAGGAAAAAAAATATCATGAAAATGATTTACATCTAATCACAATCTGGATGTCAAACAACCAAATTACAAAACTAAAACAACACAAGCCAGATCTATTATCATCTCTAATCTATCAAATTCAAAGTTCATCACTTCCTCACATTCATCCTTCAACATGTTTACTTCATGCATGTGCAATCGTATGACAGTTAGTAAGCACAATTACGCTAACAAAACTTCACAACATCGCAAAATCTCATCAAATACAAATCAGTACTCATTTTCAGCAATCAAACATCGGTACAAATTGTAGCCGGTAGATCAAGTAACTAATCAATGCGATAGATATTTACGGATTAAATCGATCAATAAATGAACAACCACTAATACAAACAATCAGAGACCAAATCTAGGGCAAATGAAGAAGCAAATCACATAGTAAAACATGAATGAAGAACAGATTTGATACCTTCCAACCAGATTCGACGATTGAAGCCATGAAGAAGAAGAAATGAATCTGAGCTCGTATACACTCTACTTATAGTTGCAATTAGAATAATGATAATGGTTTGAATTTATATACCATTCATGGATGCTACTCTGTACCCTGGATAATAGTGTGTGCTTTTGGGGGAGTTTGTTTTCATGGGAGGATTTTTTAGTGTGTATTGTGGTTGTAATTTGTGTATTAAAAGTTGTACCTTTTCGATACATCATGGATGGTGTGTATTCTTCTGGTTTTATCCTTATTAGCTATAAAAGAAATTAGATTTTAATAATTTAAACTATGATTTTTTTATAATCTAAATTATTTGTGAGTCGTTGGTTTGTGTATATGGACATCGAGACCCAGGTTCGAAACCCGTTTCCATCTTCGTTTTAGGTTTGTTTATATGTATTTGGTGATCATGCGTTTTGTTGTAAGGGTTATTTGATTTTAAATACAGACATGATTTGGTTAGGAATGTCATATGTGATTTTTTTAGCAAACATGAACTTCGGTTAAAAAGGAGGCAGTGAACTTCTTAACCAGGGTTTCCCGTTTCCTAGCTAGGGAGAAGGTCAACTTCTTTACTAGGGTTCAACGTGTTATTCATGGCAATGTTTCGACTATAAGGGTCAAGGTTTCGTTTTGAGTAGGCTAAAGTTTTCTATTTCAAATTTCAAAATGAATTGCAACGCACATTATTTCCCGTTTACCTGACAATCCTATTGTAAATTTGGCTAATTATGATTTTATTATGTAAAAAAACAAGAACTAATCAAATCATAATTAATAACTACATACAAAATGTGGTCATTTCCATTCCTTCATTAAAAGAAAAACCATCTTAGATGAGAAATCTTCTCTTTAATCTGAAAACCTCATTTTTACCTTAGGTGAGACTTGAATCCAAAATCTTTTTATTTTATTAAATTTTTAAGTACTTCACTATAATCATCTGGATTGTGGATCATTGGCTTTTGTTACCAATGATAGTCTATGTTAGCGTACCTTTTAAGGGGCTGGGAATCTAAGATGTGGCATATGATCCGACTTGAAGTTGTAAACCCGATTCATTACAACGTGACATGTCCTAGTTAAAATAAAGATTTAGTCATAAACTAGAAGAAAATAAATATAACCATTATAGAGATGGGATTTGTGCCCTTTCTTTTAACTCACAAAAACAAACTCAGCTTTGATTTCCTCATCTATCTTCTGTGTAATGAGATTGGTTTATTGATGAATAGTTTATCATTCTCGTAAAATGTACCAACATGAGGATATAAGATTGCTTTAATCCCTTGCGAATGTGATTTAGTAAATCAAATTTACTTCAACTCCATGAAATTTAAGTTTTCATATAGCAACCGCAAATGTCATATTTTGGGTTCGAGGGGCTTCAAAATCCATTAATGTTTTGTAAGATGTGTAGTTGGGAGGGCTTTACTATATATTAAGACTACGTACGATTGTCATTAAACATTTCACTGATAGAACGTACTCACCACCATCAAAGCGTTTGAAAACCCATCACTTTCGCCTTTCGGATAATTTTAACCAATAGTTTGATCATTTTGATTACAACTGGTTAGATAACCTTAATTAAACTTTTTTCGCAGTATATGTTTGTTGAAAAAATACGAATAAATTGTTTGTTAAAATAAAAATGTTACAATCAATGCTGAGAATTTGTTGAAACAACTCAGATAAATTTTCTCTAATGATCTAAATTAATCTGATTATATATAAAAAAAATCAAAAGTGTTAACAACAAGATATTTATTTAAAAATGTCTGAGCCCGGGTTCGAACCGGGGACCTCTAGTGTGTGAGACTAGCGTGATAACCGACTACACCACCCAGACAACTTTGTAATTGTGCTTTTATTTGAGTAAACAACTATTAATAACAATACAACGGATCCATGCCACATCATACTTCAATATCAAATTTATTGAATGTTTTTATATCCAGTTTTGGTTCTGTGATGTAAATTTGTACTACGTCTTAACAGATAAAGCTGATTTGGCAATTGGTTTGAGTGACCCGGTGCACAATAGTCAATAGATACAATCTGTCGTTTTATTTTGAATTGTGTCCAAGACACCGTCCGTAAAATCAATCCAATTAGGTTTCAAACTGAACATGCATTAATACAATTCAAATTTGTTTGGAAACATTATGAGAAACAAACATCCCCTAAGTTCCTCCTACATTTTATTGTTTTATTGAACAACAACAATGATATTGTATCATTAAATCAAGCCAACAGAACGTTGGTGAAAACCGCCAGCTGATCACAATAACACCAAAATCGTATATTTCATACACAGGAGAATGAGACTTGAGTGAGTTTACCATTGCTATATCATTACATATTTACATTAGGCAATAAGTGTACCGTGTAATGTGTCTTATTTCATAGTTTAATTAATTAAAATGTTTAAAGGAATTTATGATTAGAGATAACACATTAAGAACATTAATATCATAACATAAAAATTTACTGAACGGCACATGTATAATGGGTCCTATTTCATAGTCAATTAGTTAAATTGTTTAAAATGAATTTAAGATTAGATGTAACACATTAAGAACATTAAATGCACAATTTATGGCATTTACTTCAAGTTGTAAAAGGGTTTGTGGTCTACTAGCAATGTCTAGCATCCTAGCATTTTCATGACAACTATGTGGTGTATATGAATCACAAGAAACAAGGGATTTTCAACAACGGGAAGCTAATGGATCGCAAGAATCAAGGGATTTTCAACAACAGGAAGCTAATGGTTCGAAAGATCAAAGGAGATATATTTTTAATAACAGGAAGCTAATGGTTCGCAAGAAACGAGGGATTTTCAACAATAGGAAGCTAGTGTCAACATCATTTGTGAGAACATCATATCTCTTATCTTTCTCTACATTAAAAATAACACATGCTTTGAAAGTGTAAAATGGAATAACTAAAGATCCAGAATCGGATATAAAACGAGAACAAGAGATTATGGATAACTCCCACAACTTGTATTAAGAAAAATAACTCAAAAAACTCAATACAATCTCTCACGATATATATAACCCACAAGCTCGGGTATATATAAGCCTAACCAATCTCGCTAGACGACTCTCATAACCATAATCACAAACTTGATTATGTTATATAGACCATGACTTGATTTAGTTATATTCTAACTTAAACTCCTAATTAGACAATAAATAAAACCTACATGTTTATCTAAATATCTAATACTTGAGCTATTATAAATCAAATACAACCCATTTGATTTATCTCTAATTTATCATTAATATATTAATGATAACAACTAGGAAACTAATCTTACTTGACCGACTTGTTAACTTAGGTCCCCAAACCTCTACCAACTTGTGAATTATGTTAGAAATTAATGCCAACAATAACCTGTGCAAGTTCTCTATATAGTAGCTTTCCTTTTGTTTGGTTTCCTTTGGGTGCCATTCTAGTTTTCATCTAGATGGTCCCTTTTAATTAAGTTGGGTGCCATACTAGTTTTCATCTATTGATATGTAGATCCAAAATAGAATTGAAGTGTGTGTTTTAGAGCATTAAAAATAAGAGTTAATTTCATAAATAGTCCTTAAGCTTTGGGGTAAGTAACGGGTTAGGGTATTAAGTTTAAAAAGTAACGGTTTAGGATACTTAAGTATGACTTTTGTAACATGATTGGGTATTAAGGCAAACGGGAGTTAAAAGTTAACAGAACATATACTACCTCACGTGCATAAAACGTGAGGGTATATTTGTTCAACCTTAAAAAATCTTGACTTTATAAAAAATCTTACTTAAATTTACATATACTTTTTCCACCTAATATCTCCTTCAATATTCATCTCCTTCAATGGTGCTTTTGTTTATGTGGAAGGCAAACTCAAATAAAAACACCGTAGACTAAAAAGAACCCTCAGTGGCGCTTGAGATTATCATGTGCTCCTTCAATCTTCATCTCCTTCAAATAACATCGTGGAATAGGCGTAAGAAAACTTGTAGTTCAAAGTGGGGTACATGTCTGCTACGAACATCTTGGGCCCTTTCATGTTTTATTATTAAAGGAGATGAAGATTGAAGGGGCATAGTCTCAAACACTTTCCAGGATTCTTTTACTCCATGATGCTCTTATTTGAGCTTGTCTTTCACATAAACAAAGCACCACTAAAGGAGTTCATATGTGGACAAAGTAAATGAAGATTTATAAAAGAAGATGAAAGATGGTGGAATGGAGGGTTTAGATAAAGTCAAGATTTTTATGGTTCGACAAATACACCTTCACGTTTTATGCACGTGAGATAATTTTCTCTTAACTTTTCATGTTCGTTTGCCTTAATACTCAATCATGTTATAAAGTCGTACTTAAGTACCCTAAACCGTTACTTTTTAAACTTAATACCCTAGCATGTTACTTACCGCAAAACATAAGGATTATTTTGAAATTAACTCTAAAAATAATAATGTTGCTTTATTTTATACTTCAATTTTCTACAAATATTGTTACTCATACAAACATGTCTCTTTGTATATGTGTTAGCATTGCACTGGTGATTAATGGATGTGACTCCATTGTAAAAGGGTGAATGGGGTAGAAATGGGGATGGTGGGGACGGATCTAACCACAAGCGGGCATATAACTGTCATGACTAGACGGTGTTACAGAGACAGTCATAGTTACTGTGATTGTTTGTTTGAGGAGTGGGGCCTGTTTTTTTATCACTGGAGCTAACAACTGGATTTTGGGTAGGCTCCATGGGTTGGGTTTGATTTATTTAAAAAAAAGGTATTTATAAATTTTACGTATAAAATACTTCATTTTACAAATAAAATACCATTTTACACATAAAATAATCATACTTTTCTCATTCTGTCTACTCTTTAAATTAAAAAAATTGTCATTCCTTCATACCAATAACACCAAAACAAAAGATTGCAAAAAAAACCATTTCATGAAAAAATACTCAATCATCTTCATAATTTTCACAGTTTCTCGAGCCTTGCAACAAATTTTCCATCAACCCAAAAATCAACAATTTCAACGAAATCAACAACAAAATTGTCATTCCTTCATTAACAATGGCATCAAAACAAAAGATCACAAAAAAACTATTTCATGCAAAAAATAGCCAATCATCTTCACAATTTTCACAGTTTCGAGCCCCGCAACAAATTTCCCATCAACCCAAAAATAAAAAATTTCAACGAAATCAACAACGAATGTCAACCCAAGTGATAACTATCATGTAATTGGTAGATTGGTAGGGGATGAAAACTGAAACGGACCACCCTGAACCATAACTTGTTCTTATATTGTCGGTAAGTGTACATGGATCAATATTTATACATATCTTTTCTAATATAAAATAGAAAAATTAATTTGCTTACTTGATATCATTTGAAAGTTTTTTTTAAAATATTATTTCTATAGATATATTGGTTTTTATCAGTCCCAACTATCACCTATTTTTTTTACCGGTCTCAACTATTAAATTGGATGTCAAAGGTCCTAACTTTTATCACTTTGGCAACCAACGGTCCGTCGTTTACATCAGTCGACTCATATTCTCCTTCCGATCAAAAGGCCCAAAACATCGGTCTTGAATTCAAAGGTAACTTAACGCATGAAAAAAGAATTATTGACGGACCGTTGCTTGCCAAAGTGATAAAGGCAGAGACCATTGATAGCTAATTTAATAGTTGAAACCGAAAAAACCTAAAAAATGATAGTTGAAACCGTTCAAACCAATATACCATTTTTATATTTAAAATATGTATACATGTTATATTTCAAGTTTGTCCTACTAGGGATGTGCATTGATCATTTATATTTAATATAATATAAAAATAAAACTTAAAACAAAATTAATAAATAATTTAATAATAACCTATATTTACCTATAATTAAATATCTTCACACTTCTCCAACCTACATAACATTATATTTATATTTAAATATCTTTTTAAAAAAAAATACACCATAAAACTGTTAATTTGAAAATAAAAATATTATACTAAAAAAACAAGTTTTGTTAAATAAACTTTATATTTCTACTTTACCACACTATTATCACAAAACTTATTGTAACCATTCATGTTTCGTGAATATCTTTAAAACCACCACCTAAGTGTTATATTTTCAAACGTAGCATAATCACTTAACTAGTTAGATTATAAGATAACAAAAACTACATATTCTTAAATTGGTTTTAAGAGTAATTTGCACTATTCCTCGTTGATTTTTAGAATGTTAAAAATAACTTTGTCCCTGGGATTTTTAATTTTAATAGTCTCGGTCCCTCGGTCCACTGACCGTCCAAATTGGCGTTACTCTCATGTGCCTCCCACATGAGAAGTAAATTTATTTTTTCTTCTCTTCTTTTACCCTCCAACAATGTAGACCTCTAACAAATTCCATCAAAAGTGAAGACGGGTGTTAAAGTTGTCACAGATTTACATCAATGAGGGTAACAAAAGTAAAGAAAAGACGATTTACCTCTCGCGTGGGAGGCAAATAATGACAATTTGGACAATCAATGGACATGAGGACTAAAACATATTAAAATTAAAAATTCTAAGAACGTAAACTGTTAAGCTTGTATAAAAACTGTTAACAACCCAAAACCTAATAACAAAAGCTGCTAATAGCAACCCAAAATTTAACTCTCCTTTACTCGAGATATTATAGATTTATTTACAGCTGACATGTGTATTTTGACGTAAACAAAATTAACACAACGAGTGTTTATCCTTCAAAAGATGGACGCTGCACAAAATAAGGATCTATTTGTCAAAACAATAAAAAATAGCTACTTAAGTAATTTACAAATCCAAATGCTGAAATGCATGTAGTGTATCATAAATAGCTCTTAAAAGAAACTAGAAACAAGACTCTGATTAATATAGTTTAAAAAATAAAACTTACCTTAAAACACAAAAACTAGAACAAAAATGGTCTTTCAACAAGTTCTTGACACCAGATCAGCAGCAAGCATGCTTCCAGTCTGCAATCTTCAATGTTGCTATCTCCATCTTCAGATAATCAATTGAGATAAATCTGAGGGCAATCATGACAATTCACATATTCAAGAAAAATCCCAAACATTATATCAGTTTTTATGGTAACCCACAAAATGCAAGGCCGATTCACGCAAGGCTTAATCAGAAAACAAGCCCTTTTGCCACTTGCCAAGTCTTTAAAGCACGGCATATAAAAACTTAATCCAAAAAAACTGTCTCAGGGCATATTTGTCATTTACTCTCTTTCATCATATGACTCATATTCAAGTGTAGCCCAACTCTTTCAATAACAAAAGAAATTTATTTGGCAAAAACTATGGTTATCAGTAGTAATAACAGTGTCTAATGAACAAAGAGGCAATTTTGGTTTCAACTTTTGTCAAAAACAATCAGAAATGTAAAATACCAAAATATTACTGACCTTAATAGTTAATGGGTCACCAATTCTAGTCACCGAGTCATACATATGTTGGTTTTCTATCAGCTGGCTTCAAGATTTGGAAAGAGCACATTAAGCTCTCATCAACACTCATCATTGCACCAGCATTATCAAATTCACCACAATAATTTGGAGCAGAGAAGACAGTCACAAGCTGTCTATCAGCGAAGAATTCATACCCATCTTCTACAACCTGCACAAATGATTTTTCATACTACATAAAACCTCAAATAGATATCAATTCCAACCAGATTATTGAATAGTGAATAATCGGTTAATCTGGGTTACATTTGACCTTTAACAAGTCAAAAAGATAAGCTTCATTACTTCGTAAGCTTGGTTATATACGGAAGTACGGAACGGAATAATTGTGCCAAACACCCTCTAGTGACATGAAGTGTAATCAAATGCTTACAAGTTACAACCTCTTAAATAGCAATACTAAAAAAACTTAATTAAAATTCGTTTCTGTAATCATATTTAACGTAATAACTATTTATAAAACTCAAGGAAAATAGGACCAAATTTTTTAAATTAAAAATAATGGGTCAAACGTAAGAGTTTAAGCAAAAAACAAAATAATGAAATAGTATATACATATGAGTTTTAACAACATAGTCCTAGTCATATGTAACACATTAACAAATTGTTAAGTTTCGAAGGAAAAATATATGTGCAGAACAACACAGCCTATTCTGACCTGTATTAAAAAAAATATCGTCTTGACCCATATCTGTTCTGATCCATTATCCAACCCGCCCATTTTGCCACCTCTATTATCAAATACAGAAAGCATAATATAATATCAACAAACCTGATGAGCCCGGCAAACAAGATCCATATCATGCTGCATTAAAAACTCTGCCACTTTATCCGCACCAAATGTATACGAAACTCCCCTATCGTTCATTCCCCAACCTTTTACATCTTTATCAGGATCCGCCCAAAGTAAATCACAGAGCAAACCCGTATCTGGAACATCATTTGGGCGAGGTAGATTTCTGATTTGATCTAGGTTTGTTAGATCAGGAGAAAGACCACCATGCATACATAGTATTTTGTCATCAATAAGAGCAGCCACAGGAAGGCAATTGAAACAATCGGTAAAAGTTTTCCAAATTCTAACATTAAATCGACGTTTACATTCATCATAGAAACCATAGATTCTGTTGATAGAAGCACACTCATGGTTTCCTCTCAAAATGAAGAAGTTTTCAGGGTATTTGATTTTGTAGGCAAGTAAAAGGCATATAGTTTCCAAACTATGTTTGCCACGATCCACATAATCACCTAGGAACAAATAATTTGCATCTGGAGGAAAGCCTCCATATTCAAACAACCTTAATAGATCACCATATTGGCCATGAATGTCACCTGACATATAAAGATGCCAAAGTTAAAGTATAAGATCAAATATATCTTATACGTAAATTTGAAAGATTCCTAAATATCACCATTTAACACAAGCATGCAGTATAACAAAATCATGCAGTTCAAAAGCATGCAAATGGCTCAACGACAATTGATAATTCAAAGTCTCAAGTTTGAACCTAAGATTCCAAAAAGAAAGTTATTTAATTCATAAATCAACATAAACTAATAATAAACAAAACCCAAATCCCCTACTTATATGAGTTCTAAAAATGCAGAGATAATAACAAACTATTTTTAATACAAACTTATATCTAACCATCACTTGTTGGATACATGCCCCAGCATCAAAAAACCTATCAGTTCCCCAGGCTATTTTTAGTCGATAAATTATCATAAAAGTATTGTTCACTTTTAACAATATTATGTCTGCACTGTGTTAATAAAACTTTATTAAATTTAAAAAAATATAATGTTGTCACTATGCCCAGGTCCACATTCCATTCATCTATTAGCCAAATGCAATATGGGACTACGGGTACTGCTTTAGTTCTCAAAGTAATGCCCAAAATCATTGAATATCCCCAAATAACACCAACAATGCCCTAAGACCCAAAGTTCCTTTGAAAGTTTCCCAATTCAATCATGGTGCCAAATTGCCAAAACTATTTTGAGATCAAAAGGTCAATCCATCTCATTCTCAAGTTATCAACTTTCTCGTATGTGCATGATTGTTAAAAATCTTGCAATTACAAGCAATACCCTCTATAATCTAAAAGTCCGATTCGACAATAGCAACACTCAACAAAACAAAAATCTAAGTCATAATCAGCTGAGGTAATCAAAATATTCATATTTGATTTAAAAAATCATACTCAATAGAAATCAATTTTCCCCACTGCATAAGTTTCAATAGAAACACCATCATCCATATCTAATACGGACTAATATACACAACGCACATCATCGAACCACATGTAGAACAACAAGAGAACAAAGCCAACTCCTTGACAACATAAACTTGCACATCATTTAAACCTGCTACCTAATAAAAACTTCACGTATCCATCTCACGCTAAAACAAAGCAATTTCTAAGATATACATCCATCCATTTAAGTTTATCAAATCAAAACACGTCAAAGCAACAAGCAAATGCAACCAACAGCGTATCAAAACAATCAGGTTCTAGATTATTACCACAAATCTTAATAGGAGCTTCAAGTTCTAAAAGACACGGCTGTTGAAGAAATATTTCTCTAGAAGCTGCACAAAGCTGACGAATCTCCGTCTCCGAAAGCTGAACCTGCCGCGCCGTCCTCGCTTCACGAAACTCCAAAAGCCGATTGATTATATCATCAACCACAGCCGTATCCATCCCCTGTCCATTTTGAGCCATCGACGAAACCCTAGCTCGTAAAACAAATATCAACCAGAAGCTTAATGAGCTTTTGTTAACGCATTGTTTTGTTTTTCGGAAATTGTAAGATGTTGTATGCAAATTGAGACGTAACGATTGTTAGAAACATCAATAAATTGTTACTGATATAGAAATTGACGGAGAATGGGGAAGATGATGACTGCAACTCCGATGAGGAAGATTGTCGGTAACGATAAATCCGTGGCGGTTGTATGGTTTCAAATTTGTTAAATCATTTCATCAATCAAAGTTTGGTGGTAAAAGTT
The DNA here is from genome assembly GCA_030867185.1 of Tagetes erecta. NCBI lineage: Eukaryota > Viridiplantae > Streptophyta > Magnoliopsida > Asterales > Asteraceae > Tagetes > Tagetes erecta. The sequence goes on from CM061494.1 coordinate 14,804,111, forward strand.
TTTGAATTGAATTGATTGATTTGATTAATCGAAATGAATTTTGAAATCTAGGGTTTTGATTTGCCCAAAGTTTTGTTGTTGGGGTTATTTGTTTAAATAGTTATGAATGTTGATTATGGCCCCTTGGGTTTTATAAAAGTGTTACAAGTCCTTATAGTATTTCTTTGCATACAATTGATGTTGGAAATGTTGTGTATTTTAGTGAACCCTAAACATAATTTGAATTGTGAGTGATGTAAGTGGTATAGATGTGTATGCTTAGGTGTTTACTTTAGGTGTTATTGATAACGGGATTTCGGTTCGGAATAACGGAACACGAATTTCAATGGTGACATCTGGCAGAAAGGTTACGTATGATAATCTTTGAAAGATTGCGTGTACAAACGAACATAATATATGGTTGATCTGACTAGAAGTATACAAAACCTAACAAATAAATAAATAGAAAGGCCATAATGTGAGGTCATCATCATTGATAAACAGTCACTCATGTACGTCACTGCTACTGTTCAGACCTCACTGCATTGATTAGCGATGATTTAATGATGATCAAGGAAAGAGTGAGAGTCCTACATTAAATACCTCGTTTAATCTTTTTATAGGCATTGAATTCAGTACATTTACTTAAACCAAACCTAATCATTTGTTTATTATTTACTTACGGGGTATTTGGTAGCCTCTTAATTATTAAACATCTTTAAACCCGATAAAAAGATGTTGAATAATTAAAAGATAGCCTTTATGTGTCATATTTTTATAGTACTTACTTTTTTTGAACACCAAATACCTACCATTTAATGAACTTATGAACCATTAAAGAGTAAATTCGAACTGGTTATTTAGAAACTGCTAAACAATCCTACTCTTATTCGTTTATTATTTTATCATGTGGCGAGGCTAGCGGTTTGTTACATTGTGTAGAAGGCAACATAGGATTCAACAGATATTAGGTAGAGCCAAATCCGAAGGTCAGTTGTTACCTCTACATTTATATTGTGAATTTTAGGTTTAAAAGGTTAATTGGTGTGTTAAGCTCTAAGTAATTTTGTTTTGCATTCAACAATGGGTATTGATTCAGTGCAATTAAATGGAATTGAACTCTCAATTGGATTGATAACATGTGTATCTCTACAATGGATGATTGAAAGTTTGAAACTAGTATTAAAATTTATGGATTTATCAAAATAAAATAATGCTTCCATTAGTGAAGAAATTCAACTATGCCACAAACATCATCGCCATCGTCGCTGGTTGCCAACACATAGCCAACGTCGCCACAATACTCGTCGGCCCTACTACTACCGCCACTAACCATGGTTACCATTTTCAACGTCACCACCATCACGATGGCTCAACTTTGTAACCGTTTAAAGAGTCATCTTATTTTATCAACCAACTGCACAACAAATTGATTCAAACACTACTTCCTAACGAGTCCGTAACAAGGAAAAGCTGTACAAGTTAACAGAATCTGTACCGCCTAAACAAAAAGTCAACAACGTACCAATGTCACAGGACACTACACGAAAAAAAATCAACAGTACTCATATAGTATGTCATAATTCATAATACAACCGTCATAGCGAAATAATACTAAACCATGTTTCAATTTTCACAATATTTGTTCTCAAGTAAGATGATATTCTACAAGGGTCAAAGAAATGTATTTCTTGATTATAAAAACAAAATAAAAAAGAATGATGAAATAGACTTTCATTACCTCATGGAGATAATTCAACTCAAGTTGAACAGCAACCCCTCTTTGTGTTCGCAGATGAATCGCCGACGTTAATGGTGGTTCCTTGGCCAGGTAAAGCACTACCACCGCCACCACCATTTGCTTCTTGTGCCGCCAATGCTTTCTTGCTAATTATGTGATAAATTTGTGTTAAAACGGTTTGAAATGCTTTTTCAACATTATGTGCTTCAAGTGCTGATGTTTCTAGAAAAGAAAGGCCTTCTTTTTCAGCCAAAGATTGACCATCTTCCTCAGCCACGGCTCTGAGGTGGCTCAAATCTGATTTGTTTCCAGCCATCATGATCACAATGTTTGAGTCTGCATGATCTCTTAGCTCACGTAACCATCTTTGGACATTGTCAAATGTTTGACTTTTCGTGATGTCATACACCAGAAGAGCCCCAACTGCACCTCTATAGTAGGCACTGGTTATTGCTCTGTATCTTTCTTGCCCTGCCGTGTCCCAAATTTGAGCCTTTATTGTCTTTCCATCAACCTGTTTTTGAAATTTTGGTTAGAAACTTGAACACGGGTTGGTCAGGTCATATGGTAAATCTTTGGTATCGGTTGAAACACGTTGGGTTGACTCAAAACACCTTTTTACTAAAATGTTACTTTTTAGTAAATAATCAGTTACTGATTCTAAAATTATGGCGTATTAATAACATCCATATTTAAAAAAGATATTTAGGAGGGTTCGTGCGTAAAAATTACACATGTCACATAGGTTGACATTTGACTAATTTTCTTTTTTAAGTTGATCTTTTGTGATACCAAGATCAAACTGTTACCCAAATCATCATGTTCATATTAAATGGAGTTATATTAAATAATCAATTCATGATGATTTGTATACCATAATTGTTTACTTAACAGACTGAAACAGGTACCATAAAAAAATCAGGATCTATTATCATGCTTGCAATTAGTTGCATACGGAACACAAGTTCTTGTTCAGCAAATAACAGCGTCATTCGAATTTACAGTTTTTAAAACAGAAACCAACCACAAAGAGAGAATTAACTCCCACCATCTATTATAAAGTATAAACTGCAACAGACTAATTAATGTGTTTGTTTATTAGTAGGATGAACATGGAGAATCTCATTGACCAGAATAATATCCTTTTGACTTTAGCAATTTTTATTGATGAAATCCAGCAAACATTTAATCTTAAGTTTTTTAAAAAATGTTAAAATTTATGAAATAAATGAAAACATTCCCTACTGAATTTTCCTTTGTTTGCTTAAAAATCACAAAAAACAACAAATCTTCCGCGAAAACAACTGTCAACGGCCCTAAAAAAACCTATCAATCATGAAAAATAACAACCGATTATTGACAACATAAAACAGAGTTTGTCCATAGTTTTGCTAAACAAATTCATTTGCTTCAAACATATCCCAATTCCAACACTACCCATCAAAATTTGTTCAAAAATTCAACAAAATGAGCATTAAACTCTCTTAAAAACAAACCATAAAAGCCCTAGACATATTATCAAACACCTGGTGTGCATAATTTGATACACTTCAACAAGATCAATTAGATAATATACCAACAACTCCCTTTATTCAGATCACATAGATTGAAGTTCTTAAACACAATCAACAACAACAAAGTAAAAAAAAACCAGACCTGAAGTGTTCGAGTAGCAAACTCAACTCCAATTGTGGACTTTGACTCCAAACAAAACTCATTCCTCGTAAACCTCGACAAAATATTAGATTTTCCGACGCCTGAATCTCCGATCAACACGATCTTGAACAAATAATCATACTCATGATCAACTCTATTAGCCATTTGATCTTTCTCTTGCTGATGTTTCCCTTGTTGATCCCTAACAAACCTATACACACAAACAGAAAAAGGAAAAGAGTTGGGATTTATTCAAATTGAAAGATGTACATGGATCTAATCAGATCGAATCATACTCCACTAATTCTTTATGATTCTCACAAAACCCACTGTTCATGTTTTGATTAAGGACTTAATTGACGGATTAATGTTCTCGAAAATGAGAAAAAGGAAGTGAAATTAGTACAGAAAACATGGGAAAAGAGGGAAAAACGTGTTGAATTGGTGATTGAAGAGCTTACCTATGAAATCGGGAAGAAAATGACAATGTGATGAAACAATGGAGAAAGAAAGAGGCTTGGAACAAATAGCCGACCTCAATATATAGATTATAGAGACAGGGAAATGTTGGTTTTATTTGTATTTAAAAATGAATTTTAATACTTCTGCCTATAAATATGATATAACAATTAATTAATTAATTAATTAATTAATTAATCATTATTTGATTAGTCAACATCTATCTAATAAATCAATGTTTTATATAAGGAAGTTTGAAAACATTCACATTAAACTAATCAAATGTTTGTGAATGAGGTTTTTATATTTTAAGGGTTGTTATGAGTGAATGAGAAAAAATTTGATGTTGGATGAAAGAAATTTTATATTTGAAAAGCTATTGTACACTCCCTATAAATTTTTAATGATTTCAAAAAGTGACTGTGAGTAATTGAGAGAGAAATTGTAAAGATGAAGGTAAAAAATTATTTTTTAATTACCATGAGAAAAAAATAATTGTTTTTAGTGTAACTATAATAATGGAGATAATGTCTCCACTGTGAATGCTCTGAGAGGCAAAAATTGAGTAGATAGTTGATGAAGACAAAACTTTGTGATTACTGGTATCTCAACAAAAATATTTACGCCGAGAAAAATTTTATAAAAGCCAACCAAAATCTAGAGTACTAAGTAATAAGAAATTACAATCGATGCATAACAACAAGTTTCTTCTAGCATTCCCAATCTAACCAGCCAAACTTTACTATATTCTTTATCCAAAGAAATCTTGTCACTTTGATCTCCTCCAAAGTTCTCATTGGACAAGGGTAGACACCTTTGAGCATTTTATCATTTTTTGATTTCTAGATACACTATAGAACAACCTTAAAGATCGACTCAACCAACTTTTGTCTACATGACCCATTTGTAAAACCAAATTGATCTTAATTGATAATCTCCACTAATGAGCTCGATTTGTTTAGCGGAAGCTTCAACCAAACCCCTATTTGTGTCCAAATAGTTCTAGCAAACTAGCAAAGAGCAAATATTCGTTGTACATCCTCATCGAAAATATTACAAATTGGACATAAAAGTGATGAAACACACCTCTTTTGGCAAGAGAAACACGAGTAAGAGCACAATATAGTAAAATTCTCTAATATAAGAAGTTGACTTTGATGGGAAGTTACCCTTCGTGTTCATAAGCACCCTCCATTTGGGTAAACATTTCTCTAGATATTAGCTACCAAATTTTTTTTTGACTATTATAACTCTAATTCCATTTATCTGAATCCGTTGTGATATTACCATACCTTCTAAAATAGAAGGTCAATAGTATTAATCAATGAAAATATGAAATGCATGAGTTTAATACATTGTTGGATTTTCTTCAGACTCTAAAGGGCTCTCTTCCAATCAACATCCATGTTATTATCCCATTTTGCATGTTGTAACATTCCATGATCTTGCAAACTATTTGACTTTGATAATTTAACAATTATCAAAAAAAAATCAGCCAACGTGATATTCCCACCCAAATGTCAAAAAGAACAAACTATTTATTGATAGCTTGATGTTGTGCATATGAGCGGACAAATTTATGAGTTTTTCCTGAATTAAAGTCTGGTTTTCACGAAATAGATGACTTAAGCTACTCAACGTTGTTGTGTTTGTAGTATGTATGAGATCGTCTTTCGTCATTGGATTACCCCGTATAATCAGACTTTATTCATTTGCCGTAAAAAAAATATATCCGTGCATAAAAGTAAATCAGTCGTATCAAATTATAATTAAAAAATTAAAGATAATACTTCTAATTAACATATTGAACATCATTGTTGGAAATGATTGGGAATCTATTATTATTGTTCTAAAATATGTTTTTTAATTGAATGAAAAATAAAAGCCAAAAAAGAAGGGTTGGTGTTGTCTTATTTGATTAGTAAAGTATGAAACGTCGACGTTTCATGGGAAAGTTGACAATAGATGGCAAAGGGAAATGGCAGACTGGCACTAGTGGGGGTATTTGACAGGGTGGGAATTTTGGTCATGCCATCCATGTTCTCATTCCACAAGACCAACACAACTTTACATCTTTCTTTATGTTTCATTTTAAACCACAAAACCGTCTTAATCTTTTTTTTAACGACAAATGTAGGACCTGTTTTTTTAACAACAAATGTAAGACCTGTTTTGAATGATAGATGTTATTTTAATCTGGCTTATCTATTCGTTTTTCAGTCAGGACCACACTCCCAACCTCCACAGAAGGAAACTCATCTTTGATGAGAAAACCTCCTGACCCGACTTAAAACCTTCATTTTATTATTATTTTTTATTCTAAGTGTGACTTGAACCCAAGGTCTCTCCACTTTTATATGTCTTGGATACCTCACTTTAACCACTTGAGCTAAGGATCATTGGCACAAAACCGTCTTAATCTACCTAAATAAATTTGTTTATACTTATTAATAATGTCATCTATATAAGTGTAGAGTGAGAAAAGTTATGTGATTAATAGTGCACACCTTTCTCTAATCTTGTTGGCGCGATATGAAAAATGTAATCTAATATCGCGGGTTATTGTTTAATAGTACCAAATGGCAAATGTGTTGTATAATAGTGCCCTTTAAGTGGTACTGGTAAGTGCTTAAAATCCATCATATGAAAATTATGTAGTTTAGGAGTCTATATAATAATTCAAGGTTTTAGGTGGGCAATTTTTGGGGGGAATTTTTTATAAAAGGAAGTTTTAGAGGGAAGATATAAAATATCATGCATGAGTTGATGAAACAAAATATCTTTAAATATTAAATATTTACAAATTTTTAAACAAAATGATTATGATTTTATAAATATTATTATTTAACCCGTGTGACACACGGGTGTTAAACCTAGTATTACACTATTACGTGATTTTTCATTAAAAAAATTAGAATGTAGTCCTATCATCATTTTAAGAATTAAAGATACTATTAGCTCTTAGATAATATATGTTGATTAAGTCTTATTCTAATTACATTTACAATAGTTAGATAACATGCTCTTATTAAGTTTCCTTACAAGTTGTTAAACCTCACACGTGAGAATCAAGGACACTAACATTCAACAAACAAACTAGAAAAAGAAAACTTAAAACAAAACTAACAAGTAACACCAACGAGGGTTTGTATATGACACTCTTTTACAACTAGACTCGTTCGAATAACAAATCCAAACTGCAGTCCAAACCTAATCGCGTTTACACTTTCTCATGTCGCCAACCTTTTCCCTTTAGCTGCTCCTCACCCACATCTCAACTTCTTGCATTCATGGCTTTGTTGCTTCTTTTAGGTCGATTTTGAATTTAAACACAAGTCTTTATTGTTCTGAATTTACGTTTGAAGATTTCTAACTTAACCACTCAGTAAACTCTCTAACAATAATATTACTATCACTTCAACTAGTTATATTTATAAATTTTATCTAACAATTTATTAAAAAATATAATTTTAATCTACCTTAAAAACTTAAAAGAGTATCATGACTAAGTTTAGTGGTGACGGTAGGTCGCAAAGTATTCTTTTGATGATTCCAAAGTTGATACATAATTCGTGGTTTGGTATGAATTTTTATGCTACCACTTTGAGTGGCAATGAGGTTACTTGCATCATCTTTCCACCATATCCCCATCACTCATCTCCTCATGATTATAATAATATAAAAAGTTTAGACTTTAATCTTCAAAATTAAGCGACAATGAGTGGAAATGTGGATTCATCATATGATTATAATTTATTTAAAATTTCACCATTAAATAAAAAATGTGTTCAAATTTTTAAAAGGACGTATATGAATGAAGATTGCATTGAAATTTAAATTTTTATGTGCGAAGAGACTCTCTGATATATATTTTTCGACTAGATAAAGTTTAGCTGAAGTGATATTTTCTTTCCATCTCCAATCTTACTTTTCTTCATCCTTATGAGATTAAAAGATAGTGTTGCATAAATGCTTGTCAATGGAAAGTATTAAAGAAGATTAAGGATTGGATGTACAAACGCTTTTAAGTCCATGTTATAATGAAGAAAAAGAGGCAAAGGATCATTAGTTTGATGGTTGTTCGATGGCCATAAGAATTTGGCATTTGGTTGCGGCTTAGCTTGGACTTCCTATTCCGTTGGATAAGTTACCCAATTCGTTGATGGAACTGGTAATAGTCAATTATATTCGTGACTTGGTGGGCGATTTGGAGATTCGGAAACTACAAGGTATTCGAGACTCTTTTTGACAACAATGCACATTTTTCTTTATGGTGTTGTAGACTTGTAGCTGTTATCATGAGTGTAAAATATCATGAATCAAGTGGCTTAAAAATCTGCCTTTATACATGTAAGATTGTAACTTCTAGCCTTCTAGCCTTTTGCTAATAGTTTTTGTTTTTCGATAATATATATGTAGTCATTCAATTGTTCAAAAAAGAAACAATATTTTTGCAAATGCCCAAAAAGATAGCCTTGACTCCATGAGGGCTAGAGGACTACGAAGTATTATTTTTTATAAATAAACATTAGCTATTAATAAACTTCCAATTCCAAGACCTCAAATGTTCCTGAAAGCCATAATTTTCTCTCGGTTGACTAACATTTTTTTTTTGTTGTCGTCGTGTTGGATAAGAAAGTTCTTTAAACAACGAAAAGAAATAAAGATGAAGGCTTTTCAAAAGGGACTAGATTAAAATTAATTTGCATCCGAATTGAAGGTGGTTAGATTTTCATGAAGATAGTTTATTTTAAATAAATCAATGACGGGTTTTTAATGTTTGATCATGTTAAGTTGGCTTCAATTGGTAAACCAAGGTATTTAAAATGAAAGTTACATTTTTTTGGCACGTACTGACGTTTGTAAAGTGTTCTAGTTCAATGGTATTTACGTGACCACATATAAATTGTTACTAGGTTATCTTTAATCCATAAGCTATATGATTGCAACGAAGGACTAGTGTTGAATTCAAATAGTTTGAAGCCGAGCTCCCAACCAAGAAAATAACATCGTCAAAGAAGAATTTGTGTGACATGATAGGTCTGTTGCAATGGTTTTTTGTACCCTGGATCACACCTATATGGACAATTTGCATCATAACCACATTCAAAAGCTTCCATTACCTGAATATGAAATGAGACGTCGCCTCTCCTGACGTGCACCTTTGTAAATGATTAATTCCCTCGTAGGTCACCTTTTTTATACCCCATCAGATTCTACACTTGTAGACACTCCATCTTTCACTATTCCCTCTACTCAACCTTTAATCATTTCCACCACACCCAATAGTTCATCTCTTTCAGTTAACGCACAACCTTATAATCCCTCAAGCAACTATCGTGTCTAACACCTTTTCATTCCCTCTGAACACACCTTCTCCCGTGGGCACCCACTTCCTACTATCCAAGACCTTCCGCTTTACAACAACTACAATTTCAAATGTATGAAGCCTGGTGAGGAAAACCCAACTTGCAAATCTTCGCACTCGCCACCCTTTTGAAAACCCTGAGGGGTCAACCGCTCCATACTCCTTTCTCGAGACCCACCCCTCAATCTGAGGCACATTAGGTAGGAGGAACAATGAATGAAGAAATGACTTAATAATGTAACAATACTTAACGAAAATAGGACCTAAAAATCAATTTTTTAAAAAGAACTATCTCAATACCTAAGTGAACTTCGTGAAATAGGATGTCAATAATTCGTATTGATTTTGATGTTTCAGACTGTCAAACCTAACTCACTCATAAACAGTACTACTATAAATAAAACCCACACACGATAGAGAAAAGTTTAACATCTTAGTGATTACAAACTTTATCTATCATCTATTGGATCAAAAGTCCATTGTTTAATCTGGTGTAATAGACGGGTTATAACTTATAACCGTATAAAATAAACAAAATTGAGTTTGCTTCCGATAAAGAAACATTCAACATCAAACAAACTCATTTCCACGTGTCCTTTTCCTCCTTTATTTCATCCTTGTTTTTAGTTTCTTCCCCCATATCCTCTCTCTAGTTTTTTCTCCCACCACACATTCAATGGAAAACAATAACAACCACCAACCGTCTTCACCACCACCGCCACCACCACCGCCACCATCACCGCCTCTCCGACATCCTTCCTCCGCCGCACAGCTTTTCAATGACAATGACTTATGCCACTCCTCCGGAATTTTCGCTTCAATTCTCCCTCCGCCAACGACGGTATATTTTTTTTATCTCCTTGTGTTTCATACGATTTAAGTTTGATTTATAAACTAGTTGATGATTCGATCTGACAATCAATTGATGATCTTCGTGAAACGGCATGCTACTATTAGAATTGAATTGTGGCTTTTGTGTTTTTTTAATGTTCATATCATTTTATTGAAATTGAATCGTTTGTATAGATATTTTTTGTTTAGAGTGTTTCAACTACTTGTTTATCCAAATTTTCAGTTAACCAAACCCTAGGATGTGTTTGCATGTTAAACATCTAATTTAAGCCAACTTAACTTTAATGATGTTGATATTTCTAATTACTTGATTCAAGCCTCTTATACATGTAACATAAATTTGAATCTCATTGGAATGGGTTTGAGACTTAACACTGGTTATTTGTTAATGGAAGTAACAAATGGTAAACCGGTGTCGTGTTACAGTTTTGATTTTCCCATGATCAGGGCACTGTGGACGCCTTGAAGCCATTGGATGCATGCATTCAACCGTTTATTCCGCATTCGAAGGGTATGGGATCTGCTACATTATGAAGTGGACCTTTTGTTGCCTAGGATATGGATACGTGGATATCAGTGTTTGATAAGTTAAACATGGTTTTGAGAAGCTGAAAGTTATGGATATATATAGGAGTGTGTTTATACTTTATATGCATGTATATGGATAAGTTTTGAAACAAACAAATAGAAGTGAACTAAGTTGTTTCAAGATTTCAATAATCAAATATGTGAGATAAATGCGCTTTAGAACCTGAAACTTTTGATGCTTTTACTTTTATGTACAAGACTAAGAAAATATCTTGTTTTGTTGCTACCTGCTTTGGTTGTTTCACTTTGATGATTATAAACTAGCTTAGTTTTGATTTAATTTTTTGCTTCTAGTTTTTAAAAGGGATAATGCCATGTACAACATGCTTTCACAAGTGTACAGGTTAGTTGCATCAAAATAGAAATATCATGAAAGTGTGTAAAACTATCTCCTTTTTTGGGTCGAGAGAAATGATCAAGATTTCCTATTATGTGATGCTACTGTTGTATCCTTGTCAATTGATTGTCAATAGGGATTATGATGGACATATCCAATGTTGAGTTGGCTTTAAATGGTTGATAAAGGGCGTTGGGTTTGAAATGCTGTTTAATCAGTTTTCTGTTAAGTTGTTCCCTGTTAGTCTGATTGTAACTATGAGTAGTGCATTGTATGCAGTTCGCTAATTGGTTTGCCTGATTTCTTTTTCTTTTGTTTGATCTATCCTTTTCATCGGTTATTAATTCTTGTCGATCATTTTCGAAATTATTGATGCATAATCAGAGTAAAGTCTGAAAATTTAGTAAACTATTGTTCAATTGTGTTCCTTCAGATGGCAGGATACTCCAGTTGTGTGAGATGCTCAAAACCTATTCAATATGAGACCTTGGATGGCCAAGTCTGGTACACAGTTCATGGGACTTCAGGTTAGCTTCATAACTTTGTTTTTTTCCAGTTTTTACATATGTGGATACTCTTAATGTTACATGCTTTCTCCATAGTCACATGAAACTTGCAATGTATCTTTAGATATATAGTTTTGATGAAAATGGATAGCAATTTGTCAGATGTTGAAAATACATCCACGGATGTGTAAACATGGAACCTTGTTATTAGCCATCATTGTCATTAATCGTTGTAGCGATCATGATGGGAAATAGGAAATTTTAACCGGAGAGCATTCTTATTGCAAGTTATAACATGTATATTTTTATAGAGGTGGCAGAATGGGGTGGGCCTGGTGGGCTGTGTAACTGGTTAAAATGACTTTGGGTAAAAGGAGGTCAAATCAGATTGACCCGGAATGCATTTTGTTCAGAATTATAAGTTATAGTTATCAATATAGACTGTATCAAGTATGATATATAAAACATATACTGTTTTAGTAACAGTTGAATATTTTGAACAAATGTTTTAGAAGGTTTAAGCATTAAGAGTACACTTGGAGCAACTTTCATATGTTCCATCTTTGTATTATTTTATTTGTTTGATCCATTAGATAAGAACATAACCTCAATGAACCTATTCAGAAGTAAATAGGATGATATTGTCGCCTCATATTTTACCTTTTTCATTCTTTTTTTTTCTTCTAATCTGAAGCAGCACAAAATGTTGCTAAGAACACTGTAAATGCAAATAGTGATGTAATGAACATGGAGAGAAGGTCAATCTTTCAAGAAAGAATAGATCCATGTCCCCTAAGCTCATCAATTTACTATGGTGGACTAGAAGATATGTATGTCCGTTCTTCAACTGATCTCACTTCCAAACCATACAATAAAGTGAGTCCAATATACATTCATTTAACTGTGATTTCCCAACCAAAACCTGACTGGTGAAATCTGACCAAATTACTCTTTCAGTTTTTCGTAGAAGAGGATTCAAAAGATGATCCTAACCATATGCAGTTCGCTACTAGAGGAAACTGGTGGCAAGGTCAGTTCTATCTGTTCCCAAGTGTAGAAACATTTGCTTACTGTAGAGGTGGCAGAACATGTGGGTTGGATTGGGTAACGATGGACTTGACTCAGAAATGGGATATGTATGGTTTTTATGAATAGTTAGTGTGTCATATCTTATACAAACGTTATATTATTTTAGTAATAATGAAATTCTTTGAATAAGATGATTTAGGAGATTTTATGTCTTAAGAAAACACTTTGGGCCACTTTATGCTTCTCTCTTTCAACTGTATATATGGTTTTGGTTTGTGGATTTTGCTTGATTTATTTGTGTTCAAGTTTGCATCTTTAAACTTGTTTACATTACAATTGTGCAGGATCACTTTACTACTAGGATGTTGCGGCCCATTTCCATGGTATTAAAGTGGATTCTCCACCTACTAGCAAAGGCATTTATTTACTTCTAAATATCTTTGTTAGAGTATATGACACATTTTTTTTACTAAAACAGTGTAGAGTAAATTCAATGGTTGGCCACTTAAATTCAACTTACAAGTTACCCAAAATGTTCTTCTACCTCCTAATTGCAATATATATATATATATCTATATATATGCATTCATGTCCGTCATCCCCATTCTGGTTATAGGGGTTGTAATTTGGACTTGGGTAGAATTGGGCTGTGTTTGATCTGAAACCGGTCAAATAAGTTGCGGATTGTTTTTTAGCTTGACTTTGAGGAACAAGTCAAAGGGGTTGAAAGATGCCTTAAGGCTATTTTTCAGTGCATACAATCTCTGAAAGTGTTTTTTTTTTCAAAGATTTAGATTGAGCTTATTTTATGTAAAATTGTATCTAAATAATTTGGATGGTAATCATGCAGGAAATTCACAGAGGCCCGGTAGCAGTTTGAGGTTTTTTTGGATATATGGAAGATGATTTAGTTACTTGTTCATCTTTTCTTTTTTCTTTCTGTAAGTGGTGGTGAGAGTTTGGTTTTATCGTGGTTCTCACTTCCAGAGGGCAATATCATATGTAGACACGAATTCACTTGTTCGAAGAATGAGTGATTATAAACATTTCTGTTTGATAGACCTAGGTTTTGCTCTGAATAATAAAGTTTTATAGGCCAGATGAACTTCATCAAGTGATCAAACCAACTTTGTACATTCACCCTGAAGCATTTTGCATGTCTTTGTTTAGGTATTGGTTTGGGAAATGGAAATAAGTTTCTTATCTGACCCACTAAAGTTTAATGTACTTTATTAGTGATGAGTTGCATGTAATGTACTTTATTAGTTTATTAGTTTGGTGTTGTGTTGAGGGAAGACAAAATCAAACCAACATGATGATTTTAAGAGTATTAATGGAGTGTGAACTGAGTGTCAAGTTCGAACTGTTTCAATTAGCTTTTAACAAACCTATAGAACACCTTAAACACAATTAGAAGTTTTATTCGTTTTTTAAAATGTTCTTAATATTCAAACATTTTATCTTTTGTCATTTAATAGTGTAATTTTTTTAAAACTGATTTTTAAGGTCGTTTAATAATATACTCAAATGAAAAAAGATTAGATGCTCGATTTTTGAAGTTTTTAAATAATGTTGTATAAAATACTATGTATGTCTAAAAGGATGGAATATTTGAAAAAACTTTAAGGCTATTAAACATTTTATGTGTACAAAGTTCTTATAAGATTTATTATAAGCTAGATATGTGACAAAAAATAGTTTTGAATATTAAAATAGAGATTAGAGTGTCCGCGATGCTCTGACCCATAAACCTTCTCGTTGTCTGTTTTGTAATATTTTTGACTCGGGAGACAAGATTCAACGCCACATGACGATGGACTAGAGAAATATGTTCCACCACATTGCCGCTAAAGGCTCAAGTACATGAATTTTTTGTAGCATAGCGTGCACAACTTTTGTTTAATGTTAAAACAAGTAGGCTATATTTTCCTCAATAACAATCTAATCGAATACCTTATAATTCTGAAGGTAGGTTACCGATCTTTAAAATTATGAAAATACTCTCATCTCAACTTTCTACTTAGCCAATTTTACACTTTTAGCCACTGACTTAACTTGAACGTATTTACGATTTTGACATCTTATTCTACTTTGATGTATTTACGACTTTGACCCTTTATTTTACTTTGACATATTTACGACTTTGACCCTCCATTTTACTTTGACATATTTAAGACTTTGACTTAATCACCGTGTGTGAGAGCTATTAAACTTTTTTATCAACGCGTGTGAAGACGTCACATACGCGAGACACGATCGCCACATCGTTGTTTATATCTAGTTTGCTTTTAATTCTACGTCATTGTATACTGCGAGACTCAAATAAGTAACTTAGTGGGCTGTTTGTTTCACCTTTTAATGGTTCAGTTCGGTGCTTAATCATTCAAAGCGTTAGTTTCATAAAAATAGTCTCTGAATGGTTCAATTAAGTGCTGAATGGTTAAGAGACAGAGAGATGCTGAATGAAACTGAATGGAACATATACCAAACTTACCCTCATCTGAAGTTCTAACCCAACATCCCTCCCATTGATATAGCATCTTAATGGTAACCATTCAACACTTAATGATTCATATTTTACCAAAAAACCATTAGATAAGCGTAATTATAGAAGTCCAAGGTAAGCAACAAATCTAACTACAAATGTACCAAAAATGGGTCAATTTTGACTTTTCTAAAACACGTATATCCTATCAACATTTTAAGTAAATCTCATTGAAATAAGCATCACAAGTACATAAAAAAAATCAACATTAACAAGCATTTGAACCAGCATCATTACCATTGTTAGTCGATTTCACGATCACCCTAAAGAAAAAAAACCCTAAACCATGACCCGACACGGCTGCCAAAAACACCCCTACATTAAACGACATCAACGCTAACATCACCATGAACCCTAGCCCGACCCGTAAAGTGTACACCAACGTTTGAGCCAAACCCGAACTTACATCATCAGATTTCGTCATCTTAAGATTACAATGAGCCAACCATTCCACCAAAAGCGCGAGAAAGAACACAAAAACAAGCGCCAACGCATACATAGCCGTACTTGTCCCAGGCCAACCCTTAAAAAGAATCAAAGCGTCTTTTCCCCAATAAAAAGTCATATGCATCATCATTTTCTTTCTTCGTCGCATGCCCAATGTCACATTGCCACCGCTCATTGTTGTGTGCATCATAGGCGGTAGAGCCATGATGAATATATCGATCACTCGCGCCTTTAATTATCTTATCCCCGGAAAATAACGTTGGGGTTCTTGATATTTATAGATCACGGTAGACATCGTACAATTGTATCAAAAAACAGTTTGATAGTACGATGTTGATTTTTTAAAATGTAGTACATAAGATACAATGGATTTGAGTCGTTAGTGCCGAGGATACCTCAATTGGTTACTATAACTATTCACCAATATAAATCACATATATTAAAAGTTACAAAACACCACCATGTTCTTTGGTAAACTACTAGAATAGCAACTTTAATCTTCAAACATTTTAAAAAAATAAGAATAGCAACTTTAATCTTCAACATTTTAAAAAAATTTCTTATTGTTTTTTTAACTACTATATCGCATTATTATTATGTGATGAACCTAAGCTGACTCAAACTGTCAAACCGGCCCGAAACTTTTATGTCCGGCTATATTAAATTTGGGGCACTTAAAACACAATGAACTCACTGATAAATATCTCTGAATCCACCACTTCTTCTTACTTATACGTATAATAAACGAGTTATATTCTTTACCCAACTAAAACTTAATAACTTTTATTTCTGGGCTCAACATCTTAACTTTTTCTTAATACATCAAAACATAACTAGGTTTCATTACTTCCACCGTTTGTTTATTTCCAAAATAAGACCAAGATTTATTCGATAGTTAAACTTTTTCAACAATCAACATGCAAAATGAAATCTACCAAACCCTTCAATGCATTTTGTGAACAACCTTCATTTTCCAAAGCTTCTTTAACTATTCCCTTCAAAACATTAACTCTAACTCTCATTTCCTCTCCTTCATCATCCACCATAACTCTTCTTATCATCCCTTCAATCTCCCCTCTCTCGACCCTTTCCAACTCGAGCCCTATCTTCCACACATAGCTCACATACCGCGCGTTCACCCCTTGGTCAACGTCAAAAGGTTGGCATATCATCACAACTCCCGATGAAATACTCTCCATACATGAGTTCCATCCACAATGACTCCAAAACCCGCCCACTGCAAAATGGGCCAACACGTCCTTTTGGGGAGCCCATTTCACTATCAACCCCCGTTCTCTCGTTTCTTCCACAAACCCATCTGGCAATAACTCGAGCCACTCTGACCCACTAACTAAACCTGGCCTAACCGCCCATAGAAACCGTTGGTTACTTTTTAATAGACCCCACGCCATCTCGGTCAACACTTTTGCATCCATTGTGGCTAAGCTTCCAAAGCTTATGTATATAACAGATTTGGGAGGTTGTTTATCAAGCCATGCGATGCAACTAGCATCTTCTTGGTGCGAACCATTAGACGGGCTTGGACTACTTGGTGTTATCTTGTGCAAAGGCCCGACGGCAAAAACAGGAACTTGATAGTGGTCGTGGATACGGGTCAATGATTTGGATTCGAGGGATTCGACAGTGTTCCACACAACCGCCGAGGGGCGTGCGTGTTGGCTGAAGTTGACTACAGTTTGTCGCCAATCTTTAATTGTCGAATTAGGGAATGGAAGATCTTTGTACCTGAAGGGATGATGATTTGGTACAATCTCGTTCATCACAAAATCTTAAAAAGAAACAAGAATTAGCAGCATGTCATATGACTCATATCTACAATGAGCTAGTAACGAGTTAACGACGACGAATATTAAACTATGAATAACACCAACGAACAAAAATAATAATTTACATGTAAATTCTCAAAATGTTCCATTTGTATTGTATTTCCCTTGAAATATCTGTTGGACCTTTTAATCTTCAAAATATTCCATCAAAAAAGTCATCGTCGAACGTACAACAATCTTGGAGAGTCGGAGGATCTTTTTAGTTTCGAGATGCCATATATTTGTAGGATACCCGTAGAGTGGAGTCGGACACCCATACACATTTAAAAAAACGTTTTGTTATTTAGTTTTTGGCACATGTATAGTGGAGACGGACTTATATTTTTGTTTTTTTAAATAGATATTTTTACTTTTTCTTGTACGTGTTTGGTTTTTGATAGTTTTGAATATAAGCGAAGCCCATACCAATGTAGGCGTGAATGCCTTTATTAAATGAGATATTTTAAAGGCCCGTTAAATCTTTAATGAGTTGTTATACTACATGTGAAATCATACAAAAAATAATAAAATCTAATGGCCTTAATGAGTTAAAAAAAACTCCTATTTTTTTTGGTAAAAAATGACTTTATTTTATAAAACAAATATATGTATTATTTAGATTATTAAATGGAAACATATGAGAAACTTAAACATATCCTTGTATATATGAGAAGCATATCCTTATAAGTATTCATGTATTTCGGTCTGCTAAGTAAAATGTATCAGAAAGTTAAAGGACCATATAATCGAATTAGATGAAATTTTGATAAATTTTTTTTTCAGGAATAATATAATACTTTATTATTACTATTATTATTTAAAAGAAAAAAAACAATGCAAAATATATGATCTAACTCGTGCATATTGACATCCGATATATTTTCTTTTCTTCTTTTTGAACAAGAGAAAGACAAGTAGAAATAAACTCAAACTTATTTGTTTTATTCACAGTCTCAAAATATATATTCTCAAAGAGTTACTTTTAATTTGTTTTTATTTTTATAACTTTATAATCGTATATGGTAATCATAATCTTGCCCTTTTTAGTTTTGAAACACCAAGTAATCGTCACAAAAATTTATAGATTGATGATTGTATGTTTTATGAAAACAAGTTCGAATAATGTCATTTTAATTTCTAATTATTACAAATTTCACGCTATAACATGTTAGGAACTTTTGAGTTATTTCATATTCTAATAATAATATGAGTTAATTGCAAAAATGGCCTCGTTAAATGCTTAAAGAACCGTTACAATACACATGCAATCATAAATTAAAAAAATAAAATTCTAATGGCTGTTAGAGGCTTAATAAGTAGTTAAATAGATCTAACCGCACACCGTTAAGTGATTAACGGCAGCTAAAAAGATCGATGGATATATAAACAAGTTGGATGTATGAGCCTTATTTTAATTTGAAAGAGAAGTTGGGAAAATTTTCCTATAATTTAAGCCTTAATGCACTCTATTATTGAAAACAGAGATCACGACACAATTCAACAAATCCTATTTTAGTATTTTTGGATTTTGGTGGATGCTTACAGGGAACCAATAGAAACCAATCAGTAAAATAATAATAATAATAATTTCCAGGCCACATCGGTTGATAATAATACTTATTTGTTTAGTAATGTATTTAAAAACAGTTTCATGATCCGTTGGAAATGAAATAATTTACGTACCTTGTTCAAGAAATGTGCTTTGTTGATTGACCTGTTGACGGGCTAGGAAAGCCAGTAAGTACGCCGCACTCGTACTTCGGAACATGACGGCTGCAAGATTGAGACCAACTGCAACATCAGGTGCAAAGAACATAACATGGTCATACACAACAACAATTGATTTGTAGTGTCCTTCACTCATCAACCGAGTCAAGTGATCCTTGAACGATGGTTTACAGTTGGCGTTGAGATCGTTGAGGAAGTTAATGAGGCTGCCCGAATCATCCATGGCCGGTATGTTGTCGGAGAGTAGGAGAAATGTGAAGTCAGAAGGAAGGTTAGAAGGGTTGGGTGGGTTGAGTTTGGAGTGAGCAATGGCTATGTTGAAGCCTTTGGCATGAAGAGTTGTGGCTAGTTGGAGAATTGGAGTCATGTGACCGTGAAACGGAGATGTTGTTAGCACCACCAACGGCCGCCGTGTTCCACCTTGTTCTTCCATCTATCTCTTGAAACTTGACTGCTATTTTTTTTCCTTGTGATAATTGACAAATGTTGTATGGTTAAAAGGACAATCTCTAGCACATTGTGTGGTTATTATTATTATTAATAGGTGTGTGATAGTGAATTAGTGACAAATCAACATATATATATATAGATTGAGGTTTTTCTAAAAAAGGTTAAAACTCTAAGAAGTCTAAGAAGCATTCACAAACAAACACGTGTCCATGAAGGTGAAAAAACGCGGAGGGGCATCATCGTCTTTATACATATGACGTTGATTTGCGAATCCCGGCCATCACTCTCGATGTTCATTTATGGCGTTTTTTTACGTCTATTAATTACGAACATCCGATCATGTATGACGTTTTTTATTAGTTAATTTTTTCATCAGAGTGGTGTTATTTTATAGAGTCAGTTTATGCATGGTGTTTTTTATAAGCGATGATGTTTTGGTTTGTTTTTGACGTTTTCGTTAACTAATTACGAAGTTCAAACGTAAAAAACACCATGATTCAGAAGACACAGATCAAAGAAACACCATGGCGTTTGATTTTTGTGTTAAAAACGTACAGATCTAAGAAACACCATGGCGTCTGAATTTTGTGTTAAAAACGTACAATGACAAATATACCCCCAAATCCATCTTGCGCGTGACCAAAACATCAAAATAATTACAAAAATGTCACCGCGTCCATCTGGGCCGTAAAACAACATAATCCGACGTCCCAGATTACTTCTTAGACTTTTTAGAGTTTTAAGCCTTTTTAAAAAATCCCTCCTCTATATATTATATATTTGATAAAAAAAATATAGACATGGAATTGTATTTGACTATTGACAAAGTTGAGGCCATATGAATATATGATTGATTCTATCACTTTTCTAAACTTCAACATGACAAAATGAATTGAACTAAACCCTCCAATGCATTTTGCGAAGAACCTCCATTTTCCACTGCTTCTTCGATCATTTTCTTGAAAATGTTAACTCTAACCCTCATTTCCGCTCCTTCATTATCCACCATAACTCTTCTAATCATCCTTTCAATCTCCCCTCTCTCCACGTGCTCCAACTCGAGCCCAATCTTCCACACGTAACTCACATACCGTGCATTCGCCCCTTGGTCTACGCTCCATGGCTGACATATCATCACAACTCCTGATGAAATACTCTCCAAACATGAGTTCCACCCACAATGACTCCAAAACACACCCACCGCCAAATGGGACAACACTTCCTTTTGAGGGGCCCATTTCACAACTAACCCTCGTTCTCTCGTTTCCTCCACAAACCCATCTGGCAATAACTCGAGCCACTCTGACCCACTAACTAAACCGGGCCTAATCGCCCATAAGAACCGTTGGTTACTTTTCGCTAGACCCCAGGCCATCTCGGTTAGCACTTTCACGTCCATTTTCGCTAAGCTTCCAAAGCTTATGTACACCACAGATTTGGGAGGTTGTTTATCTAGCCAGGTGATACAACTAGTGTCTTGCTTGCGCAAACTAATCGACGGGCTTGGTGTTATCTTGTGTAAAGGCCCAACTGCAAAAACAGGAACTTGAAAGTAGTCATTGATTCGAATCAGCGATTCGTGTTCGAGGGATTGGACAGTGTTGAAGACCACAGCTGAGGGGCGTGCGTGTTGGCTGAAATTCGCACAGATTTTTTGCCAATCTTCAATCGACGAATTATGAAATGGAAGATCTTTGTATCTAAAGGGATGGTGATTTGGAACAACCTCCTGCATAACAAACTCTTTAAAATAATTTGGAGTTAGCAGTAGATCATATCACTAAATAATGAGTTTCACCAACCAAAAGTTAACCAACAATGATAGAATTAAGGGTGAGTATGTCAAGGAACTTTTTTTGAAAAGTAGTTGGTTTTGCAACTTTTAAGTGTTTCTGATTTAAAAAATAAAATAAAAGTGTTTATAGTAACTTCGCTGGTTCAACTAGCGTAACTAAAAAAATTGTTTTGACTTTTGCTACTTGAGATAAAAGTTGTAAAAACAACGTAGTTTTTTTATTAGCTAGTTGAACTAGTGAAATTACTCGAAACACTTTTATTTTCATTTTTCACCAGAAACACTACAAATTACGAGAACTAGCTACTTTTCTAAAAAAAATGTTTCTAATGGGCCGACTCGATAAACCGAACCGGACAAGACCAAGACCGACCCAAAACACACAAAATCCGTCTGGTCCATGGTTCTCATTTTATTCGGTTTCTGTCTGAGCCGGTTTGTGTCATGTTTGTCTAGAAACAGAGTTACCTTGTTCAAGAAACCTGGTCTGTTGCCGGACCTGCTGACGAGCAAGAAACGCTGGTATGAAGGCAGCACTGGAACTGCGAAGCATGATCGCGACAAGATTAAGCTCAACAGCAACATCTGGTGCAAAGAACATAACATGGTCATAGACAACAACAATTGATTTGTAGTTTGCTTCACTCATCAACCGAGTCAAGTGATCCTTGAACGACGGTTTACAGTTGGCATTGAGATCGTTGAGGAAGTTAGTAAAGCTGCCCGAATCATCCATGGCCGGTAAGTTGTCGGAAAGTGGTAGGAAGGTGAAGTCAGAAGGAAGGTTAGAAGGGTCAGGTGGGTTTAAGTTGGAGTGAGCAATGGCTATGTTGAAGCCTTTTGCATGAAGGGTTGTTGCTAGTTGGAGAATTGGTGTCATGTGACCATGAAATGGAGATGTTATTAGCACAACTAGTGTTCTGTCATGTTCTTCCATTTTTGATTTTTTTTCCCTAAATTTGATTGTGTTTATGTGATATTGAAAAAGTTATATTGGGCGATGAAGATAGAAAAAATTGGTTGGTTTAGGAGGTTTGTGATTTGGCCCATTTGGGAGATATTGACAAAGTTGACGTCAATTGCCGACTATTGTTTTGGTTTATTATTTTGTTTTAGGTGACATTATTAGTATTTTAGTGTTATGATTATGAAGAGTTGGAGATAGTCATGCAATATATGTAAGAAGGTTAAGGTGACATTGTTCTTCTCGTTTTTTTTATAAAGAAGATGAAAGACGATTAGCTATCGCTCGTTTTTATTTAAAATCTTATGTTCTTACAGAACGACATAGTTTTTACTTTTTAGCGTAACACAGCACGCCCACTAATTTTCATTGGCGTCTTCCCTCGTTGAAAGTTGTTAAGTATTGATGATAATTTGCGGGTGAAGCTTCATCGAAATCGGATATATTAGTGTGCTCGAATTGATTTTATGATCTCTTAACTATTATGATGACAAAATGAAATTCACTAAACCCTCCAATGATTCTTGTGAACAACCTCCATTTTCCAAGGCTTCTTTAAACATTTTCTTCATATCATTTACTCTACCTCTCATTTCATCTCCTTCATCATCCACCATAACTCTGTTAATCATCCTTGCGATCTCACCTCTCTCCACCCGCTCCAACTCCAAGCCGATCTTCCACACGTAACTCACATACCTAGCGTTCACCCCTTGGTCTACGCTAAACGGTTGGCATACCATCACAACACCTGATGAGATACTCTCCAAACATGAGTTCCATCCACAATGACTCCAAAACCCACCCACCGCGTAATGGGCCAACACTTCCTTTTGAGGGGCCCACTTCACAATTAACCCCCTTTCTCTCGTTTCCTCCACAAACCCATTTGGCAACAACTCGAGCCACTCTGACTCACAAACTAAACCGGGCCTAACCGCCCATAAAAACCGTTGGTTACTTTTTGCTAGACCCCAAGCCATCTCGGTCAACACTTTCGCATCTATTGTGGCTAAGCTTCCAAAGCTTATGTAAACCACGGATTTGGGAGGTTGTTTATCAAGCCAGGTGATGCAACTAGTATCTTCTTGGTGTGATCCAACAGAAGTGCTTGGTGTTATTTTGTGTAAAGGCCCAACTACAAAAACAGGAACACGATAGTGGTCCTGGATTCGTACTAACGATTCGTTTTCGAGAGATTTGACAGTGTTCCACACGACGGCTGAGGGGTGTGCGTGTTGGGTTAAAATCGCCACGACTTGTTTCCAGTCTTCAATAGGTGAGGTAGGAAATGGGAGGTCTTTATACCTTATGGGATGATGATTTGGGACAACATCCTCCATCACAAAATCTTCAAAAAAGAAAAGTTGTATATATTAGGTGGAGATCATATCACTTAACAACAATGACTAAAGTTTGAGTTTAGTTACCAATTATACTAAGGGGGTATTTAATAGCCTCTTGGTCATTCAGAGGCTTATTTCTTAATGGTTCAAAACATCTGAACCGTTAAGTGATAAAAAAGATGCTGAATGATTAAGAGATAACCTGTGAATGGTAAAACCACACCCAGAGGCGGCTCTATCATATATTAAATTAGGCAATTGCCTAAGGCCACAAATTTTTATAGGCCACATTTTTTCTCTAAAATGTATTAATAGGTCAATATATATTACAAGATTTGAATATTCTTACAACAAATGCATTGTAGTCTGTTGGTAATAGCTCCTTTATTGAAGAGTGATCCCACTAGTTCGAATCCCACAATACTCATATTTTATTTCTTTTAACAAATAAAGTGGATAGTAGGTAGAAGAAATTATATGTAGTAAGCTAATTTCTTAAATTCTCTTGTTTTAACTTATACTAATACATATGCAAACACAAAATATAACAAATGAATGTGATACTTTTATAAAGAAGATGATGCCATTTATCATAAAATGTACTCTTTTTTTATATGCAGTTAACTTTAATATTTTTAATTTATATTTATTAACATAAAAGTAGAAAACAACTCAACTAAAAAATTATTAATGATCTTCAGTCCAACCGATGAAATTATGTAACTAAGATCTTATAAAATGGAAAGGTCTTGGACTAAGCAGTTAATGCGGAAAAATATCAATTATCGGCCAAGGACCGATATTTGAGATATCGGTTATCTCGGTGGGATATCGGTGAGATATCGGTAATTAAAATATCAAGCATAAATTTATATATGTATATATTAGATAATTAATACTTAGAAAGTCTAAGTCATAACCCAAATAATATGCTACAAATGAAATATATAAACCTAGAGGGACTAAAATAAAGAAAATGAAAACATGTAGTAGAACTATCTTATAAGTTAGTGCTGAAATTGTAACAATGAAAACTAGAGGGTATAAAGTGATAAAAAAGAAAAGTCAACTAAAACCCTAAAAATTAAACATATATCATCGCCGCTCTTGCCATATTCTCAGCCGCTCTTCTTCTTCACATCAGAGCAAAGTCTCTGCTTGCTCCGGCAATGTATTCCGGCGAAAACAAAAAGCATTCGTGGCTGCTTCTCGACAAAAAACACGCAAAATCGAGAATCTCGGCGATATTACCGATATTTTGAAATCCAAATCTCGGTGAAATATCGGTAATATCGGCCGATATTCTCGGCACCGATATCTTGTACCGATATTTGTACCGATATTCTCATAGAGTACCGATTACCGAGATATCGGTGAGATCTCACCGAGATCTCACCGAGATTAACTGCATAGGTCTTGGATTAAGTCTCATTATGAATTAAAGAAAAATGGATTTTCAGGCCGGGCCAGAAGATTTTCTTATATAAGTTAGTTTTTGTGACGGAGGTGATGAGGGAGACAGGGAGTGAAGATAATCTGATAGACCCGTCAATAATCCAAATTACTGTTAGAAAAACTAAAAAGTTACAAAAAAAAGCCTCAAATATTTTGTTTGCCTTAGGCCACCAAAGTTATTGAGACGCCCCTGACCACACCTAATTCATCATATTTTTAAAACTTACCTTATAATGGATTTTTAAACCGTTAAGAGATAGATTTTTACTAGTTATTCAGATGTTACCAAACAGCCGCTAAGATCTGATTTATTTGATAATGATATGTACGAATAAAGAGAATAATAAATGGCTTAATCAAGCAAAAAATTGGTTTAAACTTTAAACACCCTCCTTTGAGGGGAGGGGGCATTGACCTCTATTTTTTCGTCACTAGTTTTAATTTTTACTTTGCTAACTTAAAATATTTTGTACGTATTAAGTTTGTCCCCGAAAAACAATAGGTCCCATGATTTTCCGTCACCTATAGAAAAGTTCAAGATATATCCACACTGAACACCCTAAGCAATTTCATGATTAGTTAGAAAATAATATACCTTGTTCAAGAAATCTGCTATGTTGCTCGAGCTGTTGACGGACAATGAAAGCTGGTAAGTAAGCCGCACTAGTACTACGAAACATGATAGCAGTAAGATTGAGATCAACTGCAACATCTCCAGCAAAGAACATAACATAATCATAGACAACAACAATTGATTTGTAGTTTCCTTCACTCATCAACCGAGTCAAGTGATCCTCGAACGATGGTTTACAGTTGGTGTTGAGATCGTTGAGGAAGCTAGTAAAGCTGGCCGAATCATCCATTGTCGGTAAGTTGTCGGAAAGTGGTAGGAAGGTGAAGTCAGAAGGAAGGTTAGAAGGGTTAGGTGGGTTGAATTTGGAATGAGAAATGGCTATGTTGAAGCCTTTTGCATGAAGGGTTGTTGCTAGTTGGAGAGTTGGAGTCATGTGACCGTGAAACGGAGATGTTGTTAGCACCACCAACGGCCGTCGTGTTCTGCCTTGTTCATCCATCTATCTCTTGATTGCTAATGTTTTGTTTGTTTGGTATTGACAAAGTGGTCTGTATTTAGGATGGTAATAAAGAGAGATGATTTTTTTGGAGTTGTTTAGGTTGGTCAATAGGTGTGCGATATTGACTAAGTTGTGTTTTTGGTCATGTATGACTTATCCTCTTTCCACTTTCCACTATGGGACGAAACCAAAATATAAAAATGTCAACTTTCAACACACGCCTATAATAAACAGGGATGAGAGATATTATGGGTCCGGTTCACGAGGAGTTTTGAGTTATGTTAGGGAGGAGGGAGTGGTGGTGGCGAGAAGGAGACAAGGAGGTGGTTGCGTTGCTCGTGGACGAGCTCTGATCCTCGGCTAATAGCTCGTTGAAGGGTGACTGTGAGGGACGAGCTGGAGGAACGAGCTGTGAGGACGAGGAGGGTGGCGAGTTCCATACCTGATGTAACGAGTGTTGGCGAGACAAGATCTCGTGATGAGCTCGTTCATCCACTCCTCCCCCCTTATTTTGGACACACGAGTTTGGTTAGTTTCAAATTTATTTTCAAAGCTTGATCTCAACTTGCTTATTATTTAATTATTTTATATATATTTTAGAACCATTATACACTTTATATATAGCTAAATACATATTATTATTTTTCATAATTCAATATATATTTTCAATTACTTGTATAACTATATATTTACTAAATTAAATAAAACCTAGTTACGGCTTGCGAGTCAGTGCAAGCATGTGAAACTAGAGTATGTGATTGGTAACTTAATGAGCCTTTTTTAGATTTAGTCTCAGTATTGATTTATGCTCAGTAAAATTCGGCTCGTTTCAAGTTTTTAATTGATTCAATCTTAAGTAGCTCTCGAGCAGTTTGGCTTGCTTGTAGAGCATGAACCCCTATAATTGATTAAATTGGTGAAGTAGGGGTTACGTGTTATTTAACTTCGATTTATCATGTCAGTGGATTGAAGATTTATCAATTCGCTCCTACCTATCCCTCTCCAAATCTTTTCTATAGTTTTACGATTGAACAAAATTTACTAAGTATGTTTGTTTTGAATGTGGGCACACAATTAACGGTGGATCTTTTGTTTGCTAGCTTCCTAAAAATCTGGTCGAATTTGTTACCAAAATTTATGCCACAAATGCTTTGGCACAATAAGGATGTTTTGAGTCTTGTACGTTAATGAAGTATCCCTTAATCGGAGGAAACCAAAATCAATGTTACAAATAACTTTTTAGTCTCCTTTTTTAGCGACGCTAATGAAAGTTTAATACATGTTACAAATTAAAATTTTCATAAACAACGTACCACATCAATCTAACCAAAACAGTACGCGATCCTGCAGTAAGCCTTTCGCCTAAAAATCATCATTACCCGAGTTTTAGACCCGTGACGGAATTTCAAACCCCTCTTTTTATGCTAGTGATTATTTTTTTTTCTTACAAATCTAACTAAAGCATTATAAGTTTATCATGTTTCACAAACTATTCCATAATGATTGACGTTTAATATCAATTCCCATTATATGAAAAACAATCATTATATGACTATGAAGTATGAACTATTTCAAACAAACTTTAATAATATGCCAATATTCAAAAATATGCACCTCTAACCATAACTATACATAGAATGTTACTATATCGATCCTTATAATAAACCTTGATCACAACTTCACGGGCCGATTTAAGCGTGGGGAAAATGTTTCTCTAGCGTTAACTCGTACTTGATTCCAGTTTTTATAGTGAAACAAATACTGGGTCCGCCACTGATTCTTATAAGCCTTCATAGGCACATAAACCTTTCCTCGAAAGCACCTCATTCCCGGAGTAACCCCAGCACCAGTACCGCGCCATAAGTGAACCACCGCCCTCATCTCTTTCTCTGAAGTCACCTCCACATATATCCGCTTCGCTAGTTCCGTCCTCATCACATAAGCTTCATTCTCTAAACATTCAATCTCCAATCTCACGCTTGCACACGCGTTATGAAGTTGCTCCACACGTTCTTGATCTTGCGTTGTTTTCGCAACTCTCAAGGCTTCGTTCAAGAGTTTTGCCTTCTTGCATGCAACGTCTTGATCTTCAAGCACTTTCGTGAAGTCGGGTAGGCAAGATGGGGAAACAAATAATCTTGGGAGATATAAGGGTGCTTCTACAAACTCTAGTTGGGTTGGATCGTCTATTAAATCGAAGTTCATCAACGTCATCATCATCGTCATTGTTATTTGTTTGTGATATGGCTCTTTAGGGTTGATGTATGTACTATATATATAGGCATATGTCTTTTTAAATTTGGAAAGTTGAATTATATATGGATTATATATTACATATGCGTTATAACAAAGCACAATGCAATATATCCACCGATTTTGTTTTATCACATTAAATCCTTTTATCATACTTGAAGTTTAAATTGTTCATCATAAACCCTTGAACTATATAATAGACACAATTTTTATAAAATGTACACATAATTTTAGTAAATAATAATCGAGCCAAACTAAACCAAGCTTAATTTACCCTCTTAAAAGTAGCAAGCGAGGCTCAATAAGTTTGGGGGTAAATAGTAAATACAGTTCAATATCATTAAAATTATATATCGCATATTTTTTTAAACTAAACTTTCTCTAAGATATGATCGTAGAATATTAAACGCTACATTGCATTGTTATTATTGTAAGATATTCGGTTACCCAATCGCAAATTTTGTTTATTTGAATTGAGATTTTAAATCATATATCTAGTGCATTATATTATATTACGAAAAAAGACTATGGAGTGAAATTAAACAAAAAAACATGTAAACAAAAAAAAACAAGAAAATGTATTTGTATACATTATTTTATGGAGTTGTAAACATTATTTTATCTTGAGTAAATTGCCAAAAAGGTCCCTGAGTTTGTATCGTTTCGACCACTTTGGTCCTTATGTTTTATTTCTTGTCATTTTGGTGTATGCTTTTGTAAAAAACTGACATTTTGGTCCTTCCGTTAACGTTTTCCGTTATCTTTATGTTAAAAGACCAAAATACCCCTACTAATGTGAAGTTGGAGACAAACTTCTCTTTCTTCATCTACTATTTCATTTTTTCTTCTACTTCATTTTCTTCTCCACCAAATAACCACAACAACCACCATAACCACAACAACCACCATAACCATAACGACCACCACCGACAACCATAACCACGACAACCAACACCGACAACCATCTGCAACCACCCCCACCCCAGCGACCACCACCTCAAAACCCCTCAATCTGATTCACAACCCTTCACCACCGCCTCCCCTCCGACTACAAAAGACAAGATCAAAAGCCTAACACTGCCTCCCCCTCCGATTCCCCTGCCACTACCATCACCTGCAACTAACCACTCGCGTCCCTTTCAGTGTAACTACTATCATCACCATATCAAAACCCTTAAAGCACCAAATCATCACCAACAGTATCCTACTACAATAGATATGAACTCAATCAACTCAGATTCAAAATCGAGTTCAGATCTGTTGTGGTTGTGGTTGTGACGGCTTGATGGCGCTGTTGCTCCGATTAGGTGGTTGGAGGCTGATGTTGGCAAATCGAGGAGCAGTGGTTGTGGTGATGTTGATGGTGACTGAGAGGGATTTAGGGTTATGGTTGTTTATTTGTGATGTTAAAAAGAATGGTGAAGGTGGTGTAGTGGTGTGTGGTCATGAGAAATTAAAGTAATAATAATAGTAATAATCAAAAGACCAAAATACCCTTTAAGTTAACAGATTTTTTTAACGTTTTTGGACGGAAGGACGAAAATGACAGCTTTTTTACAAAAGCAAACACCAAAATGGCAAGAAAAAAAACATAAGGACCAA
The DNA here is from genome assembly GCA_030867185.1 of Tagetes erecta. Taxonomy (NCBI): domain Eukaryota; kingdom Viridiplantae; phylum Streptophyta; class Magnoliopsida; order Asterales; family Asteraceae; genus Tagetes; species Tagetes erecta. Next base: position 14,834,110 of record CM061494.1, read on the forward strand.
AGTGGTCGAAACGGTACAAACCCAGGGACCTTTTTGGCAATTTACTCTTTATCTTTAATTATTACCTACTAATTTGGTATACATATAATTTAATTGCATCTTTATATCTTATATTATTATAGAAGGTTAAAACAATCTCTTATACACAATGCAAGTTAAAAAGATACAAGCACGGCTTAAAAATTATAAACCAAAATCTAAATTGACTTTCAAAAAAACGTCTTTAATTATTTATTCCCCTCGTCATCCTCCTTAATCCTTATAACTTTATGACACAATGAAAATGTTAACTTTTATTTTTTATTTATTTTTTATTTATTTTTTAAGAATGATGATATTTAAATATTACTATCTGAGCCTGATCATGAGCCTCCTACTCAAGATGTCGGTTCGTCCCAACCACAAAAAACGGTCACACAAGAAGAAAGCGCCATGAGAACCGAGAGCACCGAAATCACACGTTATTTGGCCAGTTGATGAAGAATTTCAATTGGCTCGTGTGCTTTTCTATCTAATTCCGAGGATCCGATCATTGGTAAATATATATGTTTTAAATAACATTTGTTATTTTTTACTAGTGGTCCATCCATTAAGTTTTTTAACACCTTTAGTTTTGTGGTGACGTGGAATTTGATAATATTTTTTTTATAATGATGTGAATTTCTTTTTAATATCACTTCTTCATCTTTCATGGATGTAATTTCAGTTGAAACCTATTCTGTTCCAAAACACCAACCTGCATAACATACTTTTCCGTGTCAAATCGGAACAACAACGATAACTCATCGGAGAATTCGAGTCATCATCCGAAGCCACTCACTCATCATTTGATGAAGCTGACACTGGAGGAGACCGACCATCAACACGTCGCAAAATTGTTTCATATGAAACAAAAGGGACGTTCATTGCTTATAGTTTTTCAAAAAATGTATAGGGACCGGTATCTCCATTAAAATATCAAACATGAGCTTCACAATTAAACGACTTGTAATGTTCCATTCAAAAACTGATTTTATAACAACAAAAACATATTGCAGTGTTTCGAGAGAAACATATTTTATTTGTTATGTGTAAATAGAAACATAATGTAAGGTTTCAAAAATCAAACATGGACTCATTGTTAATTTTGTTTGTAGGTTGGATTGATGCCATTAACAATGTTAATTTTTCTTTGGTTTCATCCGTTCATTACTTCATCGTGGTCTTTAGTTATTATTGTGAATCATGTAGAATGAAGAAGAGATATTAAAAAAATTCCACATCATTAAAAAATATTATTAAATGTCACGTCAACGTAAAACTAAATGGTGTTAAAAAAATTAACGGAAGGACCACCAGCAAAAAGTAGATTGAAAGTAGAAAAGCACGGACGAGCCACATGCAGGGAAACTTGCACGTGTGGTTCTGTCCGGGGACCCGGTATACTGTACTAATATGTGTAGGTCCTCGTAATTCGAGTGAGGAGGCAAGGAATTCAAGCAAATGTTCGTTCTTTAATATCTCGGCTGCTCAAGAAGTTGGACTAGCTGCTCAAGAAGTTGGACTAGCTGCTCCTCCGACCCGAAGTGTATTCTAGTGGAAGGGCAGAGCAAAGCCTTGCAGTAGGAAGGTGTTCGTTGTTGGGACGGGTTCAAACTGGACTGAAGGGAGGAGGAATTCAATAGTCCTCTTTAAGACTGTTGGAAAGAATTTTAAACTTGAGATTGTTGTAAGTCAATAGTTAAAAAGTGAGATTATTTAAATATAATTTTCCTACTAAACATGAATGTGGTTATGAATAATGAATGCTCAGGACATTGGGATGCAAAGTCGTAAACAATAAAAGTAATTATTCTATGTATAATTTAGAAACATGATAAATAGAAAACTTTTATATTTTAGATCTTTGACACAATTTTTTGTAGTTTTCATCTTTTGTCCCTTTGTATTGTGAGGCTTATATGTAATTTTGTTTTGGACATTTGTAGCTTTATGTGTATATGTATATTTGTGATGTGCTAACCGATGATTTTTCATTTTGATGGGTTTTGTACCGGAGAAGAAACGGAGACACAATAGTCTTTTTACCCGAACCACAAAAATTTCCTGTTTGAGGCCGATTATGTTGCCTTTGCCTTCGTCTTTTTCAGCTTTTCGTCTTTTGATGATGTTCGGTGGTCGTTACGAGGGTGGATGGTGGCATTGTCGGCTGTTTCGTGTGCTATTCCCATCTTGCGATGATGTTTGTAAATGGTTACGTGGTTTAATGGTAAGATCAGTTTGGTTGTGAATGTTGGTGTTTTGTTTTTTTGGTTGATTTACATTTTTTGTTATTGAGGCTATGAAGAGTGATATCGAGATGCAACACGATACATACGCTAATTCTGAACCCTTATGGTTGTTTTCTTTACGTGTTTGTAAGGTCGTCAAATAAAATGCTCGCGCAATGCACGAGCATGCGTATATAACTAGTTAACACAATTCAAAAACAAAAGAAACAAGAACGAAATAACATTGAGTTAAAAAAGCCTTACTTTCATCGGAGAATTAAACATGAGACGTAGTACATTTAATTCAAAAGCCTTAAAACGTCAGTCTATAATTAAAAAAATAACACCGTTAAAACTATTTAACGATGGTCTATTAATGGCAAAAATAATAAAAGTTGTAACTACAACACATATTTCAAAAGTTATGACCGATAAAAAAAACAAATAGTTTGAACTTTTAAGATCCAATACTTATTTATTTACCCACATCTTTGCTTTTAACTCTATAAAATAGCACACATATCATTCATAAAACATATTTTTTCAAATACAATGCAACTCTAGAGATATGATGGAAGATATCAAATTAATATTGCTAAAGAAGCAATTAAATAAAATAATTTAGTATTGATATTTTTTTCCCCGTGAAGTGTGAACACAAATGACCAAAATAAGTAGTTACTCTCTTGCCGTTCTAAAAAAAAAAAAAAAAAAAAAGTAGTTACTCTCTTCTTATCGTTTTTTTCTTTTTAAGTAAGAAACAAAAAAATATTATAACCAGAATGATGGAATTAAAGAGACTGGTTGGAAGGACTTGATTGAGCTCATCGCCACGAACGACACCAAACTATACTCCGATAATTAATTTTTATAAAGAAAATATATAAATAATACATGATAGTTATAAAAACATAAAATATCTTAAATAAATCTTACCTAGAACAAGTACTAGATTGGGTCTAAACCTAATTTTACTTAGTATTACTTGGTATTTAAATTCAACTACCTGGCCTTATAATTGAAGCAAACGTTTATAAGTTCATGAACTACTCAACAAGAAATTTGTTTATATTTGTTTATATTCGTTTATTGAATTAAACAAACGAATGTGAACAAAAGATCTGTTCATTTAATTAAATGACCGAACATAAACACATGTATGGTCGTCCATTTACATTCGTGAATGTTCGTTCATATGTGTCCATTTATTTATGTTCATTTATATTTGTTCGTTTATGATCGTTCATTTATAAATTAAACCAAATGATGAGATATGTTCTATTTTGTCGCAAGACGTGTTTGGACTCATTTGGAGAACATGCTATACATTGTAGAGAGCTTATAGGGTTTAAGTACCGACATGATTTAGTCATGGAAGGTAGATCTACACTTAGATCGGCTGATATTTTGATATTTGGATGGACATGAGGTAAACATGCATGTGTGGATTTAACATGTGTTTCCCCACTAGTGGGCTTGAGAAATGGTGTTTTCAGGGTGGGTCAAGCTGCTTTAAAAGCTACTACTTGCAAAGTGGCTAAACACGATAAGCATGCATTGACAACCAACGCGTATTCGTTCTATTTGCATTTGATACCTTTGGTTTTCTTGCACTTGAGGTCGTGAAGGTACTAAATCGAGTCCAACGGGTTATGCATAGCTTTGATATGATCCCAAGTTTATGAATGTAGTGTTTAAACGACTTGGTTTTGTTATCAAAAAAGGTTAGCGGCACAGTTTGTTGTCTGTTTACCTTATATTTTCATGTAAATAACTTTTATCAATGGAATACATGACTCATTTAGATATTAAAATAAAACACATATATGCATACTATTTGTTTCTTTTTTAGATTTTGATTACATATGGATAATTTTGAGTGATTTTTTTCTATTTTATTTAGTCTTTTGTTAATTTTGTTGATCATTGTGGATTTTTTTGGTAGAAATATATTTTTAGGTGTGTCATATACATTTGAATCACTAATTTACATGTATTTTGGATAAATTATAATGCATTAGGCCTGTTAGTATGTGTTTATTAATCTTCGTCTATATTCATTTATTTTTGTCCGTTTGTGTTTGTTTACATTCGTGAAATCTTAATTTTACTGTTTAATGAATGAACATGCGCATTTTCGTTTTTTATAAACAAACTTGTACACAAAAATCGTGTTTGATTATGTGTTTGTGTGTGATTAAATTTAAACGGAAAAACACAAACATACCTATGTTCCTGTTCGTTTATTTCATTGCGTTTACTAACCTACATTCAAGACAATAATGGATGGTCCTTAATCAAATTTCCATGAGAGTAATTGACATGATAACTAATTTTTATGTTATGGTTTACATCCCGATTAATGTTTTCAAAGTGACATTTTAACCGTTTAATTAATGTACCACAGTCCACTTAGGCACTTACACGTAAAGAGGGGTCGGTGGCTAGTCGTGCATATAATATTTAAGAAGTTTTTCCTTAATTTTCATGTTTTTTAATGGCAAACACATATCCCTTAACTTCTAATTAATATAAGTTTTAGTCTATTAAGTCTTAATTTGATAAGTTTCTTTAGATATTGTATAACATTAAATATTTCTTTAAAAATCCAAAAACATGGAGTTCAGAAAAAAAGAAGAATAAATAAAATCACTCACATTGTCGAGCAAATACTAAACGTTTGTATTTTTATTTGTTTATATTATTTATCTTTCTAAATTTTTTTAAAATTTTTATGTCTCGTACGATATGATGTAAACTTATAATGTGAATTATAATATAGAACGGGTATATAACAAATGAAAATGTCAAAAATAAAACTAAGTCAAAACGAGATGGTCAATGCAAAAAATATGTTAATGAAAGTCATAAACACATTAGAGTTTAGTTGAGGGACCAAACGTATAAAATGTGAAAAACCAAGAAACTAAAAAAATACCATGAAGATGGGGGGACTCGAACCTAGGGCTGACAATTTCTGACATAGACACTATAACACAACACAGAATTAAAAGGTTTCTTGTTTGACCTTAGCAAGTGCGTTGTCATTAACAGGTTAACACGATAAAAACACATTAATTATCATGTCTTAACAGATTAAAGATCTGTAAACACGATATGTCACACGTTAATATTTATTTAAAAGAAAAGTTAGTGGAGAATAGAGGTGGATATGAACTTTGATAAAGACTCCTATAGATTTTGATGGTCCTTTGACATTTTTTGTATATTCGTTTATCAACTATTATTATGAGTATATATTTTTTGTATATTCATTTTTGATAAAGACTCCTATTTGTATAGTCGATGGTGGTTGACTTGTGCCACCACTGACCTTACCTATTACTAAATATATAATCAGCATCGGTAGGTCTAGTGGAAAGGACGCCTGACTCCCATTATGAAGACCAATGCTCGTTTTCTGTAGGTAACATTTTCTTAGAGGGGACCAACCCACAATCGATATCACTCATTGATGATCAAAGCATCAGCATTAACGCAACATGATGATACGTTGATAACAGTTCAAACCTTGTAGAATTCTACATGAAACGTCACATGACCGGTTAATAAGACCGATAATACTCAATTTTCTTAAAAACTATTATTGGCAACCCCGGATCATAGTTACAAAGACCCCAAAAATAGTAAAGATGAAAGTTTTAAAAAAAGATTTGATTTGATAAAATTGAGGCTCAAATCCAAAGGTACTGTCAATTGGCCCACCTGCAAGCTTCATCATCATTTATTTATACTCATTTTTCATCTTTCTAATTCTAAATACCAAACCAAACCACCCTCAATTTCATCATCGTTATCGCTCAAGTTACCTGTGATTAAGCCTCTTGATTCACCTAAGACCAAGATCAAGCAAAGGTCCAATCTTTATCTGTGTTTTTTTATTAAAGTTTTGTTCTTTACGTTAAATCCTTTAGTAAATGATTCACATCAGACACCTGTTCGACGAAATGCCTCAGAGAGGAAATTTTGGTGACTTGTTTGTTGTATCTGCATATATATGCTTTGTTTTTGGTTCTTTATGTATAGTGGTTGTTTAATTTTTACCCTTTACTTACACTTCAAGTTATTATTTTGCTTCTAGATTCTAAATAACAACTTAAATTTTTCACATTAGACAAAAATATCAAATTTTTTCTATAATTTTTTCATAGTTCTGTCACTACTAAACAAACGAGTTTAATGGAACCAAAACCCAAAATATAATTAAAAAGATATGGGTTTTGGTATACATAAATGATACTCGTTTGTTTAGCGGTGTGCCGGTGTATGCATTCAAACATTGAAGTTCCTACCTTGATGGTTGAGTTGGTGTTGCTCATTAGTTAGTGTTAGAAAGAATGATAGGATTTTTTACCTTTTATGTATTGTTAGTTATTAAAAGATAAAAACAATTTATATCTTGTTTTTATAAAGTTGAAGAAGAGCTTGAATGTGGATATTTTAATTTTTGCAAAGAGTTATTAATTATTATGACAACCTAGTAGACAAAAAAGAAAGTATCTTTTATACTAAAATAAAATATAATTAAATAGAATAAAAGGATGATGATCATAATAATGAGACAATGTGCTAAATGGCCCTTTCCCCTTTCTACTCCCATTTTCTACTATTTTCCCTCAAATGCCTTAATCAATCAATGTTTCAATACTCAAACTTTTAAAGGCACAAATGCACCCTTATGGATTTGATTGATTTGTGATTTAAAACATAGCCAGTTTAAATTATTTATTCATCATAAGTGTATCTTGTGATGGGTTGTCGCTATATTGGTTTTAATGATTTGTATGGACCACAAAGTTCTCATTTTCAGTGTCTTTTTGTCCTTTTACATAAACTGCAGCTTGTCTTGATGCTGCAGGTATGCCTATTTGTGATCTTAAACACCCAATAGGCTTAGTTTGGTGAACCTACATGCTTGTACATTTGTACTTCACTTGTTTCTATACTGGATTAGAACTTTAATTTACATGCTAGGTCCTGTTTAAAATCTATGTGTTAGTTGTAGCAGCTATGTTATTACCATAACAGATCAGCTTTTTATTACAATAATTTGCAAAATTTTTGTTGAAACAGAGAATTGTATCACTGCGCTCGCCAATCGTTGCAAATTTGGAAGACATAGAACAAAGTTCGGCTATGAAATGAAAGCAACAATGATGGCCAAGTCTATTGGAAATATAGTTTTTTTCTAAACCATCGTCGTTTTCGTTTTGATGTTGTTAAAAAACTACTAGATATGGCATCATCGTCATCATCATCATCAGCAGCAGCAGCATCATGTTCAAATCACAGCCAAAAACATGTTGGAAACAAATCTATGGAGATGGAAGAAATTGTTAAATACATGTCGAATTTGCCAACTTATTTGGAGAGAGGAAAACCCATTCAAGATAAAGCTTTGAATTTTGGTGTTTTAGACTGGGGGCGTTTAGAGCAATGGCACTATCATCATCATAAACAGGATGTTATCGGAACAAACAAATATTCGCCATCTGTCAGCATTTCAAGTAATATAACATCTCTAAGGGCTCATTTAAACATGTCTCCTGAACAGGTTTCCACCAACGATGTTCGGGTTAATCACTCTAGTGAGAACAAAACTATCAACCGATCAAGAATGAAACCAAGAGGCTGCCAAAAGAACGACTTACGTCCCCGGAATCTTTCTGAATCTAAAGCATCAGTCGATAAGGGAAAGTTTCAAACAGCATCATCATCATCGTCGTCAAAGGGGAGGATGAAAATACAAGATGAATTAGTAAATGAAGTTGGAAAATTTCAAGATTCATCTTATGGGTACAAAACTCTAGTCCTTAATGGTGAAAACTCTGAAGAAATCAATTCGGTTTCCAATAATGACGATGCTCCCGATTCGTTTCCAGTTGAAAACGAAACGGTCAACAGAAAAAACTCAAAGAAGGCACCCAATTCTACAAGAAACACTAGAAGACACCGGTTTAGCTTTAGCATGAGCTGCAAGTCTGAAGCTACTAAATCTGCTACAAATTCATCTGAAGATTCAAACATTAAAGAAAAAATGAAAATGGATATGCGAAATTGTGTTGAAATTAGTCTTGGTAGCTCATGTAGGAATAACGTGAACGACTCATCGTCATCAAGAAAACAAGCTCTTTTTCAAATGGCGGTTAAAAACGGTCGTCCTCTATTTACATTTGCAGTCGATGATGAAAACAAGGATATAGTTGCAGCAACAGTTAGAAATTTAACTGGGAAAGATGACACAAGCAGTTGGATATATACATTTTTCACAGTTAATGAAGTTAAGAAAAAGAAAAGTGGTTGGTTAAATCATGGAACTAAAGATAAAGACAATAGTTACCTCCCTAATGTAACAGCCCAAATGAAGGTTTCAAATCCCTCAACTACTAATTGTACCATTAGGGAGTTTGTTTTATCTTCTGTTGACTCCGGTCAACCCGCCCACGAAATCTTGGATGTCCAGGTGGAAAACGAGGTGGCGGCTATTGTTGTAAGGTTTCCAAGAAACGAGGACGAGGAAGAGAATCAAGATTGCTTTAGCATGACTGTTATTCTACCTGGCGCGCATCATAGTGTACCGCGAAAAGGAGAACCTTCACCGTTGATCCAACGGTGGAGATCTGGTGGCAAATGCGATTGTGATGGTTGGGACGTCGGCTGCAGGTTGAATATACTTACTAACAATGTGCAATCTGATGGAAGATCAAACCCATTCGAAAGTTTCAAACTTTTTCTTCAGGTTTGTATATTTTCAAAAGTAAATTCAAACCCATTTCCAGCAGCAGATTTTGTAGCATCTTGTTTAATAGATATTGACTGTTTCCTTCTTTTTTTTTAAATAATCACAGGGAGATGTTGTATATGAAAGACCCTTCTTCAGTCTTTCACCAGTAAAAGAAGGAATATTTTCAGTTGACTACAATTCATCTTTACCACTGGTACACGCGTTCTCGATCTGTATATCAGTCATTGAATGTAGAAAATCGTCTCGTCATACAGAACTCAGAACATACGTTGCGAAAAAAGTTGACGATGATGTGGATTCGGTAACCTATGCTGCACTTCCACATGTTTTTCATGTTGGAAAAGTCTAGTTATATACAGATGCAGTTGTTACTGGTATATATGAAAATAAGAGCCTTAATAGATGCTGCCTGTGCATCATTGGTAGCATAGTTATGAATTATGAAATGAATGTGTATGCATCATTTGGTCAGAAATGTTAAGCTTAATGTAAGTAGTTGTTTATAGCTGTTTCTATTTGAGTTGTATGGCTCGTGGAAGTGTGATCAGTATGGTTGAAAACGGGTCTGATGAAAAAAATTACATTAAGGGGCTGTTTGTTTCACATATTAATGGTTCAGTTTGGTGCTTAATCATTCAGCATTCAGAGACTGAGAGATGCTAAATGAACTGAATGAAGCATATACCAACTTTACTCTAATATGAATTTCAACCCCAACATCCCCCTCATTGATAAAACCTCTTAATGGTTCAGACCTGTTTAACCATTCAGCACTTAATTATTTAGATTTTGCTAGAAAGTCCCTAAATCGAGGTACGAAAAAATGATCAAGTTGTTAACAAGATCAAGTATTTTAAGAAAAAACGACCATTTCGTAGTAAAAACGGAACGTTTATTAACCAACTAGGTTTAATACTCGTGTAGGCACACAAGTTGAATAAAGCAAACGATCTATTGAAGAGAGAAATCACGATTGAAAATGAGATGTAACAATCTAAATCATTAAATAATAAATAATCTTGAAAACTGTTGTGATTTAAAAACAGTCGTTTACGTTTAGTTATCGAATTTTGCGTTTAGTTATCCAATTTTCATCCAATTTCTAAGATGTAGAAAAAATTTATTTTGTATTGTTTTCTAAAATTATCTATGTTTCTAAAATGCAAGAAATTTGACTTTCAAAATTTCCAACTTTAATATATGTTTTCTCCAAAATTTTACCCTAAAAAACATTGATTTATTATGTTAGAGATGAGTAAAGAGGTTAACAATAAAGGTTTTCAAAACGTAGTTTGTTAATGGTTTTTAAAGATTATGGGGTTTATTAGCAGCTCAGAAATTGTTTGTGTTTAATCTTCTTGTTCATGAAATCATTCAATTTGATTCATTGTGTTTGGCTAATTTTTTTAACAACCAACAATTAATATCAGAGCTTTGTATATAAACGTCTCTTGCCAACATAATGTACCCAAAAAATTATTGCATACATTTCAAATGTCACCGCGTAAAGTCGTAAATCATTGGAAGACCATACGGAGATTTAACAAACTTGTACTTGATCTTGAGAACATTAATTGAGATGGGGGTTAAAAAGAAGATAGAGCAATTATCATTTTGTCTTTGTTACTTCAAATGTATAATATTTCGTGCATACTTTAATGTTTGGAAAAGAAAATGCTTCAATGAAGGAGGTTATAACAAAAGAAATAAAAAAAAAAGTTGATCAAGATGAAGGTTTAGTAGGTGGTTTAATGATATTTTATAAAGTTTATGAACAATAGATAATTTATATTTATATACTAGGTTTAATGCCCGTGTGTTACACACGGGTTAAATAGTAATATTTATAAAGAAATTATAACCATTATATTCAACAATTTGTAAATATATAACATTTAAGGAGTTGGCTCCATCAACTTGCATGGTGAAAAATTTAGCTAAATTTTAAATTTAGCTAAATTTTACCTCCCAAACTTCCTATTATAGAAAAAAAGTCCCTCCAAAAATTGCCCCTAAAAGTTTGATTTATTAGATAGATACTAATTGAGAAGGTCGGTTAAGATCTTTTCAAGTTACACTTCGCCCCCTCAATTTTCTAATATTTATCACTTTGACCCTCTAGCTTAATTTAACATATTTACAAGTTTAATCTTATACTTTAACTTGTAATCATTTTAGCCTATGAGGACTTTATCGATTTACTACTTCGACTTGCCGACTTTGACTTAGTTACTATTTTGGCCTCCAAGTTTGGATATACTTCCACCTTTTAATATGTGGCGGGTTATGGTTTTACACTGTAACATGCGAGACTTTAAACTTTTGCTATCAGTTCGTGTGGCGAAATCACATATGTATGACCCGGCCGCCGCAACGGGCGGCCCGGTGTTAAAACTAGTTTTTTAATAAACTTAAAGTACAAAAAATGTAATTTACTTGTGTTTTAATAATGTTGGAGACTTGGAGTCATGTTTTTAGTTGGGTGATTTAATAGGCCCATAGAGTTAGCCCACTTTTCAAATTTTTAACGGCCCACCAATTAGCCAGTCAGGTTTATTCAGCACTCAATTCAAGTTTCATCCAACATTATTATATTTATTAAATTCGTAACTACTGATTTTGAAGATGTTGGTTACAAACAAATTAAACCTGTAAAGTCTCACTTACAATAGAGTCATTGATGGGGTCTTAGGTGGTTGAGATGAAGACGAGTCGTGCCTCTATCGGATATTCGGATGTAAGGAAAAAAGGTCAGAGACCCTCGGCTCTAAAATCACAACATACCTAAAGCAAAAAATTTCTTGCTAACGATAGAAAGGGTGCGAGGCATGGACCTACAAAATGTTTTAGGGCTTTTGATCAGAAGTAAGATACAGATGATTAATGTAAAATTTACCCCAAACCGGTGCTCCAAACGGTTAAACGATTTGACGATACGTTAAATTTCATCATTTGGAGCACCCGTTCGAGGTAACTTTTACATCAGTTGGTTCGTATCTTCCTCCGATCAAAAGTCCTAAAACAAAATTTTCAAATTTGAAAAAAACTTAATGGCGTGCAGTATTTTTTAACTGTGTCTCTTTAAAAAATATATTTGATAGGATCACTAGCAAGAATTTTTTCAGTTGAGATTTTTTCCGGCCAACATGTGAAAGTTGGGATTTTTAAAATCCAATTTTCCTAGTTTTTATAGATAATATATTTGTTGTTGTTTATTCTCTTGTTAACTAGATTAAAAACGGGTCACGTGATGCAGTAGTTGGGTGTCATGGTCGGGTCTTATGTATGTGACTATAAAAATCTTGTCCCGTACGTCACGGTTAAACCAAGACAAAACCGGAGGGTTCAAGTCGTAAATATGTCAAAGTAAAGCAATGGGTCAAAGTAAAAAACTGATTGAGTCATCAGAGGCAAAAATAATAGTTAGTTAAAGTCAGAAACTAAAATCATTAATATGTTAAAGTTAAAAAAACAAATTTTAAAAATTAGTAAATGACACTTGTAATAGTCACCAATTCAACAATAATCTGAAAGGTCATATACCTTGCAAATTGTACAGTTAGTTTGTTTTATCTCTTAATTGTTCAACAATAATTAGTAAATGACACTTGTAATAGTTAGTTTGTTTCACCTTTTAATTGTTCAGTTCAGTGCTTAATTATTCAGATTCAGCATTCAGAGCGTTTATTTCATAAAAAAAGCCTGTGAATGATTCAATTAAGTGCTGAATGGTTAAGAGATAAATAAATGTTGAATGGAACTGAATGGAGCATGTTCCAAACTTACCATCATCTGAAGTTTTACCCCAACATTCCTCCCATTGATAAAGCCTCTTAATGGTTCAGACCTCTTAATCATTCAACACTTAATGATTTAGATATTTCCAAACAACCTTAAATCTTGTAATTTGTAGTTTTAAATAAGGTGGGTTCAAAAATCTATCTAATAATTCTAAGTTTTAGGGGGACAATTTTTTTAGGGGAAAATATATTTTTGTTTTATAAATGGAAGCTTTGGAGGGAAATTAAGTGAAACCATTCACCATACATGAGTTGATGGAGCCAATTAAAATTCTTAAATATTAAATATTTAAAAATGTTTAAACATAATTATTATAATTTCTTTGTAAATATTTTTATTTAGCTCGTGTGTAACACACGGGTATTAAACCTAGTATATCATATATGGTGTGATTATCAAAAACTATATTTAGAAATAACATGTGCAATAGTAATAATACTAAAATTATATATAGGAGTATTATAATAGCGATTGATGTATGTATATAAACTTAGAAAACACGTTGCACTCATTGTCGTATCAAAACAAGACTTTTTCTCCACTAAAGGATGGGACACCCAACGGCGCCAAAGCAACACCCATGTGATGCTAAATCATTGCTATTTATAAATAAATTATAACCCGGTTAAGTTTTATACATAATTGAAACATTATGTAACGTATAATATGCATAGGTGTTTATTCTAAATCTAAATTTTATCATAGGACCATGTGTGGCCGTTACCTTCGTAACCTCATATTGCAGCAAAACCAAGAAGAGAAGGTGTCGCTGTGTAATGAGTATTATATGGGTAAAAAACGGCCCAACAACGCTCAACGTTTCGCTACGTGAGGACGTTATGCTTGAAAAAAAAATTCTGGGCGTTTTTGCTTATAACGCCTAATCGCCTATGCCTAAGTTTGACCACCAATTCGAATAATTTTGTCAAATGTGTATCGAATACAAATATGAATTTCAGTGTTCGCATTCGATTCGCACAATTCGAACAAGAAATATTTTTAATATATCTAATTAATTATTAATATTTGAATATGACTTAATAGGCTGGAAGTAGAGTTGAAATAGCCGAACCCAACTCATTACTCAATCTTCATTGTTGTTTTTGCATATGAACATGATTTAATGTTGTGGCTGCTGCTTAGTTGTTGTTTCTATATGTTTTGAACCTGTTTAAAGTTTTTTTGTGCTTGATTATGCACTTTTAGACATCTTTTGAAAATGTTTTGGACTTGTTGATGTGTTAATATCTTGCATATTGTTTAGGTGATGTTTTGCACATTGTTTGGGTAATGTTTTAGACTTATGTTACGTTGGTGCTACATTTGTATTGTTGTTTGATGTGCTTGTTTGTTTATATTTTTTTAAAGCGAATACATTTGAATCTACCCGCATTCGATTCGAATTCGAATAACTTAATCTAATCGAATACATATATTTTTATTCGAATATGGATCGAATACGAATACAGTTTTTAAAAGTCTCAATTCAACCCATTCGATTTGCCTAATTCGCCCCATTCGTATTCGATTCGAATGAACACCCCTAGTTGCGGCACATTTGTGATATTGTTACTCGTGTTACGTTTGTGACATTAACATGTAGTGTCCACGTGGCACAGTTTTTTTATAACTTGGTTACATGTGTTATGTTGGTGGCATTATAAAGAGACCCTATGCTATTTTGACATTGTTACCCATGTTACGCTAGTAATGTTAACATTCATCACGTCTAAATATTAATATAATCACAGTCCACATCTAAAGAAGTTGTTGGAGCCGGTATGTTTAGCTTTTAGATGTCGTCATTGTTTTAATGACAGTATCATATAAAATCTTCCAATGACGGTTTTATATATTTTTAATTAGGACAGTTTACATAACCGTCCTAAACAATTCAACGTTTTATGCCCTGTCTTTTAGGGCAAGGCCAAAGTCATGGGTGAAATTATTTTAAAATGTTTATTATTTAAAAAAGTGTGAGAAGTAATTTGAACAATTATATGTTGGATCTAATGACTACTAAAGCACTGGCGAGGCATAAGAGGGACTCAGGAGGGTCCGGGCCTCCCCAATTTTTTTCGTCCGAAGTGTTGTTTTGTTGGCCGGTTGTTGATTTTTTATATATATATTGAGTTTGGTCTCCCGAAACATGAGCCTTATAAAAAAATTTATGGGTTTTTTAACTTTGGCCTCCCCGGGCCAAAAATCCTGGCTTCGCCACTGTACTAAAGTGTGCTGACATAACTGTGTATAGTTGGTATTTTTAATTATAGATCAAGAATATTTTTGGCTTAACTACTTTTGTTATTTGTTTTTCTCTTCACATGTAAGATACATGTTAGTTCTCACATTTTTTTAATCGTTCATAATTTTTATATATGACATTTTTTTTAAAATAAATCATAATGCATAAACGTTTTAGTATTTTTAAAATGAATACCATTGTCGTTATATAAATATAGTTTTTTACGTTTTTAGCTCGTCATTGTGTCTTTTGTTCGTCATTGTATATTTTGTTCATCATTGTGCATTTCTACTCATAATTCTGGCTTTTATTCGTCATTCTATCTTTCTTCTTGTCGTTATATCTTTTTACACTTCATTGTGATTTGGTCATCTTGTATTACGTTCACTATCATTGTTTATTATTACATACATTGTCTTTTGTTCGGTTCAATTACATATGACATTCACTTAATTTGAGAAAAAGAGTATTACGCCATCGTATATTACACTCAGGTTAATGTGTAATATGTATTCATCATTGTGTTTTATGTTTCGAGTCATTGTGTAAAATGCATCCACCATTATATTTTAAGTTGCAACTCATTGTGTAATATGTATTCATCTTTGTGTTTTATATATTAGATAAAGTTGTTATTTTATCACTATATTTACATATTATGAGTATAACGGTCTTATTTCACTATTATAATTTTCAGATTGAATCAATTTTGAAACACAGAAAGACACAATGATAAGCTGAAAAACATGAAAAATTTTTATTTACTCCGTATTATATAACGACAATGTTGCTCTTTTTAATGTAAAAACACTCGTTTTTAATGTGTATTTAAAAAAAATTAATGTCGTTTATGAAAGTTGTAAAATTGACATGTACAGAAACTCATCAAAAATATTTATGACTAACTAGGTTTAATACCCGTGTGTTACACACGAGTTAAATAGTAATATTTATAAAGAAATTATAACCATTATATTTAAAATTTGTAAATATATAACATTTAAGGAGTTGGCTCCATCAACTTGCATGGTGAAAAATTTAGCTAAATTTTACCTCCCAAACTTCCTATTATAAAAAAAAAATCCCTTCAAAAATTGCCCCCTAAAGTTTGATTTATTAGATAAATATACAATTTTTCAGCAATATAATCCCAATCATTACATCTAGATCTAAACACCACAAATTTTGCTTATACTAAAAAAAACTTTTATTTGAATCTAAACCCTCAACCTATTTCCAACTTAGGTTTTCATTTCGGTCACTTCATGATTATTAAATAAACTAAAAAAATAAGCAAAATAAAAGTATAAAGTAGTTATTCTAAAAGTTTAGTGGATTTCCTAGACTTTTGTCCCTTTTAGGACTAAAAAGATAACCTAAATTTTTGTACTTACCGAAACCCAATTTAAAGATTATTTAAGATCCTCTATTCATAACTTATGTTTCTAAATTCACTTAAAGTTTTAAAGGAAAAGCTAGATATGAAGTAAATGACTGTGTTTTGAAACCACCTTAGACATTTGACAAGAAAACGGGTTTTTAACATGTCAAAATGTGAAATGCTACATTAGTTATATGTATCGGGCTTAATTACCGACTCAATCAAACCGGGTTTATGCTTCGTGATTCCAGCCTGCTGGATGAGAGCGATGGGTTTTACCCAAGGCACCCAAGCGACCAAGGTTCAATCCCAACTCGTTGTGATGGAATGCCTTAAGGCCAATAATGATCTGGTCTCTTGGGGTTTATCCCTGAACGCCCGCCCTACAACCCTGAAGCCCATAGGTCCTACCAACTCATCTACATCAGTTGCAAATGAACATGCAAAAAGAAGATGGTTTGTGGATTCGAAGTCGGTTCCGCAATTGTTGCAGTTTGGTTTCTCATAAGTTTTACCGAGAACGTCGATGTTTGTCATTAATCCATTCCTAACAATCACTGGTTATCGGGAATTATAACGTTATTCAGCTCGATCAATAGCCAACGAATTGAGCTCCAAAATTTCCTCGAGAGATCTACGAAGACGGAACTAAGGCCAAGACCAAACCGTGTTACGTACCATTAGCACCATGGGCGGCCTAAAGGGTGTGGGCCTAGTCGACCGTGCATCGCACTCACTTGACAGGGGCACTAAATAAAAAAAATTATATATAATTTTTTTTATTAAACGTGAATGCAGCAGCAGTAGGCCCATAAATATATGATCTTGATTTAATTGAATGACTTATTTGTGAATGTCCATACTAATATAAGAAGACCCATAAATATGATCTATTGATCTTGTTAAAAACCCAAATTAAAAAACAATCGAGCAGTAGCAGTAGGCCATTGAGGCAACAACAGTCCATCAGGGCATCAAGCATCATCAGTAGCGACGAACCATCAGGCCATACTAATATAAGAAGACCCATAAATATGATCTATTGATCTTGTTAAAAACCCAAATTAAAAAACAATCGAGCAACAGCAGTAGGCCATTGAGGCAACAACAGTCCATCAGGGCATCAAGCATCATCAGTAGCGACGAACCAACAACAGCAGCAACGACGAACCAGGGACGAGTGAACCAAAGCGCAAAGGTAATTGTTAGTTTGTTTGTTAATGGCTAATTTGCTACTATTAACTTGTTTTGTATTATAGGGTTTATAGAAGGAAAATTAGATTTTAAAAATTCGAACTTTGAGGTGTTGGTCGCTGAAGGTTCCAACTTCAAAAATAATTTATAGAGGTTCCAAGTTTGGACGATTTTGCTCACAAAGGTTCGCCGTCACAAATCACTAACGGCCGTTTATTAATGATGACGTGTCACCGGTGGGCCCACATTTTCTTTATGGAAAATTGGATTTTAAAAATTCGAACTTTGAGGTGTTGGCCGCTAAAGGTTCCAACTTCAAAAATAATAAACGGCCGTTAGTGATTTATGACAGCGAACCTTTGTGAGCAAAATCGTCCAAACTTGGAACCTCTATAAATTATTTTTGAAGTTGGAACCTTCAGCGGCCAACACCTTAAAGTTCGAATTTTTAAAATCCAATTTGCCTTTATTAGAATTATAGAATTTGTAACTTGTTTTGTTAATTGCTAAATGAGTAAAGAACATGTATAAACATTTGAAATAAGTCGAGTATTTCCCAAATGCAAGCATTGCATATAGAATATTCTTGACTGTTCCAGTGACAGTGGCATCTGCATAAATGAGTTTTTCAAAGTTGAAGCTATTAATCTTACTTATGATCCACAATGTCCCAACAAAGACTTAGCGGATTGGAGATGATAGCTATCGAGAACGAGATATTGGACCATATAATTGTGAAGATGTGATAAACCAATTTGCGATGAAGAATGCTTGGAGAGATTCACGAGTTATTGCTTAGGTAATTCACTAATTCGAATACTTTGATTTTCTTATGTTTATTTATCAAACGTTTGTTTTTTGGTTAAAAATTTAGTTTATATAATTTAGTGCGTTGGTGCTTCGGGTTTGCGGGACAGGAGACCTTTTTTTCTCGTCTCACACAAGACACCCAAATTCTCATGACCAGCCTTGATTAGCACTCGAGTAGCAATTTGCAACTAATGATCTCTTGTGTTTCGTAAGGCAATGAATGGGTGGGTGGGACACAAAGGCGATATATCTCCCTAAAAGTTAATCTTAATTACTACCATCACCAACTATGTATGCCTTTAACACAAGAACTTAGATCAATATTAAGCTTGACGAATTCTATGTCCACATCCAAATGTCCTTCCAACTACTCGTTCTTAACCTCTATCAGTGGATTGTGTGATTGACAAAATTATGGTGAATACTTTCCTTTGGTTAAAGTATTATAGTAATGAGGTAGGTGTTATGTGGCATAATTGGTGTAATAATCCTTGGATGTATGAGTGTTTGTTTTGTTTTGTTTTTGTTGTGGGCTTAGCGTCTTGCTACTGCTTGGTTTTTTCTAATAAAAGTGAAGTTAAAAAAACTTCTTTTTAGGAAAAGTACTGTATCATGTTACAATTAAATAATTATTTAATGGTAACTAAAACGGGCATAAAAAGGATATGTTTTACAACACATCAATACATATAGCCTAAATTATAGTAAGAGAAAGAAAGAAAAATAATTATAAAAAATTAGAGATTTTGGGTTGGACAAAAATAAAGTTTTCAGGTTAGTCATATTAGTCGTAGTTTTTTTTTCACTTAAGAAAAATTTCTTACTGATACGGGATTGAAATATCTCATGTGCAAGTGGTTGTCGTTAAAAATGATCACATATAAAATAGCTATATTATGTGATTCTTATATTTCTATACTATATATTCGAAACTAGTCTGTATTAAACATTAGTTTAGTGTTCGTGCTATGCTTAGGAACATAGCACCCAAATGACGATTTTAAGGACTTTCATAGGGGCACATACGGTTTTAATTAGTTTTGAGACAAACCGTGATAAAACTGGAACATAATATTTATTTTAAAAAATTGTTTTAGCGTAACAATATTATACTCAAATTAAAGAGATTTAAATGTTCGGTTTTATAGTGTAACTTTATTATATAGTTTCGTATAAAAAAAGTTATATATACTTGAAAAGTTGAAAACACTAAGATCTTTAATTATAAGGTATTACCATCTTTATCCCTAAGTTTTATTTTCATACCCTATCAATACAAGCCGACCATTATACACCCAAGTAGGATAGAGTTGAAAATGTAAATACTCTTATATTTTTCAAAATTTTCATAAATATTATGGGACCAACATGTAATTATTGTTATTAAAATATATATTTATATAAATTTTTTAAATAAAAAATCATTATTATGAGCAGCGGCGAGGCCATGATTTAGAATCAAGGGGGCCAAATTTTATAACGCTTTGCTTCGGGGGGCCAAACTCAATATAAATATATATATATATATGTATATATATATATATGTATATGTGTGTGTGTGTATATATAAGGACACTCAAATGAGAACACCTCTTAACTTGAGTACAAAAAGTACAACTTTAACGAATCATAGTGAGAGTTAAACTGTTGAATTTTTGTAATATGAATTGACCAAAATGCTTATAATTCAACTAATTTTAACATCTATTTAAAAAATATATGAGTCGTGATGTCGTTTGTTAGAATGCATATATGCACCCACAATGTGTGTTTGTGTACAAGTAATGTGGGTGCATATATGCATTTTAACAAACGACTTCACAAATCATATATTTTTTAAATAGATGTTAAAATTAGGTTAATTATAAGCATTTTGGTCAATTTATATTATAATAAATACAATAGTTAAAGCGGTTCCTAAGTTGTTTTTAAGTTAAAAGTGTTCTCATTTGAATGGATCCCATATATATATATATAAAAAACACTTCATACAGAAAAAAAAAGTGGGAGGTCCGTGACCCTCCTCCGTCCTAGCCGTGCACAAAAAAACCGGTTCAGGAAGCGACCTGGTGTACCCGAACCGTAGGGTACACATGGGTTCCGGTTCCTCCAAGAAAGTGGAACCGTACCCGGAACTGGTTCCACCTCAACCCGGTCAAACCCGGACCCGACCCTACCCGGAACCGAAAAAAACCCGGTAAAACTGGTACCCGATCATACCCGGAACCAAACCCGACCCTACCCAGTTCTTGACTTTTTTTGACCAAAACCGGACCCGGTTCCTACTCGGAACGGGTTCCTAAAAAAACTCAGTTTGTGCACGGCTACCCCAACCCATAGAAGTTGCGCCCTATAGTGAAAAGAAACTTTCAAAATATGTCATATAAACGAGAAGCTTTAAAAGATTATCACATTATTTTTATTTTATTACTCCGTATATTAGATCAGATATCGCTCTTGTGTGTAATATCATCAATAAGAAAACAAATATAAAAAAATCATGAAGAGATGCATGTCTTGTGGCGAACATGAATGGCTTCTTTTCTTGTCAAACCATCGATGCAACAACTCATCACCTCAAGATTTACTTGGTTTCTAGTCACAAACATAAAATAATGCTTATATGACACCTACTCATTCTCCTCACCAACCGGATACATTACACTTTTTTCTTTTTTTTTTAAGAAGAATTTAACTTTATTTTCATTTAACAGTAACACTTAGACTATGTGTAATGAGCGTTATGTCTCTCAAAAACGCCACGTAACCCCCTATAACGCCACTAACAACACTACACGGGGCGTTATGTGGTCGTTATGGGCAAGGACGTTTCTATTAAAACGCTTGCGCCCCTCTCTCTCTTTCCCACTTCTCTCACACACTCTCTCCCACTTCTCTCTCTTGGTAATGATTAAGGGGCATTATCCCACTACGCCAATTTTTAATATAATGTCTCATGCCTAGTCATCGTCCACATGATGGAAATGCCCATTCGAGACATTAACCATTAGATATAGTCTTAGGGGCAAAGCATATAAGAGACAGGCGAGGGTCACGACCCCTCTTTTTTTTCTCTCAATTTGTGTTTTGTTGGTTGGTAGTTGATTTTTTATAAATTAAGTGGATTTGCTCCCCCCCCTCTTCCCCCCGAAACAAAGCCTTAAAAAAATTATGGTTTTTTTTACTTTGGCCCTCTCAAGCTACAAATCCTAGCTTCGCTATCGCTAACAGTTAATATAAAATACTAATAGAACTAATTGGAATCCAAAATATTTATGTATGTTGACAGAATTACTTAGTTTTTTTCTGTAAAAAAATATGTTTTTTTATTTGTTTATTTTGTAATTCCAGGCTTATATCCATGCCCTCTGGAAGATTTCCCAACAAGCCATTTGATATGGTTGACATGTTTGTCATTTGGCTTAAAAGATAATGAATAAAGATTGCCAAAAGACAATGTAGGAGATCAAATATACAGAGTTTTCTTGGTGTCATTGTGGTCTTTATGCTCTGAAATCTCCATTATATATTTCAAAATAATGTTGGGGCTAATGCATGTGATGATTGCAAAATTTAGGGTCCCATTGTCTTTTCTAAAAGCTTGTTGTCTAAAAATATTTACAACTTTCTTTATTTACATTTATGTTAAATAGTATCATGATATGTCATATTTAGCTTGTAAAGTGATTGAAAATGCAACAATATATAACATTTTAGTAGACATATTTATATTTGTGTTAAATAGTATCATGATATTTCATATTTAGTTTGTAAAGTGGTTGAAAATGGTATGTTTGAAAGAAAATTATATAAAATTTTAGTGGACATGATCGATGGGTTTTCATTGGTCATATCATGCGGTGTCGTCTTTTAATTGACTAAAATTAAACTCTTACTTTTTTACTTCTACTGAAAATATGCCAAGTTAAATACAAATATATTTTGTGAACAAGTAAAGTTGTAGCTGGAGTGATCAAGCGCTAATGTTTAAAGGCTTGAAATTGTTGGAGGTCGTGGGTTTGAGTCTCGACCCTACAAAAAAGTTTTAACTTTTTTTTTCTTATATTATTTCAAGCTTAAATAAACTACCTTTTAAATATAAAGCCGCAAGTTTAAATAAATTACTTTTTAAAGTTATTATGAACATTTCTACATCCCTAATCATGCTGATGTCGTAAAAAGTCACTTTGCACTGGGTGTGTGCATGCAACGTTAATGTCACCAACATAACACATGTAACGAAGTAAAAACACATCACATCACGCACTTTGACTCGAAAATCTAGTTTAGAGTATATGGTTGCTAGAATCGATGAGAAAGATGGACGTCATGAGTTGGGATGTGTGATGAAGAAGAACCAGGGAAGGGTGGGTTTTATAATTTTAGACGCCGGTTAAAACACAAATTAGAGTTTGTGTGCGAAGTAATCTAGGTTGTTCATCTAGCTATGTGACAATTTTATCCCCTGCCAAAAGTGTTTGCTTGAGAAATCCATCTCTTGCTCAAGTCACTTGCGTGAGAATGAAGCATGCTTGCGTGATAATTTCTATGTGACTATGTGTGGATGGAAAAATCACACAGAGATAGAATTCTCAAAGAAGATGTGTTCTTACGTAAGAAATTTGTGTAAAAATTTAATCTCTCGGTTATAACTTACATGATTATTCAATCTCTCAATTATAACTTGCTAAATAAATTTTTACACTTTGCACAATAATATATGTTTGTAATTTTAAACTTTCTCTATATTCTTAATTAGAGTAAGTTATCATTTTTGTCCCTATGTTTGTATCAATTTGTTCACTTTGATACATTTGTCAATTAAAAGTTAGTTGTATTTATAAGTTAATTTATTTAATAAAGTACACATCAAAATGATAGGCTCATTGGCGAGCCCCTATCTCGTGAACCAGCTTTGGGTTCAACCCGTGAGGTATTGAAACTCATCAGGAGCTCTTGTTGGTGCTCCTAACTAACCTAATTTAATAAATGTATTCATCAAATTAAAGTACACATTTGTATTTTGGATTCTTTTGGCGATATCAAACTCGTGTATAAACACACTAGTGCTTTTGGAGCATACTCAATTTTCCCTTTTTCTCATATATAGTTGTCATGTTAATGCATCATTAAGTTGGATTTTAGGACCAGATATTGATTTGCTATCCAATTTTCATATGTACAGTTATTGTTTGTCATCATTACTATATATATAAATATATATATATATATATATATATATATGTGTGTATGTTCTCTTTTCAGACATTTAATTGTTTATTCTTTTTAAACATAAGCCAATTATATGAATTCAACTAATATAGATCTTGTGTGTTATAAAAAATATAAAAATTTTAATTATAAGAATTGTTATTTGAACGTGTGTTAGGGTGAAGGGAGTCCACCCCTCACCACCCACATCACCCACACTTTTTACTTCACCTCACATTCACCCCACATTCATCCCAAATTACCTGGTATCCACCCCACACCACCCCACATCCTTTTCTAATTATTTTTATTTATCATATTTTTAACACTTTTTAAATAAAAATTAATTAAAATTATCATTCTCTTCGTCAACCAATTTTTTGTTAAAATGATGTTAAAAGACCCAAGATTAGTTCATCTTCATTTTCATTTTCCCCCAATTCCCCAATTCCCCATCATCCTCTCTTCTTCTTCTTCTTCTTCATCTTCATTTTTCCCCCCTAAAACCCAAAATTAGTTCATCTTCATCTTCAATCTTTATCTTCACTCTTTCTAAAGTCTAAACTTCACAATGACTAACAAGAAGCGCAACCATCTTCTTCTTCAAACAACAACGCCGATCTAGCTTCTGCTAAACTTCCGGCGAAGAGGATGAAACAAATCAAAGAGGAAAACTTCCGGCGATCTAGCTTCTTCAAACAAAAACGCCGGTCATCTTTTTTTATTATAAATGTAGCCGTTGGAGATGGGTTCCACCATATCAACGGTCAAAAGAATCGGGGAAGACACCCCAATTCGCACCCCAAACTTCGGGGCCGCAGGGGGGTGGGGCGGTGTTCCCACTCGAGGCCGCATCGGGGCCGCACCCACCCCGAGTCCATTCCGTCTGCTCTTACATGAGTGGAATTATAAATAATAAATAATTATCAACTTTTCTATAAAACTTATATTTTGAAAGAAATTTACATATTATATTAAATAAATGGTTGTTGAAATAGAAAAATATTTTATTTGTAGTTAACAACTTTTATTTAATATTAGTTATTTAACTCACATTTAATTTTTACTCTATAAAATGGTACA
The DNA here is from genome assembly GCA_030867185.1 of Tagetes erecta. NCBI lineage: Eukaryota > Viridiplantae > Streptophyta > Magnoliopsida > Asterales > Asteraceae > Tagetes > Tagetes erecta. Next base: position 14,858,850 of record CM061494.1, read on the forward strand.
CATAATTACCACGAGTGAAAACATATTCTTTCAAATACAACCAACTCGTAAAAATATGATGAAACTTAAGTATAATTACAATTATTAGTATTGAAAATTTTGATTTCAATACTTACTACTCGCTAAAGAGAAGTTAATAAAAGTCTTTAAATATCCTGTTTGACACTTCATATTTTTAAGTAGAAGCTATTTGTTGGAGAAAAAACTATAATTGTGGTGAGTGTATCTGCCAGTTAATCATGTGAGAGATTTACAAATTTTGTAATTAAATAGTGAATAAGGGTTGAAAATCCTTTGATAATCGACCAACTAATCATAAGAATGAAATGAAAACCATAGTTGATAGATCACTGAAATAGTAAATATGGATGGAAGAATTAATGTAGACGTAAATACGTGTTTATATACTTTTTAGTGGGAACTAGATGTCAATATTGACCTGATTGAATGTCACTAGACATTAAAAACTATTTTTTATTATAAGGTATAGATTAAAAATTTTATTTATTAAACATAATTTTACACCATACATCTTCAACGAGTATTGAATCCTCGTTGCTAGCAAGAACCACTACCAAGTACGAACACATTAATATCATTAGGAGAAAAACTTTATGGTAATAAACCCTACGTGGTCACCTAGAACCGCTCAGAGAACTCAAGACCTCGTACATTTTACAAAAAAACTAGCTATATAGATTTAAGACTGGGCCTCGCTTTGTAGAGGCCGGGGCAGACAGTTGGGTCTTACGTATGTGACTTCGTCACATGCGTTGATAAAAAAAGTCTCATGCCCGTATGTCATGGCGCAAGAACGTAATGTGTCACGTATTAAAAAATGATGAAATATTAAAAGGTAGACGTCAGAAAGATAACAATATTAAAGTCGTACTATGTGTCAAAGTAGAGTAAGAGATCAAAGTAAAAAATCATCAATGGCTAAATGACAATTAGTAAAAGTCGTACTATGTGTCAACGTAGAGTAAGATATCAAAGTCAAAAACTCATCAGGGGCTAAAATGACAATTAGTAAAAGTCGAAGACTAAAGCCGGAAATGGGTTAAAAGTTGGGGATTAAAACCGTTAATACGTTAAAGTAAGGAAAAGTTAAAATGTGACGTGGTAGGATGGAAAAGGCTGGTGTAATTTGTAAAGCACCGACCTTCTTTTTACAAGGTATATAAATATAAATTAGTGTTTATAATTTATAATACATTAAAGAAACATGTTCATTTGTTTTAACTTTTTGAATAATGATAATGTGTGTTGGGAATTTAGTATGGTTGTATATGGTCATTTTCAGTTAATTAAATTGTAGGAGACACTATTGAGAACGACTGTATAGTTTTGGATAAAATAAAATCTATAGGATTAGGTTTGATTTATTCCATATCAATTATTCTTTTGACGCCGTTCAAGAAAAATATATATATATCTTGACTATAAATCCCCTAAGAGAAGTAGCCTTTACGTGACAAGAATTTATATTTAGATATATGTTATTTTATATCATATCATGAAAGATTTTCAGGGATCTTATATTCTTATTATAATGAGTATGACATGAGATGACTATGTGATGTCAAAAAATAAGGAAAATATTTATTGATTGAGAGATGATTTTGTAAGTCTAGTTTCGTTGGAAATTAACTTATAGTTTGTATTTGTCTTGTAAAGATATTTAGATTTAGTCACATATATATATATATATATATATAGCTGGAGGTTCATTTGAGAAGACTCATATATTGCGAGAAGAAAAAGAAGAAACCTAAATCACTAAAAAAACTTTTCATTTGTTTAATTTTTTTTAATAAATTCACTTCCTACATACAAATGTGTAAGGTATAAACTAAAAAAAATCATTAAAATATTTTTTACGTATGTATTTTTAGCGTTTTAAATTTACCTACACACGTGTAGGTTATGTGTAAGTAACCTAACATACACATGACTTCCACATGTGTAGGTTTAACAAATAAACGAAATTTATTAAATTTTATATATTGAATATCAAAGTTAATGAATAAATGTTGCATTTCTATCATTGTTTTATAAGTTAAAAACGTTTTTGGTTTAAAAAATGAAGAATTTAGTAATTTCTTTTTCTTCTCGCAATATTTGCTCTTCTCAAATGAACCCTCCCCTATATATATATATATATATATATATATATATATATATATATATATATATATATATATATATATATATATATATACACGTTACAACGGGAAGATGTGAGCCTAGCTTATTTAATAATAAAAGTTTTGTTTTTTTAGATGTAAACATCATGAGTAAGTTTTACACGGTGTAACATAGTTTAATGTTGTTTATAGGTGTAAGTAAAATAGAATGTCGCTAAAAAACATACACGTATCAAGATCACCTCTAGAGATCTACGTCTTAAGACCATATGTAGTGGTGAAACACAAAGAGCCCCAAAGAGCCCCAATATTCCCTTCACGTCAGATTTTCACCACAATCAAGACAATTGGGCGTTTTGTACAAAGCGCCAAAGACGAATTTGGCATCCAAAGCGCCCCTATGTAATGTTGGGGGCGCTTTAGGGGCGTTTTGGAGGCATTTTGGGCGCTTTAGGTTAGGTAAAACGCCCCATTACACATGGTCTAATAAATAAACCATTCAAAAATCACCTTTTGTTAGTTCTAAGAACTTCCTTTTCTTAGCTTTCGTTAATGGCCGGGTATCATCGTTGACTTGAATCTTCACTCATGTTAGTATAAGATTATATTGTAACTTCCGTGGAACACGCACCGATGACGAAACCCAGATCACGACTGAAGGTCATGTGGTTTTGCAATCGACTAAGTTCAAGTATTTAGGATTGTATGTATAGAGTGAAGTGGACATAGATAGTAACGTTGTGCATCGAGTCCAAGTAGGGTGGTGTAGTAGTTTGCTTGAGGGTCTAAATTAAAACAGAGACATAGTTTGCTTACATTCATCCTCTTCAAACCCTATTAATAGTTTTACTATAGGTGAGATTACTAGGTGTGGTATGGTGTACGTGTTCTTTTAGAACCATTACAAGTGATGCAACACGTTTGTGACTTCTTTACACTTGTTACATTTGACATTAATGTGTTGTGCCCACACGCAATGTGAGACTTTTATGAGTTAGTTACATGCGTTGTGTTGATGGCATTACGGGCGATCATGTTAACACATTAGAAAGTAGAGGGTCTAAATTAAAAGATTTGTTGGTCAAACTTAAAGGTTTATAAAGTTTATGGATCAAATTGAAATGTTGGAGAAGACGCGAGGTAAGTATAAGAAATGAAAAAGAGCGAAAAAAAGTAGTTGGTTTCCTATGGGACTAGAACCCAGGGCATCGGACTATCGGAGTGTGAAAGGGCACTCCAAACCAGGCGAACCATTGGTTAAGAAAAAAAGGAAGACGTTAGTTTTTTTTTTTTGTAAAAAAACATTTAAAGGATGAATCATTGCATGACACGTGACATAACCAATGTATATATAATTGGTAAGCAAATAACTAATGACCACATGCATTGTAGCCCGATGATAAATAACCAATGTTGTTTTGTAGATACTTCAGGTTCAAATAACCAATGTTGTTTTGTAAATACTTGAGATTCGAACCTAATGAGTGATATAACTATGTACATGATATAGTTTAGGAGCGGTGTAGTTTTTATAAACCAATTAAGTAACGCTTACAAAAGAAAAAAGAATGGTATGCTTTATAATTAAACCTAGGGTTATTGGATTTAAACACCCCCAACTATTGGTCATTGGCCGTTGTCACCTCCAAGTATCACTTTGGCCAATAACACTCCCAACTAAATACTTTGGTGTCCGTATCACCAAAAGTTAACCAAATCACTAACGCCGTTAAGTTTTGCTGACGTGGCACGGTGACGTGTCCTATCTCTGCTTACGTGGCACGGTGATATCGGCCAATGATCAATAGTTAAGGGTGTTTAAATCCAATAAGGCAATAACCCAGTATTTATCTATATTTAACTAGGAATTGACCTGTGTCACGTGATGCGACGACCGGGTTTTAGTTGGTGCATATGTCGTGTAATATTTGTGACTTCGTTACATGCGTTATGTTATTGATTATCTCTTGCACGTTATGGTGTAATATTATGTTTTGTACCTTGCAACGTAATGCCGTCAAAGTAATTAAAAAGACTAACTAAAACAAAAGAATATACAAAGAAAAAAAAGTTTGAAAAGAAGAAAAAAAACAAAAATATCCAGCCCTCGTATAGATGTTCAATACACATCATGACCATTTGATCCAATATGACACTGTTAACTAGGATTTTTTTGTACAATATAACGGTATAAATAAATGTCCGCTTTTATGGCACGACATGTAACGAAGTCACAAATATGACACGACATATGCACCAACTAAAACCCGGTCGTCGCATCACGTGACACAGGTCAATTCTTAGTTAAATATAGATAAATAATGGGTTATTGCCTTATTGGATTTAAACACCCTTAACTATTGATCATTGGCCGCCATCACCGTGCCACGTAAGCAGAGATAGGACACGTCACCGTGCCACGTCAGCAAAACTTAACGGCGTTAGTGATTTGGTTAACTTTTGGTGATACGGACACCAAAGTATTTAGTTGGGAGTGTTATTGGCCAAAGTGATACTTGGAGGTGACAACGGCCAATGACCAATAGTTGGGGGTGTTTAAATCCAATAACCCTTAAACCTAACACTTAATTATTGTGTTAGTTAACTTTCAATTTTTGTACCATGTGGAATATGAAGTATTATTAATTTATTATCAAATTTTAGATCGGTAATATTCAAAATAGAACTTATTATATACTAAGAATAAATATTTTTAAAAATATAAATGATTTAGTTATAATTTATTAAAAAATGAGTTATCTTGTATATCATAGTTATCTTTTTTCATATGTAACTATTGGCTTATTGCCAAAGGTTATTTCATCTGGTGACATTTGAAAACGAGGGATAAAACTTGAGGTTGTAAAAGATCACGGAGGCTACTTGGTTGTAAGGTTTCTCTTGGACGGTGACGGATCCTGAACTCTTGTAACACGGGGGCTGAAAATCACGAGAGCAAGCTCAATATATATATATATATATATATATATATATATATATATATATATATATATATATATATATATATAAGGGTTGTTGGATTTAATCACCTTCAACTATTGGTTATTGACCGTTGTTACCCTCAATTACTCATTAAACATTTTGGTGTCCGTATCACCAAAAGTTAACAAAATATTAACCAAAAGTTAACCAGAAGTGACTTGAATTGATTAACTTTTGGTGATACGGACACCAAAGTGTTTAGTTGGGAGTTATATTAGCCAAAGTGATACTTGAAGGTGACAGCGGTCAATAACTAATAGTTAAAAGTGATTAAAACCAATAACCATATATATAATACATACAATTTTTTTTTACACAGAGGAGAGATTAATATATAAAATTTAGGTCTTAAGGTAAAAATCAAAAATTCTGAAAAAAACACAAGGACCGACGCTCATCTCGACCCCTTAAAGGATACGCCACTGGAGTCTCCGGGCATGTGATGAACGACCCAAACTTTAGACTCACTAGATGACATACTGATGGATGCAAATAAGAGCCAGCTTTAAATTAATACTGCCATTCAAAAAAATCATACGTAATTATTGTAAATGTAACGTGTGAATTAGTTTACATGATATAAAACCCCTCAAACAAAAAAATATATTTTTAAGGGAAAATATCATACAAACATAACCAACTTTTGATTTTGTTTTAATTAAGTCACTCAAACTTTGTTTTGTTTCAATTAGATAACTTATCTTTAAGTTTTGTTTCAATTAAGTCACTTAAACTTTGTTTGTTTCAATTAAGTAACTTGACTTTAGATTTTGTTCCAATTAAGTAACTTGACTTTAGATTTTGTTCCAATTAAATCAATTAAAACGGAAACTAATTTTATAAATAGTAATATATTCAAGTCAAACAAATTTAAAAGTTTATTTAAATACTAAATTAAGATATGTTACAGCAATCGAACTATGATAAAATTAGTCTATGGGTAATCAAAATTGTGTGAAAAAAATATATGAAAACATATTATATAATCCTATAACATACAACAACCAGAATAAATAATATGAGATATGTTGTTTTGTATGGATTCTAACTATCATTTTTTTAGTTTCTATTGGTCATAATTATTAAATTTACTGTTAACAGTCTCAATTTTATCACTTTGGCAACCAATGGTCTATCATTAATTTTTTTAATTCAATACTGATGTTTTAGGTCTTTTGATCGGAAGAAGAATACAAGTTGATTGATGTAAAAGTTATTTCAAAACGGAGCTCCGAATGATAAATTTTTTACATCCGATTGAAGCACCGTTAGGTTTAAACACCTTATTGAAACACTTTTCGTCATTCGGAGCGCCGTTTTGAGGTAACTTTTACATAAATAGACTTATATTCTCATTCCGATCAAAAGACTTAAACATCAGTCTTGAATTAAAAAAAACTTAACATTACGTCATAACGACAGACTGTTGATTACCAAAATGATAAAAGTTATGACCTTTGACGGCCAATTCAATAGTTTGGACCGATAGAAACCAAAGGGTGATAGTTGAGACTGATAGAAACCAATATACCATAATATTATTCATAACAAAAGTATTAATAGTTTAGGGATATTGGGATCTAACTAGATCATACATAGGCGAAGCATCATGGAGGCGAAGAGAGGTCACGACTTTCCTAATTTTTATCATTAAAATTACTGGTTTTCAGTAGGTAGTAAAACTTTTTTATATTTATTGGGTTTGACCCCTCCCCCTTGAAAATAGTACATATAACCAGGCTTAGCCCCTTTAATTTTTTTTAAAAAATGTACTTAGTTGTTGTAATTAAAATAAAGGGTTATTGGATTTAATCACCTTCAACTATTGGTTATTGACCGTTGTCACCCCCAAGTATCACTTTGGCCAATATAACTCCAAACTAAACACTTTGGTGTGTGTATCACCAAAAGTTAAAAAAAATTAACTAAAAATTAACCAAAAGTGACTTGAATTGGTTAACTTTTGGTGATACGGTGTCCGTAACACCCAAAGCTAACCAAAAAATAATCAAAAGTTAACCAAAAGTGACTTGAATTGGTTGAATTTTGGTGATACGAACACCAAAGTGTTTAGTTGGGAGTTATATTGGCCAAAGTGATACTTGAGGGTGACAGCGGCCAATAGCCAATAGTTAGAGGTGATTAAATCCAATAACCCTAAAATAAATAAGACTTACGCCCATAATGCCCAAATCCCCAATCCCCATTTGATTCATTTGAACCGACGTTGAACCCTTCCACAAATCATTTGCTTCTGCTCCACACTTATTCTATTTCTGCTCCAAGACCACAACTCCGACCATCACCTGTCGCCGATGTCTCCACCGGACCACCACTTATCGACGACTTCATCCACCACTACCATGTTAGTTATTAAAATACTTTTTAGTTCAACTAAGAATTTAGGACTAGGCTTAAGATTTTAGTTGTAAATGTTTGACTTTTTTGGAATTGTAAACAATTTGAGCTGATATATCATGATAAGGTGAAAACCAGATATTTCTTTTTCAAAATCTCCTATGCAATAAGATGTCATACGAGCATCTCGCGAATAGCTTGGTGGTGTACCTATAAAATGAAATTGTTGAAATGTATGATTCAAAATCCATAAATGACGAATTTAAAGATTTTAAAAGTCGTCAAACAAAATTGTAATTCTTTGTCCAGATACTCACCATTTTTGCCCCGTCCCCTTTTAGGTTAGTTAAAAGATGAAATTCTTGGGTTCTTGAAGTGTGTGTGTCAAAACTACTTACGAAAGCAATAACATAGTTTTAAATAACTACATACTCATTCATATTTAAACTTAAGTGTCTTGAAAAAATAGACCGCTTACTTAAATTAGAATGAAATAAAAAGAAACACGACCATAATAATGATGTGACAACATGAGGTTGCCCAAGTCATTTTGTTCGATTTCTCTCACTATCCTTGTTGTGGTCACGCCCATGATAGCCACACCTCTCACACGTCCCAAGAGGTGATGTTCCCTTAAGAAACCAGACTGTCACATCAGCCTCAAGCCCGTAAATTTACATCCGGTTCCGTATCTAGTTAAATTTTTTCTTATGATCTTATATTTACTACAATTTAATCACTATACAAATATGTTTGTAACTTTATAGAACTAGAACAAGTTGAAGGGTTTTAAAGAGAAAGTAAAAAGTTAAATCACTTTAATCAAAAACTTAACTAACTCAAAGTTTAAAACAAAAAAGTTGTTAAAAAGATAGACACAATTGAATTGTATTGTATTGTATTTGAAAAATTCAAAGATGATAATATGAAATGATGAAATTGCAGGATGAAAAAGCATATTTGTTAGATGACAGTCACATGACATATATACGAGGAGAATGATGATGACATTGAAGCACAAATATGAGAGAGAAACACACATAACATAAACAACAACTAACCCCTTTAATTTCTCCATTTTCACTTCCATCTTCTTCAAATCACAACAAACCCTTTTCAATTTCAACTTTCAAACCCTTTATAAAGCCTGCTCAAACCCACTTCTTATCTTCATCAATGGCATCTCGTTGTTTCTACTTTTCGTTTTGCGGTTGGTCTACTCTCAAATCCAGCAACACCCATCCATCTGATCAAGGTAACAAACCATAAAAAATCACTTTTTTTAACTGTTTGTTTATGTATCAATGTATGCGTATAAAGTGTTCGACGAAATGTTTCAGAGAACGATGGTGGTGAAAGTGGTAAGCTAAAGCTTCCATCTTTTAAAGAGTATAAACTAGATCAACTTCGAGCTGCAACAGGTGGGTTTTCGGTTGAAAATATTGTATCTGAACATGGTGAAAAAGCGCCCAATGTTGTTTATAAAGGAAAACTTGAAGACGATGATCGATTGATCGCGGTTAAACGGTTTAATAGATCAGCTTGGCCTGATACTCGCCAGTTTTTGGTATGTTTGTTAAATTAAAACTCATGTTTCAATCATGTAAACAAAGGACAAAATGGATCCACTTTGTTTTATGTAAAACATTGGTTTGTGTGTAATTTCAAGAACGTGTTTCACAATTTTGCACCAATGATGGTTTGTTTACTATAAAAAGATGTACAAAAATATACAATGGAATTGGGAATTGATCACGGGTTGTGATTTGGTCAGAGGTGGGCACATGGTGGTTAGATGTACTAAGTTCAGATCTGGTGGTACTAGCTACTTTGTGGCCCCTTTTTTTGATTAATGTTGTTAACTAATTATGTGTTAATTGGGTATTTAGGATGAAGCAAAAGCTGTTGGACAACTTAGAAGCCCAAGATTAGCCAATTTGTTGGGATGTTGTTTTGAAGGAAATGAAAGATTGTTAGTGGCAGAGTTTATGCCTCATGAAACTTTGTCTAAACATTTGTTTCATTGTGAGCTTTTTTTCTTTTTTTAGTCAATTTTCATTGCACATGGTCATAAGTTTTATTAACTTATGATGTATAACTTAACTTAGGGGAAAGCCAGCCGTTAAAATGGGCAATGCGGTTACGGGTGGCGTTGTATTTGGCACAAGCGTTAGACTACTGCAGCAGCAAAGGGCGGTCTCTGTACCATGATCTTAATGCGTACAGAGTCTTGTTTGATCAGGTAACCATATGTTGTATGTGGCAAGATTGGTAATGGGTCAAGCTGGGTTAGGATTGAACAGGTCAATGAGTTGACCTGGTTGACTCTTTTGTTTGTCCTTTGAATTTTTAAATTTTAGTATTTATTATTCTAATTATGATTAAAAAGAATCATGGAATAATAAACTTGGTTAGTATTCTGTAAAGTTCCCGAGATAATAATCGAGTTGTGGGCTTAAAAATAGACTTTCGGCTACATTAGCCCCGTTTGACTTGTTCTGCTTTTACTATGCTTTTACTATGCTTTTTGTAGACCCTTTTGAGACAGAATACAACCCAATCTGACTCATTTATGGGTCGTAATTTTAACCTCTGGCTCTATTACAATGATAACTTTTCTGAATTGTTTTTATGTTCTATTGTGTTATATTCTTATTATTGTAAATGATATGAATGCGATAGGAGACTCATGTTTTGGCGTTTACGGTACTATTGGAAATAAATAAATAATTCAAAAATCTCTGAATAAAATAATTTCAAAAGTTGTGTGCTTTAAATATAGACTGTGGGCGGGTTTGAACCGTTTGACTAGTTCTCCTTATACTGAACTTTTTTATTTGACATGATTAAGACATATTACAAACCAATCCTACCCATTCACCAGTACATGGATTGAAATTTCTACCTCTATTACAATTTATAACTATAAGTTTTATAAATTGTTTGTATGTTCTATCATGCCTTGTGTTCTTATTATTGTATCTGGTAGGATTGCAATCCAAGGCTCTCGTGTTTTGGCCTAATGAAGAATAGCCGAGATGGTAAAAGTTATAGCACGAACTTAGCTTTCACCCCTCCGGAATATATGAGAACGGGTATAACAAATGGTCACATAACAAGAGTAATAAATTTAATGACATTTGTATGTAAAGTTAACTTATGTGAATTTTGTTGTTTGGCAGGTAGAGTGATAGCAGAGAGTGTAATTTACAGCTTTGGTACTATATTACTCGATCTTTTGAGTGGAAAACATATTCCCCCAAGCCACGTAAGTTCATTCAGGGTTTTAAATTGCGTATTAGAACCAATAGCTGCATAAAAACTAAGCAGTGAATCTTTGAACACTTCATATTTGCAGGCACTTGATTTAATAAAAGGGAAGAATTTTCAAATGCTAATGGATTCATGTTTAGAAGGCCATTTCTCAAATGATGATGGAACGGAATTAGTAAGAATTGCATCACGTTGTTTGCAATATGAACCTCGAGAGAGGCCCAATGCCAAGTCGGTTGTGGCTGCCCTTACTCCTCTTCAGAAACAATCAGATGTAAGCGCGCTTGATACTCCTAAATATAGATATAAACTAGCCGAGACCGAAACCTTCTAAGCTAGGGCGTGGTTTGCTTATTAGTTACTAAACATTATTTTATTTATATACATATATAACTATCGTTCTACATTTTTTATAAATGTAATATTGTATATAACAATATATATGTTTTAGTTATTTTTATCATAATTATATATGTAAGAGTATTTATAGTAAATTTCGTTTAGTCTCACATGGTTTGACCCAAATAACCCTTTAGTCTGTTAGTTTAAATTTAGCTTTTTAGTCATTGTGGTTCCATTTTCTCTCGGTTAAAGCCAGACGTCTAACACCGTCTAATTTTCTGTTAGTTTTTTTTTTGTGTGAGAAGACCAAAATATCCCTTTTAGACGCCTAGCTTTAATAGAGACGAAAATGAAACCATAGTAGTTGAGAAAACCAGATCCAAAATAGTGGACTGAAAGTGTTACTTGGTCCTAACCACATGGAGTAAATTGTAAATATGAAGTTCACCCTTAAGTATTTATCGTGCAATTATATTAAATAAAATTGTTATAACTATATAAATGATAGGTTCGTTTAAGGCTCACCAGCATAGTTAAGCATTGTGCTCATTTAAGCTTTCTTGATTCGAGCTTTTAGCTGGCTGATCTCACGAATGCCTTGGCTCGTTTAAAAACCCCTACGTCTAACATACTACCGTAAAAGTAATATCGAGTTACAATATTACTAACATAAATAACGATTAACGACCCATGAACACTATCAAATTTGAGTTTTCTTGTTTTAACTTGATTCATTTTAACAGGTTTCATCTCATGTATTGTTGGGCATTGGTAAAGAAGCAACACCTGCAACAGAATTATCAAACCTGTCACCACTTGGAGATGCTTGCTCAAGAATGGATTTAACCGCCATACACGAGATACTAGAAAAGATTGGATATAGTGGTGATGAAGGGGTTACGGACGAGGTATTATTTCAAACAAACATAAAATAATTTATACAGCCATATCAATGTTTTCATTTATTTATTTTTGTAGCTTTCGTTCCAAATGTGGACTAGTCAGCTACATGATACATTGAGCGGTAAGAAGCATGGTGACAATGCTTTCCGGGCCAAGGATTTCACTACTGCTATAGAATGTTACACGAATGTAAGTAATATAGTCTCGACCTGTTTACATATGAATGAGTTGATTCAAGTTGTGTTATATTTGCAGTTCATTGAGAGTGGGACCATGGTGTCACCGACTATGTATGTAAGGCGTTGTTTGAGTTATTTGATGATAAACAAGGCGCAAGAAGCGTTAGGAGACGCGATGCAAGCCCAGGTGATAAATCCTGACTGGTCAACCGCATTGTATCTTCAAGCGGCTGCTTTGTTTAGCCTAGGAATGGAGAGAGATGCTCATGAAATGCTTAAAGACGCGGTTTCGTTGGATTTGGAAACGAAAGGAAACTGAATGTGTAGAGTTTGTGTTTGTCTTGTTTTTATGTCCCTAGGAAATGTTTGTTGATATGTTCATTGTTCCCATCAAAGGCAACTTAACTATCTCAATGAATTGACTGTTTGCTTGCTACCTTTAATATGCTTACGAATTAGAAGATATAGTCGACTAACAAATTCGACGCAGTTATGAATTTTTTTTATCTTTAGATTGTTTAAAAGAATAGTAGAAAAAGTACTTAGATACTCGACAACCAAATTTGACATTCAAGGTGTCTGTTATGTACAAATAATGAAGCAGCAAAAAAAAATTCTAAACGATTGTTTCTTGGAGAACAAGTCACCAAATAACCAGCACTCAGAAAACGAGGTACTTTAATTTGATTCATGCAATGTCCTACTTCAACATAACCATGCATTAAGCCAATGAGATTAAACAAATAAGAAAATCACCAATATGTCCTTAATGAGTTAATGGGCTGTTTACAACCAATAAATTAATTAGGACCACTAGAGACCAAAAGATGATGGTATCTGAAATTATTAAACCAATACCTAAAAAGAAAAGCAAAGAAAACTTATATCTATATTCTCATTAACATCCCATCCCAACCACACCATTGACGTACACAGTTCCAAACCACCGTTGCGAACGAACATCGGTTTAGAGCATGATCCGCAGTTTCTATGCTACCAAAACACATCGAGCACTCTTGAGAGAACATGTTTACACCACGATCTTGCAGGGCCTTCTTACTAGGAATTCGGTTCAGCCTCACCTTCCACGCAAAACCTCTAACCTTGAGCGGGATCCAACTCGACCAAATTACCGGGTTTAAGTCCACCGGATCCCAATTCAAATCGATTGCATGTCTCAAACTCTTTACTGTGAATTCCCCATCATCACTCAACATTTGAAACAACATTTGAAGTTGGGTAGTTTCAATACCCACCAAAGGGCAAAGGGCCATCTCCCACCCACCAATCTAACAATCTAAGGCTAGATATTTCAGGGCTAAGTTTTTCTTAGCCCTGTGGGCTACAAACCAACCTAGTTGCTTCAAGGTTAGTGTTCACTGTGAACTTGTGAAGGCTGAAAGTCAATGTCATTCTTGTAACCATGTGGTCAAATGAGTTAGTTGGTAAGCTACTAGTCATTCTGGTTATTTTTCTTTTAACAAAAATAAAAAAATACTAGACCTGGCTTGCTATTGTGGACTTAGTTATCAACATCAACATCAAACTAATTATGTTATCGGTCTACTCTTGTAGAGGTGTATATGCCGGTTTAGAAAGTAGTTCAGTTTGGGTCAATAAAAGTAAAAGCAGGGTTTTTTTGGGAACCACTTCAGGTTTATTATCCAGCTTGAGTTAGACAAATGACCGGGTTGAAATCAGTTTTGCCGAATAGAGTTAAGAACCGATCTCAAACCTACGTATTGGGTTAGCGTGGTGTGAAACCTGTTTAAAAATTGAGTCAGGTTGCTAGTTTTTCTCCAATCTTTTGTTAGACCTGTCTAAAAAAACCATGTGGTAATTAATTTAAACTTTTAAAAGTAGAGCAATAACCAAATTTCTTATCCGAGTTTCTATTCAGTTCAAGGCCAAGACGGAAAGACCCAATTGTCTCAAAAGTAGAGGAACACAAATCGAGTTTTTTAAACGTTTAAATCCAGAATCAGGTAGAGATGAAACCAATGGTCCAGCAGCTAGTGTTTATCACGTTACGCTTTCAATAGTCCAGAGAAAGAATCAAACTAACGAGTTGTAACCGGCCAACCTAAACAGAACTGTATATACATGACAAACAGAGTCCAGTCTGACCACAAACAATTACGAGTGGTGGACAGCAAGGATGTGCCGCTGTAATTGAAGGTGTGTGTGTGTGCAAAGGATGAATAAAATGGCAGATAAGCAATGATGGCAGGCAGCTCAAACAAAACTATTTTTAAGCAAATCACAAAAATTCATATTTGTTTTCTCAAAAAGCCTGATTGCGTAATAGTTATAACAAATTTAGCATAAAATCATCCTAACAAATATTCAGGACACACCCAAAATTCGTTTCATATAGGTGATACACAAGGTAATCTATATGATTTATGAATCATAATCTGCAAAATTATACTAAAATGTGGTCACTAACTTCCCAGGCAGGCATATTGAACATAAAATCCTCGGGCATTATTGAATGAGACGAAAGATTCACATGGGTGGTCTGCCAGAACCAAGCAGTTGGCCTACAAGATTTGTGACCTGAAAACAATTGCAACATTGTCTCATGCATCCATTATTGTTATCATAATTGAAGCCATGTATAGAATGATGCAGACGTTTGTAAGATGTCAACATAAGGAGTGTAACTAGTAACTACCTGCCAATATTTTGCAACGCAACGATCTATGCAACTGGTTTCACCCATATTTAACTCAGATTCTTTGTACCTAAACAAGTAAGCAATATGAAATAACATGTTGGAAAAGCTAGTGAGAAAGTAAATGTTATCAAGAGACGATACCTTTTCTCAACACATTTTGCAAAACATGTATGAGTTAGCCTGCATCAAAAGGATACATATGTGTTAGTTTAGAAACTGAATATATATAAAAAGGCTTCTTGATACTTAACCGTTACAAGCTCCTCATAAATAAAGAGCCAAACAATCATGGTGACATACTGCATGCTGTTAATATATGCTTTTACTTGATCTTGATATCAAATTTGAACAAACAAGAGACTTGTTTGGGATTGAGTTTGGAAATGACTTGTTGAATTATTAGCTTTTTGGAAAAGCCAATAAGTCATTTTGGAAAGCCACAAAAACTTGGCTTTTTTGATAACTTTTTGACTTATTGGCTTTATCAAAAATTTAATAAGTCATTTCCAAACTCAATCCCAAACACCCTCTTGTTATTCAATGCTTTGACTTGACGGAACCAAAAGTTTCCATGAATAACAACTACAAGGCTATCTTTTATGAGTTAATATTTGCTTAAATGTAGTTATTTTCAAATAAAAGTAAGCCTACTTCATCTAAAACTATCATAAGCAGTCAACTTTTTTATTTACATCCGTGAAACAACATTTCCAAAAAAAATGTCTTCATTAACTTAAGTTCTTAATGCAAGTCTTCAAAGCTACCTATATAGTATAGAGTTGAATATAATCGCTACGACCCCCATAGTACCTTAATTTATGAAAAGTGAAACAAAGACCGTTTATGTATCAATCTATGCAATTAATCTCGGTGATATCTCGGTGAGATATCGGTGAGATCTCGGTAATCGGTGCTCCAACAAAATCTCGGTCAAAATATCGGTACAAAATCTCGGTACCGAGAATATCGGCCGATATTACCGATATATCGCCGATATTCTGAATTCAAAATATCGGTAATCTCGGTGAGATCTCGGTTTTGACTTGTTGGACCATTTTTTGTGCTTTAAAACGCTGGGTTGTTGGTCAAGTGGCCCAATTTCTTCTCACAAAACAACATGATGACTATTGTGTAACATATTTCCCTATAAAAACTCTAACTACAAGTCTACAACTGAAGGGCTTAGTTGATGTGGACTCGGAGGAAGATTCTGTTGCTTACGATTAGATCATGTTTATATTTTCTAGTATAAAATGTGGACACTTTTGTTTTGAGTTGTGACTTGGATCATGTTTTTCATTAATAAGTATTAGAATATATAAACTTATGTATGATATTTTACCTACCGATATCTCACCGATATCCCACCGAGATAACCATTTTCTCAAATATCAGTTCTTGACCGATAACCGATATTGTTCCGCATTAACTGCTTAGGTATCAATCAATAGCAACATCATCTTCTGAAAGATAGATTGTGGTATGCAATAATTCATATAATTAAGGCCTAAACGTTCTTAAAATCTTATCGGTCCAAACGCATTCCCATCACAATCAGATCCTTATCTCTAAGCATAGTGTGTTTAAACATGAAACGCGTCGTAAACTCTGCAATAATCAAAGAAAAATGAAGAAGCTTACTTGTTAAACAATTCAACCCTGTACTCCATCTCCTTCTCTGCCATTCCAAAGATCTATAAACCAAAAAACCATCATCATTCATCTTCATCAACTCCATTAACTCATCAACTAATTACTTATTCCTCAACTTTTTAACAAAACACAATAAAAACAAATAAACTTTCACTCATTCAATGTCAAATCTATTACTTCGCCTAAATAGCTAAATCAAACTGATCTCCTTTTCTAAAACTTCAAAAACACAATCAGTCAAAAACAGCTGGTTTTCAATCAAATCAAATAATTACTCGCTTAATTTGCTAACGTAAACGATTCGAAGCTCAATTTTCAACATAAACATAGGAGGTTACCTGTTCCTTGTCTAATGCGGTGGGCATATTGCTGTTGGCGGCCATTATCGATTGCAAAAGAAACGATGAAACTGAAACAATCGGAGAACGAATTAGGGCTTTAGATCAATATTGTAGCTAAGAAAAAGAAGCAAGAGGAGACTCACACAGATCGATCTGGGATGTGGGAGTTTTTTTAGGGTTTTAGCAACGCAAATGGACACATTTTCGTCACACTCCTTAATTTTGGCCACAATAGTTTAATTTTTTCAGTTTTGACCACAATAGTTTTAGATTTTTACTAGGGCCGTAAACGAACCAAACGTTCGACGAATTGTTCGTAAACCGTTCGGCGGAAAGTTCCTTTATGTTTGTTTGTTTAATAAACAAACTAACGGGAGCAAGAATTTTTATTCGTTAATGTAAAAAACAAACACAAACAGAGTCTGGGTTCATTCATTTGTGTTCTTGAACGTTCGGTAATTTGTTCGTGAACCTTCTATTGTTATGATAACTTGTTAAGTACTATAGAGGAATATAGTGTTATGTTAAGTATGAACAACTTGATAACTTACACTTTTTGAAGTTTTTTTTATAACTATTGTATATTGTTATACTAACTTGTTAAATACTTTAACATTAATTATATTTTATTTTTGGTATTAACAATGGTTTTTTTGTATATTTAAGCTAATATAAGTTTGTGTGTGTTTGCTTAGGTTTGTTTATAGATTTAACCAACTAACACAAACATCTTAAATTATATTTTATTTTTGGTATTAGCAATGGTTTTTTACATTAAGTTCGTTAATGTAAAAAACAAACACAAACAGAGACTGGCTCAGCGACTTCGTGATTTAAACAAACACAAACAAGTTCTAACGTCAACAATCACAAAAAATCATAATTTAAACAAGCTTTAGCGTTAAAATAAAACTAGTTCATCATCTTTATCTTTTCAAACAACATATTGACTTTTATTATAAAAAATACAAAAATAAATAAATGTAAACATAAAACTTAAGAAAATCAAAGACAAAAATATATATTTTAATACCTCTTATTCGTGTGGGGAAGAAGAAATCAATGGCGGTAACATCGAAGGAACCAGAATTGGTCCAATGTCAGTGACCGCATGTGAGACTGAGATAAGTTTTGTTTGGACATAGGCATCATCGCTTCCGCACAAAATCAACCAACGCCATCAACAGAATGATAAAAATTAGCACCACCAGAAGCTCTGTAGAAGAAATAATAAGTAAAGCCAGCAGAAGAACAAAGTCACAAAATTAACAACAAATCATCTTCAATTTGCAGGTTTATGCCTATTCGAACTTATTTTGAATATCAATTCAATTTCAAACTTTATTTACATCCTCCTTTTTGCCTATTCTCATTGATTTGATTTCTGAAAACTATGTTGTTTTTGTGTTGTATGATACATCTCTCTCTTCTTCAATACATAATGCCTTTGTCTAATTATCAACAAATCTTGTATATTACTGTTTGGTCAGCAATAAATTTGACAGCCACTGCAATTGACATTTGATTTTAAAAGTCAATTCAAGGGGTTAGGTTGACCTTTTCTTGGTTTTTATTTCATTATGCTACCAAAACCTTTTCATACCCATCTCATTACCATAAGCATTGTGTTTAATGGAAGCTAAAGTGTCATCATCCCTTTACCCACAATTATGTCTCCGGTTTTCGCTTGATGAAATTCTGTCAGCCACCCATAATTTCGATGAGGCGTTGGTTATAGGGGAGGGTGGTTTTGGTAAGGTGTATAAAGCTACCCTCAGCGTCGAAAATGGGGAAACTTTTACTGCTGCTATCAAGCGATCGGATTACAGTTCTGACCAAGGAGAACCTGAATTTTGGGCTGAAATTGAGATGCTCACCAAGTTGAGGCATTGTAATCTTGTGTCTTTGATTGGTTATTGTAACGATAGCTCGGAGATGATCCTTGTGTATGAGTTTATGCCAAATGGAACCCTGTATAATCATTTGCACAAATATGGTACTAGTTTGAGCTGGGTACAACGACTAAATATAAGCATAGGTGCCGCAAGAGGATTGCACTATCTTCATACAGGAACAAGCACCCAAAATGGAGTCATACACCGAGACGTCAAAACTTCAAATATTTTGTTGGATGAAGATTATGCTGCTAAGATATCAGATTTTGGATTATCCAAAATTGGTCCAACAAATTCATCAGGTGCCTATGTCAAAACCATTGTTAGAGGTACCTTTGGCTATCTCGATCCGGAATATTTTTTAACTGAAAGATTGACAAGGAAATCAGATGTGTTTGCCTTTGGGGTCGTGTTATTCGAGTTGTTTTGCGGGAGGGTAGCAGTAGATAAACGTCTTGATGAGGATGAGTGCAGTTTGGTAAAGTGGGCTCATGAATCTATTAAGAAAGGAAAAGTGGACAATATTATTGATCTTAAAATCAAGAGTCAGATCTCTCCAAAGTGTTTGAAGGTATTTGTGGAGATTGCAAATCGTTGTCTGAGTAGTGACTCAAAGAAGCGACCTGCAATGGCAGAGATCGTGGCCGCTCTTGAACTTTCTTTGAAATTACAAAGTCAACACGAAGGTCATGTAAAGCCAGCTGCAGGCTTATTAGCATTTGCTAGATGGATTAAATGGCCTTTTATCTCACATGAAGTCAACTCTGGTATTAATGTTTTCAGATACTTAATTTGTGTACTCCATGAAAATATTTATTTACCATGAATTATGATCATAATTTTTTTCCTTAATAGCTCAAAGTGATAAAAAGTCCGCAGCGATCAATGAAGACACCGTTGAACAAAGTTCATCATCGAAAGATGATCGTCTGAATCATGCTCCAGGTACTGTATCACTTCACTTAATTAAAAAAAAATTTCCCTGTCAATTTCCATGGTATCCTTTAAGTGGCTGCTGATTTATTATGTGTTACAACTTGCAACTTTTTTTCTTTCCATGAATATTTAGTAGATCACTTCTATATTTTGAAATAATGCAAGATATTTAAAAAATAAACCAAAATAAGATAGTGCTAAGAAGACTAGCAGATTTGTTGATGGTGGTAAAGGTGGCACTGGATAAAAATATAAAAGTTGAATGGTTTTGGGTTATGTTAATTCATATCGTGTATGTGTTTGATCATTTCATTGTCACGAATTTGTGTTGTGTATGGTTATAATAACGTGTTACACGATTTGTTTCAGAGAATGGTGGTGGGGAACATGCTGAGCTAAATCTGCCAGCTTTTAAAAAGTACACATTAGATCAGATCAGAGTTGCAACTGGTGGGTTTTCCATGCATAACATTGTGTCTGAGCATGGTGAAAAGTCGCCCAATGTTGTCTATAAAGGAATACTTGAAGACGATGATCGCTTGATTGCGGTTAAGCGGTTCAACGCATCAGCTTGGCCTGATACTCGCCAATTCTTGGTACTTCACTTAATATTCTTCTGTCCTTGTTAAAATCCACACTTCCGGTTTTTCTTAAGTAAAATCTTCATGCCTTGGTGGCCCCTTTTTTGGTTTTTTTATTTGTGTGATTAATCTTCTTCTTAAGTATTTACACATTAAATGGGTGTTTAGGATGAAGCATTAGCGGTTGGACAACTCAGGAGCCATAGATTAGCCAATTTGTTGGGATGTTGTTTCGAAGGAAATGAAAGATTGCTAGTGGCAGAGTTCATGCCTCATCAAACTTTATTCAAACATCTGTTTGATTGTGAGTTGCTTTATTAGTTTTCATTTCAAATCATTGTTAATTTAGCATTATAATAAACTTGTAATGTATAACTTATTTAGGGGAAAGCCAACCATTAAACTGGGCAATGCGTTTACGAGTAGCTCTGTATTTGGCACAAGCATTAAACTACTGCAGCAGCAAAGGGCGGTCTCTGTATCACGACCTTAATGCTTACAGAGTCTTGTTTGATCTGGTAACTACACATTACAGGTGGCAAGATTGACGGGTTGGACAGGGTTAGGTTGACAGGCGGGGCAGGTCGAGTTGACGACTATTTCTTTTTCATTTTTATCTTTTATGTATTTATCATGACAACTTGCAAAAAAGATAACTATTGGAAATAATAATCAAAATCTTTGTATAAAGCACTTTAGAAGGTTATGTGCCTTAAAATACACTTTTGGATAAGCCCATTTGACCTCTCCTCTTTTCACTGAATTTTTTTTGTTTGACTCGCTTGAAAACAAACACAGCTCAGTTCAACCAACTTACAAGTATGTGGTCGTAATTTCGGCCTCTCGCTCTATTTCAATCCTCTTTTTTTATATTAGTAAATTGTTTTTATGTTCTATGTTTTCTTGTGTTTTTCTTACTGTATGCGGTAGGAATGCAATCCAAGGCTCTCGTGTTTTGGCCTAATGAAGAATAGTCGAGATGGAAAAAGCTATAACTCGAACCTAGCTTTCACCCCTCCAGAATTTTTGAGAACAGGTATACTAAATGGTGATAATAAGAGTAAATAATTAAATGACATTTTGTAGGTAAAGTTAACTTATGTTGGTTTTCTTGTTTGACAGGTAGAATGATAGAAGAAAGTGTAATTTACAGCTTCGGTACAATACTACTTGATCTTCTTAGCGGAAAACATGTTCCCCCAAGCGACGTAAGTTCATTGGAGTTTTGAATTGCTTAGTAAACAGATCCTGTTTCAATTTTTCTGAGCATTTAAAGGTTTAATAATCAGTTTTAGATGGCCCGCGTCATAAATGTAGCAACTCTAAAAGTTTCTGTTCCACAAATAATAGTTTTTGGTAATTTTATCGACTTGTTACTGAAATACTTAGAATTTGCAGACGGTTCAAACATAATTATCTGATCGTTATATATAACATCATGGTGTGTCTTCATCCAAACATCCCCTAATGCTTTGAATAGCTGCATAGAAACTAAGCCATGAATCTTGCAGGCACTTGATGTAATAAAAGGAAAGACGTTTCTGATGCTAATGATGGACTCGTGTTTAGAGGGCCATTTCTCTAATGATGATGCAAATGTATTAATAAAATTAGCATCGTATTGTTTGCAACCTGAACCTCAAGAGAGACCCAATGCCAAATCTATTGAGGCTGTCCTTACCCCTCTCCAGAAACAAACAGATGTATGTGCACTTATTATCTTCTAACAAAATAACTAACAACCCTTGATCGAACGTTATTAGAATTTAGTTTTCTTGCTTTAAATTCTTGATATTTCAATAGGCTTCGTCAGTTGCATTGCTGGGGATCAGTAAGGAACCCACACCACCTCTGTCACTACTTGGAGACGCTTGCTCAAGAATGGATTTAACCGCCATACACGAGATACTAGAAAAGATTGGATATAGTGGTGATAAAGGAGTTACGAGTGGTGATAAAGGAGTTACGAATGAGGTATGATTTAAACCAACATAGAATAATTTATAATAGCATGTCATTATATTAATACATATAGGATAATTTCCTAATTGGGTGTCGAATTCTTTTGTGTTTACTTATCTGTAGCCTTCGTTTGATATATGGACTAAAGAGGTACAAGATGAAGAAAAACTTAAAAAGCATGGGGACAACGCTTTTCGAGCCAAGGATTTCACTACCGCTATAGAATGTTACACAAGTGTAAGTAATATTATCTCAACTATGATAAATAAAAGAGTAAATATCCATTTTGGTCTCTTGATTTGTACAATTTCCACAACTTTGGTTCTTTAAGTAATTGTTTTTGCCAGTTGGGTATCTAGTTTTGTAGAAATTGGCCAATTTCATTCTTTGAACACCACAACCACCTGCTTCAACCGCCCCATCAATTGAAAAACCCAATCACCCTCCCTGCTAGTATCACCATCTACATCCAAATACCCACACCATCCTCATCTGCAACCCCAACCGCCATCAAGAACCTATGTTATCAACCCATACTTGCCAATAGTGCCTGCTATAGTACGCTATGTACCGAAGCGAGCTACTAGTGCTATGATGCATTTAGCTACCAAATAGCGGCATGTAGTGAATTTTTAGTATTTTTTATTTATTTATTTTTAACTTAACATAATCTGCATATTAATCAAACATTTGCCTAAAATCTCTCTATACTAATAAATGAGTAAATAATCCGTCACTTGTCATTCAACTAGGCATCCACCTAAAGCGTCACAAATTTATGGAAAATATCTACGTGCATATTAAATCATACTGATGTCATTATTTAAAATACAGATTTTTAACTAGAATAAAGCAACAATTTATGGAAAGTATTTATGTGTATAATATTGTCATTTTTTAAATAATTCAATTACAATCATACAAATTGAATTATATTTATAACTTTTTCATTTTGTCTTTTGTTTGCTTTTGAATGATTAGAATTACTATGTTTAATTCCCGTGTGTTACACACGGGTTAAATAACAATATTTAAAAAATATATATAACATTATATTTAAAACTTGTAATATTTAAAGATTTATAAATATTTTTATATAAATAGCATTAATTATAATATTTTGGTTCCATCAACTTAATTTTTCTCATCACAAACTTTCTTTTATACATACACCAAACTTAATTTTATTAGGTAGATATTTCCAATTGACTTTTAATATACTGACTCATTATACAAACATCAAAACGGTTCTTTTTAATATTGTTTAACAAAACGTTATCACTCTTCGATTTCAACTGTTTGAAAACAAATCAATCAAGTTTTAAAAACAAATCGAATATTGTCAAAATATCATACTTTTTAATACATATCGTATCAAGTTTTTAGCACGTGTAATACACGGGTAACAGATTTAGTATGTAATAATTCACTATTAGAAATAGATATGCCTCAATTAGGTCACCCGGTGCATAGGGGAGGTGAGCAACGGGCTCATCTCGTCTCGCGAGCACACCGCCCCGGGTGGCACGAGATGAGCTCGCGGCGAGAGGAGGCGAACAAGTGTCCAAAGACTATTTTTTTTGAATTTTTTTGGATCTACAGATTCTGAGTTTCCGACAAAGGTCAACAGATTCAATAGATTCAGGCTTGTAGATTCAGGTTTGTAGGTGGTTCTAGTGCTCGGATCTACAAGCGAAGAGGCGATTTGGGAGAAACAGGAGTATGGGAGGATAATGATTTTTTGGGAGAAAGAGGTGGAAGAAGTTGTGCAGGTGGGTTTTTTTTGGCAGAAGAAGTTGTGTTGTTGGTTTTAATTATCACCTTCTCAGTTCTCACCACCTCAAAAGGTTGGTGCCCCTAGTCCAAAGAGGTGAGAAGATGTGAAAAATGGTGATGTGACATGGCACAACCCCATTTGTGAAGCTCATCTTATCTCTACCTCACCTTGTGGGTGCTCCAGTGCCCTTAAAAGGTAAAAACATCTCAAAATGTTTGGGTTTATATCATAATTTGCATATTTATTACTGGTCACTAAACACAAATAGCGGGCGCTCGCTATTCGCTACGTAACATATAGGTGGTTTGTTGTTATTTACCGTTATTTGCTATTGACAACTATGCATCCACCAGACTAGAAACCCTAGCGCTAAGTCGCTAACTATTAGACATAATTAGATACTTTGTTTATATTAGAGGGTGTTCTTTGTAAATATGTAATCTATTTATATTCCTTGTAATCTTCATTATACAATATACAAATCACAATTACAATTACCAAAATCAACTTGGTATCAGAGCTTTGCTCTTGCCGCCACAAACCCTAATCTGCCACACCCTCACCATTACCAACCAAGACATGGCCCTTCTTGCTCCCTTTGCAGACACCACCAAAACTACCCACAACTCCCACAAGTTTGGATTCAAACTCTCTCCCACAAATTATGGATTCTGGAAAGCTATGATCCAGCCATTCCTAATAACAAACAAGCTGTTTGGCTATATTGATGGCACGGTACCTTGTCCACCAGCCACTATTCAACCACCTGCACCGTCCGCTTCTGCCCCTGTACCCAAACCAGAGACGAATCCCAACTATACAACATGGATCTCGAATGATGCGCATGTTCGCATGCTTATTGTTTCCACAATCTCTGAATCTGCGTTTGGGCATGTCCAACACAGCAATACTTCTCGTGATCTCTGGTTGGCTCTTGAACGAGCGTATGCCCCAAACACTTCTTCCCGTGAATTTACCCTCAAACATCAGTTGTTGAAAATTGAGATGAAGAGTGACGAAACATCCTCTGCTTATCTTGCACGAGCACAGGAGTATGCAGATGCTTTAGCGAATATTGGCGAGCCAGTTAAAGAAAAGGATCTGGTTATGTTAGTTGTTTCTGGCCTTAGAGACGAGTACAATGGTCTTAAAGGCAACCTGCTCACCCGCCAATTTCCAACAGCCTTTACCGAACTGCATGCCCTACTATCGGATCATGATTTCATGATTCGGAAGTCCATACCTACCGTATCTCCTGCCCAGGCTTTTGCAACAGTCTCCAACCCTACTTCAGCACCATCCCACCCACTATCAAACTCTGTTACCCCTACCATCCAAGCCTTGCAACAACTTGTCAATCAACTCAGCCTACAATCTCAACCAACACAGTCCTCCTCACCACAACCCCAAGCCTTTTACACAAACCGTTCAGGTTCTGCTAGAGGTCGTGGTACCAACAACCGCCGAGGGCGTGGCACATTCAATAACTACAACAACCCGAACTCCGGCGGTGGCAATCGTTCTCAGTTTCCATGGGCATCAAATCAAAACACAGTGTTTGGCACTTGTACTCGCTGCGGAATCGGTCACATTCCTTCTCAGTGCCCTAACCGAGACACAACTACCATGCGGGGACGTTCACCAACTGCTAATTATGCCGATTCTCGCTCACAAGCACCGTCATCTTGGCTTCCTGACACTGGCTCTAACAATCATGTTGCTCCTGATCTCTCTAGCTTCGAGTATTCAGAACCATACCTAGGTGAGGACAACCTTCATGTTGGCAATGGTAAGGCCCTTCCTATACTTCATGTTGGCTCCACTCGTTTCCATTCTCCTAGCAAAACCTTTTCACTTAAAAACGTTCTTCATGTTCCCACAATCAAAAGAAACTTACTTTCGGTTCAAAAATTTTGTCATGACAATAATGTGTTTTTTGAATTTCACTCTAATTTCTTTTCTGTGAAGGACGAGCTTTCACGCACTACCCTCCTCACGGGTCCAAGCAATGATGGTCTCTATTCATTCTGTCTTCCTCGGTTTCAGGATGTTCCCAAAGTTGCTTTTTCCACTGCTCGTGCTTCCTCTCAAACTTGGCATCAACGGCTTGGTCATCCACATCATCAGCTTTTAAATTCTATGCTTTCTAAGTATTGTTTACCTGTTTTAAATAACCGTTCTGATTTTGCTTGTGATTCCTGTTGTGTGGGAAAGTCTTCCAAACTTTCATTGTCTTTATCAGATTATAAAAGTTCGCATGTTTTAGATTTGGTTGTGTGTGATGTATGGGGCCCTGCACCCGTTACTTCCTTTGATGGCCATAATTATTTTTTGTTATGCGTGGATCATTATTCTAAATTTATGTGGTTCTTTCCATTAAAACTTAAATCTGACGTTTTTGCAACTTTTAAACAATTTATAACCATGGTTGAACGACAATTTCAAACAAAACTTAAATCTGTTCAAACCGATTGGGGGGGAGAATTTCGAAAACTCTCACCGTTTTTTTCCGACCTCGGTATTATACACCGACTTTCTTGTCCACACACAAGTGAACAGAATGGTGTCGTTGAGCGTCGTCACCGACACGTCGTTGAAACCGGCCTTACTTTACTGGCTCAATCTCATGCACCACAAAAATTTTGGCATTTTGCTTTTGGCACCGCTGTTTATCTCATTAACCGGATGCCGTCTCGTTCCAACTACACACTCTCCCCATTCGAACATCTTTTTCATCACAAACCGGACTTCTCCTTCCTTCGGGTCTTCGGGTGTCGATGCTCCCCGCATCTTCGAGCCTATAATTCACACAAAATGGATTTTCGGTCCATTCCTTGTGTATTTCTCGGCTATAGTACCTCTCACCATGGGTACCGCTGTTTTGATCCTCACTCAGATCGCATTTATATCGCTCGACATGTTCGTTTTAACGAACATGTTTTTCCATTCCAGCCATCTCAGCCCATATCATCTCCTGCCTCCACCGCAGCCTCACCTTATTACTCCTCTTATCCCACAAATCGGCCTGTTCCAACAGCCTCTCAACCAGCACAACCTAACCAACCCGAGCATTCACCAACTGCCACACATATATCCGAATCCCCACCCATTGATTCTACCAGCCCCTTGCCAACATTTCCATCAGCCTCAGCCCAAACATCCTCAACATCCCACACCTCATCTTCGGCGCAATCCAACTCACCATCCTCCCCTTCAGCCCACCATGACTCCTCTACCCAAAACACTTCCACACAATCCACTCCTGTCTACTCAAATATTCCAAACCCACCATCACCACCACCCCCTCGTACCCGCCCTTCTAATCTCCGACAAAACCCAAAACAACCTGACCGGTACAATCCTTCCGCTTACCACACTCATACTTCCTCTGACTCCGAACCTGCATCCTTTACTATTGCCAACAAAGATCCTCACTGGAGGAAAGCTATGGCCGATGAATACTTGGCGCTTGTGAGAAATGGAACTTGGTCTTTAGTTCCACGAAGTTCTAACACAAATATTGTCGACTGTAAATGGGTATATAAAATAAAACGAGATCAGACAGGGGCTGTTACGCGTTACAAAGCGCGTTTAGTTGCAAAGGGTTTCCGTCAACAACCGGGAGTTGATTATCATGACACTTTCAGCCCAGTTATCAAGGCGACTACTATCCGTGTTGTTTTGTCACTTGCAATCACTAAAGGGTGGTCTCTCCGACAATTAGACGTTCAAAATGCTTTCCTACACGGTGACCTTCAAGAAACAGTTTACCTTTCACAACCGCCTGGCTTCATCGATCCACAAAAACCTGATCATGTGTGTCTTCTTCATAAGTCACTTTATGGATTAAAGCAGGCTCCCCGAGCTTGGTTTCACCGCCTTTCGACTGCATTGATGAAACTCGGTTTTAGAGGATCCAAAACTGATCCCTCCTTATTTATTTACTCGGCTGGTGGCACACTATTATATATGTTGGTTTATGTAGATGATATTATCCTCACTGGCAATAATCCTACTGCTATTGATCGAGTGGTTCAGAGTCTTAGCACCACGTTTCCTGTCCAAGATTTGGGCAAACTATCTTACTTTCTGGGTATTGAAATTATCCCACGTGACAAAGATATTGTACTTTCACAAAAGAAATACATCTTGGATCTGCTTCATCGGGCCGGACTTTCACAAGCCAAGCCGGTTCCGTCACCCATGGTTACCACTACACATCTCACACTCGATGATAGCTCCCCGTTTGACAACCCGGTCCGATATAGACAAGTGGTCGGGGCGCTACAATATGTTACCCTATCTCGGCCTGATCTTACATTCGCAGTTAACAAAGTCTGCCAGTTCATGCATTCTCCTACTGTTAACCATTGGTCAGCTGTCAAACGGATCCTGCGCTATCTCAAGGGCACTTCGGATTATGGTCTCGTGTTCCGACATGATACAGGTTGTCAACTTCATGCTTATACTGATTCATCTCTTACAGCATTCTCGGATGCGGACTGGGCTGGTTGCCCGGATGACCGTCGATCCACCGGGGGATTCGCCATCTATCTTGGTAACAATCTTGTTTCTTGGGCAGCTCGCAAACAGAAAACTGTCTCTCGGTCATCCACAGAATCCGAATACAAGGCACTAGCTGATACTGTTGCTGAACTTACATGGCTTGAAACACTTCTACGTGAGTTACGTGCTCCCGTAACCACGGCTCCCACATTGTGGTGTGACAACTTAGGAGCGACTTACCTATCTGCTAATCATGTCTTTCATGCCAGGACAAAACACGTCGAGATAGATTTCCATTTTGTACGGGAAAAGGTAGCTCAAGGGAAGCTTGCAGTTCAGTTTATCTCCACACAAGATCAAATCGCTGATGTGTTCACAAAGGCGTTACCCTCACAACGGTTCCTACTTTTACGCTCCAAGCTGCAGGTCGCTTCCCGGCCTTAGCTTGCGGGGGAATATTAGACATAATTAGATACTTTGTTTATATTAGAGGGTGTTCTTTGTAAATATGTAATCTATTTATATTCCTTGTAATCTTCATTATACAATATACAAATCACAATTACAATTACCAAAATCAACTCTAACCATCATCGGCCTCCACATGCCCCACAAAATCCGGCTACCTCACCATCAATTCCACCACCAAGTCCACCATTTTCTAGTCATCAACACTTCAATGAACCGAGCAATACCAACTCATATAAACCTTCGAACTGACCTGAAAAGTTGTTGATCCATCCCAAAACACCAACATGAAAGTCTAGATAAGGTTGTTTTGGGGATTTGTCAGAGCCACCACCACGGTTGTTGACCTGTTAGTGTGGTGGCTGGAAACGATCCGAAAGCGGGCCTGTGGCGGTAGATGGAGTTGATCGGAGTTATGGCACATGGACGAGAATGGCACATGAGAGTTGTGAAGTAAATGGGTTTATGTAATTAATACAGTAGTTTTAAAATGTAAAATGACAAAACTACTCCTGGAGTTTGACATAAATTTTTAATGATTGTTAGTAAAAGGACCAAGACGGCCAATCTTTACAAAACTAGGTACCAAAATGGCAAATAAATTACTTAAGGACCAAAATGATCGAAGTTGTACAAATCCAGGGACTAAATAACTATATACTCTAAATAAAATGTTTTTAGAAGTGTCAATTTCATCGTTGTTGTATATGAATGAGTTGATTCGAGTTATGTTTTATTTGTAAAGGGTCGAACGGATTGAATGTCACCTCAGTTGTCATAAAACCTGTGACATCATTTATTTAAAGAATTAAATTTATACTATATAATTTTAGTAATCATATCTTGGATTTTGCAGTTAATCAAGAATGATATCCTAGTGACACCAACCATTTATGTAAGACGTAGTTTCGGTTATTTGATGATAAACGAGGCACAAGAAGCGTTAAGGGATGCGATGTATGCCCAGGTGATGCACCCTGTATGGTCAATTGCATCTTATCTTCTGGCAACTGCTTTATTTAGCTTAGGATTGGACGAAGATGCCCACACTGCACTTAAGGAGGCTGCTTATTTTGATTCACAAGAAAAGACAGCTGGTATGTGTACATTTTAGTGGTGTACGTGCTCACTTCCGTTAGGTTAAGTACAGCTTTGGAAAAAACCACCACCAAAACCGACAAACATCGAATGCTTGACTTAGACACATGGGATAGCTAGACAAGGGGACCTACGATTGAAATTCTGTTTGAGGAAATGGCCTTAAGCTCGCTCACGCACCTTTATTCGTTTCAAAGTACTTTCCACTACTGGACCGTTTTTAGAGATTGAAAAGTCAAATGCATCCGTCATTGTGATATATTTTGTTATTATGTCAGTTTTCGGTTTGGTTTTGGTTATATTTAGCATCCTTTGTAAAGTGGTTAGAGAGGGGATGTTCTCATGGTTGAGCTATGAGTGATCAGGATGGTTTAATTTTTAGATGGATGTTTTCACCCTAGCTAGGTTGATGTGGGATGTCCAAATCCACTTTTAAACTTTATTCACACAATTCATAGAAAGAATCTTTGATTATTTTGAATGATTTTCAACCATCTTCTATTTATATTTATACTTATTGACTTGTTAAAATGTTATTTCTGATATGCAAAACTTTTGATTTGTTATGAGATTTTATTTGGATTTTATATCAAAATGAGTTGAAATTGATATGCGTATGATGGTATGGTTTTGGTCCTGATTCTATTCCGGACGTCGTTGGCTCACTTTTAGGGCAAGTTCAACGTGATGTGTTTGTGACCTAGTTAAACGTGTGATGTTGGTGATATTATCGTGAGACCTGCCTGTGCGTGATGTGATGCATTTGTAACCTAGTTACGTGCGTTATGTTGGTGACACTACTGCTAGACCTACGTGCGCGTGATGCGGAGCGTTTGTGACATCGTTGCACACATTACCTTAATGTTGTTGTCCATAGTCGACATGGTGTGCTTGTGACTTAGTTACACGTGTTATGTGGTCAAGTTCAAAAATTAGAAAGTTGACGGTTTAGTTTGAAAGCTTTGTTGGTAAAATTTGAGAGGTTACAAAGTTAAAAGGGTCCGGTTAAAATGTTGGAGAAGATGATGCATGAAATTATCAAGTAGAAAAAGATGTGTTCAAAGTTGTCATTCACCAAAAATTAAGGACCAACATGTCAATTACCATAAAATGAGGTGTCCATGTGTAAACTAACAAATTTGTAGACACACATCACGTGGAAACAACATGACAGATTGACTGGTACCATCGCTTTCATAAGTATCTTTTTTACATATTAGTTTAGTGTTATAACAAAATATGCAAATATTTCAGATTATTATGAATTTGAGGGCATCATGCATGCTTTTGGAGTAGTGTTGATTCACATACTAACAAGAGAACGTATTAGTAAAATTGATATTGCGAAAATATGACAAATAGATGTAAGTGCTACAGAAGATAGGAAAAGAGCTTGAGGAGAGCCCTGGATCCACGTCTCCCGAATGTAGATGACGCTACTATTACAGAGGCAATGAAGTTAGCTGCCGTTACAGTCCTTTGTTTTGATGATCCTACAGATTTTACTCTGGACAAAGCCTTGGATGTATTAAGAAAACTTTAGAGACAGATATGATCAAATATCATTAGAATCACAACCTCGCATTTTTCTTATCAAATCTAACAAACTCCCAAACTTCCTTTTGCTACCTGCTTACTAGTTTTCTCATTTTAGTTAAGTTTTACATGTTTGTATTTATGTTTTCACTCGTTCAATAGTTTATTTTGCTTTTCTGTTATAACGGTCAAAGTTAGTTCACTTATATAAACAATGAGATAATTAAGTAGACAACTTTTTTTGTCAAATTAGTAATCAGAATGAACCAAAAAATTTACAATAAAATGGCAGATAAACGGGTAACAAGTAGACAATTGTAATCATAATTCTCTACGGCAATTCTTGTTTGCTCAGTAATCATTTGAGTTTAATTTTAATAAAAGTAGTTGATCAATGGTGGTGATTTTTTGTTTATTTCAAGTTTTGAGTCTTTAATTTTTTATTTGGCATCAATACAACTTTTAAATTATATTGTGATCTATAAAGGTTTATGTTGTTTTTTTTGAATGGCCATCAATAAAAGACTAGCAAGGGGCTAGATCTATGTACAACAAGAAAGAAAAATAAAAGAACGACTAAACGCAACCAATAACAAGTTAAAACATGAATCTACACCACGATCTCCGGTCAACATATGACATCTTTACTCTAGAGTCTAGACCTTATCCAAAGAAAAGATAGTGATTTCACATCCGCCATAATAGCGTCGTAATATTTCGTCATGTTGTTGAAAATAATGTCATTACGCGCTTTCAATAAACACAAAAAAATAATCAACATGATGGCATATATAACTTTTTTCTTTGCCACCCCCACATTTCTTTTTTCAGCATACTCCGAGACTTCTTTAATGGATTCAAAATGTTGCTTGGGTAAATTGCACCAATTAATTACCCCATCCCAAATTTTTGCAGTCATCTCACACGAAACAAGCATATGATCAGGGGTCTCCTCATGAACACTGCATCTTGGACAGTCGGTATCATTCACAACTCCCCTTAATTTTAGAGCCATTCTGCATGGTATCCGGTTTATCTTGCTATTGAGTATTGTCTTACCGTTAAGTAATGAGCCAAGAAGAGGTCAGATTAGATAGAACATTTGAGCCGGTAAATACCGAAAAAATAAGGGGCTGTTTGGTAACTTTTAAATGACAATTGCTGATCTGTAAGAGGTTTGAACTATTAAGGAATGTTTGTTTCAGCCTCACTCTCTTAATGGTTCATTGTATCAATGGTTTAGCAATTAATGGTTCACATGAGCAGATTACTGAATGGTTCAGATGTTTGTCTTTTAATGATTAAGCATTATACCAAGTCTGATTAGTTAAGACCACTTTAGATGAATTGGTAAGACATTATCTTTTAGTCGCTAAGCAATATAATAGCAATTATACAAACTTTTTACCACTTACATTCAGAGGTTGCTAAACAACCTTAAGTGTGTTGAATCAGTAGGCAAACATCTTAGTGAATAAGATGTCTTGTGACATTTATCCCGCTAAAAGCTCAAACGTACACCCCAAGTGATCGGTTGCTACCCCCAAGTAATTAACCTCTACAATTAATCAAAACCCCATCAAAATCAAACTAATAATCACAACATTTTAGGGTTAAAGATGACACCCAAAGCATTAGACGTTTGGAACAAACGAGCAGTTACCAAATGGGCGATTGCAATTGATTGCTACCAATAATGAGATTGTAAACAATATCCCTTAGGCTATACCACCACGACACCGTCACCGTCACCGTCACCGGCGCAGCAAGTACACAGCGAACAAATCATGAAGCCACCAATCACCGGCACCGCCCCTAATTCATTCCTGTAAGTTGTTGGCAAAATTTTTATAAAAATTGTAGCTTGTGTGAATGTTACTTGATTATAAACATCCTGTACGTGATTTAATATATAGTTTGCGCTTTAGGGGCTTCAGTTGAATAAATAAGAAAAGCAAAGGATCAAAGTGTGAAAGTTGGATGACCTGGCAGCTTGCTATTAGATGGATTAGTTATGACTTATGATTGGGCTGACTTTTTTTTTTGAGTCATTTACTTTGTCATTTGGTAGCAATTTCCTTCTTGCTACTGCTACTGCTACTTTTAAATCATAGTCAATCAGGTTCAATATCAACTCCAGTGTTGTTGTCATCGTCTGTGTTTGTAGATCTGAAACTTTGTTATAAACAAACTTGCTTTGATAGTTTGCTTGTTTGATCCTCATCCTCAGTTGAACCAGGTAAACATCTATTCTGATTGATCACTGAAACATGTGGTATGAACTTGTTTTGATCATGGGCTTATTTCTTCTTCAATTAATAAATATATGACAGCCAGCCACTTTAATTGACA
The DNA here is from genome assembly GCA_030867185.1 of Tagetes erecta. NCBI lineage: Eukaryota > Viridiplantae > Streptophyta > Magnoliopsida > Asterales > Asteraceae > Tagetes > Tagetes erecta. The sequence goes on from CM061494.1 coordinate 14,892,840, forward strand.
TATATAGTGTTTCTACAATAATAAGTAGATTGGAGTAGGTTGTTTATTGCTCTCTACTTTATTCTGTTTTTGAAATGGAAGCTAAAATGGCATCACAAATATGCCGTCGATTTGCACTTGATGAGATTCTTTCAGCCACCCAAAATTTCGATGATGCATTGGTCGTAGGGGAGGGTGGCTTTGGTAAAGTCTATAAAGCTACTATCGATGTCGAAAACGGGGAAGCTTCTATTGTTGCTATTAAACGATTGGATTCTGATTCCAATCAAGGAGCACCTGAATTTTGGGCTGAAATTGAGATGCTTACAAAGTTGCGGCACTGTAATCTTGTGTCTTTGATCGGTTATTGTAATGATAACGCGGAAATGATCCTTATCTATGAGTTTATGCCAAATGGAACCCTTGATGGCCATTTGAACAAACATGGTGCTAGTCTTAGCTGGATACATCGACTAAAGATAAGCATAGGTGCTGCAAGAGGATTGCAGTACCTTCATACCGGAACAGGGACCCAACATGGAGTCATACACAGGGACGTCAAGAGTACAAATATTTTGTTGGATGCTGATTATGCTGCTAAGATATCAGATTTTGGATTATCCAAAGTAGGCCCAATAAATGCTCGTGGTACCTATGTCAAGACGCTTATCAGGGGTACGTTTGGTTATCTTGATCCCGAGTATTTTTTGACCGGACGGTTGACAAGGAAATCGGACGTGTTTGCCTTTGGGGTGGTATTATTTGAGGTGTTGTGCGGGAGGGCAGCACTGGATAAAAGTCTTGATGAGGATCAATGTAGCTTGGCAAAGTGGGCTTATGAATCTATTAAGGGGGGGAAAGTGTACAATATCATTGATCCTAAGGTCAAGAGTCAGATCTCTGTGAAGAGTTTGAAGGTATTTGTGGAGATTGCATATCGTTGTTTGAGTAGCGAGTCAAAGAAACGTCCTACAATGGCAGAGATTGTAGTAGCTCTTGAGCTTTCTTTGGCACATCAAAATAAATCCTACAACCATGTAAAGCCAGCTTTAGGCATATTTTCATTTGCTAGAATGATGAAACAGTTGTTTATCTCACCTGAAGTCAACTCTGGTACTTACATATGCCTACTTTGTGTATCCTATGAATATATTTATTGCTATTACTTATGATCCTTTTCCTTCCCCCCTTGATAGCTCAAAGTGATAAAAAACCCACAATGATGAATGAAGATACCATTGAAGACAGTGACAAAAAGCCCACTACGATGAATGAAGGCACCGTTGAAGACAGTGATAAAAAGCCCACAGTGATGAATGACGATACTGTTGAAGACAGTGATAAAAAGCCGACAGCGATGGATGAGGATACCATTGAACGCAGTTCATCATCAAAAGAGGATAATCTGGATCTTGTTCCAGGTAATGTATCATATCTTATTAAAATAAACTAAAGTAAGTTAGTATTAAAAAGACAGAACATTATCCATATTTGAAATATTCTAAGATTAGATTGAAGATGAAACAATTCCATAAAAAGGACTATATACCAAATGATGAAAGATCACTTCAACTTCCACCAAAATTTGCAGAAAAAAATACAAGATTTTGACAAAAATGGAACATAATTTTGATCAAATTGACCTCTGGCTTCCCTCCAGGTTTCCGGTTTCATCCAACCGATGAGGAACTCATATGTCACTATCTACTTCGCAAGGTTTTTGATTCAAAATTGTCCGGAGTGATCGGAGAAGTTGATTTTAACAAAGTAGAGCCATGGGAGCTTCCAAGTAAGTAGTTGTTCTCCTGTTTTAAAAATATCTTGAAAATGTTTACATGAATCAAATTTGTTGTCTGGATTTGTAGGCGTGGCGATGATGGGTGAACGAGAATGGTACTTTTTTTTTCTGCGGGATGGAACGTACCTGACTGGATCAAGAATGTACATAGCTACAAGTGCAGGATATTGGGAAGCAACAGGGAAAGATGAAGAGATTTATAATAGGAAATCGCTTGTGGGTATGAAGAAAACACTTGTTTTTTATAAAGGAAGAGATCCGAAAGGCGAAAAGACTAATTGGGTTATGCATGAATATCGATTAGACGGAGAGTTTTCTACAAATAATCTTGCGAAATCGGCAAAGGTATGAAGAAACCACTCATGCTTTGATGTTAGATCCTCTGTTTTCTACAAATAATCTATAAATGTAGTTTTTAAACGACTTAGTTTTGCTATCAAAAGAGGTTAACAACATAATTGCACGTTTGCGATGTAAATATGTTGCTATAAAGATTATCTCAAAAAAATAAAATTGGAGGTTGATTGTTTTTCAGGGGGATTGGGTGCTTAGCAAGGTTTTTAGAAAAAAATCTAGTGGTAAGAATGTTCCATTATCTGCAAATTTGCCTCCATTAATAGAGTTTTCAAGTGCCAATGGAGGATCAAGAATGGAAAGTTCACATGCGACCTCGATGGACGATCAGAAACCGAACAACAACGAAGCACGGATGGGAGAAGAGATAGAGCAGATAGAGATAGAGGGAGGCAGAAGGTTTTAACTTTTCTTGTTTTGTTTTAACTTATACAAAATTATTCAGTGACCGTGTTTGTTAACAAGCAGTAATGATGATGATTTTGATGTGGAGGGAAACCATAGTGAGTGGGAACAGTATGCCAAACTTGAAGATCCAAACTCATACTCTGAAGGTAATAATTAATCAAATGTTGCAACTTCAACCTATTTACTTAAGAGTATGTTGTTTTGGAATATGTTTTACTGCTAACCAGTCAAATTACTGATTATTTATAAAAGAAGATCAAAGTTTTGAATAAAAAGTGTTTTGTGTCAACCGACTTGTTTCTTTTGTACAAAAGCTACCAGTTTTGTACAAATACTTGTCTCTATACTGGTTTTTGGCATAAGGTGGCCAACCTTTGACTTTTCTGTTACAATATTCATCTGCAGATGATGATCCATTACCTGCAGTGGAGTTACTCCAAATTTCCGGTGAAGCTTTCCCAGGTCGAGTACTTCTAGCGACTGGATACTCTGTCAACGGAACTACAAGTTGTAATTTTGCGGTGTTGCCATCTTAAGCTTTCTAATTTCTATTTCAAACTTTAGCTGAAGTTCAGTTACATTTCTAGCATTATTATTTGTGTTTTAATAAATATTTTCCAGTGGGTTCGGCATATGGAAGAGTGGTCTGCTAACTATATAGATGGTATTCCTTCTGCTTGTGATCTTACGTCTTTAGTGTTGTATGTTTTTATTTATATTGACGGGAGAACTTGTTAAACATGCACGCAGGTGCGAAACAACCAACCTATCTTGTTACTGCTGATGATGTTGATACATACCTTGCTGTTGAAGTCCAGCCCATCGATAATAGAAAGCGAAAGGTATTATAATTTACCTGAAGTTGGTTATTGTCTTCATATATTTCGTATTTTATACCGATATGATGGTGTGATATTCATTTACACATTTTCTTGTGTTATGATCCGGATTATTCGAGCTTTAGTTTAATACAAAAAGGGCAAATGACAGACATTGTCCATAATATGCTATATGACAGTTGAGTTTTGAATTTACATGTTTAGGGTGAAATTGTAACGATTTTTGCCAATGAGCACAGAAAAATTGTATGTGGTAAGTTTTCCACCCTCTCTCCATTTCTCTCTCTCTCTCTACATATATATAACATATCCCTGAGGTTACTGTATTTAATACTGGATTTGTCGCCGTACACTATTTTTTCTTCTTAGAAGCTATAACGAACTACGAGTATTTTTTCTTCACAGATCCTGATACGCATGACCATATCAGAAAAGCAATGCAGGCAGGTTATGCTGAACATAGATTGTCCTTACATGTATGAATCTTCTTATACGTATCGTTATTTTGTGTTATCAGTAGCTAGCGGTGGCAAAATAGCTAGGCTGGTTGAGGAATGTGTTTTTATCTTTGGGTCTGGTGTGTTGACACAACACTTTTCTCATAAGTTTTACTTTCTTTATAAACATTTCATCTGTCAAACATGACTGAGGCAAAAGTTATATCATGTCAATAATAACTCATTTTATGCGTTAATAATACAACATGTACAACATTCAAACCTCTGCTGTCAAAGGCAATAGGCGCACCGTGCACTCAAGGAGCAATGCCCTCGCCTGGGACCTAGGCGCAAAGCGCAAAAAAAGCGCTCGCCTGAGACAGAAAAAGCGCACAAAGAAATTTTTTCTTAACATTTATGCAATAGAAAATAATACCAGAACCAATACCAAAATCAGTACCAATACTAAACATTCAAAACCAACAACAAAATCAATACCAAAAAGTCAAAAACCATACCAAAAACAATACCAAACATTCAAAACCAATAGCATATGTTCAAAAGGAAAAAAAAATAGAATTGTTTAATGATGGGCTGGGTTTTTTTTTCCAATTTCCTCTCATTTAAGCGCAAATCATGGGCTGGGTTTTTTTTTCTCCCCTAGGCGCAAAAGCGAGCGCTTTTGACAACAGAGATTCAAACCCATTTGACCCGTTTCCTGTTAGTTCTACTCTTTGCTTTTAACAGTAATAATCTTTTTGGAACCTTACTTTTAGATATATATTTGCAAAGTTGTGTTCTTCAAATAATCTAACATTTTGTTTTCTGTACATGTGTTAATGTACAGACGGGGTTCCTTGACATATACGAGCCGGTTACATTAGTGATCAAGAAGGATGGAATTACCATAAAGGCTGTTAACACTACAATCAATGAGAAGTTCTCTCCAACCACAATAGTATGCTTTTGATCTATTTCTAAAAAAATTGGTTTGCAGATGCATATTGCGCACAGTTTGTTTTCTTTCATACATGGGCTTAGAAAGTAAAGTTGTTATGATTTGACCGTTATCAGGTATCTATTCCAAATGGAAATCCAGTAGAGTTTTCTGTTAATGGCTTGGGCAGTATTGAGAGACGGTTTCGAGTGGAGCAAGAATTAGCTGCTGGTATCAGGTGCTAATATCAGCATCTGTATAAATTCTTTACAACGTCTCATTGATTAATGCATTGTTTCTAAGATAATTTATTTCGTTTTTGTAGTTCAAGGGATGCCATTGTTGTCACCATTAGATACTTCATCAAACAGGTAACGATTTCAACAACTGTTTAACAGTGGATATTTTTATTAATTTAACTTTGTTGTAGAATTGGAAAAAGAGATAAAAATATGTTCATTTTATTAAGGTTCATTTGTGGAACTGGTTGCAGGCTGTTGAGAAAACGAAGACGAAAAAGAAGGGCTTATTCTTTTGATGTGCTAAATTCTTTAATTCTAAACAACTGAAAAGGTTGACATCTATCATCTATGAAAATTAGTCTTTTTAGAGCAATTAACACTATGTATTTTTTTTTAATGTGTGATCATTGATGTAATTTACATTTGTTTTGTAATTAGATCTTTGTTCATTCAAGTTGAGGAATGATGTTAATCATTTCCGTCTTGCAGGCTAAGACTGGACCAACATAACCCAGACCGGACCGAATTTGATGGGAAAATGTGAACTGAAGACGAACCAAGAAGGCTGCTTTGGTGTACCTGGTCCGTCACAGTCTAGAACCAGTAGGTATTGAACCAAACTGAAACATGAACGATAATTGTATCTGATATGTGGATTATGTTTCATTTTTGTTAAACATGCATGATATTTTGACTTTTATTCATAAGACAATTGTACAGTACAAATAATCATTGCATGCTAATTAAGGATAATTCGGCTTAGTTTTAGAAACTGCAAGAAAGTTGGTTATAAAACAGATAAATCATCGACAACACAAGGCATTAGAACATTATGCCAGATATCATACAACCATAGACTATCCTAGAACACCATACAACGCGATCAGCAAAACAAAACAAACACATTAATCGGCAAAATAAGTAACGTAAAACATAAGATTCAAAGACTTAATAGCTAGCAATTGTCACTTACTCGTACGAAACTCACTACTCAACATACAACATCGTAATACGCAAGGAGCAAAAGCAATAAATAAATGATTTTGAGAAAAATGCCGAGAAAGACGAGGAAGGTGGAGCAAACTACGGTTGACTGGCTGGTTCAAACCGGTATTTAAAACATTGAGTATAGAAAATATATGTTATGTTATTACTTTTGGTGCGTGTTTCAAACTTTTTTAATTCTTGGAACATATTTTGTTCGATCATTGTTTTTAAGTTTTTTTAAGGGTTATTGGATTTAATCACCTTCAACTATTGGTTATTGGCCGCTGTCACCCTCAAGTATCACTTTGGCCAATATCACTCCCAACTAAACACTTTGGTGTCTGTATCACCAAAATTTAACAAAAATTAACCAAAAATTAACCAAAAGTGACTTGAATTGGTTAAGTTTTGGTGATACGGTGTCCGTAACACCAAAAGCTAACCAAAAAATAATCAAAAGTTAACCAAAAGTTAACCAAAAGTGACTTGAATTGGTTGACTTTTGGTGATATGGACACCAAAGTGTTTAGTTGGGAGTGATATTGGCCAAAGTGATACTTGAGGGTGACAGCGGCCAATAACCAATAGTTGAAGGTGATTAAATCCAATAACCTTTTTTTAATTTCAGCAATCAACGGAGCCAAAAAGAGTATCAACCAAAAAACTCTTCTTGTATAACACGTACTGCTGTATTTTTTTTAATAAAAAAAGGTATCAATCAACGGCCCATTGTAGATATGACACTGCTGTATTTTTTTTAATCAAAGCTAATTTAAACAACCACACTAGCTAGTAAGTAGACAATTGTAATGCTTCATAGGCTAATATTTACTCTCTTGTCATTATAACTTATGCTTGATATGTTCTCAAGAGTGTCACATAAATATGAAGTTCTTTTATTAACCACCCTCGTACTTTATGTTCCATTTAGGTTTTAGTTATATTTAGTCGTTTTTAGCCAAAACCCATTTAAGCAAGAGGAAAAAGAAAAGATTTGAAAATGACTAACGGGACACATTGGACTGACTAACGTTTGATTTTGATGACATTAATCTGGATGTAGTAAACGGTGACAAATTGGAAAGTATAGGGAGGCAAAACGCAACTTTGAAACTATTGTCTACAAACCGTTATTTTAGGTAAACCTCAAGGATGCAAAACGCAATTTTGAAACTATTGTATGCAAACTGTTATTTTAGGTAAATCTCAGGGAGGCAAAACAAACTTTACTCTTATTATTATTATTGCTTCTTATGTATCCATCATAACAATAATAAACAGACTGTTTCAATGTATATATATTTGGGCAGTTAGTTATTGTGAAGTCAATTGGTATAGGTGATAAGTAGTTTTCAAGGCGTTGACATTGTTAGTTTTATTTCATTATAACGGAAACATTTCTCACAGACCTTAGAAGTATAGCAACCATTTTGTTTTTGAAATGGAAGCAGAAATGTCATCATCGCAATTATGCCGCCAATTTTCACTTGATGAGGTTCTGTTAGCCACCCAGAATTTCGATGATGCGTTGGTTGTAGGGAAGGGTGGATTTGGTATAGTGTATAAAGCTACTATCAGTGTTGAAAACGGGGCAACTTTTATTGTTGCCATCAAGCGATTGGATTCCGATTCCAACCAAGGACCACCGGAGTTTTGGGCGGAGATCGATATGCTTACTAAGTTGAGGCACTGTAATCTTGTGTCGTTGGTTGGTTACTGTAATGATAACTCGGAGATGATCCTTATCTATGAGACTATGAGTTTATGCCACATGGAACCTTGGATGATCATTTGCTCAAATATGGTACTAGTCTAAGTTGGGTACAACGACTAAAGATAAGCATAGGTGCCGCAAGGGGATTGCATTACCTACATACCGGGACAGGCACCCAACATGGAGTCATACACCGAGATGTCAAAAGCTCAAATATTTTGTTAGATAAAGAGTATGATGCTAAGATATCAGATTTTGGATTATCCAAAATTGGCCCAACAAACGCATCACATACCTATGTCAATACCCTTGTTAGAGGTACCTTTGGCTATCTAGATCCAGAGTATTTTTTGACTGGACGGTTGACCAAAAAATCAGATGTGTTTGCCTGTGGAGTGGTATTATTCGAGTTGTTGTGTGGGAGGGCGGCACTGAATAAAAGTCTTGGCGAGGACGAGTGCAGTTTGGCTAAGTGAATGAAATCATCGATTTTAATATCAAGAGTCAGATCTTTCCAAAGTGTTTGAAGGTATTTGTGCGAATTGCAGACCGTTGTCTAAGTAGCGAGTCAAAGAAACGCCCTACCATGACAGAGATTCTGTTAGCTCTTGAGCATTCTGTGACTTTGCAAAATAAATTCGACAGCCGTGTGAAGCCAACTACAGGCATGTTTTCAATTGCTAGAATGATTAAATGGCCTTTTAACTCACCTGAAGTCAACTCTGGTATATACATATACAAATTTTTTGTGTATCCCATGAAAATTATTTATTTACCATTAATTATGATCCCTGTCATTTTCTCCTTAATAGCTCAAAGCAATAGAAAGCTCTCAACAATCAATGAAGTTACCGTTGTCCCGGTTGGCTCATCATTAAAAGAGGGTAATGTTGATCACAGTGACGGCACCCCTTTAGGGGAAATGCTAGATCGTTTGAATCATGTTCCAGTAAGTAGGTTGTGTATCACTTAATTGTCATATATCAATCGAAAGAGGAGAATGCATGGTATTTTTTTGTGTTACTACTTACTAATTAAGTCTCTTGACAAAGACTAACAGCAATGATGCCGCTTTTTCAGGAGTGTAAGCCAGAAAAGGCTGTATGTTTCATTTGCAACACCAAAGGACATACCTACAGGGAATGCATGATTCAAGACACCAAGCCCAGATCTGAAAAGCTGTCAAGTTACGAAAAAGGAAAAAGCAAGATGTTTAATGATGCAGCCCCAAAGTCTGTTCAAACAGGCTACAAGACCGTTCAAAACGAATGCAAGCCAATTCACGCTGATTATATGGTTCTGAACACAGACGAAGGGGACTGGGACAACATATGGTACGTAAGTAAATCTACTCTAAACCACATGGCTTCGTCTCGTAATGTTTTTATAAACTACAGGCCAAATCAACGAATAGATAACAGGGAATGGTTTTGTAGTATGGGAATAGGGGAGATTTGCATAACCACGGAAAATCAAATATTGATGATTCGTAGTGTAAATCATGTACCAAATGTTGGCATAAATGTCTTAAGCCTTAAACAACTAAACGCTCAAGGGTATGATATAGAGATCATAGGATCTAAGTGTTTGATAAAACAAATGTTCGCCGGTCAAAAAAGATATGGCAAAGAAAAGTCAAACAGGAGATATATTGTTGACAAGTTAGAAGAACTAGAAAGAAGTATAGCCATAGACATGACCAAAAGGGTCCTAACAGAATACGTAGGACAACACTGTGATCGTGGGGTAGGAGGACAAAAGAATCGAGGCTTCTACCAAGATAATAACATGATGCAAAAGAATGTGATTCCTAGCAGTCTCGAAGGAATGATTTTTCTACTAGATACCATCCTAGATAACGATCTATCTAATCAAGAAAAGGAGATTTATTCAAGCTCCCTCGATGAAATGGTGATCTGGTTCCATGAAGATTACATCAAAAGTCCTCATAAGAAACAATTACCACTAATCATAGGAGGTAAAAGGGTTTGTCTGGTAGAATTTTTAAAAACTGTCAAGGAACTAGGAGGGGCCGAAAAGGTTCTCGTTCGAGAACTTTGGGACAAAGTTGCCATGTCCTTAGGATATCCCCCAAGTTATGCACAAAGGTTCGAGGACTGTTATGTCGAATTTCTACAACTAGTGGAGATGCATTATGATATTGCAAAGAAAACACAAGGCATGGAAAAGGAAGATCAAATCTTCTGGAACTGAAGGAAACAACTTTGCAAACTTCATAATGATCATGTAAAAAATCTCCAAAGACACATCTGTGGCACAAAAAAATAAAAAGATCCTCAAGAAACGGTTGATTGAAAGTTGAAATTATAATTGGTTTCTTTATAGTTACATGATTTATGACTTCAAGTCACCAATATCACCAATCATTGGAGAAAATGAGATATGCATGTTCGGTAGTTTAATGTCAGTTATCACACTGGAAGACAGGGACAGATCTAGGAATTTTCATTACGGGGAGCAAAAACCAAGTTGGGTATTTATATAGTGGGTCGGGTTAGATAAGGGATGATGTTTGAACCGGGTGGAAAATTTAATCAAAGATTTTAATTATTAGATGAAAATAAAATAACAAAAACCTATTTAATTAAAAAAAATTAATTATACTAAGAACTGATCTTGATCGTAATTCAGGGTAAAATATTAAAAGTCAAGCCTAACTCTAAGTTTATTTAAGTTTTAAATCAAACTAAAAGGTTTGTATATTAACTAGGCTAAACGGAAGTTTTAGTCTCGGTATTTTGAAACTATTAACAAGTTCAGTTCCGATGATTTATATTTCTAACAGAGTTGGTTCTGAACATTAACTTCATCTAATTTTTCGTTAATTATCCATCACATGAGAGATAAAAAAATTATTTGTCCAGACTCTTTTTATATGAAAATGAATAAAAAATGTAACCTATATGTTATAAGAAAACTACAACTGTTTAAAGTATCAAAATATATAGAGAAAAACAGTCGTTTACTCTATTAACTATGACCAAAATTAGTGTGTAAATTGAAAATACATGTTATTTGCCAAATTTAAAGGACTGGTTTCTATATATTAGGCTACTTTGATTTTGATGGTGGACCCACTTCTAGTAAAAGTGCCCACTTTGATAGTAGAAAGTGCCTCTTTTGTTATCAAAATCCCCTATTAGGCCCCCTATTTAAGCTAAAAACCATAGAAATTACACTACATATGAGTTGCTTGTGGGCCCGCACGGGGGCCAAGTGCACCCCCTCTTGTGTAGCCTATGCGAAGCAAGCGGGTACAAGATCGAAAAGAATGTGTTGCATGGAAAAGTTAGATGTCCAAGATATTAAGAACGAGGGGAAGAATCGACGAGGAATCTAGACTAGAGAGGAATCTAGAACGCTTTCCCCTTAGGAAGGTTTCTTTACATCTAGTGAATGATCTAGTGAATGAAGGTCGCATATGCGCTGCAAGAATCGTCTGTTATAGAATTCGCTGCTATTGAACTAAACGAAGGGGGTCTAATTCCACGCCTTATGACGAAAGGGGAGTCGGCGTGGCGTAAAGTGAAGATTGGGAGGCGAGAGCATAGTGATCACCGACGCTTTTCGTGGGGGAAGCAGAGGAGACGCACTTGAACAGGCCAAAGGTCAAACCCCATTAGAGCTTAGCCAAGATGCTGTTTGGGAAGAAGCAAGAAAAACACATAGAATACGATTCCGACTGACTGAGTAATTTGGTGACTACTCGTGAAAACAAATTTGGCGATCTTATTAATAGGAGGTGCACAGGCGCCCCTCATAAAATGAAAATGATGTATGTCCGAATCGATCTCAATGGATCCCTCGTGACTGCCCAGAGGAGAAGAATAGGTAGGGATGACAGGATTGGAACCCGTGATATTTTTGACAAAATAAAAAGAAAAATCAAAAGAAAAAAGGCGCTACCAAGCTGCGCTACATCCCTTTCAATTGGTCTACAGTGTCATTGTAGAGAATCCCCTGCCCTGTTTTCCACATCGGCGCACCCCCCTGAGTGGACGAGAAAGAAAGGATTTCTCGGAGCAACCCCCCAGGTTCCAGACCCAGGAGTCAACTTTCCCGTATGAGCATTCGGTACATGGTAGGTGCTGGTAACATCAGCTTGAGCATGGCTAGCTGGGGTGCTGGTGCTTTTTCTGTGCAGAATGTGGATGGTCCCATTAACAGAACAGTCACCTTTTTCTTTCTAATATTACATAACATAAATATAATAGATTTTTGTACAACATAATAAAATAAGTTAAGGGTTCGACCCCTCTCCGATAGCACACTAGTCTAGCCGAGTCTTTTCGCTTGGAACGGAGGGCAGTGGCCAACGAACCTTTGCTCCGCCAGAAAGAAAGAATCTTATGGGAGGGGCGGATAGATTAGATCTGCTTACCATCTTTCCATCCTGTCTTCGTTTTGAAATATCTGTTGCCCTGCTTCAAAGCCCATCTACACACTCCAGCTGCCTCCTTTTGAGCTAGTCAAGCAAGCGTTGAACCTAATAGCATGCATCCGTCCTTGCTGGAAGATGAATCTAAAGAGCCTGAAGAAGACTCGGACGCAGACTAGTTGTGCTGGATCAAGTCAAGAAAGATTGAAGGCATTAGATATTAAGGGGATTATTGACTTTAATATCTAATTATAAGTGTCTAAAGTAGTATTATGTTTATCATAAGGTCTGTAATGTAATTATCAAATGTCGAACAGTTAAGTATAAACTGCCGACATTGCTCCCCTCCAGGGGCTGCCGTCTCTTGGCTCCCCTCCTAGGGACGATGCTCGGGACGCCTACCAAGACACCATAGGGGTTTTTTTGCCGGCTCGCACAGGGCACCAAATTCCTTAGGACCGCCCTAATTTGATCCGTGCCATTTCACAAACATTTTGCACCATGGCACCACAATCTCACATGTTCTAAAGTGATCATCAAGACACAAAAAACTTTAAATTAAAGAAGTCTTCATAAAAAACATTTTGCCCAAACTTGATATATAAATGTAAAACATGATAACTAAGGAACATATATGGTGATTTAATAGTTTGGGCTTTTGGTGAACTTGGTCATAAACTTTAAAGGTTGCATCTGAATAAATAAGGAAATAAAAGGATCAAAGATAGACAAGTATGAAAGCTGGATGAGCTGGCAGCTTTCTATTAGATGGATTTATTATATTTATTTGTGTTTGCATGATTGGGGTGACCCATTTTCTTTGTCATTTGGTGACTCGTTTTAAATAACACTTCATCAATATGTGTTGGAGTTTGTAGATCTGAAACCATTTCTGTAAACTTTATTCTAAACAAACTTGCTGCTATAGTTTCAGTTTCAGTTATACTTATACCAGGTATTAGTTTCTTTCTTCTTCAATAAATTAGTTGAGGGCCACTTTATTTGACATGCGTTTCTACAAGTAGATATGTATGATTATAAGTAGATTGGAGTAGGTTATTGTTGGTCTCTAGCTACTTCATTTTGTTTTTGGAATGGAAGCTAAAATGTCGTTGTTGACTGCACAAATATGCCGCCGATTTTCACTTGATGAGATTCTATCAGCCACCCACAATTTCGATGATGCATTGGTCGTAGGTGAGGGTGGCTTTGGTAAAGTGTATAAAGCTACTATCAATGTCAAAAACGGTGAAACTTTTAATGTTGCTATTAAACGATTGGATTCTGATTCCAATCAAGGAGCACCTGAGTTTTGGGCTGAAATTGAGATGCTTACAAAGTTGCGGCACTGTAATCTTGTGTCTTTGATCGGTTATTGTAATGATAACGCGGAAATGATCCTTATCTATGAGTTTATGCCAAATGGAACCCTTGATGGCCATTTGAACAAACATGGTGCTAGTCTCAACTGGATACAACGACTAAAGATAAGCATAGGTGCCGCAAGAGGATTGCAGTACCTTCATACTGGGACGGGGACCCAACATGGAGTCATACACAGGGATGTCAAGAGCACAAATATTTTGTTGGATGCTGATTATGCTGCTAAGATATCAGATTTTGGATTATCTAAAATAGGCCCAATAAATGCAACGGGTACCTATGTCAATACGCTTATCAGGGGTACGTTTGGTTATCTTGATCCTGAGTATTTTTTAACCGGCCGGTTGACAAGAAAATCAGACGTGTTTGCCTTTGGGGTGGTATTATTCGAGTTGTTGTGTGGGAGGGCAGCACTGGATAAAAGTCTTGATGAGGATCAATGTAGTTTGGCAAAGTGGGCTTATGAATCTATTAATGGAGGGAAAGTGTATAATATCATTGATCTTAAGATCAAGAGTCAGATCTCTGTAAAGAGTTTGAAGGTATTTGTGGAGATTGCATATCGTTGTTTGAGTAGCGAGTCAAAGAAACGTCCAACAATGGCAGAGATTGTAGTAGCTCTTGAGCTTTCTTTGGCACATCAAAATAAATCCTACAACCATGTAAAGCCAGCTTTAGGCATGCTGGCACTTGCTAGAATGATGAAACAGTTCTTTATCTCAACTGAAGTCAACTCTGGTACATACATATACCTACTTTGTGTCTTTTATATATATATTTATTGCCATTAGTTATGATCCTCTTCATTTCCCCCTTGATAGCTCAAAGTGATAAAAAGCCCATAACCATGAATGAAGATACCATTAAACACAATGATAAAAAGTCCACAACCATGAATGAAGACACCGCCGAAGACAATGATAAAAAGCCCATAACGATGAATGAAGATACCGTTGAAGACAACGATAAAAAGGCGCCCTCAAGGATGAAAGAAGATACAATTAAACACAGTTCATCAAAAGTGGATTATTCGGATTCTTTTCCAGGTAGTGTATCACTTATTTAGTGATTTTTTCCCTGTCCAATTTACTCGACACATATTTAGTGAGACTGTTGTACAAATTCAGCTGCAGATAATGATCCATTACCTGCAGTGGAGTCGCTCCAAATTTACGGTGAAGCTTTCCCAGGTCGAGAACTTCTAGCGACTGGATACTCTGTCAAAGGAACTACAAGTTGTAATTTTGAGGTGCTGCCATTTTAAGCTTTCTAATTTCTAATTCAAACACAATTACTTCTGTTGTTATTATTTATGTTTTAATAAATATTTGTCCAGTGGGTACGGCATATGGAAGATGGGTCTGTTAAGTATATAGATGGTATGCCTTCTGCTTGTGATCTTACGTCTTTAGTGTTGTATGTTTTCATTCATTTTGACGGAAGAAATTGTTTAACGTGCAGGTGCGAAACAACCACTCTATCTTGTTACTGCTGATGATGTTGATACATACCTTGCTGTTGAAGTCCAGCCCATCGATAATAGAAAACGAAAGGTATTATAATTTACCTCAAGTTGATTATTGTCTTCATATGATGGTGTGACATTGTCCATAATATGCTATATAACGTACGCTTGTGTTTTGATCAAATTACATGTTTAGGGTGAACTTGTAAAGGTTTTCGCCAATGAAAACAGAAAAATTATATGTGGTAAGTTTTTCACCCTCCACATCATCCATGAGGTTAGTGTATTTTCTTCTTAGAAGCTAACCAACTGCCAGTTTTTCCATCACAGATCCTAAAACGCATGATCATGTCCGAAAAGCAATTCAGGCTGGCTATGCTAAATATAGATTGTCTTTAAATGTATGAATCTTATTATACGTATTGTACGTGTTAATGATTACTAGCCTTTTTTTTAAACTGCAAACTACATCTACTATTACATTACACCACTCCAAATTAAATTACACAAAATACCACCTTGTCAGATTACTAGCCTAGTGGTGGCAATATAGGCGGGCGGGCTGGGCTGGTTGACGAATGTGTCAAGCGGGTTTTTTTAATCTTTGGGTCCGGTGGGTTGACACAACCTTTTTAACACTAAGTTTTATTTTCTTTATAAACATTTACTGTGTCAAACATGACTGATACAAAAGTTATAGTATGTCAATAATAACTAGTTTTACGCGTTAATAATACTGTATGCACAACTTTCAAACCCATTTGACCCGTTTCCTTTTAGTGCTATTCTTTGTTTTTAACAGTAATCAAAATCCATCTTTCCGGAACCTTATTTTAGATATATATTTGCAAAGTTGTCGCGTTCTTCAAATAATCTACTATTTTGTTTTCTCTACGTATGATAATGTATAGACGGGGTTCCTTGACATATGGGAGCCGGTTACATTAATGATCAAGAAGGATGGAATTACCATAAAGGTTGCGTACGGGGACACTACATTCATTGAGATGTTCTCTTCAACCACAATAGTATGCTTTCGATCTATTTCTAAATTGGTTTGCAAATGCATATTGCGTGCAGTTTGTTTTCTTAGAAAGTAAAGTTGTTATGATTTGAGCATTATCAGGTATCTATTCCATATGCAAATCCGGTAGAGTTTTCTATTATTGGCTTGGGCAGTATTGAGAGACGGTTTCGAGTGGAGCAAGACTCAGCTGCTGGTATCAGGTGCTAATATCAGCATATGTAGAAATTCTTTACAACGTCTCATTGATTAATGTATTGTTTCTAAGCTAATTTATTTCATTTTTGTAGTTCAAGGGATGCAATTGTTGTCACCATTAGATACTTCATCAAACGGGTAACAATTTCAATAACTGTTTAACTGTGGATATTTTCTTTAATTAAACTTTGATGTAGCATTGGACAAGAGATAAAAATGTGTTCATATTATTATGGTTCTTGTTTGGAACTGGTTACAGGCTTTTGAGAAAAAGATGGCCAAAAAGAAGAGCTTATTCTATTGATGTGGTAAATGCTTTAGTTCTCAACAACTTAAAAAGGTTAATTAACATCTATGTAAATTAGTCTTTTTACAGCTAGCATCACTATGTTTTTTTTTTAAATATGATCATACCACTTTCTGTTACTTTTTTGGGGTAATGTCATTTACATTTGTTTAATTTGTAATTATTTTTTTGGGAAAATATTTTCGTGTTGTTCGTTCAAGTTGAGGAATGATGTTAATTGTTTCCGTCTTGCAGGCTAAAACCGGACCGAATTTGAAGGGAAAATGTGGAGTGAAGACGGACCAATTATAAGGTTGCTTTGGTACTGGGTCCGTCACGGTCTAGAACCAGTAGGTACTTCACCAAACTGAAAAATGAATGATATTTTGACTTTTATGCACTAGACAATTGTAGAGTAGAAACAATTATTACATATTTGACGACGCTATGCTAGAGGAACTATTTGCCAAGGAAGCAGGACGCGCTTTCTTTCATGAGGTCGACATTAAAGTAAACATTCGAACATAACTACGGTAGTCTATAAAGATCCAGAATCGAATATAAAACGAGAACAAGAGATTATGGATAACTCCCACAACTTGTATTAAGAAAAATAACTCAAAAACTTAATACAATCATCTCATGATATATAACCCACAAGCTCGGGCATATATAAGCCTAACCAATCTCGCTAGACGACTCTCATGATTGTGTATACCATGACTCGGTATATATATAGGCTAATACTAAACCTATTCGAATATAATTAAGATTGCTAAACTTTAGGATCTAATCAACATATTAAAGTCCTACTAGACTACAATATTAATTACTAAATAATTAGGAAATAAACCTAACTATACCGACTTGTCAACTTAGGTCCCCAAACTTCATCAAATTGTGAATTAGGTTAGAAATTAATGCCAACAGTCTATTAGTTGTACGAAGATGTTCCATTCTACGGCCAACAACTATGGCATCAAGCAAAGCGTGAACAACAACACAAACACGCACCATCCAACATAATAGTACTCCTAACATGCTTAGCGAAAAAACCCAAAGTCATAATGAGGATCATATAGAACACCATAAAAAGCGATCAGCAGAACAAAACAAACACATTAGTCGGCCGCAAAATAAGTAATATAAAACATACGATTCGAGACTGAATAGCTAGCTATAAAGTAGAAATAATACAACACATATAGAACATATATAAGTAATGTAAAATGTACTCAACATATATACAACATCCAAGGAGTAAAAGTGAGACTTAAAAAAAGAGAACAGAAATATATGTGTTGTTACTTTTGGTGCGTGTTTCCAACTTTTTTAATCCTTATTTGAACATTTTGTTCTTGGTTTTTTACTATTTTTTAATTTCAATAATATTCTACGGAGACAAAAATGGTATCAAACAAATTACCAAAAAACTCTTCTTGATATATTACTTGTGTAACTTTTATGTAAGACACACTACAAACTCCCGACTTATAATAAGGTATTTAGGGACAAAGCCAAACAACTTTTCTTCGAAAGCTTTGTGTTTAATTAATTACTAGTTGACACGTGTATAAAACATGTTTAATTTTGTAATTCTTCTAATTAAAAATTATTTCAAATCAGAGAAAACAGAATTTGATTCATATGTATTTATTATTAATAAATAATAATAATAATAATAATAATAATAATAATAATAATAAAATAGTCGAGCAGCTAGCTCATGAACAACTTGTTAAAAACACTTGCCGAGCTAGTATAAACGAGCCTGACTTCATATGTCAAGTTTAACAAGACTAACGAATCTATACAACTTTACTACTCATAAAACTTTTATTAAAAATAGTTTTACACAAGGGTGAAGTTATCCTACAACGTGTAAAAATAATACAAAGTATGAGAATGCATAACGGTACAAAAAAGACATAATGAATGATTAAAAAAAAATCATAACTCACAAATTAAATCGAATTTTAAAAAATTGCTTCGGGGACCCTGTTCCCCATGTTGTCCTCCTTCATGATAAAAAATAAACGAAAAATTTAAAAAAAATCAACGTTTTTATTGTGTCTTTTGTAAAATTTTTACACAATGAAAGTGAAAAAAAGACACAACAGATTTTTTTTATTTTTTTATTTTTTTCGATTATTTTTTTTATGAAAGAGGACAACGTGAAGAACAAGGTCTCCAAAGCACTTTTTTGAAATTCGATTTATATTGTGAGTTATAATTTTTTTAATTGTGTCATTGTGTCTTTTTTTACCATTATGTCATTCTCAGACTTTGTACTAAAAACAACTTTGTATATGAACCTCTCTCTTTACATAATTATGATTATTTTTATAGGTTGGATAAGAATAGTTAAGCAATTGTGATAATAACAATTTTACCTCTAACTATAACCATATATCTAAATAATTAATAAATATTAAATAAACCGAATTCACAAACATAAATTATTACTCATGTACAAGCCAACTTAGAAACATATCTCTAAACAGGCTTTCGTTGAATTTATATGAGCTTGATCTCATAAGACATAGAAAACAAACATGAAATTACGTACATTTAGCAAAGCAAACATGTGATCATACAAGTTAATGCACCTTTTGGTATCTTTTACCACTAAATTACGTCAAGAAGCCTACAATGTCTTGTTGCTATGTATGTGTGTTATACATGCATATATATACCAACAACACATCAACACATTCAAACACAAAACACATACACACTTATTAATTATTTACCTAGAGTTGAATATTAGAAATAAAATGGCCTTCATCCTCTTCCTTTTCCTCTCATTTCTTCTCCATGGAGCTCAAAGTAAAATATCTCTCAACTTCAATATCTTTTATTCTCAAAAGGTTAATTTCTTATTATTTTTCTTGACTGATCATTATCATATTAGGTGAAGTCATTTGTGAACAATTGCCGACTGGCTTGTGCGCTTTTTCCATTGCGTCTTCAGGCAAACGATGTGTATTAGAGAAAAATGTAAACGACGACAATGGGAACATGGAATATCAATGCAACACCTCAGAGATTATTGTTAAAGACATGAACGATTGGATTGAGAGTGATGAGTGCATCAACGCGTGTGGGGTTCATAGGAAGACAGTCGGAATCTCTTCTGACTCGCTCCTCGAGCCCCATTTCATTGCCAAGATTTGCTCCGGTTCGTGTTATAATAACTGCCCCAACATTGTTGATCTCTATCATAACCTGGCTATAGGAGAAGGTAAATAACTTATATGTCATTTTAGTTAAATGGTTGCATATTTAAGTTAGTTAAAAGAACTTAAGTTTAATTTTATTTAATTGTTTGTAAATTCTTTGATGTTTAATATATTATGATGATTAATTTAAATTGTTTGTAACTATATATCAATCTTAATTAATTTTTAGGTGTATTTCTTGCAAACTTGTGTGAAGTGCATAGCAAGATGCCACGTCGCGCAATGATTCAGTTTTCAAGTTCTGGCGCGGCCCCTGGTCCTGTTTATGCTGCTGCGGAAGGTCCGATTTCTGCGGCACAAGCTCCTGATTCTATATGAATGTTGTAATATATATAATGTTGATTTATAGATCATATGTGTATTTCATTTGGCTTATATATGATGAGAAATATTGTATATTGTACAAATACAAACGTTTTTTTATATAATTAAACATTATAGGATGGATTATTAAAATAGTAAATGAAATGAAATTAATTAAAAAACAAATAAATTAAGAGCTACCACAACATACCTTTGAATAAAAAAAAATGATGAAACTGGTTAATTAAAGCTCATATATAAGTGTAAGCGTTAGAATATTACTCTAGCCCCAGCTACTGTATCTTACAATCCTCATATTATAAATTTAACACTTTATTTGGGCACACTTAATAATGGTCTTCTATCATACAAGACATTTTTCTTATTTGCTTATTCACCCCATTATGTGAATAAGTCTGGTCACTGGTCAAACAGAGAGTCCAATTACGGATCATTTTGCTAACCTGAGTTGAGCACGAATCATCAGCCTCAACCGTCAACATTACTTTGTCTGTGCTTGCAGTTAAAAACGAATGTGAATACATTAAGAGCGTGGGTTTCTCGATCGGATCAAGAAGATATACCCAAATACAACGTGTTGAAGATGTTGCAGTCAAGAACATCTATCAAGACTACGATTTAAATCAAGTAATTTCACATATACTTTATTTTAGTTTTTGTTATATATGTTTTGTAAAGGTATATAGTATACTAGCTAGTTTGTTTCCCTTGTATAACAAGAGTATCGTATTTGTTCATCATGTACGTTCTCATTGTCGTTTACATTATATTCTCTACTAATAAGCATCGTACGTGATCATTGGTGCCAACTGCCAAGAGCTAGCTGATTATTGAACAAAGTCTTAATTCATTTATAAATTGTTTGACTACATGGATCTCTAGCTAGCATGCTACATTGTTTGACACCAGCCACTAACAATGTATATCTTGTTATCGCAACAACATCAATTCATAATTTATCTGTTTTAACCTTGTAATCATAACTAAAACGTCATGTGTCTCGTTAATTAAGTGAGAAGCTAGTCAATATATTCATGTATTGACACTAGCTACTACAAATTAAGGCTATCAAGATTAATTAAAACAATTCAAGGCTTCTTCTACATTAATTAAGTTATAACAACTAACATGATTCATTTTCTTTTACAATAATAATAAATAAATATATAAGATAGAAACGAAAAACACGAGACAATATAACATATTAATACTATACTTAGTGTTTTTTTCCGTGTACTACACGGGTTAAAAAAACGATATTTTGGTAACATAGGAAACATCCTATGTGGAGATCGATGCTAAAATTGTGACATGTGTATTAGTTACTTAATTATTAAAATAGGTAGAAATTAATTTAGAAAGCGAATGAATAGTGTTTTCTTGGTTTATATTAAATTTTGTCCCCTAACTTTAATAGCTTTTACATGTTAACCTAAAATTAGCTTTTTTTTTAACTTTGGCACACAACTTTAACGACTTTAGTATATGCACGGTGACACGTTAATGTTACTAACATAACGCGTCTCATGAAGTTGCACGAAGGTATCGTAATGTGCTAGGCAATATACTCTATTTTATCTATGTCTAACCACGTTGTGTGTAACAATGTAACAAAATTGGTGTGTCGCGCACAGACACTAAAGGTAAAAGATAATGTCACAATTGTAACACGTGTATCAAAGTCACAAACATAACGTTACAGCCACAATGCGTGGTACGGATCAATATCCTAATGTAACCGGTAACCCTTAAAAGAACTTGCACTTAAATAAAAAAAATTAAACATGTAGCAATGCCAGCGTTAGTAAAAAATATTCTAGCATGTTAATATGCGTTCAACACAAACACGAAATACAGTGAATAGGAAACATAAAATAAAAAATGTCTCGCACAATCAGGACATATATAAAACTAGTTGGTTAAAGCAATAAATTAACAAGCTGAGTTAACAAAGAAACGAAGTACGTAGCTAGATATATGTGTATCATAAGGCTGGATATATACTATATAATATAAAGGTTTGTATATGTACAAAATACTAAAATTTTCATATGCCAAATGGAAATACATGATCAATCTCAATCAACACGTACTATTACAATATTCATATAGAAGTAGGAGCTTGTGCCGTCGAAATCGGAGCATCAGCAGCAGCATAAACAGGACCAGGGGCTGCACCAGAACTAGAAAATTGAGCCATTGCACGTCGCGGCATCTTGCTATGCACTTCACACAGATTTGCAAGAAATACACCTAAAAAGATTGATTACAACATAAGAATTATCATGTTAATCACAAACTCACTTTAACATAGTTAAACATGTAAGTTATGTAACCAATTAAAATGAGTAAAATTAATATTTTACCTTCTCCTATAGCCAGGTTATGATAGAGATCAACAATGTTGGGGCAGTTATTATAGCACGAACCGGAGCAAATTTTGGCAATGAAATGAGACTCGAGGAGGGAGTCGGAAGAGATTCCGACTGTCTTCCTGTGAACCCCACACGCGTTCATGCACTCGTCACTCTCGATCCGTTCTTTCATGTCTTTAACGATGATCTCTGAGGTCTTGCATTGATATTCCATGTTCTCGTTGTCGTTTACATTATTCTCTAATACGCATCGTTTACCTGAAGACGCGATGGAGAAAGCGCACAAGCCGATCGGCAACTCCTCACAAATGATTTCACCTAAATAATGAATTAGTCATGGAAAATAATAGGAAAATTTTTGAGAATGATCACAAGAAGTTATAATTGAAGTTGAAGTTATTTTACCTTGAACTCCATGGAGAAGGAATGAGAGTAAAAGGAAGAGAATAAATGCCATTTGTAAATTTCTAATATTTCAACTCTAATAAGTGTGTATGAGTTTTGTGTATGAAGAGGTTGATGTGTTGATGGATTATATATATACATGTGTAACACACTCACATTCACATACATTAGCTAAAAGACATTGTAGCATTCTTAGACTAATTTAGTGGTAAAAGAAACCAATGTGACAATGTGCATGTATGCATGGGTTGATTAATGATTTGTATCCCATCTTTGTTTTATTTTTACATTTATTTATAAAACTTATAATAGAATGGGCATGGAATGTTTAGTTTCTAGAAAAATAATAGTCATTCGGTTTAGTTATAAAAAGTTTAGTTATTTTGGTTTTTGAAAAAATAGTTTTGCTATCATTGTGGTACTAGCATATTGGTAAAGTAAGGTTAATTTATATTATACTTAATACATCTTCAATATAATATAGAAAAACATAATTTTAGTTATGTGACGGTTTGAGAATTAATTTGCTTATGTGTCATCATTTAAGAGTATATTTCATAATAATAATTCTTATAGTATTTAATAATTACATTTTCGTCCCTTGAAAAATTTAAAAATAATTACATTTTGACCCATATCTTATTAAAGGTGTGCATGGGTCAGTTTATATTTGATATGGTATAAAAATAAAACTTATGAATAAAGTTAGTACTAGACTACAGTTAAATACATTAGTATTTTATAACCATACATAACTTTTAATACAAAAATATATTTTAAAAAAACTACAACATAAAATCAAGCATTTAATTCTCTTTAATTTGAATATAATATTGTTAAACTAAATAAATCAATTTTTTAAAATAAATCTTGTGTTTCAGTTTCACCATAGTTTTGTTTCAATACTAACTAGAATCGTTCGTACCCTCATAAATATCCTTAAATCGCCACTTGAGTGTTGTTTACCCGCGCATGAGTCTTGACGCGGGCACTAAACTAGTCTTCCATATAGTAAAGCTTTTGTGTTTGTTCAATATAATCAATAATAATAAATTTCAATAAATGTATGTTCTTGACTACTATTTATTTCTCTTAGATGGATGTTTTGTTTTTGGTCACATATATTACTTGACAGACGAATCTAGTTCTGTTTTGTCTGATTAAAAAATAAAACTATAAAACTAAACATGGTTCTTTCTTAATTATACATTTGTCAACAAGTGAATCACTGAATCATACACAAATCACTTGAAGAAAATTTCTTTTGCCGGCATTGTCACTAAATACTAGATTATATACAATAATACAAAAGTTAATTATCTGAGTAATAAAGACATGTTTTTTGGTTGATTTCAGAGTATAAACAACAATGTTTCTAGGATTCAAGTTTTCTATAACTTTAGAACGAATAGGTGTCACACGGTTTTGTGTATCGAACTATCGACATATTCGCTAGTTGAGTCAAGAATAGTCAGGACTTAAGAGTTACGATCAATAATATATGATAGAACTAGTTTATATGGTATCTAAGTGTTATGTTTCTCATCATTCTAACTATATAAAGTGGGTATTAAAGATTTAGAGAAAATATATTATCTATATATTCTTATAATTGAATAAATAGTCCATTTGTCAACAATAGAGACATTTATCGATCCGGAGGATACTTGCCAAATGAAAGCACTTGGCATTCCTGCTAGCATATATAAAAAAAGATCTAGAGAAAGTACATCTGCCCGGTACATTCTGCTTCAAAATTCGCACACGTTTGCCCTAATTTTGGGGCTAAAAAATTGATTTCCGATTATCACTCAATTTTAAATTTTTGGGTACGGTCCAGTTTATTCGAGTCAGATGTCTAGTTTCATATGTCAACTAAATTTGTAATCAATGTTCTAAGATTTCAATCTGTATTCTAAATATAATACATTTTTTAACAGCGGTGGCGTAACGGTAAGCACTCAAGATGTGAGTGCAATGATTGAGTTTGAAGCGTCAACCTGCCCCCAAAATGGACGCATATAAGCAGTCTAGTGGGACTCCCCGAAAGCTACAATCGCAGCGAAGACTCGCCCCAACTCTTCTTGCGGGCCAAGATGGTCGGAGTTGAAGACTCGTCAACCAACCGTTCCGTGAAGAAAACCATGGCAAGACCTTTTAACCTTTCCATGTGGGAAAACCCTTCGGCTCAGACTCGAAACGGGGTTACCCCAAGTATGAGTTTCATTGTTATGCCGCAGAACAAATGAGTAGATGACGGAACTTGAACATGAGTTCCTAAGGATTAGTCTCATCCCAACCATTCTACCAAGTGAACTTTGTCCCACACATGATTACATGAACAATCAAAATACCGAAAAACTGTTCAAACTTTAAGGTCTTTATCAAGCTAAATTGGTCAAGACAACTAATTTATACATGGGCTGTTCTAAAAAAAATTAATTTATACATGGTAATTAGTTTTTACCAACAGGTATTTGGTTCTTACTTCTTACTAAGAACATGGTTTTATCAAAACTTATTTCACATCAAACTCATAACAACTATACACTAAGCTAGCATTAAACCTCAACGACTTCAAACCAAATTAACTCTACCTCCAAATACTCATTTATATGTCCTCCATAACTTAATTCAATCTCAATCAAATCAAATAATATGATAAACACATATTACAAGTATTGCATTCTCCTCTTTGTAGCCCTACTTTTGGCCGATTATGTTACCGGTTCCGTGTTGATTACCAATGATAGTTACAAAGACAACAAAAGACTCGAATGGTTATCTCCATGGGAAATCGAACATTTACCCCAGGAACCTCGGGTGGATTTCTATAGGGATCTCAAGAGTTGCTTGAACACTTTAACAAAAAGGTGCAACTATCGTTTGTACAACTATGTGTACTCAAGGCGAGTGATTCACAAACCGTGTTGCAAAAAGTTGCACAAGATGACAATGGGGTGTCTCGAGTCACTAGCGTGGGTGTTGACTGAAGCCAATTATGAGTATAGGTCAAAACATGTTGATCAACTGTTTAAAGATGTCTTACATATGTGTAGTAGTTTTGATTAATGATTGTTGACGCTTGGTACTAGAATCTTTCTTATCGCGTTTGCATGACACCTCGGAAATGTTGTAACCAATTGTGTAATCCTAACAACAGTAATACACTTATGAGATCCCAAAATTTATGTCATTATGCAAGTAATTCATTGGATCACATCAAATTACTAGCAAATCTTAAAAGAGTGAAAATAGGGAAGTTTTCAACAACAAAAGAAACCTCAATGGCATCTAACCAGATGTGTAAGAAAAATATCCTAATATTGTCTGCATCATGTGGCTTGAACTTCTGGTTCAGAGTGTGATTGAGATGCGATTTGTTCAATTTTCTGCGAGTTAGGAAGGTACTTCCAACAGCGTTTGTGAACACCACTAATTTTCTTAGGAGCATCAGCAGCCGGCACGCCTACACAATCATCAACATTTAAATCATGTTAAAACTAGTGTTCCCCAACTTTCCAACAAGACTTGTAAGGTCAAAGTCAAAGTAATCTTCTACGTCAATTTTGATACAGGTTCTTCAACTTTGCAGAAAGAAGTTTAATAAATACTAACTTTGTAACAAATTTTACTATTGACACTTTTTTGTAATGAAAAATAAACAAAAACCTCAACAATCTGAATTCAAAATGTCCTAGGTTGACCTAGAATTTTGAAAATCTTAAAGAAATAGGAAGAAACAACTGAAGTAACAAAGTAGGTGAACTTAAGCAGACAATTAAAGCCAAAAGCATAGAAGAATATATGGAGAACAAAAGGAAAATAGATGAATATAATGCAAAATGGCATCATACGAAGATGAACAAACTTAATATTTGTGGTTTTTTGCATAGATAAGAAAAAATTCATCAAAGAAGGAAACTATGGATAAAAAGACAGAATAGACTAAAAATGTTACGGTTCTTTCACTTTTTTTTTCAATTACAAAGTCGAGCAATAGGCTTTAGTACATCCTTACTGTTTACTCATAAAGTACATTACTTTTGCCCATGTTTAGAACAAATTACTTAACATAAACCACCAATAACAAGTAACTTCACAAAGATTTTCTGTCAAATTGTTCTTCTCTATTGTTATAACAAATTAATCATTTATATTTGTTACCTTGACGGCTTGACTAGAATTGGACAATGTCAATCTAATTGACATGAGGAGGAGAATTTAAACATATGATAACCTTTTTATCTATCTACCATTCAAATCTAAATGTAAACTAACATTTATGCTTTAAAGAAAGAAAGAATGAAGGTAAGACAACACCTCTTCTTGATAGCTTAGACTCATACGGACAGTTAAGCACTCTTAAGTAAAAGTATAAGTAGGATAAAACTTGAACTTAAGAATCTATTTAGGTACATATCTGATGTATAAATCACTAGATAAAATCTTCCATTAAGTTTATAATCTCACAAAAAGCAACCAAAAGGACCAAATTCACTACATACAAACTTACATAGGCTATCAATTCAAATCTGATCTAATCACAAAAGTGTATCAATGAGCTTAGACTCATACAAACAGTTGGACACTCAAAAATAAAAGTACAAGGGAATTAAACTCTACCAATATAAACTTATATAGCCTCTACCAAACTAAACAAACTCACTACATACAAACTTATACAGCCTCTACCAACTCCAATCTAATCTAATCACAACAGCTTATCAATAAACTATTTACCGGCAAAGTTGATAACATTACAAGCATTAACCATGAACAAGACAAGAATCAAACGTCTAAACGCCCATTCTTTGTTACCAAACTGGAAATGACAAAACCAATTAAGCCCATATTCATCAACCTCATATCCTAAGATCATACATTGCACCTAATAACTATTATCACCTGCTTCTTAATTATTTCAAAACTAGCATCCACCAAATCCCCAATGCAAACTAAAAACATATAACAGTTACATAAACAAAAATCAAAACTCACCATCTTTGTAAACAATCCCCCAAGCCTTCCCATGCTTCCCATCCTGAAAAAAACAAACCAATCAACACTCACTCTACATCATTTCTACAACATCAACAACACAATAACCCTAAAACCCTAAAATTCAAAACACACAAAAGCACAGACCTTGTAGAGATTGATCTTGGTGATCTGATACGCAACACCAGACCAATGAGTTTTAGCCATTTGATAACCGATGCCCCAATTAGGAAGAAACTGAGCTACTTCAAACAGGTTCTTCTTCTTCTTTCTCTTGGATTTTGAAACTGTTGTGCTAGGGTTTGAAGCGGAAGCTGGAGATGATGATGGTGATGATGTGCTGAAGGTTCGTTTGATTATGTTGAATGTTAATTGCTTCCATGAGTTACCGATTGAAGCAATTGATCTGCTCGCCATGTTTGTCTGGTGATTGCGGCCACTTTTTTCTTGTTGCTTCGGTGATTGATTTCAAACCCTCAAATGTTTGTTATACCCCCTTGCACTATGTGTGATTTAATATTGTAAACAAATTTTAATAAACTTGATTTGTAATTTTTGTTTGTTACAGTAGGATTAGTAGATAGGGCCGTAAACGAACTGAATCGAATTAAATGAGTATAAGAGATTTGTCAACTATATGAAAATAGAGTATAGGAACTCTAAATAATAGATGAAATACTTAACATATTCGTAATTTGTTATGGCCGGACCTACGGTATGTTAAGGGGAGGCAGCTGCCCTCCTTAAAAAGGTTAGTTTGAAACATATGCTGATTACAATTTCCCATTCTATATAATATATCCTATTTGTCGTTCAAAAAATTTTCTTTGAGTCTTAGGCAGTTAGGCTAACATGATTTGATTCCATTGTTTGAAATGTTACTTAGAATAGGTGTTTGAGTGTTTCTAGTAGTCTTGCAAGAAAGTTATTGAATCGAGCATAGTAGTCTTGCAAGAAAGTTATTGAATCGAGCATGTTATTCTGTAGTCATGATGAATCAAAACATTTAAAAAAGAAAGAAGTTTTTAGAATTTATAAAATTGATGGGCGAACAAGACAAATTTATATAATTAAGGGTGCATCCGGAAATAACCAAATGAAAACACGTAGAAACTAGTTTGTTGATTATGTGAAATTTAGTTTGAATAATTTTTTTTAATATAACCCAACTCAAAAAATTATTATTCAATGATAGTCAAACAACCACTAAAATGCTTCTGTCCCATAGATAAAATTTATAGGTCTACGGCCTACCACAACTTATGATGAAATAACATAAGATTTAAATGTTTAAAGGAGGTTTAAAAGCGTAGTAATTCCGTAAAAAAAGTGTCGTTCGATAGTCGAATATCATTTCGATAAACCTTGATGTTATTTACAACTAAAAGAGTGGGTTTGTATATATAGTAACCTTACAATTTAAAATGTAAAAGTAGCGTACCCATAGAACCAACGTGTACAAACCACATAGCGTACTCATAACACTAAAGTGTTGGTGTTTGGCCTACGAACATACTGCATACTCAACCTTTAGGTTGTAACAACTATTTTTTCACCTAATACTATATATAGCATGCTGTTATGTGGTAGAAGCGATGATAACCTGAAACACAACCATTGTTTAATTTGGAAAGTTGTTTGATTTTTCTCAAACTAAATGTCAGCATCAATGAATTGAACTTTTGTGCTGATCATCTATAAAGAGAAGAGGCAAAAAAAAAGGACAAACAAAACATTAATCATATGTATGGTAAAACACAAAGACACCAAAAATACTTGCACATAAGTAGAGTAGATCTTAAACAAAACAAAAAAGTAACCAGTAACCACAATTCATAGCAAAAACAATGCTTTCGTTAAAACTGCTTCAACAACTAAAACCTGCACCTAATCACTAATAAAAGGTAGTCGAGATTACAACCACACGATCAAAAGCACAAATCATCAAGCCTCGTCTTCTTCGTACTCTTCTTCCTCATATTCACCCTCTTCATCAGCAGTTGCATCTTGATACTGCTGATACTCAGAAACCAAATCATTCATATTGCTCTCAGCTTCAGTAAACTCCATCTCGTCCATACCTTCACCAGTGTACCAATGCAAAAACGCCTTTCGCCTGAACATAGCAGTAAACTGCTCGCTCACACGCCTGAACATTTCTTGAATGGATGTTGAATTACCAATGAAGGTTGAAGCCATTTTCAAACCGGTTGGAGGGATATCACAAACGGTTGACTTCACATTGTTGGGAATCCATTCAACAAAATATGACGAGTTTTTGTTTTGGACGTTTAGCATTTGCTCGTCGACTTCTTTGGTGCTCATCTTTCCACGGTAAATGGCAGATGCAGTTAGATAACGCCCATGTCGAGGATCAGCAGCACACATCATATTCTTTGCATCCCACATTTGTTGGGTGAGTTCAGGGACAGTTAAAGCCCGGTACTGCTGTGACCCACGTGAGGTGAGAGGTGCAAACCCAACCATGAAAAAGTGAAGACGCGGGAATGGAATTAGATTGACCGCAAGCTTCCTTAGATCCGAGTTAAGCTGCCCAGGAAACCTTAAACAACATGTGACTCCAGACATGGTTGCAGAAATCAAATGGTTAAGATCACCAACTGCCATAACAAAGTATCACTAATCAGAATCACATTAACATAAAAAAACTTAAATAACCAATTCAATCTGTAAGAAACAACTTACAACTTGGGGTTGTCAATTTGAGTGTTCTAAAGCAAATGTCATACAATGCTTCATTATCAAGAACCATACATTCATCAGCATTTTCAACAAGCTGATGAACAGACAATGTAGCATTGTAAGGCTCGACAACCGTATCGGAAACCTTGGGCGAAGGGAACACGGAGAAAGTCATCATCATTCTATCGGGGTACTCTTCTCTGATCTTTGAGATCAAAAGTGTTCCCATACCAGATCCAGTCCCACCACCAAGTGAGTGGCACACCTGAAAACCTACACAAAAATATATGCATCTTTGAGAATCATACTTAACAGATTGTGATTAAATTGAACAATATATACAACAATAATGAATATGAATATCATACTTAACAAATTGTGATCGAAACAAATCCTTGTGCTTAAGAATATGAAAACAAAAGACAAAAACTGTTCCGGTTAACATCATTTTCTTCTTATGCAATCAACAAAAATCAAAAAATGTCAAGCACTTGAGCAGATCTGTCAGTTCATACAGCTAAAAACTAATCAAAACGATGTAGCATGTCTTCATTTCACCATTAATATCAATAATGAGTACATACAAATAGTAGATCTAGCATTTCTTATTGACTAAACTTACAAAAACTCAAGAAAACTTTACAGTTAAAGCTAAAAGTCTACAACAATCAGCATAAAATAACTTTTAGCTAAGCAAATGCATATCATTTCAAACTGAACAAACATAAACTGCACCGGTAATAACAAATCAGATCTATAACTTCTAATATCATTTCAACACAGATCATAACCAAACGAACACGAAAACATACCTTGTAAGCAATCACAGTTCTCAGCCTCCTTCCTAACAACATCAAGCACCGAATCAATCAACTCAGCACCTTCAGTATAATGTCCTTTCGCCCAATTGTTACCAGCACCAGACTGACCAAAAACAAAGTTATCAGGCCTGAAGATCTGTCCATACGCACCAGATCTGAGACTGTCCATCGTTCCAGGCTCAAGATCCATAAGCACGGCGCGTGGAACAAACCTTCCGCCGCTTGCTTCATTGTAATAAACGTTGATTCTCTCAAGCTGCAGTTCAGAGTCTCCGGTATACTTTCCGGTGACATCGATGCCGTGCTCCGCGCATACAACCTCCCAGAACTTTGCTCCGATCTGGTTACCGCATTGGCCTCCTTGAATGTGAAGAATTTCACGCATTTTCAATGGCGTTTGTTTGAATTTGTTTGAATAAGAGATAAACAGAGGAGTTAGGGTTTGATGAAATGAGTGATAACTGATAAAGGGTATATATAGGGTTTTGTAAATACGTATTTGTGTACGTATACTGTATATTGTACAGATTGTATTTTGATGCTGTTTCCAGAGGTGTGTTCATGTATGTTTGCCTGATGTACAAGTGGTTTATGCTTTGGTTTGGATTTAGTGTTTTTTAACCTGGAAAGTTGTTTTTATGTGCTAAAAAGTTGCTCTAGAAAGTGGAAAATTTGGTGTTTTCAAATTCAAACGGGTAAATGGAAGAATGGACGGATGCGATCTGTTTAGAGTTGTCATGATCTGACGGTTATTTTGAAAGTTTTACGACATTCATTGGATAAAATTAGGCCGGCCTATTCAAGTTCCACAAGTTATTTGATTTCTATCTAAACGTTATTTTTAACGGTTTGTTAAAATCTTTAACGACTGTTAACGTCTGAAGTTACATAAAAATGGAGATTAACAAGGTTTTATGTGTATAAAGAAACCGTTTTGGTAGCATCAAACCAATAGAATAAAAGCTAGCTTTGAAGCTGGTCTACAAGCAAGGTAAGTGAGGGAATCAGGTAAGCAAAGTAACCATCAAAATAATGATAGTTTGTTGGGCATGTTACTTTATTAGGCGCTAGTTTGAATCCAGTTTGTAAGAACCATAATGTGTTGATCATAGAATCTCTCGGGACCCCGCTGGTAAATGTTAGCTCTAACAGCTGCACTTTATTTATTTATTTTCATTTATTATTATTACTAGGTTATTTCCCGTGTGTCACACGTTTTGAACGGTAACAACATAAAATCTATTTGATTTATAAATAAAAGTAAATTAATGTTTTTATCTTAAGTTTTGAATAATGAATTATAAAATCAGTTATATACATTGAAAAACATGGTATAAATAAAATCTATTTATTTAGGAATAAATATAACATCAATGTTTCTATAAAAAAGTTTTGAACGGGAAAATGTATATAAGGTGCTCAAATGAATGACAAGTGTCCTCAAAAACCATATTTTATTAATATGTATAAATTATTATTATTATTATTATTATTATTATTATTATTATTATTATTATTATTATTATTATTATTATTATTATTATTATTATTACTACTAGTACTACTATTATTCGTTCATTCCAAATAGAACATCCTTGAAATATCAACTAATGGGGTGGAGTGATATTATATACTCCGTCATTTATTTTTTTTCACAAATAGTAAATTAAAGATTTAATTCAGATATTAGAAGGACTACAATATATAACACAAAATTGATCTGTTGATTCCTTAACACAATTTTACTATAATCAGGAAACAACCCACGTAGAACAACAGTTTAATTAAAAACAATAGAAGAAAAATATCATCAATTCTTACCATTAAAATCAAAACAAATATCACTTTGAAGAATAGAAAACCATGGTTAATCAATAAGGTGTGAAGACCTGAAACTGATTTTGTATGCGATACTGTTTTTTCTGGATGGAGTGTGCAGCAATAGAGAAGACGAAGGAAATGGTCAATGGAGGTGACGTCAGTGGTGTTATGAATAAGGGTTGCTCGGTGATGGTGAATTTTATAATAGTAGTAGTATTATTATTAGTAGTAGTAGTAGTAGTAGTAATAACAATAATAATAAATCATTTTGTTCACTAAAATATAAAATGATTGTCATTTTGGTTTTTGAAATGCAAACACCAAAATGGCAAAACAAAAACACATTGACCAAAGTGGTTGAACAATTTACTTTTAAAAATAAAATGTTTAATTTTTAGTTAATGAATGAGCAAATCTTGTGGAGATGCTCCTGGTCCTAAGTGCTAAGCGGAGCTTAAACAAGGTGAAGTGAGATGCCTTACCACTCCTTGCACCTTAAATCTATACATTCTAATAAATAAATCGATAATATTAAATCACATATATATAATTTTCTCTTCCAAAGCTTCAATCTACATTATTTACATCATAGAAATCATTGTGAAAACGGGAAACAAGCAACTTAAACAAATAACTCATCGCAATTTACGACCTAGACTCATGCATGCCGACACATACGCTCGACCCGGTACATATGAGTGTCGCCGTGAATTTTTCGGATATTTATCATCTGGATTATTGTATTATGTTTTTCTTAATCTTTTTATAAATTATTTGGTAGGATTTATAAGGCACTCGGGGTTAAAAGTGCAGATATCTAATTTAGAGTTTGAATGCTTTTGTGTTTGTATTTTCATATATCTTTCATATAATGTGTAGTTTATTTTCAAATGTTACTTTTTTCTTAAAGTTTAGAATTGTGTTTTTTTATGTTTCCATCCGTGTAACCAACGAGGTTTAATCTAGTGTTTTATATTTATCTGTTATAATGAAAAGGAGAAGGTTTTGAACAGTAAAACAGAAAACAGATATTTTTGTAATTATATCGCTTCTTATCTCCTCTTTATCTCTCACACAGTCACACTCTCACATTTGCCCACAGTCTTCAACCTTTTTCAATCTTCCTGGACTTCCCCCTTTCGTCGTTCACGATCATCTTCACCATCTCTTATGCTTACAAACCATAGGTGACGACTGGAGGTGGATGTTGATGGTGGCCGACTGATTGCTTAGGCCTTATGGATACTACCACGTCTCCTCATGCCCCTCTGCCAAATAGATTTTTCACGCCCGTCACACCGCTCCGAGTGAGGCGTTAGAGGACGTGAAAAGGGAGCTCGTGGAAGGATTCACACGTGAAAAAGAAGAAGAAAGTGAGTAATAGAGCTGGTTGACTGGCCATTGGTTTAAAAATAATAATTTAATTAATATATATACACACAGGCACTCTACATAATCATTTCACACTTGAATTTTATTAAAATCTACACGCTCTACACTCTAAATTCCACCAAAATGTTAAATATTTCATCTCCATCATCCTCCTCTACTTCTTCGTCCTCCGACTCCGATGCCGCTGATGAGTTGTTTTTCAGCACGGTTGTTTCCGATGCGCAAATGTTATTACAAACTCCACTGTCTTGTCTAATAGCCCAAAAAGCCGCATTAAACCTTGACCATCATCGTGCGCATGAGATGCTTGTTCACGACGACTACTTCAGAGACGTTGACCCGACGTATCCACTCGATTTTTTAGGTGTCGTTTTTTAATGCACTGACCAATGTTTTTACGCATTTTTTAAGCCGTTGAGAGAGCTAACCCATACTTTCAATAATGGTATGATGTTAGAGGACGACTTGGATTTAGCGCTTTACAAAAATGCACGATGGCTATAAGGAAAATAACATTTGATACCGCGCATGGTGCATTTGATGAGTATTTCAAGATGTACGACCGTACTATCACGTTGTCTCTTTACAAGTTTAGCAAAACTATAATAACTTTTTACAGTGAAAGATACTTACGAAGGCCGACTCCGAGCTACGTTACGGCTATTTACCAGGCGCATGAAGACATCCATGGGTTTCGTGGGATGCTTGATAGCCTCAATTGCACACATTGGGATTGGGAAAATTGCCCCTATGCATGGTAAGGTCAATATTGGTGTGGTGATCACGCGGTTCCTTTTTTAATGCTTGAGGTCGTGGAGTCTCAAGATTTGTGGATTTGGCATGCATACTTGGGCATTGTCAGATCCAACAATGATATAAGTGTATTGGATGCATTGCCTGTATTTGACGAAGTAGTAATGGGAACGACGCCAAATACTTTGTTCCGTCTTAGAAGAACAAATTATAAATATGGCTATTATCTTGTCGAATGCATATCCGAATTGGGCCACTTTGGTCAAAGTGTAACAAGTTCCAGTTGGTGACAAACGTATCTTTTTCACACAAAAAAACACACGTCGACAAGAAAATATATCGAACATGCCTCTTGTATTTAAAAAAAAAGCATATTATAAAACAACTAGCACGTCCTTAGTCGCTAGCAAAAATCCAGAGGGTGACGTACGTGTGTATAATTTTGCATAACATGGTTATTGAAGATTAGATCTCACCGCCTGAAAATAACTCAACTGCTGCGTATTTAAGATCAGGATTATGTTTCAGCATGATCAAACAATACAGATTAAATTTCACCAGAAGCATTATAATATATAATTATAATATATAATTAGCAATTAAGTAACATGCAATATATATTAGTGGATGGCCTACTTGGAAGATCAATCCTAAGTCTTCACTAGTTACCATTGGCGCACCCCAAAGTGTTCAAACCACCCATCCCCTATGCCGGCTAAACAAGATCACAATTGTTAAGATCAGGTAAACTGATTGTGTGTTGAGGCTTGTTCATTGGATGATCGAGAGATTGACAGACATAACTTCGAGGTCGAAGATGATGAATCGACTGGTATATCAACATACGAATTGTGACTTGAATGCGAAGATTTGATCTAAGAAACCCTATCGGATGTAAAATTTTTGTCGTTTGAAGCATCGTTTCAAGATAATTTTTTACATCAATCGACTCGTATTATCCTTCAATCAAATACCTTAAAACGTCGATATGAAATTCGGGAAAAAAACTTAACACCTTAAAAAAACTAACTGTTGTTTTTAGGGGTCAAAATGATAACTAAAACGTTATCCCAAATTTAACACAAATGATCATCTAACTTCATACGTTACATTCTAAATAAATTGCTATCCAACTTAAATAAATGAACAAAGCAAAAGCACACTCCGAATTGAACGAGTCAAGCTTTAAAGTCAAGTCAGCAATAAGTATAACTTTGAAGTCAAGTCACCAAAAAGTATGTGTACACCCTTTTGAATATACAAAGCACTTGAAGATAATTATTTTTTTATGTGTGTTTAAATTGAGTTAAAATGTACGTATTTTGTATCAATCTCATGCACGTACATATCTAGTTTTATAAAGTAGGTAAATAATTTAGTTTATTTTAGTTAAAGTTTTATGTATATATTACTTTAACCCACAAGTAACTCATGTCTATATAAACAAGCATATGTTGGGGTTAGCTACAGTACAACATCTCTTCCTCTAGCTTCTTCTTTAACCAAGATTTATAAAGCCAAAAATGGTACGTATACCCTAAATTTCCCCATCTATCTAATAAATTAGAGTTTTAGGGGGCCATTTTAGAGGGAAATTTTTGTTTTATAATAGGAAACTTTGGAGGGAAAAATTAAGTTAAATTTTAACCATGCATGAGTTGATAAACTAACTTAAATATTAATATTTATAAATCCATAAACATAATAGTTATAATTTCTTTAAAAATAATATATTAACCCGTGTGTAACACACGGGTATTAGACCTAGTATATAATGAACTAAGTTGTAAATTGGTTATGATCAATGCTAGGTACTTTTTTTAAATTTTTTGTAACTCTTAGTATTTCGCATAATTAATTTTGATTAATGCAGGGTGACGACATGGTACGAATTGGAGCATGGGGTGGTAGTGGTGGAGGTCACTGGTCATTCATACCCAATGGTAGGATTACAAACATCAGTATTTGCAGTGGAGCTATTGTCGATGCCATCAGCTTTACCTTTATAGATGTAAACGGGAACACCTATCAGAGTGTTAACTTTGGTGGTAGTGGCGGCATGCTTCATGAGGTGATCACCTTAATTTCACTACGAGGGAGGGAGTGGTAACACTTCTTATTTGAGTAACTTCACTCATTCACCATCCAAAATTTATATTAAATTATTCATCATCCAACATTTAAATTAAGTTACTAAGTTAGTATTATAAGAGCTAAAAGGTTAAAACGAAAATTCAACATTTAAATTAAGTTACTAAGTTAGTATTATAAGAGCTAAAAGGTTAAAACGAAAATTCATAAAATTATTACCAGTTTTCAAGATGAAAACTTGAAAACTAAATATTAAAATTATATGTAATATTGCATTATAAAATTTTTTATAAATATTTCATAAATTTCTAATGTAAGGATTAAAAAATTAAAAAGTAATTTTTTCTATCTTAATTGAGGACAAGTTTCCAAGATAAAATGTAGCTATCAAATATTTAAATTATAGTTTCTAAAGTTCAAAAATATTTGAAATATTGATTACTACATATGATTAATAATTAAACTAAAAAAACAATGGACATAGTTATGAAATATCTAGCTCTACCTTTTACTCTAATAAAGGAGTAAACTCTTATTATACGACACATGACACATGTCATCACCACAATAAATTACATCTTCCTCTCTTAATTAGTTCCTATAAATTCAATCAAACTTAGATTAAAAATTGAATGTAAAGTTTCTTACTTGAATTATCAAGTATCTCCTCCATTTATTCAATCAATTTAAAAATTTTAAATTAGTTTTTATAAATTCAATCAATATGCTAAAAAATCAATTTAAATTTTTTTATCTTAATTATTAAATACTTAATTTAATATTTTATTGAACCCGTGTAATACATTGACGTCTAACCTAGTTTTCATATATATATATATATATATATATAGCCTACAATTGTGACAAGTTGTAAAATTTTTACTCTTTTACTATTATAGGGAGATTCACCAACTAAGATTTGAATTAATTTTTAAACAAAGTAAGGATGATTTCAAATATTATTAATAAACTTAAATTAAATAAAAAAATGATTAAATTATAAAAAAACAAAAAACATATTTCACCGAATCTAATAGGTATCATTAAAATACATCGTTGGTATTATTTGGTAGTCGAATTGCGTAAATATCCACCAAACCATGGACTTAGGGTAGTTGGATTACTGGATAGTAAAGTAGTCGAATCTTTATATATAGTTCATCAAATCCAATCACGTGCCAAGGACACTTAAGGTGGAGGGAGTGGGAGGAAGAAGATGATGTGGTGGTGGAGAGCTCGTGGACAACGAATGCTTCTCGTTGGAGAGCTTGTGGTGTGACAGGGAATGTGACGGTGGCCTCACGAGGAAGAAGAGGAGTTCCCCATTGGTGGTGAGGTAATCGATGGTGAGATGATCCTCACGATGTGCACTCCTACCATTAGGGTGGAGAGAATAGAACTTTCATTCTCTTAAGTACCCTCACAAATATTAATTATATGATTCTATCATGTTAACTTACAAGTATCCTCATTTACACCGTCAACATCTATCCTCAGTTACCATATATATATATTTTGTTAAATATTGAGTTTACTAATAAACAAATAAATAAACTAAACACATAAAAAAAGTGATAAATTATATAAATAACAAAAAACAAATTATTTGATAAACAATAAAGTGATATTGATAGCTCTCAACCACGCATTAAGGTTTAACTAAAAACCTAAAATACTCATCTTATTCAATACGACAACTCCAACCACTCAATCTTCTTCAAAACCATGTTGGTACCGACACCCACATAACTATAGCCGTTCAACTACACAACACCTTCAAAAAGGAGAATGTGTTGTGCGAGTATCCAAACTCGTGATGAGTCACTAGCCGTGACACCGGCGTCAGTGTTACTACGCAGGTAGGGGGCTACATGTGCCTTTACCGCATCCACTTCGAGTGCCCTTACAAGTAAAAAAAATGTTATTTTGAAACAACTTTGTTGTTCATAAATTTTGTGGTGGAATGTTGACAAAGAAACTAAAAAAGCTTTCTATTCAGTTTTTTAAATAGTTGAATGTAAAAAGTTATTAAGAAAATATCGAATTATTTGTTAAATTAATTATTAAGTAAAACCTCTCAAAATTAATAAAATAAACACACCTGCGTTGTCGTCTTTGTAGTTGTCGAAGTGGGGTGGGGCGGTGTTTACCACGATATTACGAGGCCATTTAGGCACTCATGTGATGTGCCTCCTCCCACTTCATCCCCTTATGAATACTTCACGCTACTTGTATCTTTATATTGAAAATTAAATTTTAATTATCAAATCTATGATTAATCTGTTGATAATAATCCATGCTCGTAGTTATATTGAAATTTAAATTTTAATTATAAAACTGATTGATCTGTCAATAATAATCCATGCTCGTAGTTTGACCAATGATACTCATAAGTTTCATATTTTTTGTGAAAAACAATCCAATAACACAATTATCATAGATATTCACTTGATTCACTCATAAAAATGTATGCAAAAGAAATGGAGAAACATACCAGAGAAATAAAGTGATCAACAAGTGTAAGGGGATGTTTGGCAAAACCTGAATCATTAAGTGTTGAATAGTTAAGACGTCTGAACCATTAAGAGGCAATGAGAGAGATTTTTGGGGTAAAACTTCATATGTGGGTAAAGTTAGTATATATATTTCATTCAGTTCCATTCAACATCTCTCTATCTCTTAACCATTCAGCATTTAACTGAACTATTTAGAGGCTTTTTTTATCAAACAAACGCTCTGAATGCTGAATGATTAAGCACTGAACTGAACCATTTTAATGTGAAACAAACAACCCTTAAACATATGACTATTAAGCTTGCTAAAATTGTTCTTGATAACGAAATGAAAAGTTAAAAGCATAAGTGGTCAAATCACAAGTATGTATTATAATCAACCAATGAGTTGTAATTAAAAAAAAAATTCTTTAACCCGAAATTGCAACCTCTATATCTCTTGGAATAGATTTCATAATT
This sequence comes from Tagetes erecta, assembly GCA_030867185.1. Lineage (NCBI taxonomy): Eukaryota > Viridiplantae > Streptophyta > Magnoliopsida > Asterales > Asteraceae > Tagetes > Tagetes erecta. Next base: position 14,933,190 of record CM061494.1, read on the forward strand.
GTAAACAAAATCTCACATCTCCCACACTTGAATTTAAGGATGCATGGGATATTAGTCGATGCATATTTGTTACTTTTATATACATGAAATAATGCATGTTTCTAACCTATTTCTACAGATTCCTTTGGAGATGGATGAAGAGATCATCAAGATTAGTGGAAGATTCGGCGCTTTTCAAAACAACATCGTCGTTATATCCTTGACTTTCGTAACCAACAAAAAAACCTATGGCCAATATGGCACTGACGGGGGGACTGATTTCTCCCTCCCCGTAGATAAAGGTAAGATTATTGGATTCTATGGAAAGTGTAGCGGTTTTCTCGACTCTATTGGTGTGGTACTTAGTCCCTAGCTAGCAGGGAATGATCCTGACAGTTATCGACAACAACCATATATACGTTGTTCTACTCGACTTACATACATACATATATACAATGTTTCTAGCTTGTTGTTTCCTTATAACTAAGTAGCTTATGTGGTTTGTTCAACTAAAGCTTGTGTATTTGTTTTGTGTTTTATTTCGTGTTACATAAATATGAAGATAGAGTAAGTGTGCATGTATGATTATAATAAGCACCTTTGTGGTGCACGTGTTATATATGTAATTGTGTGTATTTGTAAAAGCTTCTAAATAATTCTCCTAAAGGGAATTTTTTTAATTTGATGCATTATTTGGATATCTTTTTGTGAAAGGAGGATTTGATCGGTGTATCGGTCTTGTTAGATGCACATTACATCTGTATTAAGAAATACGTCGAGCGGTTAGTTTAATTTGATCGATCTATCGGTCTTGACATTTTATCAACGACCAACAATAAGTCTCATATACAACACTTTCTTTTCTGATTATTCGCATACATTACTACTAATAGACAACTTTTAGCAACGATTATAAATCAAGGTGGTACTACGTAATCAATAGAAAAGCAGTCTTTAGATACGATTTTTTCCGTTGCAATAGCCCTTAGTTTCGTCGCTAGGATATTGCGACTAATTTCCGTTACTATAAAGTCGTATGCATAGCCTCGTCGCAATAGCTGAAAAAATCCGCTGCTATAGAGTTTGTCACTATAGCTAACAACAAACCACACGTTCTCAAATCTTTATACATAATAAAAACTCAATAAGCAGCTTCATCCTATAAAAAACTAACCCATCTGATAAATTGTAAACCGTTACAAATCAGTTCAGATGAGAAGTCACAGGGCAGTATGAATAACTTCATCAACTTAGTGGAGGTTCAAAATGGCATGGATAATTAAATGCTGATATGGTTGCAATGGTTACAATATAATGACATTAGGGTCATAAAACTACATATTCTTAAACATTGCTTTTAATGCATTTGCTCAAAACAATTTCAGTTCCTCTTACAAGCCTAAAGTTAAACACATCCAAATAAAAACATAAGTTATGACTTATGACCTGACTCCCCACGAAATGATAAGCCGGGCTACGGCTCAACTTTTCACGCGTAACGTAAAATTTAATGTTTTTTTCTCGTTTTATGTTTAGGATACACCTGAACACTTAAAAGGATACCCCTAATCAATCAAAACATATTTTTAATGTCAATATTTTTTAAAAAAATATCAAGAAAATGATGATATTGGTTAAAATGGTCCAAATATTGTTAATAGTTTTCAAGAAAATATTGATAAAACTCCATATATTGCTAATGGTATGCAGGAAAATAATGTTTTGTATGAGTGTACGAAAAAAAAACTTTTTGTACAAGTGCGCAAAAAGTTGTACAAGTATAGGACATTTTTTTTCCGGAGGATACCTCTGATATATTGGGCTGGCTCCGCCACTAATGATAAGATGAGATCAAAATCTGGTTTTTATTTTTACCTTAGCATGAATATCATGGAGGAATAATTTGTTCAGTCAAAACAAATTAGTCTCCAAAATTGTATTCAAATACCATTGTTTGTTGTCTAAATCTTCGAAAGCATTCGTAGTTGTGATGAACAAATCCAAATCAACCTTTGAATCCGAAGGCGGTGAGTACGTGTTGAAGAACAAGAAAACAAATATTTCAGAAGAATTTACCGGATTCATCATCTTTACACGTAATTCTCCTATAAATTCAAATATGGGTTGCATACGTTTCACTATCTTTTTTTGTATGACCTGATCCAGTTCGACATGAACTGGGCAGGAAAAGTTATTATACAGGAATAGTCAAACGAACACTAAAAATTTTCCGCCCCCTATAAATTTTTTTCCCGGGTCCTCTACTAATGGTGGGTTTTGACCCACAGACTGCCTTGCAAACATGATTTATTAAAGCTCTGAGCCAAAAAAACTTTATCTATTATGTTCAGCTCTTATGATATGTTTATGGCTTTGATAACGTATGTTTTATTGTTTTCTAATTGATGTGGCTATGATGATGAAAACGTAACTATCTTAGGTTGGTTGAGTTGGTTTTCATGGGTCATAAGCCATAACCAACAACCACACACATTGTGATTTTTTTTATGTAGTAAGTAGTATTAAAAGACGTTATACAAAATAAGAAAATGTTCCATATGGAGACGAGCATAAAGCTAGTTTTCTTAAGACAAATCGTATAACTTGTATAGAGTCAAATGCCATTTATTTTGTCATCCTTCTAACTCCCCTATTATGGTCCATCAAAGTCAAAAACAATAAAATGTTCTTTAATAATGCCGTCTTTATCATGAGTCTTTTATTCTACTAAAAAAAACACTATCCATCGGAAAGTGAAGAGCCGGTGATGTGATGTTAATAATAAATGAGGGGGTTTTTCGTTGTAAATATAAGGTTAGGTTCTAACTTCTAACACAAATCTTTCAAATATATAAATGCGTAATATGAGTTAAAGAAACTCCGGTTGTTCTCATTCCGACGGTGTTAAAACGTATCGTCGAACTTTACGATCTTATTAGATTTTAGGTTTAGTTTTAAGGTTAAAGTATTTTTTTAGTGGGGGTTTAGATTTTTGAGGAGGATAGATAGGGGTTCAGGTCAATTCGAATGAAATTTTAAAAAGATTCGACAAGACAATTTTAACACCGTCAGAAGACTCAGAACAAGATCAATCAAAGTTTGTTTGATCGTCTTTTTACGCCTTAATAGATTCAAAAGTCATTCTAGCATAACCTCACTATAAATAACATATCGTAAGATTTTATGTAACGCAAAATAACTAAATTACATATTTAAATCACTTAACCAACAACTTTTTTTTAATCTTTGGCAATTTTAATAATTAAAAGAACCTAACGTAAAAGTATTCAAGTTTCAATTTTGACAATTTATTTTTATTCAACTATTTTAATGTCTATATTTCATTCGGTTTGTGAACAATTAGACATTCCTTTTTGTTACAAGTTACAACCTTTATAAAGTTAAAAAGAAAACATGTTGAAAGATATTATGTATGTATAAACTAATTACTTATAACTTTCCCAACAATGGTCACTTCCACACAAATAACAAAAACAAACAACCTATATATATGATATTTAATACAAAGTTCATATGAATAAAATTACAACTGTTGAATCAAGAATCCACCTAAAAATGGTACCTGGATCGACAAGTAAACGGTTCGTCATAGCTCCATCGTTGACCAGCAGCCCTTATGGGTCAGGCCATTCATAATGAAGAATGCTTCATAGTCACACCATAGGCGGAACTGGGGTGGCTCTGGCTCCCCGTGGACCCCCCAATGGATCAAAACTTCTATTAATAGGAAGTACACACATCATAGACTTCTTTGCGGTTTGACCCCTAAATTGTCACACGTGGAATATTGGATGCGATGGTAAAAAATCTAGTGTGACCCATCGGTGAAAAGTTCTTGATCCGATACTCCTTCACACAAGCAAGCAGACACTCATTGTTGAATTAGAAAGTGTTATCGGTAATGTCATAAAAATTAAACACCCACAGCAGCTGAAAGTCTTAACAACCTAAAAATCTAAAATCAAAGTGTCAAATATTTAACTAAAACCGTAAACCAGACAACGAGCCTTCTAAAATGCAACTCCTTTTGAGTGCATCTACTGATTCCTGCTTAATCCACATTCATCAACCAATTGTGTCCAGTGGAACTTGATATACAACCACATTACTTAATATACAGCCGCAGCGTGGTCAAGCTTGATTATTTAGCAAGGTAAAAAGCCACGTACAGGAGTAACTGTTCTTATAGGCACAAATCTTCTTTTATTACATGGATATTAAAGAAAAAGTTATACGTCAGAGTTCTATACAAATTTTGGGTGAGTTATCCCAATGTTCTAAACTCAGGTGCCATAATGAGCAGTCTACATCAGGTTGTAAGGTTAGATCGGTTAATAGTTGTCTCAAAACACTTATTGTTCAACTTATCTTTCAAACACTTAGCATGTCTGAATCCCCTCAATGATAATATAAACTAATAAAATGATTTACGCATCTTTAAGCACTAAGAATACACTTTGGGATTTTGGGTGACTTCCAATCCATTCAACCTGTTTTTCATCTTGTTTTTACCAGTTTGACCTATCATAGATATAGCATAATCCAAATGGGCCCATTTATCAGAGTTAACGAGATTAGATTGCAACCTAAGCTTTCAAGTTACAGGGTTCTATAATTAATATTAGATCTCAGATTACTTTAATCATGTGAAAGAAGGTAGTAAGGCTCTATTTTCCAGACTCAAATGCAAACTGAAGTAAATACAAGTTCTAAGCGAACCTAGTTGAATACAGATCACATCAGTACTAAAACTATTGAAGCTAAAAGAATGTATCCAGATTAAACTACTGCTCAGTAAATTCCTTGTCTACCAACCTACTAGCCCCAGAAATTCATAAGCCAACAGTGCAAGAATATAAATTAGTACTAGAAGAACTAAAGGTAAAGATCCATAGATCAAAACTAGAAAGGCTATATACATTTTATATGGTTTGATCTTAATCAAGGAGCTAACTTGGTGGATTTGCATCGCTACCTTGTTTCTATACTTGTATATGGCTTTTCCTCACATTCATTCAAGAACAGATTTTTCCATCTAAATGCAAGTACTTTAACTGCTAATCCTTCAATATTTTAATTAGTAGTTATATTTATATGGTTAATAAAGACATCAAGAATCCAACAAACTTGAACCTGCATTCAATTTTCAGTTTTGTGCACCCTGACATGATCTCCGCTACTGGCCTCTACACTAGTAAAAACTCACGAAGCGTTTTTTTTTTCTAAATGCTTCGAGCACTAATAGATAATATTTTCCAAGTGGAAAGATGATAACAATAATAAAAAAACATGCAATTCGTATAATGTATCCAAACGCAGGCAAGTACAATAATGCCTGCATTGGCGTACTCAGCCCAATATTTGAGAGCATTAGCATATTGAACCAAATATTTCCAATGTTTCAAGACTCAAAATGATAATTAAATGATCACTTACAGCTACAAATACGTATCAGTTTATATTATTATTGTTTTAAAAACTGTAGTTTGAGAAGGCAAAGGGAAAGACACTTAGAAAGTGTTCCTAAAGATCAACAGCAGAATCTGCATCAAAATTATATATATGGAGCCCACTAGGCTTTTTTTTGGCATTGCATGTAGCATCTATATTAAAGATTAATTTGTAGAGGGAATAAACCTTTAGGGATTAGGAGCTTAAAAATAGATAAATAAGGAACTTTGGCAACAAGACTTTAGGGGACTGAATATGCAATCATGATGAGACCATTTGTCTATGGCAACCTTAAACACTTGTGAAATTACAAATGGACATATAAGTGATGAGGAGTTGAGGACTAAGGAAAGGTTATGATGTGGCAGATGATGCTTGTGTTCCGTTTAATCCAGAATTAACAGTTCAAGCTAGTGAAAGCAGAAGCAAGAAAAAATAGCAAACTAAAGTAAAATAAGCTGTGTATCATAGTTAAAGATGTCAGTCAACATTGCTCCTTAAATTCCAAAAGGCATGCTATCCTAATTGGATAAACTCGTAAACTATTATGCCATCCTCCTTATCGGGTCACAGGATGTTTAATTAGAATTGAGCCTAGAAGAAATTAGATAAAACAATTAGGGCCTGCTTAGAATCCTCCCTCAAATAGTAGCAGGTTCTTAATCTACATTAGGTGGCATGCTGAGATATTATACCAGCAACTTTGATGCTTCTGGACAGTCAGATTGTTAAGTATATATATCTTACTTTTGAGACTAATGAAGAAAAATAATTGAGTTAATATCGTCTTAATAAAACATTTCTTAGCTGCCAAAGTGTTCCTGCATTTTATTTAACTAGAAGACGGGAACTTTACACTTTCTTAGTGCGAACAACAGCAATAACTAGCTACCAAACTAAAAGCCATTTTCAGTCCAAAGAAAAAACAGTACGTTCCTTCTCCTATTGCCATCCTTACATAAGTATTTTACATTTGGCCTCGTGGCATTTCAAAGCTCAGAAGATGGGATGAGAGCAAGTGTAAGGATCAAATGACACGGCTAAGGTTGTGCTAAACAATATTGGAGGAAATATTCCAGGCTAAACATGCTATTTTTGAGTTAGTAGAAACATTGTTTCAATAATTTAATTGCCCAATAGTGAATCTACTAACAGTACTGAATAGCCAGCAGATCATCAATCATGCAGCAATTACCGGTGCATGGTGATGCCACAATATGGATTTATGGTATACATATATAGATTGAGAAAGTCAAACCAGAATTTCAGATATAAAGGTACTTGTAGATACTAAAAAACCCATGAATTATCTAAAAACACCATCTCAACATAAAGCTATCAAACTTCAAGATAATGAAACAAAACCAACCTAACTTCCAAGAAACTTACAGTTCCCAAAAACCATCTTGAATAACAAAGCAGCAAACCTGAAACACAAAACAAGCATAAACCATCCAAAAGAGCATCCAACAGTAACTCACCACTTGCTAGATGTAAATAAACCAAAGACGGTTTTGCTTTCATCCATTCTCAATTCTGCCATCATCACCTAAGACATATCAGCACGAGCATGAATCTCTGCATTTCTGAATTTGCTCCCCTCCTCACGTTCAATAGATGTTCTACAATACGAAACATCCAAATTCGAATATAAGCTGCAGTAAGAAAAGTCAGTGTATAAAAGAACCAAAATAGGACTTACTTTTGTCTCTTGGCATTTTTCTTCTTAATGCTAATGACCATATCCATAGACATCTTCTGGTGCTCACGTGTTTGACCATGCATATCCAGGCCTTCCACACTTTCACAGTCAACTTTGCAAATGCGACACCAGCCCATGCTAAATGTCTTTCTCTTCCTTGACGGGTCAAATGAATCAGACCCACCCTAAAAATACCCAATTCAAAACTCAACATTTACATCTGTCCGAACAATGATATGATATTCAAACAGGTATATAAAATACTTACTGCATAGAAACCACCATCATTCGGGAATCCCTGACGAGTTGATTTAATGCCGAACGGTTCTCCAAAACGAGGCTGATGAGAGAAACCCCCAGGCCCATTTAATTCCCCTGAACGACCATAATCATGAAAGAAGCCAAAACCAGGCTCTGCACGACCAGATAGATTCCTCGGGGCAAAAGGTTCTCCATTCATAGGCTTTCCTGGGCCATCAAATTCCCCTCTATGCATATGAGCAGGTGGCCCCATTGGAAATCTTTCACCAAATGGTTGTCTTCCCATATTTCTGCCATCGACATTGTGTGGGCCACCAAATGGATTTCCTGGACTAGTAGGCGGTAAACGATCCATATGGTGCCGACCAAAACCATGCATTGGTCCAAGAAAATCAGGGTTTGGGCGGTTATTATTAAACCTCCCTCTGTGATCATGTATACTTGCAGGAAGTGGTCTTCCAATAGACTCATGGGGATGATATGGTGGCATCTTCTGCCCAGCATCATAGCCATATCCATGGAGATCATTATCATGAAACCTTGATGGACCATCCATCCCATATCCACTCGATGGCCTTGACACGTGACTGCCAGATTTTGGAAATTCCTCACTGACCAAGTGAGGGGGGCCATGAAACTGTTTAAAAGTCTCCTCGTGATGATGAGCTGGTGGCATGGGAAAGATATCAGAGGTTCTAAACTTTTCATCACCAAAGCCAGGTGCTGATGACATGTCAAGACCTGGTGGTGTGGCCCCATTCATCCTCATTGAATTTGATTCAGTACCATAAGGTGGCCCATAAGGTCCCCTGTCTAAATTTCCAGGTAAATGGGAATATTGCCGTCTACTGTCAAAATGAGGAGGCCTCTGGTTTTGGTACATATCAAATTCCATTGGTCCAGGATGGCGTGGACCATGTTGACCATCAGGCCCATGTGGGAGAGATTGTCCCAACGAACCACCTTGAGAGGTCTTGGAAGTCCTGCCATGTCCAGCAAATTGTTGTTCATAACCTCTGCTGTTAGCAAAACTATTAGGACCACCCAATGGCACGTCAGGGTGGAACGGGGGAGGTTGACTTGCAGCAAGTGGTTGAAATTGCTCACCTGGATGAGAGCCATGAGGCAAGTAACCATGCCCAGGAGGCCTTAAATGACTTGGGGATTGCCCCATTGTCTGTTCAGAATTAGGAGCTGGCTGCAACATAGGTGCAACAGGTCTTTGTTGCTGCCCAGGAAGCCCATAAGGCACAGGAGGGTGTGTAGACCTTTGTTCTGTAACATGAGCAAGGTGAGAAGATTGTTCAGTGCCCTGGCTTGGAAACCCTCCAGACATGTCACCAATCTGGCCTTGAAGGGTTGTTTGGGAAGAACCCTGAAAGTTCATACTTGTTTCCCCTTGTTTTGCAGAATCTATAGTGCCAACTGGCAAACCATGTGAATTTTTCTGACTAGACTTCCCACCAAGAGAATGATCTTCTACGGCAATATCCTTGCTCTCTTCCTTCACTCTTTGTGTAGTAGAAGAATCACCTGGAATCCCTTTTGCTTGATGCAACTCAGAGACGGCATTCTTTGTCGATGCTTCATCCTTCCTCTGGCCATCTTCACGCTTAAGCTCATCATTCATGCCTGCTTCAAGTTTTACTTCATTAAAATTAGTCCCAAAATCATTAATCACTGGCTCAGACTTCTTCAGAGAGGGTGATTTATCTTCTTGTTGTTCTACCCTTCTTTCAAATGTTTGATCAGCACCTGAAGGTGGTGCATATTGGTTATGTTGCGGATCTAAAAACACATGTGGTTGCTTAGTCGAGTTAGCAATACTCTGATCTACAGAAGGCTGGCTTGAACCAAACTGCGGCGGTCTTGCTGGAGGTGCAATACCTGCTGAACCAGTAGATTGAGGATATTGTTGTGTCTGACCTCCATGATTCAACATAGCAGGTCTTCCTGCGTAACTTTGAGGTGGCATTCCATGTGGCAATGCATTCCCCTGTTGTGGTTGAACAAAGCCAAAAGAAGGTTGTTGCATTGACTGGGATGGAACCTGTGGACGTACCTGAAGATGCTGATGTGCAAAAGGACCAGCATGGGATGGCTGACCTTGGAGTTGACTAGGCGCTTGTCCTGGAAACGCTTGAGGCGGCTGCATATGCTGGGGAGGCATTGGTTGCTGAACTTGATGCGCAACAGGTCGCTGCTGAGGTGGCAACATATGAGGAGGCTGCGGAGGACGCATATGAGGAGGAGGCGGTGGTGGGAACTGTGGCGGCACAGACACAGATGCCGGCTGCACTTGCATAGGTTGCTGTTGTGGAGGGGCATGCTGGATCTGCTGATGGGACTGTGATGGATAAGTGGCATGACCCCCCGGAGGATGCTGGGGATTAGTTGGCTGCAAATGAGACTGAGGCTGAGGCTGTGGATGTGGTTGGAAATGTGATTGTGGATAAGGTTGTGGCTGCAGTTGGGATTGAGGATATAATTGCACTTGGGGAGGCTGAGGATGAGGTTGCTGATATTGAGGTGCTTGCATAGGTGGTTGGACCTGATTTTGAACCAAATGTGGCTGGGTTTGTGAGTACGAATGTTGAGGCATGTGGCCATGGGAAACAGGCTGGCCTCCTGAGAGACTTTGGGGTTGTGAATTCATCTGACCCTGGTTTTGACTTGAGCCAACCACCGTAGCCTGAGGATAGAGGGGTTGAGGTTGTCCACTAGCTGGAATTTGTGATTGAGCTTGAGAGTTTGTCTGAGGTTGTGGTTGGCCCTGAACCTGGCCCTGGCCCTGGCCCTGGCCCTGAGACTGTGCTAGAGGATGGTTTTGGGGCTGTGACTGGACCTGTGGCACTGGGGCTTGCACTTGCTGCTGAAATTGTGGCTGAGACTGAGGCTGAAGAGGTGGCTGCGAGACTTGCTGAGCAGGCTGCTGTTGAAATGGGTTGTATTGTTGATAAGCCTGCTGGTATGGATCGTAGACGGGATACTGTTGGTAATATTGATGATACTGTTGATAATATTGTTGTTCAGGTGTTGGCATAGCAGCTGCAGGCATGGCTTGAGGTGGAGGGTTTGCAGTTGTTGGCTGATTCACATTCTGAGCGGTGGTAGGCCCCATAGCAGTATGAGATGCCTGAGGCTGGGAAGCTGGTGCTGCTGCTGCTTGGTTAGCACTTTTGCTTTGATCAGTAGACGCAACCCCAGATGTTGCAGCATCCTGTGCAGTCCCATGCCCTTGTTGTTGAGTATTTGTACCCTGTGGGTTGTGCACATTAATATTAATTATATTAAATAGAATTGAGCTTCTGCTGAAGGAAAAAAAAATATATCATTACATTAATATTACAGGTTTGAGCATGTTCCTGCACTTGACGATGCACAATTTGAATTCCACATCTGTTGCATACAACTGGAGAATTACCAAAGGCACAACCAGAACAGTGGGTTGTGCACTCGGATAAAGGACCTTGCCACATGCAACCACTCCTATGAAAAAGGCAATGCACAGTGGTTTTCCCAATAGTTTCTGCTAGAGCCTTGTTTGATTCCATGAGTGGCTGAAAGGAAGATTAACACATAACTTATAACGAGATAGCATGTAAGAAATTCAAAGAATACTATACCCAGTAAAATCCTGTCTATAAAAAATTCAAAAAAATTACCTTTGAACCAGCTTCAGTTACCAAATATCCATCATAAGGGCAGGCCTGAGTACTGCTTACAACATATGACAAACATGGTTTGCAATATAGATGAGTGCATTGTGTCTGGAGTGCTTCATGTGGATAGACGAGGGTTCTACAAACAGGGCAAAAGTATTCTCCAGCAAGAGTCTGTATGTTTAATATACACTCATTGTCGAAACCCATGTTGTGTCAATACTTTCTTTGGCATTCGAAGTATATCAACACAGTCCTGAAAAACAAACATTTTAAAACACAATAGCATACATAATCATTTAACACTGCATCAACAGATGAGATAGAAGAGCAAAAGTGCAAAAACACAACTAAGGCAAAAACAATGCAGATCTCAAGATTATACTTCCAAAAACTCAAGAGACCGAATGAAGTCATTACCCAATAGAGCAATGTTATAAGTAAAATGCATGTTCTATTTACATAAACCAATCAACTTATGATAAAAAGCGAATCAACATAAAAAGGTCTTCTAGAGACTTTGCCATGATAAAACAACACAAGAAACGTTTAAAAGTCGCACTAATCATGTCAATAAGGTAAAATACGACCGCATTTAACAAGATCCACATTTAAAAATATCCGCATATTTATGTACGTAACTCCTTGTTACCAGCTGTCCAGCTTGATAAAAGGTATAAACATTTATTATGCATTAACAATAAAACATTTTCCTTTCTTGCAGCAGAGACAAGCCATTAATTTTTTTCGATTATAACTTGCTTTATTTCTTCTTAGTCTTTCCTGTTGACCAAGTGCCAACGTCACTTTTTTCTTCACGTGCAATCTATCGCGTGTATATAAACGCATTGACCCTCACCCCCATGGCAAGCGTGGGGGTAGCATGCAACTGTAATATCTTAGATGCAACTTTCCGCAAAAAACTAACATTTTTTTAGCTTGTGTAGAAAAAAACATGATAGCACACATGGCACCTACCCATCTTTACATGACACAAATCGACACTCAAAACACCATAAAGCAAAGATAACACGATAAACAAGCCACGTCAAGTTAAGCTTTCCTATGCGTAAAGATTTTGCTCTGTCCAGCCAAAACAACACATAAATTGAACCTAATAAAACTTAGTTTTTAATCTGTGTGAATTATAACTCTTTCTAACACATTAAAACCTAGATGCATTCATCCAAAACACTCAGATTAACACGGTCTAACAAAATCGAAATCATTTATGAGAAAACTAATAAAGTCATCGACACGAGCGATCATCAAGCGACCGATTTTCATTACTTCAGATACACATAAACTTAAAAACTACACATAAAAAATACCGATTGAAACAACATGAGTGACGAAATGAGTTATGCTTGCAAACAGACTGATTTTTGTGGAAATTACGAATGCTAGGGTTTGAACAACGAAATAATCAAACCTTGATGACGATGAGGATGAACGGCCACAGTCTGATCGGAGCTTTGTTACCGGAGTTGTGAAAGGGACGGTGGCGATACGATCAACGAATGAGACGAGAGGGTTCAGAGGTGGCAGTGAGAGTTGAGTTGCAACTATTGATTATGCCCTAGCACTTGTGAGGCAGATAAGTAGAAAGATAGGGGGTGTTTCTGTAAAGTGTTTAACTACGAGGGTGGGTTTTGTAACTGTTGTGTTCATGCATGATCGCCACCGAACTAGGTGGTTGTATAAGTAGCCACTTCAACATGGTTTGATGTCATGGTCATTTATTAGGTTTGAAATGAAATATTTGGTTATAGGAATGTTTTCAAATAAAATGAAATCTATTTGTTATTGGAATATGTCTTGTGTTTTATTCATTTACACTAGGTTTAATACCCGTGTGTTACACACGGGTTAAATAGTAATATTTATAAAGAAATTATAACCATTATATTTAACAATTTGTAAATATATAACATTTAAGGAGTTGGCTCCATCAACTTGCATGGTGAAAAATTTAGCTAAATTTTACCTCCCAAACTTCCTATTATAGAAAAAAAAAATCCCTCCAAAAATTACCCCCTAAAAGTTTGATTTATTAGATAGATACTAATTTTGACGGAAATTATATATGTGAATTAGTATTAACGTTTACATGTGTTATTCTTTAAACTTGAATAATTAAATAATTATAATTATGTTGTATTGATTAAATCTTAAAAATGATACGTCGGCATTAAATCCATATATCAATACAAAATCGAAGCATGTACCATGCATTAGCTTTAAGATGTCATATTATAGTACATCAAATCTATGTTTTTAGACAACAAACCATCACTTGATAAACTATGAACACAGAACCAAGTTATGCCATACAATGCGAGAGTATATCAAGTGATATACACGACAATACCATGGACCAGATGGCTAACGTATCTATGACAAGACATCATAGCATTGATAAATACATGTCTTCTATAGGGTATTTGTTTCACTAAGTGGACATCAAATTCATATTTTGTCATTTTCTCATACCAATGATATATTTGCAGACAAAACACAATAAAAAATACTATGATTTAATTACAAGTATGTCTTAGGGTCACTGACGATATGCTCTTCAAGTGCCATGTCACGTCATGTCATCCTGACACACTCATGTGTGAATACCTTTTATCTTGGTGGTGGTAAGAAAAACATGTGGCAATGTTATATTCAAAAGATGGGTACATAGCTTTAAAAGGCGTTTCCTGAAAAGTGGGTGTGGCACACACATTATATGACAAGATATGGATAACACATCGTCCATAAGCATGTTTTAGGGTCACGTGTATATTTAAAGATCCCTTCGTATCAAGTTTAATAATAATCTCAATTCAAATTATATACACGGCATGCCTAGGGTTCAACATCTCGCTTTTTGACAAGAGATGAGTCAATTAGATCGAAGATCTAACATAATATAAATTTGTTGTATTATACATTTGACATGTTTCAATTGTCAAGTGACATGAATAATACATATGCACATAAGAAAGTTGTATTTATTTTTATTTTTTACACATTTTACATTTATGTTGTTCAAAAAGTTAATAGAAGTTAAGTTTTTGGATGTATCTTTTATCTATATGCTACTCATGTAAAAATTGGAAAATCTCATGTTCATTCTTAATTTTGATGGGGACCATCACTATGTCGCGTTTGTATGAATTACAGTGTCAATGATGATAGATATGTCAATAAAGATATTTCTTCAAGCATGGAGTATTTATGAATTACTATGAACATAAAAGTACGTTATATCCTTAACGTGTTTCGCTAAAAATGACATGAAATATAGTTATTCAAAGATTATAGAAATCCATATCAACACTACATGTAGAAAATCGTCGTAAGTATAACATATTTTGAGTAAAAATCACATGGAATACAAGAAAATATGTCAATGTGAGACTATTTCACTTGGCAGATCAATGCGCTTGCTCTTAGATGAAGGTCTGGATTCAAATCCCGACATAAAGTGAATTAATTTGGAGTGGTATAGGAGTTGGAGTATAATGTGCGTACTTGTGATTATGAATTCATAGTTATTCTATATACATTATTAGGTTTTAAAATTTATAACAATTTATGTTACTTATGAGGAGATAGTACTCCAGGAAATCTATAGATTTATAAGGAAAAAACACACAACATGCAAGTGCACTTATTGCAACGTGGTATAGCCTATGTAAGAACCAAGTATCAATCCATAGACATAAGTCAACCATTATTGTCATATAGCCGTTTAATAAGTTGCGTTGGTTTAGTGTGAGAAAATTAAATTACATGAGAAGTAAATAAAAGTAGATAATATGATAGTAATGTTAGTATAAGATATCAGATCATAATACAATGTTGCTTTGAGATTCAAATCCCCTTGCAAGACATAATATTAAGTTATTAGTAATTCGGGGCGTGGATGATATTTAAAGACTTTGTATTAAAAAAATGAATAAAGTGATTGTGGCCGAATAAGGTTTACCATCCCTCCTCCTCGCAAATAGCTGGGTAGTCGTAACGAATCCCAAAAGACTACCACGATTCGGGAATATATGTAATAGTATAAAAAAACATTAACGCTATGTTATTCTTGTTACAAGAATTATAACATTTTATCCGGCTAAAGATATCTCCGACACTCCACATCACAATCAACTAAGTAGCTGTGGCGAATCACAGTAAACATAGTTACAATATGGACATTAAGAATACAATGCCGAAATAAACTTCTTTTAGTGATCCAAAAGACGCACATGACCCTTTGGTGAGGCATCCGTTACGGTAATCCAAAGGTAGTAGTCGTGCACATTGTCTTTCTAGAACCTTTGATTTGAGTAATCACATTGGTACCCAACTTAGTCGGCTCCAAAGATGTGGGGCTCGCCATAGAGGTACTACCGATTGACAATTGTCAAATAAAGGTATGTGGGTGGCTAAACCTCACAGGCTCACACCACCATTACCGGGACAGTATATTAGTTTATTTTGGTGACCAGATTAATACTTAGGGATGGCAATAGGGCGGCTATAGGTAATCTCATACCCGTACCCGTTTTAAAATAGGTGTTCCATACCTGCCCCCAAACTCGTGGGTAATCGGGTATACACATCAATAACATAAAACTTACCCGTCAGGTATATAAAATACAACATAATATCAAAAATGAAATGACACTTCAAATTACCATTGTATCATACTACTATATGCATGTCTTGCGCCACTTGTCTGATTATGGATCTTCGTACATAGACACATGATTCCTCCATAGCTTTCAATAGTTGCTCAACACTTCAAATGATACGATAACGAAAACTAAGAATAAATATTATCATGCTTCCACCGCGAAGGTGATCCTCGCAAAGATGTAAAAAAAAACAACACACCTATTACTAAAAGTTAAACATTAACTAATGTCAAAATTCATCTTCAACTAAGTAACATATGAAGTTTAGCCATTGAGGGCCATACAAATGATCACACTTGGTCAAAGGTGTGAACAACGTGTGCATACCGTACTAACTTTTAAGGGTAATTATCATGATTTCCTTACTAGTCTCGATTGTTTGAAGAGCTAAAGGGCTCAACATGGGTTTTTTCTCTGGTTTGGGGCGAAGTGAGAGTGTTGTGGCGTGCGAGAGTTGTATAGAAGATTGTTTAAATGAGGTGGTGAATGCCTATATTTATAGGCAAACATCAATAGGTGTCACGACCATGACCAAGGACAATCACATGTGTTGCCAATACTTTTTCCCGACAAAAGAACAAATCTTTTGAAAAAGTTGTCTTCTAGCACATTCTCTACGAGCAAGGCAAAGAAGAGCCATATGTGCGGTCTGTCTTTCTTTGTCTTTTCTTGCTACAAGATGGTTCTAGTCCATTTCTGTTGGCTTTGAAGTTTATCTGTGCTCTCGACATGACCATGACTCTTTTAAAAGTCAAATTTTGCTCATTTGTTCGTTTTGCTTCATTTTCTTTCTTGGGGCCACTTATCTAGAATTATCAAAAAAGAAAAGATTATGATATGCATTCAATTAATAAAACATAATTATTTATGATTATCATGGTAGTTATGTTAGTTAATTTAGTACAAATGATTAACGAAAATACATAAAAAAAATATTAGGTGTTATTTGGTGACATTGAATAACAAATAATATGACCATCTCTTAATTTTTCAAAAGTTCATTAAAGGTAAATATAAACAGTATGAGTATGATGAATTGTGAGGTATCACAAATTACTATTTAAATACCACCTATTAACCATTCAACATCTTTTTATCATTTACTTACTGGTTCAACATTTTTTGATCTAGTGATTAAAAGTGAGGTTTGAAGGCTTTGCTTTTCTAAAAATTCCAAGTTCAAATACAAAAAATAACAATTAACTTACTAACTTAATACTATTAACTTATAACAATTAACTTATAGTTAAAAAAAAAGATAAGACACTTTGAATATAATAACAATTAAAAAGGTACGAAAGACTTTAGTAGTAGTAGTAGACATATAACGAAATTAAATTAAATTAAAATACTATATACATGAATTAGATATAGTACACTTCTACAGTTTATGAACAACGACAACTACCGTCACCGATCCTAAACCAATCCACAATAAATGAATCATCGCAATATCAATTCCCTTCAATCCAACGATAACCAAACCGTAGATCACCGCAATATCACCGGTTATGGCGGATCTCACTCACCGCTCCGAGATCTCCTTCGCCGGAACCTTCTTTTGCAGCGCCTTCGCCGCTTGTTTTGCCGAGGTTCATCTTCATTTTCACCTCATACATCCTTATTTTTATTCCAATTGCAATGTTATCGTTTTGTTCGTACTAGATTTGCGAGATCCGGTTTTGAATTTGCAGTGTTAGGTTTATAGCTCATAATCTGCATCTGAAATTTGTGTTTTTGGATGTATGAGTTATGAATATAATCATCAGATGATTAAAGTATATTTATGTTGTTTGTTGTTATGTTATATTGAGTAACGGCAAAGGACATCTAGTGAGCATATATTAATTTGGCATTAACAATAAATGGTAGTTAACTACCTACTATTTGCCTATTTGGTAATAATAAGCCATTTAAATATACTTTAATATTGTTGTGATGATTATCATGATTATATTATTAACAGTATGTTTATATATGTAAGTGTGTTTATGATTCTGATGTTTTTGTTTTACTTGGAGGAATGTAATCAGGTTGAAATTATTATTATTATTATTATTTGAAAATGAGTTACTGTTTACGGATCGAAATTAGTGTTTACGTGTGTACAAATTAGAATTTTGCTTTTTGATATTTCTGGAGTCTCTTTCTGTGGTGTTTAAGGAAAAATTGTCTTTGTTACTTCGTACAGAATGATGTTGAACATAATGAAACACTACAAATAGACAACTGAGGGTGTTAGGTTTGTATTCAAATGCCTGCAATTTATTATATTGGTACAAAATTTAAAATTGTATATCTTTTTGAGAACTAATGATATAGGATTTTTATTGCTCTTTAATAGGGGCGTATCTGAGAAAAAGAGTACGTTAGACTCCAAAAAGATGTTAAGAGATTGTTTTTTTGTCAATCTACACATGATTGAGTACAGTTAAGAAAATGGCATATTGCATGAGCTTTTTAGACGTGACACACGTTCGAGGCACCATTTATAAAGGCAAGGCTATATACACACACCATTGGCAAACTATAAATACGCCACTCCCAATCATACGAGAGCCATATGATCTATACGGCCCGTATAACTTACTAAAGTTGACAAACGTGACAAGGGACACCATTGACAAGCTCATACAAAATGTGTAACCTTTATATAAACCGTATGATATGTGGGAGTGGACATATAGTAGGACTCTTTATCAATGGACCTATTTTTCAGGGACAATGAAAGTACTAATTTTACTTGTCAAGCATGTTGGATAGATAGCGCTTAAAGGTGTACAAGCTACAATGAAAAAAGTTTTGAGTCCTATGGTATTGTGAGCTAGCATGGGCGGGTCCATATGGAGCCAAAGGGGTGTGTACATGCATGCCAAAAACATAAATTAAAACTGTAGTGTGAAAAATAAAATTTTGTTACTCTAGTGCATCCTTAAATTCCTGTTATGGTAGCATATCGCTGAATATATCCTATCATCGTAGACTCGTAGTGGATGCTCATGTGGGAAAACATAAAGCCATTGGCTTTTATTCTAGACCTTGTTTTCTGAATAATTAGAAGATACACCTAAGAAGGTGAAACTAGAGGTGCAAATTTCGACCCTTTTAATAATCGTTGGGTTGATCGGGTTTATACTTTATCCTAAGATGTCAAAACATGTTGAAAGTCGTGCAAAGTCTATTTTAATGCTTAGAGCCTCCAAAACGATTTGATTTAAACAAAATAGTTTTTATTGTAATACCATAGCTTTTGTAATTATATTCAGAGCATTAACTATGTATAAAAAGTGTACAAAAAATGTTTGAGGGTCAAACTGGCCGACACGACTACAGTAAAAGCAAATTGCTTCCACCCAAACCCGTTTTGACTGTTACCCAACCTGCACATCAGCACATCTTGCAACCTCTAGGCGAAACCATGTTTTGCATGTCATTAATTTTGCAGGGATTAAACATTTCCCAACTGCTTGATCAATCCCATCTTCAAACAACTGCATCCTTCACATGGAATTATGGAAACACATTTGTTAAGTTTCCTGGTAGTTGATTATAAAAACATAATCATTTATTTTGGATCCCTTCTTTTGTGCAGTTATGTACAATCCCTCTAGACACCGCTAAAGTTCGACTTCAACTCCAAAAAAGAGCAGCAGTGGGAGAAGGATATGGTACATCAAAGTACAAGGGTCTTTTAGGAACTGTTGCTACTATAGCACAAGAAGAAGGTTTAATTGCACTTTGGAAGGGTATTATACCTGGATTACATCGGCAATTTATATATGGAGGCTTAAGGATCAGTTTATATGAGCCTGTAAGTATCAAGTATCTCATGTCAGTTTCTGGTTATCTGGTTGGTGATTTACTTACCGGGGGTCTAATATAGGCTTCACTGTTTCTCAGCAACTGCTGGTTTATTGTTGGTGCTTTACATCCGAGATTTATTTTTGTTACGCAGGTCAAGGCCTTTTGTGTTGGTGGAAATATTTTCGCGGAGGTTTCATTATTTCAGAAAATAGTTGCTGCTTTAATAACAGGCAAGTGATATTGTGATGTTTTCTCTCGAGGCGACAATCTGGACGTGTAGGCTAGTAGGGTAGATTGGGTAATGGGTAAAAGGTGGTAGATTTGGTATGAAGTAAAAAGGACAAGGTGTTTGGAACACCGTTTTTCCAATTTTTAGGTCGTTAATTGGTATCTCAATTGTGATCACACAAATTGTATAATGTCAATAGTAAACCTGAATAGAAGTATTTAGGAGGTAAAAGGTTTTCAAAACCCATTTCCTTCACAGCCTTCTATAATTAATTTAGTTTGCTAGTTTGACTTGTTATAAAACATAATACGAATCAATCCTTATAGACGAAAACTTTAAAAGTTGTTACAATTTAACTTCTAGTATTTGCAAGTGTGTGAGAACCTAAAGGGGTTGAATAAGTTCTCTTTTTTTGCTGAACAACTTTTTCATAAGAAAATTGATTGCTTTATATGGTACTAGATTAAACCCCGTGTGTTACACGGGTGGAAACATAAAAAACACAATTCTAAAACTTTACGAAAAAGTAAACATTTGAAAATAAACTACACATTATATAAAAGATATATGAACAGAAACACACAAATTGCATTCATACTCTAATTTGAGCCTTGAACAAATAGATTTAAACTACAAGTACACTGTTAGTACCAATTTAGATATCCACGCTTATAAATTAGGTGTCTTATAAATCCTACCAATTAATTCAAAAAAAGATTAAGAAAAACAAGCATACAAAAAATCCTGATGATAGGTATCCGGAAAAATTCACGGTGACACTCATATGTACCGGGTCAAGCGTATGAGTCGGCATGCATGGGTCAGGTTGTAAATTGCAATTAGTTATTTTTTTTAACTTGTTTGTTTTACGTTTTCACAGTGATTTCAGGGATGTAAATAAGCCAGATTGAAACTTTAGAGGAGAAAATTATGGGTGATTTAATGTTATCGATTTATTTCCATACATAGATTAAAATAAAAGATTCTTAGTTTTAGCGGGAAAATGCTCCAGACACCATCTCCAATGAATGACACGTGTCCTTCAAACCCTCTTTTATTAGAAGGCATAAATATAGATTTATTTTAAAAACCGAAGACAATAAGTAGTGTGAAAGAGTTTTGATTAAAGGCTTTAAGTAAAGGAATTATGGTAAGATAAATATCCCCGCGAACACGAAGTTGCATAGTGCTTAGAGTGGATGTTATCATGTGAACTATTCTACCATACATCCATTCCTTGCTCTTCTTCCAAGAGTCATCTTCATTGTTTTCTCTCTATAACCTTGTACAATGATCTCCTAATTATGCTAGAGATGACCAGTTTTCTTTGTAACGAAGGTAATATCACCTATACGACTTCTCATTAACCTTGGTAGGAATCACTAATGCTCTCCCTAATCTTGGTAAATATCACCTTCACACAATCTCTCGATGTTGTTAGGGATCACCACTCATAATTACATGTAAGTGTTTGAAACAAATTATTAAAAGTAGAACTAGTCTGACTTAACACGTCTTCTCTTGCTAGTCTATGACATACTTTTTATTATGAAAAGTATATTTACTATTCACTTAGAAATGTATATGAAAGTTGTTAGATTAAGTGTGCAAGAGTATGGTTCACAAGTGGGTGCAAGGGTTGCTTTAAGTAGAGAATAGGGCAACTTTGGCAAGTGTGGCCATAGGACGAGGTCGATCGTTTGAATCCTTTTTGGTCTTTAAAGATTAGAGTCGTTACACCTTCTGCAAAACTACACTTGCACATTTTCCCACTAAAAATATTAAGATTAAGCATCTTAGAGAGGTAAGCTTTGACTATATTAATTATGTTTGAATTTAAGGATTTAGAAAAGTTGGTAGGTTAAGAGGTAAAGCAAGTAAGAGCTTTCCTTTAATGCCAACTTATTTCCTTTTAAATCACAAATGTTCATGTTAGGATCTCTCTTTAAACATATAATTCCCTTCAATTTCTTGCTTATTTTGATTATTCTTTCTTAAATATGTATACTAACAGAACTCAAAGAGCCCCTAAACACCATTTTTGTTGCTTATTTTGGATACTCTTTCTTAAATATGTTGTCAATACAAATCATAGAGTAACATGTATACGCTTTTATCATCTAGAGAAGTCACTAGTTCAATTTTTATTTAGCCATCGACTATTGAATGATATAGTATGCATAAGAAAGTTAAACACAAGTGTAAGTGAAATAGTGAATGGTGTGTATTGTTAGTTACCCTATAGTTTGTTTAAGTCACATTTATTTTATACATTCAAGTAGTGTATGTATGTCATATAGTTTGTTTTGAGGGTGGGTTAGGTTCCTTTAAAAGTTGCTACTTGCAACGTGACTAAACATGAGAAAGCATGCATTGACAATCAACACGTAATTGTTCCATGTGTATTTGATACCTTTGGATTCCTTGCGCCTAAGACCGTAGAGCTACTTAGTTCAGTCCAGCATGTTACACATAGCTTTGTTATGATGCCAACTGCCAAGATCTATGAACGCAGTGTTTAAACGACTTGGTTTTGCTATCCAAAAAGGGTTAATGTTCGCCTTCTATTTTGATGTTAAGAACTTTAAACGAATAGAAAAAGTAACTGTTTCCTTTAAATGATATTAAAAGTCTCCTTTGCGACAGACTTTACTTTAGCTTTAAGATTTAGAGAATTTTTAGACTCATCTCAATAAAAAGAAAAACAAGCACACTAAATGTTAATATGTTTGACAAGATTAGGCATATAGGCCAGTAGGAGGTCATGTAAGTGATTTTATAAAAAAAGCTGACCTAAATCAGTATGTTTTTCATTAAACAGGTGCTATAGCTATTACATTGGCCAATCCAACCGATTTAGTGAAAGTACGGCTTCAAGCTGAAGGTAAGTTGCCACCTGGTGCACCACGACGCTACACTGGTGCTCTAAACGCCTACTACTCCATAATTAAGGAGGTAAGTTTCTTACTTTTGACATAAATACATTTTTTTCCCTATACCAAGAAATGATAACATGGGTGCGTTGCACAAGTTAATGGGTCAAAATGGACAATTTTTAGTAGAACACTTTGTATCTACAAAATTTAGAGATGTTGTGTTAAATGTGTACCAAATACATATGATTACAATACTACTTCAATTTTCTTTTAATAAAGCAAATTAATAGGTTGTATGCCTTAAAAATAACGTTTGAGCTCCTTTTGGCCGAATCAAATTTTGTCATCTCTAGCTAACTACTCAATGTGCTTAAAACACCATAAACAGGAAGGGCTTGGGGCACTTTGGACTGGTCTGGGTCCAAATATTGCTAGAAATGCTACTGTTAATGCTGCAGAACTTGCGAGCTATGATCACGTGAAACAGGTTTAAAATATCTCAAGTCTTTGATTTATACTGTCTAAAGTCATAGCTTTTTCTACTTTGTAACTCCTTTGTATTCTTGTTTTTTGTTCAACTTTTGTAGTTCATTTTAAATATTCCAGGATTCACAGACAGTATTTTCACCCATCTACTCGCCGGTCTAGGTGCAGGATTTTTTGCAGTGTTGATTGGTTCGCCTGTTGATGTGGTAAAGTCATTGTTTTTTAGGTTTTTTACATATTTCCCCTTCCTAAGCCCATCAATTACATATTTACCCAAGCCTAAAGTTAACAATTATGCCAAATCGGTTTATAACTTAATAAATTGTAATTTCATATGATTTTAATCTGGCCATGGTGTGTCCCCAGAAAGATGCAATTTGACTTTTGAGCTCAAGGCACTAATTGTTAACTTCAGTTTGATAATTGTAGAGAATGACAGGTTCCATATTAGGTGTCCATCACCTTCATTAACAGTTTGTTAACTTCAATTGATTAGAATTCTTTGGATAATAAAACAACCTAGAGTCTTAGACCCATTTTGAATTCAGAAGCGAGGTTCTTATAATTATCTTGAAGACAATGTTGTGTAATGTACGTCTCGCCTCTAATCATCATATGCAATCTCTGTTTCCCCAGGTGAAGTCTAGAATGATGGGAGATTCAATCTACAAAAGTACATTTGATTGTATGGTTAAAACCTTAAGAGTCGAGGTAAACTTACATTTGTCATGTTTTGAATTGCGTCTGGCAACTTATTTCCGTTATGCCATTAAACAACATCATGTTGTGATTTTTTGGCTTCATGCTTTGCAGGGAGCCCTTGCCTTTTACAAAGGATTCCTCCCAAATTTTGGCCGGCTAGGATCTTGGAATGCTATAATGTTTTTAACACTTGAGCAGGTAAGATATCATTACAAATGTTATATAATGTTTTTAACAATGGATTCATCTCCAAATTTCAACTGATTTATTAACATTGATCTTTGTTTTTTTATCTCCATGACAGACAAAAAAAATATTCTCATTATAGAATCCCTAGTTACCCGGGTCGGCTCGTTCCTTTATTGCATTCTTTGGTGATAGTTCTGGCAATGTTATAGTTCCTGTTGCCACCTGTCAAGAACGTCCAAGCGCATGATTTGAAACCATTGGTTTCTTGGAGCTGGACTAGTGTATTGTATGCTAAGTTTTTATAGATGATGGGATTATTAATTTATGAACATTATTATGCACTTACGCTTGCCTGCACCGAGCAAGTGAGCCTTATTATATACGGTATTGTATTTATGAACATTTTGCAATAAACTTCCGAAAGTCTTCTTAAAGTCATGTGCATCTATTGGATTCCAAAAGTTTAAAAAATATTGGGACATGAATCTATACCTATTAAAACTGGTTGGGAGTTGTACATGTTTGGTTTAGGACCGGTTCGGTCCCATATTAGACCATGAAGCAATTACCTATTTGAGGTTGTTTCGAGGTTTTGCGATATAATCCTCAAACAATGTCAATGGATTGGTTCTGATGAGCTGTATTAAGACCATGAATGAAATACATATTTGAGTTTGTTTTGAGGTTTTGCAATGCAAGCCTCAAAGAATTTCAAATTTTCAATGGATTGTGTACTAAGATCATGGACGAAATACATATTCGAGTTTGTTTTGAGGTTTTGCAATACAAACCTCAAACAATTTCAATGGATTGGTTCTGATGAACTGTACTAAAATCTATGAACGTGAATTTATGGAACATATTGGTTTCAGTTTGGCTATCGGTTGAAACGAGTTTTAGCTAACCTTACGAACAATTGAACATTGTAATCAACTTGTGGAAGTGGCTACAAAGCCTTGGTTTAAGCCTATGTGGCTATGCCAATACCAATGAAAGAGCCAATGCTAGAACAATGTCTGTTGCTATACTTACACTAATTACACAGTCAATGCCAAAACCCATGTCTATTATTATTCTTATACTAATTCTAGAGTTCATGCCTATGTGGCTATGCTAATACCATACTAATACCAATACAAATAAAAATATCAGAACTAATTTTGACCACTAAATTTTACATTTTTATATATTAGCCAAGTTCCACCATTTATGTGTTTTTTATTTATTTATGTTTTTTTTCACACTCCGGTCACCAACTTTCTTTTAGCATTGGTTTTTGTAGTTTCAGTTTTTTAGAAAAAAAAATTACCTTGTGGTATTGTGACAAACCAAATTGATTATGAGTGAATATCGTGATAGTGCGTATTGATACTATTGACCATAGTGTCAGTACACACAAAAATTTCCGAATAAACGAGGCACTAACGACCAGAGTCACACTAGTTTTCCCTGATTTTGTACTCCTTTTATTTCGTTCACAAATGTAAATTTTTATGTGTACGTTTTCCTTTTATAAATAATTTTTTAAAACAACAATTGATATAACAAACTAATGCACTAAGCCACTAAAAAGTAAATTCACCTAGGTTCATTTAGAAATAACGTAATTGATTAAATTAAAGTAGATTAAAAATTGATTTGGCGTCCGGTGATCCAGAAGCTTCTGTTTGATTCGGGACAGTTCCAAGTTCCACGTGTATGGTAATAACCTTCGTTTTCTAAAGTTTTCATATTCCTTCACCATCTATATCATATACAATTATACATACAACAAATAAACAAATACACAAACACATCTCAATCCACACAAATCATCATCATCAGCTATCAAAAATTTCTTCATCCTTCGCAAATTGTCAAGGTTATCTCCCCATCCTTCATCAAATCACGTCTTGTTTTAGCTACGTTTGTAAATTATAATAACTGTTGATTGATCATTCATCTGATTGCATTTCCAATAACTAGATTAATTTTCGATCGATTGAAAGGAGTCGGTTTCTGATGCTTTGCATGATTGAGCTAGCGATCTGTTAGTTTTGTGTGTCACTTTGTTGATTTATAGTCCCCTTGTACGCATTTAAAAAATACATCAATGTTTGAGCAATGATCGGTACTTATGATTTACGAATAGTTCGAATTATCAAACTTGTTTATATTCTATTGTGGATCGGTTGAGATAGATAATTATTCGATCGATTGAAAGGTGCCTCTGTGTGTTGTTATATACATATATTGCGGTGATTTGCAGATCGAGCAAATGCTTAGCTAGTTTTGTGTCACTTTGTTGATTTATAGTCTCCTTTGTATGCTAGTAAAAAATACATCAATGTTTGTTTGAGCAATAATATAAGGTGTCATTTTTTGTTAAGGTTCTTCTGTACTGTGTTTGTTAATCATCGTGTTACTTATTAATCCAAATCAAAAATTGGTTACGAATCTAGAAAATTTGAGGTTAATTACTGTAATTTTGTTTTCAATTGTATCTCTATTTCTCTAGGGGCTTTTGATCATCATTTTTCTAATTTGATGTGTTTTTCCAGATGTCATACTCGAGGAGGTCAAGGTACACTCCTTCTCCTTCACCACCGCGCAAACGATACAACACGTCTGTATCAAGGTCCAGATCCAGGTCCAGGAGTGGGTAAGTGTTACTTTAAATTTTCACACAACTTTGAAGCGTTTCAATATTGTTGGTTGCCAGTGCCACTATTTCTAAGATTATGTGCATTTGTGAGGTTGTAGTTACTAATCTGTGTGTTTTGCAGGAGCTATGATGAAAGTGACATTGAAAATCCTGGGAACAGTTTGTATGTGACCGGTTTATCAAGGCGTGTCACAAAGAGAGATCTTGAGAAGCATTTCTCAGCAGAGGGAAAGGTATGTAAATGTTTGAGATGCTATTTTATATATTTGAAGTTCAAACAATTTTTATTATGAGACATGGTGAATTGGTGATATGTAAATTATTATGTTGATATCATGAGCGCTAGACTATCAATTTTGAAATTATGTGATCATAATGATAGGTAGTTATATATTTCTTGATATCATGAATGTCATACAATCAATTTTGATAGTAAGGTATTATGTGATCTCAAAGATAGAATGTATCGTGTCAGGTGGAAGATGTTCGCCTTGTGACAGATCCATGGACACGGGAATCGCGCGGATTCGGGTTTGTATCCATGTCCAGTATCAAAGAAGCTGATCGATGCCTCAAGTACTTAGATGGTTCTGTTCTTGAGGGTCGTGTCATCACTGTGGAGAAGGTAAATGTTTCTTAGTACCTGTCTACCTGGTGATCCTTGCATATTGCTTGTTTACAATTCGACGCTGAAAAATTAAGCTTATATCTATTTGGTTCTTTTTATGGTTTTGTTTTCATTTATCAAGTTTGAAAGTTGTTTGCTTTCCTGGGTGAAGTGTTTGTTTTGACAGAGGTTGCTGTATGTTGCAGCTCTTCATCAGAGTCTCAAATTAACAAATCACATCAAATGCAAATATCAGACTATCAACCCAGAGGGTTGTATATCCCCAATTCTTTAATTTTTATTCTATCTGTGCTTTTATATATGGCATCTAAACCGTTCACAAATGTATATGCTTTCATGCCAATCTGCAATCTGTATTTCCGTTCGTGTGAATTAGACATTGTAGCTTCTTGAGCTCACATTTTCCTTTTGAAATTACAGGCGAGGAGGCGAAGAGGGCGCACCCCCACTCCAGGGAGATACCTTGGCCTGAGGACCGTCCATGGTATGTTTGGAAACAACCTTTGTAGTAGATCCCCTTTTCAAGTTGAAAGAAATTCTTTATGCATATACCATATCTAAAAATAGATGCTTGCTATGCATTAAAAACTCACATTTGCTTAACTTCCCATATCTACCCATAATTTACATGCATCACATAGGCTAACCAACATACATAACGAGTAAAATACCGCTTAAACACTAGGGAGGGTGAGATGAGCATAAACCTTACCTATAGCCATGGTATAGAGAGGCTACACCCCAAGAGATCTCCGGCTTTAAAAAACCTATTTTTTTTTAATTATAACCATATAATTTAAACTGATATTTGGCTAACAATTCATTTGTTGTTGGTTTAAGCAGTTCGTCGTCGCTCCCCAACGTATTCTCCTTACTCGAGAAGCCGTTCCCCTTATTACTCATCTGAAAGAGATAGGAGCAGGTCAAGGTCATACTCTCCACATTACAGTAGGCGCCGCAGGCGATCATACTCCCGTTCTACCTCTCCATACAGTAGACGTAGATCCTACACCCCAGACACAGATGATTATCGTAGGAGTCGCCACCGTTCCAGATCTTACACTCCGGAAGACCGTCACTACAGTAGGCGAGGGCGCTACCACTCGAGGGACTATTCACCAGACTATAGAAGTCCAAGTCGGGACTATTCACCTGACTACAGGAGCAGGAGCAGGCGTTATCGCAGTGTTTCTAGAAGCGTGTCGTCTTCTCCAAGGAGGCGTTACAGGAGCAGAAGCAGGAGTAGGCGTTACCGGTGTGTTTCTAGAAGCGTGTCTTCTTCTCCAAGGAGGCATTACAGGAGCTATTCTTCTAGCCGATCACCAGTTCGGTCAAGGAGGCATTCTCCAAGCGTTTCACCGATATCTGATTCAAGGAGTTATTCAAGTGACAGTGTGAGGAGCAGGTCTAGATCTGCTACTCCTAGTAGTTAAAACATGAGGAGGAGAGTATGTATGCTTTATGCATGTTGTTTAAGTTATAGATTTCTTATGTATGTGTGGTTGTAAGGCTTTACTTTGAACCTGTTTTTGCTGCATGTGTTTGATCATTAACTTTACTTTAGAAGAAATAAACCTACCCCGTTAATCGTCATATTGCCAGAGTTCAAATTTTGGTCGACTTGCTTGCTTCATATTGAATTCAGGCTTTCGATTGGTGTATACCATAACTAAAAGACTAATAATGGTGTGATATTAGACGATAATTATGAAGTGCCATGTACACTCCAGTAGCTAAGCTTAGATGAGGTTGCTTCCTCTATGTACAACATACCAATTCAATGGTGTAGTAAAACATAAGACTGAGGTTCGTCTTACTTCCTTTGTCTCTAATTACAGAGGTTGAAGACGCGCTTGCCGGCTAATATTGCACCAATAGCAAGAATCAAGAACAACCATCTCCATCACAAAGCTATTATCATTATTTGTTATTATACAAACTCAATATATGTGTGCAATCAATAATCAACCAAAAAACGTATGTGGCGTATGTGTGGACATAATAAGAACATACGAATGCAAGATACATACTTATACACACTTGAATTATCTTCTACTTACAAAACCCTTCTTTTATACAAAATCTATGCAGATTGAAGAAACCTTTGATCATTACTATCTTCAATACCAAAAAACTCTCGACGATTCTTTCTCGCATCAATTTCTGGTATCTGTACAGAATGGTTTGCACCCACCATAACATCATTGTATTCATGATAATCTTTTCTAACTCTCCACAAGATCTCTGCACACTTTCTCATTGACGGTCTAGATTGCTTCGTGGGGGCCACACATTGTCTCGCGAGTCTCAAAACCTTTTCAACCACCATCAATGATGGCGGGTTCCTTCTCAGCTTTGGATCCATTGCCAGCACCACCTCTCCTGCTTTTAGTTTTTGCAGTGCCTGCAAAATGGAAACAGGTCAAACGGGTCGTTTATTTTTTGCTGACTATTTTTATTTACTTACCCATTTTATTGTATATTTTTCGCTATTCGGTTTACTTAATTCGATTGGTAATCTTCCTGTCACGAGTTCCATGAGTAAAACACCAAAGGAATACACATCACTTCTGTCGGTTAGCTGGTATGTACTGATGTATTCAGGATCCATGTATCCTGCAGTTCCTCTGACTTGAGTTGAAATATGAGTGGCTTCAGGATCTTCAACTTTAATACGTGCGAATCCAAAATCAGCCACTTTTGCGCGCAGTTTATCGGTAATCAGTACATTAGCTGATTTTATATCTCTGTGGATTATTGGTTGGTCTGCAAAAACATTAAAGAAAATAGTTAGCTTATGATTCTTGAAATTGTATGTATTTTTCAAGAATGTTGTCATGAAAAACTACCTGTATATGTATGTAAATATGTAATGGCATGAGCTACATCGATCATGATATCTAGACGTTCTCCAATTTCAAGCCCGTTTCCACGTTTACCTGAAAAGAGAAATATTATTATTGATTATATAAATCTGAATGCACAAGATTGTCTTCTATGCATATAAACATCATGCTCGATGTGAGAGGAAGAAACTGCCCTTTAGAGGAAAGCGTTGGCTTACCATCTAAGTGTTCACGTAGAGTTCCATTGGAAACGTATTCTACCAAGATAATACGCTCGTCTCCATGTTCTACAAATCCATAGAATTTTACCAGATTTAGATGCTCAATCTTTGATAATGTTAGTATCTCATTTTTGAACTCTTTTGGTATCCCTTTGTCATAAATCATCTGCAATAACAAATATAAATGATGAATAAAAAATTTCAGCAGTAGCAAATGTTAACAAACAACAAAAACTTCTAACATCCCACAATGACATTAAAAGTTTATAAAAATGTTCGATTTTAAAACTATGTTTCACAGGTAATGGTCAAGGCTAGAAATTATTGACATGACACGAAAACAGTAAGGTCCTGGGATGTGATATCTAACATGGTTAGCCCGTCAACCCATTCAATATTAGAAAAAAAATTTGATAAGGTTGACATGCCAACTCATTTATACCAGTTTACAATTTGATTATAATCGTCAACTCGTTTAAAACTTGTCAACTTGTCAACCCAACAGACCATGTTTGGTTACATGATATTAAGCGTATCCGGGTTAAGGTTAAAACCATTGACTCAAATACACATACAGGTTGTGTACGGGTTCGTTAGTTCCACCTGCCAACCTGACATCATTTCCACCCCGCCCACCCTTAGTATTAGTCTAACAAGAAAAAGATCCAAGCATCTGAAAGAAAAGGAACCTTTTTGGCACGCTTTATAGCAATGACAGATCCATTCTTCAATTTTCCTTTATAAACGGTCCCAAATCCTCCTTCCCCAATTATATTTGCAGCAGAGAAATTTCCAGTCGCTTTGCAAATATCTTGAAAAGATAACTCATCTATGCCCCTTAGTCCATCATCTGCCTTAGAAGATGCCGATGAAGCCGAGTGGCTTAGCATCTGGTTGCTTCCCAAAGAAGTAGGCGTGGAAGCTGCAGAAAAACAATAGTCTCGTTATAATCTAATTTAAGCCAGATTGGATGCCACGGGTATGATATGATGCGCAACAAGACACAAAGATGAAAAACTTTTAGCTTGTCATATCTAAAACGAGTTAAAGTTAAACAGGTCAACCCGAACACCAAATGTTAAACCAGACACTAACTGTCAAGAACATTTGTGTAACCTCCCAACCCATTTAACATGTTTACAGCTTGATCACAACCTGCCAGCATGTTAGACTTGTTTAGATAAGTGGATTAAATGGTTCGTGTTAAGGTTACGATTTCATTTACATAACTAACTACACGGGCCGTGTTAATCTTTAAAGACTTAACCCGCCAACCTGATTGACAACTCATACCCTATCACCAAAAGATTGCGGAGGAACAAAATCACAATCACACAAATACAAAAATGCAGCATATCTACTATTACATCCTCTTTCGACTTCATAAAGTCAAACCATAAACTTTCAAAACCTCATATTCACAAAAATTACAGCTCCAAAATGTTAAAACATCCCAATCTGTGGTCATGGTCTAAAACAAAACTCATTTTTCAATCCACAACCAAAACAACCCTTATCAATCTCTCTTTCTGCACAAGATCAACAAACAATCCATTTGACTTTCAAAAGTCAACTATACGAAAAAACCCAAACCACAATTCACCCCATTAACTATAACAAGATTCAATTAAACCATCAACCTCTTAAAACCCTAAACTCAAAACCCCTAAAACAAACAAAAAAATGGAAACTTGAAGCTGAAACTTACATTGGATTGCAGCAGGTGGAGCAAAATGATCATCATCATCATCATCAGCAGCAGCAATATCACCTCTACAAGTCAAAACCCTAGCTATGAAACCAAAAAAGGAAACATCTTTCTTGGGCTTTGGTTGTTGATTGTTCTTGTGTAAGGTATATATAGAACCAGAACTTGATTTGGAATTGGAAGTGGAGCTAGAACTTTGATTATAAACTTGTCCGGAACCAGGGCGAATCATCGGAGATTTGGGGGATCTTTGTGTTTGATTCATATGCAGCAAAAGAAACACTTTTAGTTTTAGTTTTGTGTTTGTTGTTTTGTGCTTGTTGGGTTTTGATTGTGTAAGAAAATATCATGAATTGTCTACCATAAATGTTGGTCCAACCGAATGTTTATGAATAATTCTTTTCGGATTAAACAATTTTGTAGAGAAGACCGGATCAAGACATGATAATAATAATAATAATTCGTATTCATATTTAATTAACTATCAATTTTATCTTCGTTTGATACCTGTTTAACACACAGGCCGTGGGGATCGTGTCGTGTGACACGATAAGACATGAACATGACACGATAATTTATTGTGTTATTTTTTCTAAATATAACACAATAATTGAACTTAAGAATATAAATCATTAAGTGCTGAACCATTAAGAGGTCTGAACCATTAAGAGGCTCTATCGATGGGAGAGAGTCGGGGTCGAAATGCAGTTGAGAGTAAAGTTAGTATATGCTTCATTCAGCATCTCTCTGTCACTATTCAGCATTGAACCGAGCAATTAAGAATCTATTTTTTAATGAACCAACCTCACTGAATGCAGAATGCTGAATGTTTCAGCACTGAATCAAACCATTAAGAGGTGAAACAAACAACCCTGAGTATCATACTGATGCAGAGAATCAAGAGCATATCTTTTAAAGTTTTAATATTTATTTAGATTTCAAATTCTTATTTAATCTAATTGTTTCCATGTTTATCTTTTTCTTTGTATAAATATGTAAAAAAAACCTATTATAAATAGTGATAGAGCGTGTTTAGTTAATAGAATAGTTGATTTTGATTAAACTTGAATTTATAAGAACCTTTTATTGTTTTCTTGAAGCTTTTGGTTACCATGCGTATTTGAGTTATTTGATCATATAAGAAACTGTATAAAATACTTAACTATTCAGATATAAATGTTTAAATCACTCAGGCGTCTACTCTAGAAACAAACATTTTGAATCATTAAATGTTAAAACCATTAAAAGACTGAAACAAACAGACTTTGAATGTCTTTCAATCTCACAGGATCTTAAAAATTTTAAAGAATTAAAACCATAAAGTTAGTTGGAAAATTCTCATGATGTCATTGATCTTACATTCTCTCTTTTGGATTAGGTAACGTGTGCGTGTACGGTAAAAAATAAAAACTACAAAAACGGAAGTATGTGTATTTGAGTATTAAAGTAAACGGAAGTAAGCTACATTAAAAATACTAAACGTATAGGGCTATAAGCGACGTATTAGTCTGTACATCGTACTGACATACCTGCCATCGTACTATATACGCGGCGTATAGCCCTATACGTGACGTATAAGACGGTTTTTTATTTTTTTTCCCGATATAAATAGCATTTCCCAAAAACATACTACAACTCTACAAGGTTACCATTGCACTACAAAACAAAACAAAAGAACACACACTAAATACATCCATGTGTATGCATACTTATCTCACCATTAAATGTTACAACTTGCAAGAATATCTAGTGGAGTTGTAAACATCACAATCACATGCTGTGAAAAATCTAAAAAAAATGGTTTTTGAACCACTAGGAGCTCATTGTTCCCAAAAGAAGACATTTGCGCCACTTGGCATTGTCTTTAGTCTTCCCATATTTTCTTACTTGCAAAATTCTTAGAACTTGGATGATGTTTACATAGCCGGTTTTAATGATTTTAATGTCATATGCGAGTATAAAAAAAGACCTCTAGACACTAATGGGATATATTATATAAAGTAACTTTTTAACTGGAGAACAAACGTTTGATAAATACATAATAAAGTCAAAAGAACCATATATTTTCAGTTGAAGGGTCATAATAAAACTTATAATAGTGGCGGAACTAGAAAATTTAAGCAAGAGGGTCAGCATTTTGCTTGCGTAAATATATTAACCGTTTCTAGCATTGATGTATCAATGGTAATTGTAGCCTTCGAAAGATGGCATCTTGAAACCACTGGTAGACTCATTTGTGTTTTACCACTAGCAAAAATATCACGGTTTGAGGTGTTTGTGTAAAATACATTTTTAAGCAATATTTTATCTGATAACAAATGTTTTCTCTAATATACTTATAAAATAATTAATATAATTTTATAAAATAACATATAATAACTATGTCATATAACCGAAACAAAGTAAAAAAAGTTAGCTTCATATACCTTCTTTAAACTTACAACCAATAATAACAAAAAGGGTTAACTGGGAAAATGTCATAGAATATGCATTAACTTTCGATTTTTTCCAATTAAGTTACTCAAAGTTTATTTTGTTCCAAGTTGATAACTTAACTTTAAAAAGTGTTCTAATCCTAGATAATTGACTTATAGAATAGGTAAAGATTGATTTTTATATTTTAAGAGTGTCAAACGTCAAGAAAGCTTCTCGGGATATATTTCGGCCTATGTTAGAAACTTCAAGAAAGCTTCTCGGGATAAAAACGTAATGACTTCGCTTATTGAACAAGCGGAATCCGGAACTATGTTAGAAACTTCGCTTGTGTGACCAGCGACTCCAAGAGATATATTATAGTTGGGTGTCTTTTTTCAAATAAAGTTAAGATATTTTTCTGGATCCACTTCCCATACGAGTTGCAGACTTCGCTTGCTCAACGAGCTGAGTCACTATAAACTACTTAACTAGATACTTTATATGAAGTCATTGTTATCCAACCATCAAACGTAAAGTAATTTACGAATAACCCATGCTTTAGTACTCCGAGAATGTATCACTCAAACTCAAAGATATCAGGCAATGAACCCAAGCAAGTAGTCTCTTACACCGCTAAGTGTATATACCATAATTTTTAGCTTTGTACCCAAACTTGTCTTAGTTTGATATTTTCTATTTGCATTCTCAGTAAAAGCAAGTAACTTGTCAAACTTTTCTTGCTGAACATTGTATCTTTCATCATAGGATTGAGCTATCAAAAAGTAATCCGTTGCTGCATTCAGCCTCTTTAAGAGATCATTAATTTGTGTTTCAAGATTGGTTTGTTCATGTTTTTAAGATGAAACAAGTTTCTCAAGTTATTTCATCTCTCCTTTTGAGATTAGACTATCTTTTTGAAATCAGATTTGAGAGTGTTGATTGTTTTAACCTCTTGTAAAAGTTCTCAGTTTTGGTTTCTGAAAATGTTTACTTTGGCTATGCATTTTGGTGCCTACAGTGTTAATAGATACCTAACTGGTTGATTCTGAACCTGAGCAATTGCACTAGTGTAACATCTTCAACTCGAAAGCTCCGATCAATATTGTTTACATACATATTATATATGCAAGTGGGTGACAAGTGTTCATCACTTTATTAAGTCAAACTATATGTACAACAGTACAAGTGGTGTAAGAACATGGTACAATCTTTAACTTTTTAAAACTTATTTGGTAAATTGTCAAAATAATCCTTAAGAATTTCTATGATACGACTACTTTGATGCTTTTTTTTTTGTCATTATGGTGTATGGTTTGTAGAAATGGGCCATTTTGGTCTTTTTCTCAACTTTCGTCAACGGTTTTCCGTTAGTTTTTTTTTAATGACAAAAATACCCGTGTTTATTAAATAGTCATTTTCCAATTTTGTTAAATGACCAATTTGGTCCTTTGACACCACCACATAATACCCCCACCCCACCACCGCCACCCACCACTATCACCGGCAACCATTGCCATTACCATCACCATTTTTATGAAGTTTTATTTATTTTATAAATAGAACTTTTAATCAGCCATGACATCAAACAATCACCACAACCCCAACGATCACCATCATCTACCCCTCGCATGCTAAAGATCCGACGACGGTTATTGACACCACCATGCCAGATGCTCCATAACAGATGTTCTCTGATCTCAAATCCTAGATAATGACTCTACCCAGCCTCAAAAACTACCCATTTGAAACCCATGTTGACGCATACAATGTTTGCCTTTATATTAAGAATGCTTCATTGAATTAACCCGACCGACCCGTTTCAGCCTGTACTAAAACACTACTCATTACAAACCTTTTGCCATCTTTAGAGCAAGTTTGTGTTTTTAAACACACAATGTTCACCCAATTATATAAAATATTAATATAAACATTTATAAATGATAAGTAGAACTTTTACATGCTAGTTTCAAAAATAATATAGTTGAAAACATATAAGCCTTTATAACACATAGGCCAACTATAACCATTTTCTAGAAAAAAAAGACAGGTATTTAAAGAGACATACTAGTAATCGTTTCGATTGTAGAACATATATGAAAAACTAGCAACTAGAAGATGAAGAAGAAACATGACTTACAGGGTAACTCGCATATATATAGCACGCGAACCCCCAAAAGGTAACGACGAGTGACAAAATCTTGAAACCACTCATTGGATCATGCATAATAATAACAGCTGCAATACTTGTAAGAGGTACTCGTATTGAGTTAAGTACACCAGCTAGCACAGTGGATGATAAATATAACACAGCGGTCGAACCCAAAACTCCCAGCTGAAACGTAACAATACCCCAAATAATAACCATATAGTATGCACTTTCCCCACCTACAAAACTTTTAGCTTCGGAACTCATCCCATGAAAATCATCATTTACCACGACCCCAATTGTGCTAAATACAAAAGCAAAGAAGGAAACGGCCACTTGTTGCTCCAAAACTACATGAAATGGCCGTCCTTCAAGTAACTTTATAAAAACGAGCTCAGAAAGTGCAAAGATAAGACCATGAAGTGCTGATCCAAAAATATCCCACATATAACCGAGGGCGTATTGGGTGTCTGTAATGTAAGAAAACCTATCGGAAGATGAATCCAATGCGATTATAATCATGGCGGCTGTGATTACCACAATGGCATTTACAGTGGAGAGATTGATTTTGTTATGGACGATAAAGTACCCAAATATTGCAGAAAATATGAGGACGGTAGAGGCTAAAAGGGAGGCAGTTGATGCAGGGAGATACGCGTAGGCGTATGAATACATAAGATTATCAGCAGCGCTTAAGAAACCCAATCCAATGTAAGATAAAGTAAGTTTTAAGGTTAATGGAGTTGGGGTGGCTTTGGATATGAAGTACATAGGAAGTAGGATGAAAAGAGGTATCGGCCACCCTGCAACCGCTACCCATGACATGATCCATTTGCTTTTTCCACCGTTTGAAAAGTAGAGCCGTGAAAGAAGGGTAGAAGCGGGGAAAGCTATAAGCATTCCCAAGCTACTTACGAGTAAAAGTATCCAGTACGAGATGGGTTTGCTCTTATATGCCTCTAAAACCATGTTCTTGTACGTTGTTAACTTGTCTTGAACTGATTTCGGTGGTGCCTCGGTTTCTTCCATTCTGTCCCCTAGATGAATGCATAGCTACTCATAAGTCTTAACATAAACTATTCAACAACTACATAATCATTTTTACATGATTGAGAATGATGTTAATCTATTCATTTTCGTATATTGATATAAATTTAGTTACCTTATCTTGTTATAGCTGATCTCCTATACCGAGAATAGTTTTAGCAATTGAGGTCAGTCAAAAAAATTTTGTTATACTCCCTCCGTTCTATTAGAAGTGTCTTAGTTTGAAAAACACAAAGTTTTAGGCACATTAAATGATTGTTATTTTTGCTTGTCATTTGACAATACTTGACAATAAAAATTATTGTGGGTCCATCACATTGTTTGTTTTATGTTATCAATGGCAAATTTGGAAATTTACCAATAAATTTTAAAAGTGGACACTTTTAATGGAACAATTAAAAAAGGCAATATAAACACTTATAATGGAACGGGGGGAGTATTTTTTTAACAGCAATGCCGAGAATATTTTCATGAGCCAAAGCAAATGATGCCTTTGAAGCGAGGTGACTAGGTTACCTAAATTGCGTCTAAGGGCTCAGAACTTTGAACAGGCTAAAGGTTATATCAATCTATACATGTTCAAAATCTCTAATTCTACCATAATTGAACAATGAAGACATTTAACCATAGATAATTATGATGTGGCTAGTTTAAGCGGTGAAAAGGTTTCACTGTATATTACAAACTACAGATGATTAAGATCGATTAATTCTACTAAACAGATGTAATTAGAATGAAACTGACGAACCTAGTTGAAGAAATGGTTGATGCATCCGATTGTCGGCCGGAATTTAATTCAGTGTTGTATCTCCGTCGAAGGGTAGGTACAACTAAATAATTGCCAAAACTGTCTGTATATATTATTATATAAAAAAGTAAAGGGCCATTAAAACTTTAGTAAACTTTAAAATTATTGTGTTTTTAACTTTTTTTTAAATGTTTTTAGGATTTTTTTAGTTGTTTAAAGCTATAAAGTATTTACACACATTATTTTTATATTTTTAAGTTTTTCAAAGAAAAGACAGTTATTTACAAAAATATTTTTGTAGTTTTACGAAATTTTTTAAAGAATTGGAAATAGGGGTTTTGTTTTTGCAATATAACCTAACTCCTAATCTAACTCATTTAAAGGAGTTGTAACCTGTAAATTGAAGTTTTAGTGTGGAATTGAAGTGAAAACTGAAGTTTGATGGGTGATGAACAGGGGGCGGAGATGGTTATGAGCGGTGGTAATGGTGAACAGGTGGCGGAGTGGTGGTGAACGGCTGAAGAGATGATGGTGGCGTCGGGTGTTTGCAGAGTTGTTCAATTGTGGAGTGGGTTACAGGGATGGTGGTGGTGATGGTTGCGATGATGATGATGATGAAACTGTGCAGATGGAGCGTCGGTGATGGCGAACAGAGGTGAGGATGGAGATGAGTAGTTGTATCAGTGGTGAGTAGAGGTTTGAAAAGAGATAGTTATCTTTTTTTTATATATACTAGTTTTAAGCTAATTAAGACTTTACTAAAAAAACGAACCACTTTCGAATGGATATTAAGTACATAAGTGATTCGATAAAAAATACTCATAAAAGATATAAAAAATATAAAATAAAAGTAATTAAAAGTATGACTACTATGTATAAGAGTGAAACCTCTCGAACACTTACGCATCAATCAAACTTAGGCACCAGACATCCTCTCCCTCCTCAACACATGCATTTTTCACGTACAATTTCAACCTGTGTCCATTCACATTCCATGCCCTCTCGTCATCTTCAATCTCGACGGTCCCATATGGAAAAACTTAGGGCTGTAAACGAATCGAACTTTCAGTGAACAGTCTGTGAACCGTTCGGCAGGAAGTTCGTTTGTGTTCGTCGTGTAATAAACAAACGAACACGGACAAAAAATTCGTTCGTCAAGCTAAACGAACGGACATGAACAGAGGTTGCGTCCGTTCGTTTACGTTCATGAACGTTCGGTAACTTGTTCGTTTATGTCCGTTCGTTTAAGTTCAGTAGTTCATTATGTTTTTATCTTTTATATTTATCATTTAGGTGAAAATGTTACTCTTATAGAAACAAATATGGCCATGGTATCATTACTTTTGCTCTTAATGAAGCATATTATGGTTATGTCTCATGAGTTTGAATGTGTGATTATAAGTATTACTAGGTTAATACCCGTGTGTTCACACGGGTTTAACAGTAAAAAATATTTATATAATTTAATATTGAAATGAACAATAAACAAAATTAACTAAAGTATGATAAATACGCAAAAAAAAATTACAAATTTCCAAAAATTTCTTAGTAGACAACATTTGTTGTCTTGTTAGTAACATGGCCATCTTTGTTGTGATTAGCATCTTTAATACTTTCAAAAGAGCGACATCCATAGTGAAGAGCCGAATGAAATGAAGAGGTTGCACTCTTTATTTTAACCTGCAATTTTAAAAGAGTCAAAATCACATATTCCTTTCTCCTTATTTTAACACATGATTAATCTGAATTTTTAACGCACAACTGTGTTTCTCTATATTTTAGAAGGTAAAAAAATACTTGATGTAAAAATACTATAAACAAAACTCACATATGCTTTCGAGAATGTATAAGAGTATTGCAAAACGAAGGGACCTTGTCGGTTATTCCAGCTGGTCTCGAATTCATATACTGTCATTTAGAAATAATAATTTTACATGTCAGTTATCATCAAAACCATGGATCCATGAACTCATTTGAAAAAAACATAGATCCATCAAAACTCAATATTACAAAAACTGTTAGTCTTCTACTCTTATAAATCTTTGTAAGATCCTTTCCATTATATGAGTACAAAGAAATACCGCCTTAAAATCACCAATGAGTTATTATGAAGCTACATAATTAAATTAAATATTGAATTTTTTTTATTTATGACAAAGTCATATGAACCCAGGCAATAAAACCACTCACCTGAAAATAAACTTTTATAAATATGAATCTATTTAATCTCGTCTTACCACCGGCTAAAGTAAACCTATAAGCAAAAGCAATTCATAAATAAACACCTAATTCAACAAAAGATCAATGAACCAATTACAACATCATGTAATCATATACTCATAAGCTCAAGTAACTGAGTAGATTAGTTAAACACTAAAAACTCAAATATTTAAGTTACCTTTTACCGCTAAGCTATCGACTTATGATCAAGTTTAGACGTTGGAGAATACAAACTATTATGTCCTCATGATTCAGAACACTGCTTTAATAAGTCTGCAAGAAAAAAGTAGCCACTATTTTTTAAATTGAGAGTCAACTGTAATCCTTCAATAACAACAGAACCATAAAAATCAACCAGTCTGAACAAAAGAAAAGGAAACTCAATGAAAACGTAATTGGTCATTCAGCTCAACAAACATAGATAGTAAGTTAATATCTAATGAAACGTTATTGAAATCTTACAAACATAAGTAGTAACACAGTAAAAATGAATCCATCTTTTTTAAAATTGTATTACAAGGTAAATCTTGAATCTTGATAAATCCATCTTTATGATCGATAAATCAAACATATACCCATCATAGCATGCAATTTATTAACCACCATCTGAGTTAAATAGGTAAAAGTAAATAATACTTGTTAATTGACTTTTAGCATGCAAATTAACAATATGGTTGATATCTAATTTTTTAAATAAGTTATAACAAAGAAAAGAAGAACATGGACTATAAATGCATCCCTTAAATGCATCCCTTAAACAAACAGGTTATATAACAAAGTAAAACATATGCAATACGCCAACAATATGCTAACAAGTGGTCAAATTGTTATTAGATGTTTTGGTCAGTAAAACTACTTACTGAATTAGTTTTTATATGCTTACTGAATCTAATTAGCATGAGAAAGAAGAGATGTTATGTACCGGTATACAGTGGAGATATGTCATCAGGCAACTGATTCTGATTATTACTATGACAAACCTGGACAACTTTCGCTTGAATGATCGATATCAACCACATCCTTCTTTTGGTATACCAATTTATCTGAATTGGCATAAAAAACTTGTTAGGTCCTTAGAATAGATAGCTATACTTGTTATTAACCTTTTACACAAGCCATATATATCAACTCACCAATAACTAATGAATTGATTATGATTACAAAATTATATTATTACATTAATATAAACGGTTTATTACATCAAAACACAAGTTACTTTCATCTGTTTTATCATCATTTTAAAGAAAAAAGTAAGTAACCTTCTATAGTAGACAAAACACTTGGTGTCTAAGTGTCTCAATGAATGTATTAGGACCTGCATTATGATCAATAAACATTTGCATGAAAAGTCTGATGTAAATCATAAAGTTAATTAGAATTAAGATTGTACCTTCAATCATAAAGTTATGAAGTGAAATCAACATGACTGGTCGATTCTCACATGATGCAAATCAGCAAAAACATCAATTACCGTCGCCCTTTACAATCAATACCACCCGTTGATAAGATGACCACAACAATAAATCAAGAAAAAACATCATATGAATGAAGAAACATATCATATAAATAGCTGATTAAGTGCTCACAAAATCATATGCATAGCTCGTAAAATATAAAGATGGCCAATGAAGATCTCATTCTTAACAAAAGAATAATCGAAACCCTAAGTTCAACCAAGAACAAATTCATTATACCAAGAAATTGGCTTTCATCATACAAAAAATCAAATTTCTTAACAAAATAATATTATTCTGCACATTAGCATATCACAAAAACACCAGCGTGATAATCAGATTAGAAGAAAGAAACGAAAGAAACAAAAAATCAAAGAAAAGTTTTGAGAACATTAACATATAACGAAAATACACTTTAAGAATCAGTCAATGAAACATTAACATAGATTAAGTTGCAACAATTTAAACAATAATAATGAGATTATCGTTCATTTATACAACAGATTAAGTGAAAAAAACAGACGGAAAGATTGATAATCCAAAGAACGTACAAATAAGATGATCAAAATCGAATCAAACAATGAAACAAAAGACGATGACTTTTGTAATGAAGAAAACGGAGAAGAGAAAATCGACTTACATAAGTAGTTGAAGAGATTCAATGATCCGACGATTAGGGTTTATTTAGGTTTAATCGATTTGTAGTTAGGAAGAAAACTGAAGCGGCGATTTGGAGTGATGAAGAGATTAGGGTTTGTAAACGGATTAAGAATGAATGGATGTAGAATGAAACGTTTATATTAGATCCGCTGAAATCAAAGACGGGTGATGGGTGGTGTTACGGGTCGGATCCAAAAATCCGTTTTGTGGGTGAGAGTGAATGTGGTGTTGACATGTGGCGCAATGTGGGAGAATGGGTTAGTGATTTATTAGAAGAGGAGATTTGCTTCTTAAGGTTTAGTTGGCTTTGTTATATATAAATTTTATTTTGGAATAAGCTTAATCAAAATACAATGGCTTATTTGTTATGAGGTTTAAATATTAATTTTTTTTTTTGTGTTTTATATCCTTTTTTATCTAATTTTTTTATTGTAAACAATCCTAGTAAATCAAATATCTTGGTCTCGTGAGCGTTGATGTTGTTAAGGATAATTATTGGGATAATTATGACCTATTGATTAGTTGTCATGTTAATTAAATTTGGATAACTGACTAATTTGGTTAAGCTTAATTTATTATTTTGGTAGTGAATGTTAAAAATTAACAATTTTTCGTTAATATTTTATAGTCAAACGTTCGTTTGTGTATGTTTGTGTTCGTTTTGTACATTTGTGTCCATGAACAAAGTTCACGAACCTTTCGCGAACAACTTTAAAACTTTAACAAACGAACACGTACAAATTTTTATGTTCGAAACTTGTTCACGAACAGTTCGCGAACAACTTAAAACTTTAACAAACGAACACGGACAAGCCTCGCCCGGATCGTTTACAACCCTAGAAAAACCTCTCGAACAGCAAATGGACCGGACCATAGAGATTTCAACTTCCCATGAAATAATCTCAACCTAGAGTTGAATAAGAGAACCTGATCCCTAGGGATGGCAATAAAACCCGAGCCCGATGGGAAAAACCGAAACCCGAAGTATTCGGGCCGGGTAATGGCCCGGATTTTAGGGTATGGGACCGGGTATGGGATTTGTTTTTTAAAAAAATCCGGGTTCGGGTACGGGTATGGGATCATATGAACCCGTCCCATACCCGGCCCGAGTACCCGGCCCGAAAATATACATATATATATATATTTATATTTGTTTTCCTTATATATAATCACTAATCTTTTTTAGTTTAGCATTTGAATGAACTAGTTTTTTTGAATATGTTTTATATTAAAGATGAAAGCAAGTGAGTATCTTTGTTTTGGGTATTTTTTCATGAATCTTTTTTTTTGAACTAGTATGAGCTTTGTTTTGGAAGATGAACTACTACTCATTTTAATATTGTTTAGAAAATGAATCATCTTTTGATATTTACCGTGATTGCTTCTTTTAAATTCATATATCATGAGAATTTATTTATTTTGATATGATACATTTTACTATGTATGTACGTATGTATCATTTTAATATTGTGGAAGTAATTGACGGGTATACCCGATACCCATGGGTATGCCCGATACCCGACGGGTAATTACCCGATTGATACCCGATGGGTATTGGGCCGGGTATGGGACTGGGTTTTACATTCGGGTACGGGCCTGGGATTAGTAATACCCGGCCCATTGCCATTCCTACTGATCCCCACACTTAAAGGTTTTGGAAATCCCGATTTAGAAAAAAAATCGGTTTTTTTTTAAACATATTAAACCGATTTTTTAAAAATCGGGTTGGTTTTTAACCGGTTTTTTCAAATGAAAGCTCAACCCTATCAACCGATTCGGGTCAAGTTTTAACCAGGTTTTTTAAAATTATTCGGTTTTTTCCCCGGTTAAACCGGTTTTTTGAAATAAAACCGGTTTTCTTGCTCCAAACCCCAAACCAATCTTGAACTGCCGGTTCAGTTTTAACCTAGTCGATTTTTTCAAAC
Source organism: Tagetes erecta (assembly GCA_030867185.1). Lineage (NCBI taxonomy): Eukaryota > Viridiplantae > Streptophyta > Magnoliopsida > Asterales > Asteraceae > Tagetes > Tagetes erecta. The sequence continues at coordinate 14,977,899 of CM061494.1, forward strand.
CGGCTTTTTTCTTAAACCGGTTCAGGTGTTCTTTTAGTTTTTTTTTTCAAATCGTTTTTTTTACCCACCTCTAACCACGACCCCATCCTAATAAAATTTCTCTATTAGTAGTGTGGTCCTTTGACCTTAACTCCTCAAATATTTGATCAAACATAAAACAAATGCAATTAAATGATATTATGAAAATCTTTTGAATGCTCAAATTAAGTGTTTAGTTTTAGGACACTAAATTCTAAAATTTTATAAAATACATGTACCAATAGAAAAAATAAAACGTAAACTATTAATATAATTATCATTGATGTGAAGACAACTCTTATTGTTTGTCTAGATGTTAAACCATGTGTAGTGGAGTGTTTTTCACACCCAAAATGCCCCCATAGTGCCCCAAGTCGCCCCCACCCACCCTAGGTGCTTTGATCGAATTTTTGGTTCATGGCGTTGTGTAGAAGGCGCTCCTACTCACCACGCTCTCCAATCATTATCCAACAATTATATCTTTGTATTCATTACCAAAACAATTATTACACTATCCAAAACACCTCATTTTTCACTACACGTCTACACCATTTTTTTTCTTCCCAAAAACACCTAAATTAGATGGATGACACATGACACATAAAGCTCCATAAGAAGCTCTTTCAACTAACTAAGAAGCTCTTTTGGTGAAGCACAATACAGTTTTAGTAATTTTAACCTTTTTAAATATCAATATACATATAATATCATATAATAAAAGAATCATTCATGTCAACATTTTAAACACTTGCAATGTAACTTCCTTAAATCTTGACTTGTTAAAAGGTAAAAAAGTTACTTCTTTAAATAATAATTTACAAGCATATGCGTTTCAAACAAGTTTGAGATTTTGAATACTATTTTAGTTAGTTATTGTGATGATTATAATTATATAATTATTGTGATAATGATTATTAGTAACCACGAAGTCCACGACCTAAGAGGTATATGCTAAGCTATGAATTAAATTCGAAAGGGAAATATCAACTAACCAAACTAGTATTATAATAAGTGGCTTATTTTTCTTTATATACATGACAACGTGTTTCTTTGCAATTTTCAACAAACAAATGCCTTACATCTTCACTTTGAAATTTAAATGCAATCAATCCAACGGTCAAAATGTTATCTAAAGAGAGATTCCGATTGAATAGGACCACTTAAACATCAGAAAATTTTAAATGGTTTTATGGGTTTTTGTTAACAACAGAAAAAAAAAAAGACATTCTCCTTTTATTGAAAAACAAACTGAATTGAACAGTAATACTTTTGTACATATGTTATGCATGGGTGTACTGCAGTTAGAAGCACACATGTTTACCTATCACTTTCTTCTTCTGTGCAAGCATCATTAGGGCAAAGGAAATCAGAGAAAGGGAGAGAGATGAAGGCGAACATAATAACTAAAGAGGAGATGACAGTGGTGGTGGTATTTAGTGATGGTTGTGACAGATTGACAATCTCGCCGACCCAACGACATCAACGATGAGAGAAACTGGGACTAATCCTTACACCTTCCGCCATCACCCACACCACCGCTGCCAAATATTGATTCACCCATCACCACTGGCCACCGCCCTTCGCTATTTGGTCCCGTCACGGGTTTAGGTTGATGTCTAAGGCTTCACCGCCCAACTCGGCGACACCAGTCCCTGTTAAGCGATGCCGATATCTAGGGTTCAATGGTATGTATGCCCGATATGGTTGTGTGGGTACGGCGTTCGATCGATGGAATTTGCGGCGGAGTAAAACGGAGGTGGCGATCAACGTTGTTGAGGGTAAAGGCAGTGGTTGTAAGTGGCTGCATAGGGCAGCGATGGTGTTGTTGAACAGTAGCTCACATTAGTTATAACAGAGTTAAGGTATTGTCGTTCTTTCATTCCATCAGGGTATGTTCTTAATCAACCAATAACATTTTTCACTTATTAGTATGATATTGATGCATATTAGCATTGTTGTGTTATCCCAAAAGCCTGTAATCAAGCACTACTTTTGGTTGTTTCCAGGCTTGATTCGCCGGAGTTATAGCCTTAAGATTGTGCTTTACTTCGCAAATTAGGTAATTCGAGTGTGTTTTCCAATTGCTTAATATCCTAAAATGTAAGCTTATGCTTTAAAATTGATTGGTATAGTTGTGTTTTTATCAATCAATAATAACCCAGCTATGGTCAACTATGCGAAATGCAAAATCTTATATATCATTGATCGTGTGGTTAAACAATATTTTGAGAAAACCAGTAACGTTTGGTGATTTATACCTTTGAAATTACTTAGGTGTTCAGCAATTTGTTATGTGCGTCTGTGCAAATGCCATTCGTTGGTCTTTAATGTTCAATAAGTTAGGTATGCAGTAAACAGTTATTGAAATGCCCTGAAGAGTGATTTAAAATCGATATGTTTCTCTTACAAATAGCTATATCGTTTGTCTTGCAGCTCCTTTGTATAGCCCATATTCGATTTCATTTGGCTTTTGCTTTCTTGGCATGTCACTTTGGACTTTCCACTTTATTATTGCTCCAAAGTTGGTAGAATCCCTAACCAAATCTAGATAACCATCGCCCCTTTGTAAGAAAAGCATATTGGGAATTAAAGAAGTTAAACATTTTGCAGGTGTAGCTATTTCAACTAAAGCATATATTGAATTGTTTATGTAAATCATTATAACAATGTTGCATTCATGAATGCAACCATCTGCAAAGCATCAAATCATTAACAAAAGGGGAAAGCTCAAACAAACAAGAGTTCGACATTGATCCGAAATTTACATCTACCAGAAAATAGAAGCTTGAAGCTGACCCATGCAACACCAACTGATTTCAAACAAAAAATGTCATCTTTTAAAATGCAGCCACTCAAAACAACATAATGGGACCTAAACCTGAACTCTTTTGCAAATGGCATTAGTATGTTTTGTGATTAAACCTAAACTCTTTGTAGGTGACACTGTATTTTTATAACCCACTGGTATGTAATTACTCTTTTTTGTAAGCCCTTTGAAGTTGTATGTAAGTATGAAAAGAACCTAAAAGCCAATATGAAATTGAAAATCTCAGAAATCCTAACGCTCGCGCAACGCGTGAGCGGACGAACCTTCCTAGTTTTATTAATTCATCAAAACACACTAGGTACCAGGGGAAGAAAATGTTATCTCAACATTTTTCCGGTAAAGTGTAAAACTAGTATAAAAATTCAATTTTCCTTTTCGTTTTATGTATAGGTATATCTTTAGGGTCAAAATTTCATTTTTCCGCTAACCCTGAACTTTATTTCTAGATCCGTCACTGTTAGGTACAAACATCATGTAACTATGAGCCTTCCTAAAACAAATCTTAACTCGATTGTTTAGGGGCAGAAAATGTTATCTCAACTTTTTACCGGTAAAGTGTAAAACTTGTATAAAAATTCAATTTTTCTTTTTGTTTTATGTATCGGTATACCTTTAGGGTCAAAATTTCATTTTTCCGCTAACCCTAAACTTTATTTCAAGATCCATCACTGATAGGTACAAACAACAAGTAACTATGAGCCTTCCTAAAACAAATCTTAACTCGATTGTTTATCTAAAGATAGCTCGAAAGTTTAATATCTTTAACGATCATCAAGATGACCCAATTGTTAACAACAATGTCATTTGTTGCTTTCCAGTTTCCATACACATTGTTATGAAATTAAATAGCATGTTTTTTTCTTTTGGCTTAATTGTGAGTTTGTGACCAAGTAAAATCTGTAATTTCATGAGATGGTTTGCTATTGTCAGCTATATCTCATTCATTCATGATTAATCTCATAAAAAAATAACTAAGTCACTTTCTTGTTTTTCATAAAAAAATTCTAAAATTGTAGTATTAAATTCCCTTAACTTGAAAAAAATATAAAAAGATCACTAAGCTAAAATTTATGTGTTAAAGCATTTACATTTGTATAAATCTAGAAGTATAAACCATGTCTTGTTTACTCCTAAATTGTTTGAAATAACATGTACGAAGTTTATTTTATAAATTTTAAATATCACATAATTAAAAAAAATGTTACTTTTTATAAATCTAAAGCCGTGTACATTTAGTTCTGAAACTTTAACATAAAAGTAGGGATAGTCTTGAAAATAGCTAAAATTTAACATGCAGTGTGTCCATTCAGAACTAGCATTTTCATCTCTTGTTAAATTAAGAAGATTTATAAAAGTAATAACACAAAACAAAAGAGACGGTGTCATACGATATAATGGCATATCCTTCTCATTTCACATGTGCAAGATTTTTTCGACAAATCATATCTACAGGGACGAGTACAAAAGGAGCTAATTAAGTACCTTCATCAAAATTCACCCTTTCACCAGTAGAGAATACGTTCCAGAAGAGTGCTGCTGAGAAATACAGAAGTGCTGTCAGCAATATGAACCCTTGAAAGGAACCAACCAATTCGACAAAGAAACCAGCTCCAACCGTCCCGATTATGGCAGCTAACGTGCCTGCGGTATTTGACATGCCTATACAACAAAAAATAATGTGATAAGAAAAAGGGTAAATCACTTGCAGTGCATGTTCGACACACAAACTCCTAAACAATTTTATTTTTGAAAAAACTAAACATCGTTAAAATAAAATAGTTTTTGTAATCATAATGGAGACGAAATTATTTTTAAATAATGTAGAAGCCTAATGTCTAAGCAAAAAAGCGTTCCAAGTTAACCGACCTGGCATAACTAACCATTGTGCCACCTAGTCAGAATCAACACACACACAACATAGATAATGTGATTCATAAGATTAGGTTCTTACCATGTAGAACACCAGAATACTGTGGAGCAATTTCCTGTTCAAAAGTAAAATAAATACATGTAAGCCAAGTGAGACGACATTTAAGGTCTCTAATCATGTCTAGAGGTTGCGATTAACGAGTCTATCAAGTTATGTTATATGAGTTTATCAGATTATATCTAAAAGTAATTGGGTTGGAAAGGCTAAGGCTGGCAATTGCTTCATGTGTATTCAAATTCTCATAATGCCATTTGAGTTTTGAAAATAAACTAGATCATTAGTATAATCAATACATTAAGTCATCAACTACTTCCGTTCTAAAAAAAGTCATCAATTACTTTCAAACCAAAAAGAAACTAGACCAAGAAAGTGTCCGTGCATGAACCCACCCAGCCCGTTTAGAAAGCACATGAGAATTGCATTTTGGCTTGACCTATTACCCAACCTGCCAAATTACCACCTCTAGTCATCACCTAGAGTAAAGACATTACCTGAAGGTTTACAAGGAAACCACAGTGACTAAATGATTTCAACCCCACAGCTAAAGTAAGCCAAGCAGACGCTACAACGGGGCTTTTTGCCAAAATCAAACCAATAAGAGCAATACCAGGTCCCACAAAACCAATTGACTGAAAGAAGAATTCAGGCAAAAAGAATTAACAGAAGAACAAGTATTACATAATAATTTGGTTTGGACGATAATAATCCATATTAACACACCTGCATGATTTTGCGGGTTAAAGTTACAGTCATGCCAGTTTGAATCAGTTTGTCAGAAAAAACACCAGCAAAGTACCCTACTAATGCCATCATACTCCAGGGAACAGCACTAAACCATGCTGCTTGTCGAAGGTCAACATGATATATCTGTACAAAAAAAGAGAGAACACCCACCATGTCATGATATGTTATTTCAGTGTGATAATTTAGATATCCAGAGAGAAGCGAGTATGCCATTAACACTTACTGTTTTAAAGTAAATCGGCATCCATGAGAGAATAACAAAGAATCCCTGTGGAGAAAAAGTATAAGTTCATGCAGAAAAATTCAGTACCATCCATGATAATAGTCATTGACACTAACATAAAGAACAAACACGCAAATCAACTTAGATGTGAAACATTATTAAGATGCTCCTTTCGAAAAGAATCAAATACGCAGGCACCACATTTAGTTCAAAGTTCAAACATGGGTAATACCAGTGGCAATTTCAACCCACTCCATTATGAATGAGTAATTTGGTTATTTTATCTTCAATATGGGTATACTAAAACATTAGCAAAACAGAAAGGGGCAGACCAGTTTAAACTTAAAATCACCCAAAGTGTACTTCTAATAAATAAGATATCATAACTTATAATTACATTTTCGGGTGATTATATTTAGCAACAAACTATTATAAAAGAACGCTTTCTGATAAAAAAACAAATGTATCTCCAGTCAACTTTAACGTGTCCATAAACTATCCGTTTTACCCCATTAGCCAATCCACCCATGCAGTTATTTTATAGTATATGCTAAAACATAGGGAGAAAAATGGAGTACCCAGCTATGCATGGAATTAGCAACAATCAGAGACCAAGTTGGTAATTTAGAAAGCAAACGCCTGAAGGGTGGGATTATTTTGCCTGTTTTCATTTGAACTTTTTTCCTTCTGCTTTGTATATATTCTAACTCGTATTTAGTTATTTGAGGGCTTCTCTCTGGAGTGCTAGATGTGGCAGATACCCATACCAAAACCCATAGAAATCCAGATAATCCAAATATTATAAATGGTCCTCCTACACCACCCTGTGACATGAGGATTGGAGAAAGTGTGAGTCCAATAGCACTTCCAAGCTGGAACCCAGCCATTGCAAGCCCGACAGCCCTCGATCGTTCAGTTTGGGGAAACCATCTAAAAGAAAAGTAAAAAAAATAATATGCCCTTTTAGTCTCACCAGACGACAATCAATTGGAGCAATGCTATGAACATGTGAGTAGGTGCCAAAATGGGTGGGTTAGACGAGTAGGTAAAGGGTAAAATTGGAAATTCTTGGCACACGACGAAACAGATTGGCTGACCCGAAACCCTCTTTACACAAAACATAGCTGATTTTTCATTAACAATCAGTGTCAGATAATATTACAAAAAATATATCCGCTCGGTAATAATATACTTTGTAAGTAAATTTAGAAGATTTTATGGAATAAGTTATAAGAGTACATTTTGAGCGAATATTAACCCATTAGACCTGATTTCTTTTTAGCTATTTGTATTTAGCCGTTTGATCCACCTGTTAGAGATAAAACATAATCCGAAAGGACCACTCATTAGTAAAGCTAAGTGGAAGTTATTACCTTGCTATCATGTTGTTCATACATGGAAGTGCTACGCCTTCTGCAACTCCAAGCAAAGCACGCATGCTAAGCAGTGCCCAAAGAGAATTTTCTGCAGCCCATGGGGTAAGAAATGTAGCCATTGACCATAAAGCTACACCACATGCCATAACTATTTTACCACCATAATAGTCCACTAGAGTTCCTCCAGCAATTGGTGATATGAGATAACCCCAAAGAAAAGATGACTGCCATCAATGACACCAATCAGAAGGAAACAAAAAGGTAGTACAACTTTGATGAAAGAAGATTCTGACTTAGTTCCATAAGTTCCAATATTCCACAATTTAATATTATCCATACATTCTAATTCCAAGAAATTTACAATGCAATCCCAGGAAATAGTAAGGCATTAAAGTTCATCCACTAGCACTAATAATGTCAATAATATAAGTGTTATCAACATTTATGAATGTAACTTGATACTCAGACCAAAGAAAAACAAGTTAGGAGATGTGGAGTGTATCAATACATGCTTGTGTAAACTTATCCTTGAAATACCACACCTGTTTTAGTTTTTATTAGTCACACAGAAATGTGTTAGCCTAATTTGTTGGTAAGCATAAACCTTTTATAGGTCAGTACCAAATGTGCTATATGATCAGCATTGGACAAATTTGTTGTTCAAGATGTTAAAAGGTGAGTGTAGGAAAATAGGTTAGTGTATACAAGTGTTAGGTAGTTACAGAATAGTCACTGTAAACCTTTTGAGGTCTAACATGTCCAAGTCAGTTTATGCTAACTTCATATGTCGGTAACCCTTATGCTGACTGTATGTAATTCAATAATACACATGTGAAAAATGACGGGTGTGTGGTTATAACAGTCAGACCGATTGGTGTGCGAAGTTGCACGCTTTAAGAAGTTTAGACTATGCTTTGATACAGTACGCTCATGAAAGGATATCGATAGTGGATACAAGGATGTTAATAGTGTCAAGTAAAACTCAGAGAAATTGTAGTAAAACGTGTGTGTTTATTATCATAAGTTATCCAAACAAACTGGAAGAGTTCAATCCTTAATGACATTAGAAAAGGGCATACTCAATGCTTGACATAGATAATCAATCAGAACATACAAATTTATCTTACTTGAATTTAGTGTCATATACATAAGTGTACAATTTTAGTTTCCTATACTACCGAAAGTGCTTTCCTAATATCTGCTGAAATACTACTAAAAAGCAATTTCTATACACGATACAAAAAAACATATCTGGAATGCTTGCTTATTACATTAGCACAAACAATTCCCCAACAAAAGGTCCCTATAATGCAAATTGCCATTATGTTTTCGGTTACAGCTTAATTAATCAGATAAAACGAACAAGCGCTTCAAAGGTAAATCATTTTCCCTATCAGCTTCAGAACAACTGGTATGAACCAATCATCCTTTTTTTCCACCTCACAACACACTTGCACCAGAGCAGATACATAAATCATAAACACAATTGATCATCCTCTCAAAATATCACAACATAAATAACTAATCCTCTGATCAACATCAGTTCATTACCATATTACCATGCCATGCAATTGACTCATTATACATCACTAATTTTATATTTCACCTATATATGCCCTAGAACAGTCATATGACCAAAGTGTAACCACAATAACCATAAAACCACAAATTGGAGCAGAAAAATTTACCTGAACAACACCAGCAAAAGATTGACTCCAACCACGAGACTGAGACAACGGAACTATAGCAACTGACATCACAACACGATCTGCATTACAAAGCGCCAATGCCAAAGCCACCATTGCAACAACTTTAACTCTCTCTGAAGTAATAAACTCCAGAAAACTCGGCTCCGAAGCTTCATCTTCATCAAACGACACTATAGGCTGAGCATCGTCTGATAAAACCCTATATTTTCGATACAAACGAGACGAATTACGAACTTTGCATGCTTCATGTTCAATTTCAGTTCGTTTTGAAGTGGAGGAGGTTGGGAGAGTCGATATTGAAGATGATGACGATGATTGAAAGTAAACGTGAAGTGATTTGACGTTTTGGATTTGTTTAGGGTTTTGAAAAAAGGTAGCCGGAGAAAAACGGGGCGGTGAATTGACCGTCGCCGGCGAGTACATTTCTTAATGAGTTTGGTAAAGTGGTCACTTATCCCGTGATACTTTCATCTAGTCACTATTTTATGTTGTCTGATGGCTTAAGTTTTATATAATTACTCACTCGACGCTATCGTGCTTCATAATTATAAGTTATAACGAGATGCGATGTGACCCAACAAAAACAAAACGATGGGGTTCACGTTTACTCTAACCCCGAATGAACATATTTCATATTAAACGTCAAAAAATTTATAATAAAGTGGCAGGTACACGGCCAACAAGTTGTGTATCCATCCTCTTTTAAATAGCAAAACCTAGCCTACTGAAGACAAAATCTTGGCCCTTGGGTGTCGAAACATTGCTATGAATGACCCGTTGAACCCAGGTCAAGAAGTTCACTGTCTCAGTGGCTAGAAAGCTAAATGTGTCAAATGCTAATGGAATAAAAACATGTTGATTATCTAGGCAGACTTTCTCGTGTTTGGCGATCTTGCATGATTCCGCCTTTGACGCTGCCTGTCGTGCAACAAATCCATTGTCCTTGAGCGCAACCAAGGGGACACTCCTGTAAGGTCCACACAAGCGTGTTTCCCACTCGTCCAACCAAACACCAAAATATCAGCCGGCCTTAAAGTAGATCTCCCCTCTAGCGGATCTGTCAGAAAGTTCATAGGAGCCTGACAAGTATATATCTAGGAGGGATTAAACCATGTATCATTGTCGTGAATTGATCCCGACGAGTATATATCTAGGAGGAATTAAACAAGGTCTACACATAAAAAAAAAAAAAAAAAACTAACCACTAGGCCACATTGAGTGGGTTGTGTGAGTCTAATACAAAAACGATAGTGAAAGACATTATAACAAGAAAAAATTATATTTGTCGGTACAACGTATAACCACGTTAACCACATTTTAGAAAATCCATATGTTTCAAAGGTTAATTATCTCATGTTTATTGTACATGAATACAAAATTGATGGAAAGTAAAACGTTACTAAATTGTATTAAAAAACTCACACCTTCTTCAATGACGGGTACATGATAATCATGGACTATTTTGTTAGAAAAAATTCTCTAGATTTTTTTTTTTTACAAATGTCTACATTTTAAAAGCAGTTTGGCTCACGCATAGATAAGTATAATAACCGGTCTGAGTATGAAAACATTTGTTGCCGATAGGTTTATTAACCTTACCAGTCATATGCCCTAAAGGTTCACTCTCAGACACAAATTGAAAACGAGTTCTCTCTCATTGTACTGTTTGTTGTCTGCTACAACTGTTTTTTAGTTACTAAATTAGGGGGGAGGGGGGGAACAAGCTAAAAAGGAAATGAGCCAAACTTCACTTCCCTTAGGCCTTATCGCAGCCGCTTATCTTACCAAATTTTCAATGAGTGGGCATCCACAAGACCATATCATGGACCAAACACGTTACTATATAACACACATTTGCGATCAAATCACCACTAAACTGCACACATACTCCTTTACATTAAACAAGATCACGTACTTAATACCAACAACTATGATTATATAATGTATTTGTGATCCATAATAACATTGCTTCATCTGCGTTTATATACAGATATGGGTTTAGGGTATTAAATTGAAAACCTGAATCGAGTGAGCGGATGCTATACATAGAGCAAGCTATTTGAATGAAATGATTCAGGCTCGTCTAACAGAAGACCGACATGTATTCATATTCTGCTTCTTGTTCTACAAAACAATGAGTGTCGTCCTTCTGCAATAACTTCTCCGGTTGTTTTGTTTTTCAAAACAACAAGAGTTCCTTTAACAAACCCTTTCCCGCCAAGAAGCTTTGCGCTAATCTCCAACTCGTCCTGCCAACAAGCCACATTCTAAACATGAAAATACAAACAAAGAACTAATCACATAATCAGCTTACATACAACATCATCATAGTTGTAAAACCCCAATGCCCAAAACACTAAGAAAAAAACACAGAAATGAGTTCATGAGTAATGAGTTCCCATGATTTTATAAGCTAAGGAGTAACTAAGCTGCAACACCTCATGTATTTCAAGGTCAAACGTTGGTCAAATTTGGGTATGTAGCAAAGGGACGATGAAATATGAAATGTTTACTTGATAAAAAGGTCACATGTCAGTGGGGAGGGTGGTCCATTGGTAACACTTTTGTGTTTGGAGAACCAGGTCTCTAGTTCAAATCTTACAAAGTGAGAGATGTGTAATTTAGGTGGTGTGGTATAAGAGTCTCTGTTTTCAAAGGCGATAGGCGCACTCAAGGCGTAATGGCTCGCCTGGGGCCTAGACGCAAAGCGCAAAAAAAGCGCTCGCCTGAGAAAAAAAAAGCAGACAAAGAAAAAAAAAATTATAAAAACATTTATGCAATAGAAATTAATACCAAAATCAATACCAATAATAAATATTCAAAACCAACAACAAATCAATGCCAAAAAGTAAAAACCATACAAAAAACAATACTAAACATTCAAAACCAATAGCATATAACTAGAAAAAGCGATAGGCGCACTCAAGGTGCAATGGCCTTGCTGGGTTTTTTTCCTCTCCTAGGCATAAAGACGAGCGCTTTTGACAACAGAGATAAGAGTACTATAGGTATGTCTTATAAAAAAATCATAAATCAGATGAAAGTGATGTAGCTTCTGGTTGTAAATATAGCTCATTTAGTCTGTATTGAGCAACACATCGTGTACATGATGCACACACTTCACACCTCGGTTTTTGAGACCTAAACACCTCGGACCCTCTTCCCTCATGGTCTTTAAACCAAGATCTCAAACCATGAAAAGTAACATCCAAAATGTCATCTACTAACAGTTCATGACCATCACATCATTTACACTCTTAAGCAGCTCAGCAGCAACACAAAGTTTCAAACTTTTGCATTTGATCATCAAATTTAAAACACAGCAGTTCAACCATATGGATAGATTGCACAACAAATGCTAGATAGAGTTGTAAACAACACATACATTGAGCTTGGCAGTTGAAACATAAGCAATAGACATATCAACCGAAACATTCATGGGTGCATCCTTCTCATGCACCACCGTCGCACCAATCTCGTCTACTAAATTCGCAATTGCCCCCACCGCCATATTCCCATTCCGATCCTGACTCGGCAAACAAAACACAACTTAAAACTCATTTCATCAAAAGTTCTTACAATTAAAAAATGACAGATAAACAGGCAACAACCACCGCCACATTTCCACTAAAAACAAATGCACGGCCCAATAAACCCTGTTCAGAAATGTATAAAAAGCAAAAGGGATTAACATGTAACAAGCTTTTTTGTGTTTAGTACTCAATCCGTCTCATTTTAAATATTTATATTTCTTTTTTAGTTGCCCAATTTAAATGCCCATTTAAAAAATAAAAGTATAATTTCCAATTATACCCCTAATTATTTAACACAATAGCTATGTTACGACTAAAATCAAAAGAATTTAATGGCATTATTCATTTTATAGGTTGATAATATATAATTAGTGGGTATAATAAACTAAACCAAACCAAACCAAAACCCACCGTCCCAATTATATAAAAAAGAATGAAATTGAGGAGAGTTGTTATTGTTACAGTGAGACGAGGGGGAACTGTGAAAGAGCAAGAGATGGAACCGGGTTGGAATCGGTCAACTCGGATGCCTTGAAGGGTAAAATCTTCGTAGAAGCTGTGGTGGGCTTCAGATGGTTGTGGGGGGATGGTGAGTCGAGTGACTCGGTCGGTATCTTGCTCGGTGACTCGGAGATGTTCTCTAGGGTTCTTCTTCATTGCAATTCTATCACACACTTGACTTTGGTTATCAACCCGATTATAAATCGGAAAATTCGCAAAAGTACCAATTTTTTTTAACTTAAAAAATGCTTTTCTATGCAAAAAAAAATAAAAATAAAAATAGCACGCTTAGCTAGTCGTTTACGCCTTTAATGAAAGAATAATCGGACTACTAGAAAAGCCAGTCATACGATTAGATAGTTGAATGAACAAATTAAAAAGAATAGTATGGTTAATGAAACCTTACTTTTTCTTACGTCTAAGATATAATGGTAACTAGCGACGGAACTTGTACTAGGGGAACATAATTTTTTCACAAAAATCTAGGAGGACGGGGGGCCAACTTTTTAAGCCACCGTGACATTGTTTATGCTATTGGACCTAAAATTTATATAATTAACAAAAAGATATATGAGTCTAAATAGCTTGTGTGCTCTTAATAAATATAAAGATATACTATGAATGCTAAGATAATTATGATGTCAGTGGAAAAATTAGAACACTCGACCTCCAAAAATGCAAAGTATGACGTATCTTTTCAAACCACTAGACCGATCTTTTAGCAAATGGCACATGGGCTGTTTGGTAAAATCCAAATCATTAAGTGCTAAATGGTTAAAATGTCTGAACCATTAAAATGTTTTATCAATGAGAATGAGAGGGATAGATGTAGAAATACAGATGTGATGTGAGTAAAAGTTGACATAAAATAAAAGGTTCTGACCGAATCTGATGAAACAAACAACCCTGTTTAGATACGCTGTTTGCTTCAAAATGTATGTTGCGAAATAGCTTGTGTGCTCTTAGTTGAAGCTTCGATCTAACGCCCAGGTTTCAGTCTCTCAGCGACGGTGCTCAGCGGCGGCGCGATCAAACTCTTCACCGGTTCTCCGACCTGCTCTGCTAACCTTGACCAGACCTACTTTTGTGTAAGCTTCATTCTTTCCTTTTAACTGATCGTTTACTTCACCCTAAAACTTTTAGCCTTTTATGTCTAATTCAACCTTCGTTTCCAATCTTATACCCTACGCTGTTGCTTAAATCTCTGAATTTTGTTTTTGTTAGTGGTTTAGGGTTTATAAAAATTGCAACTTTTCCTTAAATCTGTTTTTGTTAGTGGTTTAGGGTTTAAAAGTCACCAATTAAACTGTAATTGAGCAATGGAAATATAAAAAAATTCTAACGTTAAGTAAAGATTAAACACATAGATTTAAGTGATTTGAAACTTGAACTTTATAAGGTTCAAGTAGGGAAAATAAAAGAACTTGGACCTGAGGCTAAAACCGAAACAGATATGAAATAGCATATATTAACATATATACATTCTTACAAGTAGAATAGTTAGTATTTTGAAGTAGTTAGAAACTTAAAATTATTAAAATTGTAGTTGTTAGAAGTGTAGTTGAGTATTGCATCTTTCATGGTGGTTTTGAGGTGAGTTTACGATCATCGGGTAATATGCGTCTTAATAGGTAATTTTTAACCACATAAGATTATAGAAGGATATAAATTTACTTCATTACTCGATTGCCAATACCACGTATAAATTGCACTTTATGGTTTTTGAGTGAAGGATAGGTTTATTCTTGCATTAGAGGTCATTTAAATTGCACTTTACTTTTGTTCACTATGTCATCCCCAAAATTTGTCTTCTTAAACTGTTAGATTTACGATCGAAATGAGCTGTGTCACTGCAAAATTGTGTAGGGGCAACTTGATACTAATCAAAGAATTGGTGGACTTGTATTTGGACCAACCGAAAACAAGCAAATGGGGGTAGAAAAAGGTGTAGCTTAAAACATGCATAACTCTTGATCCGTCCAAAGATTGGACCCAAATTTCATCATCTGGATCTTTGATTTTGATTTTGTTAGCTTTTCCTAAATCTGATTTTGATTGATTTCGGTCAAGTGTAATAACGTATGGATTGTAGAAATCAGTAATTCATGAGTTTAGTTAGTCATTTAATTTCAATTTTAAACCGTTTATCTTGATTCGCCAGGATTTGAGATTTGACAATACCAGTCAAATTTTGATTTCCCTGTAAAAGGGTCTTGATGTAATGGTCTTTTCGTTGAAAAAGTTAACAACTTTTTTCTCTAAAGACCATTCTCTTTTATATTTTGTGCTTCTGTTCAGCACCACAACTTGTTATTTTTTTGCATTACTAATGCATAGTTTGGAATTTGTAGGCAGACCGCAGACCTATCCTGATAATGTGTTTCCAAACTCATGTTGGCTAAATTAGTCATTTTGTTTGCAGAAATGTTCTTGAAGAATTTTCTGGGTGACATGAAGACTGAATTTGCATTCAAACTTCTCGACAGCTTTTCCTTTTCAGGTCTGAAGTAAAATCCATCTTGTTAGTCAATCAATTTATACCCTCTTGACAAAACCCTAAATCCAAATATTCCACTTAATCAATCTGGAAAAAAATGACAGAATTATTCAGCCATACTGCTTCCAGACAGTTATCACAAATGCTCTTTGCAGTACTCTTCTTTCATGGTTCAGAATATCTTTTAGCCATCATATTTCACGGGAAATCTAACGTGACTCTTAAATCTTTATTAATCAGCCAACAATATATCTTGGCAATGATCTTATCCATTCTTGAATATTTACTCGAGCTTTACTTTTTCCCTGATTTGAAAGCAATTTGGTGGATAAGCAATTTTGGACTTTTAATGGTTGTTGTTGGGGAAATAATACGAAAGCTTGCTATTATAACTGCTGGACGGGCTTTTACTCATCTTATTCAAAGATATCACGAGGAACATCATAAGTTAATAACTCATGGAGTTTATAGTATCGTTCGTCATCCAGGGTACACTGGTTTCTTGATTTGGTCGGTTGGTACCCAAATAATGTTGTGTAACCCTATTTCAACGCTTGCGTTTACAGTAGTCGTTTGGAACTTTTTCCATAGGAGAATACCGTATGAAGAGTACTTTTTGAAACAGTTTTTTGGGGAGTACGAGGAGTTTGCTAAACGGGTTCCATCTGGAATCCCATTTGTGAAGTGATCAAACTAAGTTTTGATTGATTTGTTGGAAGCTTAAAGTTCTGACCTTTATACAATGCCTGCTTGATGATATGGATCTGCTTTCATGGTTGCTTTTGACATGTAAGTCTTTGGTGTTTACATAACGTGTTATAGTTTAAGTTGAATATTTATTTAGTACATCAGATTGTTATGTATGCTTTTTTTTCTCCTTGAAAGGTTTGAATTTATTGATTTGAAATGCACATTAGATTTTCCATTTGGAACCTGTGAAATGATTATGTACAGGTTCTTTGTTCACGCATGTTATTAACTTATGAATCTCTCTAGTTTTGAGCTTGACTTTTATAGCAAGTCACTTAAACACATTTGTGTTATGCAGTAGTTTAACTAGAAAGTCTAAATTTCCTAAAAAGTCTAAGAAGTAATTTGGACCATTAGATCTAATATTAAGTGAAGATCAATGACTTATATAAATACAAGGTGACATAATGGTAATAGTTAGAATTTTAAATGGTAGACCAATGGTATCTTAGTTTTTGCATCATTTTCAAATTTTACCGTCTTTTTTAAACGTTCATAAATTTTATACACGACAATATTTTTTCATAAAAATTACACAAAAAAATGAGTATTTTTTAATCTTCAAAACGCATACAGTGTTGATGTATAAAAAATGATTTTTTTGAAGTTTCAGCTCATTGTGTTATATTTTCAGCTCATTGTGTTATATTCGTCAGGTCATTATGTTATATTTTTCAAGCCATTGTGTTATATTCGTCAAATCATTATGTTATATTATTAAGGTCATTGTGTTATATCGTCAGGTCGTTATGTTATATTTTTCAAGCCATTGTGTTATATTCGTCAAATCATTGTGTTATATTATTAAGGTCATTGTGCTATATCGTCAGGTCATTGTGTTAGATTCATCAGGTCCTTGTGTTATATGCATTTGGTCATTGTGTTATATTCGTCATGTCATTGTGTTATATTCATCAGGTCATTGTGTTATATTCATGATTCATCTGGTCATTGTGTTATATTCATGATTCATCTGGTCATTGTGTTATATCCATGTTTTTAACTCATTGTGTTATTTCATCAATCTGTTCTTCCAAAGTCATCGTCTTTTCTTTGGCATACTTTTTTCTCTTCTTTATCTCGGTTTCTCTTTTACCCGTTTGCTCATAAAACCTACGTTCCTCACTATTGATCAACGTTTTGATATAATCCCATCTTTCATCCGTGTACATGTTTTCCAACAGATTATGATATGTAATGTTTCTAGAAAAATCATTCCTTGTGACATAACAATTAGCAAGTATCTTGGCATTCATCGGGGTTAGCCTTAGTTGATCTCCCAATTATGGGATGTTAGGCTTCAAGTAGTAGAAAATAACATGCACAAACCTTGGGTAAAGCAACCATTTATCTCTCTTGGCTGCTCGTATGTTCTCCAACATACACTTAAATATAATCTAAGCAATGTTCGCCTTCTGCCTTTGCCTAGTCAAAATTTAAACCATCTGAACCTCCTTTTCGGTGATCAATACAAGATATAAAGACACGAGCTATGAACCTCCATTCCTTCGACAAATATGACTTCTTTATTTAGCAAAGCCTATTCCCTCGTAACCAATACCTTTTAATGCATTAAACACCTCAGATTCATTAAGCAATACCAGATCCCTAACATCTCCCTCCAATTTTAATGCCTTCGCAATAATGTCAGGTGATAACACTATCGACTCCCCCATCACAACTGCTTTAATAACCCTGAGCTTTTGATTCAAATCGTAATATGCATTTTGCTAGAAGTCTCTAATCTGTTTCTCATCAATCACTAGGAGGTGAGAGATGGGATAGTGAATATTTGAGCGTTTGAGCCAAAATATAGCGTCTTGATATCCCGCGGACTTTGGATTTTGATTGTTGAGGTATGTGCTCACATTCGTCCTCCGATTGAACTTTAAGCTTGCCATCTTGTCCGAAGGTGAAACCGAAAGTTCATTAGACAAATAATAAAAGATTAGGTAATGGTAAAATAAAAAAATATGTATGAAACTTAGTTTCGCACACGCCGACAATGTAGTTTTGCACATTGCGAGACTACAGTGTCGCAAAGACCCGTCGGTGCGAAACTGCACAGTGCGTGTGGACATCATAACTAGTCAGTATAGCGTCTTGAAATCCTGCGGACTTTGGATCTTGATCGTTGAGGTATGCACTTACATTCGTCCTCCGATCGAACTTTAAGTTTGCCATCTTGTCTGAAGGTGAAACCAGAAGTTCATTAGACGCAAATAATAAAAGATTAGGTGATGATAAAATAAAAACAATATGTACGAAACTAAGTTTCGCAACACCGACACTGTAGTTTTGCACATTGCGAAACTGCAGTGTCGCACAGACCTGTCGGTGTGAAATTGCCCAGTGCATGTGGACAGACTAGGCAGTTTCGCACCGACAGGTCTGTGTGACACTGTAGTTTCGCAATATGCAAAACTAAAGTGTCGGCGTGTGCGAAACTGCACACACCGACACTGTAGTTTTGCATATTGCGAAACTAAGTTTTGTACATATTTTATTTTATTTTATCATTACCTAATCTTTTATTTTTTGCGTCTTATGAACTTCTGATTTCACCTTCAGATAAGATGGCAAACTTAAAGTTCGATCGAATTACGAATGTGAGTGCATGCCTCAACGATCAAGATCCAAAGTCAGCGGGATTTCAATGAACTTTCGTTCAGTTTCGCACAATGAACTAGAAAAACCAATCGACACAATGAACAATATTTAACGGATTAAACTATGGTAGATACCTAGTCTAGGGTTCGAATCACAACTATAAAGATACGTTACTGGTTTAATTGAGCTAAATGAACAAAAATGGAGGTTTTGATCTGAAAGCCAGAAACTAAGATTTGTTTCGTCGAAAGAAACGGGTTTGAAATGATTTTGTCGAAACTGATCTGAAGCTAAATCAACTATAACCCTAGTTTCTCAAAATGCGAAACTATAGTTTTGCAGGTGCTCTGATTTAAGATCTAAATGTGCGATACTATGAGCGAAACTCTAGTTTCGCACAAACCAAAAAATTAACAAAAATAAAATTTTAAAAATTTAAAGTAATAAGAAAGTATATACAGACAGAACGTGCAAAAAGAACCTCTTCACCCACGAGACCTCCATACGAGGATCAACAAAAGGATATTAGGTAAAACATTTCAAGAGATCGTCCAGAGAGTCACGGTTTAGCAAGATCGTCAATATGTTTGTCCTCTTAAATCTTGCCTTATTCTTTTCAATAAATGACATGCAACTGATTTTATCATGTTTTTGAGTTTGATTTAAGAAGCTTGAGTAACTTGGTTCCCAAGGACATCCGACAAAGAACTTACATTGTCATCATGGTTTATTAAGTTTAAATGACTCTGTATGATTTTTTTGAGAGAGACATAGACAATGATCATTTGAGAACCATTGTGAAGTAAGACATCATAATTTGATTAGTGGAGGTTAGCATAGACAATAATGTTTGACTAAGAAGCATTGTTAATGTTATTTGGGTTACAGATGAGGAGTGCTCAAGGTCAAAATTTTCATATAGCTTATGAGATGATCATTTGAGCGTGTTGATGAAAGCTTCAGGTCAATATTTTCATATAGCTGAGAAGATAATCACTTCAGGTCAATGTTTAAGCATAGCAGATGAGATAAACACGATGGGACTTCTGAAGAGCTAACAAGAAGCGTCATTCAGGGCTTAGGGTTCAGGTTTTAAGGTTCGTGAACATAACAGAAGTCAAACACTCTCAACCCTTGTTTGACAGGACTTCTAACTTTGTGTAAGATGTCATGGAAATGATCCTTATTACTGAGCTCTGAAGTTTAGTTGGGCTACAGAGTCACTATTTACTTTGTTTTCGGGCTGAGGCTACCGACATATCTCAATATAAGCCACTGACCTCCTTCAGACAATATCCATGCTTCTTAAAAGACAAGAGAATTAGCAAATTAGAAACAAAAGATGTTATATACAAAGAAACATGCAGACACGACACTTGCCAAATAGAAAACTTATGATGATATATATAAGATAACATGAACATTCTTTCAATAAGACAGTTCTCTCCCGAAATTT
Organism: Tagetes erecta; assembly: GCA_030867185.1. NCBI lineage: Eukaryota > Viridiplantae > Streptophyta > Magnoliopsida > Asterales > Asteraceae > Tagetes > Tagetes erecta. The sequence goes on from CM061494.1 coordinate 14,998,073, forward strand.
CATTTTGATGCAACTAAAAGAAATTTCTCTTTTGATTTGAAAGAAATCTAACAAGTGTGAAATCTAGAAAATTTGATAGAAATAAAACCCTTTTATCTTCGATTCACCAGCTACTAAAACAACTCCAAACCCAATCATCTCCACTCGAACGAACTCTTAAAAACACCACTTGATTCACACTACCACCACCGGTCTGGTCTTGTGGTTCTTGTCACATGGGGAAAATACTTTGATGCTGTCCATCAATGATATTAAAAGGGAAGCAATGGTTATGATTTTCAGGCGTCGGGGTGGTGGTGGAATTGGGCGACGGTGAGATGTGTAGCAGTAATGGGGATGGGTTGTGGCTAAGGTGTTGCAACAATGTGGTTGTGGGGGGTGGTTGTTTTGATTTTATATAATTAATAATAATAATAATAATAATAATAATAATAATAATAATAATAATAATAATAATAATAATATATACTTAATAAATCAAGGTTTTAGGGGGCCACAAAAAAATCTTTTGAGGGGGGGAAATGAGGGGGAAAGAATAAAATGAAGCTTGGGAGGGGAAATTTTAGTGAAACAAAAAAATTTGATTAATGATATTTATATAAATTATTAACAAATCCTTAAATATTAAATATTACAAGTTTTTAAACATAATTATTATATTGTTTTATATATTGTATATAACCCATGTGTATCACACGAGAATTAAACATAGTAATAATAATAATAATAAAATAATAATAATAATAATAATAATAATAATAATATATAAAAGTTGTCATTTTGATCCTTGGAAGTAAATGAACTAAATTACCCTTAGGGTTAACAAAATTTTTAACAGAAGTTGAAGAAATGATAAAAATAACAATTTTTTACAAAACCAAACACCAAAATAACAAAAAAAACATAAGGATCAAAGTGGTCAAAACGATACAAACCCAAAGACTATTTTGACAAATTACTTTAAAGATTATAGTCAAATAACTTTTATACAAAATATATTTTAACTATTGTACAATATAGTTGTCATCGTCTCGACCCAACTTTTTTCCCTATCCCTTTTGCACATCAATTATCGTCAACTAGACCCAACTTTCATACAAAATATATGTTAAGTTTGTTACTGTTATTACAGGTTTCAACTATCAAAATATGTGTTGGTAATCTTAACTTTTATCATTTTTGCCTCCAATGGATATTCATTAAAAAAACTAATGACTTTAGGTTTTATTGATGTTTTAATGATTTTGATCGGGAGGAGAATACAAGTCGATTGGTGTGAAAATTACCTCAAAACAGTGCTTCAAACAGTGAGTTTTGTACATCCGATTGAAGTATTGTTAGGTTTAAACACCGATTAAATCACCGTTTTGCCGTCTGGAGTACTGTTTTGTGGTAATTTTATATCAATCAACTCGTATTATTCTTCAAAATAAATTAACGGCGTTAAAAAAAATAACGGTGGCCCATTAGTGGTAAAAATAATAAAAGTTAGTATCGAGAACACATATTTTGTTAGTTAAGACCGGTAGCGACCAAATAACAAAAATTTAAGACCATGAAAATTCTATACTTGTAACTTTTACACCCTACACCTTTGCTACACCTTTGTATGATTGTTGAACTTTCTTTAAATATAATATAATAATGTCTCAACATAAGAGCATTCAAAGTAGCATCTACATCTTCATCTCAATAATTAAAAAATATCAACTTTTTAAATATATATGTATATTTTATTTAATCTCACACATCTCCTTCTCCATATTTATACATATCTTAAACATTTAATTTATTATTATTATTACACACATAAATTATAGAAATTTATGAACAGTGGCTCTGTATATTTAAAGAATCATTATTTCTAAAAGTGTTATTAGATTTAATCACCTCCAACTATTGGTTATTGGCCGCTGTCACCCTCAAGTATCACTTTGGCCAATATAACTCCAAACTAAACACTTTGGTGTCCGTATCACCAAAAGTCAACCAATTCAAGTCACTTTTGGTTAACTTTTGATTATTTTTTGGTTAGCTTTTGGTGTTACGGACACCGTATTGCAAAAATTTAACCAATTCAAGTCACTTTTGGTTAATTTTGGTTAATTTTTTGTTAACTTTTGGTGATACGGACACCAAAGTGTTTAGTTGGGAGTTATATTGGCCAAAGTGATACTTGAAGGTGACAACGGCCAATAACCAATAGTTGGAGGTGATTAAATCCAGTAACCCTTAAAATCTTTCCAAAACTCCAAAATTTAGAGATGAAGATGGAGATAGAATTACTGATTTAAATGTAAAATGATAGAAATCTCTAAATAATAGAGTATATAGACTATACTCCGAATGCTAAAAATGCAGAATTGAGCATACCCCCAAGGCTCTCCTCTCTCTCTTTTTTAGCCAACATTGTCACATTTTTCACGGTCAAAGATAAAAAGATGACGAATAGAAGGAAATGATATTAGAAAAATAGTCAGACGACTTGACTTATAGTATAGGTTTGATATTGTTGTGAGCAATAAAGAGCGAATCCCTCTTATTTTAGGAAAGCTAGTGCCCGAGTGTAAATTATTTCAAGGCAAAGGGCGGCCTGATTTGACATTGTTGTTTACTCTTATATGTTCAAGGTGGTTTTTAAAGACGCGTAGGTGGTTTAAGTTCCTTTTTTTTTTGAACGACGACTTTCATGAACTGTGACAGACGCAATCCCCCGTCACATGAGAGGTCCCTAAACCAAGTCAGGCAATCACATATGTTGTCTTAACCGGGTCCGCATGATGCATCTAACTTGGTAAGGAGCTCACAGGGAAAACCCCACAGAGGCTGGCGTAGCAACCATTATAGAGGATCAAACCCTCGTCCGTGGGTAAACCTGTTTGTCTCACCAGCATTAACTGGATCATTGACTGGTATCGCTAGAAAATGAGGCTTGTGAAACTTGATACCTTAAGATACATTAAGTAACAACTTTACCTCTCCATCTAAATTCGTTTGATGGTCTAAGTTCCTTTGATGGAGTCTTTCTAGCCTTTTAGTAAACATCTTTTCTTACGCTGTGTTCCCAAGTTTATTTAACGAGGGAAAAGAATGGAAAGAAAATCCTTTCTTTTCTTTTCTCTTCTCTTCTTCTCCTCTTTTCCTTTCCCTTTCCTTCCTTCTATTTCCTTCCGATTTGGAAGGAAACTATTTCCTTCCTTTTTCCTTTTGTTTTCCTTCTATTTCCTTTTTTTTTCTTTCATTTAATAAAACTCAGGAACACAACTCTTTTTATTTTTTTTCTTTTCCTTCCTTTAATTAAACTCGGGAACATAACTACTTTTTTCTTTCCTCTCATTTCTTTTCTTTTCTTCTCTTAAACTAAACTCGGGAACATAGCGTTAATGTATTAAAGAGGGACATAATACACACCTTAAAAGGGCTATATTGCAGAGCCTTAATGCATAGTGTACAAGTGGGATATGCATCATTTTACTATTTTACTTTAAGGTCTATAAAAAGTTACATTTGAACCCCACAAGTTTAGTTTTATCCACACTTTATACTTATCTATTTGTTCATTGTCACTCATTAGTTATTTATTTATTTTTGCCTTTTTCTCTTATAAATATTTAAATTTAGTATTTCATACAAACTCTGAATGTATCGTTGCGACATTCTTATATTTATCAATGTTCCGATGTGAATTTTTTGACGATTTCTTTTATTTTAAAAGTTCCAAATACTACCAACAGCCACATCAAAACGCATGGGTTTGTGTTACCTTTTGTTTTTATGTATAAAGTTTCAAATGTTATCAATGATGTCAACATTTCGTTTTTCTAACATTCAACACGTGGGTTCACTACAACATTAACTTTTTCAACGTTTTATGGCCCAACCGCAATACGGGGTCTTAATACTAGTTGATATCATTTACAAAGACCATTATGTTGCTTTTAAAAGAAATACAACTTAAGGACTCTAGTTCTTGTGCACAAAGGGAAGAGAGAACCAAATGATATACGATTTATAAAATGCTTTCCGTAACTCCATTGATCGAATTTAGAGTAGCTCATGGATGAACAAATTCGAGAATCAGCTTTCTTCTAAATCGCGAACTTTGGAGCTTGATAAATAAATGATTGTTGTGGCCCTAGTAGTCGTGGAGATACTAAGATGTGTAGAAAAGATGTTCATCCTCATGTATTAAGAGAGTTCTTCCCAAAAATTTCTATTTATATTTATGGATTTATTAATAATTTTTTGAAAAAATTGGTTAAAGATAATCCCAACTAACACCTATTAGTCGAGAATAATCCCAACTCAGTTCTCCAGCAGTCCCAAATCCAACTTTTTGGCCTCCAGTGGTCCGTCGTTAAATGCACTTAACGGCCGTTAACTTTTTTTTCGAATTTCAAAACAATGTTTTATGGATATTGATCGGAAGAAGGATACAAGTCAATTGACGTAAACCTTACCTCAAACCGCGTTTCCAAACGACAAAGGTCTTCAATCGGGTGTTTAAACCCTAACGGGGCTCAATCAGATGTTAAATTTAAAGAGAAAATTGGAGGTAAGGTTTACCAATTGACTCATATCCACTTACCGATTAAAATCCCTAAAACATCAGTTTAAAATTCGAAAAAAAATGAAAAAATGTTAGCCGTTAGGTGTACTTAACGACGGACCACTGTAAGTAAAAAAAAGTTGGATTAGTTAGGATCATTTTCGAACAATAGGTGTTAATTAGGATTATTTTATAGCAATTTGCCTATTTTCTTTTTAGATGTGATATTGCTCACAAATTTTCTGCTCCAACTTATTAATACATTATTATTATGCACTGAAATGAATAGTGCCATGTATCATTCTTAATGCTTTTGGTACTGCTTCTATGCACGGGGTACCATGGCTTAAGCTTTGGGTACAATAACTAGAGGCTTTTAAGGGTTTCTACTTTCCACCTGTGGGTTTATACACAGAAACAAAGAGAGATCGATTGAGAAGACCTATCCACCAGTGCCAGTGGTGAGCAGCGCTTAGGGTGGTGGTCAGCGGCGCTTTGGGTGGTGGTTATCGCCGCCTGCTCCTTACCTTTGATCACTTATGCAGCCGTCACCACGCCAAAGGTAACTTGCAGATGGCCGAGGAACAAACCGAGACTCCAAACCTTCTGCGTGGCCGTACTCACACTTCCTAGAATCCGAAATTGAAGAACGTTTGGCTTCATCTGGAGCCCCGCTTAGAAACCCTAGCGATTGGGGTTTAGGGTTTCAGCAGTACGTGACATCTCCACTGCTTTCAATAGCCACACTACGGATGGTTTGTGTGTTGTGTTGTGTTGTGTTGTGTTGTGTTGTGTTGTGTTTAACTCCTATTACAGAGACTCGACGATGAATACAATTTTTTACTTTTTGATGAGATACTTGGCCCGAATCTAGATATTAATAGTGATTGTGCTCAGAAGGTATGTTACATTTACAGAGTGTGTTACGTATATATTATGCATTATAAACTAAAGGTCTCCGTATCTGTTATGTTTGTATGTATGTATCTATTTATGCTTAGAAGGTAGCTCAATGGATAAGTGTTTATAATACTCATTCCCAAACCTAATTTTTATGTTTCTTTGTTTTGACTGATGTGTAGGGCTTGATTTATTTGGTAACAAAAGAGGCGAATAGTTCATTCTTATTTCTTTCTTCCGTTACTTTGTCTTTCAACTAACACCTATTATTTTTCAGATACCAAACTAGATGGATTTGTAGAGACATTGGTTTATGGTGTGTTTAGGTTTGTTTGATTGTGTAATGGCGTTTTATTATGCAGGCTTACTAATTGATGTTGTTCATAGCACATGGTGGAGCTTATGTAAACTTCAGACGGAAATTGTTTAGGTTTTAATACCAAGAACCAACTGAGTGACATAGATGTGATTTGCCGCCACGGATATGATGATGAAATGCCAACAAATCAAGTGGCATTTGAGAAATATTGTTAAGAGGTTTTGTTTTCTTAATTTCAATCTACTTTATGCTTTCTTAGATTATTATATCAAAAGAAGGTAGAAACAAATTTTACAGTCAGATCATAGTTCAAAGAGGTTTGGTATGCTTAATCTCAGTCAGTTTTCTACGTCTTTTATACTTGTACGTTGTGGATGACTGTTTTGGCATTGGCTTACTAAAGTTTGGTTGTTGATTGTGCAATATGATGTTACTAACAGAGTTTGGTTAAATGACCGCATGAAATTATTAAATATTTATGAAAACCAAGATGGAAATGCCTTCACTTGAGGTTTAATTTTTTAATTATCATACTCTAGGAAGCATCAAACTCTTTACAACATCAATGACATTTATTTTTTGAACATTTAGTTATATTTGGTGCAGGCGGAACATCTAGAGATAGCGCTTCCTCCATGCTATAGTTGCCCACCAGAATTTTTTCATCAATTTGCAAAAGAATGTGAGCTTGATTATACTCCTTAGCCTCCAACCTCATGTAATCATCGTAAAAACAAAAGTGATTACTGTGTTACTGCTACATTAAGTATTGAAGTAAAAATAGTTTAGATTTGAGTTAGTTTCAAATTACTTGGTCAACATAATCATATAGGCAAAGAGTGAGAAGTTGATGTAAAACCTCTTTCAAAACAAATGGGTAAAAGATCATAAAGTTGGCCATAATTAAAAATATTTGATTATCATCTACATCTTCAGATTAACCAGATGAAGATAGACTTAGCTTAACTGTTTGGAGTCAGAATTGGATCGGACCAGAAGAATTTTAGTAAGTGTTCTGATTTTGTGTGTTTTAGTTACCTGTTGAAAGAAGCCTGATTTAGGGCTTTTAGGATATGGGATCCATATGCTCTAAAATAAGTAAATTGCATATTTTATGCAGGGCGGCATCAACAATATATTGAAGAAAAGGATATTTCTGGTTGTTTAGGACTAGAATTTACACAGCAGTTTGATCATATGCCTCTCAAGGTGCCATTGTGTATATTTTGATATTTTAACAAACCATTTACTTAATTAATGCCACTGTATATTCTAGCCATTATAATATAAGATCATGAATCGTTATACGTCGCTGATGTTGGTTCGCTCCACTGTGGCGCGTGGGTGTAACTACATGGCCAAATGGGTCAAATGAGTTGGAAATAAAAATAAGTTCACATCCAAGAAATCTTCAAATATATACTTTTAACCTAATAAGGACCGAACATACGTTAGGATGTTGAATGAAAACTAGAACCCGCGCAACGCGCGGGTGAACACCACTAGTTGAGATAATTTTTACTCAATTTTCCTTTCCAAATATTCACTTTTAAAACTATTTTTTCCCTTAAAAAAGGGTTATTGGATTTAATCACCTCCAACTATTGGTTATTGGCCGCTGTCACCCCCAAGTATCACTTTGGTCAATATAACTCCAAACTAAACACTTTGGTGTGTGTATCACCAAAAGATAAAAAAATTAACCAAAAGTGACTTGAATTGGTTAACTTTTGGTGATACGGTGTCCGTAACACCAAAAGCAAACCAAAAAATAATCAAAAGTTAACCAAAAGTGACTTGAGTTGGTTGAATTTTGGTGATACGGACACCAAAGTGTTTAGTTGGGAGTTATATTGGCCAAAGTGATACTTGAGGGTGACAGCGGCCAATAGCCAATAGTTAGAGGTGATTAAATCCAATAACCCCTTAAAAAAAATAAAGCTCAAAAACCTTAATTTATTATATTAGATATTACTTCATTCGTCCCATTTTAAATGTCCAAATTTCCTTTTTTGGTTATCCCAATTTAAATGTCCATTCCAAAAATAAAAATATTATTTCCAATTTTACCCCTGATTATTTAACATAAAATCTACTTTATGACTAAATAACAAAATACTTTAATGGTATTTTTGTCATTTTATAGGTTAAAATAATATAATAATCTACTTTTTCTTAATCTTTATGTTGTGGGTCACATGACACTTAAATTGGGACGGAGAGAGTATCTTAAATTACATTACATGATGTTAAAAACCATAATAAATAGCATGTTGAAGTTGTTAAGAACTTAAAATTACAAAATTGTTAAAAAGTGAATTTGAACATTGGATATTTAAAGTCTGCTTTTGAGATGAAAATAAAATTTGATAAGGTTATATAGGCATCCCAAGAGGTAATTTTCAACCAAACAGAGCTACAAGTGAGTATACACGAAGTGTAGCCGCAAACCCAACGGGTAACGAGTAAGGTGTACCCAAAGAGTATGAGACAGTATGAGGCTGCGAATATAACTGTTTTATAAACAGGTTACAAGACTGAGATTATCAAAACCCGTCCCATACGAAGCTCTTTACCATTTTCCATTCCGAATTGTGCGACATAGTTAGGGAACACACCAAGCATGACCTATCAACTTATAAAAGATATCTAATAGCATTATCATTGGGTATATAACAAGCAAGACTTAGGAAGCTGGATTTGTGGACCTGACGGAAAACTGCTTCGATATGAATTCCCCTATATGATAAGAAAACAAGGGAAGGAAGGAAAACATAACTGGTAAGAACTGAACTTAAAATGCTCAAATGAGCACTCAAAACTTCTGAGTTCACAAGAAAAGGACTCCTGATGCCAGGTCATCTTCGTCCGGTTAAGTAACCGGCCTTCAAAATTTTAGAAGTGGGCCCCACGCCATCAACACGACCCCTCTTGTGTGACCCTTTGGAACAAAGGTTCATTTTCTCTTCTTCATCGTCTGTGTTTACTGATGTACATCCTGACTTGATTTTTACGCTTATTTGTCTAGGAAGGTATACGTTGAAGTAATAACCGACTATGGTTTTAAGTGACTTTGATGGAAAACGTTCCAAAGCAAGTTTTATAGAATTATTACCTTCTGATGATTTCGGTTTCTTTTGCATAATGCGTGCAAACGCCTGCTGCTCTGACTGCTTCCATAACTTTGCAGCAACTTCTCCCATCTTGTCAAACTTCCATATTTGGAAAGCAGGTCCCAGATCTTTCTGAAGATTTGTGGTTTTTTCACTGATGTGGCGCTTGACACATAGGACGGATCCAGGGTTGTAGCAATCACAACGGTGAGGTCTCCCTTGCCCAATCACATCCCTTTCGGTTTCTTGGGTTGTTGTATCTTTATTTGACCAGATTACAGTGCCTAACCATTTTGAAGAGATAAGAGTTTTGTGAGGGTATTTCCTTTGAGGTGGGCCGTTCCACTCTGCCACGTCAGCCTGAAACCGCGGTCCTATAGGGATTGCACACTTTTGTTGCTCATCAAGCACAGAACTTAGCCAGTCTATCTTCTCAACCTGTTTTGGCTTCTTCATGGTTGAAAAGTTTAGATTTTTGTCATAAAAGAGTGCAATAATCTTGGATAAGCGAATGACAATATCACTCTCCTGATTGTATATAAAAATGTTTAGCAAAGGGTCTCCTTAGCAGCTCCACCTATTTATCCAGTTTTTGCAAGTGAAAAGATGAAATAATAAATAAAGGTAAAAACAAAAAATATGGACCTTAATTAGCTATAGTAAACGAGTGATATTGGAAAGCAATAAAAGTAAAAACCAAAGGGCAAGCAGTAAACAATGAACGGTGTGATAATGTGTTCAATGAGAAAGAAATCTGATATACACTGATTATTCAAAGATAAAAGAAACTGACAAATTAAAAAAATTCAATCTGCTTTTGAGAGGCATTTATTAATCTTTAAGATGTACCATAAAATATATACGAATGAGTGTGCTCATTTCAATAGAAACAAATATTTACAGCAAAAGAGGGCCTAATACCTCTAATTTAAAACTACCCCCCCTTTTTTTTTCCTAAAAGGACATATGTAGAATAAACAATTTGCTTTTCAAATTATAAGAAAAACGATTATGCTTAGAGGACGGCACAAATTAATTGCAAAACAATACACGCTATTTCCAAATAACAATTGAACATCTCTATAGTCATCTTTATTTTTGGCAATTTCACTGCACCAAAACACTTGGAGCTTTTCCCTTTATTCATCTAACCTTTTTAGTCATCTTAAAGAACACGAAGACCTTATTCATACAATCCCACAAAATTATCAGCCAACAATTTTGGGTAGACGAAAAAATAAAATAGGTAATTGACACATTTACATCCAATCATGCAAAAGATGAGAGAAAACCTCACGATACACCAACTTAAAGAGTTAGGTAATTAGATGATGACATGTACCATCTAAAACCATGGTAACCATGGCCAAGCATTGTGTCAACTTGAAAGTAAGATATGCTGTGATGCATGGCATGACACGAAGTATTCAACTATGAAAGTATATGATCACACGTCTATTTTGGAGTACCAAAATAAATCAGAAAATGATTACCTAGCACCTTTTTTTACAGCCCCATAAAGCATGAATGGTGGATATAGTAAATACGAATGTATTGTATGCTAAGGTGAGAAGTATGTCTTTAGGATGTCACTTTAAGCTTAGGAAGAAACATTGAATAGAAACGTATGGAAAAAAGAAGAAAAAAAAGATAGGCTGAAGCCTTGGATAGGTAGATAGTTGGTAGTTAGGAGTGGTAATCATGTTGGTTGTCAGGTTAAAATGAAGAAACTTGACAAGACCTACAAACTCATTTATGCCAAGGGCATCAACCCTAGCCCGAACACCCTTAAAATTGTCAAACGGGTTAGTGGGTAGTAATAACTAGACCAAATGAGTTGACGAGTTGACCTTATAAAATATATTTTTGTACTACCTTTGAACGGGTTGGCGCCGACCTGTTTAATTAAATGGATTTGCCATGTTAACCCAAACACAATCGATTTAATTTCACAAGTTAAATAGTTGTTTACTTTTAAACGGGCTAGATATGACACCCAAACCTGATAATTCTCGTGTCACGTTTTGGAATTGCCATCATAGGTAGTCTAATGCCTCAAACACGTACGCACAACATAGTTGTTTCCATCTAAAATGTGACGTCAAAATGCCATATAACCACTAGTATACCCGGAAAGTTAACTCCAATATTGTACAGTGTTTCAAGAAAAAGAAAGAAGTGATTCGGAAAGGATATTCTGGTTCATATATAAGTGGTTTTCTTCTTTTTCAAGCACATCAGTACATCACTAAGTAGGGGTGTTCAGCGAATCAAAACTCGAATACTCATTTTATTCAAATCGAATTATTCAAACTTTGATTATAGCAACTTGGATTTGGATTCGAATTTAATTTTATACTTCGAACCGGTGAATTTCGAATTATTCGAGCTTGACTCGAAACTTGAACTTTGCCGGTCCTAGATTGATTACAACGTTGTTTGACAATAAATGATTTCAATAAAACTTAAGTGTGTGTGTTTTGTACGAGGAATGGAAATCAACACTGACAATCGTGATAAAGAGTTCTCTTGGGTATGATTCACTTATGAAAGGTGTTTGCTAGTTCTACTTCACAAAATAATTCTATACGAAAAACAATAAAGTGTTCCGGTAGGATTGGATGATGTTCTGACAGAACCGCGAAGGGAAGTTCAAATTTTTAAATAAACTGAAATAGAGAACATTAGATTTTCAATTAATTGAACGGAAAACCACAAATTCCGAGTTATTAGACTTCGAATCGAATTTCGAGTTTTTCAAACCCGATTCGATAACTGAACACCCTCTATCAGTACTACTTATATCTTCACAATGGTTGGAGCACCAATTGGATGTCACCACCTCAAAAGACTATCACTCTTTTAGCAATTGAAATAGGATATATGTTCATAACGAAAGCTACATAGTCATTCATCTTGTGAACAATCATGTGTATCATTCTAAGACAAAAAAACCGATCGAGATATTATAAACTAATAACATTATATAATTAATAATCAATAGAAGTGTTTGGTCATTCTAAGAGATATCATGATGTTATGTTAACTAAGATAGTCGCTATAGAAAATCTAACAATGTAGCTTTTGTCCTAAACAAAGAAAATCATGATGATAGGTAGATCAAGGTAGTCACTTTAGAAAAGTTAACACTTAAACTTCAACTTCCTTCACAAAGTTTGTTGATGAGGCACCACACTAGCAAATGTGTAGATATTTTAAGTTTTTAAAGGATTTACTAGAGGGAAATACAACTCATGGGATCGACTTCCAAGTAGGAAATTGTTACCACATCAATGGATGACCTATTTTGATCTCATAACCCAGAGAAACTGACCAACAACATAAGCCCCCGCAAGTTTGGCATGCAAATTTCACATTCTAATTATACCACCAACCCACCCTTCTCCCCCTACGGGATTTCTAAGATGAAAAAAGTGTTATTGGCTAATTGATTATGGGATTCCAATGGTGAGCACAGGCACACTGGATTGCTTGGGACAGCATTTGTCACGTGGGTTCGGTCCTCCAAGGCCTGTTAGAGCTCTCTTCAACCTGCTCATGGCTAGATCGATCGGTTTCAGGTCAAATAGGAAGAACTAGAAGATTCCACCTCTGGAAAGCACCTACACCTAATGTCTTAAGCCGTTGTTCCCATTTCCTCGCAGAGTTGTGAATGTCCATGTATAAGATAAATCTCACTAGTGTGGTTGTGAACATAAGCCATTTCTCGACCAAACCACATAATCCCTAATTCCAAATGTATGTTTCTATTATGTATGTGAGAGCCCATATCCCTTAGGTAGTCAAAAGTGCAAATAACTTGTTTTTCACCTAGACTGCCGGATAAATTGAAATTCCACTTCGAATATCACCTAGACTGTTGGATAAAGCCACTCGCCTCCCTTTGATTACATTGCAATATAGGTTTTTTTTCTTAACAATCATTCTACTTCATTGGCCATCACTTAACTTGAACCTTCCTAAAACATGTCATTCAATACCTTTTGAGTTTTGATATGATAACCTTAGACCCAACAAGACATATAGTAGTATGCATAAAGTATTTATCAAACATGCAAGCATAGAAACTAAAATTATCACAAGATAGAGAAAGGACGGAAGCTTCTCTTTCTTCCATGATAAAAGAACGCCTAAACACATGCAATAGTATGTTCACAGACTAGTATCAAGCAAGCAATGTGATATCAGCAGATAACTCACAGCATGATTAAACTAAGAAGCAAAGATGTCAGAAAATACATAAATGAAAATGGAGCATATGCTTACAAGTGGGACGTTCAGCTGCCGTCTTGGATGACTCTGCACATGCAAACGACAAACTCCTGCAAAAAGAGAACCAAAAGCGTGAAATCGAAATGAGCATTTGAAACTGTCATTTGACAGTGAAAATTATATTCTTTCTACTCATTTTAGCCGTTCCACACCAAATTGTGCTGTTCATTTTCTCAAAATATTTTATTCTTGCCAATTTCATTGATCTGTTTTGGCTAAACAAAATCAGTTTGCAGTATGCCAAATACACAGTTGCCACACACACATTGACTGAAAAAACAATAGGGAATTTAGGTCACTAATCCAACAAAACAGTATACAAACAAAAGAACAGACAAAGAGGCATTAATGCTTAAAATTCCAACAACAAGAATCAATAAATTAGAGAATATTAAAGTTACAAATAAAAAATCTATTATAGTCATATCACAACAATATCACACATACAGCCATCAAAACGCGTAACTTTAGTCACATACATACTTTTTCCTCGCCTAAACCCAAAATATTTCCATTCCTAGATAAAATACACATACCAATCTATTCGCAATACAGCGTCACAGATCACATAAGTTCAAGTCTTTATTCATAAGAAAAAGTCGATTTAGCGAGTAAAAGTAGATACGCGACAGTTAAGTAATTTGTTTCAAAAAAGAATAGGTGAATTGTGTGTGAGAGCATGCACTTTCAAACAAAGGTGTGTTTAAAGTAAAAAAAACAGCATCAACTTCAAAACATCTTATATCTACCTCACTTACACTTCCCCTAAAAAAACATAAATGCTAATTAGATGCCTAAATAAGCATGAAAATTAGCAATCAGACTATATATTAGCGCCGATTAAATCGCAGATGATGTATTAAAACATAAAATGTTGAAACTAATTTAAGTTAAGAAGATCTAAATCACCTTATAATCGTCGTTAAAGCCAAATTTGCTGCTAAATCTCCAAATCAGCTCAATTTCACTCAGCTGCAAATTGATCCTGTAGTCTGCGGTTACAAAATTAGTATTGGCCGCAGATCTAGAGACTACAATTTAGGCATTTGATGTTGATTTTAACTCTTTTTTGTTTCAAACCCTTGTTAGGTTATTTAAGTCTCCGATTATGATCTATGATTGAATAAAAAGTTAGATAGAGGTTGATGAAGAGATGCAGGACGCCAGGCGGTGGTTGTGGTGACTGAGGAATAAAAAAATTTAACCATTTTTCATTGAAATCAAACTTTGGGGAAGAAGATGAAGAGCTTGTTAGGGTTGGGTTGAAGCATAGAAATTGATGGTTTAATTTTTGTTTCTTTAAAGTCACTCAACTTTACGTCTTTTCGTGTTAATTTACACGTAAGATCTTATAATATGCACGTGATACAGTTTAAGTCCTTTTTTGTGTTACGAATTTAGTCTTTCTAAAGATTTGTGTTTAGAAGTTTAAAGATATATTAATTTTCACTGGTCTCAACTATTACCTTTTGTTTTCTACCGGTCCCAACTATTGAATTGGTTGTCAACGGTCTCAACTTTTATCATTTTGGCAACCAATGGTCCGTCGTTAATTTTTTTTAACGCCGTTAAGTTTTTTTTTAAAATTCAAGACCGATGTTTTAGGCCTTTTGATCGGAAGGATAATACGAGTCCATTGATGTAAAAGTTTTCTCGAAAAGACTCTCTGAACGATAAAATTTTTACATCTGATTGAAGCACCGTTAGGTTTAAACACCCGATTGAAACACTATTTCGTTGTTCAGAGTGTCGTTTCGAGGTAACTTTTACATCAATCGACTTGTATTATCTTTCCGATCAAAAGGCTTAAAATTTGGAAAAAATTTAACGGCGTTAAAAAAAATTTAGCGACGGACCGGTGGTTATAAAAGTGATAAAAGTTGAGGCCGTTGACAACCAATTTAATAGTTGGGACCGATGGAAGACAAAAAGTGATACTTAGGACCAATGAAAATCAATATACCAAGTTTAAATAGCAAATTAAAAAGAAGCTTAAGTTTTGAGTGTTTAAAAAATCATACCTTATAAAAATCTCTAATTTGATGAAGTCGAAAAATACTTTACAATAAGACAAAAATCTGTCAGGTGTTAGCAGAACAAGCGAGTTAACAAGACAAATCCTTTTCGGTTTGTCTTGTTCGATAAACCACCAAAACCGAAGGTTGAGTTCGGCCTCCCCTCTTCTAGCGAGGATGACAAGAGAATATGAGTTTGAGGAAGGGGATGATTTTTAGTATTTTGTGTGACTTTGAGACAGATTGATAATTATATCACATGACATTTATATTAATAAAAACCCTAATCACAAAACTTAGCTTCTAAGTTTTCAAAGCCCAACCCCAATACTAATTGCATTTAGGGTTTAAAACTTTAGCCACCTAGTTCACTCTTTATTATAATATAGGAAAATCCTTTTGACATATGTCATCTTCTAAGAGCAATTAAGCACAACTATCATCTGATAAGTTTTTATAGGCTACTAATTATTAAGATTAATTTCACATATACTCCTAACAAATATCTTATTTATAATTCAAACTAAATTTTAAATTTCATACACATATGCATCTTTTGATAACATCGAATTTTTAGAAAGAATTTCATATATACCCTTATAAACCTTGAAATCATATTTATCTAACCAAACTTAAAAGTTTTATATATGCCAATTAAAATTGTTTTTTTTTGCTTTGTGACTATTCTACCACAACCATGTATATGATCTTTCTAGCCTAAGTCTTAACAATCAAAATTTATTAGTTTTTTTAGTTTGATGATATAGAAGTATTTACATGATTAAATTGGTAACTATTAATAACAAAATGACAAATGTACCGACCGTGCTATAGTAAAGTTAAGTCTGGTCATCTAATCTGCAAACACTTATTACGGCTCTCAATTATAGACCTCTTTCGGCTTCTTACCGATTTAAAAGTTGTTTGGAGTTTTATTTAAAACTAATAATACAAAGACGAGTAAACTATACTAAAATTTATCTAAAAACTAATTAAAACTAAGAAAATGCTCAAACTAGGAAAACAACTAAAACGCGCACAAAAGCTATCAAGGATGAGAAACACAACTACTTAGGCGGGAGGAGATAGATTGTTGGTTTCATCTTGTTATTAGTGGATTTTGGTTATAATCCATAAGAGTGGGTCTGGCCTAATAAAACTAATAATTTGTGTTATTTTACCTTAGATCATACCAATCTAAAGAAGGTCTTGCTTTATTGTAAAAGAGTAACATTGAGAAGAAACATATAGCAAGACATCTAATTGATCACTTTAACTTAATTAGTTGATAACTTTGGATGAAGTTAGTGTTCGAGATCATTTATGTTAAAATTAAAGTCACAAGGACCTAAAGTGTTAGAGTAATACCAAGCATGTTAAACTAATCAAAATACATAGATTAAATTTTCAATTTACTTTATCTAAAAATTTAAAGTTTTATGTATATAAGGGTAAAATAGTCATTAGTTAGACAGAGCTAGATCTATAAGCAGACAAGTCGAAGGTGTTGTTAAATTTTCAAGAGACATATGTATTGGAGGCAGACATGACAAAACCCTGCCAAGTTTATAAGGTAAGGTTATAAAAACCTTTTCCTAATATTTATGAAATTTGGATTGGTTTCCTGGGTAGACCGAAGTTTTTAGATAACACCTTACTAGTAAAATACCGATGATTTTACTAGGGAAACTATGGATTGATGGATTGTGACTTTGAGAAATGCATAAGAGAATGATAAA